>OX297869.1:10000000-14800000 GCA_946478455.1 Eupithecia vulgata | reverse complement strand
CATTAAGTCTAAGTACTTTACTACGGGGCTATTTATCTACTATTGCTCTTATTCTGCAAAAACTGTTCCCCTCGCTTCATAATCGCCTGATAAGAGTCCTTTGAAAAACTACGCCATCCGTTAAAAATATTAAGTCAGCCCCAATTTAAAACCGCTTCATACTGCCGATTAATATCACCAAGAGCTCTGCATTTTCTGTAATAAGAGCATAAATCAGGAATCTCATTTACCTGAGCAAACGAATGGGTTGTGTGCAAAGCTATTTCCCTCTATCCCATGATAACACTGTTAGTGCCAGTGAAATATTAACTCATTACTCTGAAGAGACAATCCCGATATATGGCGGTTTATAAATTAACATAAACTTGGTAAATGCTATCAAGTTTACCCATTTTCTTGGTAAATTAATTTAACATTGAAAGGAGCGAGGCAGTAATGAGTTTGTTGTTTTGAAGTTATGGGAGTGAATATTCGATAAGAGATTATTTAGATATTAATATTAACATTTTATTTATTGTAAGGAATGATGAATGCTGGAAATCGGGTTTTATCGTCAACTTCTACGACATATACTGTCAAAAAGATAAGAGACCTTACTGACGTAAAAGCAGCTCGTTTAGTATACTACAGTTACCTATTTTCATTGAATCAAGTCGAAGATAACATAATCGACGACGTCGAGATATTCGAAGGTTAGTAAGATGTTTGTAGTGAATTGCGTTAGATTTTTAATACGGTGTCTGAACATTATTTGTATGTTACTCTCTATCTTTTCAACTAACTCTATGCCAAAAGTCAAGTCGATTGGTTGCTTAGTTAAGGCGCGAAGGAAGGACAAACAAACCCACTTTCGCATTAGTAAAGTATCGATAGTATATTATAGAAGTTTAGTTTGCTCTTTTGACAAAATAACGGTTAAATTGTCTAAGGTTTGCTCATATAACTCAAAGTGTAGGTACCAAAAACTAGAAAAAATTTTTTTACTTACCAGTACCTATCGAAAACAAACAAACACCTTCCAACAAGGTTCCTTGTAAACATATTCATAATTAATTCGTAAAATTTCTATAGTTTTTATAGTAAAAAAATCAAACACCGCTTTATCTTTATTAGTAAAATTATTAGATACCTGTTCAGAATACAGCACATGAGCGTGTGAGCTGGTGTTCTTTCCATCACACAGCACTGCGCCACCGCTCGAGTGTCCGCAGTACAACAACTCCAGCCAAAAGTCTGCACTCGACTCCACGGGTGAACACACCACTCTCGGAAACTCCAGTATCGCAGTCACCTAAATAAAAACAATGTCATATAAATACATTTATTTTGTCACAACAAATATCAACTAAAGTGAGAACTTCTTAAGGTGCAATTTGCGCTTTTTCTGAACAGTGAACGGAAATGGACAGTTTCCGTCGAAGCGCTGCCTGGAGTATCCTGTGAAACTGGATCGCTTAATTTAAAAAAGTAAAAACTTTGGTGCCAAATAAAACGAAGAGCAAAACATACGGGTACCCATAAAAATCGATATCTAATCGAAAACCAATGACCTGATATTTAAATAAAAATTTGATTAGCCTGCGCTCACCTGCCGCTCTGGATACGTTTGTATTTGTTCTGGAGTCACGTCAAGGTTGGCTGACGGCCAGAGCACGTCAAACTTCCAAGTTTTGACGACGCTGTCGCCCGTGTCCATTATACTACCGTCGTCTACATCGCGTTTTACTACACGTGCTTTACCACTATTGTTGTCGTCTGTATTTTTGGATTCACGTTTCACTTTTATATCACTTTTATCAGGTTTTCGATCATCATTAGCATCACGTTTATCAAAGTTGTTTTCGATTTCGATCGTGTCAACTTTACTTTTGTCTTTATGAATACCTTTGTTTACTTTTGATTCACTTTCGCGTTTCACTCCATCACGACTCATACTCACTTCTCTTTTATGAGCTTCATCATTTGTGATTTCACGTTTCACTTTAACATCACTCTTACTCGCATCCCTATCATCAACATCACGTTTATCGTAACCATTTTTGTCTTCAAACGTGTCCGTATTATTATCATAGTCCGTGAGGAAGCTGTCTTTATCCGCGATGAGTTCTAGATAGTAAACGCCTCCTCGGCTGAAATACCCGCAAGGGAGGGTGACGCGGCTCTCAGCGTCCAGGGCTAGAGGAAGCGTCGCGAGGAGGATGCGACCTTCGTCGTCTTCTCTGGCGAGACGGACCCGCAATCCTGGGCCGACTGCGCCGTGGACCTGAAAACATAATGTTAGTCTTTCATAAAGATGTACTTACATCTTTAGAGCTTCGTCGTGCGGGAGCAGTAATTTTTATAACTGAGTTTCTAGTTAGTAGTATAGATAGAAGTATTTATGGCACTAGTATTTACAGTAATACTGCTGCAAAGCAACAATGGCGGTGATACTAACCTGAATGTGGACGTCGCCCCCCAACGCCACCAGTGCGGTGGGGATCTCCACCCATACTTGGTTGAGGTCGGTGCGTTCCTCACTGGCGTATGGGTTCACGAAGTTGGCTCCGCCTGTAAACAACAGAATGTGACAAGTTATGGCTAGATCCAATATACCAGAACAGATATTTTTAAAAAGATCGATGGCATGTCGTCAAAAGCTGAAACAGGAGGCTTTTGTCAAACAGTAGGGGTAGTCCAGGTTACCCATTTAAAACATCATTACCTATTTACTTTGTGGAAATAAAGGTCCTGCGCCTGATATTCCTCGGATATTGAGAATAATATAAGGGAGACTGCAGTGTTTAATAATAATAATGGACAATTCACACTGCAAATATCTAGCAACAAAGCTAAGCAGAGCTTGTTTTATGGGTACTAATAACTGATATACATAATAGAATACAATACATAGATATACCTTTTTTATTTTAAATAGAAAATGACCAGAACACCCTGAACAAATGCCTGCACAACTTCCTGCGTCGTTAATGGTTATAGAGCAGTTTTATAAGTAGTACTACAGCTACCGCTAAAAAAATGTTGACATAGGTTAAATCTTTCTTAAAATATGATAATGACATAATCTGAAAGATTGTACATGTTTGGAATAGATTTTGCGCATAAATTTGATGCTAATTATATACCTATTTTATAGACTATTAGCGACCCGCCCCGGCTTCGCACGGGTACTATATTATGCATGTGTTATACAAAAAAACAGGAGTCAGGGCCTTGATTTCCATAGAGCATTTTTGTAATTAGTTTGTTTGTTCTAAGAAACTAACCCCCGAATACTCAAACGCATCTCAAGTTTAAGCACGTCTCAAGTGACGATTTTTTTGACACATTTTCAATAAATTATGTCAAAAAAACCGCGACTTAAGACGAGCTTATAATGTAAGTTGCGTTTGAGTATTCGGGGGTAAGAAGCAACTTTAGTCTGAGCGCGTTGGGGCTTGCTGCCGATAGTGCGCGATGCAGCATACATTATGTACATGTTAAAGATTTAGAAAATTTGATGACTGTCGAGAATGCTTCGTCTGACGCGCCGCCAGGTGCGCGTTTAGCTTAATCTTAGTTTAGATAGTTTTATACTTTCATAATGATAAATACTTTCCCTTAAGGGAGAAAGGAAAAGTAATAAAAAATATACTCTTGGAAATATTTTTTATGGGACCACATCCTCTATACGTCTGCAAAAGAATCATCCGAATCTCTCTATAGACGAATTCATCGAATTTCGTCTATGGAGAGATTCGGATGATTATAAGACATTTTTCGAAGTCAGAACAAATATTATTTACATTTGGATAAAGTTGCGCTGAAAAACATGTTATTATTCGTCGATGAAAATGTAAAAAATTATTATATAAAATGTAAATATTATTGAAAATATTTCTCTTAGTTGATGCTATTTTGACCACTTTTCATCGGAATCCTGAATAATCCTGTATGGAATGGACTGAATTGATGCTTTATTCATATCTTAAATTGTTTGTACGTTAATAATTTATTGAATTATTCCACCGTTTTATAAGCACGCCATTTGATAGTTACATTCTCTATCTATAAAGGTCAAAGCACATTTCACTGCACGGACAAGACTCCTGTAAGGACCACAGGAAAAATAGCAGTTTGATGTACGTAAAGTTCCGCGCGGCTTAGAATTTACACCACCCCAACTCTTCCTAAGTCGGTGAATAGTATCAAGTTTCTGTCGTAAGAGGTGACTAAGGGATATACACCGGGGAGCGGGCAGCTGCGCCTCTTGGAGAATAGATCTACCGCCAAACTGCGACCTCTAACCTGCATACTCAGCGTGGGGACTGGACATAACCCCCCCATGAGATAAATGCTAATAAGGCGATGATTATCAGGGAGGGGAATGCGTCCAGCAGTGGACCTTTATTATTATGCTGTTGAGGTTGAGGTTCATAAAACGCCGCTACAGCACAAAAATAAGCATTCAAATATGGGGTAAGTTAGGTACACGTACTCTTTGAATAGGTACATTTACAGTAACATACCTGGAATACCGCCTAAAACGTTTTCTGCTATCTTATGACTTTGTCACTGAAAAATGTATCTAAAAATACTCAGATTAGGCACTTTGTTTGAATGCTAATGTGTGCTGTGCGGCAGCGGTGCTCAATGTTTGTGCTATGTCCTTAAGAGTTTATTTCCTAACTTTATCGTGGTTGTAATAATCTAGGTCTAGCTATGACACTCAATGAATCCTTAAATAATTATAGATTTTAGAAATTTATAAAACAAAAATCAGGCACAAGAAACTTGAAAATTATCAATGCTTGGCAACTTTTTGGTGACTGTACCTATTACAAATATAATTCGCCGTCAAAGGGGAAAAAAATGTGCAAAATGGCGTCACTGGACTGACGCCGCAGCCCATACAAACTAAAGGCTCGTCCACATAACGGTCATGCATTTATGTAATTTCATGTAAATGAGGCATTACGCGAATCCGCGCTTTGCAACGACATAGTGCTATTGGCTAAGCTGGATTCGTTCTAATGTACGAAACTTGTTGGTAAACAGACATTATGGCTACACTGCGGAAATGCAAGCATTTTCCTTTTTCTGAGATAAACGTGGAAAATGTTACGTTATAATATAAGCTTTGCTATGGGTTTGTGCAAATTCTACATCCACCGTCTTTACTTATGTTAATGAAAGAACACAAAGGGTGACAGTCTTTAGTTTTGCAATTAAAAATCGGTCGATTGGTTAAAGTGTGCGGTTTGACAGAGGGTTCTCATAAGTTCAAAAATTGCGCACCCAGCGCCACCATTCTTCAAGTTTAAAGAAAATGGTATAAAATAATTTGGCAAATTACTTTTCTGCTAGTTTTAATCCATATGAAATGCAAAAATAAAAAAAAACCGGCCAAGTGCAAGTCTCTTCATTTATGAAGTGATTATTTATAACCAAATATTCTGTGAATATTTCAAGCGTCTACCTGTTGTCGTAATTAATATCGAGCAAAAACCAACAAAAAAATCATGTTGATTTTGTTGTATGGGAGACCCCTTAAATATTTATTTTATTCTGATTTTTAGTACCTATGCGGTTCATGAGATATAACCTGGTGACAGACGTAAAGACGGATAGCGGAGTCTTAGTAATAGGGTCCCGTTTTACCCTTTGGGTACAGAACCCTAAAAATAAATTATATCCCTCGCAATGTAAATTGAACGCCCATAAATGCTTCTTAAAAGACTCCATGCCCATGAGTCCAAAGGCTCAGCAGGGATCACTACACAACCACAACCTGAGGGTTTGTAGGAGACTATAAATATCCTTTAGAAACCTGTCAAAAGTTTTCTCTGTCTACCAAAAACACACAAAATATTAACTGATCCAGCTGTCACAGACACCTAGGGTTGAGTTATGTTGGAAAGAGCCTTAATTAAAGCCCTTTGTGATAACGTGGCTAATGAAGCGAGCGGGCACCGCTGGATTGTAATCAGAGTTCATTATTTATGACCACTATGAGATTCAGCACTTTTTACGTTTATAAATAGCTGCGGTCAATGACATAAATAACTGAATATCGTCACATTTTAATGACATTTCGTTCGTAGGTAGATATTTTTAAAAGGGATTGCTACTGCCACTGCTTCTTTGTTTGACTACGACACCTCAGTTAGGTACGTCACAGTCCAAAGAAGACAGGGTGTTTTTGTGACGGGAGTGGATGGCCAAATCAGAAACTAGAAAAAAACACGTTAACCTGCGGTAGGTAGTCGGTTCTTTTCGAGATAAAACTTTTAAAACTCACGGTTTACACATTAAAGTAATTTATAACGGGATATTTACCATGATTCGATTTTTGAGTTTTCCAATATTTCGGCACAGTTTCATGATTCACGGAAGAACTAAAGTCACTGCGAGTTGGTTTTTATTGGCAGATAATTATATCGATTTACCTTCATTCTTTGTCTTTTGCTACGAATGTTACCACTACCACCGGTTTCATTTACGAACGCAATTCGATCACGACACACAACACTAACGGTACCTATCTGAACACGATATTGGAAAACTCAAAAATCGAATCATGGTAAATATCCCGTTATAAATGACTTTTCGATATATATGACCGGCCCACTGCCACTTCAGCTTGCTAATCCTTTGAGCCTTTCTTTTTTCTAATATTCTATATAACTAGAATTTATAATTAAAACTAACACAGTCTAAGATTTTTGTACTAACTTATGGATCTATATAATCTGAAAATAATTAGGTACCTTTTTATGTTCCTCTAAATAGATGTTCATCCAGGTTACGCAATTGGTACATTACATACCTACCTAACATTTACCTAATCTATGATCCACGTACATGCTCAGCCGCAGGTTATTTCAAAGATTTCTATACATATTATGAACATGAACAAGGGTAAATCCATAATAATAATCTATTTCAGCATTTTCAGTACGTATGCACTTCCGAAGTCAAGACACGGCTCAGTAAGTACATGATAAGTACCAAAAATTTATTATTTACTGAACAACCCATAGCTAAATAATTATTTTATCGTAAATTTATTTTAAAAATGCATATTAGAATAAATCCAAATAATTAGTGCACAATGGCCATAAAGATCTCGACAAAAGAATTTTAAAACTTAGGTCCATAACGCCTTCTTTTGTTTTTGTACCTAGTGATAGTTTTGAACACTTTTTGGTACTTGCAGTTTACGCGCTTTTGAGCATACTATCCGTGAATAATTAAAATACCTTCCTACCTATTAAATTCTGTCCCTTCCCACTACGTAGGTAGTTATAAATATTCAGCCCGACGACACTAAATAAGCGACAACGGACTAAAAGCGCTAATGTTTGTCGGAAAATGGCCATTTAGCTGCCAAGGGCGAGCCGCTGCCACGAAATATCTATGATTTATACCACCCAGTAGACTCACTTAAACCAATGGCAAAATCTACCAAACCTAGAATAATATTCGCATACTGAAACTCCACACAAATACACATAAGATAATATTTTCTTATGACTACGAACATCGATGTTGAAAACTTTCGAATACTTACTTTTCTTGCATAAAATTTAATAGAATGGTATTTCCGTATTCAAGGAAAGGTTTTAACAGTGATTGTAAATACCTGTAGGTAGGCGTATTATCAATGGTGTAACAGCATGCACCCTTAGACGAATCAAATAAAATTTAATATCAGGATATGTGAGGCAGAATATCAAGTCCGAAGCGTATATATAATCAGCCCCTGTGTCTGGCCTTTGTGGACGATGAAAAAGCCTTTGACTCTGTCGAAACCTGGGCTGTTCTGAAATCCTTACAGCGATGCCAAGTAGACTATCGTTATATCGAGGTGCTGAGATGTCTTTATGATGCCCCCACCATGTGTGTCCAAGTACAGGACCAGCAGTCTAAACCTATGTAACTGGGCTGAGGAGTGAGACAGGGGATGTTATATCCCCGAAACTGTTTGTTCACAAGCGCGTTGGAAGATGTGTTTAAGACGCTGGACTGGAAAGGTAAGGGCATCAACATAAACGGCGATTACATCTCACACCGGTGATTTGCTGATGACGTAGTGTTAATGGCGGAGTCGCTAGAGGAGCTGAACCATATGCTGGTTGGCCTAGCTTCAGCTTCGCGACGCATCGGTCTTGGCATGAACTTGGATAAATCCAAGGTCATGATCAATGGCCACAATGATCCGAGACCGGTCGTCGTACATGTTCATCTTCTCGAAATTGTTTCCGAGTACACTTACCTCGGGCAGACTCTGCAGTTGGGTAAAAACAATTTCGATAAGGAGGCCAAGAGGAGGATCCAGCTAGGTTGGGACGAGAAGACTTATAGGTAGTTTGCCAAACGCGGCCCGTTTGGCAAACTACGTCAAGTCTTCTCGTCATCCATACCGCAATGCTTGAAAACGAAAGTTTTCAATCAGTGCGTCCTACCCGTCATGACCTACGGAGTTAAGACGTGGACACTCACGGTAGGACTGGTCCACCAGTTTTAAGTTGCCCAGCGAGCTATGGAGAGAGCTATGCTCGGTGTTTCTCTGAAGGATAGGATTCGCAACGAATACATCCGACAGAGAACTAAGGTTATCGACATAGCTCAAAGGATTAGCCAGCTGAAGTGGCAGTGGGCTAGCCATATTTCGAGAACAACCGACAACCGCTGGGGTAAACGTGTTCTTGAGTAAAGACCGCGACTCGGCAAACGCGACATGAGAGGGGCGTGCTCCTGCGGGTTAGAGCTCATACACACGAGCGGCACGATGTCGACGGCAGATGCAACTTCAGCCGTCGACACCCGTCAACGGCAGCCGCCGACGCGTCGACGGCAGCCGTCGACCAATAGCGTCGCTTGCAGTTGTTTGTGTTTGTAGCGTGCCGCGTCCGCCATTTTGTCAGTGGACTGCACATAGTCCAGGAGTGCAAAATGATAAGTAGCCAATTATATTGTTCCTATATAGGTATAGTAACTTTCCTGATTTATAAAGCTTTGACTAATAAATAGAAAATGGTGCCAAAATGATATCGATCTCATTAAAATAAATAATTTCAAATTATTTATATTTTTTTAATTAAATGAAAACCTACTTACCTTAATGTGATGGCGATTCTTTGCTCAGCTGAAATGCTTTTCCGCATTATGGTATTCTGGTGAGTTATTGAATCTTGCAAAATAGCCGTTAGCTCATCAAAAGAAGCAATGGACATTCGAAAATAATTGAAAAATTGTTCCTCGTTCCTTCGTAAAAGTGGATAAAGCGTAAAAAAATGTCCATCTTGTCCTCTATTCATTAATATTTCTAAAACCCACGCACGTGTTTTTCTTTTTCGTTTTTGTCGACGTCGACGGAGTAAAAGCAATAACAGTGTTTCTTCTTCGGAATTCATTTTGCAACTGGCTCCTGTACAAAGAGAGTCGACGATGGCTGCCGCAGAGCTTCGATGTTGACGGGTGTCGACGGCTGAAGTTGCATCTGCCGTCGACATCGTGCCGCTCGTGTGTATGAGCTCTTACACCGCTGAGGCTGGGTAGTGATCTAAATGGGACAGATAATAGCCTTAAGGTCGAAGACGGTTGCCACCGTTGAGTGATCTTTCTGTATAACATTAAGAATGGTTATTATGTTGTCACGGGAGTAGGTAAGTACTTTGAGGGTGCCAAAGCAAACACATAGGGAAGACAAATATTTGCTGGTAACATGCTGTAGTATGTTTAGATTGTGATCGCTAATTGCGGAGATATGTAAGGGGAATTTGTAGATGGATCACGTGGAGTAAAAACCGTGTATCGATTTTGAATATTTTGTATTGTTTTTCGATATGGTGAGAATAACAAAAAGCCGCCGCCATGCTAGCTAATGTAGCTATACTTACTTGGTTCTAGAATCTAAAATATTTTGTGTCAACTAAGACATTACTGGCTGGACATAACTGGCTTCCTCGATACAGCCTAGCCTAGTGTGGAAGCCGGCGAAAATCACTGTTAAAATAAGCCTTTTTCATTATAAATAAATAAAATAATAAATAATGCTCGACAACTCACACAGCATTATCTAGCCCCAAGCTAAGCAGAGCTTGCGTTATGGGTACTAGATAACTGATATGCATAGTATAATACAATATATAGATAGTTTTTTTTTATTAGGTATTAGAAAGTTAAGTACATAGAAAACGACCAGAACACCCTGTGTTGTGTCGGCAACAATTATTTTAGGTAGGCTTATCTGTTCATGTTTTCTATTATTTGCTGCAATTAAAATATTTTTTACTTAAAAATTTAAGAATGAAAATTTAACAAAAACTGGTAACAATAACTCAGGAAACAACAAGTTAAAGAAGAGTTTTGAGCTTCTGCGTATTAATCGTAAAATATTTTTCACCAACATTGTTTAGTAATAAATGGGTAGATCTTATTTACAAAAAATATCTTGCATTTTAGAACGTAGTTTAAAGAGGGCTAGTTTAAGTATCATAATGACGGGTTTTTTCAGGCCATAAACTATTATTAGTTTGAACGAAGAATTAAAAAGCGCACCACAAGTGTCTGCACAAAAACTTATGCAGTGTAGTAATGATGTCCAGCGAACTAGATATTCTCCGCCGCCATGGCCGAAATTTGGGGAGGTGGACATCACCATCCAGTTATGACAATGATAAGTATTTCCTTAGAGGCAATAGGCAATGAAGAACAAAAAGAAAACAAACTGTAAACAACCCGTTTGAGTGGAACAAAGAACTGATTGCCCAAATTCTGAACAAAAAGCCTAGCTCGTTGTGTTCATCAAAGGAACGGGGCCTCGGGGAAATCCCAAGAAATAACACGCGTAGATACCAATTCAGGGTCGTAAGGATGAAAATAAAGACATGGGTTTGAGTTTTAAGTTATAATTTGGCATGTTTTAAAAGCCTGATGAGCCTGATGAGCTTCTAAGTTCGATATTAAAAAAGAAAATTACAATTTAAGAATAAAATAAAATAAAAACTAGTTACAATTATTATACAATTGAAACAATTGAGCTAACTGCAACTGCAACTGAAGTTGCAAACAATCTTTAGGTAGCTCATGCCCATGTTATTAATACTAGTTTCAATATATATTAAATATTAAAATTTGGAAGAAGTTCGGCAACCCGTCAACTTTATAATTTGTTTTTCAAGGTAGAACTGTAAACAAGAGGTCTACTTTGTGTGTCCGTTGCTATGGAAACCATTTGTTACCAGTAATTGTGAAAATTAACATCTAATGATAAGATCGATAGTAGCTTGACAGATTGAATAATAATATTTCATTATTTATACAATAGCGAAATATTTTTAAATCGGTCAATATTTGTCAGAAAAATCGAGGAACATTACAAAAAATGCATAAAGCTGAACATAGAAACTCCTGAAGTCGGTTAAATAGGTGAAAATATAGTTTTTATTTCTTTTAACGAAACTATGTTGCTAGGTAACCTACATAATGTATAAAATAAATAAGTAACGTATGTATGTAATGTAATGTATGTTTGCCACTGCGACAAAGTTCTTCCCCAAACCCTTCCAGGAAAATATTAATGTAATGAGGTTGAGGTTGGCGAGGTCGACCAGCCAGTAGAAAGTCGCCCAAGTGGCCGAAGGCCTATCTGTCGTTCGAAGGATAGGACCGGCACAACTGCCGATCTCAGTTGACGGAGGCCAATATCCAATTCGAGACACCTCCTAAATAAAGGTCGTACAAGACCGATTAAGCTGTATATGAAAATGAGGCTTTTACCCTAAGTGCGTGTCATGTTATTTCAAGGAAATGAGAAGATGATCATCGTCATCAGCCTATGTTATAGGCCACCTTCAGTGGCCTAACAAGACATAGGCCTCCCCTAATGTGCGCCATAGCGCCCTGTAATCCAGAATCTGCCTGCAGTATTTCGCAAGTCGTCATCCCACCTGGCCGGAGGGCCTCCTACACTACGTTTACCGAGTCGTGATCTCCACTCAAGAACACGTTAACTCAGTGGTTATCGGTTTTTCGAGCTATGGCCGACAATTGCCACTTCAGCCTGCCAACCATTAATGTATAGAGCTATTTGGCATCTCACTCACTCCACCACCAGTTCGTGGTGGTGTTTAGCTTTTCTCGCTTGGTAGCTCAAGATACCATAGTGGCGTGACCGGCACCACCATGGATATCCACCGGAGACAGACAGCAGCGCCTACTTCAGAACACTCCTGGTACCCAACTGCATCCACCAAAGCGAAGGTCTAGTGTGGAGATTATGGGCATTGCCTCCAAATGATTAAAGCCAATAAGTAGGTAGCTTTTAATACTAGCATGTAGGTAATTTGTAAATAGTTATTCAAGAATCTAGGAGTTGGGCGTTGACACTACCACACAGTTTTTAAGCTTCGGTAGTGTCATCGTTTCAAAAGCATCAGTGTACCATTGTAAAATGATCTGAATAAATGATTTTTATTTTTATTATTATTAAAATAAGGCGCATAATCTGAGGGTGGTCTGCGTCCAGCTGTGGACCAGTGCAGGTTGTAGATGTGCATCAGTATGATATCACAGTTAAAAAATAAATAATGCTGGAGAATTCACACAGCATCATCTAGCCTCAAGCTTGCGTTATGGTTACTAGATAACTGAAAAATACATAATACAATACTATACACAGGATATATATTTTTACCATACATAGAAAACGACCAGAACACCCTGAAAAAATGTCTGCATATCGTACAAGCATTTGCCCCGAGGTAGGAATCGAACCCGCAACCTCCAGTGTCGCAGGCAGACCTTCACCCACCGTGCCAAAGAGGTTGACGTTCTTGCTTTATTCCAGAGATATGAGGTCCCTAAAGATTGTGTCTGTCTCAAGAAAACAAATCCTAAAAGCTACAACAAAACCACACAAAATTTAATATGATTCTTGTAGACTAACTATTATAACATGACCTTTACATTATCACAGCTCTTACTGAAATTTGAAACTTGCCAAGACACCAGGTGTCTGTACAATCTGGCTGTGGTTAAAGCTGTTTGCACAAATTAAGAAGCATTAGCGCAAAAAGCTGGGATAAATTATCAGTGTACTCAGGGACCAGGGTAGCTCCACGGTAGCTCTTATCTCCTGGTGTCTCAGTATGAAATTTCAAGGGAATTGTATTAAAACGCAAAAGTTTTGAAGTAAGAGCTTTTGTGGACATTATTATTCTTTGTCAGGGTGTTAAGAATCCTACTGGAATTAGAGAATTAACTAAGATTATAAAATTTTGAAATTTTTTCAGGGCAATTTTGTAATTACATATTTTCTATAGACCGGGCGCTATGGCACTCCTTAGGCCTTATATCGAGCTGTGAACTAACATCGGCTAATGATGAGGATAGTATCTTCAACTGAATTATTTGCATTTGTGAGTAAAGTAAAAAGGTTAGTAAAAAGGTTTTATTTTTGTCACAATAACACAAATTAAAAAGAAAAGACAAACAAAGAAAAATAAGTGACAAAAAAGGGGGCATCGCTCAGCATATGCCCAGAAGCGATACATATCGCTAATGAGCGCTGGTTTTATGCGACTTCCAATGTGCGCAAGCAGTGACTTCGCTGTGACACGCGCGTGTGACAGTGTTGCACTCATTGATTTTTTTGGCATGGTCGACGACATGGTCCTTTGGGTCGCATAGTTGAAGCCTGGGAATTCATGCGTTAAATATATGTATTTAAATTTAACGCATGAATTCCCAGACCCAGAGTCTACTTATTTTCTAAGAGCCATTGCAGGTCCTGCTTGCACCGCTGAACCTGAGAAGTGAATGTGAAATGACGCATATAGTACCCATGACGCGCTTGTGCATCCTAGACAACGCTTTTGCTGGTTCTGCCGCGGACGCTGGGTTGTAAAACATAAGTAACTGAAGGTCTTCCCACAAGCACCCATACATCGTCAGGTCAAACTTGCCTTTCACAAATAAGGGGGCCGTAAACACCACGCTGCTTGGCAGGCAGGTTGCATGGTGATCGCGATTTAAGGTGTAGAGATGAAAGCTGGTTCCATTGCTCTCCTATAATTTTTTAGCTCCAACTACATCCACGGGTTAAGTTTGGGGGGCTTTCAAGCATACTTAAATCTACTGCAAAAACTGCCTCCCCTAACCAAGGGTGGCTTGTCATAACTACTACCAAACAGACATGTGTGTTCGCAAATAAGGTGCTAAAATGCACAGAAGGAAGTTAGTGCCCTTTCTATCGTTCTTTTAGTCGATACTTTCAACATCGAGTTGAAAGGGCTTCTCTAAGCAAACTCAACATAACTCCTCCCATAAAGAGGGTTTTGCTAAAACCATGCTTGGCAGACATATTGGCGATCACAGTTAAGTGGTTAAAACCCTTCCTCTGGTAACTACCCTTAGCTCTTATCATATATCTTGCGATATACTTTATTTAAGAGTTGGGTATGTTAAGAGTCTGCGATAGTAGGCCCTGTAATGATTTCGAGGATGTAAAATTTCCCAAAGAAGACAATAGAGGGCTCTTTATTTACACGTAGACCTACACAAATTGACTATACCTAGAAGGGGCTAACATCTACCATATCAAAGAACCATATCAAAGAACCATATCAAAGTAAATTTCCTGCCGGTTTCATTTCAATCCTATTCCGATCGCTCGCAGACTAAGTACGATGGCGGCGCTATGATTCTGAGCCTCGTATGATGGCCATGATGTAGACGACAGAGGGCTCTTTATTTACATCAACATTCGTTTGCAAATATTAATTAGGTAATGCCTACATATACAGGATGTCTCATAATGAGTGGATAATCTTGAAGGCACTTGTGCAGAGGGGCAAGGCCAATCAGACACAAAAAAAGGAAGCTTTTGGTACTTATTAAAATTTTGAAACTTTGGTAAATTCCCGTACTACCTTTGTTCACATTTTTGGCCATGGTGCCTACAATTTGAAACAAATTTCAAAGGTTTTAGTTTTGAAATGTATAAAAAAAGTAGGTTTATGAAATATTTTGACTAAGTATGACCAGTAATTTGCAAGACAATGTTTAAACTTGAAATATCGTTTTTTACATTTTATCATGCAAAGTTTGAGCAACACTCATCATGGGACACCCTGTATACATATATGTATGTAATACATACATACATTCTAATTAGGAACATACATACTATGTATGTTCCGAAATGGAAGATCTTTTCTTTGTCATCAGATTTTCTACAAACTTACTCTTTATTAACCCTTAATTACTCGCGTGGGGTATATTTAACCCCAGTAAGGTTTTGAAGTGTTACACAAAAAAATATGATTTGTGTGTGCCAAATGCCAACAGCACGTTTGTCATGACCATTCCATCATGACATGTGATGAATGTACCTTATAAATAGTTCCTACATTATATTGATTGATCTCTTATTTACTATAACTAAAATGCTGATTATTAATACTGTTATCCTTAGTACAAATTTTATTATTTCTAAATTTTATATTAAATATAATACTAAAATCGTCAATAGCGTTTTTATTTCACCTTTAGAGTTGGGGTTAAATATACCCCACGCGACCTTTAGTGTGACTTTTTTGACGCGATTAAGGGTTAAGAAAGAAAATTACAATCAAATACTAGTTTTAAATAATAGAGTTAAATTAAAACTAGTATTAACAATTGAAACAATTGAGCTAACTGCAAACTGTTACAAACTACATATAGATATCATTTTGATTTGATTATCAGAATAAAAAATTGCGCTGAAAGTGTGAACAAGTGTGAAGAACTCAATGTTCCAGTCGACTTTGATACACTGAGCTACCATTAATGGATTACTTTTTTTCACTCTGATCGTGCGGTTGGATTAGTTTCCACTACTTCAATCTATTCTATTCTGATCCATAGCTCAGGTAGTTTCCACTGCATGTTTCTTTTTATGTTACATTTTGGTATTTCAAACTGCTTCTAATAAATAGTCAGCGACGAGCAGATACAGAATACAGATACAGACAGATTGAACCACGCGCCTCAAGAGTGAATAGGTTGAAATTCAACTAAATTAGATAAGTTTACATCAGTTGGCCAGGCGTCTGACGTGACGCGCTGAGCTCAAAAATGTTTTTTTTTTTTTAATTTATAAATGTTTTCGAACGAGCGTGGGTGAAGGAGAGGATGTCGTGTATACGCAAAAAAAAAAACAATACACGCAGCTCCGTGCAAATAGCAACGCACATGCCATCTGTATTATTCCCTTATCTACGAGTATGTAAATAGTCAAATCGTAAGTTTAGAAAAAAAAATTACTACACCTAATCGGAAAATACCTATATTAGTTCTTACTTGAAACAAGATCCGTCAAGTGCGAGTGTAACTCACGCGCCGAGGCTTTCAAACATTTGCCAATTATTTGGACACTCAATTTTCCGTCTTTTTTCGAATGGCAATATTTTGAAAAGTATGAAACCTACAGCAATTTCGAAAACTGTTTTAAAATTTACAAAACAATGCCTTTCATTTGATAAACCAATAGGTAGGTAGCCCCTTTTTCGATAAAAAATATCCCCCTTTTCAAGCAATTTCAATGTGTTTTTTTTTTCATAAATGTTAATTTTTACAGACTTCTCTATATTTTTCCTGTAAAATATAGATTGATATCTACAAACGCCTAATACAGTGTACTTGTACGTGGATCGGTCTGCAATCTTCGGAGATAGGGGGGAGGGGAGGTAATTTTTTTGACTTCTTTTGAAATATTTCAAAAAGTATGAAACTTACAGAAATTTCAAAAAGTGTTTTGAAATGGTCAAAACGATACCTTTCATTTGATATCCCTCTTGCCTCCCTAGGTCTCTTTTCAAATTTCAACATCATGAAAATATTCATTTTCATTTTTCATTTATTTATAAAAAAAATCTTGAAATCATTAATGGCGCACGAATGTATCATTATTTCAAATTTCAAGTTAGTAGCTGCAGTAGTTACTGAGATATTCAAGAAAGAGCGGGGACGGACAGAGCGAGACCATAAGGGTTTCAAAACCGATCTTTGAAACCCTAAAAAGGGAAGAAAGTACGTAAATCCAAGCGAACAAATATGCGGGCAAAAATATATGGGATTGTTTATTTTTTTGAATTCAAAATTCAAGGCTAGAAACAGGCGGATGCCAAAATAAAAAGTTTTTATCTCGAAGCCCACCAAAATGTTACTGGCCACTTGCATTTTTTGAGAAAACTTGGCGGTAACTATGTGTTTTTGAGTTTCAATAATTGTAATAGTTTTATTTTAAATTACGAAGTTTCAAAACATTTCAGGTTATTTCAAAGATTTTTTTGTAAAAAGACTGGTTATTAGATGAGTAGATTAATTATTTATTGACAAGCAGTTAGGTCACGAGGAAACACCCATGTTTTTACAATAAATAAATAAATATACCCATTCTACTCAATTGATAGGTCTGCCAATAAATAAAATCTTTGCAAATTCCATAAACGAAAACTGCAACTCAATATGGACTCTATTTCAATGATAAACGAACCATTGAACCTGCAAAACTAAATTTGTCGAATATCGTAATTCGTATGATTTTGTCAGCTGTCATCGTGAAAAAAGTAACGTGACCTCACGTCCATCCGAGGAGGCGTCCAGCCTCCGAATGACGTTGGTGGAAACGATTTTGGGTATTTGTCAAAGTAATATTCGATCTATAAGGTTCAAAATGGTTTTAGCAAAATACACACATGTTTTTAATTTGCGTTCGCACGAAGTAAATATGTGTTTTTACCTTATTACAAGATTATTAGACAACCAATCGAAAAATAAAAAAGCGTAACTAAAGAAGAACTTCTACCTTTTTTCTACAAAACAAAAACCCAACAAGAAAAGTGTGCTGTTCCTGAGATAAATAGCAAAACGTGTGTAAAACATCTGTTTTTCAAAAAAATAAACTATCGAGAAAACTTTCACCAATCGTGTTTTTAAAAATACGTACTCCAATATAAAAGTTCGAAGTAACATTTCCCTAAATATGAAGGTGGTAGCTTTCACAGATTCTGAGATAAATAACGATTTTGAAACACAAAACTGCATATCATACATTCTTAATTCATCTGACGACTCCATCCCGCTCACTAGGTTTTGAAAACAATTTTGCTCAATACATTGGACAATAAATGGTTCTATTCTGTCCTCGGACTGAACCGGAGCTGGCATTCTTACGACGACGCGACCGCCATAGTCAATACGGAGTTAAATACATTGTATCCAGCAATTAAGTGTCTTATAAGGTCTGGTGAAGATGAGGTTACCTGCTAGAAACAGCAGCCGCAACAGAGCGGCGAGCGGCACTGCGCGCATGCTGCGTCACCGCGCCATCGGTGTCTGCGCCGGCCGCCTCTGCAACAATACAAAACATGGCTTAGGATCACATCCATTTACTGCAGAACATGAAACTGTACCACAACACCGTCCTACAGGTAGCAGGCAGTTTGTTTGTCCATTACACCACAACATAGACTTCAACAATGAACAATTGCTCACGATCATCAAAAAATGTGGTTCAGTAAAAAATTTCAAAAAAGGACGAGAGATTAATTCTATGAAGGGAAGTAGGAAGTCGGGCTCGCACTAGGCATAAGCCCCCTTAAACATTTGTTATATTCTGTTTTTTTTTGTATTTGTTGTTATAGCGACCACAGAAATACATCATCTGCGAAAATTTCAACTGTCTAACTATCACGGTTTATAATAAACAGCATGGTGACAGACGCGTAGACGGATAGACAGACAGACGGATGGACAGCGGAGTTTTATAATAAGGTCCCGTTTTACCCTTTGGGTACTGAACCCTAAAAAGCATCATTCAAACAAATGATGAGTCACCGTCGTTGCCTGAAACGCGCCTTGATGCGCAAACCAAATTTTCTCATACCAATCTTCAGCATGTCAACGATTGCACAAGCCACACTACCGGGCTTGCGCGAGCTACCGTCTTGCAGTGCACACGCTCCGTCTTACTTGCGCAAACTATTTTATGCATACTTGCAACTAAGAAGGAGCGTGTAGCAGGGCTATTAGTTGGACACGAACCCTATGGAACTATAATTCTGTGAGCTACCCTGTCTGGCTAGTTCAACATCCAGTTAAAACTTTGATGTGTCTACTGGCAAGTCGGACAAGTCTTGTTTATCGTACCTACATGGAGGAACGTGATTGGAACGTGATTTATGGGTTGAAGTTTGATTACGATTCCTTGTGTAGGAAATGAGGGAAATGAGATTGAAAGACGCAACTTTGTGGATGTTTGTGCTTTGTGGGACAGAGAAGAGAAGACAAAACTTTGGCGGTGATAGTTTGCATAAAAATAAACATTATAATTCTGTGACGACCGATGTGGCGCTGTGGGCGAAGGTCTGCCTGCGACGCAGAAGGTTGCGGGTTCGATTCCCGCCTCGGGACAAATGTGTGTACGATCTGCAGACATTTGTTCAGGGTGTTCTAATCGTTTTCTATATAGGTATATATATATAATAAAAAAATATCTATGTATTGTATTATATTATATTATATAAATCAGTTATCTAGTACCCATAACACAAGCTCTGCTTAGCTTGGGGCTAGATAATGCTGTGTGAATTGTCCAGCATTATTATTATTATTATTATTATTTGAAGTTAGTATTTCTAAAGTCCACCAGAATGCAATTGCGGGCCGGGCGGGTCAGATGGTAATTAATATACCTAAAGGCAAAAGTTTGCATATTTGTTACCTCGCTCGCATAAACGGCTGAAAGGATTTGTATAAAATTTAATACAAGGATCGTTTATATCCTGGAACAAAACATAGTTTGTTTTTGATCCCGGAAAAGTGCAGCGTTCTTGTGGGATGATCAAAACATTTCATACATAGTACACACCAACGTGGATAACTCCGCAGGACGGTGTTACTTTATGTTCTAGGTTGCAGACATTTAAATTAGGTATCCTAGGTTGCATACATAAATAATTCAGGAACCCAAAATGCCGACGGTAGTATTATAATGTTTCAGTTTTGTTATATAAAATAACTTCTTTTTTTCGCTTTTAATGTAACCTTGTGAGTCTTTACGGTAAGAGTAAAGCAACACAAAAGATTTGGAATTGATCCCATACAACTGTTCAAAGATTGAGAACACATCGGAACGAATCAGGAAGGAAAACGTTTCTGTATAAATGAATTCAAAGCTCTACCTGATGTTTAACGGAATATTGTAAGATTTTTTATTGTAAGATTGGATCCATTTTTAAAATAAATTTATTTTATATTATATACCTATTGTAGCTGTTGAATTAAATCGAATTGAATCTGGTAGAAGGCTTAGTAATCACTTGTCATCCTTTTCGAAATTGTGAAGTACCTATTATTACGTCAGTTGGTTGGTAACACTGGTAGCGTCCGGCAACACAGTTAGTGTGACGTTACTGGACGAGGCACGCAAGCCAATAGGAAGCATAAAAACGCATCCAATCGCGTGGCAGTCTGGAATTTTCCCTCCACCGAACTATGATGTAAAACAGCATTCACTTCCTTTACTTCGGTCCCGAGCTCCAAACTGACAGATTGACTAACGAATATGTAAAATAAGAGCATTATCAAGTGCCTAGTGTTCACGACACTAATAGAATGATGATGTTCAAGAGATTTATTTACCCCGTATTTCTGCTTCATCAGAACAACATAAAAATCCAATCGGAGGCCCTTTGTACAAAAACTCTTTGGTGTCAAAACAATCTGGTAGCGAATCATTATGAACATCCTCGTATTCCGATTGTGCTCCCAATATTAAAATCAACCAAACAAAGCAATCCGCACAAATCATACAAAACCAATCGTTCTGATTGTTCCTACCACTCGATGGAAAAAGGAGCTTTTACGGAAATAAAGCAATGGAGCAAAACCTTCCGAAGATACCATAGTAATTTCGATTCGCACGATTATTTGCGCGAATGTATTGTGGATGAATTTGTCCAATATAAAAAAAAACTACACATATTCATGCACAAAGCATGATAGTCAAGATACATAGAGAGTTAAGTATTTGTTTTTCCAGTAACTGTTACAATTTTGTTCGCTGGTAATAACTAAAATTAAGAGAATTGACTTTCTGGCGTGGAATAGTATGCCAATATTTGGGAGAACATTCGTACAATGTCTTTCTAATTCTTTTTTTTTTTCAAAATTACTAAAATTATGTATTTAATGAATTATACCTGAACCATTGATAACAAAACACGTATTGTATTTTTTACTTTGATCGAGATGAATAATTATTTTGTTAAAATAAAACTACAATATATTACAATACACCATGACACGTTGGACAAAAATCAGGGAATACTGAGGCGTAACGTCATGTTGTCACAATTTGTGTGTATAGGCTCAGTATAACCGCAATATTCCTGTGGTTATACTGGGACTACGGTCTGACTTTCTTCAATCAATAGCTTTCGTTGTTGTTAATAACGAGACACTATTGGATAAATAAATATTGTCTCTTATATCATCAGATACGAATAATACGATATAAACGACTTCCTATTTTCTCGCTTATTTTTAATATCGGTACTTCCAGAGATCTAAGCTTCATTCCTAAAGTCAACTTACTTCCTGAAGTGAACAAAGTAGGTATTGGCTTTTGGTGTTCATCGAGTTAGCTGAAATGATTTGTGAAAAACTCCGAAAAGTAAAAGTTAATGCTTATTGATCGATTTCAATTATTTGTATGAGGTACTTACTGAAGTTTTGACGAGGCTTTTTCTTTGTGCGAATTTCGCTTACAATAGAGTTGGGATGAAGCGTTAAATGAGAATAAAATAAACTTCCGAATATATATGTATTTTTCTACGCCAAAGTTTTATTTCAGGAATATGAATTTATATTTTGTTAATTTATTATATAGGCGCTATGGCACTCTATTGGGGAGGCCTATGTCCAGCAGTGGACTAATGTAGGGAGATGATGATGATGATTTACTAATTTTCCCAGACAATGGGACAAAATGAGAAAATGCCTGATTAAAATTAAATATATAAGTAATGTAATGAGTTGTATAAAGTGTAGCAGTCATCTAGGCTTTGGGCTAGATGATGCTGTGTAGATTGTCCAGCATTTATTGATGTATTTATTATTCACTATTTGTTCGATTGCTTTGTATTTGTGTGGTTTAGAGGTGCAGCACCCCTACTTTTCCCACGGGTGTCATAAGAGGCGACTAAGGAACATACACCGGGGGGCGGTCAGCAGCGCCTTTGCAGAACAATCTGACCGCGATTCCAATCCGTGCCCATACCGCAAGCCGAGAACCATGTTAGCATGAGAGCCATGAGATAAAAGCAACATGGCGCTTACTAGGGTTGCGTCCAGCAATGGGCCAATATAGGCTGTTATGTTGAGAAATAGCTCGTATTTGTACAAGATAACGGAGACCAAACCTTAACTTATCTACCTTAAAATTACCTTAATAAGAGAATTAAATTAATACTAGAATTTACAAAAGAAACGATTGAGGTATCTGCAAACTGTTGTAAACAATCTACAGGTAGCTCAACTGATCAAGATACTGGCTGCGTTGATAAGATACCCTTATAAGATATCACTTAAAAGAGACGGATAAATATATTTATTTTCCTGGTTAGTTCCATCCCTACGAATCCCCTAGAGCAGTCCCCCAGTAATTCGACTTTATTGCGGCAAATTCACAATTCTGAATCGACAATAACGTTTTATTATTGAAAATTTCGCGCAATATCAAAGAGAACGAACTTCTGTCTGGTTCTTTGTTGCTTGATTATGATTTGCGATTTACAAAACACAACACAATCTTCTCACTCATTAGTTTTCGCTTTGATTCTGTTTGTAAGTATATACAATAAAATAGTCTTTATTGCACACCAAAAAAAAAGAAACCACGAAAAAATAGACAAAACAGTTGCACAATGGGCGGCCTTATAGCTAAGAGCGATCTCTTCTCTTCCAGACAACCTAAAAACGTAAATAAAATGATGACAGTAACTAAAATCACCAAAATTATGTATCTGCCAAGTTATATCAAGTCATCGATTACAAAACATGTTTTCTAATTTTTATATTGATCGAGATAAAATTAAAACTAGTGTTTACAATTGAAATAATTGAGCTAACTGTAGACTGTTGCAAGGTTGCATCCCATCTACAGGTAGCTCAACTGATCCATATCAATACCAGTCGGAAGCGTGCCCAAGACGCTGGTGCATAGTGTTCTGTATAAGAATCATCATCATCATCATCATCAGCAGCCTATATTTGTCCACAGCTGGGCATAGGCCACAAACAGATCACACAAAAGATCGGTTAAATAATCGAAATGTTATAGGTATGTATTTGGGCATTTCAGGTAATTTTACTGTATAGCTTAACTCGAGATCAAAACGTGATCATGTCGTGTCCGTGATGGTAGCGTACACATAACCAAATTCACGTTTGTTGTTATGCCTAATAAATAGCGTATAAATAGAGTATAATCAGTGCAAAAGTAAAATAAATAGCGCCTCCTTGGTTTAAGAAATAATGACCATTGTTTGTGGGTACGCCAGCATAACGATCAAGCTAGCGTACACACGACCGTTCTCAAAAATGGCTTATACTATAGCAACAAAATTTATACACAATATAATAGAGTATAAATAACGTCTTAGCTATGTAAAATATCATAATGATTGCTCTCATAGGAACATCGGTTATGTGTACGCTACCATCACGGACACTACCGAAAAGGACGTATCATTTGCCAAACTAAATGGAACCATAATAAACAAGTATTCCACATTCCAAACGTCACGTAGTCACCTGCCACGTCTCCCGAGTATATTATGTCCCGGATGAGACTGGATGGGTCCGGTGCGAACTGGAATTCTCCGGAAATTTCCGGAAAATAAACGCTGACTCGGTACACGGAATGAGATCAACGCGTGATCTTATGCAAGTGTAGATGGATTGAAACGTGAGCCTTGTCTCTTAGAAAACTCCTAACAACAATCAAATAACTGGTATTTAATGATTTAGGGAGAAGCGATAGTTCACTTTGCACTCGAAAAGTCGCAAATTCATTCTAAGTCTAACAATTTCACACTTATACATATAGATAATTACAATCAAATTATAGAATTTTAATTAAAGCTAGTATTTACAATTGAAACAATTGAGCTAATTGCAGATTATTACTGGGAAATTTGGATATTTCTAAAATAACTACTAAAGAACTGCTAAAAGTAGGTACTGAACGCATTGGTTTGAAATTTTGCATAGAAATCAATCAAAGCCTGCTGTAAATCTCTTTGGTCCCTGACCACGGTATCGGGCTGCCAACATTCCTTTTAGCTCTTCAGCAGGAATTCGGAGCTAAATGAGCTGGTCTGACGTAACCCTATCAGTGTTAACTGGTAGGTATTAACCGGCATTGTACTGCTAGCACCAACTACTATGTAGATTGGTGGATAAAATAATCAAAGTTATAATATACCACGTAGTGTTTATGTTTACCTAGTAGCTGCAGATATCACTAACAGCTATACTTCCTACCATTTAACTTTCCTAGGAATTGTTCCGTTACAATAAAACTAGCGGCCCGCCCCGACTTCGCATGGGTAGATTCTATCGCCAATGTTCACCAGGTATAATGTAGAATTCTAATGGTAAAATAATTTTTCAACTCGGTACAGTTTTTTCAAACAAACAAACAAATCTTTCCTCTTTATTATATAGTGTAGAAAAAATATCACATTAAAAACACTAATTAAACCACTTCAAACAAGTCTTGGAACATTTTTTATAACACTATTATCACATCACATCATCAGCCTATACTATTCCACAGCTGGGTATAGTTTTTACATCAATTACCAAATATTATTTTATAACATAACCAAAGCCATGTAATATAGACAACCGAACCGAACCAACTATGAATCTACTCTAGTTACGTACCTAGTAACTCCATTCTCGTAAAATATTCTAAAAACTGTGGCGAACGCTTATTAACTGGAAACTCTAAAATCTAATATGCATAGTTACAAAGAGCTTACAATGTTGAAAGATGGTCACTTCTAGTAGATTGCTAAAACTTTGTTCGACTATCCAATAACTTTCCTCTATTTTCTTGAACACGCCAATTTTCCATAAAATGCTGGCGATAACATTTTTAAAACATGCACTAGAATTTCCTGAATTTGTAAATTTATGTTGGTTGTGATCGTTGAAAATGTTGGCTAAGTTAGACCATCAAATTTTGGCCCACAAAAAGTCTATTGAAGCAAAATCATCTTTAAATTATTGATTAAAACAATATCATGGGTACAATTAAGTCATATATCACTACTTCATTCAGATCCACTTTGCACCAGATGGGAAAACGTTTTATGTAGGACGTTGCGATTAAACCGTTAGCCATTTCGTAAAAGAAGGTATTTCCTACGTTTTCTCGTTTATTTCGAGGGATAACTAAATAGCCTTGGGTTTCTTAATAAGTGGCATAACAAATTCAAACGTAAACCTCGTCTGAGGGGAAGTAGATAATCGCTTTCATTATAAAAGGAAATTTTCACGCTTGTTTACGTGTTGCTCTTAGTAAAGTGGCGCCACGGGGCTTTTCACAATATAAAACGAGAAATAACATTTATAATTTTTATTTTTAACAGACTTCAGGAAGAGGTTCTATGTTTAACTGTTTGTATTTTTTTATGTAATTTCATTGATTTCTCCGTCAATTATTGACAGATTTGAGAAAATTCTTTCATTTTTGTATAAAGAATTATTATTATTTTGTAATGGTCCCTCAAAAATATTCCTATGGGATCAGAATTTATTCTGTCCAGCTATGAAAACAAAAAGTAAAAAAACAACACATTTTTTTTGAAAAATCATCTAGCAACAATTTCGGTCCTGTCTTCGCCAACTTTTAATAAATTTTGATAACTGTATAAAAGGGCGGCGCCACTGTGCCACTGTTGACATCTTCTCTGAATATAAACTTACTTAATAAATAATCTACGGCATATCAAGTGATACAATTTGTAAATAAACATTCTAAAAGTCGAAAAGCATTCAAAAAGTGTAAAGTCTTAGTGAAAAACGAACTAATAGTGAAAAAAACAATCAAAATACAAATGACACGATTTGAACAAAATAATAACTTTTCTCTTAGTGTTGAACGATTAGAACTGAAAATAAAAGTAAAGTGAACCCAGATCTACCGGCTCCACATACTACCAGGTTTGTCCTTTCCTTCTACGAGAAACTGTGAACAAACATAACCTAAAATCCCACAAAAATAAAATTCAAGTCATTCCGGAATATATATAGTAAAATAAGCTCAGAAAGTGCCATCTAGCGGCCCGTGTCTGAACTGCATCGACAGACACCAAGCACAGAATCATTATTTTAAATTGACACTGTTTATACCTAGCCAAGAGCTTCCGCTAATAACTACAAGAGGGCGCTAAGTGTACTTACAACTTTAAAATAATGGACCAAGTTTTGAAAGCGCTTGAGGCAATAAAAAATGATTTGGATAATCAAAGACAAGAAATCCGGGAAGTGGGAAATAATGTTACTGAGCAAGTTACACAGAATATTAGTAGAATGTTTGAAGAAAAATTTTTAGCATTAGAAAAAAGTCAAGAAAACCTGAAAAAAATTGTAGAAAACCAGGAAATAAGATTACACGCTTTAGAGAGACAGGCAAGAAAAAATAATTTGGTATTTTTCGGCATAGAAGAGACTGAAAAATCATACGAGAGCCTTGAAAGAAACTTCATTAAATGGGTGGAACAATATCTCTCTGTAAAAATAAGCTATAGCGACATTCAAGAAATAAAAAGAATAGGAAAGAAAGAAAATAGACTACGCCCAATAGTAGTGACCTTCACAACTCTAGGCACAAAGATAAAAATTATGAAACAAAAAAGATCACTAAAAGATACACATTATTACATCAAAGAAGACTATCCAAAATATGTACTGGAGAAGAGAAAGGAGCTACAAGGACAGTTACAACTGGAAAGAGAAAAGGGAAACATAGCACAAATTAAATATGACAAACTAATAATATCACAAAATAACACTAAACGAGAGCTGCCTATGTCACCTGAGAATGCCACTGAGACCAATGTAGAGAAAGATACGAAAATAAAGAAAAATAACAGAACACAACAAATTGATGCATCGGGCAAAAGGTCTAGCAGCTTTTCAGAAGGAATCATAAAACAGGGAATACTAAACTACGTAGTCAAAAATACACCAAATAAAAATAATAATCAAAACAAACAAGAATAGCAACTCCACGCCTCCCCCCTACGATACAGAACAAACAAACACACAAATAAAATCAAGAAACAAACACAAGGATCTTCCAACCCGGCCAGTCACCGTGGAAGAGTACGACTATAACCCTCCAATAATAGACACCAATGTGACAAAGAGCAGAAACAAAGAAAAAACACAACAAATAAATATAGCAACATACAATGTTAGAACCTTATCGTCATACGAACGCTTATTAGAATTAGAGGAAGCAATACAAGAAACAAACTACGACGTTAAAGGAATATCTGAAACAAGACGGCTAAGCACCAACATAGAAGAGCATAAAACTTATTGGAGGAGGCCTTTACCCAACCTGGGGACCTTGCGAAATAAACCAAGTACCCACCTAATTTAGAAATAGTAAAAGTTAAATGTATATATATTATAACAACAAGTAAGCGATAAAATAGTAAATAAGAAGTAATGTAGCATGGTCAAATAAAGGCTTTTTTATTTTTATTTTTATTTTTATTTATTTATTTATTAACTGTATAAAAATAGATTTTGATGTGGTTTTCTAAAAGTTTGACCCACGAGGAATAAATGTTAGCGCCGTAAAACGTATCTAACATAATCTTTACAATCACACAAATGGTTTCCAAGGTAACGGGCGTAAACAAACTAAATTTGAAGTCGGTTTATAGTGTTTTTAAATACGCTAAATTATTATAAACACATTCAAGCTGTGCAAAGTTGGCCCTTTGCTTCTTTAATTAATTTTGTTTCTGTGTTCTCCCATTAGTTATAAAATAAAATTTCTTGATGGAATTACCTACCTATGATTTCCCTAACCTTTATGATTCATTTTCTGTAAAATATTTAAAATGAATATGAAAAGAAAAACGAAGCCGGTATTCCAGATAGTTTATCGTCCTTCTAGCCGAATTTCAGCCACGGCTGCCAGTCTCAATAGAGAAGAGGAAGAGGATTGAGATAGTTCATTACTTTTCGTTACCACCATAGTAAGATTGCAGTTTGTTTTGTGATTCTGCGTTGAATTTTACAGTAGCAACACTTATTAAAGAAGTAGCTCCATAAATTAATTTAGAGGCTTTGTATAAAGTAATCAATAACCGATTAAGAAAATTCCTTCGTGAAAATGGAAACCGGGAATTTAATTTGGTATTCAAACGATCTCATCTAATGAAGTCAATATATACAAATTAATGGCATGTACTTTTGTGTATGGTCACAAATTTGGTACTGTTCCGTTGGATGCGTACGTTGAATAATAAAAAATATACACACAAACATTAATATGTGAAATTATAGGGATATTTTTAGCTGCTAAAATAAAAATTACATTTAATTGAATTTATTCATCTTTCTGTATTGATAATTTTTTACCAAGATTACTTTCGCAGGAATTCATATCAATTGATTTTACAAAAATACATGACATTCTTGCTCGGTCAGTAAAGGGATTGCTCCGTACTAGTACATTCGTAATAATTTACTAGTTCGGACTTCTAGTCTACTTTTAGTACCTCGCTCGCCAACATGTTTGAGTCCACAAATCACCTATCTTATTGTACCTAACCTAAATAAATTCACATCTATTGTTGCTAATATTATACAATTATACAATTGATATAACGAGTCTTTTTACTACTATTCTCTAACTCTCGTAGTTTTGGAATTAGCCATCTACTGCCATCTCAAAAAGCCACCATTTATAGTTATTCTCTGGCTTATTATGAGTTAAATTATTAGTCTTAAACAAGCAGCACAACTTTAGACTGTACCGACAATACACGACCCATGTCACAACTGGATTCTCCCATCACTAAACAAGACGTCACAAATAAACGCGAACACCACAATCCGTCATCTCTGACGTTAAAACAACGGGCGCTGTCAGGGTGACGCACGACCCGCGTCACCGTGACGCCACTGACCGACATGGTGGAAACAATTTGTCGAATGCCGGAAAAGGTTTGGCTGCGATGGGCAGTTTCCTTTAGGCTATGAGCATGGCGGGTTGGGAATGATGAGGCAGGATTTCAGCATTTTATTATTATTTTGTAAAATAAGTAGATGTAAGGGTATTTTACTTTTTTAGCCAGTTTAAAAAAATTAAATGACCTATTAATTAAATAGCTTAGGTAAAAAGCAGTCAAAAAATTTTGTTCTAGTTCATAAAATAAATTTTAAAACTTAATTCGAAGTTATCAGTTTTTTATCTGTTTTTAAACACCGTGCAATCAACGGCCAAAATCGTACTTTTTAGTTGTATAATAGTACTATAAAAACTTAAACTTAAAAATAGGTGAAATACCCTATTGATAAGTATAAAATAAAATACGGACATTCGAATCCGCATAAACTTCCTCCGTTGGTAGTCGGGTTAAAATAGGTAAGTATTGAATGAAGATTTTTAAATATCAATCGGCAACTAAAAGCGTTTTGTCGACAAAATTTTAATTCACTGAAGTTTTTGTCATTGCCTTTTTCTTACAAGTGATTTTATTTACTCATGCCTGTTGCAGTTGCCAGTTGCAGCTGGGACTGTAGTAATTGTCTTTCAGTTTTTCATTTTATAACGTACCATAAGCAATCAACACCTTTGTGTTTCATAGCCACGCGCGACGCGATGGTGCGAGTTTATCCTGAGCGCGTTAATCCGCTCACGTCTTGCGTTAACATGAGGACCATTTGTCGGTGGCGGGTGTTTGTCTATCCGGAAATTCCGTAAACAATAGTGTCTATTTACGATTATTTTATTGACTATAGAGGAAGAACCTGGAAGAACCCAGAAAAAAGTCTGATATTACCAGTGTTGGATGAGAATCCAATTAAATTAGGTTTTTAGTTAGTAGGGTCGGACGGGTTTATCAGTAAGAATCTAAATAAGTACATACCAATTACTCAGTAGGTACTCAGGGTGATTCAGTACACTTGTAAACTAAGGAAGCTTAGAGAGAGGTCCTTGCTTCTAAATTCGAACCAAGTTAAGTCGACAATCCGAAACGTGAGCTAAAAATTGGGCATTCAAGAATACTCAACCTTATAAAATCGTGTAATAAAAATTTTGAGCTTATTACCTGTTTTCAAGAATTCGTATTCTTATTTTAAAGTGTAAACACTAGTGTGATGAAACACTGTGCTGTGGATAAACTAACATATTTGATTTTGTGGCAACATACAGCTAAAAACATTTTAAAAAGGATTATCATCGGTCACATCATCACTTTCCATCAGGTGAGATTGCGGCCAAACGATTTAGATCTATTAACTTAAAAAAAACCTTCTTCAATTCTGAGAAAATTAGAGCAACATCCATCGTAACCATCCTGGAAATTCTCAGTCCGACCACGTTCCAGGTACTCGTCGACCACCACTCCGGTTATTGATACGTGGAGTAATGAGGGAAGTTTGCTGCTGCTGGAGCGTTGATTTGTGGAGGACGTTACTCATAGGTGGTGGTTGGGACAAGTTGGAGAAAACAAGCGTTTAACCGGCTTAAGGCGGTTCCCCAAAAACTAAAAAAAACTATTGCCGGTTTCTATTTTAAATTATTATGTCGTTGAACAACAGTAATTTCAAAATTTTCTATGGGCAGTTTGTGATACCTATTATAAGATTTTTTTAATGCCTTTGTAATATTTTTATTTACAATGGTTTAGGCAGAGATGCATAAATAGAGTTTTGTGGCCACAAAGTGCAACTTCGCATCTTTGCCAAACTATACAAAATAACAATATAAAGATTTGACATTAAGATATTAAAAAAGCATAATTTCTAAAAATAATACCTTATGTTTATTTTAAAAGTAAAAGTAAAAGTTCGTTTATTGCTTGAAAATACAATGTTATAAAGATCTTATAGTATTCATTTCGATCATTGTTTTCTGCCTTTAAGCATGCAATCTTTTAATACAATTCAATTACTTATCGTCTAATAAAACATAATTATAACAAAAAAATAAAAATAAAATTTTATACATCAATGAATTAAATAATTAAAATAATATCAGTTAAACTAAATAAATAATAAGCTGGATCAAGTAATATTTGTATTAATATTTTTATCATTCATAAATTCGTTTACGGTGTAATAGGCGGTTTTTGTAAGGAATATTCTTAACTTCCTATAAAATAATGAAGAAGGGAGTTTACGTAGCGACTAAGGGAGTTTATTATATATATAAGGAGCCATATAAAAGACGCTTTTGTGCATGAACGTGGTTTGACATTTAGGAACACATACTTTATTATTGTCTCGTCTATTCCGCACCACGACATCAGACAGTCTACAAAACAAGTCAGTGTTAATTTTCACCAACATAGCAGTTTCCAGAATATACAACGAAGGAATGGTAAGGATATTGTGTTCTATGAAGTATGGTTTACAAGAATCTAGCACGTTGAGGTTGAACATCGCTCTTATACATCTTTTTTGATGTTTAAATACCCTTTCAACGTCAGTAGAGTTCCCCCAAAAAATCAATCCATACCTGACGCGAGAAGCAATTAGTCCATGATAAGCTATGAGTAGTGTTTTTTTGTTTACAGTTGGGGATAGTTTATACAAAACATAGGAAGTACTATTAATTTTCTTACATAAGAGCTCTATATGTGATTTCCAGTTTAACTTTTTATCAATATTTAATCCTAAAAATTTCGTTACGTTTACTTGTTCTATTAATGTGTTATTGTATTGAATGTCAAAGTTATTAGAAACAGTTGGGTCACGTTGTCGAAAATGAATAATTTTAGTTTTAGAAAGATTAATTTTTAAATTATTGTCATCAAGCCAGGCTATTATATCACATAGGGCTGCATGGATGTCATTTTTATATGTCATAATATTTTTACATTCTATGGTCACTGTACTATCATCCGCGAACAAAGTCATGGGTTGCGTAGTGGCTTTTGGCAAATCGTTTATATAAATAATAAACAAAAGGGGTCCTAAAACACTACCCTGTGGTACCCCGTATTTCATTATCCGCTTTTTGGATGAAAAGGATTCTTCGGTCTTGGTTTTAAAATTAATATTGGTTATTTCTGTCATTTGTATTCTGTTTTCTAAGTAAGATTTAAAAAGCAGTAAAACGTTACCTCTTATTCCATAGAGTTCAAGTTTGCTTAGCAGTATGTCGTGTCTAATATAGTCAAATGCTTGGGTCATGTCACAAAAAATCGAACACGTGGGTATTCTTTTATCCATATTAGATGATACTCTATAAAGAAAGTCATATAAGGCCATATTAATGGTTTTATTTTTCCTAAAACCTGTTTGTTCTCTACATAATATATGTCGGACTTCAAGATAGCTATTTAAAGAATTATAGATATATTTTTCAAAAATTTTTGAAATTACTGGAATGAGTGAGATTGGTCGGTAATTTTCCATGCTTTCTTTGGACTGTTTTTTATGTAGAGGTTTTAATACGGACACTTTAAGCGCATCAGGATAAACGCCTTGCGTAATGCTTAAGTTCAGAATATGACAAAGTGGACCGCATAAAGATTTAGCTACATGTTTTAGAATTTTAGTTGAGATTCCGTCATATCCAACGCTATTTGTATTATTCAACGAGGCAATTATTTTTGCGATGTCATTTGGTATACAAGGCTGTATGAATAAGGAGTCTTTTTGGCTTGTTATAAATTTAGTGGGCTGTTTATTAGAATCAGTAATAGGCGTAATCTTGTCGATGAAGAAGTCATTAAAAGCATTAGAAATTTCGCTTGGTTTTGTTATAATTTTATCATTAATTTTTATTTTAGAAATGGGATCTCTTGGCGTGTTTCTTTTAGAACTGTTTATAATGCTCCATGATGTTTTAGATTTGTTTTTGGATGAGTTTATTTTGTAATTATTTTGTGCCTTTTGCGTAAGTTTTATGATTTTTTTCAACATTTTACTATATTTATGATATTCAGTTTTATTGTTTTCATTGGGCACTTTTTTTTATACTTGTGTTTTGTGCCTATGTCCAAATAATGTTCTATTTACATAAATCTTACATGAAAAAAACTCAAAATAAAACTCACGAATTTGGTCGAGTGCTTATAACTTGCCCCTCAAGCGATTGACTTGCTAATACTGCGAGTCTATTAGAGTTTCTCAGAAGCGTTTGTATGCGCTCACTAGACTCAATCTCTGGAGTTGAAGGTCCCGCTTTGAACCAAACCTACTAGCTTCAGTTGGTTCGTACAACGGGAAACTATTTTGATAATACGTTAATTAATGATTGTATACTACTAGCTATAAATAAAAATAAATAATGATAAACACCGTACAGCATCATCTCCACCCAAGCTAAGCAGTAAGAGTAAATATGTATGTAACTAATGTTTTTAAGTAATACCATCCGATGCACACAGATCTTGCCCCATGTATATCCGATAATCCTATCCATAACAGGTTGTCTGGCAGAGATCGTTCTTGAGCGATAAGACCCCCAATTGTCACTTATGTTAAAATTGTTTTATGTGTAAATTGTTTAGTTTTAAGTGTGCTACATTATTTTCTATGTATTTATCTAAGCAGAGCTTGTGTTATGAGTACTAGATGACTTATATACATATTACAATACATTACATAGATAGATATTTTTTTATTATAAGTACATAGAAATTCCTAGAATACCCGGAACAATTTTTTCAGATCGTACATACTTTTGTCCCAAGGCGGGAATCGAACCCGCAAACTCCTGCGTCGCAGGCAGACCTTCGCCCACCGCGCCACATGACAGAGGTCGTCAAATCTAATTTAATAATTAGAATTAGAGGCTTACTAACCATGTATGCAAGATTCCAGAGCAATTCGTTCTGTAGTTTTTACTTGAATAAGTAACAAACGGACATATTATGTCCATTTATATATGAGTGTGATTTACCAGTAGTACCATGAAATGTATGTGTATTAGTCATAATAATTAGAACTCAGTGGCTTACTAACCCTGTATTCATATCCCACAGGATTATGGTAAACTTGCTAACAGAATCCATAAGTTTATTGAACAATGCCTTCCAAGGGATAATAATATTTCAGGCGCTATCTGAAAACTAAACAGTACCCTGGGACTAAAACCAAACTAGCAACCCTTCACTCCTTGGCTATATCGTTAGGTGCTGTGGTCCAGAACCTGAGGAGACAAGTTTATTTGTCTTGAAGTTAACAGTTATAGGTTTATCTGCAAAATTTGTAACAACAACCTTGGTGAGGTTAGGCTTTTACAACTTGTCTTGCATATACCTCACAGAAATCAGAATAACATAAAATTATCATAAAGTACAGATATGAAAATCATAAAGATTACAGAAACAATAGCACACAATTTTACCCCAAAATAATGTGTAGCTTTGATTTGGTTCATCACAGTAATATAATAAATGCGATAGTTTAGATAGATAGAAGAATAGATGGATGTTTGTTGCTCAATCACGTCAGAACGGCTGAAAGGATCTGGATGAAATTTGGCACAGAGATATATCATTAGAGGCCTATGTTCAGCAGAGGACTAATAAAGGCTGATGATGATGATATGTTATTTCATCCCGGAATTCCCACGAGGGAGGGAACTACGTAGGTGAAACCGCGAGGCGCTGCTAGTAGAAAACAATCTATGAAAACAACACGTTATTACAAAATACTAATTTAGTGTATTTTTAAACTTTCTAAAACGATTTTTATATTCTTTTATCAAATGTGATCAAAAGTAGGTAGGCCTCCTCTCTCTTGTAGCGCCCCGTTCCGTGTCAAAAGTGACGGATTGAAGTCGTGGTTGAAACCACGACTTCACACCTTATGTAGTGTGTACCCTTACCAACAACCTAAATCTAATCTGAATTCCAAATAAGTATTTCGTAAACGTATTAGCAGACATTTCTAAGCAAACTGATGCGGCTTTTATTACGGACTCCGGCGACGCAACGCAATCGCATGCGGTGAGCCGACGCACGCGTCTTATAAACAAGCCCTTAACATAATTTAGCATGACTTATTATTACTGGATGCGGCAAGCTGAAGACAGGGTGCTATGGTGCTGCCTTAGTGCTTGAATGGCCAACCGACCAATTTTACCTAAAACGATTTTTTTATTTTAAAATTTGGATATTATAATAACGCGCATTACCACAAATTTTTATTAATATATTTTTATTACAACCTACACTAATTGCAAAAATTAAATATCCTATCTCCAAAATTAAAATCGTCTTGAGTGCTTGTTTAGCCAAACTCCATAATTTGAAAAATGAACGCATCCGAATATCAAGCCGAGTGCTTGTTTGTCCAACCTCCATAGGCCAGCCAATCACAGCTCAGCATTCACGCAGTGACAGGTTCGCCATCTTGTTTGTTTTGTTTACGAGTTGCGGTGTTATTGTGATTGTGTCAAGTAATTAAAGAGTTTTAATAGCTTTTTAAGCAAATTAGTGCTTTAAAATGTCTTTAACCAATAAAAAAAACTACTATAGACGAATGGAAATGGGTTTAGAAAGGTACGTTGGCTATAAGTTTTGTTTTACAGTATTAGTCTTGCCGGTACATAAATTTTGCCGCCGCCGGTATGATATGTATATGCTGATTCGAAATCGCTTGTTTGGTAAGTATAGGTAGGTTTTTAGGGTTTCAAAGATCGGTTTTGAAACCCTTATGGTCTCGCTCTGTCCGTCCCCGCTCTTTCTTGAATACCTCAGTGACTACTGCAGCTATTAACTTGAAATTTGAAATAATGATACATTTCGTGCACCATTACTGATTTCAAGAAAAAATATATAAATAAATAAAAAATGAAAATGAATATTTTTAGTAGGTACAAATTTTGATGTTAAAATTTCAAAAGAGACCTAAGAAGGCAAATGGGGTATCAAAACCTAGAAAGGTATCGTTTTGTGCATTTCAAAACACTTTTTGAAATTTCTGTAAGTTTTATACTTTTTGAAATATTTCAAAAAATGTCGAAAAATTGACCATTCCCCCCCCCCCACTATCTCCGAAGATTGCAGAGCGATCCATGTACAATGTATAAGGTGTTTGTAGATATCGATCTATATTTTACAGGAAAAATATAGAGAAGTCTGTAATAATAATAGTTTTTGAAAAATGGTCAAAAAGGGGAGGATTTTTTTTTCAAAAGGTACCTACCCATGTGGGGTATTAAATGAAAGGTATCGTTTTGACCATTTCAAAACACTTTTTGAAATTTCTATAAGTTTTATACTTTTTGAAATATTTCAAAAAATGTCGAAAAATTGACCATTCCCCCCCCCCCCCGTATCTCCGAAGATTGCAGACCGATCCATGTACAATGTATTAGGCGTTTGTAGATATCGATCTATGTTTTATTTTTACATATTTTTTTTTTATTATACATAGAGAATACCCAGAACACCGGGAACAAATATCTCAAGGCGGGAGTCGAACCCGCAACCTCCTGCGTCGCAGGCGGACTTAGCCCGCCGCGCCATATCGGTCGTTCTGTAAATCTAATCTTAATCAATTAAATAAATAAATAATGCTGGACAATTCACACAGCGTTATCCAGCCCCAAGCTAAGCAGAGCTTGAGTTATGGGTTCTAGATAACTGATATACATAATAAAATAAAGTACCTAGATATTTTTTTTATTATACAAGGAAAACGACCAGAACACTCGGAACAAATACTTACAGATCGTACAAATATTTGTCCCAAGGCGGGAATCGAACCCGCAACCTCCTGCATCGCTGACGGACTTTCGCCCACCGCGCCACAGAGGTCGTCAATTAAAAAATATAATAATACTCGTAGTATGGTTTTATAAATAGGTAATTTAAATTTGTAAAACAATGAACATCCTGTACCTATAGATTTATCATGATGGTATTTAGGACAAACAAGCACTGAACTACCTTTAACTTTTCATGGTCTATCTCCATGGCATTGTGCTCAATCTCCACTTCCGTAATTTCGTCGGAGGCATTTTGTCCAACCTCCACAAACAAATTAAAAAAAAACTGGTTTATCTGTATCATATTAACATAAGGTATAGATAATTATATGAATTTGAAATACATTGTTCCTACATCATCAAATATTTTAATAAATTTCTATTAATGTCAATAACAAACAAAAAAAACCTTTCCTGTAAAATTTACTCAAAGGTCGGTTGGCCATTCAAGCACTGAGGCGGCGATGGCGCACATTAAGGGAGGCCTATGTCCAGCAGTGGACTAGTATAGGCTGATGATGATTGATTGACATGATATTATTACATGTTTGACAAATAATTCGTTTTGTTCATATCATTATGCAGGGCAATGTTTGATTAATAATTAGGTCGATAAATTAAAATCAGTGAGCAAAGGGGAAACCCATGCGGATGAGCGAATTAACATTGGCTAAGAGTTATCTACTTAGAAGCCCTTATGCATGTGTTTCGTTTATTTTTCCTTGATGCAGTTTTTCAGTCACCTATTGGTGCATTTTGAGTGGACAACGGAACCAAAAGCAATCAAAATAGCGTTATTGGATTTTTAACAGCTTTGGCGCGCTGCGGAAAGCATTCCATTGAAGACTGAAAACTACTGCAGCCGTCTGCTGAAAAAGGCAACCCCATGGTAAAATCCTAACTAATATTATAAAGGCATAAGTGTGTTTGTTTTTTTGGTTGTTTGTCCTACCTACGGAACAGCTAGTAGTACATATTTTTTTTACGTAAGATTGAGTTTTTATTTAGTTAGGTTTAACTTTATCCGTCCGGTGTCTGTAATCAAATCTTGCAAAGTAAATGTGACCAATTCGGGTTTCCGATTAAGCTGACACTTGGCATAGATATGTAAATTAGATGACAATGCAATATTAAGATGAAAAAGAACTGATCTGAAAATAGAGCCAGAAAGTGGTCATGTAAATTCTGTAATAAAACGACATACATATATTAAGCTAGAACAGAACATACTGAAAAATAGACCTCTAGTATAATGAAGTCAATAATTTGTGTAGTTTGTTTTCAAACTGAGTTAGTGTGAAAGGGCCGCGCTGTAACGCAAGTATGCTTCCTGCTAAACCGGAGATATCCCTAAGGCTCTTAAGCCCGACTAAGTTTAGGGTTAAGTACTTTGCAACGTAGGTACATACGAGACAAAACAAAGTTCTGCTAAAAAGGATGCGGTCAATAAACGCTGCTCGTAAAAAAATCTACAATTTTTTTAATAAACATTATGGAAGTATGGAGTATGGTTTCCATTTTAATAAGCAATAGCACGTTAATAAAGATTTTAACAGCTATAAAGCAAGAGAACAAGTATCCCCGTTAGGTTAGATGCAATCTAATGGGAACGATAGAATCGTCCAAATCATTGAAAGAGATTTCGTAGCAAAGTGCTACGAAAGCTACGAGAGCGTAGCGTTTAGTAACTGCTACAAAACTGCTACGATTTACTACTAATTTTATGCAACAACTTCTCAAATTGTCATAGCAAACCTATCGTACTGCCATAAAAAATGAGACAATGAGAGAGTCCAAAAGTTGGAACGTAAAGTTTCAATAATAGGCTAAAAATTGACTAAAAGTCAGTTCAACCAGATTTAAATGAGAACGCCTTGCAGTCCTGGCTGCCAATTAAAATGTCATGGACCCTATATAGTTTAAGAATGAATGAATGAACAATTTATTGTTCATATTTATTTATTAAAAAAACTTTATTGCACTAAGGTACAAAGGGTGGGCTTAATGCCGAGGCATTTTCTACCTGCCGACCCATGTTTTAACAGACGGTTGTATTGTGTGCTAAGTTACATGAATAAAAAAATCGAAATACGAAATAAACAGTACGAAAGGCCGCCTTATCGCTGAGAACATTTTTTTCCAAGTAACCAGGACATTGACTACTCCACGAGCATCTATTATTGAGTTAGGTACATTTTTTTTCTTATATGGAGAGGACTGATTCAGAATAAGTTTATATCGCCATCTGCACATAGACCATCTTTTGTTATTATGTTTGGGAATTGACCGCGCTTGTTTATACTGAGGGCTCAAAGCAGTGTTTTACGTCACGTACGTCATTAAATTCCAAGCGCGACTAGGATGACTCACAAGCGAAACGGGGCCATTATAATAGCAAATAGAATCCTGAGTGCGAGTGATTTTTGTAATTTTTCAGTTTTTTACCCAATCGCGATATCATTTGGGTGGTCTTAAGGGTAAAAAACTTCTCTAAATCAGCTAACACCTTGACACCTAAAATTCGATTTCAATTAAGAAATCCCGTTTTACAAGAATTTGAAGCAAATCGTGGCATACATAACAAACTTGCCGTAGGAATTTTAGTTTATTAATTCAAGTATATTTTTGAAAACCTTTTTTAAAATTCCTGAAACACATGTTTTAATTATTTGTTCATTTATTCTCGAAGTTTAGTAAAAATTTAGCTAAGAAATAAGAAATAGTTATCTAAGTACATGAGAATTACATGTACTTAAGCTGAGCACCAAATATAAAGTTTCCAATGGCAGCAAGTTACTTAATAGTTTTACATAAATTTCAGTGGTAATGAACGACTAAACAAAACATAATTTGCAACTGTCCAGCATTGGACTAATATAGACTAATAATGAAGATTCATTTTTGAAATAAAAGAAGTAAATGTCATTATTGGTAATGCAAACGTACCTATGTGTGGCCACCTCCAAAATTCCCAACTCCATGTGAACACAGTAGTTGAAGACCGACTTAGTTTTATGTGTACGCCAAGTTGGTAGATTAGTAGTTACAACATTGTATTGTGTTATGCGAGTGTGAGGGCTTTAGGAAGGACTGGCCGCTACTTCTGAAGATCCCTTGAATGTGAAGTAATGATAATGCTGTGTCGAGCTCGTTTAAGTACTTGGCTATTCGTGGGTGTTTTTGGTACGCAGCGGGAGTGGGATAGTGTGCGGATTTTAGGTAGTGTTCCATATAAATCTTGTGCCTTTAATTTTCTTTGGGTATGTTTTCGAATAAAAAATATCTGATATATCTGATGTGCTGTTCGTTTCTGGACACTCTGTGTCTGTAGCGGCTAGACTACGTGATAAATAAGGTGGTAGTGCATGTTTACCTCTTCTTGCATAATGCAGGAATTTTAATTATCGCTACTCTGTCGTTTTGTTTTACCGGTGTCGCTAGAGTATCTTGGTGCGGGGGTACTAGTAAGCTAAAGTAAAACTACACAACCCAAAAATTTTGAGTCCACCCTGACTCACTGCTGGGAAATATGACTCCAAAAATCGACGTGAGAGATCCTTAATTCAGTTGCGTGTTATCCTCAGCAAATTGCCCTAAATACCCTTATTATAAACACATTAAACTACCCCAAAGTCTTGTAGTCTAATCGATTTGAAATCCTCTGCATATAGGAAGGAATAACCTAAGGTTTATTAATATTCAGCGATGGATGCCGACCCCCGTCTCCTGTCCATAGTTAAATGTGTGCGTCTAGTATGAGTTTGCAAAATACCAATAAATAAAAAGTTTTCGAATCGTGAAACTTATGGTACTATCGCTTTACTTATAAAATTTGGCACGCGAACGACCAAAATACAACAAATCACTAGAACCCACTTGAAAACTAAAATTTAGTTTGGACGAATTTATTGGACCGCCGACATACTACGATAGGTAGTTCTTCTCAGTACTCGGTCGAGACATGCAAGCAAATAAGCGAATGAAAGAAAACGTAAACTTATATTGTTTTCATAAACAATGCAAAATCCATACTAAGGCCACTGATTAACGTAGTACATTATTGAGCCTGCAACCTTTTTAGGGTTTGGAACCGGGAACTTTTAAAATAGTTTCAATCTCTTAATTACCAACTTGATGAAAACTATAATACTGCTTATCTCAAACACTATATAAGACTTTTAAGCATTATAAAAAAGATCCAGAGATTTATAATTATTTTTTTTAGTTACGGAGAGAATTACAATTATTTATTAGAAACAAATTAGAACTAGTATTTACAACTGAAACTATTGAACTAATTGCAAACAATCCACAGGTAGCTCAACTGATCCAAATCAATACCAATTGAAAGCGGGCCCAAGACGCTGGCGGCATTGCCTCGCTCTGAGCCTCGTTACTCCACGGACCTAGGGTCTCGATTCCAAGTGGAGCAAATGTGTAGACTCTGTCAAGACCTGCATATTTGTGGTTCTTGAGTTCTGCCGCCGCACGAGACCCTCACAGATGTCCTCGAAAGATGGGAAAGCGCGAGTGTGTCGACACATGTAGCGTCCCACACAATAGGCCTACCCAACTCCCATAGAACATACATCTATACATCATGCTGTCGGGCCTCTTACCATCGTCACGCAACAGACCATTCACTTCCAAAATAGCTGGTACGTTAGCAGTGACAAAGGCCCACCGGAGGCTGGCATGACGATGATAAAATGCTACCGGCGGCGACGGCGGCGTCCCTCTCGAGTACACGATAATACGTCATGTCATGACCAAACTCTTCGACAGCAGTACCGCACTGGTGTTGAACATTATTAATTTCTTATATTAGTTTCAGGGAAAGCAATGTTTGATTATAACGATTTGTAGATTCATACAATAAGGTATCATAAAACGACTACTTACATCAGGTATTTATTCTACTTTAGTATCGAATAGCTAATGACGTATACGTGTATATTATGAACGAATTACGAATGACGACACGTTTTTCTAGATTTATTTAAAACTAGCTTGATTTATTTAAAATTGCCCAATTATGGAGTCAATTAAAAACTTGTCCGTTAACAATTTCAACATTATTTTGTGTTTATTATTCTAGGAACAAAAGAGTAAAAATATTTCACCGTTGAACAGGGATCGGAACTTTACGATGGGATGATGTAATTGTATATTGATGTAATTTTATAGCTTAGCTTTTCTATACTGACTAGTCTAAGGGAAATGTCCTGGATATGTGGAACCACGTAAGTACCTTGTATGAAGCCGTTAAAAGCCAATTAATTTATATAATAACTTAAACAATTTCCATCAAGGGTAATAAATCAGAATGGACGAATGAATGAACGATATAATAAACGAACCGGTAATTGTGTTCACTCTTTGTGTTCGAATTTCAAGTGATGTCAAATTAACGGATATTGGACGTAATGAATTTATATCAGATTGTTGATGATTTTATTTCAATTTGTTAAATTTTAGTGTTAAACGGTTTAATTAATTGTATTTTGTTGTTGGCGTTTGATTAAATTATTATATTTAATTGATCTTTACCTTGTCTTTTGGATAAACGGATTGCTTAAAAGAGTCGGAAGTCGAATTCGCATGTAATTTCAGTCGAAATTATTCGCCTATATTAGACGACCTCTGTGGTCGGCCTCTGTGCCTGCGACGCAAGAGGTTGCAGGTTCGTTTCCCTCCTTGGGACAAATTTGATCCTGTGTTCTGGTCGTTTTCTATGTTTAGTAAAAAATATCTATCTATGTAATGCATTGTATTATGTATATCAGTTATCTAGTACCCATCCGTTCAGCCGTTTTGGCGTGATTGAGAAACAAACATTCTATACTAACTTCTTCTTACTAAAATTCTATACCTTCGTATTTATAATATTAGTGTAATAAACAATTGCCGTACGGTGCCGTTCCAAAATGTACAACACCCCAACTCTACCCGTGGGTTTCGTTAGTAGGTGTACCCATAACACAAGCTCTGCTTATTTTGGGGCTAGATAAGTTGTGAGAATTGTTCAGCATTATTTACATTTATTTATTATACCACAATGGATATCGCATGAGCAAATGCACTGTGGCACTGGGACATGGTATATTAATTTGTAGAAACACAAAAGTTACTTCTTCAGACCTAAACTGCTGAGCGGATCAGGGTGAAATTTTGCTTTTATTTAGGTCAGGCCTGGAATAAGAACATGGCTACTGCAAGGCTACCTATCAAAAATCCTATAAATCAGAACTTACCTTATCATAGAAACATTTTTATACGTTTTCATAGAAATAACACGTGCAAACCCTCGGCCACAAACTTGATACATAATGATTACCTACCTATATTCGTTAATAATTAAGACAATGAGATTTCTTGTACTTATGTGACAAAAAACAATACCTATATAGATTTTTTTATTCATTGAAAATACCCAGAACCCCCAACAAATAAGTATTTTCAAATTTTACAAGCATTTGTCCTAGGCGGAAATCGAACTTGCAAACCGCGAACCCGGCGGAAGTCCGCCTGCGTCGCAGAAGTCCTTCCGCCGGCCGCGCCACTTCGGTCAAGGAACAACTCTTCAACTCTGTCTGTTTTGCGCAAAACTTTCACGATTTGGCTCAAACAAAAGGACGATACTCAAGTGTCGTTGAATGTTAAAGCAACTTTCTAACTTCGCAATTTCGCAGCACAATGGCTATTGAAAACACCTGGATTATGATACACGATTCGTTTGTCTGAGAAGTTTGCACATGAAAAGATTTTATAAGCAAAAGCAACCCTGATTTAAACAAATATTTACACAAAAAAATCACACTAATATTATAATCTAGTATAATCTAGTCTAGTCTAGTATAAATGCAAGTTTCACGATCAAACTTCTGAACAACTTCTGAACCGATAATATGATCAAAATTTTATTTATCTATTTATTTAACAAAATCCACAGCCCTTATGATCTAAAATTAACATAGGTACTTATTGACTACATAAGGCCAATACAGGATTTACTTTTTGTACAATTAAAAACAAATTGACTATCACTATAAATCTAGATATGAATCTATAAACGCTAAAACAATTTTGAATAAAATATTTACACAGAATTAAGAAAATAATGACTAAAATACAATGCTCCTTATTTACAACTTTAAGTAAATTACTTACTTAATTTTGTAAAGATTACTACTTATAAATAGTAGTTAGGTCTAGAATGTAGAAAGAGCACTCAAAGTTACGAACGGCATTTAGGTGTAAGCTACAACCTAAATGCCGCACTACAAAAAAGCCTCGCTTACTGCCAAAAGTCAAGCGACTACCTTGGTGACTGATCCTCCATCAGGTACCTAGCAGTGCGTCGCTCGTGTGATCCAAGTAATGGTATGCAAAACGTCTGCTCGCTAAGATACTATGCTCACTAAGCAAGTCGCTTGATCCTTATCAGTAGATAAGCGACGCTGTAGCTTTAAATTCTAACATAACGTAGGTAATAATAACTTCATAATATAAAATAACGCGTAGAATATAATTATCTGGACTCTCGGTTCATCACTTCGTTCTAAAATTGTCACTAGCACTAATAAACATTAACCACATTTCTGCGGTTTCAATTTAACTACTCCTAAATTGATTTTAAACGATATAAATTTGTATAAATATTCAAATTAATTGTGTTTTTATCATAACACTTTTGAATCTCACAAGAAGTGCAAGGTAAATATTAATTTCTATGTTCACTATCGACTTCTTAAAAATCAAATACTTATAAGAAATGGCAGACCCCTTTCATATTATATTTGATTTTTTGAGATCGCCATGGAACTTTCCAAGCCAACTTTAGGCACAAATATAATAAGTACTTGCCTAAGCTAAATTCATCCTCATACTAGAGAAAAGCTTTTCATAAATTGAACCTTACATGAAAAACACATAATAATAATTCATAATTGTTTATTTTGCAGGAATGTAGGTACATGGGTTCTTAAGAATACAGCTTACCCTATACATTGTGCCTCGTCAAGGCATGCAAAATTTATGCTAATACTAGGTGATATTATATAATTATTAGGTACCTACACTATAAGAATCAAATTTACAAAAACAAAACAACCACAACAAACATAAATGAGATTTTACAATTGGATATTTCACCGTTCAACTTCAACTTCTTTTTTATTGGCGCCACCGAGATATCAAACAACTCTTTCTTTCTTTTAACACACCAGCAGAAACTGTATTTATCTATCGTAACCACCTGTTACTATTTTTTTACTTCCAGATGATCAAGACAATCTTCATCCTTACCCTCGCAGCGGCAGCTCTGGCTGCCCCTAGCCCAACAGCTGAGCCAGAACTAACCAATGACGTACTCCAATTCAAGCCTACTGACATGTCCAGCATTATCCCTGAGAAGCATCTCGACAAGAGGCAAATCATCTACCCGTACCAATACGGATACTACCCTCTAAGATACGGAGCTGGCTACCCGCAGCAGTACATTCAGCCAATGGGAGGGCTCTCACCGTACGTTCAAGCATTCAGAGGAGTGTCACCGTACGTACAGCCAGCCGGGGGACTGTCTTCGTACAAGAGCTGGTTGTCTTACATTCACAATGGTATTTTCTAAATGATGTATGTAAAAGGTTTTGGGAATAATAAAGATAATGCAGATTGAAACGGTTTTTTTTTTTCTTTTCATAAATTAAATATTAGGAAAGGTAGACATAAATAAAACGACAAGTGCGAGTCGGACTGGCGCATCAAGGGTTCCCTATAATTGTAAGACGTTGTTTCTTGCAAATATCATAATTTTAGGTCAACGGGAAGGCCTACAGTTAGGCCTATAGTTTAAGGTTTGGCTCCAGGGTGAGTTATTTTTTTGTGAATAAGTAAACCAAAGTTTTTTGTTATAGCAAAAAATGTACGGTTTTCGGTTTTATCTATTACTCGTGCTCTGACCTTGCTTCTTGTCAAATTTATGATTCTATATTATGTAATTTAAAAAAGGAAAAATTAATAAAATAAAAAACAGCAATGTATTCCCAATCTGTAAAGTATTGCAAACTTACGTGTACATTGCTGGCTAGCAAAACAAATAAAAATCTTTAAAAATTTATATCTCCAGCTAGAATTGTTTTTTGGACAACGGTTTTATTACTGGTTTTGTTTTGGGGGCGCCACCCCCCTTTGTTTTCGGTAGTGGTGTTGACACACACTGTGTAAGAATATTAAAACACATTTCGGATCAGTAATAGACGCCATTCAAAGAAACCGGTTATTATTCTGTTTTTTATATTATGTACAAATATGTACTTAACGGCAACCGTAGTGTAGGACGGACTCCGATCAGGTAGGATGACGATTTGCGAAAGGCTGCTGGCAGATGCTGGATACGGCAAGCTGGAGACAAGGCGCTATGGCGCTTATGGGGAGGCCTATGTCCAGGCGGTGGACTGATATAGGTTGATGATGATGATGATGGATGAACTTAACATTTTAATTTTATTTAATATGGATCTCCTTCATCATCATTATCATCACCGATCTTCAATCGCCTATACTAATCCACTGCGGACATATTATATAAAATGGGGATCTTGTGTCTCAATAATAAGTTTTATATTGTTGAGACACAAGATTATTATTATTATTACCTACCTACTTATTTCAAATTGGAAGTACCAATCTTACGTCTTCATTCAATCCACAAACTCTAGACGATTTTATATATTTGTATTTTTTTTATTTTTATTAATAAAATATAACGTTATTTAATTATATTATATTTTTATTTCTATATTTATGAATGCTATTCTATTTTTTTCTTGAAATGGCGTCCATGTTTTGCATGTTTACTATTAATATTTTATTATTTTTTGCACCTAATTTACATACCTCCTACCATTTAGTATAGGTACATAACTAAACTCCCGTTCTCTCTGGTTTTTGTAAACTATGGATACGTAATGTAACGTCACCCGCCACGTCAGAGGTTCAGACTGAAAACCAGCGTCATTACCGTCTTCGGGCGGTAGCGACATTATGCTGAGGCTGGACCTGGTTTAGCTGCGCACTAGGGAAAGACCAATAATTTTAACATCATAGTATTTTTTTTTTTATACATATATATGTTTGATTGTTTCGTTCATTTATTGTAGTGTTTAGTGTAAGTTTTATTATTTTTTATTTTTATTTTTTTATACTACTTATTAAAAACTTTCCCTATTGTTTTTTGTGTGTATGCAAAATAAAGTTTATTCAATTCTATTCTATTCTATTCAATCACCGATAATCTCACATTCAATGAAACTCCTTAAAAAATACCTACAGCCCACGTCCAAATCTACCAATGTACAAACTATCAAAGGAAATAGAATTCCATTCATACAATTTATAAAAACCTTTTCAAATCCCCTTTGACTATTCATCCCTATAATAAACGAAGCTAAAAAGCTTCAGAGAAATGGAAGACATCGTCACGTAGAAGTTTCCAGATGCAGCACAAATTGAATCTTCCTGTATTTGTAGAGCTACAGGATTTCTTTGACTCAATCGCCTTAAGTTTACTTTGGTAAATGTAGTGGAGAAGTTATAAGAATATCTAATTGAGTTTTCACTGGTACTTATATACTGTACCTACTGCCTCAAAATGCCTCAAATTGGGTGTACACCGAAAGTGATGATTTTCTATAGTGTGAATTCTAGAGGCCCGACTTGTATGTAAAGTTATTTTTCAAATTGGAAAAGTTATTAGGGGCGGAGCATCGAGAATCATAAATAACACTTAATTTCTTTCAGCCACATTTTTTTATTTTTTTTTATATTTTGATGTGGTACCTACTACCAACTAGAGTTAGAATATTTTGTATTAGGATGAAAGTATACGGTTTTCTAAAATTAATGCAGTGTCTTAAATTAAATTTACTTACATCAAAATCTTTACTTTTATCTGAACTTTTTGCAGCTCTGCAGAACAAATCCACCAGGATCTCTTCTGCAGAGCTGCGTCAATGCCAGCCCGCCGGTGGATATCGCGAAGGTAATGTTAAGGTACCTTTAAGTTGTGGTGCAAATTCTTAGCCTTCACCACAGGGCAACTTGACATGTGGTGCCGTTTAAAATACAATAAAATTTAATTTAAAGGCTAAGCTTAAATAATCTGACAATTGAAAAGACAGGAATATTGATATCAACTTTACTTTATTTCAAAAATCATTTCTTTTCAGGGTAGAATCCGTAGTTGCTCGCGAAATAATCAGGATCGAATGACGTCACTACTCTTCCTGGCCCCTTAACCGCTACTTGCTGCGGGAAAGGTATCGAGAGCTGTGGTATTTGGTATTGAATCGGGATCTGGTATCCAGCCGGTAGCTGGTACTGCGCCGGTATCGGGTATTGGTACCGGTATAGCGGCAGGTTGTAGCGGTATGACGGCACGTTGTATTGAATCGGGAGGAGGCCTTCGACTCCGTACTGACCGTATTTTGCTTGCCACTCGATTTGCAATGGTTTGGGCTCTGGAGTGACTTCTTCAGAGGCAACTGAGGCGATGAAAGCCACGGCAAAGATGAGGAAAAGTTTCATCTGAAAACACAAAACATTTATTATTCTTCAGCATCGTCATACAGCGGGAGCGTCTTGGGCACGCTTCCGACTGGTAGCTCAACTGATCCATATCAATATGGATCATCCATATCAGTATGGAGCTACCTGTAGATTGGTTGAACAGTCTACAGTTAGCTCAATTATTTCAATTGTAAATACTAGTTTTAGTTTAATTCTATTATTTGATTTAATTAAAACTTTGTTAATAAAAAAAAATATAAAATCAAATTTTGCAACGAAAACACAACAATAACATTAATCACAAGATTTTTAATACAACACAATAAATTTTAAAATTTAGCTTTTTAATTTTTTGTACAAAAGCATTTACCTACCTTGGTAAGGTGTTGATTCTTCTATTTCCAATAAAGAATGGACGAATACTGCAAATAGTTTTTTTCTTTTATACTAAAAATAAGGCTAATTAAACCTGTTACTAATTAGCAGTTGTTCACAGGGAAACAACATTTTAGTGATTTAAAAACAATCATCGTCCAATTTGTTTTTTAACGCGAAATGTCATTTAATTATGTATGTACCTTATTAACTTGTGATAGTTCTAACAACGTAATAATTACAAAAACCATTAGTTTTTTCCACGAAAATAATAACTTTTCTGATTTTGGTTTTCGGATTTTTCCCTTTATTTGTGCTAAGACCTTGCATTTTGCCAAATTTCATGACTCTAGGTTAACGGGAAGAATCCTATAGGTTTTCGGTCCAAGGAGAGAATTTTTTTTTTTTTTTTTGGTAGTTAACCTCTAATTTCACGTTGTTACTTGTGCTAAAATTTTAAATTTATAAATCAAACTAAGTCAACGCAATCAAAAGTTACAGACGTTTAATGTCAAAAAATTTTAAATTTCCTAGGGAATCACATGCACACAAAACCTTAGGGTTCTTCTACTAATTTGACAAGAAGCAAGGTAAGACCTTGCTTCTTGTCAAATTACACTTCTACTAATTTGACAAGAAGCAAGGTAAGACCTTGCTTCTTGTCAAATTAGTAGAAGAACCCTAAGGTTTTGTGTGCATGTGATTCCCTAGGAAATTTAAATTTTTTTGACATTAAACGTCTGTAACTTTTGATTGTGTTGACTTAGTTTGATTTATAAATTTAAAATTTTTATTGGAGCCGCAATAGGTTACAAACGTGAGTGTCACGTGTGGGTGAGTATGGTGTGAATTTCAACCCAATACCTCCACGCGTTTCTGAGAAAAGAGGGTTGGCAGACGAACAGACGGACAACAAAGTGATCCTATAGGGGTTGCTTTTTTCCTTTAGAGTTCGGAACCCTGAAATCGAAGTAGTATTTTTTTTTTCCTAAACAAAAACGAATAAGTCACAATCTTAACTAATATTATAAATGCGAAAGTGCGTTTGTATGTCCTTCCTTTAGGCCCGTCTTGATTTTGGCATAGAGTTAATTGAAAGGATGGAGAGTAACATAGGGTACTTTTTGACTTGGTAAAATATTAAATTCCCATGGGAGCTTTCCGAATTTACCGCAGAGGAAACCGCGGGGAACAGCTTAATTTAATAAACCTTAAATTAACTGAAAAGCTGTCAAAATCAGTCTTCACTCAGCATGTTGTCTCAGCATGGTGGTCTTCCATGAAGACCGTGGTGAATAAGGTGGTCTCTTACACACACATTATCTATTAGTGACTGCCCTGTTGATTCTGTACCAAGAAAAACCGACTTTATTGCAGCACTGCTTAATTCAACTCTGGACTACCGGTACCTACCTATTGAGTTATTTTGTTGGAAATTGAAACCATACAACATTCCCACTTTGTTTTACCAGAATTCACTGTTGATTCGTAGGTTTCGTTACCGGAATTTACAAGCGGAGCCTTAGACCGGCCTGAAAAAAATCTAGCTGTTTTGCTTTGCCATATAAGTATAGACTTGATACGCTCATTGGACACATAGGATTCGATGCAAGTACCCAATGAAATGTTTTCACGTGTGGTATTTTTTTTGAAGCACCAATTGAAGGCATTTCTTCCATTTTGGTCACACAAGCTAAGTTCGAGATGCTGGCGCATACCCCACCCAAACTAGCGTCGCCACCTAATTTATCTTACTATTCCGTTTAAAAAAAGAATTTTCAAAAATATATCTTCAGTTTGTGATACCTATCATAAGCTTTTTTTTAATGCCTCTGTAATAGTTTTATTCTATTTAGTTTAGAATCGTTGTCAAACTACGATAAATAGTTCCTCTCGATCGAGAGGCGCTACAAGGCGCTTAATGTATAAAAAGGACTCATATTCGATTCAAGTATTCGAACCTTACCAGTCGTACCAGGGTCCTTGTTTACGGGTGGTATTTAGTGGGTTCAAGTCCCACACACCCCTTACGGCACCCCTGCGGCGGAGGAATAGAGCGAAGGCATTTCCCCACCCAAAAGAAAGTCAGCTGTTTGTTTACTTTTAAATTTAAAAAAAAGTTGTAGTGTTGCTTTTGCAAGATAGTTTTGTGCAATGGAATGGAATTTCCCGTGTGCGAGTCTACTCGCACTTGGTCAGTATTATTATGTTACATTTGTATATGTTAATATTTAAAATATCTTTCTTGAGTACCTTTTCAACCATTTAGCTGTTCAAAATTGTTTATCATACTCATGGTCAGCGGGTTAAATTGTCTAAGTCATGGTAACATAGCATGGACGGATTACAATTACTTTATAATAAGAATGATGACTAATTTTGAGAAAATACTTCGATTTGTTAGTGGGCATCTACTGAATATAAAATAAATAAAATTTCAGCAAACAAATTTTCTTTTAAAAACAATTTATTTTGCTGAAGTAATAAAATTGTCTGTCGACAAAGAAAATTACAATCAAATAATATATAATACTAAACATAATATAAAAACAAATTGGAACTAATATTTACAATATTGTCAAGAAATAAAGAAAGCTATTGATAACAGAAAGTTAGACCTTTACCATAGTTAATCCTGTGGTCTTCAGTGCCTGTATGTACTTAATGACGGCATGACGTAACGCCTCAGTATTTTTTAATTGGTGTTCAACGTTTCAGGTCAGTTTGCTGTATTTTGTAGTTTTGTTTTATCAAAAGAATATTTAATCTAGATAACAATAAAATATAATGCGTGCTTTGTAATCTATGGCTCAGGTGTAATTCGGTAAATACATAATTTGGGGTTTTCGTATAGGTTACTGTCATCATCCCGATTCGGTATCAACTGAGGAAAAAAGTAAAAAGAAAGAACGCTTAAAATGTCATCAACAAGGTAACTATTTTATTTTTCTTAAAATTAAAAACGGAATGCTGCGAATCAAAAAATACACATCTTTTTTGCATTTATTTATTCATCAAAATCCACAACATATTTCTTAAACTCCATGATTCTCCTGTTTATAAGAATAAACAAACGGCCGCACGGACTTCACCGCCAACGTTGCTAACTTCGGTTCCAGCACCTTCTGCAATACCGGTGCGTTATACCGGTATAATACCGGGTAGTCCGCCGGTACCGGTGCGCTGATCCGGTAGTCCGCATCGGCGGGACCCGTGATGTGGTACTTGATGGTTGGTTGTTCTAGTATCTCGTACCGGTATTCCAGTGGTTGGGTGTCGATGAGCCGGTATTGACCGCTTTGGTCCCAGTGGACTTCGGCCATGGCGGCGCAGATGCAAAGGGTTAGGATTATCAGTTTCATCTGAAACGTTTTAAAAAGTTTGTAATTTTAGAAAAGCAATTGAAGACTTACTACTTAAATTAAATTAATAATAAATAATATTGCTTAACAATTCACACAGCATTATCTAGCCCCAAGCTAAGCAGAGCTTGTGTTATGGGTACTAGATAAGATATCTGATATACATAATACAATACATTCCATAGATAGATATTTTTACTATACATAGAAAACGACCAGAAATCCCAGAACAAATACCTGAAGACCGTACAAATATTTGTCCTAAAGCGAGAATCGAACCCGCAACTTCCTGCGTCGCAAGCGGACCTTTGCCCACCGCGTCACAGAGGTCGTCACTTATAATATATACTCCGTCCACGTTTTTGTTTTATTTCTGGCAAATGCAATGCCCGTCTCTCTGAACTTCTGAAGTTCCCAAATGGTTGACGGATGAGTGAATAATTAATACAATTGGATGACTGAATGAAAAATTTCATAGGCACAGGTATGTAGTATAGATTTTAATTCAACCAATGTGTTTGTGCAGTGAAACGTATTTGTTACTATTTGTTATATATTTGGTAGAAATAGCAATGCATTTCTATCACGTATTTCTATTGAAAGTTTCTTCTTTATTATTGCAACTTCTGGGTTATTGCAGCCCGCCGGGCACTAGACAAACAACGATTCGAGCATTCGAATTTCGAATATTTATTGCGTTCTCGACTGGCTGTAAACGTACAGAACGTTCCAATTTCAAGCGGAACAAAAGAAGTATAATTTAAATTAAGTACAGTACAACCTTATTAGGATCAATGGGGACCCCAAATTCTTGAGCGTCAAGTGTGCTTCGTTTAAATTAAAAGACCCCGTACCCTAGACCCCACTTGAGAGCCGTTTATCTTTCCGCTAATCAGTATTTAACCTTGGCTTTATTCAGATTCTTTATTCAAGCTTAATAGAGCGGAAAAGCTGATGAATTCAAGACTAATCTTTTTGTTGTTTGAGGGTCGCACTTTAATGAAAAGAAAGTAGTTAAAAACAAATCCTATTTTTATGTAACCGACATTAAATTGTCTTGCCAAATTGTTTTTATAAAAAAAAAGTGAAAAAGAGCGATCCTTTAGCGGGTACCAAAACCACAGATATGAGTTATCAATTTGTTTTTTCGCAGCATTAAATATCTCAAAAAAAAGGTACCTAAGAGTTGTTATTTACCTACACTTATCGAAATTATCGTCTTACCTTGTTGATTTCCACAATAAAAGTGAATATTCGTTATTTCTCACATCGCTCATTTATACTCACTACGTTTCTTCTCCAAACCACGAAATTAGTTTTGTCATTATCAAAAACTCCATTATTGGTAAACATGTTGAACAACAAACGAGTCTAGCTATAATTTTAGGGTTCCGTACCCAGAGGGTGCCAACAAGAGCCTATACGTTATCTTACACGTTTGTATTTAATCCGTATGTCCGTCATAGCCCATACCCTCAGTCACTATTAATGTAATGCGTATGTAAGGATTAAAATAATTAGTATATAACTCACAGATTTCAACATATCTTATGTAAAAAAGAAAGGCATATGATTTCGCGTTCATAAGAGCGGGACAGAGAGTTTTTGGAACGGCGCAATTGCAAATATTGAGTTTTTCCTTTTATACAAAAAACTACACAACAACATACGAATCAAAACATAAGTCATTTCAATTGACCTTAAGGTTCCGAAGATCTCTACCGAATTATGTGCGAAACAGTGCAATTTTCATATCGTAGGTAATTGTATTTCATAATCGTGTTTTCAAGTCGAAGGAACCAAAATAAAATTGATTTTATGAAATTAGAGTTTAAAACCACGGAAATCCCATGAGTACGAGGATCTAGTCCTAGTTTGACAAGCAAACACGCTAGGTTAAGGACACCACCATACAAATACAACGACAGTTAAAGGGGACGACAGTCAATAACTTATATTAAAATTATTAGAACATTAATTACCGATCCGATTTGTAGCCTTTATAGATACCAAACGTAATTTCCCTGCTGTGTTCAATACTCTTAGGCGCGTTTTAGCTTGCTCAGTCATTGATCTATGCTTAAATAGGTACTATATACTTACATACCAAATCGTTACTCAAGCATAGATTGACAATTGAGCATGCGGGGTCTGTATGGACACTAAGGTTGACAGACACTGTTCTGTCTCGCACTTGGCTGGTTTTTATCTGTCTGGCTCTTAAAAAAGCAAAGGCAATCTTCATAATCTAGCGCCACAATAAACCGCTTGTCCAAAATCCGCTATCCGCTTAGTTCACCTGCAAATAATTAATTAGAGCTTTGCAAGCAGCGGGGAGCGGACGCGAGGATCGCGGAGGCTTAGGGTGGGTTACAAGTCACAAGCTTGGAGCGGGCTGAATTTTGAAATGTTTAGTGTACGCATTTTCAACAATCATCATCATTCCTAGCGCCATAGCGCTTGTTTTGATGAAAGCTTGCCTGCAGTCTTTCGCAGGTCTTCATCCCACCTGGCCGGAGGGCGACACTACGAGATATGTATGATACGAGATATGAGATATACCAAACGGTCTTGTCGGAAGATCAGCGTTGGTTACAAACGCGACTAACATTATGCTGAGACAAGGGCCTTTTTGTGACTCGAGCAAGTTGTTATTTCTGTGTGTTTTTTTATTAATGTTTGTTTCTACTTGTACGAGTGACAAATAAAGTTTTTCTATTTCTATATGCCACACGAGCGTTGCCGCTGCGCTGCGTCGTCGCTGCGACGTCTCAGCGTTGACGCTCCGTAGTTCTACATACAAATCTGCCCGGCATGCCACACGGTGCGCTGAAACAACGTGCATTGAAACAACGCACGCGCAGCGCACAAGGAGTGACGGAGACGAGGCGGGAAGGGGGGCTGCGGTGCGACGACGCTGTGATGACGCAGGATAGCGAAAGCTGCGTTGCGACACTTGCGACGAAGACAAAGTACAAATATATTTTTTTAAACCGTACTCTCTCATCCCTCAAAGCACTTGTTTAGATTTAAAAGCACTAAGGCGGAATTGATTGAAGAATGCACCGCTTACACACTTTATGAACAATGGGCTTTAGGAATAATTAAAACTGGCTTCAAAAATATTCATGAATAAGGAACAAAGTCCGGAAAACAAAGGGTATCAGCGTTAAAGGGTATTGAGAGGATATAAAAGAGAATTTATGAGAGAAAGAGAGCGCTATATAGAACAGACATGAGAGTGGCGTGAAAGTGAAAAAGAGACACTATAAGCCAAGCCATGCAATGGATATCCAGACTTTATGAAGTAATAAGTTTCAAGGTTATTCCCCAAAATGAACCAAAACAAAGTTTTGAAAAAACAAACTAATTTTAATTTATCAATACTAATATTACAAATTAAAAAGTAGCTCTGTCTGCCTTTTCAAGCCCTGAATCAGCCGGCTGAACGGATCTCAACGAAATTTGGCTGGGAGGTAGATGGTATCCCATAGAGTGGCTACTTTTGATCCCGGAAAAGCCCGAGCGAAGCTTGTTAGTAATAAATTTCAATGATATAAAGCGCCCGCTTACATTCCGTTCAAACCATGGTCAGTAGTATCAGAAATGTTTTTTTTTGCGTAATTGAGGAAATTTACCTACACTTCGATAGAGAATTAAAAATTGAGTAAAATTGCTTTATTAACTTAATTTCATCGGGGCGTAAAAGACCCAGAGGTATCGATATACAAACCGTAAACAATTTTCTACTTGTTTGGAACTCTACCAATACCTACAATAGGTATTCTTCTTACAAACACAGCATCTCGGGCCAATGCATTTTCACGCCAAAACCAACAATTTCATTTGTTTTATTGATATTTCTGTCACTTCGGGGAAGTAGGGGAGAGACGGCGACTAGGGGAAGCTTTAGATATTACGTTGTTTTGGGGAGAATGGGTCAGTTACCGGCTGCAGTTGCTATTTCATGGAAATTGCGAGGGTTCTTTATCTGCTTTTCGAACAAATACTCAATTAGCGGAGTTCTCTGCGAGTTTTGAATAGAATTAAATTATTGGCAAGTATTCGCTAGATTAAAGTCTTCTTTAGAATAGAATATCATATTGCTTTGCTATGTTTTTTTTATCATTGGTTTGTTTCAGCCGACGATTTTGCTCACTTATTTCATGAGTAAAAAGGAGACAGTAATGTAACTTCACATCTACAGCTACTACATAGTAAAGTTTTACTCAGATTCCGTTAGGCTGAGCCAAACACGATTCACAACTCAAAACACTGCGTTCGTTGAGCCACAGCATTTGGATCGCAACCCTGCCGCACAGCACTAAATGTATGATAATAATATATAATGGGCTGTGAAGTGTGAATAGATAACTCGTTGTCTTTATTGGATTTTATATTGACGGCATTACCAGATTACTAACTCGTGTGAAGCTTGCCGTTAGTCATTTTGTCATTGTAAAATATATCTACGTGTAACGAGTTTAAGCCCATATTTGAATGCTGATATCTATATAGTGCGACATCAACGTCAGACGTGTAAGCAACATTTACAGTACGTAACAAAAGCTTTTAAAAATTTTACTCTCGTCAGCCATTTTTGTGTTTCAATTTTTGTTTCAGCGCCCTCTATCATAATCCTTACACATCAAAAACAGAATCCATCATGTCGCCCTAAAAGGACAGTTCTCGACAGTGCTCGTGACATGTCGACACGAGATAACTGTATCTATTGTGAGTACAATACTGCCATCATCGGCACAGAATAGCTATAATAGTATACTCCATTGGTTCAGTCTGTAGAAAGAGTAGATATGAGAATATTCGTAGAAATGCGGTTTTTCACTGTGCTTCCTATTTCATTAGGACACCATGGTGATGCCACCGGTCGCGCCACCAACAAAATGCCCGTCGAAGTTGATATTTTAAGGTACATTTTTTTTTAAATCTTATAATATACAGTTTACTCTCCAGGTATCAGCTTGGTCACGCAACCAAATTTGCTGCTGGCAACCAAATCACACGCTGGTAGTGACGCAACCATGCACCACTATTATAAGTATGGAGCAATTCGGCCTCTCTCTCACTCCACCACCAACTACCTAAGTGTTTATTTTGGTGTTTCTCGCTTGGTAGCTTAAGACACCACGGTGGCGCGACAGGTGGCGCCACCGTGGTGGCCTAAGGAGTAAGGGCCCTAAGGTTTAAAGTGTATTTTACCCGCGGGGTGTGTGTTGTGTTTTCAGAATGTGTCTATGTGACTGGCAGATATTTTGTAGTACTTAAAAGCATAAAAACGGTTCAAGCCATTTTTATAAATATAAAAATAGCCTCGACAATGCGGCAACAATTTCAAATAGGTGACGCTCGTAAGTTCCATTAAGAAGTGTATTAACACGTCTTATATAACGAAGCAACGTTCTAGAATTTTGTAGCTCTATGGTTATGAAAGCTGAACAAAGAGACGCAAAATGACGTACGATAGCAGAAAAAGTTTTCCGGAAAAAATACACCTTGTTTTCCGACTTTTGGCAAAAACTAGATTGATGTTCCGTGTTCCGGTGCGTATGTCCGGATTACTCGGACTAACGCAATCTTTGTTACATTCGGCGGCAATCCAGGATTCATTGCTAGTTTTGTAAGTACATATTTTAGGGCGAGTTTTCTATGGGACGAAATACTTATAATACTCATTTATTCATGAAATATATCACACATGCCTACATTTAGGTAAGTAAATATTTACTTTAATACAAAACAATTAAATAATTATTTCAAATTTATAAACATAATAACGCAGGAGCGGAAGCGAAGTTTTTGAGTTCGTAATGGAAGCCTCGAAATTTAAAAATAATCATATTAAAAATTGAAAAACAAAACCTCCCAACAAAACGCCTATAAAATGGGATTTAAGACCTACTCACATAATAGTTTAGTAAAACTGATATGGCCATCTGCGGTCAACCGTATATACATTTATAATCCGAGGTGCTCCGTGTTCGTCCCACTAGCTTCAGCCGAAAGTGGTCCGAACGCAGAAATTTATATTTTATACTGAAATTGTTTCTGTTTCGCCCCACTAACTTTTAAAGGTTTGTTTTAGTACTCCTGTTTTTTCTTCAAAACATACACACTATCTCGTTAGAAGTGCTTACTTACCTACTCCACATAAAATTATACCCAGCTCTAGTAATATAATTAGATAATTATTCTGTTTCATTTTATTTTTGGCGATGCCCATCAGCAGCAGATATAGTTATAACTTTTTTTATTTTGTCTCAATATATATTTTATTTTAAGTAAAATGTAAATAGACGTAACCAAGTGTGTCTTGTGCTACTACTTAAAATAAATATATAAATAAAACTACTAACTTTATCCAATATCACTATATATCCGTGTTAGTGTTTTATTTTAAGAATTTGACTTTTTCTAAATGTGCATTTTTGACTTTTTGACTTTTAACACAAACAAATATGAGGGAAAGACCTAACCTTAACCTACTTAAGCGCAGAGTTTTGGCCGATGGGTGTCAAGTTCCGACGGTTCACTGGCCGCCTGCAAGGAGACACCGCAGTGCACCGTCGCCAGCTGACACTCTGATTGCGTCATTTACACGTTGTCGCCGTAATCACAGAAAAACGTGTCATTAATTAAGTTTTTATGTTATATGTATGTTAGTTTTAAGGTATATATTAATATGGACTGTAGCATAAGTTAAATAAGATCTGTAACTTTGCTATGGTCTGAAATAAATGATTATTATTATTAACCTCCACTGTAGAAAACATCCAAACACCATTTTCCCTAAATCATCTCGTGTTTATGTTAAACTAAGTTATGTATTTTTGTTTCTGCTTACACAGTTTGAATTTGCTTCATTTGACTTTCGGTTATTCCTCTTGGGACCAAAATAAAACACAAGGTGCCACGTAACATGTGTACTAAGCCGAAATGGGGTGATTCTAGAATTACCCCATTTCGGCTTAGTTAAAAAAATTCTAGAATTTGGAATACGTAATGTATTCTGGCATTAAGGCGCATACCCCACCCAAACTAGCGCCGTCACCTACTTTATGTTATTATTCCGTTTAACAAAAGAATTTTCAAGGCAGAGATACGATCTCTGCCTAAACTAAATAGAATAAAACTATTACAGAGGCATTAAAAAAAGCTTATGATAGGTATCACAAACCGGAAGATGGATTTATGAAAATTCCTTTGTTAAACTGAATAATAACATAAAGTAGGTGGCGGCGCGGTGCTAGTTTGAGTGTGGTATGCGCCTTAATATACTATTATTGTTATATTTAAATGTCAAATGATATACGTTATTTTTTGCTACAAAGCGCTGGTTTTGCTAACAAACACGCAAAAACCATTTGTGAAAATTTTATTATGTTAAGTAATGCAACATTATTCACCCCTTTCGGATCAGTACACATGTAACGTGGCACCCTGTACAGGTGGGTAATTTAATTCATGTAGCTTTAAATCTTACCAAGTTGTATCCACGTCGAAACTCACTTCCACCATTTATTCAAAACTCGTAAACATTATGCATTAATTTCTCGAATTTTTCCGCACGCAAGTTCACAAGTACAGTCGCGCCCAAAAGTCTTTTGACCCGATGCGATGTACTTATCAATTATTTAGCCCCTCTGCACGGGGGGCGGTGGGTGACCCTCCTCTCCCCTAATGGCGTGCCTTCAGTCATTCATCACAGCAATCTGCTAGGCTAAATTGAAGCTCAAATTTTTTTGTGAGAAAAGGAGCGTAATGGTCTATGCTGGGATTGACCGTCCTAAATAATGTAGGTAAGGAATTTTAGTTTATTCACTTCAAAATAACAATTATACCGCGTCCAAAGTCCCTGAAAAAAGCGATGATGGATCTTTTGTTTTTTTTTTGTATAATCGTATGTGTCCTTCCACATTTTGCGGTGCCAGCAGCTGCCGTCCACCAGTCTTAACGAGACATCGATGTCGTCACGCTACGTCTCTTTGGTCTGCTTTGACGTTGACGCACCGGCGCCTATATATTTAACAAGTATATTTATTTATTCATTTATTTAATATAGAATCACCAACAGTATACATACATATTTTACTTGTTCTAAATAATGACGAGACAGTTTCTAATATATGTATATACATAATATAAGATGGACACAACATACAATATACTTAAGTATTTACTATAATAATAAACAATTTGAGATCCGTTTTACTTCAAATTACAATAATTTTAATTAAGACAAACCATAATTTAAAATAAAATAACTAAGGTGATAACCAGACTATATCAGACTACCAGTATTCGAATACTTATAAAAAACTTAATCTAATCTAATAAGTTTATAATTTATTTTAGTAAAGTAGTTCTCGCAGTTTCAGTGTTAAACACAATTGATTGAACCCTGAAATTGAACCTGACAGAATCCACGGGATACTGAGCTCACGAGTAAATCGCTTAACCCGATCGGATACAAAACAAAAAGAGAATCGCTTTTAAATTCAAAGTACTTTTAACCCAGTCGAATTACGAGGTTGTACAAAAACGGATGCTATCACGAAAATCCACTTTATGTTTGATTGCAGAGGGTGTATTTTGAGATTTGTTTGTCAGGGGTTAATGAACCTGTTTTGTCCACACCTGTACATTTTACTAACAGATAGCAGTTATAGCTGAATAAAGCTATGGCTAGATCAGTTCAAGCATGGAAACTCACTTTCGAGAGACTCAAGGAATAGATATGCGTCTCTAGTGAAAAGTTGGGAACAACTTTAACTCTCTCACTCTATAGATGGTATTAAACTAGACCGTAGAAAAAGGTAGTACATATTACGATTTTTTTGAGTCAACAACGATGGTTTCTGTCTTTTGCTTTAAATCATAGACCCACTTCATTGTTCAATGAACTTTCTTTGCTACCACCACAAGCCTAGCGTGAACATTGTTCAGCTAGGCTTGTGGAATCATGTTCCATTTTAAACTGTGTTGTTTTTTTGATGCGATCATTTATTACTTATATAGGGGCGTAGAGCGCGATATCAAACCTTTGTTATGTACTTCATAAAGTACATTTTGTATATGTCTTTGTTTTAAAGGTGAGATGTGATTTCGATCATCATCCTGACCACAGAATAACTATTAGTGCTACCTTGATCAAGTATAGTACAATTTAATATCAGTGTAACTGCTGTTAGTCATTGGTAGAACATAAAAACGCTATCAGAATAATTATGATGGATTTTATGGTGATGGCGGAAGTAATAGGCTGTTAACCTACTTTGATTTGTGATTGGGTATTGATTTTATTTTACTTACTCTGTTTTGATCATAATCTTTATGAAAAGACTGAGGAGATTCGGTAAGTACTTTACCTACGACATCGACGGGCTGCGAGTGGTCAATTCTCACGCCGCTTCTACCACGGCCGGAGGAGGTATTTTATTTAGGAATTGACCCCCTTTTTATTTCAAAGTAAAACAGCCGCAAGACAATACATAATTTGCCCCTAACACATAAAAGCTTTCTAAATTTTAAATAATTAGAATCCTACTTTCGTTTTTATCACATGTTTATTTTTCGAGTTAACTTCATGCGGGCTTAGACTTCTGTTCGCTATTATTTTAGGCTGTTCCCGGATCGGAACATTAGAACATTTGTGAACATGGTGAAAGCACCTTTACACGTTCGAGTTTTATGTTTCGGTTTACGAAGTTTCATTGTTTTAACATTCGGGATGAGTGCCCAAGTTTGTTGGGAATTGCGTCCTGTCGAAGCAGAATGCCGAATCGTAGAATTATTTTGAAATATTTGTTTGAAACAATTAGAAGCCACAGTTTTAGAACAACATAATACAGGGTGCTTTTAACATGTGTAATAAGCCGAAGGGTGGTTTTGGACTCCGAAGGGATCAACTTTTGTTCTACGATTTTTGGAATTTCAAACACTTTTTGTTATTTTAGGCGGTAGTCGGAAGAGATCCCAGAAATTTTCGACTCTTTACTTAGTTGGTTAGACCGTACTGAGGGTGAGGCGCGGGTTCGAATCCTTCCAAAATCGAAGTTTTTTGGGACTTTATTAAATTTTCTTAGAAAATTGCCCCAGTGCGAGTTACGTAATATAAAGCAAAACCTAAATCTTTCTCTATTGTATGGAGATTAATCTCGAGTTTGTTTCATAAATTAATATACCCAGAGAAGAGAAGAATGAATAAGAATCAGTATTTGTTACTAAAAACTTAAAAAGTTAAGGAATTTGATGTAGATTCTTAATTTTCCAAATATCAAAATACATAGTAAAGTTTCCGAGCGTTTCAGACGTTTCACCCAGAGAAGTAAGTATTATAGTTGATAAATTGTTTAGAGCACAGCCTGCGAGCCGCCATGCCCTTAGTCAACGGGAAATCCTCCATGAATTAATGAGTGCGATCGATGGCGTCTACACGCCATGCCAGGCTTCTTTACAGTACCTAGCATTACGGTGTTCTGGAAGTGGATTATTTGGAAGACGCACCGAGTGGTCTGATGGAACGAAATAAAGTTTAGTTAGGTATTGTAAATATAAAATATTAGATGAATAATATTTAGTATTGTTTATTGTTAACAATTACTGTGTTGAATTTCCAAGTCAAAATCAGCACGCACGCGAATTACATTCCTTTTGATCGTATCACAAAAGGTTTTACGCGGAATCAACTAATTAATTTTCATCCCAATATTTTCGAATTACAATACTAATACCTAACTAAACTGGCTCAAAAAAACTAAAACCTAAGTTAGTGTAGCGATAATAATAGTGTGTGTGCATAAGTGCTATCTTAAAGAACACAATTGAACAAAGTGTCTTCACCTCAAGTTTAGAGACAGTAGATACTCGTAAGTGCCAATGGACACGTTCTTAGTAATATGTTGTTTAAAATTAAGTTAAAACAAAATGACCCTTTAGCAATTCTATGGCTAGATTGTAATTATACTCTAGTGTATCTAGCATTAATTTAAAATGTGTGTGTGATTACAAGACAATAAAAAAATTGCAATTGATTTCTGCAAAGGAACGTCTAAAACTATGTATAATTAATTATTGTATTTGAGGTATGGTTATACTGTTCGTTTTGGTCTGCCACTACCAGTCGACTAGGCCGCTGTGTAGGTATACAATTCAATATACAGTAAAACTATCGGGAGACCTAGGAAATGTTTCTACTTTTCCACCAACATCAGCAGCAGGATTCTTCCTGCTGCTGATGTTGGTGGTTTGATTAGTCATGAGATCACAGAAACAAAATTTACCAAAGCCGTGTCAGACGTGCTGTATAACACTTTTTAAAACCTTTATTTCTCTTACACTTTCATGGCCCAAGATACACAACACATGTTGGTGAGCGAGCCATGTAACAACGCGGCGCGCAGTGGGCAGTGAACGCGGTAAGGTTATAAGGCGGACACGCATAGAACAGCCTTCTATTCTTGTGTTTTCTTTATTTACCATTTATTATGCCAAAATACTGAAAAAATATCATCAATCTTCATTTTCACATTTATTTTAAGCAAGGATTACCATACCAAAGCACCTTTTAACCCCAGAAAAAAGAGAAATAACTTCGACAAAAGATAAAAGTTAAAAAACCAATAAAACTTTGTAGAGAAAATATTAATATTTCGCTAAACCGGATCGCTTCCGGCTGCGTCTGTGCAAACCGGATCACAAAAGTTTTTACCAAAAAATTGATAAAATGTATAACTGACAGAGTAAAATAAACTGCTTATGGACTGGACTAGTCACAAGAAACCGAATAACGGCTTAATTGTCATATTGCTATTTATTTTTCTTGGTGACTTAAAATGCCCTTATTTCTCATTGGTTCTTCAAATACAAGTTTTTTAAATCTCTGCTTATTTTACGAAATCATAAAGTAATAAATATTTAAAAAAATATTTATTTTAATTATTGCTGGACAATCCATACAGCATCATCTAGCCCCAAGTTAAGAAAATTCAATTAATTTTAAAATAAGGGTACAAAAAAAGAGTGTATTTTTTATTATTTTTGCAGCAATGTTGGCAGTAGGTACCTTGGATCGCGTTATGTTGGCTTTTAGCTATTGTAATATTTTTCAATCTGTTTTTAGGGTTCCTTTTGCGAAATAATTATGTAAGATGGTACGAAACCTTTCGTGCGTGAGTTTACTTGCACTTGGCCGGTTTTATTCAGTAATCTTTGCTGTTAACCTGCTTACCGTTCATACTTTGGTCTAGCTCTAGATAAACGTACTCTATCAACGTAAATATGGCCCAAGTTCTATGAAAAGGTTTTTCTTTTTATGGAAAACGGGCGGTTTGGGAACTTCACCATTTGTTTCAAAACTTTTAATGTGACAAAACGCGCTGAGTGCGGATTAAACTGTGTGTAATGTGAAGGGTTCTTTATGTGGCCATTGTCCTTTCTGTTTATTTATTTGTTATGGAGCGAAAACCGTGAGCCGAGAATTTATATTTATAGCCATAGTTGCAAAAATATGTTGGTAAGTTACATAGGTGTTTGATACAAAAATACTTATTTTAAGAAGTCTAGTTATGGATTGCTATACAAACAGGTTTCGAGACGACTCAGGTTGCACATAAGTCTTTGTATCATCCATAAAACCGTTTTAAAATGACAATTGGCCCGGTGTGTCCCACGGGTGGGCAAAGACCTCCCACTTATTCCCACGCTAAGTTTTGAACGTAATTTATTTTTTATAATTGTATAAAGTACATTTGCAAGTCCATTTCGTTTTCAGTGGAAAGCAGGAGTGCAAAACGAAATCATATTTATGAGAGTTGTAGAAAAGTTACGTGTTTCCTTTTGAAAAGTTGAAAAAACCACCCTTGATATGTACCAACGCAGCTTTAGATGCGTATGTATGGACGTTCCTGTAGCGCATTTTAACACCTCAACTGCCAGCCAAACTTGGAGATTACTAAGTTGACCCCCCCTCCCCCTCTTGTTTGAAGGAGGCACGCTTAGTGGACTAAATGTGTTGGGATTAGGTGCGTATGTATGGATGGACTAATTTCAAGTGTGTGAGTGAGTTATTAGATATCTAAATACATACTAATTTTATAATCTATTAATATAATATGCTATTAACTTTGAAAATATATTATATATTATATTAATAAGTTTGTGGAAACTATTATCAAAGCTATCAGTAATCTAATAGTGAAGGTTGGTTTAGACAGCTAATTACAATTTTATTAATACACCTATTATTAAAGAATGTGACAGGTCAATTTAATATTAATTACTATTCAGAACCTTATATATTCATTTTATAACAGAATATTTACCAATATTTGAAATATTGGATAGCTCCAAACTCAAATCATGATAGGTAAATATCAAGTTTTAAATGACTTTTGTATTTGAACCATGACAGTTTCAAAAGTTTAAACCTTACATGCTTAGTTTATAATCTGTGAATAAGTGGTCTTGTGCGACAAAATAAATTAATATGACAGCATTATAAAAATGACGTCTTTTTTACCTATTTTAGAACGCTACGGAATGCAAAAGCGTTAAAAATGACAATACTTGTAATTTAATAAATAGTTATTTCACATAATCTAGCTCAAAAGCAAGCAGAACTTGTTAAGCGTACTAGATGACTGATATTAGACACGAGGTTTTTTTAACACACAACAAATCAAAATACTTTTCGATTCATATATATTGTCTATCGATTTGCAAACCAAACAAGAAAGTCCTGCGGGTACACTCGAGCCCGTAACTTTCTGCACCTGACTCCACGAGAGGGTTCAACAAATGTGGGGTTTTGAAAGATCGCTTCTGAAAGTAGTTCAACAGACAAACGGATAACATTGCCATAAATAACGCTTAGATTTTGTTATTTGATTAAGTTCTTTGTTATGTTATTTAGTGATCAAGCTAAACTGAATTAAACAGATAAACAGGCGCCATCAGATTGTCATTTCGTTTCAACACAAAAAACCATCAATACAAAAAGGCTCGCAGGTGATAAAAGCGACAAACAAATCAGGCATAAAAGCCGGATTTTCCTCCCATTACCTACGTCCCATATTCCAATCCCCCATAATATGTACATTATGGGAGCAGGCAGGTGCACCGTGGAACATAGCATGGCACTCATGTGATTACCTATGCCTCATAAACACACTGATACCTACGAGGTCGGTGAACCCTTTACGAGGGGCTACGAAAACGGCGACATAGAACTGTAAAAGAAAAAAATGTTTTAATTTTGGAAAAACAAGCAAGGGGACAAGTTCTGCTAGCCTATCGCTTCACTAATAGCAATGGCATCGTCACAGAATCGTGATGTAGAATCAGTGATCAACTCTAGATTTTGCGTGCGGTGCTATTTGCACGGAGAGAGATAGAATTCAATCTTGACTTATAACGGGCTTCCTTTCATCTTTAGTTTCTTAAATCATTTTGTGATGACATCATTGTCATAGTGAAGTAAATAGTTTAGCATAATAAGGGCCCAGATTGCCAGCAGATGGTTGATGCATCTGCTTGATCCTCCAAACACCAGATGGTTTTACCACTATAGTGCCTAAAATAGCAAACCAAAATACTTCGTAGGCATACATTCTAGGAACAAGTCCTACGCCACTGCCCCTAATGTCAACCTGAGTGCTACTTGTTTATAATATCAATTTATAAAAGAGTTTTAAATGAAATTCAAAGAAAATTTCCACTTTATCACATTACATCATGCTGCATCTTGTAAAACACGCATATAAGGAACTATATTCAAAAAGAAAGAAATAGAAACAAATTAGAACTAGTACTTACAATTGAAACAATAGAGCTAACTGCAGACTGTTGCAAACAATCTACAGGTAGCTCAACTGATCGATATCAATACCGGACATACTTGACCGGCATATTTGCGCCTCTTGAGATCTTCGGCCAAATCTGCCGCCGCACCAGCCCTCGCTAAAGTCCTAGGAAGATGGGAAGGCACAAATGTGTCGACGCATGTAGCGTCCCATACAATTAATAGGCCTCCCCAGGTGTAGTATAAATACGACTGTACAAAGAAAAACGTGTGGCAATTTCAAAGTTTCAAGTTTTACGTAATCCGCTTATTTATGAGCCACCAAGAAGCCTTTTGTTTGCGATTGTCCTTCGTGACCAATGGAAAGGCGATAAGCTCCCCTCGACAGTCGCGTGCAAAAGCGTTATGAGATTATCTGTGATCGCCGGGTGTCGTCTAGACTCACAGGCAAAAAACTACTGCATTGTGATGTGTCGTTTTATTCTATTGATGTTCTTATACAGTTAGAGAAAAATGCATCCTTACTTCGCTGAAAGCGCTGGACAAGGGGGTTTTGCGGAGATTCTAGAAAGCTGGCCTTACTAGAATGTTTGTGTAGGTTTAGATGGTAAGGTCCGAAGATTAACCGTGTACACTTAGACAAGATTCTTCTTAGATTTAGGGAAAAACGTTTTTAGCCCTTGAGCAGTAAAGAATTTGCAGAATTTGCCGGCTTAGAATTTGCAGTTCCCCAACTCTTCTTGTGGGTGTCGTAAGAGGCGACTAAGGTACATACACCGGCGAGCGGGCAGCAGCGCCTCTTGCAAAATAGATCTACCTCTGAATTGTGATCCGCAACCCGCATGCCGAGCATTAAAATTATAGGCATTATCCCCATAGGCTGAAAACCAATAAGGCGATTATCAGGAGAAGGCCTGCGTCCAGCAGTGGACCATAGGCTGCTGATGTCGTTATTTTAACACATCCCCGCTCTGGTGGTGAAAACGACACTAAGTCACCGCAGTCGCTTGAATATGCATGTCTTACGCAACACGTGCGGCGAACAAGACTCTGGCCGAGGGCCAAGTAGGCCACGGTCAGCCTAGGTTACCTAGGACAAGTGATTATATCCGCATTCTATTAAAAATATCAAAAGAGTCCATACGTTACTTACGAGAATTGTAATAAAATAAGTGTACGAAACAAGGATTATGACACAGACCTAACCTAACTTAAAAAACTTTTGGAAAGACCCCGTTTGACAATAGTGTTTTACACCCATTCTTGAAAAGTTTCTAAGAAGATTATATTGTTCTATAGAACCACTAAAAAAAGCTGTAGGTATTTAAAATTCACATTTTCAAGTTTCGCGCGTACTTTACGAAAACGCAGGACGCCATATACTGTGGTCAGACGTCATTTTGTCGGTACTTAGAACTAATGCGCTGATGTGTCTGATGATAGTTGATACTTTTTAGTTTATTTACACAGCCGTATGACGAATGGCGTTCATGGTGTTAAAACAGATTATCATCATCATCATCTCATCATCAGCTCTTCCCCTGGACATCAGACGTGCAAAATTACTCCCTATATTAAAAAAACTGCTTCATGATTATTATCTATCCGTGTAACAAGAAAATACTACTTTTTTATTTGTATGTAAGTTTATCATTAGTACTATAAAAAAAAATGGTCAAAGCGATAAGGCCGTCCTTTGTACTTATTTTTTGTATTGTATTTTGTGTTTGTGTGGTATAATAAAGAGATCTATCTATATAATACCGTAATATTTACATTCTCTACTAATATTATAGGTAAGTACTCATCAAAAACCTTTCCAATTTCATCAAATATTGTTGGCGCTATTTGATCTCCGCCTTTCATCTCAATACACTTAATAAAATACTTATTATTCTTAAAATAAATATGACCTCGTACTGCAAAGCTCAAATCACAATAAACCAGCGCATTTTTAAAAACATATTCCAGTACCGCAAAACTCCAACCTTATTAAAACTTTAATGTAAAATCGTTCAGTAAACATTCTTACATAAACACGTCGTGTCAGCCCAGTCTCTCAAACTCCCTTTATGAATTATAAGTCACCAGGAACACGCCGCATTTTGTGCAAGGCGTGCATTTGACTACACGTTAGTCGCTGGCTTTGCTCCAACCAACGTCGCATGTGCCAATATTTCGTGAACAGGCGAACATGAAAAGGCTAAAAACGGCGAAATAGCTGCTCTATTTTCCGCTTAGGCTGCTCGATTGCGAATTGACTATTTTGTGCTCGGAAAATGTGTCATTGGTAAGTGTGTTGTTATGGATTGGATTCTTTCTGTTATTTTTGGTAGAATTCGTTTGTGCTTTGGAAAACGAAAAATAATAAAGATGAGAGGGATCTTTTGTTTGTTCTCTTTCGATTTATATAAATATCTTATATTGCTTTTATAGTAATATTGTTGTTGAAATTATTTTTTTACAACAACGAATAAATCATCAAAATCTTTTAAAAATTGGCGAAGATGTCACCAAAGTTGTTGGAGCAAGTCCTGATTTAGCAAACGAAAAATGTTGTTTTTTATGTTTTTAGTGGAAATGGTTTCGTCAGGATCCTGACGAAACCATTTCCACTAAAAACATAAAAAACAACATTTTTCGTTTGCTAAATCAGGACTTGCTCCAACAACTTTGGTGACATCTTCGCCAATTTTTAAAAGATTTTGATGATTTATTCGTTGTTGTAAAAAAATAATTTGAGATGGTCTCATAAAAGATTAAGCCAGGCAGACAGAGTCCTTAATAATCTATACAAATATTATAAATGAGAATGTATTTTGTTTGTTTGTTTGTCCTTCTTTTACGCCTTAACTAAGCAATCAATCGACTTAATTTTGCCACAGAGTTAGAGAAAAGGATAGAGAGTAACATAGGTTACCTTTTATCCCATAAATCAGTTCCCATGAGATAGAAATACCTTAAACAACGCGTTCGAAGCCGGGGGCAGCAGCTAGTATTGAATATTTTAAAGGACTCCACAAGCTTGGACTACAAAATAAAATAAATAAATAAATAATGCTGGACAATTCACACATCATTATCTAGCCCCAAGGTAAGCAGAGCTTGTGTTATGGGTACTAGATAACTGATATACGTAATATTATACATTACATAGATAGATATTTTTAACTATACATAGAAAACACCCAGACCAACGGAACAAATTTCTGCAGATCGTACATAAATTTGTTCCGAGGCGGGGATCGAAACCGCAACCTCTTGCGTCGCAGGCAGACTCTCGCCCGCTGCGCCACTTAACTTTAAATACTTTAGAAGGTTGAACCTGTTCAGGAATTTAATCATGAATGAACCTTCAGCGTAGAGAAATTATCCTTATACTTAGTTATTACAGCCTTCATGAAAGGTACGTAAAACTGTGTAATATCGTAAAATGAAAAACAATTCCTTTACAAATAGATACCAGATTCCTGTTTGAAAACACAGACAAAGGCTGTCCTCGATCCGAGGGCGCTTGCGAAGGGCCCTCGACTGGAATAGAAGACTTGCGCGAAACTAGCTTCTTTGTGACGTCGCACTCGAGCTGAATGTCAGTGTCACCTTATTGGCATATCAAGAAGAGCCTTTCTTCTTTCTTGAGATTGGAAAGCGCTTTTTAGTAGGGTGAATGATAAGGATGAGTACCAGAGCGATCCGGAGCTGAGCCAAAACAAACAATAGCCAAATGACACCATAATACAATTGCGATATATTACACAAGATTCTCTTTGTAGTAGCTTTGTACCCAGCGATGGTACAGCTCAACTCAACTCAACAGCCTATATTGGTCCACTGCTGGATGCAGACTTCCCCCTGATAATTGCCTTATTTGTTTTCATCTCATGTGGGTGTGCCCATCCTCACGTGCTGGGAATGCGGATTGAGGATCGCAGTTCGGTGGTAGATCTATGCTGCAAGAGGTGCTGCTGGCCGCCCCTCGATGTATGTCCCTTAGTAGCCTCTTACGACACCCACGGGAATAGTTGGGGTGGTGCAAATTCTAAGCCGGCACTACACGGCTAGGGTACAGAAGACTAAGAATTGAATCAAGTTTATAAATGAACGGAATGAGAGTAAAATTCAGGACAAAGCCTTCGTCAAAAGAAAAAAGTATGCCCTATGAACCAAACGATAACAATATTGAATTAGAAAGCTTGACAACTCATTTGATGATCCGTTCCGATTTCCCTAAATTCCGATAGGCTTGAAACACTGATCAAAAGAATTAAATCAGGTATCCAGTAAACTTACCCAATTCACCGTGAACCTGGTTCAATTTTCTGAAACAAATAAAGAACAATGTTAAATACGCCAATAAAGGAATTGTTAGAAAAATTTAAACTTCCAAGTCGTAAGCCCTGTGTCCCCGAAGGTGGATTGTAACTAAGTTGTCGCGAAGTGCTCATAAGGCTCTCGTCGAATTCATTACTGCCCTCTCAGGCAGCTCTTGGCACCTCTCAAAAACTGTGATACACGTTCCCTCTTACTTATAAACGGTAAAGAAGCAAGGTGGAATTTTGGGGGACGTATTTTAACACAATGCAAAATACATCTTGGAAAATCTAAATATGTACTTGTTTGTGATGTGTGATAATCTGTCAATATTTTATGAAAGCAAATTTGGTACTATTCTAAGTAAGACGATAAACAATAATAAAATTGGTAAATATATCATCATCTTCGTCTAGTCTTTCGCAAATCGTTATCCCACCTGGTCGGAGGGCGTCCTACACTACGTTTGCCTAGTCGCGGTCTCCACTCAAGAACACGTTTACCCAGTGGTTGTCGGTTCTTCTTGAGATATGGCCAGGCCACTGCCACTTCAGCCTGCTAATCCTTTCAGCTATGTCGATAACCATAGTTCTCTGTCGAATGTATTCGTTGTGTATTTGTGTATTCTATCCTTCAGAGAAACTCCGAGCATAGCTCTCTCCATAGCTCGCTGGGCGACTTTAAACTGGTCGACCAGCCCTATTGTGAGTGTCCACGTCTCAGCTCGGTAAATAATAGTAGGTAGGTAAATAAATAAAAAGAGAAAATTATGAAATCAAACTCATTACAGTCATCGACCTACGAATAAATAATATTTCTTCATAGCAGTCTGCCCTCTCAGGCAGCTTTTAGCACCTCTCAAAACTGTGAAACACGTTCTTTCGTGCTTACAAACGGTAAAGAAACAACTTTTAAATCTTTATCTAGTTCATTGTTACGCTCAATAAGAAGTAAATTAACTTGTTTTACATAAGATTTCTCATTTACAAAGCACAATTAAGAAGGGTCAAGACACCGGCATAATATAAATAAAATACAACAAAAAATATTGTATTATGTAGGTATGTAAATGTATTAGTGTTACCTATGATAATGGATTCAACCTTTGGGATCAAAAAGACCACAACAAGATAATTTTTGCAACTTTCGTTATAGATTTGAATACAATAGAAAATTATGTTTTGCGCACGTTTGTTAAATTGTGTGTGCAGTTTTTAGTTGTCTGCACAAGCTCTGCTAACATCATCATCGTCATCATCAACCTTTATTAGTTCACTGCTGGACATAGCTCTGCTATCAATTCAATTTAATTCCATTCATTTATTTATACCTTCACACGAAACACTTGGTCATGTGTTTTTATTGTAGGTTTTGGTGCTAAATAATGCTGGTTGATTTCACGTATATTATTTTTATTTATTCTTCTTACTCAAATGTACAATCCTAATTAACATTTACGTTAATTTAACCCTTGTCTACTACCTGTCGGCTCCATACTTCGATACCTGAAGATCTGAAGATAAACATCCTCCACATTTACGTAGGTTGGTACATAATGAGATAATTTACATGAAATCGCGGAGATAAGGCTCGAGCGAACTTCACCGTTTGGGAGAACTCGGATTGACATGGGTCTTATCTGTTTGTGTTTGATTGCTTCTATTAAGAAAATAGGTAGATCTTGTAGAGAACTTATCTATTATTATGTATTTCCACTAGTGCAATTGATATACAGCCTTCCATTACCGACAACAATCGCTAATATAAACAGATCAACCCGGGAGATTCATCACACTGTCAAATTGAGAACTTCTTTTTTTTAAGTCTGTTCCTTACTTAATACTTCTTTTCTTACTTTAGGACTCGTAGTAGTTGCATATCGCACTCTGTGTTTTCAGTCATGAAAGTGCTAGTCTAGTCTAGTATAACAATAAAGTCATAAAGTGAGAAACGTACGTTATTTAAAAATCTTTTTCTTTTGTCGGAAATCGAACTACTTGGTAAGAAATGCATTATTGAAAATGAAAGGAAACGGAAATATTTTACAATTTTAGTTTGACACTCCCCCTACTAAGCCTATGTGACAAATTTTAAATAAAAATTTCGAACAACTGGTGTGCTTTTTGCTAGCCTACATTTTATCGTCGGTAAAACATATATGGAATATATGTTTTAAACATATATGGAATATATGTTTTACCGATATATAACAAAAATTATGAAAGTTTCCGAAGAAGAAATTAAGTAGGTACTCTACGTAATTTTAATTTTCTCATAAATGGAGGTCATGACTCCTTTCACGACTTTTCTCTAATTCTCCGGAATTAGCCATCACCACCTCTTTCAAAAAACCACCCTGTAGATATGGCAATGTCCAGCCTTTTGGCATAAACCCATTTCAATCTATGAAACAGACGTAGTACGGTCCCCGTTGACACCATTCGTCCACGGAATTCTAAACATCTGAGCTGAAATAACATCAGAAATTTCACTCTGTTTTCGCTCCAATTCCTTTTGACTCACCCGTGTTAATTCCTAAAACAGCAGTCTACACTACTTGTAATAAACGTGATGGAATGTGGAGCTCTCATACATGCGTGTGTGTACCGCGCAAGGATCTTTGTTCTTGAGTAATACTGTTAGTGTATTGCATAGACTGCGGTGCGCTCAACGTAATGAAGTTGCCGACGAGCATAGTGAAACCAGGGGTGAAAGATCTGAAGACTGAAGAAAACTCATAGTTACAAAATTATTGATTTTTGAAATACTGTCTATTTAGAGACATCTACTGTGATGCAACTCAGTAGGTACTGATCTAACAGTGTGAACACGAAGTAAATTTCAGGATCATGAGGCGGATTTTTAAATTTCAAATGGAATATCATTTTAATTAACCTTAGTGCACCAATGTGTCTTTGTTAACTAGATTTGTAGTATTAATTCAAGCCAAACAAACTCACATCTCTTACAGTTTCTTTTATCTGTGGTAGGACAGAAGCTACGACACAAAATAAGGTCAGAAAGATCTAGAATGTGTTTAATTGAATGCGCGACGCGTAACGCCCTCGGAAGATATTTATGGCTTGTTCGCAGAACTCATTAGAATTGTTCTTAAGGGATTTCTTTAAAATATTAGCTTAATAAAGAGGCTTATTGTGTATTTGGCAAGCCAAGCAACGTGTTTAATCCTTTTTGAATTTCCATTGAGAACATGAGTTATAACGCAAAAATCAGCTTTATCTAAAGCGTTATTAGAATCATTTTAAAGTTATGGCTACGATTCCCCTCAGTTAACGTTATCAGCAAAACAAATGATGGCCAACACCAGAGTTTAATTTGTTTTATCTTTTTGTAAAACTTCAAGTCAGCCCCCAAAGGGAAATTACCGATATCCGGGACCAAGGATATCCTGTCAGGATGAAAAATTTCTTTTAGCATAAGGCTCTATTTACACTTGTTTAGTAACTGGAACTAGTTATTGACGGGTGTGTAGGCCAGATCAGTCTGTTCGTAGAAGGCATGCATTGTGGGGACATAATCCAGATTCCGCTTCCTAAAGGATACAAATTGTAAGGCACAGATCAGACTCGACTAGTAGTTGTTAGAATTATTTATGTATGGTAATATCAAATAACCTACCTATTGTTTGTTTCTGGTTCCAGTTTCATGTGAACTTGTCTAGTCGTTGAATAAAGTACTTGTTATCAACTTTTCACCGAAACACGTTGTTTTATTTTAAAAGCTGTTTTATAATATTTAATCTATGGTACTAGGTATACTAAATCAATAACTATATTTAGCTAATAATAGTCAGAAAATTGCGAAGGTCAGTTAAATGAAATATTTCGTAAAGCAGATTTTACAAATATCTACTTGACTAAAGGTATGGACATAATTTGGTCCAACAAACAAAAGGTTTTTTATAAAACTTTTATAACTATCATGGTTATATTTTTTTTTTCTTTTTAACAATAAATATCTTTATTCAGAAAGAAAATATCATGGTTATTAACATTAAAGTCATTTAAAACAGGATATTTACTTTGATTCGATTTTTGAGTTTTCTAATTTTTCGGTACAGTTTCATGCGCATTATCACGAAAGATCACGGAAGGTCTTTTAAGGTTTTTATAATCAATAGATCGTTTGACCACATCTCAGCTGAAATGTGTAAAGTCTAATATCTAACAAATTTTTATCCTAAATGTTATGACATGTAGGTATCGATCATGCCATGCCTTTTCCTAATCAGATCATTCGTTTTTTACAAACCTCTAATGAGCAGAGCAAAGACGTAACTTATGTACTTATCTGCTATAGCACTTTGGCGGAAAACTGTAATAGAATGTTCAAAGATGTAAAATAAGTTTGTCTTTGATCATCCTATTCCTTTGTCAATAAGTTTTGAAATCCGAAAAGACACCTACCTCCTGCATCCGTTCGGCATCATTTTTGCGCAAGCACTCACCCAACTCAGTCTTGTCCACTAGACTCGTGAAGCGCCCCCGTAATTTGTGAAGACAGTTGGTCCATTACACACCATCCGTCCATCTGACATGATCTGATCTGGGTACCAGATATTGTTTCAGATGGACTGAATTGTGAGAGACACTAAAATTACCTGAAATTACTCATCAATACTTTTGCACGGGAGTTGCAATTGCAATCCACCTGAACCTGAATTATGTTACCCGATCGCTTTACTATGGGATTCCTATCGTTTTAAAACTGTCTAAAGATAAAAAATACTCTATTAGTGTGTGTGTATCGCCGCAGAATCGTCTATAGATTAAAATAACTCCTTACAGTGCGTGCAGTGTTAGATTTTTGCACTTTCGTCACGCGTACTGCATCGTAGCTGCAGTTGCTTATATCAAAAGTAAAATGTCAAAATGTGTCATTCTGAGACAATATTATTGTTAGTGAAGTAAGTAATTTAGTGGAATTCGGCCTCTCACTTAGGAAACCAAAGGTTCGAAACCAGTTTAGACAACAGAATTAGTTTTCTTTTTTGGATACCTGGTTTCGAAAAATGAAATATAATTCTGTTGTCTAAACTGGTTTCCAGTTCAAATTATAGACTTAAACGTCTTTCCGCTAAACCAGTCAACCAGGCGAATAGTGGATTCCCTTTTATAACAATCATTCAATAAGCTTGTAATATCGCTGTACGACAAGATGATTTTCATGCTTCTTCGCCTTGCTGAGTAGTTTTGTGAGTATCCTTATCTTCTTTCTTTCTTTTATTCTTTATCTAGTATCTAGATAAAGATTTTTAGAGACTAGGTACCTAATCATTAATTTCGCGGCACGCCAAAACAAACACCGCCATCACCTGGTGTCTGTGGAGTGAGTGAAATGCCAAATAACTCTAGCGGGATATTTCATTTGTATTCTTGTTTGGTTGCCGGTAACAAATTTGGTTGCGCGACCAAGCTGATATCAGGTGAGATATCCTCCATACAAATGTACACAGTTTGTTGCTAGCGCGGCTGGTGGCGCCACCGTGGTATCATAATGATAGCGCCCTAAGTATTAGTAGGTACCTACAATTACACACTACTCTAAGCATTCTCGCTAAGTTACAACGTTTAAACATCCCCCATATGTAAGTACAAGTTGTTAGCTGAAGCAGCGAGCGACTGCAATATCGTCTTAATTCTCACTTGACATCCATCACGTAAAGACAACTTCAGCGCCAAGTGTTTTTGACTGTGGTCTAAGTTACAAACTGTTTGAATACCTATAGCCTGTGCAGAATATGAATGACGTCATCTTATGCTGTCCTGCTCTACATCATCATAATCAGAATTATATTAGTCCACCGCTGCACAAAGGCCACCTCTTATGAGGGCCATGGCGCCCTGTCTTCAGCTTACCATATCCACCATCTACCTGTCTCCGTAAGTCGCAGTCTCCACTCAAGAACACGAACACCGCTGGGGTAAGAAGCCCCAGTGGTTATAGGTTCTTCGCGAGGTAATTCCAACCAAGAGCTGGACCAACGCAACGCGTGACGCCTGAAAATGGGTCTCCGAAAATGAGGCCTAAAACGTTAAAACCGTTTTTTTTGTGAACACATCTTTCTCAAATAGGCGGAATAGCAAAGAAAACATTCAGACAGACACACAAACGTCTGAAATTTAGGTAAGATTTTTTTTATATAAGTAAACCAGTTACAATTTCATATTATAAAGCCAAAAAGATGAAAATTCAGATGAGAATTCAGCACACCTTGCATGCACAGCCACTAATCGCAGCTCTTGGACCGCTCCAGTAAATTGAAGCTATGCAAGTGCAGAGTACGCAGGCTGGTTTATATCCGTCTAAGTATCCGGCTCGTCAAAGGAAATTACATTACATTACATTACATTACAGGGTGTAACAAAAATGAAGGACCTTACTTTTAGAGATTGAGGGGAGTTTTTTACTGTGTTCTGTGATCGAAGCTGAACCCCTCTGAAAGTTTGGTCCTAAATTTTTGATAAATCCTGTATAGACCAGTTACTATGGAAAGTTACATTATGTAGATGTAGATATTTAAATTTAAAACCTAAATTAATGACTTGCAAGGTGGAAGTTTAAAATGGATGTTTGTAGCCCGAGCTATTCAGGAATGTTGACATATTATTATGTCAAAATTACTGAACAGCCCGGGCTGAAACTTTGCAACAATCAGATGTAGAGCTGGAATAAATACATTATACAAATACAGCTTAATTTCTCAATACAAGAGATATTTAGAAAAGCATGTGAAACCACGGTCAGAGGCAAGTAAAAAAATAAGCCCCTCTTCGCAGTCTTTGCACCCTACTCCTCAGAGTACCGTTGGCAAAAAAACTGAGTCAATTGATTCCGGACGCCTCACAGAACCTTCTTTCATGCACGTCTAAGATGGGAGCAAAGCAAAGAGTTTGCAAACAAGTAAAGCTGACGACCCACTGCGACACATTTCACTCAAACAAAGACGCCGCTGCCGCCGGCATTAATGGTTTCTTTTCACTGGATGCACGGTACTGTTGGCAGAACAAACTAGGAATTTTTGATAACCTACGTTTTTAAATAATTGAAAAATTCTGGTTGTAGTTCGTGTACAGTTAGCAGCGGCACACTAAAGTAAGATGCATTGTAGGTATGACATTTCTTGACATTTACCTAATATATTTTTTTCTGACTTTATTATTAATTTTAGGTCCCTTTACAGCTAATTATTTGTAAACTTTTACGTGTTTTATATTTAATAGTTTAAATAGGAATCACTGACTGACTGGTTATTTTATCTCGCTTCTGCATACAATCCTTCAAAGTGTTTCCTTTCTTCATACAAAACTTGTGTTGTGGTGTATAAATATAAGTGTAATTAAGTACCTTACATGTTAAACTAAGCAAATTAGGTAAATAAAACGACATCAAGTGTATCGACAGGTACCTACGGTGGAATATATAAATTAAATTGCTGAGGCTTGGCAGTGAATACGTTAATAAAATTATGTGGCTTACTATATGTTTAACGCAAAAAGCTTTTTCTCTTTCATATTACTTTTCAGTGGATTTGTAGGCGAATTAAACGAGTAAATGGTTCTGCAAAGTAACTGCGAAATGTTCACACATGTATGTATAAATAGTTAATCAGTTAAGTGTGTATCTTTCACACGACGACCTCTATGGCGCGGTGAGCGAAGGTTCGCCTGTGACGCAGGAGGTTGCGGGTTCTATTCCCGCCTTGGGACAAATATTTGGACGATCTGCAGGTATTTGTTCCGGGTGTTTAGGTCGTTTTCTATGTATAAAAAATATCTATCTATTTATGTAATATATTATAATTATCAGTTATCTAGTACCCATAACACAAGCTCTGCTTAGCTTGGGGCTAGATAATGCTGTGTGAATTATCCAACATTATTTATTTATTATTCGTCAATTATTATTATTATTTATTATTTATTTATTGAGCTAGTACAGAATTATGTTTCCAATAACACTAGTCACAAGTATAAAAAATACATATAAAAATTAAACAAACTGATAATACTTACAATAACTAAGATTACATAACTACATGTCAAAACAATAAAAAAAAAAAAAAAATAGGTATTTATTTACAAAGTCGGTCAATTTAGTACTGTAATGAATTATACAAATAGAGATTATAATTAAATGAAATGAGGATCACACTTAGGATGTCTTTTTAGTACCTAACTCACAAAAAGTCAGGCAATTAAATGTCAATAATTTCCACGCATCTGCAAAAACATCGCATTCAGGGTTCGCATCCAAGAGGGCATTGAGCGATGAAAGTGTACGTGGAATAGGCGATTGCGCGTGAGCAACAGTTCGGCAGTGCGGTGTCGCAAAAAGTCTATGTTTCCTACCACGAAGGTAGCTGTCAGGGACATAAAGTTGCAGAAGCTCCTCGTGGAGATCCGGGGCGTCAATCTTGCCTCGGAGAATCTTGAGCACGGTTATAATTTGGTCGTTGGTTCGTCTGACCTCTAAACTGTTATAACCAAGACAGCCCAACAGGAACTGAGTCGGATACAAGTAAGGATAGTACCCGAAAGGGTGCTTATATAGGAATCGCAGAAAAGCTTTTTGCACCTTTTCAAGAAGAAGAGTATAGGTGCTTTCGTGCGGATGCCATACACATGAACTGGCTTCAAGTTTACTGCGCACTAAGGCACTAAAAATTGATTTTATTGCACTATCACTTTGAAAATCTCGACAGTTTCGCAACACAAAGCCCAACCTCTGGAAGGATTCTTTAGCCACACTATTAATATGGTCATTTTATGTCAACTTTGCGTTTACATAAAATATAATGTTTGAGAACTTATCTCAAAACTAAACATCACTAACCTACAAGGAATAAGTGAAGTATTTTATTGTAGGTACTTTATTTTGCTGTCGCTACAAGAAAGTTCACAAACCATGAACTACCTGCGTCCTAGCCCCCATTCTTCTTGCTTAAGCAAGCTGTATTAATTTGCACACTGTACATAGGGCGTGGTCAGACTGACAGCGTCAGTGGTTTTGGAATGGATGCCCTAATGGAAACCTGTGGTTATTTACAGAATGGACAGTGAAATGAATTGATAAATTTATTTTATTTGTTTTGAGTATTATTCCAGAACAACGTGACGCTGTAAAAAAAAACAACTCCAATCAAACTTTTTATTACATATAATAATACATTACGTAGATAGATAGACGACCAAAACACCCGGAACAAATACCTAAAGATCGAACAAACATTTGTCCCATGGCGGGAATCGAACTCACAACCTCCTGCGTCGCAGGCGGAACTTTGCCCACCGCGCCACAGAGGTTGTCAATATTTTTAAATTATCGTTAATATTTTCTTCATGCCTTTATCTGCCGAACTAATAAGGATGAAAGTTAGTTTTTAAATTTATTTATTTCAGGTTATTAAAATCCAATAATAATTATTCACAAAACAAAGGCATACAATATTCGTTTTATTAGCCATACACCATACTTAAAACTTTTAAATTTAGCGTATACAATTATATAACAATACCGTAAGCCATACTTTAAAATAAATCAGTTCCCGTTGGTTAAAAATAACCTTCCTAAATGTTTCCTAAGAAATGCGAATGAAGCCGCAGGAGAAACTATTAGCAATGAATTGAGAACCTCTGTCTTCCAAGATGAGTTAAGTAATAAAGATTTTAAACTGACTAATTACTAATTAGTGACACCATGGAGTGAGTGACACCAAGACGTGTGACAAAATGTTTGAATGACAAATAGGCGACTTCCCTTGACTTTCCCAACCGATTTCATCATGCGTAAGAACAAAGGATTGGCTACGTACTAATTACGACATATTACAGTAGCGTTTTTAAATTTTTGATGGGGACTACCGACAAATAATCTTATTAGTGTATGTGGCTAATAATAGAAGTCGTAGGAGTAATGGAAGAAGGAAAAAGTCAAATATGTTTTTATCAACAAAATGGCAACTTTTTCAATTAAATCCCCAAGCCGAATTTTGGCCAGAGCGGCCAGTCTCAACGAAACTAGCTATGTTTGCAGGATATTATAGTGCACAAGTGCACAAGACATTGTGCAGTCTACATTTATTCTTTCTCATAATCCAAAAGGACGGTGGCAGACCGATACGAGAGAAGAATTTCATAGAAAACTATCATAAATATCTACGTCCTAGGTCCCTATACGAAAATGAACCTTTAAATCGGATCGATGGCTCACGTTAAAAAGCCATTTATGCACTTTTTCTCCGCTTTTCATTTCCCTGAGTTAAATACTCGCTGAAAACATCACGACCTCACTTTTACACGGCTAATTAAACATCTTGATTCGCGGGAGAAAAGAAAAATTCATTTCAGTTTTCACTCCACGCTCGGCCCCTCGAATAAAATTATACCAGTTTTCTGTATTTCCATGCAACATGCAAAGTTCATAACGTTATTTCTAGCTACTCGAGTTTAGTGAACAAACTCAATTACCCGCGGTTGTAGTTTATTTATTAGGTAAGTACGTTAGTTTTCAGATTTGTCGTTTGAAATTTAACGTTATTATCGTTGAATGAACGTTCATGAATGTGTAACGTTTACTCGTAATATGGCTGAGAACGTTCATTAGGAAAATAACTAACGTCAGAGGATTTGAGACGTGAGATTTTGAAACCAACGGGTTGAGGTCTGTACCTACCTATGAGGCTACAGCACGTCGATTCAGATGTATTAGTGGATGAATAACTAAAAGCTTTTTCTTGATTACGAATCCTTACTAATATTATAAATTCACGCCTAAAGTGCTGAACGGATCCTAAATTAAAAGCCTATTTACTTGTGTTGATTGAGACATTGACTATAGTTCTTGATGATTGATGATGTATATGTGATGATGATGGGCTCAAGTCTCGAAATCGATTTTTTTGGGATATTTATTAAATTCTTAAATTAAATACAATAAACAGCGAAAGTGGTATGAGTTAATAGCCCTCTCGTACCTGAATCGACCTACGTAAAAAAGATACGTTATTTATACGTACCTACGTATAAAAAAAGTATCTTTTGGCCATTCCGTTCCCGATCGCTTATAGTATAAGAGAATTTGGCAATCTATTTGTTTGATTGGTACAAGCCTTATACCTACCAATCAAGCAAAGATATTGCCAATTTCAATTCCAGAAAATATTTCTGTAGTTGAATTTGGCGTTCAGCTGGATTTTAGAGATCAAAGTAATCAAAGTACCGGGAATTTCATGTAATAATACACCAATAAATATTTAAAATAAAACAATGCTGTATTTATTAGAACTTTACTTTAGTTTACGTTTTTTAATTTATAACGGGTACTTATAACGTTTAACCTATAATTACGTTTCAACAGGTTTACTCAGTCGTGTTCACGGGATGACTGGCGTACTAGAGCTACCGCTTCTGCAAAGCGAGGCACCATTATTTGTAACTTCTTTTGTAACAGCAATAAATATTTGTAACTTATGCGATCCATCGTGGACTCCATAATGTGTCGTGCCCATTTGCACACTCGGACGACAGAAGTTTTAAAAATATTTAATGCTGTATTGATGTAGGAGTCAATGACTTGCACTGAACATTACACACTAAAGGATTATTATTGAATAATCCTTTGTTTATAGCAAATCATAAGTCACTACAGTAATTACGGATGCTCTCTCTCCTGTATTCAAATTTTCACCAGAAAAACAGTAATCCTGTCTTAAAATGAAAACACTCAACTAAAAAACGTTAAGCCTTACTATTCAACTATTCTAAAAATCTAATCAAAACACAGCAAAAATACTAAAGCCTCGAGTTGAAGCTTCGATGAACGCAATCCAATCCGCTGTCGGGCAGTCCATTACTTACGGCCCTGGACACTGGACAGGCAGTCGGACGCCTAGTGACAAATTAAAAAGGCCAATTTGTCCAGTCCGTAGCCACTTGTAGGTGCCTTTTACAGTCGGGAACTATTTTATGGTAACGTTTCGATTTTGGTCTATCGAATATGCGAAGCTCCAAAAACCTACAAAGACAAATATGTGTAAGTTGTGCAGACATCTTTTTCGGGTGTTCTAGGTGTTAACTATGTAAAATGAATATTATTATCGATGTACTTATATCAGTTATCTATTACCCATAACACGTAAGCTCTGCTTGTTGCCCAGCATTTTTAATTTGATTTTACGGTTCCGTGTTAAATTTATAATATGCTCTACCACCGTGACACGATACGAGATTTATTTTTCTAAAGCTCCGTAAATTAAGTACCTACCTGCGTCGGCTAGTATTGCCAGCTAAAGATTTAGTTAACTTTCTATTAAAAATAGGTTGATTCGGTCTTTTTGGTATTATAATGTAGAATCAAAATAGCAGGGTAGGGTCAATAAATGAGGCTTGTTGTCAAACAATTAATTTAGTTTTCTCAAAACATTTTGTCTGTATTTCACCTTTTCGTTTTCGTATCTAAGTACCCTTTATCACTAAGGTAGGGTAGCAATAACAATATAAAAGAAAATAAACAAGGGCATTTCTGAATGGCTTTCCAAAATGGCCGCTGCACGGTTCGCAAAACATGAAAAATGTTCTCTCTTCACTTTTAAAGGACTTTTAACATTCGTTTCTAGTTTCAAACCAGTTTCACAACCACAAACAACAAGTATATGACACTACTTTTCGACTGGAACCAGCGGTATTGTTATTTTGTAGAAAAATAGTTTCTGCAAATGAATTTCGATGTTCATTACCAGTGAAAAACGATTGCATTCTAAGTAGCATTCACAAAAATAACTAAAGTTGATTATGAACTTAATAGTAATAATTACGTACTTTTGCAACTATCATGCAATGGTTAATAATTCAGATGTTATTTATAAAGAGCTATTCTCCATGTGATTTTTTATTTTCCCAATATTTCGGCACAGTTTCAAGCACCATGATCACGGAATAATTAAAACTCAAATTACGGTAATTATCTCGTTATAAATGATTTAATTTCCCATAGCAGCTTGCTTAGCTTGTTGCTGGACAATGTTGTGTGAATTGTGCAGCTTTATTTATTTGTTATGAACTATCTACAGTATCAACTACATACTGAATAATTAAAAAAGCCTACTTGCTTCTGTACCTAGCATAATGAGTTAAGCTAAATATTTCAGAAAAATGAAAATATTCAACGATAACCGAGCTTTTCTTCCAAAAAACCAACAAATTCATTGCTCGCCTCGGCCGTCATTATTAACAGGTGGCTTATTCCTAAACCGTCGAACTATTTTCTTTTCAACACAAATTGGTCTTTTCTGCGAACCCTACGAAGCATAAACCAGTTGATTCAAACACAATCGGGCGAACGATACGGCTGCTACAGTAACTGTAACAGTAGCTGGAACATACAAAAATATCACTCGAAATTGAATTCAAAGCTGTGCAAATTAGGTTTGAATTGTAAATGGCTATAAAAGTCGATATACATAACAAATGCTGAAAATGGTACAATTGAATTGCTGACATCCTGTGTATAGCTCAAATAAAGCATCACGCACGTACCTTCAACTCAGCACGTCTGAAGACAAGGCAAATTTTACACCATCAACAGCTTTATAAATAATAATTATTTTCAAATAAGAAATAAGGTGTTATTGATTCTATTCAATAAACAAAAGTTAAAGCCTATTCCTGTCCGTGTCAAATGGCTACGAATGGTAGGAATACCGTATTAAATACAGGAGTTTCTGCCCTTGTAATCAGCTAATTTTCTAAACCCATGAGTGACAGAGCCAATCTGGTCCGGCTTAGCCCCGATTTGCAAACATATTGAACCTAAATCTCAGACTCAATGAAAAATATTTCCGACCTTTTTAACTTTCAAATGAATCCGACCGTACTGAATCTATTTGACGATTTTATGGAATGCCCTTTTGTTTGGAAGACCCATTTTATTTCGCTTTTATTCATTTTCAGCTTTAGGCTATCTATAAAATATATAAATAAAATATATCTGTTTGCAACAGTTTGCAGATAGCTTAATTGTTTCTATTGTAAATACTAGTTTTAATTTAAATTTGTTATTTGATTGTTATTTTCTTTCTGAATAAAGATCTATAAATTATATCAAATGTTAAAGAAATGTCTTGTCAACTTCTTTCCACCTGAATGACTAAATTCTCTCCCTTTAGAGTCGAGGTCCGTAGGTAACAAGGCCCTCCAGGTTTTAAAAAATTATCTGATCCACAACGTATGTAGCCAAACCAGATTCAGGTGCTAGTTTTTAGACATATTTTAGATTTTATGTAAATTCATATTTTCGAGACTCGGTCTTTGCACTCACACAACAGCACTTCTAAACAGAGGTCCAGACCTCTGTTATGTATTAACAGTAAATTTCAGGAATTTGTGGTCTTCAACCAATCGCCGTCGGCATTGACAAGCAAACCTCTGTACACATTGGAAGCCATTTGAAGGGACAAATTCCAAGAATGGTCGACCGAACCTTCAAAATTAGAAATTCAATCGAAATTTCACTTGCCTAGTCAGGATCACAAAGTTTTCTCTCTGGTAATAATTTGACCTGCCCTTTTTAGGTGACTTGAGTATTTATAGTTAAATAAATACTCAAATTAATATAATATTATATAAATACACGGATATTTTTTACAAACTATTTATTATGTGTGATTTATGTACGTAAGTAGAATTAAAACAATATTACAGCTACTATGTTCAGTAATGAAAATTCTGGTACATGGCGTGGATAAAAAAAATCATAATCGACAATAATAAGAGAAATATCGAGCCCGAAACCAAGCGATCAAGCGAGTCAACAAAAGTACTCTGTATCATAATTAACGTATTTGCAACTTACTGAACCATCAGCTCTATCAGCAAGTTCGAGTAACCTAATTATAGAACCGTATAAACCAAGTTCACGCATGATTTCTGACACACGGAAATGAGACCGTAAATTGGGATAAACGGCTCATTTTACGTAAAATAGCTATTTGTGGTGTGGGTCGGTGTGGGTCGGGGTGAAAGGGTTGCAATTACAACATGAGCTAGTTGAGACAGGGACATTGGGCCGTTAAGCCGCTAGGTAAGGGTGGATATCAAACAGACGGTTTAAGAAGTAAATTGGCCAAAAATGGGACAATAAAACTACGTATGCCTTGTATGTATCGCACAAATCTTTCATTTGATTCTCCATTTTGTTTTTCATGAGAGACTGACAAAAATAAACGAAGTGAGGTATATGATGCCAAAAGCCTCAGATTATGTTTGATAGAAATATCAGAGTTTTTAATAACCACGTTATTGCTCTACATAAGTGCTATAGGACTACTAAAGCCTGTGTAGACAAAACTGAAAATGTGTGGATTCAAAGATAATGAAAATTTTAGTGACTTTTATGCATTAAAATTTCAGTAACAAGTTAGAAAAACCAACGACTGTGCCAGTCAACCGCTTCAGCGCTTTTTAGTAACGTGGACACTGAAAGGCGTCGCGATAAGATAACACACCTGCCGGCTATTAATCGACTTGTGTTCAGGGACAGCTGAGGAGTTGGAGGTAATTTAACACTTAAATTAACCCATGTGTTTCCGTTATGTGAGGTAGGTAATGAATATTAAATGTAACCTGTTTATTTCTTGGTGGTTAAAGAGGACATAAAGTGTTTTTGAGAATCCTCTGGACTGATTGTGCATGTGTAACTTACCAACGTATAGAATTATTTAAATTTTCATTTCATCAAGCAAATCCTGCCTTTGCTATGAAAATTACAACATCCATTAACATTAAAGGCTGCGCCAGTCACCCTCACCAGATTCATATACTACGTTTTAAGTTGAAGGGCGGCGATGAGATAGATCAAATGTCACCTATTATTCCAACCAACTTGTGCTGTTCAGGGAAATCTTAGGACTGAAGGCAACAACACAATTTGGAGTACCAAACCAAGGGTATAAGATAAACATTAAGTGACATGTCGCTTCTGGATGGAAGCACGCTTATATCATGACTAGTTTCAGTCCAGGGTTTCACTCACATGTTTCAAGGATAAACTGTAGGTATAGCTTTTAGGAACACTGTTACTTCCTAGTAATCCATCTACTAAAACGCATATTCCAGCGTCGTAGTTCATAACGCTGTAGCTACTTTATCAAAGTGCAGTACCTAGTTATGCCTATCTATAGGCCGGATAGGTTTTATAATAATAAACTATATGAAACTTTACCACATTACACATTATAATTTTTAAGAAGATTAAATAAGTTCTCAAGAATTTACGATTTCGGCGGGACTCGAACCCGCGCCCCACCCTCAGTACGGGTGCGCTCTAACCAACTAAGCCACCTAATCACATCAACTCGAAAATCTCTGGGAATTTTTACGGACTATATTGCCGCTAGCGCCAACTACATGGTGGGAAACATTATAACATATTTTCATAGGTAATTAAGACTTTTTATTATAACGAGTAAGTTCTTTAAACCATTGAACGAAGTTATCAGTTTGTGAATTAAGTGTTTCTCATGAGTTATCTAAGCCAGCCTTGATAGATTGGATAGCTAAATAGAAGCTTTAGATAGATATCTAGGTATTACATACTAATTATATAGCAGTTGATCTACGTTAGCAATACCCTGGTGTAATTAATTGTATAGGCGCTATTAGCGTATCAACTAAGCAGGTAGCTACACAGCTCAAGAGTGACGCGATGAAGTGACATGCCTTGAATAATGTATTGGTGCGTAGAATATGTGGTAGTTGGTACAGTAGGTGTACCGTAGGTACAGTCATCGGCAATAGGGATGAAGACTAATAACGAGACTAGTAACTAAAAGTCACTAAAATTATGCATTTACCAAATAATAACTATGCCATAAATTACAAAACTCGTAATACATCAAATTTTGATTTAATCTAGATTCATTAACTATCTCTTTTTTCATAAAGTAAAATTACAAAATACGGCAATAAATTAAATAAACTATGGTAATGGTCTGACTTTCTTCCGTTGTTTGTTCGTTTGTTGTTCCTTGACAATATTGTAGATACAAGTTGTAATTTGTTTCTTTTATTTGGTTGTAATTTTCGTTGTAAATGAAGAGAATCTATTGAATAATAAATGTTATGGACATTCTGTATCATGATGTTTGTGCATCAGTGTCCTCATCGACAGACGCTACTAAGTATTGCAGCGTTTTAGAGCGAAATTAAATTGCATTTTGGTTTTTTTTTTTCAGGTAATGGTCAAACGAATGTCTATTATTCCTGATAATAAACTAACTAATTTTTAAAATTGTTTTGTATGTTTTGTTGCTTCAATTTAGTTATAAATCTATCTATCTACCTAATCAAATATTAAATCTTTTATCAAATATTATAGTTCTCACTCTTGCCGCATTGGCACTGACAAAATATTTGATCAGTTAATTATATTCATCGTGCTCATGCCCTTTTTGTGAAAGCTTAATATTGTTTTGCAATAGTATGCAGTTAGCTCAATTGTTTCAAGTGTGAATACTAGTTATAAATTTAATTCAATTATTTGATTGTAATTTTCTAAGTTAATAAAGTTAATATGTTATTGAAAGGTTGGTTAAACATAGATTATATACGAAAGTGTTACGTTTACTACATAGAACAGCGATACTTAAGCATAGATAGGTGACTGAGTTAGATCTCATATTACGGGCCGGCCTTAGAGTTATTAAAGTACAAATATACTATTATATATTATATTATACTATTATATATATAAATATATATTATATAATAGTACAATTTAGAGACCTGTAAAATTGTAGACAAGTGAAAATGATCGAAGTATAATAATAAATAAATAAAGGACCGGGTCACTATTTGGCCCGAGATCATGGAAATGAGAAACACTAATAATAAATCTTTATTGAAATCAAATAAAATGTGAGGCTTATAAGTGTTTAGGACTGACATTTGCTCCGTGGTCCTGACACACAGGTAACCCTAGTTTAGTAGTCAGGGCGTCATGAGTAAAAAGGTTACGTTGACTGTACTGTTCGAGTACCTATTTACTATTCGGAGGTATTACAGCGATAAATTATTTACTCAACAATCGAATCAATATTGATTGATTCAATTCATTTGATTGTATTAACAGACCGGTTGTATTAGTTTAGGAACATGTACGTGCCTATTCCAACATTCGAAAATGAAAATAACATTGTTAGTATATCACATAACGATTTTTCATCTCTTGGTTAACATTTTATTATAAAAGAAAGTAACAAACAAATTAAAGTAGTATTTACAATTGAGCTAACTGCAGACTGTGTAAATCAAACTCTGAGAACTCAAACCTGCTAGCGAGAAACAGCGCAGAATTCGGATGCCTGGAGAGTCTTGAGTTACAGGCAATGATATCCACTTTGGATCACTAAGCCTCTATTCTGGACAGCTGGGAAAGCATGCTCAGCTTAGGCCTCTGTCATCTGCAATAGCCCAAGTGTGATCTGATGGTAGCTAAATGGAGTTAATTACTCCGCACTTATTTCGGAAGACGCTTTATTCCCAACGTGCCGTAACAATTCGCATACCGTAGGTAATCTAAAAATACTCAAAATTTTAAAGGAGTAGCTGCTGTCCTACCGCCACGCACGCTGTGCACGGTCACGCGGCGCATTTTAGCTACGTGGGTGACCTGATTCGAGTAAGCTACGCGTGTAGCAATGACGTCGTTCGTGGGTTGCAGTGGACGTTATCACTACATAAAGAAAAGCGAAGCTCACTCTAGACTCACGTGTGTAGCCTCTCCGTGCGTGGCGGTGGGACAGCGGCTTTAACATCATCGACGACCGATGAGCAAAGGTCTGCCTGCGACGCAGAAGGTTGCGGGTTCGATTCCCGCCTCGGGACAAATGTGTGTACGATCTGCAGACATTTGTTCAGGGTGTTCTGGTCGTTTTCATTATATAATAAAAAATATCTATCTATATATTGTATTATATTATGTATATCAGTTACCTAGTACCCATAACACAAGCTGTGCTTAGCTTGGGGCTAGATAATGCTGTGTGAATTGTCCAGTATATTATAATATTTTGTCTCGTGGCAAGAATCAAATCTCAAACCTCCTGAACCTAAGCCATTCGCCCACTACACCATGATAGATTATAAGCAATCTAATCACGCGTTTGATTCACGTAACAAGGCTGTATCGTAACGAAGGTTTTCGTGGTTAGTTCCAACTTCCTCGCAGACTGAGGAAAAGTCATTGCTGCGATAAATAATCCTGTGACTAACTTACAATTAGCTGCGTGCAGCTGTGGCGGTCACGGAGAAAGAATCGACCCCTCCAACCCAGCCCGTGGTTGTCGAAAAGCCGACACATCTGCCAGAGCACGGGCAGCCACCGCCTGCCATGCGTGGTGATTATAACAAAGCCTTATCTGTTTGTGAGGAGCAGATTCAGCAGTAAACACGCAGCAGTACGTGTGCTGATGTGATTTTGACCACTTCCATAACCACCTTGAGGACATCTGTGGCGTATCAGCCTACTTCTTTCTTTGCTAAAGCTTTGGTATCTCGATCGGGATGCTACGATGTGCAGCACAACGTAGGTCACTTATTCTTATTCTAAGTGTTTAGAATTAGAACTGCGATCTGCACTGACATCTCACATGGGAGTGTATTGTGCATTATCCCCCTGCGTAATCAGGCCCTAACCAGCCCAGCTCCTTGAAGTACCGGAGCAGGACTTTTATGGCGATTGACAGCTTCGTTTCAGCTTTTCTGTGGATGTGGACGGGTTTGACACTTTTCAATTCCTTTTTCTGTCTGTTCAACGTAGGTCACGAGGCAACGTTGAACGTCGTCGTGCGGAAAAGCGGTCATTTAAAAACTGGACATAGTGGTGAAAATGTGAAATACCTACTCCCAACTTCACTGCACTTGCCAATCTCCTGTGACGCAGACTTCGACAAAACAAAAGAACACTTTTATACGATTAATGTGTCCAGTTAAATAATGAAATTGTTTAAAAGACAATATTTTATGGTTAAATTTGACGCAGGTTATATTAAAGATGAATTGAATACTTCTATCAAAAACATAAACTTAATCGTCCGTTTGTCATAATATTATAAACAAAACGTCAAGTCGAGTCGGACCCGCGCACCAAGTGTTCCGTATGTGTGATTGTAAAACCATACTAAAGTACACTGCAGGTTTTGTGTGCATGTTATTACCTTGGAAATTTTAAATCATTCGGGTAGAAACCGCTGTGATATACTTAACATAATACATTACATAGATAGATTTTCTTGATAAGTATACTTAAATAACCAGAACGCCCGTTACAAATATTTGCAGATCATACAAACATTTTTCTCAAACTGGGAATTGATCCCGCAACATTCGAGCAGACTTTGGCCTGCCGCGCCACATCGGTCGTCAGTATGTTTTAAAACAAGGCTCCAAGAGGTAACGGAGTTTAGTATTCTATGGTAATTTCAAATCAAGACTCTCCAAGTCTTCCTGAAAAAAAGGGGGTCAACAGACGGATGGCAACGTGATCCTATAGGGTTCCTATTTTCCTTCTGAGGCATGGGACCCTAAAAAGCACATCTTATTTTTTTTTTATAAAATCACACCTTAAGTCTGTTTTCAATTTTCTTCACATTGAGACGCTGGTTGAATCGCTCCACCTCATTTTTTAATTAATTATTGCACTTTAAATTCCCTCGGGGCTTGATGAGAGGATAGAATGAGTGCAGGGCAAACCTCTCCCTTTATTGTCCTGGGCACTAGAGCTCTGAAGCTAGAGCTTGTGACGTTAAAAAAGTCGCTGAAGCTGTGTTTATAAAGAAAAATAGTTTCTGCCTCGGCTTCACTATCTGAGCAATAATCTGGCTACATTATAGTGACAAATTTTCAGAACCTTACTAAAAATAATAATTCATAATTCTTTATTTGCTGAAATGTAGGTACAGTACATACTCGTTGGTCTTACATTAAATAGTCTGACTACATTCTGCCTAATTTTTATAAATAATGCTTCAAAATCTACAAAGAAACATCTAAACCCAAGGGAAGCAGAGGTTGTGTTATGGGTGCACAAACATTGATAAAAAGTTTATGTATGTGTAGTCTGGATGAATGTAAACGGATTTAGCTTATTTTATTCCCCTTTTTAGGGGTTTCAATTCAATAACGTTCATTTTTTTTTAGAAAATATTACAAAATAAGTTTTGAGATCGGTTTCGATATCCTTATGGTCACGCTCTGTTCGTCCTCGTAAACACCGCAGCTATTAACTTGAAATACTAAAAAATATATCGTGCGTTATTAAGAATAAAAATAAAAATTAATGGTTTATGAAAATTTACAATACAAATTGTGATGTCAAAATGATATTAGAGACCTTTCAATTTCAATTTCAATTTAAATGGGGGCAAGTGGGATATCAAATGTAAGGTATTGGTTAGTTAGAACATTTCAAACAGTTTTTAAAATTTCTGTCCCCCTCTATCACCGAAGTTTGCGGAGCGATACATATATTTGGTGTCTGTAAAATATAGTTTACAAAAAGTCTGATAAAATAACATCTTTTAAAAAATGGTAAAAAAGGGGTAAAAATTTTTGAAAGGGAGGGCTACCTAATGGGGTATCAAATGAAAGGTCTCAGTTTGAACGTATCAAAAAAAATGGATTTTCTGAGATTAACAAATAATACTAATATCCTAAGTTTGCAGAGCAATCCATCTGTAAGGTACCTACTATTTTTCAGAATTAATTAGGTACATAGCAAAGTCTCTAACCGGTATATTAGTACATATTTTTATAATTAACATAATGTTCAAAACCCTCGGCGCGTGAGTTACACTCGCACTTGACTAATCTGGTTTCAATCAAAACGAATCACAAAAAAGTTGGAGCCTGATAAAAAACAAAAGATTAGCAGAATCCAGTTAGAAATGTATCTCTTTGTAATCTCAACTTCGATTTGAAAACGGTTCTAAAAACTCAATTTACTATCGCCGAACAGAAGCCTGCACGGAATTTTGAACATACGGCCAGAGCACGTGGTACAAGACCATTCCATTTATCTATAGGTGTATCAATTTGTTGTATCATCTGTAGTGAGTATAAAATTCTGCTCATTAATGCATAAGATTAATGTATAGATTTATCTTTTAAGCACGATTATAACTAAATTTACGACATGTATTTAATTATAAAGGTTCTTACAATAAATATGATTTTAAAAAAAACTAAATTTAAATTTAAAACCAGTGCTTTTTACAAAACACCTAAAACATCCCTGATTTTTTGGAAGTTTTGCAATTATGCATTATTTATTACCTAAAAACGTATTATATTTTAAGTATGTTTGAGTTCTGTTGGGTGAGTCAAAAGAGAAAAGATACCCCTTTTGTTTCAGGCTACATGATGGAGCCATCTGGCGTGTGATACGGGAATTACATTAGACACATACGAAACAAAAACCAATCGAATGAACCGATTTCCAATTTACGCCAAAATAGAAAGCCGCTGAGGGTAATATTATCATCGGATTGTGAGGCCAAGGTCGAAACAAAAATGAATAATGCCTTTTGTCATTGTTTTTTGTCTTTTTGTAAAATTTATATGGTAAAGTACAACACGTTTTTATTGTACAATGAAATGTTTACGGTATTTGTTTTACTTTGGGCTCTAGGTAGATACTTTATTAAGAAAGAAAATTACAATCAAATATGTAATAGAATTAAATTAAATCTAGTATTTACAATAGAAACAATTGAACTAACTGCAAACTGTTACAAACAATCTACAGGTAGCTCAACTGATCCATATCAATACCAGTCGGAAGCGTGCCCAAGACACTGGCTGCATTGCCCCGCCGTATGGCAATGCCGATGCGCTGATATGCATACATTATATATGCTATACATTATACTGGTAGATACTAGTATTTAAATCTAGGCGTATTCGTATATTTTTTTACAAAGGTTTTGCTTTCCTACCCCGTTTACATTATATCATGACGATATAAACGTGCCTTGGTGACCTTGCGACGCTAAATTTTGTAAATTTTACTATTCCACAAATAATGTGGTGTCTAACAAGCTGTGGCTACTCTAAAGGAATCTTTCAATCTATCCTATTATAGCTTACAACTTTTCGACAAACCAATCCAAAAAGATCATTAATTTTATTTCAAAAAGGGAAAATCCCGATAAAAACATATTCGCCATTTTTCCCGCCCTAACAACCGGCGACGTCTGCCTTCGTTTGCCGCGTAATTAAACGTCAAGCAGCCATTTTGAAATAAACATGTATGAGCAAAGTGGCGCGGAGTCAGATCGTCACGTACCCACAGGGAATTATAATGCAAAATGCTTTTAAGACTCTTTTTATGGCGCACGAATCCAACTTTGAGAGTCGCGAGAGGAAAAATGTGTTTTTGCGGCAGATGAGGTAGGTAACATCAATGATTGCATTGCAAATGGCAGAGCTTCTGTTAGAAATGTGAAAAGCCACCGTGGAAATGAGATTGTTTTTTTTTGTTTCTTTCCTTGGTTTTGCATAAGTAATTTGTACTGAAAAAGTTGTAGGTGCATATAATACCTTATTCACAAAAATAAGTGAATTAATAAATTTAATTGAATAGGTTAAGTGCATCGGAAAAAAAGCCAACAAGCCGATTTTCAGGGGAAGGCCTGCGTGCAGCAGTGGACCATTATAGGCTGTTGAGGAAAATGCATCAAAAATCAAAACCTTTATTCTAATTTCTATAGTCAAATTTTATGTTTCAGTGTCTTTGGGGCTCATAAGGGGGGTCTTATAAACACTGGAGGATTTGTGACAAAACAGCAAAACATAAAACTTTGCCAGACATCTCGGTTCTCAGCAAAAACAAAAAGTAAACAAAAGTGCAAAAATATCCACTGTGATGTAAGCGAAAGAAATGATTCATTATTCCACAATTCGGTCACGCTTACGCATGCACTTGACATGTCCTATTGAACTCCATAACCGGCGCTTCATACATAATACATACAAAGTAATGTAAGTAATATACCTACAGACGTAGACCCTTCTGTCACAATTCACAACCCCTGCCAAAACACGCCCCAGCAGGACTAATGTCAGCAATCACAAGAAATAACCAAGTTCAACCTCCGGCAGTGAAAGAAAGCTCATGAATATTGATCTCCTAATTTTCGCTCATCACCTTCTCCGCTTAGCAGGCGTGTCACGTCGCATCGTACAATGACAGGTCCTAATCGGCATCCGTTACACAACCACGTTTAGGCGGCCAATGTCGCGGTCTACGCGGAATATCGATCATGGAGATCTGAGGAGATCGAGACGTCCGGCCAGAACGGAAACTACAGGAAAAGGATACTCGGGATTGGGTATAAAAACGCCACGTTCGTTGGACACAGCATCATTCGACTGCAGTCAGCCGAGTAAGCAACAATGAAGAGCTTCATTTGTGTTGTCCTCATCGCAGCGGTGGCGGTCGCCGAGCCTCCGAGGTACAGGCAGAACGTACAGAACTTCAGGTTCCAGAGGCAAGAGGTCGAGCGTGAAGCGACTACTCCTAGTCCCCGGGATGCTCCTTACCCAGCCGCAGGATTCAGGCCAGCGACAGCTTTCAACCTACCGAACGAAGTTGCCCCACCCGCCACCTCATACGGAGTTCCCGACAACAGCTACGGAGCACCCGCCCAAACGTACGCCGCTCCTCAGCAGGAGTACGGACCCCCGGGCAGCCCCGCCACCGAATACGGCGCCCCGACTACTGAAGGAAGCGGCGAAGAGAACCTGCAAGTCGAAGGCCTGAAGAAGGAGAAAATCGAAGAGGCACCGAAAGATGCCGAAGTGCTGAGCAACCAGGGAGCGTACTACGTGCTTCTACCTAATTCGCAGCTGCAAAGGGTTCAGTTTTCTACGGAGAATGATCTGACAAACATGGCGTACACGGCCCGTCTTCAGTACAAGAATGAAGACCGCGCTCCGCTGTACGTTTACAACGCGGTGCCTCAGTATCAACCTTCAGCCGCTTATGTTCAGCTTTTCTAAACGGACTTTTAACTGTGCTTAACTAAAGTGATTTAACTATTGAAAATCACTCTTATTCCTCAATCTGTACGATACTCATCGAATAAAATAATTTGAATACAAATTTGATTTTTTGAGCGACGCGTGACCCGAGAGCTGGTGAGTATCTGGCACAGCGCATCAGCATTGCTATACAGCAGCGGGGCAATGCAGCCAGTGTCTTAGGCACGCTTCCAACTGGTATTGATAATATGGATCAGTTGAGCTACCTGTAGATTGTTTGCAACAGTTTGCAGATAGCTTAATTGTTTCTATTGTAAATACTAGTTTTAATTTAAATTTGTTATTTGATTGTTATTTTCTTTCTGAATAAAGGTTAATTTGAATTTTATTAATTATTTTGAAATTATCTCTTTCGTCCTTGAAATAAGACCCCCCTGGCTTACAAACAACGTTGTAATTTAAAAATATGTTAAATTCATGTCGTTTTCCTTTGTAGTAGGTAGGTACTCGAGCTGACTCAAGTGGGCACCAAAATGGGTCATTGCCGTGTCAACGTAAAATAACTTATGACACAAAAAGAACTTACATAATTTTGTTTGTTTTCTGTCATTTTTCGGTCGATGTGCAGTATTTTTACAAAAGAATGACGAGGTGGCATGACAACAGCGATCATTTGCATTGCAAATTCGGTATAATTTAGCGTGAAGAAGCTAAAATTTAGACAAAGCAAAAGTAGTCAAGGGAAAGATTACCAACCTACTCGCTTTCCTCCAACACAAAATGAAGAAAATTCCTTTAAACACAGACTTAGTAAATTAATGAATCTCGGAGAAATAAAAAATGAAGAACTCGTGAACGTTGACCAATCCATAGAGAAACCACTGCATTTTATTACCAAAAAGTAAAAAATAAATTAATGACACTGGATATTTTTCTCATTTTCACTCTATTAATAAAAATTAATTGATAATAATGATACTACTATATAATATAAATGTTATGATAGTTTGGATGGAGGCATTTATGTTTTTTGGGGCTAAAATATCGTATAGATGTTAGTCTAGACTAAGAAAAACAGATAGTCTAATAGTATTTTTATGCCAGAAATCAGTTCCAGTGGGATATAAATAACATGAACCTTTCCACAGAAACAACGCGAGCAAAGCCGCGGGCAGAATACAGTGCTTAGTTTCTTACTACAGTCTTATACAATCCTTACAAAGAATAATGATTATAATCAACAAGAAATGGTCAAACCTGCCTGATGCCAAACAATAATTACAATTCCGATAACTATAATCTCCGGCTAACCGTAAATAAATAAAACCAACCTATGTGCCACATTACACGTTTAATACCACAATGCCAGATTCTCCATTGTTTTTGTAAGTTATATTCTTTCTGCTTGTTGACTCGTAACAGAGGTCGTGTCAAAAACATGAGCCAACATTTTCCTTTACATTTGAAACAAAGAAAGCGAGTGATTGCTTTTTCTCTGCGATTTCATTAATATTTTTTATTTAGTGATGTTTAGAGTTATTTTATTTGGAGTACTTTTTCATCCTAACCGCGCTATACTTAAGAACTATATAGGTAATACTCAAAGCCATTTTCTCATAAAATAATGTTAGTAAACTACGCAAAACACAAAAAAAATGATTTGTCTTCGTTTTAGAAATTTAGTATTTAGCATGGAACTCAAATCGACAAGTACATACTAGTGAATGTTCTCTCAAAAATTCAACAAAAAGACTTTTTTTATAAAATGGTATGCCAATAATCCATAACATTAATCATTCATCACATAATATACTTACAAGCTTGTTCTAGTTGAGTAGAAAATAGTGTTTTTGTTTATCTTTGTCTAATAGAACCAGAAAATATATATGTTTTGCCTAGACTAAGGCAATACATGTATGGTACTTACCTATTCTAAAATCAAGAACATTGTGACCCGTGTGTGCATATAAATTATTTGTATTTTTTAAATTAGGTAATTACTTTTAAAATATTACTATAGTGTTAAGGATTATCTGGATGACAAAGAATCCTGAGCTCGGGCACATGAAATTCAATCAGGCGTATTTATTTATTTACTCTCTACCTTTATTAGGTATTTAAAATTTTCTTTGATAAATAAGTTCATAAAGATATGACTTGTGTCAATAGCTTTAGCTTTTTTCCTATAATTACTACTTGTAAAAATGTGTGTTTACTTGTGTAAAACTCTGCAAACTTAAGTACCCACAAATAAATGATTTAAGATGAATTAAATCAAATAATAGTAAATAAGTAGGCAACTAAGTAGGCCCTAGTGTGACAAGACTTTCAAACAAATCCAATGCCAACTTTTTTTTGTGGTAACCTTTTTGCGTAGGTATATAATTAATTGACAGTAAAAAACTTCGACAAAAAAATCAGTATCTTTGACACGTAGTATTTATATTGTCTTTGATCTTCGACAGATCCTCGACAGATCACACTTATAATATAAAATGCGAAAGTGTCTGAATGTTTATTACATCTTCAAAAAAATATACACAGGGTGCTTGGTATTGCGACGGGCATAAATGACCCCACCAGCTCCCCAAAAAACTTTATCGGTGGAACACCCTGTCTATCGACACCTGAAATTACTTACAGCTAGGCTACTTTCTATTCCAAAAATTAGTTTCCATAGACAACAACAGAAATAACCAACAGAAATAACTTTAAAACATTTTTCTGTATGGACAATACAGGAGTATTTATATTTTCTTTGAATACAGAATAGATCTAATTAGTATAATTGTCCATGCAACAATACTATTTAGATCTTATTTGACTCTGAATAATGTAAAAAGTAGCCTGTAGTAGGTACTTTTAGTCGCGAAAACAACGCGTGCAAAGCCGCAGGAAACCAGTCAGTTAAAAAACAAAAATATTAACCGAAATCATAAACGCAGTTTTGTAAAATTTTTCCTTTGATTGCTCCAGTGCTTCTAAAAAGCCGTAAAAAATATGAGAAGACGAACTGTATTCGTAGCGTTGCCTGATAATAGAAAAGTAAAGTGCATCACCAATTATGTACTATGGCAGTGTGAGTCTTACCCTCCTACCAAAGTCATTATTCTACGCGGTACTCGCTACCCAGAGCGGTAGCGGTAAGTTTCATTTTGATTTCGTACGGTTGGCGGTACCTAATAGGTATTCATAGGTGTGTATTTCAGTGACTACAGGATGAGGTAGGTATCGCATAGGTACATAATAATATAATTATGTATCTTGCATGAAGACAGGACACCATCTGGAGCTCCGCGCGCCATTCGTTGACTTGCTCGCTCGGAGCTCGGAGTTGCAACATCTCTGGTGGGACTCTGTCGCTGTTGCTTGGCGCTCTCAGTGTCAAGGTCGAGTATATTGTGGTGTCCTGATGATGTCTCGTGGAGACACGAAACTAGTTGACGTCTAGCTTTGATAGATTTCTTTTCATTTTGTAGTTGGTGTAGTTTTTTCTTCTACAACGCGGACTACATTTTGTAAGAGCTTATCGGAGAATGTTTTGTACGGAATTATTACTAAATATTTTCATTTTTATATTTTGCAATGGATTTCCGCAAAGTAACACCTGAATCTATTATTTATGTCCTCGCCATGCCCGGAGTTATCAATCAGCCTTTTTCAAAAATCATCAGTGGTCTTTACAAAAAAATGACACGGAGTAGAAAACGTAGCTTTCTATCAACGAATAGATAATGAGACTGTCTGATTACTAACCAACTTCGAAAATGAGGACTACAGTTTATGTATATTTTCGTCGATTTCTCAATTAATTATGAACTAATGTTGAAAATCGTTTCTGTATAATATAGAAAATTATCTCGAATTGGTCCCATAAAAATCCAGCAATACATAAAAATAGTGTAAGTTGTAATGTATTCAAAGTCGGTTTTAAGATTATTCAAAACAATAAAATTGTGCCCTATAAGGTGGCGTATTCAAAAAGTATGCTACAGACTTGTTCCCTGCTCAAAATTTTATCTCCGAACATTGTTGTAAGTAAGTATGGGTATAAATTTCGGATCTAAGATTTTTCCTTATCACAGTTGTAGCCATGTTAATTAAATTGAAATAAATACAAATACGCCATGAAATATTAAAATACCTAATGATATGTTTCATATTTGCACTACACGCTAAGTCAACACGCACATTTTTTACAACACCAATAAATAGTAGGTATGGTATCAACCGAAGTGGTTTGCCCCCTTTCTTTACAATCGCAACGAGGAAAAGTAATTACCATAAAAGAAAGCTATTTTCGGTATTAACTTTAGCATAAATTTAACGTAACCATTTTCTTTAATGACGGCTTATTAAAAAATATTGGATGCGAATTGCTGACCACGCAGTTTTAAAAATTCACAAACGTTAAGTAGGACGTTTGTGAAATTTTATAAAGTAATTAATTTTCTATATCTAATAAAAAAAATTGCTTAATAATCGATATTATTTCGTCGAAAAGAATAAGAATTAATAGCATGGATGAAATAAAATCTATTGTGATGCGTAGAGAACAAATGTACACACGACCGTGGGAGGTCAGGCGCGAGACCAATATCTCAACTTGCTTTCCAAGATACGGGGGTGTAACATCGTCAACTTCCTGGGTCAGGAAGTTGGTGATGTTACACAGGAATCCTGACTCCGGGTTAGTACTGTGAATTAGGACACACTTGCTATAAGTACCTACATGAAACAAACAACCAATACTGCAACGTAACGTAAAAGTACTGTACCTACCTCTTAAAACGTGCAAACAGATTCAGTAAAGTTTTCAAACGTCCCCCCTTCAAGAGTTTGTCTTCCCACTAACGCAGGGTCGCAAATTATGACGTGTTTCCATAAATTTCTATCAGCACTCACTTGAGAAAAAAGTCTTAACTATTTCTAAAAGTACCCAGTTAATTAAAGTATACTATTGAGCACTGGTATCACTTAGCCGACAATAAAGAAGGTATAAAAATATATTTATATTTAATTTATTATTATTTTGCTTTTGTATCACATGAGCTGATCTGCAGCGCGCTTTATTCCGGAGGAATTACTAAATTTATATCCAGTACCTAAAACTTAAAAACAGACAAAATATTCACGAAAATTAAATCAGTTTTAATATTTTGTAATAAACATCAAATACCGGTACTGGACGTACTAGGAAGGAAGAAAAGTTTTATTTAAAGGTAAGATGATCACGAGATTTGCTGCTCAAAGCTGCGAATATCCCTTCTGGCATTTCACTTCAGGCCAAACAATGTCAATGCATGCAATAGTACATTGAAGCACGGAACAGTGCATTTTGCCTGCAAATCGATCCACTTGCGTACACTTTTGACCATCACTGACGCTATGAATATATGTATTAACATAATGCCAACGTTTTGAGATCCTTCCGGCAGAGAAACTTTAGAGAAACCACAGGCATTTGAATCTCATTGGAGTAAACTGGTATTTTGCAGTGAACTGCTTTGTGAAAGCAGCGCGTGTCTACTGTAAATGCCGGAAATAATGTAGCTTCTCTCAAATGGCAAAATTAATTTGTATTAAACTAAGACTTTATTTCCACCTGATACCGTCTCTTTGGGGTGGCACATGACGAAGGAACAAAAGGCGAATTTGGTAACACTGTGGATCCATTGATCCGGGTGGTGAGCTGGCTTAGAATTAGCACCACCCCAACTCTTCCCGTGGGTGTCGTAAGGCGACTAAGGGACATACACCGGGGGGCGGGCTGCAGCGCCACTTGCAGACCATTTTAGACTGTTGAGATTGAGGAATAGCGATTTAATGGATGAAAGACCAGATGAAATAACAAAAAATATTTTATGTTAATTCACGCGACTCACAACTCAAAAATAAGATACTCTTTTTTGGTCTCAGTCTTGTGTGTAACAATGTAATGTACGTACAGGTACTACCCAATAACAAAAAAAATACTGATGCTCCACAGGTATCCTAGTGATCCTCGCTTCTCTGACTATCTTCTTCTGCCTGTGGAGCCCTGACCACTTCCAATTCGACCACTACAAACTGGCCAGTATCATGTACTTGTACGACAAAGCGGTTTGTGACTCTAGCGCCACGGCGTCAAAGAAGGTTTGTAAAGAAAAATATTGTTTTCATAATGACTTGCGTCACATCTACCTACTACATATTATAGGTCTTCCGTCCCCAGCTGTGGAAGAATATGTCAGACTCCTACTGACTAAAGGCTTAAACCTCACGGGGTCCTTCGGGTACATGTGTTAGGAAACGCGGGGACTTTCGAGAGTGCTTTCGCAAACCCTAACAGTGACGCTCCACATATTGTGGAACCTGCCTAAAAGTGGGGATTTCCAGGTTTTGTGGCGCGCACGGACGCGCATCGCCTATGACCAAATGTTAGGTCATTTTACGGGTGAACAAGGGTCCCAAAGGCCCTTCTTCTTCGCCCGGTTCAGCTTCGGCGATTAGGGTCGGTGGAAGAATTCTCCCATCTACATAATATCCCTTTTTTTTATCGTGGGGAAATCCTTTACGGATATCTATGGGTCCGGGGGGAACCAAAGATTATGTCGAACTCCGTATACCGACTAAAACCACCACGTGTGTTCTTCTCATGCCTTGTGTCGGGGCCACGGGAACGCACAAGCACTCCTCCGCAACCCCAACGGCGGCGGCCTACAACTCAATGCAGGCCCCTCCTCAGTGCGATGGAGCTGGAGTTCTCACATCGCACCCTCTCCGTGGTGCACGAGAACACATGCGCGCGCCATCCCGGGGTGTTGTGTTGTCGGCGACAGAGTCCCCCGACTCCGTCGCCAACGCCCCTGTTATGGGGGTTGGAGGTGGGCGTTGAAGAGCCGCCTCCTTCGCCCGGCTCTCCGTCTGCGAATCGGGAGAGTTGAGAGTATCTCTCTCTCACGCTCCGCAGACTCCTTCCGCGACATGACAATGTTGCAGAAGGACATCACCGCGCACCACGACCTCTCACTTTCCAGCATCTATACATATATCCCTGACCCAACCGGCTGCGCAGTGGTAGCGGTAATCCGCTACCACTGCGCAAAAACTGCCACACATACACATAATATATATATATATACAGGCAAAAATCCTTTGGCAGTCGACTGGCAGCAGCGTCGGTGTGCAACAAACTGCATGTCCAGCGTGTGGATCATGGCATTGCCCCTAATGAGCAGAACCGATCAGGCTCGTATTAGGGGAGGCCTATGTCTAGCACTGGTCCAGAATATTCTAAGCCTTGTTGTCATGTGTGACTGTGGCTTCCTCCTCTTCTGGGACGCGGTGGGCGAGGGTCTGCCTACGGCACAGGAGGTTGCAGGTTCGATTCCCGCCTTAGGATAATGTGTGTACGATCTGCAGACTTTTCTTCAGGGCATTGCATCACGATTTATCGACACTTTAATCACAATAAAACTATATGGATGTCTGTGTGTAACCCGTCGAGGGCAAACGCCCCCAGAGAAGATTTTACGCTGAATTGTAAGTGTTAATAGATTCAAAATAAAAATAGACATGGTGATATTTTTCATTAAAATGAAAATCGCCCAGCCAGCTATGGAGAGAGCTATGCTATGAGTTTCTCTGAAGGATAGGATTCGCAACGAATACATCCGACAGAGAACCAAGATTATCGACATAGACATCAAAGGATTAGCAAGCTGAAGTGGCAGTGGGCTGGCCATATCTCGAGAAGAACCGACAACCGCTGCGGTAAACGTGTTCTTGAGTGGAGACCGCGACTCAGTAAACGTAGTGTAGGACGCCCTCCGACCAGGTGGGATGACAATTTGCGAAAGACTGCTGGCAGATGCTGGATGCGGCAAGCTGAAGACAGGGCGCTATGGCGCTGATTAGGGGAGGCCTATGTCCAGCAATGGACTAATGTAGGCTGATGATGATTTCAGATGAGGGCCCTCCAGTTCAGCAACGACACCAAAGGCTGTAACGTCCTGCCCTACGCCAATAAACTTCCCATCGTGACGGTGTCTACGAGGCTCTCCAGTAGTACTAGGAGGTACTTGAATATTCTTTACTCTTTTTCAAAATAAATTACAGATATGTGTCACTCAGGTTTATAAGGATTCTAAGAATACCCCATACATATAACAAATTCTATTCGGGTTTTTATAAGTTATAGTAGAATTTTGTACGTCGTGTTTGAAGAAATAAGAAATAATGGTTGAATAAAAATCTCAAAAACATGAGCAATGAGAACAACACAATCCTTGCTTTGACAGACAATGTAAATATCCGAACTCGGTATCACTGTCGCCGCTGGATCGTAGAACCCCTTTCAGCCCTGTTGTTGAGTGGCCAGGCGGATTATAAAATTACAAAAAAACTATTTATTGGGAAAACCTATGTCATTTCATTCGACATGATGGATAAGTGACTTTTACCCATATTGTTGAACATTGATCGTTCAAAAACGGGCATAGGCTACATGATGCCGTTTCGTAATCAGCCTAGCCATTCTACTACCTGACTGATTCTACGATCAGGCGGCATATACCATTTAAACCGCCACAACTTTAGAATCGCAATGCCCCAAATAAATACAAAACACTCACCGGCTAGATAGAGTAGGTACCTACCTAAAAAAGGTGGTACTTTCATCTAAGACCCACACGGACTGCTTTTTGAAACGGGCATGACAAAAAAACCTATGCATAAATAGATTAGTGCATTTCTTTCTGCATCATCGCTCACAGTAATTTTCTTTCAGATACGTGAAATCAAGTATAATTCTGCACAGTGTTTGGATAGCATTGTCCATCATCCTCCGGTGCATATTTAAACACAAAAGTAGTACCTTGAACTTGCTGAAGAATGCGCTCACAATTTACTTCTGGTATTTCGTTTTTGTGGTTCTCTTCGATTTGTCTATGGCTGTTGTCTACATGTCTCATATCAAACAGAGTTTGACACGAAATATGATCATCAGGTATATATTTTTAGATTTTTTTTATGGTGCTTCCTCGCACTCGAAGAAACTTCCATAAAATGTATAACTATCCCAAATATTTTCTTTTTTTGGACTTGAACCCGCCGAGGTCGAAATTGTTTACTTTTAATACTATTTCTAATATTATGATTGCCTTTTTGGCTGACCACTTATACCTACTTCCCATGCACTATTGGGCAAATGCCCAATTTGCACAAAATTACAATTAGTTTTCATAATAATATTCAACAAACAACTGTCCGCGGTTCTCAGTCTTTTTATGGGTAAAACAAGATACAAGATTTTATTGGTAAAATTATACATTTACAAGTCAATAAGAATAAAAATTTCCACATACTTAATCTTATTTTATTATGTTTGATTCAATTAATGTATTTACTATTATTGTTCAATAAATGTATTTATATTATTCTATTTAATTATTTATTATATTTTAATTATTTATTATATTAGTTTAAATTGAATTGATTTTAAATTATCATTGTTGTAAATTATTTCCCTAATTATTATTATTAGAGACTGGCATAATTTGTGATTCGTACAGGTAGCACACTTTATTTCTTATTTGATAACAATTACTATTTATAACGCTGTTTATAGTATACAATTAGTGTTGTCTAAGTGCTCACTTTGTGGGCCTAAAGAAATAAACGTTATTGAATTAGGATTTGAAATAACAATGAACATTCTAATTAACATCGGTTCCGAAAGTAGAAAAAATAAAAGTAGCAGTTAATAAGCAACTAACAATTTTTATAAGCAAAGAAAACTATAATCAAATTAGAACTAGTATTTAAAATTGAAACAATTGAGCTAACTGGAGCACGTACGTAGTAGATGATATAAAATTTGTTACTCTGGGCCCGGGGGGTATACTTTGAATAAATTAACGATGTTTTATTACACAAACAATTAATAGAAATAAATAAGAACTAGTATTTACAATTGAATTAACTGAAGAACGTGTTGTAGTAAATAGTAGTATTTGTAACTCCGGGTCTACTTTGAAAAACGAACGAAGTTGACAGATTACGTCGGATCGCATGAAAAGACTAACCTTACAACCAAGTTGCTTCGAGCGCGTCACCAAAGCTAGCAGTCATAGATCAATGCCTGAGTGACGTTATGCCATACAAAAGCGTTACTCAAGCCAGACGTCGATGACCGAGTAATGTTTCATAAAACGGGCCTTCAAGATCCGAAACGAAAGAGAGATGCCACACGGGGGCTGCCGCTGCACCCCTTTCCGCCTCGTCTCCCTCACTCCTTGTACGCTGCGCGTGCGTTGTTTCAGCGCACCGTGTGGCATGCCGGGCAGATTTGTATGTAGAACTACGGAGCGTCAACGCTGCGACGACGCAGCGCAGCGCCCTTGTGGCATCTCTCTTTCGTTTCACTTCATGCGTGCAAATTTTCAGTCCGGTCTATGAGGTAGTTTCGGCATTATCTTTTTGCTAAAATAGGTCTTCAATGTTACACCTATATCTTAAAAAATGTCTTTATAATACGAGTGAGATTTTATATTCTTTCAGGTACAGCGGTTGGAGTGTGTTACTTCAGATGAAGAATGGTGAAGCGTTCGCTGGCTGGCTTCCGATGTTTGCATCCGTTTGTTGGATGAGAGGATTTATTATCCTGTGCCTGAATGTATACTGCTGTCGAAAACTACACCGCATAAAAAGCAGGATCCGAACGACTCAGTTCAGAAAGCGTTTTGTAAGGTCATGGAACGAACCGATACCAGAGCCCGATCGGACTCAACACGACCATGAAGGTGTGCTGTATTACACACCAGAGGATCCCAATCCTTTCATGAGAGAGAGGCACAATTTTTTTAAAATGTTAAGATAACATATATAAATTTCAGTTTTAGAGATCCTCAATCAGTTCCTAGAAATTTAATTTTGTATATTCGAACATCGTTATTTTTTCGTTTATCTGGCCGTTGGAGGTGGTCTATTAATTTCCGCGTTACTGAGATCAGAACCACACTAATTGTGTATAGATCGGGAAAGCCTTCTTTCTATAGATCGGGAAAGCCTTCTGGATTTCGTAACCAACTAGAGAGTCATGATCAATTTCATTGTGTTTTTGAAGTTAGATTAGTGTTGAAACGTTAATTTTATTCTGCTGCTTTATTTAATTATAATATAGTAATTTATTTATCTTTGGCTGGAGGCGATTATAGATACGGTTGATATATTAAGGTTGAAATAAATAAAATAAATAGAAAATGGCTATCGGTCTTTTGAGTATGTGTTTAATACTATACCAAAGTGAGTATGATACTTTATTTACTTGTACCTACTTGTTTTAAAACCAACAAATCACTTATTTTTACCCCATTTCGTAGTCTATTGAATAGTTTTCTCAATGTGGATCTTACTTCAAGGTTAAGCAATGTAATTGATAACTGTCCTATGTTATCCGCAACATCGGACACAGACAGTCGCAAACAGATTCAGTGATATAGAATCAGTGCTCAGACTTTCTTTTCTAAAAAGCCTTTAAAATTCCACTAAAAGAAACCAACGGCGGAATCAAAGACATAAACAAGCTTATATTTTTTTTCTTGTTTTACAGCATTCCTCTGCATCCTGATAAGCTGGTTAACCCTAGGCTGCAAGTTAGGCCCAGACCCTACAGAGCTGCATGAGGTGACTCTCATGAAGCTCCTCTACCTGTACGACCCTGAGGCATGTGGACGGATCCACTTCTACAACTTCACAACGACCATCACCATGACCAACGCGATGGTGACCACTGCAGTTGTGTGGCCGGTCAGCAATTCTATTGCTGCTGGTTTTGGAAGGTATGATATGCTTGCAGTTTCATTCTAATGTTATTTAGTGTTTCTAAGTAATAAGATGGTCATTATAATAAACTTGAATATAATTGCAATTTAGTTTACTTACTGTTATTTGCATAAATTGTAGGTATTTTTTTATGGTAAATAAATGTTTGTATAATTTCAAACATGTTTTTAATACAATAAAAAAACTTTATAATCATCTAATACTTAGATAATTAGTGATTAAATAACCCGCCCCTGATCATTCCCGGTGCAAAGGTGCCCATAATGCTTGCAGCATTACCTCGCTGAATAGCGATGGCAATCCTTTGCTCCAAGAACGACCCGGAGCGTTTTAGTAATAAGAAACGCTCTGATAATCGAAGTGCGAAGAAAGTGCGATGAATCCTCGGAGTTTATTTATTTATATAGGAACACCAACAGTATATACATAATGTATTTGTGAGCTAAAGTAGTGAGAAAAGGAAAGCGTCACGGAAAAGAGTTTTTTTTCAACTTACTGTCATCTGATTATACCCACAAGCTCTGATTACTTTGAGGCTAGAGAATCTGTAAAAATTACAAACCCAATAAAATAAACATTCACAAATCGAGAAACAAAAAGATACCTCATTTCACTTCCAGCAAAATCAAAGTATGGCTAACCCTCCACGTGCTATGGAGTCTGCTAGCCGTGGCCAACAACTCCACACAAACGTCACGACAGTGCGCGTTCTACGTGACCCTCCTGCCGCTGACCATCACGGGCGCGACACTACTAGTGGTGGATCTGGTGTTTGCTGGACTGTTCTTGGTGGATGCCAAAAGAACTGGCTCAGAGAGTAAGAAGTCATTCCTGTTATTACATTAAGACGGTACACCGAACCAAACTAGCGCTGCGCCGCCACCTATTTTATCTCATTATTTCGTTGAACAAAGGTAATATAAAAAATTTCAATGGGCAGTTTGTGATACCTTTTATAAGCTTTTTTTAATGCCTCTATCATAGTTTTATTTTGTATTATTTAGGAGGAGAAGCAATAAGTGAATTTTTGATGGCCACAAAATGCAACATTATATCTCCTCCTTAACTATACAAAATAAAACTATGATAGAGGCATTAAAAAAAGCTTATAATAGGAATCACTAACTGCCCATTGAAAATTTTGAAATTACCTTTGTTCAGCGGAATAATAAGATAAAATAGGTGGCGGCGCTAGTTTGGCTCGGGGTACCGTCAAAGAAAAGGTGGCGACGTGGACATCCACGACTGTCAGCATAACCATCACGATAATCAACACTGCGGTGGTATGAGAATATTGTGTGCCGCTGCAGGTATGTTTCTGGCAGAGTTTTCTTACTGAGACACGAAATGAACTGCTGTCTCACATAACCACTTGGTTTTTTTACTACGTTAGATCGTGATCGATGATCGGAATTGTAAAGTACCTATACCCAAAGTCACGACGACATTGCGCACTCTACGTGATTTACCTAGCGCTGATTATCACGGGCGTGACGCTGCTAGTGACCTGGTGTTTGCTTGATTGTTCCTGATTGATGTCAAAATAAGTGGCTGAAAGAGTAAGTCCTTACCTTTGATGAGAAAATTTGGTCTCTGGTAGATAATTTTTACTGAGATGACGGAATGGGGCGGGAAGTCAACAGAGCAAGTGGTATTACTGTGGCGTCTAAGTTAGATCGTCAAAGGTGCAGTGACACGGTGGTGGCTGAAATAAGTCTAAGCTGTTCATTTTTGAGTAATGCGGAGGATCTGTGTGTTCAGGGGATATATATATTTTTACAGTTAATAGACCTAATAATACACATTTAGCTTTTGCCTGTACAAAAATAATATTTAAGAATCTTTTTTCGATTATACATCTGCCATTTAAACTGCAATATAACATAACCTCTGAATATGTGCATAAAACCGTCTGAATTATTAACAAATACTATGAATTTTTATTGCATTGACTGCATTGCTTTCAGTTATGGCTAAACTGACCTGAATCCGACAAAAGCTTAAAAAAACGTATTGTGTTGTGCATGTTACAGATAAATTTGAAATGTGAAACTGTTCCGTTACATACAATATCCTGAAACTCTATTTCTGAATAGGTACAAATCATTTCTAAAAATCATACGTTCATACCTACTGACTTTTGTCTCTTTCCTTTATGAGCGGTTTTATAGATTTCAAAAATTATTATTTGTGAGCTTTTACGTAAATTTTGTGTAAAATATAATATTAATAAATTCAATTCAATTCAATTTATTTTATATCGGTTTTTCACCATAATTGTTAGTAAACTACTTAGATACTATGTTAGTAACCATAAAATCAATTTCAATTATTAATGTCACATCAATACACATAAATAAAACTAACTGGTGTAGAAACAAGCATTTGTTTAAAAGTTCAGTCCAAATTAAAATTCGATTTGGTTACGTCGTTTCGATTTGTAATTTGAATCGAAGTGTTTTTATGGACTCACACCAGCTCCATCATCAGTATTCTGGTCTAGGACCAATCATCTAAGGCCAAAGTGATTGAACAAACCCAATTTCGAAGGAATTACGACGTTTCGTTTAGGAGTTTTTATGGCAAGCTTCTGTCCATCATCGGACCAGCTCGATGGTACCACAACATAAGTTTGGACAATGCATCCAAACTTACATCCTCAATCCTCCTCAACAGCCTATAATGGTCCACTGGCGGACGTAGGCCTCCCCTGATTTTTTAATCTAATGGGGGTAACAAACTTACATACCTAAGTATGCCAAATTTCAGCTCAATCAGTTGAGGACAACATGTCTAAAATTAAGTTGCAAGATTCTTGTACCACACATAGTATGTATATGTACAATTGTTTGTAAGTACTAACTAACAGGGTAAAAATAAGTATTATTGATGTAGGTAGTAGATATTAATATTCTAAAATCTTACGCAAAATCAGCTTACCACAATGAAAATTTTACTTGAAACTTTTCTTCATTTTGTACAAAAACCGTTCTTATAAACTAATTAGCTTGTTCTTCAGCTGAAAAGTTGACAAAGTATTTAGTTTTAGTAGAAGCAGTCGGTAAGCAAAACTTGCCCTGCACCGACAACTGTGAGTAGTTCGCCCCAGCTTCTTGGATTTCACGTCTAAAGTGATTACCTAATGGCTTATCCCGGAGAAGACGTATTCAGAAGACATCTTGTTTCAGCTGAGGTTACCAAGTGTTGGAACTTACTGCAATAATAGTCAGATTCACAAATCTCAATAATTAGCCTTTATTTTGTATTTTCTAATTTTACGAATCTTGCCCAAACAGCGAGCAAACCACACAGATAATCCATCTTTATCACACACCGCGCTCATTCTTGCGTGGCGCCGAATTCAAATATATTCAATCATTGTTACAACAAGTGATCTACAAAATAAAAGTATTCTTTCATTAAATTAACAAGTGGCAAATAGGCTTAGGAAAATGAATATTTTACAAAGTAAAACCTGGATTCTAATACAAGTAACATGGTAAAGTTAAAGCGTTATTTTTGTAGCGAATCATGTTTTAACATTAGCGATTCAATCGTGTTCCAGCTGTCATGGTCACTTATGCAAAGTCAGTCATAGGACAAAGGCGTTATTGCCGTCTAATCTAGGGTATAAGTTGGATTGGGTTTCTGCTACGTTTTTGTTTTATTCATTTACACAATTGATATTTCCAAAGGTGATGCATTTAGTAGTGTAGCGCATACTTCTGAATCCGTCCTAATTCTTATTAAATAATTCGAAAATAATTAATTAATTCGACGACCTCTGTGGTGCGGTGGGCGAAGGTCCGCCTGGGACGCAATAAGTTCGATTCCAGCCTTGGGACAAATATTTGTACGATCTGCAGGTATTTGTTCCGGGTGTTCTGGTCGTTTTCTATAGGTATAATTATTATTGTATTATGCATATCAGTTATCTAGCACCCACAACACAAGCTCTGCTTAGCTTGGGGCTAGATTATATGTGTGAATTGTCGAGCATCATTTATTTATTTAATTGTCCACCTTGCAAGTATCAAAATTGACTATTACTTTATTGATTTTAACACGACCATCAGTATCAAGATTCAATGGTTTATACATGTACACACAGACAGTAAGCAATTTGATTCGATTAAAGATCATATTGAGGTTTGAATAGAGCTGGAAACCGTCCATGCCATTGTGATATTCTAAGCCTTAGGCGTCGAAGCACTAAGATTTGATTGCATTGTAAGGCCGAGAGTACTTGGAGTTGTGCTTTGACGTGTTGTTGAAGACAACGTCTATGGCGTAGTAGCGCCTGAGTTCATAAATGAAAACAATATGGTCAGCGGTTGGCTCTAAGACTTTATTTTTGACTTGTTTGCATCCGAGTTTCGTAAGAGATGCTTTGCCCGCCTCGACAATAATGCTTCTCATTAATTATAACATTAAATAAATAAATAAATAAATAATGCTGGACAATTCACACAGCATTATCTAGCCCCAAGGTAAGCAGAGCTTGTGTTATGGGTACTAGATAACTGATATACGTAATATTATACATTACATAGATAGATATTTTTTATTATACATAGAAAACACCCAGACCAACGGAACAAATTTCTGCAGATCGTACACAAATTTGTTCCGAGGCGGGGATCGAACCCGCAACCTCTTGCGTCGCAGGCAGACTCTCGCCCGCTGCGCCACTGAGGTCGTCAACAACATTACTTCTATTGTTTATTAATTTTCAGATATATTCAATTTAAGTTTACTATTTTTATGTATATACATTAAAGATTGAATTTGTAAAACATCTATGTACCTAAGTAATCTGCAAATGTTAAGTTCCACACACGTCTCAGTGCCACTATTTTTGAATAATTTTTTTAAGGGTGGAAACATTTATTGATTTGTCTATTATTTTTAAGTCCTTATTGTAATCACTATTATTATAATTATTTGTTTCCTAAATAAATAAAAACAAAACAAGGCGTGAGGACATGACGTGAGTTGGAGTAGGCCGGGGGCTGTTACAGGTGCTTCTTAGTTCATAACTTCTTTTAAGTGGTGGTGATGACTCTTACATTAACTAAGCAATTAAAGAAAGGAATCAGCAGGAGAAGAGATTCTCTGATCTCTTTTTGAGGAACTGCAATCTGTACTGATCTCTCGTAAGGGAATCTAATCTATGTATGCCTGACCTGGGCCCAAATCAGTTTTCTTGAAGTAGCGGTGTAGAACTTTAATTTGACTGATAAATAAGTTTGTAGCATCTGCACTGCGTGATTGTAGATCCTATATTTTTTCTTCTCCATGCGTCTGCGTCTCTAAGTGTCGATGAAGTTGTCAGTTGTTGTTGTTGGTGAACTAAGCGTGATAATTGATTGTGTGTGTTCCAGCTGCCATCCTCCAGTACATCAACTCTAACGGTGGCAGCGTCCGAAGTGTGACCTCCAAGCTGGACAAGCCAGCGGTCACGGAAGACGACACCTCCTGGATAGCTGTACTACTGGCGTACGGCAGCCTCAGGGGCGTGGTGCAGTGGGTCTTTAACTTCTGGGTCGTGAAGGACTGCTATATTGACGGACTGGGTACCTTTCGTGAGTCTCTTGCTGTAACTCTATATGATACAATCTAAGAATTTTTTTCATATATGTATCATATGCGCATATGTTTATTGATTGACTGTAGATATAGTTTGAGTCAACCTTTGATGGATCTACCAAAAAACTAAAAAGTTATATGTTACGTTGGTCACAAAACCGAATTTAGAATTCTTCTTCTTGAATACGAGCTCGTCCGGGCAAGCAGTTTTATAACAACGTATCTATTACTCTCTTTGATAGACGTTGTATTTCCTCCGACAACCAATTTGTCTCCAATTAGATAATTCAAAATAATTACAATGAAGAGGATCAAAACACCCTGAACTACATCTATCAAAACTTTTCAGACCAATCAAGATCTAACAATTGAATCAATTATTTTCAGACCGCGTCCAGAACAAGCTAACCTCAAAGAGCTCCCACTACATACGACCCGACGATTGACAAGTAAATTAATTACAATTATTGTTGTAAGCCATTGTAAAGTTTACAACTTTAGATCCCTAACTTGTGTTTCAATCAACTTGGGGTCCAAGAGACCCTCGTCATGGAAACGTCAGCTTAATTATTTTGAGAACACTTCGGTTTCCTTTCATATTATTTTAGATGTCGATTGAGATTCGCGAAATCGCTTTGTGATTTGGAAGTTGTGGGAATAAGATTAAGTCATCTGTACGAAATTCAGATATTATCTGAATGTATACCGTTCTGGGAGAATAAATCAAAGAAAACTCGTGATGGATGATTGTTACAAATCTGACAATCGATTCCTGTTCCGAATTGTAATAACAATAATCACCAATTAATACGCGTTTTCAAGTTAATTTAGTATAACCTGCAAAACAAAGTACTTAAAATAGAATAGAAGGGATTTATTTTTATTTCTGTGCCAACATAAACGACATACATTGCTTTTATAACGAATCCTAACTAATATTATAAATACGAAAGTGTGTTTATTTGTTTGTCCTTTATTCCTTTACACCCTAACTAAGCAACCAATCGACTTAATTTTTGGTATAGAGTTGAAAGGATGGAGACTAACGTATGCTACTTTTTATCCCATAAATCAGTTCCCATGGGATAGAAATAACCTTAAACAACGCTTGCGAAGCCGCGGGCAGCAGCAGGGTGAACAATGCAGTGCTACTCGCAACGCAACACCAATCACATAAGTAGTTTTATACAAAATAAAATAAACAAAACCTATATTTATATTTAACTCTTATAAAATTAAATTAAATCTAAGTTTAACATAGTCTAGGTAAAAGATTAACAAATAGGGCAAAAATAGTAATCGCCGTTGTTAAATAGGCGATTGTGAGTTAGTCAGTTAGTGTATGTATGTTTTTAGTTGTGTGCGAATGTGTGTGTGTTTTTTGTGTTTGATGTGTGAGTGTGGTATGTGTCGACTTCTCCAAAGGACATCGATCTCATTATGAGTCCAGACTTAGGGCACAGCTTAGGGTACTTATTGGCGTGAATAGATTGAACATCATCATAGTCTCCATAAGAGTCCAAAGCGCCATGCAGCATCCAGCTGCTGATTTAATCACAGTCCAAACTCCATTTTCTATCCAAGCTAGTCTCAAAAGTACCAGGATGTCATAGCAAGGCAGGAATTTACCATCGGCAGGCAAAGTTCGTCGCATTCTGAATTTAGATAAAAAGGTTTAGCAAGACTATTAAAAGCGAAGGCTCCAAGGCGCGGCATCCGCTGAATGGCGGCCGTAATTGCGGCAGTCTATTATAAACGACATAATTATCGCGGGTAACCGCCGCCGCTACTAATGAATGCCGTCCGTATATAAATTATCTGCGGGCTTGAATGTAGTCTGGGTATAACATTATGTATCCCTAGGAGAGGAAGGATACGCAAGCTTACACAGCAAAGCCCAAGCCTAAATTAACTAATTATTTTACTTTATAGATGTTCTACTCAACCAACCGATAATGTGTTTATAGAGTATGGCCTGTTTCCAAATATAGACTGGTAAATTATAATGCGAGTAAAAATTAGCTTTAGGTCATAGCAAATATTCAGAATTATTTTGGTGATTTCTAATTTTGAAATCTTTAAGCCTTTGCCTATTCTGTTTATTTATGTATATCTATGGTATTACTTGTACTGTCCATACATACTCGACGCACGAAATGCGACATAAGGTTTAGGTATTTTTATCGGCGCGTAGCAAAACGCGCGAAATGCGACTTACTTGGTACAACAGCATAATATAATGGTCCACTACTGGACGCAGGCCTTCCCTGATTATTTTTTCTCACGGTGGTTACGCCCACAATCCCCACTCTGGGCATGAGGGTTGGTGATCGCAGTTCGGTGGTAGATCTATTCTGCAAGAGGCGCTGCTGCCCGCCCGCTGGTGTAAGTCCCTTAGTCGCCTCCTACGACACCCACGGTAAGAGTTGGGGTGGTGCAAATTCTAAGCTGACACCACACGACTACTATTAAATAAATGCATAAATCTAAGCAGAGCTTGTGTTATGTTGAGCTTGGTTGTTTACTTCAAAATGACGACGCACGAAGTGCAACTAGTTCCAATTCACACAGCATCATCTAGCCACAAGCTTAGCAGATCTTGTAGTATGGGTAGGTTCTAGATACTACATATAATATGATTATAAATGACCCGGAAAAAATGGTCCCGAGGCGGGAATCAAATCTGCAACAGTCTGCATTGTAGATCGCCTCTCACCCGCCGCGCCACATAGGTCGTCGCGACTCTAAAATTTGTTGATGTGATGTATCACATTGAGTTGCTCTTAAATAAATCTTTGAAGATGTATGAATAAATTCCACATCAAAATAAGAACAAAGCAAACTCCCACGACGCTATTATCATTTTAGATTTGTTGTTTAAATACGATTAATTTCTACTGTTATTGAAACTTCGCAACAAAGAACTTGCTCAAGCATTTCAAAATCTTAATTTTGCAAGAATTTAAAAACTTTGGAAGCTCTTATACTCATTGATTCCGCGAAACCTAGAACTTTATTGAAAATCCAGTATATTTTACCACTCTATAAAAACGGCACAATCATCATTATCATCAGCCTATATTAGTCCACCGCTGGACATAGGCCTCCCCTAATGAGCGCCATAGCGCCCTTTCTTCAGTTTGCCGCATCCAGCATCTGCCTGTAGTCTTTCGCAGATCGTCATCCCACCTGGATGGAGGGCGTCCTACACTACGTTTGTCGAGTAGCGGTTCCCACTGATTGCTAAGACTTTGAGCTATGTCGATAACTTTGGTTCTCTGAAACTAAGTCCTTGAATTTTATTCGCATTTATTTATCTTCCCCACCTTTTGTTTGAAGAAAAGATTTTCAACAAGTAAATTATTGCATCAACTTAATCAACAGCTGGGCCAAATTAAATAGTATTGTCGACAAGACAACCCGAGGAGACAATTTAAGAGAAGAGAATTGCAGAATACCCAGTAATTAAGCTTAATTATTCGAGATACACCGTTCCTTGTTCTAACTTACGAGAAATGAATTCGGGACGACACGCAAACAATGTAAGTTGTTACTTGAACAACAAAAATAACTTGAAACTTTGACGACTCCCTGGAAACGATGTTGTACAGATGTTGGCAAATGAAATGAAAATGGATCGAAATTATATCAAATTATTTTAGGAAATCTAAATTAATTAAACAACTAACATTATTTAACATTCAAGGAGATTATTCGATTTGCGCTACAGCTGTCCTGGTTAATTCTTTCAATAGTTAATGCTTTGTATTGTGCCAAGTTTAATTTTAGATCATTGCATCGTTTTTTACAGTAAAATATCACATCATGAATATCGCACTATTGTTAAGGCAAAGTTAGTATGTATTGAATATAATCATGTGTTTATAGGTAAGAATTTGATCGTTTTGTTTCCCTCGTTTGACCAGAAATTACTTCTGGGGTAGGTACCATGGTATACATACCCTGGATTAAAATTGCCTATTTTCCTGGAAAAATGCAGTGCAGTGTTCCCATGGGATAATGAAATTCACTACGGGCTGTTGCCCAATTCACCACGGGTTTACCGTCGAGAACCTCTTTGGCGCGGTAGGCGAAGGTCTGCCTGCGGCGCAGGAGGTTGCTGGTTCGATTCCTGCCTCGGGACATATGTATGTTTGTACAATCTGCAGACATTTCAGGGTGTTCTGGTCGTTTTCTATGTATTTTTCAATTTCAATTTCAAAAGCCTTTATTAACAACCTTAATAAATACATACTAAATTTTATACAGTATAATATATATTTTTTTATGTACCAGACATCGGTGTAGAAAATTTAATTATTCGGTGTCAGATTGTTGTGCCTTTCGGCATAGGCCTCCCCCAGATTCTTCCATAGCAGTCGGTCATGAGTTTTCCTCCTCCAATGTATGCCCGCTGTAGATTTGAGGTCATCCTCCCATCGTAAAAATGGTCTTCCCCTCGCAGACCATTTTCTATGTATAATAAAAAATATCTGTCCATGTATTGTGTTATATTATGTATATCAGTTATCTAGCCCTATCTACCCATAACACAAGCTCTGCTTAGCTTGGGGCTAGATAATGCTGAGTGAATTGTCCAGCATTATTTATTTATTATTGCCTAGTTTGTACCTTTAGTAGGAAATGACAACACATTATACACGTATACGTCTTATTTATTGAGGTATTCGATTATCACTCTACCTACATAAACTAAGTTAAGGTCTGAACACAACCAGTGGTGCTCGCTCCCTGTACTGAAGCTGTGCCGTATACTTCATGTTCTGGACATCATTCTCGGTCACAAACTCCACTTTCTGCAGCAGTCCATTTGGCAGCAACACGAAGTACGTCCCTTCACTCTTCTGAACCTCCACCGGGCCCTCAAGTTTCTCCGCTTGAGGGTTGTCAGTTGTAGGAACTTCGGTTGTAGAAGCTTCAGGAGCGCCGTATGTGTTATCTGGTACTCCATAGCTTGTAGATGGAGGCTGCTGTGGCAGCTCGAAAGGCTCGCTCGGTTTCCATCCTGATGCAGGGTAAGGACCACTTTCTTCCTTCGCTGGAGCTCTGTATGAATCTTGCGGAGCATCGGGAGCTCCATAAGTATTATCGGGAGTTTCATTGGGCAGCGTGAAGGGTTCCCCTGCAGGTTTCCATCCCGAAGCTGGATAAGGTGCGGGTTCCGTGGTTGCTTCAGTCGCTGAATCCGTGGTTGTCGGTGCTAGCTCTTGCCTCTGGAAGCGGAACCTCGCCGGTCTGAAGCGAGGCAGCTCAGCCGAAAGCGCGCCAACGACAACCAGAGAAAGGATGATGGTCCTCATTGTGTGTTTTAGTTCTGATGCTGTGTTGAACTGATGCTGTTTGATGGTAGCAGAGTATTATATAGTAGGTGCGTAGTTTAATGGTGCTTTGTGTGGTCGGGTATGGAAGCGCTAGGCCGTTGAAGATAAGGCGCGTCACGTCTATGCCCGAGGCCGGTGCGGTGCGCGTCAACGGGAAACTACGTCAGTTGATTATTCAAAGGTAGTGGTTCATTAACACTTGCCATTAGTATTGTATGGAATTGGGTACTTGGCTAGAAGCAATTAAAAGGTCTTTGGGCTGGTGACCTTTTTTGAAGGTGTTCTTATCTCTAAGTTCACCTTCCTAGGTAAGTCCTTAATGTGAACTAAGCTTAACAAGAAGGTACCTTGACAATTTTAATTCCTATTAATCTAAAAATATTTACTGCTGAATATTTTGGACCTGAGTATAATAGAAATAAAAATAATTGTTATAATAAAAACATTACCGCCTTCTGAAGCCCCGGCACAAATAATGTAAGTAGGTTATTTATGAAACACAGAGGGGGTAAACTTTGCACATTAATATCATCATCACCAGCAGCAGGAGATTTTACCCACATCTGGTTATAGGCGTGTTTGTGCAATAACATACTGGCCAAAAATCATTTAGACCTCAAAAAAGACTTGAAAAATCATTAGGATTAGATTATGAGTCCCGAGCCATAACACTTTTATGCTTTTGTAAGCATTATTATCTTTCCCGACTAAAATATAAAAATGTTTCTACACGGATCTTGTCCCATTGTTTTGTTTGATTCAAAGCAAGGGATTGTGGTTTTTATTTTGTTTTACAACAAAATCAATTCGCTAACGGAACTAAACAATATCGGTTGCACAGAGAACGTAGTACATTGGAAATGGATATTGAAACTTTTGCCTTATTTTACTTAGAAACCTTCGATCCAACATCATCTATGGACCCAGGTCAAAACGGGAATGCAGCAAGATTATTTACCCTGTGGTTAGATCATAGATACTGGATGCGGCAAGCTGAAGACAGGGTGCTAATGGCGCTCATTGGGGAGGCCTATGTCCAGCAGTGGACTAATATAGACTGATGATGATGATGGGATCATAACATGATGCTGAGCTTACTATTTAGCTTAGTTCTTATTAAATTATAAAAATACTTACAGTCTTCAGTTGAAAGAGATTGATGGATTTGTAATCGTGATTAATAAAATTCCGATTAAGTTCATCATCATTATCATCAGCCCTATATAAGTCCACTGCTGGATATAAGCCTCCCCCAATGAGGGCCATAGCGCCCTGTCTACAGCTTGCCGCATACAGCATCTGCCAGCAATCTTTTGCAAATCGTCATCCCACCGGAAATAAGGAAATTCTGTTCATACCTAGACATAAATACCTCTATCTAGTCAATATAGTACGCTCATGCTGAAATAATTGCCCCAAATTCAGGAATCTGCGGCTGATACCGCCAATAACACGCCTCGATAACTCATAACCGTGTGCGTTTATACGTGAGAGCATCTTCTTCCAGGGATTGTCCAATATTCTGTTATAATAACACCTAGGACGTCCACCAGTAGTACGGTAAACACATTGGACGATCTGTAACTAAAAGTAGGTCGAGAGGCTAACAAGGTAACGATGACAACGCTTAGGACTTTAATAAGTGAAAATGGCACAGGGTTAAAAAATATTGTGTTTTATAGAGTCCTGGAAAGCGTTGGTGCCTTTCATTCTAATATTGACCTACTATCACAACATCATACATATTTAGTCCATTATTGTGAAGAGTTCACCAGGATCACTCAGGGGATCAATCTGCGGGATCCTGGTGGAATTGATGATAATAAAAATAAAAATAACAAAAAATAATGCTGGACAATTCACACAGCATTATCTAGCCCCAAGGTAAGCAGAGCTTATGTTATGGGTACTAGATAACTGATATACGTAATATTATACATTACATAGATAGATATTTTTTATTATACATAGAAAACACCCAGACCAACGGAACAAATTTCGATGATGTGCGTGAGGGACCGTGGATTTATAACTCATTCACTGCCCAGCCTCTGCTATGTGATCCGCAGGAGCACGCAGCCGCCTGCGGGACCCGGAGATGGACATCTATGTGTAGGTTTAATATTGGTCAATATTAGATTTCACGATGTAACTAGAATAACCATTAAATTGGGAAACCTGTTCCAATATTTTCTGTTCACTTCAAACGATTGATTATAAATAATAGCTGCTCGTAACGACTAAACAAATATAAAGGAATTTCTCTGGCATGTCCGCATTTCTCTGGCATGTCCGCATTTCTCTGGCATGTCCGCATTTCTCTGGCATGTCCGAATTTCAATTTAGATTATAAATCGTTTTACGCAATTGAATGGTTTCATGTGTTCGCAATAAATTTTCAATTTATTTATTGGAAAACAATTTTACTAATTTATAACCTTTCCATTTTACCTAACGTTTTCATCATCTTATCCTATGGCCACACGGTTTAGAAAGAGTTAGTTTAGCGGCACTAAGATAAGCGACTCGCCGTGTGGTGCTGGCTTCGAACTTGCACCACCCCAACTCTTCCCGTGGGTGTCGTAACAGGCGACTTACCCCCGAATACTCAAACGCATCTCAGGTTTAAGCACGTCTCAAGTGATGTTTTTTTGACAAATTTTCAATAAATTATGTCAAAAAACCGCGACTTAAGACGAGCTTAAATGTAAGTTTCGTTTGAGTATTCGGGGGTACGGGACATACACCGGGGGGTGGGCTGGAGCGCCTCTTACCGAATATATAGGTATATATTATATCTACCACCGAAATGCAATCACCAACCCTCATGTCCAGCGTGGGGTTAATGGACATTACCCCCCATGAGATAAAAAATCAGGGGTAGGCCTGCGTCCAGGCCATTATAAGCTGTTAAGGAGAAGTTGAAGAAGGTAGACGACTCGTAAGGCCATACGGGAACGACAACTGCGGCCGTAGTATTGACAAATTGAAAGTACTTATGTTGCTGCAGACATACCACCATCCACCCATCCACCCCGGGCCGCACGTTTTGCTACTATGAATGATCAACCGTTTCAGTTTCAACGAAAGTAATTTTTCATAAAAAAATGCTCATTGTACAACGTAATCTGTGTAAGTTCTTTTCTGTCCTGTGTATCTGTCTTATTCGTTGTGCAATAAAGAGTAATTGTATTGTATTGTATTGTTTTTTAACATCTGAAATTCACAATTTTTTTAAGGGATCTAGTTTAGATGGATTAAGAAATAATAAATTTACTTTCATTTGAATTAAATAATATCATCCCTCACCTTGTGTTTCAGTGGATGTAGTACCTGGAATTAATAAAATAATAAATTAATGAAATGTTTCTTGTTTCGGCAATTAATTGTAAATTCTAACATACGAAATGTTATAATTGTAAAATACATAGTAATTTCAAAACGCCTATTGATACACAATTTGAGGCTTTTACTCAGCTATGGGTAAAGTCGGGCTTCGGATGACAGTGATGATAGTCGGTACCAATTTCAGCTAAACATTGGTACACACACACAATACAAACTCAAACTCAAAAACTTTATTTCTTTTGGTTTACAAAATTAGCACATAAAGAAGTAAAATTTTATACCATAAATAGCTTTGTAATAAGAAATTATTATCAAATAAGAAGTAAGGTGTTATTGATTTTATTCACTTTAACTTTTTGTCCGCTAGTTGAAGTAGTGAAAAATAAACAACTAAAAAATTTATTATAATAAATCACTTATACAACATGAACTCAGACAATACAACATTTTTATTTTACCTATCTAAATCTAAACATAATGTAATTTAGATATAAGTATGTCAATATTTATTCACACCATTTGATTTTGCTAAACACCCACACAAATGGCACAATTTCCATAATTAAATCCATTAAATTAGTAACTAAAGACGTAATAATTCTATTGAACGTCTCTGAGACACATAAATCTATTTTCAGCCGTTCAATTTGGAGTTATTCATTCAGCAGGTATTCGGTATGATTTACGATGACTTATATTGCTGAAAGCTGAAGGATGTCTCGTTAGTTCCCGAGACTGCGCACAGGTGGTTAGGTGATCATCGCGGAATGCCATTGGTAAGGGTGTGTTTGGATTGTAGACAGCTTACTACGGAAATTGCTTTGTCGTGAAGAAAACCACGGTTTCCTCATTTTTTTTACAAAAAATAAATTATTATTACCAAAAAAACAACCATTTTTTACCATAAGATTTTTTTATGAGATCTACCACGGAACTGCGATCCCCAACCCGCACGCCTAGCGTGGGGATTATGGGCATTACCCCATGAGATAAAAAAATCAGCGTTAGGCCTGCAGTGGACCATAAAGACTGTTGAGGAAGAATTTTTTTTACTTTGTTGTATGCAAACTTTGCAGCGCCCTTCTTGTGCAAATTATTTCAGCGCTTATTATGAACTCATTATTTGGTGTACTTATACCTACTTTTGTAAGCCCATATTATTTTGACAATCATAGTCTTGGAAGTATTTATTAAAATACCTGCAAGAGGTGCAGATTAAATGTACGATCATAAAATGTGCCTGCGATGCTGTGCCCGAATATGAGATTCTCGTTCACGAGACTCGTTACGAGTCATATATTATTGTGTCACTTTTTATCCCATTAAACAGTTCCCAAGGGAAATAACTATCTTAAGTTCTTTCTTATTATAGAGCGTAACCCCTCACACTTATGGAAGGTTGCGGGTTCACTACGACACTAACATTAGAATAAATAATTACTTTATTTATTCTTACGACACTAATCCATTTACCAGAGCTCTGTAAAGTGGTAAAACTTAAAATGTTTCATAATAAGTACCGCCTAGGGTGGCATAATAAGTTTATCACGTCTACTCATTCTTTTTTATGCCTACTTACTTAACGACTAGGTTTTTACTCAAAGGAACTTAACATTATGTGTGTAGGTACTTAGGTAGCTATACAGGATTCCAATTCCTTTAGGTATTTCGGCGGTTGCTATTTTCCTTATTGGTGATCGCAAAATTCCTCCGAGATTTTGGAACAAAACGTTTTGTTGTCAAATTGAATTTTCACGACGAGGGTATTGCTGGGTCCTCCTTATTTCGCCTCTTACGCAAACGGTGGAAGTGCTCTATTACAATTTATAAAATATATTAATTTGCAAATAAAACTAGGGTTTAGAAAGGTCAATCTTTTGCTTAAGATGATGAAATGGGAACATCTAATAAAATATTAGACTGCCTACTCCTTAGAAGTTTGCAAACAATTTCAGAAAGAGCTAACCTTTAGGTGACCCAATCTAGTAATTTCTGTCAACCCCTTTGAGAATAATGCGTAGCCTGACCTTTGATCCCACTGAATTTGTATTTACTGAACGTTTTTTGTGAATGATCTTCCTCATGTTGTTATTTTTTTACTGTCATCTTTGGCTTTATGACATTATTTCACTTTCACGTCTGATATAATATGTTTTAATTCAACTCAGTGATTGTTTAGATTTTATTAAGATTGCTTTTTTATTTTTTCGTTTACTAATGTACTAACATTTTATAATATTCTTAAAATTAACCGTATATTACAGGGTGGAGTGGATGGCCAAATCTGAAACCATAAGAGTGAGATAAAAGTTTTCATAACTTTTATCTAGCTCGAGTCTTTTTTCTCGATTTTTGATAAAACATGATTAAATAAATTTGTCTGAATTAGCTCAAGGCTGTTAACTTAAACTAGATAACGAGGATTCCAGATACTAGAACCATATTCTAAGATGGGTCTAATCTAAATGGCTGCCATAGAAGTTTTGTATGATATTATCGAGATACGCAGTTAAAAGATAAAAAGACAAAGCTTCAATATTCGAAACCTCCAAGTTACCAGCAAGTAGAGCAACGTAGGTTTCCATCTACATGGTTTAACCACTGATGCAGAATAATATTAATGTTTCCAACTAGTATATATTTAAAAAATCAAACATTGGTATTAAATACCAATAAATTTTATGTTGGATACTTTTGCATAAAATTCTTATTCGGCATTATACAGGGTTATTTTTAAAAGACCAGCAACCTTCGGTGACCTTTTTCCAAGCATCATCAGCAACAACGTTTGTTCTACGACTTTTGATAATAAGCTACATTTTTTAAAAATAACCCTGTATATTATGTAGAGAGCACGACACGGAGGAAGATAATAGAACAACAAAATAAACAACAATCATTGAGTTTGACAATTGAGATATTCTGACGTTTCAGCTTCGTCGACAATTCGTCGAAAAATCTGTCCCACCGTTGCAAAGAGGGGGACAGATAGAACTTGATTAACAGAGGGACAGATAGAACCATTTTTCCTATTTGTCCCCTTAAGGGGACAGATCAGGGTGACAAATGGAAAGAAACCGAAAATTGTATGTATGTATTTATTTTTGTTACTTACTAAGTACTACTTTGTGATAAAAACCGAAATAGACAAAGTCTCCCCAGATGGCAAGCCATTGAATGAGATATTTTACTGAAATCGCTTGCCTTTCCCACTGGTTAGGTTTCCAGATAAATGAATATGCTGTCCAAAATGCTTAAGTAAAAGCTAAATCACTAACAACAATCCCACGTCGCACTTCAATTAAAACACCCACTCCCAAGGAATCACTACAAAAACTAATTACTATCTCACATACATATAAGCATTATAACGTAAAACAAAAGTTTCAGAGTCGAGAATACCAGGAAGAAGCCAAGTTTCAGGCAAAATAATATCAGAGACGCAAATTAATGTAGAATGTAGGTACTACTGGTTTTAGTAAGAAACCCACGCACATGCGTTTTGAAATTATATTAATTTTAGTTCCCATTATAATATGTGACATTAGAGCCAAAGTCTCCAAGGTCTTTGTGTTCTTATATAAAAGTAGGTACAATAATTAAATTTGTATCTTAAGATCTGTTGCCCTATCAGGGTGCATTGTTGTTTGGAAAACTCTGTAACATTTTTCTTAAAGCTAGAAAATATTAAAAACTGAATTAAGTTGGTTTTTGTGAAAGGAATTAGATCACGCAAGTGTTATCCGGACTTAAAACGACTATCAAAGCCCATTTTTTTTTTCAATGAATATTATTCAGAAATTTAAAGTCGGCAAATTATTATTATGGATGATTACCGAGCATTATCTAGCCCCAAGCTAAGCAGAGCTTGTGTCTATTACTCATAACACAAGCTCTGCTTAGCTTGGGGCTAGATAATGATGTGTGAAACTGTGATTTTTTAAAAGTTCTGCTGAAAATCCTTGTACAAGTATTTGATAATTCGCACAAATTCAGCTTTAAACTTCAACCATTCAAAAGGGTAGCTGAACAATTTGACATAATGACACTAGAAAGAGATTTCAACATTAGCGCAGCGCTTATTCAACCGGGTAATGGGACTCGACGGTGCTACAGACGATTACCCGGTGCTCCTGACTTTCTCATCGTCATCAGCAGTCGGAAAAGATGTACTAGAAAATAAGCGCCTTCCAAAAACAATAGAGCAATGCTCGTTCAGTTATGACACCGATACGATTCAAGTCAATCAGGCGCAGTCTTTTGTTTTCAAAGGACTTTCTCTCAATTAACTTTTCAAAATGACAGACCAACCAATATCTTCAGTATGTTTGACCGCAACCAATATTTACTACGTTGTTAAACACACTCTATTTCAAAGCTTAATCCAGGTTAAGCTTATTTCAGGTTACTTTTTGTGAACTCAAATAAATGTATTCTATCAAATCAGTGCCTATGAGCAGAAATTCAACCATCAACAGTTTTGTAATATTTTTGTATGTGATCAGTGGGACGAGTTAGGAATAACTCGAAATAAGAGTGTTATCCTATGTAACACTCTTATTTCGAGTTATTCATAAGATAAATTATGTGGCAGCGCCACTGTGGGTGGGGTATACGCCTTAACTTGGAAAGGTTTTAGATTTTCTCAAATATAATCATCATAAAGTGAGAGCAAAACTAATTTGACGACCTCTGTGGCGCGGTGGGCGAAGGTCCGCCTGCTACGCAGGAGGTTGCGGGTTCGATTCCCGCCTTGGGACAAATATTTGTACGATCTGCAGGTATTTGTTCCGGGTGTTCTGGTCGTTTTCTATGTATAATAAAAATTAAAAAAAATATCTATATGTATTGTATTATATTATGTATATCAGTTATCTAGTACCCATAACACAAGCTCTGCTTAGCTTGGGGCTAGATAATGCTGTGTGAATTGTCCAGCATTTTTTTTTTTTTATTATTTATGCTGACCACCAGTTCGAGCCAATTTCAAACGATTTTTTATGCATCCTAAAGATTTTATTCAAAAATAAATAATAAATAAATAAATGAATAAATAATGCTGGACAATTCACACAGCATTATCTAGTCCCAAGCTAAGCAGAGCTTGTGTTATGGGTACTAGATAACTGATATACATAATATATACACAAATAGATATTTTTTATTACACATGGAAAACGACCAGAACACCCTGAACAAATGTCTGCAGATCGTACACACATTTGTCCCGAGGGGGGAATCGAACAACCTCCTGCGTCGCAGGCAGACCTTCGCTCACCGCGCCACGTAGGTCGTCAAAAGAGTAAAACTTACTTAAGTCTGAAAAAACAGAATTTTCCGAACACGAATAACATTTATACGAATACATCTGACAGAGAACCAAGGATACGACATAGTTCAACGGATTAGCAAGCTGAAGTAGCAGTGGGCTGGCCATATCTCGAGAAGAACCGACAACCGCTGGGGTAAACGTGTTCTTGAGTGGAGACCGCGACTCGGCAAACATAGTGTAGGACGCCCTCCGACCAGGTGGGATAACTATCTGTGATAAAGACTGCTGGCAGATGCTGTATGCGGCAAACTGAAAACAGGGCACTATGGCGCTCATTAACTCCCCTAATGAGCTAAGTCAAACAGTGGACTACTATAGGCTGATGATGATGAATAACATTTTGGGCGTTTTCACAGCGAATAACAATTTTGTTTACTATCGCGCTATTTTTATAAACTAATCTAAATTATATACAGAAATGATAGTAATGTTAATTAATTTAAATGAAATTGGAACACAAATGTAGTTAATATAACACTATTAAAGAAATACAAGACGACCTCTGTGGCGCGGTTGGCGAAGGTCTGCCTGCGGCGCAGGAGGTTGAGGGTTCGGTTCCCGCCTCGGGACAAATGCTTGTTACGATCTGGAGACAGGGATTTAGGGCGTTCTGGTCGTTTTCTATGTATAATAAAAAATATCTATCTATATGTTTTGTATTATATTATCATCAGTTATCTAGTACCCATAACACAAGCTCTGCTTAGCTTGGGGCTAGATAATGCTATGTGAATTATTTGTCCGTCAAGCATTATTTATTTATGTAGGTACTTACAAGCATTTAACAGAAAAACTAAAATTTTGCTTCCGTTTTTGTTCACAAAGAAATCCAGAAATAGTTACCTCTGTCTATCTAAATAATATTATTTTAACGGCTATTACGGAACCTCGGTCTTGGGCGTAGTCGGTGATATGCCACCAATCCTACATGGCATGAACACTACAATTAGTATGCAGTGCGGTCTAGCACTGGATTATCCGGCTACAAACGATGGTTATAATGACAAAACTAATAAAGATGTGTTATATAAAAACAAATCACGAATTGTTGATAATTTGATATTCACGCTTTTAATAATTTCAAATATCTAGTCGAGGTAAGGCCTAACGCCTGCGTCGTGATAGATCCTCTTCCAGAAGCACAGAATACCGCTGTATGGGATCTGGCCCACGGTGAGCGTGTCTGCGATGTCTACATAGTTCCTTTCCTTTCCGTACCGGGGCCAGGACATGTCCGGCGTGGGGTTTCTGAGGACATTGCAAATATTGTGATTATTTCCGATTCAGATATTAAGGCTACACAAACTAACGACATAGGTTATTTATGTTCTGTTTTAAGGACTACAGAAAAAGAAGTTCCGCTAAAAGCAATTCTGGACTTAGTAAACGTTGATGACAAAAATATAGTGCGTTAACTTCAAATTGTGGCGCCCAGACTTTCGTAATTGGCGCTAATAAAAAACACTGCTATATCCTTCTTTCTGATTCAAAGGTGACCAGCATGAATTCTCCTTCGAAGTAAAATTGTTTAACTTACCCAAATTTTGCAAAGTTGGTGTATAGAGTACACATGAAGTTAATGTGTTTGTACAGATTGCTCTTCTCCGTCTCGGGCATTTGGTGATTTACGCTCCCACTGAACAACAGAGGTATATCGTCAGTATGAGTAGTTTTCTTGATGCCAAATGTATTTGTACCATCCTGGTAACAGTAATTAGTACTAGCATTTATTGCAAACAAATAAAAATAATTATTCTTATTGTTAACTATTTTATATCTGTCGATAAAGTCGTGAATGCCGTATACGAAGCGAGGAAGAGTACTGTAATTAACAATTCCGTTAATTGAATCAAGTAAAGTGTCATTTGTTATGTACTTATCCCGTATTCTGTCGGCAAGTTTTGAAACTTCCTGATCGTTTCTTATGTTTGATATCATGGTAGGTACATAAAGCTCTTTGAATTTAGGATAATACTTTAGAATATCTTCTATGACCAAACTCGTGATCCATAATCCTTCGCTTTGGGTGTGCCCAGTCATAAACTCTACTTTGTTCACCTGTCCATTACAAAGTAATTTTCCAGGACGTTCTGTCAAAAATTGGTTATCATTGAACTTCTTCTCCACAACTGGAGTAAAGTAAAACATAGTTTTAAGTCTGTTAGATATTCCATCAAGATATTGTATATTTGGTTTTTCTTCAAAAAGTCTTTTAGCCGGTAATTTGACAAGGCAATCAATGAGCTCGTTAGCATCTGTTTTGTTGCATCCCACTTCACAGCCGAGGGCAAAAGCACGTTCCAAGTGTTTATAGCTGGTTGAAGAGTCAGAAAAAAATATAGAACTCATAGATACAGCTCTGTGGAACAATCCTTTTGATTGTCGAGACAGTATATGTAAGGACACTGAAGCTGCACCAGCATTTTGGCCGAATATTGTCACTTTATTTGGATCACCACCAAATCTGTGAATGTTCATTTTCACCCATCTTAAAGCAGCTAACTGATCCTGCATCCCAGCGTTCCCTGGGACGTCTACAGTGTCCACGGACAGAAATCCGAAAATACCAAGTCTGTAGTTGACAGTGACCAATAATACTGAGTAGCACATGAGATAATCCGGTCCATATACGTCGGAGTTCCCTGAAAATTAACAACACTTACATGTCTGACCTTTCTTTTTTGTCTCCAAGACTTGCCTAGTGATGTCACAGTCGAGAGTGGTCTGTGAAACAAGATTCTGTCTCACAGCTACCTCTTTTATCAAATTTCTATTATACAATTTCAACTCTCGCCTGGGATAATACGATTTCCAACCTTTTTTCTGTCCTTGTTACCTGACCCGGTGATAAAGTAGCCTCCATGGAAGAACACCATCACAGGCCGAGGGTTTGACGGTGAAGCGTCTGATGGACTGTACACGTTCAGATAGAGACAGTCCTCCTCGCCAACAACCACGTCACTCGTGGTGTTTTGAAACTGAACACAGATGGGTCCATGTTCCAAGGCGTTTCTTTTGCCGAGATACCCCTGTATTGGTTTTGGGGCCTAAAATTACACGAAGATTTATAAATCAATCTATCATTTCATGATAACTGACATAGTATACAATAATAGGTACGTAGTATTTTAAATTATTCCCCTTAGAACGTCATTGCTTGGGACGTAAACAATAACTAGACTGAAAATTATCAACATAGCAAGTTTTTTTCATTGAATTCTTATTTACAGCCTATGTTTGTAAATTATTACTAAATAATGTTTACCTTGAACCGAAGTTTACCCAAGGGTGGTGTGGCATAAGGTATGCCCTTAAAGCTATTGTAATTGCAACCACAAATACTTGCTGTCCGTTCTCTACCTACAAAGGTCCCTACGGATAGTTTCACCTCGGGCTGCGGCTCAATTCCTTGGAACTGAAATAAGGTGATGTAGATTCTGAATGCTGGATATGTACGACTTGATGATTTAAAAATGAGCGTCAGAGAGCTCATAAGCTAATAAATTTGGTACATGATAGCCTAAGAGCCCACGAGGGCCAGACCTTCGTTATTTTATAAAAGCTGAAAATTTTTCTGTGCATGTCCCCTATAAGAACGACCAGGGACTATATAGTTTGAGTTGTGGTTACTTGGGCAGGTAACAGGTAGAAAATAGTACCTTAAATTTGTTAATGTATAAAGCTCAATTTTTTTATATTTTCTTAGGGATAACTGTAGAAATTTCGTCATCCATTGCCTTTTACATGTTTTCATAGGTCCCCAAGTAACATTATATAAAATTTAGCTTTTATACTATAACAAAAGTATGATTGTAATTTATTAAAGTTTAGGGATGTCTGGCAGGGGGTAGCAACTGTCATAGGTGTCCGGCAATGGATGACGAAATTTCTACAGTTATCCCTACGAAAATATAAAAAAATTGAGCTTTATACATTAACAAATTTAAGGTACTATTTTGTACACCTTTACTACCTGTTACCTGCCCAAGTAACCACAACCCAAACTATATAGTCCCTGGTCGTTCTAAGTTCTTACATGTATAGGGGACATGCACAGAAAAAAATTTAGCTTTTATAAAACAACGAAGGTCTGGCCCTCGTGGGCTCTTGCTCTATGAGCTGATCATCATCGAGTTTCATAATGAAACGTCATACTGACGAAAGAAAAAGGTGGCGATGGAGGTGTTGTTTGGTTAAAATTGCGACGGTGTAGTCATTGTTGAAAATTTGTTTAAAATAAAATTTCATTTTGTGGGATAGTGAGTTATAAAAGAATAAAACTTACCAAATTCCAAAAACATAATGTTCCCAACACGAATAACATCTTCGGTGTTTTCAAGCGTATAACAATGTTTTAAGAGCGCGCTAGTTTTAAATAAACTTATTTTAATTCAAATAATCAGATATGTTAATCATGTTAAATTTATTTCAAATTGAATTTACACAAAGGTTTTGCTAATTGCTAATAGAAACACTATGAAAAGAAATGCAAACGTACGTACGTACGCGGTGGGTATTAGGTACTTACCATCTGTTTTGTCTTATCATCGTCACCATCGGCCTATACCAGTCCACTGCTGGACATAAGCCTCCCCTAATGAGCGCCATAGCTGTTTTGTCTGCAAGTAGTATATTATGTACCGAGGGGATAAAGCACTGTCTATGTCACGTACGCTCATATTCGTCATTTTGAATGCCGAGAGCAACTCAGGATTCTACGACTACCTTTGATAAATCAGAGAATACGATTAGTACCTACCTGAATGCTGAACTACGAATATAAATATAAAAGCACAAACTTAATTATAGTATCAATTAACATCAAAAAAAATATTATCTGGTTCAGTTTCGTTCACTGTTCAGAAAAAGCTGACAGACTCACAGCTCAAGATTTCACTTCAAGACTCTACCGAGCAATAATATAATACTACAAAGCACATTTTTGGGTCAGCAATCAACTGTGTAATTAATTTGTGCTCGACGCAACAGTTATGATCAAACGCCGGACTACGGTTGCTTGACTTTGGGATGAAAGGAGTTGTTAATTGGTGACCGGCTTCTGTTTCAAACGTAACATCTCCATTCATAATCGTCATCATGAGCCTATATCAGTCCACTGCTGGAAATAGGCCTCCTCTAATGCTCCCCCTAATGCCCATAGCGCCCTGTCATCAGCTTGCCGCATCCCGCATCTGCCAACGGTTATTCGCAAATCGTCATCCCAAATGGTTGAAGGGCGTCCTATACTACGTTTGCCGAGTCGCGATCTTCACTCGAGAACACGTTTACCCCAGCGGTTGTCGGTTCTTCTCGAAATATGGCCAGCCCACTGCCACTTCAGCTTGCTAATCTTTTGAGCTATGTATTAGTTAGAGACTTGGTAGAGACACCTTAGGTGGGATGAAGAGAAGATCTGCTGAAAAGATGATAAACGGACACAATGCAGTGCCGACTGTTTCTAACGGAGTTGCCAGCGTAACTAATTGAAATAGGATACCTACACGAACGAAATTTTATAATTTTTACATAGTAATATTATTGTGATAGGTACATTGTGTTTACAGAGTCAAAATTTTTGGTTTTGAAATAAAATCGGTTGCCTTTCTAGCGTCATGCCATGAAACTCTAAATCGAAATCTATTTATTTTCTCTTGTGTAATTAATAAAAAAAAGGCTTGACTTAACTAAGTGCTCCTTGTGAGCCAATGGTAGGTATTCATAAAATGGAATTGAATTGAAGCCTTCTCAGGCCACAGATATAATACTTATTTTTGTTTCCATTGATGACAATGATTGAGCCATTGAATGAGATATTTTACTGAAATCACTCGCCTAGTCCCATTGGATAGGTTCACAATTAAATAAATACACAATCTAAATAGTAAAAGCTAAATCACTAACAAAAATCCCACGTGGCACTTCAATTAAAACACCCACTCCCAAGGAATCACTACAAAATAAATAAATAATGCTCGACAATTCACACAGCATTATCTAGCCCCAAACTAAGCAGAGCTTGTGTTATGGGGTACTAGATAACTGATTACATAATATTATACAATACGTAGATACTAGATAGATATTTTTTAATATATATAGAAAACGACCAGAACACCCCGAACAAAATTTTAATGTCTGCAGATCGTAGGTACACACATATGTCCCGAGGCGGTAATCGAACCCGCAACCTTCTGCGTCGCAGGCAGACCTTCGCTCACCGCGCCACATCGGTCGTCTAACTAATACTAAAACTACTTACTATCTTACTAATAAAAACTAATTACTATCTCACATACATTACAGGCATTATAACGTAGAACAAAAGTTTTAGAGTCGAGAATACGAGAAAGAAGCCAAGTTTCAGGCGAAATTTCAGAGTTGCAATTATCATAAATTAATGTAAAATGTACTATTGATTTTAGTAAGAAACCCACGCACATGCGTTTTTAAATGATTAGTAATTTTAGTTCCCGTTCTAATTAGTGACATTAGAGCCAAAGTCTCAAAGGTCTCTGTGTTCTTGTATAAAAGTACAATAATTAAATTAGTATCTTTAGATCTGTTACCCTATCAGCAAGTGTTATCCGGGCTTAAAACGTCTATCAAAACCCGTTTATTTTTATTCAATGAATATTATTCAGAAATTTAAAGTCGGCAAATTATTATTAGGGATGATTACCGAGAATTATCTAGCCCCAAGCTAAGCAGAGCTTGTGTCTATTACACATAACACAAGCTCTGCTTAGCTTGGGGTTAGATAATGATGTGTGAATGGTTAACATTATTTATTATTATTACAGTTTATTATTATTTTGTTAATTTTGATTTCTATAAAATGGTGAAATGAAGGTTTTTGACTATTCAAAAACCTTCATTTCACCACTTTATTGACCACAATCTAACCTAACGGTAAGTGACTATAAGGAAATGTATGTATCACGAAGGTCTAGACTCTAGAGAGTCTGTGGCAAGTCCAACCTTAATGTCTGAATTAGTCGGTGTTGGAAAAGTTTATATGGTATTTATATCCCACGCGAACTGTTTTATTTGATAAAAAGTGGACTACTGAATGCAAAATATCAGCCCGATCACTTCATAAGTATTAGTGTGAATAGATACCAAACTAATTATATAAATGACTGTGATTTTTTTTAAAGTTTTACCTTAAATCCTTGTACAAATATTTTGATAATACGCACAAATTCAGCTTTAAAGTTCAACCATTCAAAAGTGTAGCTGAACAATTTGACGTAATGACACTAGAAAGAGATTTTAACATTAGCGCAGCGCTTATTCAACCGGGTAATGGGACTCGACGGTGCTACAGACGATTACCCGGTGCTCCTGACTTCCTCATCGTCATCAGCAGTCGGAAAATTTATTTTCTAGTACATCGAAAATAAGCGCCTTCCAAAAACAATAGAGCAATGCTCGTTCAGTTATGACACCGATACGATTCAAGTCAATCAGGCGCAGTCTTTTGTTTTCAAAGGACTTTCTCTAAACTACAGCCTTTCAAAATGACAGACCAACCAATTTTTACTACGTTGTTAGACATACTCTCTATTTCAAAGCTCAATCCTACTTTGCAGGTTAGTAGGTACTTAAGTAGTCTTATGTTTATATCTATGTTCTAAAGTTTTATTTGTGTGTTGTGCTGTGTTGTGTCTAATAAATATTTTTCTTTCTTTCTTTCTTTCTTATTTTTCTAACTCAAATAATAAATGTAGGTACTACCTATCTATCAAATCAGTAAAAGTAAAGTTAAATAGTAAAAAGTCTTTATTAGGAACTTAAACTAGTATACATATTAATAAAAATAGAAAGCGATGCGACCTGCAGAAGTAAAATACTGTGTCGCAGATCGCAACGCCCACCTCCGGGAAAATAATATGACAGTTCCAACAGTAGTGTAGTATGTATGTAGATTACACATTAATAAAACGTTAAAGATGGAGATTTATATAGGTCTTATATAATACAAAAGGTTTCCATAATATTAAATGAAGTACCTCTATTAAAAATAAAAGAAATTGGGGAATTAATAAAGAAAAATGGAAAAACCTACCGAAGACTGTTTTTCAGTGTGCGCGTGTCTGTTGTCTGTGAATTGTGTGTATGTTTGTGCGTTTGGTGCTCCTGAGGACACCGGTCTCTTAAGAGTCCTGGCAACAATAATCGTGCCTTCAAAAATCAGCTCTGTGGTGCGACAAATTTTTATACGGTACCAGTTATCTGGTACCCATAACACAAGTTCTGCTTAGCTTAGAGCCAGATAATGCTGTATGATTTATTATTTGTTACTTAATAACACATCTTTTATAGTTTTTGTCATCATAAATTTGAATTGCAGCCGGATAACCCAGTGCTAGACCGCACTGCATAATTATATTTTTTGTCCATGCCATGTAGGTTTATCGTCATATCACCAACTACGCAACTACGCCCAAGACCGAGGTTCCGTAATAGCCGTTTAAATAATTTTATTTAGATAGGCAGAGGTAACTATTTCTGGATTTCTTTGTGGACAAAAAGTAAGTTATGTGCTTTTAAGAAGCAAAACTTTGCTTTTTCTACACATAACAGATGGTACATAATAACGACCGTATAAATCAAGAATTGTTTCCATTCACGCCTTTGATAATTTCAAATATCTAGTCGAGGTAAGGCCTAACGCCTGCGTCTTGATAGGTCCTCTGCCAGAAGCCCAGATCGCCGCTGTATAGGACCTGGCCCACGGTGAGCGTGTCTGCGATGGCTACATAGTTCCTTTCCTTTCCGTACCGGGGCCAGGACATGTCCGGCGTGGGGTTTCTGAGGACATTGCAAATATTGTGATTATTTCCTCCCAATTCGTAAATTTAAACAGTACATAAAACGAAATCTTACAAAGAAAGCCTATTACTCCATAGATGATTACATCAATGATGTAAATGCTTGTTCCTGTTCGTGCGCTCAGTTCCACACCGACAATAGTATATAAGGAAAAATAAATAAAATAATGATATGATTAGCTAGTCTTACATAATTCAATTCAATTTCAATTTATTTATAAATATTGACCTGTATCTAAATCACATTATATTTAGACTTAGTTGTGCAAATATTGTATTAGTTTGTAAGTCATACACTTACTAGTGGTTTGTTTTCCACTTCTTCCACTAGTGGACAAAAAATGTAAGTGGACAAAATCAATAACACCTTGTTTCTTATTTGATAATAATTATCGTTTATAAACGTGTTTATAGTAGGTACAAAATTTGACTTGTCTAAGTGCTTATTTTAGAAATAAACGTTATTATAAAATAAATAAATAATAACAGAGCTTTGAGTTCCGCTAAAATCAATTCTGGACTTAGTAAACGTTGACAAAAATATAGTGCGTTAACTTTAAATTGTGGCGCCCAGACTTTCGTAAATGGCGCTAATAAAACACTGCCATAACCTTCTTTCACATTCAAAGGTTAAACATTGATGATAATGACTAGCAGGAATTCTTCTTTGAAGTAAAATTGTTTAACTTACCCAAATTTTGCAAAGTTGGTGTATAGAGTACACGTCAAGTTAATGTGTTTGTACAGATTGCTCTTCTCCGTCTCGGACATTTGCTTTACGCTCCCACTGAACAACAGAGGTATGTCATCAATATGAGTAGTTTTCTTGATACCAAATGTATTTGTACCTTCTTGGTAACAGTAATTAGTACTAGCGTTTAATGCGAACAAATAAAAGTAATGATTCTTATTATTAACCATTTTATATCTGTCATTAAAGTTGTGAATGCCGTAGACGTAGCGAGAATAAGTACTGTAATTAACAAATCCATTAATTGAATCAAGTAAAGTGTCATTTGTTATGTAGTTGTCCCGTATTCTGTCTGCAAGTTCTGAAACTTTCTGATCGTTTCTTATGTTTGATATCATGGTTGGTACATAAAGCTCTTTGAATTTAGGATAATACTTTAGAATATCTTCTATGACCAAACTCGTGATCCATAATCCTTCACTTTGGGTGTGCCCAGTCATAAACTCTACTTTGTTCACCTGTCCATTACAAAGTAATTTTCCAGGACATTCTGTCAAAAATTGGTTATCATTGAACTTCTTTTCCACAACTGGAGTAAAGTAAAACATAGTTTTGAGTCTGTTAGATATTCCATCAAGATATTGTATATTTGGTCTTGCTTCAAAAAGTTCTTTAACCGGTAATTTGACAAGGCAATCTATGAGCTCGTTAGCATCTGTTTTGTTGCATCCTACTTCACAGCCCAGGGCAAAAGCACGTTCCAAGTGTTTATAGCTGGTTGAAGAGTCAGAAAAAAATATGGAACTCATAGATACAGCTCTGTGGAACAATCCTTTTGATTGTCGAGACAGTATATGTAAAGACACTGAAGCTCCACCAGCACTTTGGCCGAATATTGTCACGTTATTTGGATCACCACCGAATCTGTGAATGTTCATTTTCACCCATCTTAAGGCAGCCAACTGATCGTGCATCCCAGCGTTCCCTGGGACGTCTACAGTGTCCACGGACAGAAATCCGAAAATACCAAGTCTGTAGTTGACAGTGACCAATAATACTGAGTAGCACATGAGATAATCCGGTCCATATACGTCGGAGTTTCCTGAAAATTAACAACACTTTCATGTGTGACCTTTCTTTTTTGTCTCCAAGACATGCCTAGTGATGTCACAGTCGAGAATGGTCTGTGAAACAAGATTCTATCTCACAGCTACCTCTTTTATCAATATGCTATAGGTACGAAGTATACAATTTCAACTCTCGCCTAATACGATTTCCAACCGTTTCTCTGTCTAGTTACCTGACCCGGTGATAAAGTAGCCTCCGTGGAAGAACACCATCACAGGCCGAGGGTTTGACGGTGAAGCGTCCGATGGACTGTACACGTTCAGATAGAGACAGTCCTCTTCGCCAACAACCACGTCACTCGTGGTGTTTTGAAACTGAACACAGATGGGTCCATGTTCCAAGGCGTTTCTTTTGCCGAGATACCCCTGTATTGGTTTTGGGGCCTAAAATTACACGAAGATTTATAAATCAATCTATCATTTCATGATAACTGACATAGTATACAATAATATATAGTATTTTTAATTATTCCCCTCAGAACGTCATTGCATGGGACGTAAACAAAAACCAGACTGCAAATTATCAACATAGCAGGTTTTTTTTCATTGAATTCTTATTTACAGCCTATGTTTGTAAATTATTACTAAATAATGTTTACCTTGAACCGAAGTTTACCCAAGGGTGGTGTGGCATAGGGTATGCCCTTAAAGCTGTTGTAATTGCAGCCACAAATACTTGCTGTCAGTTCTCTACCTACAAAGGTCCCTACGGATAGCTTCACCTCGGGCTGCGGCTCAATTCCTTGGAACTGAAATAAAGTGACAAAGATTCTGAATGCTGGTTATGTACGACTTGATAATTTAAAATTAGCATCAGAGAGGGTACCTACTAAGAAGAAAATATGAGCTAATGAATCTGGTACATGAGCTGATCATCATCAATGAGCTAGATAAAAGCGAGTTTCATTATGAAACGTCATACTGACGAAAGAAAAAGGTGGTGATGGTGGTGGTATTTGGTTAAAATTGCGACTGTGTAGTCATTGTTGAAAATTTGTATAAAGTAAAAATTAAATTTTTTGGGATAGTAAAGAATAAAACTTACAAAAGTCCAAAAACAAAATGTTCCCAACACAAATAACATCTTCGGTGTTTTCAAGCGTATAACAATGTTTTTAAGAGCGCGCTATTTTTGAATAAACTTCTTTAATTAAAATAATCGGATATGTTAATCATGTTAAATTTATTTCAAATTGAATTTACACAAAGGTTTTGCTAATTGCTAATAGAAATACTATAAAAAAATAAAACTTAACGTGACTGCATTAAATAAATGAAGTTGAACAGTGCAATGGATAGAATGCATTCTTGGCGTGTTTATTCTGCGGTGGCTCTATTATACGATGTGGTTATTAGGTACTTACCATCTGTTTTGTCTGCAAAAAGTAGATTATGTACCAAGGGGATAAAGCACTGTCTTACGTCACGTACGGGCGTCGTCATTTTGAATGCCGAGAGCAACTCAGGATTATACGACTACCTCTGATAGATATTTGTTTTTTGAATGGTGTGATTGTTTCCTTTTCAATTAAGTTGTGTGTGTGCTTGAAATTGGAGGGTGAGTGACTTGTTAATTTTTAATGCATGTGTTTGCTTTTTCATCTCTGATTGAATGGCAATAGTCGATTTGTCAGCGGGAAGACCCGCCCTAACTATACAATTTGCGTGCATATCTTGATCAGGTTTGGTATATAACATGGCGGCTTTCCCAGTACAAAATAGCATAAAACCCATAGCACTTACAACAAACATGGACAGACTGACCTCACAATAGAATAACAAGATTGCATACAACTCTACGATATGGCGATTTCGTTTATCTAAAAGGGTTGCACGTTAATTGCATTTTGTTGAATCTTAGCAGAGAAGGTTATACGCAAAATTTTAATGAAATATTTTAAATCATAATATTGTTTGGTAACTTGTTTCGCGGCATTGATTGGGGCGAAGCGGGCGAACGAGCGGAATTGACCCAACATTTTTCGTCTTGTAAGCTGAGGTGTTAGTGTTATTATAATGTATTCTCTGAGGTTAGTTCGAATATCGTATCGTAAATGTAAACTTCTCAAATTTTATTTATTACTTTGGTAGTAATGTTGTTCTTGGTAAGTATTAGTAATGTTTTTAGTAAAGAAATATTACATGACGTATAAAGAACCCCTTTTGAGCATTTTCTTTGAAAATTAAGATCAAAAAGCAAGTTATTTGCTTTTGACGAAAAAATAACTTGCTTTTTGTTCACAAAGAAATCCAGAAATAGGTACCGTCAGTTAATTAGGTAGTTTCAGTTAGTTGTAGTTAGTAGCAGATAATTTCCATATATATAAAATAACGTTCCTATATGCTCGCCCAATACGTGACAAATTTGTGGTAAGTAATTGTAAGTGCTATCGCTCTGCGTGACACGTGCATTAACATAACAAGCCACCGTTGATAAACTACTTGAATACAAAAACAAAGTAAACTAATATCTTGAAGATAAAGTTATACCTAGGCTATGAACCCAGGGAGAATATTATATATTATTTTTATATCAAGAACCTTCCATTTCAATTTAAAACGGCATGTGGGTGTTCCGTTTCGCACCTCATTTTTGTTCATCAAGGGCCGAACGACATTACAAAAAAAATTACTAGTTTCGGTAGTAGTTCTTGCGGTCCGTTTTTCGATCCATTTATCCCTAGGGTGGACAAAGACCTCACATCTAGTAAAATTATTCGAATTAAAATATAAAGTATCATCTTTATATTCGGTCCGAACGGGATTCGTTAATACTAAAATTCCACATTTTGAAATTGATTGGAAACCTCATGGATCATAAGGGATATTGATATGGGATCGCCTGGGGTTGGAACAAATATTAATCACGAAGCCGTTCGGAGCAGCTGGTTCTTTCCACTTTCGGATAGCCTGGTAACGAGATAAACCGTGATGAACCATTTATTTTCCAATAAAATACAAATTATTGGAAGTCCCCGCCTGGTGCAAGCCTGTGTCGCAGGAGGCCTGTAATATTTTTAGAATCAATCTGAATTTCAAAGGCAGGTCAAACAAAAATAAGTAGATCTTATAGATTTTTTAACGAATATTCATTTCGTTTCCATGACTTTAGTGATGTAATTAAAAACAAGGCAGATAAATACCCCAAAAATAATCTCTAAGACCAAGTTCAATTTTTATTTTGTACAAGTTGTTACTTATGTAGATCTTAAGAATCGGTTAAAGTTCAACAGAATCCCTGGGGGGCACTATAATTTTAAAGGTGAGCCTTCTAGGTGGCGACTTATCTAATTATTTACACAGATACGTACTAAAACTCTAGGCTTATGTTACCCACAAGTTGAAACTATTATAACCTACTCTTGAACAAGCTGGAACGATTCATATTTTGAACGCATCTTTCTTATCACTAAACTAATCCATTATTACTGTGTATATAAGTATAGATATTTATGTAGTTAACGAACAGATTTTAAAATTAAATAACATTGCACATCTAAATCATAGAGAATACGATAAGTACCTACCTGAATACTGAACTACGAATATAAAGATCAAAGCACAAACTTAATTAAATGTGCTTTGTAGTATTATATTATTGCTCGGTAGAGTCTTAACAAGATTAATTTTTATTTGATGTTATTTGTAAATAACATCAAATAAAAAATAATCTTGTTCAGTTTCGTTGACTGTTCAGAAAAAGCTGACAAACTCACAGCTCAAGATTTCACTTCAAGACTCTACCGAGCAATAATATAATACTACAAAGCACATTTTTGGGTCAGCAATCGACTGTGTAATTAATTTGTGCTCGACGCAACAGTTATGATCAAACGCCGGACTACGGTTGCTTGACTTTGGGATGAAAGGAGTTGTTAATTGGTGACCGGCTTCTGTTTCAAACGTAACATCTCTATTCATCATCCTCATCATCAGCAGTGGACTAATGTCCACTGCTGGAAATAGGCCTCTCCTAATGCTCCCCTCCCATAGCGCCCCAGAACAGCATAAATTAACAAAATAGCAGCGACCTGTAAAACATACTCATTGGTTAGAAACTTGGACGATATAAATACTAAATGAAACACAATCATTTATCAAGCCGATAAAGATTAAAATATAAGATCATGCAGCTCATTATTTTGAAGGAATCATTGTCATCAATGGAAACAAAACCAAGTATATAGTAGTTATTATATCTGTGGCCATGAGAAGGCTAAATAACAGATTGATTCATAACTACTTAGAACTACTTTATCACCCGAGTAGCAAAGAGTTTTGTACCTTTGGTATATGTTATAATACTTTATGGGCAATTAGTACCGCTTGATATCGTAATGTTGTCATGTTGAAAAAAATATTGATTCCTATTTATCTAGGTGATAATTCGTTTTTGTAATCGGTAAGGTAATAGTGGATAACTCGACAGGCGCTTGTGGTGGACTTGTGGTGGACTTGTGGTGGACTTGTGGTGGACTTGTGGTGGACATTGCGAACGATTAGAAAAAAGTAAAGTATTCCACGAGGATAATGACACCTACCTACATATTTTAACTAATATTTTTGTATACCTAAGACAAGTGTGAGCACCAACGTGGTTACAACGTATTGTGGTTTAATGTGTAACATTGATAAACACATACACCTATACCTTCTAAATAATTGAAAAATATATTTATATGACTATTCCTTTACCCACAAATTTTAATCAAGTAGCGACTAAGTCGCTTGAACTAAGGGATTTTGTGGATGTTAATCGAAAAAAACTGAATCATTTAGCGGCGAAAAACATTTTTGGCGACATCTAATGACTTTGAGGTTTCAATAGCGTGGAATGATGCTGGAAAGGCCCGATTTTATTTTAAAACTAAACATTCTGACTTGGTAAACATAATAAATCAATCACTATAATATTACAAAAAAAATGTTTTTTTTTTTAGGGTTCCGTACCTCAAAAGGAAAAAAGGAACCCTTATAGGATCACTTTGTTGTCCGTCTGTCCGTCTGTCCGTCTGTCAACCCACTTTTCTCAGAAACGCGTAGGGTTATCGAGTTGATATTCACATCATATACGCAGGCTCGTAACCTCTTGAAGCCTCGACATAAATCAAACTTCTAAGTCAACGCAATCAAAAGTTACAGCTGTTTATGTCTATTTTTTTTCAATTTTCCAAGGGAATCACATGCACACAAAACCTATAGGGTACTTCCCGTTGACCTAGAACCATGAAATTTGGTGAGAAGCAAGGTCTTATAGTACAAGTAAAGGAAAAAATCCGAAAACCGTAAATTTGTAGTTTATTCACAGAAAAAATATTTTTTTAATCTTGCCATGGACCAAAAACCTATAGGGTACTTCCCGTTCACCTAGAACCATGAAATTTGGCACGAAGCAAGGTCATATAGCAAAAATAAAGGGAAAAATCTGAAAACCGTAAATTTGTAGTTTATTCACAGAAAAAATATTTTTTTAATCTTGCCATGGACCAAAAACCTTTAGGGTACTTCCTGTTGACCTAGAACCATGAAAATTGGTGAGAAGCTAGGTCTTATAACACAAGTAAAGGGAAAAATCCGAAACCCGTAAATTTTTAGTATATTCACAGAAAAAATAATTTTCGAATCTCGCCATGGACCAAAAACCTGTAGGGTACTTTCTGTTGACCTAGAACCATGAAATTTGGCAAGAAGCAATGACTTATAGCACAAGTAAAGGGAAAAATCAGAAAACCGTAAATTTGTGGTTTATTCATACAAAATAGTACATTGTTACACTAGGGTTGGACGTAACTTATTTAGTCTCGAGACGCCAATAGTTAGAGGGACTAAATAAGTTACGTCATAATCGTTATCAAATCAGAAAATTATTGTGCCTTATTCGTCTGGATTTGACTGATTTCTTTGCTAAAGAGTTTGTACGGAACCCTTGATGCGCGAGTCTAACTCGCACTTGACGTTTTATTTTAGAATAGAATAGAATAGAATATATATTTATTTCTTACAAAACTTACACAGAATACAGATGTTAACCTAAGAAATAGAACTTAAACAAATAAAATAAATTAAATAAGTGAAACAATGGAGTCTTAAAACGAAGTGTAAGCTAAGTAACAAATTTGGTTCTGACTCAGCATAAGTTGGTTGACTAGCAGGCTAGCAACCAACGCTGGTCTTCCGTCAGAACCACTTGTTAGCGTTACGGACCAATTACTCACAACGACTAATACTAAAAACAATAATATAAAACAACATAAAAAAAAAGATTAAACTAAAACAAGGATAAAATTAACTTAAATGTGACTGTGTGTGTGGACTATATTTATAACAAAGGAAACAAAGTTGACTAATCGAGTATAACAAAGATGATTTATACTAAAGAACACAATAATAATACTTTAAATAATAATACTTGTTTAATATCTATTGACATAAGTATGAGATATCTCTACACCAGACTTAACTACTATAAAGTAACCTTAGTATATCATAAAACACTTGTGTCGTGAGTAAGACTTTCCTGTTCCTTCTTGATTTTCGTGTAGATATCCTATTTTAGTATTTAGAAGCGACTGCTTCTGGTACTGAATTGTGTCCGTTCATCATCTTTTCGGCAGATCTTCTCTTCATCCGACCTAAGGTCTCTTAGTTACAAGTTTCATAATGAGTAGTAAACACAAGAACTAATACATACCTCAAAGGATTAGCAAGCTGAAGTGGCATGAGCCATATTTTGAGAAAAACCGACAACCGTTAGGGTAAACGTGTTCTTTAGTGGAGACCGCGATTCAGCAAACGTAATGCAGGACGCCCTCCGACCATTTGGGATGACGATTTGCGAAAGACTGCTGGCAGATGCTGCACGCGGCAAACTGAAGACTTGCGCTATGGCACTCATATGGGGAGGCCTATGTTCAGCTGTGGACTATGATGGTGATGACTTAAGTAAGAAAAGTCAAAGACTGGATGTTTAGATGTTTGGATGTCTGTTAAATCTTCACGCCAAAAGTTCTGAACGGATCGGGCTGAAATTTCGCGTACCTACATTTTGTTCTCGGCCTGGAATAGATAGTCACTTTTTATCCCATTAAACAGTTCCCAAGGAAAATAACTATCTTCTTTCTTATTATAGAACGTAACCCCCTCACACTTATGGAAGGTTACGGGTTCACGTCCCGTCTAAGAAGAGATTTTCGAATAAATACTATTTAATTTTTAAGAATTAACCTGCGTGCGAAGCTAGCAGGAACTAGTTTGTATATTAAATTAACTACATACATATTATTATGAAGGCTATAATAGCTATAACATTTTGTTATAAGTTCTTCGTTCGTTTGTTTCTTATAAGTTCGTTACTTTAGTTATAAATCAACTTATAGACAACAGTGAAAAAATTATCAAAATGTACTGAGAATTGGCGAACATATTGGTGATAACCAAAGTAGTTATAGCTAGTCGCGATTCTTCATAAGTATTATGTTATTTTTTTAAGCTATGCGGGAAAAATACTAATCCCTATATTTTGGGCCCCATAAAATATATTTTTATGGGGCCAATTTGGGATCAATATGGTATTAGAATTATTACAATCTTATAATAATTGACGGAGAAATCGATGAACATACATAAAATAGAAGTCTGTAAAAAACATAGGTACAGCTGAACCGAGAACCTCCTCCTTTATTGAAGCTTTTTATATATAAAAAAGCTTGGAACGGGTTTTGCTTCAACTTAAAAACTAACAAGGCAAAGGTTTCTCGTAAAAAACAAAGTGACCACTTGTTTTACTTATGTTTTTATTTATATGATTTAAAGTTTCTGATGTATCCCAGGATCCTGTAAGGTCTATTTGATTTTTTAAGAACACAAAACAGTATAAAAATGTATATTATTTATTTTTTCGTCCCACAAAATATTTGCACACCCGAAAGTGGGTAAAACTAAGAACTTTTTTAGAAACATCAATTGCCAGAGTTTACCTTCTCTACATACTATTACGCTTACTGATAAGACGTATAATTATACGTGATAAGTGACCGGTACTTTTTGGTAATAATTATAGCACTTATCTACATTATTCATGTCACGATGAACCATGACAAGGCAAAAAAACTTAATATGCGATTTGCTTAAAATCCCATCTCTCAAATCATTATTTGGTTGTTATTACTGATAAATTACGAATACACTTTTATATTATCATTCTGATACGTGACTTCTTTTATTTTTAGTATTTATAGCGTATCTATACCGTACTCAAATCAGAGTTCATCCAAAGTTTGTGTAGATCGTTCCTACGTGTTCTTTTCTTTATTTGCAAGCTTTGTCGCTCTATCTCAGGCTATCCTAGTAAGTGGTTTAATGTTTAAATTTCTACATAATTCTACCTGTAAAATTTTAGAAATAGAACTCTTTTATCACATGACATGTTAATTCCACATTAACAAATTTATCATACCTTTCACTCTATTTATTAATGTTCATTGAATATTTGGTGCCCTCTGAGATAAAAATATTTTTAGCCTTTATGCAGATTCTCGCACCAATCTACTATTTACCTTAATCCAATATGCACTAGACGTAATCCATACTAATTAATATTTATATAAAGACTAGCGGTCCGCCCCGGCTTCGCACGGGCAGTTATTTTTTCGTCAATTTTCCAATGTTTTTAATACTTCATATCCTATTCCGGACTAAGAGAAATCCAACAAATCAAAAACCATGAAAATCGGTCTCGTCGTTCTTGAGTTCTAAATGGTGTAACTAACACGACTTTGTTATATCTATAAAGATATAATAATTTTTGATACTGTGTCACTTTTTCACGCCAAAACGGATGAACGAATCTTAGTGGAATTTGACAGGAAGGTACGGTATTCCGGGAATGGACTAAGACTACTTTTTATCCTGGTAAACGTTTGCTGTCTGGGAAGAAATGTAATTTGACAAAATTATCTAAATATTTCAGGTAAACAGACAAAACCATGGCAAGAGTGAAAGTGAGCCAGGGCTTGTTGGAAGGCGAGCTGGTGGACCTGGTGACGGGAGACGGGCAGTACTACAGCTTCAAGGGCATCCCCTACGCGGAGCCTCCTGTGGGGAAACTCAGGTTCAAGGTGAGCTAGCATCTAACTTGTAGAACGTAACATTGAACAACACAATCTACAAACATTTACTATTGTATTTTTTTCTGTTTTTTCATGCTCCCAAACATTGTTTAAATTTTACGATCAATTTTCCAGGCTCCTCGACCACCTCTGCCTTGGGATGGAGTGAGGAAAGCAACACAACATGGATCAGTGTGCTTTCAAGGAAATATTTTCACCGGCGCGGTCTCAGGCAGCGAGGACTGTCTGTATTTAAACGTTTACACACGTGATCTAAAGCCCAAGTCTCTCTTACCCGTGATGGTCTTTATCCACGGAGGTGGCTACAAAAGCGGTTCCGGTGATGTCGACAACTATGGTCCAGACTTCTTGGTGAACCATGGAGTACTCCTAGTCACTATCAACTACAGACTGGAAGCGCTAGGCTTCTTATGCCTGGATACAGCAGACGTCCCTGGCAATGCCGGTATGAAGGACCAAGTTGCAGCGCTGAAATGGGTGAAAGAAAATATTTCTAACTTTGGAGGAGACGCCTCAAATATCACGGTGTTCGGAGAGAGCGCCGGTGGCGCTTCCACTGTGCTCCACATGTTTTCACCAATGACTAAAGGACTTTTTCAAAGAGCCATTCCTATGAGTGGAGTCCCGGATTGTGACTTTTCAGTAGCGTACAGACCTCGTGAAAGAGCGTTTACACTGGGAAAACTTCTTGGAATAGATACGCAAAATTCCGAAGAGCTATTAGAGTTCTTACAAAATGTTCCAGCCGAAAAGTTGATTTCTACAAACCCCACAGTTATATCATCTGAAGAAATTACAAACAACCTATTGAAGATGTACCACTTTACACCAGTTATTGAAAAAGATTTTGGACAAGAACGTTTCTTGACTGAGCCAGTTTTTGAAGCGATAGCCAACGGCCGAATCCACAATGTGGATTTGCTAATTGGTTACACGAGTGAGGAAGCCCTGATATGCATGCAAATTATTGTAGATAAATATATTGCCCAGCACAACAGGCATCCAGAATTGCTTGCCCCTAGGAAGCTCCAGATCAAATGCAACCCTGACACTGTTCTCGACGTTTCGAAAAAAATCAGCAAGTACTACTTTAACAACAAACCAATTGACAAAGGCACCATTAAAGAGTTCGTCAAATTCTCCAGCGATGCTTGCTTCGTTTACGATATTCACAGATTTGCACGTAAATTACCGAAAGCTGGCAAGAATAAGAGGTATTTCTACAGATTCTCTTGCGTCTCTGAACGAAATATCTATGGAAACATAGGTGCTGAGTATGGGGTCTTAGGTACTTCTCATATGGATGATTTGTTATACCTGTTTGATCCAAAAGAGAACAACTTGCCTCTAGATAAGAACAGCAAGGGTTATAAACTGATCCAGCTAACAAACAAAGTGTTTACAAATTTTGCTAAATATGGGTAAGTTACATTTCGTGTTGCTCCTACGAATTTCTAAGGTTATGTCCATGATTTTAATGATAACAGATAAATTTTTAATAAAGCATATACAATAATTAGGGTTCCTTGCGGTAGAATTGCTAGATGTATTTAGTCGCCAATTTTATTTAAAAGTGACGTAGGTGTTTGTATTGTCAAACGACATTGAACGTATTTAGCCAATTTATGTTTAACAATTCTTATGCAAGCAGAGCCACACACAAAGTAGAGGTCAGTAATAGTAAAACATATAGTGATGGTTACTCATTCATGATGTTTTGCGGACATTTTAAGCCATTTACTATAATACTTTGATAAAAAAAAACTTTAAATCTGTTGTAGTTTTGGAGTCCTAGACAACAACTAATCGCGTCAGTTGCGTAGGGCTGGGAGAATATTGATGATTTTTTAACTTTGATCTCAAATTTAGTGCGGAGTGGCTAGTCTAGAGGTGCATCTAAACGACTTAACGTTGTTTTTAGTAATAAATCTCTTAATGTCAACAGACTCCAAAGCGACAATTGGTTCGTACTTTGTTTTAGCGTATTTTTGACCATAACCATTTAACCATTTGCTGTTTGCGTTTACAATGAGCGTAAAACAAGGTACATATAAAATAAGCTTTATTGGTGTTTGAACATTTATAAACTATGACTTTTTACTATCACTTATTATCTATTTTGTATGTGATTGATTAATCTAAATTGGCATATATAAGCTTTTTTGTGACAGCTTGTCTTCCGTCCGACACAGGCCTCCTCTAAAGATTTCCATAGTCTTTTTCTTTGCTGCACGGATCAAGTGGCTTTTACTTATTATCATCTTGCCATGTTTAAAATTGTCTGCCTCGATTTCTTTTGTTTTCTTTTGGATAACATTAAGTTATTGATTTTTTATTGCTAGCTTATTAATTGGTCACTGCAGATAACATTAACTTGAAACTTTAAGTAATATATATATCGTGCGCCGTTACTGATTAAATAAATAAAATAAATGAAAATTTCCAATACCTACAAATTGTGATGTTGAAATTTTAAAAAATACCTAGGGAACAAATGCGTTATCAAATGAAAGGTATCCATTTGTACATTTCAAAACAGTTTTTGATATTATAATAGGTTTCATACTTTTTGAAATATTTAAAAAACACGAAATTGATCTAATGATCGTATCGAATGTACAAAAAAGTTCTATGACCTCTTGGTCATCCAATGACAACCTTAATGATTATATCATCATGCTGATTCCTATTTCTTGTTTCAGTACTCCAACGCCCGACGGCTCCCTTGGCCTGACCTGGCCGGAGTACGACGCCTCCAGCCGCCGGTTCGTGGATATCGGAGATCAGCTCACAGCTGGGGCTAATCCTCATGCTGATGTTTACGACTTTTGGAAGGGAATCTTTGAGTTTGCTGGCGTTGACTATTAAGGCGTTCGTTTTAAGAGTTCTGTTTTTAGTTTGATATTGGATTGTATAAGTAGAATATTTTTAGTAATTAACGCTTTCACTGCCCAGCCTCCGCCTCATGGGACGCTGGAGGATATCTACGCCGTGGGTCATGAAAGTGTTAACGGCTTAGGCTATAAAACTTTTTAAATATTATTTTTTTATATATACCTACGCAAAATGGGGCATATCAGCCGCATGAATTGCCTATTCAAACGATTAAAACATCGGAGCATTTTTCCATTATAAATTAAGTTTTTTTATTCGAATAGTGTTTAAGTAAATCGCATTTTGCATATTTTTACGTCACATGTTATCGTTCTTTATTAAAAACAACAATATCTTACGTTTGGTTTTTTCATTTGATAAGGAACACAGCCACAGATTAGGTAATGTTGCTTCGGAACATACCTTATAATTGTCTAGCTAGTTACAGAATGATTCTAGTTCAACAGAAAGTAGTGCGTTACAAATTTTGGTCAATAGCAAGATAAAAAAATCTTTAATTTTATCTACTAATTTCCGGTTTTCGGATTTTTCTCTTTACTTGTGCTATAAGACCTTGCTTCTTGACAAATTTCATGACTTTAGGTCAACGGGAAGTACCCAATAGGTTTTGTGTGCATGTGATTCCCTAGGAAATATCAAAATATTTAGCCATATATGTCTGTAACTTTTGATTGCGTTGACTTAGAAGTTTAATTTATATTGCGGCTCCAAGAAGTTACGAACCTGAGTGTATGGTGTGAACTTCAACTCAATACTTCCACGCGTTTCTGAGAAAAGAGGGTTGACTTGACAGACGGACAACAAAGTGATCCTATAAGAGTTTCTTTTTTCCTTTTCATATTGCACCTATAACAAGACCGATGTGGCGCGGCAGCCGAAGGTCCGCCTGCGAAGCAGAAGGTCGATTTCCGGCTACAACCTTTCGGCGGACAAACCTTTGTACAATCTGCAATTGTTTGTTCCAGAAATTCTGTGTATTTCTAGATACAATAAAAATATATTTCAATATTATGAATTATATTATCTGTAGCTTGGGAATAGATGATGCTGTGTGGATTGTCCAGCATTTTTTTTTATAAATTAATTATATTATTTTGAAGCATTAACTGGTGAGAGATTAATTAGTTAGACACTAAAAACAACATTATGTTGCCTTATCAATTGAATCTAATGCTAAATACTTTGTTTATTATAATGCGGGTAACGACAACAGATAAGTAAATGATAATGATAACGCAAACAAGCCAAACAGTCTTCACGCGTTGTAGAGCAGGTTCTCCGACACAAATAACAATGAGACCTAAAACAAGACTGACCGGACTTAAGGTGAATAATATCGCCAAGTATGTATTTTCTAAAAATCCGGAAATAAGCAATATAAATAGGCAGTGACTACTGACTGAGTGGAATGCGTTATCGATTTAAGAAAATATTATGTTTGTAAAATAAAATGATATGTATAGGTTCCCATGAAAGTATTCTACCAACATCTTGATTAATTTCAATTAAAATTTAAATTAATCAAGTAATTTTTTTATAACCTATATAACATATACATATAGCATTAAATAACCCAATAACCATTCTAAGAATTAAAATTTAAATACCTTTTTAGGGTTCCGTACTGAATAGCAGAGTATCTAAATACAGATTTCAGATTTTATTTATTGATGATCATACAAGTCATGTATTGCCAACGTTTTCGCTAATTTCTCAACCCCCTAAAAAAATCCTGGCTCCACGGAGTGCAAATTAGACGAAGATGTCATGCGTGCATTTGCAACGGGCAGTCAACACATTAAAAGACATTTTTAATTTAAAAAAAAGTTTATTAAATCTTTATTATTTCAGAAATTTTGTATTTTTAATTTCAAAGCTGAGTAGCTTTCGTACCCACCCATGGAAAAAGAAGATAGTAGAGAGAACAGAGATTTTAAGTTATAACACGAGTCTCTAGTAAATACTACAGACTCGTGTTACAACTTAAAATCTCTGTTTACGATTCGCTAGATTTTTTGCTTGTGGAACGCAGAAATAATTAAAAAAAACAAAAAAAATTAGGTATATCGCGTCTACCCGCGTCGAATCACCTTAATAAAAAGTACTTGGTTAGTTTTGCTTGATATCATCGAACAAAACTAACCTACGAACGGATGAACGAGGTCTAGATGACCCGGTAAATATCGTATCAAATTCAAATTATTTCATACCTTTCCTTTTGTTAAACCATTCTTTAAAAAAATATTCATATTGATGATGAAGCTGATGATAAAAAAAATCGATCGCCCCTTCACAAACTCAACACAACGTATTAAAATTTGCTAAGAGTGAGACGGGCAGTCATTCCATCCACGACACAGCTCGCCTTAATGTACAAGGTGGCTCAAGTGGTGATGTAACGTTGTTAAACGAACACGTTCATAATATTGATATTTGTAAGCATGATAGGACGTTTGCATGATAAAGCCATCAGTTAGGTACAAAAGTCTTATAACTTTCTGTGGTATCAGATAACTGATAAAGATTAGCATTGGTGATTGTAGTTTTTTTAATCATTCGTTTGCTGGTGCGTGTATTGTTAACCAACAGGATAAAATATTTCATTTTCCGGTGAGTGGAAAGTGGGTGCTATATATCTCATTTGTTTATAGTTCTGAAATGACAGATTATCTTATTCGACAGGTATTACTTGTGGTTAGTTTCTAATTTGGTTGCGTGATTACCAAACCATGAAAAGGCAATTTTAAATTTGTTTTGTCCACTGTTTGGACCGATTATAAAATATTCGTGGAGCATATGAAATGTTTCGTACTTTTAAATTATGATGGTCATTTATTGATTTTGATTTTACAAGCGTATTATCATGCAAGAAACTTAACAAATTAGTCCCAAATATGAAAACGTACGAATTATCTGAGTTATCATCAGGTAAGTCGTACGTTTTCATATTTGGGTCTCATTTGTTAAGTTTCTTGCAACGGCAACGTACCGAAAAGTATATTCAATTGATAAGTAATACAAAACGATACCATCTTATTTCTTATTTCATAGTAATGACTACTTATACAGCTTTTTACTTATGTATTAAATTTGACTTGTCTAAGTGCTTATTTTGTGAGCCTAAAGAAATATAGTTATTGAGTTTGAGTTTGATAAGTAATCTAAATGTTTCAGGTTATAGAAGCAAATATGGCAAGAGTGAAAGTGAGCCAAGGCTTGTTGGAAGGCGAGCTGGTGGACCTGGTGACGGGAGACGGGCAGTACTACAGCTTCAAGGGCATCCCCTACGCGGAGCCTCCTGTGGGGAAGCTTAGGTTTAAGGTGAGCTCGTGATACAAAAAAAAGTCTAAATTGTGGGGTAAAGAAAAGATTAAATCAGCCCGTTAGCTGGACGTCATCATCGCCTTTAAAAAAAGTTTTTTAATTAAATACATAATGTATATTCAAATTAAATCATTTATTTGCAGTCGTGGGTCAAAAATATGTACTTAAGTGAACATAAAATATAGGTAAGCACCAGACATGTGTTGCCTTAATCTAGGACATGCTAAATATTTATTTCGAGTCAGCAGTAGACATCTAATAATAAATTACACAACAATAAATTTTAAGTTACACAGTCATGAAAGAATAATTAAATAGAGGTCAACATATAATTAATACACAACAAGTCAAAATCAATTCATTAGTAACATAATGAACGGGACACTGCATTATAATAAAAATAATATTAAAAAATATTTGTATTAAAAAAATTAGATATGTATTGGATATTTTAATGTGATAATTAAATAACACATAAAAAATATGAATTAATTAAAACATTATTATTACTGAATTTTGATGTCGCAATCTCACAAAAAATCATTAATATGTTAATAGTGTTTGTTTATGATCATGGTCAATGAAGGGACCTTTAGGTTTTGAAATTTTTTGGTGCAATTGCACAGAAAGTTTTTTAATCAATGCTATTTTAGCACTAGTTTGACACAGACGTTGCTGGTCAAGTCTACTGCGAGTGTTAATTTTCTTGTCAAAAAGATTGGTGTTAATTCCTACAAAAACAGCCGTTTCTGAAATCTAGAGTTCTGGAACTGTTAATACATTTGATGTTATAATGTACTTACTTACAGCTATCTGTTGTCTTTAGATCATACATTGCTCTGATAAATCGTTGACGCAAGGTTGACGATTAAAATAATAATAATATTTTAAGAGTCAGCCAAATTGGCTCGATAGTAATATCTAGCCAATTCATTATTTTATGTAAGGTTTCATCAACTCAAAGAATGTACATTTGATTATTGCAGTGCTGTCATGTGTGAAAAGTACCATAGGATGTTTGGTGGCCGAGGGTAGGTCGTTAATGTAACTTAAGAAAACAGTGGTCCAAAGACAATACCCTGAGGGACAACGTATTAGACTATTCTGCTACTTCTTTTTTCGATTTCGTGGATATTATCCTTAAATCTTCCTCTCTATAAATTGAGTAAGATTTGAGGACATCATACGTGTTCCCTCTGATCTCTTACCGAAATAGTTTGTCTTGAAGTATATAATATGAATAGTTCCTTTAATTTTATCATGACCTTATTTGTACAATCCTTTACTTATTCTACAAAACAAAGAGTACATAAAACTTATTGTATTCTGAATCATAATGCAGCCAATTATGCCGTGGGAACGAAAGTCCGAAAGGTAATTGTAGCATGGCTCGCTAACCTTATATCTACAAAGTGGAACTCAATTGGCAAATTCATAAGAACTTTATCGGCACATAATATAACTAAGCACGAAATCTAAATACGATAATCTACTAAGTAAACGCAGATTATTCGCATATTTTGCTGTGCTATTTTATTGTGTTGATAATTACACTATCATATTTCAGGCTCCTCGGCCGCCGCTGCCATGGAATGGGGTAAGAAAAGCAACAGAACATGGAGCGGTCTGCCCTCAAGAAGATATCTTCACCGGCCAGATAATTTTAGGCAGCGAAGACTGTCTGTACTTGAACGTTTACACACGAGACCTGAAGCCCAAGTCTCCCCTTCCCGTCATGGTGTTTATCCACGGAGGTGGCTACAAAAGCGGTTCCGGTAATGTCAACAACTACGGTCCAGACTTCTTGGTGAACCATGGAGTACTCCTAGTCACTATCAACTACAGACTGGAAGCGCTAGGCTTCCTCTGCCTGGATACAGTAGACGTCCCAGGCAATGCCGGTATGAAGGACCAAGTCGCAGCGCTGAGATGGATCAAAGAAAATATTGCTAGCTTTGGAGGAGACGCCTCGAACATCACGGTGTTCGGAGAGAGTGCCGGTGGCGCTTCTACTGCGCTTCACGTTGTTTCACCAATGTCTAAAGGACTATTCCAAAGAGCTATTGCTATGAGTGGAGTGCCGAATTGTGACTTTTCAGTAGCGTACAGACCCCGAGAAAGAGCGTTCATACTTGGTAAACTTCTCGGAAAAGATACTCGAAATCCCGAAGAGCTATTAGAATTCCTACAAAATGTTCCAGCCGAAAAGTTGATTTCTACAAACCCCACAGTTATATCATCTGAGGAAATAACAAACAACATACTGAAGATGTATCACTTTACTCCGGTTATTGAAAAAGATTTTGGCCAAGAGCATTTCTTGACTGAGCCGGTTTTCGAAGCGATGGCCAATGGTCGAATCAACAATGTGGATGTGCTTATTGGCCACACTAGTGAAGAAGTTCTTATCGGCATGCCACTTTTCGTAGATAATTATATCCCTCAGTACAACAGGCATCTTGAAATGATTGCCCCCAGGAAGCTCCTAATTAAGTGCGACCCTGACACGCTTCTCGACGTTTCAGAGAAAATTCGCAAATTCTACTTCAACGACAAACCAATTGACAAACACACCATTAAAGAGTTCGTGAAATACGCTAATGATTCTTGCTTTGTTTACGATATACACAGATTTGTCCGTAGATTACCAAAAACCGGCAACAACAAGAGATATCTCTACAGATTCTCTTGCCTTTCTGAGCGAAATATATTCGGAAACTTAGGAGCTCCGTATGGAATCTACGGTGCCTCTCATTTAGATGATTTGCTGTACCTGTTTGATCCAAAAGATAAGAACTTGCCTCTAGATAAGAATAGCAAAGTTTATCAACTGATACAGTTAGCGAACACGGTCTTCACCAATTTTGCTAAATATGGGTAAGTTACGATCCATAGAACTTAATGATAGTTATTATTTATTTAATAAATGGTGTTATGGTGATAGAAGGTAATTATAAATATAGGAAGAACAAAGGTGGGTACAACCTTGGTTCCTCCAAATTTCTATTGAATGTATAAATGGTGGTAGCTGAAGGGAAGAGTTGGAGTCCCAACCCTTTCCGTGGGTGTCGTAAGAGGCGACTAAGGGACATACACCGGGGGGCGGGCAGCAGCGCCTCTCGCAGAATAGATCTACCACCGAACTGCGATCCCCAACCCGCATGCCCAGCGTGGGGATTATGGGCATTACCCCCCACGAGATAAAAAATCAGGGGGAGGCCTACGTCTAGCTGTGGACCATTATAGGCTGTTGAGGTGAGGTGAGGTAGCTGGTGGGCGCAAAGTGTAAGTGCCAAGTGGGCTGTTCTGGTCTCTCGTATCACAGTTTGATGAATATTATGTATTTATTACGCATTATTTCAAGTGTAATTACATCATGTCATCGCCACATTTGTCTAAAACTACTACGTACTTTTGCTCTCTGTTTCCAGTAGCACATCATCATCATTAGCCTATATTAGTTCATTGCTGGACATAGACATCTTGTAATGAGCGCCATAGCGCCCTGCTTTCAGCTTGCCGCATCCAGCATCCGCAGTCATTCGCTTTCATTCTATTAACAGTGCATTTCTCCTTCCAGTACTCCAACTCCTGATGGTTCTCTTGGTCTGACCTGGCCGGAGTACGATGCCTCCAGCCGCCAGTTCGTGGACATCGGAGACCAGCTCACAGCTGGGGCTGATCCTCATGCTGATGTTTACGACTTTTGGAAGGGAATCTTTGAGTTTGCTGGCGTTGAATTTTAGGGCATTTTGTATCTCATGCACGGCAATTCCAACACGCTGAATATGTAATGTGCATCATGGGCACACCAAACGTATTTTAGAGACAAGACCTAAAGTTGAGTTTTCATAGATTTTTTTGAATGGTTCCTTTTACATAAAGGAACCATTCTAAAAATCTATGAAATCGCGATCACGTAGCGAGACGTTACATACTGAATTCAAATCTATTGTTTTCCTGTCACTACGACTTTGTAATTTAGGTACTTATAAGCATTTTTATGATATTCATCATCATCATCATGTCAGCCCATATACGTCCACTGCTGGACATAGACATTATTTTATGATATTATGCAAACCCAATTTTAATACTCGATTGCTGTAAATCTTTTCCTTGTAAACCAATGGTATTAAACGAAATTCTTGTCCATATTATAATAATGGTGCGTTGACAATATTATATTATATTTATTGAAAATTTCATAGTTTATCATTATCAACCAGCCAGCTTCCTCTTGAAATATATATACTCCACAGCATTGTTAGTAATAAAATAATTTCTTTACAAGCGTCATTATTTTGTGTTGTATTTATATGGCATACAATAATGGGCAATATGAAATATAAAACACGTGTTTTGTAATCTATGGCTGAGGTAATTCGGAAAATACATATTTTGTTACTTTTACTGTCATCATTCCTATTGTAACACTACTAGTTAGTTGTCTAGCAATCATATTAGGCACGAGTATCTGTCTTATGTTTAAATTGGCAAACAATAACCAGGGTCTCGTGCAAATAGACAAATACAGGTATAGAATATACATAGGTAAGGTGAGGTAGCAAATATTCATAGATAATCCCTGTTCCAATATTAGATACTAAATTATTATTCCGAGTCCCGGATAATTCCATAAACTACCAAACCCAATTTCGTTACAATCACGATAACGCCTACAAAATCAATAACTATCTCCAAAATTTCAATCTTCATACACTTCCATACCTACCAATAATGGTAAAGTTTGTCTGTACCTATTTAACTTTTTAAAATCAGTATTTCATCTCATGCTTACTTATAAATCAACAAAAAAAAACTTTTTTATAATGTTTAAAGAGGTATACTCAATCACTAAGTTTGGGCAGTAATGTCTAAATCGTGAAAAATATATGTTTTTGTGTATTATGAATTTAAATGATGGAAGCTTTTTTATTTGAGAATGTCATCAAGTGAAATTTAGATTGATAATATGCAAATTGAACTGAAGGGTTAAGAAATAATAAATGATTAAGTTTTTTGTGGTCGAAATGACGTAAAATATATTTAAAGACAAATTAATAAAGTAGAGAAATAATAAAATATGTAATATTTTACTTATTATTTATTTCTCGCAATCAAAGTGAAAAGAAGAGTTTTCAATCGGGTCAAAATAGAAATAAAACGTCAAGTGCGAGTTAGACTCGCGCATCAAGGGTTCCGTACAAACTCCTACTCTTTAGCAAAGAAATCAGTCAAATCCAGACGAATAAGGCACAATAATTTTCTGATTTGATAACGATTATGACGTAACTTATTTAGTCCCTCTAACTATTGGCGTCTCGAGACTAAATAAGTTACGTCCAACCCTAGTGTAACAATGTACTATTTTGTATGAATAAACCACAAATTTACGGTTTTCTGATTTTTCCCTTTATTCGTGCTATAAGTCATTGCTTCTTGCTAAATTTCATGGTTCTAGGTCAACGGAAAGTACCCTACAGGTTTTTGGTCCATGGCAAGATTCGATTTTTTTTTTTTGTGAATATACTAAAAATTTACGGTTTTCGGATTTTTTCCTTTACTTGTGTTATAAGACCTAGCTTCTCACCAATTTTCATGGTTCTAGGTCAACGGGAAGTACCCATAAGGTTTTTGGTCCATGGCAAGATTAAAAAAATATTTTTTCCGTGAATAAACTACAAATTTACGGTTTTCAGATTTTTCCCTTTATTTCTGCTATATGACCTTGCTTCGTGCCAAATTTCATGGTTCTAGGTGAACGGGAAGTACCCTATAGGTTTTTGGTCCATGGCAAGATTAAAAAAATATTTTTTCTGTGAATAAACTACAAATTTACGGTTTTCGGATTTTTTCCTTTATTCGTTTATTCGTGCTATAAGTCATTGCTTCTTGCTAAATTTCATGGTTCTAGGTCAACGGAAAGTACCCTACAGGTTTTTGGTCCATGGCAAGATTCGAATTTTTTTTTTTTGTGAATATACTAAAAATTTACGGTTTTCGGATTTTTCCCTTTACTTGTGTTATAAGACCTAGCTTCTCACCAATTTTCATGGTTCTAGGTCAACGGGAAGTACCCATAAGGTTTTTGGTCCATGGCAAGATTAAAAAAATATTTTTTCCGTGAATAAACTACAAATTTACGGTTTTCAGATTTTTCCCTTTATTTTTGCTATATGACCTTGCTTCGTGCCAAATTTCATGGTTCTAGGTGAACGGGAAGTACCCTATAGGTTTTTGGTCCATGGCAAGATTAAAAAAATATTTTTTCTGTGAATAAACTACAAATTTACGGTTTTCGGATTTTTTCCTTTACTTGTACTATAAGACCTTGCTTCTCACTAAATTTCATGGTTCTAGGTCAACGGGAAGTACCCTATAGGTTTTGTGTGCATGTGATTCCCTTGGAAAATTGAAAAAAAATAGACATAAACAGCTGTAACTTTTGATTGCGTTGACTTAGAAGTTTGATTTATGTCGAGGCTTCAAGAGGTTACAAACCTGCGTATATGATGTGAATATCAACTCGATAACCCTACGCGTTTCTGAGAAAAGTGGGTTGACAGACGGACAGACGGACAGACGGACAGACGGACAGACGGACAGACGGACAGACGGACAGACGGACAACAAAGTGATCCTATAAGGGTTCCTTTTTTCCTTTTGAGGTACGGAACCCTAAAAAATACATACTACCCTTGTAAAAAAAATATATTTTATTTTAAACCACTTAGAGAGCTGTTATATGAAAATAAACTGATTATGAATTGTTCACTCTTAAATTACGTTGCTACATAGTCCCCAGTATACAGTGTGGAAATTAAACTCAGGCCCTGGAGGGAAACTACTTAAAATCCTTAAGCTAGCTCATTTTACTTAAAGGAGACATTCCTTTATTTTTAAAAAGAAACAAATCTGCATTAAAATATTTTTTTAAACTCGCTTGCTTCGCCCGGGACTCGAACCAACTAAAATTTAAAAAAATAAACACTCTTTATTTTATTATACTAATCGGTAGTATTAATATTCAGGATAAAGTTTCTCTAAAAAATATTTGGTTACTGTTCACTTTTAACAAGTAAAAGACACGTAACAGTTCTGTTATCTCTCCAACACAACACGATTAGATGGCCTGCAAGAAGTCCAGACCTGACGCCCATGGACTTCTTTTTATGGGGTCATGTAAAAAATGTTGTTTATGAAACTTGCTATGAAACCGTTCAAGAGCTAAGGATTGCGGTAGAAAATGTTATCAGGGGCATACACCACAACACTTTGCTGAAGGCTACAAGAAATGAATTTCAACGGCGACTAATGTTGTGTAGCCGGAACGACGGGGCTCATTTCGAACAATTTATCAGTTAAATAATTTAAGTGTTACAAAATTGATAGTAAAATAAAGTTGATGTTAGATTTAACGATTATTTTTATTTTTAAGACCAAATGTTTGTTAGAGAAACTTTATCCTGAATATTAATACTACCGATTAGTATAATAAAATAAAGAGTGTTTATTTTTTTAAATTTTAGTTGGTTCGAGTCCCGGGCGAAGCAAGCGAGTTTAAAAAAATATTTTAATGCAGATTTGTTTCTTTTTAAAAATAAAGGAATGTCTCCTTTAAGTAAAATGAGCTAGCTTAAGGATTTTAAGTAGTTTCCCTCCAGGGCCTGAGTTTAATTTCCACACTGTATATATAAATAATGCTGGACAATTCACACAGCCCCAAACTAAGCAGTGTTATGGGGACTAGTTAACTGTTATACACACATAATATGGTACAATACATAGATATTTTTTATTATACATAGAAAACGACCAGAAGACCCTGAACAAATGTTTGCAGATCGTACAATCATTAGTCCCGGGGCGGGAATCGCACCCGCAACCAAATGCGTCGCAGGCAGACCTTCGCCCACCGCGCCACAGAGGTCGTCGCTACGAAGCTACTTCTCTTGAAGTACCATAAACAATGTCGCAGGCTGAAGCTAGCTTCCAATAATTAAGTTAGCTAGGTCGATACTCCTCGGTCGACCTTGTACTTGGGCCCTTGAAACATCCGAAGAACCGCAATAAAGTACGCAGGTAACTTGATAGAGACGGCCACAAACCAGTAGAGTTACGAATAAAACCTAGGTATCAGTCTAGAATTCATTTATATATATTTTTTACAACATTTGTATTATTTTTGGCTGTAATTTTATTTTAATTTTCGCAAAGGTTTAGACTGTTTTTTTTTCTATTTTTAGTTACAATATCAGTTGATTAGGTTACAATATCTATTTATTGTATACCTATAAACAATAATACTACCTCCTTTGGCTATGTGGGTGAGTGAGGAAGATCGGTCAGGTATAGACCTGATTGAGCTTCCTCAAGAATCAATCAATCAATTTTTTTTCTTTATCGTCGATAGATCTTCATTCGGTCGTCTGCCAAAATGCCCCGCGCCGTGCTTGCGCAGTAGTTCCTTACATTAGGGGCGCAAATCGCTCTCAACTGAGGGCCTGCGGAGGGGTGAGGAAGCTCGGTCAGGTGGAGGGCGAGGAGTATCTATTCTTTGTGATAATAGTTTACCTACCTAATTGCCTATTAAAGTAACTATAGTAGAAGACTGCGCTCAAACATCAGAAAAGAGCGAGCAAAAACACAAGTAATTATTATAATCTGTTTCGCTCACACAAAGCTGGATCCACGAATGTAGTCAATCATAATCAACTGTTATCTATTAATATCGATTAGAAAAATAAAGTAGAAATGCAAACCAGTTCTAGCTCAGACACTGGCGTAGGTACAGTTTCTTCAACAGGCGTGATGCAAGTGACTGTGAGCGAGGGTATTCTAGAAGGAGAGTTGGTGAAGAATGAGCTGGCAGAGTTCGTCAGCTTCAAGGGCATTCCTTTTGCCGCACCTCCCGTGGGGGAATTGAGGTTCAAGGTTGGTATTTTTTAATATAGTGGATATACATATAAGAGCCGAGTTTCTCTGGATTACTTACATTTAATCAAATAAGCAATAATTTTTACAGATTCATGAGATTGGTCATTTTATTAATAATTCGCAAAATTATGTGAAACATAAAAAAGTTTTGTTCTACGTAAGTAATTTAAAAAATAAGTAATTTTACCACATTTAAAATCAATAACTCTTTCCTCATAGATGACATGTAGACATGTGTCACAAACAAAAGGTTGATTTTATAGATAAGATTAAGTAGTTGGTATCGCTTCTAAGTACGTTGTTCTGGGTTTTTGTAGGTATTTCATTTTCTAATGTTAAAAAACCGTGAATAGTGTAGTGTAACATGTAGCTCCATTTATATTGTTAGCAGAGTTAGCTTAGCTAAAGCAGAGTCCCTCGTGTCTACATACAAGTTCATACTTAGCTAGAGCGAGGAGGCTGTCTCACTAAGGAGAAGTAGGAAAACTTACTTGTTATTTAAAAACACACGGAGTGCTACATACGTAGTCGCTATATGACACTATTATTAATTCAATATTTACTCTCCTCAAATTGCTAAAATAAATAAACGGCTTAAATAGAAATAGACTTTTTCGCGCGGGTTCGTATCCTGCCGAAATCGAAAAATTTTGGGACATTATTAAATATTCTGGGAAAAATAATTTATTGTTTAATAATGAAGTATCCACTTTTTTATTATTCTTAGTCTTATTGTAAAATAAAACTCAACACAAAAACTCCATACCGATTTTATAAGTGGCTGCAGTTTCTATCTTTATTGTTTTCAGGCTCCCAAACCTCCAACAGCATGGCTTGGTGTCCGCAGCGCCAAGAAGTTCGGTTTCGACAGCTACCAGTTCGATCCCTTGATGGGACCCGGACATCCGGTCGGCTCCGAAGACTGCCTCTATCTCAACGTCTATACCCCAAAACTCAACCCCCCCACGCCGATACCAGTCATGGTATTCATACACGGCGGAGCCTTCCTCTGGGGCAGCGGTAACGACGATCTTTACGGTCCGGAGTTCCTTGTCAGGAAAGGAGTGATCCTCGTCACAATCAACTACAGACTTGAAGCCCTTGGATTTCTCAGTTTAGACACAGAAGACATCCCCGGCAACGCTGGTTTAAAGGACCAAGTGGCTGCACTCAGATGGGTCAAGAAAAATATCAACAATTTTGGCGGAGATCCGGAAAATATCACCATTTTTGGAGAGAGCGCTGGCGGAGCCAGTGTCAGCTTACACCTCATTTCTAACATGAGCAAAGGCCTTTTCAAAAGAGCTATCTGCATGAGTGGTTGCCTCATCAACTCATGGGCTCATGGATTCGAAGCTCGGGAAAAGGCGTTAAAGTTAGCTAAAAAACTCGGTTGTGACTCTGAAGACGACAAAGATTTGTACGAATTCTTTAAAAAAGTGCCGAAAGAAAAACTAGTTAGCCTTGATTTACCGGTGGTCAAATATGATGGTTTAGTTGGAATGGCATTTGGTGTTGTGAACGAGAGAAAATTTGGGGACAACGAAATATTTTTCAATGAAAACGAGTGTGATATTTTAACAAAAGGGATCCACGACGACGTAGAAGTAATGACAGGCTACACGAGCGACGAAGGCATTATTGCAATGGCCCAAGGTATAAGTATTCAGCATTTGTTGACAGAGGCAACTGATTTCAAGCAGTTTTTCACCCCAACATCGATCAGAAGAAACTGTAACATTAGGACTCAACTTGAAGTTGGGAGAAAGTTAAGTAAATTTTATTTGGAAAAGCCTGTTGCAACGCATCAAGATTTGGATAAGATTTTTAAGTTTCTCAGTATGGATTCCTTCGTTTATGGTACGATTCTGTTTGGGCAATACTTGTCAAGGAAGAGCAAGGTATACTTATACAAAATGAGTTGTCATTCAGAAAGAAATATTATGAGCGATTTTTACAAAATTCGTGACTCGTTGGGAGGGAGGAAGGTTACTTGTCATGCTGACGACTTGTTCTACCTGTTCCCGGTGAAGCTGGCCCAGCTGAAGGTAGAGAAGAATTCGGAAGCTGAAAAGCTGATTGATCAAATTACAGCGTTTTGGACAAATTTTGCAAAGTTTGGGTAAGTTCCAGATGACATTAAAACTATCTGAGTTTATGTTGTCGTACTAAGTAATATTCTAAAGGTTTGGTTTCTGCCGTTGTGAAATGTTTGACCATAGACAACTCCAAAGTTACTGAATAGAGTAAAAGTTCTGAGTGCTAAGTATGGACTGTGTAATACTTTAATAGTATTTTTTGTGATATCGCGTTTGTGATTTTTTGCACTTTGACAAATGTAGACTACGGTAAGCAGATAGAGCACTACCAACAAAGCTCGATATGACAAAACTTAGTCCAGGGACTCTCTTACTCTCAGTAGGTACTGCACTGAACATCGTCGTCGCCTCGGACACGTCGACACAAATCATAAAAAAAAATTAACTCACTGCAACATTCATAGATATATCTTTATTTGGATCTTAGATTTCCTCTTGCGATCTATGAGCCTTACCAACAAAAATAATCCAAACACGTTAATCAGATAGGTAAATCACGCTGCTATCACAGCAAAGCGATAGTATCTCTCAACAATTATCTTGATTACGAAGGCTAAAACGAATCTATGTGTGAGTTGACAAGCATAATTATATCTTCGGCGCTCTCACACACACGAGCTCACAAATAAGAAAATGAGTCGTATTTATCATACTATTTGGCTACACCTCGTTTATGTCTACTAACACTCTAAGCATTTTTCGTCTAAGACTTCAATAGTTCTCGATTACTTTTATCGTGGTCTTTTTCTCACCTTTTGACTTACTAAGTTGATGTCTGGCTCCGTAGAATCTATCTTACTTTGATGAAATTCCTGATCACCTACAAAGTTGTCCACATCATCATTATCAATTATAGCTTTTACTGGTCCACAGCTAGACAGTAGCCACCACAGATAAGCCCTTGTGGCTCTTATTATGTGGATAATGCCATAGTTGGTCTACCAAATGATAATTACCTATTTTCTACAGAAACCCCACTCCTAACGGCACCCTGGGTGTACAGTGGACTGCCTTCACGGTGGACAACCAACATTACCTGGACATTGGCAACCAGTTGAAACTCAAACAGAATCCGGAGAAAGATGACATGACCGTATGGGATGAAGTGATAAAGAATTACATGCCGAATAGTACTTTTAAAGTCTGAGAACTTAATGATTAAATATAAAGAATTATACATTTCTGAATCAAACCAGATAAATATATTTTACTAGATTTTTCCCGCAGTTTCACCCACGTTGAATTCGAATTTCACATTTCTAGGGGGATAAGAAGGTCTTTTTCACGAATATTCCGTAAATTTCCAGGGGAATTTGATGTTTTACCAGGATATGTAGCCTATGTTACTCTAAACCGTTTCAACTAACTCTATGCCAAAAATCAAGTCGAGTGGTTGCTCAATTAGAGCGTGAAGGAAGGACAAACAAACAAACACACTTTCGTATTAATAATGTTAGTATAGAAGTATAGATTACTATCATAATATAGCGTTTAATAGTATAGCGTTTATTTGCATTTGATATGCTTTTAAAAGTCATATTTATTTTAGAAAGATGAAGAGAAGTCGAGATGCAGGCCGAGTTCCGTTGGAAGCAAAACTTTCGATAAGTGTTTCATGTATTATATTTTCTAAGTGTAATGTACAGTAGGGTTCATCATAAGTGACCCCCTGGCAAATTTTAAGTCACGTCATGACATAGTTTTTTGGTTTTTCACATTAAATTTGCTATTTTATTTAACGGCTATGGTAATTTTAACGAAAGATTCTGGTTTTACGTAACAGGGTGGTACAAACAGCAACAATTAACGTAGATACAATGAATATTATACACGTTGTTTCAGAATAACGTATCGGTAGGTCCATAGAGGAATTAGAAGGAAACTACTGGTAAAATCTGACCGAAATAAAGCAAGAACCTGATGTGTAGTATCCTATACGTGGATTGATGTTGTACTGATTACTTGCATAGCAACTTGGAGAGGATCGAATTCAGCCTAAATTTAGCTTTTTTTCGTGTTTGGACCACATTGAGCGGAAGGAAGTGGGACGAACGCGGAATACCTCGGAAAAACTGGTAGGTACCTACCCTAAGCAAAGGTGTACATTCATTTAATGATTAAAATGGTCATAACATTCTATCATTGTGACTTGCTAAGATTTTCTAGAAGGGTGTTGGTTTCGTAATACATAACTAACATAGTTCTAGGTAAATTACATACATGTGTTTGTGGTAAAGATACACTATTGGTATCTAATCAGGCAATTTGTTCGTTAGATAAAACGTAAATATCACTGTAGTCAGTTGTGTGTTAGCAATGGTGCTGGTAACCGTGTGTGAAGGTAGCCTAGAAGGGCAATACGTACAGAATGAGCTCGCAGAGTACATGGCATTCAAGGGAATACCTTATGCTGCACCACCGGTTGGAGATTTGAGGTTCAAGGTACGTTAACAAAATTTATAGAATCAACCATCACTGCTTATCGCGATCTCGCAAATAAAACATTGTTCTTGGTATTGATACACTGCTAAGAGCAAGGTTTTACGACAAACTTAAAGTAGGTATAGATAAAAATTAATGTCTACACACCAACATGCCGACACAGTACAGCTTGGAGGCTTGTAGATAATGTCGTCGTTATAGAGAATCCTATCAGCTACCTGCCGGTGACCTGTGTCGCGCGCGACATGATGGCTTAAATGCATCTGAAGGCCGATGTGATATTATGTACGTTTTCCAACTTGTAATGTGAAGCCACTGATTAACAGTGTGTAGTACTCTTCACAAAACCAACATTGGTGATTAATTGTTTATGCAAATTTATGGATCAGATTAATGAAGATGATGGAGGTAATTGTGACCTTGGTTTAACTAGAGTCCAAATGTAAATATCTCCCTACTTGATTTCTTTAAATGAAACTCGTTAGATACATATATCCACTTTGCGGCTACACATCTAGTTATTTCGTCTAATATTCTAGTCGCCTCAACCTGCGGTGCCATGGAGCGGAGTGCGCAGCGCTAAGGCGTTCGGATCCATATGCTACCAGAATGACATCATCATGTCGCCTGGTCAGCACATCGGTTCCGAAGATTGCCTCTACCTCAACGTCTACACGCCAGAAGTGAAGCCCACCGCGCGTTTCCCAGTCATGGTGTTCATACACGGCGGAGCCTTCGTCTGGGGCAGCGGCAACGACGAGGTCTACGGTCCAGAGTTTCTCGTCAGAAAAGGAGTGATCCTCGTCACGATCAACTATAGACTTGAAGCCCTTGGATTTCTCAGCTTAGACACAGAAGACATCCCTGGCAACGCTGGAATGAAAGACCAAGTGGCTGCACTCAGATGGATCAAGAAAAATATCAGCAATTTTGGCGGAGATCCGGAAAATATCACTATTTTCGGAGAGAGCGCCGGCGGAGCCAGTGTTGCCTATCATCTAGTGTCTCCCATGAGTAAAGGTCTTTTCAGAAGAGCCATTACTATGAGTGGCTGCCTCTTAAATACTTGGGCTCAAGGCTTTGAAGCTCGGGAAAGGGCGTTGAAATTAGCAAAACAGCTTGGTTGTGTATCTGAAGATGATAAAGAATTGTATGAATTCTTTAAAAATGTTCCATTAGACAAACTTGTAGACATCAAAATACCAGTAGTGAAATATGCTTCTCCCAGTACGAATCTACCATTCGGTATAGTAAGTGAGAAGAAATTTGGAGCCAGTGAAAGATTTTTCTACGGCGATGAGTGTGATGTTTTACGAAACGGTATCCATGAAGACGTGGATGTAATGGCAGGCTACACGAAAGATGAGGGACTCATGGCTCTGGTTGAAGCGTTGACAATAGACCAAATTCTTACTGACTCGAATGATTTCAAGGAATTCTTCGTACCTACACCAATTCAAAGAAATTGTAACATCAAAGACCAGTTAGAAGTGGGGAGAAAGTTGAAAAAGTATTTCATGAAGAAGAATGTCATTACAATAGAAGATTATGACCAGTTCATGCAGTTTCTGAACTTAAATATGTTCGTGCATGGCATCGTGTTATTCAGCAAGATTTTATCCAAGACGAGAAAAGTTTTTATGTACAAAGTGACCTGCAATTCTGAAAGGAATATCTTTAGTTATCTAATGAAGGTCCGAGATGTAGTGGGGGACAAGCAGGTGGTCTGCCATGCTGATGATTTGCCTTACATTTTTCCGTTGAGGATTGCGCAACTAAACGTGGAAAAAGGTTCAGAAGCTGAAAAACTTATTGATCATTTTACTACGTTGTGGACTAACTTTGCTAAGTTTGGGTAAGTAAGTTGTAAAAACTATAAGGTATCAAAAAGATAAATTATAAATAATAGTGGACAATTCACGAAGCATTATTTAGTCTTGTGACTCACATGCTCACAAGCTAAGCAGAGCTTTTGTTATGGTTACTAGATAAGTGATTTCATTACATAGATAGATATATTAGGTCTTGCCTATGACATTGCCGTTTTGTATGGAATAAGTGAAAGTACTTATTTTTTTTAACTTTTTTATTTCTATTATTTAAAGTAATCACCCATGCAATCGACGCATCTTTGCCAATGCATTGGCAGTTTATTGATGTCCTTCTTTTAAAAATCTGCTGGACGGGAGAAACAAAACTTTGAACAAACTCTTCAAAGGCATTTTGTAACATTTTAAGTGTGTTAGCATGCGTAGAGAAAAGGTTAAATTATTTCGTTGATTTAAATCTACCTAAATCTCAGAGTTTCGAAGATAATAAATACATATGTATGTTTTATCTAACTTTTAAGTTAGTAAAGCCATAGTCAATTATAATATCATACATACGTAGGTACATTACATTACGTACATATTTGTTGTCTCAGATTTAACGAAACATTTCGATTTTTACAGCAACCCTACTCCTGACAACAGCCTGGGCGTGAAGTGGACGCCCTTCACAGTAGACCAGCAAACCTACCTGGAGATAGGAAACCAGCTCCAACTGCAGACGAACCCAGAGGGAGAAGACGTCATTGCTTTCGATGACGTCTTGAGGCAGTACCTGCCTAGTTGGACTGTTCAATAATCGTTATCATTGCGAGTGGATGACATGAGAAGCATAACCTGGCGACAATTTGTGTAAAATCAAAGATACTTAATTATCATCCTTATAATTACTATTTTTTTGATTACACCAAATTAGTTGTCACCTTTGGACTTTTAATCTAACAGGCGGTTGTTTGTTGGCTAATTACTATCTAACCAATGTTGAAGTATATATTTTTTCTAGCCAATGGAAATTGATATCTGTTTTACCCTAAAATATATAGGGTATCATATCAATGCACGCACCTATTTATTTAGGTACCTCTACTAATAAAATTAGTGAAATGTAAATTTTATTTTTACCCAATGGTACGACGCAACAAAAAATGGCCCCCAGTTCCCGGCCGCCTCGCTATTCCTGGCCATGGCAGCGGCCATGGTAACGGCTTGGCAGGGGGTGCTAGGAATCACCGGGCTACATTAGGCTGCCACCAACAACTGACCCTGGCTACGTATAACGGACGCACTCTGAGGCTTGACCAACATCTAGCGCAGTTGGAAGTGGAGTTAGAGAACATCAAATGGCATGTTCTAGGGTTATGTGAAGTCCGCAGAGAGGGGGAGGACACCATAACCCTAGACTCGGGTCATCTTCTCTACTTTCGTGAGGGTGATAAAACATCCCAGGGTGGCATAGGTTTCCTCGTCAATAAGGCCCTCTCTAACAACGTCCAAGAAATCTCCAGTGTGTCGACCAGGGTAGCGTACCTGATCCTTCGGCTATCCAAACGGTATAGCATGAAGGTAATTCAGGTCTACGCACCGACCTCGGCACACTCGGATGATGAAGTGGAGGATATGTACGAAGACATATCCAGAGCCTTGCATAACACCACTAAGGCCCACTTCAACGTTGTTATGGGGGACTTTAACGGCAAGGTGGGAACCCGGATTGGCAACGAATCCCGAATAGGCCCGCATGGTTATGGAGTTAGGAATCACAGGGGGCAAATGCTTGTCAACTTCCTTGAGAAAGAGGAGCTGTTCTTAATGAACTCTTTCTTTAAGAAGCAGCCTCAAAGGAAGTGGACATGGCGAAGCCCCGACACTGTGACTAAAAATGAGATCGACTTCATCATGACGGATAGCAAGCACATATTCAGAGATGTCTCAGTGATCAACAGGTTCAATACCGGATCTGATCACCGACTCCTCCGAGGCTCTCTGAATATCAACTTGAAGCTTGAAAGAAACCGTCTGATGAAGTCCACGCTCCGACCTAACCCAATCCAAATCATGGCGGGCACCGAGAAGTTCCAGCAGCTTCTCGGGGATAGATTTGTTGCCTTGGAACCCACTGATGACGCTGACGAGACCCTGCACAATCTGGTCGAAACGCTGAGGCACGAAGGCTTCAAGTTTTGTAAACAGCAGCGTACTGGCAAGAAATCCAAACTCTCAGACGAGACTCTCGGGTTGATGACAAGAAGACGGGAAACCACCCAGGCGACTTCGTCAGAGAGGTCAGACCTGAACAAGCGAATTGCGAAGATGGTACGGCGCGACCTTCGGAGCTCCAACACACGCCTCATTGAAGAGGCAATAGAGCGAAACCGAGGGTCCAAAGTATTCACTCAGCAGCTTGGCAGGAGCCACCTGACGAAGCTTAAAACGCACGATGGGAGGACCGTATTGTCGAAGCCGGAGATCTCTGCTGAGATAGAAGATTTCTATGGCCGTTTATACGCTGCACATGCCCCTCGTGCCCAACGGGACGACCACGATTCACGAGCCACCCTGACACGCCACTACACCGACGAACTGCCAGACATCAGTCAAGACGAGATCGGGATGGCTCTGAGGCAGCTTAAAAATGGAAAAGCCCCCGGTGAAGACGGCATTACTTCAGAGCTTCTGAAGGCAGGAGGAGCCCCTGTTTTGCAGGAGCTCCAGAACCTGTTCAACACCGTTCTTCACAGTGGGAGAACTCCTAAGGCGTGGAGCGGGAGCCTGGTGGTGCTCTTTTTTAAAAAGGGAGATAAAACCCTTCTTAAAAACTACAGACCCATCGCACTCCTGAGCCACGTCTATAAGCTTTTCTCACGAGTGGTCACGAATCGTCTCGCCAGGAGACTCGACGAGTTCCAGCCACCCGAACAGGCCGGGTTTCGCGGAGGATATGGCACCATAGACCACATACACACAGTGAGGCAGATTGTACAGAAGTCCGAAGAGTATAATCAGCCCCTGTGTCTGGCCTTTGTGGACTATGAAAAGGCCTTTGACTCTGTCGAAACCTGGGCTGTTCTGGAATCCTTACAGCGTTGCCAAGTAGACTATCGTTATATCGAGGTGCTGAGATGTCTTTATGATGCCGCGACCATGAATGTCCAAGTACAGGGCCAGCAGTCCAATCCCATCCAACTGCGCAGAGGTGTGAGACAGGGGGATGTTATATCCCCGAAACTGTTCACAAGCGCGTTGGAAGATGTGTTTAAGACGCTGGACTGGAAAGGTAAGGGCATAAACATAAACGGCGATTACATCTCACACCTGCGATTCGCTGATGACATAGTCTTGATGGCGGAGTCGCTGGAGGAGCTGAACCTGATGCTGGACGGCCTAGCTTCAGCCTCACGACGCATCGGTCTTGGCATGAACTTGGATAAAACCAAGGTCATGATCAATGGCCACATTGATCCGGGACCGATCGTCGTACATGGCCACCTTCTCGAAATTGTTTCCGAATACACTTACCTTGGGCAGATTCTGCAGTTGGGTAAAAACAATTTCGAGAAGGAGGCCAAGAGGAGGATCCAGCTAGGTTGGGCAGCGTTTGGGAAACTACGTCGAGTCTTCTCGTCATCTATACCGCAATGCTTGAAAACGAAAGTTTTCAATCAGTGCGTCCTACCCGTCATGACCTACGGAGCTGAGACGTGGACACTCACGGTAGGGCTGGTCCACCAGTTTAAAGTCGCTCAGCGAGCTATGGAGAGAGCTATGCTCGAAGTTTCTCTGAAGGATGGGATTCGCAACGAATACATCCGACAGAGAACCAAGGTTATCGACATAGCTCAAAGGATTAGCAAGCTGAAGTGGCAGTGGGCTGGCCATATCTCGAGAAGAACCGACAACCGCTGGGGTAAACGTGTTCTTGAGTGGAGACCGCGACTCGGCAAACGTAGTGTAGGACGCCCTCCGACCAGGTGGGATGACGATTTGCGAAAGACTGCTGGCAGATGCTGGATGCGGCAAGCTGAAGACAGGGCGCTATGGCGCTCATTAGGGGAGGCCTATGTCCAGCAGTGGACTGAAAAAGGCTGATGATGATGATGATGATGATGAAATTTTATTTTGTTACTTAAGATCTCCAAAACTACTAAACAGATCAATATGAAATTTGGCGTAGATTTAGATCACAGTTAAACTTAGATATGCTAATTATTATACCAAAAATAAGCAAGCGAAGTCACGGGCAGAAGCTAGTTTATCTATAGATAGCACAAAACAAAGTCGATATCCCTAGCTTCTCCTATACTCAATCTTTATTTCTTTAGGCTCACAAAATAAGCACTTAGACAAGTCAAATTTAATACATAAAAACCCATTACTAAGTTTATATAAAACTTAAAATTAATACATTATCTTAGTCTAAATGAAAATCTTATTTAGTTAAAAGTCAATATTTATATAAAAAAAAATTCTTAAATACTATTTTCGGTCTGGAACTGGGCGACATCTGGTCTTACATACCTATACAATAAAATAAAAAGAAACTAGACAACGGATATAATATAGCGATAACCATAGGGGGAGGCCTGCGTCCAGCAGTGGAACGTTAAAGGCTGATGAGGTTGAGGTTGAAACCACGGATCTTCAAACTTATTTCACCAATAAACGGAGTCATATGTCAAAGTGTTATTTAATAATAATAAAAATAATGTTGGACAATCCACACAGCTAAATTTTGTATTATATTTCATAAGCCCTTGCACTCTGGGTAATCTCTAAGAATTTAAATTCTATCTGACTATTTGCATCATTTTAACCCCAAGCTAAGCAGAGCTTGTATTATGGGTACTAGACTACTAGATAACTCGTAGATAGATATTTTAGATATAGGTACTATACGTAGAAATATCCAGAACACCCGGAACGTAGAGGTTTTTTCGAACATCAGATCGAACAAACATTTGTACCTAGGCGGGAATCGAACCCGCAACCTCCTGCGTGACCTTCGCCCGCCGCGCCACATCGGTCATCTTAATATTAGTATTAAAAAATATTTCTTATTTCTTTACTGTTTTGAGTAAAATTGGCTTATTATTAATTGGATTATTAGATGAATAAGGAGATGAGTAAAAAATATTCACTCTGAGAACTGTTCTGTCTACTATGCACGAGTGTAGCGACCTCTAGAGGGGTATTGGCAAGTCAAAAGAGGTGCTCAATGAAGTTACATAGAAAAACTAGGCACAGTGGACCAGCTTGGTCAGCCCGGTCAGAAGAGAAATCCCTCAGACACAATTTGGGGGATATTCCTCCTTCTCCCCCTAAATAAATAATAAATAAATAATGCTGGCCAATTCAGAGCATTATCTAGCTAATTATCTACTAAGCTAAGCAGAGCTTGTGTTATGGGTACTAGATAACTGATATACATAATATAATACAATACATAGATAGCTATTTTTTATTATAAATAGAAAACGACCAGAACACCCTGAACAAATATCGGCAGATCGTACACACATTTGCCCCGTAGCGGGAATCGAACCCGCAACCTTCTGCGTCGCAGGCAGACCTTCTATAAAGGTCGTCTATAAAGTCAAATAAGTAGCGAATTATTCCTATCAAAAAGATATACCTACTCAACAGCTCTGCTACACGTGTGAACCCGGGGCGAGTAGCTAATTATATAACAAAGGTGTATTCGTTTAGCCAAGTTAACAATCAAGATTACACTTTAATACGTGAGTTTTATTTCAGGTCTTTAATTTAAGACGTGTAAAGGCGAGGCCACGTCGTAAACCCGTCTAATATCAGGTGGTACCTGCCTACTGTGCGGTAATTTACCGTCTGCCCTGCTGCTAGGGTAAAGACAGCCAGAGCTAACACAACAGCTCGTTTACTCCACCGCCACCGACTGTTGCGGCGTAAGAAAAGACACCTCCAACCTGAGTATGGGAAGGTACCCTTAGTCGGGTTAGAGGTGTAGGGGGCAGCAACTCTCCACTCTATATACATATTGAATACCTCCACTGCAATCAGCAAGCTGGCAGACAAGCGTGGTGATTATGGCAACCCCCTCGATTGATTGATGATCAATGAATATCAATGATGACTACGGATTAAAGATTGGGAGGCACACAGGGATAGCGTAGAATCTCCCATTTAAGGTAATAAGATAAAACAAGCAAAAAAATTACAAGCGCAAGTAATTGTTTTCTTTTGAAATCGTTACTAATACCACTTGTTAATTCATGACGTGAAAAGTCCTGCCACATAATGTTTCTAAAATATAAATTAACTCTTTAAAAAGAAAGAAACTGACTTTATCGTCATCAAATCGCTTATTAAATCTCAGTTCCGACTCGTACCGAAAAGATAAACTGTGTATCTGACAAAAGTCAGAGTGTGGCTTCTAGAATATTGAACCGACCTTAGGACTCATTTACATGGGGTCCCGCGTTACGTTGGTGGTTGAGAGAGGGAGAGGAGAAAAGCCACGGCAGACGCGCGACGCCCTGCGTCTCCGTAAATAAGGCGTTAGAGTAGCATACGTGCAAAAAGAAGGAGTCTCTGAACCTGACAAGCCTAAGTAAAGTGAGTCAGCTGGATCTTATCCGTCTGTGAAGAGGGGGTGAGCGGCATTGCTGTTCATTACTGCAAGCTGATATTGAGGAGGAATTTATGGAACCAGTTCCACGGCTTCACTTACAAGGAATGGGAAACCAATCTCGGTTAAGCTTGTTGAGATTTGCCAACTACAATCAACATTGCTGTGGGTTTAGTAACGCGATGATGATATACTATGTATGTCACAATTATCACATATTTGTGTTTTAAAAGTTTATCGACGAAGTTTTATCATTAGAAGGGCTGCAACGATTTTACATCGAACGATAACTTGATAACATAGTTAAGAGTAAAAGCTTCGTCGATATTCTTAGATATTCTGTAATATTAGCTTGATAATTTGCTATCTCGACAGCTGGTCGTTTTGTGAAATAAACACGCAATCGGCCAATACAATATTAAAAAACTGAAGAACATCTAAATCGTCAGTGTGGCCAACTGTAAAACCGTCACATCACATGCTTGCCTATGCACAATGAGTGAACAAGATCACTCCAAAAGGGATGTCGCATCACGCCAGCCTTGGTATTTTATACGCAATAATATTTTTAGAGCCTCGTTCTTAAGACGTATTGCAGGTTCTGTGGTGCAAAGTGTTCTTAAAAAGATAATAAAAGCCTCTTGCATAATCATAAAGATCTTAGCTTTCTCGTAAGACTGCTAAGCACCTGATATTGCCGCATATGAGGATAGGGTAACCATGACGAAAACCGAGCTGAAGGAGAATTTATACCGTAGCGAGTTTCGTTGGTGACATCTTTAGGTAGCGCGATTGCAAAAAATGTTGTTGAATGAGAAAGAACTTAAAGGAATAAAGAACTAATTTACATTACTTTAAACGAAACCTCGTTCGTAAGAGTAGGCTACATAGAAAGGAAATACCTATGATGCACTCAATGATGTATCAGTGATGTAGACTGGTTATACTTATTTTACAATTTAATAAAACAATTACAACTGGTATTATACACGTATAAAACTAATATTATAAATATTAGTTTTACAGGTGATCGGAATGCTTGCTTTTATTTCGATCAACGAATTAGCATTGCCATTCAACGTGGCAATGCTGCCAGCATTTTATGCCTTCTGGTGTCGGCTTAGATTTTTAGAACAGACATAGATGTAAGTGTAAATATTAGTTTTATAAGTGTATATACTTGTTGACTTGTAGATATTATATTTGGATAAATTTCCTCATTTTCTATTTTAAGAGTCAAAATTTTTGATTAAAAAAATTTAAAAATTCCTGTTTTTACCCATACATACATAGCAATGTATGTATGGGTAAAAACAGGAATACACCTACAAAAGATAAGGTACAATAGATAAAGGGGACAACTACCTACGGTAACAAAAATGGCCAACACACGCTCTGGCAGGATTGCCATAGTGCTGGTTTTCTGATTTGCAATGGAACGTTAAATTTCTTGAAATAATTGCGTAAAAGTAAACGAATGCCCTTGAGAAAAAAGTAGGTTGTAAAGCAGACAAAAATTTAAATTCAGCCCTACGCCCAAACCGCAAATATTTGTGTTGAAAAAAGTTGTTTCCCTAATACGTGGTTGCCCTACTGGTTTTAGGGAAACAACGTGACGTGAATACGATGTGTAATGAATTTCACACGAAATGGAGCACCTAGTGCAGATGTTTTTATTAATTTTAATAAATTGTGAATTAACTATATTATTTTTGTTGATATTCATTTAACAGAAACGACATGATTATGTATTATTATTTCAGAAAGTTAATCTCTTAACTTTTTAAAAAAATATAACTAAAAGACCCGATATTACGTAATAAATTATGTATTTAAAGGGACACTAAATTGCTTTAAATATTTTATACACAATCTAGGAACGCGATTTGGAATATAATAATCTATTTTTCAAAATCAAATTTTACGCCTCGTATCTGCTCCTGGAAACGCATTTGGAAGAATAACACAGAATCACCTGCCCGGAGATTTTACATAGTAAGTAATATGCCCTTTTTCGCATTATTAACTATTATAAAAAGCGTCTAATTATGAGGACATGATTTTTTTTATATTTTACTTTAAAAACTTGCTTACATTCACAAATTCATACAAAAACACCGTTTGTTTGCCCATATTAGTCCTAGCCAAGCCAACTTCAATCTAACAAATAGGATTGACTTTGAGATGATGACAACCCAAATCCTTCTATTACCATAATATTTCTTTCAGTAATCAATATCCAGTGGTTAATCTAGAGTGACACAAATGGACGCTGATGCCGCACTTATTGTCGTCGAATTCGAAATTTGAAATTGAACGTCGATTTCAAATATCCCAATCGCGATGAAATGCGGTAGGCAAATACCGGCGCTCATTGATATCAGAAAAACTGTAGGGTTATAATTAAACTGCCATTATCGCAAGTTCTAGTTAGGTTTCAGTTTAAAATTCGAATACCCGTTTTGTTTTCTGAACGCTTGACGCTACATAAAAGATTTTTAAATACGCAAAAATCATCTTACCTTAATGATGGTCACTTGAGTGAGATGACGAGTATAGGAGTGCTGCAACAAAATAAATTAAAGTCATTATTAATGTAGTAAATAGAAGGTAAATAATCAAATAAAAGGTACAATATCTCTTGAAATACAAAAGCTTTTAGGGCAACATTATGGCCATAGAGATAATATTTAATGGACAATTAAATATGGTATCGCTCTTTTTGAAAAGGAATTTTAGAATCTAATGAGGCTGCGAAATCGTAAATGTAATTTTTTACTGAAAATATTCAGATTGTTTTGTTATTCATTCAAGATGGTTTATTGCCTTTTCATATTAATATATACTTATGATTATAATCTTCAAGACAGGTTGAATGTTCGAAAAGAATCTACATAATTTAAACAGAAGGGGTTTTTATTGTTATTTAATCCATTCACCCCAGCCCCTTACAGCACGACCCGTTTGCGCGAGCACTGCGCGATTCGGCGCGGACATCAAACATGGCGCTGTGCGTCTTGGGCGGTGAAAGTGTTAAACAAGATCCGTCAAGTGCGAGTTTACTCGCACTTGTCGAGTTTCGAACATTTGCCAATTATACAAATAATTAAGATACACTATTATAGGTACCGGATAGAAACTTTGCTATTTCATTAATATCGAAAAATAGTAGGTATTTCAGATGGATCTCTCTGCAAACTGAGGAAATAAGGTGCTACTGTTTTTTTTTTAATAGGTAGGTATTTCAAAAAGTATTAAACCTACAAACTATCAAAACCCGTTTTGAAATGTGCAACGTTTCATTTGATACACAACCACTTTTGAATAAATCCCCCCCTTTTTGTCCTTCTTTCAAAAAGTGTTATTTTTACGAAACCGATCTCGAAACCCTAAAAAGGTTAAGGTTAAGGTTTTAGGTCTATTTTCAGAACCATCAATCATTGTTGCAGTTGACTGTACATAGGGTACGTGAACAGAACTCCAAGAGAAAGGCATCAGTAAAAACATAAAACAGATAGCTATTACGATTCGCCATGATCTAAAAGAAGCGCCGTAAACCGAGATGGGGCCAGATAAAACGATCGAGCGAAGTGAGGCCGTCTATCAAGCATCCGAGTTAAGGTGGGACGGAACCTCTAAGCTCCCATACAAACGTACATTTCGATTAATTTGAAACTACATCCCCGATTTTTATGAAATTTAGCATACATAATCGGAAAAGAAATAGATGATGATTTTAAAAAACTGAAAAGACACAATCATAGGTGTCTTTTCAGTTTTTTAAAATCATCATTCAATTTTTATCCATTTTTAAGCGATTTTATAACTTTCGCTCTCATTTAGTTATGATTAGGTATGTATTTTGAAAAACTGAAAAAGTACAAACATAGCTATTTCTTTTCCGATTATGTATGCTAAATTTCATAAAAATCGGGGACGCAGTTTCTAATTTAATCGAAAAGTACGTTTGTATGGGAGCTTAGAGGTTCCGTCCCACCTTAAGTAAAATGTATAAAACCCGGGCCTTTTTATACAAGGAATAAGATATTCAGAACAACTGAGTTGTTTATGAAGAGCAGGTGTATTTTTTCGGGACATTTAAAGGCATGTTCTAATCAAGCGTTTTACGCTGAGCAGAGCGATTGCGATGCGTTTCGCTTGGATTGTTTTCGCGCTGTTCGCGGTATTCCGTCGAATATTTTAGTCCTAATTGTAAAGGGTTTTTCAATAAAAGCGTACGGACTTTGAAATGAAATAAAACAAATTTTTTAGTAGATTTTTATACAATTATTATTTCATTTTGAATGACATTCGATGACTATAATGAAGAAATATAATGTCAGTCAAATGGCCGCCGCGACTTCGGTGCAGGTGGTGTACCCAATAGATAAATTTTGGATGACTTCTTCACATAAATGGGTCTCAATTTCACGAAGAACGCGAGTTATGTTGGCTTTCAGGGCGGCAAATTGTCGGTGGCTTTTCTGCCTTGACCAGAGATTTCAGGCAGCCCCACAGAAAATATCTCGGTGGCCAGTTAATGTCGCCACCACGAACATGTTTTTTTTTTTTAAAGCAGGGTCAGCTGCTAAATGCTCTAAAGCCCAATTAGCGAATACACGGCGCTGTTTGTGGTCATTGGGTTTTAGCTCTTGAGTTAATTGAACTTTGTATGGATGAAATTATTGGATCGTGGATTCTGCAAGACGGCCATGAATGCTATAAATTGCACGCACAAACGTTATTCGGACACTGATTTCGATAGTAAATTTTAACAAGTTCTAAAATGCTAAATATGTGTTACCGCCAAATTTGACAGCTGTCGCTTTACCAAGATGAACGCTATACGCATCTATACGCTGACAAAGTTCGAGCGTACCTATTGAAAACCATTTATATTAAATTATAAAGAGAGGTAGTGAAATCCTCAGAGAGGTAGCGAAACGGGATTGGAAGTGTGGTAAAGGTGCCGTGGCGTTTCGTTTAAAAGCTTAAAACTTTTGAAACTTTCGTGGTAAATAATGACTACCGATTTCTCAATCGCACGGTCGCTGTAACGCGATGGAAAGGTAGGGGAAATAATAACACAAGGTAAACGATAAATAAATCAATAAGAATAAATAAATATCTTAACTTTATAAATCGGGTTGCAGTAACAACTCAATTTTTGTATTTTATATTTAAACTCCGAATTGTCATTAGGAGAAGATTGAAGGGCTAAGGGCTGACTCCTTGGGGAGCCCTTAGGGAGTGGAAATCGCTGCTTCCCATTAAGATCGATTTTCCGATGGTTAAAGGTCAACATAATCGACTCAGATAAAGTACCTACTTTTCGATGGGTCCCATAAGGATATTTGGATGGAGGTTTTGGTCTTTTCGACCAGATTTCTCAATCCGCATCTGAACTGGAAAATGCATTTAAAATTTTAAGAACATGCATGAGTCATTCATGTTTGTTTTTGCGATGGAAACAATTTCATACAGGATTTTTATAGGTAGCTACCTAAGTACGATAGGTTCTTATACTCGTCGTTGTTGATCGTAGGTAATCATAGCGAGGAAAAATTCCAAGGAGTCAATAAAAAAGAAACGTAAAGTGTAGAGTTGGATAACTCTGAGTTCCACGATACAGATTTCTTTTCTACCACAACTTGCCTTATTTACTGACTATATTTAATAACAACACACTTTGTAAACTTCATTTCCGCGACAAGTACGCTCTTGCGTACAGGGGCGGGGAGCGCGGGGGCCCCCTTGTATCGAGGGGCTGCGATGTTCCGTGAAATATTGAGGGGGTCATCTGTAGCGATGCTCAAACTTTTTATAACCGGCTAGTTGGACAGTCCGCGCTAGAAATAAAAACGACGCGCGACGTGATCTTCTTTTTTCTTTTAGAAAGAACATTAGGGAGTTAAAACACTCCCTAATATTGTTGCTAACATTTTTTAACTCCAAAATTAAATATCGGCGTTGTTTCCATGTAAGCCATTCAGTGAGTATTTTGAAACTCCTTATTTTATATTACTACACACTTCTCAAATCAGCATTACAATTCCAATTTTATAGTTTTCACATTCAAACAAGCTGCTACACAGCAATTTCCGAAACAGAGACGAACAAAAACCTTTCATGAAGGTATGTAGTCGTGTCTCCCATTGCCACGTAATATTGTATAAAAGTCAAGTTGTCGCTGAAACCCAAAAGTTGTCTCATTAACCGGGGCCGACGAACTAATTTATGACCTAGCGTGAATTTTGCGGACTGTGGACTACCCAGAGAACGTATTCAGGACGAAGATGGATGGGGGGAAATTAGTTCATGGGTAACATTTCAAACGGCCAATATTATTCCGGACAGAGATCACCTTCGTCTACGTGTTTTACGGAGACCTAGCTTCATGTTAAGTTAGAGTGCGTTCTCGCTGATAGTTTATAGGAATTGACCAATTAATAACCAGCTGTAGACGAGTGTTTGTATGTGATTGATGAATTCCTACTCGTTTCTGCTCAGCTTAGCTTCGCCTTGATGAGTAAAGATAACAAGCAGATTATCGTATTCATGCCCCACCTCAGCGGTGGTACCGGTAGGGGCGCGTGCACTTATTTGATAACAAAGCAATCACTAACTCAACACTCCGTCTCTGCTGAGTTGAGGTTAAGCAAATATGGCCCAGTCCATAGGCGCTCTTCGAGAGCCATGGCGTGGTGCTATTATGTATATTCTCTGTGTGGCTGCGGCCAAATACGGGCGCTGGTATAGTCACCTCCCGCTACCCCTATTCAAAGGTGGGTGGCGACCTACTGCAAAGTATAATGTACCAACGTAACTTTGCTTGCTAACGTAACTGCATGGCTCTCACCAATGCATCGCAATTTCCTGTACAAAGTTATTACAAGATTTAATGGAAAAGTTTCATAGAAAATTGTAGGTATGTGTGTGTATGCAACATTGATTTAGTTGATTTGTAAGACTATAATTACTTTATAAAAAATGTACAAGATGGAGTAACCTATTTCTAAGTGACGGGAGTGAAGGCATCATTCCCACTTAAATTAGAACGCATCTAATTTAGTTGTCGAAGTTTTTTCAAAAGTTTTCCCATTGTTATTTCATTCGTGAGACAAATCAGTTTGTAGGAACGTCAAAGAAGCAGGCGCAAATTCAAGACAGATTTGAAAGAAAACCGTACGCAGAAAACAATCCATTGAAATCATTAAAAATACCACCCTCAATCCTAAAACACAAAATTAGAATAAAATAGATAATTGTGTGTCATTAGACTTCTAAGCTTCATACAAATTAAAAAAACAACATAACAGCGCAAAAATATACTAATATTATCCCGTACGTCACAAAATGGTCCCTATACCTCATCAAGTTTGTTAGTAAGCTAGCCACCGTTGCATATTTTATAGTAAAAAAAATATCGTTTTATCTTTAAGATACAAAAGATTGGGACGAATTTTACTCCAACCCGAAAATGAACACTCTAATAAGGTAAAGTTTGTTCGCTTCTTTACTTTACCCTAAAAAGATTGAAGTGGTCAAAAAAACAAAGTGATAACTTTATTACCAAGTTTTTCTTCTGTAATCTGAGTTTTGTGACGTGTCCAAGAGTCCGGTAAGGTCTAAAGGAAATAAAACACTTTGAATTTTGGTCTACAAAATGGCTCTGACTATTTTGTTTGCGTATTCACATCGGTCCACTATATTTTATTGTATTTCTTTATTAATCAAAAACTTATACTATTCTTATTTATAAGACACTATAAACCATAGGTTGGTCTAATGTCTCCAGTTACACCGTGTCACATTTGACAAAAAGTTTTCTATACTAAATATAACTAAATATGTATAAGTAATAAAATTCAAAACACATCCTAAGAAACACAATTTTAAACAAATGCGGAGTCGTAGAGAGAGTACAGTTAGAACTATTTCGTAAACGGTAGATGGCGTGCCATACGCATTCATCACTCTATGCTCTAGTGATTTTAATTACGGATCAACATTCGTCTAGACCTCTGTCACGTTATCGTACAGACAGACAGAGTAACGTTTTACTTACAATCTGAAAAGGGAAAGACAAACAAGCCTCTTTGTTCGCAATTTTCCAGTAAAACTTGCGTTCTAAAGGCTTGTAATTAAATTTTAATCCCTAACGAACTATTGTCTACAAGACCAACAATCTAAGAGGAACTGAGAGTTTTCTGCGCTTGTTTGTGTTCGATAGTGAGAACTTCAATCATCGGCTTACCCTCTTGTACTTGGTAGGCACCAAACAGGTACATTACATTACCTAACCTCTGTAATGAGTTTCTCGGTCGTGCTAGTCGTACGGGCAAAACAAGCAATAAGGTCGGCTCAATTTAATTGGATGAGTTCAAAAAGTTTGAGCACCTCTTTGCGGCCAATTCCATTGCCATTTTGCAATACATTGTTTGTTCAATTTATACCCCCCCTGTTCTCCAGAGATGCGTTACTTGTAACTCAGCCATTGACACCCTTACTCTGTTACAATAAGAGTTATTTTTGAACCGTTTTTCGTTAAAGATGCATGTAATTTGTGCGTTGGGTAAATGTTATGTCGTCGGCTTTTGGGGTCATCGAACTTTATCATTGTTATCTGTTTGTTTTCTTTACCTTGTTGAAGTGTTTCGATTTATAAAAATATTATTTCAAAAAATAAAGAGAAATGAGTCACACTTAGATTCGAGTTACTTGATATTATTAAATTCGGGTCCTAAAATTCAATTTCATTTCAAGGGTTTCGTAAAATTGGACATTTTAGAATTACTTATTGATATTAAAGTAGCGTAGACTTTGTACTGAGGTAGGTATAGCAAGTAAAGTTATTAAAACCACTATAAATCATAAACATAAAAAAACAATTTTCAATATCATCACGAAACTACCAGGTAAAACGCACTAGTTTCCGTTCGAATTTCTCAAGGTTATCAGACTTCGATTCAGTCTGCTTTGCATAAATCATGTTTCCAGGAATTCCACGTGAACCGCCTGACCTTCAACGCACCTCCAGGGTTTATTATAACTATTATAAGCTTTCACAAAGATTACTTAGCATCATACACGCGCCAAGTTTTCAGACGTAATAAATTCACAGGGTTCACATTGTCTGCGCATCCTCTTTCGGGTATTGTTGATCCTAAATTTGCATTTAGGAGTCACGTTTTGAAATAATTGTGATTGGATTTTCTCTTTAAAGAATTGTGTTCTTAGAATTTATTTTAGTTATTGTAACGCTAAAGTATAACGCTTAAGTATACCAGAACAATGTACTTACGAGATTTCGCGCTTGTTCGAGCCCCGAGAACGTTTATATCGCAATCTTAGGGCCGTATAATGAAAGTTTGCTCATTCTTCGTTTTATGCTTGAGTAACGCTTTTCTATGGAATAAACGGCACTCAAGCACAGATCTGTGACTGAGTAAGTTTTCAGAATCCGGACCTTAATAACCTCCTCGCCAAGCATCCTAAAATTGACCAGTTAGCGATGGATAGAAGTCGATACAACTAAAGTTCCAGAGCTATTTAGAGAATTTTTCAAATAGATTTCGATGCTAGATGTGACGCATTGGAATACTCTATAACCTTACGTACCTACGGTTTAATAATCGAATAGAATTTTTAGATCTACTTGCTTTTTATGCATCACACTAATAATGTTAATGCGAAAGTTTAGGTTGATAGATGGATGTTCGTTGCGCAATCACGTTGATAGATGGATGTTTGTTGCGCAATCACGTTGATAGATGGATGTTCGTTGCGCAATCACGTTGATAGATGGATGTTTGTTGCGCAATCACGTTGATAGATGGATGTTTGTTGCGCAATCACGTTGATAGATGGATGTTCGTTGCGCAATCACGTTGATAGATGGATGTTCGTTGCGCAATCACGCCAGAACGGCTGTACGGATCTGAATGAACATTTGGCACAGAGATACATTATAGTCTGGATTAGCAAATAGGCTATATTTTATCCCGGAATTCCGACGGGAAAGGGAACTAAGTGGGTGAAACCGCGAGGCGCTGCTAGTATAAATATAACTTTATATTCATCGGCTTTCAATTACAACCTCAACATTAGAAACAGCCATTTTGTTATTTAAAAATAATTAATGGACAGTCGTGGAAATTTATATAAATGCTTCCATTAATAATAATAAACATCATTTTGTGTCGCGTGTCAGTCTTCCAGAGCACTTTCTGAAAACGACATCCTTCGGCTAAAATAAAAAAATACTAAACGTATTAAAAGTCGCGTACAGGAAATGTTTTGCTACAAAACAGAATAAACCCTCGTGCAAGTTGGAAATAAATGCTTTAAATTTTCCGGGATTATAAATTCATAAACGTTCCGTAGGTGCATCGTCCCGGGTATTGTTGGACATCGCCATGCAAATTTATTCTGGCATGGAGGGACGCAATGTGCACGACGACGGTACCATGATTTGTGATCTGAGAAATAAATGTGTAAATATTACCAGCGCTGGGCAAGGCACGTGTATTGCAAAACAAATGGCCGTTGAGACTAGAGGGATCTTAAGTGACTACGTTGATATCGAAAATATTGTATGTATTTTTGGCAAACATATAACTCTATTTTTACTTGTAAATAAATAAATAATAAATAAAATAAATAGCCCCAAGCTAAGCAGCTTGTGTTATGGGTACTAGATAACTGATATACATAATACAACACATTACATAGATAGATATTTTTTATTAGACATAGAAAACGACCAGAACACCCGAAACAAATATCTGCAGATCGTACAAATATTTGTCCCAAGGCGGGAATCGAACCCGTAACCTCCTGCGTCGCTGGCGGACCTTCGCCCACCGCGCCACTAAGGTCGTCAAACGTATCTATTCAAAAGAGAAAAGCATAAAATAATATGGTTATATAATAGACCGATGATGATAAAGCTTGGAGAAATAACTCGATACGGCTAACGCATGCCTGGAAGATGGATAATCGTAGAGATGTTGGCCTCTGTCCAGCTCTGGATGTCTATAAATATATGAATGGATGGATAACCATCAATAAATTAGACCTTAACGTCGTCCTGAGTATTGGAGAGCTGTTTGCTATGTAAATGTATTCCTAGAGGGACGAGCAAGGAGACGCGACGTTGCCTGATTTGTGATCTTGGAATATATACTTAGATAATTATTAACAGCAATAAGCGTCTTAGGGAATTTGCATTCTGCAATAGGCATGCGCCCTAACAGAGCGCCTAATACCGTGCATAAATGATATCGAACATAAAGATTGTATTAGGTTTGTAAAATTAAATAGGTACATACTTAAATTTTATAAAGTTGAAGTCACAGAAAAAATTAACTACGATTATTCGACTACTTGTACAATGCAGGTATTGATATGGAGAATAGTGATAGATAGGTGTTAGGTAAATACAAAAAGTTACATTCACAGATTAAAAACGTGATTTTGCTTTTACGTCTCACTTAATAAAACAACGAATGTTAAGTGAAATAAAAATCTGTACCAAAAAGTATTTCAACTTTAATCCTCCATCAACCGAAGCGAATGAAACCATTAAGGTTGAAACCACAATCCCAAAGGATCATGTTATACTGAAACACACAATTCGCAGTCATGAGTGCCGTTATTTTTGCACGTCTCATGAAAGTAAACTGATTCGTATTTCTGAATGAGTACTTAGGATGTTGGTTCTAACATGCATTATAATTTTTCACTATTGTTCTAAAATGTTTCAATGTACATAGAATCTACACAACAAAGTCGGCAAGCCACCGACTAGTTGTCAAAACACTGTTAGCTGACAATAACGGAAATGTAGCACCAACAATGTGTTGGTCAGTTCAGTGTGTAGACTCCAAAACAATCTTATTTACTAATCGGAAAACTTTATGTATCATTGTAATTTTATTTAAAATCCCGATCATTACTTTACATTTCACTTGACTTTTACTAGAGAACAATCGGCAATCGCCACACAATGTTTGCCTACCCTTTCTGAAAACAACACAACCCTTGAAAACAATACTACGCGCTAAACTATACGCCTTGTTTTGGGGGAAAACAAGGCGTATAGTTTAGTATTCACAGTTGGTTGCAATGTACAAATTGCGCAGACCCCTACCTTTTTTAATCAAGGAAAGCACCACACGGTCAGCAATGTGCCACCGTTCGATTAGCGGTCACCCGATATATGGGTATCGGTGACCCTTTCATTACCTGCCTATACGAAGGTGATTCCCTAGGCGAAATAGAGAAATGTTGTTTATTGAGGTGTAGAGTTGTAAGGCCGCAAATTTCCTTTACCAGAGTAAATTCTTGTTTCTGAATTATTGCACAAAGTATACGCACTCATACAAAAAGAATTTAAATCAGAGAAATAGTGGCAGAGGCAAGTCTTTCTACCATAAGAGTTATCTTTAAGCAAACATTATTGGGAGACAGAAACATGGTTTTTTATGGGATTGAAATATTAAATATTTCTTAGGTACTGTTTAAAAGTTTCGTTAGCTATGTCAATATTATAATCCTACCGAAACCATGCCCAAATTTTAAAGCCTCGTTCATAATTATTTTCCATTCATTCATAACATGTCATAAAATTTTATCAAAGCCAAAATCTTTTTTTTTTCGGAGTATTTCACCCGAAATTTGAACGGCTTATGCCCGATCGTTAGTCGATAGGCATTGGAGAGTGTAGACGGATTTATTAAAAAACTAAAACTGAATATTCAGTATTCTATTTCCATTTCTTTTTCAATTGGTTCCTGAAATACCAGCTAGCTTTTTAGAAGACTATCCAAACCCGAACCAATAGATTGACTGCCACCAAAAAACATAAAAGCCTTACATACAATATGTATCATAGGGTATACCTTACCTACCAGCTTTTAGAATTCATTGTTCGTCCATAGACCTTTCATGACTATAAGGTTACTAAAAGTCCCGGTGAAAAGAGCGTATTTCTTTAGAAGTTGTGATATTTTAGCCGCAGGCTTCAGCCATACAGATAAAATTTCTACCGGAATATGTGACAAGTCTATTGTTGAATACAGAAACAGGTGCGGGAAGGAATTTCCGTTATACCACGCAACCCCGTATTACAGAATGTTTTTTACTTAGAAGGCGCGAATAAAAGCAAATAAAAACAGTTTTTCCTTTGATTAAAACTTCTACGCTTGGTACATAAAATGGAATTAAGTTTCCTCACGTTCGGGGCGGAAGCGCAGTGTAAAACAGTCTTTAAATACTTTTATTATCTAGACTAGCACAGAAAAAGGTTATTTAGGAAATTGAATGCTTTTAAAACAATGTTCAAATGTGGCTTCTGCACTTTTAACATAACAAAATTAGAATAAAATAACTTCTGTAGTTTTTACATTGTCCAAAAATAATAAAATTAGACTGTAGTTTCGAAAAATATAGTAATATTTTCTGCTTTCCGTTCTAAACCGACCAGTATTCCGCTCAGGGGCGCGTGCAGTGTTCAGTACCAATTATTTACTGCACGGCCCGCCTTTGCCCAGTCTCCCCTTTATGGCGAAAACGTGGAAACGGAAAGCGGAAACTCGACAAAGTTTTACTGACCGGGCGAGTTTACAGAAAATTTATTTGAAGGCGTTCTTAGCGTTTGGAGAATACGTCCTAGGACGTAAGGACCTAACTAGTTCCTATAGGGGTACCTACTACATAAGTTGGAGTAGGTAGAAATCTTTTGCGAAGATCGGTAGAGTAGTCAAGTTTGTTTTTCTAGAAGTGACTTCTAGGATCAGGCTATGGCTAGGCAAACCTGCCTAGCCATAGCCTGATCCTAGAAGTCACTCGTTGTTCTTGGAACGCGATTTACAAAAGCTACCTACTAGGTGCTTTATATCTAGGTACACTAATAGGTATATCTAGACTAATATTATAAATTCGAAAGTAAATCTGTCTGTCTGTCTGTTACCTTTTCACGCTTGGATGAATAAGAAGTTTGGCAGGGAGGCAAGTGTTTCGGGGCAGGACATAGGTTACTTGAAAAGCGCGTGCGAAGTCGAGAGCCGCAGCCAGTATTCTATATGAAGATAGAATTGTTTGATTGTGAGAAGGTTTCTTTGGAACATAACATACTGATCCAATTTTGTGAATTCTTTTATATATAGAAATCAACTTTATCCCTGCGTGACATAGGTATGTTATTTTTGCTTGCGAGATGCGGGTTATGTTTCTAGAAGTTACTATGTGTATAACTGAAACTCTTCTTACATTGCCTCGCAGCATCAACCGGCTAAAGTTATTTCCGTGGACGAAGAATAGTCCGACCGATTCGGGTTTTTTAACCAAAGAAACGAAAGACAGAAGAGGAGGAGGTTATTCTCGGCCGTATGTGTTTTATATATGTTCGGCAACTTCTCCGTCATATATGGACAGATTTTAAAAACTATTTCTCTATTCTACTCCTAGTGAATAAACCCGATGTGCTTTCATAAAAAATTGTACAAAAAACTGTGTAAATACTTAGGAACTTTGTAGTCGGTTATTACTTATTTTCAAAACGCTTAATTTTTAATAGTTTTCCAATAATGACTTGTTTACCAAGACATCGCGTTAGCCTGTCCGCGAGCATGAAGCTAGTCATAGACATAATACGTGAGAACCCGCGTGCAGACACTCGTAGTTAAGCCAACCCTGTTTATCCGTCGTATCTTCCTTTATGAATCGTTACGTTTGTAGTTGGCTTAACCCCTACGCGGTCAACATCCAACTATCTCCCAGAAGGGCCCAGGTAACCCTTCACGAGTAAACCTGACTAATAGCCCTTTACAGCCACTTGGCGCAAATTAACCAGTTACTTTGTTACTAGAGCCATACCTTTGATCTTAGCGAATTAATCTTAGGCTTGGATGCAAAGTTCCGGAGAATTAAGATCTCTATGTAGCCTATGGTACTTGGAAATTCCTATGACTTCAATAATTAGCATTTTGAGTGCCATTTCTAAAAATTTAACCAATTTCTATGACACCTGATCGAGCTGCTATAGCGTCAACCTTTTCACAGCTTTAATTCAGATTTATATGCAATCGAATATTATATATTTGTAGTAGCTTTGCTATTGAATACCTTAACCATTCACAAAAAGCCTACAAGTAAGTACAATAGGCATATAGTCGCAACAAAAAAGCTCAACCCACGCAACTCCTTGCGTAACCCTATTCCATAGGCAGTTCCTACAGACCACACTTACAAATAAAAGAGTGCCTTAGGCGCTGCGCAAACGTGTTCCCGACACGGCACACCGTCACAGGGAACCATAGTTGCTGTGTCCTGTAACGGTGATCTGACACAGTTACCAGTCGCTACTTCTGGCCACTACTGGTACAATTCGCAGATCCAGTACAACTGTAAGGAAATTTGTTAATGTTGCTTGTGTCTTCAACTGACGACATTTCCGGTTACAGACACCGAACACTTTTTGATCTTCAATGAGCAATTGAAGCAATTGGACCGCAGTGAGTGAATGATTTTATACTGGTTCTATAGAAATCAAATATTCATCGGTGGCTTGTATCTGAGACATAAGAGACAAAAGTGTATATGTTTGCTCAGCGCCTTGGAGTCTTAAATAATGTATACCTAGTAAAAAGAGAATACCTACATTAAAGGCAGTAGGAGGAATACCACTATAGACAAAAAAACTCTGCAGCCCGACCGCCGATAGCAGAAAAAAGCTTAATTATAGATTACCATTAAAATGAACCACTTGCTGTTTTTTCTCTTGGCTTTGCACTTTATTTTTATCCCTTATAAGACCTTAGCATTAATTATGATTTATGGGATAAAAACGGAAGATATTTCGGGTCTATATCTACGTTTATGCAAAATTTCAGCCCAATCCGTTTTGTAGTTTTGACTTGAAGGTACCTACTTAACAAAACATCCAAACATCTTATCATACAAACTTTCGCATCACACTAAAAATATAAATGGGAAAGTTTAGATGGATGGATAGATGGACGGATGTGTGTTACTTCTTCACGCAAAATCTACCAAACGGATCAGGCTGATATTTTGCATACTGATAGTTTTAGGCCTGGAATAAAGCATAAAAATATGCATATTTTTATCCTGTAAATCAATGTCCATGGGATAGAAAAAATTACTACATTTCCACAGGAACAGCACGTGCAAAACCGCGGGTAGTAACTAGTTTATAATATTTGTGTGTATCACCTTCGACTTCTCAGTGGCACTAACCCTACTGCACCAATGCACGTCTCCCTACTTTGTATCACATCGGCAATGCGGAGCCTTTGTTATTTTCATCCGTGGGCCACAGAGTAAACACAAGTAGGCCTCCACCGCAAATGTGATTAAATTCCCGAGGTTCTACTTTGTTACTTTTCTGTGGTTTTATCCGCGAGGTTTGTAAGGAATTCCCTATTGTGGTCTCTATCAAAGCATGGTGCTTCTGTAAAAGGCTCTGGGAGCTGCTTCTGTAGGTACCTTTATGATTTCCGCGGCAACTTTTTATTTGCTGTGGCTTTGGTAGACCTTGGACTATTGTGATTACCACATTTATATGATCTGATTAAGTTTTAATTTTTACTTCTAATCTGCACGCAAGGTCATTATCCACGTTGTTAGGTAATATTATATTCTTAAATGGTTGTGAAAGAGTTATTTGCAGAACACCAACGTTTCATCCCTTATCGAGGTGTTCTTCAAACACAAGCATGGTTCGTAATTTAAGAACTTATCAAGGTTCCTTCTTTGCTGCTGCTATATATAATGCTGGACAATTCACACAGCATTATCTAGCCACAAGATAAGCAGAGCTTGTGTTATGGGTACTAGATAACTGATATACACATATATAACACAATACATAAATAGATTTTTTTTTATTATACATAGAAAACGACCAGAACACCCTGAAAAAATGTCTAAAGATCGTACACACATTTGTCCCGAGGTGGGAATCGAACCCACCGCCTGCGTTGCAGGTAGACCTTTGCCCATACCGCGCCACAGAGGTCATCAATTTGAATTTTGTGACTTGTCCTAGAGTCCTGTCAGGATCGAATCAAACTTGACAGCAGGTTAAATTGTCTAAGCCCCACTTGCACAACAATATTTAAAAGTCTAATTTTGATTAACTTTGACGTATTTGTATGGTTTGACAACTCACTAATCAAAATTAAGCCAGTTAATTATCGTTGTGCAAGCGGGCCTAAGAATCAAACAAATGATTGTGTATGATAAACGATTTGAACTTCCATGCTGTAACTGAGATTTTGACAAAGAGTTTTTACTAAATAAGTAGGTGTAGGTAGGGTATAGGTCATACTTCCATGGATTGGTTCAGGCCTTCCAAGTGACGAGGGTTTCTTTTGGACATTAAAGTGAGCGGATAAGATATGATAGGCAAGATTGAACGAGATTTTTCATGGTAAGGACATAGTCACCTCCCTTTTTCAGCCAATTAAGCTTCGCGAAAATTCCGCGAAATTTTAAACGACGGACATGGAAATCGCAGTATCACGTCACCGTAATAAAAAGCACATTTTTCGGGAAAGCAACAAAAAGTATGTAAATACACCGGGGAAGGGCTCTGTATGATGAATGGTGGCCCTGGGTCGTGATTAATGGTGCTGGACACAACTCTGTCACCAGGGACGGACCCAGGGACCGGGACTTGAGGGCTGGTGACCTGTGACTGAGATAGGGATATGGGAAGTCCGCGATTATATCGTTTGACAGCTGTCATTGGAATATCGCGAAGGTCCTCCGAAATATATTATATGATTTATTAGAGCATGTGAAATTTAGCTAAGTGAAGAGTGGTAGCGATGACAGGGTTAGACCTATACTCTGGGGCCGATATAGGCCTGTCCCATAGGGGACAGGGCTTAGGGAGTAAAGTAAGAGGAAATATTTCTCATAAAAACTGTTACTTTTGTGTTTATTAGTTAGACACTTTAAGAAACTAGAAATAATGTGTACTAAAAATCTAAAATGTAAAAGGTAATGCAGTAATCTAATCTTTTTTGTGCAGGAACGAAATCTCATTACTAACTTGTTAATGACAAAGTTTAAAATACTAGGTACATTTTCAAGAGAATCTTCGATCTGTAGTTGTAAAACTGGGGGTGGTAATTTCTATCCAGTGGTAATATCCACCCAATGAAATGTTATAAAATCAAAAAAAAAATCAAAATATACACGAAATATATACGAGCTTTAGCCCCACAATTAATCTCTAAATGCCCCCCTTGCATCCATCGACACCAATGATTATGCTGTAATCCTGTAATACGTGAGTGGGTATGAGCATGGTGATGGCAATTGAATGAGGACATTAATCATTTCATTTACACGTTGCTGGACCACGCTACCGTTCCAGGAAGGATACCTACGCCATTTTGGGTAAGTACGTATGTAAATCAGGATGTATTAATGGATATGTATCAGGGTTCAGATTGCGAGCAACGATTTCGATACCTACCTAATAATTTTTTACGATGCGACGAGAGTCAGAATTTTTTGACCTTTTAATTGTTGGATATGTGAATTGCTAAAACCTTTTTTGCAGCGATAACTTTAACGAAAATGCTTCGAAATAAATATCTACATTATAATCTATGTGATTACTAGGCAGATCACCTTTGTACCAAAAATGAAATAGGACTATTTTAAATATCAGAAATAAATACTAGGCAGATCCCCTTTGTACCAAAAATGAAATAGGACTATTTTAAATATCAGAAATAAATGTGCAAAGTACCGTCCTAAGTTAATACCATTTTCACCTAAACAAGATTTTTTTATTGACTTATAGAGGGAACCAACGGCTTATTATTTTTGAAAATAAATGTTCTACTTAATTGTACCCTTGTAAACTTGATTTTTCTGTCCCGCTCCGGATAGTTATAACGCGAAATCCTATGCCCTGCCTATGCCTATCTATTTCACAAAATGGCGTAAATGTTATTATATATTCATCCATAGGCACCAGTTGCTTTGACTATCTGGTAACAGTGAAGCACTTATTAGCACCATTTACAGAATTTCCTCGAGAAAAAAGGCGGGCTCAGGATTATTTTGCTAACGCCCTAAGAGGGACCTAGGTACTCTGTCAAGAACCATTCGAACAAAGAACGAACTACTTAATGCGTTTTGTAGGTACGTTTTATTCAAAGAGGGCGCGAACCTATTCGTATATTTTAAACGAAAATTGAAGTTCTAATTATTATTCGTGCATTTGCAATGTAGCCAAAGAGTAGGTTTTACACGAAAGAAAATTAGAAACTTCGAATCTCGTTTTCCGAGTAGGCCCCGTTATGTGGATGGAAATTCGAGATTGACTTTTGGATGTCACAGTCAAGTTTCAGTTGATAACTACCATGTCCCCTAACAAAGGCTTTGCCGCGCTGTCGAGCAATTTGACTAATTTGTTTGAAACTTGTTAATTACGATTAAGGGGGGAGGTCACCGACCTCGGCCAATAAACACTAAGCTGAAGCCGTATGATGGAGTTGTATGGCCTATCGATCCGGTCACGTGATCGAGGTTGCTTTACAAAACAATGTTGGTAAAGCAATAGGTGGAATGTTAAGGAATTTTATACAGGGTGTAACACAAATGAAGGACCAAACTTTCAGATGGTAAACTAATCTTTAATTACAGAATCCGGAAAAATATTTTAAAATATTACCGCATTTTAGTTCCCTAAAAATAAAAAAAAGACCAATAGACCAGGCAATAACTAGAATCAGTTATTGCCTGGTGTATTGGCCTTTTTCATAGGACCGAGGAAAAATGCATTTATGGTACCTACCGCATCTTAGGCGCGTCGCCCACTCCGATGATGTCAACAACCCCTAACGAAGATGTTTTGTGTATTAGGGGCATGTAAATTAGTTATCTTACCGGGCTTAGGCCTTTTAATATTATTTTCAGAGACAGTAAATACGGGCATGCATCGTATATAGAGGTATTTAAACCCACTAACAAAAAAAGAAAGAAACTGAAATTACGTTACTTTAGATTCTATGTTGCTTTTTGATCTTCGTTTAAAATTAAACAATTAAAATGGAGAGTCCACTCGTCCACTCACACTTTGTGGTTTAAATTGTCATTTGTTTTTTTTATAATTTAAACTTCGATTATGAACTTACTACGAAGGTTTGAAAATTATTGATCGAAGTTCGTCCGTAAGGAGGATTCTACCTTTAAGGTAGACCTAGATAAAACTTTGTAAAAACTCCGGACAATATTTTACCTAGCAAGACATGGTTGAGGCTACACAGAGCATTATTTAGCTGAAACAGTATTTAACCTGTACTTTTCCGCGTGTTCTACGCAACAAACAAATAACCCTCATTTATTCAAACTGACCGCCTTAACCCTTTCTGTGGTATAACTTTGACGCGAATGGCCTAACTTACCCCGCGGGGTTAAGAAGGTTAAGTGTTGTGTAGTTTGTATTACAAAGTTACTAAGTAGGTATCAACATTTGTTTGGTACCTACATAACTACTAAGTAACTTTGTAAGTAACATAAATCAGCACAACGTTGAGTAGATAAAAGTACTAGTGTGTACAAATGTGTTAATAAGTAATAAAAGATACAAAATACAAATCAAATAAAATAGGGTATTAGACCCATTTTTAAAAAGTGAAGAAGTTTGGTTCTATAGCGTTATTGAACTACTAAAGAAATACAAATTCAATCATTTAAAATTTTCATTTTCAAATTGCGCTCGTAACTGTACGAAAACGCTGGACGCAGTGGACGCCACTGTTCTGTGGGCATGACGTCCTTTGGATGTGTGGTAACTGCACAAATGCGCTGATGTTTCTGATGACAGTTAATACTTTTTTAGTTTGCCTACTACTGTATGACAAAACAACATTGCGCCTGCTATGTCATGGTGTTTAAACAGCACGGAAATCTTTAAATTGAATTTTAAAATTTATTTTGTTATTTTATGAACTAAAACTCACATTTGCGACTGCTTTTTGCCTAAACTATCTCCATTATATATTTTTAGTTTTTTTTTCCCAAATAGTGTAAAATACTCTATTCTTACATAGTCTAATTATAGATGAAATATTTTTTTCCAGAATTTCCTGAAACTTCCATAAAAATACTTAAAAATACGAGCTAAATTAAATAAATAATAATAAGGTTTAGCAAATGCACCGCTTTTGGTCAAAAATAAAGTCTACAAAAATTAAATACTGGTACGTCAATAGAATGCTGAAAATAATTAAAATGATGGGTAATTTTATATAATATTTATCAAATATTTTTCAATCGTTAAATGCAATGAATAACATAAGTAGGTAACCTTCCTCGATTGAGCCGGAACACGTACTAAGCCAATAAATTACTGCTTTGTTCTTGGAATACCTAAATAACAACTTTGAGAAGCCGCAAAACGTTTAGAATTTATCGCCATGATGAATGAAATACTTCCAAACTACATTGTAACCCTTGTGCCTTTCTCAGAATTTTCCCACAATATTTTCCAACAACACAAAGGGCAAAACTGACGTGACCATTGAGTTATGGCGGGGTTCACCCGAGCACGCGAACGTGGATCGAAGTTTTAGAGGTTATGGATAAACAAAGGAATTTTCTAAGCTGTAACTCAACAGTTTTTGTGATAATGTTCAAGCTGTACTTGAAACCACGTCGCTTTTATTTTCATATAATTTTTATAATCATAGAAATATTTTTGTCCGTCCCTAACCGATAGAAAGGAAGAACTCGCGCACTCTCCATAATAATCCATCATGATTGTGTTGGAAGAACACCAAGACCAGCCCTTCGTTATGCGATGCTACGGTGGCTGTTCGTCGAATACAAACAAACACGGTTCGTGGTTAACCCGCTTACATCACACTTCTGAGCACTTCACACTAATATTATAAATTTGGATGTTTAGATGTTTGCCTGTTTCTTACTTCTTCACGCCAAAACTACTGAAATTTACATATAGGTAGTACCAGGCCTGGAATAAAACATAGGCTACTTTTAATCCCTTAAATAAGTTTCCATATGATGTACTAGCAGTGCCTCGCGGTTTCACCCGCGTAGTTCTCGTTCCCGTGGGAATAAAAGGAAGTTTTAATGATCTAGAATAACGAAAGACATAGATATAGCCCCGGAAAAGCGTAGAGCTTTCTCTGGGCTTAGTCAGTTTTTATTTTGAAAGTGATCAAGTGAACTAGTATTACGGAAAAGTGCGAAAGTAATTAGTGAAGTGCAGTAATTGTACTAAGTACGTAGCTGTGTGTATACGGTATAATAAACCGACTTTAAGTGTTCCGGAGTGTTTTTACTTGGACATCATTCCTGACCAGCCCCAGTTGAAGTCTTACACCTTCGATGAGCCCCTACAATAGCCTTTATGCTATTCCACACTATGATCTATCTCTGTGCTTCTCTGTGTAATATTTAATCAAGATCCGTTCAGCCGTACTGACATGATTAAGCAACAAACATCCATCTAGCCATCTAAACTTTGCATTAATAATGAATTCATTATTCGTCAAAACTACAATAGTTGTTATTATAATACTCGAGGACGATGTCCATTGGGAACCATTACGATCAGAATCAAATCCGAACAGTCAGTTCCGGATTACCAGAGGGGACTACGGTACTGTAGTCTCTACACCAAAACTACACCACATCATAATAGTTTAGCAGATATTCTTCAACCGACGGTATATAAAATATGCAATACTTAGTTTCCGATATTGAATAAAAGATTACTCTGCATTTTAAAATGGACACTGACTGGCATAGCAATCCAAACGCTAAAGGTACTCGCGGGTATGTAGCACTTTAGACTCAAAGTTGCAACGCAACACGTTTTAAAATCTAGCCAGCTTCGATAGGCAATATCGACTTTGTACAACTTATCGATTTAGGCCTTTCTACCCTAAGCCTAGTCGTCCGTAGCTTTGCCAAAAGCTTGCATAACTCTTCGAAAAAGATTATTCATTTGCAACGCTTTTGCTCGTAGAGCGCACATATTCGTAGCACATACATACGTGCTACGAACAGCTACGGCATACGAAAATGCTACGAAATCGTTATGTTTTTGCAACGTAACAACGCAAAGATGACGAATAGTTTTAAATAAATTTATGATCTTTGATAAATAGTTGCGTGTTATATGTGGTCGGAAAGAGAAGAGACTGTGGAAAATACATGCAGCGTGAAATGTACAGTAGGTACTACAACTTGTACTTACTTCCAGTCTGAAGCTGGTGTTGTGTGTGGAGGTACGGTAGGCTTGCACTATGCGGGATCAGACATAAAATGTTCCTGATGATTAGGGATACCCTGATATCGGACACACAGGAGGAGGCATCCTGGCGCCGGCTGTGTGCCGGCGCCAGACATTGTTCTTGTCGGGGAGGATGCAATGATTCAGAGCAGACTGGCAAAATGGCAGCAAAAAGTCGAGAATGTCGACTTGAGAATTAACCGGTCGAAAACCGAACAGCTGTTCCTTGACTTCGGCGGTGCCTTCAGTTTTGACAATAATAATGTTAAGCTACAACTTCCTGTGCCTTGGTTCATTGATCGAATACGAGAGCGAGATAGACCAGGACGCAAAGAACAGGATAAGTACAGAGTGGATGAAATGGCAACAAGTCATAGGCACTATATAATGCCTCTTGAGATGAAGGGGAAAATTTACAAGACCATGATTAGACCTGATGTACTGTATGGATCTGAATGTTAGGCAACGAAAGGGAAGGATGAACGAACTGTTCATGCAGCGGAAATGCGAATACTGAAATGGATGTGTGGAATTACAAGGATAATATAAGGAGCGAGTACCTCAGAGGAAGTTTAAAAGTGGCGAGTGACGGAAAAGATGAAGAGTAGACAGGTTAGCTTGGTATGGGCATGTAATGCGGAGTGAAGAATTATATGTGACACGAAGAGGATTAGGTTTGAATGTAGAGGGATATGAGGGAAGAGGAAGACCGAAGAAAAGATGGATGGATTGGAAAGAGGGTATTCGTAAGTAAAGAGATTACGGCTGATAGTGGAGAGTGGAAGAAAACTTAACGTTGTGCCGATCACACCTAGGGTGGGATAAGGACTGATTTGTCTTCGCTGATCATGATCAGTCTAAAAAAACTTTTGATATTTTAGGAATTAACATGTTAGAAAAAAAAATTATTTTATTTTATTTCAAGTTATTTACATTTATTCGACTGGATAAATGCTCACGAAATAATACATAGATCTTTTGATAACAAAACCCGTAATTTATACTAAGAACCACAGGTATCGTAGTCTCATGGAAAATTTCTAAGAAAACGACAGATTTTCCGAACTTCAATTTTCTAAATGCGAAGTCCAAGGTCTAAGAGAAACTGGTTGATTAAATTATGATATAGTAATTAAAGAACGCCTAACTGAGTAAGACTGTATCTAAGTCTGAAGGAAAATCATCTTAATTTTATTCATAACTAATCCCTCGGAACCAGCTGTCCCTAATAGGGTACGATTTTAAAAAAACATTAGTCTCTGTCAGCGTAAAATGTTCAGGCATTATGTAAGTAGGTATCTAGAACAAATCTATGCCAGTGGCTGTACTCGGTTTAACAATCATTAATCGTTTTTGTAAAGTTTTTTTTTTTTATTATACTTCGTAAGCCCTCAGTTCCTTTCAGCTTTTATTAAATGTCTCATTGAATGAAAATATTTTCGACACTGGTATATGATATGATAGTGTTTTGCAGTGTCCATTATCATTTCATTACTTATTTACAGTTTATCATTCATTTACGTCGCCAATACCTTGTTGAAGTTTATGTCTTAGTGTTTTTTTACATTGTTTAGTATTTATTCTTATTACTTAAATGTGTGTACTTACGTAAGTCTCATTTAGAACTCCTTTTTATTTTGTTTCAATTATGTTTAATACCTTGGATTCAAAAACGAAACAGACGCCAAGCATGCCGTTAGAATCTACGGGGTGATTTCCTCAGTCCACGCGTTTGAATGCAGCTTTACTGCGTCCTAAATCTTTCAAACCTTATCGAACATTCGTGTCTAGCTGCAAGGCTTGCTCGTGAAATATTACATTCTCAGACCAGGCTTTACAGCATCTGAACCTCGCTACACGTTACAACTATTTGCAGGCTGAAACAATTTGTAAAATTACCTTTTTTCAACGAAATAAGAAGATAAAATAGGTGGCGGTGCTATAGTTTTGCTCGGGAAATCGCCTTAACAAAGAAAATAACAATCAAGTAATAGAATCAAATTAAAATTTTGCAGTAGACTTTCGCACACAATCTACATAATACTTCATTGATCAAGTATCTACTGACCGGGGCGCTGTGCGTAATGTACCTTACCCAGCGAAACTTCCGTACTGACTTGATACTATATACCTAGTTCAAGCAGGTAAATCAAAATTGCAGCGCATCTATAACTCTTGACTCTAAGTCGTACCTACTACTCCATTAAGGAGATAAAGAAGAGTGTAACTGAGCATTCTCAAAGAACCTACTTAGTACCAGCAAATAAAAGAAACTTTGGTCATTATAAAGAGCTTCCTCCGTTTTGGACGTCTTCACAAATAACATGCTCAAACATGTCGACCGAGCTCGAGTAAGCCTTTGTGGACAATTTAACGGTTCACGTTTTGTTAGACAATCTCGGCGCCTGCCAGTAATGATCGACAATGTGTCGGATGACGCTCTACTGTGGGGATTTGATAAGGGTTTATCTTGTTTTAATAGTTAAGGTAATGCTTACTCTTGCATGATTATAACGGCAGCAGGCGATTCGACCTTGTTATATCTTATTAACGTTTAGGAACCTATTATGTGGCCGAGATAATCAAACTTTTTCTTACTTCGTACGTTCACCTTGGGCTATAAATCGCGTCGATAAAGATTTGTTTAATAATTGGATAAAGAATTTGGGAAACATTTACAATAGGTATTTAAATGAAACCTACTATAAAAACGAGACGAATTAGGATAAGGTGAGTTAGGATAGGAAAATCTCGGATCATTTTCTTAGACAACATCGAAAAATGTCATGAGACGCTTTTTTGTTTGTTACTAGACGCCGCCATTTTGTTTTCCTACTAGTAGACAAGCTAGCTCGGAAAAGAAAAACGCGGTTCAGTCTCGAGATCGGACGTCGTCGTCGTCGTCGTCGTCGTCCGAATACGCTCGGATTAGGTGTCGTGTCAATTCGGCTGTAAGTAGATCATAAATGATGAAATATGATTAGGGTAAGCGGGTCAGAATGAGAGGCCGTAATTGACTACTATAATTAAGTCAAGTTTAGGTAAAACGGGACCCTATTACTGAGACTCCGCTGTTCGACTGTCTGTCTGCCTGTCCGTCTGTCACCAGGCTGTATCTCATGAACCGTGATAGTTAGACAGTAAGTTGATGTTTTCACAGATAATATTTATTATTTAGATATTTGTGATTTCGCTACATCAAAAAACCAAAAATTATTCTGTCTAGTATTTTATTCAAAAAATTTAAAAACACGTTTTGTTGTGCCTATACAAACGTGTTGTTGGCGTTTTTGTAGATAATGTACGGAACCGTTCTTGCGCGAGTCTGACTCGCACTTGGCTGGGTTTTTAATTACAATATTGATATACGCAATTTATACCTTTTTTTATTTATAGGTTCAATTTCTTGGCAATTTCGTCCCATTTCCAAGAAATACGAGAAAAAATCATTAATAAGTACGAGCAATAAATAAAACATTATTTTCCCGCCGCGCCATGCTGCGGGGGAACGAACTAATAAATTCGCAATAAAGATAGAGGTTTGTACGAAATAAAAGGTCCCCTGACGACATAGTTATATATCACGACGAATTCGTAACGCCCTGATTCGTAAATGTCCTAGTTTATTAGATTTTTTATGAAACACACTTGAATTAACGTAAGTACCTTCGTAATGGCGGATAGAACTATCAGTTTTACTGCCTAGAAAACGGCTGCCAACTTTCTTGGGTAACTCGCAGTAGAATTAACTTTATAGGCAAGTACAAATTTAATATGGAACAAGCAAAATGACCTTCTCACGTCGGAGTGACCTGCCCTGGCCAGCTGGATCAGGAAATCGATCGCAGCGTCCTCGCTCGGGCCTAGAGCTACGAACTAAACCTACCTAGATAAGCCAGCAATGGTAACTACCTACCTAAGAAAGGTATCCCTTCCTAGGTGAGGTATCCTATCCTACCTCAGAGAAGGGAAATATAAGTCGTAGTAAAGACCCTTAAGGAACCCACCTAGGTTCCTTAAGGGTCTATACTATCTCAAATCAACTCCATCTTATATCCACATCTTCCAAACTACTAAATATTTAATATTGAAATTTATTTATAGTAAAGTTCAGGACTTAGGTACTTTATCAAATATCAAATCAAATATCAAATAACAACGTATGTTTTGAAATACGATAACATAAAAACATTTCTACAGTAAAAAAATCGCAAAATTACCTTTAAATTCTTACTAAACCTTTAATTTCTCAATAAATACAGAAGGTAAGATCTTGAGAATAAGAATGGTAAGAGATTTAAGTACCTATAAAGAACATTTCATATGTTTCGGTTCTTTCAAATAAAGTCATAATTAATAGATAATAAATAAAACTCTTGAACTCTTTGTAAAGTTAAACTCGCCTTTGCGATACCTCTCTAGTTTTAAGGTTTAAAAAATGTTTTTAGTGTAATAAAGAATAATAAGCTAAACTTGATTTTTGTTCTTGCGTTGTTTTGGCATGTCCTGTCCCGCTCCTGCGCAAAATCTACCCTTTTCACACGAACTTGAGGTTATATTCTTGACTTACCTAATTCGTATATCGACTGGATGGTAAGGCGGCGCGGAGGCGGTCGTCGCGGGGGCGTTTTGTTGAAAATTGACAACCCTGTGTAAAACCTCGCATGAACGATGCTGCTAGGGTTGGCACTAATTTGTATTGACGGGCTCTATTAAATTGTTCGATCGATTTTACAAAGGAAAGTTCGTTAGTTAGCGGGAACGTTGCGATTGGAATCTTTGAAGTTGGTGTTATTAACGTATCTGGTTTAATACCTAGTATCTTTATTGACAACAAAATTAATAGTGTAAGTGATGAAACTAGAATTAGACCAGTTTAGAAACTATAAATATGTAAGTAATTTGCTTAGTTCATGAAGTAGATACCTACGATAAAAAAAACCATACCTGCGATAAAATTTAGTGCCGTTGTGATGATCTTTGGCGGAAGACAACGCCTAAACTACTGTATGGCAAACTGCTGAGTATTGCACACAATTTATAGATCTACCTAGAATAAGATATAGACAATCTATATCCAAAGAAACGTGCGCAAAGCCGCAGGCTGAAGCTACTTTAACCAAAGTTAAAGGAAATTAAGAGTTTTATTTACGCATGCTTGCGTACGAAAATGTACACTTCCTTTAATTTAAAAACCCGAGGAATGTAACATTCGAGTCACAACCGGGTTTAAAAAAGTGTTATAAATTTAAATCCCATGTACATTTTATTCTTTTTAAATATATAAATATAACATGCGGCTTGGGGATCGCAGTTCGTTGGTAGAACTTATTCTGCTAGAGGTGCTGCTGCCCGCCCCTCGAGGATAATTAAGGGGTAATACCCAGCGTGGGGATTATGATTGGCATTACCCTTCATAAGATAAAAAATAGGGGGAGGCCATTGTGAACCATTATAGGCTGTTAAGGTAAATATAAAATATAAATAAATAAAAAGGTGGTCATACGATTTGGATCTATTAACCTAAGTAATTATCTACCTACCCTCATATACTAAAACTAATAACTATTATTACTAAACCCCGAAAGTCATAAACTACGAAATGCGGAAGTCAACAGCTAGCGTACACAAATTACGTACACAACACGACATGCAATGCTATGGTGATCATGATCACACACGATACTAATGCTATAATCTTGTCTTGGTGTTTGTATATTATTAAAAAACCGTTAAGCGTGAGTCTTACTCGCGCAAAAACGTATCCGTACTGTACTATTGATAAAAAATAACGTGATACGTGGCCATTGCGAACATTACATTTACATACATACATATGAAATTTGGACGTAAGTTTTATTAAAGTTACTGTACTGAGATAAAATATTGTAACGAATGGTAGATTATTCCCTTTGTCCACCACCAAAATATGGAAACACTGTGTTCCATCATTACCAGTCGTAGAATTTGAGAATTTTTGAAGGTATCTAGTTGGTTCTAATCAGCAAATAAGTATTTTTTTTACAATACAATACAAAAATCTTCATTGTAAACCACAAAATAAAACAAAAAAAACATAGATATTAACATGAAACATAAAAGCACAAAGGGCGGCCTTATCGCTCTCGGTTCATTTCTTTAAGAACTTTAAGAAGAAAATGGAGGCTGCAATCAGTTCGAGATCGATGTAAACTCATATACGAGTAGATTTTAGGACTGGATTCACAGATTAAAGGAGATTATACATAGTCTGATAATGATGATGGATAATGAACATACAGACCGCAAAGCCTACGTGTTCTGAACACGTAGGCTTTGCGATAGGGTCGCGTTGGCACACTTTATGTACCTACGGAACCCTAACAATAAAACTCATTCGTCACGCGAGGCAGCCCTAACCAAGGGCCGCTCCCTAAGTTTCGCTTCTACAATAAAGTGTATTAATTTTAATAGATGATTTTGAATTGAAGAAATCGTAGACTTTATGAATGGGGGATTGTTGTAAAGAGCTTCTTAAAAATTAAGCTTATTTTGCAAGTTCGGGCTTTCATCACAATACAATTTAAATATGCTGGTAAGTACATACCTTATACTATAATTTTGTTTGTAATTTTCTGAAAAGACTCGTTTGAGTTTCAACTCAATGGATTATTTACTTATTTTAAGAAAATATTAGCGTTACATTACCAAAATATTAATTTATTGCTAAACGAATTCAAACTAAGTTTCGTGTTAAACATGAATGTATGAACTATTTATGTAAGCATTTCTAGCCACAGCATTATTGTTTTCATGAAAAAAATAATTATAAATTTAGAGTTCAGGTAACAATTTACTATAACCAACTAATTAATTATCGCTTGTCATGTGTTTTGTTTTTTTCAGGGGGAGGCCTGCGTCCAGCAGTGGACCATTATAGGCTGTTGAGATGAGATGATCTGTTTTGTGCACTTAATAAACCTTAAATAAAATAAAAGTAATTTCGACACAGATCTATGAAAGATCTATTAGTTTTATAGAAATTCAACCAACTAACATTAGCGTAAATCGATGCACTGACCTACCGCAGTATCCATTTAAAAAAACTTCATTACTATGACGTCACACCCTCGGACAGACTGACAGACACACATGTGTGTATAATTATATGTATAGATGCAAACGGGAGCCCCGCTAAAACTGAGGGGGCACAAAATATTGATTAATCCGAATGTAAGGCTGGCTATTCATTGTCCGTCTACAAACAGTATTGAAGGCAAGCTTTTAGACACTGCTGCCTAGAGTGGTGTTTAAGGAACACTATGCTCTACCATTATCTTGGTAGAGTTGTTGGAGGGATAAGCTTTAAGCGCGCTTGAAAGACAGGACCGTGGTGGTGCGAAAAAGAGAGTAGTGAGAAGAGGCCTGTCTTTCGTAAAGTAAGTTTAAGTTTTCGTTTAGGTCATATTAATTATAATTTCTGTAAAAATTGTAGATAAATCATGTAAGTCGCAATTCCATGAGTTTAGAGTCCGATAGTTTCTCATAGATTGTATCGCTCATAGTGTGCGTATCGCTACTTATTGTCGCGCCATGCGTGTCCAACTTTACGCCACGTCACCCTATATTTGCCGCGGTCGGCCACCGCTCCCCTTAATTTACGAATACGCTCCTTATGAAACTAGTTACGCTAACGAAGATTTCTGACGTTTTAGATGTTAATGTTGCTGTTCCTTCTCTTGTTTGGCTTTTTAGTCCAGTCATTTAAGCTTAAATAAGGTAAGAATCTCGGAATTCGAGATACCCAGCTGTAAGTCTGTAAATACTCGTATATTGATACCCTAAAAGTTGTCTCAAAACCTACATATGGTAGGGTGTACGCAACTATTAAATTTCAAGGTCAAAGATCACAAAAATCTGTTTTTTGCGCTTTTTTTGTAAATATCTCATTTCCTATGGGTTTTTTGCTATTTGTATTTATTACAATATTGTAGAATACAAAATTCTCTACAAATTTTGTTTAAAAAAAAAATTTATACGGTGAACCGTTTTCGAGATAGAGGGCGGAGAGCGCGCGGTCACAGCATCACTTCAGGTCAACCGGTGCCTCCGGTCGAAAACGTGCCATATATAGTTGATGAACTATCGATTAATCAATGATTATAAACGACGAACGGTCGACGGGACGACCACGATTCCACCCTGACACGCCACTACACCGACGAACTGCCAGACATCAGTCAAGACGAGATCGTAATGGCTCTGAGGCAGCTTAAAAATGGAAAAGCCCCCGGTGAAGACGGCATTACTTCAGAGCTTCTGAAGGCAGGAGGAGCCCCTGTTTTGCAGGAGCTTCAGATCCTATTTAACACCGTTCTTCACAGTGGGAGAACTCCAAAGGCGTGGAGCGGGAGTTTGGTGGTGCTCTTTTTTAAGAAGGGAGATAATACCCCTATTAAAACTACAGACCCATCACACTCTTGAGCCACGTCTATAAGCTTTTCTCACGAGTGGTCGTGAATCGTCTCGCCAGGAGACTCGACGAGTTCCAGCCACCGGAACAGGCCGGGTTTCGCGGAGGATATGGCACCATAGACCACATACACACAGTGAGGCAGATTATACAGAAGTCAGAAGAGTATAATCAGCCCCTGTGTCTGAAACATCGGTCTTGGCATGAACTTAGATAAAACCAAGGTTTGGGTTTGGTTAGGTCATGATCAATGGCCACATTGATCCGGGACCGATCGTCGTACATGGCCACCTTCTCGAAATTGTTTCCGAATACACTTACCTTGGGCAGATTCTGCAGTTGGGTAAAAACAATTTCGAGAAGGAGGCCAAGAGGAGGATCCAGCTAGGTTGGGCAGCGTTTAGAAAACTACGTCGAGTCTTCTCGTCATCCATACCGCAATGCTTGAAAACGAAAGTTTTCAAGCATCGCGGTCCTACCGGTCATGACCTACGGAGCTGAGACATGGACACTCACGGTAGGGCTGGTCCACCAGTTTAAGGTCGCCCAGCGAGCTATGGAGAGAGCTATGCTCGGAGTTTCTCTGAAGGATAGGATTCACAACGAATACATCCGACAGAGAACCAAGGTTATCGACATAGCTCAAAGGCTGAAGTGGCAGTGGGCTGGCCATATCTCGAGAAGAACCGACAACCGCTGGGGTAAACGTGTTCTTGAGTGGAGACCGCGACTCGGCAAACGTAGTGTAGGACGCCCTCCGACCAGGTGGGATGACGATTTGCGAAAGACGGTAGATGCTGGATGCGGCAAGCTGAAGACAGGGCGCTATGGCGCTCATTAGGGGAGGCCTATGTCCAGCAGTGGACTGACGTAGGCTGATGATGATGATGATGAATAAAAATTGACAAATATTTATAATCATTGATTTATCGATAGTTCATCAACTATATAATATATGGCGCGTTTTCGACCGGAGGCACCGGTTGACCTGAAGTGATGCTGTGACCGCGCGCTCTCCGCCCTCTATCTCGAAAACGGTTCACCGTATAACATTTTTTTTTAAACAAAATTTGTAGAGAATTTTGTATTCTACAATATTGTAATAAATACAAATAGCAAAAAACCCATAGGAAATGAGATATTTACAAAAAAAGCGCAAAAAACAGATTTTTGTGACCTTTGACCTTGAAATTTAATAGTTGCGTACACCCTACCATATGTAGGTTTTGAGACAACTTTTAGGGTGTCAATATACAAGTATTTACAGACTTACAGCTGGGTATCTCGAATTCCGAGGTGAACTTACTATAATGACTGGACTATTTGGTATTTCGAATATAAACATGAACTGTAAACGTCACCTGTAAATAAATATGCTCCGTTGATTTGCTAGTGATTTGCTATTTGATTGTTGTCGTATTAGTATTTGCATTTATTGACGTTTTACGAGTCAAGATAATGTTTTCACAAATTTACTTGATGAACAACTTGAGAGCAATCAATGCAGAATAGACATGCATTTACTGGAGGGTTCTTTCAACTTCCAAGGTTGTGTTTAATCACACTACCTACAAAAGAGACTATTGCGATTATAAACGCTCAAATAACAACAATAAAAATCATTGTAAGTACTATCCCATTTTGGCTTGACTTGCTCGATTGCCAATTTTTTTAAAGATCCTTTTGGTTGCCAGTAGAAATAGCAATACCTACTCAAATAGAGAGCCAAATTTACGAAAATTGGACCATGCGACGTACTTTTACACAGAAATAACTAAATTAATGGAAAATTGGGCAGCTACTTTCTTCAGTCTATTTCTAACACCTGCGTTAATCAATCCACCGGGAAAGTTTACTGATAAAGGTCAAAACGTCCTCGTTTGGGGAAGGCAAGTTCAGAAGCAGTCGTTTATGTGCTGATGATGACCTGGATCTATAGACCTTCAAGTTGTGACAAGTAAGAGCCAGGTTACTTTGATAAATAAACAGCCCTAGGAAACAAGTCTTTGGATACTGCTGTGCTGTCATAGGTCATTGTGATTCGACATATCGTTTCATTCATTTTCCATGTTCGCACCACTTTGGACCGGAGCGAGTGGGACAAATACGGAATACCTCATTTTTGGCCATAGTAGAATACTTAAAGGATGGTCAATTTGGGTGATTTAAGTGATATCATGAGTGATTCTACGAAAATGTAGGATACAAATACCTATGAACTTTCAGAATTTCCTCGTTATATTTTTAAACGCTACGATGGATTTCTGCATATCAGCTAAAATTAGGAAAATAATAATAGTGAGAAGGGTTCCGTGTCGTGATTCAAGGTTTTATTTTTATAACACAGCGGTCTAATTAATTACTTTCACGAAGCACCCTTTTATCCGCAAGTCATTAATTTGAGTTTTATTACATTTACCTAGTTAAAAATGCTGGTATAATATAAAATTGCTTTTACAGGCAAAAAGTACAAGGTATTATAATAAGTTATCATTGGTAAGCTTCCGCAATATTTACGTTACAACCATGAGATTTTTCAAAATTGTCTACTCATACAAAATTAATACGAGGTAGGAATATGAACCTACTTCTAATCTATGCTTCACACTTATATTATTAATGCGAAGGTTTAGATGGATGTATAGGATAGGTGGATGTTTGTTGCTCAATCACGCCAAAACGGCTGAACGTATCTGGATGAAATTTGACACAGAGATAGATTATAGTCTGGAATAGCACATATGCTATATTTTATCCCGGAATTCTCACGGGAACGGTAACTACGTGAGTGAAACCACGAGTCTCTGCTAGTTATATTATAAATGCGAAAGAGTCAAATAGCTCCCTTGTGATAGAAATAACCTTAAAAAACGCGTGCAAAGCCGCGGGCAGCTAGTAATTTATAATCACAAAAATATTCGACCTAGACAGTACTGGAACCTGCAGACTACCTCTAAAGCACTGGAGTGCGCTAACCAATTTTACTCAGGCATTTTAGAAAAATCTCGATTAGATTCTATAGGTACTAGTGCTAATGAAACACTCAAACGACAAGTACTATAAAAATACATTTAGAATGTTCATTTCCCAGGTTCGCGGGTAGTTTGAAGAAAACGCTGTACGTTGTGGAATCCATATTGCTCTGTGGTCATGACGTCATACGTTAGTTGTCATGACGTAGGTACGTTACGTTACGCTACACGCGACGAAAATTGATACTTTTTAGTTTAGGGGGCTTAGCCGTGTGATGTAATATCATTCCACCCACTATTTCATGGTCTCTATAAACAGATTAAAAAATGAAAACTTTGAATTGAATTTTAAAATTTAATTTTGTAGGTACATTTACGAACCAAAACTAACATTTTCCGACCGGTGCGGTGTTTGGCTAGCGATCTCAATAATATATAATTTGGAATTTTTTCTCAATAGAGCAAAATACCATAAACGTAACTATAATACTTCATTGCTCAGGTTACCTGAATAAATTTATTTTTACCAATAATCCGCACCCACGAGATTTACTGAGGTATGTATTTGGATTTGTGAGTAAATCCCAATTTTTCTCAAATCTCTCGTAATCCAGCGCACACGGGTTTTTACACATTGAAATGATAACATCTCCTTTCATTATCCCATACTACAAGAACGTGACTACGAATACGTTTTTATAAATATTTACATTATTTTTATAACATGAGCACGTTGATGGAAGTTGTGAAAATTAATTTAAGTAGATTAAACTCGTTTTAATTAAAAAGAAAATCATTGTAAAATCGAACTCACCTGCGGTCAGTTATAATGTGAATCGAATTATAATTGCGGCATAATATATGGAAGGACATTTTTATTAGGTACCTATTAAAATTATATACGTACCTATAGGTAGATCAATCAGAAAAAATCATTATAGTGTACCTATCTACATATTTGTTTTTCATAATTCACCGAGAACTGGAACTGCTGAATAGCTCGTGCTGAAATTTTCTAACACACCTATTTTTTCGGCAACAATACACATGTATGTAAGTGCTTCTGTTGAGAAATAAACTTCTCTGTGACTTTCTTTCTAACGAGATGAGCATGACATTTATTATGTCTTCATCTCTATTTCATCTAAGTGTTTTAGTTGCTACATAATATTATACTCACCCGCTCGCGCGATTTAGCGCGCCGCGAACATACGTTGAAGCTGTAGTTCGTCTATCCTATCGTACAAAGAAACCCTTCAAGTAGAGTGTCGGATGACTGACTCAGACGTACCTAATAAAATCGGCTGGAGAAGACAGTCTTGATAAATTCGTCACTGCTGTTTATCCCTAAACATAGACTCTCTGTCTATGTCTATGTTTAGGATTATGGCATATTTTAATAAACTTATTCAACTGACCTTAAATTCCAAAAAAATGGGTTCGGAATAAACAGTTCGATAGTGCGATAAAAATTTTCAAGTTGCGACTTCTATTTATTATTTGAGTCTAATTTAGTTGTTTATGCTTTTTATCATACAAACTATGCTGGTCCAGCATTAAATTTCAATTTACTTATTTACATTAATTAATACGATAACACCAATTACATTAATTAATGGATGAATATTGGTAGAGAGCCAACAGCAGCATAGCAGTTTAATAACTCTTTTATATATTGTTTTGTTTTTAAACCGGCCTAAAAAATAAAAGTAGAATCGGTCTTGGATCAATCAGGTCATTGACCATGACTTTGGTTTTATCCAAATTCATGACAAGACCGATGGGCCATCCAGCATCTAGTGCAGCTTCTCTAGCGACTTCGCCATTACAATAGAATACAATACAATACAATTCGATTTCCGCCTTGGGACAAATATTTGTACGATCTACAGGTATTTGTTCCGGGTGTTCTGGTCATTTTCTGTGTATAATAAAAATAGATATCTATGTATTGTATTGTATATGTATATATCAGTTATCTAGTACCCATAACACAAGCTCTGCTTAGCTTGGTCTAGCCTCAAGCTGTGTGAATTGTCCAACGTTATTTATTTATTTTATTATTTATTTATGTAGTTTAGTCGCCTTTTATACGATACCTTTCTTGTTTTATTCATAAATAAATAGTTAATAAGGATGTACACTTGATGTAATTGTCTATGTCTTTTGCTGTAATAAATACTTTTTTTACATATTTTTTAACTTTTTTTATTTTTTTTAATGCCTTTTCCATTCCAGTCTACCTTAAATTCTTTTGTGCCTATTTATCAGCCTGGATACATTGTGAGTATGTATGTAGTCTGGCTAGCCATATGCAAAGACCGCACGGGGTGGCGCCCGACACGGTCTGCGGATCAGCCTTGACACGGACTTGTCAGATCAGCTTTTGTTCACTTGAAATATATTGTGTTTTCTTAGAAAGATGGCATTAAAATAGGTAGAATAATACTTGAGATCCTTTTGAGAAAAGAAGAAATGATTTAAGGATCTAGGTACCTTTCTTTGAATCTGGAATGAATTTCGTAAAATATTTTAGGGACAGATTCTCAAAAGGGTTTTTGGTTGCTTAGGCATTTAGTTTTCTACTCTAATTGTTTTGATCTTCGGCCAATCTAAAACGAAGTAGGTATTTCTTTATCCTAAGCGATTGTTATAAGTATCACACTAAGCATCTTTTGGACTACTGCTGGTTTTAAAAATTATAAAAAAGTACTCTTAGAATTTATCTGGAGTGTGAGGGCTTTTGCACTATAATAATAAAAACTTTACTAAGTTCATTTCGGCAATCGAAATCCATTGTAAAAAGTTCATCGAACTCGTCGAAGCATCAAGTTATTTCTGTTTACAAACCATTTCACAATTTACATTTCCATTTATCAAAATAAACACGTCATAACGACCTCAGTGGCGCAGCGGACGAGAGTCTGCCTGCGACGCAAGAGGTTGCGGGTTCGATCCCCGCCTCGGAACAAATTTGTGTACGATCTGCAGAAATTTGTTCCGTTGGTCTGGGTGTTTTCTATGTATAATAAAAAAAAAATCTATCTATGTAATGTATAATATTACGTATATCAGTTATCTAGTACCCATAACACAAGCTCTGCTTACTTTGGGGCTAGATAATGCTGTGTGAATTGTCCAGCATTATTTAATTATTTATTTATTTATTTTATTTATTTATTTATAACTACAGAAAACTCCACGTGAAGTTAGTTTCATAACGTTTATCAAACAGTTCAAAAAAGCAAATCAGATTAGTACACAAAAAGTGACGCCCTACGTCACCCCCATCTAATTTAATTGATCCATTAGGAGCAGAACACACATCTAAACAAGGTTGCGATGCCGAATAAAACTTTCGTTTATCAACCATTCTGCTTTCACTTGAATTTGCAAACACGCTGTTAAAATTACAATTCAAATAACACATGCTCAGGTTCAGATCAGGCATTCTGAAACAAATGCCGCATTCTATACTACCGGAATTGAAACGGAAATTAATACCCAACACAGCATAGGTAATATGAGCATATAACACAGTGTTTCCACCGATGACACGGCGATTGGGATTTATGCATCATTTACGACAATTTTGCTTTCTACGAAAATTTATTAATGTCCCTAAAAAATTCTATTTCAGCAGGATTCGAACCCGCGCCTCACCTTTAGTAATAAGGCTAAGCAACTTAGCAACGAAATCGAATACGTGCTTCGTCGAAAATATTACGACTATGACGTCGTTAGCTCCATCTACAGAGGAAACATAGAAGTTATCCAAGCCTGCTCAGTGACTAAAGTTATGTTTAGTACGATTGACGAAAGGTGTCGCGTTGCTTTATTCTTAGGTTTTTGCTTTATCGTGTGTAACTCGCGCTGGGCCAATTTCCTTTCAAAATTCTGCTTCCTCTCAGAACAGGGAATCGTGCACAAGTGCTTTTTATTTTGTTTGGATTTAAAAACAAATGCTGGACAATCCACACGGCGTCATCAAGCCCAAAAATAAGTAGAGCTTGTGGGATGAATACTAGATAACAGATTTATATCATAAACATACATTAACCTGTCTATGTTTGTTATTTTCCATCTAAATAAATATGAAACGAGAAGTCTGTAATAAAAAAAAAAAAAATAATAAATATTTGTTATGTATAAAAGTTTATTGATATGGACCAGTTAAGCTACTTGTAGATTGTATGGAACAATCTGTAGGTAGCTCAATCATATCAATTGTAAATACTTATTCTAGCCTTTAGAATCGAGCACGCGACCTCCTGCTAGTCCTCACTAGGTCGTCACTATGGTTAACGATGCTCTTAAATGCGGCCTTATAAGGGTGAGTTCCTACAGACACGCGTGTGGCTGAACAGAGTTGTGTAGAAATCGATCAATCAGTGACCAGATACGACAAAAAGAGTTGTTTATTTCAACCAATGTGATTATCAATTCCTTACCCTCCCGCTCACGCACGACAGCGGGATCGCTTAGCATCCGTAATAAAATCTTCAGTCAGATTGCTCTGTATGTCATGCATGACGTCAGTTGTCTGTGTATGTAGGTAGTTAGGTACCTAAGCAAATGCGCTGATGTTGCTGATGGATGACAGTTGATACTTTATAGGCGTATAACATTGCGCCTACTATGTCATGCATGATGTTAAAAAACAGAAAAAATAAACTAAAATTTGAATTATGTTTTACAAATTATTTTGTTATTGGTACTAAAACTAAGAAAATCCGACTGCTTTTGTCTAAGCTAGACCCAATAATATATTTTAGAGTTTTTCTCTTAAAGAGTATAATACCTGAAGCAACTTCGTCCATCAACTTCGACGTGTTATGTATCAAATAAACTTCTATTAAAATAAGTAATAATTGATTAAAAGTTGTAATTGAAAAGCTGTTTCAAAAGTGTCTACGAAAGTTCGTAGCAGATTACTCGTAGACAGGAAGCAGCTACGAAGCCCCGTGCTACGAAGTTTCATAGATGACGTAGCACTTCTACGGTTATTTCGTAGCACTAAGCTTACTCAACCGCATCGTGTTATTACCACAGATTAGGTAATGTTACTTGTAGTTAGTAACTAGCAAAACGGAGTATGATACGGAACATTTAATGGAATATAAATCAAGTAGGTATAATATGGAATTTCCTGTAGGATAGGCCAATTTGCTGCTTTTTGAAATGGAAACGGAATGTTATGGAATAAAGTGTTAGTTTGTTTCGGTAAAGAACATACCGTTTTGTTAAGGTACCCCTTATTCATAATGGTCTACTTTCTTAAAACATCTGCTAAGCAGCGTTATTTGTCACTCTGACTTATGTCAATAGAAGAAGACAGAGTAAGAAATAGCAATCTTTAAGTTAGCAGTCTCTTATATGAATAAGGGGGGAAAGTTTCGAAATTCTCAAATACTTATGAAATATTTGCTAAAAAGCCAACTTGAAAATCGAAATGAGCTTTTTTATTTTCCTAATGTATCTTTTCATAACAGCTCGTTGAAATAACGCCTTTCATAAAGTGTTGTCAAGAAAGATGGCCAGCATTTTTTCATTTTTCAAGTACGGTTCGGAATGAGAATTCTCATTATGTATTTTTCATTCTCAGCATTTCTGCGTTTGATTAATGAAAACCCACCTGAGCGCTGAGTGAGGCCTCACTTACACCGAAGGCAGGTATTCTGATTTAGAGGATCTAAAACTGAATATGGTTATTGATAATCTGTGATTGCAAGCTCCGGAAATGTCTCAGGATAAAAATTACAATAATTTATTGCTTCATTACGGATGTAATAGGGTTAACTATGAACCTCATTTGTGTTAGAAGGACACCTGCAACGTTTCATCCTTTATTGAGGGTTATAATCACAAGCAATAGGTTGTGATGCAAAAGCTGCTTTTTCGAGAGAGGATAGGCAGAAAGTGATGAATTGATGATATTCGCGTTCAGTAGACCATCAAAGTACTTTATTTCCTTTAGACCTTAGAGGACTCTTGTTCACGTCACAAAAAACCAAACTACATTAGTATAACTAGGAAACAAAGTGATCGCTTTCAGTTTTTGTGCACTTCAATCTTTAGGTAAAATAAAGAAGCAAACAAGAAATCTTTACCTTGTTAATGTTAATGTTAGTTTTCGAGTTGGAGCAAAAGTCGTCGATAGTTTTTTTATCGTCTAGTCTAGATAATCTAATATAAAAAAACCTGTTATGATGTTATACTGTCTACTAACTAAATAAAAAAATTAAAAATATTTTGTAGTAAGTAAGCCTTTTTACAAAGGACATAATTGGCAATTTGTTTAAATTTATTTACTTTTGCAACTTACTTGAAGTTTTGTTGTTTAAGCGTATACATTGCCCTTTAAAAGATACATTAATCTTGTGTAGCCTATTTGTGGGCACAGCAAGTTTGTTCTTATTCTAGTATTTAAATAATGTATATCGCAATTTTTAGGGAACCGATTAATATTTCTATGTACAACAAGTTTTCATAAATATATTAATAGGGGACCTATTATGTAGATCCATGAGGGATATATTATCATAGTAAGATTAATTCCAATGCCCATTCAGTACACAAGAACCAAACCCATCTCTTAGAAGGTCATCCAGCTAGGTGTTTCGGAATGAAAATTAATACCTAACATTGTGTTAACCAGGTTTTTGTGTAAATCCGGTAGAAAATGGCGTGTATTTTTCTTAAAATCAACGTTTCGTTCAATTTCCTGCGCTAGGTGTGCGCTATCTATTGTGCGCCCAGTCTCGCATGGCAGGTATTGGATTTAAACATTTGCATTTAATAATGAAAATCAGTATTAATAATATTTTTCTTCATTAGTGCAAAGAACACCATTAGCCTTTGGGTAATATTTCTCTATTCGAATGATCCGCATTAAAGTAAAATTACATGTGTTCGATGCGTTTGCCGAGTGCGGTAAGGGCGGCGCGGATGACGTCATCTACGTTTCAATAGAACGGCGGACAAGAAGTACGCGAGGTCCTGAGGAAATTCGACGACTGCGGCGATAGCGGACAGGTGCGCGGTCACATTTAGCAGGTATGTATCAAATCAATATCAAATATCCGCCCTGAATTTTGTTCGGCCACAAAGGTTCATTGTCAACGTACTCGTATATCTAACACCACCAGAGCATCTGACTAAAAAGTATCACAGAATTCAGCAATGTTTGTACACATAATCAGCTTCACAGCTTTCTAATTAGAAAAGAAAACCCCAACCGAGCGACCAATTATCCTTGAGAATAGTATGAATAAATAAATGAGAATTAACGAGAAAATCCTTGAAATAATTCCTATTCTGGTTCTTGTCATTTAATCCATTTTTTAATCCAGTTTTTATCATTTATTCCGGTTTTTGTCTCCGCTGTGCAGAATTCAATTCAATCGTGCGTCCGTTGCCGGATGCAGAACGCTCCAATTAAGCCCGTCCTTTCCAGTCTGCTGGTCGGACACGCGCGTAGCCAACCGTGTAGACGGACTCGAGCTTTAATCATACTGATGTTGTTAATAACAACTCGGACTGACGGGTGATGGGTTGATAGGTAACTAAGTGAGTTTCGTTTAGTTCTATTTTTTGGGTCCCAGTCGGAATCATCTTATTTCTTGAAGCCAACCGTGTATCCGATCCGATTTGGTGTGATTTGTACTTTTTTGAGATTTGAGATAACTTGATTGGTGTTTCCAGAATGGTTAATACTTCGAGTGCCAAAATAGTGCTGACGACGCATCACCTACACGCTGATCTTGAACGACTCCGGGTCGCATCATAAATCGACCCATTCCTCAAAGAGAATCGACCCTCCAACTCAGCCCGTCATCATCAGCCTCTAAATTAATGCACTGCTGGACATAGGCCTCCCCTAATGAGCGCCATAGCGTCTTCAGCTTCATTCAGCCTGCAGTCTTTCGCAAGTCGTCATCCCACCACGTCTGAGGTAGTCACACTACGTTTGCCGAATCGCGGTCTCCACTCAAGAACACGTCTACCCCAGCGGTTGTCGGTTATTCACGAGATATGGTCGGCCCACTGTCACTTCAGCTTGCTAATCCTTTGAGCTATGTCGATAACTTTGGTTCTCAGTCAGATGTATTCGTTACGAATCCTATCCTTCAGAGAAACTCCGGGCATTACCTCTCTCCATAGCTGCATCATAAAGAAATTCTAAGCAGCGGAAAGCAAGGGGCTTCCTTATGTGTTTATTTAACACCTTCATTGCGATAGCAAATACGCCTGCCAAACGTGGTAATTATATTGGAAACCCCCTCGGTTGGAGGAGACACCTTCATCCCACACAGAGCCGTGGACGTTACTAGGTATAAAACTCGGAGGTCTTCTGTGAAACATTCCCCACTTTGGCCACCAAGTATATTTTTTTTTTGCCACATAAAAACTGTCGTAAATAAACTAAGCACAATAAACAACTCAGAAGTGCCATTTTTAACGCAAACTTTATTTTCCGTGGAAATATGCATTGTCGGAACAATGTTCGAAGTTTTGATGGCACAAAGAACTCGGCCACTGTTTCATTTGACCCGGTGAAATACGGACACTCTTTGAACATACTTTTATGCCCTTTGTTTTTGATTGTAACTTTTGAATGGATACCGAAGAGAAATTTACGAAAAAATCGATGAACCAAATGATTTTAACTGCTTAGGAGCATTATGGCTTAGGTAAAGTATTTTTTGGCCATAAATGCCCAGAAGTCAACACTTGGTAAGAAATAAGAATGAGAGCGAAGAGTAACCTAAGAATTTAAATTTTCCAGGTCTAACAATTTCCAAAGCACAAGATAGGTATCATTACATCTTTCAGTGGATTCATTTCACGTTTTTAATTTGCGTGGAAAATGCGGATGTCGTCTTTAAATACATCAATAGATACCTCCATACCATTACGCTGCATGGTACGTGCTGATCATGCCGTATAAAAACCTGTCCGTCTCATAAACTAAACTTTGCCCTTCTACAACTGCCATGTTTCTATCCAACGATCCAACAAAACAACGATAAACATTTTCAGGGCTAGAGAACGTACGAAAGAAAAGGCGTCAAATTACCTTCAGAATTGTCCAGAATTATCACTATATTATTTACTATTCGTTTACTATATGACAATGTTATGGATGCAGAATTGCCAAACACAGCCAACAGTGTCGATCTAAGGAATCTACCAATCAAAGTTGCATACATCCAAGGAATCTACCAATCTAAGTTTCATTCATCCAAGGAATCTGCCAATCTAAGTTTCATTCATCGAAGGAGTCTACCAATCCAAGTTTCATTCATCTAAGGATTCTGTGTGGAAATTCTGCGATGATATTATTTTCATAGTAGAACGATTGATTAGTTCAGCAGAATTGGTCCCCAGTTGACCCCAGGCTGTTAAAAAGCAATTGCTCAAAATAATTGATCAACTAAAAGCTTTGTAAAAGGTTTTCAATCGTAAGGTCCACTCAAGAAGATTATCGTTGATTATACCTATGAACAAAATGAGCCTGTTGTTTATATATCTTTTGAAATATAAATTGAAATGAAAAAGTGCCCAATTTCACCGAGCGGATAAATATCGTTTTCTACATTATTTCGTAAGTTAGTTTACCTTACATTTTGTCTAGCCTCTAGCCTAGTGTGTGGAGGAACCAAGATTTGGTTAGCTGTCATAATTGTTTTTAAGTGAAGGAACTAAGCGCAACCAAATAGGTAGTTTTTCAATTTCTAATATTTATGTTTTTTCTATGGTATATTATATTATTTATATGTTATGCGTATATGACGTTTATCCATTTTATTGAAAACGTGCGACCCGCCCCTGCTTCGCACGGGTATAATATAATCTTAGGTTCATTTTTTATTAAGTCACTTTCATTTCCATTTTAATTTATCGACACAAATTTATATTATTATAACAAAGAGTTAATCTTTTAAAAATATAATTAACTAAGGAATTACATAAAGTTAATAGATAAATTATTTAAAGAGTGCTTTTCAAACAAAAATATGAAATAAAATTGAAAAAACAGAAAACAATTATGAAAAACCATGTGGGTGAAGGAATCAAAATTTGTTACCATACAGGTAAAATATCGAAGATGGCAGCCCCCACCCACGAGAGGCTAGTCTAAAAGAACGTAAGTATGTTTGGGGTTCTAAGTATCAATCCAACCTAATTTCCTGAAATTACTTTCTTACACCAAAATGGGAATGAGGTCTTGCGTAGGTTGTTACTAGATTGACGTAATAAATACCATCTGAATCTCTCTGGCCTCTGGATTACAGACATTGTGCTCCGTCTAGGTTATATATTTTTCTGGAACAAGCCCAAAACAATCTGATAATACGAACATAAATCCATTCCCCTGTTCCTGTCGACCTCAAAAAGAACCAATTCATTAGTCTTCCCCAAATGCATTAAATAATTAGATGGACAAAGGCCTAAACAACAATAAATACGAATTTGCGTGGTGTTCCGTGCCCTAATAACCTTGGTGCCGGCCGGTCACATCGTTGATTCGATTCCAAGTCGATTCCTCCTCTAAAAAACACCATTAAACCTATTTTCAGAAAATACCCAGTGTTTTTAGGGTTCCGTACCCAAAGGGTGCAAACAGGACCCTATTACTAAGCCTCCGCTATCCATCCGTCTGTCCGTCCGTCAGCGTGCTGTATGTACCTCATGAACCGCAAAAGGTACAATGATGCAATTTTCACAGAATGTGTATTTCTGTTGCCGCTATAACAAAAAATAAAAATATAATATTAAAATAAATGGTGGCTCCCATACAAAAACCTTTTTTTTTTGCTATTTTTGCTCTACTTTTGTAAAACTTTACAACTTTTTTCCTATAGGCTTACAAACTGAGCACTTAGACAAATCAAATTTTATACTATAAGTATATATATAGCTTGACAAATCATCAGTAATATGTAACGGCTGTATTTCTAAAACCGTAATAGGTAGACACGTAAAATTTTCTAAGTTTGTATAGTAAGTAACACATAAACTTTAATACTAATAAATAATTAAAATAAAATAAATTGGTCCCCGAACTGGCAAAGTATTGATGTTTTTATAAATTGAACCTCATTATATTACTAGATGTCGCTAGTAAAAGAGGACAAGCTCTAGATCGCGTTGAATAACAAATAATAATATTCCACAATTGAATAATATTCTTGACTTGTTTCTTAGTTTTTCAGGGATTCTTTTGCGAAATACTTTTTATCAATGAATGACACGGAAACCCTCCGTGTGCGATTCGACTCTCACTTGGCGGGTTTTATTTTATTGAACCACATCCTACTCTACATTCTAAGAGCAGGATCACACTTAGGTGGGTAGTATAATAATATGCCTCAGCATTAAAATGTGGTCCCTTTTTTATTTCTTATAAAAGTAAAAATAATTGATTTAGTATACAGAAATCAGAATCCTAAAGTTTTAAAAAAATACGTATGTACATGAATTTTTTTTAAAGTTTCTAGAATTTGTTACATTTAACTGTTTGCCATTTTTGTAGAGTTCTTGAATTGTCATGTAGGTTACTACAGTTTTAAACAAGGGCTTTGTAATTTCTTGTTTGAACCTTTAAATAGTTTGAAAGGAAGGAAAATTCATTAAATAGTGCACGAATTGTGCTGAAAATAAATAAGTAGGTATGTACCAGTCTACTTACTAACCTATTATAACTTTTTTATTGATTGGCTACCTGAACGTTAACAACGTAGGTACGTAGCCAGAACTTATAAAACGCAATGCAGTAAATCTCACTTACGTAAGTTGCTGTTTGCCAAAATTCGGATGTCCACTGAAAATAACCACAACACTACTAGTTTAACAAAAAAAAAACAAAAATCCACACTGGCTGGAAATAAAGAAAAACAAAACGCAAATGTCAAGCGAGCGTTCGAAATTCAAATGGTTGCGTGCACAAATAGTTCGAGAAAACGCGATGATTTTCGCGCGAGACCTAGCGCGGAGAGAGCGAGCGCTGCGAGGGTGGAACCCACACTGAGGGAAATACTGGATGGATGGAATGGATTCTAAGCCGCTCGGAGGGTGAAATGGGGTTGGCAGACAGCGGGGGTGACATCGTGAATGGAAGCCGGCAACGCAACGCATGACGCTAGCAGACTTCGCAATGAATATTGCTCTAATTATTATCGCAAGGTATTCTAAACTCCTTGCTAATGGTCGCCGGGATATGTTCCACGGAATGAAACAAAAGGAAATGGATATCATGAAAGTTGAAGGTTTTATCTTGTGCGGTGTTATGGAAATCTTTACATGCGGTTTCCGGTATCTACAAGCGGTGGTAATTTGTTGAGAGTTCCTATTATAGTTGTTATATTATATTTGCACATTCTACATTAGATTGGAAATTTGGGACATTATTTAAATTAAAAAATATTTCTTCATTATCTAGAATAAAAAAAATCTTTCGATATTAATTGTTAACGATTTGTTAAAGTCATACTACTCTCTAACACTTTCAAAAAATTCGTTTTCGGGACTTGAACAATTCAATTTCAAAATTTCACTGATTCAAGTCACGCCGAAATCGAAAATTTTTGGGAACTTATTTCATTTCTTAGAGATAGCCAGAGTGCTGGATAGGTAAGGCCTATAATTAATAACAAAAATCCTAACTCTTTTTGTATACAACGCAACGCAGAAAAGATAGCATTAATATAGTGTTATACATATTGCAAGCTTTTAGATCTTTACCTGAGACTGTCAGACCAACATAATTTAAAATCGATATGAACTTCAAATCTAGACAAGGGGTGCGATCACGGTGCCCCTTGCATTGCACCCTCTTCTAACCGGATTAGTTGTTTTGTTTCGCGACGTAATATCCACAAGTGATTCCATGGCTCAATAGCCTCAACATTTAAATACATAAGCAGGTACACAGTAGGTAGGTAGGTAAGGTACCGGTGAACCAACTTATTCAACATTCCTGAGGTACCTAGGTAGCTAGAGAAAGAGCAGATAGAGACAATATCTTTAAAGAAATTACATCACTAAACTAAACCCGTAAACAGGGTATTTTACTATGTAAGAGAAAAAACTAAAAATATAATATTGATTCAGCATATGCAAAAAGCAGTTGGAAAATGCTAGTTTTAGTTCATAAAATAACAAAGTACTTATATTTTTAAATACAATTCAAAGTTTTGATGTATTTAGTCTCAGTAGACGGTTAGAGTTAAGTCGACTTTAGTTATTTAATCTGTATGATTCATCATCATCATCACACTATGTTAGTCGGACCTATATTAGGACATAGGCCTCCCCTATTGAGCGCCATAGCGACATAGAGCATAAGACTCAACTTTGACTTGAACTTTTTTACACGGACGTAGACACGGACCCACGAGGCCACGACCCACCCAGTCTATAATTATATTTTATTTTATATATTTTTTCCCTATTATATTTTATTTGCAACGCTCTGTCACGACCATTTTAAAGAAACAGTCTGAAAACTGAAATAGATTTAAGTACCTAGTATAAACACGTTCTTTGGGACTTGAAATTAGGTCAATGATGAACATTTGTGACAGATGGAAGACAATGGAAGACAATAAAGATCATAAGCAATAATATGCATACAAAGGAGATTTATATATCACATGGCCACCTTTCTTTCGAGTACACTTACCTTGGTAGGATGGCGAGAAGAATCGACGTATTTTCCCAAACGCTGCCCTTTTGTGCACTCGTCCACCAGTTCAAAGTCGCCCAGCAATGCTATGGAGATGTGTGCTTGGAGTTTCTCTGAAGGATAGGATTCGCAACGAATACCTACATCCGACAGAGAACCAAGGTTATCGACGTAGCTCAAAGGATTAGCAAGCTGAAGTGGCAGTGGGCGGTCATATCTCTCGAAGAACCGATAACCCCTGGGGTAAACGTGTTCTCGAGTGGAGACCGCGACTCGGCAAACGTAGTGTAGGGCCGCCCTGCAACCAGGTGGGATGACGATTTGAAAGACTGCTAGCAGATGCAAGATGCGGCAAGACAGGGCGCTATCAAGCGCTCATTGTTGGAGGCCTATGTCCAGCAGTGGACTAATATAGGCTGATGATGAGGTATATCACCGAATGCGGTAACTCTTCGCAAATTCTAGAACAAAAAAACACCTTTTTGCTCTTAGCTAAAATTTTAGGTGCGACACATAACGGCCTTTTAGCAATCGCACGGCAGTATACTTACTAAGTGCCACACAGCTTTCCAATATGGGTCGTTTCGTTGACCCCTAAGATCCTAGGATCCTACGTATACTATAATCTTTGGTTGACCCATAGACTAATAAGTATACTGCGTTGACCTATCTCCATCAAGACACAACTAGGTAGGTACAATATGTACCTACTGAATGGATCGGGCTGGCATTTATATAAGTATCTAAAGTCTGGAATCAAACATCGAATATTTTATATCCCATAAATCAGTTCCCTTAAACATGCTTTCGTAGAATGAAACACTGCTTGCGTAGCCACGGGCAGAAACTAGAGAGTTTGTTAGTTGACTTGCGCAGTCAGCACAAACCAAGTGCCAAACATGTCAATAAATGTATAAAATTTTAATATAAGTATATGTATGCTAGAATGAATGAAGCGCCTTTTGGAAAAGAGTTTTTTCTCACACGCTCATTAAGCACTTAGGTACAAACTAGATTTGCACAGTCCAATCTTCACTCTTCAGAGCGCGTCCTACCACCACCGTCTTGCCGTCCGACGTACGTACTTACTTACGCAAACAGGTATTACCTAGGAAGTTATACAAGGCAAGTCCGAGGCAAGTATGTGCAGGCATGCTGGCAGGTAAGACAAAGCGTGTGGTCGGGTCATTGTGTTTGCAGACTGCCGCCAGGGGTAGGGTAGTAAAACATAAATCGAATTTATTCAAATCAAATTTCTTAAACATATGGGTGTATAGTCGTAGGAAACCCAGGTTTTGTCTGTACCTACGAAAATTTGAAGGCAAGAAAATATTATTTTTTTAAATCTTTTTTGATGATTCTCGAAAGTTTAGGATTTTAGTTAGTGCGTTATATAAGTCGAAACACGATTGACTCAACTTGACTCGATAGAAAAAAATCGCAGTTTCCTCTAAATTTTCATTTTTACTACGGAAAACCCGTTTCATTTGCTAGTTATTTAACATATTTTAATGAAATGTCGTCTAAAAAATACTTAACTAAACACTTAAGAGCAACATAGTTTTATTTTTTTGCGAAAGAGTATTATTTTAGAGCAATATCTTTATAAATAATAAGCAGTGAAATTGCGCGCGGGTCGGTTCTTGCCTCCCTTTCTCGCCTTCACCGCGCGGTGTTCGCTCGTCCTTGTCTCGAAAAAGCGCCACCACTTCGACTTAACTACCATAACTCTTCTAGTGCTTCTGGGCCATTACGTTTAATTTCAATGCGGTGCACGGTGGTGGATCGTTCACCGTTCGTGAATTAAACGAAAACGAAACGAACAAACCGGACGCATATTTAAACTCAGTGAACGGAAGCGGAATAAGCGAATGAATGAGTAGAAACGTTTCGTTACTTTATTTTTGCCTACTGCCACCACAATCTTACCAAACCAGAGAGTTTTTCATCGAATGAATAAAGCATCAGTAACAAGCACCAGTAAGTTAGCTAAAACGAAACGTAAATTTCATTTTGAGTTTTCTCAGCCGCTCGCTGTTTCTATAATTTTGCTGTTATTTTTTGGCTAATTTCAGCAATTACTGAATCCTACTACATTTCAAAAGTTATTAATTACTAGTACCAATCAGATATAAGAAACTCTGTTCGAACCTATTGAGATAAGGTAACAAATTCATAGAATCCACAAATGACAACAGTCCCAAGTTTTTTCACATCTGTTTCGCAGACGTACTCATCGATTTTTGCAAACTCAAAGACATTTTTGCCGAGTGTGTCAGTTCAGGCAGCAAACAAATAGTTCCACTGTCTCTTGTGCTCCACATTGATTTTATTTCAGGTTATCAACGAACTGTCAAAGAGGACATTTTTCTTGAGGCTGCTCCTGTGAAATTCGCAAAATAGGAGACGATAATCCCTTCAAGTTTTCTAATTTCATATCGAATCTGCCACCAATAGTAAGTTACATCTTTTGTAATTCAATAATTTATCAGGTTTCTAATATGTAGTTTTTTTATATTAGTGGATGTGGTTAACTGATAAACATTCCTAACGTTCTGGTAACCCACCACTGGACGCAGATATTATGGTTTTGGTAATTATTTTTTTGCCAAAAGAACCTTAATTTCTTCAAAATGTAAACTATGTTTTTTACATGGAATTTATGTAACTCCATTCTGTCACAACAAGAAAAACCACAACTCTGCTGTTTTATATTATTTCCTACACTATACTCATCAAGATGTTCACATTGCTACCAGCTTATATCTCGGCCTATGGGAACTTTCAAAATTATTATAAAGCTATCATTTTGTTTAATTTCAAGTGACTGCAAATCTTAAAAAGTCTTGGTACTGATTCTACTTGAATTTATGTCAGAATTTGACTTTACATGGACATTGAATTTCAACACATTCCATACAAAAGTAAATCTGTCTGTACCTTCTATGGATATAGTGACCAGTGTGTTGAATGTAACCTAAGACAAGATGTTGTTATGATGAGTTCTGACCTTGGAGCTGTCATACATTCCAGTACTTTGGTAGCATTGTCAGTTAATATCTATTGTTTATTTAAACTTCCATTCTTAGAATGTCTCATTACTAGCCTATTTCAGAAGCATCATTGGTCAACAAGGACTAATTAATTTTTACAATCATTTTACAAATTCTACAAATAGTAAACTAAAATAAAAATAAAAAATAAAATTTGCCAATAGCTATTATTGGTATGAAATGTTAATAAAGTAAATAAACTAATGAGGTATGTCGGGGTATGACTGAACGCTCTGACACTACTTGTGGAGGAATTAAGCCATATTACATAATGCTGATGCCATTAAATGGTGGCGGCATTAGAAAATAATGGCTTAATTCAGCTACAATTCACACTTCAAACAGTCTTCATCTGCCTCTGATCATACCCCGATGCATTATAAGTGATTAGGAACTAGGGACTTTCTATGTTTCACATGAATATAACAAATGTGAAATTTTGGATATATTTCGGTTTAGATGTTTTATGCAAGGGATCAGGCTGTAAATGTATTGTGTGTTTATGAGTGCAGTTTTGCATAAATGTAGGTTGAGTCTGAATAACACAGGCTTTTTATCACATAAATAAATAAATGGTCTATTCAAATATGAACCTCCGAATACCACAACAACTACCGATTTGCTTCCGCACACTACACACCTGACCAATAACCAAGAATTAGGTATGAAGAATTTCTACTTTGATAGATGCATTCATGCACCTCTATTTCCTCTTGTAGCATCTGGCAACAGGCCAAGCCCAGGTTCGCACCTAAGTGGTGCAAACAACAGCATATTAGCCATTCGAAAGAAAGAGTAATTTATGAATGAACTGTTGCTTGGGGCATGCATTCTTCCAGGAAAGAAGTTGTTGAAGTTGTTCTCCTGAGATACATCAGTAAAAAAAATATTTACTGTTAAAGATAAATCATTGAACATAGAATATAATAATGGTTTGCAGGGTGGTAGAGCGATGCCTCGCTGCAGCAAACGAACACGAAGCGGCGCCCCGGCCTCCAGCGCAGTGCTGCCGGGCGCCACTAACCTGGAGGAGCACCACCACCACAAACGATCCAGAAACAGCAGGTAACACCATCATTATACATATAGGCTGGACTATTGTCCGGAACTAGGCCACTGGTGGGCCCTTGTGTTATCTCTATGCTGCACAGGTTATCAATCTAGCCAGAGTTGTTCTTCTCTTAGTCCAGAAGACATCTTCTTTATGGAAATGGTTGTTTATCCAAGCTTTATCTGTTTGTTTCAGTTCCCGTCGACATTCCAAAACAGAAGATACAAGTTTCAGTGTAAAGAAATGTTTAACATGGTTCAAGGAATACACTACAGTGTCAGAGCCTGATGTTTTAGGTAAGAAAATTACCTTCTTACACATTAGTAAACTTTATATTGATGCTTATTTTATAACTTACTAGCGGGCCCCTCGCGTAGTTCCCGTTTCCGTAGGAATTCCGGGAAAAAACATAGCCTATGTCACACCCTGAAAGCTTTCTAATAGTGAAAGAATATTTGAAATCAGTTCAGTCCATCCAGAGGTAACCTACAACGTCACAAACAATTTAACCTCTTTATAATATTAATAATAATAATTATTATTTATTATTATTATTATTTATTATAATATTAGTATAATAGATAATAATTGATACTGTATTGGTTTGGGTGCGGGTCCCTTGGGTGCAGGTTCTACCAGAGCTAAACTGTATAGCTAAATAGCGAAACAAAATAGATTCCAGCAAAATTCGATGCACAGTAAACAAACTGCCCATACTCCTCCTAAAGTTCACTCTGTTGCCGCGTCTTTTATACGGAATTTACATTACCTGTCGAATTGTGATTCTTCTCTCAAAAAAATTGCTTACTATTATACTTAAAACTCAGACATTTACATTAAATTTGGTCAATTGTGTTGGTAACATAATAGATCTTAGCTCTGTTAAAAATCTCTCATCAGAAGTATAAAGTAGAGAAAGCTAATCTGGACTTGTGTTGCAGGTCCTGAAGGAATGGAAAAGTTTTGTGAAGACCTTGGAGTAGACCCTGAAAATGTAGTTATGTTAGTTATCGCGTACAAGATGGGTGCCAAACAAATGGGATATTTCACGCAAGAAGAATGGTTAAAAGGTAAATCATATTAGACAAGCATTCTGTGTTTGAAAAGGTCCTTTCCTAGGCATATTATTGTTTTTTTTTAAGAGCTTAGAGGGAAAAGCAACCAGATTTTAATTTGACAGCCTCCTAGAACTCTAGAATCTATATCTATATCAATGTAAAGTATTGATGTCTTAGTTTATAACTCGTAATAAGAAACTATCATACAATATGCCCTCTGAGTAAAGACCCAATGGCTGTCAAAATGGTGGCCAGGGCAATCCCGGCCCCTCAAAGACTACAAATCCGCGCGTTTTCCTGGCAATTTTCGTGAGATATGGGATATACATACATAAGATACTAGACTATTATTATGTTCATCACGTTTTCGCACTTTTTATTGTTTTTGGTGAAATGATTTTCTGACTTCTCAAAATAGGGTAAAAATTGATAGTTGAATCTGAATGTTAATTTGTCTTTTTCAGGACTCACGGAGCTACAATGTGACAGTGCGTTGAAATTACAAAATAAATTAGAATCCCTGAGAAATTTACTGAATGATCCACAAGTATTCAAGGCTATTTACCGATACTCGTACGATTTTGCTAGGGTAAGTTTAATACTTTTATAAATGTTTTAATATTGCTACAACTAATTCTAAACCTTGCGAATGGCTAGTATGCCATAGTTTTATTTTATTCTCATTTGATAAGACTTAATCCCGTAGGATATCTTATTAACTAGTTAATCATATATTGATTGTTTAGTAACTAACGGGTCACTATAATGCACAATTTATTGTACGGCCGAATAATGTACACCTTGATAATCCGTGTCATGGCTTCCAATTTTAATAGGTTTTGACACGGATTATCAAGGTGTACATTATTCGGCCGTACAATAAATTGTCGTGCATTAGAGTGACTCGTTACTAACATTGTTATTTAGTTGCTTAAAACAAAACAAGGTATAAAGTGTTAAGCACCACGAATTTTGGAGCTCGTTATTTTTGTTTGAAATGTCTTAGACAACTTATTTGATCAATGACCTCTGTGGTGCGGTGGGTGAAGGTCCATCTGCGAAGCAAGAGGAGCTTGTAACAAATGTTTGTGGTCTGCAGATATTTGTTGTAGTTATGTTCTATTTATAATTATAAAATATCTACATAAAGTATGATATTATGTAGTACTAGTATAGTATCAGTTATTTAGTACCATAACACAAGCTTTGCTTAGCTTGGAGCTGGATAATGCTGTGTGAATTTTCCTGTATCATTTATTTATTTTATACTTTGAAAAGTATGGGAGACCATCCTATGTCCTGCAGTGAACTCTTCTAGTTAACTGTTTAGAGTAGACGTATGGAGCTGATGCGGTGGCGGCGGGGAAATTAGGTTTAAAGAAATTTATTTTCTCATAAAAACTTTACAGTTCACTTATAATGAGATTGAGATTAAATAAACAGTAAGTGTGTACTAAATTAGGTAAGAATTAAGTCTAAATAACTTAAATTAATGTTATACTATATTTATGTGGTTATATTATTCTATTGAGTATACATGTGCTTCAACATATTTTTGTACATATTAATACTGTCACATTCTTTAATGCTATTTGGTAGATTATTAAAAATATGTGCTCCCTCTGAAAGAATCGTCTTTTTTCCGTAGTTTGTGCGTGTATTGGGTAATTTAAGTTTAATTTTGTTTCTGAAACTATAAACAAAATAATAAAATAAAATCAGTTTAATTCAGGCACAAAAAGACCCATATCACATATAAATACAGTGCACACAATATAAAATAAATACCTATTTTTTGTTACTGTCCATGTGGACAGAAATCCAGTGCCTGTATATGAGATTGGCCAGATAGTCAGAAACAGCCTTCAGGATGGTGTATATTTCCTTTCTTTTAATTGTAAGCTTAGATTTGATTGTATGGACTTTGAAGTAATATTTTTTATTGGAAGACATGTATTATAAACATATAGTTGCTTTATATTTAGTATTTTTGTGTTTTTATATAATTATTTTGTGGGTGTATAATATGAGTAGTGATATAAAACTTTGATAATTTTGTTTTGGATTCTTTGAAGGGGTTTAACATGTGAAATTACACCTTCCAACACCTTCCTGGGTGTAACTGCAATCGCTTAACCGCCATAAGTCTGGCGGTTATGGCACACCCCACTAGAATATTATGGTAGATTGAGGCTATGTTTCGGTTTAGCCTTTGTCTTGCAATAGACGTCTTTCGGCTGTAATGATGACAGACGTTTTCCACTTAGATCCTAGAATGATGATGATGAACTATCAACAAACATCCATCTCCTTATTTCAGGACAAAGAACAACGCTCCCTAGAAACAGGCACAGCGCGGGCCTTGCTCGGAGTCCTACTACCCCGCTGGGCGCTCCGCGGCGCCTTGTCCGACTTTTTGTCGCGGGAGCGGCGGTACCGGGTCGTGAACCGCGACCAGTGGTGCAATATACTCGAGTTCAGCCGGTCCATGGACCATCACAGCGCGCCATACGATGCTGATGGCGCGTGTGAGTATAATTTCTGTGTGACAGGACAGCTATCAGAAGCAGTATTATTTTCAAAACACTATTTATACCTTGAAATCAATTTTTGGATAACGATTCGCACAATATCAAGTAGAAACAAATACACAAATATCAAGATCAAGAACGGATTGGTTAACAATCCGTTCTTCCGATTAACCTGCTATAAAATGGATCTTGATATTTATTTTCTAACTAGCTTCTCCGCGGCTTCGCATGCATTTTTCCTGGATAAGAAGTAGCCTGTTTTTTGCTATGTATTCCAGGTCTGCTCTTTGTGTGCAAAATTTCAGACTGATACATTCAATAGTTTTGGTGGTGTCATTAGTCAAACATATTCGCACAAAGATGTCACATGTATTGTATTAAGTTCATCAGTAATCTATCTAGCACGAACTGATAAGATAACACCAAATAACAACTACAACATTGTACTGTAGAAGCTTTCACTGACCAAAATCCTGACTATCAAGCTCTCTGCATATCCGAGACCTGGCTTTCACAAGATAAACTTAACCTTATACAATTAGGAGGGTTCAAAGTTGCTGCATCATTTTGCCGAAAAACCAGAGAAGGTGGCGGTGTCTGCATCTTAGTTAGGGACCACCTGACCTGTATCCCAAGAAATGACATCACGGATCTTTCAACCGAATATGTACTAGAAATATGCGCCACGGAATTAACAGACCAAAAAATACTTCTAATGTCTCTGTATTGGAACAAAAGGGAGGAGGAAGTATTGTACATCCAATTGAAAAAACTTTTAAATCACATTGACAAAAACTACTCAAAACTAAAGTAAATATCTTGCTAAATAACTTTAAAACTAATAACCTGTTAGATCTCATGTCGGAATATAAATTAAAACAGCACATCAAACACCCAACACATTTAACTCAGACCTCGGCTACTTGTCTAGATTTGATATTCACAAACTTTAGTAGCAATAGTTTAAGCACTACTGTGGAAGAGCTAGGATTTTCAGACCACAGTGCAACAAAATTGTGCACTTGTCATTCCCAAAGCAAAGGGTAAATCCAGTATGGTTAGTTAACACAAGCTCTGCTTAGCTGGAGGCTAGATGATGCTGTGTGATTTGTCCAAATGTCTAGCCAAAGAGGCACTTACCTGAGGAGCAGGCCTATGTCTAGCTGTCGACTAGTAAAGTTTGTTATATTACTTATGTTATTAAATCACCTTTTTGTTTTTCTCCAGGGCCCGTAATGCTAGACGAGTTTGTAGAATGGCTGCGTGTAGACCGCGGCGCCGCCAACAGCTGAGGAGCGCCATACACAGCCTGCCACTGCTTACTGCCACCTGCTAATTTGTCTTTACAGATGGGTTACTGTTTCTGCTTACCCACTACTTCAACAGTTTGGTAACTATTACTGCTGCCCGCTACCGACTGGGTAACTATAACAGCTTTGAACAGGAGTTTGAGGGTAACTAGGGCGTTATTTTAGTACTAAACTCAATACTTGAACCGCATTACCTCTTTAGGGATAAGATCACTGTTTCTTCCAGTTTTCTCTCTCCCTTGTATTTATGACATCATAATATGATATTTGGCACATCTAGCACAAATAAAAATAAATATTATCGCGTACCTTTTGCTTTCTTTTCCCAACGTTTCGACCGCGTTTCAGTGATCGTGGTCGTTTCAGTGATGGGGGCGACTATGACTATGACGATGAGTCGCCCCGTGATCGCTGTAACGCGGTCGAAACGTTGGAAAAAAAAAGCAAAAAAGGGTAGAACAGAGAAAAAAATCTGAATAAATTGTACATTCTATGACTTTCAGTCTTCCATAGACAATTACTTGACTTAGCATTATATGCAGGACTGAATAAACTATATAAATAATAATAATGCCTGTAAAGTTCCAAGTTTGAGATTAGTACTATGATATAGCCCCTTTCGTCTTTCATAACAACTCATTTAAAACTAGTTCTGTTTCTTCCATAATTCTAAGTTGTACACAAGTGCGCCCCAATTCTGATTTAATTATTTAGCTAATGAATGTGTATAGGCAGTTGTTACTGCAGGTTCAAGCTAGACTTGAATCATTTTAAAATTAATTTAGTTATTTTCTATTGTACAGTTTTTAGTAACTCTGTACATTAATGTTATGTTGGTAGTAGTTAGTACTCTATACTGTTTTATGAATATGAAATTAATTTATGATTCAAAGGAATAACTGTCCGATTTTATTTGTATTATATAAAATGATTTGGTGATTTTAATTTGCATCTATTGTTATTTACAATCGCTTTAATACTTTAATTTCGTGTCTAAATGCATTGAATTAATATTCATGATTTTGCATTAGAAGGGTCAGTAATTTACATTTTATTGTATTCTATATAGTTTCTTCACAAAAAATTAAAATATCGTAGGTAATAAGTTATGTGTATATTTATAGCATTTATTTTAGAAGTATGTTATGTATATTATGGTTGGCAGACAACTCCTAATTTCCGGTACATACATAGTACTATTACTTCAGTTTAATGTTACATAATGGAACCATATTACATTAATTAATTACCCACCGAACTGTTAAATTACCTCTTCTCAAAAATCAATGTTATAGAAATAATGTGTGTATCTTTCATTAAACCACTGCTACGATTTTTGATCAATTTAAAATCACACAGTCCATGTATTTAGCTAAAGTTATTTCAATTCTCTCCTTAAGCAACCGTAAGTTTGCCTAATTATAAACCAGCCAGTCTTTGTTGTGTAATTTTCTGAAAGTATGGACTGTCCATCTGTTATTTTCCGAATTATATTCTCCTATACCTGACTGATTCTTTACGTAAAGTTCGTCTACTGCCAATTTTATACAACTGGTAATATTTTAGCACAACTAAATGTTTTCTATTGCATTGTGTAAATCAGCAACAAAGCCAAAGCAGTTTCTATAAAAGAATAAAATGTAAAACAATAAGTTGATCTGGAATGAAAGTTACCAAACCTTTTGAAATTAAATTCAGACTTTTCTTCTGTAAGGCTGTTTTGTTTACGGTTTTGTTCCTACAGAATTATTAGGAAAAAGGGTAGAAAGAACCTATAGAACAATTGTGTACTGGATATGGTCTTATTCAATGGAGCATAGCGATGATCAGTTATGTTGTACCTACATGTTAAAGTTAACGGAAGTAATATAAGACTTCAAATAACCTATGTAGACTGTATCAGCCTCGGAATCATGTTCGGGAGACTAGAAGGCCTAGTCTGTATCTGTACTAGGGCTAGATGTATTGTAGATATAGTTTTGTATAAGATTTGTAGGTAGTTATATTCAAATTATCTGAATTTGAGGGTGTAATTGTGATGATTTTATTTATTTTTTAAGAATTGACTTTTCTAAGTCATTGGTCAAAGTGACGTAAACTCGAAACTGTAGCAGCAAAAACCACAGGCAGTGCTTAGCAAGTCTGCCTGGGCTGCAAAGTTTACTTCAGCTCAAGCACTTCCTTTGAGACTTCGACTAATCAAGTAAAAATGCCACATACCCCTTTAATTTACGTTTTCTATGGCAGTATAGTTCGGTCTTATATGAAAGAATGATGGCAAGAATTTTGAGCTATCATGGGCATCGACCGCATGGGTATCAATCGATAGCTCTGAAAAAACTGAATAAAACTGTATATTTTGTTTCTTAAGTTTTGTTCCGTGAAAAATTAAATTAATTTTTGAAAATGTGAATAAATCGCAATTTGGGCGAAGATAAGGTGATGAAAACTTGTAGGATCCGCCATTTTGTTTTTGACGTTGACAGTGCATGTTCACTTGACATCAATCAAGAAAAATGTCAAACGAAAAACCAAAACAAACAAAAAAATACGCTAATTACTAAAATGCGAAAATGAGACAATTTGTTGTGTTGTATGATCATTTTGTAGATTTTTGCTGGCCTGGCCTGATTTCGGTGTACCTTTATGTTTATTTGATAAGTAGAGATTCTTTTCGTTGGCATAAATGGACCTGTAGGTTTATGAACCCAAGTGATAGGGTAGGTACCGTACCTGCGTAAGTAAAACATTATTTAGCATTGTCACACAAAAGGTGATACTGAATTCACACCATTCTAGTTCTATGCTGGCTATTGTTTCTGTAATATGATGTTATAATATGAGTATAAAATAACCACCAATGCTGCCACGATGTCAGTTAGGTCAATGCAAATCAGAAAACAAGGTAGGTAATAAATAACCCACTGTCACCAACAACAATTGGTAAATACCAGGAGGGGTCTGATTTCTTCCATACACGACCTATTCCAATGTTGGATTCTGACCTACCTACTCGTATATAGGTATTGTATGTAGTCTACCTCCAAACCAAAGCAACATAAATTCTTGAAGTCTTAATAAATATGAGATAAAGTGGCAGCAAACACGATTTTAAACTAGATTACCTATATTGCTGGTTATTAGAATAAAATAACTTCCTACAAATAGGTAGGGACCTACAATACAACAAGGTGTTGTATGTAGCTTGAATTTATAGAGATTTTTAGAGATCGTAAATATTTATATTGGGAACAATATTTAGCCCTAATTTCAATAGGGAAGGTAAATTGAAAGTTACTACATCTCACCTCAGAACATAAAATAATTAATAAGAAGGTAATTAGGAGATTTCAGGATACAACTTCTCATCATCAAATATCATAGCATCCTGCAACTATTTTTAATGGCTTTAACAAAATCCACAGCCCTTAAACGATAACTATAATTTCTATAATCATTATCAGCCTGAAAGCTTCTCCGTTAGAAACATGTGCACCTATTGAGTTCTAAGAAGGTTTTATGTGCCTGCTACCAACTATTCTCAATAAAACAATAAGTGTAAATTGTATATTTTAATATTTAAGGGTAAAAAAATAACATAGGTAGGTACTTTGTTATAAAAGTAATACACAACTCTTAAATAAATAAAACGGGAACATGTCATCATCAGGCTATATAAGTCCACTGCTGGACATAGGCCTCCCCTAATGTACGCCATAGCGGCCTTCGCCATGGCGGTCTTCGGCTTGCCGCATCCAGCATCTGACAGTAGTCTTTCGCAAATCGTCATCCCACCTGGTCGGAGGGCGTCCTATACTACGTTTGCCGAGTCGCGGTCTTCACTCGAGAACACGTTTAGGTATCGGTTCTTCTCGAGATATGGCCAGCCCACTGCCACTTCAGCTCTCTAATCTTTTGAGTTATGTTGATAACTGTCAGATGTATTCGTTGCGAATCCTATCCTTCAGAGAAACTCCGAGCATAGCTCTCTCCATAGCTCGCTGGGCGACTTTGAACTGGTGGACCAGCCCTACCGTGAGTGACCACGTCTCAGCTCCGTAGGTCATGATGACGGGTAGGACGCACTGATTGAAAACTTTCGTTTTCAAGCATTGCGGTATGGATGATGAGAAGATATGTAAACTGAGACATGTCCAAGCATTCTCTGTTTTGAGCTAGGATTTTTTGCCAGATCCCTGAATGTACCGCAGATTTTGTCGTTTTCCATTCTCTGTAAAAAGATTAGGTACCTATTAGAAAGTTATCTTAGTTCGATATCGATTGTTTCACACAATGCTCAAAATAGGCACTTTTACAAGCTGGTACCTATGCCTTCTGCCCAATGGAGAATGGCGGGAATCGAACCCGCAACCTCCTGCGTCGCAGGTAGACCTTCGCCAACCGCACCACAGAGGTCGTTCGTCTTTACCTTTAAGATTGATGTGGACAATAGAGATTACTTTATTTCCTAATTTTACATAAGTAATCTGAGTTTTGTGCAGTCCTGTTAGTTATAAAGAAAATAAAGCACTTAGTTTTGAATGGTGGGCATAGACCGGTAAGGTAGGTACTAAATAATGGATAAAATATTAGTAGTACTAGTAGTACTACGTTGTAGGCACTTACTATACCTATATTGCTGTTATCCACTCGGAAATGATAGGTAAAGATCCTCTTCATCCTCTTCAAAAATAACACTGTTTGACTGTCTCACCAAATTCATGCTGCAGTTTCTACAGCGAATCATGTTTTTAATTATTCAATCAAAGACTTCGATTGAAAATAGAAAGCTCGGTAACTTGTTGCGAGTTAACTTCACGGAAAAAGTGGTTGACTTCACCGCCAAAATGTACTGTACAGTTTTGATTTAGCCAATAGATCTACTACACTATTCTACCTTTCTCCTGAAACAAAGGAGGTTGGTTTTATTCCTTTCCCCTACCCTGAAACCAACCTACAGAATTGAAACCTTTTTTGTCACCCCGCCGCCATTTGCAATGAAAAGATAACAAGGAACAGAAACTATTCTGCCAATTTTCAAAAAAATATTTAATTTTTTCTGGAACAAACATGGAAAAAGTAAAAATGTAGGGTTCCTCAGAATTTTGAGATGAATCGAATGGTATATTTCATATCGTTTCCCAAATTTTTGGGACAAACCGTAAGGGAAACTTGCCATTGTTCTTTGACATACTCTTTCGTCATCATGATTACACCTAACTTGGTATCTATAAAAATAAACAATGTATACTCACCAAAATTATTCAACGTTTAGGCCATTTGTTATCATAAAAGAATAGGAAATTCGAACTTGTAATTTTTTGTTTACATATTGAAGGAGAATTGAAATTCTCGGGTAATATCTGCTCTAATACATTTTTTTCATTCTTTATTGTGTTTGTCTTATACTTTGGCCCTGTAAATTAAAATAGGAATAGTGAATAAGAAATAAATAGGTTAAAATAGGAATAGTGAATAAGTAATAAATAGGTAGGTACCCTTAAATTATCAATTTCGGTATAGGTTTTGTTAGGGCTTACGAAATAACAAAACCTTATGCGCCTGTTACACATAAAGTATTTACTGCGATTCGTCTATTCAGTATTTGTTGAAAGACGTGTGCTTTTATTGATGGATTAACCAGATTATTACACCAGACACACATCTATTTAAGGCGCCTGTTACACGAAGTATTTACTGTGTTCCGCCAATAAATACTGATGTATCGTCGTATTTATTGAACGTGTAGTGTAACTAGCGTACTTATGAATGTCATTATTTAATAAGAGTGACGGATGCGCATTTTATTACTATAAATTATTGTTATTTCTGGTCCCATCAAAATTTTTGTAACAGCATTTTTTATAAAAATTTCTAGATCTGAATCTGAAAAAGAAGAACATAGAACCTTTGAAAAATAAGAAAAAGTGAAAGGCAAGCATTATTTTTAAGATTTTTAATAATATTTCAAAAAATCATTTATCGCGTGGTACCTTTTATTAACAAGTTGCGAAAGTCTACTAACACCTAACACTCACATGGTCTATCTGCAGAGCCCTCGATGTCTTTTTCGATTCTCCCTAATACGGAATCGTTTGTTTCGTTTTGTTTTTTGTGCAAATTGGTAGTAGGTAGGTACTTTAATTCGGTGTAATTAGAAACATCAATTGGCCGAAACGAAATACGCAATTTCAGAGAATTATAATAATACGCCCCCAAGAGTCCCGTTGACTATGAAATTACATTATAGTAGATCGAGAATCCATTTTCTCAACGGATTTGACACAGCAGCGCCATCTTGCGGCTAGAGGTGGGGGAACTACGCAAATCCCATACAAAAATGAAGTCAGCCTGTTTACACTGCAAGCGCACTTTCTATATTTCTGGGTCTAAGGTTTCGCTCAGTTTAGTGTAGAAAGAGATGAATCTATTTCGACGCAGAAAGACAGCTGTTTGAATATTTCTTCGTCAGAGATAGCTCTGCCAGAGACGCACAAGCTTTTTTTGCAATAAACTTTATAACGTTGCAACTACAATCTAAAATATAAATTTTCCTAGCCCAGAAAGCTGCACATGTAATGTAGTTTGGCTTTATGATTACGTCTCGATCGATACTTTCGTCAACCGGACTCAGGGTTCTGGAAGCACGGCGGCGCGCCGCTGCTGAGGCTAGGCAGTGAATGCGTTAATAGTTTATTTTGTACAAATAATTTTCTGCTATTTACAGTAGCGGTCTGCCTTCATCTTGCTTCTCCGGTCCAAAAGCGTCTCATGCAGCGTTCCTTCCGTCTTCGCTTGCCTCAGCTCGATCAAACTGCCTTCGTTCACGCGGAGCTTCTTGTCTTGAAACTTTTGGAATTTCTTGCTGCAAAATAAAACATACATTACATGACTATCACTAGATTGGGAGGGAGGCCGGTAATGTGGGTTCAAATCCCGCACCAGGACAAAAATATATTTTAGAAAGACGCTGTTGTGTCGATGAGGAAGGTCGCTCAATAAATAAATAAATAATGCTGGACATTCACACAGCATTATCTAAAGTTAATAAGTTCTTTGAAAGTTCGCGTATCATCATCAGCTCGCATACTGGTGAATATAGGCCTCCAACAAACGACGCCACGAATAGCGCTCCTGAGTAGCCTCCATCCATCAACTCCCTGCAACCGCGCTACAATGTCGTTGGTCTATCGCCTGGGAAGTCTTCCCTCTTTTCGTTATAGTCTATTAGACTCACCTATTTAATTAGCAGTCCCTTTGTTTACGATCGAAAGGAAAAAAAATAAAAAGGACGGCGATATTTTTAGGTCGTCTAATAAGCTTAGTTTTTGTACCTACGAAATCGTCACCAATGTTTCGCAAACTTCTATCACATCAGCACACACACAATCACACATCCACTACTGACTTGCCTCCCCCAAAACAAGGTGTTAATCAGAAATGCTTATTATTTATTATAGTAACTAAAACGGTTTTTACAAACCAATTACATAAAACACAAAATAATTCAAAATAGAATAAAAATTAAATAACTAGTTTTTGATCTATCTGGCAAAAAAATTCATTAAAATAATAAGATTTTCACAATATTTAAAATAAATAAACTAATACTAACGCAAATGATTAATCAAACAAGCATTCTTTCATTCATCACATCATCACCCACGCAAAACTTTAGGCGCAAAATTAAACTCTGCCATTCATCTTGCGAAGATATTACAGTCTCTGGATTCTGGTCAAGAGGTCTGTTGAGCCTGGCGTGGGTGCGAGGCCGTGGAGAGTTGGGTTCTACTGAAGGGCACAGATAATAGTCTGTGGCTTCTATCGCGGAGGTAGAGCCTAAACAGAAGGTTTCGCAGATCAGGAACGCGTCGATATTACCACGAAGCACCTTGCACATTGTTGCTATCTGATCGTATATACGCTCTGCTGGTCTGTAGGGAATTGTACCCAAGGCACCCTTAGAGAAACCTAGTTGGGTACATATATGGGTAATACCCAAATTCTCGCTTGTACTGAGGCCTGAGAAACGCCTTCTGTTCCCTATCCAGTAACAGTGTGTACATACTTTCGTGCGGGTTTCAGACGGAAGTGCTTGACTCTAGCTTGCTCCACACTATAGCTACGCTTTGCAAGCGGATAGGCGATCGCAGTGGACGTGTTAAAAACATAAAAGGCAGCTGCTGTCCTTCCACTGGTAGAATCGCTTAGTGGACTCTTACAACATTGTATGAGTAGAAGGGATCAAATTCTACGACACATCAAATAGAGAAATGTACTTACACATAATTAACTTCAACTTCATTAAGATCCCCCTCCTCTTCAGTGACCACCACCTTGCTGACCTCTTTGCTCTTGTTGCTGCGCACATGGCAGTACTCCAGGGCTCCCGCGCTGCTGCTGCGAGCCACCACTGAGTCATCCTCAGGGTTCACCGACATGAACTTGTTCACAGAGCTGAGAATTGCTGTTTTGCCTGAAAAAAATAATGTATTCCTGGGTGGCTTTAGATGACCTTAGCCTTAACATTTTTCTTGACCCCAAGCACAATACCGCAGCCAAATTCAATGGGAAATACACATAACAAAAAAGTAGGATTCACAGCTTGGCATCAAGTACTTACAGTAAATATTGCTATCAAGAATACCTAATATTCTTGATAGCAATATTTACTGTAAGAAAGATCTCAAAGCGACAAAGAAAATACATTGTATACTAGCAGTCCGCCCGGGTAGTTTTTCTTAAATTTTCCAATGTTTTTAATACTTCTTATTACCTATTCCAGACTAAGAGAAATCCAACAAATCGGTCCCGTCGCTCTTGAGTTATAAATGGTGTAACTAACATGACTTTGTTTTAAATATAAAGATACCTATAAGTACATTGCTGTGTATTTTACTTATATACAAAATGAATTATAGGTTTAGTATGGGAAGTTGGTTTACAAATAAGGATTATAATCACTTCAGTAGATAAGAGAGCTAGCTTCAGATGTGAGAATTATAGTAAACTGGGTCAAGACAGACCAAAACTCTGACTTCTATAAGGTTATACAATAAAGACTGGATTGCTGAGGAAGTAAGTCAAGAAATAGTACCTAATGCCTTCCCTTAAAGGTCCAAACTTTTAAAACATTAGTTCTGATCAATAAGTTAGGGTTATAAAGTTCCCAAGCAGTAAAAACATCCTTACCATCCTGCCAAACAGGCTCCCACTGCTCCATAGGCCCTACAGCATCAGACCGGCCAGTAACCACCCCATCCTTTGACACTCCCACATATTTCCCGTAACCTGACTTCAGGGCAAACTTATTATCTCCAGCCGGAAACGCTGTAAAGATTTCCTCAGGTGAAGGGCCTTCTCCATCACCATGAGGTGCACCAATTGTGAACAGGCCATTGTCCAATGCTGACACGTAAGAGTTGTTTCCAAATTCAATTGATATTGATCCAGTCACATCCTCGACTTTATCTACTTTCCACCAGTTGCCATGCTTCATAAGATCTAGGTCTACTTTACTCTCCTCTGATGACTTTTCTTTCTTGTGTTTGCGTTTCTTTGCCCTGAAATTTAAGGTTTATCAATTTTGCCATTCATAGTGGATTGGTGATGGACAAAAAAAATTAAAAACTTGAATTTAAGCACAAAGTTGAAATTTTCACTCAACTTACTTGGGCTTCTCGCCTTTGAGTACAAGCTTTCCCCGTTTAACAGCAGCATACTCATCGGTCATTATAAACTTTTTACGACACAGCTATATAAGTATTGCTCTTTACAGACTTCTACTTGCTTTGCTAATTTGATCCAAGTTATGGGTAGATAATGGGATAGATAATTCAATTCAATTTTATTTCGGTTTTTCACCATAATTGTTAGTATTATACTACATAGATACCTACTATGTGAGTATAGTAACTATAAAAAACAATTTCAGGTATTTTCTGAGATAAGAATTCAGAAAATACCTACCCTATTAGACTATCACTCAGGGACGAGGGAAACAATGAGTATCAATAACTTAGTAAGAGGAAATTTCATTTCCCTCGTTCCTGCTACTACCACTCATGGTCAGTGTTGCCAGTTGGCTCTTGTCAAAAGCAACCTGAAAGAACTAAAAAAGTAACCTTTTAGAGTGAAAAGTTACAGTCCGACCAAAAAGAGTAGAAAATAAATGAGGGCGCCACTAATTATTACATGTTTTACATGGTATCACCATATACTACGGCAGAACGTATTGATACTTGATATTGTTAAAACATGCAGTTTTTGTTTTACTATTATGCTCATCACATAAATGTTTGTCCTGGATATGAATCAAACCCACTATATTATATACAAACATTATAGTAATTAAATCTTTTGTAGACCAAGAGCGTTTGTCCACCGCGCCAATACCGAGACTTTAAACGATCGATACCAATTTTATTTTATAGTATCCTAGGTACTTCGGCAACGTCAACTAGTTGGACGAACGCTCTAAGCTGTGAGGTGTGTGAATGGGAATTTATGAATTATTTTGGGTTTCTAGTCTTGTGCCATAAACAAAAACATTTTATGAGAGAAATGATGTCCAAACTAGTCCTATGACACTACCTACCTAGAAAGAAAGCAAGAATATTTTGTATACTCAGAGGGGGATAAACACAGTAAAAGACAATTTTGTTGAATAATAATATTCTAAATCATACATCAATCTAGTGATTCAAAGTTTAGATATTCAACACCAGACATCGATTCTTCATCAGAATATTGTGGTAGAACACAATTAGAAGTCCCTGCCATATCATCATTTTCATCTTCACTCTCCGATTCCTCGCTTGAGCTTTCAGATTTTCCTGCAATAAAACAAGTATCAAAAATAATTGGTTGCACTACAAAATAAAATACTATTCAATGAGACAAAGATAAACAATGATTAATTAGTATGAATTACATGGATTTTGGATGGATTTACAAGATTCTTTTAATAAATTATAACAGTTTACTTCCAGTGCTATTCTTTTTAACCAGCTACTTACCGGTCAAATCTGCTGTTCATTTATAAACGTCTTCTAAATCAGTCAGCAGCTTCCCGGCTTGGTACTCGGTCAAACATCTCTTATACACTTTGTAAATAATGTCACGAGCCCCACTGCGTATAGTTTTATTCATTTTGCTAATATTTGGCGATCTAAGCGATTAATTTGCTTTCATGGAAGTAACAACCAACAGAACAAACAAACATAAACAAAGAACTCGACTCGACCGAAAATGACATTGTTTGGAGTGTTGCCGCTAACGGAAAATTATTCTGGTTAGTCCAACAAATAAAAACAGCAAGATTTAAAAAAAAAAATTACATCCGTTTTTTAAATTATTCTATTGATATGAAAATAAAATTTCATAGATACATAAATACCTACCTATTATATTTTTTTGTTTTATCATTGGGTGGTTGAAAATTGTGTATTATTATCTCAACAAAACGTTTTGAATGTTTCAATTTGGTAATTATAAGTTAGATTTTTTAGGTATCTTAGCTTTAGCTAAGATAGGTACCTAAAAAATCTAAGTCAAAAAAGCTAAGTCAGGCGACAAATTCACTATGGCGGAAACACTGGCCTTTCATAAAGAGTTGCCAGCTTACACTAAATTTTAGTTCCTCGATAATTAATTTCTACTCTTTGTGGTCGGACTGTACCTTTCATATTTTTTCCCATTAATTAGTACCTAGTTACCTACTAAAAGTTTATATAAGTATGTATTATATTTAGTATTATTTTAATAAAATAATGCTGGACAATTCACACAGCATTATCTAGCCCCAAGGTAAGCAGAGCTTGTGTTAAGGGTACTAGATAACTGATATACGTAATATTATACATAACATAGATAGATATTTTTTATTATACATAGAAAACACCCAGACCAACGGAACAAATTTCTGCAGATCGTACACAAATTTGTTCCGAGGCGGGGATCGAACCCGCAACCTCTAGCGTCGCAGGCAGACTCTCGCCCGCTGCGCCACTGAGGTGAGTATGTAGAAATAAGTTGTTAATTAGTCAATAGACCTTCGTTTGACCACAATCTCACCCAATGGAAAGTGAAGATGTGGCCGACAATGTATTATGCATGACGGTCTGGAAGACACCTATTCACTCTTTTTTTGAAGAAACCCGGTTTGTAATTGGCTGAAAAAACAGCCGTAGTTTCAAACCCCCGCGGTGCGGATGATGAAGGTCGAGGAAGCGAGTGGACGGTAAGTAAAAACAAGTAGGGGTAATAATGAAAGACCAACAAAAGCCTGATAATTAAAAAATTTAAAATTAGGAAACAAAGGCTTTTTTCATTTGAAAACTTTCTTCCTTTTCACTTTAGCGAGTCATATTTTGTGACCTATCAAGGATCATATACATTAATGCGAGAGACATATTTTCAGGAGTTGCACACATTATTATATACAAACGATCGAAACATGAGAGCAGAGAACGTGTTGCCATAATTATTTTAATGTACTCTGTAGAGTTGCCTTGTCAGAGCGCTGCAAATAAAAAAAATATGACAATTTCCAAAATATTACCTAAAAGTAACCTTTGAAGTCGTGTTACCTAGAAGTAACCGGACGTAGTAAAAAGTTACCTAAAAGGTAACAAAAGTTACCTTCTGGCAACGCTGCTCATGGTACAATAATATACTCCCGCCCGCCCACTAACTCTGGCGGTGAGTAGGGGTGAGTCGGAACGTAGGATCCTTCCATCGAGTTAGAATACTATAGAGTAACAATCACAGAAATAAAATGTCCGCGCCAAAACTCTGCACAACCTACGCTACGTGCAGAGTTTTTGTTTAGTTGTACGGCGACCGCAGTCCTCGTACAACGTTCGCGATGCCAAAGTGTTCGGTGATTTCCTGCCCAAATAACAGCAACTACGTGCAAAAAAAGTATGGTGTTTCGTATTTTAGGTAAGTATCATAACAATTTTATGAATTTATGTATCCACAGTACGTATTTTCATGTTAATTTCAATAATTTTAAATATTTTCTGCAAAATAAAATGCTCACAGCTTGACCTTGGCACTTCGTAGGCGTATCTCTTTCACGCGTTAAACAATTATGTAAGAGTAAAAGAGAAACAAAGTCTCGCGTGAGCTTGTGACGAGCACACTGTGTTCCAACGACAAAACTGTGGAGTTCATTGATACTTAATATTTTTACGAATTTTAAATTAATTATTATACTTACTAATATTACCATGTTGATAAATGCTTTTGTTTAGAATTGATTATGGTTAGGATACGATCTGCCTTTGACATCTTCTACATTCGTGACTTTGACAGCTAGCATCGCGTAATATTGTTGACAGCTAGCTTCTTCCCGCGAAATTGTGAAAAATCCATTCATTCGGTTTCGGACTTCGGACATAACTAACGGTCACATTTTCGCGCGCGCATATTATTTAACGGAAAATAATCGTCTCGTATCGTTTCCTTATAAGTACTTGCGGAGCAACCCTTTTCGGATTTGGATTAGGAGTGATATATGCAGTGATCCAGGCTACCTCAGGACTCCACACTGTGCTGCACCCGGGAAAGCTGGCCTACATTTTACTGAACCAGGGAGTACGACTTGATAGGTATAGTGTTAGCGCAGTAAGCAGACCCTAGGTGCAGAGCACATGCCGACTCGCCACAACACATCTGGACAGGTTAGTGGAATCCTATTGTGCCTCACATCACGCATTTCATCACCTCATTCAAATCATTGTCATTATCATTAGTTTAGTTTATTTCATTTCGTAATACAGTCCACTCATTAATTGAAATTCTTAATTAAATAATCTCATTCTCGTATTGTAAGCCTGAGCGTCGAACATTTGGCCCTACGACCGGATTAAACTAGCTTTTATACCTTCGTAATACATTTTTTGTTTGGAAATTGCCGTGGGAATATTGATTTTAACTTGTAAAAAGGTAAATTGTCGTTTGTTGCCTTTTCAGCAATAGTTTCTTTGTTTTCGTTTCGTTAAAAGCTATTGTTGGCGGTATAAAAATCTTTATTTCAACGGTCGTACCTAATATTTTTAAACCTACCGTCTAAATTTGTGATCTTGCTTGTAACTTATAATTTTCTTGCTCGGTCCGTTGGTATCACGTCAACATCAAACCAAGTTTTCAAGGTAGAATTTTATTACCTGTGGTATCAAACCATTCACTCATTCACAGCTACAGATAATTTTGAGGTTTGACAAAAGGGTTATCTGTGGTGGTGTTTGTTTACATTCATCGTGGATTTTTTGATTTTCGTATGATATTTTTATTGATTGTGTAAGTAAATCGTTGATTTCAGTTAATTAATAATGGAACCTGACATGGAAATGAGCCGCGACGAACGTGGAATGCAGGCCGATCAATTCAGAGTCGCCCGCGATTATTGTTATATGCGAATGGAAATATTATCCGAATCTCCAACTGTGCTAGGGATTAGTGTTGAAGATTTAAATGAAATTTCAAGGGATTTTCACACAGCTCAAATCCACGTTTTAGAATCAATGCCAAAGGCAGATCGTAGTGCTGAGTTTGCGCATACCATAAGTTTCGATAAAAGGTTCCTGAGCCTAAAATCTAGGATAATGCAGGCAAGTAAAGAAAGTTCTTCGTCAGACAAAAGTTCTACTGGTGGGTTAGCGAAACTGCCCAAAATTACTATGAAGCCGTTCGATGGGAAACTTGAAAGTTGGGTATCATTCAAGGAGTTGTATGACTCTCTCATCCATAACAGGGAACTGGCAGATGTGGAAAAACTTCACTATCTATTGTCGAGTGTTCAAGGAACTGCATACAATCTAATAAAAAATTTCCCACTGACAGGTAGTAGCTACAAAGCTGCCTACCATGCTCTTCATAAATATTATGATAGGAAACGGAACATTGCCACTACCTATTATGAGAAGTTGCTTAAATGTGAGTCAGTTAGAAACAAAAGCGGTTCTGAATTGGAGAGAATTCATCGCACCTTCAGTGAGAACTTGGCGATCTTGGCTAGGTATGAGCTACCAAACCAAGATTACATGCTTTTTCAGATGGTGTGGTCCAAGCTTGACTCAGCAACCCGCGAAGCATTTGAATTGCAACTTGGACCCAATATTGATATTCCACAATTCGATGACATAATGGATTTCCTAGATAAGCGTTCGCGGGCATTAGAAAACTGTTATGGATACCATAATTCATCAAAGCAGGTGACTTCAAAGACAAAAACTTCGTTAGTGGTACATCCTCAATTTAGTTGTGAGTTGTGCCATACTGAGGGTCACATCGGTGAAGCATGTCCAACATTTTTAGAGCTATCTCCTGCAGGACGGTTTAAGGATGTGAAGGAAAAAAGGTTGTGTATTTTGTGTTTGCAGCCTTCACACTCAGTAAAACGATGCACGGTCAAAGTTTTGTGTAGTAAATGTAACCAACGGCACCACACATTACTTCATTTTGAAGACCCCGCACCTACTCAGTTTTCTGCCCAGGAACATGAAGAGGCACCTCCGGTAGCTCTAGCAGCATATTCCTCCAATGCAGATGCCTTGTTTTCCACTGCCATTGTGCTGGTAAAAAATGATCATAACAAATTCATTAAAGTTAGAATCTTGTTAGATAGTGCTAGCGCTTGCAACTTTATAACTCAGTCATGTGCATATCGTTTGGGACTAAAAATACAATCAAATGCCCAATCAGTCCATGGGATTGGTAGGGTATCGACCAACACACTAGGGTCGGTCAAGTGTGAATTGGGTCCTCAAAATCATGGTTCATCAGGGAACCTAGTTGTGGAAGCTGCGGTGCTCCAAACCATCTGCCAGAATATGCCTACTGGTTATATAGATATTTCTTCGTGGGAGCACCTCAGGGGGTTAGAGCTTGCTGATCCAGAGTTCAACACCCCAGGGCCAGTCGATATGTTGGTCAGTGTAAATGTTTTGTCGTCGGCATTAATGCCTGGTTTGAAGAAGGGTGCACCTGGTCAGGCCATCGCTATCTCCACTATTTTCGGGTGGATAGTGATGGGCGAATGCACAATGGGCACTGACTTCTCTTGCCTTCGCACCAACTCGAATGGTAAAAAGGACTGTTTGTTCGTGTCCAATTTGTCTTTAGATGAATCGATAAAAAGGTTTTGGGAATTAGGAAATATAAATCCACCCATGCCCACCACATTTTCGTCGAAAGTGGAAACTACTATTAGTAGGTATATGGAAAATGCCTGCCGACGGAATTCTGATGGGAGATTGGTGGTACCGTTAACCTTTATCGATCCTAATCAGAAACCTAACTTTTCAGATTCGCGAAAAATAGCCTTGAAGCGGTTCCTGAACCTCGAGAATAAGTTTAAAGTGAACGCGCAATTCAAGGCTGCGTATGTTGAGTTCATGAGAGATTACTTGGAGAGCGGGCATATGGAGGAGGTGAATCCTCCTGCGGCTAGTGTTGGTCCATTCTTTTATATCCCGCACCATGGAATTTTGCGTCCAGACTCCGTCACCACTCCGCTCAGGACCGTTTTTGATGCTAGTGCCAAGGATATCGACGGAAGGTCGTTGAATGATTCACTGGCACCAGGTCCGAAACTTCAGAAAAGTATTTTCGATATACATATTCGATTTCGCTGGCACAAAGTTGTGTTCACCGGAGATATCAAGAAAATGTACCGTCAGTTCTTAGTGACACCTAAGGACACTGATTACCAGCGAATCTTATGGCGCGATGATGCGGATTTGCCTATCCGTGACTTTCGGTTGCTTACGGTCACATATGGTGTGTCGTGCGCGCCATACCAAGCTCTATGGTGCATGTCTCGTTTAGCATCGGAATTTGCTGCTCAGGTCCCTCTCGGTGCATCGATTCTCCAGCGAGATACATACGTTGACGACGTCGTGTCAGGGGCGGATTCCATTGAGACAGCAGTCCAGATTCAACAAGAACTAACTGAAATTTTGTCGTCGGCTGGTCTTCACCTCCGAAAATGGACTTCTAATTCCGAAGAGTTCCTTGGAGGCTTGCCCCCATCAGAATTGTACTCCGAAAAGATGTGCAATTTTGAGGATCTTCAGGATTTATCGCTAAAAATCCTTGGCATGTTGTGGATCCCCACCGCAGATCAGCTCGCATTTAAAACAGCATCAGTTGAAACCCGATGTACTAAGCGGTCTATTTTATCGGACATAGCTCGGATCTTCGATCCCTTGGGCCTATTGTCGCCAGTAGTCTTCTTGGCTAAGTACATCATGCAGCTGCTGTGGATGGATGGTGTAAATTGGGATGAAGAGGCTCCACAAGTAGTTTCTGTTGAATGGCTCAAAATAAAAACCCAATTGCCCTCACTTAGTTCTGTCGCCTTGCCTCGAAGGATGGTATCTGAGTTCAGCTCACTTCAATTTCATGGATTTTGTGACGCCTCTGAGCGTGGATATTGTGCCGTTGTCTACTGTCGAGCAGTGCAGAGTAATGGAGTGGCTGAAGTGCGACTGTGTTGCGCCAAATCCAAGGTAGCCCCGCTACGTAAACGTTCAATACCTCGCTTAGAATTGCTGGCAGCTGTCTTACTAACTGAGTTAATGTCATCGGTGACTTTTGCTTTGGAGGGCCTTTATCAGCTCGAGAATATCGTTGCGTGGTCTGACTCCAACGTCGCTCTTACCTGGATAAAGTCTTGCCCTTCGCGTTGGAAAACTTTTGTCGCCAACCGCGTGACAGAGATTCAAGATGGCATCCCTCCTGATTGCTGGAATCATGTTCCAACCATCGACAACCCAGCTGACCACGGTTCGCGTGGCTTACTGCCTGACGAGTTGATCCCGTGTCAGTCATGGTGGTCGGGTCCTAGTTGGTTAGTGAACCCGCCGGAAGAATGGCCACAAACATCGCTAATATTGAGAGATGAATTAGAACTCGAGGAAAGAAAAGTATTAACGTTTTTCACAGAAAACAATATAACTTTCGTCGATGGAATACTAAATCGGTTTTCATCTTTTTTTCGTATCGTCAACATTCTTGCGTATTGCTTTCGATTTATTCGTAATTTGAGGCTGTCTGCAAAGACAATTGGTGCCCTATCCACGATCGAAACCAACGAGGCGCTGCACTTCCTTATAAAACACGTCCAGGAAGTCACATTCGCTTCCGAAATTCGTTGCTTGAAGCAAAACACGCCTAATTCGCTTCCAAAAGCGCTTCGGAAGCTATGTCCTTTTATGGATACCAACGGGTTGTTGAGAGTAGGCGGTCGTCTTTCGCATAGCGACCTGAACTACAACCAAAAACATCCGCTGTTGCTACCAAGAGAACACCGTTTAACACACCTCCTAATCGAGGATTATCACCGCAAGTTCCTGCATCCCGGTCGGCAGACATTGCAGAATCTGCTAGTGCGGGACTTCTGGATACTTTCGGTAAAGCGAGCCATTTCATCCGTAGTGTCATCCTGCGTTAAATGCTTCCGCGCCAAGCCCCGCTTGACCGCACCACCGCTTATGGCCAACCTACCATCTTATCGCATTAATCAAATCAAACCCTTTTCGTCATCTTCGGTTGATTTCGCTGGTCCATTTGATATTGCGCTCGGACGTGGTCGCGGTGTCAGAACGTACAAAGGGTACGTTTGTGTATTCGTGTGCACGGCTATCAAGGCGGTTCACTTAGAGCTCGCATCGGAGTTGACTTCCGAAGCATACCTGGCTTGCCTCCGGCGGTTCATTGCACGACGGGGGCGTTGCTCGCGTTTGGTATCAGACCAAGGGACGAATTTCGTCGGGGCCAGTAATATGCTTAAGGATCTTATGTCGCAGGCGGCGCAGACTGAGCGGGTGGAATTCAGGTTTAATCCTCCTGGCAGCCCACATTTTTCGGGGCTTGTCGAGGCAGGAGTTAAGTCTGTAAAGACCCACCTTGCTCGCGTCGTCGGCGGGCAACGCCTGACATACGAGGAATTTAACACATTGTTGATCCAAATCGAGGCCTTATTAAATTCACGCCCTCTGTCCCCCCTGAGTTCGGATCCGAACGACCTCATGGCGCTGACCCCAGGCCACTTCCTCACTCTTGAGCCACTGACTCTATTGCCCGAAGCGCCTATTCTGGAGAATCAGGTCAATCCTTATCGTCGATGGAGACTCATCCAGAAGATGCATCAAGACTTCTGGGCCAGATGGCATCTGGAATACATCCACACTCTGCAACAACGCCATAAGTGGGTAGACGCACGAGACAATATTGTCGTCGGAACTCTCGTGCTCATATCCAATGAACAATGCAGCCCTCTGAAGTGGAAGTTAGGTCGGGTAACCCAGCTTCACTCTGGAACTGATAATGTTTGCCGGGTGGTTTCCCTAAAAACTCAGTCCGGAGAATGCAAACGGCCGGTCGTAAAACTGTGTGTACTTCCGGTCCCACAGGATGTCGAATCTGGCCCCCCATCGAACTAGCCCCAAACGACGACGGCTTCATCGTAAATTAGTTATCTTGTTTTGTCGAAAAAATTGTAAACTTAGCTGTAAAAAATCGTTTCGTATCTCGTGTTTAATTAGATTAATTATGTTAATTTTCGTATACTTTTGTTAAAAATACGCGTCCTGCAAGAATAGCGTATTTTGGTGGTCGGAATGTTTAGAATTGATTATGGTTAGGATACGATCTGCCTTTGACATCTTCTACATTCGTGACTTTGACAGCTAGCATCGCGTAATATTGTTGACAGCTAGCTTCTTCCCGCGAAATTGTGAAAAATCCATTCATTCGGTTTCGGACTTCGGACATAACTAACGGTCACATTTTCGCGCGCGCATATTATTTAACGGAAAATAATCGTCTCGTATCGTTTCCTTATAAGTACTTGCGGAGCAACCCTTTTCGGATTTGGATTAGGAGTGATATATGCAGTGATCCAGGCTACCTCAGGACTCCACACTGTGCTGCACCCGGGAAAGCTGGCCTACATTTTACTGAACCAGGGAGTACGACTTGATAGGTATAGTGTTAGCGCAGTAAGCAGACCCTAGGTGCAGAGCACATGCCGACTCGCCACAACACATCTGGACAGGTTAGTGGAATCCTATTGTGCCTCACATCACGCATTTCATCACCTCATTCAAATCATTGTCATTATCATTAGTTTAGTTTATTTCATTTCGTAATACAGTCCACTCATTAATTGAAATTCTTAATTAAATAATCTCATTCTCGTATTGTAAGCCTGAGCGTCGAACAGCTTTATTTTTTCCGAACAAAAAGTAGATGACTCGATAGCGTTCTATAATTTTATAGTGTAAATTACAATATTTTGTATGCCTTGTTTTTAGTTTTCCTCCAAACCCCGTAAGGTGCTCTGAATGGACAGTCATCAAAGTAAAAGGCAACGTTACAATAAATTAACATTGTTTCAAGGTAATTAAGTTATTCGTCAGTAGGTTAAAAATAGTACCTAATAAAACTCGTAATACATACAGATTAATTTGTTTTATTTAAAATTATTTGCACCCCCGTGTTTTCCGGGATAAAAAGTAGGTACCTAGCATAAGACTAAGTGTTAGTCCAGAGTATAAGCTATCTTCATATTATAAGTGTGACTAGCTGCCCCGCCCCGGCTCCTCCTGGCTAAATAATATAATTATAGCCTATGTCCATCCTGAAACCTAGATTCATTCTAAGTATTGGTGAACATATTTTTTTTAATCAGATGTTTAGTTTCGGAGTCCTCTTAGGTACATTATAAACTCACAAACTCACACTTAAAATGATTTCACAAATACGACCTATAATATTATTTAGTACAAATAGCGTCTCCACTCGCCCTGGTCCCTGTTCGTACGCGCATGGCCGTCGGTCATCTTCGGAAATCTTCGGTGTGTCTTCGGTGCTTATTATGACATTGCGTACAAGCGACATTGATCATTATTCAACCAAGATAACGTCTTAATTCGCGTAAATGTCATTGTGAGCTATATAACAACAAATGTATAGGTATGTAGAACGGCGCTCGGACATTTTTTGAGTGCTGTCAGTTAGAGATTGGGACTCTATATTGGATCCTTCCTAGGATCTTTGGGATGAGTGCATAAATGAATACAAAAAAACATAATACTAACTCATGGTAGGCAGGGACGAGGGAAATTTCACGGACGTACGTAGTCCTACCGAATCAAAATATGTGAAGCACAGCAATCACAGACTAGACTAGGTAGAGATACTAACGTACAGGGACGAGGGAAATTTCACGGACGGAGTCTCAGTAAGAAATAAAGTGAAGCACTCAATAGTCTGTCCATGCTCTGTACGTACGCGTACGCACTCACACATTGACATCATCGTCTGTCCATCGTCCGCCATTACCACTTTAGACGCCTACTGTAGTGCACTGATTCAAACAAATTTTAAAAGTGAAATATGCCTGTTTGTGCTGTTAAATCTTGCCGAAATCACAGTCGTTTTGTCAAAAAAGAACACAAAATCACATTTCTCAGTTATGTTTCTTATTTCATCAACTTATTTCTTCGATTTAACGCAATTTATTTATCAACAGAAAAGTTGGAATAAAAACTCAAATCTCACCGGTGCTGCCAACATGTAAACAAGCAAATTTCCTAGTAAGTGTGGGATATTAAAAATGTTTCAATACCTACTCGTATTTGTTAAATTATTAATAAGGTTGGTAGGTACCTGTACCTACCTACTTTAAATAATATGTAGTCATCATTTTGATGATTTTTACATGGGTACAAATAAATACAAAGGAATGATTGTTTATAGTGTTAACTCAACAGTTTTTTATTACAAAATACGAATTTCGAATTTTTGTTATCCTATGTGTTTGTTTGAGCTAATCTATGAAACGGCTGGACCTATTTTGATAAAACTTTTACTGATGCTGATGCTACGCATGTAGCTGATGTTACAGCAAAAATAAGGGATCCGCGCAATAAAATGAAATGAAAATTTTGGGTAGTTGTGGTAATCTGGGTAGGTACCTACCTTATTATGTAAATAGGTACCTAGTACCTTACCTACCCACTTAATTTTTTTCTGTGATAGTTTGTCTTAGTCGCTAAGTAGGTAAGGTTAGTACTTCTTCCTAAATAGTAAGTACCTGTTTTTGTGATACCTACCAAAAAACACATTTGTGTAGACACTTCTTGTTAGTTTTAATCTACACACGCAATAGGTAGGTATCTGCACGCACACGCATTACTTAGGTACCTACCTAGGTAAATATACCTTAGTAGGTACCTGTTCCTATCCTATCTACCTTCTTTCTATCTAAGTCAGTGTGGAAGGTGCTGTGGTTTCACGCGAGCCCGAACCGAACAGTAATAAAATAAATAAATAATACATGATAGTTTCAAGTTCTTTGCGTAGGTCTGTACGCGGCATTAGCTGTGCAAAATTTACATTTCATCTGTTATTTTATCACGCGGATCCTTATTCTCGCTGTAACATCAGCTACATGCGTAGCATCAGCATCAGTAAAAGTTTTATCAAAATAGGTCCAGCCGTTTCATAGATTAGCTCAAACAAACACGTAGAAAAACTATTCAAAATTCGTTATTTGTTATAAATAAAAAACTGTTGAATTAACACTATAAACAATCATTCCTTTTTATTTATTTGTACCCATGCAAAAATCACCAAAATGATGACTACATATTTATAGTAGGTAGAGTACCTACCTTATTAATAATTGAAGAAATACAAGTATTAAAACATTTTTAATATCCCACATTTACTGGGAAATTTGCTTGTTTACATGTTGGCAACATCGGTGAGATTTGTGTTTTTATTCTAACTTTTCTGTTGATAATTATAATGCGTTAAATCGAAGAAATATGTTGATAAAATAAGAAACATAACTGAGAAATGTGATTTCGTGTTCTTTTTTGACAAAACGGCTGTGATTTCGGCAAGACTTAGCCGCACAAACAGGCATATTTCACTTTTAAAATTTGTTTGAATCAGTGCACTACAGTAGGCGTCTAAAGTGGTAATGAATGGGCGGACGATGGACAGACTATGATGTCAATGTGTGAACGCGTACGTACAGAGCATGGACAGACTATTGAGTGCTTCACTTTATTTCTTACTGAGACTCCGTCCGTGAAATTTCCCTCGTCCCTGATGGTAGGTAGGTAATGTAGGTATATTAATGTAGGTACCATGATTTAATTGAAGGGCCCCGTATTCCATAGAAAGGGTCACTATAATGTACGACACTTTATTGTACGAACGAATAATGTACACCCTGCCATGGCTTCCAATTTTAATAGGTTTTGAAATATACTCAAGCTATACAATGAGTATAGGTACAACAATAACTACGGAAGATCATGGTATAATAATATACTCCGCCAGGTATGCCATTCCGAGATACGCATGTGTGCGTGTTTAAGTAGTTATTGTATTCTCTTTATCGTGGGTGTCACCAGCGACGGATACGGTGGTTCTCAAACTTTTTAGTTTGGGGGAAAAATAGTTCTAGGCTGATTTTATTATACATGATTAATTTAAACTTTAGTGTAAATTTAAAGCCACGCACGGTTTTAAGGTCCAAAAGCCTGCGTGGCGCTGTGCCACTTAGTGCATGCTTGATGATTGATTACCATAAGGCACAGGACTTGCTCGTTCTGTTACTCAATATCATAAAATACTAAAATAGGTATGTATTTAGTAATTTAATTACATAATATACATACATACCTACCTACTTTAATCTAGCTACTTAATCTTTTAGGCTACTAATGTGATACCTAGGCTCCTACTCACCTATTCAAACTAATATACCTAGGTTGGTACCTACATCCTAAATAAACAACTTTATTAAGAAAGAAAATTACAATCAAATAATAGAATTAAATTAAAAATAGTATTTACAAGAGAAACAATTGAGCTAACTGCAGACTGTTGCAAACAATCTATGATATAAATAATATAAATGTGAAAGTGTGTTTGTTTGATTATCCTTCTTTCACGCCCTAACTAAGCAAGCAATCGACTTGATTTTTGGCATAGAGTTACTTGAAAGGATAGAATAACATAAGCTTTTTATCCCTTAAATCAGTTCTGTTACAGTTTTATATAAATACCTGTGCTTCAAAGTAACATCACACCCATATGATAATATGGAAATCATTATTTATTATTATAGACAATATGTAACGATTCACTAATTATAAAAAAATTTAGCCATTCGGCACTCGAAAATTAAAGTGAAAACATCTCTCAAATTGTAAAGTTATAATTTAACCAACAGTGCAACTGCGTTTTATATTGAGAATCCTGCCGTTCTTCTGTGTAAATGGTGAAAAGTCTCCACAGTTCAATGCCCTGAATAAAAGTTTAGGTAATTGCTCTATCATTATTGAACATTGTACCTTACTGAATATTGTAAGTTTCTGATTTATTTTTTAATTGATCACTAACACATTTGTTTCCCAACTTTTGTTTATTGCAAAGATCTAGGATCCTACGTTCCGTAGATAATCTTTGGTTTATTGCAAAGATCTAGGATCCTACGTTCCGTAGGGTAGATAGAGCGTAAAAAAATGAACAAATAATTAGTCATTCTTTTCGTTTTTTCTTATGACAATTGTCTATGTGAAAGAAAGAGACAACATACCAACGTCAATTTCATCTTGAAACACAGAGTGTCACATTTTGATATTTTTCGTTGTTTGTTTGGGCCCAGCTGGGCTCAGGTGGTGAACTGAAAATATACTGTTTACTAAGGAATTTTGTGTATAAAAGTTGTTGTTTGTGTGTTTATTACTAAATATTATCATGGCCTGTGCAGTTAATGGCTGCAAAAGCCGCAGGGCTGCTTTGTCTGAATTAAATCAAAGAATATCTTTCCATCGGTAAGTCGATTGACGTGTTTTGGCTAATGTTAGTGATAAATTTCTTTGCAATAGGTTGAATTGTTTTAATAATGTAATATTGAAGCTGTTTCATAAAGTTATTCAAAGCTCATTAGCCTTATAATTCTAGAATTCACAAAAATTTTGGTAACAAACCATAAAATGACATCTTATGTACCATACTGATGCTACCTAGTGAAGTACTGTTCATATCGATAGTTTACTGTCGATAAATGTTTAATACAAAATATATACACGTACTTGTACTGAGACATAACATTTAAGAAATTTTTAAGTTATGGTGGCGAAACGGTTTACCGTCATCAATAAAAAAAATCCAGTGTGATTGGTATGTGTACCTATATGGACTGACTGACTTGGAGTTTGATTCACTAGATTAAGGTGTCCTGAGAACAATTTCGTGAGATGAAAGTCTAATCCAATGATCGTAATGTTGGTAGAAGCTCACAACTAATACTTATTTTTCACTTCCAGATTTCCTAAAGATCCAATTATCTACAAAATGGAAAATAAATTTGAAAAGGCATGATTGGGAGCCCACAAAGAATTTTCGTGCATATAACTAGTTCTTGTTATAAAACCGGATATGAAACAAGAATTTTACATAACGATGTATTCTATTATTGTTTAATAAAAAAATTACGTAAATATTTTACAATGGACTTTTTTTCCTTTTAAATCTTAGTAACTACCTACCGAAGCTTTTAATTTGAAACCTCACGGTTATTAGAAAGATGTAGGTACCCATCTATAGCAGGTAGGGTAGGTAGCACCTACCTACGCTACGTTCCATTCCGAATATTATCGATAAGTTTCCATACTAATGCACATTTCACATCCCTAGTTAAAATTCAATGACAGGAATGAAACTGACCACATTTGTGTTTTAGTATAACCTGATACAATATAGTTATCTCTTTCTTTCATATGGCACTATCCCAAAGGAGAGAGAAGTCAAAACAGAGTCAAATTGTAGCTTTTAAAACGATCCATCTAGAGGTATACTATAATCTTTGGTTTATTGCAATAAAATGGCAACATGGACAGTAATAACTGTAATAAGCTTGTGTGAGTGCCACCAGTACCTAAGTGGCAGACCTTGTATAATTTGACCATGCGTAAGATCATAGACATAGAATTTTTTCACTACGTAAGATGCTATACTCCTAGCCACAGATGTACTAGGGATGCACAGATGTACTAGGGATGCTACGCATCTCCTGGCGGAGCCGTATTCACAGAACATTAATAATTATTATAATTAATCATCTACCGACCGAGTCGAGCCCTTACCTTACCCTACAGAACAATAATAATCCACCAAGCGTAGATGAACTATTACCTTCTTACTCTAAGATTTTGACAGTGACAATCCAAAACACAATCTTTCTCCATAGACAACCATGAATGCTAATGTGGGCTGCCAACATTATATAATCCCGACAAATCAAGCAAAAATATTGGCATTATGAGAGAAACCAATGAGTTATAAAACGAACGAACATCTTTGTAACTGAAAATGTCACGGCTCCGTTCGCCGTCTTCTTAGAATACCTACATGTATTTTTGCTAACCTCACCAAACTCCAAAATTACCTACTGCGGCTCTCACCGTTGGTCGATATTTATAATCATAATAGTTAATTTCTTTACTTAGTTAGTTTTCAACAAACATCAAAAAAAGTTTAAAAAATGTCGCGGCTCGCTCGGTTCGCCGTTCCTTAATTTCCTGTTAGTAGTTGATGGTTGTGATTGTGATTGTCAACCAACCCTCAAGGCGGTTCTGTATTTTTCTTTCCATTTTTTTGGGGTAGTAAATCGCCCCGGATACCAGCCCACGCTACGCCGCCGCAGCTACCTGGTAGGTATAATACGGATAAATTTTCAAAAATACTGAAGCACCTCTCTATTATTTATTGACCGAAAAGCTAAATTTTATGGGTTTAACTTGAAATTGAATCAAAAGGTTAAGCCGAAAATTGCCGAATTCATTGTTTAACTAAAGAAATAATTATTTTATACCCTTGGATTAGAGAATGAATTTCTATTCGGCGGAGCGACGCACATAGGAGTATTAGACTCAAAAATCCGGTCAAAATGATTTGTTGGTTTTTCCTAAATTGTTATGAAATGAAACATGATAAAATATATTTTTTAGGTAAATATATATTAAATACTTTGAAAAAAATACATATATTAAAAAAAAACAAAGAGTACATATACATTAACAAAAGAAATAGTACAGACAAAAAATTAAAACAATACTATTTAGAGTTAAAAGAAGAAAAATAAAGCAGGTTAAAATTACATTACTATTGCAATCTATCCTACTAAATTTCCTAGCAAAATCAATGCGATACTTTCGCAAATGCTTATTCCTAGCCTCCGATGCCTCCTCCGATAGTTGTCCGATTGGCAGAATGGCTTGCTGGATGACTTCGGCCCCATGCATTAGGATTTTATGCACTGTGGGTGACATAGGATGCCACCCATACAACTCTACATACATTTTAGCTGTTGTTTGGGCAAACGAATCGAATTTTTCATGATTAATGTTGAAACCACTTGATAAAATCTCTAATATTGTGTTTAAAAAAAGGTGAACGTTCGTGAACGGTTTTATTACATATTCTTGTACGCAAAGGTCCTAAATATATGCCAACATAAAAAGTGAAACGCGACAAGGCGCGACACTTAGTCAAATCCACTATGATATCTCAAATTCAGTAAAAAAATCGAGTAGTAAAAAGGTGTTTCCAATATTGACCCCACAAGTGAAGAAATCGGGAAAAAATTACGTAAAATTACTTTTATAATATAGTACATATCTTCTACTTCCATATTCAATTGTTGTTTTTCTTGTAGTCCACTACACGAAGCCATGTTTGCACAGAGAACTTAGTGTTACAAAAGAGAGCGCCGAGAACAAAGACATGCGATTCCGACAACGACTTAATTCCGACTGAGCAGGTAGTCAGATGGCCGGCACTGGGATAGGCGGGGAGCTGCCCCTCGATAAACCGGTTACTACGCTACATGATACATGCATTTTAAGTGTCATTACATTCAGTTTGCGATTTTGACTTTTAACCGGATTTATGCCTTGAATACTCCTATGTGCGACGTACACGTACCGCGCCGTCCCGCGCCACTTAACTAGATGATAAGATGTGTTCATTCCGTTTGAGTCGAGTCTGTTGCGCAACGTATGCATAGCATTATATACAATTTAATCAAAAAAGCGAATTAAATCTTTATTTTTTGTTTACTTGTGATTTTTAACCCTATATCTGAACTTTATCAAAATGCCCCCCCCCCCCCCCCCGAATGAAATCCTGGATTCGCCCCTGTTTGTAGCAGACTTTTTTTATTGGCGTCGGTATGCTATGCAGATTGCAGAATCACCGCCTAAAAGAGTTGAACAGATGAAGTTTCCAACCTTGAATACAAAACTAAGCCACTCCGTAAGCCGCATAGCCCGCAAAACAACTTTCAGTGTAGCTGAACAAATACGACGTAAGCAAAAATACCGTTTCAAAATTAGTTCTGGGTTTAATACAAACTACACTGTGAAGCTATGCAAGGCAAGAAATGGGAAATGAGAAACCACCACAAGCGCGGGCAGGCTTCGTACATAGGTTGCTTGTTTTTAATGGGGTACCAGTACCTACTTCAAAACCCATTTTTATTGTAACGTTGAGTGCCAAATGCTTGAGGCATTTTTGGTAACGTATTGTCATCCTATGCTTTTCTTAAAATAAATAAATAAAAAAAAATGCTGATACTTTAGTATTAGTATTGTTTGCCGTGACCCGTACATTATGTACTGTATAATAAAAGAATGTGCAGTGAGTCAAGGGGATGTCATGTTTAGAGGTAGGGGCATTAAAATAAATAAAAATAAAATCAAATAAAAATTATTTATTTCAAGCACATGTGTACTATAAAATTACATTTAAAATATACACAATAATAATGAAATACAATAAAAATAAGATAAATCAATTCAAATAACACATAACATTAAAATAAAGTAAGATTAAGGACATCTACACAGACAAATATGCGGGCACGAGGGACCATCAGTGACCGGGGCACGGTCCCTTAAAAAGGGTTGCGTGCATATTTGTCCAGTGCCTTATAAGCAGAGAGTCCCACCTATCCACCTACAGTATGTAGCTATCTCAACCGTTGCAAACAATCTAGAGGAAGCTGAATAATTATGTTCAATAATTATAATCAAATTCTGTAAGCCTTTCATTAGCAGCACTGACCATAGAGCAAATTGCTTTTGTCTTGTCTCTTGCTTTGCTTTGGCCAGGCCAGTCTTCTGCGCACGCCATTTTGTAAAATTATTTCTGAGCATGTTGATTTGCTTCGAAAATGATTTCGATTTTGCGTGTTATTTTGACCTCGTAATATAGATTTTATCGCAGATCACAAACCATAAAAAACAAAATGGAAATGCCGGAGGTTAAATCGTTCAACGCGGAGGTAAATACTTCACAATTCGTGAATGATGGTGTTCCGTGGCATCAGCTCAGGTCTAAACTATGAGTTTGTTTCAGTTGTCCGGGTTGTACGATAACAAGCCGCCGATATCCAAGGCGAAAATGAGTGCTATTACCAAAGGTGCTATAAAAGCCATAAAGTTCTACAAGCATGTAGTGCATAGTGTTGAGAAGTTTATCCAAAAGTGTAAGCCAGAGTACAAAGTGCCAGGTCTTTACGTGATAGACTCGATAGTACGGCAATCCAGACACCAATTTGGGCAGGAGAAGGATGTATTTGCCCCTCGGTTTGCTAAGAATATGCAGCAAACATTTGCCAATTTATTTAGATGTCCACCCGAAGATAAGGTAAGTTATGTAAAATGTAAGGTTAGGTATATCAGTTCTTATCAGTGTTTGGTAAAGCAGCCAGTAAACTGTTCTTTAAAACAATCAGAATCCTATTTGTACACAATATTATATTTCAAATACTCTCACTCGCATACCTGTTGCTAAATGTGGAAATACAGAGACATCTACATTATCATTAGATAGCTTTATCATGATTGTCTGAACCTATGGAAAGCTCTGAGCAATATTTTTTTCCATTACTTAGAGATTGAGTTACTTTGACTACAGATACCACAAAATACTTGATAAAACCTAAGTTATTACCATTTTTATTATTCTTTCCAGCGTAACATAATCAGAGTCCTGAATCTATGGCAGAAGAACAATGTCTTCACTGCACAAGTGATACAACCACTGTTGGACATGGCAGATCCGAACCATCCACTTCACCAGGAGATTCAACAACAACAGAACAACACCGCTAATGGTAAATACTTTATTTTAACCTCAATATAATTTATTACGTTGTTGAAAAAATGGAAATCGAATTTTGTTGGTAATGGGGGAGGTCATAGTCAGAAAGTAGTTTATTAAACTATAACAGAAAGAAACACACAAGTAATCAAGTAGTTTTAAACAAGTTATAAATAGTCCAGACTAATTAGTACCTCTGGTCTAAAGAACTAATAATAACATTTTCTTTACATCAATACATAGTCATTTTAAGATTAAGAATTACATAATTGCACCATCAATACACAAAACAATTGAAATAACAACTTAATAGTAAGATAATGGAATCTCAACAGTTGAGTTCTATTTTACCAAGCATGTTACAGTGACTATATTATTTATAAATAAAATAAGTAGCTTCTTTTACCTGCTTTAATTAAATAAAATGCCTTTTTGTCCCTACAGCATTTGGATATACAACCATAAATGTATGTAAGTTGTTCAATAAGGTTCTATTCATAAGCCATGTATATTACCTACTTTTCAGGGAGCAGTCTGAATCTAAGTCACAATACTTCAGAGAATAAAATGTCTCCTGGGCCATCATCACAACATTCACCAAGAATGTCATCACCAATGGATGGCAATCAGGTATATTATTATTTAATTGCTAAAAGTAACCTTCAAGTCTAGCCAATTGAAAAATTTATATGGCCTGGGCTAAAGGCCATTTTTTGATTCTACCAATAATTGTCTGTAGACTCGAGGCAACCTTGAAAAGGGTGTAAGATTATTATAAGTATTTTAAGATAAAGCCAGTGCCAAGTTTTTGAGGTCACAAATGGAATATTTGCACACTGTTTTTTGACTTGTAACTTGTTATGAGGATACTTATTGTGTATCTTAAGTCTCTAATTTATTCATGTGATCTTGTATAAAAGGAATAAAATAAATAAATTAAACATGTATTTTATCACACAAAAATGGCCTTATTAAAATATGGATTTGTTGTATACAAAATTGATACCTAATTAATCAATTATCATATTTCCAATTCCAGTTCCAAGATGAACCATCCGGCCCTCCGAACATGAAGTTCAACCGGAAGCTTCTGAACGACTTTGAGTATGAGAGTGAGGATGAGCCCATGATGCTCGACCCACCCCTGCCAACATCATCTCACACCACACACACAAGTCATTCGACGCATACCAGTCACACTAGCCATGGAAACCAGCCGCCATTGCCTGCTAATCCTACAGATACTATGGCCAGGTAATAAATATTATGATGGATATTTTGGAACTGACCATATTATAATATGAAGACATTGCCTGGCATTATGGGATTATCAGTAATTTTATGTATGTGCATCATGGTTTCGTATCATGGGTATACCTTTTTTCCGGGAATTTCCAATATTTACCGGATTGAGCTAAATATTATAATTTAAGTAGTAATATAAAAACTACTTTATGACGACCTCTGTGGCGAGGTGGGCGAAGGTCTGCCTGCGACGCAGGTCTGATTCCCGCCTCTGAACAAATGTGTGTACAATCTGCAGACATTTGTTCAGGGTGTTCTGGTCGTTTTCGTATAATAAAAAATATCTATCTATGTATTGTGTTATATTATGTATATCAGTTATTTTTTTATTTATTTATTTGAAATTTAAGGAATATAGGTACTTAAATTGATTTTTACTAACCTGCCTAATAAAAAAAAAGTTATGTTTTTCCACTGTATAATTCATACAATTGATTTGAAGCTTTGTTGAGTTTCTGTGTGCAAATTTGTGACGTTTTCTACGCATTTAATTTAACAGGTTTCTCACGAGAATTTTGATAGTTCTCTATAGTTTGTATCATCATCATCAGCCTATACCAATCCACTGCTGGACATAGGCCTCCCCTAATGAGCGCCATAGCGCCCTGTCTATAATTTTGTATGTATACTATTATTTATTCAGAGGTATTGCGCTATGGCGCTCATTGTCCTAATGAGGCCTTTGACCAGCAGTGGACTAATATGTATAGGCTGATGATGATGATTGTGCAGAAAATTTTATGGTTTACCTTGAAAGTGCTTGATGCCTTGAAAATACAAGTATAAATTCAAAACAATAAATAATACTGGACAATCCATAGACATAGCTCATAGGATTAGCAAGCTGAAGTGGTAGTGGGCTGGCCATATTTCAAGAAGAACCGACAACCGCTGGGGTAAACGTGTTCTTGAGTTGAGACCGCGACTCGGAAAACGTAGTGTAGGACGCCCTCCGACCAGGTGGGATGACGATTTGCGAAAGACTGCTGGCAGATGCTGGATGCGGCAAGCTGAAGACAGGGCGCTATGGCGCTCATTAGGGGAGGCCTATGTCCAGCTGTGGACTGGTATAGGCTGATGATGGTGATGGTGGACAATCCATACAGCGTCATCTAGCCCCAAGCTAAGCAGAGCTCACAATAACAATTATTTTTAATCTTCATCCACATCCATTACAGTTTTTAAATTCAGATTTTTCTCTACACGCTTTGGGAGGCCCTATACCCAGCAGTAGGTGAAGTTAGGCTACGGATAATGATAATGATATTGATACCTTCTTACTTTACGCCTCCACGTTATACCTATAAAGTTAAGGGAAAAAAATTGATCATTGTAAAATACCGGAATTCCGGAGGCATATCCATACTAACCTATCATTTGAGGTCATCGATCCTTAAATCAATATGCCTACTCTGATCTCTGCTGATACCTAATGATTTGGTATGTAGGTTACATACCTAGACTAAAACTAAAAAAATATATATAAAGGGGAACTAGACGTTTGCTACAGTTTGCAGATAGCTCAATTGTTTCTTTTGTAAATACTAGTATTAATTTAATTCTATTATTTGATTGTAATTTTCTTCCTTAATAAAATATTTGTACTAGACATTAACATGCAACTTTAGTTTGCAATTTTTACCGCGAAACCCGGCCTGTTCTGGTGGCTGGAACTCGTCGAGTCTTCTGGCGAGACGATTCGTGACTACTCGTGAGAACAACTTATAGACATGGCTCAGGAGCGATATGGGCCTGTAATTTTTAAGGAGGGTTTTGTCGCCCTTCTTAAAAAGAGCACCACTAAACTCCATGCCTTTGGAGTTCTCCCACGGTGAAGGACGGCATTGAAGAGGTTCTGTAATTCCTGTAAAACAGGGGTTCCTCCAGCTTTCAAAAGCTCTGATGAAATTCCGTCTTCACCGGAGGCTTTTCCATTTCAAGCTGCCTCAGAGCTAACAGGATCTCGTCTTGACTATTGTCCGGCAGTTCGTCGGTGTAGTGGCGTGGCGGCTCTAGAATCGTGGTCATTTCGTTGGGCATGAGGGGCATGTGCAGCATATAAACTGCACACTGTTATGACTGCTATGTCATTTTTATTTAATTTTTTCAGTATACTCACAAATCCGGAAATAATGAGGCAACTGCAGAGCTTGCAAGCACAAATGTCGCTCATGACGAGTATGCAAATACATGTGAGTAATATTTATTTTCATAAAGAGAACTTAAAATGAACACACATTAGCTATTATGCTGAACAATAGTTATAGTTTATTTTAATGGGTCCGCTCTCTGATAAACTTGATACGATCTAGAGGGACGCGATGTCACTATTTATGTGCTGTCGTCCAACACCATGAGCGTGAGAAATTACCGATTGCTCAAGGGGTTACAGCTAATGTTCATTCAGGCATTCAGCCTATGTAAAGTCTCTTGTATTATGTTAAGAAATATTATACTAATAACTACCACTATGTTACAGAATCGACTGCCGTTAATGCCAGACATGCAGCTCCAACAAAACCAAAACCAACAAGGTCTTCCTTTTCTGGTGAGTATTATAACTGAACTGTAATGTCCCACAGTTTGGCAAATGCCTTATCCTGATCCCTCCATGTATCACGATTCTGAGCCAGATTGACAAGGTGTGTATTATGGGTCATACTTGTTCCTGGACTAGTTTCCGCAACAAGGCTAAAGATGGGCCCTTTTTGCGTGACGGGTGGGGGGGGGGGGGGGGGCTGCTAGTCTAACCACCCAATGTCCTATTATGGGTCTGTTATACTTTGTTGAGTATGAAGTGAATACAAGTAACCCTCATCCACTGGTAGTCAGTTTAAAACTAGCCCGCTTTATAAGCAAATTTTACTAAGCACTATCTACTGTCACTCGCATTTAATACTTAAGAAAATGTAAATCAAGCATTAATCACAATTAAATAGGTGTAATGCCAAAACAATTATAAAACCTACGCAGAACGCTATAATTCCCGATTTCTTTGTTTTCCGAGCATTTCCTCTAGACAAGGTAATTTTAGGATCCATTTTATAACCAATGCAGCAAAACAAATGATGGGAAGATGATATCAAAAGGGTGAGATTCCGGGCAAAATGGACCCAAATGGGACATGAAACAGTGGAAGACACCTTAGATGAGGCATTTGTCAAAAGACAAGCTGGAAAAAGAGAAATCGAATTAAGGATAAAAATCAAACTGTAATTAAGAATAAAGGCTTTTTCATTTTACAATATGCATCAATTTCACGCCTAGTATTCTTGATTCTTAAAATACTAATTATATTATTACAGAATACTCAAGATCAACAGAACGATGCCAAAGAAGACATGGCGAATGAGTCCGACATTGAATTCGTGGACGCTGGGCCTCAGGTCATTGAGATACCAGATGCTAACGACTCCAGGTAATTATTGTGATTAGATTTACTTTTAAAATCAAGCACTTGAATAGACCTGTCTAACTTTAACATTAAGTTTAGTCACTGCCTTAATGTAAAATTAGACATTTAACAGGAAATAATGTTTACTTATAGGTTTGTTTGTGAAATGAAACTAGAGAAGCCAATAACAGTTAAAAACATGTAAGGGCCAAATGTTTTCCCTTGTAGAACGCTCAATGGTAATATTACTCACGCAATTAAAAAAATATCTATCTATGTATTGTATTATATTATGTATATCAGTTATCTAGTACCCATAACACAAGCTCTGCTTAGCTTGGGGCTAGATAATGCTGTGTGAATTGTCCAGCATTATTAATTATGAATTTAATTAATTAATTAATTAAATGCGTCGGACGAATCGCAAAATCGTCACACTGTGAAAAGTGAGTCTGCTATCGTAGCTTCCATACCGATAAATGATTTTGACTTCTTAATGAATGTAAATGAGTTAACTACCCACCGTGTTCGTTTTGGAAGAACACCAACTATTAATCCATAAATAATGCAATTCGTCAGGCAGGGTGTTTTTGATTTGTTTAACAAGAAATAAACAAGCTAAGTTAAAGTAAAGCTTGTTTATTTGTTTAACAAGAAATAAACAAGCTAAGTTAAAGTAAAGCTTGTTTATTTGTTTAACAAGAAATAAACAAGCTAAGTTAAAGTAAAGCTTGTTTATTTGTTTAACAAGAAATAAACAAGCTAAGTTAAAGTAAAGCTTGTTTATTTGTTTAACAAGAAATAAACAAGCTAAGTTAAAGTAAAGCTTGTTTATTTGTTTAACAAGAAATAAACAAGCTAAGTTAAAGTAAAGCTTGTTTATTTGTTTAACAAGAAATAAACAAGCTAAGTTAAAGTAAAGCTTGTTTATTTGTTTAACAAGAAATAAACAAGCTAAGTTAAAGTAAAGCTTGTTTATTTCTTCCCACACCTTGAGAGCCTATACTACCTCAAATCAACTCCATCAGATCTGAATATCTTCCAAACTATTGATTATTTAACTTTAAAATTGATATAATGGTAAAGTTCAGGACTTACTCTATCATGTGTTTCGAAAACACGATTCCATAAAATTTAGTCTATAGAAAAAATAGCTAATTTAACTCAAATTTTTTAATAAAACCTTAATTTTTCAATAAATACAGAAGTTAAGATCTTGAAAATAACCATGGTAATACTAATTATAAAAAACATTATATGTTTCTTTTTTTTTGTTTCAAATAAATTCATAATTAATAGATTTTAAGCTAAAACTTATTTTTGGGCATGGTTTGCTATACCGTCTCGCTCCTATGAATTAAAAATCATATGTCTATCCTTTTCACGAAGAAATTGAGGTTGGATAGGCCCTTATGGACATGACGTAATCACAATGTATTTATTGTAGGAGTCCATCGCCCAAGTCCCGACGGCATCGGTCCCGGTCCAAGTCCCCGCGGCGACGCGGCCGGCGGTCTCGGTCTCGGTCGCGCTCGCCGCGGCGCAGGCGCGACCGAGACAGAGATCGGGAGAGGTAAGATATACAATACACTTTATTGCACACCAATAATCAACAGAAAAAAAGAATAAGTACAAGAAAAGATAGAAAAACAGAGTTACACAATGGGCGGCCTTATCGCTAAGATATCTTATCTGTAGAACGCTTAGTAAAATAGTTACCACATGACGACCTCTATTACGCAGCAGATGAAGTCCCGTCTGCGACGCAGGAGGTTGCGCGTTCGATTCCGTCCTGGGACATATGTTTGTACAATCTTTTTTATAAATATAATAACATACTGTTATCTATCATAAAACTAGCTGGCACGGCAAACTGCGTTCCGCCTTATAATCAGAGGTGGTTATACATACGAAAAATGTATGAGAAAACTATTTTCCTCATATTTTTGACAAGTTGTTTGCTATTCAAAGGTCATTAAAATTAGTCCAGCCCCTCTTGAGTTATATTATAAATGGTGTAACTAACATGACTTTGTTTTATATATACAAAGATATAAATCTAGCCATAGAATGTAATGTTTTGTATATCAGTTTTATAACACAAACACCAGCTCGCTTGGCCTGATTAGCTCTGTATTGATGTTACAGAGACAAAGAGAGGGATCGTGATAAAGCTAGTTATAAAGAAAGAGAGGCGGATAGAGAAAAGCAGAAAGAAAGAGAGAAAAAAGGACTGCCTCCAATCAAGAAGGAAAATCTTAGCGGTAAGAAGTCCATTTATATTTGTATTCGTTTCTTGTAAGAGTGTAGTGTTTGTTAATGGGGAGGGCTGCGCTCCACCATCCTAAAAGGATATTACACCCATTTTCGAAGTGTCTCAATTAGGTGCTGATGAACAACGAAAAAAAAATACACCATTTTTATTCACTCGATAAGTGCCCTAAAAATGCATTTAAAATTGACACGTTGCGCGCATAGCTTGACGAAAATGCTGAATCCAGTGGACGCCATATTGCTCTGTGGCCACGACGTCATTTGGATGTGAAACCTGAACAAATGCGCTGATGTTTCTGATGACAGTGGATACTTTTGAGTTCGCCTATGACATAACAACATTGCTCCTACTATTCATGTTGTTTAAAAGCAGACAAAAAAAACTGCAGTCTACCGTTAAAAATTTCTGATTGGTAAAAAGGATTCTTCGTTACCCGCCTTTTAGCATATGCTTCTGAAACAGCTGTTTCGCTCTGGTCGCTCTTATGTGACGGAAAGCTGCTGTCAAGCTATGTCCTGTACTTCTTCGATAAACGGCAAGTTTGAAGTCTTGTATAATGATGTGAGACCTAGTCCTAGGTGAAATATTCATTTCCCTAGACAAGATTTTCTGATTGTGGAGAGGATTTCTGTGAATTCGCTTAGCAACGGCTTTGGTCGCAGCTGGCGTCCTGGAAACTCGCGGGCGGCCGATCTTAGGTCTGCCATTGATAGAGGACATCTCGCTGAATCGTTTGATAGTACGAACTTTTTGGCAATCTTGAGGGACTGCAATAGGTTGAATATCTCGACTGGCGTTTTGTTTTGCGCTTGTGAAGCGCTATAACGGCGACTCGACTTTCTTTCACATCCTACTCCAAGGCTTTTGCTTGAGTTCATTCATACTGTGAAGTGAGGGTTATCTAGGAGCCTATTTATGACATATATTTTATGTTTTTATTTTATACATTAACAAAAAAGCATCAAAGTCATTCGGATTTCGAAAATTATGGATTCAAATTTCTTTTTTTAAAAGTGAGGGATAGTTTTTGTGGCCAGACTAGGTATAATAATTTAATAACACAAGTCTTATATTTTTCTTAAATCTATCCTTCCCCTAAGGCCTACAGTTCAGTACAGTTTTAGAAAACTTGTGTTCCAGTATGCAGTACAACGCTCTGGGTGGGCCACCTCTCCAAGCTCGCAACGTTCGAGGAGCTGTCGGACCTGTTCGGCGGCGTGGGCGGCGTCGTGTCCATAGACGTGGTGGCGCCGCGCGGCTGCGCCTTCGTGGTGATGGAGCGGCGGCGAGACGCGCACAAGGCGCTCAATAAACTGGACAAGCACAAACTGCACACTAAGGAGATCTCAGTAAGTTTCTCCTAGTCTTCATTATAGACACATAAGGTATATGCTTCCATTATTCTGGTAGGTTCTGTTAGTCAACTCTTACGACATTCACGGGTTGAGTTGGAGAGATCGATTTAATTTGTAATTTTGTTACGCCACAGCTACCACCACCAAACTTAGCCAAACCATGGGGGTAATGCCCATTATCCCGCCGCTGGGCATGTAGGTTAGGGATCGCATTTCGGTAGTAATCTATTCTGCAAAAGGCGCTGCTGTCCGCCTCAAGGTGTATGTCCCTTAGACGCCTCTAACATCACCGGGAAGAGTTTGTTTTGCAAATTCTAAGCCGGCAGGCAACACACGGAGCTTGTTTGGTGAGCTCTAAATTTAATTTCAATACTAAGGAGTTGTTTTGTTCTCAGGTGAAGTGGGCCCCCGGCAAAGGTGTCAAAGGGCGCGAGTGGAAGGAACAATGGGAGGCCGAGCTAGGAGTGTCCTATCTGCCCTGGGCCGCGTTACACGCGCGCTGGTTGCTTGGCGACTTGCAGCTAGACGCGTTGGAGGACGGAGGAATGGTGGATGAAGAGACCCTACCGCCGTGGTTACCGCCGCGGGTCAGTAATCATTAAAAAGTTTATAATATTTGTAATACTTCTTTAAGGGGAAGCAGGTCCCAAAACCCACGTTTTGACTATACGGAAAATAAATTTTCAAGGCGATAAAATACAATCTTTTAAAATACTTTTTGATGAGCATCAAAAGTTTAGGATTTTAGTTAGTAAGTTATGGGAGTTGAAAGACGATTGACTCCACTTGACTCGATAGAAAAAAATCGCAGTTTCCTCTAAATTTTCATTTTTACTACGAAAAACCCATTTCATTCAAGTTAATTAACATATTTTATTGAAATGTCTAAGAAATACTTGATATAGGCACTTTAAACGATTGTGGTTTTATTTTTTTTTGCAAAAGAGTATTATTACTTTAGAGAGCAATAACAAATTTATTTTAAAAAAGCAGTGAAATTGCGCGCGGGCCGGTTCTTGCCTCCCTTTCTCGTCTTCACCGCGCGATATCCGCTTGTCCTTGTCTCGAAAAAGCGAAACTACTTCACCTTAAGCTTTTATATCATGTAGGACCAAAGTGATTGGGAAGACAAATCCGATGAAACCAAAACTCGATCAGGTTAAGTCTTTTCGTTGAGTTCTTAGGGCCATCTGTTTTCATAATCAGACGAGCTTGATGGTACTATGACATTGCACTTTCACGAAACTTTTATAAGTATGCCAAATTTCAGCTCAATCGGTTGAGGATGACTGGCCTAAAATTGAGTTGCAAGATTTCTCCCACTCACACTACCTAGTAACTGGGCAATTAGAATCAAAGCTTTTAAAATATGTATACGGGGAGCTAAGCCCCTCCAAAACATTTCCTTGCTATGTTTATAGCCCAGTCGAGTTAGACGACAGAAGGCCTCCACTTATTAATTACCATGCCGAAAACTATTGCATCAGCCTTTAGGGGAGTGGGAGTCTTAAATTCAAAATGGCGAACAACCTCGACCTGGACTTTAGCCGCCATCTTGGTTTATGTAAAGGCTGATGCATTATAGCGCATACCCCACCCAAAGTGGCACCGCCACCTAATTTTATCTTATTATTCCGTTTAACAAAAGAAATTTCAAAAATCAATCGCGCAGTTAGTGATACCTCTTATAGGCTTTTCTTTTAATGCCTCTATAATAATCTTCTGATTAACTTCTGTAATTCAATATTCTAACTAAATATATGTTGTATTCACAGATAATGCCTAAATCAATGATGGAGAACATGTCTCTGCTGGGCATGCCTCCCGGCATGATATCCTTACCCCCGCCGCCCGGCATGCCGCCTCCCATGCGACCGCAGTTACCCACAGGTATTACTGACACACTGAACATGTCTCTGCTGGGCATGCCTCCCGGCATGATATCCTTACCCTCGCCGCCCGGCATGCCGCCTCCCATGCGACCGCAGTTACCCACAGGTCTGAGCAGTTACTGACACACTGAACCACCGCGTAACCTGCGCGGCGTATACTAAGGCAAAAACAAGAAAATTGGTGTTTTCGAACCCATTTTCTCACGTAAACATATATGTATATATCCTGTAACACACATCCTGAAAGGTCCCTTGGAGGTCCCAAATGCTTGCCGTTAAATACATGTTGCAGCTACACACTCAATAACTAACACTATAATGTTAGTTATTGAGTGTGTAGCTGCTTTGAAACCACTTTTTATGGACGACGTTTCAAATTCGATTAGTACCAAATTCATTATAGTGATGCACAGCACACAGTTCATACATACCTCTTGGAGGACCATAAGATTACTTCTCTAAAAGCCTCATTTATTTTTAACTATAGGAACACTACGGAACTGTTATGTCAGAATACAGAACTGATCTTGTATTCTCAGCAGCCTATAATGGTCCACTGCTGAGCGCAGGCCTCCCCTGACAATCGCCTGATTAGCTAAAGAAAATATACATACTACTTATTATATTTTATATTGCTTATCATAGATCCTCCTCCTTTTTTGCAAGTTGGTTGAATAATGGTCTGATTTGTTCCTCGTCCACAGATATGGCGGCCGCCGCGCTCGGTCCCCCCGCCAACCTGGCAGTCACGAGGATGCCGCCGCCAGGGTAAATAACTTTACTTACCATATTCTGTTCTAAAACCTATACACCGATCTAAAACAGAATGTAGCCTATTTTTACTATAAAAACTATCGTAGTTTGATGAATTAATTACGGATGTAAGCGGGTTAAATACGAAGTGCTCGGAGAGATGCGGAACGCGCTCGTCTAGAACCGCACTCACCCTGAAGAAGTCCCTCGTTAAGGGATGAAACGGTGGTGTTCTTCCAACACAAAGAAGGTTCGTAGTTAACCAGCTTACATCAGTAATGAGAATGTAGCCTTGTTGTGGAGGGAAATCACTTTGTCGACGATACTGATGGTTGACGTATTATTACAGAATGCCCCAAGGACTACCCCCCGGATTGCCACCGGGGCTACCGCCCGGCATTCGGCCCCCCAATTTACAAGGAGTTCCAGGTAATTATCATATAACTACACTTACCAAACTCGATGTGAAATCCAGTACAGATTGGATTGTAAGCAATATTTATTGAAGGACAGCTAACAAATTGACAAACAGACGTGATGTACACAACTCTATAAATAACAAAGTCGTGTTAGTTACACCATTTAATACTCACGAACGGCTGGACCGATTTAAATGATCATTAATATATTATGTTGTTTATGCCTCCGTACTGAAAAGCAAAATAAAAAGAAATATTCACAAAGGGGAAACATATGAAGACCTACCATAGGTGAATTTTACTTTATGGAAATCGTTCATCAGTTAAAACGAAATTCTGTGAAACGAATCTTTAGGTATTATAAATAAATTATAAAACGTCACCGTTACTTGGTTTGAGCATACGCGCACTGAGGGTTCCAAGGTTATCGACATAGCTCAAGGATTAGCACGCTGAATTGGTAGTGGGCTGGCCACATCTCGAGAAGAACCGCTGCACAGGGATAAACGTATTCTTGGGAGGAGACCGCGAGTCGGCAAACGTAGTGTAGGACGCCATCCGAGGTCGGATGACGATTTGCGAAAGACTGCTGGCAGATGCTGGATGCGGCAAGCTGAAGACAGGGCGCTATGGCGCTCATTGGGGAGGTCTATGTCCAGCTGTGGACTAATAATAGGCTGATGATGATGAATTCTATGTTTTATCGAAAAATATAGAGAAGTCTGTAAAAATAACACTTTTTGGAAGAAGGACAAAAAGGGACTCATTATTCAATAACAATTATAATAATAAAATTATTCTTACCCTTCAAAATCTGCAGGAAATATAAAATACAACAGCTCCGGTTTTGATGAAGTTCACACAGCTGTATACAACGCAATAAGATCGGGGCATTTTTCAAAAAATAAAATTACACATGACCGCTCGTCTAGACGCGTCAAACGATACTGACAGCACCGCGAAAACCCCTTAGAAGTCTCGTAGATGCAGTGGTCATTGTAACTCGGGTGAATCAACATGACACCTAGCTCTCACTCAGCCGGAAAGCATCGAATTCCGAGCCAGGTGTCATGACGTCACTTGTTAGACAATTAGGACTCATTTAATGAACCTTGAGTAAATGACGAATGTAATTGTTCATTGGTGGCTGGTTGTTAGCACAATATCAATGCTATAAATAAATAAATATTTGTTATTGTTAATGAATTTGTTTGTTTACAGGTTTACCAACAGATACCGGTATGCCTCCAACGGGGCCCATGATAAGGTTCCCGCCGGGGATGCCGCCGCAAGGCATGGGCCAGCCAGGTTAATATACTAATAGTAACTGCCCGCGGCTCCGTACGCGGAAATGTTTAAACAACGCGTGTGATGGTTGGCGAGATTATTACCATGGGAACTGATTTATAGGATAAAAAGTAGCCCTAGTTTTATTCCTACATCTATGCCAATTTCAACTAGATCCATTTAGTAGTTTGTTTTATTTATTTGGGTTTTTAACATACATCCGTTCTATTCAGCTTTCGCGTAGTGTGACAAGCTTAGCCTGTTATATTATACAAATGTACGCCAATAACTTATCTAATTCAAGTAAAGCACTATGTTCTCGATACCTACTCTGAAATATACCAGAGGACCAATGTAGCGCGGTGGGCGATAGTCAGCGTGCGAAGCAGGAGGTTGCGGGTTCGATTCCCGACTCGGGACAAATGTTTGTACGATCTGCAGATATTTGTTCCAAGATGTTCTGATCGTTTTCTATAAATTGTACAATATTATAAATCAGTTATCTAGTACCCATAATACAAGCTGTACTAGCTTGGGGCTAGATATTATTATTTAAGATCAATTACTTTAAAGATGTTACAATTTAGGTGTTAAAATTAAAATAACAATACTGACAAAATACAATTACAATAATAATCCTTATAAACACCGATCAAACCAAAAAGTTGGTCTATGATTTGTGTGATAGTTTTGGAGTATAGGTGTATCATTTTGAAAACGAAGACCCGTCTTTAATGTGTCTTACTTTATTCCTTTACCAGGTATGGTGGGAGGCTTCCTAGGCGGTCTGCTTGGCGTGAACGCTCTTGGCCTGGGCAACATGCCCACCTTGCCGAACATGCCCAACATGCCTAACATGCCCATGGGCAACATGGGTGCAATGCCCAACATGCAGAATATGCCCAACATGCAGAATATGCCGATGTTTGCGCCCGTGATGCCGCACGCACAGCCGCATCTTCACCAGGTAAACCATATCTTGTACTGTAAAGATAAATAAATAAATAATGCTGGACAATTCACACAGCATTATCTAGCCCCAAGCTAAGCAGAGCTTGTGTTATGGGTACTAGATAACTGGTATACATAATATAATACAATACAATACATAGATAGTTTTTTTTATTATATATAGAAAACGACCAGAACACCCTGAACAAATGTCTGCAGATCGTACACACATTTGTCCCGAGGCGGGAATCGAACCCGCAACCTTCTGCGTCGCAGGCAGACCTTCGCCCACCGCGCCACATCGGTCGTCGTAGATCTCCTGTAGGTGGCGCTAACGGCGCTAGAGCAGGCTAGACCCCAAAAAATTTCGATTTGGTTACTTGCACATCCGTACTGAGTGTGGAGCGTAGGTTCGAATCATGTATTAATTAAAGTAAATAAATAAATAAATGTCGAAAATTTTTGTGGGAACTTCTTTGATATTACCCAGAGTGCGAGGACATACAGACTTTAAAGTCATTTATAACAGGATATTTACCATGATTCTATTTTTGAGTAAATGACTTTAATGTTAATAACCATGATAGTTTTAAAAGTTTTATCATACACACTTTATTACAAAAACCATGTCTTATACTTACTTGGACTGTGTAGATTCTTGGAATGTGTAAATTCGTTAGAAACCATAAAGAATTCTTTAAAACCCGAGAAGAAACATACCCCTCTCGTTCTTTACGATATAAACACAAACTTATAGGACCAGATTCAAAACTTAAACTTCACTCATCGAGCCCCTCAATCAATTGAATCAATCTCAATTAAATTATATAATAAACTGCCTGATGTGTTGAAAAATGAGAATAACGACAAAATCTTTATACCTAAAACACTAAAACACAAAAGTGTACTACACAATTGACGAATATTTAAACGAAAAATAATAAAAATACAAACTACTAAAATATATTAACTAACTTAGCAACAATGACGTCCTCCTCTCTCTCCATAATTTATTGTGTGCCCATCTATAGTGTCACTAAATACCTAGATTTTAAGCACCCCTGTACACCTACAGAATGCAATAAATAATTGATTGTTTGATCTGCAGACGGATCAGATCAGTTCCGGGTGTCCTGGTCGTTTTCTATGTGTAATAAAAATATCTATATGTGTAATATAAAAAGCACAGCATTACCTAGCCATTATATTATGTATATCAGTTATCTAGTACCCTAGCTCAGCTTAGCTTGGGGCTAGATAATGCTGTGTGAATTGTCCGCATGATATTATTATGACACTTCATTTATTTTAAATCTCGTTAAAAATTCATTTTTTACTATAGTAAATACAATATTATAAAACTATTCTACAGTAAAAAATATATCAAAACAGTAGATCACCGGCCGCGAAGCTAGGCTGAAGCAGTCTGTGACTAGGGCTGCAAAGAGAGGAACTTCCTGACGATACGCGCAGAGTCCAGGAGTACCGCGTTTTGGATCTGGCCTTTGATCCAACTTCCAAGTGAGAGTCTCTTGAAATGTTAATCGAGGCTCTTATTATTATTATTATTGATTGATCCAAATCAATAGGTACCAATCGTAAGAGTCCACAAGTCGCATTCAGTCCGATTTGTACAGATTGGTGATGTTGCTCTCACTTGACCCTCGCTCGGTACGCTACATGGTTGTTCTGGCACATCCTCTAACAATGTTTTTGTGTTGTACTGCAGCGGCCGGCTGAAGGTCACGATGACGACGCTATGGACCTGGACACGGAGGAAATGCACCAAGAGGACTCGAACGGAGACAACGCTGACAATAAAATGCCAGCGTTATTACCCGATCAGGTAACATTATTATTAGAATCACACTAATATTATTTTATTTTCATTTTATTTCTTTATTAGTAAATCACAGCTTTACATAATAAAGATAATATGGTAATACATTAATCACTTAAAATGAATCCATAGAAGATTTACACCTTATTACTAGGTAACATATTAGGTTTGGGAATGATAAAGTGCAAGTGTGTAATATTATAAATAAAATTGGACGCTTGTTACCTCTTCATGCCGAAACTAATTAACGGATCAGACTGAAATTTTGTATCTCTCTAAACCCGGAATAAAAATTTGTCTGTAATAGGAGATTGTGCTACAAGGGAACAAAATAATATATTTAGGGTGAGAACGACTTTTTGAATACTAAGCGTTTATTGTTTATAAATTAATTAGATAATGCTGTGTGAATTGTCCAGCATTATTTATTATTATTTAATTCAAAATTACTACGAAAATTATTAGATGCGTGATAGTAGTCACAGTCTCCAAAGAATTGAAAACCCTAAAATAAGCTAAACTTTAAGTTGTGCCTCATTTTGATTTTGTTGAGTTAATAATAATAATAATCATTTATTTCAGTTCAGACCATAGAAAAGTTACAGATCTTATTTTACTTATGCTATCCATAAGTCATAGTCCATCAGTCCATGGTAATATATACCTTAAAACTAACATACATTACATATAATATTAAAAACATAATTAATGATCATCGCCCTGTATTGCCGAGCTTTCTGGCATATTAAAATATATGAAAGCCAATTCAATGGATAGAAATTATATTCAGAGGCCTCCTTGTTTATGACGAAAAATTACAGAATTATTTGTTGTACGTAGGTCCCATTCAACACTCATAAATTATATTGAAGACGACGCAAAATCAAAATCTAACAACAATGTAATTCCACAGATCCAAGCGCTCCTATCAAAACCACCGCCAAACTTCAATGCGTCCGAACCCCCGCCAGGCTTTAACGCATCAGAGCCGCCTCCCTTCTCCCAACCACCGCCGGACGATAAGGACGACGATAGGAAGGACAGAGACCGCGACAGGAGAGACCGGGATCGGGACCGGAGAGGGGACCGCAGGGACCGGGACCGAGGGAGGAATGAAAGGGGAAATGAGAGGAGGGATAGAGGGAATGAAAGGGATAGGTGAGTGACTTTGTGTTTTTTCTTTCGTTTGCATGTTTCAGGGATGGAACTGGACTGGACTAGATTGTTTATAGCCTCAGTAGTTATCTTTTTGGGCTATAATGTAAAAAAATAAATATATAATGCTGGACAATTCACGCAGCATTATCTAGCCTCGAGCTCGAGCTTGTGTTATGGTTACTAGATAACTGATATACATAATTATGTAATAAAATGCAATGTACATTTATATATTGACGACCTCTGTGGCGCGGTGGGCGAAGGTCCGCCTGCGACGCAGGAGGTTGCGGGTTCGATTCCCGCCTCGGGACAAATGTCTGTGCGATCTGCAGACATTTGTTCAGGGTGTTCTGATCGTTTTCTATGTATAATAAACAATATCTATCTATGTATAGTATTATGTATATCAGCTATCTAGTACCCTTAACACAAGCTATGCTTAACTTGGGGCTAGATAATGCTGTGTGAATTGTCCAGCATGTTTTTTTTATATATAACGGAGTAGATACATTATTTATCAACTTGCATTTACATTTGCATTGTATTTACATAATGCCAGATGGATATACAGCTCTGAAACACAGACTCAGGCCTAGGGCTTCTAACTACACGGTTCGCGAGACCAAATCTACATCGTTTCTATGACCTTTCGCTAGGGTAACTCTACTAGGATTCCACTAATCTGAATACCCCATTTTGTTCTGCCCTGTCATTCTGTGTAATTCGTCTAACGTGTAACAGCAGACGTTGGCGAGGCGCATTACAAAATCAATAAGTAGGTTTACATTCACTGAGGGAGGCAATGAGAGTGTTGAACCATCAATTTAATTTCGATATACAATACAATACAAAAATGCTTTATTGTACACCAGAAAAAAACATTACAAAAAACATTCGATATATATATTTAGTAAACATAGAAAACATGCAGAACACCCGGAAGTAATATCTGTAGATCGTACAAACATTTATCTGGAGGCGGAAATCGAACTCGCAACCTCCTGCGTCTTAGGCGGACCTTCGCCCACCGCGCCACATAGAAAGTCAAAAACAAAGATTAAATTGTTGTGTCCTTCAGATTACGAAAGAGGAAAGTCAGTCAACGAAAAACAGCGAATTTAAGAATAATAAATAAATAACGCTGGACAATTCACACAGCATTATCTAGAAGAATTGTTAGAATTAACTAAAATTCAACTCATCATAATTATCATATAGGAAAGACGCCCACAGTTGGGAATAGGCCTACCCATCGATCGCTAAAATCACCGGTCTGGTTACACGGTTAACGGTTTCCCATCGGAATCCATTTACGTTAAAACTACTTTGATTTAAACAATATTGGTTGACTGACTGGGGCGGTACGGTATGGACGTGTCCAAATAATGAACTTTAGATTACAAGTAATCAAATGTATAATCGTTTGTGCAGAGACGGAGGACGCGACGATCGCAGAGACCGGGACCGAGGGCGGGACCGGAGGGATCGGGACAGAGGAGACCGCGATCGGGGGAATAATAGGGATAATAATGGGTAAGCTCGTGTCCTCATTACACTACTCTCTTGCGCGATTTGTTCATGAATGGTTTAACAAGGCGAATCGTACTAGTTTTTCTGCCATATTTAAAGTTTCTTCAAGCAACACAGCAAAAAAAGGCTTTCCAAGTATAACAGTGTTATTGAACACATTTTATTTTACTGGCGACCACTTCTCATATTGCTGTTGACAAGCTGCTGTTGAAATATGATTCAATCTCATATCGAAAAAAGCGATTGCCATCTAGCAAGTGTTAGAATGTTTTCAGATCCCCCAGTGAATCTTATTAACTATTATATTGCCCAATCAAAACTAAAAATATCTATGTCCACAGTGAAAGACCCCGTGAAAAGTCACCTCGACAGCCGGGGGCGCCAGAAACAGCCGAGAAGTCTCTACAGGAACGTCTGTGGGAGATGGCGAATGGCAAACCGGCGGACAAACCGCGCGACGAATATCAAGACAATAGGGATGAACACAGAGACGGGCTCAATGATAGGATGCAGCCTAGTTTGGATAATGGTGAGTTTTTGTTATAGTGATTTCAATTAATTTATTTTATTAGAACGGTCCTGAACCACTGATATTACACGTTTAGCGCGTTAGTGCACTAACTGTGTCTAAAGTCTCGCTCTTTCCATAATGTAGAAAGGGATGCCCTTTATTTCGAGGCAGTAAGAGCCATTTAGCGCTTTTACGGAGAGGTGCAAGCCGAAATGACTTTTTTTGCGGTGGAGCTAGAATCTTATGGTTTTTCTCGGCCCAGAAAGATAATGTCAGACTCATGCTTACAAATGGCACCACCCAAACTCGTGTAATAACTGTCGCTAGCTTTATTTGCTCTAGTCTACAAATATATTATGACCTAAACAAAAGCTTTTTGTTTTCAAATAAATAAAATAAAAGGCTACTAAGGGATATACTCCACAGGCCGGGCTGCAGCGCCATCTGCAAAACAGACCCACCACTGAAGCAGTGGTGGGCACTGAACTGCGGCCGCCAGCCCGCCTGCGAAGCTTGGTGATTATGTAAAACTTTGGGTGGGTGGATGTTTGTTTTTGAACATTGGCCTTTTTGGGAGGCCTATGTCCAGCAGTAGACGCCTAGTGACTGAAATATGTAACTCACACTCAAAAATAAGTGCAAACCTCTCGGCGGTGTCTCGCGGTTAACCAAGCGCGCGAAGTGTAGCCGTTGCACATGTTCATATAAAACTTTGTTCCAATAAAACGCTTCGATGTGAGGCAATTTACCGACAACGGCGCGAAGGGCATTCAGGGCGATGGTGATTCGCGATAGGACGAATTGCTTGGCCAGACTTGTCGCGATAGCGCAAATATTCGCTTTATCACGATATTGTGGCCGTAGATTTGGACTTTCCTCTATTTATCATCCTCTCTATTACTGCCATCAGTTTCAGTTTAGTTCAGTTTATTTATTCAAGAACAATTTTTACATCGTGTATGAATATATAGTACATGTTAGTTATTATTATCACTATGGTACTAGTATCACATGGTATGCATTTTACGGCATTTACAACAAAAAGAAAAATATAAAAACAAAATAATCAAATAACATAGTCAATTAAATTAAGAGCATGCATGTAATAATATAATTCAAATTCAATACATAACAATTACTTTCGTGTGATAAACTCGTCAATTGTGTAAAAACACCCCTTCAGCAAAAGTTTCCTTAATTTATTTTCGAAAATATTTGGATTATCAATTGCTTTCATTTCAGTAGGAAGAACATTAAAAAGTTTTACTGCCTGATACCTACTGCCATGCTTTGCTACATTAAGTCTGGGATAAGCCTCGAGCTCTAGGTCTGAAAAAGCCACTCTTGTAAATGTTAAAGTTTTATATTTAAGTAAAATAATAGTTTTTTTGTTAGAAGCGGAGTCTGAAGAGGGTCTCTCAGCGCCGGAGCCAGCGGGCTGGCCGCCGCGCCAGGCGCCGCCCTTCAGACCGGGTGAGTCATTGCTATACTTTACTTACACACTAGCTTCTGCGACCGGCTTCGCATCATTTCTTCTGGTTTAAAAATACATTACATGGCAGTGATGGGACTAAGATTTTACATTAAGGCGCATACAGCACCTAAACTAGCGCCACCAAATATCAAATATCAAATATCAATAACGTTTATTTCTTTAAGCTTACAAAATAAGCACTTAGACAAGTCAAATTTTATACTATAAACAGGTTTATAAATAGTCATTATTATCAAATAAGAAATATGATGTTATTGATTTTATTCGCTTCAATTTTTTGTCCACTAGTGGAAGAAGCGAAAAAGAAACCACTAGTAAGTTTTATAAATCTTAAAATTAATACATTACTTATCTCAGTCTAAATATAATCTAATTTGTATATAACTCAATATTTATATGAAACTAACTAAGCTTAACATTATATCCCTTATATACCATTGTCGGTGTGGAACTGAGCGACATCTGGCCAAGCATTTACATCATTGATGTAATCATCTATGGAGTAATAGGCTTTCTTTATTAGATTTCGTTTTATGTACTGTTTAAATTTACGAATAGGGAGCTCAGTTGCTTCAGATGGAAGAAAAAAATATACTAAGACTACTCTACCACCTCTATCACCTCTATCACCACCTACTTTATGTTATTATTCTGTTTAACAAAGGAATTTTCAAAAATCCTTCTTCCAGTTTGTGATACCTATCATAAGCTTTTTTTTAATGCCTCTGTAATAGTTTTATTCTATTTAGTTTAGGAAGAGATACGAAGTTGCACTTGGTGGCCACCAAAATCTATTTTCGTATCTCTTCCTAAACTAAATAGAATAAAACTATTACAGAGGCATTAAAAAAAAGCTTATGATAGGTATCACAAACTGGAAGAAGGATTTTTGAAAATTCCTTTGTTAAACGGAATAATAAGACAAAATAGGTGGCGGCGCCACTTTCGGTGGGGTATGGGCCTTAATTATCAGTCTGTTTGACCTTACGGCTAGGTCTTTTCTATCTTGGTTGGGACGTTGGGGTCTGCATGATGAACATAATACTTAAACTCACACTCATACGCACAACACACAAATACACATACATTTGCATTGGTTGCTGCTGTCGGCCTCCTAGAGGCCAGTGTCCTCAGGAGTACCCTACCAACCATGCGCATTTACCACACACACTTACATACACTACACTGGCTACATACTACACTCACGACAACACATATTTAGGTCTGTCTGTATGTACTTTCTTAGTAGAGTAGTCTTAGTATATTTTTTTCTTTAATTTTTACTTTATCTTGATTTCACAATTTATTACCTTACATAGAATATTAATTTGTTATATTTTTCCTACAATGCTGGTAGTATTATACTAACATCTTTACTAAATTACTGTCTAATTATCTAATCGTACTGTGATTCAAATGTAACCTATTATATGTAATTCGTGGAGTGGAGGCCCTGGAGACTTGTAGTTACAGGTTTTTCATAAAACCTATAGCAAGCTATAGCAGCAAACCTCTCACAATACAGGTTAAATACAGTTCTACGCACTGTGCTCATTTAACTAGTTTTTAAGTACCTATTGTAAAGAGGAAATAAACAAATTTATTTATTATTATTATTATTATTATTAACGGACTTGACGTCTTTGTTAAGGCAATATGGGTCTGTTTTGCCACTTTTCTGCCAGTGTCCGGTGTTCATGGAAATTTCAAATGGAGGCGTGGTTACTATGATAATATGAGCGGACGGATGGTACAGTGAATAAAGAGATCCCTTTGGCCCTTAACGTAGAGTTAGTATGAAAACTTCATGATGATAGAAAATTAAATAAGTTCCCAAAAAATTTCGACTCGAACCCGCGCCCCACTCAGTACGGTTGTGCTCTAATCTAACCAACTAAGCCATGAAGTCTCAGTCGGTTCCATCGAAAATCTTTGGGACCTCTTACGGACTGTAGCGCCGGTAGCTTCACCTAAAGAGGAAAGAAAACATTAAAGTTTATCCAAATCTGTTCAAAGACTAAAGTTACATTTAGTTCGTTTGACGAGAAGTGTTGCCGTTGCTACATTCTAAGGATTTGTTGTTATAGTGCTTACCCCCACTCTGGGTATAAGAAATGGGCTAAGAAATGAAATAAACAGCAAAAAATTTTGTTAGTAAAAGGTCCCAAAATAATCTATAAAATATGATATATTATGTAGTCAGTAAGAACTTTTTAACATCCACTTGGTTGTATCACATTGTTATGTTGTATATGGCCCATATTATGGAAGCTTGTTCAGTCATCTATGCTGGAGTTCCGCTTTTCGATGGCATAAACGTCACTTAAGCGTAAAAAGACCGATGTCTAAGCTAACTTTCATAATGCACGGGCCTAAGTTGGCACAAACTTTAAATTGTTTCGTTTTGTAATTTTCGTTTCTTTTCCTGAGCCTTGGTTTGTTGGTAGTTTCTCCTTCCTTTTCTTTTTTACACCACAAGTGCCCGCGTTATCAACTGAGTCGTAGTGCCATAAATGTCAATAACAATAGGGATGTGCAACGTTTTGCATCTTATCGATATTTGCAAAGGCGCTACTCGTTACCTGAGTCCGCCATAACACGACGGCGTCTTTGAACAAAGCTACCCTCATTGAATCTATCATTACTTGTTTATGTTAATGGATTTGAAAAAAGCATTTTCGAGGGACCAAGTTGAACTTCATTACGGATGTAAGCGGGTTAACTACGAAACGAACCTTATTTGTGTTTAAAGAATACCTCACCAGATCATGTTAAACTTTTCATTTAGAAACCTATAGGGAGACAATAGTGACACAGATGACTCCGAAGAAGAAGATAATTTATAATAATGTATAATAAAATATAAATTTAGATTATTATATGTTTTATTTTGTTTTTTGATTTTAAAGAAAAAAAAATATCAAATTATATAAATTTACAATTTCCAAATTAATTCACCAATTTTCAAACCTTTAAGGTTCCATTTATTAAATCTTATTGATATTTTAATGCGTGCGAGTGAGATTGACTAATTACAATAATTTAGGGCCCGACGACTTAGTTCATAACGCGTGCACTATAGTATCAATAACAAATAAAAATTTAGATATGTTTGAAATTAGTTAAAAAGAACTATTTCAATTCCAGACATGAGAGTGAGAGGGCCGCCTAACAACCCAATGCCAGGTACGGCTTATAGTTCTAAAAGATACTCACAATTCCACTTCCAAGTATAAGAATTATTGGTCATTATTAGTAATCTCGAAATTAATCTAATACCTACCATAATATTTATACTCATCCAACGAAAATCCCAGGTCGAGAAAGGAATCCGCAAACCTTCGACTATTATTCGATACCTATGCATTGCATTATTTGTATTCGACAAAGAAGCCCTCCATTTTGGATTAATTCGTGTTGCAGAACATTGTATGATTTTATCCCCATCTTTTCCAGGAGCCCCCTGGATGGAAGGCCCGGGCGGTCCCGCGCCCTTCGGTCCGCGGTTCAACGGCCTTGGACCCCCCTTCCGGCCTCCGTTCGACGCCATGCCGCCGCCGCGGTTCGACCGCCCGCCTTTCAACAGGATGCCCTTCGACATGAACCGGCCACCATTCGACGGACCTAGACCATTGTTTGACGGATCGAGACCGCCCTTCGATGGCATGAGGCCTCCTTTCAACGGACCCAGACCAAACTACGACGGACCCCGACCGGCCTACGACGGACCCAGACCAGCATTCGATAGCTCGAGGCCCGGCTACGACGGCCCAATGCCAGCTTACGATGGTCCACCTCGCTTCGACGCAGAACGTCCGCCCTTCGACGGCCCGTTTGAGCAACCGCCCGAGTTCTTTGATAGAAACAACAGACGTTTCGACGAGAGAGGCGGAGGAGACTTCAATGACCGTCAGTGGGACCGCCGGCCCGAGTGGGACGACCGGCGCGGGCGCAAGCGAGAACACGAGGACCGGCCCAACCGAGACAGAAATGAACGCAACGATCGCAATAACGACAGGCGACGGTCCTACGACGATAAAAGAAATCCCAGAGACGATCGGAAGGACGACCGGCACAGGGACGACAGGACTTCGCACAGAGACGATAGAAGCGCATCCCGAGATGACAAGAAAGATGACAAAGCGGCTAAGGATGACGGCGTGCCTAGTGCTCCTAAAGACGACAATGCGCCGACAAACGACAACGCGGTCAAAGACCAACCCGCCGCTAAGGATGACACGAAAGACGAGAGAAGCGAAAGGCGTCGAGATAGACAGGACAGAAAGTCCCGCTGGGGCGCGCAAGCTCTAGACGAGGAACCGCCAGAAATAGAGGCGCAGGACGACGCACCGCCGGTGCAGATATCTGACGAAATCAAGCAAAGGTTACAGGAAGCTCTAGCTAGGTTACCGCAGAGCGAGAGCGAAGTGCAGAAACAACCAGAAATGGCAGAAGTAACAGAAAGCATATCGGAGAAAGACTCTGAGAAGATGGCAAATGAAGATGAAAGTCGGAACGATATTGAATCTACACGAGAAAAAGAGGATGAATATACTCAAGAAACTAAATATTACGAATCTACTACACCACAAGATAATTACGTACCTAACACACCGCAAGAAAATGATGATGAACCTATGACGCCACAAGAGAAAGACTATGAACCTTCGACACCTCAAGATAAAGATTATGAACCTACGACACCAGAAGTCGAAAGAGAGCCTAGATCACAAGAATTCGATCCTCCTCTAAACGACTCATCACAAAGCGACACAAACAGAGAGGCAAGCTACGAATCTGAGAGTACAAAACAAAGCTTCGGCTCAGAAAGTCCTAAAGACGATCGTACTCAAGAAAGCGCTCCAATGGAAAGCGAGCCTGAGAACAACATAGTGTCTAGTTTATACGACGAAGCTACCACAGATGTGGGAATCGATACCAGCTTTGCGAATCCGGTCGTTGAACCTGAGAGGAAAGAAAAGCCAGCGCCACGAGCAGAGGTTCAAAGCGATGATATTTTCGGGAAGGAGCCGGAAGCTAGCGACGATGCGGAAAGCACGGAGAGCGGTGCCTGACCTCAACCGAAAGGAGACACGGATTCGGAATATTCCAGAGGTTTTGATTCGGGTGACGCGACGCGTGCGTTTTGCCGCCGCCATTTCAACGCGGGAGATCACTGATTACAAACGTTTGTTCCAATTTCCAAGCTTGAAATCGCGGCAGCAAGTCCGACCGTCGAACGTTTAACGCCAAAGAATTATTTTTATAAAAATTGAATATACGAGTGCCTTATTGGTTACCGAATGTGGTGTTTATTTTCGACGGCAAAATGGCGGCGGATGCAGAGGAACCCGCCTGGACGCTCAAGTGGAGTGATCCGGGCAAGGTACGGTTGCTAACTGATATACGAAACGCAAGTCGAAACACAATTTGTCACTATACTTGCAACATTCTCGGGTTTTTGTTACTAGCCACAATTTCGGTAAATTAATTCAAGTTCTAAATTCTAAAACTGCAATCTTCAGTTTTTATGCACAAATTGTGCTCGGCGGGCGTATTTTTATATTTATTTGACTGTGTTGGAATGGAATCATAATTATTTTCTGTTTACATACTCATATAAAGATAAATAAAATTTTAAGTACAGAATGATCTCCATTCCGGCATAATATAATATCGCTAGCAATGTGTGCAAAATACCTCTGCGACGAATCTGCGTGTCACCCGAATCAACTGGAACCTTCGAGGAACTACAAACTCCGAACAACTCTCATATCTTATTTCCTGTGTACTTTTGTAGTTGTTAGAACGTTTAATACTTCGTCTAAGGGACTTTATTTTAACAGATAATTTTAAACTTTCTATACTTGGTACTCTAACGTGTAGTCAAAATTTCTATATTATATAAATAATTGTATGAATAACTCGCTTTTAAATGTCTAATTGTTAATGTAAGGTGGAGGTAGGAAAGGGCATATTTAATATTTTATCTATAAAATAGATCACAAGTCTTAGAATGTGTAGAAACAATTGATTTATCCATTACTAGTTGTGGTGTTTGAAATAAATTGTAAAAATATACGCGGTATCGCGATCAATTTAATTAGTTCATTCAATGTTTGATATGTAAAGTACATTTTGAATTTGAATTAAATAGGCATATTTTAGGTGAGATATATTTTATTTAGGCTAAATTATTTAGCCTAGGTCAAACTCACCCCAAATATTATAGCGCCTACTTTTTGTAGGGTAAATAGTTTACTTAAATTAATAATAGAATAGAATTAGCTGTAGACGTTTCATTGCATGCTTAATGTTTTGTCATTTGTGCTTCAATAAAAGATATAAAATCCAAACGATAGTTTATATTGCAGGAATGTGCGAGGGACATCTTAGGGTGTTTTCAGGGGTCCCTTTTGCACACATTGATTAGCTTGTGTTGCCCTATGTATAATTTCAGCGCAGCACCAGTTTAGAAAACCAGGGACGGATGCCTAGTTAACCTGACGAAGTTCACCAAAGCTGGTGGCCTAGCGGGGAAGCGTTGGCCCACAACTGACTTTATGTCATGTCCATCAGTCGGCGGGCTTTTCAAGGATTCGCCAAAAGTGATTTTTTTTTAGAACCCATACCCCCGAATACTCAAACGCATCTCGGCATTTAAGCGCGTCTCAAGTGACGACTTTATGACACATTTTCATTGAAAACTGACAAAAAATCACGACTTGAGACGTGCTTAAATCTGAGTTACGTTTGAGTATTCGGGCGTTCGAGATGTCAACTTACCGCATATTCGAATCATAAGCCACAAATGTTGAACCGCCAGATCGCCACAAATAGAACCTAACCACGAGACTAGTCCAAATAACCAAAGCGTTCAATAATGCTGTGATACGAATAAAATACACAACTAAATAGAAAGGATTTAAAAAAAATTACGGGACGATAGAGCGCGTTTATGTCTTTTTGACTACTTTTTAAGGAAGTAAGAAGTCTGGTCGCGGACAAACTATAGAGATGGCTTATTGAGATGGGAGTGGGTGGCCAAATCTGAGAAACCATGAGAATTAGAGAAAATTCGTAAAAGGAGTCAACCTCGACTTATGAAAAATAAAATACTTTTAAGTATTATTTAGACGACATTTCATTAAAATATATTAAATAACTAGAAAATTAAACTGGTTTTCCGTAGTAAAAATTAAAATCTAGAAGAAACTACGATCTTTTTCTATCGAGTCAAATTGAGTCAATCGTGTTTCGACTTCCATAACTTCGAATTGATCTCTTTTTTTCATTACATAACTTACTAACTAAATTCCTAAACTTTCGACGCTCCACAAAAAATTGCCTTAAAATTGGTTTTCCGTACAGTCAAAATCTGAGTTTGTTAGGGCACAAATGCATTAGTAGGGCCTTCCCCGTGACATTGTGCTACCTTGTAATCAAGAAAAAACGGGAGCGTAGCCGGGGTAGGAACTAATATTGATAATTAATCTATTCTGGCAAATCACGGTTAAGAAAAAACGTCAAGTTTCGTTTATTATCAAAATAATTTATTCTAGAACTTCCGTCTCTTGAGAATCTCCGGGCGCCAGTTAATAGGATGCGTTTCCTCGGAAGCCGTATCGTCCTCCTTGTAGATCTTGATGGTCTTATCGGCCTCCGTGGTGATGAGGCGGGACCCTGACTGGTCGAAGGTCATCGCGAAGATGCCGGCTTCAGAGTCCATGGAGCCGGGTTGTACGGCCGCCTGGAAGAATACAATTATTCATTTCGAAGCATTCAGGTACATTCAGGTACATCGGGATTTCTTACAGAGATGACCAAGTTAATCGTGATCTTCATGTTCTGATGACAAGTCAGTATCGACGTACTCGTACCTAGCGATAACACATATTTTTTTCAATTTTGCCCGCGAGGGTTACGAGTATTTCTACATAAGTGGGTATCTGATACCCCTCCGGACGGCCTACTTACTACTTTTAACCTCGAGGCATCCAAACGGCGATTTTGATAAAACGCATCAAAATAGTACGTAAAGCATATTATCTGACGACCTCTGTGGCGCGGTGGGCGAAGGTCTGTCTGCGACGCAGGAGGTTGCGGTTTCGATTCCCGCCTCGGGACAAATGTGCGAATGATCTGCAGACATTTGTTCAGGGTGTTCTGGTCGATTTCTATATATAATAGAATTGTCCAGCATTATTTATTTATATTTGAATGCATAAGTTAACCTACCTGTAATCTCTGGAAGTTGTATCCGGTGCGCCAATCCCAACAGTACATAGTTCCGTTGTCACCCCCCGAGACGAGCACCCCCTCGGGGTTCACAGCCATGCAGTTCACGATGGCGTTGTGGCCGGATAGATTCTGAAAATATATTAAAGTTATTTTTAATAAGCTAATGTTTTTTTGAGCTATGCTCGGAGTTTCTCTGAAGCAACGAATACATCCGACAGAGAACTAAGGTTATTGACATAGCTCAAAGGATTGGGGTAAACGTGTTCTTGAGTGGAGACCGCGACTCGGCAAACGTAGTGTAGGACGCCCTCCGACCAGGTGGGATGACGATTTGCGAAAGACTGCTGGCAAATGCTGGATGCGGCAAGCTGAAGACAGGGTGGTATGGCGCTCATTAGGGGAGGCCTATGTCCAGCAGTGGATTAATATAGGCTGATGATGTTATTTTTAATATTTATCTTACCAAACGTGACACAGATTCCATAAAGTTTTACGATACAACCTGAAGAGGTTTGTCTTGGTACTTAGACTCGCTTTCAATTATTATTAAGGCGATAGTTTGTGAGTTGTGCCGTCGTAAAGATGTTTGGCCAAGGTAAAACAAGATCCGTCAAGTGCGAGTGTAACTCGCGCGCCGAGGGTTTCGAACATTTGCCAATTATACAAATAATTAGGATACACTATTCAAATTTTTATTTTTATATTATAGGCACCGGCTAGACTATAGTAGGTATTTCAGATGGATCCTGCAAACTGAGGAAGTAAGTTCTGGTAATTTTTTCGACTTTTTTCAAAAAGTATTAAAACCTACAAAAATTTCCAACTGTTTTGAAATGTGCGAACCATCATCGAAATATCTGACCTGTATGAACTTCCCCTCGGGACACTTCCACTGCTTGATGTTGTCGGGCGAGGCGCTGGCGAAGGTGTAGAGCGCGGGGTGCACGGCGATGGCGCGCACGGACTTCTTGTGGTTGGTGAGCGTGCAGATGGACTTGCCGGCGGCGAGGTCCCACAGGCGGATCGTGGAGTCGTGGGACCCAGTAATTATCTGAGGAGAGGAGATCATTTCAAATCAATAACGTTTATTTGTCTACGAAAATTTAATAATGCCAAAAAATAAACGATTTCGGCAGGATTCGAACCTGCTACCTGTGAGAGTGCGAGTAACGCACTAACGTTTATTTGACATACAAATATTACACTATTATAAAATACAATGAGTGTGGATGAAGCTCGCACAGGTCTCAGTAAACTGGCGTGTAAGAAAGGATGCCTATACCCAGCAGTGGGTGCCAACGGGCTGATGATGATAAAATACAAGTGTTGATTCTCATGACTTAATTTTTTGTCCACTTGTGGAAGAAGTTAAATAATAAAGTTTGTATAATTCAATTTAATCAAGGCACAACGACACAGACAGATCATTTGCTCCTTTGACTAGCTTCTGCTGCTCTTGTTCCTCAGATACACACACACATCACATAATATGAAAGATGTCCAGAACTGACATAGGCTTTCCCAATTGTCAATGTTTGGGAAAATGTAGAGTATGCTGTAGCCGTCACGGCAGACAGGAAGGCGTGATCACAGTTTTGTGGTGGACCTGGTCTGCAGGCGGCGCTGCTGCCCGCCCCATGGTGGATATCGCTGGTGGACCTGTTCTGCAGGCGGCGCTGCTGCCCGCCCCATGGTGGATATCGCTGGTGGACCTGTTCGGCAGGCGGCGCTGCTGCCCGCCCCATGGTGGATATCGCTCAGGGTATTACCACACCACACCAATCGATCAAAATTCAAAGTACTTTATTTCCTTGACCTTACAGGAAGGACTATTGGACACGTCACAAAACTCAGATTACTAAGTAAAACTAGGAAATAAAGTGATCACTTTGATTTTTTTGTCCACTTCCATCTTTTTAAAGTAAAGTAAAGAAGCGAACAAGAAACCTTTACCTTGTTAGAATGTTAGTTTTCGAGTTGGAGCAAAATACGTCCCATAAGCTTTTTTATCGTCTAGCTAGATAATCTCATAATCTATAGTAAGCCTTTTTAAAAAGTTGTTGTAGAAGCGTATACATTGTGCTTTAAAATATACATTAATCTTGTGTAGCCTAGTTGTGGGCACAGCGAGTTTATTCTTTATGTTTGTTATTAGTATAGTTTATTCTTATTTCTAGTATATAAATTATGTATATCGCTATTTTTGGGGAACCGATTAATCGACGGAGACCGTTCAATAAAACGTCAACTAACCGAACGATGGTGTGGTAAGACCGTTACTCCGCTCGCCGCACTGGGCTGGCATATGATAAGTTACCTGAGGCTCTGCAGCCTGGCAGGCCAGCGAGGCCACAGTGTCGGTGTGCCCCGCCAGCGTGTGCACATTGGCCTTAGTGCGCATGTCCCAGACGCGCGCCGTGGCGTCCCGGCCCGCAGTCACCAGCACGTCGATGCCGGGGTGCAGCTTTATCGTGTACACTGCGGAGAGATGCCCGTGGTAATGCCGGATCACCTGGGAAAATCAATCATCGTAAATGTACATTGTTAGTACTTATATCATTTTTAATGGATTTGTGGTTAATTGAAAGAATGTTTGTTTGGGATTTCACTTGTATTGAGTCACACACTGTTTTTCATCATTTTAAACACTATTAAGGTCTAGTTACATTCTAAATTGATATGATATTGAATATATTGGACGACCTCAGTGGCGCGGTGGGCGAAGGTCTGCTTGCGACGCAGTAGGTTGCGGGTTCGATTCCCGCCTCAGAATAAATGTGTGTACGATCTGCAGACACAGGGTCACAGGTGTTGTTCAGGGTGCTCTGGTCGTTTTTTAAGTATAATAAAAAATATCTTTCTATGTATTGTGTTATATTATGTATATCAGTTATCTAGTACCCATAACACAAGCTCTGCTTAGCTTGGGGCTAGATAATGTTGTGTGAATTGTCCAGCATTATTTATTTATTTATAACTATAATTTACCTTGTTATATTCTAAATCCCAGCATTTAACTTGTCTGTCTTCACCACAACTGAAAAGGTATGGATGTCTGGGCGATACTTCTAAACCTGCAATCAAACCACTTTTGTTATTAACTCTCTTATTTCTTGGTAGTTAAGGTACAATATGTATGTACTATGGCGCTCATTAGGGGAGGCCTCATGAGGGCGCTCATGAGGGTCCAGCAGTGGACTGGTATACGCTGATGATGAATGATGAAAGTACAATAAAAGAACTTCCTAAATATAAGTGTGTATAAAAAAGAATAGTGTGCCTTACAAACAATTAACTATTAGGGACAATTCACACTTAACACAACCACACCACATCGCAGCGATAAAACGTGGTTAAGCAATGGTTATTTGTAAATAGTGACGCTGCAGTTTTTTTGCAGTTGCGTAGTAGTAACTACAAAATTTCGGTGATCTGACCGGCGCGGCGGCGTCTCCTACGCGGTGGTACATTCCCTCTATGGTGTGGGTAGTGGTTGCCTTGTGTTGTGGTTGCGATGTGGTTGGTACAGACAGACCACAAAGCTAACAAAGGCTTACAAAATAAGCACCTAGACAAGTCAAATTTTATACTGTAAAAAGGTTTATAAATAGTTATTATTATCAAATAAGAAACAAGGTGGTACGGTGCACACGGTTCAATTAGACGGCAAAATGGCAATGGTCATTTGCATTGCATTGAACAGGTGGTCTGGTTCTCCGACTGTTGTCAATTTCGTGTGGTTGTGGCTTGTGTGAAGTGTCTCTTATAGTTGTGGTAATAAACTCTTTGTTAAGAAATATTTTGAAGACAACATACCTCTGACAGTACTGACGTGACCTGTGAGAGACACTTTAAGCTTGCCACTCGCGAGGTCCCATATCTTGATCACCCTGTCTGCTGCACCTGTTAAGAATTTATTCTTAATCGTTATTTGTTTCTTAAGAAAGAAACAAATTTAATGGCGTACAAAAACAAACACTATATAGCAGTAATAAAAAAAAATTCAGAACATCTGGAACAAATAATTGCAGATTGTACAAACACTTCTCTCAAGGCGGGAATTGAAACCGCAACCTGCGTCGGAGGCGGACCTTCGCCCGCCGCGCCACATAGGGCGTCACACCTAGACATTAGTGATTCATCGTCGGCCACATTCCATCAAGTGAAATGTGTTCAAACGAAGGACTATTTAAACAAATGCGCGTTTTAATTATCGAACACTTTTTTTACCTGTAGCAAACCACTCGTTCCCCGGCTCGACCGCCACGCAGCGCACCCAGCCCAGGTGGCCCGATATAACCCGGAACAGCTTCCACGGTGCGTGCCACTTGGGTTTGGGCATGGTGGGCGCGCGGCGGGGGATGATAGCCCCGGGCGCGGGGGAGGGGGGCGGCGCGGGGCCGCTGTACGGAAGCATGGCGCCATCGGACCCGAGCGCTGCTGATTCCGCTATGTCTGGAGTGATGAATTGTATTGAACATTAATATTATTTGTAATACACAGGCTCTTATTATATGAAATTCGTGCCAATGCGGCACGTGCCTCCCAGAATTGGCAGGTGAATAGGGTATTATTACAACCATATTTGAAAAGTGTCTTAAAAAAGTAGGTTCTATGGTGATATGAATCACTAAAATATACAAAGATTTTATTCAATAGAAAAGTACCCTAAAATTAAAATGCATTTAAGTAAATTTTACATTTTCAAGTTAGCGCGTAACTTTGACGAAAACGCTGTACGCAGTGGACGCTATACGTCTGTGGCCATGACGTCAGTAGAATGCGAGGCCTAAACATTAAATAAATAAATAATGCTGGACAATTCACACAGCATTATTAATTAGCTAATTGCGCTGATGTTGCTGATGAGTGATGTGATGACAGTTGATACTTTTTAGTTTGCCTACGCAGCCGTATGACATAACAACATTACGCCTACTATTTCATGGTGTTTAAAAACAGTTAAAAAAAAACTGAAAACATAGAATTGAATTTTAAAAAGCATTTTGTTAATATGAACCGTGTGGTGCCGGCCTATGGAATAGTAACCACCTCTTCTCTTCCCGTGGGTGTCGTAGGAGGCGACTAAGGGACATAAACTGGGGGGTTGGCAGCAGCGCCCCCTGCAGAACAAATCCACCACTGAACTGCGATCCCCAACCCGCATGTCCAGCGTGGGGATTATGGGCACTACCCCCCCAATGGTACGACGCAATAGAAAATGGCCCACAGTTCCCGGCCGCCTCGCTATTCCTGGCCATGGCAGGCAGCGGCCATGGTAACGGCGAGGGGGTGTTAGGAATCTCCGGGCTACCGCAAGCTGCCACCAACAACTGACCCTGGTAACGTATAACGGACGCACTCTCAGGCTTGATCACCATCTAGCGCAGTTGGAAGTGGAGTTAGAGAACATCAAATGGCATGTTCTGGGGTTATGTGAAGTCCGAAGAGAGGGGGAGGACACCGTAACCCTAGACTCGGGCCATCTTCTCTACTTTCGCAAGGGTGATAAAACATCCAAAGTGGCGTAGGTTTCCTCGTCAATAAAGCCCTCTCTAACAACGTCCAAGAAATCACCAGAGTGTCGACCAGAGTAGCGTGATCCTTCGGCTATCCAAACGGTTTAACATGAAGGTTATTCAGGTCTACGCACCGACCTCGGGACGGGACACTTGGATGATGAAGTGGAGGATATGTATGAAGACATACATATTACATATAGACCTTGCATAACACCACTAAGGCCCACTTCAACGTTGTTATGGGGGACTTTAACGGCAAGAATGCTACCAACCCAGAATGGTATTGAATCCCGAATTTCTTAATGAACTCTTTCTTTAAGAAGCAGTCTGAAAGGAAGTCGACATGGCGAAGCCCCGACACTGTGACTAAAAATGAGATCGAATTCATCATGACGGATAGCAAGCACATATTCAGAGATGTCTCAGTGATCAACAGGTTCAATACCGGATCTGATCACCGACTCGTCCGAGGCTCTCTGAATATCAACTTTAAGCTTGAAAGAAACCGTCTGATGAAGTCCACGCTCCGACCTAACCCATTCCAAATCATGGCGGGCACCGAGAAGTTCCAGCCGCTTCTCGGTGATAGATTTGTTGCCTAGGAACCCACTGATGACGCTGACGAGACCCTACACAATCTGGTCGAAACGCTGAGGGACGAAGGTATAAAATTTGGTAAAAAGCAGCGTACTGGTAAGAAATCCAACTCTCGGCCGAGTGGTCACGAATCGTCTCGCCAGAAGACTCGACGAGTTCCAGCCACCGGAGCAGGCCTGGTTTCGCGGTGGATATGGCACCATAGACCACGTACACACAGAGAGGCAGATTATACTATCAGCCCCTGTGTCTGGCCTTTGTGGACCATGAAAAGGCCTTTGACTCTGACGAAACCTGGGCTGTTCTAGAATCCTTACAACGTTGCCAAGTAGACTATCGTTATATAGAGGTGCTGAGATGTCTTTATGATGCCGCCACCATGAGTGTCCAAGTACAGGACCAGCAGTCTAAACTCATCCAACTGCGCAGAGGTGTGAGACAGGGGGATGTTATATTATATAAGCGCGTTGGAAGATAAATAAATAAAATAAATAAATAATAAATAATGCTGGACAATTTACACAGCATTATCTAGCCCCAAGGTAAGCAGAGCTTGTGTTATGGGTACTAGATAACTGATATACGTAATACTATACATTACATAGATAGATATTTTTTATTTTTTTTATCACACCTGCGATTTGCTGATGACATAGTCTTAATGGCGGAGTCGCTGGAGAAGCTTAACCGTATGTTGGATGGGCTAGCTTCAGCCTCACGACGCATCGGTCTTGGTATGAACTTTGATAAAATCAAGGTCATAATCAATGGCCACATTGATCCGGGACCGATCGTCGTACCTTCTTTAAATTGTTTCCGAGTACCTTGGGCATATTCTGCAATTGGGTAAAAACAATTACAAGAAAGAGGCCAAGAGGAGGATCCAGCTAAGTTAGGCAGCGTGTGGGAAACTACGTCGAGTCTTCTCGTCATCCTTATTGCAATGCTTGAAAACGAAAGTTTTCAATCAGTGCGTCCTACCCGTCATGACCTACGGAACTGAGACATGGACACGTATGGTGGGGCTGGTCTATGGAGAGCTATGATCGGACTTTCTCTGAAGGATAGGATTCGCAACGAATACATCCGACAAAGAACCAAGGTTATCTACAGCTCAAAGGATTAGCAAGCTGAAGTAGCAGTGGGCTGGCCTTATCTCGCAAAGAACCTATAACCGCTGGGGTATAGGTGTTCTAGAGTGGAGACCGCCACTCGGTTAACGTAGTGTAGGACGTTCTCCGGCCAAGTGGGATGACGACCTGCGAAAGACTGCAGGCAGATGCTGGTTGCTGAAGACAGGGCGCTATGGCGCTCATTATTGGAGGCCTATGTCCAGCAGTGAACTAATATAGGCTGATGATGATGATCTCAATAATATAAAGTAAAATACCCTGTTGGTGAAATCAGTAGACAAACATAAACACCATCTCTGATTGTAAAAAAAAAAATTACATCCATCAACTCTTTTAATTGCTTTTATTGAACATAGTTTAGTGACCATTTGGTAGCATCCAACAATTTAATTACAACAAGTTGTATACCACATTTTAAAGCTAGGCATATTAACTCTAACTTCTTTATATACATATATTTGAAATAGTATTTTTTTTTAGGAAAAATAGACACTTATGCCTGGAAAAGATTGCTCATAGCGACAAGGCCGCCTTTGTACTTATATTACTCGTAGCATTTATTTCTATAAAATTGGGGCTAGATAATGATGTGTCAATTGTCATAGACATAGACATATCATTTATTTGCCACTACAATTACACACAACATAAATTTACAATACTGAAATAAAAATTAAACACATTCATAAAAAATAAAGAACATTATTGCGAGTGGAAAAACTAGTGAAATAACAATTATGTAGAAAAATTAATAGGAAAAGGTATAGGATTAGGTTATCAGTGTGTGCTGCAGTAGCAAATGGGCCCAGGCTCAGCATAATGCCAACTGTTATGAACAGAAGGCGCTGTTATTCTGCCTAGACCAGAACAAGAACAATCACAGGATTACAATAAATATAATTGTCCAGTATTATATTTATTTAATTAGCAAAGCAGCGAAACATCGTATGGCCATCTTATTATATTATTTATCAATTTACAATAAATTGCCGATACAAATTGAACCTATTGAAAAGGATGCAACTTTCTATACAAAATTATATATTTTTTTAAGTAATACCTATCTAAATTCATTTATAACCTACAAGTATTAAAACAACAATTATTTTTAAGTCAATCACATTAGTTCATTTAAGTTTTCCTTATTAATCTTTAATACCTAGATATAAATTCATGTTTTAGAGCCCCACCAGGTTTCATGTCATGATCTCACTATATCATAAGAACTAATAATAATAATAATATAATAATGCTGGACAATTCACACAGCATTATCTAGCCCCAAGCTAAGCAGAGTTTGTGTTATGGGTACTAGATAACTGATATACATAATATAATACAATACATAGATAAACATTTTTTATTATATATAGAAAACGACCAGAACACCCTGAACAAATGCCTGCAGATCGTACACACATTTGTCCCGAGGCGGGAATCGAACCCGCAACCTTCTGCGTCGCAGGCAGACCTTCGCCCAACGCGCCACATCGGTCGTCAACTTACAATGTATACAAGAAACAAATGATAAAAAAATAATCACTGTGTTTTTAAGAATGTGCATTCCATTTTGTACAGAGCTTGGAAATATTACCTGTTAATTCCATAGGAGTATCAGGGCGAGTCAATGACTCCTGGTACTTTATATCCTGTGCTTTGTGAACAGCAGACATCACCTGCCCATAGCCATCTCTGGCTTTCACCATTCTTAACACTTTTTCACTGGAAAATAACAAAAAGGATATTGTTACTGATTTTCTAACAGTTACTAGACAGGGAAACGGTGTTTTTTTATAGGCCTTACAAATGATCTAAGAACTAACTAAGAACTCTGCAATTCAAAATTTTGGTAAGAAATTGTTTGTAAACATAACCTAACTTTCTGCTGTAGAAAACTCAACATTTGAACTTACGCATTATCGTCAATAGGCGGTAACATTCCCTGGTTAGAGAGAAACATATCATGAGATCTCTTCAAGGATCTGAACACCAGGGTATGGACTGAGTGTTTTATCACGTCGTCCGACATTGTTTTATCTTACTTTTTCGTAACAGAATCCTACATAAAGCTAGGCACACCAATTTTTATGTAGAACAGAACGTGAAACCTTTTATTACTTTTTAAGTGTTATTTAGTAATAATTTCCCCAAATCCACAAAAATTAAAGCACGGAAACAAGGCAATCATTGGCAATCATCACAACTTAGATTGTTTTGTTTGTAGTGACTGTAGTGAGTGATCACGTGATCACTGAACAGTCAGTGATGTGACAGGCAGGGTGACCATCTCAAAAGTGAGTCACTTTAAAGTGACCGCTCTGCCACACACTAGCCGCAAGCCTCAACTACAGAGTACATTCCACAGAGGAAGAAGGGTATAGAGCTCTTGTATATGCCCATCTCATTCACACAAGAGAGAGATCAAAATATGCTGCTAGCCTGAGAAAAAATGAGATAGAATGAGCCCTATTCCTATTTCATCCTGCGTGCCAGTTTTTTCATTGTTTAGCTCATCTATGAGCTAAACAAATGTGCCGGGCACATCGATGGACTTCAACACAGTATTTGTTTATTCGACCTTTATAATGTTTTTTGCTAATTAAATGTGGTAAAGTGACTCTACGGACATTCCTGCATCTCACAACAAGTATATACCTGAAGCAAAGATGATGTGATGCAATGTTATTTGATGTTAAAGTGAAGGTGAACGAAAAGTGCCAAATTTATCATTCCACTTGTAAGTACAAGTTCGTTTGACTTAAAAAAGGTTCAAAACTTATAGATTCATAGATTTCCATTGAGAAAAGGCTCAAAAATTATGTTTTGTGCTAATTCTAATAAACATAACCTAAAATTACGAAAATTTAGGGTTGCCTGCACTCGACAATAAAATTCCCCAAACATGGCGCAAAATATTCTCATAAATACTTACATCCACATTAACTTAAAAATATGTTTTTATATTTTACAGATTTCCCAAAAACAATGAACCGTCTCGTAGTAATGAAAATGTCTGCTTTGGATAGATAGAAGCCCCACGGGTCGCAAAAATTTGGGAACACAAAAAATAAACAAGAATTTGTATCAAACCATTCATGAAAATGTTTTTATAAAAAGAAACAGCGAACATATCTGTTCCCTCGTGCTGTTACAAGACTGGTAAGTAAAATAAATAAATACATAACTAATGGCTCAGTGCAACAGTGGTTGAAAGTTTTTTTGAGACATGGATTAAACAATATTCTTACCTACTTTGTGTTTTAGTCTACCTACCTTCCATTCAAATCAAATTCAAAAATATTTAAATGGTATTGGGATTTGGTGTAACTAATACTTGCCATATTTAAACTAGGTACTATATTATGTATATTATTCATATTTCCTTTAACATTTTATTTCAGGCATGTAAGATAAATACTACGGGAAAGATACGTGAAGGAAATCATGAAAACTTTGTGTTTGTAAGAGAAATACAATCCAGTACACACATACAACCACACAGTGTAAATTAATAAGTACAGTTTAATAAACTGTACGTACAATATTATGAATTATGTGCATATTATATTATTTTCAAAAAATAGTATTTAGTACTAATATTATAAATTACTTGTTAATACTAATGTATATAAGTACTAATAATATTAATATAATTGAATATAAGACTGATAAACCTACATTTTGATAAGTTGGGTATGCAGTTGATTTGTGATCTATGATTTGTGGAGAATAAATATTGATATAACTATCTTAAGAATCAAAAAAGTCATTATTACATAATAATATTTGTATAAATAAGCAAGGACGTAGGTAATACTGTGTTTGAGGTATAAATAGTGTCATTTATTTGGTTTTCTCCGCACTTTTATCTGAAGTGGGTAGGCCTATAATGTAAAAATGCTTTTAAATTTCTTGTTCTGGTTGTCTTATCTTGGCAATTCCTGTGTAATATTAAATACTTAGCAGAAATGTGATTTCCAAAGTGCAATTTTTATTGTAAGTCTGTGCCTGTTTATCGTGTTTGAATGGATTCCCTAGCAATAATATTTTTTTCAAAATTATTTGTATAAGTTAATAGTAAATAAAGTATAATATTTTAAAGAGTTTGAAATTATTTCTTCACGTAGCTAGCGTATAAGTAGCGGTGGTAATAAATTTAAGAAAATAAAATTGATACCTAAACGTAGTTTTATTTCAATGCTCAGTTTACCTATTCCCGCATACTAAGGTAGGTACTTAATTAAATAATAAATAATAATAAGGAATCCGTAGTTAGCAGTGGACTGGTATAGGCTGATGATGATGATGAGGGGTAATGCTCATAATCCTCACGCTGGGCATGCGGGTTGTGAATCGCAGTTCGGTTCGGTGGTAGATCTATTCTGCAAGAGGCGCTGCTGCCCGCCCCCCGGTGTATGCCCCTTAGTCGCCTCATACGACACCCACGAGAAGAGTTCGGTTAGTGCAAATTCTAAGCCTGCACCATACGGCTCTACCAGACATGAAATTACGAACCTAGTCAGGGTAAAAAAAAAATGCATGGCAACACCACTTCGTATGACTCTGTCTCTTTTCACGGCCACGCATGCCAACCATCTAGGTATAATTCATCTATGGTACATTCACTACCTACTTACATTAGGTACATTCAGTTGAACTATCTACCTACACAAGGTAATTCTGTATCACGGGAAACTATAAATCGTTTTCACCATAGAGCAAAAAAACAGTCCATATATCCTTCTTATATTCCGTTCATACATAATATTGAGTGTAACAAGTTTATTTTATGTATGTTAGATTAAAGTGCCCCCGAACATCGAAGCTCCCATACAAACGTACTTTTCGATTCATTTGGAAACTACATGCCCTACTGATAGGAAATTTTGCACACATAATCGGATAATAAATAGCTATGTCGGTATCGGCTTGGTTTTTCAAAAAACATAATCATGATTAAATGAGAGCGAAACTAATTTTCCATATTTTAACCACCAAATCGAGTAGTTTTCAAGCGCTTTTATTAGCATGATAAACAACTTTATTCGAAAATCTGACTGGATACCGACATCGTAAATATATTCAATATTAGAAATGAACAATAATATTTAGGAAATCAATCCTTTATACAAAATGAATCGAAAAGTACGAAAAATTATCAAAAAATGGTGAAATTCCTTATAGATTCTGCAACCGCTCGCTCACACGCGGGGGGCTGTAAGACGCGGAGGAGGTGAAATCCCGAAATTAGGCGAGCGACGCCGAAGGGGCCAAGCCGATCGAGAACGACCTGTCGTCGGTCGCACTGTGTGTGATTTGACCTCATTTGCGGACAGCCTCGTTTTATATAAATTTTGAATACAACAAATCATTCAAACAAAACCACGAACACTAATAAACTCCCGTGACCTTATCTAAAACAGTTTTTGAGATATTTTCAACTTGCTAAATTTTACTAAGGGAAAAGTTTCTTTCGGAAATATAAATAAATTAATTTTTTACGAATGATAATGAGAATTCATCAAAAAATCTGTATTTCTAAAGCGATGTAAAATATCCGCACGGGTGTTCGATTTATTAATACAAAATGCACTAAATTTAAATATAAATCGAAGCTAAGGTCAAATAACACACTGTGGGTCGGCTCGGCCCGGTTGGTCGGCGCCAAAGAGTACCTACATTGAATGGACGGCGGCGACTGACAGACAGTCTCTGTCACAGTTCTCTGTTGTTACTTGCTACGCGCTCACTCCGAATTTAGTCCAATTATCGAACGAGAATTAGACTAAATCGCCAAGTGCGAGTGTCACGACTATCACACGCGCGTCGAGAGTTTCGAACATTTGCCAATTACCTATACAAATATATTTTAGGTACCGGTTAGAAACTTTGCTATTTAATTCAGACTGTAAATTCGACTTTATTTATTCGACATTAATTATTATTAATTGAAAGTAAAGAAATTTACTACACATAATTTACTCCATGTCGTTATTTTAAAATTTCAACATCGTAATTTGTACCTACAGAAAATTTTGGTTTATTTTTTAAATTTAATTTTTTAAAATCAGTACCTACCTACCTAATGGCGCACGAAATTTATTGTTATAAATTTCAAATTGCAAGTCAATAGCAGCAGTAGCCGAAACCGACCTCGAACTAGACATGCGCGCCGACCTCAAATTTGCCGGCGGCGGCGCGCCGACCTCCGAGGTCGGCGCGGCGGCGCCGCGCCGGCGTGGCTGGATTTTTTCCTATCTCATAACTAAGTACCGTAAAACAGGGTGAATAGAGACTCCAGGGTGAACAGAAACGAACGAAATACTGGAGCAAGACATCACCTGGCTAGTAGCAGTGAAAGTATCCTTAGTCCGTGACTTTTCACCTGTATAAATCGATCAGACCTGTGCAAAAGGATGTTTTGCTCTAGTATTTCATCCATTCTGTCATTCAGACCTGGGTTTAATAGTACATTATGATACAAGTGCGGTAAGTTGAAAATTACAGCCGGCTCATCATAAGAAAGCAGAGGCTGTAATTATCAAAGCGCACGTGTGTCATACGAAGTTTTATAACATATTTGCGAGGAAATAAATAAAACTCGGACTTTCGAATAAATTTTGATACTTTTGTAAGTATCTATCGGTAGATTTTTCGGCCAAGAGGCTTGGTGTAGCCTTTTTCGCTGCCTCTGAGAGTTCTGGCGCAAAAACAGCCAGTATTATTAATAAAGTAAATTAATATTTTTGAGTTTTGTTACAGATAAATGGTTGTAATTTATGGTCAATAAATTAATTAAATTAAAGAATTAAATGTTTATTTATTATATTTCTAAAGTTAATTTTATTCTTAAAATGTTGAGCACTTTTCTGACATAAAAACTCTTAGCTTAGATAGATTCAAAAAAGTACCGTTCGTTTTAGACGGAGCATCTTGATAAACCGTGCGTTTTACATGAGACCCTTTACGAGCAAATGTGTTATAAATAAAACATTACTGTAAATACTGAAATAAAAGTTAATTGCAGAAAACAGATCACTAATATTAGACATTTTCTTTGCATAAATTATAATAAGTATATGCAGTTGTCGTGAATAAAAACAATTTTATGTTGGGTTGTGTTCAAGCGTGGACTCTTCGCATTGAGGACCAGTCCTGCTACCGAAAAAATCCGCTCGCTTGGCGTGCTAGTAGCAGGAGTAGCCAGCACAACCCAAGCAAGGAGGCTAGCATTGGAAATCCTGCTTTTTGTCCCTACAGACTCTGTATCCACCCTAAGACGACCCCCTGATTTGTAGTAATTACATACAAGGCAGGTCATCTTACGGTGAACGTAGAAGTCGGCGCGCCGACTCGAATACGCCGTGTATTTCGGCGGCGCGGGAAAACGGCGGCGCGGCGCGGCGGCGCCGGCGCGGCGCGCATGTCTACCTCGAACCTCTAAAAACGTCATACGAATAGGTACCTAGGTAGGTATCTAAAATTCTAAAGAAAAATTAAATAAATGGCACACTTTACTCCGCGAGTTCCCGCCAAAAAGCCTCAAACACGAAACACGTTACAAAATTAATGATACCTACTAACTTTAGTATTGTAATAGTACACGTACCTATATAGTCGGTAGATGCAATAATTTATATGTTTATCAAATTGTTTTATTGCCGTAATGTCATACGTTACCGTACTAACTAGTAACAATTCTGTGCCGACGACGCAGAGTACCTACTACACACACATGCACGCAAGCTTCACATACAAAGCAGACAGCTGTATTTGATGGTTATCGCGCTTTCTCACTCATAACGCGCTCTATTTCATTCGAAGTGAAATAGCAACAAATACTCACGGGCCGGCCGCTGAGATTCGGGACATGTTCTGGCCATTCTTAGGGTGTTTATTTTATAATTATGGCTCTTAGTTTTTAAGTATTTTAAATCTCGTACAAGACTAATGTTGCCTGAAATAAATGATTTTATTATTATTCACTTCATTTATTTTAAATCTCGTAAAAAATAATTTTTTCAATATGGAAAATAAAATATAATAAAACAATTCTACTGTAAAAACTATATCAAAACGGTAGATCACCGCCCGCGAAGCTAGGCTCAAGCAGCCGGTGACTTATTATTATAGTTTGAATTATTCATGTAAATATTTTATAGATACATCTTTTATTTTGTTATTTATCTTCAAATAAAGCTTTCGGACTTCTGAAAAAATACATCAAAGTACTTTTAATTAACAAAAATGTTACACAATATAGGTAGGCCTAAACACTATTCATATAACTACTTACTACCGTATGTAGCTATCAACAATGGCTTCAAAATTTACATCTTCTCTTTTTTAACAGGTTACAGCTGTTATTTCAGTTTGTTTACGAAGCTATTCCTTATTTTTCTTTTGTTTAAATTCTGAAAAAGTATTGTCTCAAACAAAACAAAGTGATTGATGGGTATTGATTGAGAGAACAGCCAAGTTTGCAATATCTGAATATATTGTAGATATTTTGTATACCTACTTAATGATCGTGATCGTTATAAAGAACTATAGACGCCTTAAAGAGAAGAAGTAAAAACAAAAATTGATTGGAAACCAGAGCACAAGTTCAGTAAAGTACATTATTAATTAGATGTCGCTCATAAATTCATATTAAAAATAGGAATTCTCCATACGTAATCTATGGGGAGGCCTATGTCCAGCTGGTATAGGCTGATGATGATGATGATACGTAATCTGGGCAAGACAAGAACCAGAAGTTCAGTTAAAATACCTAATTATTTGCCAAGAATTACTTACATAATTATATTAATGTATATCCATAATATTGAACATTATTAATACATTGAGTTTAAAAGATTATTTTTATGGAATCTTCAAAATCTGCCACTCTTGTGAATCGTGACCATTTGAAAATTTAAGTGTCAAGTCAAGCGAATTCCAACCTTAATGTATTGTGTTAGGTTTTAGCATTTTATTGTAATTACTATACGAGTCCGTTTTTTCTAAAATTCGTTAAAATAGCTAGCTTGATTGGCTTGATTTTTTTCTTCTTATTTTTTTATGGCTCGCTGTGCTTTGTTGCGATTGGCTTGATCATTTAATGATGATTCTTAGTTAATGGCAATATAAGTCTGGTTGGACTCTTTTCTGCCAGTGTCAAGTAATGGAAAATAATAGTAAAATATGAGTTAGCAAGTTATGAAGAATGTTGATATTTTCACCAGAGCCGAGTTCGTTATCTAGCAGGGTACACCACGTGCAGCAGGCTGATCATGCAAGGCTAATTTTAACGTAGCGCGCTAAGTGCGCTAATATTAACGCGCTAGTAGGTTTACCGCGTTAGTTTTCCAACTTCAACTTCTTTCCTCTAATTCCGTCTAATTCGGTATGATGAATGAATGAATGAACGATCAAAGTGTCAATTGTCAAATTACCATACTGTCAAAGTACAAGTAACATGAATTGTCAACTTCTATGAAATAGGTGGGGGCCAATTCCGAGTGTCATGTGATAGATATTTATCGAGTGATACGCAGTATCACGGGATAAAATATCAAGTGACAAGTATCAATCCTTCGATGATATATCGAGTAAAAATCTGCATTTTCGTGCACTCTTCGATATTTCTAGCATAGACAATTTGATTTCATTATGTCTTGTCATTACATATGTGAACTCCAACTTCTTATTTATCGCAAATAAAATATTTGAATGTCATAATTCCATACTTTACGAGTGTCAATATCTGTCATTATTGAAATATCTGTACCTATAGTTTGTGTTTCGTCAGTAATTCAAACTTAGTTAATCTTTAACTGAATCTAGAAATTTTAGCAACAACTGTCAACATTTGAAACTATAGATAAGTTAGTTTATGTTGCAACTTTTTATTTGAAGCTGGCATAATTTGAAATAATGTTGTTTGTCAAAGACGTATACGATTATAATAGCTGACGGACGACATATCTGGTGTGTCAGAATAGCCGTGCGCAGGGGGCGAAATGAAAATCTAGTCAGCAGGCAACACCGTTTACAATAATTACAATAATTTCATTTGGGTGCCCCGCGCGCGGAAGTGGAAAAATTGAATTTATATCACACCTGACTCCAGAAATTATACTCAAAGTAAATAGTAATGATGCAAAAAGCAATTTTAATTAATAGGTACATATACAATAACAACTAGAGAAACTTGTATTGCACATTGCACTAATAATCTTTGACTTGAGTTGAGAAGCAAGGAACACCGTGAAATTATTTGAAACATCAAACAAAACAAGCAGAGACTAAAGAAAGTGAGCGACAGAGAGATAATATGAATGATGTTCTTCTTTCACTCTTCGATAATGTGAACGAGTGCCTAGGAACACTCGTTGCATATCGAGCAACTTATCTAAAAAAAGCCCTCGATAAATATCGAATTACAGATGGTGAGAATACGCTTGTTTGATTCGAAGCAATCACTCGATATTTTGTGACAGTTGTTGCCGTATTTATGTATGAGTAGATATATTGCGAGAATTGCCTCTCTCATCTATTCTATGTGCTAAAATAAACAAAACAAATAATATGCCGGCACATCGATGGACGTCAACACAGTACCATTTGTTTATTCCACCTAATAATGTTTTCTGATAATTAAATGTGGCAGAGTGACTCTACGGACATTCATTCCTACATCTCACAACAATATATACGATGATGTGATGCTGTGTTATTTGATGTAAAAGTGATGGTGAGCGAAAAGTGCCGAATTTATCATTCCACTCGTAAGTATAAGTTTGTTTGACTTCCAAATTTCATGACGCATTCGTATATTCATAAATACCTACATCCATATTAAATTAAAATATGTTTTTATTTGTTACAGATTTTCCAAAAACAATGAACCGTCTCATCGTAATGAAAACGTCTGCATTGGATAGAAGCCCCGGGTCGCAAAGATTGGTTATCCAAAAAAAAAAACAAGAATTTGTAGCAAATATTTTCATGAACATCTTTTCATAAAAAAGAAACAGCAGAGGAGCTGTTCCGTCCTGCTGTTCCAAAACTGGTAAGTAAAATATATAAATACACAACTAATGGGTCAGTGCCACAGTGGGTAAGTCTTTTTGAGACTTCGAGAAAAAATATTCATACCCTTTGTGTTTTAGTCTACCTATCTACCAATCAAATCAAATATATTTAAATGGTATTGGGATTTGGTGTGACTAATACTTGCCATATTTATAGTAGGTAGGCACTATTTTATAATATTCATATTTATCCTTCAACGTTTTATTACAGGCATGCGAGATAAATACTACGGAAAAGGTACGTGAGGAAAATCATGAAAACTTTGTAAGAGAAATACAATCCAGAACAAACACACAGTGTAAATTAGTAAGTAGTTATAACAAAGTGTATGAACAATTTACCTAATTTATTATGTTCATAAAATAGAATTTAGTACCTACTAATAATATTAATATTATTGAATATAAGACTGATAAAGGTACATTTTCATAAGTTGGATAAGCAGTTGATTTGTGATCTATGGAGGATAAATATTGATATTATTGTCATATGACAGGTTTATCTGAAGTAGTTATAATGTAAAAGTAAAGCAATCTATGCCTAGGTCTATTATTTTATCAGACAGACCATCTTGGTTCAATACCTGTGTAATATTAAATTACTTAGCAAAAATGTGATTTCCGACTTGTGATTTTGGTTGATTTGTTAAAGTATTTTTAAAGAGTTTGAAATGATTTCTACACGTAGCTAGTAGTTTAAGTGGTGGTGGTAATAAATTTAAACAATATAACATTGATACCTAAACGTAGTTTGTGTATAAATATAGGTTTTGTTTGTTATTTATGTGATCGATGTTGCGAGTAGAGCTGCACTTTTCACCCTGGCAACCGCTGAAAACCGGCGCTGCTATGGCACTAGTGCCACAGCAGCATGAAGCTGAGCTGGTGACCTTTTTGTGTTAAATTTAATTTATTATTAGTTATTTAAGCAATGTGATATAAACCCTTTAAATTTTGTTTCACAATTAAACCTTTTCTATACTATTTTAGTTTTATTTACATGCAGTTTACCTATTCCCGCATATTTAGGTACCTAATTCAATAAATTTTAGGAATCCTTTCTCATTAAATAAATTATTTAATCAAAAATTTAATTAAAATTATTTTATTTCAGACAACAATGATCCATAATTTGTTAGTAATTTTGTATGCTAAAGTGCCCTTAAAATTAGTGTTATTATTTCGAACTTAATTAAGTACAATCAAATTAAATTGGACTAAATTAAAATGAAATAAGATTAAAATTAAAAAAATACCTACTTACATTAAATAACAATATCAAATTATGTTAACATTAATTAGTTAAATTACTTGATTTATAAATTTCTGCCACATTGGCGAATCAATCCTACCTGCAATGGTTTGTAGGATGCTATTGGGGCTGTCCCGCACTCGAGCATCAGGGACGCCGTCTTTTTCTGGAGGATGGCAGCAAAACCATCCGTATCATACTCTGCAAACATCCCGATGCACTGCAGAAACGAGGCAGTCCCAACATCATCCTAAAGATATTATTATATTGCACACGCAGGGTCTCTAGCAACCGTTTGGTGTAGCTGGCCCATAGGTTCTTATGAGAAGTAAAGTCTTGTAGCTCAAGTAAAGGAAAAAAAATAAGAAATTTGTAGTTAATTCACAAAAAAATGATTGATTTATTTAATTAAATTACACATGATAATTGTTAACCAAATCAGATTTTTCTGTGAACTGTGGGTCTGGGTAAATTTCTGTGCTTATGAGTATGTACACAAGTTTGTACGGAACCCTTGATATGCGACTAACTCTCACTTGACGTTTTATTAATATTAAAATACCACCTCTTCAACCTCAATAGCTTAGGTATCATGGTCCACTGCTGGAAGCAGGCCTCCCCCTCATTTTTTTATCCCATGAAGGGTAATGCCCATAATCCTCACGCTGGGCATGCAGGTTGGGGATCACAGTTCAGTGGTAGATCTATTCTGCAAGAAGTGCTGCTATCCAAGCTATGAAATCCCCCCGGTGTCGCGAGTCAATGGACGTGCTGCCTCCACTGCTAAAATTTCTCTTTCCTCTTCAAGGTCCTCTTGAGGTAGAACCCTTTTAAATCAGAATATGTTTTACTTTTAAGATAACATTTTATTTATGTAGTCAAAATAAAATACTATTGTTATACAATGTTATATATAACACTGAGTATCCGGCAGTTAACATCAACAATCTAAAATGAAAATGTATAGTTCATCATGCATTAAAATAAAGAAGAAAGACCTAGTAGGTGTTTGTCATTACCAATACCAACTGACAGTTTATAGAATAAATACACTTTCTATTTTTATATTGTGCAGATTGTGGCTTTTTGGGGGAAACTATGGCCACATGTGTGCAGTTTATAGCCCCTAGCACATTATCTACCCCATATTTGACAAGGAAACCATCAGAAATTTCTTTCCGTGTCATGGGGACACTCACGACACATCCACTTGGGCAGTAATCTGAAATCAAAAGATGATCTGTATACAGGCCATTGTCACTAACAGATACCTGTTATGAAAAGGAATGTTTATCTCTGAAATTTACAAAACCACTAAATCCATAAATAATTTTACTATTATGAACCTAATAAGGTAGATTAGGTTCATAATAGTAAAATTATTTATAGTTGAGTTCTTTATAATGCCAGACACAAGTTAGTAGATATACTTATATTCGAATTACAGCATGAGTGAAATGTTTCAGAAAATATGATATGGTTGACTGCGCTACGCACAACCCCCCTTCCGGCCTGTTCCTCACTGATAACTGCCATCCGCAATGAAATGAAGGCCAATTAGGACCTGTGAGGCATCACTATTAAGGCAGATAATTTAGGAGATATTTAGGAGTCTACACTGCTTAATACAAACCCTTTACCTCGGTACCTACCTAAAAGGGCAGTGATTTATTAATTACTGACTGAGACTTTAGAGACTAATATGTAAGAAAGTTACAGCAGGTAAATGTGGGTATTTTACTACCTATCCATCCCTAGTAAACTCACTTTTATATGCACTGGTACCTGCCCGCAGAGGAGGGGTCCTCTGCGGGCAGGCTTGAGGTCAATTTCGAGCTGCTTGGTAACATACCTACATTGCCATTGCTTTGTTGAAGTTTGTTGGCTCTAAAGATAGAAACAAATTCAGCCTCTGGGAGTTCATAAGGGTTGCTTGCGTCTCGCAGAGCTCTACGCTCCAACCGCCTTCGTTTGCTTCTGACCCTAAGCCGCCGTCGCCACATTTGAATGAATACGTAGTAATCCATTTCCACTGTAAAACCATTATTAACAATAGGTAGGTAATCTTGAAGGTTTTAGTATTTACCTAGCTACCCATGGATGCATGCGCAATTGTATTATTATTTTTATATACCTATATTATTAGGTATTCTATCTTATTTTCTTTTACTACTGTATTTGTAACCAACCAACAAAAAAGCAAAAGGTCAATAATCACATGTTTGTTTACATGCGGCCATATTTGTATGCCGCGTTAATTTTATCCGCCTACAAGTCGACCCGGATAAATTTTTGTACCAATTTCCACTGCCGGCGTTTATTTTCCAAGAATTAAAGCGCCTTAGCGCGCTTAGTGGTAAATAAACGCGCTAAAATGCTATCTAAACGCGTTATCTTTTTATTAGCACCTTTTTGACATTAATCTGACATAAAAGGGTGTTAAAATAGAGGTTCATTCAGATAATTCGCTGCATTTCCAATGAAATAAACGCCAAGAACAAGAAGTTGATGTTGATATCGAAGCAAAATATTAACACTAACGCGCTAATATAAGCGCACTTAGCGCGCTACGTTAAAATTAGCCTTGCATGATCAGCCTGCAGGTAAGGTTGGCTTGGGAGACAAGATCTTGGAGTCTCCCTTGTACCCCTTGATCATATAATTTTGTCAGGGAAAACTGTGACTGCAAAATGAAATGTCACATTGTGTCTGACATCTGTTAAGTTTTGTCAATCTATCTATCTATCAATCAATCAAACATTTTTATTTGATTTTGATTTTCTCGAAGAGAAGCAGAAAAGACTTTCTGTTTTCGTTTCCGTGAAATTTGTGAATTCAGAAGAAAGAAAAGTTTTTATAATGGAAAGTGTCCAAGTAATCACACCCGACTTCGTGAACGTGCTGATCACCAAATCAGACACCGATGATGCAGCACCAGTGGAAAGGAGATTTAAAAAAGGAATTACCATACAGGATTTCAAGGTGGGAATGACTCACACATTTCACTAATTTGCAGGGTTTCTCTTAACAGAACGCCTCAAATGATAAATAGAGTTGCACAAACCAACAGGCATTATGAAAATGAACCCACCAGTAACAAAGAACACCTTCATGATTGTGATAAGGTCCAAATACCTGAATTATTGACTTCACAAAGGTTCTGTTTTATTATGTTGTCCCAGTGCTGGACAAAAGCCTCCCTCCCTTTCTTCAAGCTCTTACTGTTCCAAGGCTTGTCAATACAACATCTTGAAATGTTTTTACAGACAAAACTTGAACTTGTCACTGGTGGTTCTGCTGCTACAATGAAACTAAAGGTCTATGACACCAAAAACAACTATGTGTGTGACTTAGACAATGACGAGGCTCTTCTTGGCTCATTCCACATTGATGATGGCAGCCGAATCCATGTCATAGACAAGTTTGTGCTGACACAACAGTTTGCAGAAGGTGATAGTGCAGAAAGGTAAATATAATATGTACCACTGTTTATCATTTAATCATCAGAGTTTTTTGATGATTTTAAAATAACCGATTACTTTATTAGTCACACTTATTCTTATTGTTTTTCATTACAGCCTGTAAGTATACTTTAAAATGAAGATAAAGCCAGCAACATGGACTCTGTTTGTTTGTTATACAATTCTTTGTGAGTTCATTTATTTATTTAATCAAACAAGTGAATCCCATAAAGTTCTTTATAATCATAACAAATTCTGCAATAAACAGCAAATTCTGATATAATTTATTCAAGTTTAACTTTTTAGTTCATTGATTTAACTTTCTGATATGTCTAAAAGCAGGTTTGAGATGATTTAAATACATTGTTTTTTCTCACTGCAGTGAAAACAGAAAGTTAAAAATAGGGAGTAGCCAAATAAGGCTTTAGTGCACACAAGCAATGGACTCCCGTGGTTGATTATTCAGGGAATCCTCTGAAATTAGAGAGAGTGAATTTTCCTAGTTTCCTTCACACATTCATTCCATGGAGTTAAAATACTGCAAGACATAAAAAAAAGTTAAACCCATGTGTTTGTAGCAAGTCATAGCTGTAGGTATATTATTTTTATACAGAATAAATGATAAAACGATAGTTATTGAAATTAAAAACAATAAGTCAATCACATTTTCATTTGTGTTTTACAAAAATTAAAAATTTTCAATCTTAGTGTCTTCTCATTCTGCTAGTAATTTGTGTGATTAAACCTCCTTTCATACCTACCTATAGCAACCTTAAAATTGAATAGCCGAAACCGATCATCATACAAATTAATAAAATCAGACACAAATCAAAGAAAAAGAAAGAAATCCAATTTAAATTATAAATCAGTTTTTTGTATTTAATCGTGATTTGTATCATCTCAGTCCAAGAGTCCTGTAAAGGTCCTAAGGAAATAAAGCACTTTGAAATTTGGCTAGTTTCTTGATAATTTGCAAACACATATACTGACTAACATTTTTAACCATTGGCAATTTTCTTGAGGCATCCAGATGAATGGTAGTTTAGAAAGTTAAATAGTTCTATTATAAATTTAAGGCAAATTTTTTGGTTTTCTATACATACAGGTTTAAAACGGGACCCTATTACTAAGACTACGCTGTCCGTCCATCTGTCTGTCTGTCACCAGGCTGCATCTCTTGAACTGTGATAGCTAGATGGTTGAAATTTTCACAGATGATGTATCTCTGTTGCCGCTATAACAATATACAGGGTTACCGGTTAAGTCGACCTAGATCCTGGAGGGGGTGGTACCTCCCATAATTCCTGACTGATTTCACTATGAAATACCCTACGCCAAACTTAACCGTTTTCAAGATATTGCACTTTGAAGTTTTTTAAAGAAAATACCCTTTTTTTGTCTATTGGTTTATTTTTTTTGGGATTTTGACCTCTATTGTATTTGGGTTTGCGATTTTTGAGTAGTAGATGAGTTGTTTTCTTATTCTTAACACTAAAATTGCAGTTAACTTAACCAACTGGGTCGCAGTAGACGATTGATAGTTGGAAATGGAAATGAATTGGTAAAAAATATTTTTTTCTTTCATAAATATTAAAAAAAATGTCTATGACAGTCATGCTGCAGATTTTCTAAAAAATATCTACGTTTCATTAGCTATCCAGCAAGGTATAACAAGCTAGGGTATTATTAGAATTCTTAGAAAAAACTTTGATGAAAGGGTCCCAGGTAGTAGTAAAAAAGAACAGTATTTCGTTGAGTTACTTGCTGCACCTATTGTCCTTCGTGGGATTGCGGTGCGTGCGAGCGGGATACCATACGATGTAAGCAGGAGTGAGCGAGAAAACACAATCTCGGCCATTTTATAGTGGTTTGGTTAACTTTGGTTAGTCTGCTTACGCGATTCGTCCGTGGTAGATGCGATACTTAGTGCTCTTCGTTTCTTTTTTACTACTACCTGGGACCCTTTCATCAAAGTTTTTTCTAAGAATTCTAATAATACCCTAGCTTGTTATACCTTGCTGGATAGCTAATGAAACGTAGATATTTTTTAGAAAATCTGCAGCATGACTGTCATAGACATTTTTTTTAATATTTATGAAAGAAAAAAATATTTTTTGCCAATTCATTTCCATTTCCAACTATCAATCGTCTACTGCGACCCAGTTGGTTAAGTTAACTGCAATTTTAGTGTTAAGAATAAGAAAACAACTCATCTACTACTCAAAAATCGCAAACCCAAATACAATAGAGGTCAAAATCCCAAAAAAAATAAACCAATAGACAAAAAAAGGGTATTTTCTTTAAAAAACTTCAAAGTGCAATATCTTGAAAACGGTTAAGTTTGGCGTAGGGTATTTCATAGTGAAATCAGTCAGGAATTATGGGAGGTACCACCCCCTCCAGGATCTAGGTCGACTTAACCGGTAACCCTGTATACTAAGAATATCGGTTGAACATTAGTTCGCGACTCGAGATCCGCTCATTACGCTACTGAAAATTATGTCATATGCAGCACACACTCCTGAGAGGACATATCTACATACATAATGTCGAGTGATTCTAGTTACGAAGAAGCACTTGCTGTTTGGTTATTTTATAGAAACTGAAGACAACTGCGCAACGAAAACTGGTTTTAGAATTCATCCTTGTCTTGAAATAAACAGAAATTGAGAGCTTTTGTTGCAGCACGCGAACTACAACAAGATGATAATAATTATCCAGGATTTTTCAGAATGTGTAGAGTCCTTTGTGCATCTTGTAACATAACTAGCGATCCGCCCCGGCTTCGCACGGGTAGTTATTTTTCGTCAATTTTTCAATGTTTTTAATACTTCTTATCCTATTCCGGACTAAGAGAAATCCAACAAATCAAAAACCATGAAAATCGGTCCCTTCGTTCTTATGTCATAAATGGTGTAACTAACACGACTTTGTGTTATTATTTATAGATAAAAAATCTCAATAATTTCAAGCACCATTTTACCATTCTTCAGGGGTTTTTTTTGAAAATTCCTGAAAGACATTTTAATTTACTGTGTTTTTTTATATACACAGTAAATTATCGGTCGATAGCATTAAAAATTTTAAAGTTACAGCCATTTCAATTCGGAGCAAAACTACAAAATACAAACTTTAATAACCCAATTAAACCCATTTTCAGGAAAATTTTGAAAAATCCTGAAACATGTGTTCAATAATTTTATACAATTAGTATTCTCTGTAAGTTTCAAGCTAATCGGGCCACTGGTTAAAGAGTTACAAAAAACACAAAAAAAAACTTCAACCCAAGGGGGGTTAACCCCCTTAGGGGTGAAATTTCCTAAAATCCTTTCTTATCGGATGCTTGTGTATTAAGAGCCCTCCAAATTTCAGCTTTCTAGCTTCAGCGGTTTGGGCTGGGCGATGTCCCCAAAAAATCGCCAAAAAGACAGTACTTAGGAGACAATGCTGTTGCAGCTACGAAGCTTTTGTTATTTTATCATCTGTATATTTTAAGTTTTATTTTGTTTTGAAATGACTTGACTAAGCGTTCCCTGTAAATCTATGAATAAAGAAATTGAAATTGGAATAGAGACGCGACGCGTGGGCGACCAGACCAGGCATGTCGGGTATCGCGAGAATAGTAGCGAACTCAAGCATACCAGTATCGTAGTGTGAGTGTGAGTCTCGGAGACTAGTCGCCGCGAAGTATCTCAAATAAGTTTTAAATGGGAGTCTCCATTTATTATTATTATTATTATTTAAATGTATGTGAGATTATTATGTCGTGTGTGCATATCGTAATGAGAGACAGACCTTAGGGTTGATCGTTTCATGATGACACGAGATTAAAATTATTATTATTTTTTATTCATGGTTTTAATTTTTTTTCTGCATTCTACAAGGAACAAAACTAGCGTAAAAGTTATTTGCCGCAAATCGTTCTCATTTTTCTATTAACGTATGAAAAACTAATTACGCTTTACTGGTATTTTTGGAGCATTAAAAAAAAAATCCCCAATTACTCTCAAAATACAAGGAAACGAAATTGGTTTTATCGTGGGTTTGTAAAAAAAAGTTTTCGATTTACGAAAATCTTCCATCAGAATATTATAACATAAAACCTTTCTAGGTTCCAGCTGTCAGAAGAAGAATACAGTAAGAAGGGAGATACTCTCCGCTCCTTCCTGCAGCAGAACCGGCTCGGCAAGTACAACGAGGAGGAGATGGCCAAGATGAAGGAACAACAACAGCTGGAGGCCGAGGAGGAAGCCAAGTTTGTACCTCTTTTGTTACCTTGTTTGTACTTTGCACCTCCTACGTTATTCTGAAGCTGAACTGAACTTCTAACCAAATGAGGTACTCATTTGGTCCTCATTAAATATTAAATAATATTAAATATACTTTCATCTTAAATTCTTTACTGTACACACAAGATACATCTTATATAAAAATTAACAACCAATAGCTATGTACAAATGCGAGCTTAACCCTAATAGAGTTTTCTTACAGCAAACCTACGGGTATTAAGAGAAATCATCTGTTTGGTAACTCATTTTATTTTTTATGTGATCTTTTGAACTAAATAAAGATTTATATTAACATATCATTCTGCGTCACTTATAAATCTACGTTTCATTCATCTATTTGGCTTTACCATATTTGGTCCTTTCTAGGGTTCCATACCCAAATGGTGAAACACAAACGGCCCCTTTTACTAAGTCTCCGTTGTCTGTCCGTCTGTCCGCCCGTCAGCGGGCTCTTGAATCATAATATGTAGACAGTTGAAATTTTGACACGGTTTTTATTGCTGCTACAGCAACAGATATTAAAAAAATAAAACAATTTAATAATTAAAAATCTTTCGGCAGATGTTTAGTGAAGTTCCTTGTATTTAAGAATTGAAATAAGTTCCCAAAAATTTTCGACTTCGGCAGGACTCGATCCGCGTCCCACCCTTAGTACGGGTGTGCTCTAACCAACTAAGCCACGAAGTCTCTGTCGGTTCTCGTCGAAAATCTTTGGGACCTTTTACGGACTGTAGCGCCGGTGACTCCACCTACAGAGAAAACAATTAAAGTTTCCAATGTTCAAAGACTAAAGTTACATTTAGTTCCTTGTATTTCCTACAGACTGGCTCAAGCTGTGATAGTGGACGCGCGCTGCGAGGTTCGCGTGCCGCAACAAGGCGTCCGGCGAGGCACTGTGAGGCAAGTTCTCTATTAACTACCACTTACATATTTATGACGTAGATTCTATAACGACCGATGTGGCGAGCGAAAGTCCGTCTGTTTGCTGGTTGCGGGTTCGATTCCTATCTGCTGATATTTTTTTAGGGTGTTCTATTCGTTTTCTATGTAAAATAAAAAATATCTATCTATGTTTTGGGTTTATGTTATGCATATTTATCTAGTACCCATAACACTATTAGTTCTACGAAACGTAGACATCGCAAGCACTTAACTTTTACTACAGCAAAAAAAATAATAATCTTCGAAATAAAATATCACAAATCAGAGATGTTCAGTACCATTAGCGCCATCTATAAAGTTGATTTCTTACCAACGCTAACTGCAAGTATACTCTCGAAGTGTTACAAAGATTTTCTAATAGGTGGCGCTGTACAGTTCCACCCAATAGTATTTGATTTAGCTTATTATTGCATTTTGCAGCGCAATTTTTCTCGTCCTGGCGAAAATCCTCATCAGATCTTTACCAATTTTTTTATTAGTGCAAATAAAAACTACTACCTTTCAATTCAAAAAATTATTATTTAAATCAGATGTCTTAAAGCAGAGATATTCAATAGCACTCTTTTTGCCCGTTTTTGGAGGAACTAAGCCTTTAATTATAAAACATCGACGATTAAAAATTTCTATAAAATCATAGAATATAATACGCCAAGTTTCGTCCAGATCGGTCGTAAATTACGACCTGTAGAGGAGTACGTACATTCAGACAGAATCGATACTTTTACCAGTAGTTGATGCGGAGACGCTAAACTCGCTCGGTCTACAAGCTCTGCTTAGCTTGGGGCTAAGATAGATAGATTCTTAGTGCTGTGTAAGTTGTCTAGCATTTTTTTATGGTTCTATAAAAGTTTAAATACGCGAGCGAAGGTCCTTTTGCGATGCAGAAGGTAGCGGGTTCGATTAGGGTTCGGACAAATGTTTGTACGATTTGGACAAGCTCATCTACTAAGATTTTAAATATCAAAAAAGGGGTTTTATCTTGGGGACGCTTCCGACTAGTATGGATCAGTTGAGCTACGTGTAGATTGTTTACAACAGTCTGCAGTTATTGATACTAGTTCTTATTTGTTTCTACTATTAGATTGTAATTTTCTTTGTTTCTAAAAAGTAGCTAAATAAATGTGTTTGTCTCTGCAGATACAATGGAGCACTGGAAGGTGCAAAGGGGATTTGGATCGGCGTTCAATACGATGAGCCGAGGGGGAAGAATGATGGATCGTGAGTGTTACATTTATTAGCTAGGTACAAAACTATTCATCACTAGCTACTGCCCGCGATTTCGCACGCAGTTAGCTTATGTCCGTCTCCGGGATGCCATCTACCTTGACAAATTTCATTGTGCAGCCGACGTCTGCCAGCATAGAGACAGACAGATACTTTCGATCTATGCTTGAGCGACGTTTATTCCATAGAATATAATAACTCAAGCATAGATCGATATGCTTGAGCTAGCTAGCTGCCATTGAGCTAAGCTTATTGGGAAGTCCTCATCAGCACACATTATGTACGTCCACTGATGGACATGCCTCCCCCATGGCAGGTTTTTTCATAATCACCACGCTAGGCCGGCGGTAGGTGGGTAGGTGTAGATACACATAACTGCTGTTGCCCTGGTAGGTTCCCTTACTCGGGTCTTAAGAAATCCACGGGCTTAGTTGATGAGATCGAGTCTTACGCCGCCGCTTATGGCAATCTAATTGAAAAGTGAAAGCCATCCTGTTGAACGGTTCAACCCTTTAACAGGATTGCTTTAACATGAAAATTGCATTTATAATATTACTCCAGTAGCTACGCTGCGCTTGAGACGTGGACACTCACGGTAGGGCTGGTCCACCAGTTCAAGGTCGCGCAGCGAGCTATGGAGAGAGCTATGCTCGGAGTTTCTCTGAAGGATAGGATTCGCAACGAATACTTCCGACAGAGAACCAAGGTTATCGACATAGCACTAATTAGCAAGCTGAAGTGGTAGAGTTCCGGCCATTTCGAGGAATATAGGAAAGAACCGACAACAGTTGAGGTAAAGGTGTTCTTGAGTGGAGACCACGACTCGGTAAACGTAGTGTAGGACTCCCACCGACCAGGTGGGACGACCTGCGAAAGACTGCAGGCAGATGCTGGATGTGGCACGCTGCAGACAGGGTGCCTTGGCGCTCATTAGGGGAGGCCTATGACCAGCAGTGGACTAACATAGGCTGATGATGATGTATACCCTACTGGTAAGTCCTCCCCTAATATTCTCCATTTTCCTCTGTCTCTGGTTTCACGATTCTACTATCGGCCATCTACAGTTTTTATGTTTGGAAATGTAACTATAAAAAATTCGTCATTTGAAGAATTCATTAAGAATGTAAGCAGGTTAACTACTAACCTAGTTTGTTGAACGGTGTTCTTCTGAACCTAGTTAGTATTGGAAGAACACCGTTTCGCCTCGCAGGGACGCGGTACGCGCGCGTTTAGAACCGCACTCACCCTGAATCGGTAAGGGATGAAACGTTGGTGTTCTTCAAACACAAATTAGGTTCGTAGTTAACCCGCTACATTTATAATGAAGTTATCGAAGTTGTTTAAAGTAAGTATTATGTATTTTTATATTCCAGTGTAAACGGCCAACGCTACTTTACCTGCCCTCCAAAATACGGCGGCTTCGTGAAACCCGTCTACGTGACCGTCGGAGACTTTCCTGAAGAAGAATTTGACTTAGAAGATGAGATATGAAAACCTATTTAATTATATTGATACCACGTTATGTATGCTTGAAGTACGAGAGATGTATGCTATAATTATATTATTACGTTATGTATGCTTGAGGTCGATATGTATGCTTGAATTTAGTGTGCGAGGTTTGAAAGAGTATGCTTTGCATTTAAAGTGGAATGAGAGCAAATAGAACGAAACTAGTTTGTCTGCATTTATGTCGGTTACCCAAGCATCCTTGGGGTAAACTTGAAGTGTTGTTTAATTTATTTGAAAAATCATGTGAATATTTGTAAAATTTTCGGCATGGAACAGATATCCGTAAAGCAATTGTAACCGCAACAGGTTCGAAAACGAAATCAATGCACTCGAAAACTCCATAAAATATTTTTTTATGAAAGTTTAGCTTATTTGTAAGTTTGCTGGCAGGCGAGTTAATTATGTACGTAACAACAATTTGTTTTATGTATTTACTTTTGAGCCTTAACAAAATTAAGTTTTATTTATTAAATCATGAAGAAAAAATATAGAACAAAAAGTAAAAAAACATCAGCACCTAACCTAACACAATAATTTGCATTCCTCACATAAATTGAAAATTTTGTGAATATGTTAAATCCTTTTGTTTAGCGTCGTAGTTAGCTAGTTTAGAACTGATTATAATAATTATGAATTATATTTTTTACTCTCAATAAAAAAGTAAACACTAATAATGATTTTTATATTTCGCTGTTGAAAAACACTGTAGCTGAGGAAAAGACGTTCATTAATAAATAAAATGTATTTATTGAGGCTTTTATAAAATTGATAATAATATTGCAAATACTAATATTTCTAGAAATATTAGAACTCATTACGCGGGTATCAAGTTCACGTAAAATAATAAATAAAACCTTACTTTTTTCATAAATAAATCTGACTAGAATCGGGGCCTACTCTAAAACTAATAAAACATTTGCAAAATTAAATCTAGTTTTAAATACACAAATCTACATTAATCATTATTTTGTTTAAGTACTTACTTATATTAATCTTAAAAGTGACATCCAAAACAGTACAATAGCAAGATTAAGGGAGATTTTCATATCGGCATACATATTGAGCCCTACAAAGTTCATCTTTATTTCTTTATGAAGAAGGTTCAAATTAACTTCGGCTCAGTTATTGCCAAAGACCAATATCTATGCCGAAACATTAAGTATAAATATTTAAGACCTAGAATGACTAGAAAGTGACTAGACGACGACGATAGCATTTACATTGCACATTAATATCTAGATTCTATTGACGAAAATAGTACAGTCGGGGTAAAAATGGCAGTTATTCGGTGCAAAAAAGGTTTGTAAAGTTTCACTTAAAAATATACCTACATATCTAATAGTCTTTTTGACACTCCATCTACACCCTTCCTGCTTAGATGCTGAAACGTGTCAAGCAAGAACCAAAGGTCCGCTATTTCAAGCAGTTGACCTGACTGTTACTGTTAGGTAGGTATGATGCACAATACACGCGACATGTACATACCTAAGTGCAAATCAAACAAGTATTTCATTACAAAAATAAAGGATGCATAAATATCATTTCGAATTTGTATTAAATGCCTGCAAAAGCTTAACTTACGTAAGTAATTAAATCGGTTTTAATCAATCTTGAAACCTTATACGAATCGTTTAACCTTTTTACGTAATGTCATTGGGTTTTCAAATATTTAATAAATATCATTTCGAATTTGTATTAAATACATGCAAAAGCCTAACTTACGTAAGTAATTAAATCGGTTCTAATCAAACTTGAAACCTTACGAGTCCGTTTAACCTTTTTACGTAATGTCATAGATTTTCCCAGTTGGGCAACAGCAATTTTTACCGCGAAAGTACATTTCTTGCTGACTTTGTTCTACAATAAGTGGTGGTAATATTTTAAGCTTCTTAAAACCTTATAATGGTGGCGATTCTTTTGGTACCAAAACTAAAAACTTACTAACTAGCAATTTAATAATGTCCCAAAATATAGTTTTTTCTATTTTGACGGGACTTGAACCCGCAACCCTCCCTCAGTATGGGATGCGCTGCCAATTGCGCCACGAGGTCATGTGTCGTGGGAGTCGAAAAACTCTGGGCCTTAGTTCGGACAAAAAAAAGAAAAGGCTTACGCACTATAATGCAAAAACCTTCGTAACTAGCCTCAAAAGTAGTCGTCCTATTCATTTGGATCGTAAACATGTTAATATCACAATATTAAACATTTTTAGGCTAGTTATGTTAGTTTAGGTTTCGTGCCAACAGAATCAACACCCGTGTGATAACTATGAGTCCTTTATGTTTTAACTCTACTGGTAGGTACTACCGCGGTACTGCAAAAGCTATCACTGAAAACACAGTAAAGTTCAAAGTCTTTAGACGAGGCGATCGACAGAATGATCGGGCCATTCGTAATCAATCGAAGAATCGGCGACGGAAAACACCGCGCCATTCTCGGTTCAGATGGCCGACTTCTCCGGGTTATTTGCATCGCTGACCCGGCGGGAATGAGGAGCCCTACGCAGCGTGCGTGGCTGTAAATTCAACGGCGGCAAGTTAGGACGCTCAATCCTAGTAGGGGAAGATACCAACGGACGATTAAGGTTGATATTCCCTCTGCGTAAGGTCTCAATTCCGTTGCGGAAGTAATCTTCGGTTCTCTCGCTGTAGCTTTCGATCAGCGGCGCCGGATCTTCGTATTCGACGTTGAAATGGCGTGTTATTCCTAGATCTTCGGGTGGGCCGAGTTTGTATAACGCTGGTTCTACGCATTCGTAGTGGTGGTCTTCTGTTTCGTCGTGAGGGTAGGTGTCGGCGACGAAGTGGCGGGTTCCCCTGGGTGTCAGGGCTGCCCAGAGGACGCGCGAGTCGATGGCCGCGCCGTAGAGGGCGTTGGAGCCGCTAGCCTTGCCTGCGCTGCTCTTGCAGCCGCCGCGGGCGCTGGTGGAGAAAATTTTGAAGTACCTGAGTACATTATTAGGTAAATTTGAAGGTGATTGGTGGTTAAGCTGTTTGGTGGTGAAAAGTTAAGGGAGTAACTATACGTGGGGGACATACTGGGTGCGTATAGAGCAGTTAGTTAAACTTGAAATTTTAAATAATAATACATTTCGTTCACCTGTACCTACAGTCTTAAAAAAATTAACCGGTTCCTAGAGTACATTTGTATGTATAATTAGACAATGTTTAAAACCCGGCGCGGGACTAACACACAAATTGTATTTTTAATAGATCAGTATTAAAAATACAATTTGTGTGTTGTCTTTTTTCAGTTATTTGAAAACAGTCAAATTATTTGCTTTATAAACTTTCGTAGTTTGATGAATTCACTACGGTCAACTACGAACCTTATTAGTGTTGGAAGAACACTAACGTTTCTTCCCATACCGAGAGACTTCTTTACTTTGAACGAGCTATGAAGCCAGGTAATGTCAATGCGCCAGATACTCACTCTCTGCACTTGAGAAGGAACAGAGCCAGGAGTGCGGCGATGCAGAGCACGGCGATGCAGCACGTGATCACCACCAGGAACCAGGTGTCGTCGCTGCTGGCCGGCTCTGGAGACAATGTAAGTCGGTCAGGTCCTCCCTTTTCATTGACTGTTTTTTTTATTTAATTATTTAACAGGTATCTATTAATCGCGTTTGTTTTTTGCCCCGTTTCATCTTCCTTGATTGCATTGTAATTAAACAATGCAGCCGTGTGATGCCGGCTTAGTATTTACCTGTATTATTTACCCCACCCTAACTCTTCCCGTGGGTGTCGTAAGAGGCGACTACGGGACATACACCGGGGGGCGGCGGGCAGCAGCGTCTCTTGCAGAATAGATCTACCTACCACCAAAGGCGGCGTCATCTTGGCAGAACTGGCGAGGAAGGCATGTTTACCATATTGTTGATTGGTGGAGAGACACTTACCATGTCTCGGCAGTTCGTGATACTCAACACCAGGGAACAGAGAGTTCTCCTCAGTGTTGGGTAGAGGGGGACACTTGGCAGCGCGGCAGGGTGGTGTCAGGTTGGCAGCACTGGCTAGGAAGGCTGGCAGTGGAGGCGGCGGCATGTGAAGGATCCAGTCTGGGGGTGGGCCCAGGGACAGACAGTCTGAGCCGCAAGACATCCTAATGACAAGAAGATACGTTTAAGTCATGCAAGTCTTAAGCAAGTACTGCTCGGTGTTACAGGGCGTAATGTTAAAGTTGTTGTAATGGCGTAATTCGCAACTAGCATGGCATGTTACGCCGCCGTGTGCAAATCCTCTGCATGCTCATTGCTAGCGCCTTCTTTCCCCGTAGGTACTGTCTGCACGAACGCTCGCTGTGTAACATGTTACATAGGGATGATGACAGTAACAGAAAAGCAACATTATTATGTATTTACCGAATGATATCTGAGCCTTACATGACAAAACGCGTGTTCTTATTTATATTTTGATCAAGATCAATTATGATTTTGATAAAAAAAGCTACAAACTTAGAATAACTTGTCTTATTACTCTAAGGCTACAAAATACAACAATCCTCCATTACACGTTGAACACCAATCAGAGAATACAGACCCGTGACGTCATGTCGTCACAATATGAAATGGAAGGCACACAATAACCATAGGAATAAATTATGGTAAATGTATGAATTCAATCAATAGCTTGCTTCTCTGTTTCTTGACAATATTTTTAATAATTGTTTCTATTAATTGATTATATTTCATAAAAAACTTTTTTTTTAATTAAAGACATTTAATGAATAAAAAATATTTTGGAAATTCTGTATGATAAGATTTTGTGCATCTGTGACGTCATAGACAGTCGCCACGAGTATTGTTTTAGAGCAAAATTGAAATGGCATTTTTAAAAGTACAATTTCACATTCAAAATCCATTTTTGTTGCAGAAATATTTTATTTTCTATTCAGTAGAAGTTTAAAAATATCAAGAAGCCTGGAAACGTAGAAATAAGTAACCATTATTATAATATGTACTCATTCTAAGTGAACTGTAAAGTTTTTTATGAGTAAATAAATTCTTTAAACCGGAGAAGTAGTTTCTCAAAATCAGTCATCATGCCTATACGCCCCGTAACACGAGTCATTATGGTGTACATAATCCTTTACATCCAACATCATCATCATCATAACAGCCGCTGGACATAGGCCTCCCCCATACGACGCCACAATGAGCAGTTCTGAGCTGCCTCCATCCATCAACTCTCTGCGACCGTCGATGTCGTCGGTCCATCGAGTTGATGGTCTCCCAACACTCCATTTCGCGTTGCATCGCGGCCGCCACTCGAGAACCTTTACTCCCCAGCGGTTATCAGTTCAGCACTGCCACTTCAACCTTAATAATTCTGAGAGCTTTGTCAGTGACATTAGTTCTTCGTATTTCCGTAATCCGGATTTTATCACGTAGTGAAACCCCGAGCATAGCTCTGTCCATAGCCCGCTAAGCGACTCTAAGCTTATGTTCGTTCGCCTATAGCTGGCGACCACGTCTCGGATCCGAAGGTCATTACATCCAACAGTCGATTATCCCCACGTAGGAACGTGTTACTGATTAAACAAAAGCTTGTAATTTATATATCACCGTCTTTTGTTTTGTTTTAAACTTGTAAGTATTTTCCTCGACAAAGAAGCGTTGATAATATTTGTCTTATACTGACTCACGCGCAAAGTTAGACGCCGAAAATTAAAATATTTATGCGATCTGCAAAAGTATTATTGCTACGCGCGTTTTGTACATAGAACTTTGCTCTTCCTAAGAATTTCCACAAAGCTACGAAACTCTTATCTCGTGACGCGGTGAGCTAGATAATGCTGTGTGAATGGTCCAGTATTATTTATTTCAAACTCGTAGACCGTAGTAAGTTGCGTAGCAAAATGTTACATGCGCTACGAATATCGACTGTCAGTCGATATTCGTTTTCGATAACTAACAGTAGGTACCTAATATAGGTGAGTACCTAAGTAGTTTGATTTTTATTCTATATTTTAAAGGTCTTTGTAGTGGGATGACGCAGACTAAAAACAATTGTATTCATTTCGAGAAATAATACCTACTTATTTAATTGGAGGCTTTCTCCCCATAAAGATTAAGTGCCTTAAACCTATCAAAATAAGGTCGTTTCATACGATACAAAAACCTTTACTTATTCTACGCATAACAACCTATCAAATTACAAAACATAACTCACTTTTATAATATTTTCCGTATTTTATCACAAAATGGTTGCACTTTACACGAGTCTCCCGTTACACTTGCTAAGTATTGGTCCACAGATGCAGAGCGCAGGCGCGAACTTTTACCAACGGACTTACAAACCTCTCATAAACTTACCGTTCTTCATCCTGTTACGCAACCATCGCTGGTTTTGTACCACATGTCTTGTAAATTTTCGAATAAACCAGCGATGTAGAGTAAGAGAACAATACGATAGTATCGCAAGAGCGAGCAGTAGGGTTGATTTTATCGATTCGCGCGTGCGTATTGAGATAATTCGCGACCCTAACAAGGGGTGGGTGCTTGGTGTACAAAACTAGTATAGTCTCTCTCTATCTTGTAGTCCGGGGATAGGGTAGATAGAGACAGGAGATGTGGATTCCTTTGTTTACTATTCGCAATGGCAAGGTATTTGACTTCATTAGTAGTCACGCTTGAGTTATTACGAATTTTTTATTAGATTTTTGAGCTTTTGTAGAGTTAGATGCTTTTTAATTAGAAAATTCTAAAACCATTCACTGTTTTTATTGTATACTAAGCTACGTTCCGAGGCTTTGAATGTGAGATGTAGGTAGAGGAAATGCAGGTAATTTGAAATAGTGCAGGCAATTCGGAATACCACTGTATAAAATTATACAGCCACGTCATCTATGAAATAACGCCAGTATTAAGTAGCCCATAGGACAGTTAGCAAACATTGTGTCACGTGGGATCCGCCATGCTGGCAGTATGGCGTCAGAAGTGACTGAAACAAGATACGCGTCTACAAAATTTTCTAGCCACGTAAGTAATCTATTATCATCTTGTTAAAATATCATGTAAATCTGTTTGTATCAAAACTGTTATGATGTTTAGTACATTGGTTAACTAAATCAATGTGTATTTCTTATATGTTTTCAATTTTGTTGTTGCTATGGATATTTTAGGTTAGGAAGATCATGTTGCTAATTCGGAATACCATAGGTGAAGCTAATTTGGAATATGGAAAATACAGTGAAGATAGAAAAGGAGAGCAATGGGTTCAGTGCCTTATGTGCGAGGTATGGGTACATAACGAATGTGCTGTATATGAGTCCGGATGTTACATTTGTGACTATTGTAAATAATTTTTTTGACTGTTTGTTTAGACTGATTTCGATTAAGACTGTGTATTGTAAACAATAAAAAGAAAAACATTTTCTTACTACTAACTATTTTTTATTTAATGACGGTCTGAGTGGGGTCCAAATAATTCCTCTGGAGTGACCCAATCTTCCTACTAAGAAAAGTGTATATAATTTGGAATACCCTATTCCGAATTACATTCACTTTGACAAAACCAGTATTCCTTCTCATATTTTGTTTGCACCAAAATTTTACCCTGTTGTTGATTTAAATTAAAGACAATTATTTTTTGCATATTAAAAGAAAAGTTTTCCTACCATTATTAATCGTTTTTATTTGCATACGCGTAAAATCAATGATTTTGTGATTTTTTTTACAACTGGTATTCCAAATTTGCATCACTTACTCTACCGGAAAAATCTGTAACTTCAAGATGTCGTTTAAAAACGGAAAACATTTATACTTATTAATTTTTATTTAAAACCCATAATTATAAGGAAGTAGGTACCTACCTACCCAGATAAAATTAAATGAAAGAAAACAAAATACAAATGATTGATGCGATAGCGAAAAGAAAATCGCGTACTCATCAGCTCTCGGGTCACGCACGCATCATCGTTTAAACCTGGTGAGTATCTGGCGCATCGCATCAGCATTGTCATACAGCGGGCATAATCGATAAATAATATCTCTATAAAATGTATAAATAATATTATAAGAAATATATCCGACTGGTAGTGAATAATTAAATAAAATTATAATTTGATTACCTCCTGAACAGCCTTTAATATTCGTGATACTTAACTTAATGGTGATTTGTTTATGTTCTATAACTTTTCATTTTATTTTTATGCTAGTGTGTAAATGAGAAAAATAACTTGTATCATTTTAAATTGAGTTTTTGTATGTCACTGGCATGAGCGGAGTCTTCTAACACAAGTCAATGTTTGCTTAAATGGAGGCTCCTAAATATAAATTTATGTTTTTAAACAAGGTGTTACTGTGTTATGGTGTAAATGAAAGTTTTTTTTAAATACTAATATAATCCCTCGAGAATAAAACTTTTATGGAGCCACCTCGGGATCACTCCTATCCTATATAAAGGCAAAAGATTCATCCAAACAAATTGGTCCATAAATGACGGAGAAAAAATTTACGTAACAGCCGAATATTCTTCTTTTTTCGTAGTCAGTTACAAAAGACCGACTCGGTCTTCGTTTTCCAGCTTCTTTAAATGAGAGGGCGAAGACCTACAAAATGTAGCGAAAAAAGCGAAGCAGAAAAACCGTACCAACATAGCAAAAATTATTTGCAAAAAACTTAATCATACTTTCGTGAAATGAAAGCAGGTAATTTATTTCAGCAATAAGGCCGCATGAAACTACCTAACGAGATTAAACTCAGGTTACGACCGCGTTGTTTTTATGTAAGTTGCTACAAAGTTTCTACACTTTTTTTATCTATAGGTACAGGGTGTAACAAAAATGTTGGACCAAACTTTCAGGGACCCCCCTCAGCTTCGATCACAGAACACGAAAAAATATTTAAATAAACCCGACTTAAGTTTAGTCCTTTATTTTTTTACACCTTGTATAATAGACTTTTTTGATCACAATCTCTTGCTATAAAGAAATTTTATTCAATCCTTCACGTCAATTCTTCACTCTAGCTTTAAAAGATCCAAGTAAAAGGAAACTTTATCTCTTAGTCCTTTAAAGATCTTGTAGAGACAGATTTTCATTAGTTCCTGAGTTTAAAAAAAATCTGGGCAACTTAATTTTTTTTTTTCAGATTAAGTAGGTAACAATAATGCAGGACAGTGCATAGCACAGTGCATCTTCTAGCCTAAAGCTAAGCAGAGCTTGTGTAGATAACTGATAGGTATACTTACTACATCTATACTCATACATATTATAAATGGGAATGTGTATTTGTTATTTTGTCCTTGCTTCACGCCCTAACTAATCTACAAATCGACTTGATTATTGGCATAGAGTAACATAGGCCACTTTTATCCCAGAAAGCAGTTCCCATGGGATATAAATAACCTTAAACAAAGTGTGCGTGGCCGCGGGCAGAAACTATGCATAAAAGTGACCTTTCTGGATGATAAATACGGATATAAAAAAAAAACTCAAATCGAACCTAATAATATAGAATCGACCTATTAATATTAAACAAGTATAAAAAAGTAGGTCGGCCTATTTTAGTAACGTCGGCTAGCGCCGCCCTCTTAAGAACACAGAAGAATCAGAATCAAGAATACCATTTAAATACATTATAATTACCAACCTACACACACTGGGCAGAGTTCTACTACAAAACTCCCAGTGAGTTGCAAAATCTATCAGTAAATAAATTCAAACTAATTGTCAAAACCTTTCTGTGCAAAAAGGCTTACTACAAAATAACAGATTATAAAAGGTAAAAACTAGAAGATAAAAAAGCTTGGGACGGGTTTTGCTCCAACTCGAAAAATAACAATTAACAGGCTAAAGGTTTTTTCGTCGCTTCTTTACTTAAGTCTAAATACCGAAGCGAACGAAATCAAAAATATAATTTTATTTCCGTGTCAATGTTTTATTTTAAGAATTTGACCTTTTTTAAGTGTACATTTCTTTATTTATGGAAATAAAGACTTTTTGACTTAATTTGATTAGATAATAATAAATACCAAGCAGAATGTTTCGTAGAAGGCCTACGCCGTAGCAGATAGTCTACTAAATCTCTAGCATAAGGTCCGTTTTCAAGCGCACCGGTAGCGGATATCAAATAGGTTTCAGGGTAATTTTATATTTCCATATTTTCTCCTTTATAACACCCCCCTCCCCACGAAAACAGGGGTGTTTTGAGTTTGACGTGTAGGTATTTTTATTGCTTTACGTTTATAAGGTGAAATTGAATATTCTTGAAATTGGTACAGCTGTTCTAATGTTATTTAAAATGCTTATCAGGTCAGTCAGAGTCACCACAGGTTTTCGTCGAAGAAGTTGTCAAAAATCGACCAAGTGCGAGTCGGACTCGCGTACGAAGGGTTCCGTACCATTATCTGTAAAGACGGCAAAAAAAATCAAGTTTTTTGTACGGGAGCCCGCTGAAATATTTATTTAATTCTGTTTTTTGTATTAATTATTTATATTATCATTTTATTATTTATTTTATTTGTTGTTATAGCGGCAACAGAAATACATTTTCTGTGAAAATTTCAACTGTCATCATGAGATGCAGCCTGGTGACAGACGGAAAGACGGACGTACAGCGGGGTCTCTTACAAATAGGGCCCCGTTTTACCCCTTGGGAACGGAACCCTAAAAATCTACTCCTAACGTTCTAAACCGAAAACACAGCCTTAACCCATTAGTAGACTGATTTATGTGCAAGCCATTAACAGGATCGCTATTTATTTATGTGGTAGGTTATTATGACTTCATAGCATAGCTATATAATACATATATCCGCCATACTACAGGGTGTCCAGTGGCAGATTTCAATGTTTAAAAAACTGTAAAAAAACTACACCTCTGATCTAAAGCAAATTTATTTTAATTTAATAACAACAAATGCGGATTTCATTTTTAAAAACCACGTTCTCCAAATGGCGGCCATCGAGTTTGACACACTCTTCGAGTCTAGCAAGCATGTTTTCATAAACACGTTTACAGAGCGACTGGGGAATACTGCTGACTTCGGAGGCCCATACCCCACCCAAACTAGCGCCGCCACCTAATTTATCTTATTATTCCGTTTAACAAAGGAATTTTCAAAAATCCATCTTCCAGTTTGTGATACCTATCATAAGGTTTTTTTTAATGCCTCTGTAATAGTTTTATTCTATTTAGTTTAGGAAGAGATACGAAAATAGATTTTGGTGGCCACCAAGGGCAACTTTGTAGTTTTTTTTATTTTATAATGCGTTAGACGAACTGGGGATTATTAAATTTTCGGGTTATCCTTTTTTCTTACACTCGACCTAATTTTGAGATTCCATACATTGATTTTCAGTTTGTACACTCCTTCTTTAAGGTTGAAATTAGCACAGAAAAATATACTGTTCTTGGAAAAAGTGTTGCGTAGTCTACCGTTAGTTCAATTGTTTTATTTTTTTATAATAAAAATAAAACGTACTTACTGATATACTCGTACAATGTGAAAATATAATAAACACAATCTCAGAGTTTAATCTTCAAATCAAGAGTGAATAAATAAATAAAAATAAGTGAATAAAGAATTTTTATACCTTCCGAGATAGCGTGCTCAATCTTAGCTAGGTACATCTTCTCTTATACCGTCCAACTGAGATAGCGACCAAAAGCTGTTTTTAATGAGGTTAAAAAAACCGCTTGCCGAAGAAGCGGTTTGTTTACACATAATCATCACAACCACCTTTCGAAAAATATTACTTTAAAACATGTTTCTTTTCCCATTTCCTTTTCTGTTTTAAATAGGCGCGGTGGGCGAAGCTCCGCCTACGACGCAGTAGGTTGTGGATTCGATTCCCGTCTTAGGACAAATGTTTGCACCATCTGCAGATATTTGTTGCAAGTGTTCTGGTCGTTTTCTATGTATAAAAAATGTAGCTAAGTTGTATTGTTTTATGTATATAAGTATCTAGTACCCATAACACAAGCTCTGCTTAGCTTGGGGCTAGATGATGCTGTGTGAATTGTTCAACATTATTATTATACTATTAAAAGTAACCTAATCTAAATTAATTCTAACCACTCTAAAATTTCAAGTGTCTTTTACCATTCAAAAGATGTACCCCTGTGGCAGATGTAGACAGCAGTTCTCTTCTCAACAGCATAGAATGGTCCACTGCTGGACGCAGGCCTCCCTTTGATAATCGTCTTATTAGCTTTTATCTCATGGGGGGTAATGCCCATAACTTCCACGCTGGGCATGCGGTTTGGGGATCGCAGTTCAGTGGTTGATCTATTCTGCAAGAGACGCTGCCCCTCCCCCCCCCGTGTATGTCCCTTAATCGCCTGTTACGACACCCACGGGAAGAGTTGGGGTGGTGTAAGTTCTAAGCCAGCACCATACGGCACAGTCCCTATTACTCGACACCAGTCGAACCTTTGTAATAGGATCGCGTTAGCATCTTTTGGGTACGTATCGTAAGGTAAAAAGCAACTATAAATATCTACGCATTTTAGGCTAACTTAGCGACAGAGTAAAACTAGTTGTTCGTCTAGTCTAGTTCATGTTTGATCTCCGCTCTAATAATTAGCCACCTGTTGGTCTGTCTGACTCATAAATAGCTGAGCACAACGTCCGCACAAGGTTGTCGAGGAATGATAATAGACGATGAAGTTCCCGTGTTTTCAGAAATTGAGCTTTTCATTGAAACGAACGAATTTCGAAGTTGACAGATTACGGATCGCAACGAAGCACTATCCGGGGCCGATTTCTTTTAACTAATTGTTTTACTATGACGATGGTATCGTCGCAGAATCGTCGATAGATGAAAGAAACCCTAGATAGTGGGACCTATTTGCATGGAGAAATTTATATTATATTGCTTTCAACCCTGACGTTTTTGACACTTGTCCCTCCCTCCATCTGTTGTTTTGTTGTGGTGAAGCAATTAAATTAGTGAAATTCAGCCCCCGTTCTTTCGATGATAGTAATTTTCACATTTTTTTTAATTGAAGTTAAAGGCTGTGAGGTGCCGCATCCAAAGCAATTTTTGTACTTATCATACGATCTGTCACTCGAAACTTTTTCAGTAGATAGTTATTTTATGTTTTGAATTAATAACACATGAAGTTAATGTATAAAAGAGCATATCAACCATAATATACTTGAAGACTTCAATACTATACAGGGTGAGTCATTATACATAGATCGAACGAAGCGAGGTGACAGCTCCAATACAATACCCATCGATTGGATTGATGTATGTTCTACCATTTTGGTTCGTTTAGAAGATTTTTTTTTCTCCAATTGGGCTCCTTTATCGAAGTCAGTTGAAAAGAAAGGGTTCAGAAATCCTAAGAATAGCCTTGTTCATAGTTCGTCCATACCTAGTGCCCAACTATTCTTACAAAGAGGACCTACTTGACTTACCTAGGTATAGGCATATGGGATATCCAGATCCAGTATACCTGCAAACAACCTAAGTAGACCTTTCGCTGCGGTTTCTCTCTATTATTTGGGGTATTCGGAACCCAAACCTTCATTTAGTCTGACCTCCATTTACCTGGGTTTGATGAAATTAAATTTGTATGGCATAAAATATTTCTTTGTTAAACGCTTCCTGCACGCTAAGTGAGTTGGTTGGTACAGGTTAAAAGCCACGGCTTTTGTTACTTGTTTTGAAAACAGCTTAATGGTTAATGTAGGTACTTACCTACTATGTTTTTAAAAGCTTTTATTTAACTGCCCTGTTAGTATGTGTGGGCCAAGTCTTGCAACTGAATTTTAGACCAGTTAGACTCATCCGATTAGGTTGAATTTTGGCATACTGATATAAGTTCGGTGACAATGCATTGGGCTGGTCTGCTGATGGAAACAAATGGTTTTTAATATGTGTGGGTCAAGTCTTGCGTCTGAATTTTAGACCAGTTAGCCTCATCCCCTTGAGCTGAATTTTGGCATACTATAATATAAATGTTATGTGGAGAAGGAGGCCAAGTGGAGATTCAAGCTAGGTTGGGCTGCGTTTAGTAAACTACGTCAAGTCTTCTCGTTATCTATACAGCAATGCTTGAAAACGAAAGTTTTCAATCAGTGCGTTCTACCCGTCATGACCTACGGAGCTGAGACGCGGACACTCACGGTAGGGCTGGTCCACCAGTTTAAAGTCGCTCAGCGAGCTATGGAGAGAGCTATGCTCGGAGTTTCTCTGAAGAATAGGATTCGCAACGAATACATCCGACAGAGAGCTAAGGTTATCAACATATTCGCTCATTAGGGGAGGCCAATATCCAGCAGTGGACTAATATAGGCTGATAACGATGATGAATATAAGACCTGGTCTGATGATGGAAACTTAAGGTTTTTAATATGTATGGGACAAATCTTGCCTCTGAATTTTATACCAGTTATCCTCAACCGATTGTCAGGTAGAAAGTCTTATTTTCCACATATAACTATCGACGAACGTACGACCCACTGACATGCTTTATTTGACACTTTACTAGGCTTCTCTAAAGATTCTAAGTGCCCTGTACCTTGTGTCTTGGAGAGATAAAGAGCTTTTGACTTTGACCTCTTTATCAAAGCCCTGTTCCACGAAACACTCGGAACAAACCAATCTCCAAATATACAAGGCATCGCAATAAATCTGGCCGAAGGAAAACAAACATTACATTATCCGCCATCTTGCTGACGTCAGAACATGGCGCCCCCATTGATAAAGGCGCCGTGTCGACCGGCGCGAGGGAGATGCGCAGTGCCCTTCTATACTACTACCATTGATAGGTTTAAAGGGTATTTGGGAGTTGCGATACGATTTTTGTACATTTAATTTATTAATTTTCTTACAAATGAAAGTGGCAGGTGCTGTAGGAACCTAACGTGGCCAATTCCTAATTTTAATCTAATTTTAAATTTCAACCTTATAGACAATATAAACGTAGTTTGTAATTTCTTGTTTTAATATTAACGAAATCAACTTACTTTATTATTATTTTTATGTAATAAGTTTAACTAATAAAAGCACAAACAGCAAGCTATGGAAACAATGCCTAAAATTATAAACTATAAATACTGCAGTAATACCTACATTCATTAGATTGATTGATCGAAGCGGGGCTCACTACGATACCGGTATCCGTGTGCGAGTCTCCATTTAAATTTATGTGAGAGACTCCGCGGCAACTAGTCTCCAAGACTAGTAGTGTAGGCATATCTTAATTACTTAATGAGAGAAGGGGCTCAGAATAGAACACCATGTACAAGTGTTTCTGCATTAGTATGGTTCCTAATGGCTGAAATAATAATGATAGGAAAAATAAGATTTTGAACATTGTTGACCATGTTTAAAGTGTGGATATAAACATAAGTAGACCCTTGAGGTCAAAAAGTCGTATGATATAAAAGGCGCGCTCCCCAAGCCTACACCAGCCGTCCAAACTAGGCTGTAGATGCCTTGCCGCCGGCAACGACGGTCCTTCGCGCGCAAAATTGAATTTGGAACTTTGTTTCTTTTTAATTTAAACGCGCGATGGTTGTTTAGACATTCTGCTTCTGGTTGATATAGCTGTACATATTTTGGTGAGTTTAGATGATCTAGATTTAGAGTTTCTAAAAATAATTAAATGAGAGAAAAAAAAAATTGAGCCAGTCCGAATTCACTAAACTTGGAAAGCTTTTTCCAGGTTCCGATGTTGGTTAGAAAATTAATTATCGAATTACGTCATAATAACGCATATAACGCTCTTAAATAAAAGGCGAGTTATCGCGAGCCACAAAAGCGTTTCAAGCGTTTAAAAAAAACATTTTTTATTTTGGATAAGCACATTGTAATCGAACATGTCGGCACTCTATTTTTAGATAGTCAAAAGGTCTATCTACAGACTAGTGACGTACGTATCGAGTCGTTTTATTCGGTTCTGTTTCACGGTCTACGAAGCGTAGCAGCGTAGCACTTGCTACGGCTCTACGAAGCGTAGCACTTGCTACGGGTCTACGCGCTACGTAAGTGGCGTAGCGGTGTGTCTAGGAACGATTTAGATGACATTATAAAAAATGAAAAAGTTCATTTGCTAAATACCCTATAGATTTAATGCCTGTTTTCACAAGGGTTACAATACTTCATCTGATATAGAACCCGCGTAAGGTAACACTTTCCAGCTATGAGCAATTATCAACTATTCGTGTACGATTTGATATAATTAAGGGCATTGTACCCAAATTCACGCCGCAACACGGTTTTTTTAAAGTCAATAGACCTTCGTTTGATCACAATATCACGTGATGGAAAGTGAAGATGTGGCCGACGGTGTATCACGGTAGAAATACATTATGTGTTATACCTACCTCAACAAAAACCACCTGTGTAGACCTTATTTGCATGTATTTGACGCAATAAATGTTATTTACTCAACTGCGCGGCGACACTCAATACGTGTGTTTTCCATGAAACGTTATATCTAAAATATCGTTTTCTATGGAACTCCCGATCTCATATGATAAATGGGCACATATATTTTTACTGAAAAAATACACTTAAGGCGTGGATGTATCTGAATTGACTTCGGTTGGGTTTCGTTAAAACCTTTTTTCTTCGTAATCTTTTTCGAAAAAGTTTAAAAACATATCTATATAAAGATATACGTCAAAACTAGATTTTAGCGCTTACGCCGCTCTGCTCTGTCCCGCTCCTATGAACGCGAAATCCTATGCCTATCTTTTTTACAAAATGGCGTCATAAGTCGCCTTCTCATGTATTTTTTAATGTAAATAGATCTACATATTCGTGCCATCGATCGAGTGGCCTAGAACTTAAAGTAAAGGAAGTAATGGTTTAATAATTTGAGTCATTTACGTATCCTGTGACTTTTAACATCTGTTCACCGATACTTTCACGACCAACCCGTTTTCATCCGTCCAAGTGAATAATTTACAATTATTAATTAATGCATCTTTCTTGTTGTACAGTTTTTCAAACGATGGATAGGCAGTTTGTTTGCACAGTTGTAAACGCAGATACAATTTATATTAGTAATAATAAATGAACTACCTAACTGCAGACTTAATGGGATAAGCTCTGGTTTAGGACGTCTAGAAATAGAACTAATTAATTAATATTACTGTATATAAACTAGAGTTTATTAGTAATTTACTTTATTACAACTAGTACCTACACTTATAAAACTAATAATTATTATTATAATAGTAATAATTATTTTATTTCTATATAAAACCGTCAAGTGTTTGAGACAGATGATGATAATAACTATTGCCTGTATGATTTTATTTAGTTTGTGTTTATCTAAGAAATCTGACGCTTTAGGAAATTATGTTACAGGATATTTTTTAATTGTTGTTGGTGTCTTCTATCCAAATTTTATACTAGGAAACCCTTAGCGCGCCTTTTAAAATAAAAAGAGTTATATCTTATTTTGTTTTTTAGTCCTGTTTTTTTTGTATTGCTGTTTAAAAAAAAGATACAGTGTTTTTGTTTATATTAAGTACTTTTATGTAGTAAAAATATTTATTATATTTCATACGTATTAATTTTATTTAAATTCTTATGTTTTGTATTTAATACGAATTACGCCACCGTTAACATTTTTAAGTACCAATCCTATCCATCCGAAGGTTGCCTGGAAGAGATTGCTTAAATTCTATAAAGAGAAAGCAGCATTGCCATACAGCTAGGCAATGCAGCTAGTGTCTTGGGCACGCGCGCGACTGGTATTGATATGGATCAGTTGAGCTACCTGTAGATTGTTGCAACAGTTTTCAGTTAGTTCAATTGTTTCTATTGTAAATACTAGATTTAATTTAATACTATTATTTGATTGTAATTTTCTTTCATTAAAAAAATATATAAAAAGAAAGTCAGCTATTTATGATAAGAAAAAATATATGTAAGGATTGTTCCATCCTTGATTTCTTACTCTACCTACTCTACAATCAAATAAGTACCTCACATGAGACCTTACTTCTGTCGTCTGCGTCTGACATTGAGTCATATACAAAAGACTTCGGGGGTAGGAAGGGGGTAAAGGGTAGGGTGGTAACAAATGAATTCAATTCACAACACAAAAGCTACCTAAGTACTTGTTTCACGAGTTACAACTTTACAAGTGGCTGGTTTGATTGAGGCTTCGAATTAGTGTTTTGTATAAGGTTTGAGAGATTTGATAACATTGCTTTTGGCAGGCTTGTTGAGTCAACAAGATGATGGGTTAGATTTTGTAGGTTTATGTATTGAGCATAGCTTCGGTTTATAGAAATTTATTCTCAAAAAGACACAATGTCGCTTACATGAGAAAAGTGTTATTCTATAGTAGGTATAAAATAAGTAGGTAGGTCGTGTTCGTATGTACAGGTATTACTTGAATACCTATCCAATGCTTCTAGAAATAATTATCTGACACATGTTCCTTTAGTTATATATGTTCCTATAGTCTGTAGTATAGCATGATGGATAGTCAGTTATTCTCCTGCGTTAGGGTACGTTTGCGCAGCAGATCTGTTTGTAGATGACCGCTTTTTACTTTTATTTTTCGCTTCTGGAAACAAACGTTTACTGGATCTGGAATACTGTCAGCCGGGCGATAACGGTAAAATATCCATATTATATATTATGGACCAGAACAGCGGAACAAATATCTGCAGATCGTGCAAACGTTTTCCCAAGGCGGAAATCGAACCCACAACCTCCTGCATCGCAGGCCCACCGCGCCACAGAGGTTGTCGATGACTAGACCTTGTGCCACACTAATAGCATAACTAATGCGAAAGTTTGTATATTAGGATGGATGAGCGAATCAGGCTTAAAAAATTATCTAAGCCTAGAATCATACATTGGCTATGTATGGCATAGCTTTTATCTCGTTATTCAGTTCCTATGGGATAGAAATAACCATGGAACATTTCCATAGAAACATCGCGTGCGAAGCCGCGGGCAGAAAGTACTTTAGTAAAAGGAAGATAAAATTGGCTTTTCTATCTAATTTCTTATTTGATCATAATTACTATTTGTAAAAGATGTATGAGGTAGGTACTTTGATTTGTCTAACCACTTATTTTGTAAGCCTAAGGAAATAAAGTTATTGAGTTTGAGTTTATCCTCATTTTGTCTACGCTATCTATCATGTTTGAACTACAATAAATTGAGATCGTGAACTCCCGTTCGCGACCAAGTGTTGTGATTGGCCACCTGTTGGAAAGAGTTGGTCTAACCGTGCCAAAACACAAACTCCCAACACCATAAAAGATATTGCAATGACCTTGTTGGGCAATCACTAGAACGGTTAAGCTTAGTTTGACGATAGTGCTTCTAAAGCTCCGCCCACCCCTTTGAGTGTCTAAAGCTCATTTCACTGCTCATTGCAGCAGTCTACGCACGCCTTTCTCTTGAAATAGAACATACCGTCACGCAATGAAACAAGATCCGTCAAGTGCGAGTATAACTCGCGCGCCGAGGGTTTCAAACATTTACCAATTGATTATACTAATAATTAGGATATACTATTATAGGTACCAGGCTTTGCCATTTTAATAATACTGAAAAATACTAGGTATTTCAGATGGATCGCTCTGCAAACTGAAGAAATAAGGGGGACTTTTTGATTCTGATAATTTTTTCGACTTTTTTCAAAATATTTCGAAAAGAATTAAACCGACAAAAAATTCAAAAACGGTTTTGAAATGCACAAACTGATACCTTTCATTTAATAGCCCTTTTGCCCCCTTAGGGAATTGAATTTGAAATTTCAACATCACAGTTTGCGACGAAAATTTTCAATTTCATGTTTCATTGATTTATATTTTTTATGTACGGAATAAATCGAGCCTCAAATGAGTTCACTTTACGCATTCGATGATGAGATGAGAAGTATCATCAGTTCCATGATACTTCTCATCTCATTATCGTAAAATAATTAAAATATTAAAAGTAATTTTTTTCTAATAATACTCGACATTAATCGACATTTTTAGCGTTCCGTACCCGAAGGTTGAAAAATGGGACCCTATTACTAAACCTTCGCTATCTGCACGTCCATCTATCCATCTGTCCGTCTGCCATGAACCGTAAAAGGTACAGGTACAGTTCGAAATTTCTCGGAGTGTGCATTTCTCTTACTGCTATAAAAATAAAATATGAAATTGAAATAAACTAAATTAGATACCAATCACCGAAGTTAATTAGGTAACGTCGGGCGCGGTCAGTACTTCGCTGATCACGTCTTGTATTTTTTTTTATTTAAAGAAAAACCGATTTTGGGTTTTCTTTTAAGAAATATTTTTATACGATGTTACGGAACCCTCCGTGTGCGAATTGACTCGCACTTGGCACTCGCACTTTATGTGTGCTAGCCTCGACTTTGAATTTATACATACCTAGTACTAGTGTAGTTACAACCAGGCAATTTTCTAATGAGTAGGTTAGTAGTTCACCTCGACCAATGTAATATTGTGATGGAAATGCTCAATATGCTCATATAAAATATAAATAATCTACAAATTTTATCTCAGTAATTTTTAACAGCTGTTTCTGTCCCGTCTCGCCGAGTGAAAAACACGATTAGATTGTACTCGGTAATAATTTAACTTCAAAGTGATTTGTGAATGCCGATCGAAATGGCTACGTGACGAGTATCGTTATTTATTTGCCGCTTATAAATAGACTTTATTAAAAGCCAGGATTCTTGCGTCGGCTTAGGCGTAGGTGTACGTGAATTAAGTATTCAAGTAGGTACTAAAATTAAATAGGCATTTTATTTTGCAAACCTAATAGAGAGATCTTAATAAAAATTACTTATTCTAGGTTTTAGGAGCCCTGTTAGGGCGCCATGCAACTTGATAAGCTAAACTAATCACTTAATTACATATCACAATTATACTGCCTAAATAACTATTCTTAATACCGACAAAAGTATTTGCTTACTACGAACTAGAGAATAAAGAGTGCGTCTGTTTTTGCGCGCACATTTCGTAAGTTCTTTTAGCAACTTTTTAACCTATATTATCAACACCGTGGTAAGGTTATAGACTACTACGCAAAATCGCGTATATTTTTTGTAGATACACAAACTTAAATATTGTCCCTAAATACAGGTAAATTAGTTCTGGAAAATTCAGCGGCGTGATAAAATGCTTGACACTCCAGTTCAGAAATCACGCATACAAAAAAACACGTTATATTTCACTTTACCCCCTCACCCTTGTGATATTTAGTGATTTTCCTCCCCCATTTGGAGGCTCTCGTGATTATTGGATGACCCCTTTGTGCAGTTATCAAATGTCCTATGCACTTGGTTGGTCTCTGTTGGGACTGGCCGCTGCAACGCTGTGGCCGAGGATTTCATCATCATCACTATGAACAAAGAGTTTACAAAAATTTCTCCTTGTCTTTTTCTTATCTCCTTGTGGAATCTTTGTATCGCAGAGCAGCTGTTGAGTCGTAGTGAGAACGGATCTACCTTTCGATTCGGATTTGGGTTAGAATCACATGCGAAAACTTCACATTTTCGTGATCCCTTACTTCCAAAGATTAATATAAATAAATAAATTGGTACTTAATAGTCAAGTTTTATTTTACAACTCTAATACAATTTATTTCTTATACTAGTGGTCCGCTCCGGCGTTGCACGGTAATATTCTAGTCTATGTTCATCAGATATAATGTAGGATTCTTTTGGAGAAAGAATTTTTCAAATAGGTCTAGTAGTTTGGGAGCCTATTCAATTCAGACAGACAAACAGTTAAATCTTTCATCTCTATAATATTAGTATAGATTAAATAGAAATCCCAGCGAAAGGATCACATAACATGGTGTCCTCTCAGTTAGAGGTGTCACAACATGGAAAACATATTACTCGGCTAACAAAAAAATACCTGACTTTTTTTTTAACTCAAATATACCTAATTTGAGTAAAAATATGGAAAACAATATTATACTGTACCTAATAAATTCTTATCTAATGAGTAGCTAATGAGATCTATTGTAATAATAATTAATTATGATGACCAACTTACCTACAATGTGAGAGGTCTCAAAAATGTCACTTATTTTATTGGTATTGGGAGCCCTGTTAGGGCGCCATGCATGTTGGGCGGTAGCAAAGCTTATAAATAAATACATAATGCTGGACAATTCACACAGCTAGCTCCAAGATAAGCAGAGTTATGGGTGTTATGGGTACCAGATAACTGTTATACATAATATATTTAAATACATACATAGATAGATATTTCTTATTCATAGAAAAGGACCAGAAAACCTTGAACAAATATCCGCAGATTGTACAAAAATTTGTCCCGAGGCGGGAATCGAAACCGCAACCTCCTGCTGAAGATCAAAGCTGAAGTCATTATAATAATAATAATAAGCCTTTATTTCAAACTGGTTTACAATTTTTCAAACAGTAAGTATTTACATTTTAGCATATTAGTTTGTTTGCCGCTTGGCAGAGGCCTCCCCCAGCCTCTTCCAGTCCTCCCTGTCTAGAGCTCTCCTTGTCCATGTTTTGCCTGCTCCCTTGACAAGCTCATCTGCCCATCTAGTGTAAGGTCTGCCCTGATTCCTTTTCCCTTCTCGGGGAAACCATGTTGTTACTTCTTTGCTCCATTTATCTGTACCTCTCATTATGTGACCTGCCCAGCTCCATTTGAGCTGAAGTCATTAAGGCGCATACAGCACCTAAACTAGCGCCACCACCTACTTTATGTTATTATTCCGTTTAACAAAGGAATTTTCAAAAATCCTTCTTCCAGTTTGTGATACCTATCATAAGCTTTTTTTTAATGCCTCTGTAATAGTTTTATTCTATTTAGTTTAGGAAGAGATACGAAAATAGATTTTGGTGGCCACCAAGTGCAACTTCGTATCTCTTCCTAAACTAAATAGAATAAAACTATTACAGAGGCATTAAAAAAAAGCTTATGTTAGGTATCACAAACTGGAAGAAGGATTTTTGAAAATTCTTTTGTTAAACGGAATAATAACATAAATTAGGTGGCGGCGCCACTTTGGGTCCGGTATGGGCCTTAATTAAACTTAACTTCTAAGAGTTAATAATCTAAAATGTAGGTTTACTTAAGTTCATTTAATATTAATTTAACATATCGTCCATTAAGTATTGAACTTACCCAAACGTATATTTTAGAATAAACTTTTGCCCTAAAAGCTACATGTAGTAAAATGGTACCTATTGTATTGACGCACGCACGAGAGGCATTATTTATTCAGATTTTTTCAAGCACCTACCATTTATTTATCGTGAAATGATAGCCTTTGGGAAAAAGGTTTCTATTTTTTTTATCATTCCAATAAAGGTGAGTTTCTAAAGTCAAAGTTAAGTCTACTTCGAAGACTTCGACAGTTAAATCAATATCTACGGGACGTCGAGGCAGGTTTGATTTGGGTTAGGATCGATATACATAATGTACTTGCTTACAAAATGTAACTAATTTTACCTTCATCGTTTTACCTTCTATTTTTGCGTACAGACATTGAACCTTGTCGAACTGGACAAGGTTTCTAATGAGTTAAAAAAGGAACGTTTTGGTATTTTCAGCCTTTCATCGCTCGAACACCTTACTTTAACCGAGGTAGCTGCTGTATCTTTTGTGTTTTGTAAACACCTTTTCTGCGATCACCATCAGCCTCCTAGTGAGTAGGGGGGAGTAGGGGCCCCCTCCTACTCCACTACTACGGTACGTTCATCAGCGGACTATATAATGTGTGCCGAAGTATATCGCTTCGGCAACTCGGTTTACAAACCCAGGACTTGGTTTATAAATAATTTTGAAATTTATTTCTCTAAAAAGAAAAGCGATGGATCGAAACGATATAGAAAACTCCCAAAGCTTTGTATCGAATGTTTATAAATAGGCTGGAGACATTAATAACGACCCTGACCTTGGATCGATCGGTTCGTCCAGTTTATTACGAACCGATGGCTACGCGGTGGTAAATACTTCGATAATATCGGAATTACACGTGTTTCATACAATAATCCACTCAACAAATGTAATGGAAGTGTCGCTGATATACGACAAAATAACAGTTTTTCAACCGACGAAAACACGGAGCTGGTTCTCAAGTCGACGCGTATATTTTTTTATGTCATCAAAACCGGAGACTTTGTAAAAATGTATGCATGGTCTATACATTTTTACTAAAGTGATGATTCTTTCACTATTTCAATATCAAATATCAATAACGTGTCAAATTTTATACTATAAACAGGTTTATAAACAGAAATTATTATCTAATAAGAAACAAGGTATTGATTTGGTCCACTTTAATTTTTTGTCCACTAGTGGAAGAAGTGGAAAATAAACCACTAGTAAGTGTATATAATAATATGACTTAACAACAACTTTGACAATATATATAGAGAATGATCCCGAGGTGGTCCCATGTAAATTTTATTGCAGAGGGATTTGTATTTATCCTGTAAAACTTTAAAACCACCCTAGCAACCACCTAATGTGACAGTTCGAGACATAGATGAATACTATTTACCGAAATTTGAATTCGGCTATAGATATCTTATCTTATCTATAGTTTTTAAAATAGGCTAAATTATTATCACGAAATGCATATGAAAGTGTACCTCAGCCTCAACAGCCTTTAATGGTCCACTGCTGGACACAGGCCTCCAGCTGTTAATCGCATTATTGGCTTTTATCTCATGAGGGGTAGTGCCCATAATCCCCATGCTGGGCATGCGGGTTGGGGATCGTAGTAGTTCGGTGGTAGATCTATTCTGCAAGAGGCGCTGCTGCCCCCGGGTGTATGTCCCTAAGTCGCCTCTTACTTACGACACCCACGGGAAGAGTTGGTGCTAATTTTAAGCCGGCACCACAGTGCTCAGTGACAGTCTATCTATATGGTACTTAAAACAAAACCTCAATTTTTAAAGTCTTTCTGAGATAATATTTCTTATCCCGGAAAAACTCGCAGTAAAAGTAAACTGGGACAGCATAATGTACTCTATTTCTTGTGAAAGTAGCGTGTCACGGACAGAAGGTAGCTGTGACAACAGCGAGTTTTTCTATAGGGTACTTTACTTTGATAGGTAAGGGGAATAGTAGGTACCTAAATCATGTTGGTTGACTACACACTTCCTTTGCTGCGGTCGTTTGCACACTATAAGTATCGTTTTCTGCCCCCCTGTCATGGGGATTGTTGTCTAGGGTAGTATAGACAATAATGACATCGCATCGCCATACATTGCGTACATTTTTGGAGTGAAAGGAGTGAATTTCAAATAACTTATGCATTCTATGAAAAACTGACGTAAATTTTCTCTATTCTACCCTAGACAATAATCTCGTGCTAGGGGGGCTGATGAGATTTTTATTTCCATGTAAGTACTGATAGGTATACTTACCGAGGGTTTCGAACATTTGCCAATTATACAAATATACTATACGCACCGGTAAAAAATTTTAGACTGTAAATTTTTCGTCATTTTTCACAATATTTCAAGTATACTACAGAAATTTTGTGTTTTGAAACTGTTTGAAATGTACAAACTAATATTTTTCATTTAATACAAATGAAAAGTGCTCGGGTAGGTGGCGCATCTTTCGAAAACAACCCAACTTGGCAAAAATCGCTGCACCACCATTAATTCATCTAATAGACGAATGTAATGTACCTAGATGGTTAACATTACATTCATCTATTAGCTAATTTAATATCAAAATAAAAGCGTCACACTGCGAATCTAATCAAAGCAAGTTCTCACCTGTAATCCCTGCCTACAAAGTTTTATTAGCAATTAGTGAGCTCCATTACAGAGATAAATATAGCCTACCGGGTAGAATCTATCAGTAGATTAATATACTATCTACTGATATATTCTACCCGTGACTTCTCTTATGGATTCTACAGTCTATCTACACACTAAAGCAGTTGTCACTACCATGCATGCAGAGGCTACGCACGTATGTCTATTAGCTCTGCTTTGCAAGTAAACGTATGTGATAACGTCCACTGCAACACACGAATACGAAATTAATGACGTCATTGCTACACGCGTGGCTTACTTGAAATGGCACCCACGCAGCTCAATGCTGTCAACGGTATCCACGCGGTACACGTAAACCGGCAACGTACACCCACAAACGTATACACACAGAAAATGCGAAGCGTGGTCGTGCATATCGTGGGTCGGCAACACAGCCCGGCGCAGTGTGGGTTGTTCTGACATTTTAGTGAGTTATTCCTGACTCGTCCCACGTATGTCTAGTGGTCACAGCAGCAGAGTGTTTTGTTAATTTGTTTCGACTTTGGTGTGTAAACTCCAGCCAAATTCGGTTACTGGTTATGCCGTGAAGAAGTAACACAAAATGTCTTTGACATACAAATTATGAAGATTAATTATTGTGATGAATCTAATCAGAGACATACAGAATAACTTTTGTATTTATAAATTGGTATGGATAAATTGGTAATGGATTCGCACATTTTTATCTAGCTATTGCATTGTTATGTATGTGCCATATTACGTGTGTATGGAAATAGGACTGTATAAGGCTGCCAGGCACCAGCGTATTTACAAAGGTGCTCTATGTCTTCTTCGCGGAAAATTCGAAGAATGTTTCGGATTTTGTCATTGATTTAATTCAGTATGATCTGAATTAAATGAGGCAGGCAAATATTTATATATATTCATCCGAGATATGATTATTGTAACAAACTTACCTTCTGAGAATAATAATATTATTTTGGAAGTAGGAATTACCTACCCTTCCTACAAGTTGTTTTCTATTTATCTATTTCGTACTTATGACTTCTCACTGTGATATAAATGCTTGGATGTTTATATTCATTTGAATATTTATTACCTCAAATTAAGTTACTGAACGCATCGGGCTAATATTTTTCTAAGATATAGTTCTACTGCGAAAAAAGTGTGTGATGCCGCGGGTAGGATCTAATCCTGCAAAAAAGGACACTTTTTTAACAGTTGTAACTATAATACAATTACCTAGGTATTCTATAGAAAGTTTCCATGGCTAATAAATACTGGAAAATTTAAAATGTATTAACATAAAAGCTCTCCAAGGTATATTACTAGAGAAGTAGATTATGAAAAAATAAAATATTCAACTAGTTGCTGGCCGCGGCTTCGCCCGCGTTGTTTAAGTTTATTTATGTCCCATGGAAACTGATTTATGGGATATGTTATATTGTTACCTTGGCCTATGTTATACTCTCCATCATTTCAACTAACTCTATGCCGAAAATCAAGTCGAATGGTTGCTTAGTTAGGGTGTGAAGGGAAGACGAACAAACAAACGAACACTCTTTCGCAGTTATAATATTAGTATAGATAAAACATGAAATTACTCTCCTTCTACAGCGCGTCACAGAATAAAATGGCATGTGCCAGCCCTAGCGTACGGAAACGGATATAGTGTGCTGACGTCATTCGCGGCAATCGATTTATCCCGTAGCGCGGCCGGATTTAGATATCTATAGGTAGCTTTCATTCTAGATTTATGTAGGTTCCTACCAACTGGGTCATCATCAGCTCGTAAATGCCCAATGCTGAACATAGGCCTCCCCAAAGCCACAAATAGCGCTCCTGGGCCGCCTCCATCCATCGACTCCTTGTAAACTCCCCAACAGTTATCGGTTCTGGGAGTTATTATGGCCTGCGCATCCGCCCCGCAAACGGGTAACTAATCCTGAATTAGTTAACTCGGTTTATCATTATAACTAGTCTGTATTTTAAAGTTCATAAATTTCAAAGGTCTTAAATTGCAAAGATTGCCCAAGACCAACTCTTGGGCAATCTTTGCCATTTAAGACCTTTACAAACTCTATGTTTTTTTAATTTACATTACTTGTCAATTTGTGATCGATCAATAAATATTGCTAACAGTTTTTAAAGTCGTCGAGTTTCAAGTGAGTTTTAGTTATTTGTGGTTTGTTTACAAATATTCTATACCAAGTTTGGCTAGTGTATATATAAAGCATAAGTACCGGTAAAACCGTGTGTCCGTTACGATTGAGAGTCCACATTAGAATTTCATGTTTCTGAATACGCTATTGTTTAGTTAAAGTTCTGAAACATTCGTTAGGTCTCTAATTTGTAAAAGTATCCAGTCAATAGTTACAACAAGTTTTATGTGGTCCCTCAGACCGACTCAGACGTGGCCTGGACATTTGCATATCTCAATAACTGATCATCAGCCTTCTTTGTATAACCCCACTCCGCTGGTCGCTCGACTAAAAATGGTCTCAGTTGTAAGTAATTTGAAGGCTGCCTGAGACAATGCTCAAAGCTATAAAGCCGCCTATTAATTAACGTAATCACCATACCATTACAATAACACTCCCTTTGAGATGATTTAGAGATGAATAAAAACATTAGAAAAACTACACAAATCACTAAAAGTGTTGGTTCATCCTTTTATTTACAAATCCTTTTCCTCGAACACATTTGACTTGAATAGATACCTAATGGCATTAGCGAAAGGAGCGCGGATTCATGCGAAATTTAACTGTAATCGAATTTCAGAGTTCCAAATAAAATGAAATGTTTTGCCTGAACTTTTCCAAAGTCATTCAATATTTCAGGTGAGTTTGGATGAGTTTAACAGCTGACGTGGCTTGGTGGTGGTTGGTTCTTCATATTATACTAGTGGGTTCATAAAGCTTCTATACATTGTTATTTAAGACAAGGTACTAAATTACCTTTACACTTTATATTGGGGCTAAAATAGCGTCACATTTTAAAGGATATTAAAAATAATTTCCTAATTTTGTAGCTTTTCTAAGGCTTTCATACTTAATAATAGCGTTAACCAATATCAATAGCTATTCTTGCTATTTTTAATATGTACCTAAGTGAAGTCTTAGGAAAATAGATCGAAGTATACAGGGTCATTGAAAAATCTAAATTCCAAAATATATTATTTCTACTTCGCAATGAACAAATAACCAATAGTTACTTACCACCAAAACGTCAACACAGTTTTCTAAAAGTACCTAAACTGAAAATGAAAAGACTTGTTTACATCGAATATCAATTCATAAACCTATTTTCGTATTAACCGCGCAATTAATTTGGGATCCATTAGGAATTTACAATTGACGTAATGTTCGTAATTAAATTACCAAAACCATTTAGGAGGCTCGCCCAAACCAGTCTGCCCTTTACAGCTTGAACTATTGTAGACTTGGTATGGATGCAGGGCGGCAGGTCAGCTAATCGTGGTAGATAGTTTCTTTAAATGAACAGTGATTTGAAGAATAATGTAGTCTGCTAACGGCGAAAAAAGAGCCTTTCAAGGGGCCCATACAACTATTATTTTTTTGTGAAAAGGATAGACATAGTAAAAATCAAGTTTTAGCTTATTATCTATTTATTACTTAGGAATTTATTTTAAAAACCGAAACATATGAAATGTTATTTAAACTTAGTTTATTACCATGCTTATTTTCAAGATCTTAACTTGTGTATTTATTGAGAAATTATGCTTTTAGTAAGAATTTATAGGTAATTTTGCGATTTTCTTCTATCACGAAAATCTAATGGAATCCTGTTTTCGAAACATATCATCGATAGAGTAAATCCTGAACTTTACCATAATATAAATTTCAAAGTTGAATATTTAGTAGTTTGGAAGATTTAATGTCAACAAAAATTGTTTTGCCTTCCTGTTGAACAAATACTAACTATTGTGATTGCTACTGTATATTGATACTGTTTAGAGCGTTTTTATCGCTTTAGTTGATAGGTTGCGCCGGTTGCGGCGTTAGTATTGACCCCTCCAACTCAGCTCGTGGATGCCGTTAGAGCCGACAAAAGTCATCAGCTTCCATATGTTATTATGTATATTTTTAACGCCTCCACTGTGATTGCCAAACCACCTACCAGCGGCGTGATGATTGCAAACAAGACACCTCTAAGTCAAAATGGCAAAATTTTTAGTATAACTACGTGAAACCGCTTCCATTTCGTGTAGCACCGCCATACTTTATTTTCTCAATCCAGGCAACCAGAACATGGTTGCTTGGAAGAAATCGCTTTAAGCGATAAGGCCGTCAAATATAATGCAACAGCATTATATTTGACGGCATATTAAAGAGCAATCTAACAAGATTGCTCTTTAATATGTAAAATTTAAATCTGTTTTTTTAAAGTTGATGAATAAAATATTCACTATCTATAATCTATTGTTAAGTTTTTGAAAGTTTCATGTGAATAATCCAATTTGAATGAGTTTTCAATGGTTAACTTGAGCCAGTATACAATATAGAGCGAAAATATATTTCAACTTTTTTAAACATACAGAACTATTTTGGAATTATATCTATACAACAATACTGTAATGTTTCTAAATAGTCACAAAACGCATAATCACGGTAATGTTATCTTTAGCAGAATCATTGATTCGGCACAAAACTTATAAGGAGGGTAATCCTCTAGAGGTTAGCACTACGTAGGAAGGTGATCAAGGAATGTTTCGAGGCTGAATCGCAATCCGCAGTGAGTGATAGTTCTAACTTATCTATTTTGATTGATCCGAGTACCTCCCACGTAATTTAATGAAGAGAGTAGAGTTTTAAAAATAATATTTGAGATGTTTTCAGCCAATTTAATAAAATAACATCCTACAAGCGCCTACGCCAAATCGTCATACTTACATTACTTCAAAGCTCTTTAAAGAGGTTTCAGCCTTTTTATGCAGATTATCCAATGAATGATTTTAGCTTCGAATTAGAGTATAGTGTATAGCCAACTAACCTTATTGCTCCGGTTCATTTTATGCATTTTGAAAGGTCGGTACCGCCATCGACAAACATAGAGATAGAGGAGTAGAGATCTTCTGAATGAATTTCGTGGTGACGCAATTTTGCGAAAAGGATGCATAAGATTTTAGCGTATAGGAGCGAGAAGGAGCAGAGGGGCCTAAGCTCAACAATCAAGTTTATGCTGATTACCAATTAATCAGGACATTTATTTGCCACCATATGGTGCCTATGGTGGACTGAACTGAAGAACTTTAAAAAGAAAACGTCATTCAATATGACTTGTGTGTTTTTTTAATGATAATTTATCGCTCTTTTTTATGTGAACTGTCTCAAGTAATAATTTATTTACATAAAAAAAATACAACACAAATTATTATTCGGAGTTTCAACCACAAAGAATATGACGATTTATAGGCATGATTTTAGGTGATTTAAATAATTAGTAGGTAGTATAGTAGATATAAATAGTTTCAAATTAAATTTAAAATAATTTCAGCAACCGTGAACACTTCAGTCTTTCAGTCTACCAGATAAATGTAGTCATCTTGCGAGACGTCATGCATGGGTAGCGTTGTCCCATTCGCACTTCGGTCTAAGTACGTCTTTCCATCTTTGTTGTTCATATGTATGTATATTGCACAAGATTGGAAAAAGTGTGTTTTGCGTTTAGTTAAAACTTATAACACAACACAGGCCATTTGTTGAGTTAGCGCTTGGGGAACGTACCTACTCTATCTTCCGAATTTCACTTAGAAGTAAAATTGTATCACACCAATATTATAAATGCGAAAGTATAGATGGATGGATAGATGGATGTTTGTTGCTCAATCACGTCAGAACGGATGAATTTGGAAACGGGAACTACGCGGGTGAAACCGCGAGGCTCTGCTAGTATGGTATAGAATAGACTGACAGATATGCTGGAGTGGTGTAAAGACTACCTAAGGAACCGTCTACAAAGTACGTGTAAATTTTTTTAAACTTCCGCGATCTGATAACATATTTAAGATTATTTATTGGGTATTTATCGCGTACCTTGCTTGCATTTAGTGACAGCATTAACATCACTGAAGGAACAGCACAGGGATCAGTTAAAGGCCCTCTGCATAATTTGACGTATGTCAATGGTCTTATCAATGTAAGTAAGCACTGCACGGTATACCAATATGCTGACGATACCTGTATTATGGCTGTATATTTGTATATATTTGTATATTTATTTAATCAACCGTAGGTATTATTATTGATACACTTGATATCGTTAATATTAACAAAATTTGCTTATATTAACATGTTAAATTACTTACTTAAATATAATTATTTTAAAAATAAAGATAAGTAAATAGCCTACAGTCAGAAACAAATTGGTAGGAAAGTAAATTAATTAAAATAAATTAATGACAAAGAGAAACTTAGCTGCTGTAAAGGGGCATTGTCAAATTAAATAGGTATAAATAATGCTGTTGATAAGGATCTTTTAATTGCGCAAAATAGATCCAAGAACACTTCACAGCTTTTCGAAAGTGGTCACGTGATTCAGGCCTGGTCATTAATGGAGATAAAAAGAAGCTTAGTCATGGCCATTCTTGTCAAAATTATTATCCTGACAGAAAAAGCTTGAAAGTTGTGTCACATAGTCACGATCATAGACATAGAATTTTTTCACTATGGTCACGATTGCCTACACTCATCGAACAAATGTAACTACGAAGAAAGACTGTCAAATAATTGAGCAAATGAAACCTTGGACCTTGGGCTAGTAATAGACAATATATCTACTGTGCGACGCACATATTACATATAAAACCTGCAATAAACTGAGAGCTATTTAATTAAGGCAGTGAATCGTAAATAGATTTTAATGGCCACCAAGGGCAACTTCGATTCACTGCCTAAACTAAATAAAATAAAAGTAATACAGAGGCATTAAAAAAGCTTATAATAAGTATCACGTACCTACTGTGCGAAGGATTTTTAATTTATTTATTTTAGATTTTTAAATTAAAATAATAAGATGAAGTAGGTGGCGGCGCTAGTTTGGTTGTTGTATGCGCCTAAAGCCACAACTAACCAAAAACATGTTTCGGACAATAAATTATATCTATCTATTTTACTTAGTGTGCCGCGTGATGACCGAAAGTGTAGCAAGTCGAAAGGTGACTCGGCAAGACCAAAGACTGATAAACCGAATTTTAAATTTAGAGTTACGTATTTCCAATGTTCTTTATTTTTGTTTTCTTTCGACGAAGATACAATATTATTAAATTAGCTTGATTAGTAAGTGCTGTATTTTGTATGGTGCCATACCTCTATGGTTGCACTGTATTTTATCAATAGGGTACGTATTTTTATTATTGTGCCCCAAGTAAATGAAATTCTCTTCTACATAATCGAGCTCTACCTTCTATTGAGTGATATTGATTCAGTTAGAGGACCTCACTTGGCTGAAAACGTCCTAGTTTGAGCCCCGCTTTAATTGAGTTAGATTCCATCAGCTGGAGATAACTCAATGAATCTCGTTCGAGATGAAAGGAGCATGTAGAAAATGTTTTTCACGTTTTAAAAGCAAAATTAAAACTCTCAAAAATTGATGATTTTTTACATTCAGGAAGTAGGCATACAGTATCTACTGTATATATTAGAATCATATAAATTTAATAAACTTTAGATAACACTGCTTTATCTATGCTGTATAGTATAAAGCTTATAATTCAGTTTAAAAAATATGACATTACATATCTATTTCTATGATCACCATCATCATCATCAGCCTACATTAGTCCACTGCTGGACATAGGCCTCCCCTAAAGAACGCCATAGCACCCTGTCTTCAGCTTGCCGCATCCAGCATCTGCCAGCAGTCTTACGCAACATTGTAGATACTTGGTAAGTATCGATGGTACCAACTATAGATTAACTTTTTTATAATCAATAGACCTTCGTTTGATCACAATAACACCTGACAGAAATGACGATGTGGCTGACGATGTATCACGAAGGTCTAGAAGACACCCATTCAGTCCTGTTTTGATGAGACCCAGGTGGTAATTGACTGGAAAAACAGCAGCAGTGTGTTCCAAATCCAAAACTAAGCGATACGAATGATGAAGGTAGATGAAAATTGCAAGCGCGTATGAAAGGTCTACCTACTAATACCGAAACGGTACGTATTGCCGTTGGCTTTCGAGTCTATTTCCTGAGTTTGGAGACATCGAATGCTTGCCCAGGGTAGCGACAAAGTAATTAGAGCTGTCTAGATGACGTTTCAGAATACTACGGCAGCATACCTCTCTTGGAGGTAGCGGCATGGCCGAATGCCAGCGATAAATCTAACATTTATTCGGCTCAATGCTAGATTTCGTTTGTAAGCAAAAAGGCCAAAACAGCACCTAACTTTAGATTTTATATCAAACGGGATTTAATCCGGTTTTCCCAAAGTTACGAAAGGTCATAATAATTGGAGTTTGATAAACTTTTTAACGTTAAAAAGCCTTCTAAAACCAGTCACGTAGGTCTCAGAGGCATTTCAATCAGCGAATAACGTATGCTATTTCATTCTATTAATAAATTGTTTTCCTGGGCACGTACTACGTAGCGATGTGCCCTTTAGACCTTTCGCCTCAAATGGAAATGCGAAATTATACTTTGAAGCATGTTATAGGCAAATGGAATATCTGAGATTTAAGATTGTAGTGAATATCTCGGGTTCAGCCCACAACGAACGGAGCTATATTACATACTAATATAATAACTCATAGCCAGGTATATTACTATATAAATTCTATAGTAATCGGCGAGTGACCATAGACGCAGCTATAACGTATATTTTTATTACGTCACCAAAATATATGTCGACAGATATAGCATGATATATTATGGTATAGTAAGACATGACGGCCGCGGAGCTACTAAGTGAAAAAATATATATTATAGCAAGCCACCGTCTGTGGCAGCTTGCTATACCGTAATATATAACTTACTATATTCTATTATAATATTATAGCTCCTTCTGTTGTGGGCTTTACTTTTTCACTGGTGCCACCGGTAACCTGTATATATATTACACTGTAGTACAATGTATATAGTTCTTTTCAAATAAACGCATTTTGTGTTTTGATGTGCTATAGCGGTAATTTTTTCATGGTGGATATCATGTTGGTATTCAATATTATAACTATTTATCGGGTTTATCTATTTTTCCCGACGTTTCGACTTTATCCACTACTAATAATAATATTTAGATAATAGAAATATTTTTTATCATCGGTTTCAAAACGCATAGATAGAATGCATAGAAAAAAAGTCATCATGGTCAAAAAAATATGTCTAGTATTTTCATACCAAAGTTTATCAAAAGACTAATTAAACTAGGAATCCCGCAAACTAATTATCTAGAATCCAAAGGGGTAAGTTCGTGCGGTCAAAAGGCTTACGTTATAAAACTTTGTGCGGTTCGCAGAGGATTACTGGACCGAGCGGAGCAGGATCGGCGTTAATTGGACAAAATGGCCAGTTCCGTATATTTATACCTTACTGGCTTTTGTATGTGGCTTTACACGTTGTCGTTCTAGATTTATAATAACATTATTATAAATCTGAAAAAAAAATGAAAAATGGTTTATTCTGTACATAGGTGGGTTACAATAACATGGGTTGGGGTAACATTATTATAAATCTATAATAACATTATTATAAATCTATAATAACATTATTATAAATCTATAATAACATAATTATAAATATATAATATTTAGAACGACACTGTTAGTATTTTCATGATATTCTCTGACTACATGTATGCAAAATAAATCTTACAACTCTCAGTTATATGCCATTGTAAGATTTACTTATTTAAACCATATTAGCAACAAAATTATAACTAATAATAACATTCCAACTTTTTTGGACGAGATCCAAACTTACATCATTTTATCAGATCAGCGCATACACGTCTACTGTTAGACATAGGCCTCTCATATGTCGACCTCTCTGTGGCGCGGTGGGCCAAGGTCCGCCTGCGACGCAGGAGGTTGCGGGTTCCAGTCCCGCCTTGGGACAAATATTTGTACGATCTGCAGGTACTTGTTCCGGGTGTTCTGGTCGTTTTCTATGTATAATAAAAAATATATATCTATGTATTGTTTTGTATTATGTATATCAGTTATCTAGTACCCATAACAGAAGCTCTGCTTAGATTAGGGCTAGATAATGCTGTGTGAATTGTCCAGCATTATAATAATTATAATATAATATACGACAACAAAAATAACGGTCGTGAGCACTCTTCATGCATACAACTAACATTTATAATTGAATTTCATAGCTTCTGCCCCCGACTTTACACACGACTTTTTGGGATAAATTACTTTTACTTATTGTAACTTTTTCTTATTGTACACCAGGTTGCATCTACAGTACAATCCCATGCGAGATGTCAGTGGGAACCGTACCGAATTCCGGGATAAAAAGTATCCTACGTAACCTCGTAGTATGAACTCAAATCATGCCAAGTTTCATTTGAATCCATCTAGTAGTTTCGGCGTATTGCGCAGCCAACAAACAGACAGACAGACATGAAAGAAAATAATTACAGTTTTGGCTACAGTATCGATATTAGAATGCCTACCCATAAAACTTTTCAAAATATCTTCAATATACAGAATTGGACCGTTTTGTTATAATTTTAGTTATGTATATAGAGTTTGCCACGTAGCATCTACACGTGTTTCATGGTATATAAATTCATACATATACCAATTCTAATTTGGAAATAGCGTGAACAAAGTATAAGTGAAAGGCCAGTCGACTTGTGGTTTACCCACTCAATTATTCATGTTAACCCACATGGTGAGCCTAAAATGGCTACCTGATTGTACATAAATCCACGATGGAGGAACCGATGACGAATTTACCCATAAAAATTAATATTTTATTCGACGGTGACAAATTTACCCTCCAAGTATGGAACTTAAAAGTAGCACAAAAAATTAACCGATGACGAATTTACCCTAACCCGAATTTACCCTAACCCCAACATTGATACCAAGCAAGCTTAGGTACAGTTAATCACTGGACAAGGTCAAGGTTCCGAAAGTCTTTTACGTGAAACGTGAAGAAAATACTTTTTTGTAATTTCATATTATATGTACCAAATTCAATAAAACGTCAAGTGCGAGTTAGACTCGCGCATCAAGGGTTCCGTACAAATTCTTTAGCAAAGAAATCAGTCAAATCCAGACGAATAAGGCACAATAATTTTCTGATTTGATAACGATTATGACGTAACTTATTTAGTCCCTCTAACTATTGGCGTCTCGAGACTAAATAAGTTACGTCCAACCCTAGTGTAACAATGTACTATTTTGTATGAATAAACCACAAATTTACGGTTTTCTGATTTTTCCCTTTACTTGTGCTATAAGTCATTGCTTCTTGCAAAATTTCATGGTTCTAGGTCAACGGAAAGTACCCTACAGGTTTTTGGTCCATGGCGAGATTCGAAAATTATTTTTTCTGTGAATATACTAAAAATTTACAGTTTTCGGATTTTTCCCTTTACTTGTGTTATAAGACCTAGCTTCTCACCAATTTTCATGGTTCTAGGTCAACAGGAAGTACCCTAAAGGTTTTTGGTCCATGGCAAGATTAAAAAAATATTTTTTCTGTGAATAAACTACAAATTTACGGTTTTCAGATTTTTCCCTTTATTTTTGCTATATGACCTTGCTTCGTGCCAAATTTCATGGTTCTAGGTGAACGGGAAGTACCCTATAGGTTTTTGGTCCATGGCAAGATTAAAAAAATATTTTTTCTGTGAATAAACTACAAATTTACGGTTTTCGGATTTTTTCCTTTACTTGTACTATAAGACCTTGCTTCTCACCAAATTTCATGGTTCTAGGTCAACGGGAAGTACCCTATAGGTTTTGTGTGCATGTGATTCCCTTGGAAAATTGAAAAAAAATAGACATAAACAGCTGTAACTTTTGATTGCGTTGACTTAGAAGTTTGATTTATGTCGAGGCTTCAAGAGGTTACGAGCCTGCGTATATGATGTGAATATCAACTCGATAACCCTACGCGTTTCTGAGAAAAGTGGGTTGACAGACGGACAGACGGACAGACGGACAGACGGACAGACGGACAGACGGACAGACGGACAACAAAGTGATCCTATAAGGGTTCCTTTTTTCCTTTTGAGGTACGGAACCCTAAAAATCAACATAATGTCAATTACAGGGCAAAATGACTATTTATTCGAAGTTTGTGTTAGTATGGGTTCATAGCAAACGGCTTACAATTATCCCAAAACGACATATAAACCTAAAAAACTTCTACAACTGAATTAGGAAATCCTAAAATACTAATTATTAATTTCGCATGTGATGTTCCTCCTTAAACAGTACGTACAAACGTTTTAAACTATTTAAATTGAGAATATAGACACTTATTATCAAAATAATCAAATCAAATAATGCTGGACGGACAATTCACACAGCATTATCTAGCCCCAAGCTAAGCAGAGCTTGTGTTATGGGTACTAGATAACTGATATACATAATATGATACAATACATAGATAGATGATTTTTTTATTATAAATAGAAAACGACCAGAACACCCTGAGCAAATGTCTGCAGATCGTACACACATTTGTCCCGAGGCGGGAATCGAACCCGCAACCTTCTGCGTCGCAGGCAGACCTTCGCCCATCGCACCACATCGGTCGTCATTATGTTAGTACTTTTGAAAATTGACGTATATATTTATGTATTTGTTCTTGACTGTACCTCATACTTTGTACTCTAGAGATTCAATCAATTCTAATATCTAAAAAGTGCGATAAAAGAAAAAAAAATCGTTCATCACAAGTGATTAAATAAAGACAAAAGTTGGGAATGAGTTGGATGAGTTTAAAACTCGTTTTATGTTTGTTCAGTCAATATTTTGGTATAGGTATTTATTTTGCATTTAAGTTTACTTTTGAAAGTCAAAAAAGTCTAAGCTATGTACGTCTACGCTTCGTAGCTGTTTTGTTTGTAGAGGGTCTACGTGATCGTAGCATGTCTACGATTCGTAGAGGGTCTACGATCTGTAGCAGGTCTACGCGCCGTTACTACGAGGCTACTAAAGAATTTAATAAAAGGGGGTATCATAAATTTCATTTTCTCTTTTTATCGACGTTGTAAATTCTTTTATTTTGAACATCCACCGTCGGCGAATTTTATTTGAAGGTGGATAGGATTAGGTAGGAAAAAATTAAGCTCCGTCATTATTTGAATGAACATCGCGTAAATCTAAATTTAAAACTACGTTTGCTATAGATAACTAATTAGTGGTTCTTTCTTATATTCTCACTACTGTCAAAAAACTAAATTTATTTGACATTAATAGTTTTTGCCCGCGGCTACGCACACGTTGCGTTGTTTCGTCACATTTAAAATTTATTTATATCCCATGGGGCGAAACGTATCCTGTTTTACTCCATGCCTTTCTAGGCTAACTATATCTATACAAAGTTGCAGCCCCATCTATACAGTTGTATTTGGAGTGAAGATGTTACAAACATACATCCATCCAAACTTTCGCATTTTTCTTACCATTATCTTCTTATTAGTTCTTAAGATCTTACTATGTCTTATTTACTAATAGCATTCACAAGAGAAAACGGTTTAAGGGCCCTATCTCATTAGGACACCACTGTGGTGGCGCCACCGGTCGCGCTACCGTAGTTTCTTGAGCTACCAAGCCAGGAACACCAAAACAAACACCTGGAGTGAGTGAGACGCTAAATATAATAAGCTCTAATTAATGTTTGCATTACCAGAGGATGATTTGGTTGCCGGCAGCAAATTTGGTTGCGCAACCAAGCTGATACCAGATGAGGTACCCTCCATAAAACTGTAGACATTTCGTTGATGACCCGACTGGTGGCGCCACTGTGGTGTCCTAATGAGAAAGGGCCCTAACTCCCATCTCGTGCAAGTCACGAGTGTTTCTTTGTTGGCTATTAATTCAGCTTAGCATTGGACTAAGTAATTAGGTCCGCTCCCTCAGGGGTGTCATTAAACAATGCTAATGGCATTCGGTCTTTTAATAGAACTTCTACAATTCTAATAGACATACCTATGTAGTGCTAGTAGCTTAACGTGACTTAATTACTGAGAGCTGGCGCGATCGACTTTTGTTTTTCGTATACTGGAAGATTAGTTTCGTTTGTTTGATCGGTAATCTAATCGGATGAAAACGGTAATTTCGTACCAAGTGGAGCTGTTTTTCATTTTGCAATATTAATCAATTCTATTTGACGTATATTATTCATTATATTTGAACATTCTAGTTGAAGTATAATTTATTCTGTTTTACATTTATAAATTTCGTTTCTTGGAATGGTTTGTAAAAATGTATTTCAAAGTCACAGTCATAAAATTCGTTCGAAAACGGCCCTTTCGTAACTAAGCGAAAGTAGCTCTAGTTGAGTTTTTACTGCGAATTACAGAACAAGAGACTAGGGCTTTTACTATCCACTGCTTATAGTTATACTATGGTATTCAGTATACCTACTCTCTTAGTTGATGATGATGATGTTTGATAGTTCAATTGACAATCAAATAGTCGTGTCATGTTTTACCGATTCTATTTGTTATGATGATATATTTTGTTAAGGCGCATACCCCACCCAAACTAGCGCAGAAACCTACTTTATCTTATTATTCCGTTTAACAAATAAAGTTGCGAAAATCCATCTTACGGTTTGTGATACCTCATAAGCTTTTTTTTTTAATGCCTCTATTATATTTTTATTCTATTTAGTGGAGGCAGTAAATCGAAGTTTCCCTTGGTGGCCAACAAAATCTATTTTCGTATCTCTGCCTAAACTAAATAGAATAAAAAAAAAGCTTATGAGGTATCACAAACCGTAAGATGGATTTTTTTTTTGTTAAACGGAATAATAACATAAATTACCTATGCAAATGGGACAGAAAACATATCAATAATCAATATGATTCTATCTGTTGCGATAGATTTTGAAAGAAAGAAACTAAAAAAAATTAAGAAATGAAATAATAAATAATTTCTTAGTGATGCCCAGAGTGCGGGTAAGCACTGTAACAAAAATTCTTAAAAATAATTACTAACGACAAATTGTTGAAGTAGAGAAGTGAAATCAGTGTGGAATATTTAGTGAAGGTATGCTTTGATATTCTATTTTCTCACACTCAAAATCTTTCCATAGTTTTTAACTCGGTCCAAAACCTCCCATTATAACTCGATCTTGTCATCCTAAAGTATAAACAACCTCGTATTTAATGACGACCTCTGTGGCGCGGTGGACGAAGGTCCGCCTGCGATGCAAGAGGTTGCGGGTTCGATTCCCGCCTTGGGACAAATATTTGTACGATCTGCAGGTATTTGTTTCGGGTGTTCTGGTCGTTTTCTATGTATAAAAAAATATCTATCTATGTAATGTATTGTATGATGTATATCATTTCTCTAGTACCCATAACATAAGCTCTGCTTAACTTGGTGCTAGATAATGCTGTGTGAATTGTCCAGCATTATTTATTTATTTATTAATTAAGTGTTTTAGTCCCTTGTTAAAAAATATACTATTTTAACACACTTGCTCATAAAATGGCTCTTATTTCATCGCAATTAGGCACATAATGACATCTGTAATCAAACTGTGACTTTTTCATAAGGTACAAGTGAGTTATAGGTTTTTTTTATTTTATTGGTTGAGTTGCTTTGTTCTTTAAAAAGTTTCGATACAAAAAAGATCGTGTTCAATAGTACAAATAAACTTTTTACAAATAAACAATTTTATTCACAAGTGTGTTGAAAAATGTCATATGACACACGTGTGTGTTGATGATTACCGTCCTCGGCTCTCTTAAGAACCTCGCCTAACGGCTCCGGTCTCCATAGCGCCTCAGCGGTAATCACCAACATTACACACTTGTAACATAATGCACTATTTTATCGGTCCATCTAGGGATCATTCACCCAAAGTTAAACGAATAATCAAAAACGGATTACATTATTAGTCGGCTGCGTTTATTGGATAATCTTTTTTGTAAATTGATAATAATTATCTAAGTCGGTAAGTACAGTTATCATTATTTATGCCAGGAGCAATGAGATAATTAATCCTTCTGATAATAATTTAATTTAACATTATATTGCTTCCTGATCACGCTTTAAGGTTATCTATCTACCCAATAAACGGAATACTATGAAATAGCAGGATAAGAATAACTACTACCTATTTACTTTAAAAAAAAAACACTGTGGTATTTTTTTTTATTTATCTCTTCTTCTGCATTTTAATCTTTATTAGGTTCAGAAAGTCGTGCCGATTCTGGAAAGCCTTTGTTGAGGAGTTCACCAGCTGCTTCCACGCTACCCTATCTCCGACTTTTCTGCGAGAAGTGGTCACTGGGAGTCCCGTGATCTCCATTGTCTAGATAACCCTCCTGGAGGGCTTTTCTAATTCACTTTGCCACAACAACTAGATTCTTCATGGTACCAGGGTCATTTATCAAAGAGTTTTATTAATGATTCATGACTACCCCATGGTAACCCGTGGAACCCAAATGGTATTTATGTATCATTCATTACACAGGTGGGTTTTTTGAACGGGGAAGTAAGAAGAAGTACTAACCTTAATCAGTGTTGCTACAGGAAAATGATCTTAGGAGACTATCCATAATTTTTCGAGAACTTTTCATCTACTCGTATATATTCCGATATCCACAAAATTTACAGTTCGCCAAAAAAATTTGGACGAAAACTTTTGTTGATGGCAATATGCCAATTGACCCTTGCTGACTGAAAATTTGAACATACACAAAATGAGATTAAACTTAGCTATACACCCAAATTATCTACATCTTTTGACTAACAATCACTTTTTTTAATTTAACAAGTTATTAAATAATTTCACTGTGTTATTTTTCCACGTTACTTTTTTCTTTGAACATGTTTTTGCAGCGAGGCTTTGCAAGGTTCATTGATAGCACTCCTATCTTTTGATAACTTTACCGATAACTTTAACAATTCGGTATCTTTGATAACACTGTATTTTGGTATAAAAGAGGTTCCACTGTTGAAGAAGGCATCATTTGATCACGGCTAAAACCAAAAATGTAAGTACCAATTAATTCTCACAAATATTTCACATCCTTTTCATGACCACAATTTTAATGTTTCATCATAACCATCGCTTTTGTAACGGCCTACCCTTGACATGAATCTCTCATGAGATTTTCTTTTCTCTTTTTATAATTGTCAGTCAGTAATTTCACCTTCATAAAACTGCCGGAATTTTGCTACCCAGTCCTGCGCTATCCTATTGTTTATTGACATTAGACTCAGCAATTCATTATTATTTTACAATTTTCCAGCTAAAAATGAAATTCTTCGTTGCATTCGTCGCTATCGTGGCTCTGGCCGCCGCTAGCCCCCTTAAGCCCGCTACCAGCGAGCTCGGGCAGCTGGAGGCCATCATGGCTGCCATCAACAGCCCGAGCACCGACCCCGCCACCGCCGCGCTTCTGGAGCAACAGCTCGCCGATATCATCGGTGTCGTGCTCCCCGCGCCCGCTGTCCCCGAGGTTGTCCTCCCTGAGCCCGGCGTTCTGCCCATTATGCCGATTATCCTGCCCACTCCCGGCGTTCTGCCCATCCTCCCCGAGCAACCGATCATCTCCCCCATGCCCGTGGTCCAGCCCGGTCCCATCGCTCCCATCAGCCCACCCAGCCCCATTAGCCCGATCAACCCCATCGTGCCTCCCTTCCCCATCAGCCCCGTACATCCCATGCCCGTCGTCGAGCCTACCCCCCTGCCCACGCCCGTCGTCGAGCCCGTGGTGCCCTCTCCCGTCGTGGTCGGTGAGATCCCCGCCGGCAGCTCTCCCCTCGTCCAGATCATCGTGAACGTGAATGACGTAAACGCCGTCGCCCCCGTCGTCACCCCCGTGGCCGGCGCCCAGGAGCCCATCGTCGCCGGACCCGTGAACGTGGTCGAGCAGGCCGACAACATCGTGTCTCCCATCCAGGTGGTGTCCCCCATCGTGGTGAGCCCCGTGCAGGTGGCTGAGCCCATCGTCCCCGGCCCCGTCAACATCGTGGACCACCCCGTGTCCGTGGAGGTCCCCGTGGTCGTCGAGCCCGTCGCCGTCGGAACCCCCATCCTGCCCGCCCCCGTCATGACCCTTCCTGAGGAGCTCAACTAAACTACGTCAAGGCTAGTTAGCTGAAAGAAACACATAGCATCATGTTTCAATAAATGTTTATTATTTCGTAAAAAACCTTTTTCTACATGTATAAACCTACAACTAACCTGGTGGTTCTCTGTTATTTATCCTCAAAGCGGTAATTTTTGTTACCACTGTACCTAAGCGTTCGTATTGTTAAATATATTCTCTGACCTAGGTGAACCTCTAGTGTGTTGAGGAACTAAGATTTGTTTAGCTGTCAAAACCAAGACTTGGTTCGTAAAATATGCAAAAAATACGAGCTTTACGCAGAGGGACTACTTATATACAAAGCTCTAATTGAAACTCAATGGTTTTTTATTAGTTTTGGAGCCTTTCAAGCTTATTAAGTTGCTACTCAGTGAGGTCGAGGTAGCAGAAGTCAGCATAGTCAAGGATAGGAAGCATAAGAGATTGAGCGAGCACAATTTTAGCGGCAGTAGGCAGAAAGTTTCTAAGTCTCTCAACGAGCCGGCGGAAGCAAAAATCTTACGACTCACACACAGCATCCATTTGTAGTTAGTACACACACGCATGACAGGGATATCATGTTTGATATTACGTTCATTCATACACATTATGCATCCTGTAGCAAGCAAATGAGTTCAAATTGAACTTACATAGCGTTTGATTAAGGATACTTTTATAATGAAAGTTTTATGTTGAAAATTACTAGACACTAAAACTCATCATCAGCCGATTCTAGGTCACGGCTTGATATCGGCGTCATGAGCGCCATACACAGTGCCTTCGGATGCCACATCCAGCACCTGCCAGTAGTATTCCGAGGATCGACATCCTACCTGGCTTCAGTCAGAGAGACAAGAGAAAACCCATTATAGAAAAAGTTTGATTTTTTTGACCATAATTAATATTAACCCCTTTACTCAATAGCGCTACATACTCAACAACTACGGTGTTATCATGGGGATACCCATGATAACACCGTAGTTGTTGAGAATAATGAGGGACAAGAACACAACCCTGTCAGACTCCCTGGTGCCGTATGAAAAGTCCTAGTACACCACGTTGCTAATACGGAACGTAGGCTTCTTAGTCTTCTTAAATCGTCCTGGATTCGGACCAAAGTGGGACGAGTCAGGAATAACTCTTAATCTAAGATATTCAACATTGACTCCAAATTTATGACATTTATTTTAGTTTTTTCGTTTGCAGTTACAAATAAATAAATAAAAATAATGCTGGATAATTCACACAGCATTATCTAGCCCTAAGCAGAGCTTGTGTTATGGGTACTAGATAACTGATATATAATACAATACGTTACATAGATAGATATTTTTTATTATACATAGAAAACGACCAGAGCACCCGGAATAAATACCTGCAGATCGTACAAATATTTATCCCAAGGCGGGAATCGAACCCGCAACCTCCTGCGTCGCAGGCGGGCCTTCGCCGACTGCGCCATAGAGGTCGTCGCACGAAGTTGCCCTCATACTGCGTTCGGACTCTCGTAAAGTAAGAGCATTTCATGAGTATGGACCACAGGTATGGACGCACCGCGGAAACCAACTAAAGTTGTTTGTTGTGTTTCCGTCGAGCTCGCGAACGTGGCGTACCTGGTTTGTTCGCGTTCGCGCACGTCTCAACACAAACCGTCCACACCATAGGCTTAAAATTTTTTCACTACGCTCTAAGCCTATGGTTCACACAGTTGCTCCGAGCATACTGCGAGCTTACATGGCTGAAAATACATTGAGCAAGCTTCAGCAGGTACTTTTCTGATTCCATTGTTGAATTTCGTTCGAAAATCACAACTTTTAACTAATTTACGTGTCCGTGATGGTAGCGTACACATAACCGAATACGAGTTTGTTATTATGCCTAATAAAAAGCGTATAAATAGAGTATAATCAGTGCAAAAGTAAAATAAATAGTGCCTCCTTGGTTTAAGAAATAACGACCATTGTTTGTAGGTACGCCAGCATAACGATCAAGCTAGCGTACACACGACCGTTTACAAAAACGGCTTATACTATAGCAACAAAACTTATACACAAAAATAGAGTATGAATAGCGTCTGAGCTATGCAAAATTTCATAATGATTGCTCTCATAGGAACAGAACAGAGATATGGAACAAGACTATAAAATAACACCTGAGCTGGCGTTATGCTAGCGTACCCATTAAAAACCGAAATAGTTCTATATCTTATATATTGTTATGATTTGACTTACTATGTTTATTTAGTCAATTTTGTAAAGTGACTAACTCTTGGACGCTTTGGTTTTGTAACTGTAAGTCCACTTGTAAAATAAAAAATAAATAAATAAATAGAAAACGAGGTTTTCTTAATGTAAATGCTATACGTATAATAATATATTTATACTATAGAGCGTGAAATACTTCCTCTCCCAGTAGTCATCCTTTATGTAAACACATTGCACAATTGAAAATGTTGCTCAATTGCTCAATTGAAAATAATGTTGAAGTATCCCAAGCATTTGATTTTTTTTACTGACATTCCTATCTCTAACATCTGAGTCATTACTCATTGGAAATGTACAAAAATGCAAAAGTAAATTTAATTTCAGCCATGTCCATGCAAAATATTTAAAAAGCCTTCAACCTTTAAGATATAAATAAAACTGCAGATCTCTGGGGCATTTTCATATGAATTATTAAACCATTGATTAATACCATTGCAACAGACCTAGCTTTAATATTCAATGAGCCTATTGATTGTGACGTATTTCCTGATCTAATGACATGTAGTAAAATAATCCCACTGTTTAAATCGGGTAGTAGGCCTGACCCCACTAGCCTTAGACTAATATCAGTACTGCCTGCCTATATTCAGCATAGTTTTTTAAGAACTTATTTTACATCAATTGCTTAGGCATTTTAATGGCAATGACTTGGTAAATTGTAAGCAATACGGGTTAACTCGCAGCAAGTCAACTACTCAAGGCCGGGGTAGAGTAAAAATATTATACGCATATTTTTGAGGCTTGGGAGAAGTCGCAAGATGCTTTAGGTGTTTTTTAGGGTTCCGTACCCAAATGGTCTTTATGATGCCGCCATAACGAGTGTCCAAGTGGCCAGCAGTCTAAACCTTGTTTTTTCTTTTCCGTGGTCTAAGCCGATCCAACTGCGCAGAGGAGTGAGACAGGGGGATGTAACATCCCGAAACTGTTCACATATGCCACATAGGCCTTTCTCACCGCGCAATAATAACATAAATACGTATGAAGTTAGTAGGTTTATACATATAGAGAAAATGCATTTTACATTATTAATAAACATTTATTGAAACATGATGCTATGTGTTTCTTTCAGCTAACTAGCCTTGACGTAGTTTAGTTGAGCTCCTCAGGAAGGGTCATGACGGGGGCGGGCAGGATGGGGGTTCCGACGGCGACGGGCTCGACGACCACGGGGACCTCCACGGACACGGGGTGGTCCACGATGTTGACGGGGCCGGGGACGATGGGCTCAGCCACCTGCACGGGGCTCACGACGATGGGGGACACCACCTGGATGGGAGACACGATGTTGTCGGCCTGCTCGACCACGTTCACGGGTCCGGGGACGATGGGCTCCTGGGCGCCGGCCACGGGGGTGACGACGGGGGCGACGGCGTTTACGTCATTCACGTTCACGATGATCTGGACGAGGGGAGAGCTGCCGGCGGGGATCTCACCGACCACGACGGGAGAGGGCACCACGGGCTCGACGACGGGCGTGGGCAGTGGGGTAGGCTCGACGACGGGCATGGGCAGTACGATGGGGCCGATGGGGAAGGGAGGCACGATGGGGTTGATCGGGCTAATGGGGCTGGGTGGGCTGATGGGAGCGATGGGGCCGGGCTGGACCACGGGCATGGGGGAGATGATCGGGTGCTCGGGGAGGATGGGCAGAACACCGGGAGTGGGCAGGATGATCGGCATGATGGGCAGAACGCCGGGCTCAGGGAGGACCACCTCGGGGACGGCGGGCGCGGGGAGCGCGACACCGATGATATCGGCGAGCTGTTGCTCCAGAAGCGCGGCGGTGGCGGGGTCGGTGCTCGGGCTGTTGATGGCAGCCATGATGGCCTCCAGCTGCCCGAGCTCGCTGGTAGCGGGCTTAAGGGGGCTAGCGGCGGCCAGAGCCACGATAGCGACGAATGCAACGAAGAATTTCATATTTAGCTGGAAATTTTAACAATAGTTTTAAATGCTGTACCCCAAACTGAATCAAAGGATGCGGTGTTAGAAGGCACAAACTTGATGACGGAACAAAGATTATATGTTAATAGATTTAGAACCTCTTTAGGGAGAGTCTAATTGCAGCAAATTTTATTGCGAAAAAATTAAATCTTTGAGAGGATTAATAGGTACTTACATTTTTGGGTTTAGCCGTGATCAAATGATGCCTTCTTCAACCACGGTAGCTCTTATATACCAAAATACGTTATTGTTATCATTGATACAGAATTGGTAAAATTATTGGGCTAATAAAAGATAGTGGCGCGTATCAAAGTTAGGTAAGGTAGTAAAAGTATTTAAGCTTACCTAAAGATATGTAAAGATTACCTTTTTATAGGTAGGTTTATACGTAACGTTCGGTGTCCTTTTCCTAACACTTTTTTTTCAATTCTTTGAGGACTTGCACTTAATTTAAGGGTTGCATTTTCACATTGAATTCATGGTTCTGGTCGAAATTAGGCTGGTTGCGTACTACGCAATGCTTGCACAATCCAACACTCATATCATAATGAATCAAATATGAGTCTAAAGATGAAGACCTGTAAAGGTAATTTTTTAAATGCTGGCACGATTTGTCTAGTACTGTTTTTTTCATTTAATTAGCCTTCACAAATGCTACGATACTGGAGGCTTACTCTAGTTCTTTTCATACGGCTGCAAAACTCGACATGAAGCTATTCTCTTTTAGTTATGTAAGGGCCTTTATCGGACTTATTTTAAGACTCTGACTATTTAATCCATTTTTTCAAACAAACCATTCTAAGAACCAAAATTTCAGTGTAGTATAAAATAGTGAGTAGTATAAAAATACATTACCATCATTCCACAGAAGGAAAGCAGCTCCATTTCGTACGAAATTTTCATTTTCGTTTGATTAGAGTAGGTACTAAGGTACCTACCTACCTACGGCCTACGGATCGGAAACTAAACCGAAATTATCGTAAAGAAAGTACAACTCAGTATACGAAAAACAAAAGAGGATCACGCCAGGTAATTTACATAATTTAGACAAAACAAGATGGATCAAGTCGTGTTTTGTAGAGTAGCCGAATGCTGCCCCAATATGGAATTCTTATAATGATTAGCCAAAGCGTTATGTCCGTTATGTTGTAAATTAGAAAAGTAATTGAAAATAAATAATAAGTCAGATGAATAAGAGAGCTAAACTATTTTTCTTTGCAACAGCTATTAATGAATCCAGATCTATTGTTAAAGGGTTCAGGGTTTAGGTTGGATGATGCTGACATTGAAAGGGGCGATGGCAGTTTGAGGTAGGCTGGCTGTGCAGCTGGCCCGCAGGTTTTCCCGGTGTACAGAGCAAGTAAAGGTAACTCTATTTAAAGGCTGCTGCCAAAAATATGTATACGGGAAGCTTGTGGGTTAGTCATAGGTACCAAAAACTCACTAGCGTCCCTACGTATCCAATATAATAACGTCTAAGTGCTTATTTTGTGAGCCTAAAGAAATAAAGTTATTGAGTTTGAGTTTGAATACGCAACATCCTGAAAACCATAGCAGATAGGTTCTCGTCGCCGCTGTGGGCAGGCTTGTTCGCAGAGTGATTCTGGCAAATATATCTACAATAAATGATCATCACTCTGGGAACGAGGTATGGGTTTTAAATAATTTAGGTATTTAAATAGAAACATCGAAAATACTATTACACATTTAAAACTAAAAAACAATTTACAAATGAAACAATTATGGCATAAGTGACAATAGGCGGTCTTATCGTGACACTGAAACCCGAGTCACCAACGTCACCAGTCTGGAAGCGATGAATACGGATGTTATTAAAAGTTTGAGACAATAAAACCGTATCTTTATCACGGGTTCAACTTTACAGCTGATTATCCACGAGCGGCTTCAGACGAACTTTATTACTTAATCAATATTAGAACCAGTTCCTAATAGTCAATTATGACAGCAAGCTGATTATTAATAATTAGCGGCCCCTCGCGGGTTAACCCGCGTACTTCCAGTTCCTATATGAATTCTGGGATAAAACATAGTCTATGTCACTCCCTGAAAAGTAAACTTTCTAATGGTGAAAGAATTTTTTAAATCGGTTAAGCCGATCCAGAGATTAACCCTACAACGCCACAAACAATTCGCAAATTTTACCTCTTTATAAAATTAATATAGATATATTCTAGGCACTCTGCCTTCTGGTGACCGCTCAGATTTTTATAAAGTAGATGTAAGTGTGAATATTAGTTTTATAAGTGGATATACTAGTTGTAATTGTATAGATAAATATTTTACATTTTAATTTCATATTGCCATTAACAAAGAGTCATCATCATCATTGTTTTATACAAAACTATGTCCATTTTCAAGACACTTGTCGATACTTTCTTACTACGAGAATATCTTCTACGTACTTTCAAAGTAGACACCCAGATGCCTACCGCAATCTTAATAACAATTCCATGGCTTCTCCACTAAAGTAGGAAACTTGACCCTCATCGACGCGAAGTGGAGATAACATCTATTTATTGCTCTCCCTAAATTGCTTTGGAAGTTATCTAGGAGACGGATTTTATCAGCATTATAAAACTAACCGTCAAGTGACAATAAAATAGATAAAAGTCTTACAACTTGCGGAAACAGTTTTTTAACGAGTTTATATGATTGTTTATTCTAGTAGAATATCACTCAAACTATACTTGTAGTATTCTGCTAAACAATACTTCTAGTATTATACATACCTCAACAGCCTTTAACGGTCCACTGCTGGACGCAAGCCTCCCCTGATAATCACCTTATTGACTTTATCTCATGGGGGTAATGTCAAAAAGTCAAAATCAATAAATTTATTTCTTTAGGCTTGCAAAAAAAGCACTTAGACAAGTGAAATGCCCCTAATCCCCAAGCTGGGCAGGCGGGTTGGGGATCGCAGTTCGGTGGTAGATCTTTTCTGCAAGAGGCGCTGCTGCCCGCCCTCGTATGTCCCTTAGTCTCCTCTTACTCACGGGAAGAGTTGGGGTAGTGATAATACTAAGGCGGCAATACACGACTAACGATGGTCTTATACATTATGATGTAACAAATATTAAGGCCCAACCTTTCAGTGGGGGTTCACAGAACACGTCAAAAATATTTGAAATCATCCTCCATTTTAGTTGTAGAAATAATATATAAAAATGAAATGAACATTAGACTCACGCCTAATATGCTTATTGTGGATTATTCAGGAAATGCCCCACGACCGTTCCACACGAGGGGGACGATGTCAAACTAAAACTGTCTTTATCTCGTAAACTTCTCGTGGTAGTCTGTTGTCGTTCCTGTCTCAAATCATCATTATCATCAGCCTACATTAGTCCACGGCTGGACATAGGCCTACCCTAATCATCGCCATAGCGCCCTGTCTTGCCGCATCCAGCATCTGCCTGCAGTTTTTCATAAATCGTCATACCAAAGGATTGAGAGTCGAGGCAAAACTACTCGTGGTAGACTTTCAGTTCCTGGCACAAATGAAAGGTATCCGAAAACCAACCAAAATACCTATTTCGAATTATTTTAATGTCATCACCATATTCCATTGCTTGATCTCTTCAGAAAAATAGATAGATCTCCAAGTAGGTACATTGATTACATTTTTGATATCAAAGACAGAAAACACCAGGGTTTATTATATATTATTTGGTCTGGACTGGAACAAAACATATTCCAGCTTATAACCTTCGTAACTATATCGCTTCTTTGGATCAAACAAACAAACTGAAACAATCAAACCCTCGACCTTTGTATCCCAGGTGAACCTCCAACCACTGTGCCACAGAGGTCGTGAAAACAAATAAGGTCCTTGTATTTATAGCTTGTTAACCCTCGAGGACAGATCGATTCCAATTTATTTGAGAGCTTTTAAAGCGCTTTAGAGCCTACGGGTTAATCAAACTTATTACCTTTGTTTTATAATCTGTCGGGATTCATTTCCAGATTGCAGAGCGATGATTTTAATGGCTTTAATAAGGGCATAGGGCACTCATTGGGCACTCTGTTATGTATTCATAACGGTTATGAGATTTCGGGTATGTTGATTTTTTCGACATTATTTATGTTCGAAAACCAGATAGAGCACAAATTTCTGAGCATCATCCATATCTTTTATGTCTGAATCGATTTTGGTATAGGTAATATATATATCCTATAACTATAGGATAATTAAGAATGCTTGCATGCTTACCTACGTGACACTGGGTTTATATTTTTGTATAATTCGAACAGCTCTTTAAACATGTAAACTTAAAGTTGTTTGTATTTATTCATTTAGTTTTATTTAAAGGTTCTAATTTGTTTCTATTACTTTTACATCCACAAACAAAAGTCAATTTTAGGATTATTTATGTAACAGTAACATGAACGGGGCCTCTTCCCAGGCCATTTCGTGAAAAGGATAGGCATAGGATTTCGCATTCATAGGAGTAGTACCAACAAAGCAGAACGCGTGCAAAAATCAAGAGCAAATATCAAGATTTCTGCTTATTAAAAGAGTACGGTTCAAGTAATCAAATATTTATTTTTTCGAATCTGCCTTCCCTGCCTTTGCTTTTTTTTAACATAAATATCAAGTCAGTAAGACATATTGTTTGGGAGAAGAAAGCGAGTACCATATTTTTTTTCATCAAACTTATACCTACAACTAATCAAAAAACTATTTTGGCGCTGCGCTGGAATATTATATGTAGGAGTCTAAGAATCCTAGATTACATAATTTAAACAGCAGTAGCATTTCAAAGATCATGTAAATGTTGATTTTTTCCAAAGACCAGCCATTATTAACCCATCCATTTACTTAACCGATAAAAAAAATTGTTTTAAGCACTTGTGCACACAAGTGCAAGAGCACTCCCTGTTGTTATACATACAGTGCAAATCATACGCTGGAAAGTCACTCGAGTGTTTTTTTTTATTGTTTGTTCTGCCTTTTTTCCTCCGATATGGATCGGAGACATTTGTAGGCTAACATTTTGCATGCAGCTGTTTAGTTTAATTCATATAAGCGATCAGTGCAATTTTGCAACTGGTCGTGTCGATATTTAGATAGGTGCATACATAATATAACACTCGAGTGTTTTAGGCCATTCAATTTACAACTTAGGTACCTACTCTAATAAACATGCGACATGCGACCTTATTCTAGTCTAAGGTCCTTATTATTAAACTGTGCTCAGTCACCAATCTATGCTTGAGTAACGCTCTGCTATAGAAAATCGTTACACAAGCCTGACTTGAGCAAGTTTTTATAATACGAGCCTAAGTTTTCTGAAAGATTTAGTTTTATATAAATAAATAAATAATGCTGGACAATTCAATACAGCCCCAAGCTAAGCAGAGCTTGTGTTATGGGTACTAGATACCTGATATAAATAATATAATACAATATATACCTAGATAGAAATGGGGAATCGAACCCGCAACCTTCTGCGTCGAAGGCAGACCTTCGCCGCGCAGAGGTTGTCAAATTGTTGTGTTATAGGTACTTATACTTACTAATTATCTAGTTAAGTATAACATTAAATCTATAAGACTAGTAAGTTATTGAATAAATATTTCAATATTATTTGATTGAATTTTCCTCGTTAATAAAGTTTCTATTTAGTTTGTAATATTATAAATAAGTAGCTAAATTTCATTAGAGCAAGTTTCTCCAAATTAAAGCTTGTGAATATGATTATTAACTATGTTTTATCTCAGAACCTTCTAAGAGTTGTAAGTAAACCTGCAGGCAGTTGTAAGTAAACCTGCAGGCAGTTGTAAGTAAACCTGCAGGCAGTTGCTAACATACCATGATTAAACTCATAAGTATAAAAACAAACAAAAAGAAACCAAATACTTCCATCACTCAGGTGAGGCTAAGTTTGTTACTAATGGAAAAAGTTGGGTAACCTTGAGGGTGGCGGTAATATGAGACAGGGCAGGAAGACCGACGATTCCCAGGAGAAGCGTCTACTCGCTGTTTGTAAAAAATTTACGAACCTACCATACAGGGTGTTCTTTTCAGATGGGAGTGGATGTCCAAACCAGGAACCATGGGATTTAGATAAAGATCGTGAAAGGAGTTACCTATGTTACCTACGTGGTTAATTTATGGGAAGATCAAAACTGCATATTTATTTTGTTTATATTTTTAAACTGAATTTTTCATTAAATAGATGTTTTATCGAGGATACGCCCCATTAAAATATATGTTAAGTATCCTGGCTGGCGGTATGCACAATTTGGAAAATATTATTAAATATTTTCATATTTAAATAAATAAAATAAATAAATAATGCTGGACAATTCACACAGCATTATCTAGCCCCAAGGTAAGCAGAGCTTGTGTTATGGGTACTAGATAACTAATATACGTAATATTATACATTACATAGATAGATATTTTTTATTATACATAGAAAACACCCAGACCAACGGAACAAATTTCTGCAGATCGTACACAAATTTGTTCCGAGGCGGGGATCGAACCCGCAACCTCTTGCGTCGCAGGCAGACTCTCGCCCGCTGCGTCACTGAGGTCGTCATATTGATGGTTATAGTACCTATATAAACTACAATTGTAAAAACCGCCATTTACTTATATCCATTTTCAATAATAGGTATATATCTTTTATCTGATCCCTAACAGCATATATGTATATCGATTTCGTACGTAAAAAGTTTAAAAAATCTAAGTGCGCATATTTAGTTTTTTCCTCTTTTAACGTTTTTTCTCTAACTGTTATGATTTCCGATTTATCTACTCCCATTTCAAAAAGCCACCCTGTTTGCGTAGGTACTAATTTGTAAGTTTTATAAACCGTTATGGATAGAGGTACAATAAGCGTTGACTGTAAATACTTAAGTACATCAAACATTCCATGAAAGAAAACACCCAAAACTTTATGTATTTGCAGATCATCCACACAATTAGTTTTCTCGCCTTGGGAATCGAACCGTATCGAGACGTAGATCTCTGTCACACGCCTACTGAGCCAACAGAACTATATCAGTTTCTTTTTCTTTTCTTTTCATTCATTTGCATATAACTTTTGATGGCCCCTCATCCCAATTCATAAAGAGCCTACCTAGTGCATTTTGATATGCAGTTAAAATATACCTATAGTAGGTAAAGGTACTAGTATAGGTAGTAAATATTATATCTATGCCTAGCCTATAGTAGGCACCATAGACATAGAATTTTTTCACTACGTTTCTAAGCCTATGGTAGGCACAGATATAATAATACTGAACTGTACATGCAAAATGTACATTAAACACACACGTACAAAAAAAATTTGTTGAAAAATGTTAAACAAAATATTCTGCGCTCGTTATTCTGAAAACACTAGACCCCGTCCACAACAAAAACAAACAACTCAACTGTGGAGTGTGTAGCTTGTTGAAGTGACAGCTCTTAGCTCCTCAAACTTTATACGAGCCCGTCGTTTTGGGACCTAATGCTTGTTTAATGGCATGCACTCCTTTCATGTACTCGTAGGTAGATACTTATACGAAGTAACTTTGGCTGACGACGCAATCAATAGCGCCTTTTATATAATTGAAAGCAATGCAATCAGGCAGCTATCAGTTTTTTAAGAACAAGAATCTTTATTGTGCACTGTGCAACATAATGTAGTTGGTCTTATGAACTCTTATATTATACTTTTATATTAAACACGTATATTATACACTATTATATTATACTTTTAGGCAAAATTTTTGACTGAATATACCTACAAAACATTTTCACGTCCTAACTACGAAGACATAGTATATGGAATTCGATTTTTCCACAAGCGTACTACTAGCTGTGCAGCTAAAGCAGACCTAACATTATTTTCACAACTACATAGAAAAGAAGAAATAATGTTTTGGTCACTTTCTCTCCAACCAAAAATTAATAAGCCTATCTCACCTCTTTTTACTGTTGCAACGCTTACTCACCTAAAGACAAAATGGAAAGTAAAGTAAGCTTCCAAAATGCCAAGCTATGATTTGCTCGCACAAATATTTAACTTGTCCGGAAATCGAACCCGGGACCAGTCGCGCAGAAGGCAGGTCACTACTACTGAGCCAACGTAAGTATTATGATTTGCTATAGTAGAAATAGATACCTATAAATTAATTACAATTTCATAAAAAGAGAGGTTGAAAATTTAGAAAGGTACTATACCAGGAAATCATTATACCGCCAGAGATTTTGCTATTGATTTTTATTGAGATTTTGCTATATAATATTATAAACAACATTGTAATACTAAATGCCTTTGTGTAATAATTAGCACTCTAGTCGTTTGAAACACGGGATTACCTTTTTTTTTTTTTTTTTTTTTTTTTTTTTTTTATTTTATTTATCAACTTAAAGATTATGTATTAAAAATAAAAATAATAATAACGCCTAAAAACCACAGAGGTTTGTAGCGGAGCGCTATTAATGAGCCAATCATGCGATAGTACAGAGTGTGATTTGATTACATAAAAATAAATACATTAAACGATAGGTAGGTATTGTAAATAATCTATACAACAGCTATTATTAACATGCGCTACAAAAGAAACAAGTATGAGGATAACCTAATGGCACATTTTTTTCCTTCTTAGGTAAGTGAAGATAAACTTACCTGATACAGGCTAAATTGTTATAGTTTGCTAAATATATTTTTATTGCACTTTATGTCTTGTCATTTTACGTGAGCTTCTTTAAATAAATTTTATTATTAAGAATTTAATACTATTATACTGATTTTTCGAGATGAAAAATGTGATAATTTTATTGATTTCCAAAATCCAAAAAATTGCCTTGATCCTTCCAATCAGGATCAGGCTCAGCAAAAAGTCTTCATATAGGTTTAGCGACATTTGCAAAATTTATAGCCGCAGCTCGACTATACTATAGGTATAGTGGATCCTAGGATCTTTGATGTGAGGGTATAGCCCTCACATCAAAGATCCTAGGATCCTACGTTCCTCAGTAATGTGTTGATGTTTTACTTGACACACATCGGTAAGATAGACGACCATAATATTATCCTATCCTTGTAATTAGTGGATTATTCTGGCTAAGGTATTTGATTATGAAAACTTACTCGTAATTTAGGTATATTCAGAGTAAACTCCATGATGCAGTCAGAAATTTTGCTATTGTACTTCGAAATAACCAGAAATTGATTAGTGGATTTGATTACAGATTTCACCTGCACAATCACCACCAGGCCTGGTGAAAAGTGATAATAGAGATTCCGTTTCTAATAAGATAGAACATAATAATTATTTAAAAATAATAAAATGAAATAATAATGATAGCATATTTATTTGAACACAATGTACCATATAAAATGAAATGATGTTACGGAAAATAAATAATTTATTCAGAACACAATTACTTAGTTAATTCATTTGTAAATGCGAAATTAGATGCTATATATCGTAATAGTTATAAAGCTACCAGTTGTCGCATTTTTTGCCACATTTACGATGGCTCTTAACCCCCTTGACCCTGAGTTCGGATCAAACGATTTAATTTTTTTATTTAGATTTTTAATTATCAGGCATAATTCTAGTAATGTTTGGTTTGCTTCCCTTTATAATGTCTGTGGATTTTCCCAGATATCAATGGAACCTTATGTTTGGATTTTATTGGTATCGAGATCAGATGATGGTGGAGTGAACGGCCTTGATTGTTTTAGTTTCCACGATGAGGTTCGTGATGCCGGGCTGCATCAAGGACGCGCGCAGTCTGCCGGAGCTGAGGGTCTTCACTCTCCTGCTGGCCATGATCCTGTATGTTTGTATGGGTGAGTGTTTGTATGATAGCAGTATTAATTAATAATATTAATAATTACCACAACATACCTACTACTTATAATAGATTATACTAGATTATCGCTGTCTAAACAAATTTTAAAATATAAATACTTAGAACAAAAACAAAATCATATTTTAAACCCTAAATCAATAAATATCTAAAATAAAAACTCTAAAAACAAACTAATAAGCAACCAATTAGTTAATAACCATGATAGTTTTAAAAGTTTTAACCAATTAGTAAATTAACATGCATAATATTTTCAACATTATATACGTTAAATCAGTTAGGTAGGAACTTTTTGTGGCATGTTCATAACTGGGCAAGCCTTAGGTACCCATTCCACTCATCCAATATCTTTGTCAAAGTTCTTTGTCCATACTTGATCAAATTTGACGAACTCCGTGGCGCGGTGGGCGATGGTCTGCCTGCGACGCAGGAGGTTGCGGGTTCGACTCCCGCCTCCGGACAAATGTGTGTACGATCTGCAGACATTTGTTCAGGGTGTTCTGGTCGTTTTCTTTATACTATAATAATAAATATCTATCTATGTATGCATTATAATTATGTATATCAGTTATCTAGTACCCATAACACAAGCTCTGCTTAGCTTGGGGCTATAGATATGCTGTGTGAATTGTCCAGCATTATTTATTTATTTGTTGGATGGATGCCCATTATTACCCACTCCACTCATCCAATATCTTTTTCCAAGATTCCTTAACAATTGATTTCATGAAATTACATCCCATCACACTAATAATTATAAATGCGAAAGTTTGGATGGATGGAAGGAAGTTTGTTATTTCTTCACGTCAAAACTTCTTACCAGATGAAATTTGCATAGGTAGCTCTTGACCTGTAATAAACCATAAGTAACAATATAACCCCTAAAATTTCTATTGGACAGAATTAATCTGCAAACGTTTAAATAGAAACAACACGTGTGAAGCCGCAGAAACTACTATCCAAATATTTGATCAAAAATCGGTGTTGCTAGTAAATTGGATGAAGTCATCCAATTTATTAAATCAAGTGTACATTGGACAAAGAAATTGGATGAGTGGAATGAGCACCGCGCCGTGCCTAGATGTGTATCAGGAGGTTAGTGGAGCTTGAAAAAAACGGGTTTTACTATTTTCTAGGTTTTACAATAAATTTAGGAAGCAAATAAGATGTTTTTCGAACTTTGTAAGCATTTACTATGAACCATCTACCTAATTAGTGATTGTTTTTACCAGGTGCGTCGGTGTTCCAAGCCATCGAGGAGCCTTTGGAGGAGCAGACGAGGTCGCGGCTGGAGAGGCTCAAGGCCAACTTCCTGAACGGTCACTCCTGTGTTACAGGTCAGTATTTTACCTTACGTTTTGATAGATAACACTTTAGTGTAGGCAAAACATCCAATATGGTTCTTAGATAAGTATCCGAAAAAAAGACATTTTAATTTAAATTTTGTTTACTTTTTTTTACAAGAACCTCGCTAAATACTGTATGAAATAAAATTAGTCTACTCCGAGAGTTCAAGGTGTTTTATTCTCAAGACCCCTCTTCAGTACGGAAAGTCGGGGTAGGGCTCAAACAGTATCTTCGCAGCAGCAGCGCCATGCGCCATACTGAATTATTATAAAAGAAAAACCAGATATACTTAGTGCGTGCATATATGCACAGATACATTGATTATATTGTCTTGAAGAAGCTTTGAAGATTTCCAGATTGATTCGAGTCGAACCTCGACACTTTCGATGTGTCGCGACAAAATGGATTGCACAAAATGGAAGCCCCGTTGACCCGTTGTGCAACTATTCGCAGTTGAGCAAACTCAGTTGTGCAAAAGGGAACTCGCGGTAGTGCATCCCGCCCTCGCCAATCCCGCCATCTGTAAAAGAGTAATTCGGGTCAAGTAAGCGCACTTTTCACTTTAAAACCTTACGCGCTCAAATGTGGTCAACAGCGAAAATATTGTATATAGATAGGTATAAAAATTATCTCTTTTATAAAATGAGCCAAATTTCTGCTGAAATTTATAAAAAAAATTAATACTTGCGTTTGAAGACCTAATATCGGAATGCGTATACTTGCCTTGATTTGGCGGGAAAGTGGTCGCACCCTTATGGGAAATATGACCGAATGCAAACAATAATAATATATATATAATATATATAAATATAATAAATAACAATAATAAATAATATTGCAGTGCCCTAACAGGGTGCATGCTTGATACTTTAAGTTATTTTAAGATCTTTGTACTTACAGCATGTTCCGCAATAAAATATCTTGAATCTTGAATCTTCAAACTTACCCTACATACGTTTATTTGTTACTTAATGCATTTAGCTTAGCTTGGATTAGGATTGGGACAACCCTATCCTAGATCTAAGCCATGTTTGCATTGCATAACCCAACCCTGAAGGGTGCTTAGGGGTGTGGTAGGTAATATCCGACTATCCCCTAGTTCCGAAAGTATCAACATACATAATAATGAGTATGTATGTGGGTACTAAGTATGTATTTTATTATTATTTTTTATTTTATTATAAGTTATGTTCATGCCAAGCCTGATATGCGTGCGCACATTTACCCCCGCGCTCGTAGTGTGCAAGTCCTTCGTCAATTTGTCCGTTAGAGTACAGTTAGAGGTAACCTTAACGGACACAAAGTAAGAAAATAATTTATATTAGCCGATTGGGTATCACATTATTACATTTATATTATAAATGTGAAAGTTTGGATGATGCTACCTCTTCACGCCAAAACTACTGAAGGGGTCGAGCTGAATTTTCCGTTAGTACAAGTAGTTTTAGGCCTGGAATAAAACATATGTTACTTATTTATTATCCAATAAATCAGTTTCCATGGGATCAAAATAACCATAGACAACGCGTGCGAGCGAATACATCTAGATTGAGCAATCTGTGTTCGGCATTTTTTATTATGTACACACATCAACATTGTCTAGGGATATTCCATTTTGAAATGATTTGCTTACTACTATTAAACTATTTGCTTTTTAGAAAAAGTTTATATATGGAATTAAACCTCTTTTGTTCCCTTTTCAAAGTTTGGGAATAAAATAAAAATAGTTGTAAAAATTCACAAAATGTTGAATATCCTTAGACAATGTTGATGTGTGTATATCAGCTAATTAATAGTAGGTACCTAGGTACCCTACCCATGACACAAGCTTAGCTTAGCCTGAGACTAGATAATGCTGTGTGAATTGTCTATCATTATTTATTTAGTCTTTTATAATATGAGCTTTAGTGGGGTAACATAATACCCAAGGTTTCCCTTCATTTATACCAACGATCACTTCTCAAATTACATTCCGATGGAAAGTACTGTTGGTAAGTAAGGTAGGGTAAGTATAAATACTTCTACTCATAACAGATAGGTATAAGAGTATTGTATGGGCTCAAAGTACCCATCTAGGTAGGTAGGTACCTACTTGGTGGGTTCAAGCGGTCAATTGATCATTTCCTTTGTACGATATCGGTTAAAGACATTATAATAGTTCCTTTAGTAGTATAGGTAGGTATACATATATACCTACCTACTTGATGTTAGCAGTCCACAACAGACCTAGATACTTATTATATACCTATTTAAAATTAATTTAAATGTAAATAACTGGACAATTCACACAGCATTATCTAACCCCAAGCTAAGCAGAGCTTGTGTTATGGGTACTAGATAAATGAAATACTTACATAATATAATACAATATATCGATAGATATTTTTAATTTTTATATATACTTACATAGAAAACGACCAGAGCACCCTGAACAAATGTCTGAAGCTCGTTACTCACATTTAGCCCGAGGCGGGAATCGAACCTCCTGCGTCGCAGGTGGACCTTCGCCCACCGCGCCACAGAGGTCGTCAATATAGTAAGCTATATATTACGGTATAGCTGCCATAGACGGTGGCTATATTTTTGCACTCATTAGCTCTGTAGGTAGGTACCAAATACCAAACAAAATACATTATATCGTGCTCTATTTGTCGACATATTATTTTGATGACATAATAAAATGTACCTACGGTATATAGATGCGTCTTAAGTTTTCAAACCCAAAACTTATAAGTACTACCTTAGAATACTTTTTTTCTGTTTTTTTTACATCATTCTCCACGAACACAAACTTCCTCCCACGAGGACACACTAAAACAAACATCCAACCGAACACAAACTTCCTCCCAGCTACCTCCTATTTTGTTTTTGTGTAGGCCTATCGCACTACTGCACGCATCACACACACCGTATGCAATGCACCAAAACAATCAATTAGGTACATAACAACGTCTTAGATCATAAATTACATGTGAGTAACACGTTCAACATTATTTTGTTTACCCTTCGTATCAACAGAAAACGATAAACAAACAAACGGCACACAACAATCCTTACGTATCAGGGTACTTATGAGATATGGCGACCTACTACACTGATAACCATTACTTAATTATTTACTGACGGTACTTCACTATTATTATTTCTCGGTGACTGATCAGTTCACCACACCGCAGTCATTCAACGGTCACCGTCCGGTTAACTCGATTCGAAACAATATCCTACGGGCTCCCTTTTTATCTTTACAGTTTTATTTCTTGAACATGCATCAAAATGGTGATCTTTAAGCTCGAAAACTGCCGCCGTGATACAAAAGTGACAGAGATTTTCGCGTTGTTCTTCGAACCTAATCACCCGAAAAGGTTCTTCAAGTACAGTTGACGATTATCCCAGTGCGTTCCGGGATTGTCGGTTTGTGTTCTGGAACTGGCTGGCCAATGAAAACAAGCCACTAACCGCGCTGTTTTTGACGAAGTTTAAAATTCGAACTTTTATTTTTGACGCAAACATTCTAAATCCGAACAAAACTTTATTCAAAACATTTGAGAGCGATAAACTTTTTGAAATTCGAAAATGGAAAAGCAGCAAAAGTACGCCCGCATTCAATCCTACGGGAGCATGTCCTCAAGTCGCAGCGAGGATGACATGACAGTGCATAGCAAGCTTTACCCATACCCGAAGAAGATGGTCATAGAAAGAGAAATTTTGTATGAAGAAGAGCATCCGCCTTTCGAACCCCTATTCGCTACCACGAGAATCTTCGGCAAAAAGAGGTTCACATACCTTCTGATGATGTATTTGGTGTTTTATATCTCCTTCTTGGTGACTGGTGCTCTGGTGTTCTCCGCTTTGGAAGCTCCGATGGAAAATGAGATCAGGCTGGATGTTATAAGAGCTAAGCAGGATTTCATGATCAAGAATCCAAATGTTACAGGTTTGTCTAATATTTTAATGCAAGCGAATAAAACTCTTCACACACTTCATTAATTTTTAAATTGAAACGACAAAACATAAACTTCGACGATGTAAATAATGCAATATCAAAAGTAGTCAATTGGTTTAGTGTCAATAATCTTTTGCTCAACGAAACCAAAACTAAATGTATTAGATTTGTTTTACCGAATGTAAAACAAGTTAAGGCTAATGTATACGTAAAAGAAGAATCGGTAGAATTTGTGGACAGTACCGTATTCTTAGGAATTACCTTAGATAGTAAACTTCAATGGGGCCCGCACATAGATAAGCTATCGAAGAGACTAAGTTCTGCAGCATATGCAGTCAAAAAAATCCGTCATCTTACAGACGTTGATACTTCTAGACTAGTATATTTCAGCTACTTCCATAGTATTATGTCTTATGGTATACTGCTGTGGGGGAACGCTGCAGATATTAACACCGTATTTGTGCTGCAGAAGAGGGCTGTTCGTGCAATCTATGATATGGGTCCCAGAGAGTCCCTACGTGATAAATTTAAAGAAATAAACATAATGACAGTACCGTGTCAATATATTTATGAAAACTTGTTGTACACTCATAAGAATATCAATCGGTTCCCCAAAAATAGCGATATACATAATTTAAATACTAGAAATAAGAATAAACTCGCTGTGCCCACAACTAGGCTACACAAGATTAATGTATCTTTTAAAGGACAATGTATACGCTTCTACAACAAAACTCCAAGTGAGTTGCAAAAATTATCAATAAATAAATTCAAACAAATTGTCAAACATATCCTTTGTAAAAAGGCTTACTATAAAATATCAGATTATCTAGACGATAAAAAAGCTTGGGACGAGTTTTGCTCCAACTCGAAAACTAACATTCTAACAAGGTAAAGGTTTCTTGTTCGCTTCTTTACTTTACCTTAAAAAGATTGAAGTGGACAAAAAATCAAAGTGATCACTTTATTTCCTAGTTTTACTTATGTAATCTGAATTTTTGTGACGTGTCCAAGAGTCCTGTAAGGTCTAAAGGAAATAAAGCACTTTGAATTTTGAATTTTGAATTTTGAAAATCTAAATCAATCTCAGGAGGTTACTACCTACTATATATACAGTTACGACTATAAATACTTACTTATAATGATAGAATTTGATGTAATAAATCTATAATATACTAGCAGATACCCGCGGCTTCACACGTGTTTTTGAAGCAACCTATGTTCGTCCCCGGATTACCTACCATTATACCTCCCTGCTAAATTTCATAAAAAGGTAACGGATAGACAGACAGAGCTACTTTCGCTTACTTTCTTAATATTTATAATGTTAGTATAGATTCTAACTCAATGGTTAGTATGGATAATGTAACTTTTACCTTTTCTAAATCACAATGTTTTCATTGAAAGGTTATAAAATATATCTACAATCTACTTGGTACTAATTTATGATAAGGTACTGCATGATAATGATAAACAAAATGAAAACAGTAAGTAGGTACTAACTAAGTAGGTAGTAAATAATCGCGCTAAATGATCTGCTCGCATTTCTCATAAGAAAGTTTTCTTTAATTGTCTAAGAAAGTTTTCTTTAAAAAAACCAAGCGAGTCGTGAATTACTAACTAGAAACTGAGCAGAACTTCTCAAGTTTCCACTGGAGTTTTCTTGAAAACTTCCATGTTTTACTAAGACTTGGTATTCCTACAAGAATTCCATTTTAATTTGGGTAGCGTCTAGGAATCTAGAAAAACGTGGAGTGAGCAAAATTTTAAGTTTAAAAATGCTTTTTTCGCAATTAGCCCAGTCCCGTTATTTTTCAACTATTTCGACATTTAACCTACTTAGGAATTTTTAATTTATATTATTACTTTTGTATTATGTACTTAGTAGATTCGAGCAGTCATTCTCGATATTTAATTAAAGGTTGTTATGTACTAGTTATAACTATTCTGGAATTAGAGACAGAACCTTGTTTAAAATAACTAGCGAAACTCCACCAACTAGCCTCCTTTTTTGACCCTGCCTAGGTATATTCCAGGTATTTTCTTAGATATAGGTATTAGGTACAATATTAGTAAACAAATCGTCCATACTTAACCTAAAATTGCTTTCATTACGTTTGTTGTTTGATTATAAAAAAATACCTCCAAATGAGTCTTCCATTATCTACAAACATTTCACACTGAGTTTCGCTAGTGTATAGGTATTGTTTGTAGAAAACTTAAATAGGTAGGTACTATTATGTGATTATTACAAATTATACTTACATCCTAAATATCGGAACCTAAATTTAGTCGTTCCTTAGGTAATTCAGGATAGTTAAACCGCGCAATAGGTTTTTTCGATTTTAAAAAATTCGAAAGTAAATCTGCTTGTCTGTCTGATAACACCTTTTCATGTCTAAACGGCTACCTATAGGTACCGAACTCAATGAAATTTATTATTATTTATTTATTATTACTTATTATTTATTCCGGAAAAGAGCGAGCGAAGCTGTGGGCAACAGTAAGTGTTCTATAAAACGAGACTTGAAATCATCTTAGTTATTCTAACCGCCTCGGTCAATAGCTAGGCTTATCAAAAGTAGGTACCTACTTATACTTTGTGGCCACACCTCAACATCCTGCTATTGAAAGCTATTCAATCTCGTAATATAACACCAGTCTGCGCCAGTGCTAGCCAGCCACCCCGCGCCGTCGCCGCCGCGCCGCCGCCGCGCGCCGGGGTGAAAAGAATCCCTTATAGTATGCGATGGTAAGTTCCGGATATCGTTTTTAGGGTTTCAAGATCGGTTTTGAAACCCTTATGGTCTCGCTCTGTCCGTCCCCGCTCATTCTTGAATATCTCAGTAACTAGGTAACTACTGCCGCTTAACTTGTAATTTGAAATAATGATACATTTCGTGCGCCACTAAGTACTGATTTCAATAAATTCATAAATAAATGAAAAATGGAAATGAATATTTTCAGTATCTACAAATTGTGATGTTGAAATTTGAAAAGAGACCTAGGGGTGCAAATGGGATATTAAATGAAAGGGTATCATTTTGACAATTTCAAAACACTTTTTGAATTTTTGTAAGATTTATACTTTTTGAAATATTTCAAAAAAGTCAAAAAATTGATCATTCCCCCCCCCCCCCCCCCCTATCTCCGAAGATTGCATGAAAAATATGGAGAAGTCTGAGATATTTTGGTTATTTTCTATGTACTTATAATAAAAAATTCTATCTATGTAATGCATCGTATTAAATTTATCAGTCATAAAACAATCCTCAGAGTCAGTAGGTAAACCCATAAAAAATCGCTTAACTTAGGGCTAGATGATGATTGTCCAGCATTATTTATTTATTATTTATAATCATTGTAAAATGTATTATTTCCTTCTGCTATTCGACTGTACTGTGACCCAGCTTGGTGGTGGTCCTCACATACCGCACTGGGGAACGCATCGACCCGCTCTAGCAGCACGCACCTACAGTACCTACCTACATACATTCTAGATAAAGAGTTCATAATGACGACACCTCGCACTATCTTTGCAGTAAATGGGTATCTTTATTAGTGTAGGTAAATAATATACGAGTACCAAGTAATAATTACAAAATGTTAGCAGATGTTATAGACAAGTAGGCTGATGGTAATCCAAATAGCAGGAAAAAACCAGGACAGGATAGACAACTGACAGACTGTCGTTATAAATGTTAAAGGTTTATGATAGAGGAGGACTTTCCCTAAAGAGGTCCAACTCTCTCAACAAGTTCTAATCAATCAATCCACGGAACAGAAAAAACTCTTTTCCGTGAATCAATCAATCGAAGCGTTTATTTTTAACTAAAACTTATAAGTAGGTAGGTATATACAAGAAAGAAAATATTTTTAAGTACCTACATAAACTTAAATCATTATTTACCTACTTACTTTTAACTTAACAAAATAGTAGAATAGTGGTAGAATACGATATATGAGATGATACAGTACCTATTTTATTATTTACCATTATTTAATACTATTATTTTTGTTATTTAATACTATTATGTTTTAAGACGGTCAAAATAGTATGGGGTTGCCATCTGTTCTTACGACCTCTGTGATGGAGGAGGTTGCGGGTTCGATTCCCGCCCTGGGTCATACATATATTTATACAATCTGCCAATATTTGTAACGGGTATCCTGGATACTTTCTATGTTTAATAAACAAATATCGATTTATATATTAGTGTATATTAGTGTATATCTAGTGCACATAACACAAGCTCTGCTAAGCTTGGGGCTAGATGATACTGTGTTTATTGTGCAGAATTATTTGTTTATTATTTACGTTGATAAAGTACCAACAGTTTGTAATAGCGTTGTTGATTAAATTGTTAGATCTGTTTTTCACCAGGCATCGCCAGAACTCTAAGGCCAGAACCTTTATTTCTGATATCTGTGGCCAGAACTCATCGATTACTCCTACTTCAAACCTTATGTACCTACCTACCTACCCATAGATACTATTATTAACCTGCGTCAGTCACTTCAATCTAGCTGATAACACGCCATTTGATACGTAGATACACTAGAAAATAGACTGTTCCTCATGTATGCAAATATTTATTGACGTCATCAATATTTGCGTAGGGTAGAATCGAACCCACTATTTTGAAGGGAAATTATTATCTAAATAAAGTTGGTTGAAAAGTATTCTTTTTAGATGAAAATTGTTATTCTAAAAGAATGAAATGAAAATTGTTATTCAGAAGAATAATTCTATAATATTATATTTATATTTATTGGAGTTTTATGAATAAAATTATTTTGTATATTTCCGATGCAATTGTCAAAATGACGGCAGATGTCAAACAGGGGGGGGGGGGGTCATTAGAGCACAGCACACCCGTACCACAATATCTGAGGGTGGGGCGCCGGTTCGAGTCCCGCCAAAATCTTTAATTTTTGGGAACTTATTTCATTTTCTTAGACATACCCAGAGTGCGGGTAAGCACTATTACAAAAAAACCTCCAGTGCAAGTTAGACTCGCGCATCAAGGGTTCCGCACAAACTTCTACTCTTCAGCAAATAAATCAACGTACCTACCTACCACGTAACTTATTTAGTCCCTCGAACTATTGGCGCCCTCTCGATTCGAAAATTATTTTTTCTATGAATTATCTACAAAAATACGGTTTTCGGATTTTCCCCTTTACTTGTGCTATATAAGACATTGATTCTTGCCAAATTTCATGGTGCTAGGTCAACGGGAAGTACCCTATAGGTTTTTGGTCCTTCTTTCCTTTTTTCTTTTGAGGTACGGAACCCAAAGTAAAGGTGTTAAAAATACATAAAAGGAATCTGCTGTCTTAGGTCTGGTAGGTGTAGGTACTTGGCCAAACAAAAAAGGTATACCTAGGTATACCTTTTTTGTTGTATGTAAGTACCTTTTTAAATGATATCGATGTTATGTTTCATCATGATCATGTTATGTGTCATTTGTTTATCATTATCTAGGTCAGTAATATTCCAATCTATATAATACCTTATTAGATTGTGATAAGCTCAGGGGCTCAGGGTTAACAAACAGATAACCTTACCTTACTAATTATCCTGATAGTGAATAACCATAAATCTTGCATGGAATTTTATTTCTTCTGTCCTGCTGTGGACGCTCCTGAGAATTGAAGAATGCTAGATTGAAACCTATCAGCAATTAGTGGACGTATTTCTTATTGGCATTTCAAATGATACCAGGGTTATCGTCAACGAAAACAAGCGAGATATTATTTCAGTTCAGTTGCTAGGTACGGAATATAATGTACCTACCTACCTACCTAATATTCTCTTCCTAATCGAGTTAAATTTACATTACGGGTTAGATTCGGGTTAGATGACTTTAATGTAAGGTAGACAATGTACCTGTACTATAGCCAGACTCTGTATGAAATGTTTATAAATAAACTAAAACACTTGCTTCGTGTCGAGTTTCAATATTTATTGAAGGAAGTCTCATATCTACGAAAGATTTCTTTGGCATCTATAAGTTCATTGCGCATTTAAAAACGTGGCAACAACATAGTGTACTAAGTAGGTATACCTTGTTTACAAACATTGAACATCCAGTTTGGCTGTGTTTGAAATTCAAATGATACTTAGTTTCGAACTAAACCGATCTCGAAACCCTAAAACCATCGGACATTATGTTGATCCCCTCGGAGTCCGGAATCACTTCTTTTTGACTTGGTAGGTAGGTACACATAATATTGCTTACGCACCCTATATTATAATCATCCAATTTCAACCGAGACGTTAATGTTTGACCTTCTAAAGTTAATTTTCAGGGGTGGCTCAGTTTTTCAATCTAAAACCATCACAAAGCCGGGTGATGGTTTTAGATTCAAAAAATTGTAACCCTAATAAAATTAACAAATAGACAGTTGCATTATTAATTCCTGAGTGACGCAGACTACGTCTAATGTTCATTTAATGCGGGTACCACGAGCGAAGTCGCAGAAATAGGCTAGTTAGATATTAGATAAGTTCGAATTGCTCATAATTAAATTCTTCCTCCTTTGTTCCCAAGGAGGCGCGCCATGTTGTGACGTCACAATTGATGTCACATCGTTGACCGATCTCTAGGTGAAAGGTTATCATTATCAGTTTTACCCCCAAGCACTGCACGCGACTGTACTCGATTGCCGTGATTTAATAGCCTGTTGTGAGTGATTGTACGAGCCTGTTACAAGCCACTCGGAAAATTTATGGGTTTGCGGGGGTTAAAAAAATATTTCAATGTATTAATGGTCAATAATGATATATACTTGGTAGGTACGTACCTAGGTACTAAGAACCATTGATCAAGGTACCATGACAAATACTATGATCAGTCAGGCAGGACCCTATGCCCTTGTCTACGACCACAACCTACGGGTGTAAACTTTGATCCTAAATTGCAGTGCTCCCGGGCTCATGTTGAAGCTTTACTAATTTCTAAGACCAAGGGACGAGCGGAATCCAAGACACATAATTATGATGTCATAAAAATTTTGAATCGTCTAGATCAGATATTCACCAAACGATCACTTATATAATAACTCTATGGTTCTTACCAAAGACAAAAAAGTTCCTACTGACTAGAATATCTACTAAAAGAAACTAGGTTGTAACCTTTTGACCATCGAAGTTTTTGACTGAGACCTTGCGTACGTAGAAATTAATTGCGGCTGCTGACTGTACCTTTACAAAGCACGAAATCCTAAATCCTGTCGCTTTCACACAATAACGCTTCCTATTCACGTGCCAAAGTTTTAATAGGGTATTTTACTCGACATGAGGAAAAATATAATTAGGTAAGTACCTAATAGAGAGAGCTTGGGCAACAAGCACTTGAGAATTCTTACTTTTAGTTCAAAAAATAAAAAAATATTTTTAAATTGAATTCAAAAGTTTTCTAAGGATATTTGCTATAGTGCTTAGCGCACTCTGGGTATCTCTAAGTAATGAAATAAGTTGTCAAAATAAGTTTTTTTTTTGTCTGTGTTGAACACTATAAAATAGTAGGTAGGCACTAGGCACAATGATAATACGTCATACCATACGGCTGTGAAGGTGAACTAATAAGTATCAACTGTCATCAGCAAAATCAACGCATTTGTTTGGGTCAAAGATCCTAGAATCCTACGGTTTGGGTAGCTACAGCAAACGTCATGACCACTGAGCAATATCACAGTTTGGCAATATGGCGTCCACTGCGTCCAGCGTCTTCATCAATTTACGCACGAAACTTGAATTTTAATTTGTAAATATTTATTTTGTGATAGAATCTAAATAAGATAGGTACCTCATCATCATCATCAGCCTATATTTGTCTACTGCTGGACATAGGCCTCCCCTAATGAGCGCCATAGCGCCCTGTCTTCAGCTTGCCGCATCCAGCATCTGCCAGCAGTCTTTCGCAAATCGTCATCCCACCTGGTCGGAGGGTGTCCTACACTACGTTTGCCGAGTCGCGGTCTCCACTCAAGAACACGTTTACCCCAGCGGTTGTCGGTTCTTCTCGAGATATGGCCAGCTCACTGCCAATTCAGCTTGCTAATCCTTTGAGCTATGTCGATAACCTTAGTTCTCTGTCGGATGTAGGTACCTATTCGTTACGAATCCTTCCTTCAGAGAAACTCCGAGCATAGCTCTCTCCATAGCTCGCTGGACCAATAAGATACCTACTCAATGAGTATACAATAACTATGAAGATACATTTCAAAAAAGGGGTGTAAACAAAGCATCGACATAATGTCGATGAAACAAAGATTCTAGTAGGATCCTAGGATCTTTGGGTGTAATATCCTAATCAGCCTACGTTCCGGTATACGCAAATAATATTAGGTAGGTAGGCACATAATGTAGGTACAGTATAATACTATAGGTATCAAGGTACAAATACCTTCAGTGTTTGCGTTCGTACTTCTATACAAGGTAGTTTTAAAATTTCATGTCTGGCCTCGGCACAATGGTCTGTATTTTTTGCGCCACATACTTAATTGGATTAGAATGCATAATTTAGACTCGGACCGTTATTTTATAAGACAAGTTTAAATGAGACCTTGGTGGGTTACCTGCGGTCTTTATTTTTAATCAAGTTAATATTGTTACAACTATTATTTTACACCACAATCCAGCCACAACCCTAATTATACGAAGTCCTTTTTGGTACAATACAAACATATTTGGCTTTAAAAGTCTGTTCATCACGTACCTAGCTAGATATGTTTGTAAATTACCTAGTGAAAATATTATAGGTATTTAATAAGAACTTGTATTTATCTACAGTTGAGCTAACTGCAAACAATGTAGAGGAAGCTCAACTAATCAATTTCTATACCAATCGGAAGCGTCCCCAAGACGCCTGGCTAAATTGGTTTTTAAATTGATGTCGAATCATTTTAGTACATAATTCTGTTTATTATTTTCAATTGTCATGCAGTTAAAAGGTTACTGAATAAAAACAGTAATTTTCTTCTCCCCTCCCATTAAAGACCAATCGAGGGCTTAGCTAATGACTTTTCATGGTGCGGTCCAACTTAGGTTTCACTCGAGAAGCCCGGCCGGTGCCAGCAAAATGAATTATTTATGCGTGGAACGAAACGCGATATTCGCGCGGGATAATCAAGGGCAAGAGAAAATGGCAAACCGATAGCAAATTATAGGTATCCTTTTATGTATAGCTTCATACATGAATGGTTCACGAATTATTCAATACAGATTCTCCACGATGATTTGGATACCTAACCTTAGATAGATTTTATGTAACCTTAGATAGGTACTAGGACAATTTAGATGACATAGGTACCTATTATAAGACAATGTTTCCTGAAGTAGGTTTAAGTCTACCCTCGGAAAAGAGGGTGTTTTGTGTTTGACGTCTTATTTGTGTATCTTGTATTTTCTCATCCTCATCTTCCTCAACAGCCTATAATGGTCCACTGCTGGACGCAGGCCTCCCCCTGACTTTTCTCATTTTTGTGTTTTCTTATGATGCCTGTCATTTTGTTTTATTTTCTAAGAATGGTACCTTTGATAGGTATTTAAACCAAACATTTAAACTAATAGAAAGCTATGTTTGATGAAAATCGATAGGTGTGGCTGTTCGAATGTTATGATGGTTCCAAGTAGAATCTTCATCGGGAATTAAGAATTTCTTGATTTCTTAGCTTGAATAAGTACATCCATATACCTACCTACTAATATTATAAAGAGGAAAGATTTGTTTGTTTGAATTGAATAGGCTCCGAAACTACTAAACCAATTTGAAAAATTCTGTCACCATTAGAATCCTTCATTATATCAATGATGAACATGTCATATTATATGCTATAGATATAGAATATACATTAATATATATATAAATATACGTGCCGGGGCGGAGCGCTAGTAAAAGATACAGTTGTTGTAAGATTTTTTTTATTCTACTTGTTGCAATAAAAAAAAAAATGTTGACTTCAGATGCTGACTTGGAAGGTTTGCTGGAAGAAGTGATCCGCGCCGCAAACCGAGGTGTGTCAGCATCGCGGAACGCCAGCTCTGGCCCCAACTGGAGCTTCGGACAGTCGCTGTTCTTCTCCACCACCGTCGTCACCACTATCGGTAGGTTGTCAGAACTCTACGTGGAACGCTAAAAAAACACAAAAAAACGTTTGATGGAATTTTCAATTAAATAATCCAAGTTCATCTTCAGTAATTTTTTATTAAAATAAAATCCTAAAGATTTTGCGCTCTGATTGTCTTACTTACTACCTACTTTTTGTGTGTTTTCGTTACGCGCAACACTAAGTTCCATCGCAATGTGTTCGCATTCCATGGAGGCAGAATCACCATACAACACACTCATTATTGACCATCAGGTTCTTTTAGTTCCATTTTCAAAAATAATTTATTAAACAATTTATGTTCTTTGTTAATGGAATACCAAAAGTCATTTTGCAAGAGGAAGAATGTCTTGTACTGGCTGATGATTTCGGACAAAAATTAAAAAGAAAAATAACTTGTACTCCCAAGGGTGTATTCGCGAGTTAAACGCCACGCTATAATGGTACACGTTTTAAGCAAGAGAAGTGAAAAAAATGTTTTCTTCAGGTTACGGCCACGTGACACCTCTCTCAAAGCCAGGCAAGCTGTTCTGCATAATGTACGCACTCCTCGGGATTCCGCTAACACTGGTGCTCCTGACGGCCATGGTGGAGCGACTGCTGCTTCCCACAACCGCTCTGCTGCGGTCCCTGAACGCAGCCCTGGGGCATCTCTACCGGCCGTTTACTATACGGCTAATGCATTTACTTATTATAAGTAAGTTTCCCTGTTATGGAAGTTAATAAATAATACTGGACTATTCGCACAACATCATAACCCTGAATGTTAGTTAAAACATCATCCCTAATCTAAACTAGCTTAAAGTAAATGTTTTTTTTTACTGCGAAAGAAAACCAAATAAACCCATTTTATAAAATACGTAAAATAACGGTTATGCCGGACTCCTGCCGGCTAAACCCACCACTGTGTTTTCGGCTCAGCACCTGTTTGCCGGGCGTACGGGAACACTTGCGAATTCTTCCGCGGGCTTTTGTATGGCCTTCGTAAGTGACAAAACAATCAACCGGTTTTATGGGTAGTTTAGAAAATTTCAAATTCAATTTTCATTCTAATGTATCCAGAAACTTGAGAGTGGTATTTTTTTAAAGTATTTAGGTATTTATTTTTTTATTAAACCAACAGGATTGGTATGCAAATTTATTCATAATTTTGCTTTAATGGTATTTAGTTGAGTTTTTAAAAAAAGTTTATTTTAGAGTTACTTTTCCAATAACAATTATTGCACTTCTGCACATAGCACTTTTTCGGCAACAATGTCATTATTTACTTAATGCCATTAATAACTCTTATCAAACATAATTATTGGTAGCGATGAAACTTAACTTCCAATAAAGAAAATACTATTATCTAGAGATAAAAAATCGGTAAAATACTTACAATCAAACTTGCGGAAAAACGTTTTTATCCAAAAAATGACACTATGCAGCACAATCTGTGCACATCGAAAGTAGTAAAAAGGTTTCCTTGTGGTCGGATGAAGGTTTATTAACCACATAAAAAACCCTTCCGAAATTACATGAACCCAGAAAATATGCACGGCAGCCGTTTAAAACGCATGCATGAAAACTTCTAGCATTATGATTTTGTTCTCTTTTTCAGTGACACTATTCGTTGTCCTATTCCTGATAGCGCCCGCATCAGTGTTCGCGTACATAGAACCGGAATGGGACTTCCTCGACTCATTCTACTATTGCTTCATCTCGCTGACCACCATCGGTCTCGGAGACTACATACCCGGGGACTCGCCGGATCAGCCTTACAGACCGTTTTATAAAATGGCTACAACCTGTAAGTAGCGCCATGTTATTACAATCCTAAATTAATCGAAAAAATTCTAACGTTGGCTTGGTTTGCAAATTATTACTGGATAAATAATGAAAATTTTTAGTCAGTTTCAACAAAACTACTGAGCGAAGCGTGCCCAAAAATCTCACAACGTCACTTTTCCTTTTAAAGTTTAATTGGTTTTAGATAACTTCCTAGGAAAAATTATGATACCGCATTGATAAATTCGGGTTGTGTGGACTAAGTTTTTATTTACCTAAAGGTTTTTTATTACATTTTGTGAAACGATAGCTTCAATTACGAGAGGCTTAGTGCATAGTTGGTATGAATATTAGTTAGTAATAATTATTAGTTACTTTATTCGATAATAGGGATCAAACCATAAAAATCTCATATTTGATATATTCCTATGATATGGTATGATAATTTTTTTTTAGTTTGAACCTTTTAAGTACTATCCTAATTCTGAGCAAAAAGTATCCCATTTTTCCCGCCAAAATAAAAAAGGGAAACTAATATTCTGAGTAAGTACCATTACCCAGAATATTATGACTACAATACATTCAGATTTATTTATTTTCTTCCAGTCTACCTTATCATCGGCTGCGCAGCGTTGTTCCTGACCCTAACCGTGTTCTACGACATCCCTCAACTCAACCTCAGCACCGTCTTCTCATCCGTCAAACTGGATGAAGACCCGGAGAAGATGAGACTCAGTGGCTCCGGAGTCATGGGACCAGGGTACGGACTGGGCGGACTCGTGATGAGAGATGATTACAACCACCATGACCAGCGCCGCTCCGTGGTCCACATCCGGCCACATCTGGACGACTCCCCCAGTCCCGAGGACACCACCCCGGTCCATGCTCGGGACATGCGCGTACACTAAGCGACGCAAAGACGACTCTAGGAATCTCTGTTTATCTTTTTTTAAATCTAGGTACACTTCTTTTGCTCATTGATGTAACTTGTGAAAATAGCGCGGATTAGTTAAGGTAGAATAATTAATTATTTTAAGTTTGTAAGTGTGCCTATTGTCCCTTTTCTGTTGGTTCCAGGATTCCATTGTCTTGACCGTCCCATTTGCTTTTTAACAAAATGTCAAAGGAGTTTCAATAACTTTGCCAGCAACGTATCACTGACGTGAACCGTGTTGGATAAAAGACTGACAAAGTTTTGCAAGTTTTTCACACTTTTCTAATTCTTTTTTAAAAAAGCGCCACCACCTTGGCAAAACAATTTTTGAAAATATACAATGAAGGAAACTTTGTAATATCTTAACAGACTGAATATCAACATGTCCCTCGTGGTTTTGTAAACATTCTTACAAAGCGCTCATTAATTTTGGTAAAATGTTAAAATTTACTTTTTGTAGGTACCAGTATACTAATGTTATAAAAAAAAATCATTGCTCTAGCAAAAAATAACACGAAGGTACATGTGGAATCATGGCTAAATTATTACAATATAGAACATTAAAATTTGGTACCTACCTTCTAAAATACTCTTCGGATACTTCATTAGGATAATTATTTAGCTAATGTGTTTGCATTATAATATGTAAGTAGTTTCCCGTAGATACTACCTACACATAATAAGTAGAAGAGTGAATGTCAAAAATTATAAAACTGTTTAAATTTATTAAAGTAGTTAGTTATACTTACATAGATTATATTATTAGACCCAGTTTGAACGTACCGTATCAATTTTAAGTGTGATAGAAGACCAATCCGTTAAGAAAATATCATTGTTGTAGAAATTATTGTCACAAAATATTTACTCTGTAACTTAAACAAATATAATATTAGAATTATATAAATATTCACTTCAAAAGTGTCGCAGGCCCTAAAAGTGTTTAAAATGTATTGTAGATGAATTGTAACTACACTCTGTTGTATTAATGATACTTTACTAAGCTAAAATCGATAGGGTATAATGCATAGATTGTTTTATTTTTGAAATCGATTTTTTATGTTGTGTACCTACCGTAAAATTTAATTGTGAAAACACAAAAGTTTTAATTTAAGTAAGTTTATTATCAAATAAAACTGCACTCGTGATAAAAACGCTGCCCCTTTTCTGTGACGTCGTCGCCGTTCAGTTTGTCAACTCAAAAGTGCTTTTGTTATTAAGAAATTAAATAAATTTCCAAAAAAAAACAATTTTGGCAGGACTCGAACCCAAACCTGTTCAAAGAGTGCTTCTTTTACTTCAATCAATAAATTATTAGACACAAATAAATGATAAAAACGATCATGTTTGTTGTATCCAAATAAATAATTTTCTTTCTTTCTAAAAAGATATACCGCTCAACTTTCATGACAAAACGGGGAACGGTAACGTCACGTTTCGAATTTTAAAGAAATAGGTAAATGCTTTTCAATGATTAAATTTCACAGTAAAAACATCACAGAACAAATAAGCAGATTAATATTTCTATGTCAATAGAGAATAATCCCTGGTTTTTGAAGTCACGTGCATATACCATATTGCTGCTTTTTGGCACTTTAGTGTTAAATTATTAATGCAACAAATGACAATATTAGCAAAGACCTATTTATACTGTATAGAAAGAAAGATATTTTATGACACGAACAAATATAAAAATAAATATCTATATAAAACAACTTAACGAGAGAGAAGGCAGTGAGCAATATTCAGTGTTTACACCCTGAATATTTATATTTGTTTGCCTTAAAAGTTAAATATCATATTTATAAATGTTATTATACCTGTAACTCTTACTATCAATGTGAAATACTAATGACTGATGTCAATATACGAGTAAATATTATATAATACAATAGTCAGTAGCGCATAGAAATAAAACACTTCTTAGTTGAGAGGGTTTTCTGCATCTTAATAAACAAAACTGTGTATCCAACAAACGATAAACTGAATAAATCAGCTCGAAAATTTACATTTGTCTTTTAATACGACGCAAAAAAGCGGAAACGTAGTAACTAGTAACCAGCAAAATGGAAAGTGTTCATCAGAGCCAAAAAACTTTTGAGAATTCAGAAAAAAAAATCATAATCATATCTATAATATTAATCGCACAAGTACCATTTTTTATGAAAAATGAATTTTTGCGTCTTTTATCAAGGCAACTAAACAACCTACCTACCCTAATTCTATTAGAAGTTACTTTTTAACTGTTTTTATGTGGGTTAGGTTACCTAACCCACATAAAAACAGGTAGGTACATACAGCAATCTTACTTTTTTTGTAACGATGAAACGCTGTATGTAATGCAATGCAAAATTGTATGGGCGACTGCGAATCAATTGTTTTTTTCTTATAAAGCCGAATTATTATTGCTGTTACTACATATCAGAATAATTTCCATTACCATAACTTTGACTTAAATGCCGTGGTCACGGGATGACTGGCAGTGTGTAAACCTGTCGAAATGCCGAGAAAAATAGGTAATCAACGCGATAAATACCCGTTAAATAGTATTTTAAAATTATGTGTTCAGATCGCGTAAATTTAAAAACATTTATGTGAAATTTAAGTTCAGCAGCAGCAGGGAGCGTGTTCCAATCCAAACCCCAGCGGTGCAAATGATGAAGGTGGCGAGAAACACCGCCTAGTGCTAGGTTATAAATTCTCTAAGTAGTGGACGGTATACCTATACCGTCCACTACTTAGAGGCTTACAGGCGTCGGCTGTCGCGATGGACACCTGTCCATCGCGACAGCCGACGCCTTGGGGAGCCAGTGGGTTTGGGCGATTCTTAGATACTGGAGGTTCATTTTTAGATTGTGGTAGTGAGTCTGCCAATTCTATCTGTTTTATAGTGGTTTTATAGAATAAAGAAGTAAGGTAGGTCGTAAAATAAATAAAAATGCTAAGTGTATCAAAGTTTTATTTTTTGTTTTGTGGCCTATTTATACAACAAGAAACAATAACATTCACGGACTTGACTCTCGGTGTGGATGGAGCCACCTGGTGTCCTTACTACTAGGTAGGTGAAAGTAAAAGGTTTTGAATCCATGTTATATATAATGATGTCCATATCTGAAATAAAAACATCCATCCATAAATGCTTACAAAACAAATAACGGCACTGGCTCTCCGAAGCGCTGCCAGCGGGCCTTTTAGTAACAATAGTGAAAGTTGAAAATGAACAGCCTATATTTGACAATATGGCTTTATTTGCTAAAATAAACAAAAATATATTAGAAACCAGTCATACAATTGGATTCCTCATAAAATTTACAATAAATAAAAGATGCGATAGTATCAAAAGTCTTCACTGTAAACATGTAAACACCTCATAAAAAGACCGCTCACTAACGCATACTTTCTTTAATCATTTTCTACAATCTCAATTTACTCTTCTCTTATTTTCTTAATTATTTAGAAGGTCGTCTGCATTACGAATAAAATAATAATTATTGTGATAGAAATAACAGATTAATTTGAGCGCGGAAGCGATGGCGCTCTGGGGAGCCGGCGGTTACTAGAGGTTTTTTCTCTATGGCTCTTCAGGGAGCCAGCGGGTTTCGAAAGGTTAAATCACAGAAAACTATTACTCGGGTTCTGAGCTCGGGAATCACAGATTTATAAGTATAGTACTAAAGTACGGGAATCGGGTTAAATAAATAAAAAGAAATGCATTTGTAAATAAATAAAAATAAAATAAAAAGTTTCTTTAATCGGACATGGTCCTTATTAGGTACAATACAAAATAGAAAAATGTTAATTAAAAAGTTAATGGTAAAATGTTAAAGTATTTTTGCCATTATATCATTACATTCTGTCGTAATTTTCTAAGAAATACCTAGCGTATTTTTAGACAAACAAGTAACGCCGTAATCAGGTACGAGGGAAATTTCAGTAATTTAGACTCAGTTTGTACCAAATGGTACTGATCATGTACTGATTGTGGTACTGATACTGAAATGGAACGTAATAATTCTAACCTCAAAATCAGGTACTATATCCTGTGATTTGATTCAATGAAATGAAATGAACGGATTTGTTGATTTGAAAAGTGGTGTGATAATATCAAATAGCTTTTAGTCTGTTTTTTTTGTCTTGATTGTAAGATTATAATCACAAAGCTACCACATAAATTTCCTGATTCCTACAGAGTTTTAGGCAAAATGAACATGGATTCTCCAGTGTCGGCGTTTGCTATCTACAGTGCCAATAAAAAGCCAAAGAAAATCAATAAAAGCAAAAAGAAGAAAATTCCCCAGTGCGCCGTGAAACCAGTAGGAAACATCCCTGTAGACGTACAAATTCAAGTCGCGAAAAATATGAAGAAGAGCAAGCAAACCAAAACGATTAGTAAGAAAAAAACACTCAAAAAGAAGCGAACGAAGACCCTTAAATCTGAAAAACATAATGAGTTCCAAAATCAGAAAACATCTCGGTCTTCCGAAAGTGATGGAGTGCCGATTTTAATACCTGTCATTGATCAACTAGAACATGATTTAGAAGTGGAAATACAAGATAATGCATCAAGTTCAAGTGAAGGCGGCTTAGAATTTACACCTGTTCAAACTGACAGTGCGGAGGAAGGCTTGAAAGTTTTCCAATGGATGATAGCTCCATTTGAATCTCAAGCATTCTTCCAGCAAGTCTGGGAGAAGAAACCCTTGCATATATCCCGGAAAAAGCCCAATTACTATCGAGATATAATATCCACACCGACCATTGATCACATGCTGCGAAATGAAAACATCCAGTTTACAAAAAATTTAGATGTGACTTCTTACATTGATGGGAAAAAAGAAACACACAATCCGGAAGGTCGCGCTCACCCACATCTAGTTTGGGATTACTACCTGAACGGCTGCAGTGTAAGATTATTGAACCCACAGACTTACATCCCCAAACTGCACATACTAAATGCCACATTACAAGAATACTTCAACTCCTTTATAGGAGCCAATTCTTACCTTACTCCACCTGATAGCCAAGGATTCGCTCCACATTATGATGACATTGAAGCATTTATCCTTCAAGCTGAAGGAAAAAAGCTCTGGCGAGTTTACAAACCTCCAAAAGAAGAAGTTTTACCGAGAGTGTCCTCCAAAAACTTTAGCCAGGATGAGATTGGAGAGCCAATTCTAGAAGTTACCTTAGAGGCTGGAGATATGCTCTACTTCCCTCGTGGCTTCATTCATCAAGGAGTCACCATAGATGGAGAGCATTCCCTCCATGTAACCATCAGCATGTATCAGAAGCATTCATGGGCTGATCTGTTTGAAAAACTTATTCCAGCAGCTCTGCATTTTGCTATAAATGAAAATGTTGAGCTCAGGAGAGGGTTACCATTAGACATATATGACCACTTTGGTCTAGTCCACTCTGATTCACAGACTCCCCGCAGAGAACAAATAAAAGAGATGGTGGCATCACTTTTTGACACAATTAAGGATTACCTACCCATTGATGATGCTGTGGATCAAATGCACAAAAACTATCAGAGTGATGCTCTACCACCTGTGCTTAATGACACAGAGAAGGAAGTCACAGTTTATGGAAGCTCGGATGTCATGGTGGACAATGGTAAAGTGATTAACAGAGTTGAAATAGATCTTGATACTAAAATAAGGCTTGTACGGAAAAATATTCTAAGAATGGTTTCTGAGGAAAAGTTGAGAATTTACTATTATGTGGAAAACTCAATGGAGTATCATGGCAGTGAGCTGCCTTTCTTAGAGATTGAAGAGGATATTGCCAAAGGTGTGGAAGACCTGATTACTGCCTACCCTGGATATATGTCAGTAGAAAGTCTTAGCATAGAGGATGATTCTAAAAAAGTTCAGTTGGCTGATGCCTTGTGGAGCCGTGGTTTAATTATGGCTGAATATCCATTAATGATTGTAAATGATGATTAAATTGATTGATAGTATTTTTAGTAATTAGCTGTTTGTCTATAATTAACTTAACCTACCTTTGTATGAACTTCGCCATCTTTTTGTTAATAAGAGATAAGAATAAAACACTGATCATTTTCTTATATTATTATATTTATTCTGAATTGCAATATAAATTTGTGGACTTTCTGTTACAATAGTACCTACTCTCCACACTGATATTTTTTTGTATAAAACGCTAAAATAAGTTTTTATAACTATTGTACCAGAGTGTTGCCAGATTCACTAACATTCACTCCACCTTGGTACTTATTAACAGAAAATACACACACAATAATTTATATTCTACCCTTAACTGTTCTTTTAAAATTAACCTATTTAAAATACCACCTAAAACTTAGGTTCTCTAATAATGTTCCACACACATTATTGCTCCAAGAAGCTGTTATGAATGTTATGATTGATTCAACAACATCTTTATGGAAAACGAATAACAAAAACGTTAAGGCTATCTTATGTTCACCTCTAACTATTGTTATACAACCGAAAAAAACAACACAAGGTGATGTAACAAAACTAATAATAAAATGTTTATTTGGCGTACAATAGTATGCCATGATTAAAAACTAAAAATAGGTCGCGAAAAACAAAATTTTAAATGACCTGATTGAAGTGAACCAGAATGTTTTGTAATAATTATAGATGAATGTCTGCAGTAGGTCCTAGGACCTACAATACATACATAAGTTTGCATTCTGTGATCTTACAATGATCAATACTAGTCTACTTGGAAATTGGTCCGAACAGGATATCTTAACACTGATTTAGAAGAAAGTTTAGAATTTTGACATTTACTAACATTCACTGCACATTTTCATTGAAAATTAATGGATCTTATTAAAATACATTTACAATTGAAGCAATTCCGAATTTAGTCTTTGTACTGATATACAAGATTTTCTCGCAATTCTTACAAAATATCTTCGCAAATTATTAGCCTAATTACAAAGGAAACTCTTGGTAAGAGGTAAAAATAATTCCCCTTACACTATTCTACTACCAAGGCAGTACCAACTAGGCTAGATTTGCATTTCTCTAATGGGAATCGTGCCGCCAACCACACTTATTGCAGATTATACAGAGCTTATGTAATTGAATAATAAATTGTTCTATGAAGTATGAATAAAAAACATCGCCCAGTAGGTAGGTACCACCTAAGATTTCGTAACTAGAATATTTACAAGGAATAATTCTTAAACTATGTTAGTCTGTTAGTTAAATTTACCTGATCAATTCAAACTTTATTTTCCGACATATTTTTGCAATTTGCAAATTGCCGATTTGCAATCTTAAGGCTTATTATTTTTATAGAACTGAAATTGGTAGAAATGGTATTGGTAGAATTGGAAGAAAATGGGTTCAGCACGATATTGCCGTATGGGCAAATCTGACTTTAGCTCATACATAACTATAAAATCTAAATTTAACACCTTGCGCTGAGATAAGCATACACCCTTGATTTTAATTAGTATCATGCTAAAAATACCACAAAAATAAATTGTGTTACGTACAAAGTACAGGCCTTTTTTTATTGCTTTAGTTTTCAGAATTGCCAGTGTTAGAGTATGGCAATGTTATATTAAAATTTATAATACTTTATGAAAACAAGCTTAGACTTCATTGGAAAATAGACAACACTAATATTTATTTTGTCTTAAAATCAAGCAACTTATTTTATTATTTCTTGTACAATACGATAAATTGTGCTAATAAGGGCCGTTCTTAGGAGTCCTATGCAAACTTGTATACCCATTTGTAACCACCATTTAGAATTATCTATTATGATATAAAGAACAAACTTAAAGCTTCTGTTTTACTTAGATTCACACACAAGACTCAGTAAGAACGGACCACATTTATTTTATGTACTTTAGAAGACATCAACGTTGCAAAAAGATTAAACTTTTAAAATTTAAATATTGTATAGTTAATCATGATTATGCTGATTTCAAAGGTAAAATAAATCTCATTTAAGAAAATCTTTCAAATCGACACTGATAAGCTCACATCACTGTATCATTCCACAATATTAGGGAACTTACAATAAAATACCTTAAAGATGGATATGTGCAGCAATGTGCATCTTATACAGTGTCTTATGGTATAATACAACTCAGACCATTTATTATATTGCAATAACAGTGAACAAGATATTCGCTTCTTGTTTACGTTCTTACGCCTATCTTTTAGCGACTTGTGTACCCAGTTTCACTTCTATGAACTTTATTATATAAACAATTCGTAATTGCATAAACAAATAAAAACAAATCATTTTAACTTGAATGCTGTTCTCAACACTACGTTATTAGCAAGAATATTTTGTATTTTTGCTCACATAAGCTTCAAGCCAAATAAGATAGGCGTAAGACACAAATATCCGTCCTAAATACCTAAAACCTTAGGTATACATAAGACACAATACAGACCTATTCGAAAAAGCGGGCAAACACACAACAAACATGCACCTTACAAGTCATTGATGTATAGATATGTTTCACTGAGCAATAAAACAAACAACGGATGTTTTTAAGCAGGTCAACCGAGCTACCTTCAGATAAGTACTTGAGCCGTTTCCTTGCAGCCAATGTAGTAAGTGCATATTGGTCGATGGTTTTCTTTTCCCGCCGATGCCGTGCGAGCTTTCGATCGTCGTTTTGTCGTAATCGAAGACAGCTGGTTTGGAACAGAATCGAGAAAAATTATTTTCTGGTTGCTTTTTTGCTTTTCTCGACGATCGATTTACAATCATACTATCGATTGCAGAAAAAAGCACTGTCTCGCTTCAAAAGCATTGTGAAATAATATTTGATGGTTAGGTTTTTAACAGGTAAAGTTCTAAAAGAGAATATCTAGGAATAAAACGTCTATCTATTGAAACCGTTAGATACTTACCTACAATTTAAGGCGATTCTCCGAGCCAAACTAGCGCCGCCACCTATTTTTATCAGAACTGCCCATTGAAAATTTTAAAAATACCATTGTTCAACAAAATAATATTATGATAAAACAGGTGGCGGCGTTAGTTTCGCTCGGGGAATCGCCTTAATATGTAGGTTTGTCAGTATTTAACAGTGTCAATAGATTAATGTATATTACCGAAAAAAATCTATTCTCTATTCTCATGTTTCTCATAGCCATAGCATAAAGTGACCAAAATATTAGTCTGGTTTAGCCTAAAGACTGGATTAGGCAAATTACCCAGCATGGCGTCAAAGGGATTATGAAGAGATTATTTAGTTAAAAATAGTTATTTCATGGATTGTTACTATCATAAAAATAAAGAACAGTTTTGATCAATATACCGTTCCTGAGCCGCCTTCATCCATAGACTCTTCTATGGATGAAGGCGGCTCAGGAACGCTATTCGCGGCGTTTGGGGGAGACCTATGTTCAGCAATGTGTATAATATAAAGGGTGAAGTAGATAAAGGAGGAAGTATTTCTCGATTCTAGTTCCCACTACCGGTATCGATACGTCAGCACGGCGTCGACCGCGGCGCGCGTGTGTTATTTCCGCTGCGGCAGTTTTCTCGGCGTGCGTGTTGTTTTGCCGGTCGAGGTAGAAGGGACCGCCTCTGGAATGGAAGGAGATCTGTTAGCTGGAGCCGAGCGGAGTCTGCTACAGGAAGAACGCTGAAACAAGTCGATTGTTTAACGGGGTGGCCCGGCTTTAATAGCGAGAAAGAGATAGAAGGTAACTAGCAATCTTGTATTTAGATTTTTAAGTTTTCATAGAAGCCGAGAAGATTGCTCCCTTGATATTAAGAGGCTAAAAGTTGTGATCATAAAAAGGAAGCTAGCCACAATCCCCGTGCTAGGGGGCAGTTCAAGTTTTGTCGTAGCCGTTCTAGCGTGATCTATTAAAGATAAAGTTGCTTTTACAATTAAAATAGAAAAAATACATAACACCAGATAAGTTAGTACTGAGCAAGATGCACTAACATGCTACAGAAGTCACTCTTTAAGGGCCTATACCTACTACCTGAAATGAACTCCGTCAGACCTAAATATCTTTCAAACAGCTAAATAAATAATTTTAAAAATTATACATGGTACAGTTCAAGACTTATTCTATCGATCATATGTTTTGAAAACACGATTCCATAAAATTTTCTCGATAGAACAAAATCGCAGTTACCTCAATTTTTTTACTATAACCTTAATTTCTCAATAAATACAGAAGTAAAGATCTTGTGAATAAACATGGTAATAGAACTAAGTATAACTAAGTATAAGTGTAACTAAGTATATAAAGAACATTTTATATGTTTCGGATTTTTATAATATAGTCCAAATTAATAGATAATGAGCTAGAACTTGATTTTTGGGCTTGCTTTGCTACGCCTTGTCTCGCTCCTATGAACGCGAAATCCTATGTCTGTCCTTTTTATCAAAATTTTAGGTTGTATAGGCCCTTTCAGAATAATAGAGAATTTAAATAATGTGTACCTTTCGCGGCCGCCCTCCGACCTCCCTTACGAAGCGGGGTAGTAACAACTGGCTCCGGTTTAGCTTGCTTGGTCGGCGTCCGTTTAGGTGGAGCTTTAGCTGCGGCCTTAGCTTTCTCAATCACCGCTGTCGCCGTCTGTAGAGCGAGATTGTGTTATAATGCGTGGGATTTATAGTTTGAATTTATTAAAAGTACTGTTTTTGTTTTGGTAGTAATAGTAAATAATCCTGCAGGGGCGAATTATAATGACAATATTTGTACATAGGGAAGACAACACAATATCAAATCATAAGCCGTTTTCAGAAATTTTAACTTAATTAAGCTTTTATTTCAAATAAATGAGAGGAATTCGTTCAAAGTTCCGAGTTTAATGTGTTCTGTATTTTAAATGTTTCGATGAGTAATATTGGCATGACAAATAAATTATTTTATATTTGTTAGAGAAAATGAGGTAAGTACATACTACTTACTACGTACTTTATTCGAACACGCTTTGAATGTTTGATTATTTAAATTGATTAGGTAAATATAACTTCTTAAAGAAAACCTCTCATTTATGCATAAGACAAAACAAATTTTGAAAAATTTAGACCAGTTTCACAAAGCATGCAGCTGAGAAGAGCAAATCATAGAAGAAATTAGGCTGTTAGACGAAAATAACACAAAAGCGATGGATGTATGGATGAGCGAGATAGAACATGGCTAGAGATAGAACATGGCTAGAGATAGGTTAGCAGTGTTAGTAGAAATCTACAAAGTTCATTCAGAGGCACAATCTGTTTAGGGGAAAAAAAAAACTATGTAGAATTAAATAATTTCCAATATTTATTAAAAAATTAAGGAAAACATTTTATTTGTTAAATTTAATTCCAGAAATCGACAGATCAGGAGAATTCAAAATTAGATGTCAAAAAAATCATACTGACTAATTCGTCTGAAAACCTAGTATTTCTATGATTTTTTTCGATATTGTTTTTATTGATTTATTTTCAAGAATACATGCAACCCATGCATACCTTATTTAGTTTTTTCGCAAAAAATCTAACATGGGATGATGGAATGACATAATAAAAATAATAATAACCTTTACCCATATTACTGATAACTGGATCTTATTGTTCAGTTTGCCACAAATAAAATTTTCTTAAAATAGCTTCAATCTTATCGTGATGACAATAAGAACGAAATTAAAAAGTCTAGCGAATTTGGGCAACTGTTCATGCATAGAAATAATCAATTTTGTAAAATAACAGGAATACTAACTAGAAATAAAATAAAATTTATGAAACACAGTCAACGCTTCTATCTGTTTAGATGTGATGTAGAGACAGCCTAAGTTATTATTAAATATTTATAAGATCAAAAAAGACATTTTCCAAGGGAGGTATGAATTTTTTTATACAAAAGTTAAAATAAATGTGTCAATTTATTTAGTAAACACATACCAGAAAAGCCTGTCTTCTCCAAAAGCAAATTCATGCTCTGCATTATTGATTCACTTTGGCTATCTTTACATTGTACAACATTGTTACAATATTTTTTTAAAGAACTAATAGCAACATTTAAAAAATTATAGCAATAAGTAAAATGGATTTTAAAGTTAGAGACATAAGATTATGTTTTGTGTTATCTAAACAGATAGAGTAGCGCCGGCACACACGGAATGTAATGAGTGATAGCGATACGTACATTTCTATAGATCCGGTGAACTATGCCTACCTTGCTACTGCTCGCCACAGTGGGCGTACTACCTGCCGATTTTCGTTTATTATTGTTAGTTTTAGCCGGAGGTGGCGTGGCTTTCGCTTTTCTGGTAGATTTCGGACTGCGTTTCGGAGTGGTGCGCGCCTTTTTTGCAGGCGTCACCTCTTCCTTCTGGAAATGTCAGTGCAATGTCAGCCGCCGAGCGTGGACTTATCGATCCAAGTATTCGTATTTGAAGATAATTCAGCGAGATCATAAAGTTAGGTTACAAGCATCTTAGTAGCTTTGGCTGTGTATTTATATGTATTTTTGCCATTTTTGACGCTATATTAAATGCGAAAATTAGATTTACGCACGTCTCAAGTCACGATCATCATATTTTTTTATGACAATCTTTCAAAACGAGATGTGACGTGCTGTTCATATTGAGTTTGAATATTCAGGGGCTGGCTGCTAGCCTAGTCACAAAAAACAATTTTAACAGTACTTTTTTAAGTACTGAACAAAATTTTCAGTGTTGTATTGACTTATCGATCGATTCATCCATACTCGCTGCTCTGCTATGAGGATGCGATTAGTAAGTTTATGTGCCACAAATCAATCGTATGAAAGGAAACGGTGACGTATGTTATCGATGATAGAAAAATCCAACAATCACAACAATTTGGAAAAAAAACTGCATCAAGGCCTGAGAACTGCACGAAGACGTCTCGATTCTATCGTCAAACAGGACTCAGGGCTTTCTTCAGACATTCGCAGTATTCGTTACCCAGAGCGGTAGCGAAAGCCGAGTGGGTATGCGTCCATACAAAATGTCTGGCGGGATGACGCGCGAAATTTTCGCTGCCGGTCTGGGTAGCGAATTACCGAGTAGTTCTGAATAGCCTTTTAATAGTTATATTAGTTTTATTTACAAGTAATGAGTGGAGTACGAGACAGTGCATATGAGCGAGTTTTCGGGTCATTATGGCCGTTCCCAACTCTTCTACCCAACTCTGGTTTTTCTTCTCATTTCTTTTGACATTTCTTGTACTTAGAAGAGTTTCGCATTTTCTTACCTACTTTGTAAGTACTAAGTAGGTATGAAAATGCGAAACGGACTGTTGGAAGACCACCAAATGGATGAAGAATAATAGACACGTAGCAATGTTACTTTAATGCAAATAAAATTGTTATGGGAAAAACATCATTTATACCGCGAAACTAATATCTTTAGACCTGCATACTCTGGTGGTATGAATAATTTTAAGTTGGCGTCATGGTAACCTTTGTTCAGCTCCGAAAAATACTTCCTACGATAATGTATCCACACATAGCTAATGAAGGGGTGTACAAAAAATTGCATTCTTCTTTGGACAGAAACATCTAAGGCCATCGATCTAAGTAAAATTCAGAGATAGGGTAGGTACGTCCTCCCAGCGCTAACTCAACAAATGACAAATGCTGTGTTGTGTTACAATTAAAAGCAAAAACACACGCTTTTTCTAATCTAGTGTAATATTACTACCTAGTAAACAACAAAGAGGGAAAGACGTACAGTAGTACCACAATTATAAGTAACACCTTTGCTACTGGGTGATGGCTACGCGCAAGACGGCGTCGGGATCTCGTCATTCGCGAGTCGTATTTTGAGTGGGATACATATGAAAATACGTTGGTCCTTTTTTGTCTTCCCGTATACATATCATATGAGCGTGATAGCTTGAGCCTCTGTTTTTGTTCACATAAAAGCTTAACGCAACGCAATAAAGTCTATTATTTCGCCGGCGCGTTGGCATTCGTATTAAATCGTATTGGAAATGTTCTTTTGAACATGAATTTTGCCGATGCGACTTATTAAAATAAATAAATAAACAAATAAATAAATAACCTGTAAGTACCTAGATCGAAGTGCGACTGAGACAACAAAACGCTATACTCATACACGGCGACTCGCAACAACACGTATATTGCTACCTCTTTTTTTTGCGCACGTGTCCAGTACACATTTTTTTATCTGCTATCATGGTAGCAACCACGCGGAACACGAACGTCGCCGTCGGCGGCGCCGCTACGACAATAACCGAGGTGGGTGGACCTAATTAAATAAATACTAAATAATGCTGGACAATTCACACAGCATTATCTAGCCCCGAGCTAAGCAGAGCTTGTGTTATGGGTACTAGATAACTGATATACGTAATATTATACATTACATAGATAGATATTTTTTATATATTTATTATACAATTGAACCTAATTTGTTTTTTTCACTTTCGAGAAGCTAGTACCTAATCTCCCCTTTTTAAGTCTATATGCATATAATTATGTAGTACAATTTGACTGTCTGCACTCCACCCATTACGGTAAACATTGGTTAGTGTATGTAACGTGTAAAGGCAGGTACTCACGACAGTCTCTTCGGCGTCCCCCTTGTTCCTGGGCGAGGTCTTGGCGGCGGCTCGCTTGCGGCGCTTCTCTATCTGGGACTCGTCTGTGTATAGCGACAGGTCCACTGCCAATCATATAGTATTTTACATTTTGAGAGATAGGAACTTTTTAAAAGCCTCCGGGGAACGCGGAGGCTTTTAAAAAGTTTAAATAACACAGTTGAATTTAAACATTGGATAGAATATAATTGAAACAGACTACGTGAAACAAATTACATTGATGTATGTATATGTTTTTTTTTGTTATGCGGGAGAAATATTTATCTCTCGGGAATATATTACATAGCAACAAAGCTGCAAAATACTGCTCCGGTGGTACTTTAAGGAGCTGGGTTGGGTTTCGGCAGGGGGAGGGGATAATGCACAAAACACTCATATGGGAGATGTTAGTGCAGATCCCCGTTCCCACACTTAGAATATATTTTTATAGAATTACACTGAGATCATTTCTGTACAAAACCAAAATATCACAAAAAATTATACATTCAGCCAAATATGGAACCTTCCTTTTATCGAATTCGGTTTTAACAAGCTTCGATAGAATTTCGAATACCTAAACCTAATCTGAAAATTCATTTTGAAAGTTAGTAGTGTTCGGCCAGAGTGCCCGCTCAACTAGACCGTCGAGCGGGGCGGGGCGGGGCGTGGGCAGTAGCGGGCTTGTTTACATCGTCGCGTGCAAGTTCAATAATATATTGTACACCTAGACGAGAACGTGCCCAATTCCTATCGAGTCTGTCATTTGCGAGCGTGCACTAAGAACACTCAATGAACGCTCTTGAACGCCGCACGCCCCGCTGGACGCTCGAGTAGAGCGGGCATTCTGGCCGTACACTTAAACTTACGTCCATCCGGATGTTCAGGCGTGAGCTGCAGGCTGCCCCCACTAGTCTCCGCCTTAAGTGCTCGCTGTAAGATGGAGGTGGCTCTAGCTTGTTCTGCCGCGCGTAGTATCCAGGCACCTCCGGTGCCGGACGCGCGGGTCAGAGACAGCGTTGTAAGTACGCATTCCATGTCTGTGGGTACAACATTAAATGAAGTTAGTTATTTTTTTAATAATAATGCTGGACAATTCACTCAGCGTTCTCTAGCCGCAAGCTAGGCAGAGTTTGTGTTATGGGTACTGGATAACTGATATACATAATAGAATAAGTTACATATCTTAAACATCTTTTGCAATAAAGTATTTTCTATAAATTTCTCTATGTTTGACAGGCGTAGTCCACGGTGTTAAATATATACTGAAGGTATAATGCACGAAAATTTATTGTACGGCCGAATAATGTACACCTTAATAATCCGTGTCATGGTTTCCAATTTTAATAAGTTTTGAGGGCTAGTACTTGCCGGAGCCTGCATACGGTCTTCTAGAAGTCTAGATTAGTCTACTAGAAATAACAGATTAATAGAGAAACATACTGACCAGTAACATCATAGAAGTCCGGTTTGTAAGTCTCCCCGGAGGGATCGGCGGCCTTGTCCTGGGAGAGCCAGCGGATCTTGATCTTGCGCGTAGTCCGGTACACATTCTGCATCGTCTGGCACACGTAGAAACCACCCTCGGCGTTACGGACCGCTAAGTACTCGTTTCTGGAGGGAAATGCGTGATTTTAAAATGGCGAATATGTCAAAAATCAAGCTATGTTAAACACCTAATCTTACGGTAACGAACGAAAATGTTCAGATCAAAAAATATACTATAGGTAGGGAATAAACTTGTAGAAGCTTAGTAATTGAATAGAATTTAGGAAAATAAACTAAAAATACAAATTGCGGTTTTCATTAAAATGCTCTAATTTAGAATGATTTTATTGAATTTTAATGATTTTCGTTCGTTACTGTAAAACTAAGTGTTTAACATACTTCATTTTTGTTATCAGCGACAACACAACATTACGAATTACATTTACGAATTACATAACCAGACTAATGTTTTATTTGAGTAATCGTTTAGTTTTTCTATTTCATGCTTTATAATCATGCTTAATATCATATTAATCCCACCTAAAATTAAAGCCCAGAGCCCAAGGACAGTTTCTTTTACTGTTTTTTTCCGGCATTAGGAGCCCTCTTTACAGTTTGTTTTATGTTGAAAATTTTATGAGTCGGTTAGGTATATACGGCTAAGATTCTAGTGTAGACAGAGGTCGACCTCTAATGGTACAGCGGGCATGGCTCACCTGCGTCGCCGGAGGCGGCTAAAGCAAATGTTTGTACGATCTTATATACTAAATATAGCTAAATATCTATGTTTATGTGGCGCATTCTTTGAGTTTCACCAAAAAATCTAATTTAGTGCTTATTCGTTTTTTTTTAAATTTATTGCACAAAACAAAAAAAAAATTGGCACACTTATAAACACGAAATCTTTAGGGTCTTTGTTAACACACATTTTCCTCGACGTGAAAATATACGAATTGAATGAGTGATTCATGCCTACAACAATGACAACCTTGCTCACAGATTATAGAACAATCACAACAATATTACGCTCCTTATACAATATACTTAAACGATGTTCGATATAATTATGATGGTGAAGATATTGATTTTTGTTGATGAAAGAATACATCAACAAAATTCTAAATCTTTACACAGCTATAACCTGCGATTTGTTGACATTATTTCTACAAACTTACTTGTAGAAGACAATAAGTTTATCGTCGTTTTGCTTGGTAGGCGTGGAGCGTCCCGCGGAGGCCGACAGCTTGGTCGCCATCGCCAGCTCAGGAGTTGGAGACTGGTACAGCTGTACCTGAAATTATGAACAAATTATGTGAAACCGTTCAATGTGAAACGGAGTGTTGGAATTCCTCGATGGACCGACGACACTGTGGCGGTTGCAGGGAGTGGATGGATGTAGGCGGCTCGGGGTCCCTTTGCGTGACGTCGTCGTTTGGGGTAGGCCTATGTCCAGCAGTGAATGCGTGCTGATGAGAAAGCCAAGGGTCATCCATCAGGTAGGTAGATGAATGTATGGAACGCTTGTCACGTCGCAGGACAATGTTAGAGCGGGTTCCTTGTTCCCAATGATAGGAAGATGCAAAAATTTTTGATTAATTTTTTTATCTTTTGTGTCAATAAACCAGGAATCAAGAAGAATGAAGAATAAAAAACTTTATTTCCATCAATACAATAAATGTACATTAAGAAAATGTCAAATTCTTTAAATTAAGCACTGACACGGAAATAAAGTGGTATTTTTGAGTCCTGTTGCTTCGGATTTTGTTGACATAATTAAAGGAGCGACGAAGAAATCTTCGGACTATGTTGTTATTTTTCTAATTTTGGTGTTTTGCAAATAAATGACTTACTTTACTTTAGGTACTTTTACTCTGCTCCAACAATAACCCCTTTTAATTCCTCTAAACTATAAAACATCAGATTATTTAGAGTCTAAATCAGTCAGTTCGTGGACGACGAACCGTGCGCACGCCTTACGCGTCCCCTCCTTGCATACCACTAACACCAGTGCTGCCAAACCTCCGGCTCTAACCTAATAATACCTAGCAAACGCGATAATTAGTACGAACTAGGTATGTTTCGTTGTACTCGCTGCGACTCTGAGTTTCGTGACGGAGCAGAGTGTTCCGGCTGCCGGGGTCGTTTTGACTTTCCGTGCGCGGGCATCACCGAGCAAGGATATCGCAGGTTGGGAGAAAGGAAGAACGCCTGGAAATGCGCATCCTGCAAAAACCTAAAGACACCAACACTAAAGTCTCCGACGCCAGCTGATATGGATTCTGTGTTGGCTGAGCTAAAAAATTTATCACTGAAGGTGGCGATCCTACCTACGCTGGATGAGAGTGTTAAAAGCATTAAAGCTGAGCTCTCAATCCACGACTGGCTCACTGAACTGAGTAGCGGTAGTATTGAAGATGCAGTTTCTTTATTTTATAATATTCTTTATAACCTTCGTAACACGTTTGTACAATCTAAAATAGTTTCCCCATCTCGTAAGTACCCACTGTGGTACAAGAGCCCGTTGATCAAATTACTTAGGGAAAAACATAAGTATCACTCTAAATACAAGAAGTATAGAAACGCTTGCGACCGCGACTCGTACTTATTATTAAGGGAGCGTGCGCGTACAATGGAGAGTGAAATGTTCGATACCTACATAAATAACGTTGAAAACTGTATTAAAGACAATCCGCGCGCGTTTTGGTGTTATGTCAAGAGTAAAAACCAATCTAATGCCTATCCGTCAGTTCTTCAGTACGGTGGCCGATCATCGGATCAAGGAGCTGAAATATGCAACATGTTTGGTGAGTTTTTCCACTCAACTTTTCTAGATAACTCCCATAGTACATCATCTAACCCCGTCATGGTAGACGTACCTCCCCAGACATGTTCATTTTCAGCTGACATCTACGATATTGAGGTACTGGATGATGAGGTGTTTCGGCAGCTTAAATCGTTGGATCTCAGTAAGTCAGCTGGGCCCGACAACATTCCTGCCGTTTTTATAGTAAACTGTGCAAGCAGCTTAACCGCTCCGCTCTCCATTATTTACCGTAGGTCATTTACTGAGGGTATCGTTCCTTCAGTATGGAAATCCGCTTATATAACACCGATACACAAAAAGGGGCCTAGAAATATGATTGAGAACTACAGACCTATCTCAAAGTTATGCCTATTTGCTAAAATAATGGAAAAAATTATATACTCGCAGCTTTATCCATCACTTAAGCACAGCCTTGACTCGAACCAGCATGGTTTTCTTAGAGGTAGGTCCACTACCTCCAATTTATTACTATGCAGTGAGTACCTATCGTTACATATGTCTGAGCCCTCTCAAGTGGATATTGTCTATACAGATTATAGCAAATGCTTTGATCGTATAGACCATTTAATCCTCATGGATAAATTACAAAGAGTAGGTATCCGCGGTAACTTATTTCGCTGGTTCTCATCGTACGTGCGCAACCGTTGTCAGACTGTCGTACTCAACGGGTACTCGTCTTCGCCAATGAGTATACCTTCTGGTGTACCACAAGGGTCTTTGCTGGGCCCTTTACTCTTCACTATCTTTGTAAACGATATTTCTTCATGCTTTATTTATTCTAAAATTTTACTTTATGCAGACGATATGAAAATCCTACATCCGATCAAAGACTCTGACGATGCAACCCGCCTCCAAGAAGACCTAAACCGTTTCCAAAATTATTGCATACTCAACAAGCTAGATTTAAATGTTTCCAAATGCTACGTATGTTCGTATACCCGAAAAGCTCATATCCTAAAATTCAATTATTTATTACATAACACGCCGCTGATTAGGGTTGCTAAGATAAAAGATTTAGGAGTAATGTTTGATAGCAAACTCCTGTTTGACGAACATATTAATTCGATAGTTGGCAAAGCATCGAAGGCGTTAGGTTTTATACTTCGAATGTCTCGCGAATTCTCCAACATCAAAACCTTTAAGATCCTTTATTGTTCATACGTACGCAGTCACCTCGAGTATTGTTCGCAGGTGTGGAACCCTCAGTACGATATTTATGTTTCGCGCCTAGAAAGTATTCAGAAAAGATTCCTACGGTACCTCCAGTTTCGCGCAAAAATCTACTTACCAGATTATTACACAAGATGTAGAAAATTTCATTTTTTGCCTCTCCAGGAACGTAGAACCATAGCCGATCTGTGCTATCTGTCTGGCATTTTAAATAGCTCGGTGGACTGCTCGGGGCTGCTGCAACAGCTTGGACTGAACACTAACCTTAGAACTCACAGAAATCCGAAAACCTTCCATCTACCAACGGCTAAAACAAACTACAGGCAAAACACATTCTTAATCAGGGCATGCAGATGTTTTAATGTTCTTTCTAGAAAAGTTAACCTAGATATTTTTTATAACTCCCCCTCTAAATTAAAAAGTATAGTAAGTGGTGAATTTTTTTGTAACTCTACTTCCTTTTCTGTGTCGTAATCATAACTTAGTATATAAAAGTAGGTATCATTTATGCAACATTTGTATTAAGTACCTATACATTCCTAAATACCTACTATAATCTTTTTCATAGTCGTCCTAAAACCTTGTTTGTATTATTTCAGTAACTTTTTGTGGAAATTTGTAATTAGCCTTTAGTACCCATTTGTTTACCTAATATTTAAGTTAGCTGTTAATTTCCTGAATATTGTTAAAATAAAAATAAAATAAAAATAAATAAACCTTTTTGAATAGAATGTTTTGGACTATTTGTTTATTTTTTTTTACTGATAATTTTTGCAACTCACAAGGTGTTTTGTTTTAGAAGCGTATACATTGCTCTTTATAATATACATTAATTTTAGTTTCGTTAAGCAAAAGATTATGGACACTAACTAAACCAATGGATAACTTTTGAGATTTCATTATTCACATCGTCGAAATTTGTGTTTAGTCGTTTTATTTAAAAAAATAATGAAGTATCATCTGCAAACAGTACAATATATCAATAACGTTGTTTAGGCTTACAAAATAGGCACTTAGACAAGACAAATTTTATACTATAAACAGCTTTATAATGCGTTTGCGGTTTATAATTTTTGGTGTCACTAGCAGAAGATATTTTATTTATCGACGACCTCTGTGGCGCGTTGGGCGAAGGTCGCCTGCGACGGGTTGAACGGAAGATTGCGGGTTCGTTCGGGGTATTTCGATTTGAGACTGTAAGGTTCTTCTGTTAGAAAGGTTTTAGAATGATGGTAACATTACCTTGATATTGCTCTTAAAAGCGTGACCTGCGTGGTGACGTCATTGTTTTTTAACAATCAACAAGTTGTCTAAGAAAGTGATAAATCAATAAGCGCGCGCGACTTCGTTCGTCTAAACCGGCACGATATCAGACTTATTCTTAGATGAAGAGAACACGCAGTTTAGTTTATAAATAGGACTTTTAGTTTATCTTAAACTAGTTTTTTCCCGCGGCTTCGCACGCATTTATTTTATGGGAACATTATGGGATAAAAAGTAACCATGTTTTATTCCAGGTATACAACTAGGTACCTGTAAGCAGCAATTTCAGCCCAATCCGTTCAGTAGTTTTGGGGTGAAGAGGTAAGTGATTAAAACAAATTTTAATGCTTTTCGCGTTGTAATTGTAACCAATTACAAACAACTTTTGTCAACTTTTTTCAAGTAAGATTGTTGCCTAAATCATAAACATCCATACACCCAAACTTTCGTATTTGTAATATTAGTGTGATAGAGGCCATTACCATTATCGATTTAGGACGTAAAACATTTTATCGCGTAATAAATAGATGCAATTAACGTAACAATTTTCTACTTCATAAAATAAATTAACTAAAGTTTTGTATGCTTTTAAATTCAAATAAGAACAATTTGGCTTCATTTTGGTAATACCGACCTACATTTAGGCTACATTTAGGTACCTTTTTCGTACTGCGTACCTAACTAGTTTTACCTAAAACTATGTCCAATTCATAGAATTTGGGATTAACTTGAGGCAAGCCCGGGATAATTCCGGGATTTGCAATGACGTCTGTTTTTTATATAAAATAGGCCATTTTTTAAAACTGTTTAACATCAAATTATTATTTTAAGAACATGAAGAAATGTTCCTAAAATAATCAGCAAAAAAGTGTCCAGATGTCAATAAAAACACAACTTAAGTTAAAAAAAATATTTCCTAAAACTGGCAATCCATAAAAAAAAAATATCATGACAGCATAGCAAATGTGCGGTATGCGAGCTTCAAGCGCTCGATTGATAATGACCACAATAGGGATGTTAACAATTTTTCGGAATTGCTTTTATTTTGAAGATGGACTCTTGTTTAGCATAAAAAAATATATTTTCTTTAAAAATATTACTATTTTCGATAAGAAAATGTACAAAAATAGAGTAATTTTAAACTTTTCCGCTAAAACACTACCAACTGTCACGTAACTGAAATGACGTCACTAACCGCAAAACATTGGTCGCGATTCATGACATGACTGTATGTTGTATGTTCATTGTTCGATTAGGACATGTGTTTTCTTAATTTTACTTGAATACAAACAATCAAAATGAACACAAAGTTTTACAAAACCTGTGCAGTGCCCCCTGTGTAAAAGTACAACAATTACTACACCGGAAAAATTGTTTATTCATGTGCCAAAAGATAAGCAAATGTTACGAATTTATTGTTTTAGCACATAACCTAACTTTGTAAACAGTGATTTAAACGATGTTCTAAACACGATAAATTATATATAAAAAGCTGAAAATCATCTATTACACATGTACTTGACTGTTATTTATGTATTCGTAGATAGATAAATGGTATTAAACGTAAAAGTGTACCTACAAAGATGTTTTCACGTTCCTGAATTCTGAACCACAAAAGTCTTTCTTTTATTGCAAAAAAGTTTGCCACCATCAACAAATCTACTTTTGGTAAGTTGGAACTATTCCCTTTAGTGAATCCGGATTCCATCGTGTATTAATATTATGTAATTCACAGACTAATTCGTCATTATGAGAAAATGCAGAGAAGTAAACAAACAGTGCGACAGCTTGTTTTGCGGTTAGTGACGTCATAAGCTTATAATGGCGTTTGCAGTCACTTGACAACAGATTATAAATATAGCATTTAAAATCATATTTAATAAATTTAATAAGTTATATTATATTATAAAAATGTGATTTTCGATATTCTAATAATACAAATGATCATAAAATTAACATTAAACTTTAATTTGTGATTATGGTTAACATCCCTATTATGGCTCTGTATACCCTTATACAGAATCCCCAATCTTTTTCGCATGGTGCCACCCACAGAGATGTGCCACCCCTGGATTATAAAACAATATATTCATGCTCCCCCAGTTTTCTTCATTGCTTCAATAAAAAACACAAATTATTTAACGACTTTCTTTCACACGAAAATTAATTGGTTAACTAATCCTATATAAGCAGCTGTTCAACGCGCTGCTTTTGATGTAGCTCACGATAGCCAACAAAAAAAAAGCAGTGTTTTCATACCTACCTCGTATGAAAATAAAATATACAATAAATAAATGAAAAATAGTACAAAATACTGCTTTCACGATGTCAGGCCATGATATGAATTACAGATGAAATAAGTGTATTTGGATAGTTTCGTGCAACATTTTTAGCAACTTTTTATTATTACATTTTTGGGAACTTATTTCATTTCTTAGAGATGCCCAGAGTGCGGTTAAGCACTAGAACAAAAACCCTTAGAACTTTTTATTAATTTTTCAATCTTGAAAATCCCAGGTTTGCCTTAATACAATCCCTAAATTTTCCCGGGATTGGAAAATGACCGGATCCCGGGATCGAATCTACCAATTACCTCCCTTAAAAGATTACCTGTACGTATATTTTTAGAATCATCAAAGACAAAGACAGCCTGTGATTGAATGAACTTCTAATCTCAGGTCATTACATCAGAAACCACAATCACAGGTCAAGGCCAATGCAAACGACGACGTAAACAAAATGTTGTTTACAACAATTACGACACAGGTTGGCCCCAAAATAAAATATAAGTTTTTTTCTTTACATAATAAACATACTTATTAGTTTTACGTGTTTGTATGTGTGCGTCTCTGCATGAACTACTGGCAAAAGTATCGATTCTGTCAGAATGTACTATGTACTCCTCTACAGGTCGTAGTTTACGACCGAACTGGACGAAACTTGGTGTAGATAGATACTCTAAGATTTAAAAAAAATATTATTTCCTAAAACACATAATATGTATAGATTATGTCAGAATGTACTACGTAATCTACGTACCTCCTAAATCTATTTCTATAATAAATAATACTTAGAAAATTGACGACCTCTGTGGCGCGGTGGGCGAAGGTCCGCCTGCGACACAGGAGGTTGCGGGTTCGATTCCCGCCTGGGAGCAAATGTTTGTATTGCAGATATTTTTTTGTGTTCTGGTGAAGGGTAAAAACATCTTTCTGTGTATTGTATTATATATTATAACAGTTATCTAGTACCCATAACACAAGCTCTGCTTAACTTGGAGCTAGATAATGCTGTGTGAATTGTCCAGTTTCATTTATTTGTTGTAAAAGCAAGTAAAATAGTTACTGAAGGGTGGAATAGGGGGTGGGGAACAAATTTGCCACAAAGTGGTAAGAAACAGGCTGAAAAAAAAATAAGTTTCTTACCTTGGTCCGATTTCTCTTTGTTCTTGCATCAGCTGGAGTAGCCTCCCCTTCTGCCACTTTCTTGGCTGGCGTGGGTCCATCAGCACCCTTAGCTGGAGAGGCCTGTCGTCTCTTCCTAAGCGGAGGAGTCACTGTTGCCAGTTTTAAAGTAGATTTAGGCTTTGCTTCTTTCTTTGTCTCAACCTTTTCTTTCTCTGCAACTTTTGGTTTATTTTCAATGGGTGCTTTAGGTGGCTCTGGTTTTTCTTTAACTTCTGGTTGTTTGGGTTTCTCTTCTATGCTTGGTTTTTCTGGTGCTGGTTCTTTCTTTTCTTCTACTTTGGCAGATTCTGGTTTGGCGCTTTCAGCTGCAGGGTCATGTTTCGCTGGGGTCAGAGGCTTATCTTTTTCTTTCTCGGGTGGACTCGGTTCACTGTTGCTTGCAGATTCTGGAGCAGGTTTGGTGTCGCTCTGTGTCGGTGCAACATCAGCGGTAGGTGCTGATTTCGGTTCCGCAGGCTTGGCCTGAGACTTCTCTGAGGGTTCACTAGCAGTAGCTGCCTTAGGCTGTGTTGGCAGATCTGCTTGAGTGGAAGGGTTAGAAGTTTCTGGTTTCTGAGGAGTGGCCGGCAAAGCTGCTTTCTCAGGAGGTTTAGTTGTACTAGGTGATGTCTTTGCAATGTCCTGTTTGTCTTTATTACCATCCGTGTTCTGTGCTTTTAAAGTCACTGGGGCATTTGATGCTGATTTCGGGGAATCTATGGTGCCATTAGACTGCGCAGTCGAGTCCGGCTCCTTCTTTTCAGGCTTCTCCGGGGATCTCGTGAGGGCTAAAGGTTGGGAGGCGGTTGCCTTTTCCGCGACCAGGCTGAGAGGGGAGCTGGTACTGGGAGCCTTGCTAGGGCTGGCAGCCGGCACTGGCGCTGGAGCGGGGGAGTTCTGGTTGACCTGGGAAAGGTTCCCGTGGTTGCTCATGTTCTGCGCCATCTGAGCCATGTTGGCGGAGACAGGCGCCATGGAGGGCACAGCGTGCGGCGGGGCCTGCGGCGCGGGAGCGGGCGCGTGCAGGTTCTGCGCCGGGACGTTGTTGCCGTTGTTAGCGTGGTTGAGGGAGTTCTGAGCGCCTTGAGGATGCCCCACGGACGCGTGGTTCGCGCTCGCGACGTTCCCCTTGGCCGGACTCGACTGCCCGGCCGGTGTGGGGACTCCCGCGCTCGCTAGAACCGGCTTCAGAGCGGAATTCATTGCGTTAGTATCGATCTGAAACACGGAAGTTTGATTTGTTTACTTTTTGGGCTGTCTTCGCGTCGAAGCGTTTGACCCACAAGCACAACAATAAACTCAACAGTGAACTAAGTAGGTACCTATAGGTATGTAGGTACAATAAGAACGCGCGCAACTCAAGAACGCGGGGAGCTCGAGGCCCGCTTTCTACGATACGCGACAGCCACAGAAGAAATTCAATGTAAGGGAAGTTACCGCTAGTGTTTCTGATGGAGAACGCCCATGAAACAGTAATTTACGATGCCCCGCGGTGGAGATAGCCGCAAAAAATACGCGATGCTACGGCCAAGAAACTTCCGCCAGATACAGCCCGCCACTTGGTACACTGGGATGATGGCACTAATTAGTTCACTATTTCACTGATCTGATGCTTGGTATCACTTGCGTAAAAGTTCCATGATTTATTTACACATAAAATTAAGAATTAGCGTTTGTACATTTCTCAAGAACAAGTACATAATCGGGACCCAGAAGTTCAGAGATGGCGTCGGCAGGCAACTCGGCACGGCACAACGCGCATGCGCCACCCTCTTTTGCCTTCCGCCAATAGAAACCACAAAAAAACTTGTGACGAAACGATGCTCAACGAATTTTGAACGAACTTTTCTCAGTATTGCATCCGACTCCCTCTTACTAATGGGTGTTTTTTTATAGCTGTTTCGCTCTTTCAGTCGCACAAAATGACGTCACAATGGAACATAGTTGGTTTTTTTTTTGAGATCAAAGGATTTGAACATTACTATTTTAAATTTTGCTAAGATTTTTTGAAAAATGCAGAGTAGTTTTGCATATTTTACTGCTACTACTTAATATTTTTTGCATTGCTGAAAAGGGAAAAAGTTCAGTGACTGTCATGAACTCAACTCAAAACTGTCTGTCACTGTCATTACGAAAGTTCAATGACCTCTTCCATGTGCATTTAGTTGCAGTATTTTTTGTGAATTGATCTGAAAATTACATCCTTTTCCATTGTTATCTATTGTAGGTCCATACATAATAATGGTGAGTAAAGCTGGACAAAGCGCCCTGACTGAACCCAGTTTGTGCGCCATACACTAGTTGCCAATTTACATAAAATTCTTCGACCCTAGGAAACGAAGTGAGCTAACAGCAGTGATCGCTACGAAACAGTGATATTTTTCTTCTTTTTTACAGTATTTTTTTGGACTATTTACTAATTTTTCCAGGATGTTTTGGCGCGACCCGCTGAAGAATTCGGAAATGATGAGACCCTAGAGCACCTCTGGGCTGCCAGGGCGATGGAACATAGTGACATCTATTTCAATGTAAGTTATTTGCTAGGAATAAAGTCGACCAACAAAAAACAGTTCTGGACTTTTCATAAAAATTAAATGGAAACATGAGAGTCAAAATGTCTTTCTCTTATTAATTTACATACATTCTGTATATTAATTAGAGATTGGCAGATAGGTGCACAGCTTCAAGGCAAAGCTAGCATAGACTCTGGCCATGGTTGTCTCAGACGAAGTCTCCGTCTATATTATTTTTACAAATTTTAAATGGTTAAGTTATAATTATATGCTCTAGCTGAACAGGATTATTAATAGCAGTCTTATATTTCCAGGTATTATGTTCCGTAGACACAAGATGGCTGCAGCTGACACCTCATGATGACCTGATCCACACCACTTTCAGACAGGACTTTCCAGACCTAAATGTTGCCTTCATCAAAGAGGATGTCATCAAAAACAACACGAACAAAGCTAAATGGAGAGTCTTCTGTGAAAAGTTCAAAAACATAATCGAAGATTACAGTTTTGGTACACTAATGCGAGCAGATACTAAAGGGGACTACTCCGAACGTAACACAATCCTCGTGCCAAGAGTACAGTTCTATGCTATAGAAATAGCAAGAAATAGGGAGAATCTAAACAATGATGTAAAGAAAAATCACAAATGTTCATCGAAAGTGAATATTGAAGATGAAAACAGTCAAGCAGCATAGAATGAATAGTTCCAGATATTAGCCTTTCCATTATTAATAATATCCTAAAAGCAATAATGCCTAAACTATGTGATTTATGAGCCTATTGAAGTAACTATTGTATAAAACTAGGTTATTTAGTCGGTACACTGTATTTTTCTTGTTTGTGTACTTTATAACATGTGGTATGTCTGTTTAAAGCGACTCATTATGCTGCTAGCAATATTGATTAAAATTGTTAAATACGCAAGTAAAGGTTTTAGATTCTAGCTAAATTTATCTATAGTGACTACCTATTTGTAACTGTCCATTGTTTTTGCTGGTGTTTTGTCCAAATGATTAGCTAGTATTAGATATAAAAGAGTAGAGTACCATATACTTGGTCCTTTAAGTGATATTGATAAAATCTTGAATCTAATGCTAACAGCTTATCACAGCTATTTTAAATTTTAGTCATGTCATGAAAATAATGGGTCTGATGGACAGAAGTAAGCTAAAGCTAAGCCATTCTGATTTGTAATGAATTGAGGCATTTCTTTGATAATAAATATTTGATTAGATTCCTTTGTTTATTTTTTACTCCCTTGATTTTCAGAACTGTGATCTACCTGGAAATAATATTTATGGCTTTACGGGTCATTATAATGCACGATAATTTATTATAAACGGCCGAATAATGTACACCTTGATAATCCGTGTCAAAACCTATTAAAATTGGAAGCCATGACACGGATTATCAAGGTGTAGGTACATTATTCGGCCGTACAATAAATTGTCGTGCATTATGGTGACCCAATAAATAATTTATAAAGGTGAGGCTTTCACGGCAACTCCACTAACACCACTGATTGATAGATAGATATTTATGTTGGTTCACAAACACAGACAGACAGCACATAACAAAAAATAAATAAATCAAACCGACATTAGGTAGGGATACCTACGAATAAATAATAATTATTTATTCGTAGAGGGATACAATAAAACTTATAACTTAGGTACCTAGGTACTAACACAATCAAACGATAAAAATTAAAAGAACTTGGCTACCTAGCTAATAACAAAAACAAGATAAAGATATCAAGGAAATTTTATTTGTGCAAGCAGTGTGCAAGTATCCACACTATCCTACAAGTTGGACGTGGAGTCTGCTGCAAGCTAAACAGAGTTTGTGATATGGGTAAATATATCTACTTACTACGTTTTTATTTATTCTTATGGTAGGTACCTACTAAGTATCTATACAATAATAATTATGTATGTAGGTAGGTACCTACCTACCTAATGTTTGTTAGTCTTCATGGTATATTTATCATTATGGGCCCTAGTTACTTTGTAAAAAATTAAATGTTTTTTAACAAACATAGAAAACACCCAGAACCCAGAACGAGTTTCAGCAGATCATAGAAACATTTGTTCCAAATCGGGAAATCGAACCCGCAACCACCTGTGTCGCAGGCGGGCCTTCGCTCGCCGTCTTCCGCTGAATGAAAGATTGGAATAGTGGTCGCACATTATAAATTCGAAAGTTACTTTGTCACGCCACAAGGTTTGAAATAGAACTGAATGAAATGAATTTGGCGAAGTAGACGGTATCCCGGAGGACTTAGGTAGTCTACTTTTTATGTCGGAAAAGCACGTGCGAAGCTATTATAATTATACCTAGTTGCTGTAGCAGCTATCTAGCTGGTGTATAACCAGTCATCTCGAAATTCACTACCTTGGACTGGTTAGGGCCCTGCTGAGGTAGATATGGTATCCCGGAGAAGGATAGGCTACTTTTTATGCCGGTAAATAATAATTTATTGTTTACTTATTTTCTCTTTTATGACTTGTAACTTAACACACTAGTGCACTTACAGCTAACTAGTGTTGTATAACCAGTCATCACTAAAATTCACTATTGCCTGGTTAGAGAGCCCTCCAAAAAGAAAATACCGTCGAAATATCCAACGGAAGATTAATACTAAAACTATCCTTGCACATTATGAGGTGCAAAGATTATCTTTGGTTTTAGACAACAGCAGCGAATGATCATCCATCATCATCAGCCACCAGTCCACAGCTGGACATAGGCCTCGCCTAATAAGCGCCCTGTCTTCAGCTTGCCGCATCCAGCATCTGCCAGCAGTCTTTCGCAAATCGTTATCCCACCTGGTCAGAGGGCGTCTTACACTACGTTTGCAGTCGCGTCTCCACTCAATAACACGTTTACCCCAGCGAATGACGCTGTTGTCTAAAACCAAATGGTCCGGATCGAGCGCTAAGGAAACATCGCGCTATGCTATACTAAGCTTCTCCACGTCGTCGAGCGCGCGATGAACAGTGTATTCTTACTTCACCAAGCCCGAGAACGGTGCACTAGTTTTCCGTCGAACCATGTTGTAACCTCGCGTCATTGCTAAGCTAGGTAGGAGAAATAGGCTGTTTTGCTAAAATAGACATCACACAGATTATTACGACGTTTCTTTTAGGGACATTGTTTTTAGAACCTTGTGATACCTACTAAGAGACTGGAAGATGCAGCTAGGATACCTAATTTAAAACTGTACTTTACTCTCTTCTGTGTTTAAATATAACTCAAATGAGAAAAATAATAAAACAACATCTTGAATTTTTACATTTATTTTGGTCTTACAATCTATATTTACGAGGCTTCCATCGCTGTAGCGGTCTCCTCAGTATATTTCCCCTTGTCCTTGCCTAGGGCTGCTAGCCTGCCCTTGGCTCTGCGGTCCAGGATAGATTTACGGTCCTTGTTCATCTTTAACTTTACGATAACACACTGGAACATAATGCACAAGTTCAGATTTATATCTATTCAGTAGACTATGTATATTTAGAGGATGTAAGAGTACATCAGAGCCATGGAAGTGTCACAGCATTAGCAGAGCCCCTGCACCACTGCCGCCGTTGGTAAATCCGCAGGCTTTAGTAATACACAAGGCAGAGTCTAAGTTAAAGTTTATCATCATTAGATTCCCTATTTAGATACTACTTTACTAAGTATTTTTAATGCAACAGGTTAATTAATTAGATGATAAGACAGGCTAATCTTACTGTTGAAATACAACAAGTCGTACATAGTGCCCTTGCAAACATGTTTGGGCGAAGTAAACCATTGGGGTGAAATTTTGCACACAGAGATCAGGAATAACATAAAGGCTACTTTTTATTCCTAAAAACGCATGCCAAGCCTCAACCATATACTAGTAATTATGTAAACTGGAGTCTGAGAAGGTATTGATTATAATCAGGATATGAATAAATTCTACAGCAGCACAAAGCAATGTTCAGCAGTGAATGTCTACTGCTCAACATGGCTTCGTCAGACAAGGGGATTTGCCATAATCACCAACCTTAGCAGCTAGATCGGTGAGGCAGTATGGGTGTTTTTAATACAGATTTTGGCCATCATCATCATCATCAGCCTTTTTCAGTACACTGCTGGACATAGGCCTCCCCTAATGAGCGCCCTGTCTTCAGCTTGCCGCATCCAGCATCTGCCAGCAGTCTTTCGCAAATCGTCATCCCACCTGGTCGGAGGGCGTCCTACACTACGTTTGCCGAGTCGCGGTCTCCACTCAAGAACACGTTTACCCCAGCGGTTGTCGGTTCTTCTTGAGATATGGCCAGCCCACTGCCACTTCAGCTTGCTAATCCTTTGAGCTATGTCGATTGTTGATGGTTGTTGATTTTGGCCTTCACTATAATATAATTCATAGTGCAATGTTACCTTTGAGGGGTGGATGCCAACATACGCACTCGCTCCATTGGCCTTTTCACGCTGGATCCTCTCAATGTAGACAACAAACTTTTTACGGTATACTTGGACTACTTTGCCAACCTGTTGGCCTTTGTAATGTCCACGGACAACCTAAAAAAAAAAAATGGGTTGTAACATGCAGGACTCAGTATCCTAAAAAAATCATAGCTTAGATCTAAGTAGTTATCACAAGACAAAACAATCAGAGCCAATTTTTTAACCAGGGTATGGACTAGCAAAAGAGCTTAGGACTTGCCAAAGAAAACCTTTGGTTTGTCTCAAACTCAGATGCAATCATCCATGGTCTGTGAATGGTTTGGTATCATCATGTTTGTTTCACTTGTAAACATATAACCTAGCATCGGACTAAAGGGGGTACTTATTTCTTGAGTTTATTTAATTGTGGCATAACCATCAGCGCCAATTTTTTAACCAGGGCACGGACTAGCAACAGCGCTCTTGACTTGCCGAAGAAAACCTTCAGTTTGTCGCAAACACAGATGCAATCATCCATGGTCTGTGAATGGTTTGGTATCATCATTTGGCTTCGCCACTTGTAAACATGGGGAACAGGAGCGTGTAAGTAGATGTCTGTACCTGAACTTCATCGTCTTTACGGATGGGCATCGATTTGACATTGAATTTCTGTTTCAGCTCCTTGGAAAGGGGAGATGACATGAGAACTCGTCTGATGTGTGAAGGCGCGCTGAAATGGCGCTTCCTGTTTTTCCTCCTGGAGGATGTGACGAGCTTATTGTACTTCATTCTGTCACTCTTCACTGAAAAGCCAAAATAACACGTTTTATTCCCAGACTCCAATGTTTAGGTTACTGTTTCCTGCGTGCGAACTGTCAGTTTGCCGCGACAATGATTCCGTTCACGAGCAATGAACACACACAAAATATACATCGAACAGGATGCCAAATAATGTATTCGAATTATTTTGAACTGTTTTCACTGACAAAATCGAGGAATTACACAGATTTTTACGGATTAACCAACGTACCCGAAACGACACGGCAAAGAATCGAAATAAAAAGGAATATTGTTTGAATGTTGCCATTCGTTGTAAAAAATATTCCACAGTACCCAAAATTTTAAGCTTATTCAAGGAACTGAGCTTTGTAAAATGCATCAGCCAATATTTTTAATTGATTTATATGAAAAAATAAGTTTTACAAAAATTTATATCTGTGTATAAGTGAAACTCAATATTTTTTGTAAATATTTGGCTTAAAGTTTGCCTATCTATAGGGTAAAGATTTTTATTATAGCAACACTCTACTGAACTGTCAAAATTACGTTTCAGTTCACGCAAAATTCAATGATTTTTTAGATCCGGTGGTCTGCTAGGACCAGGTGTTTAGTTTCGACGACGAACGACGACGGCTTGTCTCCTTTGAGACTCACGACACCGTGGTAGAAAATTCTGAAGAATTTAGAAGACTGCTTTGTAGTGCAGCCTGCTAGTTCTCTCCTGTAGTAGTAGGTACAGGATAACTAGGTACCTACCTACCCACTTATAATATTTATCAATTTCACCTACACCTACCTACTTTAGAGTTTTTTTACTGTAGAAGACAGGGACGTGAAAAATTTCCCTCGTCCCTGGTAGAAGACTTACGTTTTGAGGGTGGGGCACGCACGACAATAGCATTATAATAGATAATAGCATACGAATCGTGGTTTGAGTCCGTATTGAAATGGCTGTATCTGTTTAATGCAAGTAATGAAATTCGGCTAGGACGACATCATTATCAAACGCACCTTGATATGACAAAGTACCTACCTCACCCATCATCATCATCATCAGCCTATTTTAGTCCACTGCTGGACATAGCGCTGCCTTAGTGCTTGAATGGCCAACCGACCAATTTTACCTAAAACGATTTTTTTATTTTAAAATTTAGATATTATAATAACGCGCATTACCACAAATTTTTATTAATTTTTTTTTGATACAACCTACACTAATTGCAAAAATTAAATATCCTATCTCCAAAATTAAAATCGTCTTGAGTGCTTGTTTAGCCAAACTCCATAATTTGAAAAATGAACGCATCCGAATATCAAGCCGAGTGCTTGTTTGTCCAACCTCCATAGGCCAGCCAATCACAGCTCAGCATTCACGCAGTGACAGGTTCGCCATCTTGTTTGTTTTGTTTACGAGTTGCGGTGTTATTGTGATTGTGTCAAGTAATTAAAGAGTTTTAATAGCTTTTTAAGCAAATTAGTGCTTTAAAATGTCTTTAACCAATAAAAAAACGACTATAGACGAATGGAAATGGATTTAGAAAGGTACGTTGGCTATAAGTTTTGTTTTACAGTATTAGTCTTTGCCGGTACATAAATTTTGCCGCCGCCGGTATGATATGTACATGCTGATTCGAAATCGCTTGTTTGGTAAGTATAGGTAGGTTTTTAGGGTTTCAAAGATCGGTTTGTATTGAAATGGTACTTTACCTTTTATTTTGAATAAACCATTATTTGATACAATAATTATATCAAATAATGGTATATTATACGTAATAGAGTGTATTACATAATTTTTTTTTAATATACATAGAGAATACCCAGAACACCGGGAACAAATATCTCAAGGCGGGAGCCGAACCCGCAACCTCCTGCGTCGCAGGCGGCCTTAGCCCGCCGCGCCATATCGGTCGTTCTGTAAATCTAATCTTAATCAATTAATAAATAAATAAATCATCATCATCATCAGCCTATATTTGTCCACTGCTGGACATAGGCCTCCCCTAATGAGCGCCATAGCGCCCTGTCTTCAGCTTGCCGCATCCAGCATCTGCCAGCAGTCTTTCGCAAATCGTCATCCCACCTGGTCGGAGGGCGTCCTACACTACGTTTGCCGAGTCGCGGTCTCCACTCAAGAACACGTTTACCCCAGCGGTTGTCGGTTCTTCTCGAGATATGGCCAGCCCACTGCCACTTCAGCTTGCTAATCCTTTGAGCTATGTCGATAACCTTAGTTCTCTGTCGGATGTACTCGTTACGAATCCTATCCTTCAGAGAAACTCCGAGCATAGCTCTCTCCATAGCTCGCTGGGCGACAATAAATAAATAATGCTGAACAATTCACACAGCGTTATCCAGCGCCAAGCTAAGCAGAGCTTGAGTTATGGGTTCTAGATAACTGATATACATAATAAAATACAGCTACATAAATAGATATTTTTTTTATTATACAAGGAAAACGACCAGAACACTCGGAACAAATACTTGCAGATCGTACAAATATTTGTCCCAAGGCGGGAATCGAACCCGCAACCTCCTGCATCGCTGGCGGACTTTCGCCCACCGCGCCACAGAGGTCGTCAATTAAAAAATATAATAATACTCGTAGTATGGTTTTATAAATAATTTAAATTTGTAAAACACTGAACATCCTGTACCTATAGATTTATCATGATGGTATTTAGGATAAACAAGCACTGAACTACCTTTAACTTTTCATGGTCTATCTCCATGGCATTGTGCTCAATCTCCACTTCCGTAATTTCGTCGGAGGCATTTTGTCCAACCTCCACAAACAAATAAAAAAAAAACTGGTTTATCTGTATCATATTAACATAAGGTATAGATAATTATATGAATTTGAAATACATTGTTCCTACATCATCAAATATTTTAATAAATTTCTATTAATGTCAATAACAAACAAAAAAAACCTTTCCTGTAAAATTTACTCAATGGTCGGTTGGCCATTCAAGCACTGAGGCGGCGATAGACCTCCCCTAATGAGCGCCATAGCGCCCTTTCTTCAGCTTAGCACATCCAGCATCTTCCAGCAGTTTTTCGTAAATCATCATCCCATCTGGTTGGAGTTGGAAGGCGTCCGTACTCCGCTGTCCGTCCGTCCGTCTGTCTGTCCGTCTGTCACGAACCGTGATAGTTACTACAGTTGAAATTATCAGAGATATTATATGATACTTATTTCTGTTGCTGCTATAATAACAAATACTAAAAAACAGAATAAAATAAATATTTAAGGGGGCTCCCATAAAAAAAACGTATTTTTTTTGCCGTTTTTATAGATAGGAACATTAGGAACCCTTCGTACGCGTCCGACTCACACTTAGCCGGTTTTTTAAAGTTTTGCGCGACAAATACTAATGGGGATAGAAAACGTTTTATGGAAAGTGTGTGCAATAGTGAAATAATATTTAAAACCTATATTTTGATGGAAAAAATCGACGAACATACATAATTAATATAAAAGCGCACATAAAGCCTAACATAACCAAAGAAACGCACACCGAACGATGGACACACCTACAAGAGTGCCGCCGCCAGGCAAGAACGGCACTTCCGACTGCATCACCAAGGCTAACCAAACGCCTACTGAACCTGACCAGAATGGATCTACGCGTCCTAGTGGGGACACTCACAGGACACTGCCCACTGAACAAACACCTCTTCACCATCGGAGCAACAGACAGCCCCCTCTGTAGGGGATGTCTCGGCAACGAAGAATCAGCTGCCCACGTAGGAATGCGAGGGAGTAACGGCACAACGACACGAAATCCTCGACCACCCGAGGACCGAGGTCACTCCGCGAAGCCTGTGAAGCTCCCAGGAAGATTCTGCGCTTCTGGGCGGAGTTGGGCTGGCTACGCTAGCAGAACAAATCCACGCACAATGGACCAATCCGAGTCTGAGTACAGAAAGAGGAGTACACACAACATAACATAAGCCTACATACATTCGAAAAAGGCCGTCCGTAAAAATTATTGGATCCTACGTTTAGCTTTCTTTACCTTAGCTACCTATGCCATCTACAGCCGGAGCACAAGTAGGAAGCTGAAATCAGAAACAATAATAATAAAATCTTTATTTCCAGAAACGAGATCCATATACTTACAATATAATTATAAAACAAATGTAGACATGTACAAATATGTATATAATATACTAGCAGCGCCTTGCGGTTTCACCCGCGCAGTTCCCTTTCCCGTCGGAATTCCGGGATAAAACACAGCTCATGCCACTTCCTGAAAAATAAGCTAATGGTGAAAGAATTTTCGAATCGGAATGTAGCTAAACATATATGTATAAATGTCTATACATAGATATATAGAAATGTAGTAACTGAAATGTGCCTACCTATTATGTAATGTAGGTAGGTACATTATGTAAGAGAACACCTTCATTCCTTACGAGCCATAAAACTGGCGAGCCAGTAGATCCTGGCATCTTCGATCATTCAGTGAAGACTAACAGCGGTGTTTACCGTGGAGGCCACATGACCTTGTGACCTCTGAGGCTTCGCCAACCTCGGGTGGACTCGGGGCGCGAGCGAAGTTCGCGATTCAGTGCTCCGAGTTTGCGCAGTGATCACGATCCCGGGCTCCAGCGGCTGCCAGCCTCCAGTGAATGGAGCGCCGACGGTGGGAGCGCACGTGTATAGAGCTACAGACTCATGAGTGACTCAGTGCACGGTGATACAGTGATGGTATACTCGTGAGCAGGATGGCCGAGTGCTCGCTCGGGCCCGGCCACCTCAGAGGATGCTCGTCGCCGTAGGTAAGAGCTCAAGGTCACCCCGTAAACATAACTGACACGAGACGCCCTACCCTGTAAACTTAGCCTCACGTTCCCAGATAAATTAAAACCTGCTGAAATTCTAAAATCATGTAATTAACAACGAGGTTTTGAAGCTTTTCAACTGTTTTCTCCACAGTTTTCCCTGCCTTGAAATGATTTTGGTATCACACGACTCTACCTAAGCCTTCTAGTTTCCACATTTTACTAACATACCTAGATTCTCGTTTCATGATGTATATTAAAACCCGCTGTATATCTGAAATCTTTGTGAAGAATAAACGACGGATTTTATGTCGCTTACATTATTCTTTCTGTGAACACCTTCAACCTTCCTTGATGATCGTGCCACTCTACGTAAGCTCTCAACGATTCGGTGGCTCATTAAATCTTCAACCACCTTCACGCGAAGCTTCAAGTTACCTATATGGGCACTGAAAATGTTAATGACTCAAGAGTTACTTACGTTAAAAGTTAGTTTATGTCATGAGTGCTGTTAGTTGCTCGACAATGTTGAAATTGGCAATTCTACCTACACCCAGGCACTGTTTAATAAAATTCAAGATGTTACTGTACTAAATGACAAGGCCGTTTTTTGTGTCCTAATGTTTTTTTAAATGGATTAATGTACCTACATACAACGAACTGATGTGTTCTATGTTAGATCTCTCTTTTAGCAGCTTTTTAGGTAAAAAAAGACCGACTGCAATGACCTCATGTGGCTTCAAACTAGAACTTCATTCTTTTCGATTTCATTGTTCTGAGATAGTTATAAATAAAATAACAAACAGAGTGAAATTTTTGTGGATTGATTTACTGATTATTTATTTGTAATTTGTACCACAAGTTACTTGTACACTATGAGGCAACTACTGTGGTTGCCTCAAAATGAGTCATTTAAAATAAACGTGTCCCTACCTCTGCTTATTGGGGCTAGATGCTGCGTCGTGAAAAGCAATGAATGCTTTTTAATTATATTATCATTATTTATTTATGTTAGATTCGGTCTGCTCATACATTTGTTGCTCATATATTTCATGTAGAAATCATTAAAGACAACGACGAGATTTTCTCGCCCGTTCATCCCTGAGCAGAATAAACAGCAACCCTAAGGTAGTCTTTTTTTGTAACTTTCTCTGTTAAAAGTTGAAGCCATCAACCCTTCATTATCTGGTGTTCACTGGAACGGCCTCTAATAAAGATTCAACCCCTTGAAAGGTCGAAGATCTCGTCTCAGGTTCAATTCCAAAAACATGAACCATCAGTTTCAAACCTTTGGTAACTTTAATTCAGGTAATTGAATTACGGTGGATTTAGTGTTTGTTGATTACAAAAAAACAACACTTAATTGAATTCGTAAAGTTCAAAACCTAGTGTGTAATTTTTTATAAAGAATCTTACCATAAACTACCATTTCTTTTCCTTTTTCAAGAACTCTGTGATCTATAATCCAATTTGTTAGTTAATTTTTACTGACACCATAAAAAATTCTAAATATAAAAGTCTTTATTCAGACACTTTAAAACTTGGTTAACGATAAGTTAAAAATAGCCTTATTTTAACAAAATTTATAATATAAAATTTATCAAATATATAATTTATATATTATTTTAAAAATAACTTATTAAGTAATAAACTTTTAACTAGGGAACCTCTGATTTGCCTGGTTTTTGCAAATGCCCTTTCGAACTGCTACCATTCCTCCCTTGCTCGTACTTTGAACTAAACTTTGTATATAATACTAAACCTAGTTCCAACCACGAAGTACAAAAATGTAAATTATCTAATTCACAGGGAATATGTATTTTCCATCCACTAATGAAATATGCACTGTTACGGAATTAATTCAGTAATTCTTATGTAGATCAAAAGGGAGCGAACGGTGTAGAAAATTGGGTTTCACAATTCTCGTGGATTCTGACAGGGGTGGGCGCATACATATTTCAGGACCATTCGCTTCACATTATAAGGTGTTTTGTTTTAATATTTCTAACAAATTTTAGACGAGTTAGTAGAGTTGCTAGAATACTCGAAGCTTTTGTCTGTGACTCTATTCAGCTAGGCTAGAATGCTCTTTAGGGTTCCACCATTGAATTTTCTTGGGTAAATACCCCTTGTAGTTGAGAGTCGTTTTTGTGATTGTCTAACCGAAGCTAAAAGTTTTTGCTGAAGGCTTCAATTTCCTGTTTCATTGTGTTCAGCTTGATATCCGCACCTATAAATAAACTTGTTGCTAATATGATGTTGCTGATGATTGTAGCATATTTGTTGTGAAAACCTTTAAGATTCTCAATGTTGCTATAACTGGCACTTTTTAATAGAGGTCAGCTGGAATAAAGTTAACTATTATATTTTTAAATAGGAAACTACGAAACTTTTTTTTATCTAATTCTCAAACATTGTCTAATTCTTTTTGTTTCATTGATATAATAGGACTTGTAAAACTTCAATCTATAAGCCACGCAAGCTCCAAAAAGAGGCCGAAGCAAGAACTCAAAAATCCATTAGGAGCATTTTGGGTCGAATGACTACACATAATTCGAGGTACGAAGTACCCTGTAGGGTCAGGTCGAAGTTACGAGGGTTGGCATACAAAAGGCAAGATATGAATAAAATTACAAGTTGTGGAGATATGTGGATGAATGATTTGAAAGTAAGTTTGATGAGACATACAACTTACGCTAGTGTATCAGGAGGATAGTCACAACGGATTTTTTGACAAGAAAAACAATGCCAGGTGTTTATTCATAGATGTTGTAGAAAACTCGCGTAATATTGCCAAGTTGCATCTAAAGGATCGTACCATTGCTAAAAATACCGTAGCAGTGTCGCATTTTGGCCTCCACGATCGTAGCTATAACTAACTAAAGCTCATTGCACTAAATAGCCAAAATAATCTTTGCCAATAAATAACTTATTACAAAGTATCTACAAATACCGCAGCAGTGTAGTAATTTTGACTGTAGGTACATAGGTACAAGTACGATTGTAGCATTTGCTATGACTGTCGTAGCACCGTAGCATTTGCCTCTACGATCGTAGCTTTTAGATAGAACTCTTGTATCATTCCTACAACTCTTTTAACATTCCTACAACTGTCGTAGCATTTGCAAAACTTGCGTATAACCGTAACATGTGCCTCTACGGTCGAAGGTTTGGCTACAGATCTCGTAGCATTTCTAGCACTCGCGTAGCATTGGCCTCTACGCTCGTAGCTTTGACTAAAACTCTCATTGCATTCGTACAACTCGTGTAGTACCGTAGCATTTGCCACTAGATACACTCGTAGCTTTGGCTACAACTCTCGTAGCTTTAGCTAAAACTCTTGTTGCATTCCTACAACTCGTTTATTACCATGGCATTTGCCTCTACGCTCTTAGCTTTGGTTACAAATTTCTACTGAAACTTGATGCAGTGACAGGTATCTTTTTTACAAAAAAAATTTGCATACATAATCCGATAAAAAGTAGCTATGTTTGCACCGTTTTAGTTTGTCAAATTAAATTCATCATTAATTGAGCGAAAATTTTTGACAATGAATTCAAATGAATTTTTGCTCTCATTTACCTAATGATGGTTAGGTTTTATAAAAAAATAAATAGGTGCAAACAGAGGGTCACTATAATGCACGAAAATTTATTGTACGGCCGAATAATGTACACCCTGATAATTCGTGTCAAAACCTATTAAAATTGGAAGCCATGACACGAATTATCAGGGTGTACATTATTCGGCCGTAGGTACAATAAATTGTCGTATATTATAGTGACCCCAAACAGAGCAATTTCTTGTCCGATTATGTAAGCAAAATCTAATAGTTTCAAAATGAATCATAATAGTCATGACAAATCTGCAGAGTGTCCTCTCCTATTTGCACGCCAGTAGTGGTAACACATGCAGGTCATAGATAATTTTATATATTAACATAATTGCATGCTCACATCATGTTTTAAGCAAATAAATTATTCTTAGTCTTAATCGGAAAGTATGTTTGTATGGAGCTTAGAGATCCATATTAAGATCGTACGCATCGAATGACTAACCTATACAGATAATACTGAACTTTTAGTCCTGCATTTACTTTTCTATCACGTCAGTTTGTTTTGCTGAAAAATCAGATTAAAATTTCATTAGACCTTGTTTGATGAGTTTTTAATGTAAGGTGATTCAGGGTTCTTTACGAGGCTTTGCAGGAGTGAAAAGAAAGTTTACGAGTCTAAAACGAAATGAGATATCATTCAAATTAAAAGGTTTATATAGTTAAAGACTAATAAATGTAGTATGTAAGTAACATAATATTAATATTGAGGTCGTGGCCGTTAGCCGTGGCAGTTGTGGCGTCAGAATCGACCCCCCAACTAAGCCCGTGTATGTCAAGAGCCTCTAGCTAGGGGCACCCACTATAGGAAGGCTTACTTATGTTTTTTAACACCTTCCTAGCGCTCACAAATCCAAATGCCAAGCGTGGTAATTATAGCAACACAAAACAACGATCCTTTTTAGGGTTCCGTAACTCAACAGCAAAACAAGGAATCCTTATAGGATCACTTTGTTGTCTTTTGGTCTTTCTGTCCGTCTGCCAATCCTCCCCAACGCGTGGAGGTTGTTTCTAGTTAAACTTAACACTCATCTAGAAACTCTTGAAGCCGTGTTATAAATGAAACTTAAATATGATATAAAGTTAACGCAATTAAAAGTAACAGCCTTTTATGTCTAATTATTTTTATTTCCGAAGGAATCACATGCAAAAAACCTATGTAGTACTTCCCGTTCACAATTGTACGGAATCCTCAGGGTGCAAGTCAGACACGCACTTGGCGTTTTATTACCCATACGTGGTAAACTTATTCACATGCGAGGTCTATCCTTTTTATTGACGACCTTTGTGGCGCGGCCGGCGAAGGACTGCCAGTGACGCAGGAGGCAACCTCCTGCGTCACTGGCAGGGTTCGATTCCCGCCTTCGGACCAATGTTTGTACGATCCGCAAATATATTTTCCTGGTGTACCTAGTAATTTCTATGTTTATTACATATTATGTATCTATTTAATCTATTGTTTTAAATATATCAGTCATCTAGTACCCATATCAAAAGCTCTACTCAGCTTGAAGTTAGTTGTTGCTGTATGGATTGTCCAGCATTATTTTTTTTTCTAATCCTGGAATAGCACATGCAAATCAGCAGGCAAAAGCCGTGTGATGCTGAAGGGTTTACTGAGGTAGTGCGTAGTAAAAGGAAGCACAGCAGGTGCTGCGTATTCCAACTGAGAATATTTCGACCTTCACCAAGGAAGAATTCTGGGAAAAAAATCTGCTATTTCGGCGTTTTCGCGGACTACCGGTCGCATAATATTGAGTGTCACACGTCACCGACACTACGTGCTAGTAAACAGGTTTATTTTATATAATGTTAGATTATGGTATATATTATTTTATATGGGCTTTTAAGTATTTTACATCTTGTACTAGACTAATCTTGACTGAAATAAATGATTTTATTTATTATTAGTATTATAAGCTGTTCAATATAAAACCTTTGCACTTAATCCCCTTGAGTGTAAGAAGACGGGGTTCTAAATACCAGGGCGCGTTTAATATAGCCTCCTATAAATATGCAAAAGGGTGTGAAAGCAGGTGCTATGTCGAGCACAGGATCACCGGCTCGTGTCGACTCCTGCTCGGTATTTCTGTATTCTAAAGAAACGAGGTTTTACGAAAGAGTTTTATTTTTCGTGCCTATCTGTGTATTCGGTGGACATCGGAAGCGGATATGGCTTTTTGACAGCATTCAATGAAATGATGGCATCATTTGCAGAGTTTGCAGAGTAATTTAAAAATACCAGAATAGGACATGACACCTCTTTTTGAAAAGTGTCTCAATTAGGTACTAATAGTGTTAATGAACCACTAAAAAATACAAAATTTTTGTTTAAACGATAAGTGTCCCAAAAATGCATTTAAAATTTACATTTTCAAGTTGCGCGCGTAACTTGACGAAAACAAAATGTCATATTTTTCTTTTATACAGTACGTACCTACCTAAGTTAATGCGCTGAAAACAGTTGATACTTTTTAGTTTATCACACAGCCGTATGACGTAATAACATAGGGCCTACTATTTCATGGTGTTTAAAAAAAGAAGACTTAGAATTAAATTTTAAAATTTATTTTGTTTTTTTATAAACTAAAACTTACATTTTCCTAAGTTATCTTAAAAATATATTATTTGATATATTCTCATATAAAGTAAAATACCCTATTCATCTCAACGTTTTTCTTATTCCACAGCGGGTTAAATTGTCTAAGTATTCCACTTAACCACCTTAAGATAATTTATTCAATGGAGAAAACGGGCAAAATACCACCCATCTACACTAATATTATAAATGCGAAAATAACTCTGTACCTACGTCTGTTACCATTTCACGCTTAAATGAGTGAACGGATCGTAATGGAATTTGGCAGCTAGGTAAACGAATTATTCCATTTGACGGACATTGGCTACTTGAAAAGCGTGTAAAGCCGCCGGCAAACGCCAGTTTCTTATAAAATAAAAATATCTTACAGAGAGATACACGAAAATGCTCAATATAAAATAATAGTTATCATCATCATTAATATGTTTCTCCTCCGGAACTCTGAATTTTCGCCCAGTTACCTACTCTTTGCTCACTGAAAAAAGAGCGATATTATTATTAAATTAGAAACACATATATGATGAGGAACATATTATGTACATAAGTATGCTTACGAGATGGGTATTTAAGCAAGCAAGATATACCTACCTGATTCAGCGATACGACATTTACTAACTAATAAAAAAAATAGACCATTAGGTAATTTTGAACAGCTTTTGCATGCCGACGAAGCGTTACATAACGGAGAAGCAAGAAACCGATGATAATTGTATTACATTTCCAGCAACGTCTGCTTTCAGATGCAAAACCAGCCAAGGGAGAGTAGGGAGAGCCGTTAATTAGAACCACTCTCTTGGCGTAGTAGTCCAGTTAATAAAAGCTGCGATATAGCTGAAAAAAACAGGGTTATGGGTTGAAAATTCGGAAACAGAAATTTTGATTTCGTCACTTTACAAAAACAAAAAAAACATACAATGTAAATACACTACAATGCTCAATATTAAATAATGTTTACCATTATTATGTTTTTCCTCCGAAACTGTTGAATTTCGGCCCAGTTACTCAAGCACAGTTTGGCGACTGAGCAAGCTTTCATAATCGAACACTTCACCACTTTTGACATACCTACACATAATAAAAGCTGATAAAATTATCTATAACTTTTATTCTATACACTTTTTGCCCATTCTCAATCGTCGTCTAGATATGACTCCACTCATGTGAGGACCAGTCCAGGACTATCCCCTGCGTCAGCAGTCGTGGATTATTTTAATTCGTCGGAAAGGCCTTCGGGTTCGATATCGTAAACTCCTGGGAGAGAATGTAGTAAATTTTAACAGCATTCAATATGTGTAGTACCTAAACCATAATAAATATACTATGTTACGTTTACGTGATGGCAGCAAATAACATACTTTAAAACGGGACCTTCTTTGTGGCCCCACTCCTAGAACTCTCACAGGTTGGTAATTTTGGGGTGTGATTCAATAGGTTAAGTGCCTGTTCAATTCAAACTGTTCAATTCAATTCAAACACAAAGCGGAACTAAAGTTTTTGTTAGCAAAAAAGTTAATAAATAGCTACCATGTGTGTTTGTACTGAGTTATTTAGGTACCTATCTTAGATTGGAAAGGGTAAACTAGGTACGTATTTTAGTGATAACATTTACTTCAATATGCAAATGCAATGAAATATTTTCTCAAAAGGATCATAAACATTGCTATAAAAAGCAACAGATATTGTTTAGCACTCTCAATTTCAATCAGTTCCTCTTGAGCCATAAAGTTCGACTCCATTAACGACCAGTGTATTTACGACGGCGGCCATCTTGGTTGTGCTGACACAAAATGGCGGTTTATTGCTATTGTCTCCTGTCCCTATTAATAGGTTAGTAAAATAAATGGCGAATGAAAAGTAATTGATATTTAAAGGTAAAAGTAGGATACTGATAGAAACTGGCAGAATCTAATTTGTCGCAAGAAGTCATATTACAGCTCTAAAAACTGCCATGTTATCGCTTAAGATAATACTGTTACAAATAATTTGGTGTGTATTAAAAAACTATAAAACACTTCAAAATTCGTGCAACATCTAGTTTAAATTCAAGTCTTATTCAGTTTTTTATATATCAAAATCTATTAAGTAGGTATAATTATACCCGTTTTTGAAAATTGGCTCAATTAGGTTCTAAAAAGTGTTAATGAACCACAAAAAAAAAATTCAAATCAAAAATCATTGGATAGTGTCCTTTTAAAATGCATTTAAAATTTATATATTCAAGTTGCGCGCGTACCTAACTATACGAAAACCCTGGACGCAGTGGACGCCATATTGTTATGTGGCCATGACGTCAGTTGAATGAGAGACCTGAACAAATGCGCTGATGTTACTGATAACAGTTGATTCTTTTTAGTTAGTTAGTTAAGTCTGTGTAGGTAACACAGACTTATAACATAACAACATTGCGCCTACTATTTCATAGTTTTTAAAAACAGATTACAAAACTGAAAACTTTGAATTGATTTTTAAAAATCATTTTGTTTGGTATTTTAAACTAAACCGAACATTTTCAGACTGATGTTTTTCCAAAGAGTAAAATTAAATAATTTATAATTAAAATTGTCGAAGCTACCACCAAAATTGTTGTAGCTAGTTATTATCATTCAAGACCAACTGTTTAGAAAGCGATTTGTCAGCACTTAATTGTTTTTAACCCTATACCCTCGATATAGACTAGGCACTTTTTATTCCGGAAAACATGTGCGAAGCCGCGGGTAAAAACAAGTACCTATCAAATAAAATAAATAATTTCAGTGGCAAGTCGATACCAAACCAATACCTACTGCCGTAGACATCAGCTCGTAAAAGAAAATTACGCGGTCAACGTTCGACCAATGGCGTTCGTTACCAAGCGGAAAAACAAATGAAAGCTTTTGTTTCGTTATGTACATTTGTTTTTTTTTAATTAAACCTTCTAGTGGGGTGCAAACTCATTAGGTGTTCTGGTTTTCCTATTGTTATTTTGTACGAACCCTATGGTAGATAAACAGTGCGTAAGTTCAGTCAAATTTATATAGATGTTATTCGTTTTATATAATGTTCTTACATTATATAAAACGAATATAAATTTGACTGAAGATCTCAAGAGGCAAATATGCAGGTCTCGACAGAGCCTACGCATTTCCTCCCCTTGGTGTCGAGACCCTAGGTCAGTAGGGTACCGAGGGTCTCCGGGTATAAAAAAAAATATCTGAGCGGCTGGTCGAAGCGACGCGTGGCCCGAGAGCTGGTGAGTAGATATTGCAGACCCGGGAGTTGGTGCTCCTGGGTCAAGGATGCGCTGTGGCATCTGGCAGAGCGCACCCGTGACAGTATTGCTTGCTGCCCCGCATACAGCAGCGGGGTAATGACACACTTTCGACTGGTATTGATATGGATCAGTTGAGATCACCGGTAGAGTGTTTGCAATAGTATGCAGTTAGCTCATTGTTTCAGTGTAAATACTAGTTTTCATTTAGTTCTATAATTTGATTGTAATTTCCTTTGTTATAAAGATTTTTTATTGTAATATCTATAATAAAATAACTATCAACTTACTTAACAACTGAACAATTATTTGGTGAGGGATTACATGAAAAGATTAAGAAGCTTAATTAATTAGAATGCGTCGTAGCTCGATTTCTTTGTCAAGATTTACCTAAAGAGAGTTGGCGGCACGGCGGCCATTTGTTATTTTCTTGAGTGCGCGGGAAAATGAGATGACTTGTTGATTATGAAAACCAAGTTGAAGAGCTCTTTTCACAGCATGAACAATGTAATAATTTTTGGTTTTAATCATAGATAGTAATTTTATTGGTACTTAGCACAATATAAAAAGGCAATTCAAGTTAGAAAAATATATCAATTTAATTATTACTAGCGGTCCGCCCCGGCTTCGCACGCGTATATTCTATAGCCTATGTTCATCAGGGATAATGTAGGATTCTAATGGTGAAAGAATTTTTCAAAACGGTCCAGTAGTTTCGGAGGCTATTCAATTCAAACATTAGTACCTATGTTTGAATTGTTATTGTAAGTTGTTATTTAGTATATTTCCTTACCTATTTTTTTAGTAAGGATAAGTAAACTTTGCTTCGTGAGAATAATATATTACTGAGCCATGGCCTTTTTGACTTACTACATTACACACGAACGTTTTATATTGTTTTTAATATTGAACTGTATTTAATATTGTTTATTTTTAATAGTGTAAGTAGGTATGCTACTGAATAATTTGAGTTATTTCAAATTTTTGAGTTTCTTGACTCGTCCCACTTTGGTCCGAATCCAGTGGGACGAGTCAAGAAACTCAAAAATTATGCTGAAACCGTTCCAGATTCGTCCCATTTGAGATTTCTAACAGAAAATTAGCAAATTGTAGTTTGTATTTATGTGTCTGAAGTTGCAAATAAAGACTTTCATATATCTCCTCCTCAACAGCCTATAATAGTCAACTGATGTACCTAAGTAAGCCTCTCCCTGATATATCAAAAAAGCGCCATCATCGGACCGGGCGATGCGCCTTAGATGCGGTAGGTGGCCACAAATGCTTTTGTCCCCGGTTCTATGACAATAAAGCTCGTGCATCAGTTAAGAATAAGAATAATTTATTTGCTTATAACACAGTTATTGCCCAGTAGAGTTTTTCAAAATCTCAAAGTCCAGATTTTTAAAAAAAAAATCCCTTGCAGAATTATCTAATTTCTTCTGAAAGTTTGGTCCTTTTTTTACACCCTGTATAACAGTATGCCTCGTACAATTCTAGCTATAGTGTTATAACATACATTATAAACATTTATAACTTTTCAGCTAGAATTACTAAGTTCCTGCAGCTGGGATATTTTCTATGAAAGTTTCCATAGAATAAAGTCTAACTTACAGACATCAAAGTTTCTCTAGCTTAACGCTTCGGACCATTCCTCCTTCCTCTATCTCTACAAGAGTTTGTATAATGTGTAAAGTATGTAAAGTGAAAAGTATGTATAGGTAAGTTATATAGTATAAAGGTACTTAGTTATCTAATGGTATTGCAATAATAACATGAAATTTTTAGTAGTTTAGGGCCACAATTAAAAATTACCTTTATTAATTTGAGATATAAATTAGACATCTACATATGTATCAAAAACTTTACATTATTTATGAACTATTTTAGTCTTGATAAGTTAGTTACACTTCAGCTTGCTAATCCTTTGAGCTATGTCATTGGCTATTGTATCAAAGACTTCCTAGCAGATAAAGATGCTTGGAAACATATTTAATTTAAGTTAAGTAGGTACCCATCTAATGTTTCTAATTTAATTATTGTTATTTTGACTAATTGTAAGTGCATTGTGAATGTATGCCTATTGAATTGAATAAATTGAAATTGAGTGGACTCATTATAGGCCGATGATAATGATGATGAAGTTAGTTCCATGCATATCACTACCACTTAACTTAACTTAAGCAAGCTAGAAAATTACCTAAATGATGACACTTTTTAATACAAACTCTGCTTGCTTAGCTTGGGGCTAGATAATGCTGTATGAATTGCCCAGCCTTATTTATTTATTTATTTTAACACAGCATGTACGAGGGATTATTCATAAACAGAATATTGATTCGATTATTTTACATAATCAGGATTTTAATCACTCAAAATTAAAGTTTTAAATTACGTTCCAGCGCACCGTCTATATTGCAGCTAGGACCGGCAAACGAGATTCCCCGTTAGCAGCTGCCAAGACAAGACCTCAACAGAGGCTGCAATATGTGCCAAAATCTAATATAGAGGATAGAGGAACAGCGTCTCGATATAACGAGAAACACTACCGAAGTGATTAAATTTTCAATTATAATACACGCGACAGCCATTATTGGCCTTGTTTACGAACGAAATTTAATAAAGTCCAATATTCCTGGGTATTGTGTTTTCAGAAATAGTGGTGCTTCTGGTCGAAGTTGGAGTTGATTTTGCAGAGTTTTTTACTGTACAGTACATGTACCGAGTTATTTACAATGGGTATATATATGTACATAATATCTGGATGTACCTATTGACTGTAACTTAGACCCGTAGCTGGCACACTATTGTTTTATACATAATTACAGTGTTGCAAAAGAGTAAAATGAAAAACCTGTAAAGACGTATTTGATTTCAATGAGTATATAATTTATGCAATAACAATATTTTTTAATAACAATCATTTGATAAATAACAATTGTTTCGTCAAGATCGTACATTGATTTAATCATTTTCGTCTTCATATCATCTCTTAATAGCTATTTTGTGATCTTTTTCTTATCTTTATTAAATGGTAGCAACTTTAAATATTTTCTTTTATATCCATCTTTAGTGTGTAGAAGAACTATCATTGACTTAGTGGAAAGTTTATTCCAAACGTTTTCCAACATGCGTGAGCCATCAACAAATTTCATACTACGCTTGTCCAAAAGTCTTGTTTTTTTCCAATTTTGTTTAGCGTACCGTAAAGTTAATTGTCATACTGGACGTGGTGCGAAGAATTTAGAGTAGATCCTTCGAACATAGAGGTAGTCCCTGTGCATTGATTTTGTGATAGGTACCTACAAATTTTTATTACACTATAAAAATATCAAATATCATTGTTAGCAGCTGAAACAAACAAATACTTAGTAGGTACCAATAACTACCACTAAAAGCTAAGACAAGAATACTATAGTTTAAAAGTCGGTCATACTAGGATATTTTATCGCAGAGGTAGGTTTGAATGCTATAATAATAATATAAAATAATATAATAATAATATATAATAATGTATAAAACTAATTATAGATACAGAGTAAAATAATGGTCAAGAATAAACATGCTTATGAAGTACAGGGTGATTAGAAGTTGGTGTCCGGAAAAAATAATTTCATGAGGGTCTTCATAGTACATAGTTATGTAAAATTTTATTACTTTTTTTTTCACTAGGTATACGAGTATAATAGATAATAATTATCAAACTGCCCTCTTAAATATAAGTCGGATGTTACATTAAGTTATCTAATAAGTGTTTATTGTATTTATTTGTGTAGTTTTTCGTGTTAACTGATTCTAAAAGTTTGCGTGGAAAGTACTTCATTAAGCATAGTGGGTATTAAGTAATCTTTGGTTCGCCTGCCATAGTCACCAAACAAAAATAAAATTGACCAAATAACAAAAACCCTAGGTAGCTAATTATTTCAATCATAAAAGAAAGTAACAAGTTCTATTTTCCATTAAAAACGAATTCAGGAGCATAACTCCGAAATATCTCCTCCCAGCATTCCATCTCCTCTTTGTTTGGCGCCGCGAGGACCTCCATCTCATTCCCTATGTCCAGGTACTCCTTCTTTTCCAAGGAGTATGCAGGCCAAGTCACTTCAAAACTGTCGTCGAGTGTTGGGTTTCTGAAATATATACATAAAATAAATGTTTATTAAAAATAAAACTAAAATTAAATTTAATAAGTATTATACAACATTTATGACTTCTAATAATAAATACTCAAATAATACATAGGTATATTATGTCCGGTGTTGTAATGATGAAACCATTGAAACCATTTATTTCCTTGTGATTGTGGTAATATACAATTGGTCTTAAATTAACTTTTTGGTCAGCACATTCTACTCTATCGAGCGTACAAAGATTATAAGTATAGACGAACATTAATCATGTTTTTTGAGAAGACAGAGAGCATGCAGCAATGAATTATTGTATAGTTAAATTGTCATGATGTATAAAATCATTCGTATTCATACCTATTTACAATTTTTTACAATTACATTAAAATCAATCCATACATTACAAAATTAGAAATACCAACTTATTTAATATTATTCTACAGTAAATATTCATGTCAAAATCAATAATAATATTCCATTCACTCTATAATTAATTCAATTTCAATGTCATCAACTTAGTTCCTATGTCATAATTCATTAAAAAATTCATGCATGTCATAAAAACAATTTTCCAGAAGCCATGAAAAAAGTTTAGTTTTCAGTTTCTGGAAGAAGTTCTAAGAAAGTTCTAAGAAGTTATGTTGTCTGGGATATTATTAAAAACTTTAACAGACATTATAATAAATACTTTTACAACATGATGGTGCAATTGATGACACTAAGATAATCATTTCGTAATTCATGATTAATAGATACAAATTGGTACAGACTACGCGAGGAGCTTCGGGAGGCAACTTGAGAATCTGGCAGAAAAATTAAGTGTGACCTCGTCTGGATACCTTGCGCGGTGCTCTCCCATTATGGACGAAGCCTTCGTGGTAGACAAAAGATAGAAGAAGTATTAAGAAAGATTAAGAAGACTATGTCCAGCAATAGATTTCTATCTTTATGTCTATAAAGTGATTGTGTATGTACATAAATACATATATCCCGCCAGAGTAAAATAGTAATTATTTTCAGACTTACCCGAATTTAGCTATATTTGTCCACAACTTAGTAACCTTATCAATAAGCTGAAACTCTTTCGAGTTTATATCTACCTTCTCTGGTATAACTTCCTTCGCATTGAATAAGTACATAAGATCATCTTCATGGCAAACCACTACCCTGTCGTTAAGAAAGTTATCTACTCCTGCAACCTTCGCAAAGACATTTCTCTCAGATAAGCAGGAGAATCTGTATAGAAATACGTTGTTTTTCTTTAAACTCGCGATATTGTTTACCCATTGGGTGGTGTCGTATACAAAGAATAGATCATTGTAGTATTTCACAAAACTCTCCCATTGGTCCGGTTTAATTTTATCGCTCGTAAAATACAGTTTCTTTATCTTTTTACCTGCTTCGAGCTGCTTATAAATAGGACATGATAGCTCTATTTGTTTAGGAACAAACTCTTCGTAAAATGTATTCATTTTATTTAGCATTGTTCCAAAATCACCAGCCAGTCCCAAACAAATAATTCCGTCTTCAGCAGTGTACCCTGCGAACACTTCAACTCCCTCATGAATTTGGCTTGCTAGGTTCGAATGAGTGAAATCTCCATAGTAAAACCTTTCTTGTCCAAAATCTTTCTCACTAACCACCCCCACTGTGCATTGGTAAGTAGACTTGATGCTCTCTGCCATTGTGATAGGGACTTTCAAGGAAACTAAGTTGCTTATCGGTAGATTTTTGAAGAATTTGTAAAGATCTGTATTATCTTCGGAATAGCATCCAAGTTGCCTTGCGAGTGCCAGAGCTCTTTCTCTAGGAGCAGTGTAATGGGACCACCAGCATGCTGCGTTCCCACTCTGAGCTATGACCCTTTTGAAAAGACCTTTACTCATCGGCGAAACGAGATGATATCCTACGGATGCACCTCCTGCACTCTCCCCAAAAATCGTGACATTGTCTGGATCACCACCAAAGTTTCCTATATTCTTGTTGACCCATCTTAGAGCTGCCACTTGATCTTTCATACCCACGTTGCCTGGAATTTCAGGAGTGTCAAGGCAGAGGAACCCGATACCTTCGAGTCTGTAGTTAACGGTTACAAGAACGATATTGTGTCGGATGAGGAATTCTGGTCCGAACATGTCATCGTTTCCACTACCGCTGGCAAAGGCACCTCCATGAATCCAGAACATGACAGCGAGTGGCTTATCAGGGGTAGTGGTTGGTGTGTACACGTTAAGGTAGAGGCAGTCTTCATCACCCACTGGTGGGCTCTTTCCCATGAAATCTACTTGGTAACACACGTTTCCAAACTCTTTGGCGCTGCGCACTCCTGTCCATGGTTTGACAGGCTGTGGTGGCTGTAAATCAGAAAAATGATGTGAAATTACCTTATTTAACTTATAAAAACGTAAATTTGGACTGACCTTCACAACCTTTTAAGAATTATCTAAATTACCTTAAACCGTAGGTCTCCCAATGGAGGGGCAGCATAAGGAATCCCTTTAAAACTGTAGAAAGTCCCCCCATACTCATTCCAAATGACGTCGCCTTCCAAAATTCCTTCACACACACGTACGTGCGCCATGACCACCGACTTATTACAGCAGAATAATAACAGATGTACAGAAATAAATACCTAATTCATATAAATAGTTTTTAGGGTTCCGAGATCGGTTTCGAAACCCTTATGGCCTCGCTTTATCCGTCCTCCTTTCTTCTTGAATATCTCAGCAACTACCGCAGAACAATAACAATATAACTAACTTGAAATTTACAATACCAAAGGGATTTTTGCAAGGAGTACCCGAGTAGGATTTCAAACAAACAAAACATAAGTTAGCAGAGCGATCCACATAATCACTATTTTTCTGTATTCATTATATAGCAAAGTTGCGGTACTGATAGGTTAGTACATATTTGTTCTATTGACAAATGTTCGAAACCCTCAGCGTGAATTACACTCGCACTTGACGGATCTTGTTTATCGTTCCCCATGATAAGACTCTAATAAATTATTAAACATGCAAAACTCTGATAGAATATTTGTTATCTTTCAAGGCTGAATGGCTGAATTAGCATATTGTTGATTGACTACCTCGTGGCGTAACGGGCTAATTAGCCCGTTACGTTAAAATTTATTTTCCCTTTTTAGCGACAGCCTTTAGTAATGTCACACAACACAAATAAACACTCCTCATTTGAAGCTTATTCGTTAGTAAGATGATCTACATAAAAAGCATCATCTTTTTTGCATCCCCGGGGAGGGCATAATCAACCTTTGCTTTCTATCTCAGAAAACCGCGAGCGATGCCGCCGGCAACGGCGAGTGAGTAGTTAATGACGATACAAAGTTTAGAAGTGTCTGATAAGTAGATATGAAATGGACTTGTAGGTGTGAGGCGAGGTTTGTTATATTCAGATAAGGAATCGCTGAGGTGTAATCATACTAGGTACTTGACTATATCACCATGAAATTATTGTTGTGAGTTATTATTATTATTAGCTATTAATGCGTTATTAATTATTTTACACTCTTGTTCCACAGAAAGCAATATGTCTTTCATTGTTATAAATATGGATAATGTCAATTTGTAGAGCATAAAGACTGGTATCATACGTACCTCTGTTTAAAAAGCTGGGAATATTACCTCTTCCTTGCCTCTACATCAAACAAGCCATTTGTTTGTTAAATCTTACAAAGAAATCAAATCTTAACGAAAAAATCTAGATCGTTCTGAATGAGAGAAATAAGCAACAAATCCTATAACAACCTTTATTACCCTGGATTTAATGTAGCACTCACTAGAAAAAATACATTCTACATAAGTATTTAATGTAGCACTCACTAGAAAGAATACATTCTACATAAGTATTTAATGTAGCACTCACTAGAAAGAATACATTCTACATTAGTATTTAATGTAGCACTCACTAGAAAGAATACATTCTACATTAGTATTTAATGTAGCACTCACTAGAAAGAATACATTCTACATTAGTATTTAATGTAGCACTCACTAGAAAGAATACATTCTACATTAGTATTTAATGTAGCACTCACTAGAAAGAATACATTCTACATTAGTATTTAATGTAGCACTCACTAGAAAAAATACATTCTACATTAGTATTTAATGTAGCACTCACTAGAAAGAATACATTCTACATTAGTATTTAATGTAGCACTCACTAAAAAGAATACATTCTACATTAGTATTTAATGTAGCACTCACTAGAAAGAATACATTCTACATTAGTATTTAATGTAGCACTCACTAAAAAGAATACATTCTACATTAGTATTTAATGTAGCACTCACTAGAAATAATACATTCTACATTAGTATTTAATGCTCTACCTGATGGATTCAAGTTACCCATCAATAGACTGAAACCAAAGTTACGTAAATTTTTATTTATTTATTGTACTGTAAATTTGTACTGTATGTAGTAGTGCTAAGAACGTTTGTTACAATATATGCGTGTGCTGGTGGGTACCTTCCCCAGTAATAAACCAGCTACGGAGCAAAACGGTCGTTTTACTATCACCCGACATACCATCTGACGACGAGGCAAAAAACTACCCGCAATTCCGGATGATGGCTAAATACATCGGAAATTTAGGCGTTTTTGACCACAAAATCCTTGAGTGGGACGTTTATTTCGGAAGACTAACGCAGTTCATCAAGTTAAATGACATTTCGGCTACAAACCAAAGTGCAGTGCTTCTAACAAACTTGTCGGATGAATCCTACCGTCTGGTTCGAAATCTCGTGTACCCGAAGAAGCTCGAAGAGGCTACGTATAGTGAGCTGGTACAGTTACTCAACAATCATTTTACACCAAAAAGGTCGACCTTTGCTGACAGGGCGAAGTTCTACGACGCAATAAAATCCGACGGTGAAAGCATCGAAGATTGGGCTGCCCGGCTACGTGGGCTGGCAGTATATTGCGATTTTGGTACCGAGCTGAATACGCTGCTGCGCGATCGCTTTGTGCTGGGTTTCAAAACGGGACCGGAGCGGGACCGTCTTTTTGAGACCGACTCTAAGACGTTAACGTTTGCGCAAGCGTTGGAGATAGCACAGAAAGCGGCGTGTGCACGACAGGCACGCATTCCAGGCGGCGGCGCGGGGGCCGCCACCGTGGTCAAGGAGGAGCCGATGTTCTACGCTGGGGATCGCCGTCGAATGGACGGCGCTGCTCGCGGAGGCGCGGTCGGTAGCAGCGGCGGTCAGCAGTCCGCCGCTCGCAAGGCTGACGACGGCGGAACGCGGTGCACGGTGTGCGGTTTAAAAGGCCACGATGCGGCCAAGTGTAGATTTAAAAACTACAAGTGTTTAGTTTGTGGGCAGAAAGGCCACCTAAAAAAGTTATGTGCGGCCAAAAGATCCAATGTGCATAACATTAGTGCGGATGAAATGGGCACGTCTCCAGAGGATTGCAGTGAGTGTGAATTATTCAACTTGAGGTACGTTGACAAAAAACCTATTAAAATTCCAGTAGAAGTGAACGATGTAGACTTGTGCATGGAGCTAGATACCGGGTCCGGTAGTTCAGTTATTTCTAAAAGACTATATTTACAGTATTTTTCAGATAAAAAACTGTACAGCAGTGACGTAAAAATGTGTTTATATAATGGACATAAAATCACGCCCTTGGGGTATTTTATAGCAAAAGTTAATTATACGGGTTCATGTCATGAAATTAAAATGTACGTTCTAGAAAATGGCGGACCCCCACTTCTAGGCCGTGATTTTATGGCTAAGTTTAGGATTTGTCTCGCTACCGAAAATTATATGATTCGTGTGAATAAAAGCTGCGAAGAAGTATCACTTCTTTTGATACAGTTCCAAAACCTTTGGAGAGATGAACTAGGTTCATTTAATGAATTCGAAATTGATTTAAAGTTAAAGGATAGTGCTTCACCAAAATTTTTCAAGCCCCGTACAGTGCCCTTCGCTCTCAGGGACAGAGTCAACGCTGAGCTCGACAGGCTGGTTAGTTTAGGTATTCTAAAACCGGTTAGTTACTCTGACTACGCCACTCCCATTGTTCCGGTGTTGAAAGGAAATGGTCAACTTAAAATTGCGGGTGATTTCTCATGTACCTTGAATAAAGATTTAGAAATTGATAAATATCCCTTACCAAGAATAGAAGAGGTCTTTACGAAAATTGGTGGAGGGGAGCGTTATTCTAAATTAGATTTGAGCAATGCTTATAATCAGTTTAAGTTATCAGAATCATCTCAGAAACTCTGTACTATAAACACCCACAAAGGTTTATTTTCCTATCAACGTTTGGTGTATGGTCTTGCATGCGCACCAGCAATATTTCAAAGGGCAATGGAGACCTTGTTATCGGGGTTAGATGGGGTCAGTGTTTGGCTAGACGATATATGTATAACCGGGCCTAATGAAAAGTCGCACTTGTCTAGATTACGAGAAGTATTACGTAGGTTAGAAAAGGCGGGTTTACGGTTACAGAAGGAAAAATGTTGTTTCTTTGAAGAGAGCGTAACGTATCTAGGTTACGTCATAGATAAGAACGGGTTAAGGACCTGTCCCACCAAGTAGAAGCTATCCTAGGGGCGCCGGCTCCCACTGACGTGCTAGGCGTAAAGCGGTTTCTTGGCATAGTTAATTATTATAGGAATTTTATACCAAACGCATCATCATTATTAAATCCGTTGCATGGTTTACTGCGCGCAGGCACAGACTGGCAGTGGGGGGAGCGTCAGGAAAAGGCATTCCGGAGAGTCAAAAAAGTTTTAGCTAGCGACCGGGTGTTGGCGCATTTCGACCCGGAGGCTCAGCTCGTGTTGACCGTGGATGCGGGCCCCGCCGGCCTGGGCGCCGTGCTGGCGCACCAGGGGGCGGACGGAAGCGAGCGGCCGATTGCATTCGCTTCCCGCTCTTTAACGGCGAGTGAAAAGAATTACAGTCAAATTCAAAAAGAAGCGACGGCGATTATTTTTGGAGTAAGGCATTTTCATCAATACGTCTACGGCCGCAGTGAACCGTTTATATTGAAAACTGACCACAGGCCACTGTTATCTATTTTGGACAAGACTAAGGGGGTCTCAGTGACGGCGGCCTTACGTCTACAACGATACGCTATAATACTGTCGGCATATAACTATATACCTAAGTACATAGACGGCAAAAGCAACGATGTTGCTGATTATTTTTCACGTGCGCCGTTATCAGTACTATCAGCTGACGAAGATAAGCAGGAAGCCAGTTCTAGGTACTTTCTTTTCTTAGAGGAGAGTGTGGAACCAGTTTTATTCAATGACTTGAAACAGGTCATTGCAACTGACAAAGTATTGCGAACGGTAATTAAATACATGAACAACGGCTGGCCCAGGAAAATAAAATGCAAGTATATTGCGCCGTATTTCCATTGCAAAGCGGATTTGGAAGTTATTGATGGTTGTTTGTTCCGCGGCCATAGAATCGTAGTTCCGACCGTTTTTAGAGAAAGAATGTTAAAGGAGCTTCACACAGCACATTTTGGGGTAGTTAAAACAAAAAGCGCAGCTCGTAGTAGAATGTGGTGGCCGGGAATTGACGCCGATATCGAGCGGTGGGTCGGCGCGTGCGCTGCCTGCTCGGCCGTCCGCGCCGCACCACCGAGGGCGCCCCCTGCGCCCTGGCCGCGCCCATCGGCGCCCTGGCACCGCCTTCACATAGACTACATGTCTTTAGGTCAGGCGATTTATTTAATTATTATAGATGCGTACTCCAAATGGTTGGAATGTATTTATATGGAACGTGGTACTTCTACTAATGCGCTTATTCAAAAGTTAAAAGAAATATTTTGTAGATTTGGTGTGCCTCATGTTATAGTTTCGGACAATGATGTAAAAATAAACTCTGCAGAATTTCACTCATTTTGCCGAATGAATGGTATTGAATACCTAACATCGCCTATCTACCACCCTGCTAGTAATGGCCAAGCAGAGAACTCTGTAAAAACGTGTAAAAAAATGCTTAAATGTGTGATATCAGAAAATAATGTTTGTCAAAGAAAAATTTTAGAGGAGTTACAGGGTTTTCTGTTTAGTTACCGCAACACGGTTCATTGTGCGACAGGTTTCACGCCAGCGAAGCTCATGTTAGGACGTGATCTAAGATGCAGATTAGATTTGATTTTACCACAAAATAATAAAGGCGAGATCAAAGCTCGCAATGAACCGGCGGCCTCATTAAAACCTAATAGATGTTTTAAAGTAGGTGAAGCGGTATGGGCAAGGTGGTTTATAGCAAGGAAAAGCATTTGGAGTGTAGGAATAATTAAAAAAGCAGTAGGATCTAGAATGTATGAAATTTATTTTAAAGATTATAATAGTTATTGTAATAGGCATATTGATCAAATAAGGAAATTTACGGAACCTAATGTTAATGATAAGGTGATTTGTGATGTCGGTGAATCGGACGGCAAAGGTCTCTCATCACTTCCAGAACCGAGTGATTCACCAGCAGCACCGCCGCTGCCCCCGCAGTCCCCGCTCGCTCCTCAGCAGCTCGTCACTGCAGTCACCCAGACGCCCGCGACGTCACTGCCGCCGGTACTTGTTTCAAGCCCTTCCTTGGCCACCGATGATGTAGGAGAGGGAGAAGTACCGGCGGTGACCGCTCGCGAGGAGATCGTAGAGGGAGAGGAGTGTGTGAGGGATGATGGTATTGATGAGGAGTGGGCGGAGGCCTGTGAAGAAGCGGATGAGGCTCGACCGGCGGTTATACCTAATGTGGCAGCACGGGTAAACAGTGACCCTACCGCTGCGAATGAATCGCCGCTCGGGCGCTCTAAGAGGTTGAGAAAACCGGTTAATTACTCTGACTACGCCACTCCCATTGTTCCGGTGTTGAAAGGAAATGGTCAACTTAAAATTGCGGGTGATTTCTCATGTACCTTGAATAAAGATTTAGAAATTGATAAATATCCCTTACCAAGAATAGAAGAGGTCTTTACGAAAATTGGTGGAGGGGAGCGTTATTCTAAATTAGATTTGAGCAATGCTTATAATCAGTTTAAGTTATCAGAATCATCTCAGAAACTCTGTACTATAAACACCCACAAAGGTTTATTTTCCTATCAACGTTTGGTGTATGGTCTTGCATGCGCACCAGCAATATTTCAAAGGGCAATGGAGACCTTGTTATCGGGGTTAGATGGGGTCAGTGTTTGGCTAGACGATATATGTATAACCGGGCCTAATGAAAAGTCGCACTTGTCTAGATTACGAGAAGTATTACGTAGGTTAGAAAAGGCGGGTTTACGGTTACAGAAGGAAAAATGTTGTTTCTTTGAAGAGAGCGTAACGTATCTAGGTTACGTCATAGATAAGAACGGGTTAAGGACCTGTCCCACCAAGTAGAAGCTATCCTAGGGGCGCCGGCTCCCACTGACGTGCTAGGCGTAAAGCGGTTTCTTGGCATAGTTAATTATTATAGGAATTTTATACCAAACGCATCATCATTATTAAATCCGTTGCATGGTTTACTGCGCGCAGGCACAGACTGGCAGTGGGGGGAGCGTCAGGAAAAGGCATTCCGGAGAGTCAAAAAAGTTTTAGCTAGCGACCGGGTGTTGGCGCATTTCGACCCGGAGGCTCAGCTCGTGTTGACCGTGGATGCGGGCCCCGCCGGCCTGGGCGCCGTGCTGGCGCACCAGGGGGCGGACGGAAGCGAGCGGCCGATTGCATTCGCTTCCCGCTCTTTAACGCCGAGTGAAAAGAATTACAGTCAAATTCAAAAAGAAGCGACGGCGATTATTTTTGTAATAACATTGTCATGAAAGTGCATCACCAAAGTGACAAAGAAATCAAAAAAGATAGAGCTATACATATACACTCATTAAACATTTACTACTAGAACAATAACTAAATGGTTGCTTATCTGCTGCTTTTACTCGATTAATGAATATTTTGACCACCTGTATGAATAACGTAACATATGTATGAGCGTTGCCTCCTTATGCAAGTATTTGATACTTAAAAGGATGTTCCGAGCATAAACATGATCCCTCAAGTATATTTCTTAATGGTGTCGATTCGGGATCATTTCGTAAAATAATTTTTAAAATCAGTCCGTATTTGGCGGAGAAATCAAAACGGATATACATAAAAAAAACAAACAGCTGAACATAGAACCTCCTCCTGCAGTCAGTAAAAATGATTCTTTCAGTACATTATACACATACAATATACAAATGATATGTCCAGCAGTGGACTGATGATGATATACAAATGTGAGAAACTAAATTTCAAGAGATTACTGGCCAAATGGGCTTTCAAATGTTTGCCTGTAACATTTTCAAAATGTTTGTTTTGTTGACAAACATTGGTTGTAATGGCAAACATAAAAAATATTCCTTAAGTCTTTGAAATATCTTGAGAAATTCAACAATTGACCGTTCTCAGAAGTTCTATGAAAAATGTAGAGTTTGGAAATATCCATCTATATTTTTCTGGAAAATATAGAGAAGACTGTAAGTAGAACGGTTTTTGACAAATGGTAAAAAGGACGAAAGACTTTTCAAAAGGATACTAAGGTTTTCCGTAGGGTTTTCCTTATTGAGTGGGATACCTAATGACAGGTTAGCTTAAAATTTTGAAACATTTTCAATATTTTTTTCTAGCTTTAATACTTTTTGAAATAGGTACATTGAAATGAGTCTAAAAATAGCCAACAACCCTATCACTGAATGTTCAGTAACTATCTATGGGACTGAGAACAATGCTGTAGGTAGCGTACAATTCTGGATTTATTCTTACAAATTTTCAAAGGCCTGCCAGAGTTCCAAAATCTTGTTCGACATCGGCTTACCCACAAGTGGGTCACTGAGTTGACGGCTTAGCCTCCATCCCGGCTTACCGCCGATCTCTATCGATAGGAAATAACTTGTAACTATTATGTTCCTTTTGTGTGCATATTAACTATTGCTTAGTTTTGTAGCCTAGGTAGCTATACTGTCAAACTATATAAAAACATGCCTAAAGCCGGTAGTTTGTATGCGCTGATCATTTCTTAAATTAGTTAGTAAATGATCAAATGTCGTCTAAATTTATGTAGGTACGTAATCTACTGGAATGAACCACCAAAATTAAATCAGAAAGTTAGTTTCTAAAAAAAAACTGAAAGGTTGTTTTATTACACCCTGTGTAGCGATATATAGAAGAGAGTAAAATAATACTCGATAAAAAGTACCTAAATTAAATATCTTATATATGTTTGTACAGAAAGGTACCTACTTTTAAGAGGAATATTTTAGTAAGCAACGTTATACGCTAGGTACAAAATATATATATTAACACTAATTAAAGAAATTAAGAATCAATGACCAAAGGCCTCTAACTTTGGAGAAGTTACAGGCTAATTAATTGATTAATACACAATATATCCAGATCTTGTAACAAGGCAAACAATGTTCCACTTACAAAGTATTAATTTGGACTCATAGAGTTTTGATTAATTGAGTTTTAGAGTACGGAATTGTTTGAATTGTTTGATTGCTTCAAAGTTTAGCACTCTTCAGGAATATTGGATGAGTGACCTTGATAAATATGTTGTAAAAGACAGATCCATCTATGATAAGAAAAGATATCTATCTGTCTATTTACCAATCACACGTATTTCAGTACTGCGAAACCCAAAGTTTGGATGGTTTTCTAACAACAACGTCATGTTCTTCTTCACGCGAGAATTTTATTGAATGGGCCGGACTCAAAGATATGTATTTTAAGGTTGATTGTTTCGTGTTGGCGCCAGATTCATATTTTTGTGAATTAATTTTTTTCTGCGTTTTACAAAGAATACAATTAAAGGAAAGGTAGGTAATTTCTTTAGTCTGAAACTTGTTTTTATAAACTTATGAAAAATCTTACTCTGGGAAAATAAGAGATTTTGGGCTAAAAAATCAACATATTTCCCAAATGCTTCCATAATACAATTGAAATGAATTTTGTTTAATCATGAGTTCATAGAAATGATTTACGTTTTGCGGAAAATTACTTTTCCGTTAGTTTTATTCCGAAAAAATAAAAAAATCTAAATAATTTGAATATACGAAACGATCTTAGTATAGACGTGTCTATAATCGGACTAAAATTTGCTTCACCTGTTATAATGGTGTTCGCACAGAATATTATGTTCAAATGCGATGCGGTGCCAAGTGTTTGCTTTGGTTTGATTAGGGTCGGCGGCTGGCTAATTGCAGTCGTGATGTAATTGATGTATCATTGACGCTCAACTGTAACCATAGTTGGTGTAACCATGTTTAGTGTAATGTAACGTTTCTGGTCGTCAGCGCCAGTAACTGACGACAACAGGAATCAAACAAGAGGCCGAAGCAACCAGTTACTGGTTGCTCCGGCCTCTTGTCGTTTCAGTTACATTGGTTAAATGCACATTCCGATTCTGTCCATCCAAAGGTTATCTAGAAGAAATATCTGTTAGCGATAGGGTCGCCGAACGAGCAACTAGATATAGGTAGTAATAAATTTATGTTAAATTATTTTCTGTACTTATTGATGGTGCAATAAAGTTGTAATCTATCAATCTATTCTTCGAGAGGTTTTCATCACGGATCTAAACCAGTTAACTCGAACCTTTCGTAGCTAACCCGCTTAGGTATATCCGTAATGAATTCGTCAAACTACGATATATTTTTATAGTAAAACAGGTTACTGATTGATCGATTCTCAATCTAATCGGCTAATGTTTTGAAACCTACCAATTTCGCATAGCAAAACTATAAAAGTTTTCCTTTCTTATCTTACATTAAGCGCCTTGCCGCGCCCCTCCCGGATAGAGTAGAACAACAATTGGTCTTCTCTTGAAAATATACTTTTCATAGAATGATAGCGATCCATTAGTTTCATATGAAATATTATACTTTTCAAATGATTTTGAGTGATTTGTTGCATTTTTGCGTTACCTAACACATGTAACTGTATCCAAACTACCTTCCATGACTATGGAAGACAATGGCAGAAAATTGGCAAACCAGATACATATTGCCAAAAACAAAGAACTCAAGTCAACTACCTATAGAAGCGCTTCATTGATTTTTACAGGCCAGCAGAAGTAAACGAAAAAGAATCCGTTTTGGTACTATGTGAACCCTTACAGCCACTCTAAGCATCTATCCTGTTCTTAAAATAGTAAATCCACTTGTACTAAGCTTACCTTTATTCTCTATTTGCGTGTTCTCCCTATCTGTGTCCGGGGGCGGACCGCGCTTGCGTCAACACGCGTGCGCCCCGTTGCCCAAGGTAATTGCCAAGCACCCGTGCAACCCTGGTTCAATGGCTACTGAAGAGTTCAGGGAACGGTGCTGAGTAACTCTGTTATGTACCGTAAATAAAACTGTAAAGTTATTGTCTAGTTTCTGCCCGCGGCTTACATTCGCACTCAGTTTACTGGGATAAAAAGTATCCATGTCCGTCCCTGGGTTACGGTCTACCTCCCTGCCAAATTTTGGTAACAGACAGATGGTTACTTTCGAAATTATAAAGTTAGGAGGTCAAGCGTTTTGCCACAGTCTTACTTAAGTAAGTAAAGATGTGGCCTAAGCTGGAGACACTTTCCCAGACTTTCCCAGAAAGAACTTATTCCATCTGGATTTGAAGACTCCCAAGATTGTCGGCCACATCTTCACATTCTATCAGGTAAGATTGTGGTCAAACTAACGGGAAAATAGATGCAGGAATCGGTGATGTTAGCTGTGTCTCGCAAACTGGTGTTGTCACATAGCTGAGAGGAAAACAGATGAGTGGAGATGTAAGCCTCGCGAGTGCATTCATCAACAAACGATAACCATCGATCGATAGCCAAAACCCATTTGTTTGGGGGAGGCAGTTCCACCATTTAGTCGCGTAGGTATGTGTGCTGATCAGGAGGTAGGTAAATAAGTAAACCCTCGAAGTATCACTCGAGTTAATAAAGCAGAGCTACAAACAATGAGTAAACTAGTTTAGCAGAACAACTGTACGCTAACGGAACAGCGGTGTTCCTTTGTGTAGAGATTATGCTCTCTGTTCTATTGTGGAGTCTGACAGGTAATGGATGGCTGGAACATCTTGTTTACCTGTCGGGTTGGTATACATATACTTATGTTGCCTTTTGAACGTTTTAAAGCTGAACGCGCACCTTTCGACGCGTCAGACGCGGCTTCCTCTGCAGTCATCGAATTTTCTTAATCTTTATATGAAATAGTAAGTAGCTCAGCACACCTATCGGCAGCGAACCCGCGGCATTTCAGTAAAATGCCACGAGGAAATGCGATGATTGCAGTGAATGCCTGCTTGAAGCGCCGATAGGTGTATAACTTTACGGCGCACGCTCAAAAAGAACTGCTTTTTGGATGCAAAATGGATTGTGAGGATTTCTGTGCTGTGGTAGAGTAAACAAAGCTTCGCATGTTCTCCTACAATTACCACTCTTGGCAGGTGGACTGTTGATCACAGTGAAGGTGTTAAAATACACAGAAGCTGCTGCCCTTCCTCTAGTATGAAGTGGATGTAAGAGGCGGCTAAGACCGCCTCTTACATCCACTTGCTGATTTGAGGGGTCAATTTCACCTCGAGTACCACCACGGCCATAACATATGTACAAACAACCAAACTTCGTGATACGGGCAAGCTTTACTGTGAGTTCTAACGACAAAGTTCATAAACTAAAACATGTCACAAACGCAAATTCGGACCAGTTCGAAAACTCTAACAGCGCTTTCGAGCACGGCTCTAACATAGCTGAGCTTAGCTTTGCAACTTCTTAAGTAAGTTCTGTAACTTATTTCCAAACACGTAAACGTTCCATGTAAATTTACATAATGAAACTCTGTATAACTTAAAGCTTTGTTCATAATAATTACCGTTTAATTAAAATTTAATTTGATATATTCGAAAACTCATTAATTTTGATCAATGGTTAATTTCCAATTACGAAGCAATGTGAACCAAATATTAAATAATACGCCTACAGGAAAACAGCTTTTATAATCCAGATGGCCTTTTCAAATTTTCTGAGAGCCTTGCGTAATGCATATTAAATATAAGGTGTCACAAAGTGGCTGTACCAAACCGCGGGGGATTCCGAGGTTCCTTTATTTCATACTAGCTTTTGCCCGCTTCTTCCCACTTGTATTTTCAGTATTATATAAGTACCTTTTTATCTAAGTTAAGGTTTTATAAATATGCGCCAAACTTAACTTCGGTTTTTTGAGTAGTTTTGATGATCTTAGGTCCTTAACAAAATATAATTCTTATATCACAAACTTTCGTCCTTTAAAATACAAGTAGCAAACGAAACACCTATCTATTATGTCACTTGATAGGATTCAGAATCAACCCGTTTCAGCTTAAATAACCCATCTTCTAAGATATTGTAACGAAGAACCCTAAAGAAAATCCTTGACTCTCCTTACAATTTTTCACCCGTGGGCGTTATCCAGAGGTGTTATTTTACAACCCACATCCTCCTTTATATTCCTCGCTGCAAATATCCTATTTCTCGCACGAAACCTATAAAACAGGTCAACATTCTCGCCTTACAGCCGAAACGATTGGCAATGAAACCATGCCGTTATGTGAATTGGGTCACGTGTCATGTAGCTTGGCCGGGCCGGTCCACAGCCAGTGAGTTATAGCTGGGCCACTGTATAACTCTATAAATTACAGCGAGCTTAGCCAATATACGGTAACTCGCAAGTTGATTAACTTTATGTTTGGAAAGACGGTTTAAAAGGTGCCATAATGTTTTATTCATGGTGTTCCGTTTGCTCTGAAGTTTAAATACTGGATGGCTTTTTGAGGGGATGGCCAAATCCAATACCATGAGAGTTAGAGAAACTTCGTGAAATGTGTCATGGCCTCTATTATAGGAAGAAAAAACTGTTTCTGTTCTTATTTGCGGATTTTCTCTTTAAATTTTTGCGAATTTCGTTATGTTATGAGTAAACTTTTTGATCATTATTAATCAAATTATTCATCAATATTTTATCTTTAATAATGAGAGTTAGAGAAAAGTCGTGAAATGAGTCAGGTGCCTCTATATATAAGAAAAAAAAATCATAATTATATAAAATAAAGCCTATTATTATTATTGGATTCGATTCCCGCCTTGGGACAAATATTTGTACGATCTGCAGGTTCCGGGAGTTCTGGTCGTTTTCTATGTATAATAAAAAATATCTATCTATGGAATGTATTGTATTATGTATAGCAGTTATCTAGTACCCACACCTAACACAAGCTCTGCTTAGCTTGGGACTAGATAATGCTGTGTGAATTGTCCATCATTATTTATTTATTTATTAAAATTTGTGCTATGTATCTACGTATCTGCCAGGTGGCAGGCTAGCGATAAATATAACAGTTGATTTAAATTCATTCGAAATAATTAAGTATTTATTATCTTCACATTGAACCCCCTACCCTAGTAGTCAAGCTAAAACTGTTAAAATTTCCTTCAATTCTCCAAGACACAACCATGGATTGTGGACATTGTGGTAGACCATAAAAGGTTCATTTTGCAAGAGTTGTTCTTCTACTTTGCAGTGAATCTCTTCTTGAAGTAATGATTTGACTGCAACAATGTAAGTAATAGACACAGTGCAGCGTATACGTAATTCTAGCTTATGGTCCCTAAATCTTAACAGTTGTTTTCCTAAAATATTATAATATTTTAGGAAAACAACTATCATAAGCCATATAGGGCCTATGATCGGTTTAGGTTAGATTCTGTTTGGGTCAGATTCAGGCGATGTTTTTCCCTTTCACTTATCATCGGGTGTCTCTCTTCTGGTTTGATAAATTAACATTTCTTTTAAAAAAATTAGGCAGCGTGTATACAAGAAAAATGAAGGACCAAACTTTGCTTGCACTTTGATCACAGAACACGAGTTTAAAATAAAAAAAAAAAAAAAACTTTTTGGTGGTTCTTGAAAAAAATGGTCGTAGATTTGATGACAACTGATGCGGGTGGTTTTTGTCATAGAACCGAATATTGGTCCTTCAGTTTTGTTACACCCTGTGTGTTTCGACTACTGTAGGAAAAAAATGCCACTACACCTTCAACATAGTTTTTATGTTGAACGACCGATGCGATGTGACCGGCAAAGATCAACCTGCAATGTAGAAGGTTGTGGGCTTCGTTACCGTCTTGGGACAAATGTTTGCATAATCGACAAATACTTGGTCTTAGTACTAATATCTATCAGCATTATTTTATTTATTTACAGTTTTAAGTTTGTACGGTGTGGAAGGTATTTGGTGTTTTATTAAGAGGAAAGGGACGATTTCTCAGTGGACTGTCGTTGTGTTTCCCCACTGATGTTTTATTTCAGGCCTGTTTATCGCGAAAACCTCTTTTAGAATGGCGGATGAATTTTATTGTTCTTATATTTAGTTCACGTCTAAGGAGATCTACCTATTTTCTCATCCTTTGATAACATTACAATCGTTGGGGAAGAGGGCATTAAGATAGTACCTATATAAGCCAGCTTCCATTTTTATTTTATACTATTTACTGCCCGCGGCTTCGCACGCGTTGTTTTTCTGGAAATTTTTATAGGTTATTGCTATCCCATGGGAACTGATTGATGGGCTAAAGTAGCCTGTGTTATACCAGGTCGATGCCTAGATCTATGCAAATTTTGAGTAAAAATACATCCATCCATTCATACTTTCGCAATGGTAATATTATTCTGAAGTGACAACTTTTTGCCTTCGATTTTGCAATGATTACCGTTCAGTGATGATGTAGCTATGTGTCAGTGAATTAACCTCAGAATCGGAATTTTGTTTCCAGATTCTAGAAGTCTAGAGATTACTTTACTTACACAAATAAAATTAGCAATATGTTATGAACAAGTATGTATATACAAATATTTTCATATCATCTGCTAGATCAAACATTAAGAGTTAATAAATTCTTAAAAACATCAGTGATGAAGATGTAAAATAACAGACGGTCTTAGTTGATAAATGAAATATAGGTATATATAGAACTATTACTATATCTTTTCAAATCCAATATCTTGTTAAAAATAGTTTCTAGTTGTTCTTTATAGATCGCCTCATCAATAAGGTACTAACTTAAACTCTTAAATACCTATTCTCTAACACAATAGCGAGAACATAATACTTTACCGTAGACAATTTAATGACGCTGACATCCGTTCCATGATTTTTCCGTATTTTCCGCGTTGGTGTAAATGTATTTATCTCAATAACATTTTATAGTCAAGCGCTATCATTATTTTGACATTACATAACCGTTTCAACACTTTAGAATCATATTGTATTTTATTATGGCAGTCTAAAGTGTATTTTATAGCAGCCCAGTCTATTTGCGCGAAGCAATCTAGAAATGTGAATAAAAGTTTGCTTTCAAAGATTCATGGCAGTACCTATCAATGTTTTACTGCTGATATTCGTGAGTTGTTTACGTAGTTGCCATTTCGTAGTTGATTGGATTTGGCCACTAGTCTTATGTAGTATTATTTGATTAACAATCTAATTTCGACTCTTGCTAAGTATTTTTTATTTTGTGCCGATTTCTGACACGTAGTAAGAAATGTACCGACGATAATTTCTGCGTAGTTTGTCCGTCCATACGATTTTAAAATGCAACTCCATTTTGTTTAGTTTATGAAGGTCTTCATAAAAACTTTTACGACCTCTATCGAATGCGGTTTCCGTACTTCATTTTCAGTTTCTTTGTAATATCGTATATAATATATTATTAATGTTTCATAATTTCTTAAGTAAATATAATAAACATATAATTTACTCAAGGGATACATTTGGATTCTACAGTGATTGGAGTCCTTGAGGTCCAGGATTCCTATTAGTTTTAGTATAAACCTTGATGAAGATAAGATTTGTAAGTTGTGCGTTTTGTCCGCAGCTCGGTCCGGGGTGCGTGGGCGCAGCGAGCGCTTGCGCGCGTGTCGCTCGCTGAGTTGACAGCATGCCAAGCGCGTTCAACGAGTCAGACAACTTCACCGACTTGGTGCTCGGCGACTTCCCCACCAGCCCCTACAGCCTCGCCCAGAAGATTGTGATCGCGGTCATCGGCAGCGTCCTCTCCGTCCTCACCGTCGTCGGCAACTCCATGGTGATGATCAGCTTCAAGATCGACAAGCAACTCCAGACAATCAGCAACTACTTCCTGTTCTCGCTGGCCGTGGCTGACTTCGCCGTGGGTCTGATCTCCATGCCCCTGTTCACCATGTTCACTATCTACGGCTACTGGCCCCTCGGGCCGCACATCTGCGACACGTGGCTCGCCCTCGACTACCTCGCTTCGAACGCGTCTGTGTTGAACTTGATGATAATCAGTTTCGATCGATACTTCAGTGTGACGCGCCCGTTGACGTATCGCGCTAAAAGGACTACGCGCCGCGCCACGGTGATGATAGGGGGCGCGTGGGGGTTCAGTTTGGTTCTGTGGCCGCCGTGGATCTACGCGTGGCCGTACATAGACGGTGAGCGGAAAGTCCCACCGCAGGAGTGTTACATTCAGTTCATAGAGACGAACCAGTTCATTACGTTCGGGACGGCGATCGCGGCGTTCTATGTGCCCGTGACAGTGATGGTGCTGCTCTACTACAGGATATGGAAGGAGACTCAGAAGCGGCAAAAGGACCTGCCGAACCTTCAGGGAGGGAAGAAGCACGATTCTTCGAAGCGCTCTAATTCTAGGTGAGTTTTTTGTTGTATGTTGTTTATAAGCTGAACGCATGTCTAATTGGTATATATGTACTCTATTCGAGTCAGACGCAACAAGGCAAGGGACCTAAAGGAAACTTATTATTTCTAACGATTCGTCAAAACCAACACAAACAAGCTTTCGTAGGTATAAAGCGTTCGCAAAAATACAAAATGAAATACCGACAAAGCATTGATTTCATTTCTATTCCTTTGGCTCTGAAATTGTTGGCTGCGAAAACCTCCGAAAATGTACAGAAAGAAACGTTTCACTATGAAAGTTTTTGAAAGTGGAACACAAATTTCATATCTAAAGAATGAAACTTACATTATTCTTTGTATGAATGAACCTTAGTTAAAACCGCGAAAAAGGTATATAACGAGCTAAGTTCAGCCCATGGCTTGGTTACATTCACTACGTGGAAACACGTAGCTTTACTCCCCAAGGCCACGTTCCGCAGTCACTTTGGGCTAAGATAAGCCACCTCCATCACCATTTTCCGTCCACACTACAATTTAGATAACATAGAGCGATGTGATCCTTCCCCGGACCTTTGAAACTGTACAAGCAAGAGGGTTTAGTAATCTACTTGCAAATACGTTGGTAGAATCGCAAATAGACACGTCCATCTTTCCTTTTTTACATGTAGATTGTAGGCTCCGAAAACTCTGAAGTTGTCCGACTTTCAGTAGATAAATCTTTGATGAATTTTCAATTTCAATAAAAGATAATCATAAAAACCGCTTTTTTGAAGTCACATGCATTATATCCTATTCGTGCAAAATCCGTCAGATATTTGATACTTTGCTCCGTAACTTCTAATATTGTTTATACGAGAATAAATCGATACTCTTAGGTACCTAATAAAATGTTACTTTCCCTTGCTTCTATTGCTCGGAGTAGGTAATATTTGGGAGGTTCGCGAAGGCTCGTCCCTAAAGTGATTTACCCGGGATCGGCATCCCGGTTCATTATCCCGGGATCGATTTAAGAGTGCGAGGCGATGAAGAGGCGAATTCTACGAGGGAACTCAGCAGAGGAACGCTTTCGTATGTCCCTAGAGACAACAGCTTGGCTCAACTTGTAGAGTTATAGGAAAATTCCAGGAGAGTTGAGTTCCATCGCTAAAGTAAATTCGGCCCAGGATTCTTGTTTTTTCTGGATAAAAAGTGGCATAAGAGTTATTCTGCATACAGCCGGTTCAATGGTTGCGATGATCATCTCTATATTTATTTACATTTATTGAAGTAAGAATTCCCTTAAATTCTTAAAATAAATAATGCTGGATAACAAACACAGCACCCAGCTAAAGCCAAAGTAAGCAGAGCTTGAGTTATATTGCTCTGTGTTATGTTTTATGCTTGGTAACTGATATAATCAATACACAAATTATATGAAAAATGTGTTCCTCTTGAGAGCTTGTGATCTATTTAATGATACCATTTGTGACCTTGACATTGATATTTTCAATACCTACTACTTTGTATAAATTCCGTAAAGACGTTTTGTTAAGCATTGCCAACCGTTGATGTTGCTCCTTATTTGTTTCTCATTTATGTTGATATTTAATTTGTTTGCTTCTCATATATAATTATTGAGTTTAATTTGTTTGATCAATTTAATTAATTTATGATAGGTAATTTATGAAAGGTAATTTATGAAAGGTTTTAGTTGCATTTGTCGTTACATTATTGATGTCTGACCTGTCTGTTTTCTATTTCTATTAATGTTCCATTTAATGGTGGAAACTTTGCTGGTTTAAGTGTTATTTGAGTAGTTTTAGTTTAGTTGATTTTCGCGAAATTTCTAGTGTTTCACTCCCTGCTTTTATGTCTTCAATTCACGGTACAAAGGATCTTATATATAAAATTTTGGCCAAATGTTCACAAAATTGTCAAATAACAGGTTTCGAGCAAGCATTAGCGTCTTGGAAAATAGCCTGTCCTGAAACTAATCTGCCCAAAGTCCTCTCTTCTCAGAGACTGTGGGATGAGCCGCTATGTGAGTTGGTACGGAAAAATCTTATTAATACGTCTACCAGCTCATCAGAACGCGCTCGTCTACTCGCTGTTTCCGAGTGGGAATCAGGACTTTGGTTATATGTTTTGCCTTCCAAAAATTTAGGTACCCTTTTAGACAATAACTCATTTCGGGTGGCTACCTCTTTGCGTTTAGGTTCTCCTTGCCTAGTGCCACACCGTTGCCAGTGCGGTGAAACCGTTGATAAGTTCGGTCACCATGCACTGGCATGTGTCTCTAGTGCAGGACGTGTGTCCCGCCATGGTTCAATTAATGACATCATTCGTCGGGCTTTTACCAGCGTCAGTGTGCCAGCTACTCTCGAACCACGTGGCCTAATGCGAGATGATGGTAAAAGGCCTGACGGTATGACTCTGATTCCTTGGAAGATGGGTCAGCCTTTAGTTTGGGATGCTACGTGTGTAGATACCCTAGCACCTTCTCATCTTGCAGGGACATCAGTAAGGGCAGGCTCCGCAGCAACATCAGCGGAGTTCCTCAAACGGCGAAAATACGCTAGTCTTGACAGAGGTTACCTATTTGAGCCGTTTGGGGTGGAAACCCTAGGTCCTTGGGGTCCTGGGGCACACGTTATCTATAAAGATCTTACAAAACTACTAATAGAGTCCACAGGTGATCGGAATGCTGGTTTTTATTTCGGTCAACGAATTAGCATTGCCATTCAACGTGGCAATGCTGCCAGCATTCTGGGCACTCTGCCTTCTGGTGACGGCTTAGATTTTTAGTAAATAGATGTAAGTGTAAATATTAGTTGTAATTATTTTTTGCTGTTAAATAAAGTTTAGTTGATAAGAACTGTTTGTTTCCCAAATTAAATAAAATAAAACACTATCACAGTATCACACATATTGCGATTGTGTAATAATTATGTTGTAAACTTGTAATAATAGATGTACCTACAGTATTTTAACAGACGAAACGAAAAACAATGTTCGGCAGAATTTATTTTTTACGTAATGATAATAATACGTAATAATACGATGCAAGAGCCCGTTTAACCCGACACTATACCGAAGATATCCCGGACGTCAGCCTCTATGAGATAAGGACGGCTCTCAAACAGCTTAAAAACAACAAGGCACCGGGGGATGACGGAATAACGACAGAACTTCTGAAAGCGGGTGGATCACCGGTACTTAAAGTCCTTCAGAGGTTGTTCAACTCCGTCATTCTCGAGGGACAAACGCCAGAGGCGTGGAACAAGAGCGTGGTGGTACTGTTCCATAAGAAGGGTGACAAAGCCCTTCTAAAGAACTATAGGCCCATCTCACTGTTGAGCCACGTCTATAAGCTGTTTTCCAGAGTTATCACTAACCGTCTCTCTAGAAGGTTTGACGACTTCCAGCCTCCCGAACAAGCCGGGTTTCGAAAAGGATTTAGTACCGTAGACCACATTCATACGCTCCGGCAGATTATACAGAAGACAGAGGAGTATAATCGGCCGCTATGTCTAGCGTTTGTGGACTACGAGAAAGCCTTTGATTCAGTCGAAACCTGGGCAGTGCTACAGTCTCTCCAGCGGTGCCAAATCGACTACCGGTATATCCAAGTGTTGAAGTGTTTGTACAGCAATGCCACTATGTCTATCCGGCTCCAGAAACATAGCACAAATCCGATCCCTTTGCAAAAAGGGGTGAGACAGGGAGATGTTATCTCTCCGAAACTGTTCACCTCTGCATTGGAGGATATTTTTAAGCTCTTGGACTGGAACGGATATGGCATAAATATCAACGGCAATTACATCACTCACCTTCGGTTTGCCGACGATATAGTCATTATGGCAGAATCGCTGGAAGACCTTAGCAAGATGCTCAGAGACCTCAACACCGTTTCCGGACACGTAGGTCTTAAAATGAACATGGGTAAGACAAAAATCATGTTAAATGCCCATGTCGCACCCACACCAGTCCATGTTGGAAACGATGTTATCGAAGTTGTCGATCACTATGTCTACCTAGGCCAAATGGTACAATTAGGTAAATCCAACTTTGATAAAGAGGTCAGCCGACGAATCCAACTCGGATGGGCAGCGTTCGGGAAGTTGCGCAATATCTTCTCATCACAGATACCGCAGAGCCTCAAGACGAAAGTCTGGAATCAGTGTGTGTTACCAGTGATGACCTACGGATCCGAGACGTGGTCGCTAACTATAGGCCTCGTTCATAAGCTTGGAGTCGCTCAGCGGGCTATGGAGAGAGCTATGCTCGGGGTTTCTCTACGTGATAGAATCCGGAATATGGAAATCCGTAGAAGAACTAAAGTTACCGATATAGCTCTCAGAATTAGCAAGCTGAAGTGGCAGTGGGCAGGTCATATAGCTCGCAGAACTGATAACCGCTGGGGAGTAAAGGTTCTCGAGTGGCGGCCACGATACAACGCGAAACGAAGTGTTGGGAGACCATCAACTCGATGGACCGACGACATCGTAGCGGTCGCAGGGAGTCGATGGATGGAGGCGGCTCAGGACCGCTTTTTGTGGCGTTGTATGGGGGAGGCCTATGTCCAGCAGTGGACGTGTATGGGCTGACATGATGATAATAATACTTTATTTCAGGCAACAAAGAAAGTGTACAAAAGTAACTTAATTAGGGCCCATATAATAAATACCTTAGAGACTAACATAGATAAAAATATTAAAAATTAACCGAGTCATCGACGACGCTCCGATGACGCACGCGCGGTGTCGTTTGACAGGCGTCCAATGAACTTTCTGAAAACGACACCTTTCGGCCAAAACCCACTGTCCATATACGTAGAGAGTCGATCCGTTGGCACTCTTACCATAAATGAACCGAAATTCACGTTACGGCGAGACACCAATTTCTCAACTCTCAAGGAGATGCCGGTCTTCTGGCTCAGGTACCTCACCACATCCTCGGCGGTCACGGTGTAGAAGACGCGCGACACGTAGAGTTGCGTAGTAGGTACTTCGGCACGTAGCGGGCACAGCTGGCCTGGTGCGTTCGGTGCGGCGGTCCCACACTGATTGCGACAAGTTGGTTTCTTATTCCCGGGAGATAAGCCGCGTGAACTTAAACTGTTTATATAATTTGAAGTTGGTTTTTCGTACCTATTGAAAACAATCAAATAATTAATACGAATACCTACATTCATTACCTTTATGCACATTACATTCATATTAGGTATATATTTTACTACATGCACATTTCACACAGTGCACGAGTTTTATAACTCGGTTGAAAGATGGATTACTCATTTAAAAGCTCTTCGCCACTTTCAGTTCTAGTACAAATGCCTGAAACGCAATAGTGGCGGGTCGTGATGCGAATTAGAATTATTTCATCTACCTGTGGTGCTGCGTCGTGCCGTTGCGGCAGACTGCTGTAAATACGGTCTGCAGCGTGGCAGCAACGGTTCGCTTGCCGTATTCCGGTTAACCGTATCATCTTGGTTCTATTGCGGTTCACCGCAATCGTCAGTGCTTCTACAAATATTGGACGTGATGGACTGATGACGGCCGACTGGGCGAGAAGCGGCACTTGCGGCTAACCGCACCGGGTGCGCGGATACCGCGCGCCGCATCATGCAACCGGTGCGGCCTGCCGCAGCCCCGAGATAACCAGGGCGGCTGAAGGCTGGACCCAAGTCAGTGCGTTGATACCACACGGTTTTATGTAAATATCGAGGTGTGGCCAGCCGTAACGGCACGCCGACTCCATCACAACCAGCCGCAACGTCACGCTGCCGTATCACGTGGTCACGGCACGCCGCATCACGGCCAGCCGCTAGTGCGTTTTAGGCCTAAGATAGGTTCGATCAACAACCGACCAATCCAAGAATTTTCCGATTCAGGTCATCGTGAAATCGGAATATTCCGAGTATTTCCTCTACTCTAGCCTTTAATTATGAAGATGGTCGTTACGGGCTGTCTTCACTCGGCTAATGAATTACCAGCAGTTAGCATATTTGATGCACTGTTAATACCATTAGCTGAATTCCTTGGGTGCAGAATTGTATTCAGTTGAATTCACTCACGTTATTCAATTATCGTGAGTGGGTCGTTTTGTTTGATAAGGACACAGCAAACCTATATTTTAAAAGGTTCTTAATTCTTAAAGATACCTACGTACATCAGATGCACAAACATAATACATCGTAGCAGTTAAAATGGTTCGACAGATTTGCTTTATATATTTTCTATTAAATATTTCTAAGTGTCTCCGATTGTGGTTAGGGATTGAAAGATTGAACATAATTGAATTGCCTAGAAAATTAATTCGGGAGAAATCTAAGTTGTTTTTTTTCTACGAGATAGACAGAAACCCGTCTAATAAAGGACAAAAAGTAGCTTAGTAACATAAGCTTCTTTTTATCCAGGTAAAACAACAAATGTGTTTTTCTGAGAAACATATCGTAAATTCTGCCCCAAATAGTTATTTAACTTAACCATTCAATACAGAATTATTGTTAAAAAAATACGTTTTTAAAGTAAACTCCACTAAGATGGATTTTCTTACGATGCTATTTCACATAGGACTTAAGAATAGATAATAACAGAGAACCGTAATCTCGAACCCGTTGTTCTTCTGAAAACGTTACAACGTGAGCCTCATAAAATGTCGTTGCACACATGTCTGAACGGAAGTCGGTGCTAAAGAATCGAATAAAAACAAATAATGGTTTCCCCTGTTGGTGAAGCTAACGGCGCTAGATTCGTACGAGGTCCTAAAGATTATCGACGAGGCGCGTATCGATTTCGTGGCTTAGTTGGAGGACACCTGTAGTGTCAGTGAGTGGGGTTCGCGGGTTCGAGTCCCGCCTGAATGGAAATTTTTGGGAACTTATTTAATTTCTTAGAGATTTCACAGAGTGCGAGCGCTTACGCAGTATCTATAATACAAAACCTTATTAATTAATTTCTTAAAAACAAATGAATTCTGACGATTTACGATGGAAAAAATCGAGCGAAGCCCGATTATGGTTTTCTCGCACCGATTTTTGTCTGTAATGTCGATAAAATTGTGTAAGTTCTTATCGAATTCGGGTGCTAATCGATTCTTATCGAGAGCCGTAATTGCGCTCCGAAATTGATTTACTATCGTCAAATAACCTATAGGTAATAAATAAATAAAGGCGGTTTAACAATTTTATTTGCCATAGCTGATCGATAGCAATTTATCAGCTAGCATAATTGTATTGAAGTATCTATTTTTAAGTACTCGTTGAGAGGAATTTTTGTACAATTTCTAAACCACGATCGTAAAATTCTAAATACATATTCTATCTTCTTCATTAGAGTTTGCTCGAGTCAGCTGTACAAGATCTTCAGCATTTTATGATGTACACCATCATTTCAAAAACATTACAAGCAAGGCATTCCTTGTCAGCCACAATCCGAGATGTTCGCAAACAAAAGTAGACCTTACACGCCATTAAACAAGCTCTAAATTACCCTTGTCATATTCCGCCTTTCAGGCCATAACTCACCTTGGAAAGTCCTGCCGTAAAATCGGAATAGCCCGGTGTTTGTCAAAAACGATAAATTTAACCCAAACAGAGATCTAATAAAAACGCCTGCCTTCTAAAAGGCTTTAAAAATTTCATCGTTGGCTCACCTTCCCTCGAGGAAGGTGGCTCGTCTCCCTGCCACAGAAGAGGGTATAGTTTGTAACGCGTGGATCTTTCAGTATATACTTTATTTCAGGATCTTCGATCGATTATTATGTTTTGTTAAACGAAAGGCAACGATTGCTGTTGCAATCGTTGCCTTTTTTTAATGCGATGCAAGGAAAATACCAAAAATTTTACAGTAACCTTACTCTCTCTTTTGAGGTATCAATTAATGGTTTTCGTAAATCGCTGAAAATTTTCGTAAGTTTTAAATGTCTGTAAAAAAATGGCTAATGACTCAGATACCTAAGAACATGTTTTGTTAGATTGCTTACACAGCTTAACTTAAATTAAACAAAAAAGAATTCACTGGCCTTTCAAACTGGAAATGATTAGCAACTAACTGTCACATGTTGGGTATTTTCCTTGCCTCCCATTAAAAAATTGGTAAAAAAGAAATAGTCAGACTTCGTCTAAGACAACTAGTCCACACTACCTTCGCCTACCAGCTTTGCATCCACCTTCCAATCACCCTGTATATTGTGTTGATATGAGTTATATATTGTATGCTATATATATATATATATATTGTATTTATACATACAAAAACAAACAAGAATATTGTACGAAACTTTTTCTTCCGTTGTAAGAGTGACAAAGCAAAAGAGGGAGGCTTTCACGGCGAAGTAAAAGACATTACTCTGAGATACGGAGGATTTACGTCAGCGTATGTACACGTTATCACGTACACGTAATCACGTACCGTTACGTAACGAGATCGACCGGTGATTTTGATCCGAAATGTGTTTTGATTATAGATTGAGAGTTTAAGATGATGAAGCTAATCATCATACAATACAATATAGAACTCTTTATTGTACACCACAAAAAACATAGGTATAAACATTAAACAAAAAGTACAATGGTCGTCCCTATCGCTTAGAAGCGATTTATTCCAGGCAACCTTTGGATGAAAATTTATACTAATATCATCATACTAATACTTACATAGTGTAGGAGTGTAGGTGTAGTGTAGGACGCCCTCCTACCAGGTGGGACGACGATTTGCGAAAGACTGCTGGCAGATGCTGGATGCGGCAAGTTGAAGACAGGGCGCTATGGCGCTCATTAGGGGAGGCCTATGTCCAGCAGTGGACTGGTTTAGGCTGATGATGATGATGATGAATACTTACATGATATATTATCAGCGGTGGCACAGGTCCTGGGTTCAAATCCCGGGCAGGGCCAATAGTTGTTATTAGGTTTGCGCGAAATAAAAAAATCACGACGTTGTTGGCGGTGTAACACCTCCTGCCTCGTAAAACGCGTTGAGCCGTTAGTCCTGCTCCTGACCTCACCCCGGTCGGATTGGTCAGCTGTCCCATTTATATGAGAGTGACGGAATAGAGTAGAGAGTGCCTGTATTTGCGTACACATTTGTGCACTATAATGTGCCCTGCGCACCTGGCAGTCTTCATTGAGTAGGTACCTGCGTGAAGTCGAAATTCAGCTAGGAAGACATCATTATTATATTATGTGAAAAGAATACATGTGCATACGACATATCGTCGGTTGCGGGTTCAATTGGGGTAACTGACAAAACCGATTTTTCAGTAGAAGAAAAGTTTTCGTAAAAAAGTAAGTAAAACTGTATATTCAAATGTTTTTACGTATTTTGTCGGTTACCCCAATTGAACCTGCAACCGTTTGTCATAATAAGCATTACTTTATTCGCGAGTGACCTTTTTTGGTTCTGTTTTGAGAAAAACTTATAATTTAGTTTATCTTTAGAAGTATTCTTATTTATGGATAAGATACGTTACACAAACAATATTTTTACAAGCTTATGGCTGTTACACTATTGAGCAGTAAACATTTCTTAAAATATCGCAGTTACAACATAATTTCGAAGGAAATATTATGTAAAGTTCAAAGCTAAAATATAAGTGACTTTTTAAAGCTAGTTTTTTTTATTCTATTCGAACGTGCAAAAATAATAATAATATATATTATTATATTGTATAATAATAATATTATACTCAACTCCTTTTACTTGTTTTGTGGGTTACTTTAATTGAATCTGCTACAGACGATTATGTTTGTTTGTTCCTGTCTTCTTCACGCCAAAGCTACTGAACGACACGCGGTGAAATTTTGCATAAGAAAAAGGCATGGACGATTACTCGATGTCGTAATAACGCAATATTTTATTCGAATTTATTTCAGTCCTATCAAAGGAGCCACCTGTGTCAATACGCGATCTCATGACCCTTTCCGGGTCTATAGGAAAATGGAAATGGGTTACCTACTTCGGAAGGGTTCGATGGTGGACACCTATTCTTTAGTCATGAACTGACCGCACTATCTCTCAGGATTTGTAATCGTATTTTTGGTCTCTTCATAGCGAATTATTTACTATAAAAATATAATAATAATAAATAATTTAACTACTTTAATTTTTTTTATAAGTACAGAACTATTATACATAAATAGTATAGGTTATCTGGAAGATATCGCTCATAGAGAGAAGGCCGCCTTTGTACTTCGTCCATTCGTAACATTTATTTCTGTACCGTTTTCTGTGTTTGCTTGGTATAATAAGGTATTAACTATCTATCCTGGCTCAAATATAACAAAAGTACGTCTTTTTTTTTCAGCTACAACTTTATTTAAGTACAGTATTTATTAGTATTATGAAGCGGCATTTGGTATATAGCTCAATAAATGAGAGATGGACTCACAAGATCACTATCTGGAAAGGTCCTTATGAAAAGAGAAAAAATGGATAAAGTCAGCAGCAGACAGAAAAAAATGGCTATAACTGGAATTAATTTAATTTTAATCAAATATTTTTTCAAGAAGTAGATTACTTGATAAACTTAGGAATGATAAAGACTTTTTTAATTTTTAATTCAACCTGATATGCATAATTCTAGAAAAATTAAAGCATAATAAAACAATTAAAATGTATTATGATTATTATTTTCATTTTAGGTAGGTACAGGTAACGTAAACCTTAAAATGAAAATCAGAATCAATATACTCATTTTCTAGTTACCAAGGTATTTATTTTTTCTGTTGTACATCTATATATCGTTCTTTACACACACACGATTCTGAAAACCTATAGAACCTCAGATCTAGCTCATACCATAGCCATTTAACATTTTCCCATGGTTAGCAAGGCTGTCCTTTATTGCACAAAGCATTGACATCTGTCAATGTCATGCCATTGTGTGTGACCTAGCATTGAGACTCGGCCGTTGAAATTAAAACTCATTAGTTGCATCTACTTAGACTATGAGAATTATTTCTAATCGGATAAGAAATTATTGTCATAATACAAAATGATCATTACATGATTCCTAAATTATTATAATCCCTTGAAAATGAACTTTTACTTTCTTAATTTCATGATGATGAACCAAGGTTATCGACATAGCTGAAAGCATAAGCAAGCTGAAGTGGCAGTGGGCTGGCCATATCTCGAGAACGGCAACCACGAAGGGTAAAAGTGTACTTGAGTGGAGACCGCGACTCGGCAAACGTAGTGAGGGACGCCTTCCGACCAGGTGGGATGACGATCTGCAAAACACTACTGGCAGATGCTAGAGATGTGGCAAGCTGAAGACAGGGCGCTATGGTGCTCATTAGGGGAGGCCTATATGACTATGACTAATATAGGCTGATGATGATGATGAAAACGGTGCAAACATTGTTATTGCTCACCAGTTCGATGATACCATAAATTGCTCCGATCTTACATAAGTTTGCCAAATTTCAGCTCAATCGGTTGAGGATAGGTAGTCTAAAATTGAGCTGCAAGATTTGACTGACACCTTTTTGCTTGCTTTGTTCCAGGGCACAGGGCAAAGCTTTGAAAAGATCTTTCTTCCAGTAGAATAGGTGCTAATTATGTCTGTATCAAGCAGTCTATCTTCGTCTTATTTCACCAAACTAAGCTCATGCATGACCTACTTGTATTTTCATTTAAACTGAGAAATTGAAACCACAATTTCCTAGAACAAACATTTGGTATTCAAAACATGTTCCCAACATAATGTTACCTATCTTTATCTTTACAGTAATGACGTGCGAGTAGGTATCTACAGCTTGAGTAATGTATACCTACTGTGTAAGTACCATCTTACTTACCACTTGAATTCGTATTTACTTAGCAGAATAATAAGCACTCTGTGAACGAGCCAGGCTAATACCTACAGCGTTTCATCTTCTGAAAATTAATTACGAAGAACCCGCGCAATTTTCATTGCAAAGTTCTTTGAGTTTTAGACTCTAGCTTCTACCTAATAAGGCATTCTCTCTACAAAATTTAGATGGGTTTCTCTGTCCTTGTCTTCTAATAGCTTTTAGATGAGACAGTGAAAGGTAAAATAGTACGAATAGGGACTACTTCACAAGGGAAAAGTTAGAAAAATCGCTACGACGACCTCGAAACGACCGCAGGCCTATCCATCAACGTCCAGCCCTATTCAGTACAAATAAGCTGCTGAGGAAAAACAAGGGAAATTATACCATAACGCGATGGTTTACAGTCTAAAACAGATGTAGGGATAAAAAATGGTTTGCTAATGTGGGTGAATTCGCAGTTCAAATTAATGTTTTTCAATATTACAGAAAAAAACAATAGAGAGGAAATGATTCTGGAGGAATTAGGTACTTTGTCATTGTCGGGATAAATAATGACGTCGGGGTTTCCGGATGATTTTTGAGTTTGTTTTAGTTGATTTTTGAGGAAGGTGAAGCGTGAAAATATTTTGTGGAATGACGTTGGGTGCAATGGGGTGGGTTACTTTGGTATTTATTGAAGAGTATCTAATAAGGATGAAGTAATGGCAGGTGAAAATTAATGGCGATCTGCCTAATTGCATCGTAACCCATAGGTAGGCACGTGAAACGTGAAAACTTTTTATAATAGAACAATGGCATTGGTGCTGTCAGATCAATGAAAAAAGAGATCATCTTTGATTATAAGTCAATGTATCGGTCGTAGTTTATTTGAAAGGAGGCTATATTGTAATGTTATTAATTATGTACCTTTGTTGTTCATTGTTGATTTCGTGAGAATAGATATTATATATCATTCTTATCACTTGAAAAGGTGCTTTTCAGTCTGTAAATATAATAATACTTAGATTTCTTGTTTTTCTACTACCTATTCTTAGAATTATCTCAACTAATGTGATTTTATGAATTGGTTCATGCCAATGTTTATTTTCAATCTGTTGATATATTCTATTTCTTGCACATTATAATAAGATTACTTACTTTATAATGAAAGTTTCCGTGTTGGTTTTATCATTAAATACTATTCCAGAGCTGGTAATTGAGCATTTAGACCATTAAATCCAAATTTCTATCTTAAAAATATTTTGAGCTTGTTGAACAGTTCTGATTTTTCTGATACGAAATTCACTATTTATTATTAAATTTTCTTACGATTTCAACATGAAATTGTCGTAATTACATTTTGACAGATTGTCATATTTTTGTAAACAAGGTGTCAAAATGTCTTGGTTCATAGAGGAATGTGGTCAGGTTGTATACATTTCGCATGGAAACTTTTTATCAATTAGGTCTCGTTGATGTTTCTCTATGATTTTTTAGTAAAACCTTAGTAAAAAACATTAGTCAGTGAGTATTCGAACTATTGTTTTGGAACTTCGGAATTTGAACGCTCGAGCATATATAAGGTGCTCGAGTCGCCCTACAATTCAGTTGACTCCCGGACTTCAACCAGGAAAGTCATTAAGTACTTAACTAATCTTCATCAGCTACCATGCTCTAAACTCTTAAAGAAAGTCTTGAAGAAAGTCTTGAAGAAAGTCTTAAAGCAAACCTGGACACCCTAAAGGATTCCCTGAACCTTTGGTGACGAGGACGGGGCCTACCACCCGTCTCCTGGGCCCACCGGAAGACCTTGGTTCCACTTCCGCTGAAGAGGACGGAGCCTAACACCCGTCTTCTGGGTCCACTACTCACACCCGATTTCTTTGCAGTTAAATTCAATAACCCACGGCCTTCCAGCTGCAGCAGATCCGGCTCCAAGCAAACCTGGACACCCTAAAAGGATTCTCTGAACCTTTGGTGACGAGGACGGGGCCTACCACCCGTCTCCTGGGCCCACCGGAAGACCTTGGTTCCACTTCCGCTGAAGAGGACGGAGCCTAACACCCGTCTTCTGGGTCCACTACTACACCTGCTGTAGAAGACGGAGCCTAGACCCTGACTCCTGGGTCCACCTGAAAGCCCAGATCTTCTCCCGAGAGCCTGCTGTGGGAACTCGTAAACCTACTCACACCCGATTTCTTTGCAGTTAAATTCAATAACCCACGGCCTTCCAGCTGCAGCAGATCCGGCTCCAAGCAGTTCCGACCTCAGTCAATAACAGCTCCATTCAGTACTTCATCATCGCTGACCAACTTCTAATTCCGGATCCCTCAATTCTAAAAATAAGGTTAGGCTAAGACTCATCTCATTTGTAAACCCATCTTTTAAAATAAATCCTGTAACAATCTTAAAGCCTTTTCTTTTCTGAAACTAATAGGATCTTTATTAGGCTGTACGTAGGAGCTCTTTAGTCTCCTGCGTTACGAACTATAGTACGTAAGAGACCTTCAGTCTCTTACGTTACTTTAATAACTTGTGCGTAGAGAGATATTCTCATACGTTACAGTTTGGCGCCCAGATAAACTAGAACCCCTCCCCTTAAATTCTCTAATTTTTTCTCTAATTTATTCTCTAAATTCAAATAAAACTAGCTCACTCTCCTAGAAACTTTTAACCCCTTTGGACACTATTTGAATAACTTTTAACCTCGATCTCCTCTTTATCCTTTAATATTTAAATTTTTTTTGACCCTTACTTAGTTTCATTAGTATTCATAGTGCATTTAATAATTTGGTAGTTTATTTTACTAACCTCTTACTTTACAGCTTTATGCTCATATTTATTTACTTTACTTAAAACTTTAAACTTATCTTTAACTTAACTGGAAACTTACATTTTAAACTTAAAAAAAAAAGATTTTAACTTAACTTTATTATAGCTATCTACTTAGCTTAGAATCTTAACTTAAATAACTCGAGAACATAGGACTTTAAACAGCTTCCAATATGTCTAAAGATATAAAATATAGTTTACTTAACAAACCTGAACTAGAATATGAAATAATTATTCGGTCAGGTAGACCTACAGATAGCGTTGCAGCTTTAAAGGAGCAAATGGCACTACTAAGCCATATTACACCAGAACACATTATAACTTCACCAATCCCTCCTAAGGATGACTTATCACAAACAGATAGTACACTTAACTACCTAGAAACTAAAATTACTGCTATCGAATCAACAGGCAATATTACCACTCTTAAAAAGATAGAAGCTTTTATGAATCATTTACATTACCGACTGGAACGAATTCATGCAACACCACTTGTAGCAGAAATATGCTCCACCATTAGGTCTCGATTCTATATCCTTAATAAGAGATTCGAAAAGCTTAGGGATAATCTTAAATCCTCAGACACAGACGAAGTCCTGGTTGAAATTCATGATTCCCCTGTAAAGTTTTTATCTCCTAGACCTACAGACCAACTGTTGTCCCATAGATCTCTATCTCCTAGACGCTCACAAGATCATATGTCTCTTCCCGCTCCTCAAACACAAGATCTCCCCATTGGGAATGATGCTCTTAGAGAACTTAAAAAAATTTCCTATGACGGAAAAACATGTCCCAGGACTTTCCTTCAAAAAATTTATGAATTAAGAATTTCGAGAAGCATTTCCGATATTTCACTTTATAAACATGCTTTCGAAATTTTTACAGGAGATGCACTCCATTGGTTTCGGTTCCTACATAACCGTAATCCAACTCTTACATGGGCAGACATTCATAAATCTCTTATAAGGGACTTTAGCATACATGACTATGACTATAAACTTCTACAGGCAATCAAAGATAGGACACAAGGTGAAACAGAATCGATAATAGTATACGTAGCGATCATGTTTGGAATGTTTAATAGACTTTCAAAAAAATTAAATGAAGGAGAACAACTAGAAATTCTGCTCCATAATGTTAGGCCATGTTATTCAGTTTTCATTGCCTTAAGAGATGTCAACTCTATTGACTCGCTGATAACAGCTTGCCAAGCTCACGAGCGAGTAACGGAAAAGAGCAAGGATTTTAGAGAGCCAAAGTCAACCGAGCCTTGTTCTGCGGAATTTTCATATAAACCTTCTAGTTCAAAAAATTTCCAGACACCTAAATATACTAATGCAATCGCTAATGATTCAAATCACAATTCTAATAATAGCTATTGCTATCGCTGTCGCATACAAGGACATACCTTAACCAACTGTAAAAAACCTAGATACTTAATATGTTTTAAATGTGGTCTTAAAGGTGTTAAAATCTCTAATTGTCCTAATTGTTCATCTACTCTAGAAACTCAACCTTCAAAAAACTGAAAACTGACTTAAATAACTTCGACTTAGCTGATTGGACCCAATGGTTACAAACTATTCGAAATTTTATGATTTCTTATAAATCAACTTCTGTATATTATGATAACGAAATAGACCACAATCGACCTTTTATAAATGTAACTATCAACAACGTATCTTTCTCAGGATTTTTAGATAGTGGTAGTTGTATCACTATTTTAGGAAACAACTCTCATAAAATCTTTGAAGAGCTGGATCTCAAGTTATTTAAGTCTACTAACTTTGTCATGGTTGCAAATAAACAAAAAACAATGTCTTTTGGTTACTTCAACTTACCTATAACTTTTAATAATCAGACACATATTCTCAAAGCTTATGTTTTTCCTGATATTTACCCTTCTCTAATACTTGGATGGGATTTTTGGAAATGTTTCGAATTAACCCCTAAAATATTTAATTCTGAACTTAACCATGCATCTAAATGCCCTACTGTTTGTACTATAGATAATAAAGTTTTCTCTTACGACCACCTTGCGGATACTCAAAAGGATATCGCTCTAGATATAATTCAACGTTTTAAAGATATTTCTTTTGAAAATAAAGGTATCCTAGGCCGTACCAACCTAGTATGTCATCGCATAGATACCGGTAACAGTTTACCTATTAAACAGCACTGTTACCGCCTTTCACCAATAAAACAGAAGGCCCTTATCGACGAAGTGGACAAAATGTTGGATCTCAAAGTAATTGAAAAGTGCGAGAGCCCTTGGTTGTCCCCAGTTCTAATAACTCCCAAAAAGAACGGAGAGTGGCGTTTCTGTGTCGATAGTAGGAAACTTAATGCAATAACTCGCAAAGATGCTTATAGCCTTCCTTTTATTTCTGAAATACTTGACAATCTTAAAAATGCTAAATACCTATCTAGCATAGACATCGCTAAAGCCTTTTGGGAGATCCCTTTAAATATGGAAGATAGGGACAAAACAGCATTCTATGTCCCCGGTAGAGGAATGTATAGGTTTACTGTTATGCCTTTCGGGCTTACTAATGCCCCCGCGACTCAACAACGACTCATGGACACCTTATTTACCCCTGATTTTGACAATAAAGTATTTTGTTACTTGGACGACATAGTTATTATAAGTGAAACTTTTGAAGAACACATCTCACTACTACTTAAAGTTCTTCAAAAACTTTCTTTTGCTTCTCTCACTATAAACTTTGAAAAGAGTCTATTTTTCCGTGAGGAAATTAAATATCTTGGTTATATTGTAGATAAACAAGGTCTTCGGGCTGACCCCAGTAAAATACAGGCTATTTTACAATATCCTATTCCTACTTCTAAAAAAGAGGTCAGGAAATTCTTGGGTACCTGTAGTTGGTTTCGTCGTTTTATACCTAACTTTAGCTCTATAGCTTCACCCCTTAGTAAACTGACGTCTGCAGGGAAAAACTCTCCTAAGTTTGCTTGGAATGATGATGCTGATGTAGCTTTTATTAAGCTAAAAGAATATTTAATCTCAACTCCAATTCTAGCTTGCCCTGACTTCAATCTCCCTTTTTCCGTTCATTGTGACGCTTCTAACTTTGGTATTGGTGCCATGCTTACTCAAAATCAAAACGACAAAGAAGTAGTCATAGCTTATATGAGTAAATCCCTCAATAAACATGAGCAAAACTATTCTACTACTGAACGCGAAACACTGGCTGTTATAGCCGCACTTGAACACTGGCGTTGTTATATTGACAATGGTAAAGAATTTACTGTTTATACTGACCATGCAGCCTTACGATGGTTTCAAAATCTTTCGAATCCTTCTGGAAGACTAGCTCGTTGGACCTTACGGTTATCTTGTTTTAATTTTGTTCTTAAACACAAAAAAGGCAAAGATAATGTAGTGCCAGATTTACTTTCTCGGCTTAAAACTCCAGAAATAGCTGTTTTAGGTTTTACTGAGCCCATAAACAGAACTGATGAATCTCAATTACATCGATTCAATAAACTTTTTACCAATTGTCGAGATAATCCAGATGCCTATCCTAACTACAAAATTCTTAACACTAAACTTTATAAATACTCTTCAACATCTGATAACTTTAACCTAGATTTTGTATGGAAGGAAGTTCCACCTCCATTTCAAAGATCAGATCTTATTAAATCTTGCCATGGCGATATAGATAGTCCCCATATTGGAATTTTTAAGACATATAAGAAGTTGTCACTGACTTATTACTGGTCCGGCATGTTTACGGACATAGCAAAATTTTGCTCTACTTGTGAAATTTGCCTCTCTTATAAACACTCTAATCACTCACCTTACGGTCTTATGGGTAAACCTAAAATCTGTTCAAGACCTTTTCAAACTATATCATTGGACTTGATGGGTCCCTTACCAATGACTAGACAACGTAATCAATATATCCTTGTAGTTACCTGTTGTTTTTCTAAATATTGTCTAATTTTCCCTATTAAACGCGCTACTGCTACTAATATTATTATTCTCTTAGAAAACTCCGTGTTTCTTGTGCACGGTGTTCCTCAAACCATTATAATGGATAATGGGTCTCAATTCCAATCAAACGAATTCCAAAGACTACTTAACAAATATAAAGTCCCGTTTGTCTCTTATTCTCCTAGATATTGCCTACAAGTGAATCCTACTGAAAGATATAATCGGACTATAATTACCGCTTTAGCACAACTAGTCGGCGAGGATCACAGGTCATGGGACTTATATTTACATAAAATACAACTAGCCTTAAACAGTTCTACGAACTCTACGACAGGATTCTCCCCTTCCTTTCTCGTCTTTGGCCGGGAAGTAATTCCTGACGGTTCTCTTTATACCACATGCACAAATATTGATGACATCACCTTTCTTCCGCGAGATGTATATGCGACTAATATCGGGTTATTGTCAACCATCTTCGATAAAGTTCAGGTAGCTCTATACACAGCACATACTAAAAACACTGCTCATTATAATTTGAGGCACACATTTAAAGAATTTAATGTAGGCGATATTGTCTGGCGTAAGAATTACACTCAGAGTAACGCTGGTGCGTATATCAGTAGTAAACTAAACCCAAGATTCATTAAATGCACTATCGTTCAAAAACTTTCCCCCCTAGTATATATCCTGGAAGATCCTAATAGTTCTAGAGGGAAATGGCACATAAAAGACTTTAAAACCTAATATTGTAAATAGTGTATAAATAATGTAAATTTTATTATTATTTTTTAATTTTAAGTTCTTAGGTATATATTGTAAACTCCACAAAACTATACAATTTGGCTATTTTTTTTTAATAAACGGGCGGTTACACAAACCTGACAAATAAGCCTATTGTGTCGAGCGGTTTGCTCAAACTCGTTAAATAAGCCTATTGTGTCGAGCGGTTTGCTCAAACTCGTTAAATAAGCCTATTGTGTCGAGCGGTTTGCTCAAACTCGTTAAATAAGCCTATTGTGTCGAGCGGTTTGCTCAAACTCGTTAAATAAGCCTATTGTGTCGAGCGGTTTGCTCAAACTCGTTAAATAAGCCTATTGTGTCCAGCGGTTTGCTCAAACTCGCTAAATAAGCCTATTGTGTCGAGCGGTTTGCTCAAACTCGTTAAATAAGCCTATTGTGTCGAGCGGTTTCCACAAACTCGTTAAATAAGCCTATTGTGACCAATATTAAACTCTTCTTAAAGCGTTTTCCTTGAATAAAGAGTCTTCTTAAACTCTTCTTAAAACGTTTTCCTTGATTATAGAGTCTTCTTAAACTCTTCTTAAAGCGTTTTCCTTGAATAAAGAGTCTTCTTAAACTCATCTTAAAGCGTTTTCCTTGAATAAAGAGTCTTCTTTAACTCTTCTTAAAGCGTTTTCCTTGAAAAAGAGTCTACTCAAACTCTTCTTTAAACTTTTTCTTGAATAAAACGTTCTCTTTAAACTTTCTTAACTACGAGTTGTCTAAAACGCTCGGGATACGAGTATTTGCTTCTCCTTTTTATAATGGGTCTTCAAACAGGTGCGGGTTACGACACCTAATTAAAAAAAAAAAGCCTTCGTTAAATAATTAATTGAATATAGTTCTTGTGGAGTAGTGGTCATTAAATGTGAACCACAACCCCTATGTGTGTAATAATGTGAGTGGTTGGTGAATGTATGGATGATGTATGATAAGGCAAGGACTTATTCCTAACAAAAAAATTTTTACTGCGTCAATTTTTTTTTCCGGGTTTTGGGGGAAATGTAATGTTATTAATTATGTACCTTTGTTGTTCATTGTTGATTTCGTGAGAATAGATATTATATATCATTCTTATCACTTGAAAAGGTGCTTTTCAGTCTGTAAATATAATAATACTTAGATTTCTTGTTTTTCTACTACCTATTCTTAGAATTATCTCAACTAATGTGATTTTATGAATTGGTTCATGCCAATGTTTATTTTCAATCTGTTGATATATTCTATTTCTTGCACATTATAATAAGATTACTTACTTTATAATGAAAGTTTCCGTGTTGGTTTTATCATTAAATACTATTCCAGAGCTGGTAATTGAGCATTTAGACCATTAAATCCAAATTTCTATCTTAAAAATATTTTGAGCTTGTTGAACAGTTCTGATTTTTCTGATACGAAATTCACTATTTATTATTAAATTTTCTTACGATTTCAACATGAAATTGTCGTAATTACATTTTGACAGATTGTCATATTTTTGTAAACAAGGTGTCAAAATGTCTTGGTTCATAGAGGAATGTGGTCAGGTTGTATACATTTCGCACGGAAACTTTTTATCAATTAGGTCTCGTTGATGTTTCTCTATGATTTTTTAGTAAAACCTTAGTAAAAAACATTAGTCAGTGAGTATTCGAACTATTGTTTTGGAACTTCGGAATTTGAACGCTCGAGCATATATAAGGTGCTCGAGTCGCCCTACAATTCAGTTGACTCCCGGACTTCAACCAGGAAAGTCATTAAGTACTTAACTAATCTTCATCAGCTACCATGCTCTAAACTCTTAAAGAAAGTCTTGAAGAAAGTCTTGAAGAAAGTCTTAAAGCAAACCTGGACACCCTAAAGGATTCCCTGAACCTTTGGTGACGAGGACGGGGCCTACCACCCGTCTCCTGGGCCCACCGGAAGACCTTGGTTCCACTTCCGCTGAAGAGGACGGAGCCTAACACCCGTCTTCTGGGTCCACTACTCACACCCGATTTCTTTGCAGTTAAATTCAATAACCCACGGCCTTCCAGCTGCAGCAGATCCGGCTCCAAGCAAACCTGGACACCCTAAAAGGATTCTCTGAACCTTTGGTGACGAGGACGGGGCCTACCACCCGTCTCCTGGGCCCACCGGAAGACCTTGGTTCCACTTCCGCTGAAGAGGACGGAGCCTAACACCCGTCTTCTGGGTCCACTACTACACCTGCTGTAGAAGACGGAGCCTAGACCCTGACTCCTGGGTCCACCTGAAAGCCCAGATCTTCTCCCGAGAGCCTGCTGTGGGAACTCGTAAACCTACTCACACCCGATTTCTTTGCAGTTAAATTCAATAACCCACGGCCTTCCAGCTGCAGCAGATCCGGCTCCAAGCAGTTCCGACCTCAGTCAATAACAGCTCCATTCAGTACTTCATCATCGCTGACCAACTTCTAATTCCGGATCCCTCAATTCTAAAAATAAGGTTAGGCTAAGACTCATCTCATTTGTAAACCCATCTTTTAAAATAAATCCTGTAACAATCTTAAAGCCTTTTCTTTTCTGAAACTAATAGGATCTTTATTAGGCTGTACGTAGGAGCTCTTTAGTCTCCTGCGTTACGAACTATAGTACGTAAGAGACCTTCAGTCTCTTACGTTACTTTAATAACTTGTGCGTAGAGAGATATTCTCATACGTTACAATATTTGTATAGCCTCCTTTCAAATAAAGTACGACCAAAGGCCAAGCTCAGGGGTTGTTCTTTAGTTACCTACATAATGTACGTATGTATATATTGTATTGTGTACATTATAGAAGTTGAAGGAATCAATTTCAATTTATTTACGCATTCGATGACAAAGTGACGTAATTTTTCTCTATTCTATACCTATGAAAAGAATTCCTGTGCCCTACTGCATTGTCACAATCTACAACTTAAAAAACAACGAAAAAGACAATTTCGTTTAAAAACATAGAAAAAGAACAGTCTCAGATTATACTAAAGTTGGAACGTGATGAACAGCCGGTACTAGAGTAAAGTGGACGCTCTCAAGATACGAGCGCGGATTATAATAACGGATAATGTATGTACTGGCCACATTTTTTGTATAATTTGTTTCTAGTATTTGTGTGTAATTTTCTGCCGTCCCATCGGATTTTGAAAATGAGGTATAGAGAGTGCACACAACTAGGCACACACACTTGTGCACTACAAAATATCCTAAGAACATGGCTAGTCTAATAGTACTAAAATTAGATGCAGTCTATTTAATTCACAAAAGTTACCATTTATTAATTACCATTTATTATCTGTAGTTCCATTTTCAAATAGCATAAAACACCGTTCCATTTTACGCTCTCGCCGTCGAAATAGTTTTTTTTATCGCGAAATTCAATTGCCACCGCAGCAGAGGAACGGAACGTCTCAGGAAACCGCTGAATAGAACCTTATTGGATAGAACCTGGCCTGATACCGCGAAATTGGATTGTGCCATTTCCTAGCCGGTAATACTGGAAAATACTGAGAAATACAAAACAGCGGGGAAATAGGTCTTAGACTTCCTCGAGGTGGTCTTGTACAAAAATCGTGTAGTATAAAGCACTAGGTATGCATCACTCGAGAGAAAGTGCGATTCCTACCTCGTGTGTTTTATAGCCGAAATGACACACTCGATAAGAATCAGGCACGTTCTCGTCTAGGTGTACAACGTATACATTGTTATTATTAAGTACCTACCTATTATTTCCAAATATCATAGAAATACAACGAAACATCTATCATGTTACAATTAAAGCTTTTATTAATCACAAAAGCACAGTTGACGAATATTTAAACGAAAAATAAAAAAAATAAAAACAACTTAAATAATCATCTAACTTAGTAACAATGACGTCCTCCTCTCTCTCCATAATTATATTGTGTGCCCAGCAGGGTCTATGGTGACACTAAATATTTTGATTTTAAGCACCTCTGTACACCTATAGAATGCAATAAATGATTGAGTATGAGTACGTTTCGTGAAGACTTGCGTTTTACCTCATTAAATTTGTCATACAGTCTGGAATCTATTATTGCAACAAAAAAAATTAAAAATCAAAACCGGTTTATCTGTTTTAGCTATGATGCTAAAGAAAAGAGACGACAAACTTATGAGCTAAACGAAAATAACTACAACCTCAACCTTAACAGCCTATAATGGTCCAATGCTGGACGCAGGCCTCCCCCAGATTTTATTATCTCATGGGGGCGTAATGCCCATATTCCCCACGCTGGGTATGCGATGCGGGATGAGGATCGCAGTTCGGTGGTAGATTCTGAAAGAAACGATGCTGCCCGCCCCCCGGTGTATGTCCTTTAGTCGCCTCTTACGACACCCACAGGAAGAGTTGAGGTGGTGCAAATTCTGAGGCTGCACCACACGGCACAAAAACTGCAAAGCCCACCACAAAAACCGACAAAATACAGGATTGAAGCGCGAACGAGCGCGAAGAATATATGCGTATCCGATCTTTAAATTCGTGGCTTTGCGCCTGGTCCTCACTCTAGATAGGCTTTTTAAATTGAACTAGGATTTCACTACATTCTACCCTGACATTTTCAACGTACCTAACAGCACTTTCAAAGGCAAATTGGCAGCGCGGTGGAACCTCATTACAGATCTGATGGATGGAGTGGAGTGCATCATTTGACGAGACCGCAGCGCCCTCTAGATTAAGTGCTCACCCAACTCTATACACACAGGGTTGCTGCTTATGATCAAACGAAATGGGTTACAATTTACATTGAAGAGAATCAATAAAAACTATATTTTCGTTAGATTTAGTTAATAGGTGTTTTAGTAAGCCTAAACAAATACCTAGACGTTACCAATTCTAATTCGACGTTCTACGTTTTTTTTCGGTTTTAAATTAAGAACACTTTTTTATGTTTTTCGACATGTATACAAACACGCTCTCAAATACCACACGGAGAAACGAATATTCTACTTGAAGGTAGTGTAATTTTAGTATCTTCAACTTTTATACCGAAATATTTCAAACCTTTTATAGTACCTAGTCAATTCGATAGTCGAAGAACCGACGACCGCTGGGGTAAACGTGTTCTTGAGTGGAGACCGCGACTCCGCAAACGTAGTATAGGACGCCCACCGACCAGGTGGGTTGACGATTTGCTAAAGACTGGCTAATCCCTATGTAAGTACATAATATGTAATATAAAATATGTAATATAAATAAGTACATAATGTACTTACATAGTTGGTAGCTTAAGATCTAATTTTAGCTTAAGTTAGTACATACACCCTGTTGGGCACTGCAATTTTCATTTAAGTCACAATTTGGTCATGTTTAGGTTAAAAATAAAAAAATAATAAAAAACTAATGTCTCAATTTAAAATGTCCGTTTCAGTTGATTATTAGTATTGGCTTTTATTTATCTGTCAAGAATTCGTTTACACTATAATAACATTTATTAATTAATATATTTTTTAGTTTATAAGTAAACAGGTGGTATTTTGTGGTGTCTTTTATTTCTTGTGGCAGTTTATTGTATATTTTAATTGACATTTTATAAGGTGCTTACTGTGGTGGTGATCTTCCGAAAATACCGTTTGGTGACGTCACGGAAACTGAAACAACTGCAATACAGTATTGAGAAGAAATATGTACGGAGGAGTTGATATACACAAAAATGAAAAAAAAAACGCTGACTGGATATATTCGGTTGACTCATATTTTGTAGAGCATCGCAGTTCTAGTATCACATTGTATCAAGTGAAATTCATTTCAAATTCACAGTTCTATTGGAATGAGCTTTCCCAACAGTTTCCAGTTAGTTCACTGAATATGCATGATGTTTCGTGTTTTTGGACAAGTTCACTGTAACTGTAGTTATTTTGATTGACTGTTTCATGAATCGAGAGCTTGGAATGCATTTCGAATGTATTTTCAGGGCTTGGAATAGCCGTATTTTCAAATACCGGTTTGACTGACATTGACATGGTACCGGTACTTATATCTTTGATATCGATATAAAATCTACATTATATATTATATTATTTAAATTATAATATATAATTACCGATATTATATACGTAAATATCGGTATCATCAACAATTCAATTTTGTGCAACCGAGACAGAAAACTTTTTAAGTAGATTTTTTTCTATTTGTTGCTGACATACATTGTAGGTATGCACGCGCCACAGAAAATATGCTAAGTCGCGAGAATAGCTTTGAATATCGGTATTTTACAGCAAATTATCGATACTTCGAATCGAATTTATTGAAAATAAATTACCGTTATTATCGCTATAGTACCGGTATCAAACCTTGGTTGTTTTACAATAGGTATCGAATGTTTGCAATAATTAATACTTTTTGTTTTAGGGGTAGGTATTAGTGTGACGGTTTACTATTGTGTGCTTGGATTTTTTTTGCACATTTAATAACGTAAAAAACCGTTTATCACAATAAATACATCATATGCCTTTACTATTTAATGTACTAATGCCCCTATATCGTTAATCTCTAACAAATATGAAAACATAAAACAATGTAGGTAACTTTGAATAAAATAAACTTATTCACAGCTGTGTAGTTCTCACATCTCCCTCAGAACAATTGATAGAGATACCCATTGACGTCTGAGATCCATTCAGCGCACTGAATCGCGATACTATCAGCTGTCCCTAGTTCCATAATACCCCAGGAAGGACGTGTCAGTGAGCAAGACAGCATTATACCCACGTCGCGCGTGTGAAAGGGACGGACACGTATCATTGTGTTGCGCCTCGATTGTTACAGTTTTGTATGCATGGCGGAAGCTCCTTTTATATCTGTGCGCCTGGTACCTACACCATGTTCATTTTATGATTTTTGTGCTTCAGTGTGTGAAAGATAGGTTTGTAAAGTGCTGGAAATTCCCAAAGGCCAAAGTTCGTTTATTCCACCTTGCACATTCTTTACTAATTTTAATTCATGTTTATAGAACGTCAATTCTGCTCAACGTTTCTCAGAAAACAAAACGGACCCCCCTTTATTTATTCACTTGCCAACTTTCCGTTTGTTCTGCTTTGCAAAGATTTGGTTTGGCTTTTTGGAAATGCTTTGAGTATTTAATTAGTTCTCTTGCCTGTGAATTATTTAGCCGCTAAAAGGTCTTTGCTATTATAAGATTAAGGTTTCAATTACAATATGGTTTTTTTGCTTGACTATCTCCATTTAGCATTCTCAGACGACTTTACCTACTTATGTAAACTCGTCTGAGAATGCTGAAAAATGTAGATATTGATGTAGTTTACTATGTAGTGAAATAAGGTCCAAAGTGCAACATGCACGCTCGTAAAAAGAAATCGTAGTATTGACAATTTAAAGCGAATTATTTGGACCATGATCAACTTTGTTGATACATATTAAAATTTCGAATGAATAAAGATTATAAAGTAATATAAATCTCTAAATGTGTTGTAAAGCGCAAAACTCGACAACGGCTGAACCAATTTAGCATTTTTATTAATATTTCTTGAATTGACGTCCAAGGAGTTTCGTAAGAAGAGAAAATTTTGAAAAATTGCTGGGATAACTTAAAAAGCACTCAATCAGATTCACCGAAGGTAACGTCGCGCAACTAGTAAATAAATCCTTTTTTACCCCTGTTCGGTTTTCCACTTTATAACTTTAAATAAATATTAAATTGTTCGACTAAATAGGGCTCAGTTGATAATCATTAGGCACATGTGCAAACAGTTATACAAAACAACGTGATTACGCCCTCGTAAATTGGATTAAAACTTCAGCCATGTTATAATTAACTACCAACTTTCGGCCATCTAACGAATACCTACCCAATTCAGTGTTCAGCGTACCTTTTGTAATCCAATAAAAAGTTTACGGTTTAGTTCTTGTTTACATTTGAATTCATATTTCAAACTATTTGCGAAGAGCTTCTATTCATAAATGTTTGTTTAATTTGCGAAGCGTGAACGCTTTTTGGTTTCGTTTTGACGATTGCTTTATTGGCAGCCAACGGTTACCGCCTTGACTCCACCAAAGCGGAGATGTGCGGACAGACATGTCCGTAGCAGAGGCAAGAAGTGACGTTTTTTAGCTAGGGTGTCTCCACCGAAACTGTGTAGAGATGCGTACTGCGGGTAGACTGGAGCGGAGATGTGTTGTAGTTAGAACGGATGAGCTGCGCGCGGCGTGCGTCAGATGTTTGTGGAGAGTTTGTTCGGATGTTAATGCATTTGCAAGAACGTGTTACACAGCGAGTGTTCGTTCAGACAGTACGGGGTCAGAACTCGTCTTTGGGTATCTAATGAATAATAGTACATCGTACACCTAGGCGAGAACGTGCCGAATTCCTATTGAGTGTGCCATTTGTGCATTTGCATTTTTTTTTACCATAGCTACTCAGAGAGTTGATTATTCCTGTCCCAATCATAGCCAGAAGATCTTCATTGCAAGCGTACTAAAAAGCGGGACAGAAAACTCCATAAAACTCCATAAAAAATGATTTTTATGACACTTTTCTAAAAACACGTAAGAGCTCTCCAGCTCTATAGCTGGAGAGAAAAGTGTATGGAAAGATCTATTTCTTACGTGTTTTTTTTTGCAGCCGATAGCTACATTTATTTTCATAAAGGTCAAACGATAAAAAGTTTTTACTCCGGGTGTGCTATATGATTTGGCCTCTTCCGTACTATTCTGAATAATACTTGAAAAAAGTATTATTATATTATAAGAATATTTATTGCGTACTATTTTCACATAATTCGAGTTTACATTTTCAATTTACATATATTTCGTGTAAATTTCGTTTAACTTTTAACTTTCTTCTACTCTTCTCACTTCGTTTAACTTTCTCCCGGGTGATACTAGTGCTTTATACTAATAAAGCACTATGTGTCACTCGGGAGAAAGTGCGATTAGGCACGTTCTCACCTAGGTGTGCAACGTACTATTTTGTATCACACACAGAAATAGTCTAGAAAAGCAACGACCCCAGTCGGAATGGGAAGGTATATACCTATATCCTTGTTCCGTCTCAAAATGTTTTACCATAAATCCCCTTGACTAGTACATTAGGCAGGGAAAAACCTCACCTGCCTAATACTTACATTAAGAAGTTAAGCCAAATCTCCTAGAAAGTGAAAAGGAAAAAAACAATCCAAATCCATCTAATTCAATGTACCCTTATTCACATTATCATAAAGTCCATTACGCTCCCACAATCATGGCATCAAATTAAGTACAGACAACTTTATCAATTTATCTCAACATTTCTGCTGGTTTCGCTATTATCAACCACCACACGTTACCCCCCCTTTCCCGACCACCCAATCTCCTTGTCCACCCTCCGAACCCCCATTACCCCCCTTAAACGCCCGGAAAATGTACAAGCTTTTTGCAACCATTATCCACTCAAACAATTCGCGAATTTATTGCGGAAGGATAAAACTCAAAATGCAGTATCTTTGAATGCAAAATAATTGTGGTATCATTAGACTGTTGGTTTTCGCAAATTTAATACAATCAAAAGTCAGCTCGTCTTGGAAAGAAGACCCTTCGCTTGATGGGTGACGTGGAGTTTCAGTATCTGCGATGCCTTGTTTACAATGTGCCAGTAAGGATGGTTAGCGCGAAAAGGAATTATTTTATCTACATCTTTCAGTGAAAAATGCAGTGCCTTCACAGTTTAGCATGTGAAAAGTGCATTTGAATTTTGTTGTTTAATAAATCGACCAAGTGAGTGTCAGACTCGCATAAGAAAGGTCCCTACTAAAAATTACATCGACTAATAAAATCAACAAATAAAAAAATCTAACACTTTGAATTTCACGAAGACACCAGAATTTTTTGACGCACTGAAAGTACGTCAAAAAAGGCTCTTGTGATGTATCATTTGCCTATTCCGGCGCCCCAAATCCCTTAAATTATTATTTTTCTATTTTGTTGTTATTTGTTTCTATAAAAGCTAATATATATTAGTCCCTTTTTGAAAATTTGTTTACCAAAATGTTCATAATTTTAATTAAACGTTTGTTATATTAAGTGGTTATAGCGGCAATAGAAATAATTACACAGTCTAAAAATTCCTTAGTTAAAGGGTCCCTTTGATAACAGAACCTTAAAAATTAAACCTTCCTTCAAGCTGTTTCGTAGTCGAGCAATTCCAGATAATGCAGACTAACTGGCTTTCACTACTGGAACAAAGTAAACCCACCACGAATTCAGCAAAACGATTCCGCGAATGTACTATTCGCTGCTTAGAATTTTGACGCGCAATTTTGAACACTACTGCAACTATTGGATGAATATTTATGTAGTAAAGTGCTATTTGCCCAAGTATTAGCAAACCAAGAAAGCACATACTGCCCAATTACGTCGCAAAGATTTGGACCGTTTTTTCATAAAATAATTACAAGACACGTTACCGGAATCAGTGATCGTGCCCAGTGAACTCTTTCAACAATCGACTGGTCAAACATTTAATGTGCACTAACAACTAATGAAATTCGGCTTAAGAGCTGTGTACCTACCTATTGCATATAATTATACAATACAATACAAAACTCTTATTGTACACCACAAAAAAAAAAGAAACAGACATAGATCTTAAACATAAAAGTATAATGGACGGCCTTATCACCTCGCAGCATCTCGCAGTTTCACCCGCGTAGTTCCCGTTACCGTAGAAATTCCGGGATAAAATATAGCCTATGTGCTATTCCAGACTATAATCTATCTCTGTGCCAAATTTCATCTAGATCTGTTCTGCCGTTCTGGCGTGATTGAGCAACAAACATCTATCTATTCACCATCTAAACTTTCGCATTTATAGGTAATATTAGAGTTATGTAAATATTGGCATGATATACATAATATAATACAATACATAGATAGATATTTGTTATTATACATAGAAGTATATATAGAAAACGACCAGAACACCCTGAACACATATCTGCTGATCGTATACACATTTGTTCTGAGGTGGGAATCGCGAAAAGGAACCCGCAACCTTCTGTGTCGCAGGCAGACACACCTTCGCCCACCGCGCCACATCGGCCGTCAAATAAAATGAAACTGATCCGCAAACTCTAAGAATATGAGTATAGGTCTAATAACTATCTATGCAGCTGCTTGTTATCTCGAAGCAGTATAGCCAACCCAGCCTGATTATCAGCTCGAGTAACTGCATTGTCTCGGCCTCAGCCCAACTATCAACTAAATTGGTTCAGCCACCTGGGTTGTATCGGGTAGATGGGTTTACATTTGATTACACTTAGTTATCTTCTCCAATAGTCTAGTTATTTTAGTGTTCCTTACCGCAAAAGGAAAAAAGAAACCCTTAACAGGATCACTTTCTTGTCTATCTGTCCGTTGCCCGTCTTTACATCTGTTTTTTCAGAAACGCGTAGAGGTATCGAGTTGAAATTATCATCATCTACTGAGGTTCGTAATCTCTTGGAGCCGTGATATAAATCAAACTTCTAAGTCAACCCAATCAAAATCATATCTTCTTCACTCGAAACCTATAGAATACTTCCCGTAGGCCTAGATAGAATCATGAAATTTGGCAAGAAGCAAGGTCTTATAGCACAAGTAAAGGAAATATCTACAAACCGTTATTTTTTTTATATCCTTTATGTAATTGTGACCAAATCAGTTTTTTTTGGGAATTCTGCGTCTGGGTCGATTTCTTTACGAGTAAAAGTTTGTAAGGAACCCTTGAAGCGCGATTCCAATTCCCACTTGATATTTTATTTTTATTCTGGTACAATTTTGTTATATCAGAGTCTTCCATCAGACGCGCTACCATATTAAAATATTTACCTACCCACTCCAAGCAAGAACTTTATGTAATGTAAATGTAAAGTACTTTTGCACTCTGATTTAATGAATATAAGCTTTGAGTTTCCTAAATATGAATATCTTATAGAGAATAATTATTAGATTTTCGTCTGCAATTTCCTATGTAGGGTTGCGCTTTTAGTGAGCAGCGGGAACGTGAACGGAAGCGTATTTTTGATAGGAGCGTCTGCCTGTGCATTATTGAAGGCTGTCAAAATTATATTTTCAAAAGCACTCAAACTCTGTCCACCGAAGATGCACCTTTAAGTGAATCAGCAAAGTAACTTCAGATTTTCCATGGTCATGTCTGTGACGAAATATTGGAAAACAATAGAAATCGTCAACATAACCGACCACCACTGGAGTAGAGGCAAACGTAGTGTAGGACACCCTCCGACAAGTGGGATGTCGATCTGCGAAAGACTGCTGGCAGATGCTGGATGCGACAAGTTGAAGACAGTGTAGAAGACAGTATTTCTTAGATATTTCTAATTGTAGGTTTGTTTTCTGTAGGTACCTTTTTAATGGAAGTAAAGAAAATATGAAATGATCCGAGGTTTTTCCTAAAGTGGTATGAGGTATTGTTTCTTGTAGACCTCTGTGGCGCGGCAGCCGAAGGTCCTCCTGCGACGCAGGAGGTTGCGGGTTCGATTCCCGCCTTGGGACAATAGTTTGTACGATCCAATCTGAAAATATTTGTTTCGGGTGCTTTGGGTATTTTCTATGCATAGTTATCATATGTTATATGATAAGTAATGTATTATTTTATGTATATCAGTTATCTAGTACCCATAACACAAGCTCTGCTTAGCTTGGGGCTAGATAATGCTGTGTGAATTGTCCAGCATTTATTTACCTATTTATTTCAAAATAGGACTGCAATGTCCCAGACGTTTTAGATGTACATAAGCTGCTGTAACCGCATCCCATCAGGTGGTTAGCAATTCTGACTGTCACCCTAGTGGCGTAAATAATAATTTTCATTTAATTTGCTAATCCTCCTGCGAAACTCAGACAGACTTCACAGTATCATAGAACAGGTAAGCAAATAACTTCAAGATCTTCAAAACTTCACTCCGACCTAACTATTCACACATTAATTTCCAATTACCCCTCTTTCACCCACCCGGCACCAGCCACACGAGTGCGAGCGAGAGAGCCTTGGCCCGAGGCCAAACTGTTAGAGTCCCATAGCGCGTCTTTACGCGACTTTGATTAAGCCATTCTGTTCTGTTTAAATTATTATTGTGCTTGTGATTATGGAACTTGGAAGGAGTTGTGTTCGTAATTTGAATAAAACGACCTCCTTAGTGGCTAACCTATTCGGTTATAATGAACCAAGGAGTCTGCATACCAAAGTATGGACGCCGTTTGCCGTTTGGCACGTTTGGCCCGTTTGACTAGTTTACAAACTGCACTGTATTTTTATGTGAATGGGTACCTAGTTACGGTAGGGCTGGTCCACGAGTTTAAAATCGCCCAGCGAGCTTTGGAGAGAGCTATGTTCCGAGTTTCTCTGAAGGATAGGATTCGTAACGAATACATCCGACAGAGAACCAAGGTTATCGAGCTCAAAGGATAAGCAAGCTGATGTGGCAGTGGGCTGGCCACATCTCGAGTAGAACCAACAACCGCTGGGGTAAACATGTTCTTGTATGAAGATCGCGGTTCGGCAAACGTAGTGTAGGACGCACTCCGACCAGATGGGATGACGATCTTCGAAAGATTGCAGGCAGATGGTGGATGCGGCAAGCTGAAGATGGGGCGCTTTGACGCTCATTAGGGGAGGACTATTTCCAGAAGTGGACTAATATAACTAATGATTTTGTGCCTGGTTGTTTTTTTTTATTATATATTAAACACTGCTGGCTGACAACATTTTTATAACTACAACTACAAGCCCAACACACCCGTTTCTAGCTAAAGTGCGTATGATGATAGAGGCGAGACGTGATTATCGTAATGACTAATTTTTCCGTAGGATTTAGTACAGCCACAGACGAATACAGCCACAGACGAATACAGCCACAGGCGAATACAGCCACAGACGAAATAATGTTACTTCGTACAGCGCCTCTGCCGTGCGGACAGGGAACTACTAAAATAACATACAAATATGAGACGTCACGATCACGTCTCGATGTTACCGTTAAAGGGGCTCAGATTGCGGGTTCGATTCCCGTTTCAACACTATTTATTCCGATTGAGTATTTTTATTGGGAAAAGTCTAAGTATATCTAATAGAGAATGAATACCTATTTCACTAACAAGAATAAATAATTATATAATCTTGGACAATCCACACAACGTCATCTAGCCCCAAGCTAAGCAGAGTTTGTGTTATTTGTACTAGATACTGATATACTACATGATACAATATATTACATTACATAGATAGTTATTTCTTATGATACATTTAAAATACCGAGAACACCCGGAACAAATATTTGCAGATTGTACAAACATTGTTCCAAGCCGGGAATCGAACACAGCCGTAGTACTTCCCCAGGCAATTAACAAACAATGAGCTACTTCCTTACAATCAGACAACATAGCAAACATTGCTAACAAGTCTCGAGCAAGTTTCCTGCTCAATACGCAACAAATTAGGCTCAGTGTTGGGAATAGAGGTTGAACCAGACTTGTTTTTAGGGTTCCGTACCTTGATCTCTAGGAAAAAAGGATATAGGTAGATATAGGTCTGACGGACATACGGACAACGAACAGTTCCAAAGTAAACGCAGTAAGATCTAAAGGTTCGAACTGTAAAAAATGAATCAGTCCTGCGATGTATATTAAACGTATGAACTAAAACTTGCAGAGTCCGAAGCTCTTGAATATTCAAATAGCTATGGATTTTAAAATCTGTAGAAAGCAGAACTTTATACAGATTTTGTAGTAATTACAGAGACACGTCAGAATTTTTTTGTTCAATATTTTGTAGAACAAAGAAAGTCTGGATGTCAGCAGCACGTCCCCAAAGCAAAATACCATAAGACATGATACTATGGAAGTTACTGAAATAAACAAACCTTTATCTTTATCAGTAATATATAATTTTATTATGTGTTTGTTATGTACCGTAGCCAGCTGATGCCCCATTAATTAAGTTTCTCATATTTTATGTATGTTATTTTTAAGGTAGGTATATGTTACTATGGACTGTAGCATAAGTTAAATTAGATCTGAAACTTTTCTATGGTCTGAAATAAATGATTATTATTATATCTAATTTATAAGTTATATAAGCATATAATTTATAAGTTCAAACCGCATAGGCTGCTGAACTAAGTCTGCCTGCGAGAACATCAATTTGCGGCCTCTATTGAACTAAGAGGAATCAATATGTAGCCCTAGGAAAACAGTTTAGTCTACAAGGTCAACAATCAAGAAACTTTACCTTGTTAGGGTGCTTTTAAGTTGGAGCAAAATTAGTCCCAAGCTTTTTTATCCTCTAGATAATCGATATTTTCTTGTAAGTATGCCATTTTACAAAGTATGTGTTTGACAAATTGTTTGAATTTTTAAGTGATAAGTAGCCTGTGCGGCTCCCACGCGTTTCTTTAAACTTCTATAAAAAAAGGTCAAAAAAGATAAAAAGAAACAGTGAATAAAATTATTCCTCAACGTAAATAGGTCATTTCTATGACAAGGAAATTGATTTATAGAATAAAAAGTAGGTATGCTTATGTGTGATTCCAGGCTTAGAACTACATCGATGCAAAATTTCAGCCCACTCTGTTCTGTAGCTTTGGCGTGAAAAATAAACAAACACAAATCCATCCATGTACCTAATCATCCAAAGTTTCGCATTTATAATATAAGTATGATTTTTGGAACTCACTTCGAGTTTCGCTGTAGAATTTTTTAAGAAAGTCAGTAGAAAGGCTTGTCACTTTGAATCAATTTCAATCATAAAGTCTTGAACATAGATATAGCTTTTGCTATTAGAACCCAGCTCCTCGGCGCAGCTGCGAGCTACCGGCTAATCCAATCATATCTAGTTCCAAGAAATATTGCGGATGTTACTGCATTTCCTTTTCAAGCTAATTTATCGAGGTACGGATCGGTTAAGTTAAGGTGTAGCTTTGGACTTTCCATCAATGTTGACATGTTTATTAAATTATATTTAGATAACGAAGCACAAAAACAAAGGATGAAAGAAAGAATATTTTTTTTATAAACGAAAGATTTTAAAATTTTTAAGGAATTAGAAAATGAGGAGTTGTACCTATTCGGCTGTAAGTGCATCGATTTTTCTTTCATTTACGAACCGATCAGGATTTTTTTTTCTACTTATTTGAGCACTCATTGACTGGACGACTAATGTAGCAAACTTTTAATTATGTATAAAAAGTAGGAGCGCAAAGAATAGCCAGGATAATAAGTTAAAAATAGGCGCTAGAGCCGTAGGAGGTCCCAAAGATTTTCGAGGTAACCGACTAAGATTTCGTGGCTTAGTTGGTTAGAGCACGCCCGTACTGTGTGGATGGGGTACAGGATCGTATCCTGCCGAAATGAAAAAAAAAATCGGGGCCTATTTAATTTCTAAGAGTTAAAAATATGCAAAGAAAAACTTTCTCTACTTTGCCAACCGTAGAGTCTCTACGAAAAACGTAGACGCTTCGTAGAACCTGCTACGTGAAGAATAAGTTAGGCAGCTGGCTTGGGGCCAACTTGTTTATTTTATACAATTTTCCGACATTATTTCTGTAATTTTTGTTATTAAATTTTAATCACTAGATATTAATTTGTCATAAACGAAAAATCCGAATAAAATAATTACAACTAATATTTACACTTACAAAAGTCTAAACCATGACCAGAAGGCAGAGTGCCCAGAATGCTGGCAGCATTGCCACGTTGAATAACTTTGCTAATTCGTTGACCGAAATAAAAGCCAGCATTCCGATCACTAGGCCCTTTTACAGCCAACTGTTATTATTCATTATTTTAGTGTATTAAGATACACTAATATAATGAACATAACACAATAACAATTACTGTCGTTCTTCTTGATGGTCTGGGTGTTTTCTATGTATAATAAAAAATATCTATCTATGTAATGTATAATATTACGTATATCAGTTATCTAGTACCCATAACACAAGCTCTGCTTACCTTGGGGCTAGATAATGCTGTGTGAATTGTCCAGCATTATTTATTTATTTTATTTATTTATTTGATATGTAAAATCCCTTATGGTGTTTTCTTTTACGAATGAATAACTTCTGTACTAATTATATGTATTAAACCTACTCAAAGTGCTTAGAATTAACGACATCAAGTATCATAAATATTTAATACCTATGGTGGAAATAAATGAAATGAAATGGACTATTCATTTTTCATTTCCATGTTTTAATTTTTTTTTCACTCAGGTCTACGCGGGCGCTGTCTAAATAGTCAAATATTAAAATTAAAAAACATAAATTAAAACAAATTTAAACACTACCTAATACAAATCAAACTTACAATTAAACGTAAAATAAAATAAAAACTAAGACAACGGTAGTAAATTCAGCTTTTGCTACGTACATTATAAGTAATGCATGTAGCTTATCATTATTAAATATGCTTATTCTCCCAGAGCCGTAGCGGAAGCCGAGTGGATAATGTAGTTCATACAAAATACCCGGCGGGATGACAAGCGAAACCGAGAGAAATCACACGAATATAAATGCGAAAGTTGTCTCACAAAGTTGCCTCTTCACTCCATAACGACTGAACCGATCGGGGTGAAATTGAAATTGAGATGTAGCTTTGCCTGGTATCAGACATGGGCTACTTTTTATCCCATACTAGTTTCTTTCCGCGGCTTTGCACGCGTAGTTCAAGGTTATTTCTGTCCCATGGTAACATATTATATCGACTAACATTTTTTATTTTTTGTTTATATTATTTTGTTATTTTAATTTTTGTTGTAAGTATTTTAATAATTATTTGACGTGTGTGTAGTTAGTTAAGAGTTGCAAATTTTAAGTTCTTAGACTAAGGAGGTTACGCTATTGCATTGGGTGCCCCTGTAAAAATAGTTGTACATTTTTATGAAATAAATAAATAAATAAATAAATAAATATTTATGGGACGAAAAAGTAGTAGTACTTAGCCTAAGCCTAGAATATAACAGTAGAACTACCTGTACCTATGTAAAATTTCACCCTTTTCCGTACAGTAGTTTTAACGTGAAGAGGTAACATCCAATCATCTAATAATAATAATAAATAAATAGCGCTCTACAAGTCACACAGCATTACCTAGCCCCAAGCTAAGCAGAGCTTGTAATACAATACATTACACAGATAGATATTTTTTATTATATATAGAAAACGACCAGACCGAACTAAACATGCTAACTTTCGTATTTGAGTGTGATAATAACAGTAGGGATAGAAATAAGCGTGCGAAGCCGTGGGACGAAAATAATATAATAATAAGAAATATCCATATACCTAATAGGTCAGAAAGGGCCATAAGTTGGTAATCAAAAAATCTCGATATACTCACCCTTATTTTGTTGAACACACAGCACTAAGTTTCACATCAAAAATATAAAATTTTAAACCGGCTTGTAAAACATATTCAGTGTATTGACAAAACTTTTTAAACTTTCGCGATTTGATAACATATTTAAGATTACTTATCGGGTATTTATCGACGCGATAAATACCCGATAAATAATCAAGTAATTGACAGTCAAAGACAGACACCAGAGTGTTATAAAACCTTGTAAGTGACTTGGTTCTCACTGAATCCTTTGTTCCAGCAGCGACGAGACCCGGGACGCGGATGGACGGACACGCTCCGAGTCTGGTGACGTGGACTCAGTCTACCACGTGCGGGGCGCGCTGCACGACCATCGGGGAGTAGTAAGTTATTTATTTATTGTATTTGGTACACAAACTATATAACAAGCAATACTAATAAAAAACATTTTGTGGGTTGGTTGTGAATAAAAAGAGTTTCTTCTTTACTGGGTATATTATAGACACAGCGTCACGAGTATGTTAAATTACATTTACCGATACTCTATAATCTACTTAATTAGGATAATGTGTGTTCTGAGGGAGCTTTATGAAGTGACTGGTTAGTCTCGCAGTGAATAATGCAGAATAGCAACCCGCGTTTGGTACGAGTACCTTTTTATAAAATTTGTCACTACAAACAAAAAAAGCTAAGAAAATAGCACACAGCTTGGCGGGGAGAACCTGGTAAAAGAAAAAGGGGACTCGAAAGATGGGTCGATGAAATTTTTGAAAACTACAGGAAAAGACTTTATTTGCTTTAGTTTCCCATAGCAAAGAAATGGCACAGTCTGGATCCACACCTTTACTCGAATAAACATCACAGAATAAAAAAAATGCTTACTTTTCATGTCTAATTATTATAAATAACAAATTTTTATAACAATGTCAAATAATTTAGGGACCTACATATATTTAATCAGCAGTGGACTGGTATAGGCTAATGATGATGATATATTTAATTTTGTAATGTTAATTTATTCTATGTTATAATAAATGGCTAAATAAATAAAATAGAAACACCAGAAGAAAGACTTACATATAGGGTTGAGTCTTTTCGTCTTCTTTATGAGTTCCTATGGCACCTTTGTCTCCATCATCAGACCTGCTTGATGATCCCATGATACTGATCGCATTGTCACCGAACTTACATAATTCTATCAATATCAGTTGAATCGGTTGAGGAAAACTAAAATTCAAGTGCAAGATTTATTCTACACTTACGAACATTCTCCTCACCTCACCTCAATCTATAATAGAACTACCACCGAACTGTGATTCCCAACTCGCATACCCAGCGTGGGGATTATGGGCATTACCCACATGAGATAAAAAAACAGGAGAAGGCATGCGTCCAGCAGTGGACCAGTATAGGCTGTGGAGGAGGAGGATGCTCATATAACAGTATGCTCCTTTAAAGTTATCTGAGCTTTATCCTCCCAAAGCGAATATTTCCGCTCTATGCATCCAACATCGCATTAGGCCAGGCACCGCTTAACTTCCAAGACTAACTTTGACTGCTCGTTTAATTGGGGCGTTAAACTTTTACTCAATGTGCTGTTTTCATATTCACACAAAACTTCGTGCTACTAGATTTTACAGTTACTCTTTTGTTTCTGAAGGAATTTGGTAAACATTTGGTAACCCCAAACTAGGTAATTTGTTAGTTTTCAATTTGCATCTTTATTGGGATTAGTACTAATCTTCCATGCGTGGGTTATTATGGCTAAATCCTTTCTTTTGGAGGATGTTAAGTTTTACAGTGGACGTGTGTGCTCGTGAGGTATGAGTAAATAATTCACCGTGTCTAATAAATTAATGTAAATAATTAGGTACATTGAATGCAGGATGTTTTTAAATGTTGAGATATTTAAAAAGACTAAAAGTGCCCTGGCACTGAGCGGAACTGCACTACAACGGAACTGCGCGACACGGCGCGACCAGCCGAGTTATTACGGTAAAAATTCCCATTGAATGGGCCATCCGGGGAGAAATGCCATAAACGATTTCGGTTGCCATTATGGTACTGAAAATTCATATAATTTTTTGTCGGGATGGGGTCGATTGACGTCGGAATTTTTAACGTCAACGTCAAAATTTAACCTAAATAAAAGTCAATTGTTACATTACTCACACTTGCCTTTTTTTTTTGCTCGATTTCAGCAATTCTGATTCAAATTAACAAACAGTAAATACATTGCAGTAGTACGCAATGAAGTCGAGAAAACAAAGTCAAGTGTGAGTAACATTTAGTAAGTACCTATAGGGTATAACGATCAGCAAGATAAAAGTAAAAATAAAAACATAATTGCTGTGACATTTGTGATATTTTGATGTTGACAGCGTCGTTGAGAATTGTCGAAAATTCGATGTATTTATTTTTGTAACATAAATGATATAACCGAAATAGCTTACACCCAATCTCCCTGGATGGCGATCAATCGTATGGGATATTTTACCAAAATTACTGGGCAGTTACTCTTTGTATAAAATCCTATAGACTGATCTCTGACGCACTACGCGTTAGCGGAACTGCGCGGCCTTTTTTGTTACTTTGTTCTAATTCGACGCGCTGTGTCTCGTAGTGCGATTCCACTCTTATGTCAATACTGAAATTACTGTATTTTTAAAGTTTTTGTTTACAATGTCATTTACGAATTTTGCATAATGATACAATTAGGTAAATCCAACTTTGATTAAGAGTGCGCCTAATGCAAAAATCAAGCAAATTGTGTATTTTTAAACCCTTACATAATATGGTAACGAACGTAAATATTTAAATTAAAAAAATACAATAGGTAGGGGAAAAACCCATAGAAGTCGAGTAATCGAATAGAATTTTGAAAAATAAACTGGTTTCTTTACAAAAAAGTATACAAAAATCGCTTTAAAAAAACTGTTTTAATTGAAATGCTCTAAAGTATCAGCGACAACACCATATTATTTTTTACGAATTACATAGCCAGACTACTGTTTTATTTAAGTAATCGTGTAGTTTTTCTATTTAATGCTTAAATTGTGAATCATTAATAGAAAAGAAGCAAAAACTTGATTTTTGCCATAGATTTTTGCACTGACATTGCTTTACTCTGTCCCGCTCCTATGAACGCGAAATCCTATGCCTATCCTTTTTGCAATTTTTTGCATCGCTCTTAAGAGGTCGGCCGTCGAGTCCAACTCGGACTGGGTAGCGTTCGGAAAGCTTCGCAATATCTTCTCATTATATGTACATAAATTAAAATAACTATTAGTTACCTTTTACACGTGTTTTGCAAATAAATTACTTTTACTTTAAGGCCGCGGCAGTCGTGGCGTAAGAATCGACTCCTATAACTCAGCCCGTAGATGTCGGAGAGGTCGATTTAGGCAAACTACCAGCGGAAAGCTAGCTGCTCCATTCTGTATTTTAAAGCACCACCGCGATCACTAATTCGCCTGCAAAGCATTTATAAAGTGAACACACACAATGAAAAAATTTAAAAATGGGGCATTAACGGCTGTAACTTTTGATTGACATAACTTAGAAGTTTGATAAATATTGCAGCTCCCTGATTATATGATGTGAATTTCAACTCGATATCTTTACGCGTTTCTGAGAAAAGGGGGTTGACAGACGGACAACAATTGATCCTATAAGAGTTCCTTTTTCCTTTTGAGGTACCGAACCCTAAAAAAGTATTAAAAATGTTTAGAAAAGATTGTCAAATAGATAAATAATAGATTCAGGCATTACTTTGCGGAAAGCGATTAAAGGCCAGCAGTAGACTACATTATGCTGATGATGATGATAATGAAAGCGATTAGCCAAATTGGGCCTAACACTCGTTTGCCATCATCATCAGCCTATATCAGTCCACTGCTGGACATAGGCCTCCCCTAATGAGCGCCATAGTGCCCTGTCTTCAGCTTGCCGCATCTAGCATCTGCCAGCAGTCTTTCGCAAATCGTCATCCCACCATTTCGGAGGGCGTCCTACACTACGTTTGCCGAATCGCGGTCTCCACTCAAGTACACGTTTACCCCTGCGGCTGTCGGTTCTTCTCGAAACGTTTTCCATATAAATTGGAAAATAGTATTTACGAACCAAGCCATGTTTAGTATAAGCCGTCGTCTTTTCCGCTTATTCGCACGAGGTTCCCTCGAAGTTACGAGAAAAGTTATCAGGAGAATTCAATTTACTCACTAGCACTCATTCATAATAATTTGCGTCTACTCGATGGGTAAAGGAGGGGTCGAGGGGGAAGAACTCCACTCTCTCAACGTCCAACTTAGCACAGTGAATTATATTTACGGGAAGGATTGTGAGCGTCGACTCTCAAAGGTTGCTAACAATTGTTGTAAAGTGCAAAGTTGGTAGTTATTTCTTATTTAGTGGATGTAAAGTGGCATGAAATTTGTTAGAAGTTGGCAGCACTTCTAAGAAATTTCATCCCACTTTACATCCACTACTTAAGAAATTACTACATAAATACACTTAATTTGTTAGAAGTTGCTGGGGTAAACGTGTTCTTGAGTGGAGACCGCGAAGCTAGAAGCTACTTCAAAATTCAAATCACTTCGAACAATCGAACGACTGATCGTCGATTGCCTTTTTCTCGTTCTAATTTTGGAAATAAACAGGGTCGATTTTGAGATAAAAAGCCACGCTTACCAAGAGTAAATTCAGTTCATATTTTGACCACAGATGTACTAGGGATGCTAACGCATATTTTGACGCGATTACGGAAACATCAATAAGTAATAAATAAAAGTGAAAATAAGTAAAAGTGTCTTATTGGAAGAAACCCTGAAGAAAAGAAGATACAGTCCACATCAGTACCTACCTTATCTACTATGTATGTAATTGCAGGTGCCTTTACCAACTATCGGATAAATATTTCAATTAAAAGTACAAATAACAACCACAGGCCTAATGCTTCACACTTATTTCCCGCCAATAGCAAACGCAGGAAATTCACGAAATTGGTTTACCTATTTGTCGATTCAATTTATTTTCCAATGTTTACTTTGAATTATCAGCAAATGTCGGGCTTAGTTAATAATGCAGTCTAATTTGAACAAACAGCGATAAATTCAGAAGTTTACTCAATTTCGATATAATGTACCATCGAGCACAAATGTACCCACTTCGGTGTAGTAGGTACATTATACATATCACGTCAGTGTATTATAATTGAATATAGATTCATTTCTACCCGCCTGGTACTTTGAGTGAGATTCACGTTGTTCAATATGATCCCTACGGAATCAAAATACAATTGTTAGGTATTTTAATCTCCTAAGCATTTCTACTTTCCTGGTTCGCGTGAGATACCTAGTTAAAAAACCTTATAAAACAATGGTGTGCGGAGTAACTTGCTACTTTTCTGTTAGAAATCTCAAAATGGGATGAATCCAGAACGCTTTTAGCATAAAGTTTGAGTTTCCGACCTCGTCCCACTGGATTAGGCCCAAAGTGGGACGAATCCGGAATCACTCGAATATTGGATTGTATATTGAAATAATACGAGTGTTGATGCTGAATTTGTCACGACTGGTACGAGAGGAATGGGCGGTATGTTGAGATAGGCAGGTATCTTCTCCGCGTCACCTCAACAGCCTATACCTAATGGTCCACTGCTGGACACAGGCCTCGCCTGATAATCGCCTTAGCTTTTATCTCATGGAGGCCATAATCACCACATGCGGATTGGGGATCGCAGTTCGGTGGTAGATATATTCTGCAGGAGGCGCTGCTGCCCGGCCCCGGTCTCTATCCCTGTTAGTTTGCCTGACTATCAAATGTTCTAAATCCTAATACTAATAATCGATTAGGTATTAAATCGATTGTGTTAACGAAAAAGTTGTAATCGATTTTGTTATTGTTGCTCAATACTTTGTATTATTAACAAACTTTTTTTATTTAGGTACTCTTTCTAGGCGTCCAAATTTTATTCCTAGAAACACCATAACGGTATACAATAGATTTTTATTTTTGTTGTTTTATTTGCTAGCGGCAGAAATGAAGATTTGAGAAACACGCGTTTTTTCGCCATAAAAAATAAGACAGATTGAGTTATTGTGGACAACTATAATAATTATACTACATATTTCTAGTAGTTTTTATGGGAAAATCATGATAAAAATTTATTCTTTCGTATTTCTTTATGTTTTTCGAGACAGATTCGGATCTCTATCTGTCAAACTCACAAGTAATTAGGTAACAATTAGGTTACTTCATAGTCGCACAAATGCAAAAAAAAAAATCGTGGGACTTAGTCATTATTTACGAGTCGCGGGCTAGTCAATAAATAATTTACTCAAGCTTATTGTGTACTTTCCCTACCTACGGTTTTTTATCTTTAGGCGGTGGTGCAGTAAAGTTATTTTTATAAATAATGAACTATGTATCTATCTAACTAAACCATTCAGACAAAAAGAAAGTTTCCTTCTGATATAGGTACTGGTTACACTCTTTTTTATCAAACTGTCTATAACACAGCTTAAACTACACATTTATATTCACGCACAGCACAGATAAAACACAACAAATCTTTATTACATTCCCACTGATCTTTATAACCAGATAATAGAGTTTATTTTCGCATAATACTAGGAAACAAGTGGTGGATGGGGTGAGTTTGAATGAAGCCAGCGTGATCATTTGGCATAGAAATGTCGATATTGAAGAATACTCGTATGTAGGGTTAAGTTTTATAACAAGTGGACGGAACACTGGGTTGTATTCTAAACGGAGTAAAACAAAACACAGCGTAAAACAGGGTTAGGTTAGCCTGTTTTACGCTGTGTTTTGTGTGCTTTACCTAAGTAAAGCGTGGAGCTTTATTCTCCTGATCACCACACAGTTCGCTGCATACTGTCACTTCGATTGTCTGTGCGGACAAGCGGTCATTTATTGTGGTTCTTACCATTGGCATAACGCATAATAGAATCAATAAATTACCGCTGATGATGGTATATACCTATCTAATTCCACTCTGAGGTGGATATCCCTAAGTCGCCTTTTACGACAAATTCACAAAGCGTTGGGTTGTTGCAAATACTAAGTACACAGTTCCACAGCTGGACCATCATTAACATTAACTAATTAACAGCCTTTAACAGTCCACTGCTGGAAATAGTCCTCGCCTAATGAGCGCCATAGCGCCCTGTCTTCAGCTTGCCGCATCCAGCATCTGCCAGCAGTCTTTCGCAAATCGTCATCACACCTGGTCGGGGGGCGCCCTAAACTACGTTTGCCGAGTCACGGTCTCCACTCAAGAACACGTTTACGTCGTTTACCCTAGCGGATGTCGGTTCTTCTCGAAATATGGCCAGCCCACTGCCACTATATACCCAATACCTACCCTAAATTATCTAAAACTATAATATTCCCAACAGTACTACCGGCGTGCCGACGTCCCCCGAGGCTGGCCTGCCATCCGCGCCTGGTGCCTAGCCTGGTGGCACTCCGGCCGCGAAGACTTGGAGGATACCGAGGAGACTGAGGATCCCTCGGATGCAGGGTACGCCACGCCCGTGTCCGTGGAGACGCCTCTACAGAGCACTGTGTCTAGGTAACTATTGTTTACAACCGGTACCTAAATACGATTTATTGTTTTTATTGCGCTTACCACACGGGAAACTTCTAAGAATTTAAATTTTGTAGAAATACAGAAATTTTTCAAAGCTCATCAAATCCCTTGTGATACTTTTTTACATATTAAAGACTTTCTGATAGAGGCTTTAAAAATATGGAACCGATAAAACAATCAATCAATAAGTAGTTTATACTCTCAATTCTTTGTAAAGATTTGTACAAGTTATGTTTGTTCCACAGATGTACATCACTGAACGTTATCAGAGACCCGTACGCCTCACGAGCCGGCTCCGCTGGTAACAGCGATGGTGGCACTTCCCCCCTCCGCCGTACATACGACCCAATCAGTATCCCTTCGGCTCGCGACAGTCGGTCCCTTCCTCCTAACACCAGAATCAACGCCACAGCATCACCAGCACTCAAGTCCACCTCTGCAGACTCCGTCTACACTATCCTCATCAAACTACCAGACGCAGATACAGAAAGAGCCACAATAAAGATGATAACAGAAGACTCCCCACCTTCCGCTAGCAGACCACATTTCCGACCAACGCGAGGCGACTCAGAGCTAAACCTTCACCCGGCTGGACACGCGAATTTAACGAGAAGAACGTCAGCGATCCAGGACGTGAGAATACCTCTAAACGCAAAGATTATCCCCAAACAGTTGCTGGGAAAAGGGATCACATCGAAACAGCCGCCGCCGAAGGTGAAAAAGAAAACCACAGAAAAAAAGCAAGAGTCTAAAGCTGCCAAAACATTATCAGCGATCCTACTGTCGTTCATTTTAACTTGGACGCCGTATAACATCCTGGTCTTGTTGAAACCACTTACAGCCTGCACGAAGTGTATTCCTGATGAGCTGTGGTCGTTTTTCTATGCGCTTTGCTACATCAACTCAACCATCAACCCAGTCTGCTACGCGCTATGCAACACGACATTTAGGAATACCTACGTCAGGATCCTCACGTGTAAGTGGCATAGCAGGAATAGGGAAGCCATGACGAGGGGAGTGTACAATTAATGGTGTGTGTGTTTCCAGGTACCAAAATATCGATTGCCCAATTTTGGTACCTTCTCAGTGATCTCAGTGTCTAAATTAACAATGTGAACTAAATTTAAAGCTAACTACTAAACCTGTACCTTATTAGTTAGTAAAAGAGTCCTTTCGTTAAATTATGAGCAATTTTTTTCTTTTGTGATTTTATCATCCCGTCCATTTGTAGATGTACCTATGATTTTGTAGTTTCAACGCGTAGACTGTCAAGGGTTGTTTAAAACCGTTTTGCGTTATTTCGAACGGTGGAACCGATTTCCTTTTGTGTTATGCTCAAACCTTCTGTTGTAAGAATAATAAATTTAAAATGAACCTAAAAGCCAAAACTGTTAATAGCTTTATAAATTGTGAACTGTATAGATAAATTGTAGTTTTTTCGTAATTATTAGTCGATGTGTGATTTTTCTAGTCCCAAACTTTTTGAGCTTTTAGGGTTAACGTGGATTTAGTGCTCGATTATTTTGTGGCTCAATAAAGGAATAGATTTTGATCATAATAGTTTCTGGGAACCGAGTCTGTGTGCCAAGAACTTTACAACTAATTATTGTGTTAGTTATTCATTAAAAGACCAATTCGATGTTTACTTACTCCTAGTAATTAGTCGATGTTCCTTAAGAGAGAAACTTGAGCCTTGTTTAAATGTTTGTTCTATCTTTCTATTATTTAAGTAAGTTTTCTAATTATAGGAGTTATAAGCAATACGCTATGTTCATATATGTTGTCGTCTTAACTTTAAGGATTACGCGTTGACCTTTAATTGTAATGATAATTTTATTTAAATTCATTCACGAGGAGTTTTTCTCAAAAACTAAATACCATACAACGACTCTAACCTTTAGACCACTTAGATTAGTGCCAATTTGACTTTTATCGAAAACCTAACATAAATGCCTTTATAAATTTGTATTTGATAAAATCTAATATCACTTTTGTGATAGTATTAGTATTATTTGGAGAGAGTGAATGTTATGGTATCTCTTGAACATTCTAAATACATTTACGGAACCCACTTTATTATACTAAAACAAAACATCGCGTAAGAGTCAAAGTAGTCAGGTGATTATAATTCTAAATTATTATTACTATACCTTATATTAATATTAAAAACTGTAAATACATTTAATTCAAAATTTCTAGCTAATGACACGATAACGAGGTCGTATATAAGATTATTAAATTACGGTTTATATATTTGTATGTTAAGCGTAAGGGTATTAATTTCAGAACTTATAATACGATAATGTCATTATACATCAAAATCTGTGTGTCGTACAACGTTCCTTTGTTGTGAAGGAGGTTCTATTAACGTATTTACATATAATAAACATAATATGTGTGTAGTAGAATTAAATATTTAAATATCCTGGGATTAAAATAAAAACCTAAAATTTTGTATAAACGAAGGATTACGAACTACAAGCATAGGTTTTTATTATAAATATCATTCATTCGTCTCAATAGCCGTTATGCTAAGGACGTAATTCTTCAAATAAATTAAACCAAGACCTAATTAATTTATCACAAATGCAAATTCAATCTTTTGGTAAATATACAAAATTAAGACGAATTTCTAAGTCATTTAGCATTTTTCATAATTGTTCAGATTTTCAAATATGAACGTTTATTTGTAATTTAATAGACGTCATCTATGTATTTGAAAATTGTATCACCAACTTTATGAAAAGAATACAATTATTTAAAAAATATTATTTGCTATTTTACTTTTAATATACATAATGTATAAACGAAATTAATTCTTTATTCTTAATTTTTTGTTGCCATTTTGATAGAATCAAGTAAAGATTATTTCCTTTTGTCTGGTATAGCCTCGGTATGTAGCTAAGCTACTGATCAAACTTGACATTAATCAATAAACACGAATCTATTACTATATATGTATTTATTTTTATCACTTTACAAATACATATACAGGGTGTCCGGTAATTAATGGATAACCCCGCAGGCAGTTGTGGGGGGGCAGGGGGGCAACTCAGAAAATAATAAAATAAAATTATCTGGGATTTTTTTTTTATTTTTTTTAAGTGCTAAATTTTATACCTTTGTTCAAATTTTTGAGCACAACCCGCGGTACTAATCCACGGTTATTTCCAGAGAAAATCAATTCGTTATTATTCAATTTGTAGCCGTAGTGCCCAAAAATTTGAACAAAGGTATACAATTTAGCACTTAAAAAAAAAAAGTCCTAGACCGTTGCAGATAGATTTTTTTTATTCGTTTTCGGAGTTGCCCCCCTGCCCCCCCACAAGTGCCTGCGGGGTTATCCATTAATTACCGGACACCTTGTATATACATATTGGACACAGATTAATTTACATTTATTAATTATGCTAGTATTTCTGTTAACATGACGTTTACATTTTTACATAATTAATAATTTTATGTAACTACAAACCGAGGGCATAACTTAAAGAATAATAACATCGCATCCTAGAACGAAGTTATAGATAACTTGACACTAGATCTTTTAGAAGATCTGTTGCAGGAATTGTTGAGAAAACGCCATTTTGTTCGTACTGAAAAATTCAGACCAGTACCAACTCGTAGTACTGTTTTCGCTAACCACTCGTTTTTCTTTTGTTTTTATTCGTAATCTAAAAGCAGTTATTAATAAAATGAGTAATACATTATCTGAATAGTTCAGTTGGGTGTTGTCCTTAACTCCGGTTTTAGAATGCGAAATGCGAACATAAAGATATTTCAACGAATTCGTTAACCAGGTATATAATTAATCATTTTAATGTAAAATCAAGGTATTAAAATGAACTGAATTATTTAACTAAATTTATATTACATATTGTGGTGTATTTGTAGTAACTTAATCTAATAAGGATACCTCTGGCATTAAGTATTAATATTTGATGAATTTTGCATGATGTAAGTATGTAGGTTTGTCTGTATTGTATGTATTTGGAGATTTATATAAGTATTGATAAATATGCACTATCGTTTTAACACACCTACAGTCTGTACGTTTTTAAAATCTGTGTATTTATTATTATTACTTATCCGAAATTTTTAACATAATTTATTTGTTGATGATTTAGATGTTGCAATTCTCTCTTCGGCTCTATCGACGTGATCGATTCGTAAAGACGAGCGTTCAGTCATGGCAAAGAAAAAGATTTAGGAATAATGAGCATTCATGTCAAAATTCCTAGCAGCATGGGATTATGGGCATTACCCCCCACAAGATAAAAAATCAGGGGGAGGCCTGCGTCCAGCAGTGGACCATTATTGGCTGTTGAGGTGAGGTGGGATGTCAAGATTAAAGAAATAGTTTTTAGTTAGTTAATCTACATATTTTTGACATTAATGTTAGACTCAAAAAATACTTTTTGGTTTTCTTCAATCAAATTTTTTTATATTACACTCGTAAAAGGAGAGCTATTTAGATAGTTGATCAGAATAATAATATGTTTATTTGTCAAATAACTTTTGTGAATAAAAATTCATAAGTTCATAACACTAGTTTTGGTGCCAAAATTATTAAAAAAAGTAAACCGAGTTGTCAAATAGTTTCGCATTTTATAATAAGGATTTATTATTATCAATGTACAATTTTAGTCATTCACTATCTAAATAAAATAAATGTGTTTTGTAAGTTATTTTAAAATTAATCCATGTTTTTGTATAACCAAAGACAATAAAAATTTAACTAAAAATCAATGAGTCTTTTATTTTATACACTTCAGAAAATGTATCGGCGTTGCACATCATTCCCAGCTCCAAAAACGCACGTACACTAATATTTCTCTTTCGGAAGCGCACGTGTTAAATTTTAATAGCAGTGTTTTATACGTAAATTTCGAGCTGAGCCTAAGGGGTCTATTTTCGAGATTGCCTGAAACTGGGTCAACTTCCTTTGAGATTACGCACAGCTTAATTAAATCGAGAAACCTGATCGGTACAAAGGGGATAAAGTATAGTGTTGGATTTCTCTATTGCTTTAAGGTAAATAACGTAGAACTTATATAAACTTATTAGTATATTAACATGATCTTTTTTGTGGAATAAGAATAAGAATCTTTATTGTGAACTACATAGTTGATCTTATGAACTATTATAATAATAATAATAAATAAATAATTAATAAATAATGCTGGACAATTCACACAGCATTATCTAGCCCCAAGCTAAGCAGAGCTTGTGTTATGGGTACTAGATAACTGATATACGTAATATTATACATTACATACATAGATATTTTTTATTATACATAGAAAACACCCAGACCAACGGAACAAATTTCTGCAGATCGTACACAAATTTGTTCCGAGGCGGGGATCGAACCCGCAACCTCTTGCGTCGCAGGCCCGCTCTCGCCCGCTGCGCCACTGAGGTCGACAACATTCTTCAACAGTTTCTCCTCTCGGACATACAATAATTATTATAAGAATATACTTATAGTTAAAGTAATTGAACTCAATTAATACATTTTATATTCATTCGAGAGATAAAAACTATTAGGCGATTATCAGGGGGAGGCCTGCGTCCAGCTGTGGATCATTATTAATAATAATAATACTAGACAATTCACACAGCATTTTCTAGTCCCAAGTTAAGCAGAGCTTGTTTTATGGGTACTAGATAATTGATATACATAATATAATACATAGATAGATATTTTTTATTATACATAGAAAACGACCAGAACACCCTGAACAATTGTATGCAGATCGTATACACATTTGTCCCGAGGCAGGAATCGAACCCGCAACCTCCTGCGTTGCAGGCAGACCTTCGCCCACCGCGTCACAGAGGTCGTGAAACAATGGCGACAATAATGGCTGTTGAGGTTTGAGGATGAGGTTATATGCATTTGAATCAGTCTACCTTTTTTACTAGCGTCTGTCAGTTTAGACAAAAAAAATGTCATTTATTTATTATTTATATATTAGGTACAATAAAATTTATAAATTGTCCAATTACACTCATTTTACAAAATTTCAGATCGATCTGTTCAGATGTTTTAGGATAGGATAGTTTCCTGAAAAAATCGAATAAGTCCGATAGTTACATTTTCAGAAGATATTAGAAACAATTTTTTTTATCAATAAACAAAAAATTATGAAGATACCCAGTTAAAGGTCCATATGACGTCACGCCGAGATACACTTTGTACGAGCCTCAACTCCCAAACTTAAACGCGCTGTATTTTGTAATTTTTTGTTTGACCGACATAAGAAATATCTTGTATTGTATCCAATAACTTGAAATAAGAAATTCCTAAAATTTTAGATTTCGGCAGGACTCGAACCTGCTTTCCACCCTCAGTACGGTGTGCTTAAGTTAGAGCACACCCGGCTGGTTAGCCAACTAAACCACGAAATCTTAAACCCTACATTCTTCACTATCTTCACAAAATATGTACGAATACTTTGGTATCATAAAAAAAGTGTATTACACAAGTTTTTTAAACATACCTAGTTAGAGCGAGGAGTTGAACCAAATAGTGAAATAGGTCTAAAACTTACTCTAAGTAACATTTTATCCCTAATATGTGAGACCTTCAGAAATTAATTTATGAGATACTATTAACAATTTTTTATTTATTACTATTAACATTATTCTGATATTTATTTATGTATTAGCTCCTGCCCGCGGCTTCACACGCGTCATTCAAGGTTATTTCTATCCCATGGGAACTCTCCATGCCTTCAAAGAGAAAAGAGTTAACTCTTTGCCAAGAATCAAGTGGATTAGTTGCTTAGTTAATGTTGTGTGAATTCTCCAGCATTATTTATTTTACTTAGAAACAAATAAACACACTTTCTCATTTATAATATTAGTATAGAATCAGTAAAAATCTAAAATAAAAAGAAAATGTCCATGGAAATCTGTGTAATGTGCCGATAACAAGTTTCATAACACAGTAAGTAGCTACGTCTCCGATTACGAATAAAATGCCTAGCAACAATAACCTAAAACAACCCATGAGCCATATCCCAATCCATTCCTCCATATTGTTAAATCTAAATCGGCCTGACGTCGGTACTGTTCCCTGGGGGTCGTATATCTTCACAACGCAATATTTACGAGGCAAGTTTAGCTCGTATACCTGCGGGTTAAGGTGCAGTCTCGTACGAGCGACGCCGACGTCGAGACACGTCCTTTAAGCGATATTTACGACGCAAGTTTGCCTTGGCTCGTACGCTCTGGTTATGCTCGCTATAGTACTTACCTTCGGGTTAAGGCGGCGATGGATGTGAAATGGAAAAATTTGGCTTACATATATATTAATTTACATTAACAAATTATATATTGATGTTAATTTTAAAATTATATAAAGATTTTTTTTATTAAAATTATGTAAAGATGACGGAGACGTCATCTTTATTGATAAAGCTTTGAAAAAATTACCTTATAATCTATGGGATACAAGGCAGATACCTTTTTTTCGAAAATGAAAAAAAAAAAGACTATTTTAAATACTAAGTAGAAATAATTTGTGCAAAGTACCTACCATCTGTTTTCTTTGTTTCTACAATTTTTCTCCTAAACTATCAATAACAAGATTGTTTTTAGTCATCACCATATTACATAGAAGAATACCCAGGGCATGTTTGACTTATTTCTGCAAACAAATATCTTAATAAAAAGATAATCAGCAAAAAAAAATCGCCGCTCTGCTCTGTCCCGCTCACCTGTGGTCCCGCTCCTTTAAACGCAAAATCTATCCACATCCCTATCCTATTTACAAAATGGCGTCAGATATCGCCCCCTTAGTCTAGTTATTGTGAAAACTATTTTTCCTGTTAGAGTTGGCAGTGTGAGTAGTAGGTACTATTTATAATGCCTTTTCAGTTCATAATCAGCATTGGACTAAATAGTCCACTGCTGGCCGTAGATCGGATTAAATAAAGAAACTATTACCTACTTTAACTACGGTAAAACATACAATGATCTTTATAAAATAAAACTTATCCTATCGAATAGAAGAGAGGAAGTCAGAGAGAGTTTACTCCGCAAGGGGTCCTCAGAAGCTGATGAAATCAGTGGAGAAATTTTGGTATTTTTGTAAACACAAACGAAAAATCGTCTCTACACAGCACACAAACCGCACCTTAACTAAGTAACGTTCCAATTTACTTTGCACTGTTTCCCTGCATCTAATAATTTAGCGTTAGCTGGAAATACTTAGGTATTGAAGTAATATCTAATGAACTGTGGTGTGGGGTCCCTAGTTATTGCTCTGAGGGTCCCTAGATCTCTATGGTTTCGTCTATGGTAAAGCTTAGATGAATAAATGTTGATGGCTGGTACATTATAATGCGAATCGTTTAATTTCCTGGCTCTATCCCTATTTAATCAGTAAGGCAACGCGGATTGTTGTCTATGGTAGAATAGAGAAAAGTTACGTGACTTTGATATCGAATGCGTAAATTATTTGAAAACCATCGCTTCAACTTCAACAATTTTGGCAATGTATGACGATGCAATGTCATTATTGTCTATTCTACTCTAGAGAACAAACCCCGTGCTTGGCCTACTGGTGTTTTCTAAAAATGAAAAAGTATTTTCTAAAATATTCCGAACATAAACTCAATTTTTTTAACTTTAAACTCAAAATAGTGATCTCTTACGGAGAGGAGCCGATGTCAATTAGATGCCATTCACCACTATCCAATGTAATTTAACATCCCCAAAAGCTATAAAACTAATTAAAACTTTTTAAACTTTTGCGATTTGTTAACATATTAATGATTATTTATCGGCTATTTATCGGCCACTGTAATGCGGTCGAAACGATGGGGAAAAAATTAAAAAGTACGCGATAAATACCCGATTAATCTTTAACACCTTCTAATTATCAATTCATTTTTTTGGCTTTGAAACAAAAAAAGATATACAATAATATTCTGATCGCATAATTTTTACAGTTTTCTTAAAGGTAACACCTTAATAAAATTGAGGATCAACGTTCTTTTTTAAGTTTGATGAAACTAACCTTCCTATTTTATAAAGCTCGAAGCTCCACAGCATCGGGTGTCTTCGATCACATTTTAAGGAGAGAAGCCAACACTGTCATAAAATGGAACAAGCACAAACTTCGTCCACTTAGCGTTAAGGTTGATCGTCTCGTGTTAGCGCAAAAAATATGTTTAGTCGTTTTATTATTTTCCTCCGTTTTACAACGAATAAAAATAATGGAAAAATAATTTGCCGCAAATCGTAAACTATTTTCTATGAACCATCATAAATCCAACTTTGATTCAATTGTGTTGTCGTTTTATTATAAGTAGGTACCTTTGTGATTATTGTTTATTAGTAACGTTGTTAGCACTTTTCGCCTGAGATACAGGTTTAACCTAGTTCAGGCACATGAATTATCTCTAGAATTTAAGTTATTTTTACTCTTTTGTTAACCGTTTGTCCTAAGATATTTTTGAATGAAATTATTTATATAATATAATTGTATTTTAAGCAATACGTTAAACATAGATTTTTAGCCCTTTCTCTTAATTCCCCAAATACTCCAAAGATACCAATGAAACGAATTTATTTTTTAATAAATTTAAAGGAAATGGTTTACGATTTGCAGCGTATTGCTTTCCCCCCTATTTTTCTTGTAACAACGAAAAATACATTAAAAATAACAAAAAAAATTGAATCTCGCGCAAACTTGAAACGATCAATCTTACGTCCAAAACAGTATTCTCTCAGGAGCCACGTATCCAGTGTCGTGTCGTGAACTGGTGAGAACCTGCAGACGTGGCTAACACGGAACGTCAGCGATGAGTTTACAGAAACCTGAGATAAATTTGCTGATTACCGTTCCGTTCCTTTTTGTGAACGTTTTAAACATTGAGCTCGAAAAGGGAAAATGATTTTCCTAAAACCATCTATTTTCGTTGAAATGTTTGTTTGTCCCGTCGATGCTTTGAAATATATTCAGTGACTTTAATGTTGATAATCTATTGACACAGCATTATCTAGCCCCAAGCTAAGCAGAGCTTGTGTTATGGGTACTAGATGATAGAATTAACTTAGTAAGAACATTACTTCTATGAATATTTTTTATTAGGCAAAAAAAATATCCAGAACAACAGGGACAAATATCTGCAGATCGTTCAAACACTTGTCCCCAGGCGCGAATCGAACCCGCCTACACCCGCCGCGCCACATCAAATAGTCAAAAGATAAAAGGTGACATTTTCTGATAAAATTCTTCTCATAAAACGTCTTGCTTTCCCTTTTTACCTCATACTTCCATGTATTCCGTGGCTGTTACTATCAAAAGCACTCTACAAATCCCCGCCAAATAAAATATCAAGAGAGCATTGCTCTAAAACCGCGGTAAGTGCGACTCAAGAGTCGTGCCGTTTAGCGCTCTCGACGCCCTCTGACGCCGGGTAGACCGAGGTGACAATTGGCGTTTACCCTATGTACCCTACATTTTGACGGAGGGACTATGAGCAATGCTTTCACCCTATAGTTAAGGTATAGGTTCGAATTCATTGTCCGCATTTAGACTCAAGTTGGCCCGTTGTTCTGCGTGTTTACCACGGAATCTTTACCTCCTGCGTGCGACGGATCCGCTGGGAAATACAGAAATACGTTTTATTGATATTACCAATGTACAAGTCATTTTTATAGCCTCATACCTCTAATCAACTTCGCCGGATGTCCATATCTTAATGTATATAAGTCAAAAAGTGTAAAGTTTCCGCAATTTTTTTATTAAAACTTTAATTTCGCAATACGAGAGAATAAGCATGGTTGTATTTAATATGTTGCGTTTTTATTTTTCATTCAAGTAATGTCCTGATTAATAAATAATAAGCAAAACTTGATTTTTGGGCTTGCGTTCCTCTGCCATGTCCCGCTCGTGTCAACGCGAAATCCTATTCCTATCCTTTTCACAAAATGGCGTCGTAGTAGGTAAGTACTAAAATTACAAATAACAAAAATAACCTAAAATGAAATAACGTATAAACAAATTTTATATAGCAATCAATAGAATTTAGTTCTAGAAATAATTTTAGTTCCAGGAGTTCGTCCACAGAATAGAAAATCTGCTTGCCAAAGTTTAAGTCTTAATTGAAAGCAAGGTAGACTGCCATCAGATGTTACAGAGTCTGGTCCATAGATAGATCTTTAGACTAGTAGTTTAATCTTTATTGGCAAAGAAAAGTAAAGTACTTTTTTGTAAGCGATTTGTTCAAGCCAATGAAACATGGAGCCGAATTAATTAAATTAAGTATTTCAGGAGATTTGCCTTACTGGCCGTTTAACACGACTTGCATATCGCTCTCTGTGTTTTCACAAGAAATTCTATTCATTCCGCCTCATCACTCCGCGAAATTTTCTTCAACTTTGAAATATGGATTCATTCCACGAGATCCATTCAAAAAGTAGGCGCTAGCAGTTTCAATCAATTAAATTCTTAGACGACATCCAAGATTCAATGCTGGTTATTGAAAAATTCCTATGAACCTTGAAAGAATCTCCTCTCCGAACTCTCAGTCGCAGAAACTTTAAAAATTAATTAAGGTGACGCATTGATAAACTATTGTTTCAAAATCGAGTACCGCGCCGCTTCACCCAAACAAATTTTATGCGGTCGCGCTCGACAGGATCACGCCAGAGCGGCGGGCGGCAGCGCTGGTCTAGCGTACGTGGCGCTGCTAACAGCGCGGCGGCGGCACGCGTCAACTTGATTTGCCTAGCTAGAGCATAGATAAATAGGTAAATATAGGTAGGTAAATGCAGAATATTGGCGGAAAAATTGAAGTAGGTACCTACCTATAATATATTATTTATAGGTAGTAGGCATGTGATAATCCATAATCTGTAGACGAATTTGCCAAATATAGACTTTATTATTAGTGCTTTAGGGTTGGACTGTAGTTGACGGGACGCAAGGCGTTTTTCGCCTTGCGTCCCGTCAACTACAGTAACTACAGACTTAGAAAAATTTTCACGATTTTTTTATGCATAATTAACATATGTTTTTTCTTACGGTATCGTGAAGGGGGTCACTAGGGGTGCAACTTTTGTTCAGGTCATTGACCTTAAAGTTCAATGACCTCGGCGCTAGAGGTCAAAGTGTGTCGTTCAATTTCAAGGCAAAAAAGACAGAATAATTTTCATGCTTTTTTTATGCATAATTAACATATGTTTTTTCTTATGGTATCGTGAAGGGGGTCACTAGGGGTGCAACTTTTGTTCAGGTCATTGACCTTAAAGTTTAATGACCTCGGCGCTAGAGGTCAAAGTGTGTCGTTAAATTTCAAGGCAAAAAAGATGAGATTTTTTTTACCATTTTTTTTCGGAGCTCCTTGCCTTAGCCTTCGTGGTTATTTTTTTTTTAACCACCCGTTAAACTTTCTAACGAGGGTCGTACATTAACACAGAACCGACACGGATAGGTATGGTTAGAAGGCTAAGGCAAGGAGCGAAGCGAAGCGGAGCTCCTTGCCTTAGCCTTCGTGGTTATTTTTTTTTTAACCACCCGTTAAACTTTCTAACGTAAGTAATATACCTTTCGGTAATCGACTATAGCAAAAACCAACTTTTTCCCTAAAAAGGTCATTGACCTTTAGTCCAAGGTCACTAATTTTGCCCTTAAAAATAACTAATTTTACATTTGGTGATTATTTCTAGCAAAAACCAACTTTTTCCCGAAAAAGGTCATTGACCTTTAGTCTAAGGTCACTAATTTTACCCCTCAAAACTAAGTATTTTAACATTTGGTGATCATTTCAAGCAAAAACCAACTTTTTCCCTAAAAAGGTCATTGACCTTTAGTCCAAGGTCACTAATTTTGCCCTTAAAAATAACTAATTTTACATTTGGTGATTATTTCTAGCAAAAACCAACTTTTTCCCGAAAAAGGTCATTGACCTTTAGTCTAAGGTCACTAATTTTACCCCTCAAAACTAAGTATTTTAACATTTGGTGATCATTTCAAGCAAAAACCTACTTTTTCCCTAAAAAGGTCATTGACCTTTAGTCCAAGGTCACTAATTTTGCCCTTAAAAATAAGCAATTTTACATTTGGTTATCATTTCTAGCAAAAACGAACTTTTTCCCGAAAAAGGTCATTGACCTTTAGTCACTAATTTTACCCCTAAAAATAAGTAATTTTACATTTGGTGATTATTTCTAGCAAAAAACCGAAAAGGTCATTGACCTTTACTCCAAGGTCACTGACCTCAAGGTCAATGACATTAAGGTCAAGGTCAAAGGTCAATGACCTTGAAAAAAAGTTGATATTTCCTTGCGTCCCGTCAAGTACACAGTGACGGAATGTTTATTCCGTCATTTTTAGGTTTTCGTTTTCGTAAAAATAATTCTTTCCGCTTATCTTTCCTCCCCATTTTCTATTGAACACTTGTTTACCTACTATATACACACAATACCAAATAAAAATATTACCTAACTTATTTCCTACTACAATAATGTTCTGAAGCTTCAATATAATATAGTACACTAAAGTCTAACTTATAATTTTGAAAATAATTCTGAAGTAAATAATAGTCTCGGTTGTCGTCGCACAGAGTTACAAGACAATAACCAAAACGTAGTGAAAAAATTCTATGTCTATGACCAAAACAAACAGCACGCGTCTCGCGCCGTCCGTACGTTGCGGCGTTGCCAGCCCGGCGCTGCTGTGCGAACAGGCAATCGTGCGCTCGTCGGAGTCGCAACGTCGCATCGGTGCGGCGGCAGCGCGGCCCCCACTGCGTGCTGCGGCCCAGATAGTGCCTGATCAAATTTTCTGAGCAAACACTGTAGGGTAAAAGCTAAACTAGAGAAGGCGCAAATGGATTTGATTGAGTTTTTAATTAATTACTCATGATAAACACATTAAAAAAATAACTTCTCCGGCTATTAAATAGAAAAGTGATCTGGCTATTTTATTCGTAAAAAATAATGGGGTGTTGTCGCTGATAATTGTGAGCATACGAATTATTTAACTTTTTTTTTGGTGAGAAATTTATAATTTTTTTTATAATAAAGCCGGTTACTTTTTAAAATTTTGTCCTGGTCAAAAAATTTTTCAAGATTTTCCCTTATCAATGATATTTTTAAAATTTGAATCAATATCATTGGTCCTCTTACATCGCGCATTGAAAAGTACTCGTTTTCGTGTTTCTCGGCCCGTTGCCTGGTCTTAAAGGAATAGACGGAGAAATATCTGCAAGGATTCCGAGAAAAGCTGGCGCGTTTGTGATAAGGTGTAATTCAGTGAGTTCCTTCATTTGAAGAACTTGAAGGGAATACCAAATAATAATATTTATTATTTATCGAAGTTATTATGGGAATTATATTAATAAAAATACAATTTCAGTTAGGTAGGTACCTTGTTAAGTTACGACATTTCTCAGAAGGTCGCGTTCTAGAGTGGCGACAGTTAATCGAGAACTAAAACGTCACTAAGACGGTCTTTCGTAGAAACAAATAGATAAATGTTAAGATACGTTTCGAATTTGAGATAATTTTTGCTTTTCAAACCGTTGACAACGATGAATGGGCAACAAGATAAAGATAGAATGAATTTAAGAAAAGTTTTTGTATAACTTAGAAAATGATTTCAGTGAGACCGTAATAGGTGCGTGGGGTAGAACCCCAAATTTTTAATTTTTTCAAAAATCTATCAGAGATTCTGGTCGAAATGACGCGTGACCCGAAAGCTGACCGAGAATGTTCTTGAACCCACTTCAAGAACATTCTCGGTCAGCTTTCGGTTATGTATAAAGTTAAAATATTAATAATATTTTGTAACATGTCAAAATATTATTTTGTCATATGGAAACTATGATCCAAATTGCAGTGCGCCACCCGGGCTCATGTTGAAGCTTTACCTAATTTTAATACCTTAATTGTACAACATGATGGCAAATAAAATCTTGAAACCTATAAAGGAAACGCGCCATCTGCTTTCACATCTGCAATACCCATGCAGACTTAATATGATTGCTAATCGAGTGCTTTCAGGATAGTTTGGGGAGTAAACGAAGTGGGAGGTTTTAATTGATTTTTCAATTAGCGGAACTACCCCGGGATCTTCAAGACGTAATGGACTGAGCAAAGAGTTTGGGGTGAACACATGAGATCAATGTTATTATAAGATAATTAGAATATCAGCTCTACGAATATTTCTGCTTAGTTTTTAAGTTTTTTTTTCAATATTAGTCCACTGCACACGTCCATTTTTACTACATTATGTATGTATGTACGGTCTAAAGAAGCGTTTTTATTATACTTACGTTCTGAAAAATCTGCATAGAGTTAACTTTTGTTCTCCATGAAGCATATCATAAAAATTGAAATTTTATTAAAAAGGTACTAATAAGATGACTTTTAATGCTGACATTGTTTTATCATAATTTTGTGTTTTGACATTAATTATGTAGGTACCAATATTATTAAATACCATTTTTTAACTGCTTATTAATATAATATTTTTTGTGCATGTAAACGATTTTAATATTTGTGTTGTATCACAAATACTATATACTATATTAATAAGGTCACATATGTAATGAGGTGTTTATAAAATTTCAGAAACGATTTTACCTAAGAGCAGACAATCATAATTCCGTTTGAGTGCATGAGATAGCAGTTCCATTCGCTACGAGATCAGACTTTTATGAGAAGCACGGGTTCGCTGTGAGTGGGTCATAAACAACACTGTCTCTTTTTAAACTTCTGAAAATAACATAAGTAAGGGTTGACAATATAAAACAACAAACTGGAATATTTACGATTTGTTTGTTTTAAGATTTGAGTTTTCATAGTTGAACTCAAAATCATTCGAAAACTAAAATCTTCTTCGATGGAAATAATTGGATGAATCACTTTCATTAGTTCCTCTCAATAACCTTTAGGGGGGACTTCAGTGTTCTAAATGTAGGGAAGGAAACGATTGTTTTAAAGTGTTCGTAAATGAAACACCTGGTACCAAGGTCTCAGGTTAGCGCATGATTACCTAGACGATTGAAATTTTCAGAGATATATTTCTGTTGCCGCTATAACAACAAATACTAAACAGAATTATGTTTTTACTAGATACAGTATATAAGTAAGAGTATAAGAGAGTAGCGACCATTTCTCTCCATTCCATTAACTTTATTTTTGTAAATTATTAAGTTTCTATCTATATGAACATTTACCACCTTATCTTTTTGTAAGGACACAACATTTTATTTTACGTGGGAGAAGCCACGACTCCTGAAATACAGTTTATACTAGTTCGGGAGTCTATGGATTCATTAACATTAATGTAGGTATGTTTATTTGTGTCAAATAAATGATGTATGATTTATGAATAAAATAAATGTTTACGGGGGCTCCCATACAAGAAACTGATCAAAGATCGGGCACTCTGAAATCATTATTAATTTATACTTTTTAATTTTATGGTACTGTTGACATTGACAACGTCAAATAAATTCGCTACGTTTTATTTCGCTGCGAGATGGGAAGCATTGGGGTACAAGGGAGACTCCAAGATCTTGTCTCCCAAGCCAACCTAACGTGCACGTGATGTACCCTGCTAGATAACGAACTAGGCTCTGGTGAAACTATCAACATTCTTCATAACTTGCTAACTCATATTTTACTATTATTTTCCATTACTTGACACTGGCAGAAAAGAGTCCAACCAGACTTATATTGCCATTAACTAAGAATCATCATCATCATGGGAAGCATTGACCATTACCTGCCAAAGCTAATAAATCATATCAATTCTGAAGCGAACAGAACCTATTAGCAACAGTAAAGAGATCAAACTGTCGAATTAGTTCGCTGAAATGCAAATTAGGTAGGTACCTGAGTTGGCAAGTTTGGTTAAGTTATACCAACGTGTACCTAACTTAGTAGAGCACACAAAGGCTTTGAGCACCCCACGTAGATTCTCCATCTGCTAGTCTTAGGGTACGTTTACACATCAGTCTGTTTAACAGGTCCGTTTTATCATAAGTAAGTATACCTTCGTTATTTTTCGGTGATAGCGGGTGTAGGTAGATATTGAAATATCGATCCGACAATATTTACAAATATCAAAAGCCTGATAGGGTCTGGCACGACAGTCTTATTGGCAAGCTGCCATCATACAGACTTCCAGACCTCTAACTCAACCTCAACACCCTATAATGGTCCACTGCTGGACTCAGGCCTCTCCTTGATTTTTGTTTATCTCATGGGGGGTAATCCCCCCATGAAGCCCAGCGTAGGGATTATGGGCATAAGCCCATAATCCCTACGCTGGGCATACGGGTTGGGATCGCTGTTTTGTAGTAATTTTATTCTGCAAGACGCGCTGCTGCCCACCTCCCGGTGCAGCGGTGTATGTCTCTTAGTCGCCTCTTAAGACACCCACGGGAAGAATTGGAGAGTGCTACAAATTCTAAGCTGGCATCCACAGAACAAAATTATCTATGTAGATATTTGACAGATATTACGCATCACGAAAAACATGAGCAAAAAGATAGTTTCAACTAATTCCAGATCATAAAGTTCAATGTCATGTTTTAATATCAGGTAGGTATCCAAAAAAAGGTTTTCAATAAGTATATTGAAAACCTTTTTTTGGATACCTACCTATTTATGAGTACCTACCTACTGGTAGGTACTCATAAATTCACTGATGATGTAGCATGACGCATGACTTTCAAATAAATTTTAAAACAGTTTTCAAATAAATATCTGAGCGTCGTCTGGTCGAAGCGACGTGTGAGAGCTGGTGAGTATCTGGATTACCAAACTATGTGCGCATCAGCATTACCATACTATGTGCAAAGCTTAATGGGCAATGCAGCCAGTGTCTTGGGCATGCTTCCGACTGGTATTGATATGGATCAGTTGAGCTACCTGTAGATTGTTTGCAACAGGCTCCAGTGAGCTCAATTGTTCCAATTGTAAATACTACTTTTAATTTAATTCTATTATTTGATAGTAATTTTCTTTCTTAATAAAGTAATCAGCGTAATTTATATCAATGCTATAAATATTTGTTTGGTTATGGTTGTTTTTTAGAGTTCCGTAGTTATTACTAAGACTCCGCTGTCTGTCCGTCTGTCAACAATAATTTAAAAAATAAAACAATAATAAAAGAGTCCACGTCGGTAAAAGAAAAGTGGAGGACATTGAATCATTGCACTGACGAGATTAAAACTAGGCTGATCTTGTCGGAGCAATGAATGAATTTTCTCCACTTTTCTCTACCACATTTCTCTACTAGATCAAATTTGAACTAGTATTTGCAATTGAAATAATTGAGCTGATTGCAGACTGTTGGAAACAATCTACAGGTAGTTCAACTGATCTATAACAATACCAGTCGCGAGCGTGCCCAAGACGCTGGCTGCATTGCGTCGCTGCATGGCAATGCTGATGCGTTGCGCCAGACACTCACCAGCTCTCGGGTCACGCGTCGTCGCTTTGACCAGACGCTTCGATAAAAGGCCTAGTTACCTATTTGCTTGACTTTCTTCTCATACTTTTAATATTAATTAACTTATTTAGGTAGATTTCCAACTTTGACATCTTTTTCGCGTCTGAATAATGTATTGTCTGTCTTTGGTTTCAAGTTTTCGTTGAATTAGCTGTATAATTGGATTTGTTTACGATTCCTGAGATTTGAATTATCGTGCTTCCTTCGAGTTTTGTTTAATTAAAAGACTGAAGATCTAAGAAATTAAATAAGTCCTGAAAACTTTCGATTTCGGCAGGATGATTCAGGAAAATGAGATTTTTTTTTGGGACTTAATTAATTTCGTAAAGATACCCAGGGTTCGAGGGCTTACGCACTATAATACAAAAACATTAGAACTGAAGATCTAGTTTGAAATGTTTTGCAGAAAATAACAAATTTGAATAAATTAATATCTGAATGATATTATTAGGTAATTGTTTGAAACAGCCTATCGAAATATAACATTACCTGATTTAAATGATCTCATCGCCATTTTACCAGTCAAGATTGTTTGCCCACGTATGTCGTCAAACCATCTTCGTCAACCCTCAAGAATAAACAAAAATAGAATGAAAACTTTTAATTCCAATTACGGCCTAATAGAAGAATCATAGCTCCGAATGAATAGGAAGATCAGTCACTTCGTCTGATGTTTAACCAATGATCTTGCTGCCATAGCCGACACCACCAAGACCACCCCAGCCAAGTCCGAGTCCTTTGACACCTCCCAATCCGTATCCACCCAGCCCGTATCCGCCCAGGCCGTATCCGCCCAAGCCGTATCCGCCCAGACCAAGTCCGCCAAGGCCAAGCCCGCTAACGCCGATGGATTTGACGACGGGCACGCTCACGGGGGCTGATATGATTGGAGCTGAGATGATGGGTCTGATGATGGGGATGGGAGCGGCTTTCACCACGTTGACGGAGGACACTGCAGGCCAGCCGATACCGATTCCGTTGCCTGCAGAAGTAAATTATTAGAGGGGGTTATAACTTATAACACAGATAATGATATCACTTACAATGGCGATTTATAAGTGTGTCCAAAGCGAGACGAGTGCGCAGCGAGCTTGCTTATCGATCTCGCCGCGATTAGTCAGATCGCTGTGCACTGGCCCGTTTTGAAGTCACTTGCTAATCGCCTGTGAATTATTTTCTTCTGGGAAAGCACGCTCCATCTTAGGCCACGTCTACTCTTAAATCCATAAGTGTGTTGTTGGCCAAACAGTTAGAGAAGGAAATAAATAAACGTTATACAAATTAAGTAGGTGAACTCCTAGGGTCGCATTCATAAAAGGAAATTGAATGAGTTTTTCCTTTAGGCATAATCGACGTGCGTCGGTCGACTAGTACCGTAACGGCAAAGGGCAATATTTGTATTTATATACAGACAAAGGCCAATTTTTTTACCCATGAGACTTTACAAAGAATTTTGGAAACTTTAATTTAATTTTAACACAATCGATCGACAGACCGTGCGTTGTTTTGCATATTTGAAAATAGATTTAAAATAAACATGAGTGATTGAAACTGTGCCGTAATATTGAAAAACTCAAAAATCGAATCATGGTAAATATCCCATTTTAAATGACATTAATGTTAATAACCATGATTGTTTAGAAAGTAATAAATTAATCTAAATTAATACATCACTTAAAAAAAAATAACCATGATCGTTGTAAGAGAAGAAATAAAATATCTTTTTTTTTTTTTTTTCAAAAATTGATCACCTACCCCATCCGCCATATCCGAGTCCGCCATATCCGAGTCCGCCATATCCGAGTCCGCCATATCCGAGTCCGCCATATCCGCCAAGTCCAACTCCGACGGGGTTGCTCTGCACCCCCGCGACCAAAAGGCAAGCCAACTGAAAATATTAGTTTAATAAATATTAGCTAGTCAAGTTCTGAAATCTGTATTTTTCACACCTCTGCACACCTTTATAGAATATATATTCTAGAAATGATTGAGTATTGACTGCTGGCTGAATTGCACATCATGACAACCGCTGCTCTACAATTTTAATAAAAATCTCTTTTGAAAATTTAGGGAGATCTTTATCCTGCAGCGGGAGACTCTTTTTTGATACAATAATAAATTGATTAATGCATTTACTGCCATCATCATCATCATTGGTGCGAATTGAAGCTGCTCAACGGCGTCAGCTCAAACATCGGCTCTCAATGTGTTAATTTGATCACCTTTCCGAGCCGAACACACCACAGGAGATCTTGGAATTTATGACTTATCAGGAAGATTCAAAGAATTCGAGGTTTTAAAAAACAACAGTAAAACAAACTGCTACTTACGACAATGTAGGTGTTCATATTGCTTCGAAGGTAGACGAAGTGTGCTGTGTGGATGACTCCTCAGGTTTTTATACCAGCTGCAGGTTCATCCGCACGTTAAGTGCCGAATTCGCCGGAAGCCGCACGCACGCAAGCGTGCTGCAAACTGTAGAGATCTTGCATCATAGGATTAGCATTCAATATCCTTTTTAGACTTAAATCATAACCAGTACTGCAGATTTAACCCACTGCTGGATATCCCAAAAGTTTGTTCCCATAGAAGGTTCAGCTTAGTTCAAGACAAGGTGATGTCCAGCATTTAGGCTTCACGTATTGTTTGGCTACGGTTTCCGCCCAGCGTCATTTTCAGCTAAAAATATTTAAAGTGATCGAATGTGCTAATTGCTTCAGACGCTCTTGCAGCCATTTTAACCTTCAGGGTTGATGTTGTGTTGATAGTCTTTCTCTCCGCCATGAAGACAGATAAAAAGTTTGTACGTCGACTTTCCTTTCTAGATTCACAAAAAAAATCCTTTTATTAATATTTTAATTTTATAGTAGGTATCACTTTTTTTAAAAGCTGCATCTAAACCTTCTTAACTTTCGTGATAAAGAATTTCAAAGATGTCTTTATTAACTAAGAAAATAACAATCAATGAACAGACACAAATTAAAACATAGTATAACATTGAAACAATTGAGTTAACTGCAGACTGTTGCAAGTCCAGTAGACAGAAATATGTACATATAAATAATTAAATAAATAAATATTATTTACTAAAACAAATAAGTAAGCATTGAGTTGGTGTAAGTAGCTCCACTCAGCAAGCTGACGAGCGCTAGTGTGTATAGGTAGATCTAACAGGTCCTGCTTGTTGATCTTACACAAAATCCTAGGCTAATTTGTGAAAGAGCGGTGGTTTTCAGTCAGGATCAGGAAGTGCAAATGATCCATAACAATACCAGTCGGAAGCGTCCCCAAGATGCTATGCCCCGTTTTGTATGGCAATGCTGATGCGCTGTGCCAGAACCAAACCAACGTTAAATTATAATTTCTTGTCGAGCTTCGTCTTACTGATGAGGTTGTAGTCGAGTGACCAGACTGCCACCATAGAAATAGAATAGAACAAAAATATTTTATTTGTGTAACAAAGAAGGTCATCGGCTCAGCTTTATGCTGGCGAGGCACTTATGGCATAGCAGCGCTGGATTTAAGAAGTGCCAGGATGACAGTACACGTCACATATAAAAACTCATGTAACTAGGGTAAAACCTAGTTATAGTACCTATAGACGAAATGGTAAAAAAAACGGAATTCTAAAGCGACATAGAAGGAACAAAATATATTACAAAAAAAACAACTCTACCTGCTAGGTAGGTCAATAAACATGATACCCTACGAAACATTATCAAGGCCATTGTTACAAAGTAACGTTCAAGTAACATAAGTGACAAGGCTCACTTGAATTTCAGCACAATTACCGGTTCATGAAATATTGAACAATAATTTGATATAATTACACCTCGTTTTGGCGAGCACATGATTTGTAGGTTATATTTTGAATAATCATTAACGCATTAGCATCTCATTTTGTTCACTTTGTTTCCTTTGTTTTAGGCAGTATTAGTAATTTGTTACTTACCCGAATATTAATGAAGTAAATCTTCATAATATCCTACTAAAATTATAAATGCGAAAGTTTGTGTGTTTCTGCACGATCAACGCCAAAACTACTAAACGAATCGGAGTGAAATTAATAAATTATGTACCTAATTTCACATAAAAGCTTTTTGATTCTCGCTATGGACCAAAATCCATAGGTAGGTAACTACTTTCCGTTGACCTAGAATCAAGATATTCGACAAGAAACAAGGTCTTATAATTTGTACGGAACCCTAGCTCAGTGCGCGAGTGGACTCATACTTGACGTTTTATTGAAAATGGAACTGAAAGAGCAAATCGAATGTCAGGATCACAGCCGTAGTTCCTGATTATTTTTGAGTTTATCGTGACAGCACTTTTTCCAGTTCAGTCACTCCAGTTTTCTTCAGGAAAAGAAGTGAAGAAAGTGCATCATATTAATATGAACGTACCGAAACAGTTGGTTCATATTGATATGAGTACTTACCTACCTACGTATAATTTGATAGTGAGGTTAGGATACGTGGGTGTACTAATATTAGACCGTCCTAAAATAACAAAACCTAGTTTGCTTAGTTTGCACCTTCGTGTGCATAGACCTTACTTTAATGTTAGTTAAATAAACCAGAAATAGACTCCGATTATTTGAGCCTCCTTTTTGAAAATATCCTGTCCGCCCCTGCTTCGCACGGGTAGTTATTTTTTCGTCAATTTTCCAATGTTTTTAATATTTCTTATTCTATTCACAGAGAAATCCAACAAATCAAAAACCATGAAAATCGGTCCCGACGTTCTTAAGTTATAAATGGTGTAACTAACACGACTTTGTTTTATTAAAATTTATAGACTAATAGATAATACTGGATAATTCACAGAGCATTATCTAGCATCTAGCTAAACAGAGCTTGTGTTATGGGTACCTACTAGATAACTAATATACTTTATACAATACAAAGATAGATATTTTTTTTGGACTAAGAAAACGACCATTTGTCCCGAGGCGGGAATGGAACCCTCAACCTCATACGTCGCAGGCGAACCTTCGCCCACCGCGCCACAGAAGCTGTCAAAATAATGACTAATGTAGTAGGTTACTTAAAAATGAAATCATCAACTCAAAAACCAACAACTTAATATGGAAAAGGATTCTTTTCACTTCTATCTGCTGAACGCGCACCTGGCGGCGCGTCAGACGCGGCATTCCTTGAAGTCAACGAATTTTCAAAATCTTTAGGTATATGAAATATTATGCAGCAACGCACACCTATCGGCAGCGAATCCGTGGCATTTCACTAAAATGGCAAGAGGAAATGTAATGATTGCAGGCAATGCCTGCTTGCAGCGCCGATACGTGCGCGCTCACCTTTACTTTACCTTGGTGTTGTATTTATTTGGGTAAAATAATTCTCAATCTCTCTCTCTAAAAAGATTAAAGTACTTAAGGCGAAGTACGTTCGTATTTTCGAGACAAGGACGAGCGAACACCGCGCAGTGAAAGCGAGAAAGGGACGCAAGAGCCGGCCCGCGCGCAATTTCACTGCTTTTTATTTATAAATTTGTTATTGCTCTAAAATAATACTCTTTCGCAAAAAACTAAAACCATAATCCTCTAAAGTGTTTAGTTAAGTATTTTTTAGACAATATTTCATTCAAATATGTTAAGTAACGAGCAAATGAAACTAGTTTTCCGTAGTAAAAATGCAAAATTTAGAGGAAGCTTTGCGATTTTTTTCTATCGAGTCAAGTTGAGTCAATCGTGTTTCGGCTCCCATAACTTACTAACGAAAATCCTAAACTTTTGATGCTCATCAAAAAAGATTTTAAAAAATTATGTTTTCTTGCCTTAAAACTGGTTTTCCGTCTAGGCAAAACCTGAGTTTTGGGACCTACTTCAGCTTAAACAAAAATCAAAGTGACCATTATTACCTAGTTTTACACAATAGGTATGTAATTTACCATTTCTGATGTGTTCATAAGTCCTTTAAGGTCTAAAAGAAATGAAGCACTTTGAGTTATTAGTTTTTTATACGATAGAGAAAAACAACAATCGCACTTTAAATTATTGGATTTGATGGAAGTCGTTTGTCGTAGGGTGGATTCGACCAAGGTAGTGTTTATACTAATGTATAGATAAGTATAGGTAGTTCATGTTATACGAGAGTAAGGTAGTGTTATATATAACACTACCTTACTCTCGTATAACATGAAATGTGGACGAAACCACCCTTAAATATTTTACGGAGATAAAGCATTACACAGACAGAACTACCTATACTTATCTATACATTAGTATAAACAAACTCACAAACTTTACCTCTTTATAATATCAACACTAATATTAAAAAGAGGAAAGATTTGTATGTAACGAATAAACTTAAAAACTACCTACTGGATCAAAAATTCAAAAATTCTTTCACAGTTAGAAAGTTTTCTATTCAGGGAGTGACATACGCTATATTTTATCCCGAAATTCCCAAGGGAACGGGAACTACGCGGTTGAAACCGTGAGGCGCTGCTTTTGAGAGGTAATTCTGGATGTATAGAACCGATTAAAAAAAAATATTTTCTTTAGAAAGCCACGTTATTTGTAAGTGACACAAACAAAACAAGTGTGAGACAAAGAAAAAATAAATAAACTGGTGCAGTAATGGAAAAAGAGCTACCACTAAATAAAAGATAATAAATAATAAAAGAATTCCGTCACGGTTTTTATCCTTCTCCAGACAGCTTAAAACTCTGTCTCTGCAAAGATAAAGTTTATTTTTGAAATAGAAATAGTAACGGTAGAAAAGCTCTCAGGGGAAATAAGTGCATCGCAAATTGTTTTGCGAAATGTGTTGCTATTTGAAATTCATTACCCGGAGCATACTGGAGCGCGGAAACACGGCGACGCGAAATGTCTAACAGATGGTTTGGTTTGTGGGACATTTAAATAAAGCTTTGAAATATACCTACTTATTGAGGAGGAAACATTGCTATTATTTTCCTTTATCTATCCACACTTTCTGTACCTACATAGGTAGGCATTTGTATGTCTACATGCTATTAATTAGGATTATTACCAAAGTCTCAAGAGCGATGTGCTCAGCCGCAACGTCTCACGAAAAGTGTTTCCAACGTCTCACGAAAGTCAGAGCGTTGTGATTAAATAATCTACATCATCTAATTATTAGTTAACCTACCTGTAGATTGTTTGCAACAGTTTGCAGTTAGCTCTGAAAAAATAGCTAAGCTAAAAATTGTCTTTTTCAATAGTGACTATCCCTCAAATTATGAAATAATAACATTATGATTTTCAATGACTGCTGTGAAAAATGACAGTTACTGTCATAAGTGGCCCTAATCGTCAGAAACGCTTTTGGTATGGTAAAAATACCGGTTTAGTAAGAAATGACAGGTTAATAAGCCTACAGTATTTTAATAACTTATTTGATTTGAGTCAGTGCAAGCCTAAGTAAATCAAGGCTGACCATTACTCGGCCAATGTGGATTATTATACCCCGGTATACTATAGATAACATTGTCGTGACGACATTCTGCTTACGGCTTCGCATACGTCTTTTCAGAATAGACTAGTTTATTATGTTAATTTTAGGTCTTAAACTACATCTGTGCAAAAATCCGCTCCATCCGTTCAGTACCTAGTTTGGGCGAGGTACAAAATTAAATATCCCTGCGACTGTACGTAAAAAAACTAAAAATTGTTTATTACAACACTTTAGTTTGAATTAATGTAAATTAATAATGATAAAAATAATAATAACTAAGGTTTCGATAATTTTATTTATAAGTAGGTATTTATGTTAAGAAATGTTAATTCAGCTTATAAAACATTAATAAAAAGCTTATTTACACAGCTTATTTAATTTAGATTTTGAGTAAAAAAGTTGGTTTACGTCATGCCAACGCATCAAGCTCACACTCAAGCTGTTTTCTTTTGCGTGACGTCAGACACAAATACAATTGAGCCTTTTCTATATTGTTTATCATAAAAGTTAAAACCTAACTAACCTAAAGCCTTTTCACACCCACTCGGTATTCGCTGTATGTTTGAGTTTCGCTCGCGGATTTCGCGCGTTTCGCGTGGTCCGTCATTCTCACAGAGCAGGTCATTCTGCAATGTATTTTAGTGACAGTAGGATTACCGCATTTCCTCTTGGATTTCGCTGAATACCGCGTAGGTATGAAAAGGTCATTAAAATAATATTTTGTGGAATTGATTCTATGATATATTTTTGTCTTCGCAGACTCCTGGCTCCGGAGGGATGGTCAGGGTGTTGGTGCCATGCTTCAAAGATGGATTCTCTGGATGATCCTGCAACAGAAAACAACTTGATATAAGTTTATAATTACGAAGAGCATACTGAGTAATGTCGTTATTGAATTTATCTATTTGAAGGATTCATCAAAAAGATTAAAATACAAGCCAGGTTTTTCCGACAAAGTAGAGTTAATGCTGAAAAAGTTATCAAAAGCATTAATAAGATTGGTTTGAATGGTTTCACTGGAGCCTAGGCATTGCTTGGAGTCGACACCGTAGGTCCGTAGGAAGGGATGTTTCCGATTGGTATTGAAATGGATCATGTGAGCTAGATTGTTTAAAACAGTCTGCAGTAAGCTTAACTATTGTACTTAATTGTAAATACTAGTTCTAATTTCTTGAATTGTAATTTTAGTGTACTCACATATTCAGCTGTTCGGTCCATGTGCATAGATTTTACCATTTTCTGGGCTCTTTTCTGGGCAGAGGCCGCCCTCTGTTGCAGAATCTGAAATTAAATAAAATTAATTTCGGTAAGAAGTGTATAAAGTAAGAAACAAAAGAGGTGAGGAAAAATAAAAGGCATATCTACAATTAAGGCGCATACACCACCTAAACTAGCGCCACCACCTACTTTATGTTATTATTCTGTTTATCAAAGGAATTTTCAAAAATCCATCTTCCAGTTTGTGTTACCTATCATAAAGCTTTTTTTAATGCCTCTGTAATAGTTTTATTCTAATTTTAGTTTTATTTTAGTTTAGGAAGAGACACGAAGTTGCCCTTGGTGGCCACCAACATCTATTTTCGTATCTCTTCCTAAACTAAATAGAATAAAACTATTACAGAGGCATTAAAAAAAAGCTTATGATAGGTATCACAAACTGGAAGATGGATTTTTGAAAATTCCTTTGTTAAACGGAATAATAACATAAATTAGGTGGCGGCGCCACTTTGGGTCCGGTATGGGCCTTAAAATTGTAGATGTGTACAGAAAAATAAAAGGCATATCTACAATTAAAATTGTAGATGTGCCTTTTATTTTTATGTAATATTTCGCAAGGTAAATAGACTTCTGGCTTGAAAATACATATTAAATATCAAATCAAATATCATTGACGTTTATTTCTTTAGGCTTACAAAATAAGCACTTAGACAAGTCAAATCAAAATCCCAATAGATTCGCTGGAATTCCAAATTCCGCTACAAAATTCTTTCTTCTGTAGAACAGCTAATACAGTTAGTTGGAGGGGTCATTTTAGTTTTTTTGCTTTTACTGGCTTAGACTATGATTGTGTTCAAATGAAGGTCTATTCTTGACAAAAAACCTCCTCGGTAGACGGCCTCGATGCTTAAAGCTCTCATTAATCCAACGCCGCCACCGCACAGACCAAAAACCTTCATTCAAATATGGGCTTATGTACCTATGTATCTTATACATTTTACATACACAAAACGGCTTCCCACAAGCTTCAAACAAGTGGACCGTGATCTGTCTGTCACCTGCAGGCCCATCCTATAATCTCATTTCCAACCTCACTAAGCTAAATCCGCAGTGAGTTTAAAGTTTTGTTTTCTGTAAAACTCGGCAGCGCCTCGGTGACCAGCGTGGTAATGTTATGAACTAAGTGAAATTTGGATATTATTGCTGAAGAATGACATACATTTGGTATTCTGTTAGGAAATTCACAAATCATCTTGATACTTGAAATTCGAACTTACTTGTCAAATAGTGGTTTACAAAGGAGCGATCGAATTCGGTCACTTGAGTGAATTCGAGTTCGAATACGAAATTTTACTGAATGAATCTTCTGATGCCGTCAATGTGAAATACATCTAAATGTTACGAGTTTAAATCCCATATTTGGTTGCAATTTTTTGTATCGCTTGGTAGCAGTGATCTTTTGACTTGCGAACACCTTTATTAGTTATATCATATCCAACCACATCCACAGAAATGCTAAAACGAAGCTGTCAATCACCAAGAGTCCTTCTAAGGTACTTCAAGAAGCTGGGCTGGTTAGGGCCTGGTTAGGCAGGGGATAATGCACAATACACCCCCATGCGAGATGTCAGTGCAAATCCCAGTTTCCCCACTTAGAATTAGAACACCATTATTCTCTAAGCTAATCACCGTCTGCCTCCTTAGTTCAGCCTCAGCCAGCTTCTCTTCAATATGCGGCAGACTGATCTCCGGCTGTATCGGCTGCAGTAACCTCTGCAGGCGGGGGGGAGGGGATTCTCTAGTAGCCCCCTCGAACTCTTCCAGGGGAATCTCGAAGGCTATCGCTGGAATGGAATATTAGTATTGGTTAGCTTTCGAAATTTGCGTATGCTTATAATAGGGTCACTATAATGCACGACAATTTATTGTTGTTTTGTCTTTTCATAGGAACTGTTTTTATGCGATGAAATATAGCAAGATCTAGACCTACATCTATGCAACATTTCAACATGATCCGTTGGCCTGAAGAAGTAACAAACATCCATTCATCCATTCCCACTTTTGTATTAATAATGAAATATATTAGTGTCAGCTTGCTTTCAACTATTTAAAATTTTGTACTCACGAGGTTTCGGTTTGACCGGCGTGTCTGGCAGCACTTCAGTAGGCAGGTCGTCATCATGATTCCCATGCCCATTGGTCCCATTCCCATTGACTCCATTCCCATTGGCCTTAGCATGGCCATTAGCTGGGTTATCCTGGGATCCCACTGCATTGCTTGATGTGCCGCAACCCATTTTAGAGTTTAATGGAAGGTACAACAGTCCATTTCACTTTGGGAATGTTTGTGCTCAAGTCACTGGTTTCAAAAGTATTTGATTTTAGAATCACTCATTATTATTTTTGATATTTATGCAGATGAAATAAAGTCCATTTTATTGCACACAAAAGCTAAGGGCTTTGATTGATATCAGTTGTTTCGAATTCAGCCTTAAATTATTCGAATTTCGAATCGCTCCGTCACGTTACCCAACCTGTGCCTATACCCAACATAACCAAAGAAAACCGTCTTTATAGGTACACTTTTCAGTTCTAACTCGTCGATCAAAAAGTATTTTTTATTGTTATAGTAGCAAGGCTCTCGGTTTTACCTCTCTATTATCAGAGTAAACTCGTTCCCAATACTTGGCCTAAATCCCTACTAAATTGTCCCACAGTTTCCAATCAAAAGCTGACCTCAATTCCTCTGAAATCGGCCCCGACTCATCGCCACCATTAACCTGAAAAATGTAATGGAATTAATTGTCCCGAGGTGTTTTCCATCGCCGGGAGGATAAAAGGCCCAATTTGTCACGTGGGGCTGATAAAGCGGACTCTTGTAATGAGCTATCGAGCGTTGTTGATGGAATAAACGTTGGAAATTTTAATCCAGCACTTAGCCTACCTTGTATGCAGTTCTGTGCTAACGTGAACACACACTCACTCACACACTACGTCGACACTGGTTGGTATAAAGATTAGTTAGTTACACCATCATGATTCGCTTATTCCCAGAAGTTTTGTGCTGTAGTTCTGAACATAAGTAATGTAGTTTTGGAATGTATGTTATTCTTTGAGTCAAGTGTGAATAAAGAAAATAAGACTATCCTTGTCCCAGGAGTTCTGTACATCAAAAATATAATAGAATTGCAAAAATCTCAAGTAATGAAATTCAGCAAATGTCAAAATGAAAGCTGATGTCAAAAATGACAGGAGACGGAACTAGACAGAATTAGTGGGACAAAATTTGTACCAGTAGTTCTGCACCGAACTACAGCACAGGACTACTGGGACCAAGCGTTAATTTTATCGCATTCTAAAATTAAGATATAAACGAAAATAAGATAGATCACAATATAAACAAGACACGTTATTTTGGAGTCTCATGAAATAGATTTATTATTTTAATCAATATTATACCACAGACTCTTGATTTCAAGTTTGTTGTACCTCAGCATTTCACCATCACCTCCAACAGGAGGTGATGGTGAAATTCTAAACATAGTGACCGCAGTTCGTTTAGGAATATTAATATTAGCTAAAACTGCAATTCTAAGCCAGAACTTGTATGGCGAAAATTTTATCTATCCCCACAACCAAGGAACATATATACCCTAGGCGGGAAGAATAACTACTCCATACAAATTTTACGAGGAAATTTTTTCCTTACCGACCGGCGCCATCTATATATCGCCCTCGAAAACTAAGTAGAAGCTAGGGCGGGAATTTCAAATATTTAAAAGTATAGTTACCTACTATATTGCATTTTATGCATAAGTACTACAGTGCGGTTCTCGATAGTTTCCTACTAGATGGGCAATTTTTGCTCAGCAATAATTGACATTTATAAACAGAATCACTATCGAGAAACTCAGTGTACTTATGCATAAAAAGCTAAAATTAATATAATAGAGCTAATAAAACAAAAACTAGTATTTTACTTCTTTATTTAGTATGATAAAAGTTATTATCCTAATAACATACATTCATTTGGGCTAACATACATTATGCCCAAATGAATGACATTATTGACTAATTTCAGCATAATGAACGAAATAAAGAAATGGTATGATTATTATTAATGTCTGGGGGCTCTGAGATATTAGACTAACCAAACCATTCATAATAAAACAACATTCATAATAAGAAAGCACTCCCATGTCTGGACAGCAGTTGGTCCAGCTTCGATACATAGTTACTCAATGTCTTTTATTTATGCATAATTATGTTTATTTTTCTTTTTAATGCAGACTTGCATGCTTCTTCAGAATACATTCTGTTTTTTAATATGCAGTATCTCTTAATAATAATGTGGAAGACACTATTTATTATATAATTGATATTTAAATCTTTGTGCTCCAAGCAGGAATCCAGGAAGTCATAATTCATAGTCTTTTAACAATTGTGTTATTTTCATTTTTATATTTTCATTATACGCCTCTTTTTCTAAAAATATATTTATTAAGCTTGCACTTTTTTCAACACAATCAATTAGGCTCTTAGAGGCGTATGTAAGAGATTTTTGCGAATTCATCGCGAATAAACTAAATCAGAGTCAATATCTCACACCACAACACCGAGTTTATTATCTCACAATTACACACTTATTATCACAAAAACAAAGCCACGGAGGAGCAAGCTCGACTCAACGTTATCAATTTAGGTAGAAGAGTATGGAAATAGTTTATTTAATATAAATAAACATTATTACAAGATAAAATGGTGCACAACCGGCGGCAGACATTTTACTTGTAACGAACGTTAACGAACGTCAAACTCGTCAATCGTCATAGTCATATTTCATCTCTTTTCCTCTGATGTTGTCGTACCTTTCTTGTTTTCAAGCCCGCCTACATTGTGTTCGTAGAACAAAGTTGAGACCGCCTGCCCACAACAACCAATGCTATTAGGTTATAGTGCAACCGATGCACCGAAAGGAGCTTCAAAGCTGAACTGAAATAGAAAGCTTGGTGTCAGCTGTCAGTTCTCACGATAATGCACTTGACAGATGCCAGCTGTGCCCTGGGGCTTTCGGCCCTGACATCGCAGTCAATACTTTTAATCAGTGAGTGAGTTGTGGTATGGTTTGAAATATTTGCGATGTTTATTAATTTTAAAATATATTATATTTGTCCGGTATTTTGAGACACAAATATTTGTAATAATTTGATACAGTATCTTGATACTTGACATCTGAGATACTTGAGACGTATTTGTTTATTTATAAAGATACCTACACCAAAAACATATATTTAGCATATAAATACATAAAATAAAATGTTAACGTGAGTTAAGTTCTTATTATGGTTATAAAAGGCAGATAAAACATTCAATGAACTTAGGTATTTGCTACTATTTAACAATTTGAGATTCATTTTACTTAAAAGTAAACCTACCCAATCCTGTCCATAACTTTCCTAGTTTTAATTATTTATTGCGAAAACGTTGTTCTTATATGTTTTCCTTTATTTAATCAAAAATCCACAAAAACTTTTTACGATCGTTTATTCCTTTTTTAAAAGTTTCGGTATCTACGAATTCTGTAATAAAGCCAGGCTGACAAAACAGACAACAATTTTCAAAATGGCCGCAGCGCGGTGGACTAACTAATGTTAACAATTTTTCAATGGAAGCAATGTGTTCCGAGGGGGCAGTCACACATTGAGATCACTTGGATGGAAAATGTCAACCGGACAATCCAATTTAGAATAGTCTAAGATAATTTGCATACTTTCTCCTTTCAACTGAGGTGAGTTTTTCTTGCTTAGGGTTCTAACGTAGGTAACGTAGTAAACTTAGAATTTGTTATGGACGCTTTCCATATAGCATTTTGAAATTTTTGCTAAAGTCCCGGGTTTGAATTCTACCGCGGGACAAATATTACAAAATAATTTTGGGTACAATTTTGTTTGTAAGAAAGCAGAACGTTACGAATATTGGTGAGCTTGTTTTAATTTTTCAAAAGAAAGTGGATCTGCCTACAGATTAAGTTTATTTAGGAATTTTTATAAGGCAAATCTGTTATTAACTATGCATCTATTTAATCTATTGATATTAAAATAAATGAAAAATATAACTAAAATCTACAATGAACAACATTGTACCTAGATAGAACCCAACAAAACATAATTTCCTTTTCCTTCCGCCTTGCGAAGTACATAATTTCCTGAGATAGCTCCCGGTGAGTTTCAGCCGGGCCTGGCCGGATGGATTGTCGGCAATATTTCCTGATTACCCTCCGCTTGCAGAAAAACATTGAATATACAATGTTACTCTTTGATTGTTTTTTATTTAAGGTCATTGAATTTTGTATTTAGAGAGACGATTGTTTATTGTTTATGTGCCCGGTGATTAAAAAACAGTTACTACATTTTAAGTTTTTAAAAGAAATTTTTATAAAATAGTCAATACACATACAGAATATAAATAAATAAATTCAACAAAGATAAAGTGATTAATAATAACGTTCACAAAATGAAAAAGTAAGTAACTTTTTTGCTATGAAATTATTGAACACATAAAGGGTTTGCAGTGTTTTCGACAACATTCTAAAAATATTAAACAGCCTTTAGTATTTATAGCCAAATTTCCAAATTTACGAATGTAAGATTTTTGAAAGTCCGTCAGTAAAATTTGTTGAAAATATTTTAGATGTAAGTACCCAAGATCCAGTTTCGGATCAAATGCAGTACGCGCTCTAAAGATGCTTTTTGGTTTCAATTTATCAAAACTTAAGAGTTTGACAAAAACTACTGTGAAAGAATAATTTTAATATAAATGCTACACCCTTGCTACGACGACGCCGTAGCTACGGGTTTAGTGCTACGATACATGCTACGTCGTAGCATTGGATTTCAAAATAACAGTATAGAAAAACGGGATTGGAAAATTAAAAGCCCTAACCATCCACGCTGTATGTTTCTTTGTTACGTCATCGCTGTAGCAAGTAAAAGTATAGCTTGGAAATACAAGATTGTCAAAAATCAATTTAAATTTCGAGAAGTCTTTGGTCCTGTCCGACTCAACTCAATAACTTATTTTCGATTGTGCATCAATTTCTATGCAACGAGAATTATCAACTATATTTACTCAGTTCTACGAAATTTATCACTTGATAGGCCCAGTTTTAAGGTACCTACAAAATAAACAAAGTCATTAGAAATAATTACTTTCACATAAATTTTCCTTTCGTCATAATCCAACTTCCACTAGCGGTTACAATTAATTCACTAAAGTGCCAGGCCGAGAGTCGAACCCGCGTGGCGTCGCGGCCGCATCGTTGCTCAAACTAGCGCGATTAGTGTGGATTACATTCAGACAGACTTTTTCCATTCTAACCCCTGACATGAGCTTACTGCGACTTATAGCTTTGATACTTTTATTGGTTGAGGTATTAATTATCATTGATTATTGATCCCGATGACCGCAAAGGGGAAAAATAGACAGTTAACATTCCGGGTGGTTAATTGAACAGAGTGAGCAAAGCGAACGAAGTTTTCAGTGGCAGCTTAGGTGATTTGGCTGTATAAAGAAAAAGTCACTTCGAATACCGTCCAACCGTTATCCGATATGCGTGAAATTTTATTTTGCGTGAAATTTTATTGATACCTACTGATGAAACACGTGATATATGGTGGTAATTTATTGGAGTTTTGAGTAAAAATTATAAAATTCAATCAATTAAAACAACTTTGGTCTAATGTGAAACTTTTCATACCATTTTGAGTTTACCTATACTTAGGTACATTAGAAAACAGTTAATATTATTTTTATAGCTTGTAAAGTTTTTAAATTATCCGAGTTTTTATATGTACGAACCTAAGTCGGATTTTTCATTGCATACTCGGTGCATTCATTTCAGAAGACCTACGAAACCTAAGAAATCAGAAGAATGAAACTAAAACGGTCACGATGATTCTTGTTACGGGCTAACTACTAGCTTTTGCTTTAATACCGCCCCTTATTATAGTTAGTCATATTATAGTCATAATGTAGTCTTATATATATGTGGGTTTGACCACTTCATTTATCGGGCTTCTAAGAAAAGCTTAGGTGAGAGTAAGTCGTTAAAGTTAGGTAATACTTAAGTTCCAGGGAATACTTTCTACAACAAGGCTTAAAATTGGATGAAGCTGATTACACAATCTTCAATTAGTTAGATAGAACATAGTGTCAAAGCTTTAAGTTTCAAAGTAAAGTATCAAGACTTGCCGCCCGCGTACATTCAGGAGCACAAAGCTTACATACAAATTACCATCGTGAATACAGGCTGACCTACTGGCAGGTAAAAGCAATAGAGTGGATTTTTATGGAGAATATTAAACCATTTTCATTTTTATACGTTGACATCTTCATCAGCATTAATGGGTATTTGTTATTGGCTACCAAACCATCACAATACGGAGCAATATTTTACAGAGCATAACTAAAAATGTGTCCTGCATTGCACTTATATTTAAATATATTTATTCAAGAGATAAATAATTTACCGGACTAATTTATTTTACTATAAAACAATCTTAGTTTGACGAATTCATTACGGATGTAAGCCGGTTAACTACAAATCTTATTTGTGTTGGAAGAACACCACCGTGTCATCCCTTAACGAGGGACTTCGTTGATGTTCTTCCAACACAAATAAGGTTCGTAGTTAACCCGCTTACACGTAATGGACTAATTTATATTAATTGTTTATATAACCCTTAGGCTTTCCTGTTATTTAGTAAAAATGTTAAGGTAAAGGTAAAATTTTAGCTATGAATGCTCATGTGCTTAAAATTATATCGGAAAATATTCGAACTTAAGGCCAGACACGAGGTAAATTGTTATTTTTTGGTAGCTTATTAGGTAAGCGACTTGCTTTTCGTTTATAGTCTTAAAAAAGTAACTTAAAATTGAGACAGTAGAGCCTCCGGGGAGATATTATATAAAGACTATAGAGTCTTTCCAGTATTAAAGAGCAGTTTTAAAATCCTATAGGACCACTGCGACTCCACACCTCTCAGCAGTCAATCACCAACACCTCCATTGATTGCCACTACATAATGCAGGAACCACCCCCCACCCCCCCGCTCGCGTCCTCTAATTGTGTCAGCCAGCTAACGCGGAGCTGGTAGATAAAGGCTTTAGTTTTTGAATTAAATTCGTAGAATTACCATTTTACGCGATACAATAATAGAATATGTATGTGTATTATGTACTGACTAACCACTCGACGCGAGGGACCGACGACATTTTAGCGGTCACAGAGAGTCGATGGGTGGAGGTGGCTCAGGGGGCCTCTCTCTTCTTAGTCACCGTGTTTTTCATTACTGAAGGTCGTGCCCACTTGGAAAAGCCTTTGTTGAGAAATTGACCAGCTGCTTCCAAGCCACACTGTCTTCGGCTTGTCTGAGAGCAGTCGTCACTGGGAGTCCCGTGATCTCTTTCACAATGTCAGACCAGCACCTTGGTGATGATCGGCCTCGTGGCCTTTTCCCATTTGCCTTGCCCACAACAACCAGTTTTTCTCAGGCGGCCTACTCGAAACAAAATCGAAATTTATGATTTGTTATGAAACAACGATCACGAACTCTGGACACTTGCATGAGGTAGCGTTTGAACGAAAACGAATCAGAAAGTTCGATTTTCGTTTTCACAAGTAAGGCCCAGGACCGCTAATTTGTGGCGTATGGTCGAGGCATAGTGTTCGTGTGTGGGCTGCTCTGATGTAGGTATGTATATTGTATGTAGATGTGTGGATGGATATGTAGCTATCCAGCAAATCAGTTTTATCTAATCCGATTTTTAGCCCCCCCAAGAAGAGGAGGGTTGACGTGTTTGCGTGTCGTTGCTGCTCCAAAACGAAAGAACTATTTTTGAATTAACTTCTTCTGATGTGACAGCTTTTGGGTTGTTTTGCTATTCCTTTGATCAGGTATGTTCTATAAGTCTACTTCTATTCTTTAAATTGAGAATTGTGACGATTGTAACACTGGGCGATATTGTCAATAAAAAAAAACAGCTATATTTTGCTGATAAGAATGTGTACATAATTCAACTTCGAAATATTACGAATGAGCCAAACATTTTGATTTCACAAAACCAGCAATCTATCGTTAAATCTTACTGAAGTGTGAATGTGGGGCAAATGTGGAATAAATTTGAAAATCATTGAAAATCTTTTACCTAATAGTTTTCTTTCTGTGATGTGGGTGTTTTATCTCGGTACTAGTTTCAAAGTCCCTACAATCGTCAGGGGTGTTTGTTTTTTTTTCTTTCCTTCTTTTGTTTTATGTAAAACGAGAGACTAACAGACACAGGTCTCAGTAAAGTGGTGGGCATAGAGTAAAAACTTTGTTGTCTCTGGTATGTTTGTGCATGACGATAATGTTGTGGCTACATTATCGATTTTAATAATTGTTAGTGTCATGGCGGGTCGCGTGGGTTTATAGTCTTCATAGGTGTGTGTGTCACCAATTAGTTTTATTAACTATATTTACTTCATTGTTTAAAACGAAGTCAAGAGACTTACCAAATTTAAGATTGATCGCTTTGAGCTTAAATTAAAATTGTCAATGCTTTAGATCTCAAAGCTTGTCTAGTCCTATTGTAGTTGAACAGACGCTTATGATTATGTTATGTTATAAAATAACAGCGCCTTTGCCACTCGCTGAGCAAACAGCCAAGTTTGCTGAAAACGTCGTCAAAGTAAATATTTAGTAAAAAACTACAATTTTACAATATCGCACAGGAGAGCTTAATATTTGCAGTAAACATTGAGCGCCTTTGAAAGCTCTTTGAACGTTTAACTACCTGAGCTTTGAATCTTTAATGCTCTTGATAGAAATATTGTAAAGGAGGAAAATTATTAATAAATACGTATTTGCTTTTAATACTTTCTCTAGCTCTTGTTTGCCTATTTACAGTAGCCAGATTTGTATCATTAATGTTATTTTTGTATTATATTCCTTTGCGGCATAATGTCAAATATTGTATTTTCTGATTGGGGTTCAACGTGTCATGGTAGATTGCTGTATTTTGCAGTTTTATTTTATCAATTTATTATTAATCTCGATTTAAATAAAAAATATAATTCGTGTTTTTTATGGTTCGGGTATATGTATACATAATTTAAGAAATGGAATAAAGTCCCAAAAATTTTCGATTTCGGCTGGAAAAAAAAAATATTTTTGGGACTTTATTTCATTTCTTAGTGATACCCAAAGTGCGGGTAAGCACTATAACAGAAATCCTTATACATAATTTAATGATTTTTAGTTAATAATAAGTATAACGGAGTAGGTATTTTATTTGTTAACTTGTATTGTGTTAATGCCAGTTGTAAATAGAGCTCTTAAACACAGACCCAAGCCTAGGCTACTAGTATATTATTATTATATCTGTGGCTAGGGCTTCTAAATACACGAATCGCTGGACCGTTTCTACATGGTTACCTACCTTCTAATACTTTCCACTACCGGTGACTGAACTAGAGTTTCAATTAGCTGATTCCATTTCTTCTCTGTCATATTGTAGAATTGGTCTACCGTCAAACAACCGACGCGACGCTAGCGTTCTGCGTAGACAATAGGCGCATCGGAAGATCAACAAGAAATATCTACGGACAGTGCTGCGACTGGCAATGAGAGTGTTAAATCATCCATTTTATTCCCATAGTAGTAGTTGAGTTGAGTCGCTTGTGGAGTACCAGCGTGTGTACTTCAGGAGCAGTTCTCGATAACGGCCTGCCATGCTCTATTGGGACCGATCTATCATTATAGACAGGACTATTCTTGGAACGGAAGGCTGTGCTTGCTGATGTCACCATACCACACGATGTCGTTAGAGCTCAGAAAGACAAATTTAGCAAATATCTTGACTTGGCTAACGAGGTTATCAGTATGTAGGATGTGGATTTAGAAACCATCGTCTTGATAGTTGTTTCGGTTAACGGTATAATAGCGAAGAGCCTCGATTAAAATCTCAAGAGACTCTCACTAGGAAGAAGGATCAAGGGCCAGATCCAAAAGGCGGTACTCCTGGACTCGGCTCGTATCGTGAGGAAGTTCCTCTCTTTGCATCCCTAGTCACTGGCTGCTTGAGCCTAGCTTCGAGGCCGGTAATAAAATATTATAAGTACAGTAAAAAATATGTCAAACGGTAGATGATATATTTTTTACTGTAGTTATAATATTTTATTGTATTTCCTACTTTACTGGATACACTCTTATCGAACTTATTTTTCTCTTCGTTGCTCAATGCAGGTTTACTCAATTCAGAAAATCAACAACGTATTCTCTTTTAATTTTCAACTGAAATATGAACGAACGCATGAAAATATTTTCTTTTGTTAGCGCCATCTATGATTAAGCCTGTATAGCTTTAGAGTTACTGAGAATTATTGGGCTTGCCAAGAAAGTTAAAGGCTGTTTTCGAGGATCAATATTTGTCATAGATCACAGATAGATGGCGCTACATGTACCAGAATGAGAAGCATAGGAGTTTATGACGGTCATTACTTTAGGTATTATGCCAATTAAAATTTAGGGCCTAAGAATGGGTAATCATCGGATGATACCCATGTTTGAGTTTAATCAAGGTCCCTCACGTCAACTTATTAGGCCCTTTAGACCTCATCCATGAACTAGGTTTTGATATTAAAGGTCCAAGGAGAGGTGCTGTCACAGGCAAAAAAAATTGGTTCAATCATAGGCTTATAGTGAAAAAATTCTATGTCTAAGGGTTCAATTATATGTAGAAGACACAAAAAAGGTTTTCTAATGTTTTTTTTCTAATATTATAAATGCGGAAGTTTGGATGTTGAGAAATACATAAATAAATAGTAAAAAAAAACTGAACAATTCACACAGCATTATCTAGCCCTAAGCTAAGCAGAGCTTGTGTTATGTATATGGGTACTAGATTACTGATATACATAGTACAATTCATTACATAGATAGATATTTTTTATTATACATAGTAAACGACCAGAACACCCGGAACAAATACCTGCAGATAGTACAAATATTTGTCCCAAGGCGGGAATCGAACCCGCAACCTCCTGCGTCGCAGGCGGACCTTCGCCCACAGTGGTTGTTCGAGGAGAAGTATTTGTATTTGTATACCTTTTATTCCAAAAAACGCGTTCAAAGCCGCGGGAATAGTTAGAAATAATTTCATGTTAGCGACAAATAAAATAAACCTAACATTTTCTTTGAAACTTAACAGTTCTTTCACATTGACTGAAGCGTCCCATCAAAGCATTCGACCAGCGAAGCTCCAATTTTCAGCCGTCAATGGAGGGTCATTGCCCGAAGTTTCATGACCTGAAAGCCTCACGATGAACTGCCTTTGTGTTTTACAATGAACATGTCTAGACTTGGTACTTTCAGGTAACATGAAAGGTGTCAACAGGATACATTTTTAAAATCTAGGAACCTTTTATTTCTACAAACATCGGCGTAGTTGTGGGTCCCTGATTTGACTTGTGCAATTCAATTATTTTCACTAAACAAACAACCAAAACCATTTCCTTATTTTACATAAAGGAGTCAGGAGTTCAATTTATGTTAATTAAACACGATTTATTAATCCTATGTTCATAGGAGTTATTCCTGACTCATTCCACTTTGACCGAATCCAGTGGGACGAGTCAAGAATCTCAAACTTTATGCTGTCAAGGATCAGAAACAGGTACTTACATACTTACCTATTTACATCTCTTTTGATGATTCAGAACTCAATATCCGAGCCGGATCACAATCCAAAGATCCTCTCGAGGACCTCATATCGAGATCAAATTTAAAACTTGCGCAAGCCACTACCACGCATTTTCGAAAAAGGAGCCTGTAGGGTAATAAATACCATTTTGGGACCACTACGATGGGTCGACGACCGGTCGCTAAGCTAGAAATTTACAATTTTAAATATTGCACACGAAATCGGGCTCTGCTTGTTTTTTGCGTCTTTCTAATAGCGAGTAAATACATTGGAAACTAAAAACGATAAATATATAAATAATGATGGACAATAGGGTGTATGCATACAATTTTGTTATTCGATTATTAAATTACCGAAAAAATATAACACCTTTATTTTATATTAAAAAGTAAAAAGAACGAAAATTATAACTGCTCTCAGTTTGGGGTGATAAAACGCTGTCTTTTTCTGTGATGTAACCGTTAAATTTTTCAACTCAAAGTGCTTCAATTCCTTCAATATTAAAAATATGAAACAATTACATGAAACCATTAGTTCAATACTCAATCATTTATTGCTTTCTACAGGTGTACAGAGGTGCTTAAAATGTATAATTTATTTATATATATTTATATATATGTATAATTTGTTTCTGGTTTTTGTCTAAGAATAATTTCCTTTCTTTCTTTCAATAAGATATCCCGCTAAAAGGTTCATAACAATACGGTGAACGGTGACGTCACATTAAGAAATTTTGCGATTGCGTCTTAAAATATCTACTTTTCAATAATTAAAATGGGCAAGTTCAGCCGTGGACATACGTGTGCTGATAACTATTCCCGGGAAACCATCTAGTTCATTGTCAAATTTCAAGAAGATCTGTGTGGCGATTGAGAAGGTATACCTATTCGCATGTAACTGTTAGTTTGGCTGAGGATTGCCATCTACATATATTCCCGCCCAATTGGATGTATTTGTAAATAAACCGCCCATATACTTAACTGAAAATTCACTACTTATCCTAAAATTATTCGTTATTCTAAACGCAATCTACTGTCGAATTGACATCCTTCCTTCAATAAATATTGCTTACAGTAACCTCAAAGTAAGTCGTTTAGTTCTTTTGGTGTTGTTTTGTTTTCAAACATTTTACATCGAGTTTGACTAGTGTATTGTTCTAGTAAGTATAGTTAATTAATGATCTATTTGCACACAGTCCCATCAAATTTGATTGATCGATCATCACGCTGTTGTTGCAGAATTAATGGACTGTGTTCTACCGAAATTGCATTGCTGTTGATGGATTAACAATGGTTTCAGTCTTAGCAGTAAATATAATATAGGATAATCAACACAGCAACATATTGCCCCAAGATAAGCAGAGCTTTTGTTATGGATACTAGATGACAAAGATATTTTTGATTACGCATAGAAAATACCCAGGAAATCGGGAACAAACATGTTCAGATCGTACATACATTTATCCCAAGGCGGGAATCGAGCCTGCAATCTCCTACGTCACAGGCGGACCTTCGCACTGCGCCACATCGGTCGTCAGCTGAAAAGTAAATAAATCCCGAGAGAGATATATGTATGCTTTTAAAGGCAGATAAATGTGAATTGAGCAAATTTGGGTTACATTAAAACAATTTATCTCCCTCATCTTTATCTATTTATATATTTTATTATATATATATTTATAAAAATACACAAAAATATATGGGATACAAGGCAGATACCATTTGGCTCGAAAATTTAAAAAAACTATTTTGAATATCAGAAATAATTGTGCAAAGTACCATCTGTTTTCTTAGTTTTTACAATTTTCCTCCTAAACTATCAATCACAAGATTTTTTTTATTTTCATCACCATATTAAAAAGAAGAATAAACACACGGCACCTTCGGCTTGTTTTTGCAAAAAAATGTCTTAATTAATAGATAAAATCTTGATTTTTGAGCTTACGCCGCTCTGCTCTATCCCGCTCCTTTAAACGCTAAATCCTTTGCCTATCCTATTCACAAAATGGCGTCATAATACCTGCCTCTTAACCTACGAAACGAAGACAAAAGAGGAAGAGTAATATAATAGTGTGTATTTATTTATTATAATATGCTCATCAATTTCTCCGTCCAATTTGGAAAATTCTTTCGCTTTTTTATGTTCCTTAGGTAGTAGTATTTGTCCCAAAAAACTTAAAAATGCTGTAAAAATTTAAGAATTCGGAAATCTTTTTCGTAACTAACGAATTATTATTATTATTTTTAGAAAATAGATGTAAGTGTAAATATTAGTTGTAATTATTTTTTGCTGTTAAATAAATAAATACTAACGAATTATTATAACTAAATTTGTGTTGAAACTTAAACACATAGGTACTTTCAATAAACAAATAGGGTAAACGCACCGTTACTCTGACCTCACCGGAGCCGATGTCCGCTATTCAGATTTCCCTAAAAAAGCTATTCCTCTCGGATGTAGAATAAATCGCCGAAAAAGGGTAGCATGCCCATTATCGGAGCTGAATCACGCTGATCAGCCATTCATACGGTTTTGGAGAGCGCCTTACGGTTTGTGATCCCATTAATGGTTCTATAGTGAATACAGTTCAATTTTTGTGCTGTGATAACTCAGTGTTGATATTCTTATATAAAGAAAATCATAAGAGCAAAAGTCATTTTCATCTTTAGATATCTCAACCTGACTCTTTAAGAGATTAAGTAGGGGAACGTTTTTATTTGAATATGTGTCCTCTACTATTCAAATAAATAACTTTTCATCATGACATCCTCTTACATAATATGTCTAAAAAAATCTTCAAAGCCCTAAAGTAAGCGCCATCGTTTAGCTCAAACTCAAAGTCAATAACATTATTCTGAAGGCTTACAGAAAATGAGACAGTAGATGTTATGTTTTAATAAATGCACAGTAGGTAATGTATTTCCATAAACAATATAGGCACCTATGTACTTGCCTTAATTATGTACTTGCACAACTTATTTCTTAGTTATTTGTTTACGTACGGTCTTGACTATTTATAAACCTGTTTATAGTACAAAATTTGACTTGTCTAAGTGCTTATTTTGTAAGCTTAAAGAAATAAATGTTATTGATATTTGATATTTGATTTGATACTTGGTCAGACCGTCTATTCCAATTTCATCGTCTGATTATCTCGATCCGCACTATCTTAAGGGGGCGTTATATGACGCCATTTTTTGAATAAAGGCATAGGACTCGAAAGAAAGCAAAAGGTACGCGATAAATACCCGATAAATAATCTTAAATAGGACTCAAAGTCAAGTTTTTGCTGATTACCTTATTATTAATTAAAACATTTGTTTGCAAAAATAAGCCATAGTTGCCCTGGGTATTCTTTTATTTAATATGGTGGTGAAAATAAAAAATCTTGTGATTGCTAGTTTAGGAGAAAATTTGTTAAAATAAGAAAACAGATTTAATTTTCAAAAAGAAAGTGGTCTGCCTTGTACCTATTCCATAGATTATTAGATATTATTTTAAAGCTGTATCGATAAAGATGACAGGGAAAAATTGATTTAATATAACCTATATTGGCCCATTTTACGTCTATTGCGGAAAGATCTTCAGACTCAAACACGGGAACTACGGAGTTACGGAGTAGTCTTGAAACAAAGGAAGGGATGACCGTAATCCGGCGCTCAGAGGGGATCAGTGCTCTACGCTTTCTACTCCCTTACTTGATAGCACTTTGTTCTTACTTACATTACAATCTATATACTATTACTATAAATGCGGAAATGTGTTTGTTTGTTTGTCTTTAATTCACGCTCTAATTAAACAACCAATCGACTTGATTTTTGGCATAGAGTTAGTTGAAAGGATGGAGAGTAACATAGATTTTTGATTCAATAAATTAGTTCCCATGGGATATGCGTGCGAAGCCGCGGACAGCAGTTAGTGCATTTGAAAAAAGCGTTCTTATTATTTTTATTTGTATTCTCTATTCGTACAGAAATACATATATCTGCATATTAATTGTTGTATATCTGTTTTGTTGTGAAAAATAATCATTGTAAAGTAGGTATTATATGAATAAAAAAATCAATCGAAAAATTTCTAAACGTGACGTCACCGTTCACCGTCTTGTCATAAGGAGAAATAAATAAAATTATTTATTAGACACAACACACACAAACACGATCGTTTTTATCATTTGTTTGTTTCTAATTTTATTTTGATTGAAGAAACAGAAGCACTTTGAGTTGATTTAGTTATGTCATTTGTTGATTTGTTGATTTAGTTTTATAATACTTACATCAATTATTACCATGCTTATTCTGAAGATCATAACTTCTGTATTTATTGAGAAATTAAGATTTTTAGAAAAAAATACAGGTAATTTTGCAATTTTATCTAACGAGAAAATTTTATGAATTCTTATTTTCGAAACATAAGACCGATAGAGTAAGTCCTGAACTTTCCCATTTATACATTTCAAAGTTAATTATCCAGTAGGGAAGATATGGAGATAAGGCGGAGTTAATTTGATACCATAATATGAGATGGTCGAAAAAAATCATATTACTGAAATGAATGATTGGCATCATAATGCTTGGGAAGTAGAATTACGTCGATAAAGTTTGGTAAATAGGATTGATACTCACTAGGTATCTATTTATTACAACTGTCAAATATTTTTTTATGTATTTGAGCAGGTCTGATTTGAGCACTATTGGTTCGTAATTAGAGTATCGCTTCAAAAAGGGGCGTACCATATTTGGCGACCCGAATCAACATGGGCCATATTTGGAGCCGAAAATTAACGGGTCAACAATACGCTGGAAACTTGATATGATCAGTGTTAAGTGACTTATGTCACTGTGACACCAAGGTTTTTTTTAAATATTTGTTTGCTGATTTATTTAGAGCGAAGTCTTCAAATTAAAGTTTTGCTTGTAGTGTAAATTACAGTAGTGAGAAATTAGTTTGAGGCAAATACTGTACAAAATAATGTACATGCGAACGTAAAAAATATTTTATTATTTTCATCATATTTATAACAATTCTTATACTAGATAATTCGCATACTATACCAAAAGTAACAACTGTTTAAAAATGTTTAATTGTACAGCTTAACATTTTTTTAACTGTCACATACACAGACTACATTTTATTTTAAAAAATCTGGCTGATCAATAATTTATTTATGTTGTTTTTATCATCAGTTCATAGAAAATTGTTAAGGATTTACGTTAAATTACTTTTTCAGTAGGTTTCAGTTTTCAGAACGCAGAAAAACATAAAAACCACAAAAAAATTAATCTCACGCCAACTCGCGATGAACAACCTTAGTAAGCCTCTAGAAATAATTTGAAAACTCAATCACTCGTACGTAATGCAATTCTCCAATGATTTAAGTAGCTAGATAATAATTTAGGTACCTGGTATCAATTAACGCTCATTTATTAGGCCTAATGGTGCGGCGCCGACGGACAGTGAAACGTGTATGAGCAATTTACTGCAATTTACTAAATAATTAACTACTACATTCAACAAACTATAGTTCAACAATTTACTTAACTATAGATTTTGTGGATATGTTAGTGCATCTTATTTTTTGAAAGCATTGAACATTCGCTCTAGCACTCCACCGAAAAAGCACTTTCATCATTTATCGGTACAACCTGACTGGACTTACTACTGGGAGTGGAGTAGTTCATCATAACTGTACTGAACCTGCCCTTAGGATGGTGTTCTTCATCATCAGCCATCGGCTGGTGCACAGCATGACACATTTTGATATTCTGTCTCTAAATGCACATAGCGCACGTAAAGGAAGCCTAATCATAGCGCCCTATTTTCAGCTTTCCACATACACAATCATCATCCTATTCCACTACACTCAAGAACACGTTTACCCCAGCGGTTGTCGGTTCTTCTCGAGATATGGCCAGCCCACTGCCACTTCAGCTTGCTAATCCTTTGAGCTATGTTGATAACCTTGGTACTCTGTCGGATGTATTCGCTGCGAATCCTATCCTTCAGAGAAACTCCGAGCATAGCTCTGTCCATAGCTCGCTGGGCGACTTTAAACTGGTGGTCCAGCCCTACCGTGAGTGTTCACGTCTCAGCTTCGACCGCAATGCCTGAAAACGAAAGTTTTCATTGCCATATGGATGACGAGAAGACTCGATCGTCGGTTAACTTTGATTTAAACGTATGAAATAATATAATTATCCGATTATATTTTCGAAGAATACGCCTTACCATTTACTCATTTTTTTTCAATTAATGAATGAATACTGTCGGAACGTAGGCTGCTGCGATCTTTTTTATATTTCATACACACGTACGTAATCTGTCGGCTCAGGAAATATCGTAGCTTTCTATTAGTGAAAGAATTTTCAAAATCGGTACTGCAGATCCAGAGATGTAGGGGTACCTCACAAACTGTAACCCTTTATAATATTAGTATAGATTATATAAGTTAAGATACGTGTATAGCATTTAAATTGACCTTATTACGTACATTACAGTATGACTTAATCCATTATAAAATAAATGAACGGTATTTTGCTAATAAGTAGGAATGAAGTTATCCTACTGAAGTAAAAACATTACAAACATTTCGACTTGAGCCCGTGCCCCATAAAGCACTCGATCACAACATTTCCCTATCCATCAGTTGAGTCAGTCAGAAAACCCCTCGACCGGCAGACACCACGTGCTTCTCCATATACCAAGCGAACCATATTTTAGGACCCAATCCATAACCAAGGGACCATCACCCTGTTACACTATGCCAGTGTTGCTAGAGCGGAACGAAAAGTACGATATTTGTGTGTTTATGCACTTAATACAGTCTCAAGCTAGTTAGGAAGCTGAGGAACTTAAATTGCCTGTGAGATTAACTCAGTAAACTACAAAATGTGTTTTGGGTTATTTTTAGTTTAGTTGTAGGAGTAAGTTTGAACTTTGTATTTACTGCAAATAACTTTCACTGCATGATACTATATGATATAACTTTATGATATAATAATATTAATTAAATTTTGAAAAACAAAACTGAAACGAAACGAAAACTGAGTTGCTCATTTGCTTTTTTGACATTCATGCGTTTACTCATATTATTTCATGTCCATATGTATCATGTTGCACGGTGTGAAAACATCGAAAAAAATCGAAAATAGCTGCAATTCAGTCCCGTCAACTTTGGTTTAGAGTACACTCGTACTCACCGCTACTGAAATATACGAGTTGGGCGCGTTGGGGAGACATTGCTTGGCTTTCTGTATTTTCAATTGAACTGAACTTAATCGATAGAAGGTAATTAACCATATCAAGCCAATGTCCGCCCACGGTTGTTTGTATTTGTATTGTTAAGATTTGACTTACTATGTTTATATAGTCAATTTTGTTAGTGTCTAACTCTTGGACGCTTTAGTTTTTAACGGTAAGTCCACTTGTAAATGAAAATGAAAATGAACGGTCTTGGCGCGTTAAACCGCATAATTTCTCAGACTTTTTCGTAGAATCCTCGACATTTCATCTGGCAACACTGAACTGCATATTTAGCCCTACCTCTTTAAGGAACCTACCTATTTAGGAGCACGCTAAAGATGCTAAGTCTCGCGGGATTTTCTTTTTAGGACCGGACTTTAAAAGGACTAGGTTACACAATATGTGAATGAACTGTCGTTTTTATTTGTTTTTGAAAGTGGTTAAGGTACCTGCCTATATACTGAAGTTGCTCATTTAAATATGGAGAGTACAGGTTGGTCGGCAAATTGTGACGAAGATGCATGTAACAGGTTGAGGTAGCTTCTGATGAAGCGATATCGTAAGTAGTGGCTCTCTTGAAAGATCTTTTGCGTTGTGTTGATCAAGGAATTTGCCGGTTATTGTCGCTAATATAATATGAGTTACTTAAAATAGTCCCAAAAGTATTTAAAGTGCTCAAGTAGGCACACATATACCCTGGGATGTATGTACTATGTAAATGCTCCTATTTATGTTTTAATTCAGCTAGGACCTGAATTTCTTTACTTTAGTACAAACATACTTCAGTGTAAAAGTATTTTTTGTTTATACTTTTTTAAATATCTTGTAGGTTGTGTTTATTCTTATTCAAATTGTTTGAAGTAAGTATTCAATCGATTCCAGTTAAATAGTCTCCTTTTCTCTCCTTTAATAATAAATAGGTAAAAACATAACTAAGTAATAAATAAATAAGAATTACATTATTCTGTTGGAAAACGTTTCAGCAAAGCGTAGACATTCCCTAAATATTGCATTTCCGTACGTCCAAGCTCAAAGCATTCCAATACTACCCGTAAACCAACGTTGCGCTGAACAAATATTGGTTTCTACAGACTCTACACACGAATGGGATTCTAAGCTGCTTGCTTGCATCCCACAAAGGGATTCCCCGTCTAAATAGTATTGCCAACTACACTGTTTACTCTCTGAACCACATTGAATAGGTATAGGATGGTTACAGAGGAATTATTCCCGTAGTCTTGGTTTGCTAACCTTTCCACTCATCCAATATCTTTGTCCAAGATTTGATCAAATTTCTTTGACATCCGTCAATTCACTCGTCAGATATCTGTGTCCAAGATTCCTAATTGGCATAGTTGAGTTCAAGTGTAATCATCTCACATTACACTTATATTATAAATGCGAAAGTTTGGATGGATAGATGGATGATTGTTACTTTTTCTGCCAAAACTTTCTAAACGGATCGGAGTGAAATTTTGCATTTTATTTTATTTTTATTTCATCATATTTTATATTTTAAACTTAATTATAAGAATAACATAATAAATTTAGTGTAAATATAGCCCACTACGTTGTACTCAAATATGATTAAAAGCTTAATAATACTTATCGCTACAGGTTGCTGACAAAATTACTTGAGATGTGCATTTCTTCCAGCAAGGTTACTTATCAATCTATAATCTTTTAACATTTCAATAGAAACAACGCGTGCGTAGACGCGGGCAGAAACAAGTGTCTTTCTTCTTCAAGTGTCTATCTTTGATCAAATATCGGTGTTGCTAGTAAATTGGATGAGATTCATCCAATTTCTTTATATTGTACATTGGACAACGATATTGGATGATCGGATTGGGTACCTAAGTTGAAAAACTTTATCGTGAGAATGAAAAGAAAAGGTTAGGTACGTTTTAGTTTTGCCAGAATGGGAGAATGACAAAAGCACGAGAACACACGCCTGCGTGCAGGTTGATACAAAAACTAATTTATCTTATTTTAGGACTTGATTAATAATTATGTATTCTTGTATTTAAATGATTGATTGTGTTGTTATTATAAGAAGGCTGGCAAAACGAAAGTAGGCAACTATACTCAGCAGTGGGTGAACATGGGCTAAATATATTTGACCTATCACCGTCATCATCATCATATATTAGTCCACAGCTGGACAAAGACCTCCCCCCCTAATGAGCGCCACAGTACCCTGTCCAGGAGCATCTGCCTGATGTCTTTCGCAGATAGTCATCAGATAGTCAGCTGGCTAATTCTTTGACCTAACCTACATACAGAAATATAACTTGACATGTTGTTTGTACCACATATCTAAGTACAGTATCACGGCCCGGTCCCTAATAAGGTCCACAAATATGAGTGAAATCCTCTAAGTACTACCTCATACCATTTCGACAGTCGATAGCCACTACGTGCCATGATTTGATGGTGTTTGGAACATCCGCTATCGCAGGAAGGTAGTGCACCGTTACTTTCGTTGGTTGCATAACAATGGATGGGAAGTGCGAATATTGGTGGTGTGGTGACCACGTAGGCCAGCTCTGGACACGTAGGTGGCACAAAGGTAGGAAGTGTGTTGTCTGGACTTTGACATGATAGGATTTGGAGTTATGGACAATATTTAGTTATATTTATTGAGGTAAACTACAGTGCTGTAATTTTTATTTAAATACGTTAAATAATATGTAGGTATGTCAAACATCAATCTTAAAAATGCTTTATTTCCAGTAGATTAGACCTTGGAGGGGTCTTGGACACGTCACAAAAATTCAAATTCCTGTAAATCTAGGAAATAAAGAGATCACTTTGAGTTTTGTTCTTTTTCAATCTTTTAAACGTAAACAAAAAAACCTTTACATTGTTAGAATGTTAGTTTTCGAATTATAATAATGAGGCCAAGAGGATTACACAGATATTGTAGAAACAAAGAGAACAGCAAAATAATTCAATAAATAAATGACAATATTATTTAGATCAAATAAGACTTTAGATAAATGCGAAATTTTGGATAGGTGAAACCTTAACTTTTGCAGATATTGATGTAGGTAATTCTAAACCTAAATAAATTCATAATTTTGATGAAGCTAAAAACCTACTTCAAATCCCTGTAGGTACTTACAGTTTTTTAAGTTTTTCAAAACAAATACCTCTGAAATAAAACGGTACCTACTTAATTATAATAAATAAAAATTATAACCTCTGGTATATTTTTTATTAGACTATCTCGGGATCATTTTCCATGCCATATGGAAAGAATTTACCAAATCGTTACATAACTGAAGGAGAAATCGACAAACGTACGATAGAAATACACACAACCGAACAGCCTCGTCCTCTTTTGTTTTTCGTTTTGTCTGTCAAAAAGCATTAGGAGAGCAAATGATAAGAAAACTAAAAACACCTTATCTATATACCTTATCACTACATAGTATAAAACAAAGTCGCTTCCCGCTGTCTGTCTGTCCCTATGTATGCTTAAATCTTTAAAACCAAGCAACAGATTATGGTGCGGTTTTTTTAAAGATAAAATGATTTATGAGAAAGATTTATATGTTTATTACATGCACAATATAGTACCCGTGCGAAGCCGGGGTCGGTCGCTAGTAATATTATAAAGAGGAATGATTTGTATTTTGTATGTAACGAATAAACTTAAAAACTACTGGACGGATTTCAAGAATTCTTTCACCATAAGAAAGCTTACTTTTCAGGGAGTGACATAGACTATGTTTTATCCCGGAATTCGCACGGGAATGGGAACTATGCGGGTGAAATCACGAGGCGCTGCCATTAGTTTCTTATATAACTTGTAGTATATTGATTTGTGTATGTATCAGTGTTTATTTTGGAAATCTATATTAATAAAGTTATTGTCTTTTGATTTCTACGACAGTGCCGCCCTATAATGCTTTACAATAGGGGTATTGTAAAGCATTTATTTCTGTATTATTTCCTCTCTTTGTGTGGTTTAAGTATAATGAAGTAAGTTTCTATCTATCGATTCCCTGTCGTAGGGGTAATCTAGGAATCCCCAAAAGCTTGAAACATCGCAAGCTCGTGGTGCCATAGTAAACCCGACATCTGGCAGCTTTAATGTGTCAGTGGACTGTCAACATCAGATCCGGAGAGTGCCCAGCGCATTCGAATTGCATTCGCAGTGCATTAGCATTCTGCCTGCAGTTTATCCGCAGTAGGTTTGACGGGCACTGGGTGTATTAAGCGCATTTGCATGTTAACTAAACCCGTCTGTGTAAGCGCGCACACTTGTGCATGTCCTACGCATGGCTAGTCCGTTGAGACTGGCCACCCCGTGGCCGAAGATTCGGCTAGGAAGACATAGGGTATATGTCTTCCTAGCCGTATCTTCGACTTGCTTGACAAACATGGCCTGTCTTGTCTAGTAATGAAGAATCTGACGCGACAGAAATTCTATTATTATTATTACGGCACTTCATATATTTTGAATCTCGTTAAAAATACATTTTTTACTATAGAAAATATAATATTGTAAAACTACACACTACAGTAAAACATATATCAAAACGGTAGATCACCGGCCGCGAAGCTAGGCTCAAGCAGCCGGTGACTAGGGCTGCAAAGAAAGGTACTTCCGGACGATACGATTATTATTATTATTAATTTTTCTGTTTGTAATTGTACTTCTATGGTAGGTACTAACTCTGACGTACCTAAGACTGCTAAAAGCCCGCGGGCTTCGGTTCGAAATCGACTAATACTACACCGAAGATTCGATGAATGAGGTGTTAACGAAAGAAATTAGTTTTTTTTATATTAAAATCGTAATTACTGGTTTGTCAAGCAACCTATTACTAAACCATGCCTCTATAATGACATGTTCTCCCATCAACCAATCATTATGATTCTCACATCGCTGTCCAAATCGGGTGGCAAACGGAACGGTACGCGTCCGGCGGACGTAGGAAAGTAAACTAAGCTGCGCCCGCGCAGGTCACCAGGAAGGAAGGGACCATTGGAAAATTTAATATCTATAAATCAGTTGGTCTATAGAACAAGAATGCAAAAGTGAAGAATATGGCTCCGACTTCAAGGCGGAGTTCCTATTTACGGCTGTGTGTATTTATAATTTTTACGTATGTTCGTCGATTTCTTCTTCAATTACTTATAGTATAGATTCGAACTTCTTCAATTACTCATACATAGTTTATATTCAAAACTAAACAATTTGAATTAAGTTTATAGTTATTTAAAACAAGCAAAATTATTTGGTTATAAAATTATCAGAATGAAATATTAGCGCTAACATTGTTCGAACAGTGCATAATTATTAAAATAATATTAACCTTCTATAATACAAAACCTCCTTTATAAGTACCTACCTATGTTTAAAATAAGAAAAATTTAGTAATAGGCAGCTATTTTAAGAATACTATTGTTTGTATAATATTGACATAAATACCTAACAAATTTTCATTCTAACTCTAATTTAAATGCAGTAGATATTAAAATTAACAACTGAAATTGCATTAAAACTGCCATGTTCGTTTAATATCTTTTTCATGCTAAATTAATCAAGTTGTACTGCATATTTAAGTCATTGTAATGAGGCTACACAAGGTCTCAAACTGTTTCAGCGAAACGTCAGAAAAACAATGATGACATCCCATTAGGTACATGCGAGTACAACGAGTCGATAAGATCATACTAATGGTTTTAATTATTTAAATGTTTATAGTTAATTGTTCATCTGACTGAGCAGCACAGTGTGTAAGCCTTTTGAAACGTCGGGAAAAATAGGTACTTACATAATATAATAATTAATAAAATGTGTTTGATCACTTAACAATAAAAAACTTTATGGACTCTATTGTCTTACACCTGTAATTCTATTTTTACAGGATAAATCTAAATTATGCATAACATTTAATTTAAAAATACCATTCGGATATGTTATGTTGTTACTTTAAAATTATTTTGTCATTCTATTCTTTACTTATTTTCAAAAGTTGGCTTTTTTCTACAATCTTTATTTGTATTTGAAGAAGCAATCTCTTTAAAATGAAACAGGATGTGGCGTAAAGAGTGGATAATCCTATACGTACCTACTGGGTTAATTTCTCTTCTTTATCAACTAAGTTGCATTTCACTCGTACCCGGCTACCCGCGTATAAATAAACAATATTTCATCTACATTGTCGCATTGAAAATAAGTGATGTACATGAAACTATGGAATACCTACTAGAAAAATGGTCTCCATACAAAAACTAGTACCTACTTATGTTCATAAATTTAATGATGTATGTACTTAGTACATGTAATGAAGGGGTAAAAAGGGCTGGTCAATATACTGTAGGACTCCTCCCCTAATCAATATTGATAACTAGTTTTTGCTCCGACAAGTTGCAATAATGTTTTAAACGACATATCAGAAATTATATCTAGAGAGATTGTTTTTATTTAACTGAATTATAATAATGGTAATATTGGAATTCAAACAATTTTAATATTTAAATGTGAAGGATCAATGTAAGCTGGCAGTATTTTATGGAATGAACAACTGATGAGAACAAATGGTTTAATTAGCATTTTTTTAAAGAAAGTACTAATGGGTTTTGCAAGAATTTAATAAATGTAAAAGTAATTTTTTTCTAAATTTGGTGTATTTATGTAGGTTTAATGTAAACCGAAGTGCTCGCATTGTCCTTCATAATACTAAAAAGAACAGCAATATTTATTTTAAAAGCGATAGTAAAAAATCAAAACAGCAATTTAGAATCACATACCATCGTAACTGATCAGTTATTCGCCTCACACAAACAAATTCTTTCCGTACAAAGAATCCTTCCGTAAATACTCCCGTGCGCATTAAAATTGTAAAGACGTAGTTTTTGTATGAGTCGGTAGTAGGTATAATTGTAATTAACATGAGGGTTCCCGTAATAACCGGGGAGCGCGCGCGAGTCCTAAATTGGCGCGTACGGCTTTTTTGCGGACGTAGGTACCTACGCTGAATATCATAAGCGTCGTGCGTGTGGACTCACATGGTGGCATTTTTCATCGCGCTTTTCTTTTTCTTTTCGATTTTTTTTTCATCATCATCATATCAGCCCATACACGACCACAGCTGGACATAGGCCTCTCCGATACAACGCTACAAACAAGGTGGCAGTCCTGAGCCGCCTTCATCCATCGACTCCCTGCGACCGCTACGATGTCGTCGGTCTATCAAGTTAATGGTCTCTCATTTTTATATGGAAATAATTTTTATAAAATTTTGAATCCAAATTAAGACGTGACTAAACTCTGGCACATATGGACTTTTGAAAAAAATCAATAGTTTTTAGGTATTTCATGAACCAGGCAACTGTATAGATATCATGTTATAAAATGAAAGACTGTTTGTGCGAGAATAGAATAGATAGTCCAAAATCAAATTACAATGAAAATCCACTCAATACCGAGCCAGTATTCAACAAAGCAAGCGGGATTTGATATATTCCTTAAAAAAAATCGCACCTGGATTTTCAAGCATTAGCCACTATAACTTCAAATAACTTCCTCCCTAAGTTGTTAGTAAGTTTAGTACCAAAGTTAATTGTGTTAGAGAATCACCCCGTGTGCTGTCCTGCAGTGGGCAGCACACGGAGACAGTCCTCCGCCCGTAGCTATACCTGATACTTACTACGCTCTACAACTGATGCGTCGCCTTACAGCGTACGACACGACGCCTTTACACTATGCAACACAGCTCAAATAATTTTTTTACGTGTTGGCCGAGTAAATTCCATTTAGTTTCAGCTAATAGATCCACATAGAAAACAAGCGATTGCTGGCCTCTAAGATTCGGCCAACCAACATGAAGGTGGAAAAAGTAAAAATTTCGCTGGTTTCAATTGTTTCTTACCACAAGGAACGTTCTTTGAAGATTGTCAGCATTGTACTATACAACAAAATGCTTTATAAAGCCTTTTTGCCTTTTAGTTATAGTTTTTAGCATTGAATCCGGTTTAACGTATCCGACACGACTCCGCCGCGCTAAGTCCACAACCGCGATACTCATACGTGGCATGCGCACGTTTTTGCGCATCCTCGTAACACGATCGCTCGCTCTCGTAATTTTACTTTTTTTCCGATACGATGCCTGGCTCCTTATTAGGGGTGCCCGATTACGTCACTGGAGGTTGCTATGCGGTGACAGTCTCTATTGCTATCGTCTTGAAGGAATCAAAGCAAATCAATATATAAAATGTACAACAGTACCTAAATAGCTATAATAGCTTAATTGTTTCTATTGTAAATACTAGTTTTAATTTGTTATTTGATTGTTATTTTCTTTCTGAATAAAGATTAAAATAAAAAAAAAATGAAAAAAAAAATAAAAAAACAACAGTACCATAGGAATAATTACTGAACAGAAGTAGCTGTCCATAGGTAAGTATAGTCAGAGGCAATAATATCTATACACTGTACACCACTGTACGTGTAACTGTACAGATATTATTGCCTCTGACTGTACGAGGTTGATCTAAATGGTAGGTACCTACTACGCGAAAAAATGTCTACTAATCAAACGGAACATTTTTTGGTCAAGTTCTGTTTCTGGCCACTTTCTTCTGGAATTGTCACTATTAGTAGGTGGATTTCCAGTAGGTAGTCAATTCTGATGCACCAGAAGAGCCTGTGGGAGATATTTCCATGTTCCACTAAGTTAATACTTTGCGGAACTTATAAAATGGAAGGAATTTGTAAATGAGGTCGAATGTCAGAAACTCATTTTGGTCTAGAACCCTCCATGGTTAGAATGATATAAACCTCTTTCAAACCGCGAACGAACGAAATTATTCTTTTCTATAAAGGTTGAATTCGGTCTAGTCTAACCTCCTTCTCTTCGATAAGCTAAAATGAGAGAGGTGCAATTCCCAGTATAAAATCCATGTACCTGTCGTTTGGGAGATAATTCAAAGATGGCGCTGTCCGCCTATAACTTAGACAATTTAACCCGCTGTGACTATAAGAATGGTCTTCACAAGCTAAGTCAAGGTACACAAAAAATGGGTAGTTTTTTCTTTTTTTCGGCTCCGTCCATTTTAGTATCAATAACTTTTTAGACCATCGAAAATTAGTGAAACATTCTGAATTCAAATGACTTTTTTCAACAAGTTAAACAATTATTCCACATAAGAGCAAGACCCGATTTCGCTCACTGTTTTTGAGCAGCAAAAACAATGATTTTGCTGCGGTTTAGGCGGGAGTGGTGAAAATTGTATTATTATTATCTCTCGGAAACTCTCAACACAGCCACTCTGCGTATCGAAAACGCACATTATGAGACTATAACTTTTCCAATCAAATGAACTTTAACCATTTTGGATTCAGCATTAGACACGTAATCAAATCTATCTCTAACCGCGATAATGTCCCATACACTAGCGGTACCGCGCGTGTGCGAGCGCGCGCGGTATAACAGGGTGGCTGGGTCCGTCGCGCATACTAAGGACTCTTAGGTCTCTAAAGAACCTTTAATAGTACTAGCGTAGTGTATTCCTAATAAGCTACTAATTAAGAGCTAGGGTCCTCTTTTTTACGGTTTCGAGATTTGTTAAATTGTTTTTTTTTATCGTGTTTGTTTTGTTTATTAGAAGTCAACAACTGAATTTGCGGAGTACCACGTATTGTACCACTGAATTTCGAATTCGATTTCCCAACCCCAATACCCCAACTCTTCCCGTGGGTGTCGTATGAGGCGACTAAGAGACATACATCGGGGGGCGGGCAGCAGCGCCTCTTGCAGAATAGATCGACCACTGAACTGCGATCTAATGGATTATGGGCATTACCCCCCATAAGATAAAAAATCAGGGAGAGGCCTGCGTCCAGCAGTGGAGTATTATAGGCTGTTGAGGTGTGGAGGTGAGGTACCACCGAATTTCGACAGATCGTTAGTTCGACACGTCGTCGCTAACTTCGAAAAACCATAGTTGTTCTCAGAAATGCCCGTGACTTCGAGAACGATCATGTTGTTCGCTTTGTTTTTTCTGCACTTGTTAGGAGCAAGTTGGAGAGCAGCGCCTGTGTGTGGAACCCGCACGAGGTTACTTATACTCTCATGCTTGAGAAGGTGCAGAAAAAATTCTTGCGGTTCCTCTACATGCGATGCTTTGGCTACTACCCATACCTTTATCCCACCAAGTTCCTATTGGGATGCTTGGGCTATAACTCGCTAGAGGTGCGGCGTGCTTATGACCAAATAACCACAATCTGCAAGATCCTCCACGGAAAAATTGACGCTCCGGATTTGAGTGATGAGCTGTGTCGACTCTACGTCCCGAACAACTACTGCCGGGTTCGGAAACATAGGTTGCTGGCCGTGCCGCAGTCTCGTACGGCGGCGCGGTCCATGTCACCCATTCCTCGAGTACTCACCGCACTCAACGCTCTCCTGGACGACAGCCCCGATCTTGACTTGTTTGCTGACAGTTGGACTAAATTGTTGAGAGAATGTTTTGTTTTTTGTGAGCGTCATAATTAATTTAATGTATTTATTGTTTTTATTTTATTTTTCTCTTTTTTTTTATAATTTTACTGACATTTTTATATTATTGTTTTGTATGTGTTTAACTTTGTTTGTTTTTGTAATTAATTAATGTAATTGGTTATAATAACCGTGTTAATTAAATAAAATAAATAAATAAATAAATAGTTAGCCTAGTCATTGTCTCGACGGAACATTCCTCTACCTCTGAAATTGAACAAATTTTTAGTAAGAATTAAATAATTTTGTGTTCTGGACAATCCCAGAACAAGAAATAGGCATTTAAATGTGGTGTTTGTCTAATAAAACAAAACTTGTTTCTTTGCTCGCTCTACATTTTCTCGCAATACCTAGTTGCGGTTTTAATTAGGACACAGCTTAAAGCATTTGTATCTTTTGTAGCGTATTTTCTAGTTAAGTCTTTTCTACAGAACAGATCTAAAATAAAAGTGGCAAATATTTCTACTCCGTAAAGATGGTAGTTAAGTAGATAGAAATGAATCGTTTTATTGTTTTTTTAATCAACACATAGCAGTGTTATTCTCAAGTGTTATCTGCAAAAGAAAGAAAAAACCTACCTACCCTCAATCCGAGCGAAAAAATCTGAAAAATCAGTCTTTTGCCAGCTAGTACCGTAGAGTACGTAAAGATCCGTTCTCATATAAATGATTTTTTAAACTGACATCAGTTTCTTTGTAAGAACTTTACATTACAAACAATCGTTATGAAGAAAGATAATTGCAATCAAGTAATAGAATTAAATTAAAAATAGTATTTACAACTGAAACAATTGAGCTTACTGCAAACTGTTGCAAACAATCTACAGTTAACTCAACTGATCCATATCAATACCAGTCGGAAGCATGCCCAAGACACTGGCTGCATTGCCCTGCTGTATGGCAATACTGATGCACTGCGCCAGATAATCACCAGCTCTCGGGTCACGCGTCGCTTCAACCAGACGCTCAGATAATTATACAAACATATTATTTTATATAATCTACTAACCTTTGTGACATGAAACCACAGCATGAAATATATCACCAAAGGTTATTTTTCAGTAAAATAAAACAATAACCCCTTCACAGTGAGTTTCCTCGTGAAAATTATTCTGTCTGTGCGACGGCGGCCATTTGCGGAGCGGACGCTGGCTAGGCGCGTGCGCACCGCTGAATAATTAATTGGGGGCGCTATGACCACACGGCCTAATTATTAGCTGCGAAAAACGAGACTGGGTTTTAGAGTGGTAATATAAAAATGTAGGGCCGTAATAATGAAAGCTTATGCTCATTAAGTTAGACTAAAAGTCTGGACTTAAAATTGAATAAGTCTTTGTTAGAAATCTTACCGACATATAATACGTATATTAACTACCTACGTGTTATTTTAGTGGTGAGAGGAGACTTAATTAACTGTCGTAAAATATCCTTAAAAAGTATAATTTCAAAACATTAACAGTATAGAAAAATATAACATGGGTTCATGGGGTAAGGCTTCACAATAGCTAAGGCATACCTCAAACTCAACAGCCTACAATAGTCCACTGCTGGACGCAGCCCTCCCCCTGATTTTTATATCATGAAGGGTAATGCCTATAATCCCCACGCTGGGCATGCGGGTTGGGGATCGCAGTTCGGTGGTAGATCTATTCTGCAAGAGGCGCTGCTGATGCAAGATGCGACGGGATATACACTGGGGGCGGGCCCCCAGTGTATATCCCATAGTCGCATCTTACGACACCCGCAGGAAGAGTTGGCGTGGTGCAAATTCTAAGCCGATGGCACCACACGGATAAGGCATATTATCCTGGAAAATGTCGAAATCTCAAACATCCAATCAGCATGGCCACCCTAAAAACTGACGCGCAGCCCCCAAGTATGGCACCCATTATTATAATAACGTCCCTTATAGAGCGGAGGCAAAATGCTCTTGCGCGATGAATGCTTATTAGTGTTTTTCTTTGTCCCGAATTTTCCAATGAAGTACCTACAGGCGGCGCGTGCGCATGTTACGCGCTAGTTTTTGTTTGTCTACTGGCACACGATTGGTGGATTGTTAATTAAACTAAACGGCTTTAAGTTTTCGTGATTTAATGTTATTAAAGTTAAATGATGATTTTATTAATACTAACCTATTTAGTAAAAGTCTAATGATTTTTTATTATCATTTTTGTTTTTTTTGCATGCCACTGATTTAGTACTAATTACTCAATTGATGTATTTATGGTATTGAATAGTTAATTCGCAATTTATATTAAATATTTAATTCGGTTCTTATTTGCAACTAAAAGTATTTAGTGATACTTTTTACTCACGATTAAAACTTTTATTTTTAGGAAGAAAAATATATGAGAATATACTTAAGATAGGTAACAAGAGAAGATTTCTAACAATCAAAACCTTTGAAATTGTTGTGGATTCGTAACACAATTAAATACAGAATCACAGATTTAATAATGTAGGCAGAGTTCTTTCACTTGGTAGTATTTTTGTCATCGTATCTTAAAACTTCTGGGAAAAACCCTGCTCAGAATCTCCCGCTTATTAAAACAAATCATCGTAAAAAAGCTTGCGTTACTTTTTTTATTTTATTTATAACAAGAGACTCAGGGACTTTGTCACTCAGCGACACAAATTATTTTAATTCAATTAAAAATAAATGTTGTAATACCTTATGTGATAGTTACTCGGCTGACTCGTAAATAACTCTCATTACATACACACCTCTGTGGTTTAATATGTGTTAATAATATAAGATTTTTTTGTAACATATATTTAAGTATTAATAATTAATAAAAAAAATGTTAAATTACTCAATTTGTTTTATCTGCACAAATGTTCAACACAAAAAATACTGGACTACGAAAAAGTATTAAAATTCCATGTCAAACTCGCAGAGAGCATAATTTTGTACAAGGATATCTCGGGATTGTCAAACTATTGTGCCAGCGAACAGAAACAATTAATTTAGGTTAGAATAACAGCGAGAAGGAAAACGTCAGAAATATAAACTACAAACTTTTTAACGCATTCAGAATCGAACCCGCAACTTGACGACTCCCTCACCGCGCTAAAAAGGTCGAAGTCTCGTTGTAGAAATATAGTATTCCAGACCTACAAGGGAATTAGAAATCAATCAGACTTGTAAACATGTCAACAGCTCTACATATTTATTACATGTGTGGTATTGTCTGTTCGTCACATGTCTCGGGAAGGCTATCTGCCATCGACGGATGTCAAGCATTGCTATAGATAGTTCGGTTTCGCGGGTTGAAATCACAATATTAGGTAGTTCAGTACATTATAGGTACTGCAGTGCGATTACGGTAAAATATCCCATTCCCATTGAATAGGCCATCCCGGGAGAATGGTCATAAACGATTTCTGCCAGAATAGTACTCAAAAAAAGTACAACTTTCAAACAATTCAGTAATTAAACGTAGTCGAGCGAGTAATCTTAGTAGCTATGGGGTTTAACGTTCAATAACATAAAAATAAAAACATTACAATTGAGTTTGATATTTGTAATATTTTGACGTTGCAGCTTTGTCGTGAATTCGTCGAAAATTGTATTTGTTTTTGTAATATATTTGTGAAAGAAACCGAAATAGTTTACACTCAGTATCCCCGGGTGGCGATCCATAGAATGGGATATTTTACCGAAATCGCTCTGCTGTACTGTACATACTATTGAAAGCTTGGTTGTGAGCACGACAGTGTTTGCCTAGTAAATTGCTAAATAATACACCTACTTTACTATAAAAACAATAGTTAAACGTAGTTTGACCAATTCATTACGGATGTGTTCTTCCCACATTATTAAGGTTCGTCCGTAATGAATAATATACGTTAAAACCGGACTATTATATGATTTGGACCGTGGGATGTATGTATATTTTGTATGAATTGCAAACTATTCTAATAAATAATAATACCAAAACCCAGAATAAATTATTGTAATTTATTCCGGGTTTCGGTCTAGAGAGACGATACTGAATACGCTCGGCATTTTTCAACAACTTAGAAAAAAGGATTATCTGCTATTATATAGCTTCTATGTTTGGCTTTATGCATGTTTTTAAGTACATATGTATATATGTTCGTCGATTTGTCTCAATAATGGACTGATTTGGATAATTAATTTGAAATTGTATAGAAGGAGATCTCGAGTGAAGGCACTCAAGAGTTTTTAATTCGAGCCGGTACTTACTTCCCTATCGAAGGAGCAGTGATAATAATATGGGGGCAGGCAATTACCGAAACTTTGTAAGCAATATTTATAAAAGTTATCAATTACCAAGTATTTAAAATACTTAAAAGCATTAAACTGAATATTCAGCTTTCATTTGCGATGTATTCGACCGCACGTGAAATCACTGGAAACCGCTACTCAAATACAATGTGGTTGTCGGATGTTGTTTCAGCGAATGTTTTTTTTAATATAAATGCAACAAAATGAAGATTAACTACGAAATTAGTTATAAAGATTTATTTTTGAGCAAAACACATAAATATATAATGGTATAGAATCCACACGGCATCATATAGCCCCAAGCTAAGCAGAGCTTGTGTTATGGGTACTAGATAACTAATAGAACCAATTAGGCTTATCAGCCAGTACCATCCGAAATCGTGCAATTGTAGGCAATAAGGTGTGAGGAGATCGATTTTTAGAGAAATAAATTAAAATTTGTTTATTTCGGACAACTTAGGATCCATAGTGCTAGCACATAAAAATAAATAAAAATTAACCTAGCTGTTAGTTTAAAGTATAAGTATATTCTTAATATCCGGATAAGGCTTACCAAGGACGATGAGAAACATCTTTTTTTGGCTCTGGATCTTTGATTAGATTTTGCTAGTTTATGTTTGATTACGTACACAAAATGACACAAGAGAGGTCTTTCTCGAGCTGCCTACTGGTAAACTTGCATGTCCAAGAAGTCCTAATTAGTGAGACAGACAAGGCTTAGGTACTGTGTTTAGGTGAAAATATTAAGGTGGAATCTCTAGCCCCATACAAACGTACTTTCCGATTCATTTGGAAACTACGTCCCCAATTTTAATAAAATTTTGCATACATAATCGGATAAGAAATAGCTGATAAGCACCATTTTTATTAAAAAAAAATACATAATCGGAAAGTTATGAATTCGCTTGATAATTAATTGATTGAAATTTCGATCTCATTTAACGATGATTTTGTTTTTGGAAAAACTAAAACGACGATAAACTTTTTAATTTTAAAAATACTTAAATGGTTGAAACATATAGGTATTTGTTATCCGATTATTTGTGAAAAATTTCATGAAACAATAACAAAAATGAACTCAAAAGAGTGTAGTTTCCAAATGAATCAGAAACGTACGGAGGTTCGCACCCACCTTGAAGTCCATATGTGTAAAGGACCTATCTACATATTTTTATTGTAACTATGTAATGAGTAAAATGTTCGACGCGGTGACCGAGAGCTGGTGAGTATCTGGCACAGCGCATCAGCATTTCCATACAACACGGGGCAATGCTGCCAGTTTCTTGGGGATGCTTCCGACTGATATTGATATGGACCAGTTAAGCTACCTGTAGATTGTTTGCAACAGTTTGCACTTAGCTCACTTGTTTTAATTATAAATACAAATTTAAATTTCATTTATTTATTATTATTAAATTTGTGTACGATCTGCAGAAATTTGTTCCGTTGGTCTGGGTGTTTTCTATGTATAATAAAAAATATGTATAATATTACGTATATCAGTTATCTAGTACCCATAACACAAGCTCTGCTTACCTTGGGGCTAGATAATGCTGTGTGAATTGTCCAGCATTATTTATTATTTATATTCTATTCTTTTATTTTAATTTTCTTTCTTAATAATGGTAAAACGAAAAATAAGAACTAGCTTATACTTACTCTGAAGAATCAGTTCTTACTAAAGTAGCTGCTGGACTGGTAGGTATGTAGCACTAATCAGCATGTACTTACCTGGTCGTAGCTCAGAATATGTGATGTATCCTTATAAGGTGTTCGTCAAATGAGGACATGGAGGCAGTGGAGTCTGTAGCTTGAAAATTATCTTAATGATCACTTTTATATCATCTATTTGTACTTTTAAGCAGATACTTTACAAACTTTTTTAATTCAAGCCAGTTGGTAGTCAGGTAAAAATCGAAATACTACGAGATTTACTTTTATTTCTGGTTTTTATTTTTTCTGCGTCCATAAAGGAATAAAACAAATCACCGACACGAAACCAACAACCTTTCGTAAGAACTGATAAAATTCATGGAAAAAAATTACGTGATATTTGACGAGCCTCCTCTCCCCCACGTGAGATGTGCTCGACCCCCTCCCCTTTCTAAACGCCTCACGTAATTAATGGACAGACCGATCTTAATAAAAAAAAATCCCTTATTTCGCCTGTGCCTTAGGTCTTTAAAAAAGTTTTGAAACAGACAATTAAATTGTCGATGAAGATATTGAATTAATTTTTCAGATTTAACTTATCGGGTTTCATCTCGGGGCGCATTCACTCAGCATTTTACAGGATCCATTTTTTTTGTGATGGCGTATTTAAACAATTAAATAATGAACTCCCTTACACAAATAAGCGAGTTCACACACCCAGATCAAGTGAACGATTGTTTAACAGCAGAATCCGTAAAAAATGGTCCTGTAAAAACAGAAGCCGAGTAAATGCGACCTCACACGAGCAAATTAAAACAAATAGTAATTATTTTACTCTTTGTTAGATTGTCCTTGTAACGTACCGAACGAGGCTTACTTGTTAATTGTAATGTAGAATGTTTTATAACAATCTTGGAATTCCAGCAGCGAATACAGCTCAATAAGTAAGTTGTCAATCATAGATTAAAATACCTATTCATCGATATGACTACTCTATGGTTTCGTAGTAAATTATTGCCTATCAATCAGCTCTCTGATTGGCTGCTCCATGACTGATCATCAGCCTATAGGATCCCAGATATCATTATTGAAGATCGAATAATATAGGCTCATACTATGCCAAATATTATTACCAGAAATACAAGAGCTATGAGAATGTAGAAACGGCTTCATACGTGCATGTTTTAAGATGTAAGAGAGGTCTAGGTTGTTGGTTTTAGAGTTGTATTCTTTTTGTCAGACTGGTCTAGGTTTTTGTGATTGTTGATTCAGGTTTGTTGAAGCTTTTTGTTAAAAAATGGCCGTTGACTTGATCGAATCTCAAATTCAATTGCAGTTAAATAAATAAATAAATAAATAATGCTGGACAATTCACACAGCATTATCTAGCCCCAAGGTAAGCAGAGCTTGTGTTATGGGTACTAGATAACTGATATACGTAATATATTATACATTACATAGATAGATATTTTTTATTATACATAGAAAACACCCAGACCAACGGAACAAATTTCTGCAGATCGTACACAAATTTGTTCCGAGGCGGGGATCGAACCCGCAACCTCTTGCGTCGCAGGCAGACTCTCGCCCGCTGCGCCACTGAGGTCGTCGAATCAGAGTTAGTTTGTTTTGTGTAAGTAGTGTTCAATGTGACTTCTTTGAAACAAATATCTTCAAACATCTATTCTGTAAAAATAAATGAGTTTCTAATCCATATTATTATTATTAATTCGAAAGTATGTATGTCTGTTAATTTTTCTCGCCTAAGAGGCTGAACGGATCCTAATGAAATTTGGCAGGGAGTTAAAGGTATCCAAGGGACAGACATAGGGTAGGTACTTGAAAAGCACGTGCGTAGCCGGAGGCAACAGCTAGTTCTAAATAAAGGACAAAATGAAAAAAGAACTTTATGTTTAAAATTTTATTTATTTTATTATAAAAATTAAGGAAAGGAACATTAACTTTCAAGTTAAACAATACAGCAAACTAAGTAGTAACTTAATAATTCGAACCGCAGGATAAATAATAAAATTATTATTTTAACAAATCATAATTCGATCTAATAGTACTAGATTAATACTACGATAGATTAGATTATAATTATCTCATTATTTTCACCTGCTGTTTGAATAAATTAAAAATACCGATGTAAAATAACTTATAAATGCTTTACCAAAATGAAAAGGAAACGAAAAATGTTTCCGACTCAAAATGTATGAGACTACAGAGCTCAGTGGTAAGTAAGGTAGGGACTACAAGAGTTCCTTGTTTAGTACATAAAATAAATTGCTGATAACTTGAAAATATTGAGCATACAAACAAAATAATTCCGATAGGTCCGAAGGTCCAATTTCACCGTTTGCTGCCAAAAGTAAGATCAACAAAACTTAGCTCAAGCTCAGCTTGATCGAGTTCAAATTAGTAACCTATTCTGTGACATGACAGCTCTTAAACTCGGTTTAATGCTTGTACCATCTCATCTCTTTATGTCAGTATAATACGCTCAACTCGTTTAAACCGCTAAACTGAGTGTACCTATTATATATAAACACGTTCAATTGCAACGGGGAAGTTGGACCTTAGTAAGACTTTGTTCAGACGCTTTATGACAGACTTGTATTTGTACAGGGTGGAAAGGGACGAGGTCCGTTTACGAAAATATAAGTACCACATAAATGATGTATATTCAATGTGTAATGGTTAGAAATGATTATTAGATAGAAAACAAAAAACATTAAATAAGTCATGTTTAATATTGGTGACAACCTTATGTACCTAACTACATCTCTAACACGTGTAAGGAGAAAAAGATATCTGTTATCTTAAGGATCTGCAGCCGATGTTCAAATTTTCCACCACGTCTAATGATGCAGGCAGCAGCTCGTACCTGAGTGTGGCGAGGCACCTTCGATAGTGTATTTCCTTCACGATATTTTAATCTTGCTAAACAAAAATATTGTCATCAGCATTGCTATATAGGTACAGCGGGGCAATGCAGCCAGTGTCTTAGGCACGCTTCCAACTGGTATTGATTGGATCAGTTCAGCTACCTGTAGATTGTTTGCAACAGTTTGCAGATAGCTTAATTGTTTCTATTGTAAATACTAGTTTTAATTTAAATTTGTTATTTGATTGTTATTTTCTTTCTGAATAAAATAATAATAAATTTTAAAAAATAAAAAATGTCATTCACCTAGCTTATGTCATCCATCAATGAAGTCACAAAGATACTGTTTATTAGTTAGGTTAAGGTGCGTTTATTGACCTTATCTTCTGTTAGGGTTGAAATTATACGTTTTTTATATAAAATTATAATTAAGCATTTTTTGCCGTTTTCGAGTTAAGCTAGTTAAAGACTAGCTATAACTTGAAAACGGCAAAAAATATTAGCATTGATTCTTGGAGAAGAATATAGTAGGTACTAAAGATACAATATAGATCTTGAATGTACGGGAAGGACCGTCGTCCCATTCCACCCTGTATTACCAACTTATCTAAAGTGGTGAACTATATAGATTTTGGTCAGATTAATGGCGACATAAAGCCTCCAACACGTGAAAAATAAACTAAAAGTTAACATAAAAATAAAATGCACTAAATTCCATGTGAAACAAAACTCGTGCAGACATAAATACTAGTTCGTAAACACGTTTAACAATGTTAATTGGTACAAAAATACACATTGTTTATTAACTACAAAAAACATTACACTGGCTTATACATTTTATTAGGCCACAGTTCTTTGTTATCTGGCCTAGCAAGTTGGACTTGCATTTTACAATTGGTTATTATTGCATTTTGATTCTACCAATTTATTCTGCACTTGAAAATTGCAATTTAGGTAAACAACAAAAAGCGCAGGAATTGCAGCCATTTATATATAGATTGCAATTAATTCTTATCGCGTAAATAATTGGTGCAGAAAATATAATTTTAATGTGGCAAGACCGGCCACATTTAAAAAAATCTACATCGTTTTTATATATAAATAATGTAGGTAAGTACACTATTATTGTGATGATTAAATAAAATAAAATCGTACGTACTACTGCGATTATAAAAAGATTATTACTTAAAAATAGACCAAAGAATTGACCTATTTAAAAAAAAAATTAATAAGGAAAAATTAAGATACATAATGCCTTATCTTGCAATTGATTTATACAATGTTAAGTCCAAAACTTTGGTAAATAATAATAAATCAACTACTTAAATGATAAATATGATAATTTTTTAACCAGCCTTTGCGGTGATCCTGCAACAAAAAAAGCTATTATTAAATCACGCTATTATTATTAATCAAATATTAAAATTAGCCGTCTAGTTAAGTTGCTTTGTATTTATTGCATGCTCATACTACGTGTAATTTAAAGTGCACTAGTATTTAAGTTCTATTGTATAGATATAGATATAATTGTGGGAAATCTTGTGTTAATTCAAAAAATAAATAAATGTTTGGGTATTATTTTCTTTTCACGTCAACACTACTGAAAGGATCGGAATTAAAAATGAATTATACTTGCCTACGACCAACCGCAGGCCATAAGCCTCTTTCAGACTCCTCTGTCAAATACAGAGGAGTCTGAAAGAGGCTTATAAAAATATAGAAATGGCATCGTGAAAGCAAAGAAACTTAGAAGCTATTTCAAAGAGGGTGTTCCACCTACGTTTAACAGGATCTTTCAATTTTACACAACTCACATCACACTATGTGATTGAAATCGATGTGGTGGTTAATGTGGTTGGATGAAAGGATGGGTAAATATACATGTATGTTGGTTACTTCTTCACGCCAATACTACTGAACGGATCGAGCTGAAATTCTGCATAGATGTTAAGCTAAAATAAATAATAGGCTACTTTTATCAGTGAAATCAGTTCCTATGGGATAAGAACCATTGAACGTTAGATATATAGAAACAACGCGTATGAAGCCTTAAAGTATAAGAAGAACTTATATATCTTAAGAACTTTTTGAGTTCTTCTGTGATCAACTCAAAAATCGAATCATAGTAAATATTCCGTTATAAATGACTTTTATGTTAATAACCGAGTATGAAGCTGCGGACAAAAATTAGTTCTACCATAAACTGACACGCGGCTGTAACAGTTGTTATACTTACGTCACTTCCGACCAGTGCTGAGGTCTTGCAACTCGCTGCTGTCATCGCTGGAGCATCCGTTGGCGCCCGCCATCGCCATGTTGGCCATCGACAGCGGGATGGTGATGAACTGCGGCTGGGTTGATGATGATGCTGGAATGAAATGATAATGACTGAGAAAAGAGATTGGAGATAAAAAACAAAATTACCCAGGTCAGAAAAGTTGGGTCAATCCAAATCTACCGGGACATAAGATTTGTTTCAATGCTTCGCATGTTCAATGATCCACTTACGAGCCAAGGTATGGTAGGCTTTGAATTATAATTACTATCAAATACCAATAACGTTTATTTCTTTAGGTTAACAAAATAAGTACCTACTTAGACAAGTCAAATTTTGTACTATTAACAGGTTTTTAAATAGTAATTATTACCAAATAAGAAACAAGGTGTTATTGATTTTCTCCACTTCATTTTGAAGAAGTGGAAAATACACCACCAGTAAGTGTACCTACCTATAAACTAATACAACATTATTTGCACAGTTTAAATATAGTGTGATTTAGGTCAATATTTTTCTAAGACTAACTAAGCTTAACATTATTTTCCTTATATAGTATTGTCGGTGCTAATGCAGAGAAGATATTTAATTCAAGTCTAAACTAAATAACTTCATGAAAGTTCCAAGAAATTTCAGCAGAAAAGTCAACTGTAATTCACAAAACTACGTGAAAACTAGTCGTCTCGAAAAACTTCCAAGATTTTATTCCGTCTCGATTCCAAGAAATCCAGGAAAAACAAAGTAATAAAACTAAAGTCATATCTTTTATTCAAACCTGTCGCCGAGGCTAACCTAATTATGGAACTGGATACCTGAACTAAAATTGAATCTCTTTCGGAAATGTAAACTTTATGGTACAGTCGTCCGAGTCAGGAAAACTTGGCAAATGCATTTGTTACGAGATTTTATTGAATGTTGACCGTGTCAGCTCAAACAAGGCTTGTGACGTTTGTGGTTACAGATTTCACATGACAGCTAAACCAAGCCTAAAGCAAGTCAAGACTCGTCATGACGCGACCAACAGAAAAATATGGAGTTGGTATAAAATGTTCGTATAGCTAAAAATCACAACCAGCAGTTTATTTTACATTTATTTGTTTACAGATGGCTAGGTGTTTAACACACTTACTCCCAGCCCTTAGCGAAGCAGCGATCTGCAGGGGAATGTTTAGGCTGGGTGTCACCACCCAGTATTACGGGGCGTAATGTACCATTCTTCGTCAGCATGACGTTACGCCGCCGTGTGCTAAAATACCGTCTCGTTGCACGTTCCGAGCGCCATCTTTCCAAGTGCACGAACGTTCGTTGCGTAACATGTTACATAACGCCCCGCAACAGCAATTTGACATGCGACATGCATGGAGATTTAATAACATCGATTACGTTAGAGATAAAGTTTGAGCTTTTTTTATTTTATTACATGCTTTTTTAAATGCCTGTGTAAGAGTTTTATTTGTATAGTTTAGGGAGAGAAAGGCAGTGAAAACGAAATTTTATCAAGAAAGCCTTTTACTCCATAGATGATTACGTAAATTATGTAAATGCTTGGCCAGATGTCGCCCGATTCCGAACCTACAATAGTATTTAAGGAAAATAATGTTAAGCTTAGTTAGTCTTAGATAGGTACATATTGACCTGTATCTGATCAGGTTATATCCAAAGCATATTTTTTATAAGTGAATCACGTGTTTATACGACAATAAAGTTCTTTAAACCTATGGCGTTCATTATGGATGGCTTACATATGTCCAGCAGTAGACTAGTACACTGCAGTTGTTGACTTACCGCCTTCCTGTCCTTGATTAGCCAGCCCCAGTATGAAGCTGTGCGGGTAGCTCATCGCCAGGCCCCCCAGACCCATGTTGTTCCCGATATTGTCCAACCCCATCATCCCAGGGTACAGCATGGCTCCGCCGGGCAGGTTGATCTTGGGCAGGATCTTGGCCAGGCCGGGCTGGTGGGCTGGTTTACTGCTATCAGGTTCCTGGGAGCTTGAGGAGGTAGACGCGTGTGGTTCTTGTTGCTCCCTGAGGGGAAATGTATTAAGATTTTTTAAATAATATCAAAAGAAAAATCTTCAGTGAATCAACATGGAGAAGAGCTGGAAATAGTGTTATTATTTTTATTATATTATATATATTTTTTAAATAATGCTGGACAATCCACACATCGTCAGCTAGCTAGCCCGAAGCCACGAAGCTAAGCAGAGCTTGTGTTATGGTAGTACCCATAACACAAGCTAGTAACTTGACTGACATACTAAATAATACATTACATAGGTAAATATGTATTTCCGTCCATCCATCATCAGCCTACATTAGTCCACTAGTAGACATAGGCCTCCCTTAATGAGCGCCATAGCGCCTTATCTTCAGCTAGCTGCATCCAGCATCTGCCAGCAGTCTTTCGCAAATCGTCATCCCACCTGGTCGGAGGGCGTCATACACATCGTTTGCCGAGTCGCGGTCTCCACTCAAGAACACGTTTCCCCAGCGGTTGTCGGTTCTTCTCGAGATATAGCCAGCCCACTGCCACTTTACTTGCTAATCCTTTGAGCTATGTCGATAACCTTAGTTCTCTGTCGGATGCATTCACTGCGAATCCTATCCTTCAGAGAAACTCATACTGTCTCAATAACTGACCTTTTGATGACCTCATTAGCTTCATGATTCGCCCACTCCTGCTTGTGTATCTGCATCAGCTTCTCGCTCGGAGACTCCGGTTCGCTGCCGCTCTCGTCGCCGCTGTCGCCTGAAGATGCTGGCTCATCCTGGAACGAACAATCAGGTCAGTCATGCAACCATAAGCTGAGCGAAGATCTAACAGGAACAGATCGGTCCTCTGTGATGGGAAACATGACGTGAGTCGGGTATTTTGTGATTTCGGTGACCATGTTTTTACTGTTATGTTTTTTGCTTGGAGCATCACTGCCCATAACACAATTGTGCTTTCATAAATTTTGTTAATTCTACGATTGCATCTTGACAACATGGTTCATGAATGCAGGATATATTATAAAAAATTAAGACATTTACCTATGTATAATTATGTAAAGAAAAGTCGAGACAATTGAAATGATGCCCTCGAAATCAATCTATTCGAATTCATGGCTCGAGGACCAGAGATGCACGATAATAACATCAGAGTTTTTGGCATCATCAGCCTATAATAGTCCACTGCTGGACATAGGCCTTCCCTAATGAGCACCACAGCGCCCTGTCTTCAGCTTGCCGCATCCAGCATCTGCCAGCAGTCTTTCAAAAATTGTCATCCCGGCATCAAATACCTACTTTTAAATTATTAGCTTTAGGTTTACTACCTTTTGAAAATTCTACAGGTCCTTATTTTACGTCACTTTTCTTAAAGCTAAAAGCGTCACTTAAAAATACTTTTACAAGTCACGAAACTTTCAAAAGCTGTTTGACAACATTCACTTGAAACCTCTCTGAAAGTATAACACTTCAGATTTTCGCACCCGTACCACGAGATTTCAAAAACGATTCCCTTATAAAGAGTATTCTCTTGCGACTAGTTTACTTTGAATGATTCTAGTGCTATATTGGCTATCGTGCTAATGCGGCGGCCTTATGAAAGTGCACTAAAATTAGGACTTATTTACCTACTAACCTCCTAATCCTCCTATAGTTAGGAAATATATAATTCTCCTAAACTGCGAAAGACGATAGTATTTTTCAGCTCGCGCTGTTTTGATACCGCAGAGATGACTAGCTCACGCGCAAAGACTTGTACTTAATCATCTCATAAAATCATCAGCAACAGGATTGCTGCTGATGCAATAAGCCTAGCTCATAACCCAAAACGGGTTACACAACATAGCTCAAAGGATTAGCAAGCAGAAGTGGCAGTGGGCTGGCCATATCTCGAGGAGAACCGACAATCGCTGGGGTCAACGTATTCTTGGGTCGAGACCGCGACTCGGCAAATGTAGTGTTAGGACGCTTTCCGACCGACCGACCGACCGACCGAGGGATGACGATTTGCGAAACACTGCTTGGCAGATGCTGGATGCGGCAAGCTGAAGACAGGGCGTTATGGCGCTTATTGTGGGAGGCCTATGTCCAGCAGTGGACTAATATGGGCTGATGATGATGATGATAATTTCATCATCAATATCATTACAATACGCAAACGCGACTCTAGTCTCGCACACTACGATACCGGTATCAGTGAGCGAGTCTCATTTAATCATCTCATTTAAATGTATATGTGAGATATCCTGTTGCGACTAGTCTCCGAGAAAAGAGTCGTATCGTAATGAGGGAAGGGGCTAAAACTTCACATTTATTCAAAGAAAATAACAACATAATGATACTAAATACACCTTGTATTTACAATTGTATTGCTCCAATATCTGCCTGGAAATATCTCAAAACGATTCACCCCTAAGACAAAAGAATCCAAGAGAAATCTACTAGTATTCCATTTTATGACCCATCTGGCTCGTAAAATGGAGGAAATTGCATGATTGCACCGACAAGAGCTCTTTAATTTATTATTATCATAAGATGGCTAGTCTACGAAACTGTCTGAAATTCGACTAGAAAGACATCAGTATTTACAATTGAAACAGTTGAGCTAATAGAACGAGTCTTCTGTTAGCTCAACTGTTTCAATTGTAAATCTAGATGTAGCCCAACCGATCCAATCGATCGGATACTAACATAGCTCATGGTAGAGGTAAAGTGTATTACCGAGTAATAAAGGGAGTACATAGTTGCTCGAACAGTGCTCAGGTGTCGGGAAATAGGCCTTTTAGGAAAAACTTTGCCGTTATCTGGCACTTAATACAGACTGCAGCTGAGCTCTCTCATTTCATTATACTAGTGGAATTCTCTTGGATTCTTTTGCCTAGTATTTCAGTATTTGACGACCTCTGTGGCGCGGTGGGCGAAGGTCTGCCTGCGACGCAGGTGGTTGCGGGTTCGACTCCCGTCTCGGAACAAATGTGTGTACGATCTGCAGATTTGTTCAGAGTGTTCTGGTCGTTTTCTTTGTATGATAAAAAATAGCTATCTATGTATTGTGCTTTATGTATATCAGTTATCTAGTCCCCATAACACAACCTCTGCTTAGCTTGGGGCTAGATAGTGCTGTGTGAATTGATTGTCCAGCATTCTTTATTTATTTTTATTTATTGCATTTATACAGTGATCAGGTCTTAGTGATTTGGTGAGTGTTCATAAAATGTTCTCAGTATGTAGGTACCCATTTAGGGTATTGCAATGGAAGACTGGCCAGATTATCATGCCTTTCTACGTCATCATCATCATCAGCCTATATTAGTCCACTGCTGAACTTAGGCCTTCCCCAATGAACGCCATAGTGCCCTATAATATTAATGTATAAAATACTTATTACAAAATATTATAAGTCGCTAAAAATATCATTGAAGAAATAGTCAAGTTCGTAAAACAGTTTCTTATACCATCGTTTTTAGTTTTTTATAAGACGCAAAATATATGTTCCCGGATTATGCCAGGTAAATTATGTTTTTTCCTACATTATAAAACACATATTCGCATTTCCATGCCGGCATCTCGCCTGATCTATGATTCACGAGTTGGAAGCATTCGCGGATATTTGTGGCAGCACGGGAACAAACACGTACGAATTACTGCCGAAAACAAGTCGTTACAACGCGCGCTGTTGGGGCTGTGTAGACAAGAACTATATCAAGCGAAAACGTATACTGCGCTGAGAAATTCATCGCGATAAGATCCTTTGATCTGAGAGAGACAGCACATTGATGTGTCTGCGGGTTTGCCCAAAGTGCAGAAGTATTTGCTAAGACTTACGTGAAATTCTTTAATTAACTCTCTGATGTTACGTAAATCCATTTGAGTGTGTTAAATCTATATTATAATATAAAAAAAGTCGTATTAGTTACATTAAAACTCAATAACGTCGAGACCGATTTTCACTTCTCTTAGTCCGGAATAGAATAAGAAGTATTAAAACAATTGACGAAAAAATAACTACCCGTGCGAAGCCGGGACGGACCGTTAGTAAATGAATAAATAAATAAAACTATAATACACAAAGCGATGATGATATTCGAATAGTCCCGCCTTGTGCTTTTTAGATCCAAATTCCTAACAATATTCTTAAGTGTAAATTAAATAAGCTAATACCTTAAATAGGCTTTTCATAATTCTCTAGTGCTGTTTTTTCCCAATTTCTTAATAGTAATTTTAATTACGTGTCGCATTTGCATGACATTTGTCTTGTCGACGACCACTTGTCTAGATCTTATCGTTTCAGCGTCACCATAGAATTTACTACCCTTAGCCAACTTTGCTCCTCTGGCGTTACCTGTTTGTGAGCGTAAACCATTTACGAGAATTGAATGCAAAACTTACACCAACAGTATTGGAAATGCATACAAAATTGTGGTCGTTATGTATTATTATTATTAAGCATAACACAAGCTAAGCTTATTTTGAGGAGATTAATCCAATTCAATCTATTTATTGATACCATAGCTCACAAGGAACACTAAGTCAAGTCAAATACTTAATTACATTCCAGAATCACATACCATTAAAACATACAATATAATAACAATAAAAAATAATTAAGGGTTTTGTTTTGTTTTGCTGCAAGATTGCATGATAATATAATTTAGTATCATTTACAAAAAAGTAAATTGTAAAATATAATTAAAATACATATATTACACATTTTAATTCCTGTAAGGGGGAAAACTGGAAAAGAAAAATCGCGAAAGGGGAATTCTAGCCTTTTAAAAATTATTTCCCAGTTTTCCGCTTGAACAAATTGTTCCGTGGGGAAAAATGGAATACGAAAATACGTTGAGAGTGAATTCTGGACGTTTTAAAATTAAATTTCCAGTTCTCCCCCTTAAATGGAAAACTGGAAACTTCAATGCAACATTTGTGCCCCTTCCATAACGTTAGTTACTGTCTTCCCATCCAGACTATCCTATGAAAATAAATACATATCAAGATAGATACTGGGAATAGTTATGCGTGAGACGTTGGGAATGAACATGACAGGTACTATTATTAAGTGATGATATCTCCCCATTCGTGTCGGTGTACCGTCCCATCGGATTATAATTGTTGAGAATAGAGTGCACCTGTGTATGCACACTTGTGCACTGATATGTCCTGCGCAACTTGCAAGTCTCCGTTGAGACTGGCCGCCTTGGTCGAAATTCGGCTAGGCGTCTTCATCATTATGTCGCAGACTTAGTAGGATGTGTTATATGCGAAAACTCCACCTACTATTCAACTTTTTTATAAAATTATATGTTTTGAGCATGGCCCAGTCTTGATTGATGAAAAAAATTGAACATGACTCATCGGGATAGAGAGAGGATTGAATCGTTTGAAATGTGGTGCTAGAGAGGGATGGAAAGTATTAGCTGGACGGAGAAGGTTACTAATTAGGAGATGCTGAAAAGAGTTGAGGAGAAAAGGTTTTTAATGAACACCATTCAAAACAGAAGAGGGAGAATGATAGGACGTCTTATACGACATGGCAGCTTCATAAGAAACATCATAGAAATAAGACGAGGAAGAAGAAGAAGACGAAGAAATAACTACAGACCGTTCACCGTAAGATATCCTCTGCCTTGTCTCTCTACGCTGAACGGTATACGAGTCAGATGACTGTCCTGATCATAGAGAAAGCTTTCAAGTCGTAGAAGTAAAAGATTCGAAAGAGAAACATGGAGGAAATTGCATCAGTAGTTATGGTTAATTTCAGCAATCTGAACTGAACCATAACAAAACCATTTCGCAACACATTCCCAACCCATTACGATCCAATAACAAAACAATATAGACAATAACTAACGGATAAAATCAACCCGATAAGCACCGTAAGCTGCAGATAAAGGCCATATTAGTGCGGCTAATTTACGGCTAAAGGTAATGAGGCAATACTGCATTGTGACGTCACTGGGAACGAAAGGACTCCAAAACGGTGCTGTACTATTGTAGACTCGCTGGCTGCTGGTGGACACTTGGGTACCGATAGCAGAACAGATGAACAACTATGTCTTTGAATCAAATAAAATCTACGCATCGTAACCGTACGCATACGTAAATCTACGTTGGCTGTTGCAAAAGCAAGCATGTAGGTACCCAAAGAGCAATTATTACTGGGCGGGCACTTGCTTTTGTTTAAGATAGAATTCTGTAATACCTGTGTTACCTGTACCTTGTTTTCTCTCTTTCTTTCTTTCTTCTATTGAACAGTAACCAAAATGGGTTAAATCATGAGATACAAACACGTTGATCGTTCTTTTCACTACTGACTGACAAAATTTCGGGACACGAAACGCGAATATACCAGCTGATGGGCATATAATGTGTCCATATGTGTGTTTATCTGTCATAACATAATCATAACGTAGCTACCAAATAGATAAACAGATTTGTAGTTGTAGTTACTAAGGTTGTAAAAGACGAGATAGAGTCAACACTACTGCTGTAAACAAAACCGAGAGTTTCCTCACTACTTTTTTGTTCAGAGTGAAGGTTTCTTCAGGCCACGTAATAAAAGTGTTGCCTCGAGTAAATATTTATTGTATAAAAGCATTAAAATGTAAAAATCTTTCTACATCGCGTGCCGTACTAATAATCCAAGTACCAAGTAGCCAATTTACCGACAACTCAAGTGCGAAAGAGATAAAACACCAATTCCGAAAATAAAGGTAAACAGTCACATTAAGTTTATCAGATCCTCCGGATTTATTTGCGCACGGTGCGCTATCAGATTTAAGAAGAAAGCCGAATGCGCTAAACGGTAGTTAGTTAGTTGCAATTATTATTATTTAGTGCGTCGGCGCATAAAGGACGCCCACGCGGTTTCATAGAACGCGTAGTTTTATTGCATGGACATTACTTTCAACAGTTCATTAAAAACAATCGGGTTGGCTGTACCAGGAATGTAGCTAAAGGTTGTGTGTACTCGTCCGAGTACATGAAACGTCTCGTGCTTTATTAGGTCTCGCTTCGGTCGCTGCATTTTCACAGCATGAGAATACAAACTCGTTTTGAAGTCATTTGTAACAGGATATTTAACATCATTTGATTTTTGAGTTTCTCTATATTAACAGTTTCATGCGCCATAGGTAATCACTAAAGTCTTATATATTTAAAAAATAACCCCAATTCAAGGCACATAATTAGTTAATTTAATTAAAGTGCATGATTAATTTAATTTTGCAAGTCTCGGCAGCAGCGGTCCCTAATAGTCATATAGTCATTTATTCGTAATAAAAAATTACAAGTCAAGGATTTGTGTCTAACCACTTGCAACACTCCAACACGACCCTGAAGGAAGTTTTTTATTATTTGGAAGTTCAATTTTTACAAGTACAAGCTAGTTTTCGAATTGCCGTTACAATTGAAACAGAAATAAAATAGAATAAACAATAATGTGCCTTTTGTTTCATTTCCCGTTATCTACCTACACAGATTTTTCATAATTAAGTAACAAACCATGTCCACCCTAAGCAATCGTGCAATGCGCTATCTTTACCACAGAATCATCCTGTAAGTATTTATAACATTTTGTACTTGATCCGATACAACTAATTATACATGTGATTTATTGTCTGTCGGTCTGTTTGTTCTGTGACGCTGCCATTGTTTGAGTGACCTTTCAAAGGGTTAAAGTCAAAGTTAAGTATTAATGGTAGGTTACATACTCACCTACTTCTTAAGTTTTAAGAATAGCGTACGAGAATAGCGTACTTATATTAGCGGTTATTATAAGTAAGTACGGTAATGCAAAAAATGCATTTAGCTATTAACTAGCTATTATTTACTATTTTTATAATTTTGTAGGTAATTGCTTTGTGTCACTGTGGTCACTGGCCACGGGGGCCAGTCTCAACGGAGACAACTTAAGTGTGCAGTATATCAATATTTTGGAATAGTTGTACGTTAAAGCAGGTATACTTATTTATGTGTTTTAATGAAAAAAACAAAATTGCAAAAAAATCTTGTAGTATAGCTATTGATAACGTTGCTCTAAACCAAAACGAGGGTAACTCAAAAACACAAAAAAATCTCAAATTGCACGCAAACAGCTAGAGTCTAGCCTAGCCAGTAGTAGCTACTTGGCTGAGCGTACGTACAGTCGGCATTAGCGCGATTGACAGGAACACGCGGCTTGTTACCGCGCCAGCGAGATGCGTATCACACTCCTTTGGGCCACTGTTTTCGTATCTGCGACAGAGATTTATCATTTGCTAGATGTGTCTGGGAAATGATGCTATGTTCCTAGATAGAACTGCTCGTTGGTTTTAGGAGCTAGACAAATTAAATATAGAATGTATAACTGCATATTTAATGGAAAAGAACCATAAATCAAGTCAACACCTTTATAATTTTTATTTCCCAAAAGGACTAAGTCGATAGAATGCATGATTTTGCATTTGCATACTTATTAAGAGAAATTCCAAAACGCAAAGGCGCTCATTCAGAAGTCTTCTTATATGCTCAATGTTGATCAGAATCAATTGTCACTGAAATAGAAGTGGTTTTTGTAAGGATTGCAGTACCTCTCGCAACAAAACATTTGAAAGTAGGTAAAAGTTACAATACTAATCTAAGTAAGTGCAATTTATCAATTTTATTTCAAATTTAATTTCATCTTTATAAAAGTATCATCATAAAATCACAATAATACAATGTTTCCTTGTAGACGCATGTCTATTCCAGCATCTATAGATCTCCGTCGGCGGTTGGCTGGGTGTAAATGGGTGCATAATAAGGGACCATTCAAAATCAACCAGATACATTCCACCCCGTGTATAATAGGAATTCTTCACTATACACATGTTGTTCGTCTGTACGTATGTCCGGACATTTGTATGGGAGGCTTGAATAATGATTTACAATGCTGCTTTAAATAACGCTCTTATTTTTTGGATTTTCTGAGTTATTCCCTTTTTCGTGGTGCGTGCCGATCGTGCGATAACGGGAGCGTTTCGATTGTTGTGTTTACGAGTCGGTATTGAAACCTGCGCATGAGTGGTAAAACAAAGCATGTAATATTTATTGAAAGTCGTGTATTGTTATCAAAAGGTATATTGGCCGTAGCGGTCCTGACGTAAGAATTGACCCCTCCAACTCAGGCCCTTTATCTGCCTCTCCCCTTTTCGTGTAAGATATACTATAATATAGTATAATTCCTGGCGTAGGAAGCAGGAGATTAGGGAGACTAAATGCACGATGACCTAAAAACTATACCAACAAAAGGGTTCTCAAGGGTACAAATTATAACCCTCAGCACGATGCCGTCTTTTTTAGGGTTCCTTACTCAAAGGTTGCCATGTCAACGGAATCCTATTAGTAACAAACCTATCGTATATAGGTCCGTCAGTCACAGGTTAAGGCTTTAAGGCTAGATGAAAAAAAAACATTAAAAAAAAAGTCCAGTAATATTTATTTATTTTGTCATCTCTTCAAGATAAAACTGCTAAACTGATCCGACTTACCCTGTTATTATTAACAAATAGGCTAAATTCATCTCGGAAAAATGCTTGTAAATCCACGAGCAGAAAATATTTATCCAATAAAACTCTTGGCCCATACGATAACCCGAAACCTCTCCAAAGCTCAGTTAATCGCATAAACATGTAATTGGCACCTCGAAAGTCACGTGTCGCGCTATCGGGAATCGAACCCGCGACACAATGGACACGCGTCAACACCCGCGCGACAGGTACACGGCCCGAGGTGCTGGTTGATTCTCTAGCTGATGATGGGATGGTTTTCGTAATATGTTAACTGAAATTCATCGAACTTTGGAGCCTATAATCCAGGTGAGGATTTGGATAAGGTACGTCACGCACCAAAGCTTACACTGGTCTCAAAACTATTTCCAACTAAAATAGTATTTTTTTAAAAATATTGTATCTCAAAAATACATAATGTGATACGTGTAGGCTAGTAACTTAAGTTCATAGTCTTAATTTTACTATTCTGATGGCTACCCGTGAAAACCTTCGATAAGCTTACTGGTATCTATCAATTTGTAACTCTGTGTATAAAAGCTTCTGGTTTTCCATCAAATAAATAAATAAATAAAATGATATTTATTGCAAGGAATCATTAGTATTACAAATAATTATTACACAACAGTTTGTTTTATTATTGTTTTAGACATTATGAAACATTAACGCCCGAATACTCAAATGACTCAAACCCATCTCAGTTCATCGACGTAGCTGCCAATCATTCAATTTTCAAGTTCAGTTATTCAATAGGCATTCTACAGTGCACTTAGAAAAGTCAAAATAAAATTAACATTAAAATGTTTTAAAAAAAAATTTAGGTACCAATAACATTGCTAGGAAATAGTATTCCAAACATTTCTATCTGAGAGGAAATCTTTAGTACTATATTAAGCCTTCTCCTGAAGGGTCTTTTTCAAATAGGTTTTAAATGATCGTTCATTTAGTTTGGTATACTCAAACGTTTCCATCATTATACGACCGCTGTGGCGCGGTGGGCGAAGGTCTGCCTGCGACGCAGGAGGTTGCGGGTTCGATTCCCGCCTCGGGACAAATGTGTGTACGATCTGCAGACATTTGTTCAGGATGTTCTGGTTGTTTTCTATGTATAATAAAAAATATATTGTATTATATTATGTATAACAGTTATCTAGTACCCATAACACAAGCTCTGCTTAGCTTGGGGCTAGATAATGCTGTGTGAATTGTCCAGCATTATTTATTTATTTATTTATTATTACGCAAGCTTATCCCAACTTATGACACTAAAGAAAATTCTTCTCTAAACAACAAATTATCTCTGTAGAGCGCAGAATTTACAGAAAAGGATTTTTTAATGTTAGATATTGACGTTTTACCTTAAGATGATGACGATGATGAAACAAACATAGACCCTGATTTTTGGTGCATAATAGCATAAGACCTTAAAGTGTGGGAAGAGGTCTTTGCCAGCTTGTTGGACAGCGATGGGGAAATCAATAATGAACTTACGAGCGACGCCAAAACAACAACCTGCCCAAAATTATAGAAAACGGATAATAAATCCCTGCTTTGATTATGAGATGAAATGTTTTACCCGAAAAAAAGAATTTAATAAAAGAATTTACCATGACTTAAAATGACAAATTTACCTTGTTTTAAACTTTTTAAATAATTTGTTCTTAAGCTAACGACGACAGGGTGATTTGGCGCTTATTGGGGGAGGCATAATTATGTCCAGAAGATGACTAATATAGGCTGATTATTGACGACCTCTATGGCGCGGTGGGCGAAGGTCTGCCTGCGACGCAGAAGGTTGCGGGTTCGATTCCCGCCTCGGGACAAATGTTTGTACGATCTGCAGGCATTTGTTCAGGGTGTTCTGGTCGTTTTCTACGTATAATAAAAAAAATATATCTATGTACTGTATTATAATTATGTATATCTGATATCTAGTACCCATAACACAAGCTCTGCTTAGCTTGGGGCTAGATAATGCTGTGTGAATTGTCCAGAATTATTATTATTATTATGATCAATAATTTGTGGAACATGATGAATATGACATGGTAAGTGATATAATTTACAGATAGATCTAGGTCTCTACTATAACAGGCAGCTGATATTAGCGATTAAATCAGCAACAGCAACCATGAGCAATAAGAGCAATAACATTAAGGCACAATAAGATGTCGTAATTCTAATGTTAATAACATAACAAGTTTTGCCCGTTTGGGATCGAAACTCGAGCAGTTTGCCCTTGTGTGCAAATGGGTGTAAGTATAGAAATTAAGATTTTTAAAATAATATTGTCAATTTCTCGTAGTCCAACATTGGTCGAACTACAAAAGTTTGAGCAAAAAAACAAACTTTTGCAAATGTACCTACATTATATGTAGTACACTCAAAAAAATAAGCAATTTTCATAGCCATGCTTTGATTTTATAGACCGAATTGAAATTATATTATTAAATGATTTCATTATTAATAATATCATTTCATTACATTTATTGATTATAACAATCTGGATACAATTATTTCAAAGTAACATCCACCATTTAAAATTATAATTATTGGACAAGCAGATAATCCTAACGGATTCCACAAAATCAACTGCAGAGCATTTCCATTAAATCCATCCCCAACTAAGGATTAATTCAAACCAACCATTTTTAATAAACCATTGAGTGTCAAAACTCGAATTTATCACACCGCGTCGTATATAACACAACTGAAAAATTGACGAGTAGGTACTTACCCACATGAAAAAAACGCTCAAACATAAACCGCTGTTTTAAGATATCAAGTGTGTTTGTCAATAAGTAGGTACTTCTAAACGTTAAAGCAGCAAATTTTTCTTTTAATAAAAAAGTTACAATCAGATAAAAGAAACAAATTAGATACCAGTATTTACAATTGAAAATACAGACTGTTGCAAACAATGTACAGGTAGCTCAACTGATCCATATCAATACCAGTCTCGCGCGTCCCTAAGACGCTGGCTGCATTGCTATGCTGCATGGCAATGCTGATGCGCTGCGCCAGATACTCACCAGCTCTCGGGTCACGCGTCACAGCGGACGCTCGGTAATTAGCTAATTATTTCAGTCAATCTTTAAAGAACATCACTTATCCATCAGTATAGAACAGTGACCAGTCCCAGCTCCTGTCTGGTTTTGTTACGAAGTAAGGTTATGCTGACCGATAATGTAGCTGACGACATCTGTAAAGCAGGAGGTTGCAGGTTCGATTCCCGCCTCAAGACAAATGTTTGTGCAATCTGCAGATATTTCTTCATGATGTTCTTGTTGATTTTTTTATTTTTTTTATAGAAAGAAAATTACAATCAAATATTAATACTTGTATTTACAATAAAAACAATTGAGCTATCTGCAAACTGTTGCAAACAATCTACAGGTAGCTCAACTGATAGATAGTATGAGTATAATGTATTCAATATTAAGTAAATCAATTATCTAGGTAATACTCATAATACAAGATTTGGGCTTGGGGCTAGATGATGCTGTGTGAATTGCCCAGCCATTTTCTTATAATAATGTTGCTTTGAATACTGAGAGAATATAAAATTGGACTAGTCGTTTAGGATTATTTCTCACTAAAAACTTAATAAGACGCCGTCTGAGCAGAATCTAACCAGAACGTGAATATTCATGCAACGTTAAAATTCAAATGGCGCCTGAAATGCAATAATTCGCGGTTTCCGCTGACGATGGCGTAACTTATCTCATTTAGAAGTTTTATTTCGTCTCTACAGATATTTTTCGTAGTTTAAAAACGACAAAACTCTAGGTTACACTCGGTTTTGCACGTAGATATAATATTAGAATTCTGTCATCGGAGAGTGGAGATTTCGCAATTCAGAAAACAATTGCCTTCTTTATATTATTTTTTCTTGAAATGACTGCTAGTTGAGAATAGATGCCCCTACCTTCTTCATTCTATATTGAATGTATAACGTCAATTCAATTCAATTCAATTCAATAACGTTTATTTCTTTAGGCTTACAAAATAAGCACTAAGAAAAGTCAAATTTTATACTATAAACAGGTTTATAAATAGTAACTACTATAATCAAGTAAGAAATAAGGTGTAATTGATTTTGTCCATTTCATTTTTTTGTGTGCTAGTGGAAGAAGTGGAAAATAAACCACTAGTTACTGAATCTAAGAAATTAAATAAATCCCAAAAATTATGGATTTCTATTCGCACCTGCGATTTTTGGGGCTTATATCTTAGAGATTACCCAAAGTGCGAGCGGCTTTCGCACTATAATATAAAAACCTTAGTAGGGAAGTGTTTATTACAACACATTAGTATTATAAAAAAACTACTGAATTAATATTTTTTTTATCTACCTACACGTAGTTTTACTCCTATAAACAAACATAAAGGCTACTATTTAAAACGGAAAAAAAAATTCAATAACTAGACACCATATTAATGAAGTTGGAAATAATGTGAATCAACCTGACCGAAAAGCATTATTTTGCGAATTCGTTAGTCGCTGAATAAGCCCGCCGTTATTCGCGCGTGTGCACTTTATAAAAGCGAGAGCCGTCGACATGCATATGAAATAACTACCCATGCGGAATGTGTACTATTTTGCGCGAAAAAACCTTGTTTTTATCACGTTTTCAACAATTCGTTTTACATTCCGGTGCAGTTAGTTCGTTGTAGTTTATGCCTACGCCTACGAGCAATGTATCGTCACATCAGTTTAGTTTGGGACTCGTTTACATTTTCCTGTTGTTGGCAGGTGCAATTTAAAGTAACTTTTCAACTTTTGAAAACGTTTTTTGGTATTTGGCGCGTGGTGCCGTCTTTTTACGGAAACCAAGATCCACTTAGACCACTGAGTCAAGGCAAAAATATAAATACAAGTCCACTCGGAAGCAAAACTTTTATGAGCAAATCATGTAAAAGTAGTACTTTCAGAAATCAAGTATGAAATTCCACAACCACTTGTTCAGGCTTCAGATTGCGTATTCGCATTGAAGGATAGGACTTCAGTCCGAAGTCAGAACTCAAAAGCTTGCAAAAAATATGCACGTGTACAATTTAGATAATTCTCGACTTACCCCCCTGTAAGTCTGCGGCACACGGAAGCCAACCTCACAATAGGCGGTCAGATGAAAGGCTCTTAATATGCGTGACGTAACGCGCTAATGGTCGCCCCGGCTTCACTTGTATTGTACGGTGAGTCAAGAAAGTGTTGGCCGCGACTAGTCGCCGAAAAAGCTCCGACCTTTATCGACGGGCAAAGTAACGCGAACGTACCGTCTTCTGTAAAAAATTTTCAATTGGCCGTGTATTTTTGCGTGGATGGGCTTCCTAGGTGTTGCTGGAATAGCAAAGTCGAAAAAACCCAACGCTTTATTTCCATTCCCTAATTCACCTATACTTGTGTCGTCGACTAGACTGAACGGCAAAGGACAGGAAAAATATCTAAATCCGCTGTCGGTAGGTAATCAAGATCCACACATCCGTTCTGTAGATGTATTTTAGGATTTTGATCTAAGTGGTATGGTATCTATATTATAGCCATATCCTAAGTGATTACGTCATGGTGTGGCCGACCGTTTCATGAAATGGTTATATATAAGATTTATTAATTCCGGAAGGTTTTTTGTAAGTACGAATGACTGGTTTTTGCTGTGGGCTTGCAGTTTAAACTGGGAACATAATAATAAATAAATAAATAATGCTGAACAATTCACACTGCATTATCTAGCCCCAAGCTAAGCAGAGTTTGTGTTATGGGTACTAGATAACTGATACACATAATACAATAGATTACATAGATAGATATTTTTTATTATACACAGAAAACGACCTGAACTCCTGGAACAAATACCGGCAGATCGTACAAATATTTGTCCCAAGGCGGGAATCGAACCCGTAACCTCCTGCGTCGCAGGCGGAACTTCGGCTACCGCGCCACAGAGGTAGTCGTATCATTAGCTAATAAAAAACTTAGCTAATTTATATTATAATATTTTTCCATTGGGTTTATTATATATGCCTTAAAATAGTCGTACGTACTACCTATACATAGACATTCATTTACGTAAAGTGGTATTTCAATTTACTAAAAAAATAACCTAATATTAAAATAACCTTTAAAAGTTACTAGTATACAATTAAAGTAATGAACCGCGAGTAAGCGTAAGTAAGCGAGTCGCGATTCAAAGTCGCGTCCGACGCCTACCAGGTGTAGGTATAGGTACCGCTCGGCCCGGTAAGGAGTGCAAGGAGCTGGGAGTCGTGAGATGCTGCCGCTCCGCGATTAGATGGTGGGAGATAAGGGACTCACCAATTGCCTATTCAAAACGAGTAACTATCACAGGAAGGTACTAATGTGATTGAACTTAAGGATAAAAATGTTATTCGTTCTAACAGAGCAAATAGATACCTGCTTGTTTTTTGGATTGTAAAAAATATGCCAATAAGTATACTCGCGTTGGACGAAGGTCCACCTGCGATGCAGGAGGTTGCGGGTTCGATTCCCGCCTTGGGATAAATATATATTTGTACGATCTGCAGGTAACGGGTGTTCTAGTCTTTTTGTGTGTATAATAAAAAAATATATGTCTATGAAATGTTTTGTATTATGTATATCAGTTATCTAGTACCCATAACACAAGCTCTGCCTAGCTTGGGACTAGATAATGCTGTGTGAATTGTCCAGCATTATTTATTTATTTATAACAGTCTGCAGTTAGCTCAATTGTAAATACTAGTTTTAATTTAATCTTACTACTTAGTTGTATTTTTTTTGTTAATAAGCCACATATCAATGTTTTCTGCACAAAGAAAGAATTTTTGCTATATCAGTAATAAATTAAGCGTGAAAACTAAAAAAAAAAATATAATGCTGGACAATTCACATAGCATTATCAATCATACCCAAGCTAAGCAGAGTTTGTGTTATGGGTACTATTCGTCAAGTCATCATAAGCTGATTTCAACAGCAATGAATACAATATATAAAAGGATTTATAAACGATCTAATTAAGGAAAAAAACTTATTTTATCGACACAGAAACCCAAAGCACTTTTCACGCGAATTTGACCTCTTCTATTTTTCCCACATCGAAGTACCTATGGATGTAACAATAGGACCGCTATTGTCGATATTTGCGTGAATCGGAACGCTATCCAGTTCCGTAAGTTCCGTTTGATGCCGTCCATCGCGCAATGATCTCTTTATACAGCGTGTTTTTGTTAACTCTCTAAAAAGATCCTCCATCTATTTATTTCGCGAAAAAATTGTTGAATAACTTTTTTCGGCTCGAAATGCTCGAATTTTTCGTTTCTTTTTAAATAACCGCTAAGAGGCGGATTAGGAAAGTTTGAACAATCCTCTTGCATTGAAACCTTGCTCAACAAAACTAATTGCAAATGGTCATAACAACGAACCTTTTTAGTATAAGTACATTTATATTGACCATATCTATAAATATTTATGACTATCTTTATCTTTGTTTTGTTATTTGTTTCTTATCAATTGTCGGCTTTATGTCTTAGTTGTTCCGAATAAATTATAGTTATTAGTAAGTAACAGTAACTTACGTACTTAGACAATTTAACCCGCTGTTAAAGCTTACGTAATATAAAGTCAAATATAAATAAATAAATAAATAATGCTGGACAATTCACACAGCATTATCTAGCCCCAAGGTAAGCAGAGCCTGTATAATGGTAAATAAAAATAAAAAAATAGCGGTAAATATGTACAAACGGTGGGTGGATATTGCCACCCACCGTTTATCGATATTTTTTTTTTATGACTTATGTAGGTACCCTAGGTATGTACCTCTTTTTGTATATTTTTTGTTTCGTGTAGTTCTTAGTAATAATTACTTTTAAGTAGAATTATTATTTTAAGCTCATGGATCTCATGTCTGTAAATAAAGAATATATTATTATTATTATAAGTAAAAGATTGAGCGTGGCTGTGGCTGACTCATTCAACCTTTAGACTTGTAGGTAGAGGATACAAAAACCGCTTCAGAGTGCTTAGTAAGGCGGTATAAATCCGTCCTTAGGTTAAATTACTTTATCATTATTTCAAAAGCTCCACAGAAAAGGATAAATCCCGAGAAAAGAAAGTGTTTTCTGTCGCGTAGGTAATGTTTTTATAACAATGACCCTTTATACGAAAGCCCCGAAATAATATTCAAATCGGTACGCTCGAAACGACTTTGGGATTCTTTTTGCATCAGCGCAGAATTCTGAGAGAGAATAGTAATTTGAAAGCTCTGGGTGCTTTGAGTTACTGATGGAAGGAGTTTCAATAACAATTTAAAATCTAAACTGGTTTTTGTTCAATTTTTATACTCTTTTACAATAATCAAAGTTGTACAACAGGCGGCTTAACACTTTCATGGCCCACGACGCACATATCCATTTCCAGCTCTGTCAGGCGGCTCGGCGGCGAAGACTCAGCAACGACTCAGTGAATGCGTTAAGCGCTGACAGTATTTTCTATATCTTCCTGGCAACCTTCGAAACTTGAAAAAGAGATAAGTACAGACCGTTCACCGTAAGATGTCCCCTGGTTTGTATGTAATTCCATACAAGGCAGGGGACATTTTAAGCTGAACGGTCTGTAAAATTGGAGTTTGGCAGTCTTTGTTGTTAGGCAACCACACGGGTCTGTGTTTTAGTATTTTTACTGCGAAACTAATATAAAATCCTGGACAAATAATTGCAATTTCAATTGAACCAATTCGCCCGGATTTACTAACCACATGCTTATTTCTCCAGCATCCTTCATTGCTTATTTTTGCGGTATCGTAGATTTTAAAGGAGCTATCCACATTGCTATGTCTAGCATTGGCAATACTTTATGATTTTTATTTGTTTTAGCTTCATCTAGTCAAAAGAGGTTCAAGCTGGCAACATAAGCTTTTGAGCGGGAGCAACGACCTCGTAATAAACACTCTAAAAACTCTTTATTTTGGAAACTCTTTTCTTCTATTTCGTAAATTGAAGACTTGAGTTGATTATGCAAAGTGGCTTACATCGAGAACGCTTTCGATGCCAATTTCCGTCTCTTGGAGCTTTTCTACGGATTATGTTAATTTATTTACAGAAATTTCCTTAAAACGATAAATAAGGCAAGCTTTTATAAATTGCGGGCTTATCTGTACTGTAGCCGAACTTTGTCTGAAAGTGTATCGAATGGAGAACCTTCTCGATAAGTAAGACCTTTATCAATCTTCGTTTTCTTTCTGTCTTATTCACGACTGAAAATTACGTAAAAACGTTTGAAATGAAGAGGCTGCGCGGTTATGCTAGGTACCTTAATGATTACGTACTAATTGTTTTATGAACTAAAAACGGATAGGTACTGAAGTTATTTTAGCTGCATCACTGAGTGATGCGATAACAATAATATTTATTTATATAGATAATACTTTATTGTACCACACAAATACAGAAAACAGAACAGCAATAAATGCCACAAATAACCAAAGTATAAAGGCAGCCTTATCGCTATGAGCGATCTCTTCCAGGCAACCCTGGGACGAACTGGACGTGTAAGATCTATAAAGACGGTGGCACACGAAAAAAATAAATAAATAAAAGAAAACAAGACTTCTGAAGCTTAATAATTAAGCTTTAGATATTTGATAGAAACTCGGGTAAAGGATCCGCGGGGTGCCGTTACAATTTGGACATTCATATTGTATTGTATCATACCTTCATATAGATCACCCACAAAATGATCACCCTGTAGCATTCTCGCAAATCGCGCGTTCCCGACTCCGCCTTGAAAATTTGCACCACAATATCGATATTTCGTCCGAAACGTGACGAATTCGAATCGATCGCACAAACAGCGAGTAACGCAAATCACAGGCGGTGGCGGCGTGTCGTGCGCCCCTCGGGCGGATCGATTCCAAGAGATGATATCGACTTGTACGAGATACATCGCTTTTTTACACTGAGTATTACATACTCAATACTCATGCTTTTGTGAATAGGTAAGCTAGAAAGACAGATGAAACTCCTGGCCGGAAAAGCCTTATCTGCCTAGCAACATTGTTACTAGGGAATAGGTGCCGGGAAAATATCAGGCAGAAGACCATAATATGTGTCTGTTGTTAAGCCTTTACAAACTATTCTTATTATTTCTTTGAACAAAGGTAATTTCAAAATGTTCAATGGGCAGTTTGTGATAGGTACCTACTATAAGCTTTTTTAATGCCTCTATCATAGTTTTATTTTGTATAGTTTAGGAAGAGATCCAATGCCTTAGTTAGATCATAATTCATGATCATATTATCATCAAGGGCCAGACGTCCAAAAGGCGGTACCTACTTCTGGACTCGGCGCGTATGATGAGGAAGTTCCTTTCTCTGCAGCCATACCGGAGGTTTGAGCCTAGCTTCGCGGCCGTGATCCAAATTTTTAATATATTTTTACTGTACAATAGTTTTGTAATATTTTATTGCACTTTTTATAGAAAAAAATGAATTTTATTACGAGATTGGAAGTAAATTGTATAATAACAATATGCTGGACAATTCACACAGCATTAGCCCCAAGCTAAGCAGAGCTTGTGTTATTGATACTAGATAACCGATATACATAATACAATACACTCGTAGATAGATAGGCAGTTATGAAAGTATTCATATTAGAGTGTGTGTTAACCCACCAACAACGAAATTTATAAAAGTGCGGCCTTTGCTCATACACTGATACATAAAGCAAGTGTTTTTTTCAGGAGATCAATAAACTTAGCTATGTAGAAATAAAGCGTTAAAGCGCAATGTACGTTATTCCTAACGCCAATCACGACGCTCGCGGAAGATCGTCCAAATTAAACGTTAGACCTACTCGCGCCACGGTTAAGCAGTTCACACTCGAACGCTGTGAGGTAGGTAAGTATTTGCTACAGTTTCCTCACTTTAAAGTTGCGGACAGATTAATTTTACAACGTTTTTATAGAATGACAAACTAAGTAAAATACTATTTTGTACAGAATCGGATTGTACGAGGGTAGACGACGAGACGAAGTTTATACTGGAAGAGCATTACCATTAAACAACCGGAATATTATGCCGGTGGTTATGTTAAAAAATGTATTTCTGTATAATACGGAGTTGTTAAAGTTTACTGTAAAAAATAATTAACACAATGAATAATATTATTAGGGGAGGGCAGCAGTGGAGCAGTGGATATATGTTGAGGATGAAGAGAGGATGATGAGGAATTCGAAAACAGATCATAAAACATTAGAACCTGTCTACTAGGGAAGTCGGATAGCAGTATAGAGCGGGTGTAGATAGGTACTGTAGATATGTATGTCCCAGAACCAGATCATTATTGTTCAGCCCGTATATGTTATACCGAATTGGCTGAACATTAACAGACAGGATTAACCGACTACCCAATACCATCCAATAACATTTAGAGGTCACTCTCATCGAGTGGACAATTGAATAGTCGAAAGCCTTGATCACTCGGGTCGTACCTTTAGCCCGGGGAGGCGGAATTGATTGCGTTCTGCGTATCTAATCCATGCGGCCATTTCTCGGATGAGTGCGTTTTTAAATAGAACTCGCTTCGTTGGGATATTCAGGACCCAATGAGGATTGGGCTTTGAGTTTACTGAATTAGAAACCGCAGTTGTTCAGTTCATTAATTTTATACAAAGATTTAGGATTGATGACGATAGGTTAACTGAAAATTTGGTGACATTGAATTTACCTGTGAATGATTGGTACAGTTGGAGGAGGTGTGCTTATGATGGAAAATGTACGGAGCTGGATTTCCGCTGCGCTGTTTCAATAATCTGTGTGGTAATGAGCTGTCTGGTGCCGGCTTAAAATTTGCACCACCCCAACTCTTCTCGTGGGTGTCGTAAGAAGCGACTAAGGGACATACACCGGGGGGCGGGCAGCAGCGCCTCTTGCACGCCTCTCGCTGGGGTAATGCCTATAGCGTGGGGGTCCACGCTGCGCGCTGGCATGCCCAGCTTGCAGCAGGGTTGGAATCGCAGTTTGGTGGTAGATCTATTCTGCAAGAGGCGTTGCTGCCGCCCCCGGTGTACGAGTATGTCCCTTAGTTACCTCTTACGACACCCGCGGGAAGAGTTGGGGCAAAGGTCCAATAGGCAACTACATACCTTGTAGCGTGGTCACGTGGAATAGGTTCCGCGCCGCGCCAGCGGCTACTCTCCGCTAGTCAGCATACATCTGCATCTACCATTAGATGCACCATGACCTAGCTTCTCCATATCTTTTAGAATTTATAAACCTAACCACCTTACTTTACTTTGCTCTTAATAAATTATTTTGTATTTTTTCAGCATACTATTCGACCATAAAGACGCTCGGTTTTCCAGGATATATCACCTCGTAATTAATTAATTCACCGTAAAACGACTTAGTTAACGTAGTAGACGTCTTCCGGCCAGGTGGGATGACGACCAGTTAAAAACTGTTGGCACTCATTAGTGGAGGTCTATGTCCAGCAGTGGACTAACGTAGGCTAATTGAAGATGAAAACGAATTTAATGATTTTTTTGACGGCCCTCTGTGGCGCGGTAGGCGAAGGTCTGCCTACGACGCAGGTTGCACGGTTGTGGGTTCGATTCCCGCCTCGGGACTGATGTGTGTACGGATATCTGCAGAAATTTGTTAATTGTTTTCTAGACAGACAGAGCATGCATCTTATTTTTTTTTCTTTAAAGGTGTTTTCACGCTGAAGGAACCAAAGAAAAAAACTACGAATTTTATGTAATTCGAGTCTTTAACTACGGGAATCCCGTGAGTACTGAGATCTAGTCCTAGTTTAACAAGCAACCACGCTAGGGGTCACCTCGAGTTCGTACGGGAATTGGGATGCATAATTTGCGGTCTTTATAATAAGCAGTACACGAATATATTATACTTTCCGCTAAACATCGTGTTTCTCGCAGAGCGTTTCCAGAAAACACCTTCTACGCACGACGTGACACGTGACCGAGTTGGCAAGGAGCTGCGTGTGTGGCCCTATTTGACTTGCTGATTGAGGGGATTTCACTTCTAACTATACCTTAGCGAACCTCTATGTAGAATGTTTGTTAACAAACCGCTCATACTTACCTAAAATTAACTCTGTTGTCGCCGAGTCCGCAATTTTTATTAATACTTGCGTTTTTTTTTTCTAATTTGCTGGGAACAATTTTTTGCCGTCTTCCTAAAAAGAAAAAGGTTCTGTATTCGCTTTTTATGACAGTTATTAGTATTATAACTTCACAGAACTTCCGTACCTAACAAAACTTTACTGTTCCAACTTTTAGATGTTACTTTGACAGTAGATTAATGGTATTCCAAACGATACAGTTCGTGCTCAGTGCTTCGCTCGTGATAGGCCGGAGGCCCGCGGCGAGGAGTGGAGCCCTAAATCATCTGGAGTAGACCTGATTTGTATTGTCTATGTTTTGTCTACTTTGACTTAACTTACTGTTAGATTAAGTTAACAAGATGTCGTTAGCTGCTTCATTCGTGGTGAGAAACGTCTTCAATTGTTCATGTTTCTCCTTAGGAGGAGAGTCATGGAACGCGTTATTTTGAGGCCATGGGCTATTTAAATTAATTAATTATATTAATAATGTTGGACAAGTTACAAGACAGCATCATCTAGCCATAGGCAAAACAATGCTTCTATTATGGGTACCTTCTATAGGTACTAGATAATTGATATATTTTTATTAATGCATAGAAAAAACTAAAATGAAAATTTTCCCTTTTGTACACATTCAACGATCACCAAGGCGATTTCAGTACCATTTTTCTCAGATCTCTTCCAGGCAACTTTGAAAATATTTTTACAGCGATGCGAGAATCTAACCCGAATAACGTCTCTTTCTCTAAAAGCAGGTTACTTCATAGTAGAAATGGAATGAAAGAGGAAATGGTTACAACTTCACAATATTGTGTAACCCAGCGGTAGTTTGATGAAGCAGTTCTTGGTATATTTCTGCCAAAATTTCAGCTTCTTTTCTTACTGTACACAAAAATACAGGCTTATCAAGCTCACTTGCACCTCAATAATTCTTAGAAACGTATCGCCCCCAACGCATACGTAAATACGAAAGACTTAGTACCGCCAATAACAGTAACTTTGTCGCGCCAATAACATTACAGTTCCTCCTCACTTATTTATCTCTATCAATAATTGCTCAGCCTTTGAAGAGGAACTGCAGGCACTGAAGCTCGATCATTGTTTGTAGAGGTGCCACTGTAAATATTAAACAGTAACTCAATTGCTTTACTGGGTAGTATCACGCTTCAACACAAACAAAAAATAAAAAGTTCGCAAAAAGACCTGAGATGGTTCTACTGGTTTCATGGCACTGACGTGCTCAAACCTTAGTTAGATAAAACTGACTGTAGGATAGCGCATTTGAATGTCATGTTACACAGTAGGTACCTAGTTACTACCTATATAAAATAATTCGAAATAGGTAGGTACAGATATCTACTGAATCTTCTGATGTCAATCCAAACTAAATGCAGCAAACGAAATGTTAAAATCAGGTAGACACGCGTTTTTTTCTGATTTCGAATATGTTTATAAATCAAAGCTAAAAAAATGTTAGATTTGCTCCTTTTCGTTACTAGGGCAGAAAAGTCAGAGGCCGTATTCGTAAAAACAAAAATCGAAGTTTCTGCTTTCTTTCCCTGCACATGCTATCATAATATGGAAGATACATAAGATTTATTTTAAATTACAATTCTCGTTTTCCGGGTGGACTCCCGGGATATTGCGGTACTTTTACAACTCTACTACGTTCTACCTCTTAACAGTAGGTAATCTATATGCAAATGTAATAATAACCGACGCGATCGGCAGCTATCAACTCAACTCACTTTTACACATTTCCATCTTTACGACTTTGCTTCACGACTCTTTTAATTTCAACCTCTTAAATATCATGGTGTAATTAATTGGCAGTTATAAGTTTAGAGCTGGTTTTATGAGTACGGTAACTTTGACTGCAACTCAATCAAGTTTTCATTGATATAATGTTAACTTTGAGTTTAATAACTCAATTATAAAGTAATCGACTGCGAACATAGATCCATGTAAAAAATACTTTATGTCTTGTCTTATACATCATTCTTCAAAAATAATTTCTTAAACTTTCGAAGACTATTCTGATTTAGTAAGTTATTTAATACAAGAAAAAATTAAATATCTACAAAAAGAAACGTTTGAAAAATATCGTGAATCATCGACTTCAAGGTGACACTTTTATTAAAAATTTCAAAATTCAAAATATCTCTAAGAGTATTAACTTTAACCAAAATATGTACCTAATAGTCAAATTGGTTTGTACTGAACCCTTATCACGTCCTGAAAGGATTCACTTGAATTGAATTCAATAACGTTTATTTCTTCAAGGTTATAAAATAAGCAATTAGACAATAAGAGAAAATGATCAGGACACAAGTAACTCTGTGTACCCAAGTATACTAAGTACATGGGTACTTAATAATAATACTTAAAGGCCTACAATACGACGCCAATTTGTTTAAAGGATAGGCATAGGATTTCGCGTTCATAGGAGCGGGTCAGAGCAGAGCAACACAAGCCAAAAATTAAGTATTGTCTCTGGAAAAAATACGCAACATATAAAATGTTCTTTATACTTTTTTAAAAAAATTATGGACCGGATGTTACTATTTTTCAAACAACTGAATATTTAACTTAAGTTGAAAATAAGAAATTTGAGGTGGTATATAGGCCCTTAATAATATTTAGCATTGAGGTAAATGGTATTTCCAAGGCGGACACAGGCTTCTCGAAAAACGCATGCGAAGGCGCGGGCAACAGCTGGCACTTTCTGTTAAGAATTCTTTTTCCGCAATTTGATTCAGATGTTCATTTATTTGGCTATTAATTTGCATTAAAATAATATAGGCATATAGTAGATAGATAGATAGAAAATACTTTACAATTTACAAATTAAACACATAAACAATAAGTGACAATTGGCGGAAATTAAAATAGTAATTACCAATACAAACAAGAATGATTATATTGACAATATGGACTATATTGTAACCCGTTCACCGAAATAACCAATTAATTCTCGAATCAACATGGTAATATCGATATCGATAGAACGTTTAGCAGCACTTCTAATATAGCTAGGTACCTAAAGGTACCTATGTGTAGTTCGCGCGCAAACAGAATGGGACGGGACCATGTCAAAGTAATAAAGTTTCGTTACATATCTCAAAAAATGCTCGCGTTGCTCAAAATAAGATTGAAAATGTCCACAGTGTTCCAGTTCGAAATGATATACCTTACCAACGTTACTATATAAAAACTACAATATAGGTACTTAAATATAATCGTGCATGCAATAAATGAATACGATTAAAACAAGTAAAGACTGTTGATGATAATAATGATGTATTTTATCCTGAGATAAATAAATCAATCATAACATATCAAAACGCACGCTCAATTATCTGCACTTACAACTCAAAGAACCGTCAACAAATTCTACGAGCGATGAATTCGATAAAAAATATCGATGTTTGATTTATGATGAGGATTTTCCCACGTGGCGGTTCCAGGAATGGATCCCGGAAGGTTCCCTGGGAAAGGGAGTAAGCGTAGTAGTGCGTTTTTCTTGGACTTGCAGCTAACAAACAGGGACAGGGAGGGGCTCAGCCAATAGAAAGCTGTTTATCGACGTATCGATATCGATGATCAAATTCTACGATTAATATCGTTGCGTGATCTTGTTTATGAGACTAATTATTGTTCTGTTATGATCATTTCCATTTATGACAGTAAAAACATTACCATTTGAGTTGGTAAATATCAAACTGCCATAAATCCACCGATATAGAAATTTGGCTTTGCGATTTGGCATTCTCAATGGCTCGGTATCAAATAATTTACAAATTTTACCGTTTTTGTGTATTGTAAATTTGTATATTTTGTCATCTGGCCATCTATCCTTATGCTAACGTTATTTTCACATTTTATGTTCTTTTGTACAACTAATAACGAATAAAATAACTCAGGTATCGATACAAACACTCGACAAATCGCATCCCTATCAGGATCCCAGTTCTGCCAGTATTCGAGGCATGATGACAAGTCAGCGTTTCTATACATAGAGCCGTCGCGCGTTGAGGACACATAAAATAATAAATAACTACCAATGGGTAGTTTGTTTCAGTAATGGACTTTACTGTTAGGTGAAGAAAACTGCAGATGCAGTTGCTAGTGTCTTGTGGCTTTCTGTTTTGTTGGCTGTTGGTTTACCGTTTTGATGAAATATACAGGTGATTGTGATGTGTAGTATAATTTGATTGTTGTTTTTAAAAACAAAAAACCGAGTACAAACTCCTTAGTTTTTAAACTAACACTATTTTTAAAGTATTCCGGGATAAATACTTATCTATCGGGAATATTTTTTGAAGAACCACCTGACGGAGAAATCAACGAACAAACATTACAAAAAACACAACAGAACATAGAAACTATCTTTTCTTTTTTTAGGTTAGAAGTATGGTTATTCAATAAAAACTTGTACAAGAAACTCCTCCCCGTTGTATGCAGAAGATCAAATATTTCAATAGCCTAAAACACCCAACTAACAAACCAAGAACATAACACGTGCGGTAAACAATATCTTCACCAGGTAAGAAAAATATAAGCTGAAATTTCTTATTGGAAATAAAAAGTACTAGCTCTTATTTCAAAAATTAAGACTGACAGTTTTTATAGTACACAAAGTTTTGATCGTCGCTTGGCTGGAGACTAACTTATCGATAATGCCAGGCATCTCTAACAAGATCACATTGTTCAGGCGCCAGTGTTTTCAGGCTATTTATATTGAGTATACCAAATTGCTCATCACAAATTTGATTACGATCCCAAAAATTTTACGACGGGATTTTAAAGGATGTTCAGTTTTTATTTTACAATATACGACGACCAAGGGTTAAAAGTACTCCATGACTCATTTGTTTTTATACATTATACAACTGGCAACTGGATAATTCGGTAGTTAATATCTTGCTGAAATAAGCGATTATCTTTTATTACAAGCAGAACGTCGATTGTTCGAGTCATGCTGCGGCACATAAAATAGGTATACCTATATAATGTGTGTATTATAATGAAAAACACCGACTATGTATATAGAGTTCTCTATGTAGGTTAGGCTATGTAACGTACATACATTCATAGATATTATTCTATGTGGTTTACATATCCTACACAGAAATCAAACTGACTATCAATAAACTGCAGATTGAAAATAAATCTTTGAAATTTGATGCATATGCATTAATAATATATGTAATATTATTAATGCATATGCATCAAATTTCAAAGATTTATTTTTTAGTATTTTTTTTATGAAAATAACAATCAAATATAACTACTTACAACTAATATTTGTATATGACGACGGCGGTGGGCGAAGGTCCGCTTGCGACGCAGGAGGTTGCGGGTTCGATTCCCGCCTTGGGACAAATATTTGTACGTTCTGCAGGTATTTGTTCAGGGTGTTCTGATCGTTTTCTTTGATAATAAAAAATATCTATCTAGGCAATGAAGGCAGAGTGCCCAGAATGCTGGCAGCATTGCCACGTTGAATGGCAATGCTAATTTGTTGACCGAAATAAAAGCCAGCATTCCGATCACCTGTGGACTTTATTAATAGTTTTGTAAGATCTTTATAGATAACGTGTGCCCCAGGACCCCAAGGGCCTAGGGTTTCCACCCCAAACGGCTCAAAAAGGTAACCTCTATCAAGATTAGCGTATTTTCGCCGTTTGAGGAACTCCGCTGATGTTCACCTGCGGAGCCAACCTTTATTGATGTCCCTGCAAGATGAGAAGGGGCTAGGGTACACACGTAGCATCCCAAACTAAAGGCTGACCCATCTTCCAAGGAATCAGAGTCATACCGTCAGGCCTTTTACCATCATCTCGCATTAGGCCACGTGGTTCGAGAGTAGCTGGCACACTGACGCTGGTAAAAGCCCGACGAATTATGTCATTAATTGAACCATGGCGGGACACACGTCCTGCACTAGAGACACACGCCAGTGCATGGTAACCGAACTTATCAACGGATTCACCGCACTGGCAACGGTGTGGCACTAGGCAAGGAGGACCTAAACGCAAAGAGGTAGCCACCCGAAATGAGTTATTGTCTAAAAGGGTACCTAAATTTTTGGAAGGCAAAACATATAACCAAAGTCCTGATTCCCACTCGGAAACAGCGAGTAGACGAACGCGTTCTGATGAGCTGGTAGACGTATTAATAAGATTTTTCCGTACCAACTCACATAGCGGCTCATCCCACAGTCTCTGAGAAGAGAGGACTTTGGGCAGATTAGTGTCAGGACAGGCTATTTTCCAAGACGCTAATGCTTCCTCGAAACCTGTTATTTGACAATTTTGTGAACATTTAGCCAAAATTTTATATATTATAAGATCCTTTGTACCGTGAATTGAAGACATAAAAGCTGGGAGTGAAACACTAGAAATTTCGCGGACACCTAGACCCCCCAATCTAATAGGAAGAGTGGCCTGGTGCCACGCTCTGTCATCTAAAGGTTCTTCTATTTATATAATATATCTATGCAACTTTTGCAAGTCTCCTGAAAGGGTCCCTATAATATTTCACTTATAAAATGCCTATCAGTCGCGTACGCAGCCAGTTGATACTGATTTAAACACTTACACGGAACGCGCTTATATTACCGATAAATAAATAAAATCTTTTTATCGTATACACACGTCCTCAGGTGGAATCCAGCCCTCCGTATAAGGCAGGGGGACCTCTGCAGGGATTTCGTATGCGGGTGCGTGCGCGCAGCAAAAAATTACGCTACGAGTGCGTACTCTCTACATGTGCCGTACGGGATGCCAGCCCGGAGTTGCCAGGTAGGCGGCAGTGTTGCCAGGTACAAAAATAAAAGATTTGACATTGTTGATGTTCGATTAAAATATATATGAATAGAGTTTATTATATCTACTTATACACATGAAATTACCTTCCTGGTGATTCAGTTAACCAGACAAGTATATTACCAATCGAATAGAATTATTATACCTACTAACCTCAACAGCCTATAATGGACCACTGTCCACGCAGGCCTCCCCCTGATTTTATTATCTCATGGGGGTTATGCCCATAATCACCACGCTGGGCATGCGGGTTGGGGATCGCAGTTCGGTGGTAGATCTATTCTGCAAGAGGCGCTGCTGCCTGACACCCGGTGTATGTCCCTTAGTCGCCTCTTACGACAACCACGGAAAGAGTTGGGGTAAATTGTAAATAAATAGATACTAATAGGTAAATTTGACATACCTAATCATAAATATATACCTAAACATAAATAATCAAAAATGTCTGTCATTGCCGACATCTGTGGCGCGGTAGGCGAAGGTCTGCCTGCGACGCAGGAGGTTGCGGGTTAGATTCCCGCCTGGGCCAAATGAGTGTACGATCTGCAGACTTTTGTTCAGGGGGTTCTGGTCGTTTCTATGTATAATAAAATAATATCTATTAATATATAGTATTATATTACGTATATCAGTTATCTAGTACCCATAACACAAGCTCTGCTTAGCTTGGGGCTAGATGATGCTGTGTGGATTGTCCAGCATTATTTATTTATATTCATGTATTTATTCAGAGAAGAAACTGACTACTTTTGTCAAAAATTCTTCGATATTTGATCTAATTTCACCTACTTTGAGGAGTGCTAGCATTCGGGATACATCCTGTATATCAGCTGATTAGCCATCACCGAAGCTCATGCCTAGAATGCCTGAGATACCTACAGTCTCACAGTCTGTCTGAGCTTCTAGGCTTTACTAGGAGTTCCTGTGACTTCACTCGACTTTTGTTATAAAATGTTTGTACGATCTACAGATCCGGAGTTCCGGGTGTTCTGGTCATTTTCTATGTACAAAAATAATATATATGTATTGTATTACATTACGTGTATCAGTTATCTAGTAAACTTAGAGCATTTAGAACCATAACACAAGCTCTGCTTAGCTTGGGGCTAGATAATGCCGTGTGAATTTTTCAACATTATTTATTTTATTGATTTATTTAATATAAATGGTTCTTTATCAGTCGAGTTGGTTTTTAACATGAGATTATCATTAATAGTTTTTTACCTACCAAGTATTCAAAATATTACAGAAATGAAAATATAAATTCTTTTAACAAACAATTGGAAGATTTTTAATAAATAACTCTAGACAAAAAATAAAATATAGGTACCAAAGATTTGTGATAGTGATAAACACTATTGTTTTTTTTCGTGATATGATTTTTTATCTATTTTAATTGCTTAGATAATACGGTACATTATTAAATAAAGATAAATATTAAATACGTATATTTGCACGCGTTAGTGAATCTCTTATAGAACCTATCGTAATTTTATTTCCTGACATTATATCATCAAAGATAAACATATCCTGATTAGTTTGTACAAACATACTCTCCGATAAATCTGCCAGATAGTCCACCATTACTCAGTTTTTGCTTGAACCCGGCAGGGTGCGCAATTATGCCCCGTATTGAATTGTAGATGGATGCCGTGATTAGTATTGTTTGTTTCTATAATCTACGTGGAGTCCTCTGACATTGTTGTAACGCTATTTATGTAAAAGGCCAATGGTCTTGGAATTGGCCTATTCATCATCATTGAAGAGGTCATTGCTTAACACTTTCATAGCCTAAGACGCATATGCCCATCTGCGCCGCCTCGTCGGCTTTGCGGCGGGGTGCTCCCTCCCGGAATCGCATCAAGGCTGGGCAGTGAATGCATTAATTTCGTATTGTCATCAGCTGTTGGTTTTAGTTTCGATATTGTCCTGCTGGGTAAAACTCTGTCTAAATGCTCGAACCTGCATTAGAACCAACAATACCATAAAATTTAATAAAATCCTACGCTAAGTAAACTCCTTGAAGTCGGAAGATGAAGAGCCTGGAAAAAACTGAAGATGGAGATTAGATATCGTCGAAACAAAAGCGCATCGCCCCCGCTGGCTCGTCCATTTAGAAAGATTAGGAGCACTTCAGCTCGCGTGGTTTGTTTCGGTCCGAAGTGTGGATCTCAAAACTGAATAAACATTTCTGAAGGATCGCTAAGTCCACTTTCCCTTATTTGTCAAATAATTTAAGTTTCCTTAGATTGTGGGTCGCTTGAGGATTTTTGTTCTACGTTCATTTAATTTGTCAATGATTTTTTTTCGCAGCAAGATATCAGATTCAAACCCGGGCCTATGGCATCCTAGTCCGCTACAGACCCGCTGTGAACCAGCTAGAGGTCGACCACTATCAGTAGGCTGTGCATAAAATGGCCAGTTTTTACATTAGTGGAATAATTAACAATAACAAATAGTAGTCGTAAATCAAACGCAGTTTCCGCCATGGATATGGGCATAATTAGAAAATGCAAAGCGATTACTGGACAAAGAATCTTAGACATAGACACAAATCAATCATGTTAATTTGCAGAATATCTGTAACTCTTTTTTTGGTTCTGGTTTTGAGGCTGGCGATTGAAAAGGTGGATTAAGTAAATAATAATTTGAAAGAATTTATGATTTAGAATAACCCGTTTTAGAGCTTTTTGTGAAAGACTTGCGCTGTCAGCAAAATAAATGTATTTGTGCCACTATCGGTAAAAAATGTCTTTATTAAACATGAAAACAACAATCAAATAAAAAAAACAAATTAGAACTAGTATTTACTAATCCAAATCAATACCAGTCCGAGGCAAGTCCAAGACACTGGCATTACCCCGCTGTATGGCAATGCTGATGCGCTGTGCCAGATACTCACCAGCTCTCGGGTCACGCGTCGCCTCGAACAGACAGACGCTCAGATAATTAAAAAAAACTCGGAGAACGGTACCCTAGGTCCCGAGGTTCACCGGGTTTTTTCCCCGGTTTGTTTCGACTCTAAGGGGAAAAATCATTAATTATCTATTTTGGAGACAGCCTGATTTTAATAATAGGTGAATTATAAAAGTAAATTTAAACCATATTTGAAAGAACCATCAAATAAGATTAACATCATAAAGAGCATTCTGGAAAAGAAGTTTTCGCGTCGTTGTCAGCAAAATAAATGTCAAGTAGTCACTGTCTGTTAAATGGGTTCACATAATGACAAAATACCCTATTTTTGAGACAAATTGTCTCCAAATAACATACCTACACCCAAGGTCCCTTAAAGTCCTTGTCTAAACAATACCCAGTATTTAACGCAGGACAACAAAACCACCCACATTGCAGGCAGATTTGTGAAAAACACGAAAATCTAAAGGATTCCTTCACGTTCAATATTCATGGTGTACCCAGAAACCTTGGTGGTGGCCTTACAGGGTGGATTCCGGGAGTTGGAGAGTCAGTTTTTCGGTGGCAATTAACCTCACAAAAGGTTGGCGAGTACCTTGCCACGCGACCGTCGCGCGTCTCCCTTACATGGTAGATCCACTACCAGTCCCTACTACAAGTCTTCAGTGTGTATTCGCTAGCGACTTCAAATTGTATCAAAACTTGAACACCTAAATACAAAGTCAACAGCTAAAACCGAAACAAATTTTTGCATCTCATGAAAACATAACACAAGCTCACACACAGCTGTTGTGCTTTAAGGGTGCTGAAAATTAACAGAATGATTATTTTTTCCAGAGGCAGAAACCAAACCTGCAAAATTTAAGTCAAGAACGGACATTTTTCAACTACTTCAAATTTATCAATAGTTAACAATCTCATGCATAGTCACCGTATTGGATCCGTAAAATTATAAAATCCAAGTTATTTTATAATTTTACGGATAATAATCAAAATGGGTTTTACAATTTAACTCATACTCGTAGGAAACGTAAATTTGCCTAAGCATAAACGTAACATCAAATTCAGGATCGACTTTGCGGCAATATAGAAATAGTAGGTATTTCACTGGCTGAAAAATGTTTAAGTTCCATGATTTTTTTGTTTTAGATTTTTGCTTTATGCTTTATGACTTTGACTTTGAGTGCGTTACTCGCACTGGGCAAAACTTTCCACAAAAATTTAAAAATAACGCTAACGGCGCTATAGCCGTAACCGTAAGAGGTCCCAAAGATTTTCGGTTGAACCGACCAGGGTTTCGAGGTTTAGTTGGTTAGAGCACCTACAGCACCTACTGAGCACGTACTGAGGGTGGGGCGCGGGTTCGAATCCTGTCGAGTTCGAAATTTTTTGTTTTGTTTTATTCAGCGAACCAGCCTTCCTTTATTTATTGTTATATATATATATGTTGTGACAATTAAACAATAAAATAATAAACTCAAATTATATCTTTTACCCATTTGAGTGTCATCGCATCTTGCGAGAATGGGTAGAGCTATCGAGTAAGACAATTTCGCCAAACTCATAGTAGAGGCTTTTGTTACTCTTGCACTCCGATTCCGAAGACAATGCCAATGGTAGACGCAGACTATGGTAAAGATCGATGTCCGTTTTGGAATTTTAGAGCGGGCAATGAAAGGTCGTTTGTAAATAACTTTTACCATCCTTATGAAAGTATCGAGGATGGTATGCTGGCCACTTATTGCAATTATATTATGAAAAATAGAGAATGATTATTCGCGTAATTTTTTTTACACTCTTTCATCATCATCCGAAACCGGAGTCAATATCCACTTCTGGGTGTAGGAATTCCGATGTTAGTCCTTTGGGAGATCTAAACTGTTTTAGGTGTCTTTAGTACCATTCATATTTTTTCTACTTTGTTCATAGGGAGGGTGTATAAGTATTTTAAGTATATTATTTAGTTTCGTCATTATCTTCTGCAGTCCCTTTTTCGACTGCTGGCTTATATACAATATTTATAAAGCTTATAATAATAATAATTTTCATTTATTCCAGGCATCACAAAACAAGTACTACTTACAAAATAACTTAACTAGAGCCCATATGAATAAATACCTTCATATACTACTTATAGAATACATTTTATCAAATTTGTCTTACTTCCGCTGTTCAGATTTTGTTCTCCTAATACAATAACTGATCTTTACAAGGGACTGTCAATTTTTTTAACCAATTTAATTCAATGTAAGGCACTACTCACGCTTTACTAAAAAAAACTAAAATGTTTTTGTCCAAAAAGGAGCTGAAGCTGAGGTTTTAAAACAACTGCATCCGTATCTCCTCTAGATGATGCCCCGCTACTGTCCCAGTTAAAAAAACACTAAGTATTAGCTACTATTACACATATACACACTATACTATTATATTAATATTGAGTGTATACGTATGTAGGTATTTACTATTTCTGTCATCTAGTGTCAATAACACAAGCACTATTTTGGGGCTAGATGCTGCTGTCTATTATCCATCATTCATTGTTTATTCTATCATGATTTATAACAATAAATAAATGTTTACCAAAAGAATACTTTTGGTACACATTTATTTGCCAAGTATAAATTACAAAATGTCTCGTATTTCTGAAATGCTGAGGCCGTCACCCTGCCTTTGACAATACAATGTTGTGACAATTACACACAATCTAAGCATTCACGGAGACCTAAAAGGCGAAACCACACGTTGGATTCCACACATACCGGCCACGATTTAGTCAAATAGAGGATCATTAAGATGCCTGTCGTGACTAAAAAAAAAGAATCGTCGTCAATCAGATCAAAATGATATCACAGTGGACACAAAATGACACTAGATCAAAATCGACGGTCAATCATTAGGTGACATTGGAAATTGTGGACACTGTAATGATCCTTATTGAGGGAAGGTGATGGTGATTGAACGAGTACGGATTTGGGTGTCACCTGTATCCTATAGTTAGTTTAGAGTTACTTTTTTATACGTTTTTAAGACTCCAAAATTGGTCTATTATGAGTGACCTGTAACCTGTGACCTGTGACCTTTGCTTTGGGTACACGCTTGCATTCATTATCAGTTCTTCAAACTACGAAAGCTTTTATAGTAAAATATTCCTTGGAACAGCCTTCGAATTGATTTTTGGACAGACATTGTTGGTGGTTATAAAAAAAATTGGACACATAGATTAGACTCAATATCGCGCTCTACGATTGGCACCTATCACATCAAAATAAATCATCATCATCATAAGCCCATATTAGTACACTGCTGGACATAGGCTTCCACTAATGAGCGCCATCAAAATATATATTTTATGTTCATATCATTAGGGTTTCAAAGATCGGTTTTGAAACCCTTATGGTCTCGCTCTGTCCGTCCCCGCTCTTTCTTGAATATCTCAGTAACTACTGCAGCTATTAACTTGAAATTTGAAATAATGATACATTTTGTGCGCCATTACTGATTTTAAGAAAAAAATATATAAATAAATGAAAAATGAAAATGAATATTTTCAGTACAAATTTTGATGTTGAAATTTCAAAAGAGACCTAGGAAGGCAAATGGGGTATCAAATGAAAGGTATCGTTTTGTACATTTCAAAACACTTTTTGAAATTTCTGTAAATTGCATACTTTTTGAAATATTTCAAAAAAAGTCGAAAAATTGACCATACCCCCCCCCCTATCTCCGAAGATTGCACACCGATCCACGTACAATGTATTAGGCGTTTGTAGATATCAATCTATATTTTACAGGAAAAATATAGAGAAGTCTGTAATAATAATAGTTTTTGAAAAATGGTCAAAAAGGAGGAGAATTTTTTTTCAAAAGGGGGGATACCTACCTATGTGGGGTATCAAATGAAAGGTATCGTTTTGAACATTTCAAAACACTTTTTGAAATTTCTGTAAGTTTCATACTTTTTGAAATATTTCAAAAAAAGACGAAAAATTGACCATCCCCCCCCCCCCTAGCTCCGAAGATTGCAGACCGATCCATGTACAATGTACTAGGCGTTTGTAGACATCGATCTATATTTTACAGGAAAAATATAGAGAAGTCGGTAATAATAATAGTTTTTGAAAAATGGTCAAAAAGGAGGGGATTTTTTTTTCAAAAGGAGGGGTACCTGCCTATGTGGGGTATCAAATGAAAGGTATCGTTTTGACCATTTCAAAAAACTTTTTGAAATTTTTGTAAGTTTCATACTTTTTGAAATATTTCAAAAATAGTCGAAAAATTGACCTTTCCCCCCCCCCCTATCTCCGAAGATTGCAGACCGATCCACGTACAATGTATTAGGCGTTTGTAGATATCGATCTATATTTTACAGGAAAAATATAGAGAAGTCTGTAATAATAATAGTTTTTGAAAAATGGTCAAAAAGGGGGGGAATTTTTTTTAAAAAGGGGGGGTACCTACCTGTGTGGGGTATCAAATGAAAGGTATCGTTTTGACCATTTCAAAACACTTTTTGAAATTTCTGTGAGTTTCATACTTTTTGAAATATTTCAAAAAAAGACGGAAAATTGACCATTCCCCCCCCCTAGCTCTGAAGATTGCAGACCGATCCATGTACAATGTATTAGGCGTTTGTAGATATCAATCTATATTTTACAGGAAAAATATAGAGAAGTCTGTAATAATAATAGTTTTTGAAAAATGGTCAAAAAGGGGGGGAATTTTTTTTCAAAAGGAGGGGTACCTGCCTATGTGGGGTATCATATGAAAGGTATCGTTTTGACCATTTCAAAACACTTTTTGAAATTTCTGTAAGTTTCATACTTTTTGAAATATTTCAAAAATAGTCGAAAAATTTACCTTTCCCCCCCCCCCTATCTCCGAAGATTGCAGACCGATCCACGTACAATGTATTAGGCATTTGTAGATATCAATCTATATTTTACAGGAAAAATATAGAGAAGTCTGTAATAATAATAGTTTTTGAAAAATGGTCAAAAAGGGGGGGAATTTTTTTTTAAAAGGGGGGGTACCTACCTATGTGGGGTATCAAATGAAAGGTATCGTTTTGACCATTTCAAAACATTTTTTGAAATTTCTGTGAGTTTCATACTTTTTGAAATATTTCAAAAAAAGACGAAAAATTGACCATTCCCCCCCCCTAGCTCCGAAGATTGCAGACCGATCCATGTACAATGTATTAGGCGTTTGTAGATATCAATCTATATTTTACAGGAAAAATATAGAGAAGTCTGTAATAATAATAGTTTTTGAAAAATGGTCAAAAAGGGGGGGATTTTTTTTTCAAAAGGAGGGGTACCTGCCTATGTGGGGTATCAAATGAAAGGTATCGTTTTGACCATTTCAAAACACTTTTTGAAATTTCTGTAAGTTTCATACTTTTTGAAATATTTCAAAAAAAGACGGAAAATTGACCATTCCCCCCCCCCTAGCTCCGAAGATTGATGACCGATCCATGTACAATGTATTAGGCGTTTGTAGATATCAATCTATATTTTACAGGAAAAATATAGAGAAGTCTGTAATAATAATAGTTTTTGAAAAATGGTCAAAAAGAGGATTTTTTTTCAAAAAGGGGTACCTACCCATGTGGGGTATTAAATGAAAGGTATCGTTTTGACCATTTCAAAACACTTTTTGAAATTTCTGTAAGTTTCATACTTTTTAAAATATTTCAGAAAATTGATTGTCCAAATAATTGGCAAATGTTTGAAACCCTCGGCGCGCGAGTTACACTCGCACTTGGCGAATCTTGTTTTTAACTGTGTCTTGAAGGGTTAAAGACAAAACCATTAAAGAAAAAAAAAACAGTAAAGAATGCTTTGACATAACCCCTTAAAAATATAGATAAATATTAACATTGGATTCCTATCGTTATGTGATAGAAAAAGTGCAAATACTTTAGTTCTAAGTATAGGTATTAAATAAATAAATAATGCTGGACAATTCACACAGCATATTCTTATAATAATGTATGTCCGAAAGGACAAACTGTTAAAGAATGTGTTCATAAGACCAACTATGTTACACAGTTCACAATAAATGATTCTTAATCTTAAAGACACAGTTAAGATAAGTAGATGTTTGGGGTATTTTAATTATCATTCGTCGTAGTAAGAACCATAGTATTCGTGCGTAAACGTATTCCGTATAAATTTGATACGATACCTAATTATGGTACAGAAATAGATATGACGAACGGACAGATTGACACACTGCTAGTAATAAGCACAAGTTGACAACAATAGAAAAAAATATGAAAAGAACATCTCATAATCAAATAAAATTTATCGAAAATGGTCTCCGATCGGGGCCCTTGGGGACTAACCCATATGATCCCCTTGGCATATCGTGATGAAATTAATTCTGAATTACTTGATTGTCCTTTATTATTGGGGTTAAATATATTTATTTCTCATAAAAACAGAAGTTCTTTTAAAATGAGATACAATACTCTCTATTTTACTCTATTTAACTCTATTTTACTTATGTGAGAAGTATCTTGGAATATAGTAGTACTGTTTGGAATCCACATTATTTATCATACATACACGACTTAGAAAAAATACAAAATAAATTTATTAAATTTATCAATTTTAAAAAACACTACTACTCTGAAAACTATACTGAGTCTTGCACCTATCACAATTTAATGAGCCTCCAAAAACGTCGATCCCTTTTGGATATGACATTTCTCCATGGTTTGTGCAAAGGTAATATCGATTGTCCAGAACTTACCAGTAGAGCATTACGTTTTTCTACTCCTAAGTTGCGCACAAGGCATACTGATGCTAAGTTATTTGCTGTCGCACAATCATCCACGAACTATGCCCAGTATTCCATAGTTAATAGGTTACAGAGAAATTACAACAAAGAGTTCAACAAAGCAGATATCTTTCACAGCGACAAGAGAGTATTTAGAAGTGAAATAATTAGAGTGATGGAGGAGGATGCTAGTATACCTAAGTTAAACAAATAGTTACCTACATGTTTTATTTTTATGTTAATTTAGTATTGATTTAATTTATGTAATTTTGTTCTGTAAGTATAAAAATAGGTTACGGTCCATTTTGTGAGATTTTATCAACATAAGGTTAATTATTAATATTTATTTGGATATATATTTAATTAAAACATATTGTTTATCATCTGACTGTCTGTGTTCATAAAAATATTGTATAAAAAGTAAATCCGTTTTTTGGCCGTAAGTTTTGTTATGTATCATAATAGTTGTATTAATTAAGGGCTGTGGATTTTGTTTAATAAATAAATAAATACTAAAATAATGCTTATAGGTACTTATAATGTTATTGTGCTTCCGGGGCCGGTATGTTATTTTATAGTAAGTTGTTAAGTATTCATACAATTCAAAAGTGTAACTAAAACCAGATACATAAGTAGTGAGATACATGTGCAAAATTGGCCTTTAATGAAATAGGTACCTTACCACTTCCTAGATGGTAAGTAGGTAGGTATTTAATTGTAGTGTGTGTTAAATTGCAATATTTATTTATTTAACAACAGCAGCTTTAAACCCACGTAAGATTGTGTAAGCAGCGACCCGGTGTCGCCGTATACTACACTGCAGCCCAAATAAATAGCCGCACTCATTGTCAAAACAAAAATTTCCCTACAATTCTCAACTCGATCACAACAAGCTCGTATATCGAGAGGGTGCTTGTAAATATCTTATTGTATCGTGCGCTCGTCTGTCCGTCTGTCCGTGGAGTGATTTGCGACCCGCTCCCGTATAGTAATGAAGGTGCAATCGACAGCGCCCTCGCGCCGACCTCAAAATGATGATCGATTCGATGATTAAAATCGATTATGGCCGCAGTGAAGACAATTTTTTGAACGATGTGTAGTTTTATACTCGGACTTACAAAACCATACGTATTTATCAAGTGCGCGTTGTTTTGTAAATAAAAGTTATTGTGTTTTAAATAATCTTTCGATTACTTGTATTTATAATTATTTGTATGCGTACCATCTGTTACTGCGTATTACTAATATATGTTTTAAAAACACCTACAGTTTCTTTGTAGATATTTATTCTCTCTTCAGTGCTCTTTGGCTGGCAAAGGTCTTCCCACGCCTATCCTATTTAAATCATTAAATTAAATTAAATTGTTTTTAAGTGTGTAAGTGTACACATTTCGACGCTATTGATATTTCAACAAAATGTAGTCTTCTTACAACAATAGCTCAAGCTAAGCAAAAAGAATTTTAATATTCAATCTTGAATAGAGATTAAGCGAATATATTCCACTTACCCCACTATTTATGCTTTATATTATTTTATTTGAAATACATGAGCGAAATACGTTTATTAAATAATTTCTTAGTTTCCTTTCTCACAATATTTCTTCGCAGTTATTCAGAACTATATTTCACAACAACACATTCACGGCATAAAACGATCATTACATGTTGGCAACATTCTCCAATTATCATTTGTGATACCAACAACCACTTTAGGCGGACTGTTGACTGTCCCTGACTTTACTTGCAGTTCTATGGATTTAAATTTTTAGTATGAATTGTCTGAATAGACTTAAACTTGATGGGTATAACAATATTCATTGTAGACAGAAATTAAATAAACAAAAGAGAAACAATTTTTAGTTTTTCTTTGTTTAACGATAAGTGACGTTTATTTCCTTGTAACTAGTTATATTAGGCAAAAGAACCATCGCGCTATTTTGCAGCTTCCCATGACCTTATTTTGCCTTGATTAAGAATAAAAATTATAGATTTATATTAATAATTTAATTTACTTAACTTTAATTTATTTATTTACAAGCAACCACTTCTACAACTGGCAGTGTAGATAATCCAAAAAGTTAATATTTAAAATCCTACGAGTCGTTTATTCCGAGGCAGGCGTTATTTTTCGCACGTTATCTGCAAATCAAGTTACAAGTGTGATTAATCGGCGTGTACCGGTGCATCAGTGTGCATCTGCCTTTAGGCCGTACGAAGTACCGTATTTCGCGCCTCTTTTTGTACCGCTTTCTGGTACCTTTGGGTAACAATATGGGGATAATTTATTTAATGGCGCGTAATATTTCTGGTGCAATTTGTATAAGGTGAAATTTTATTTCAATTTAAACCTTTTATACTGGACCTTAAGAATGACCCAGTATGCGTAGTTGATAAATCTTAAGGTTCAGCATAAAAGGTTTAAATTAAAAAAATGCTGGACAATCCACCAGCAACATCTAGTCCCCAGCTAAGCATAGCTTGTGTTATGGGTAAACATAATACATAACATAGATAGATATTTATACATAAAAAATACCCACAACACCCGGGTAAATATTTTCACACAAACATTAGCCCCAGGGCGGGAATCGAACCCGCAACCTCCGATGGACGTTCGCCCGCCACGCCACAGAGGTTGTCAATTAAATTGAAATAAAATTCCATAATCCATATTTTTTATCAGACAATAAGGTGTATTTTTGTCGGTTTAGATCAAATACTCACATCAATGCTTTAAAAAGATGAAACAGCTTACCTGAAACAAAAAATAATACTATTGTTAAAATATATTTATATTCACAAGTAAGCTCATTTTAATATAATGCATAATTTAAATAAAACGCCAATCAAAGGCTAAAGTTAAAAAAAATATTTACCATACAATATCAACTCTATATACATAATCGTAAAAAAACCCGGTCCTAATTGACCAGTGCGAATAATGACATATTTATGTTCCAGTTTCGGGTTAGGACAAAAAACGGTATTATTAATAATTGATATTAGACTAGTGGACACGTTCCTTTAGCCGCCGGCGCCTGCCCTCTTGTATTCTGGCAAAAAATCAAATTATTATCATAAGCGCTGCTTAGATACGCTGAAGACGGCATTTTGGTGTAGTATAAGCAGAGATTGGCAGATAAAACAACAAACTGAACTTTTCGATATAAATTGAATCCTGACATCAAGTTGTTTCAAGTTAGATCTCCTATCTAGATCATTATCATCATCATCAGCCTACATTAGTCCACTGCTGGACATAGGCCTCTCTTAATGAGCGCCATAGCGCCCTGTCTTCAGCTTGAGGCATCCAGCATCTGCCAGCAGTCTATCGCAAATCGTCATCCCAACTGGTCGGAGGGCGTCCTACACGACGTTTGCCGAGTCGCAGTCTACACTTAAGAAGACGTTTACCCCAGCGGTTGTCGGTATCTAGATACAATCTTCTATCTAGATCCAAGTACGTACGTAGTACGTACTTCGATCAACTAGATGCCGGGTCACATACAAAATCATAGGTAAAAGTCGTCCGCGAGAAAATTATGTGCTTACAAACCCACTGAGACAAATGTTTTAAAACAGTTAAAGTCCAACCTAAATCCAACCAATGGCACCTAGTAATAAAGTCACAAATCTTCAAAATAGATTAACAGTAATTTTATTCAAAAATTTATATCAAACCTAAAAATATAACTTATTCTACATGAACTTACCGAAAGTAAGACACTCCGACCGTTTTGCAACTTTTCAATACACATTGCGGCATTGTTACGTGTTTACGTTGACGGTCTTTCTACCGTATTAAAGAAAATAAGAGCCCACGTCTCTTATCGTGAGCTCTTATTTACTGAGAGGTATTTTTTTCGCCGACCCGACATCTAGTGGTATAGTTGATCGAAAATTACGTATGCCCAGGGTATTCGTAGCATAGATTAGGTACAATTCCAAGGGTAAAATGATGTCTTCCTGGCCGAATTTCGCCCACTTCGGCCAGTCAACATTGACTGCAGCAGGACAGACAGAGAGGACATATTATAATGCAGAAGTGTGTGCGCAAACACAGGGCACTCTTTATTACAATACAATACAATTCTTTATTAATAACGTAAGTTACAAGTAAAAAAAAAAGAGATATAAGGTAAACAATAAATTATAAAATATTGACCTTAAATTATATCATATAAATTATTAATTCATTAATTTATTATTCCCTCACTTATAATTCATCATACCCACAACATCTTTAATTCAATATTGAATATGTATAATATAATAAATAACATTTAGTTTTTCTTTAAAGTGCACCAATAACGATATGCGTTTCGTTATGCGAATAAATCTCAATAGCTCTCAGATACCTTATTTTTTTAATTATTTTAGCAGTTTCATTAAATTTTAACTTGCTTACAATTTTACCTTTTCTTAATTGTTGACAAAAGACAAATCGTTATTTTTTTGTTTAAACTTAAACTTTACTCTGGTAAAGTGGAAGTTTGAAAATACTTATAAACTTACTGCTTTGTCTGAAAATTCCATTTGCACTATGATCTATCGTCGAGCACCAAAACGTCCAACAAGTAGTTCAGTACATAAACAAAAAGATAATATTAAAGGGTCCCGTATAACAAAAGCACATAGGAATGTATTTCATATAAAAATTGTCGTTTGTTTTGCGTCGGCATCGAGTGACTGAATACTTGTGTGTTTATTATACTCTTAATGTGACAGACTGAATGTATTGTGCTTTATTTATGTCGGAGTTTTGTTGAAATATTTGGGGATCTCTAATGTTGGGTTATTAAAGGCGGTGGTAATTATTATTTGGTATTTTAGATGATTAAAAAGTGCAGCATTGTTTGAAATCTTCTGAAGAAAAATTAAATATTGTATTAAAATATAACTAGGTAGAAATACCGTTGTTGGTGAATAAAATGATTTATGCTGATTTTACGTCGTAGCTTATAAAGTCTGTGAAAGTAACGACACGATTTGGTTTGGAAATTAACATACATAATAAAAGCAATATTTCAGTAAAAATAAATGTAGTACCTATTCTACTATATCTATACTAATATTATAAAGAGGATAGATTTGTTTGTTTGTTTGAATGGAATAGGCTCCGAAACTACTGGACCGATTTGAAGAATTTACCATTCGAATCGGATAGAATCTACCCGTTCAACGCCGCCGGGGCGGTTCGCTAGTACTCAATAATTAACGTCTATTCCCAATTGCCATCACCACACCATCTCCGCCACAGGTGGCGACTGAGATTTTATTTCTGCATTGCCACCAGTGGTGGCATTAATGGTGGTGGCAACTGATTATAGACGATAATTAAAAACAAACAAACATTCTTTCTCTCTAAACGAATACAGCATTTCGTTGCGACGTGGCCAAAAAATACATAAAATAACATTTAAGTAGTTTCATAATCAATTAGTATGTAATAATAATTATTTGACGAATTGCAATAGTAATACGTCAAATAATATTACACAAAGAACTTAACACATTGATCAGCCGCAATATTATGTAAAACACTATTCAGCCTCAATTTTTTGCTATTTCAATTCAATACACTGACATTCAATAAACTATAGAACTATGGTATGTATTCAAGTTTTAGAAGTTCCTTTTGACAGGTGCACTTTTGATATATTACCCAGATCTAGCATAACAATACAAAAAATATTAATTATACATCAGAAAGTAACATTACATAGAGACACAACATAAGTGAAGTGCGCGGTATTATCGCTTAGAAGCGATCTCTAGCAGGCAACCTTTGGTGGGAAAGAATTGTGTATTTAAGAAAGACAGAGGGGATGTACGAAAAAATTCTAAAATACATATTTAACACTATAAAGACTAAAGACCTAATACCAATCGCATTTATAACATTTGTATCTATGTATACATTAAGGCTTATTGATAAAAGAAGTGCTGTGTAAATGTATTGTGAATTAGCTTTTCCTCGTGTAACATTAATCTGATATCTGACCAGCTTGAAGAGGTGGCCCTTGAGATTTTTGTTGGGGACAAGGTATTAGTGAATCTACGTGACCTTTTGTCCCAGGGGATACAATTTATAGCGATACTATATAAAAGTAAATGATCTCAATGTAATTGTGCCCTAGGGAATCTCTATGTAAAATTTCTTTGACATCAGATGTATATTGTATGTGAAGTCATTAAATTAAAATCAATTCTTTATTTCAGACTTGATAGGTCTATAGGTTACATAACATCAAATAATAGTTATAAAAACAATAGTAGGTAGGTAGGTATGTGAATTGAACATAACACAATAATCAAAATAAAGAAAAAAATTACGTAAGTTATTTGACAACTTATTGGTATAAGTATAAAAACAAAAAAAGGCTATTGAAAAGAAAAAAGAAGTACCTCCTGGTGTCAGTGTCTGGTGTCAGTAAGATTAGGAACCTAGAAGGCGTAAGAAAAAATATATTGGGTCTACCTGAAGAAGCGCATAAGGTAAACACTTAAACGATGCTAATATTGTTTTATACAATAAACCATTGTCTATAGGCGCTTCACAATCTGGCCTTACAAAAATTGTTGAAACGCCAGCAAGAAACAAAGATGCTGGTTCGAGTCCCGGTGATGCACTTTGTGATAATGTCTCCGAAGCTCGGCAGTTATGATTGATGACCGATTTTGACGATTCGAATTAAAATGTGAATCGATTCCATAAATAATTTATTTTCGTGAAATGAGGGGCTTTTAACATTTTTGATGTGCCCGATACGATTTTGTGACGCGCATTTTGGAATTTATTGAGATGGCTATATTTATCCTTTGGTTTTACTCGCTTTACTTACGAATACATACTCATGAAATAAGTTTTAACAACAGGACTAATGATAAATAATAAATAAATCAATCAAATTATTTATATGCACACAGCGGGCTACAGGTTGGTGGGGTTACATATAAGATCATGTGACAAAAAGTTGTGTTTCGCACGAGATTAAATCCGCGCCATTTTAATCCCTCGCTACGCTCGTGACACTATTTTAGACTGCTTTGCTAGCTCGGGGCTAAATATCAGAAAGTTTACTATAAAATAGTTTTGTTCTCTTTAGAAATAACTATAAACAAGAGCTTGTGCAGACAAACAAACAAATGCCATTCAATAAAGTGATATAATAAAATCTATCACATTAACAAAGTTAGGCTATATAGCAACTCTGGCAAAAACTTATCCTTTGAGATGACATTTCATCTTTCCGTTATAAGAATGGTTTCGTTGATTTTATCAAAAGGAATTCATGAAATCATATTTCGATACAAAAACTGATATTTTATAATGCGATAAAATACTATATTTCGTTTGAACCAAACAAAGGAGAAAATAAGATCATATTGACTAGTATAAAAAAATATCAAAAAAGTCGTTTTTTAATGAAAACGATGTTAGTTTTTCGTAGGTGCTTTTGGCTTCTTACCTGACAAAAGAAAACAAGAGAAATAAATTATTTAGATGTATACGATTCACTTACTATTCTGGCTTGTTATTTCACATTTTCGATAAAAAGCCACATTCATAGTATAACCGTAATGCCCTACCAGCTCATATTTCTCTTAGCCGTCAGACAATGGGCCTCAATACGGGAGCCGTGCCCTCTGACACCGTATCTCCTATCATCTCGGCTACCGACTTCACCCCGCGACCTGGGGGGTAGCCATGGCTTCAGAAAATATGGTTATGGCTGCGAAAGTTAAGTAAGTTTTTTTTAGTTTGTTGTAAAGTTGTCTTGTTGATTGAAAGCTAGTCAAAAACCTATGCTCATTTGCATTTCAATAGGTGTCAAACCATGCATGTTCTAACCATTTCTAACAGTATCAGTCTGTCTCTTTCTACAGATTTTTTTTTGCATAGTAGGTAATGCATAGTGATTCAAGTCATGCATTTTGCAGGATTTTTTTAGAGTTAGTAATTTATTGCAAACCTGTCTTTACGAAAATATTAGTAAATGACATTAAAATTATTATGAATGGGAATATATTTTATTTTGTTTAATGTAAATTATTTGTTTAGCTGTTTGACCCGTTTCTCTAGGTGGACACTCATTCGGATCGGACACATACCAGGGTAAATAAATAATCACACAAACATCTAAGAAAAACACCCCAGGCAGAATCGAAAAAGTTATAATTATAAATATTATTCAACGGGTATTTATTGCGTTTTTACCTATTTTTCGCGACGTTTCGAAAGGTCGCGACCTTTCGAAACGTCGGGAAAAATACACATTGCGACACTACCATGGTCACGGGATGACCGAAGAAGATAGTTTAACAGTTTCATTGCCACCGAAGCACAAGGTCAGCTTCCACCAGCTGCAGCTGCTGTGGCTCGCCCTGAGGATCTCATCGCAAAGGTACAGGCAGTGAAGGCCTTTCTAAGCAAAAAAACCCAACAAAAATATCCTCAGATTTCTGTGTCACCCTACAAGTAGCTCTTATTTTTCGAATGCCAACTTTATGTCCTGCGGCGCAGCGTAGTATCGGATAACACATTTGATCACAATTCCCTTTTACATTTCTTTTCTATGCTTTCTTTGACATATTTCTCTAGAATGCAAAATAATCAGCAATGGCATCACGTGTTATAAAACAATGCCAATTTTCTTCATTTTGTTATAAGTATATCGTATTTTAATAACTTGCTCCAAACCTGAACAAAATACACAAAGAATCGAGACTTTTCATTAGTTATTTGTAAGTTAAACACGGTCAAGCATTCTATTTCTACCATAGCAGCAACCAGAAGAGGAGATGCGTAAAACAGCCAACCTTGACGAGGTTGTCATATATCGTCTATTTCAACGACTTAGGTTATTTTTACAAATTTCTGCTCCATTCCACATAGATGGAAAATGGATCCTAACCCATAAGGTTGCGTCATGATTTGTCAACAAAGAGCTATGAGAAAAGGTGGTTAAATTATACCCTTAGTATACATTAGCTTGCCTAGGAGCTTCTGTTTCAAAATTAATTAATAACATTCCATCTAGTGAAGGTTAATTTAATATCAGACGACCTTTAGTAGGTGTAAACTTTTTATTATGGATCGTTTATGAAAGCATAACATTTAGGTACACAAAGTTTCATGTACTTAATGTTACCTTTTTAATATGCTAATGTAATTTTGTCGTATCGAATAAACAAGATTTTACTTATCAAAATGAGTTGCTATCTGCTGGCAGATAGAACTAATAGGACAAATATAAATATGCACTTTGGAATATGATTAATTAAATTTTTAATTAAATTAGATAAAACAAATTACTATTAACTAGCTCGCCCCGGCTTTGCACGGTTAGATTAATATCTAGATATAAATAACGTGACTTTCTATTGTTAAAATTTAGTTCGCTCAAAACTCGGTAAAATATTTATTTATTTAACAGCAAAAAATAATAACAACTAATATTTACACTTACATCTATTTTCTAAAAATCTAAGCCGTCACCAGAAGGCAGAGTGCCCAGAATGCTGGCAGCATTGCCACGTTGAATGGCAATGCTAATTCGTTGACCGAAATAAAAACCAGAATTCCGATCACCTGTGGACTCTATTAGTTTAATTGTTAAAATAATTTTTAAAATCGATTCACTATATCTAGAGATACAACACCCTACAACCTTTTTTTATTTGCTCTTGGTGGCTTTCATGTCACTGCGGCCATGATAGGCATATTGTGTTCGCCACACCCTACAACCTTACAAACTTTACCTCTGCATAATTTTTTTATCGACAAATAAATTCATTTATGACAACACAAAAAAAAATTAGGTTCATTCTCATTTTATGCTAATGGTATAACCATGATAAGTGTTAAATTTGTGTATATAAATTCCAAATGATGAAACTATTTCATCATTATTCGATTTCAATGTTTGAGGAACGCGCTTTTCCATTTATAAGATAACGCATTCAGGGTGGGTTCGTGAGCGCCTCCGCGAGCACGCCGGACGTGCTGCAGACCCGCGGGACCCCATGCCCCAGGAGCATCCTGAATGCATTATTATACTGGAAACGAAGAGTGTTCATCGCTTTTTTAGTATATTTGATCCAATAGAATATTTAGTTTATAACGTCTGTCAGTAGGCATTATACAGGGTTATTTTTGCCTCCAGAGCATCGATAGAATCTACCTCTACGGCCTGGTATGGGCCACAATCTCCGTATTGGCTTTTATCTCAAGAAGGGGGGTAATGCCTGTAATCCCCGCGCTGGGAATGCGGGTTAGGGATCGAAGTTCGGTGGTAGATCTATTCTGCAAGGCGCTGGCGCTGCTGCCCGCTAGTTTAACACTGAGGTACTCAGTCACTGACAATGTGACTCAGGTATTTGAACCCTCTTTAACCCTCTTTAGCATAGATCCGCTAGTAACGTGAATTTATTTGGGATGTCTAATGTACTCTATTTTAAAACAATTTTTGTTATAATCTTCTGAAAAACTTTAAGCTTCTTATTGCAAAAGTTTTTTATACCCATTTTATGGCTACAAACTAAGAGTTACCAACTAAAAGTTTTTTTAAAGAAAACTATGCACCGTATCTCGTTATCTTTTATAGGATAAAAAGTAAAATGGCACATCCTCCATAAAAGTAACACCAACGTGATGGAATATTAATTTTCTGTTAATTAAAACAGTAAATATACGGTTTAAATAACAGCTGTAATTATAACTACATGGTACTTTGTAAGTCGATAGAAAAAATAGTTAGTAATATTGTAGTAGCCATCTACAGGCTGTATTTTTATGTAGGGATATAGTAAAATTAAAGTACTTACACAACCTAGCGAACACAGTGGAAAAATTCACCACCCAGATCGCAGGATCTCACCCCATGGGTATTTTTCTGAAGAGATATAATAAAGCTAAAGTACACGATTGCAATTCTACAAACACAGCGGAAAAATATCAAGATATTCTCGAAGAGATTCGTGAATGTGTTCGCCGCGGTGGAACACATTTGACGGAATAACTTAAACCGCAAAAAATAAAACCCGTAGTTTTTATTTTTGATTTGATATAAAAAAACTTATTCATTTTCTGAATTTTATATTTTTTTTTCATTTTCAAAACCGATTTTTTCCACCTGACACCCTGTAGCTCCAACCCAAGCTGGATAATTGAAAAAAGTAATCGTACCCAAAAATATTCCGAGAAAGTCTTATTGTTTATGCCAACCGCATCGTACGATATTCAGCAAAGTAATGACGTGGCGGATGATTGATTTTCAGTCCTATTTACTGGCAGGATTACGTCTTTATTTGAGTATTTGTTATGCCATGCACGCATACTGGATGGATCCCCAACGTAGGAGAAGAAAATTTCAAAATCAGAGGCAGATTTTATAGGTAAAACTATTTCCAGTTACTACGCAAATCTTCGACATGCTGTTTAAGAACGCAAATTTGGGATCGAAAGATTCTACCTATAATATCCACTTGCCTAACGTTACCCGAAGTCCTTTGATTTCCACTACAAAATCTTCAGGAGCCCGCCCTTGTGCCCAGGTATCGGCATCGATTTATCAATTACTGCCATATTCCAAATCCAATAACTCATTAATATCGAACGAACAAAAAGTAGCCAAGCGTTAACGCCACTTTTACTTCGTCGCAATTATTATTTTGAAAGTTGGACCACAGCAACGCCGCGATGTGTGGTCCATCGCAAAAACCCATCGGTTTTTAGGTACCTACTACAAACAAAATCTGCAGAAAGTGAACTTTAACAAACCGTGATAGGAGTCACCGAAAAAAACAATAAATCGCTTAGAAACTGTCACAGCGGAATGATTTCGTCGCGACCAATATCTCCAATTAATTGCGGGGGAAATAAAAAGGGTTTTGGACAGATGGGGAGATGGGTGAAATTGGAACAATATCGGATATCGTAACGATGAAAAAAAAAACACACTATTATAAAGGCAAAAGAATGTATGTTTGAGTGTGTGTATTAAGCTCAAACGGCTGAACCGATTTGAGTGACAATAATTGGTACAAGGATAGCTGATATTTTGGATTAAACATAGAAACATTTTAATTTGATTTATTTTTATTATATAATAGAAAATTACAACAGCAGAATAAAATAATTACAACGAATATTTACAATTACATCTACTTTCTAAAAATCTAAGCCGTCACCAGAATAACATAGAATACTTTTGATTCCGGAAAAATGCAGTATTCCAGTAGAATCACCAAATAATTTAAATATGCTCCTTATTAACAAAGAAAATTACAATCAATTAATACAATAAAATTAAAACTACTATTTACAATTGAAACAATTGAGTTGAACTGCTGACTGTTGCAAACAATCTACAGGTAGCTCAACTGATCCATATCAGTACCAGTCGTATGCTTATAACTGTAAAATATTACAGATAGCCTCTACTAGTTTTTTGCTTTGACTTTCTTATAAGGCATAGATTTCTTAAATACGTTGAATATGCCAAAAGCAAAGCGAGAGGCTGCTGATTGGAACCCTTGACCAGCCAAAAGGTAAAATAAGATTATACTAATTAAAGAGGTGCTTTGAGCTCCTCTCTCTGAAATGCCTAACGAAACCCTTAAAATTAGATTATGCAAGTAGCATTTCTAAATCGGACCTACTTCAGGAATTCTCCTTGGATGAAACCTCAATGTTAAAATTTATGAGCCCTTTGAATATATTTTCTTTTGCTACATTTATTTTGTAACGTCATGTTGGAATTTTCTAATATGACGCTAAAATATAATAAAATTATCGGGACTTGATGTAGCAAATAAGGTACGAAATTTGAAATTTAACCACAACATTACACTTTAGCTTTATAGATCCAGGTCTATTTTTTTTAAATAACTTTTTATAGCGGTATAGAGCTTGTTTTAATCACTTAAAAAGATAAAATAATTTTTAATTTTTATGTCCTTAGAAACCTCAGGTCTAGTTTTCCGCTCTCCCCTCGACCTCCCTCGTTGTCCCAGTGGGGTGGGACTCGTTGAATTGCCAATGACCCATAACAGCGCATTCGGAACTTTGCGAATTTTATTGTTTTAAGAATCTATCAGCCTAGGTGATTGGCAGTTTTTGTGGGAATCATGGTGGTCTGGCTGGGTGGAAAAAGTGAGGACATTTGAGTAAAGTAGAAAACTGCAGAATGTACGTGAGGCAAACAACTTGACAACGATAGTTAATGGTACACAAGCAGATGTAATATTTAGGTACTGTAATAAAATGACCATGTGTGTGTCGGGCCAAGAACAATATATGGTTCCGTAGTAGCAGGATTAATTTGTTTTACGCAACTAACAACACCAGCTAAGTCACTTTTAATTGAATCAGTGCGATTTTTTTCTATATACATAAGTACATTTTGATAGTCAATTGACTAGACATTGTAAGAACAACACAGACGGTGGCATTTGAAAAACCAATATATATAAATAATACTTACACTACTTATAATCCCTTTATATATTACAAAATTACAATGAACTTACATGAACATAAAGATAAGTTGTCTTACTTTATAACGATAGATAATGCTGATAAAGCAGTATTTTGAAGATAGGAGTAATGTGGCAAGTCTGATGTCCAGGGGGAGAGCATTCCATAGACGGTACAGTGAAGGATCTGTCGTAGACGGTGGAAGGCACTCTTAACATGAGAGTTTCAGAAGAACGCAAAGAGAACAAGATACTGTACATGAGACATAGTATGTAAATATTCCTGCGAAGTCGAATGGGCAACCACTTGAGTTTAGCGCGATAATCGAAAACGTGGTCAAATTTGCAAAGGTCGAATATGAACCTGATACTGAAATTTTGGAGGCTCTCAAGCTTGTTTAATTGATTTTCAGTGAGGTCTATATAAGAAGCGTCGGCGGCGTAATCTAGAATGGGAAGTAAAAGGGACTGGGCAAGTGTAACCTTAGTGTTAGCTTCTGGGAAACTACGCCATGTTTCCTCGTCATCCATACCGTAATGCTTGTAAACGTTAGTTTTCAATCAGTACGTCCTACCCGTTCTACGGAGCTGAGACGTGGACACTCACGGTAGGGCTAGTCCAGTAATTCAAAGTCGCTCGGTGAGCTATGGAAATAGCTATGCTCGAAGTTTCTCTGAAGGATAAGATGCGTAATGAATACATCCGACAGATTATTATCTGAATCACTGTATAGTTCAGAAGCAAGTCATATCCAAGCTGCGCCTTTTTAAACAGAGAAAGATTTTTTGTTAATATTTTTGGTTCGCAGAGACAAAAGTTGCCAGAAGTTTGGTGCACGGAACTTCAGGGAGAATTCGTGTCCTAGTAGGTTTCTAACTAAATCACAGAACTTCTGACAATAATCATTTCTGACGGACGCAAAGCAATTGTAGAGTTGGGAGGTAAGTCAGCTTTATAGTGACTAGGTTTAAAAATGTACATGTACTTATTTATGCAGCTGACTATACCGAAAGTAACATAAACAAATTGAAAAACAAATTTTAATTAATTATATGGTAAAATATTATAGGTAGTATGTAAATCAGGTAGAGTTTAGTTATTCGTGAATACTTGAAGATGAAGGGTTCAAAAGAAGTCCATTATCTGTTAGTACCAACGAACCCGTGATACCTCTAGCTTTATCGCTAGCCAAAAACACCACCAAATCAGCTATTTCTTCGGAGTCGCTAACCCGTTTAAGTGCTGTCGAGTTTAACACTTTTTGCCTTATACTGTCATGTTTTTCTTTAGTAATACCGTCCATGTTGTCAAAGAAATCAGTTTCAACAGGCCCAGGGTTGACAGTGTTAACTCTAACTCCATGCGCTGCCAGTTCTAGAGCGGCACATCTCGAGAAGTGGTCCAAACCTGCCTTCGAGGTACAGTAAGCTGAAAATCCAGCCGTCGTTTTGAGTCCAGTAACACTTGATATGTTAATAATGTTCCCCTTTGTCTCGATTAAATGTTTCGCAGCTAGTTGTGTTAGGTAAGCTGGGGCACGCAGATTTGTTGCTATAATTTTGTCAAAAACTTCTATGGCATTGTCATCGAGAACATTAGCAAATTCACCGAACCCAGCGTTGTTTACCAAGATGTCTAGCTTTTTATAGACGTGCAATGTCTCTGAGACAATCCTTTGAGCATCAGCGTCCTTTGAGACATCAGCGATGATGGTAAGCGGTTTGACGCCGCGTTTAGCGATGATGTTGGAAACATTTTTGAGTTTATTTTCGTTTCTACCGACGATTACCACTGTTGCGCCTTCTTCCGCCAACTTGACGGCTATAGCCGCGCCGATGCCGGAGCTGGCTCCTGTCACTATGGCCACTTTGTTCGCGAGACTCATGATCAGACACGGTGTGGTGGTCGGTTTAAGGTAGAATTGATACTAACATCATTCGCGACTTTTTATCTTTATATAGTTATTTAGTTTGGACGTAGGTACTCCCTAGAGTTTCAAGGTACGATGATACTTGAGATTACTTGATATGATGATTATTTATTGTAAATGCAAAATCATAGTAATAATGATTGAAAATGCACAATCATAATAATGATTGTGTATAAAATCATACATTTTACTTAATGTTTGTAATCTGTAGATAATTTCTAAGTTTAAATTGAGCCAATATTAAAATAAAATATTTCTGGGGATAGTTGATAGCTCTGGTCAATTCAGATGTTATCGCGAGTGTATCATTAAATATAATTTTTACCGCTCTTAGCGGGAACTAGGACACACAATGGTGTTTGTCATTTTGATTCCAGACCATTCCTAGCATTGCAATACAACTCTTATAATAAAGCTTGTCTTTTTCCTCTTACAGATTAAAACATGTCGTCACGATGTCTTCCGAAATAACTAAGAACAGAGATTTCGATCGAGTCGAGTTTTTTTTATTATTATCTATAAAAACGGCAAAAAAAAAACATGTCTTTTGTATAGGAGCCCCCCATTAAATATTGGTTTTATTTAAATGTATTTTTAAGGTGAATATATAATTAAATATTCTGTACTAATAATATATATAATATTTTAGGCGTCTACCTGTTGTCGTTATCAATATCGAGCAAAAACGAGCAAAAAACACGTTTGTTATAAGGAGGAAATCCCTAAAATATTTATTTTATTCTGTTTTTTAGTATTTGTTGTTATAGCGGCAACAGAAATACATCATCATCAGTCACGGTTCATGAGATACACCACAGACGGACAGACAGACCTACAGACAGACGGACAAACAGCGAAGTCTTAGTAATATCCCGTTTTACCCTTTGTTTACGGAACCCTAAAAATCAACCTACTTTGGTTTATCTTACGTAAAGATAATTTTCATCCTGGATTTTATACAACTACTTTGTCGGCCTAATAATTACGTACTTATACACATTTAAAATAACTGCTTTATACCCAACTTCCAACTTTTAATACAGTGCCTTCCTAATCTGTATATCACTGTTACAATGCTTATCTATATTTCTGAAATATCATTGTATAGATAAAAAACACTTGAGCCGTCTTCCGCCTTATTCACGATAGGTAACCATACCTTTCGAGAATAATAATATTAATGCTGGACAATACACACAGCATCATCTAGCCAAAAGCTAAGCAGAGCTTGTGTTATGGGTACTAGATGGATAACTGATAAACATAATACAATACATTCCTAGATATTTTAAATATACATAGAAAATATCAGCCATAAGATGAGTTTCCGAGAAGGAGGTCAAGAGGAGTATCCAGCTAAGCCGGTCAGCGTTTGGGAAACTACGTCAACTTTTATCGTCGTCCATACCACAATGCTTGAAAACGAAAGTTTTCTTTCGGTGCGTTTTATCCGTCATGACCGGAGCTAAGACATGGACCTACCTAACGGTAGGGCTTATCCAAAAGTCCAAAGTCACCGAGCGAGTTATGACAATAGTTAGTTACACTCGAAGTCTCTGAAGGATTCTGAAGGAGTCTCGGAAGGAACAAAGTACTACATAGCTCTAAGAATTAGCAAGCTGGAGTGGCAGTGGGCCGGCAATATCTCGCGAAGAACCGACAACCGCTGGGTGTTATTGAGCAGAGACAACGACTGGGTAAACGTAGTGTAGGACGCCCTGACGAACGGAAGACGATTTGAAGTACGAAAGACTGCTGGAAAATATGCTGGATGCGGCAAGCTGAAGACAGGGCGCTATGGCGCTCATCAGGGGAGGTCAATGTCCAACAGTGGACTATAATAGGCTGATGATGGAATGCCCAGAACACCCGGAATATATATTTGCAGATCGTACAAACATTTTTTTTGTACCAAGGCGGGAATCGAACCCGCAGAATCCTGTGTTGCAGGCGGAACTCCGCCCGGCGCGTCGCGCCACGTCGGTCGTCGAATCGTATGATAACTACAGTCAGGTACAGTCAGGTTCATATTCTGTTACTATATTTGGTAGATCAAGAAGTACGGAGAATTTACGTCGCGTCGTAATAAAACTTATTGAGGGGTTTATAAAAATAAATCGATGATCTTTATTTTCAGTGTTTTAAGTTATGTTATTTAGTAGATATTTCGTTAGCACGTTTATAATTTTAATTATTCCTACTGAACTTAATGGATTAATATATTCCTTTTTTAACTTTTTCAAAGTAGTTACAAAGTTGAAATAATCGGAATAAATCCAATTAGTTCAACTCGTTGAACTTACAGTTGAACTAAGTGGATTTGAACAAGTGCTTCTGTCTCTAGTTCTAAACTATGTATGTTTATCTTATATCGAGATCTAATTGCAAAAGTTACTGCTAGTTGTATCAAAACTACATCACAGAACTACTGGGAATAAGCGTTACTTGCGGACGCAAGGTAAGTGTATTATAGATAAGCTTTATCGTGTCAAGGTTTAAAAGTATACGTAATTATGCAGCTGACAGTACTTTTACTGTAACTAAATAAGAAGATAAAAAAAATATATACTTAATATATAATTTATTATGGTGTAAAGTGCTTAAAAAAGTAGTTATGGTAAGTAGTCGATGTAAGTATATTAGATAGAATTTAGTTATTCGTTAATACTTGAAGATGAAGGGTTCAACAGAAGTCCATTATCTGTTAGTAGCAATGAACCCGTGATACCTCTAGCTTTATCGCTAGCCAAAAACACCACCAAATCAGCCATTTCTTCAGAGTCGCTAACCCGTTTAAGCGCTGTCAAGTTTAATACATTGTCCCACATACTGTCATGTTTTTCTTTAGGAATACCGTCCATGTTGTCAAAGAAATCAGTTTTAACAGGGCCTGGGTTGACGGTGTTAACTCGAACTCCATGCGCTGCCAGTTCTAGAGCGGCACATCTCGAAAAGTGGTCCAAAGCTGCCTTCGAGGTACAGTAAGCTGAAGCTCCAGCCGTCGTTTTGAGTCCAGCAACACTTGATATGTTGATAATGTTCCCCTTTGTCTCTATTAAATGTTTCGCAGCTAGTTGTGTTAGGTAAACTGGGGCACGCAGATTTGTTGCAATAATTTTGTCAAAAACTTCTATGGCATTGTCATCGAGGACTTTAGTAAATCCACCGAACCCAGCGTTGTTTACCAAAATGTCTAGCTTTTTAAAGGCGTGCAATGTCTCTGAGATGATTTTTTGAGCATCAGCGTCCTTTGAGACATCAGCGATGATGGTAAGCGGTTTGACACCACGTTTTGAGATGATGTTAGAAACGTTTTTGAGTTTATTTTCGTTTCTACCGACGATTACCACTGTTGCGCCTTCTTCGGCCAACTTCACGGCTGTAGCCGCACCGATGCCGGAGCTGGCTCCTGTCACTATGGCCACTTTGTTCGAGAGACTCATGATCAGACACGGTGTAGTGCTCGGTTCAAGGTAGAATAAATTCTGACATATAATTCGCGACTTTTTATCTTTATATAGTTAATTTCGATTGGACGTAGGTACTTGCTAGAGTTTCAAGATATGATGAAACTTGAGATTACTTGATATCATGATAATTCATGGCAAACACCATGACTGTGCATAAAATCATAAGTGTTACATACGCTTTGCGTAATATTTTGCAATCTGGAGATAATTTCTTGATTTCTTCCAGACCATTCTTTGCATTGCAATGAAACTCTTACAAATTAAGTACAAGCACCCAACACGTTAATCTTTCAAAACCTCGTCTTTTTCCTCTCTCAGATTAAAACATGTCGTCACGATGTCTTCCGAAATAAGTACAGACATTTCGATCGAGTCGACAACATTGTTCGCGTTACTCACAAAAACTTTCGTGCTCGCGTAGTAGGTACTTACGTTTAGGAGTTGTGACATTTTTGCTGGACAAAGCTGTATAACGGCCTTGGTAACAAATGTAGTTTTTGGACATAGCAATTTTGTTAAAATATTTGGAAGAATAAGAAGAATTATTATTTTATTTAGAACGAGTAGCGCAAGGTATACACTTCCTTTCTTATAACTCGTACATAAATATGAACTTCTTTGTAGTATCGGTTTTCTATTCTACGTAGAACAATATTACGTGCCAGGAAGAAAATTGATTATAAGTATTTGTTTGTTCAAATTCAAAGTGCTTTATTTCCTTTAGACCTTCCAGGACCTTACATATGTAACTAAAACTAGGAAATAAAGTGATCACTTTAATTTTTTGTCCACTTTAATTGACAAATGTTATAAATTTCTATGTTGTTATTATTAGATGCACATTATAGAATTGGATAAGTGGTGTTTAATAAGAAAATTGTACAATTTAGCAGTAGAATATACCAAACCCAACCAGGGGAACCATATTACTAGCTGTCTCTAGTAGAAAAGCACCCTAGCAGGACAATAGATAAAATAATTTTAAAACGACGAGTTGCATAGAAATGTTTGTAAATTGCGTTGGTTTTTCGATTCGCCAATATTTTGCTGAGTCCATGCACTTCTTATTCCAAGACCCTGCCCCTGGCATGTCATGCTCGGCTGTTACATTTCATGGTTATAGCTTACGTGGCCAGCTTGTAAAGGACACGTCGTAACGACCGTTTGAGCGTACTCCTGGATTTATTAGGTCCCTGTGCTATCTGAAGGAATGTTGATGAGGAGATTTCTGTGCGAGTTTAGGATAGTCTGTGAGGTTAAAAGTTCGGTACTGTCACGGTTCTTATCGGATACCTATTTGACAGTTCCCTGTCAATATATTTTTGAAAACTTGTTGTACACTCATAAAAATAACAAAAAGCTTCCCTAAAAATAGCGATATAAGTACATAATATAAATACTAGAAATAAACAAAAACTTGCTGTGCCCACAACCAGGTTTCACAAAATTAATGTATCTTTTAGGGGGCAATGACGTTTCTACAACAAAACTCCTAGTGAGTTGCAATATCTATCAGTAAATAAATTCAAACACATTGTCAAAATATTTCTGTGCAAAATGGTTTACAACAAAATATGAGAATATCTAGAAGAAAATTGTTGGGTTATGTTCCAACTCGAAAAATAACAACTATCAGGCTAAGGGTTTCTGCGTCGCTTCTTTACTTTAGTCTAAAAATATCACGTTATTTCCGTGTCAATGTTTTATTTTAAGAATTTGACCTTTTCTAAGTGTATATATATTTTTGTATTTCTGGAAATAAAAGACTTTTTGACTTTTGACTGAAATACCATGTGGTTTAAGTAGAGCTTGAATGGTTTTCCTCTTTCACACAAATTGATACCAACCCTGACAAAGCAGCCGACAAAACGGCAACCGACAAGTCGCTTACAAATACATTTGTATATTCTGCAGGTGTCTTGCAGATAGTTCTAAAATACGCTAAACTTAAACTATTTATAGAGCTTTGAGCATCTTTAAATCAAAAGATTTGGTAATATTGAAACAGCAGCTTGCGGACGCAATGAAAGAAAAAGGCATTCCTAATTCCAATTTAACTCTGTGAAAACATCTCGCCACCTCACAAGACACGTAGCTAGCTCGTATTTAGGTCACTGGCAAAAAGGGAATATCAAATTGTCGCTTCATTTCCGATTCATGCACGAGACATGGCCTGGCATCTGCAAAAACGACCGACATGCCCCGGCCGTGTTGGAAGCACGTTCGTGCACCGAAATACCTGGAGGACTAGCTTGTAAACAGGGAATCAACTTTGGTATTTTGACAGAACTAGGCGATACAAGTACCTGATGAAGTTCAAACAAATCGCCAAACGTGTCCTTTGTAAAAATGAAAAGGCTTTCTACAAAATATCAGATTATCTAGAGACGATAAAAAAACGTGGGACGACTTTTGCTCCAACTCGAAAACTGACATTCATTCATTTGAACAAGGTAAAGGTTTCTTGTTAGCTTCTTTACTTTACTTTAAAAAGGTTGATGTAAACAAAAAACAAAGTGATCACTTTATTTCCTAGTTTTACTTATGTAATTTGGTTTTTTGTGACGTGTCCAAGAGTCCTGTAAGGTCTAAAGGAAATAAAGCACTATGATGTTTGATGCCAGAGTAAGTAGAAAATAGTCTAGGTATCGTTATTATTGGACACTTTGGCCTTAGTTAGTAGTAAATGGTCTAGACATTACCGTAATTCTTGGGGGACTGGCTTGTAAACAGGGAATCGACTTTCGTATTTCGACATACCTAGGCGACACAGGTTTCTGATGTCTTAGTTAGTAGTGAATAGTCTAGGTATCGTTATTTTTGGGGACTGGCTTGTAAACAGGGAATCGACTTTCGTATTTCGACATACCTAGGCGATTCAGGTATCTAATGCCTAGGTTAGTAGTGAATCGTCTAGGTCAACGTGATTCTTCTGGGACTGGCTTGTAAACTGGTTGACCACTTTGATATTATTCAGGAATAATTCACGAAAAATTAAAATATATATTTGTGGCATTCAATAACGTAGGTTAAGGTCGTCATTTACATGGGGTAATCAATTCAGGTCTTGTACCTATTGATTACCGTGTAAACTCTATAAGAGAAAGAATGAAAATTAGAAAGAATGAGATACATGTTATTGATAGTGATGTTACAGTGATTTGATTACAGTGATGTTGTTCTGACTTCTACAGTGAAGTCAGAACAACATCACTGTAGAAGTGGACCGGAGTGGTAACAGTTTGGCGGGGACCAATTGGTAAAAGAAAAAGGGGACGCCCACTCGAAAGATGGATCGAAGAAATTCTGGAAGCTACAGGAAAGACTGGGAAACTATAGCACAGGACCGAAAGAAATGGCACAGTCTGGAGGAAGCCTTTACTCGAACAGAGATCACAGAACAACAATTAAACATATAATAATGCTTACCTTTCATGTCATGAACAATAATAACTAGAAATAACAAATTTTTATAACAATTTCAAATAATTTAAGTATATTTAATTTTGTAATGTTAACTACCTATTCTATGATATAATAAATGGCTAAATAAATAAATAATAAATAAATAAATTGTTCTGACTAAGTCAAAATTAAAATTGAACACAATTTACGACAAAAATTATGATATTGTTATATATCTATATAGTAGGTAGGGTATGTTTTATGAAACTTGGTGTTCGAAGAAATTTTCGTAAACGGTACCAACAAAGAACAATAGATACCTCATAGTCGGGTCCCTTGTTCGACTAAACGTCTTCCAAAAATGTAGAATAATCAATTTTTACGCGAGATTTCTTCCACACATATTCGTTCAAGATTATTTATTTTATTCCAATTAAATTCCGAAACACGCATTCGATGGTTTTGGAACGTGTTCTGTATTCTAATATTTAACAACGACACATTTATTCGTTTATATTCCTTTCTGCAAAATAAGAATAAGGCCCGTATAATTATGCAAGTTCGTTCAATCATCGATCTTGTGCTTGAGTAATTGAGAGTTGATAGGCTACCGTGTAAATTTTGATAATAAAATAAATACATTCTTATAGATTGTTGAGTTGTTAATGCTATAGAAAATCGTTACTCAAAAATAGACCGTAGCGAGCAAGCTTCAATAATACGGGTAACAAGTAAAGATCTTATTTAGTTTTTCTAAAAAAAATCTGTAAGATTGGTTAGGAGCATAAAAAAAAACTAAGAAGAGATCAAAAATAAAAAATAATCATATAATTTAACCTAATTCTTTACAGTCATATAGTTATTTATGACTAGCTTTTGATATCTAAAAACATTAACGATTAATTTACATAATATTTTCTTACTCAATTTCAAATGACTAATTTGCCAAAAACAGATGACGAAAGTTCGTAAAAACCACAAATTAATTAAAATTATTCAAAACGAGTCCTTTTATAAACAAAGCTTTCAAAATATCATAAAAACGTCCACGCGACCTTATTTCCAAAAAAAAAAACACCTGAACATAATAATTGACTTTTAGAGCGAATCTATCACGATTTAGAGCGAGATGGAGATAGAAAAATCGTTTTGTTAGACAGAGATAGAGATATTTATAGACACAAATGTAACCTTAATTTTATAGAAGCCTTATAAGGATAGAGCAGAAAGGATTTTATTTAATTCTGTCAAGGTAAATAATTCTTTGTTTCTTAGATCTAAGGTTTGTATTTGAATGGTCATGAATAATCGTACCGTGTGCAACCGCCAACACAGATATGACAAGTAAATTATAGTAATGAAGTGGTTTGAAATCGTTAAATAAATACGATTTTATGGTTAAAAAGTTGATTTACTATGTGATAACTTAACAGATATTGATTCCCATTATTTATATCATTATCACAGATATTAATTTTGGAGATATTGTTTTTTTTTAAATTAAGTATGTACCGTAACTATTTTAATTTTAAAAATAAAAAAGTGTTTATGCTGTGATTATAGTCCCATTATGAAAATTTACTTCTTATATACTTAGTCATTTTTTTAACTAACTCACGAAAAAAGAATTGTTGAAAAAGTTGATGTCTACGTCATTTCCGGGCCGATTTAGATGATTTTTTGCATGCCGTTGTATTGAGGTAATGGTGAAAAATGGTCCCATAAAAAACAATTAATAATATTATTAGTATTAGTATAAAAAACAGTTTATACTGGATTTAAAAGGTTGATTTTTAGTAAAAAAACAAATTATATTATAAACATACTGTCTACAAACATAATTCGAATCTGCTTCTCAGCTAGAGCTATATTCCAGTCTTCTCATCCACTGTGCCATTGACGTCGTAACGAAATAATGAGTTCAGCAATAAAGCGCATTTCACAGCAATACCATTAATCAGGCAACAAAGATGCAGAGGTGTTAACCGACATTGTTCACACTTGATTAAGTCATTAACCGGACGTTTTCTTTCAAAATATTCCGTAATTTCACACAAAACGGTACTTATTTATTTACATAAACAGATATTTGAAATTGGTCGAGAACGATTGTGGATGCGTTTTAATTGTTTATTAAAATAACTTTGGGTTCACGGGTTTTTTATGGTATGTTTGGGTGTTTATAACTTGTGTGGTCAGTGGTCATCAACTTATTAACTTAATTATTACAATACTACCTAATATACATATTTTTATTATGTACTTAGTACCATATCAGGTAGGTAGTAGTACTTATGGATTTTGGTAGGTACAACTTTTTGGCGTCGAATAATCATGAAATTTGTTAATAAATTTTTATAGCAAATGTAAAGAAGAAAATGCGATGATAGGAAATTTATCCCTACCAAAACAATATCTACAAAAAAAAACGTACTTTTTAAAATTTTGGCTTTAGATTTATATTTAGCTTGTAGCTGCAACACTGTTAAAAACATAATAAGCATTGACGTTCCTCTATTGTCTTCTGTCGCTATCCGGTCCAGCATAAGGACTAGGCTACACGATATAAGTGTGTCCAAACCAGTGAAAAATTCTATGTCTATGGTCCAAACGATATTATTTTAACAAAGACACGAAGTCGTCGTTCTCATGAGTTTCGATGAAGGCACTATCTTACAACGAGCTCTATAAATGATCGCAGCTGAAAAAACAACTGAGTCGACTACAGCAGAATGTTCAAACTGGAATCTTCTAGGACTGGAACATTACAGGCTTATTGCTCGTGGTGAGGGAGAGCGCTTAAAGATGTATTCTGCCCGTGGCTTTTAAAGCTTTTTTAGCTTATTATATCCGTCCCCTGGGATATTGTCCTTCTTATTATTTATTAAGAAAATAACAAAATAAAACAATTGCAACAAGTATTTACGCTTATACCTATTTTTTAAAAATTTAAGTCGTCACCAGGAGGCATAGTGCCCAGAATACTGGCAGCATTGCCACGTTGAATGACGATGCTAATTCGTTGATCGAAATAAAAGCAGAATGAAAAATACAATAAAAGAAAAGCAGCTTGTCCTCCTTATATTATTGTATTTACCTCCTTGCCTAATTTCATTATGATCCGTTCAGCCGTTTAGGCATGAAAAGGTAACAGACAGACAGACAGAGTTACTTTCACTCATATAATATTAGTTTGGAAATATAGATTTGCGTATTGGTTGGCAAAAAAAATATCTTTTTTTTTAAATCTAGAAGAAGAAGAAAAATATTTATTAGACATAACACAGCACAATACACAAATTAAACTTTAGTACATACCTAGATATAAACATAACTAACAATACTACACATGACCATTGGGTTGGTACTGGTACTAAGTAGCCCACTCAACAAGTAGACAAATCTACCGGTCTTCCGTGGATTTTTGTTACAGTGCTTACCCGCACTCTGGGCATCTCTAAGAAATGAAATAAGTTCCCAAAAATTTTCGACTTCGGCGGGACTCGAACCCGCGTCCCACCCTTAGTACGGGTTAGAGCACACCCGTACTAACCCATACTAACCAACTTAGTTGGATAGAGCACACCCGTACTAAGGGTGGGACGCGGGTTCGAGTCCCGCCGAAGTCGAAAATTTTAGGGAACTTATTTCATTTCTTAGGTCTTCCGTGTATCTCCACCCTAATCCTGCATCACTCATTGACATATTCATTAGTATATTGATTAGTTTTATGATATAAAAGTCATTGTTTACTAACGCGCCGATAGGGACGTGACTTTAATGATGATATTCGTGCAAATAGTAGGTTAGTCATTCATGAAGGTTGATACTGTAATTCAATACTTACCAGGAGCCTAATTCCACTATAATAATCGATTTACCATAACAATGGAATCGATTTTTGTAGGGTACCTACATAGTTTACTGACGACAGTTAGATTATCAGAAGATATTGGGACACGTATATTTTTTAGGCAATCAAATAAAAAATTACAGCTAAAACGGGTCAAAGTTTGGTCACGCCATCCGTGCTAAAAAGTATCGCACGGTGTGACGTCACGCGGAACTTTGGCCATACTGGAGGTATGGCCAAAGTTCCGCTATTTTTTGTTGACGACCAGGGAATGGTCAGCCACAGGACCAACGCCATCGCGTGCTTTCCGAGGCTTTCTCATGGCTTTCTCCGTTGAGTAGGTATGCATTCCGAAGTCAGGAAGATGGCGATATACAGCAAATTTTTCTTGATAGAAAAATCCCCATTATTCAATAATCGTTAAACGTAACAAAAACGTATCAACAGGAAAATACCGATAATTCATACAACACACGAGACTAGTATGACGTAGGCATATGATAAGGTACCTACGAAGGTAGGGAGAACCAAAACTCGGCGATAACGCACTTAGCCGGAAACGCGTCACAGAAACAATCTGATATTCGTTCATACGTGAGTCGGTTACGCAGAAATGAGATAAGTCCGAGATGATAGGTGCCTAGCAAGGCGTAAGATATTTGCTGTTTCGTTTGAAATAACGTTACAAGTTAGTGTCTGCCTGCGGCTTGACACGCGTTGTTTCTATGGAAAGGTTTAGAGTTATTTCTATACCTTTCTATTTGAAATGAGTTATAGGATGAAAAGCCTATGCGTTATTCTAAGTCTACAATTATTTTATTCTACTTATTTTTTTAAAATAGATAATGCTGGACCATTCACACATCATTATCTAGCCCCAAAATAAGCAGAGCTTGTGTTATGGTTACTAGATGACTGATATTTAGATACATAATACAATACATTACATAGATAGGTATTTTTTATTATACATAGAAACGGTATTATTTACATTCTTTTACATTATTTACATAAAATTTCAGCAAGATCCGGTCAGTCGTTTTTGCATGAAAAAAGTAATAAACGTGCATTCGATTCATCCATACAAACTTTCGCATTTACAGTATCATAGTGTGATATTATAATTCTGAAAGTTGGGAATATTCAAAATAACGAGTATCATAGAGAAAGCGATGGCGTGATGAATTGGACACTTACGAAGAAGCTTGGGTTCAGCTGGCTCAGAACCGAGATGCGCGGAGAGACCAGGGGGAAGTTTTTGCCTATCACTGGGACACACCAGGCTTAATGTAATGCAATGTAATGAGTATCATGTTTGAAGTTGTTATAGTGTGTTTGATGCAGCTAATGTTTGCAAGCCATACGATAGATGATGATAATGTCCTTCTAGCCGAATTTCAGCGAATTACAAGGTGAGTCTCAGAGGAGAGTGGCCATGTGCACACATACTCCTATTAAAGTGCGAAAGTGTGTGCGTAAAAGTGTGCGTTAAAAGTGTGTGCGTACACAGGTGCTGCACTCTATTCCCTCAGTTTTGTGACGTGTCTAAGAGTACTTTAAGGTCGAAAGAAAAAAGCACTTTGAATTTTGAATCTCGAGTATAATCCGGTGGGACGGCAGACTGACACGACCCGGGAGATCAGGCGCAAAACCGACAGACCACAGAAGCAAATATATGGACAAGTTATACTGTAGCAAAATATCTCATTCACCATAACACTGATCTTCCGGCCATTCGTTACCTCACATTTTCCCACCTGGTCATTGGTAAAACTTTGGAAACTCAAGTTCATCGACCTTTGGTTCTAGCTCTAAGCAGTCTACAATGCAGGTATTAAATATTCGGCACAGGCTACGTCGCACCTTCCTGTCATCCTGTCGGAAGTTGATCCTCGGACTCGCTGCCAAATAACGTCTTTAAAGAGTTCATTCACACTTGGGCTTCTTCCCCACACAATGTAAGTTTGAATTAGGTGAAATGCAGTATCATCAACATCATTATCTTCCTATAATAATCCACGGCTGGACATAGGCCGCCCGTAATGATCGCCATAGCGCCCTGTCTTCAGCTTGCCGCATTTAGCATCTGTCTGCAGTCTTTCGCAGATCATCATTCTACCTGGACGCAAGAAATTGACATTGGAATTATCGATGACAATAACTTCGAATTTGCTAGATTCAGGAAGAGATTAAGTTAGAGAACAAGAGATAGAAAAGCATAAGTTCATAAGTTCGCACTGAAGGAACGCACTGTGTGAAAGATCATGCGTTACTAATCTTGTAACAGTGACAAGATTGGTTACTTACAAAGTTACCAATAATTAATTGATTTAGCTTTGCCTGAACCTTGACTCGTTTTTATGGGCAATGAAACAAATTCGTGGAAATTTATCGTGATAACTTGTAAGAATTTAGTTTAGTGTTCTGCTTTAGATTATCGAAATCAGATCACCGAATCCCTCAAACACTATCAATAACAAATGATCAATCACTATTCCTCACAAGCCCCTCCATTAGACTACCGAATAAAATCAATATTACTATTTACAACACGTGTTTCTTCCATGCATGACATATTGACTCTTCCTCTAGAAAAAACCAGCGAGCAACAAAGTATAAGATATTCTACTGCGATATAGATAACCGTGGTTTTCGATTGTGCTTTTTTTCAAATGGTCATAACATTGTGGTTGAGTTCACACCAACATCCGGAGTGATTGGGTATGCGAAGCGTGGGGTGGTGAGGAAGCAAGGTGATTGCTCCTTTTGACTAGTTTTGAGTTACGATGACCAGAAACTTTTAGTAGAACTTTGTCATAAAAATTATGACGTCACAACATTTGGAACCTACATACTTGATAAGAAAACACAGGATGCAGGTAGATTTTTTTGTTTATCCACCTTATCGACAATTCGGTTTTTCAGTGGCGAAATATGTTTAATCCTGTAAGGAAGTTGGTACCTAATTAACTTTATGGATTTAATAAAATTTGCGCAATACGATAACTGACCTAATTATGTATTAAAATTATGAATCCTTAACCCTTAAAGTAAAAGAGTAAAATGGAAAGCTAAAGCTAGAAACACACTAAAAAAAACAAGAATTCCTCTTATTGTTTTTTCTTAATCCACTTCTCCATGTGCCTTATCTACTTAGATTGTTAACTCTTTACCACACTTATTTTTTTTCTTAAACTATGTATTTTAGGATATATATATATGTATAAACGTGAACACATATATACACGGTGTAACATGGATCATCGGTGGGGGTGGGGAACCTCAGTACTTATCGATTTTACCCCTATGTATGTTTTGGGATATTCAGTGGTTCAAAAGTTATTTGTACTTTGGTAAAATTTCAGTCAAAATAAAATTTCAGCTTGGATTTCGCAATTGCAGCCAAAATATTAGGTCTGCGACCCTGCCTTTTTATTTAAAACAAGATCTAGGTGTATATCCTATAGTGGATCTTCGTGCTTATATCCTAGTATGTTTAAATATCTAATGTATTCCCGAAATAAAGGCGATAAAAATCTTCATATTTCATTCACAAGACATGGTTAAATATGATCTCTATCTGTATTAAAATAAGGACTATAGATTTTAGTGTCAGTTTTACATTAGCGATGCACCATGCAGCGCTGCAATTAGGTTAGTTTAGTCGCATACGTGATTCCGGGATACGTGACGTGAAAACTCATTTTAGTTTATATATCATATTAGTTTTCACGGAGCGAAGCCAAAAAATTAAAAGGAAGCGCATTCAATTAAAGCGGTGATTGCGAAATACATGTTTTAATTTTCTATGAAAGCGCATTTTTGTCGTGGTTAAAAAAAATAGCAAAAAGAAATTACTGAAGTAAGTCATTTTTGTCAGGATAAAACCAAGCCCTCCATTAAAGTTTTTCGACATTTCCAAAGGGAAATTATAAGTAATTCGGGTTCAAAAATATTTCCATATCAATTTAATTTTTACCTTATTTTTGTCCTCAACCGTTGCTTCACATATTTTATTTAATTTTCTCTTCTATCAAACAAAAACAATCAGGACATTGAATTCATAATTCGCCGCAGATTACCATCTACTTACTAAAGCTCGGGTTAACAACCTTTTTAAGAGGCGGAAGTTTGAAGGGAAGTGCCACAGACTACATAAATGTTTTAGTGCGTTGTGAATTTTTTTAATGTCTATTTTGGTCTTTCGCAGGATATTACGTATTTTTGTTTAACTTTCATTAGAATTCATGTTACGTTTCTTCCGGTTTTTACAATAAACCAATATTAGAATGTTTTAAAGTTAGTTTGTTTGTTTGTAATGGGTGACCGCCAAAACTGTGTGGTCGGCGAGAGAATCGACCTCGCCAACTCAGTTCCTAGATCTCATGAGTCGACTAAGGGAACCTAAAAGAGGAAAGGCAGCTTCCTTCTGCGTATTTTTAATACCTTCACTGCGATCACAATCTGCCTACGAAGCGTGGTGATTATTAGAAACACGCCCCTTGCTTTGAACCACGTTTAGCAGTGGAAGAATGTCACTGGTCTAAAGGTTTCTAAGGATTACTTTTCTGATACGTTTATTGGTTTTACTCTTATTGTATATTTCAAGTTCTAGCTGACCCGGCAAACTTCGTTCCGCCTAAGAATCAGAGATAGCGTTGCTTACGAAAAATTTATGAGAAAACTACTTTCTTCAATACGAGGGGGAAATCTTGTGAATTCTTAATATTTTTAGTTAATTATTCTACTATTCGGGAGGAGACATCATGCACACTTTGACAGAGAATAAAAATCATTGAAATCGGTCCAGCAGCCGTTCTTAAGACGGTACCCCGAGCCAAACTAGCGCCACCACCTATTTTATCTTATTATTTTGTTGAACAAAGGTAATTTCAAAAATTTCAATGAGCAATTTGTGGTACCTTTTATAAGCTTTGTTTTTAATGCCTCTCTCTGTCATAGTTTTATTTTGTATAGTTTAGTAGGAGATGCAATAATTGAGTTTGGTGGTCACAAAGTGCAACATCGTTCACTTTATTTTTGAGTCCTTCGTTCAACGAAATAATAAGAAAAAATATAATAGGTGGCGGCGCTAGTTAGGCTCGAGGTACCGTCTTAAGATATAAATAGTATAACTAACATGACTTTGTTGTATTAAAACAGATTACTTTCAACTCAGTGGGTATTACGTGAGCAAACCCGCGGGAAAAGCTGGATTTCTATAAAATCTATAGATGGAACGTTCTATGGTGTAGCATAAGCTTGTAAAGTTTAGTGACGCTAACGATTCGATCGTTAACGTCAAGTTTTGGCATGTCTGTCGTGACGTTGACATTGATTTGTACCCACTGACAAGTGAAGTGAGTCATAAAATATGTCACTAATTTACTGACAAACTTACGTTGAGTGGGCGACCGCACACGTCCGATTTTTCATCTGATTGTCGGATGCAATTGTCTATGGATATGTATTCGACTATCCGAAAGCATTCGTTCCATACATTTTGTAAATACACAAATCGCCATCGAATACATCAGCCTGTCAGACAAAAAATCGGAAGTGTGCGGCCGACCTATAAGTAGCTATCAAATTTTAATTATTTGTCGAACTAAGCTGATATAACTTGAGTATCGAACTAATGAGGGGGAGCTTTCCTTGTCCCGTCATATTGTTTTCAATCCCTAAAGATTAAGTATAGCTCATTAATAACCAATCAAATAATGTACTTTATACTACCACTCAGGTACTAAGTTATACTAAGTACTCAGTAACAGTTTTTTTTTCTAAATTACAAATATTCAAAATTCTGATAATAAACAGACAAAGATTGAATATTACATATGGCCTTAAGGGGCTTCACCAGGTAGAGAATTTATCATCCCCTGACACCCATTTTATTTGTATACTTTTCTGAACGGTGGGCAATATAGTGTAAAATAAATAATTGAAACTGCTCTTATTCCGTTTAGTAACTCTATAACATTCCCAAGATCATCCTCATGAACGGAATCAGTCTTTAGCCGTAGATCATTTAATTCGTGATAAATAAATCATAACAAAGCTCTGTGTAGGCGCGGGCGCCGGTGACGTCACCGCCAGATGACCAATCGCGACCTTCGCTCCTTTTACGGACAAATCATTTTCTCTCTATTTAAAGCTAATCAGGTCCTTGTAAATTAATGTTATGCTAAGAACTATGTAAATGTTTATTTTTTATTCAAAGAAACAGCTGTTTGACATTTTGATATAAATTATTTTAATTAATAGCCGTTTAGCGGACTTAAATACGATGTGATTTATTTTGATTCAAATAAAGCTTTGATTTAGCTGCCTACACACACAAATAACACTGTTCATTAATTAATAACACTGTGATTTATGAAATAAGACATATAAAATAAATAAATAATGCTGGATAATTCACACAGCAATATCTAGACCCGAGCTAAGCAGAGCTTGTGATAAGGGTACTAGATAACTGATAATACAGATAATATGATACAGTACATAGATAGATGTTTTTATAAGACAACGACCAGAACACCCTAAACGAATGTCTGCAGATCGTACAAACATTTGTTCCGAGGCGGGAATCGAACTCGTAACCTCCTGCGTCGCAGGCGGACCTATGTATTGTATTAAGTATTTCAGTCATCTAGTACCCACAATAAAATAAATCTAATACCTTACCTTATGTTTTCATACCTTACCTTATGTTTCATGCCAAGTTTATTTTTATGCAAACTCTACTAAAAAATTTTGGAGCGCGGTGGAATCAATGTATGAAAATTATAATTTTGCAATGAATGGGATTTGGAGCCGGGTGGAACTACCCAGCTCTAACTAGCTAGCTAGCCAGCTCTAGCTAGATGACGCTCTTTGAATTGTCCAGCATTATAAAAAAATGCTATGGATAAGAATAGCAAAATATTTGCGGCAAAAATAAACACTCGCGAAAGTAGGAAACAATATTTCTACAGATAAACTGTAAAACGCGCATAAAACATTACTTCCATAAACAACAGAAATAAAAGAATGCCAATATAAATCCCTTGCGAAGAACAATATTCTTCCGATACATTCGCGAAGAATTGCCCTCTTACATTCAGACTGGGATATTTTCGATACGACTTGTAAACAAACTGATACTCGGTTTCATTTTATGTGCAATTTATTGATATTAAGCGGACAACCGAATATCCGCTAAAACTGTGATGGTTAATCTAAAATCCGCTAAGAGTCTTGACAGTATCAATGCTGGGGCTTATTCGTGTTTACTAGTTTTAATTTAATTCTACTATTTGATTGTATTTTAAAATTTATCTTATAACTAGTTTTTGCACGCGGCTTCGTTCGCGTTCTTTAGGGTTATTTCTATTTCATGGAACATGGATTTTTGGGCTACTAAGTATAATCTATATTTTATTCCAGGCCTAGAACTACCGGCTGTAGCAAAATTTCAGTCGATCCGCTCAGTAGTTTTGGCGTGAAGACGGATGTTTAAATGTTCGGATGAACATATTATATCCGAACATTTAAACATCCAAACATTTTTATAATATACTAGCGGTCCGCCCCAGCTTCGCACGTAGATATATTCTATAGTCTCAGTGATAATTTAGCTTTGTAACGGCAAAAGAATTATTGAAATCGGTCCAGTAGTTTTTAAGTTTCTTCGTTACATACAAAAATACTAATCTTTCCTCCTTATAATATTAGTGCAGAAGTGTGATTGTCGACTACCACTAGTAGGATAGCTAGAAGGATTACTCCGTTTTTTCTGATTTAGCCACAGTCCACATCTTATTTTAAAGTCGTGTGCAAAAGTCCGCTTAAAGTCCGCTCCCTGTTCACGGCCTATGTAAATGACCCTTCGCATCGGGTGTTAAAATCGGCTCCCGTGTGGGTGGCTGACTAAACCTCCATATTAGTACATTTCGTCTCTAAAACCTCCCAAACAGGAGGGGAAGCAATTAAACGTGAGTTTTTTTTGTCCATATCTCGGCTTGACCATTTTTGGTGCTGCTACCGTGTTTGACAATAGAGATGGTACAGTTAGTTAGGCTGTTTTGGAGGCTTTCTCTTGTTTTTATGAATAATTAGTTTATGTCCTCGTGTTGTTGTTATTCCGTTTGAATTAGGCCTTACAAAGCCACCTGCAAGTGCTTTGCAAACAATGAACGCTTTAGTAACTTCATTGCTCTTTTACAAGCAACGGTAATCTACAGTGACACGTTTTTGCAGATTTTTCTGAGTTAAAATCGAGTTGAAATCGTTTTTGAAAACATTCACTCAAGTGACCAAATTCGATCGCTCCTTTGTAATCTGATGTAATTTGACAAGTAAGTAAGTAGGTAGGTACGTAATTATTTAGCGTAAATGTCAAAATCTCACTCAATTTAGTTCTTTACATTAGCACGCTCTTCATAGAGAAGAGAGGCACTGCCGAGTTTTAGAGAATACAAAACTTTAAATTTACAGCTTATTCAGCTTAGTGAGGTTCGAAACGAGTTTATAGAATGAGTTTGCATGCCTCCATTCCACGACTATGAACTTTCGATGAACTGCCAGAAAGTGGTGAACCATTGCTTATTGCCAATAACAAAGAAGTCAAGTCATACATAGGGAGGCAACACTCCAAACATAACCCTCGTTGGTAGTCTGGTAAAAACTGAAAAAATACCACCGAAAAACCAGTAAATTTTACCGATACCTCAGAGTCGCGGGCGTCATAAACGCGCGTTACAAAGAGGTTCATTATTATTTTACATTTACACGAATAGAAGACGAGCAAAATCATCGTAAGCACCGTTTAGTATCAAAATGACATTTCAAATTAAATTTAGCAACAAAATAAAAAAAATCTGACAAACAACATGAACAAAAACGAAACAGGAAAAAACGCACTTTTCAAAGTGCAATAAATGAAATAGGCGTCCTGCATTCACAATGACCAGCGTGCAGAATTATTATGACAGCAGCAAGCTGGACAATAGTGGGACAATGCCACCCACGGGTGGTATTATGCACCATCCGCAAGGAAGTCCGGGGGCAAGAGGTAGCCATATTAATAAGGACGGGCTAGGTGCGCTAGATTTATGGTGATCATTCTAACGAGAGAAATAGAGCGGCTTCTCTTGGTTTTATTCAAAGCATGGTAGTTCTTTAGTTGTGGAGGCAGCCCGACTCGGTCCTTCTGAGTTGTATATAATTGGTTGGACAAAGGGTTACGAGAGATTTGTGATGATAATATCTGATTCTTAACTTGGTAATCCAAATTGTCAATTCTTCTGAAATTAACTATGGTGATGAAAACTATACACCAATCAGTCTTGGGGTTGGCAATTTCAAATGAAAAATGCGAGTTTCAGTAAAATCGGTTGAGTAGTTTTGACCCGAACAGGTAACAAACATCCTTCCAAGCATCCAAACTTTCGCATTCATAATATTAGTGTTAAGAAAACGGGTAAGAAAATTGTCTTTTTGTTTTAGGACATACCTATCATTCGGACACCATGGTGGCGCCACTGGTCGCGTCACTAACAAAATGTGTATAGTTGTATGGAGCTTGGTTGCGCAACCAAATTTCCTGCCAGCAACCAATGAGAGCTGTTTGGCGACTTACTCCACCACCAGTTGATGGCGGTGTTTATTTTGGTATTTTTCGCTTGGTAGCTGAAGACAGCATGGTGGTGGCGCGACCAGTGGCGCCACCATGGTGTCCGAATAATATAGGACCCTAACTGTCGTGCATTACTATGCATGACAGGCACACGCTTACCTAACCTCCAAAGACCATTTAAAAAGGCAATTCATAAAAAAATCTGCAAAAGAAGTTCCCTCGGAATCACATAAAAAAACGACCAATTGCGAAGGGTTCCGTACCATTATCTATAAAAGCGAAAAAAAAACATATCGTATGTAGGTATGGGAATACCCTTTAATATTTGTTCTAATCTGTTTTGATACATCCTACTGTTTTATACAGTCTATCACGGTTCATGAGACACAGCCTGGTGACAGAGAGACAGACAGACAGACAGACGGACAGCGGAGTCTTAGTAATAGGGTCCCGTTTTACCCTTTGGGTACGGAACCCTGAAACAGCGGTTCTGTGGAATACAAAATATGTCGGGTAGAAAATAAATTTTCAATTCCACGCCGAGTCTCCGTATAGAAGGTGCAACAAAGAGCATGTAGACTGCATCTCGAAGATTTCCCGAAGGACTTCGCGTTGTAGACAGGCTAGGATATTCACATGTTGTTACTGTGAGACAGTAAACAAATAAAGAAGGAGACACAAAGTATATTTTTCCTTTGTGTGTTTGCCGCCAAAGGCGTTCGTGGCTCACAATATATTTAGATTTACAAGCACTTTACATCCACGCACGGATTTTTCACTCAACTTTGAGTAGGTACCTACCAATCTATCCTAAATTCTAGTCTTACACAAGTATATACCTAAGCCGTCATAACATGACTTAGGGATAAAATTGTATCTCTTTGTAACCACCGCCCAAAAAAGACTTATTTATTTATTATTAGACTAACTTCAGTGACCAACCTTGAAGAGATGTCACACTTTTAGTTTTTAGCAGCCAATTAAGGAGAGTATCTATGTCACATAGGTATCTAAAGTTTCAGAGTAACACAGAGTTGCTAACTCTCAATATATTCAGCAAACAAAAGCCAGATTTCTGCATCTTGTTAAGAAAACATGTGTAGCTGACTCAAGGAATCTTAACAATTCGCTTTCAAAACGTATTAGAGTCAACTCTGGTCGATCAACATAGTTGAATAATTACTATTTCTGAACTAGCTCCACTCGTTTTGCTCGTTTCTCGTTTTGTCGATGAAATATTCAGGGTAAATATGGTAGATATATGAATGTAAAACCATCAATTTTGAAATTGACCGTCCAAATCTTGCTAATGGCCCAACTTTAACATTCTTACTCCATAAAAAACTTAGGTCTGTATTAGGTGTTAGTTTCGCAACTGCAATACGCGAATGTTCGAGCGTTCGATCGATCATGCGTTGACAAATAGCGCTCACACCAGACCCCACCAGTGAGCCGTCCACCATGGCACCTTCCCCACTAGCTGCGAGCGGCGAGTTTCCCACTTTCCCGGACCGCAGTGAAGTTGGCAACACAGCAGTGGGCGGAGCGAGGGCGGGCCTGGGAGTGCCGCAGTGCGCGCGCGCACCGACGCGACACTACACGACGCGCTGCTTTCCAACGCGAACGCAAACACTTATTCAAACTACAAACTTTGATAGTTCGTTACTTGAATTCGAATGCTAGACCTTTTCTGCTTGTCAAGTATTGAACAGCCTGAGCCCTGATTGAGCCCCCACTAATGAAGCCAGCCGCCCAATCAAACAGGTGAGCTGGATGCATCTGTAATAAAGCGACTGACCTTTACCTATACTATTTGTCGCTGCTCATGATTAATTCATAACTCCCAGTACAGCTTTTTGCTTTTGCTAAGTGCGTATTGTGGATACAGAGCGTGGTAAATGCGACCTTATTGCCCGTGGCGAAGGGAAATAGTTTTGAGAAATTTTTCTCGTTGGTTCTTAAGGTCGATATTGTAATTGGCAGACATTGTTCGGCGGGTATCGGCATGCCTTCGGGAGTAAAAACGGTTACGTGCGAGGAAAGAATCGATAGATTACAGTTTTTGTGGGAGCAGCGCGCGCTAGCCCCAACGACATTGTTCCCTGCGACGTCAATTAGAGATAATGATGAACTGTGTTTTTAAGGTTGCATGTCGCGATTGTTTTGAGATTCAAGGGCTTCAACACTTTAACTACTAGATGATATAATTGCACTTTGTTTGCTTTTTCAGGGATAATAAAGTGAACTTTTTGTTTCCCGTATGCGGTGTCGGCGCCGCTGCTTTTTGTTCTATTTACATGTCCAACTTGTTTCTATAACTCTGCTTCAAGCATTTGCTTGCCATTCACCTACGTTTTGAATCTCAAAATACATTTCGCATAGAAGTGTTGCAATTTCAAATATCTTTTGAATTGAGTCAATCAAGAATTATTCGAAACTAGAACTGGTCACATCTTGATATTATTTCTCGAAATCAGACATTAAAGTGGTTCATTTGCTAAGACTAAGTAAAACTAGTAAATAAAGTGCCCACTTAGATTTTTTGTTCACATCAATCTTTTTAAGGTATAGTATAAGCGAACAAGAAACCTTTACCTTGTTAGGTCATTAGTTTTCGAGTTATTGCACAACTCGTTCAAAGCTTTTTTATCTAGATAATCTAGTGTTTGTAGTAAGCAAGTCTTTTCACAAAGCAAAAAAGTGGTCATTGAATGCCTAAACGAAAGCTACCCATGCTGTAATTGGAAGACACCAACAAATAGATTCTCAGAGAAGCCTGTTGCTTTACTAATTCCAGTTTGAAATCTGAAAATCTACAACATAATAGACTAGACATTAGCTCAACCAGTTACCGTACAGCCGCAGCGAACAATGAATCGAGGACAAATCCCTCACGTGATATATCTCAAATGTCAGAGAAAACATGCGAAATGGCTTTGATAGAGATGTCGAACAGAGGTCGTTACAGGAACTTAGAAGAACTTGTGCCTTTAAATCTGTTCCTGATAATTTATGCAGCAGAAACTTTTAAAAAGGTGTATGGGGAGGATGGTATTAATTGGGTTAAGATTTTCGTATTTATTCTATAGTACCTACCAGACCAGTCCGACGAAACCCAAATTATACAAGTGAGGAATTTAGCTTTTTCTTTATAGTACCTACTCGCACTAGGCAAATTTTCCACGAAAATTTAATACAGGTGGCGCTAACAGCGCTATAGCCGTAAGAGATCCCAAAGATTTTCGGTTGAACCGACTAGGGTTTCGAGGCTAAGTTGGTTAGAGCACATCCGTACTGAAGGTGGGGCGCGGGTTCGAATCCTGCCGAAATCGAATTTTTTTGGGACGTTATTAAATTTTCGTGGAACTGAGGAATTATCTTTATTTTCAAAAACCGTGCAGGACATTTACCATCTATCTCCTATCTATTACAAAAGTCAATACTTACTGCTAGGTAGGTGTCAAATGCTATTTGTTCTCATGAATTGTCAATCTACTCAGCATTGCCAGAGTTAAAAAGTAAAAAATTAAACTCTATCATTAAACAACACTCAGACATGAGATGACTCATTTTGAGATAGGTAATACGACAAAGGTCGCGGAGTGCAAAGATCGGATCTAGTAACTACTTTAGATCTAGGTACTCAAGGAATGGAAATTCAGAATGTTTGTAGGAATTCTGATGTACCTAGAGATTTGAAGTCAATTAGCATCTAAATCTGATTAACGACTGTCGTCGCTAAATAGATCAACAATGTCCTATCATCGTTTTGTATATTCGTCGCCGCCGGATCGTAAAACCAGCCTGTTGTTGAACAATCAATGTCCAACAATATAGATAAACGTCACTTCGCCGTAAACGAAATTAATTAGGGTTTCTCAACAAAAAAAATCAATACAAAAAACGTTTTCAGCCGAGCCAATCTACGATCGGGCTGATTCTACGATCCGGCGGCAGCAACATATTAATAACCGAAATTGTTTATGATTGTTTGATAATGTGTATAACAAAAGTTTCAGTTTCATTTGTCTTGCTGTGTAACTTTAGTTTACAGACGCGAGAAGATGACTTTTATAGTTTTATGAAATTTAGTGTTTTTTTTTTCATATGTATTTGATCAAGATAATAATGTTGACATTGATAATTAATTTAATACTTTTAGTTAAGTATGATTTATTGATTGTACTTTATTACTTTATTGTGAGTATTTTGAAATTCATCATTCATCATCAAGTGTGTGTGTGTTATTTTATAAAAAAAGGTTTCAATGTAATCTTGAAAAAAAATTTTTTTCATGAATAAAGATTGTGACTATGATTATGATTACACACCTTTTCAAAGAATTTTCTAGACAAATTATCGTATTTGTACAGCAAAGATACAGAGAAAAAGGAACAATTAGAAAATTTGAAAAAAAAGGAACAGTGATCTTATCTAAATTTTGTAATATTACTTTGTGTTTATCTTTTTTCGATTGTTATCTGATTTGTGAATAAATAAGTAAATAAATTACAGAAAAGTTGCCGACGATGTATTAAAATTTACCCCTGGGTACTAAAAGTTGTTAGTCATCAAGTCATCACGGTTCGCATGATTTTGAAAACAAAAACCAAACAACAAACACAACAGAAATTCCACACAACAAACCGCAATCAAACAATCCAACAACATACCAGCAAAATAATTGGAGAGCAACTCTATCTAACGAATTTCTAATTTATTGTGTGCGATAGTGTACACCAAGCAGTAAATCCTGGATCCTGCGCATCTAATCGCGCAGTGGCGGTATCTAGCGGCGGCTTTGCGTACCAAGATGCAGAGTGCGCCGCGCGCGCCTGATTGCGCCGCTGAAATATTTCTATTCGCGCTATCGTGGGCGCATGCGCTTGGTGCGTTATCTGTACCGAGTAGGTACTGCCACTGGATTATGTGGAAGTGGCTTGTTTGTTTGGGTTGTAAAATATAATAGAGCATTGGCTTACGAGTGTGAGAAATTGGCTGGATTAGCTACACAAATGAAACGACTAGGCCGCTACGCTAATGTCAGAAAAAAAAACACGTTTGAAGTCGTTGTTGAAGTCTTTTTTTCTTGTCGTAGTGTGACTTTCGTGTGTAGTCTTTATAAAAAAATAATAAATAATGCTGGTCAATTCACACAGCGTTATCTAGCCCAAAGCTAAGCAGAGCTTGTGTTATGGGTACTACTAGATAACTGATATAGGTACATAGATAGATTTTTGTTATTATACATAGAGAACGACCAGAACACCCTGAACTGGCGGGAATCAAACCCGCAACCTCTTACGTCGTCGCAGGCAGATCTTCGCCCACCGCGCCACAGAGGTCGTCAAAAAAGCATTGGCTTACGTGTGAGAAATTGGCTGGATTAGCTACGCACACATGAAACGAATAGCTACTGCCGCTACGCTGCTTTCAGAAAAAAAACACGTTTGAAGTTTGAAGTCTTTTTTTCCTGTCATAGTGTGTTTTTCGTGTGTAGTCTTTGTATAATTATTTTTGACAGATGACTGTTTTTGTTGTTTTCACGGCCGAATCATCCAAATACTGAACGGATCGGATCGAAATTTTTCATAAGTACAAGTAGTTCTGGATATCGAATAATATCATAGGAAAAGGCGAACGTAGCCGCTAGCACGGCTAGCGGCTACGTTCGCCTTTGTAACTCAATATTTATTTATTTATGGCATTCATACAGTCATTCGGTTTTAGCGTTTAAGTGAGTTTCACAATATATACCTACCTACCCATATGTGTTAGGGTACCTAGTGTGAAATATACCTAAGTACTGCAATAAACGGAATAGGTACACACAAGGTACACGCATTTATGTTTAAAAAACATTTATCTCAATGTCCTTAAAACCTCTTAGGTACGCCGGTAGTGACTAAAACCAGTCAACAGGCAGATTGTAACTTTTGTATATTCCTGAGACAGCTGATCTTATTCTTCACGATCACGGAATTGCAACCATCAACCAAAACCCACCTGTATTCAAAGAACTTAAAGCACACATTTGGTAAAACCGTCGTCAAAAAGAAAAGCCGCAACTGGCGCCTGCTTATGCATGAAACGATTGTCCCACTGAGATTTGTGTATGGTCAGACACAAAATTGTGTCGGAAACTGGTTATTACTGGTTTACCGGCTCGGATATTGAGTACTTGTCTAAACAAATGAATGTGAACCATCTCATTTGCTACACACAACTCTAGACTATAGATTGATTCAGCTAAGTGCTAGTATCAGATCTTTAAACAAAGCATAAATATTAATTTCAAGCGAAAACCGTCTCATCTTTTCCACTTTTGAAGAATCCCCCTGTCAAAACTAGTGATGTGCACCATACGCTTATGATTTAGCGTGTCGATATCGATTACTGTGCCGACTCGCGGCGCGGCATCGATAAATCGACAAGCCCACTTTTCCGCAATCTGTGGCACTGTCGACACTGAACTAACGAACACAGGACCTTCATTAACCGTTTCGATTACATTTCTCAATGTACAATATATTAATGACTTTTATAAACAAGTTACAATAATTGTTTTCGTAAAAATACCTCACCTGAATGCTGGACGTGTGTTGACTTACCTGCAAATAAAAGGGTTGTTTAATTTATGATTTTATAGGCCAATAAAATTTATTAAATGCTTTTTAATGAAGTTCCTTGGTGTTTTATGTAGCTTATTGTTAAATTGAATGGTAAAACTGACACATTTCAATAACAATACATTAAAAATTCAATTTATTTTATTAGTATGCTGGAATAGTTCCAGATAACCATCAGCTGTTTTCATAGTTTCACAAAATTATATAAGTAAATTGCAAAAGTTATCGAAATATTTTCCAAAATAAAAAGTCAATTTGCATATAATTTGAATATCGTCTGTATTGAATAATGACCATAATAAAGATATACGGCCGGCGAGTAAATAAATAAATTGTCTCATGGCATCGTGGTAAATACGGTATAACGGGGTCGATTAAGGGAAATTTTGGCGCGAATATCGGCGGTCTGGCGGCGCCTTTGATGTTTACGCGCAAAGTAAACGTGACGCTCATCGCGCCCGTAATTGACCACAGTTAAGGATGTGCTTTTCGATTAAGTATAGTTTATCGATAAAAAATAAATTAGGATGCAAGATGTTTCAGATATTTCTCAGAATATAAAAAAACTTATCAGAAATGGAAATAAAGGTCAAATTAAAAGATGGCATTTTGTATTTATAACTGTGGTAAGTATAAGTAGACAGAAGATTTGAAAGAGTATCTTGTCATGTCATCTGCAAAATAAAAATAGAAAATCGTTTATTCTTTTAAAAAATTGTTAGGTAGAAATAGAGTTAGAAATCAGTCTCCTGTGGTAGTTACATGTAACGTGCAGTGTAAACATTAATTATTACAAAACAAACATTTTGGTCAACAAATAAGCATTGCCGTTCAACGTGGCAATGTTGCCAGCATTCTGAGCACTGATAAGTGTATAGTTCAAATCGTTTTTGGTATTGTAATGATAAAAAATAAATGAAATTAAAAAACAAATAATCAGTTCTTCAATTAGGGTGGTACAATAAAGCAGCAAAAGAATACTAGTATTATCATAAAACAACTCATACATACTCCTTACATTGTAATCCGATCGATAAATTAAATAATCGATAAGTACAATACATCACTACGTACAGGTCGATAATTATGGATTGTACATTTTGTTTCCGCATCTCGGTGCCCCCCGGGCGTAACTCATAATTCTCTTTTTTGTTTTTTTCTCCGACAGTACTTTCTTTTTAGGAGCGTCTTCGTGAAAGCACGGTCGGAAGAAAAAATAGGTCAGGCGTGTTGGAGCTTACGCTCAGTGGGTTCTGCAAGCATTTTTGTTGAAGCTTTTGAGTGCAGAGGGGGATGATTTATCCGTGGTTCAATATTTAATGTATAAGTTTGTTGGGTGTTCAAAAGAAAAGTTTTCTTGTTTTCATTATGGAAAGTGTCTATATATTTTGACGACCTCTGTGGCGCGGTGGGCGAAGGTCTGCCTGCGACGCAGGAGGTTGCGGGTTCGATTCCCGCCTCGGGACAAATGTGTGTACGATCTGCAGACATTTGTTCAGGGTGTTCTGGTCGTTTTCTATATATAATAAAAAATATCTAGCTGTGTATTGTATTGTATTATGTATATCAGTTATCTAGTACCCATAACACAAGCTCTGCTTAGCTTGGGGCTAGATAATGATGTGTGACTTGTCCAGCGTTATTTATTTATTTATATTGTGGAAATAAACTAGAAAAAAGCTATTATTTTAAATTCAATCATGTGTGATTTCAAATGAGAACAAACTATTGACCCTTACGGTGTGTGTGATTGTTACTGTAAGTTTTGACATTGTTAATTTCCATAAAATGCAGTACCTAATCTATTGTTGGATGAGATTAAAGTTAATCGAGAAATCTACATGAACCCTAAAACTATCTAATAGTGATGTACCACCAGATCACCTATCATCACCAGATTGTCCTAAATACTGTAATCTCGTCAAATTATCACCTTGCATTGATCGAGTAATGATGTTTTTTGTAAGCGCTTCCGGATCAAATTTAATGGGTATGTTTGTTTAAATCTATTACGGTACAGGGTGGATAGAGCTTGGTGCATCGCATGAGCGTAGAACGAGTGTAGCTGGCCTATACTTAAAGTAGCAATTCCAAGCTGTTTATAATTATTTATTCATTTAAGTATTATTTAAAAAAAATAAACATTAATTTTCAATAAACAGTACCTTATAATATCCGCAATTGTATTATTATTATATTTTTGTTTATTATAAAAAGTACATAAAACTCATTCAAAACCGAACTTTAGCGGTGTTTCGATTTTTTCGATGAGAAGCGTATAACTTATGCTAACACTTGCATTTCCATGACGCACATTTCCGTCTTCCCTTGTTCTAGCTAGGGCCTAGACGAGTCTAGAGTCTAGACTAGACTGAGGCTGATTAATCTGGAATTTCAATTTATTTTGCGAACCGCTATAATAAATATACCTATTTTTTTGTTATTGATTCGTGTATGTATACACTTTACAAATCGAGTATTTTACATACACTAGAATAGGTACAATTACAATCTAGCCAAAGAATTGGCTAATGGGTAATTTTTTTCAACATATAACATTGTATAAGAACGTGTTCATTTTATTTTTTTTAATTGAACCAAGTGTCTTCTTCTTAAGTAAATATTTACTTAAGAAGAAGACACTTGGTTCATGTATTCTAATTTGAATTATTGATTTAAATTTACCGACAGCCAAAGGTATCTATATAACTGTTATTTTCATAGTTTGACTAACACACTGTATTACAGAAAATGTTCAGTCTCCTTTAGGCTTTTGACATGAACCACTCGCACCAATTTCAATGAATGACAAATAAGAATAGATGATTACACAGCGCCGCTCTAAGATCGAGTAAGTAATTGATGCGTTGATCGTATCTGTTATAATTATCGATTTTTGTTTCATCGATCGACTGATAGGTAATGATGCGTACGGTTAAGTTGATACAATCTATGATCTTCACACTTACTACTTTGAACGATCATGGCCTTTTAAGAACCAACTATGGGAACTATCCGAGTCAATGAAGTATTATAGTTATTGATTGAAGCGCTTTGAATACATAGGTACCTACATACTCAACAGAATTTGAGCATGTGAGTTTTTGCATCCGTGTTTTTTTTAAATTCCAATAGATCCATATTGGTTGATTGGAATTTTACCAGGTGGGATGACGATTTGCGAAAGACTGCTGGCAAATGCTAGATGCGGCAAGCTGCAGACAGGGCGCTATGGAGCTCATTAGGGGAGGCCGATGTTCAGCAGTGGACAAATATAGGCTGATGATGATAACGTCCGCGTGTCTCTGCAAAGTATGATACCTTGGATACATCCTCACCTCCTCACCTCAACAACCTATAATGGTCCACTGCTGGACGTAAGCCTCACCCTGATTGTTTTATCTAATAGCGAGTAATGCCCATAATCCCAACGCTGGGCATGCGGGTTGGGGATCGCAGTTCAGTGGTAGATCTATTCTGCAAGCGGCGCTGCTGCTCGCCCCCTTTGTATGTCCCTTAGTCGCCTCTTACAACACCCACGGAAAGAATTGGGGCTACATAACTTATTATAACGTCTCTGGGTAGGATTTTCAATGGTGCTTTAGTCGACAGCTGGTTTAAGGCAAGGTTGTCGATTGATGAATGACTTACTTAATAATAAGCCTAGCCTGGTGTCCTTTCGCTAATAAGATAGTTTCAAAACCAAACCTTGGATATTAAGTCCTCGACTAGTATAATGGTTAGAAATATTTGAGACCAACAAGTGGTAGCTTTTGGCTTGCAAATCGCGGTTAAATTGAACCAGAACTCGATTTAACTATGAAAGTCATTAAATTGGATTCCTTTGAAAGTGTTCGTGTAAAACTTATTAATTCCCGATAAGGGGAGGCGAGACTCTCAGATTAATTGGTGCTGATTACCCAATTTAGAGGCCGTAATAAGAGTGGCGCTCAAGAATCCGGAGAAATAAGCCGGTATTTGGAAAGGGCTATTCAAATATCAAATAACAATAACGTTTATTTCTTTAAACTTACAAAATAAGCACTTAGACAAGTCAAATTTTTTACTATGAACACGTTTATAAATAGTAATTATTATCAAATAAGAAACAAGGTGTTATTGATTTTGTCCACTTAATTTTTTTTTCACTAGTGGAAATAGTGGAAAATAAATCAATTCCTCATCATCATCGTATCAATATCATTAGCCTATGTAATTCCACTGCTGTACATAGGCCTCCTCTAATGAGAGCTACGGATTTTTTTTATTAGTCTTTACTTCTAATAATTTCCACTGCTGGACATAGGGGAGGATTTGGGGAGGCCAAATGAGCGCTATGGAAGAAAATATTAGCCTTTACTTCTAATTATTTTAGTTTTATCATTGTTTCATAGAAAATGGTTTGATATGAGTGGCAAATATCTTTTTTTTTACTTTATTATTTTTAGAACGCAGATAATATTAAAAACCAAAGCACCTGAACATATTTTTAAACACCCCTTTCAATATTCTTATACCCAGCATTGATTTAGCCGGATCACTAAAAGAGTCCGGCTTAATCTACCACCGTCGAACTCTTAACTGCACTCGTTTCGATTACATCGGTTTTTGGAAACTCGATTGAGTATAATTATATTGTCCGCTACTTTATTACGCTGAGAATGAGATCACAATGATGCAAATATGTTACAATGTTACTAGTGTTATTATGTGCACAAAATTGAGCCTAAATGTAATATTGCAATGCAGTGCAGTGCAGGGCAATGGTATCGTCTATACCAAAATAAAATTAAGAATGGTGACAATTTCGTGATGCAGTTTCATCTTGCTTTGACTTTGAATTTTGAATTTTAAGCCCCAAACAAAACAATGTTTGAGTTATGGGTTGTAAGCCCTTGTACTCCAGGTAATCTCTAAGTAATTTATGAACCAAAAAAAATACAATTTTGACGGGATTATTTAATTTCTTCTGCTCGCGACTTCGCCCGCCTATTTCCGGGACAAAATGTAGTCTATGTTCGTCGTATCCCAGGATACCATCTACCTCTATCCAAATTTCATTAAAATCCGTTGTTAAGCCGTGAAAAGGTAATAGACAGATAGACGTACAGAGATACTTTCTAATTCATAGTATTAGTATAGTTGTAGATACATTATTTTACATTATATTTTTACATTATATTTTAGAAATATTTCATTAATTGCATCTGTTTAAATACTAATTCTAATTATATAACTTTCACTACCTTAATTTCTTAAATTTAGAAGCATGTCCCACATTTGTGTCATTTGTTTTTTTTTTGTTTTTTATTTATTATTGTCCGTTTTTCTTGTCTGTCTGAGTAGTTCGTCCGTAAAGCCAACATGTGGCTCTGACGGAAGACCAGCGTTGGTTGCTAGCTTGCTAGTCATCCAACACATGCTGAGGCAGAGCCATTTTGTTACTGGGCCTACACTATGAGTATGTATTTTAATCTAAGTTTATTATGTATTTTAGTCGTAAGTTGTGTATGTCTTTTAACAAATAAATTCATATTCTATTCTATTACGTAGATAAATAACTCTTAAAAACAATGAAAAGGCTATATTTACACAAATAAAAAGATCAAGAAGTGGTTGGCAACACAAAAAAAAGTCTATTCAAGACAAGAGCGAATTCTATTACTTTATTACCGTCACTGGTGGTGAAGTTGAACAAGACAAGGCCTGGTTGGCCACGTTAGCCCAAAAGCGGACGCAAGACAAACTTGCCGCTAACCCGCTGCCAGCCAGCCACGGGTTCCTTTACATGTACTAAATGCGGCCGATGCTCTCAGTCAGTGTCTCGGATTTCAGCCATACACGAAAGTGCTGACTCCCTTAAATCATCTTACACAGATACAAAAAGGCCAATGGTCAGGTAACAAAAATCTTTATTATGAACATAGTTAACTGATCTATTAAATGCTTTTGTTAAGTCTTGGTTTACCATATGAAGACAACTTCGAGATCAGACCGTTTATTCTCATCAGAACCATAGGATTTAAAGGATTTCAACCCGAATGAAAATAGCTCTCAGTAAGAACTAAGCGTGATTAAGCGTGGGGTGTTTTGTGTTGTAGACAAAGTGGGGCAAGTCGGGACGAATGGGTCGCCACGGGGCGCGGACCACACAGTTTGGACCCCCCTTTATTACCCTTTAGAACTAGGACTAAAAAACCAGTCTAAACATGCCGCTGAGTTTATGATCGAAAAAAGAACGGCAGCAATCTTAGGTTACATTATGAATCTAAGCGGGTTAACTATGAACCTAGTTTGTGTTGGAAGAACACCAACGGTTCATGTCATAGAAGGCGCCATGCGCGCCATTTTATGAAAAGGATAGGCGTAGGATTTTGCATTCACGGAGCATGACAGAGCATGCGTTTTTGGAACGGAGCAAGTGTAAAAATCTAGTTTTTGCTTATTTATAAGAAAACTAAAGAAATTACGTGGTTCAATGAACCAAATATTTAGTAATATCTAACGAATCAAAACATAAGTCATTTCAAAAGACTTTCTGATATCGTAGGGTTTCTGATATCTCTACCAAAATATGTGCGAAACAGTGCACTTTCATGGTTTTTTATAGTATTTTTTCTCAGTCGTGTTTTTACGTTCAATGATCCAAAGAACGTTGAATTTTATTAAATTCGACTTATTTAGTAGGTATAGGGTATCGGGATCCCGTGAGTATGGTTTATACCCAGGTCTGGATTGACAACATAACTTGTTACGGTCACCAACAGGTGAACGTAACAAGTTCAACTCATCCTGATGAAGCCCCTCGTTAACAAACGAGAAGCTTCATCAGGATGAGTTGAACAAGGTTCGTCGTTAACGTAGGTATAGCTAAAAAAAAGTATGTAAAGTATGTATAGCTTAAAATTATATTAGTTAATTTATGGTTTGGTTTGAATACTGCCAACAGAATAGACACCCATATGTATACTTACCATACAAAAAAGGTCCGGGTCGGACTATAAAAACGGCAAAAAATCACGTTTGTTGTATGGGAGCCCCCTTAAATATTTATTTTATTGTTTTTAGTATTTATTATTATAGCGGCAAAAGAAATCAATTCATCAATTGTGAAAATTTTATCTCTGTCTAACTATCACGGTTCATGAGATACAGCCTGGTGACAGATCGACAGACAGACAGACGGACGGACAGCGGAGTCTTAGTAATGGGATCGTCCCTACCCTACCCCATAAAAATGTCTGTATTCTATTGATATCTTTGGAATCAAATTAAAATGTAACGAATGGGTCTTTATGAAAATAAAGTTGAAAATAAAGTATTTTTGTTAAATATTTTCTTAAAACCAAATCCTGGTGTAATCTCAAGATCTCTTTACGTAAATTTGTCAACAAAACTCGATCGTTACGCAACTCTGCCTCTAAAATGCTACCGTTTTAATTGTACCTTAAAAATACTTTAATTGGCGGCGAAATTTTAATTTACAAGAAACATGTAAATCAGAGCATACTTTCATTAATCGTAAATCCACGATTTTATTATATTTTACAGAATAATTTCACTTTTAAAGTGCCGCTGATATTATAATTATCGGATTTTAAGTTGAAACTTATTTTAATATAAGTATTTAAACAGTTAGCCGAATCGCATGTAAAAAACAATTATGCGAAACAAGGCGAATTAAAATTTATAATTTAGTGTAATCGATAAATTTATTTCACAGCATGGGTGTGTAAAACTTTTATAAGTCGTTAAAAATAAATTTTAACATTATTTGTAATTTATTGACGCCGTTAAAACGTTAATTATCAGTGTTAATTTTCAGGATGCGGAAGTACCTACTTTTAAAATAATAAAATAATAAGTACCTATAGGTATAAGCTACGGGATAAGTAAGAAGTTCATTCAATTCATAAAACATCAAATGAGATTGTGGTCAAAAGAAGGTCTATTGATAAAAAAAACACTTCATGGAGGAACGAGAAGTATCTGATTATATTTTGTACCTTTATATTCCTCAAAAGCCTGTAATGATCCACTACCGGACGCAATTGCCTCCCCTTGTTTTTTTTATCTCATAGGGAAATGCCCATAATCCCCACGCTGGGCATGCGGGTTGGAGACCCGCATGCCATTATGGGTTTCGATATCTTTGTATTGGATCTATTTAATTATTTCATAGAACATTGGAAAATATTTAGTAGGTATTTTTTGTCGATAGACCTTCGTTTGACCACAATCTCACCTGATGGAAGAGTAAAGACGTGCCCAACGATGTACCACAAAGGTCATGAAGACTCATATTCACTCTAGGTAAGTCATAAATTGAAACATTGAAAGTGACATAAACATTTGGAGACCAATGCTGTGGGTGAAGTCGGGTTGTGGCTGATGATGATGAAGTCATAAAATAATTACCAGCGGATGGAGATTTGGCCAAAACTCTCAAGAGGCACAAATATGCAGGTCTCTCGAGACTCTCGACAGGCCTACGCATTTGCTCCCCTTGCTTGGAGTCGACACCCTAGTCCGTGGGGTACCGAGGCTCTCCGGGTTTTCAAAAAAATATCTGAGCGTTTGGTCGATGCGACTTGTAACCCGAGATCTGGCACAGCGCATCAGCATTACCATATAGCGGGGCAATGCAGCCAGTGTCTTGGGCACGCTTCCTACTTGATATAGATCAGTTGAGCTACCTGTAGATTGTTTGCAACAGTCTGCAGTTAGCTCGATTGTTTCTATTGTAAATACTAATTTTAATTGAATTCTATTATTTGATCAGTAACTAGATATAACAAGAAGATAGTTTTCATAATTCGAATCATAACGAATCGGTCAAAATTCCAAAATTTCCACGGTATTCCTAGCAGAGTAAGAAAGGTTTACACAACGATTTTTTTCAATCCATAAAAATTATTCGCGTGTAAATTTCGCAGCATCAATTTCAATTCACTCCGGCGAGTAAATAATCTACGCGACTGACAATTCGAATTAAATTTTCACGTAATTTCAGGTCCGCGTAATTTTATTCCAAACGAAAATGTTATTTGTTCGAAAATGGCTGCCTGACGCGCGTGGCGGGGCGAGTAAACGTCGCCGTTTTCGACACGTTGTCGCTTAGCATAATAGTTAAGGAGGATAGGGCGATTAAATTACGACAAGCCCCTTTTAAAAAAAACATAAATATCTCGAGGTTGTCTTGTCCTAAAGCAGTTTTTGTAGATGACTGTAACTTTCTCGAACGTAACCTATTTTCCTTTTGTATGTACCATCTTTCTTGCACTAAAGCTTTTTTCAAGAAATTCCAGTTGGCAGTCGTTCTGTGTGCCAGTTTAGTTTTAGATAGCGTTTTAAAAGTAACTCAAAATTGAAACTATGTATAAGATATAACGGCATTTTACACATTTGTTATGTAACATTTAATCTGAGGCTTATATTTTTTGTTTAGTTTTTAAAAGTTTTTTGTAAGCGCGTGTCACAGCGGAGTCGCTGCTTGCGCACATTGGGAGTCGCATAAAACCAGCGCTCATTAGCGATATGTATTGCTTCTGGGCATATGCTGAGCGATGCCCCCTTTTTTGTCACTTATTTTTCTTTGTTTGTCTTTTCTTTTAATTTGTGTTATTGTGACAAAAATAAAACCTTTTTACTTTACTTTACTTTACTTTACTTTTTTAGGGTTTCAAAGATCGGTTTTGAAACCCTTATGGTCTCGCTCTGTCCGTCCCCGCTCTTTCTTGAATATCTCAGTAACTACTGCAGTTATTAACTTGAAATTTGAAATAATGATACATTTCGTGCGCCATTACTGATTTTAAGAAAAAAATATATAAATAAATGAAAAATGAAAATGAATATTTTCAGTACAAATTTTGATGTTGAAATTTCAAAAGAGACCTACGAAGGCAAATGGGGTATCAAATGAAAGGTATTGTTTTGTACATTTCAAAACACTTTTTGAAATTTCTGTAAATTTCATACTTTTTGAAATATTTCAAAAAAAGTCGAAAAATTGACCATACCCCCCCCCCTATCTCCAAAGATTGCACACCGATCCACGTACAATGTATTAGGCGTTTGTAGATATCAATCTATATTTTACAGGAAAAATATAGAGAAGTCTGTAATAATAATAGTTTTTGAAAAATGGTCAAAAAGGGGGAGAATTTTTTTTCAAAAGGGGGGGTACCTACCTATGTGGGGTATCAAATGAAAGGTATCGTTTTGACCATTTCAAAACACTTTTTGAAATTTCTGTAAGTTTCATACTTTTTGAAATATTTCAAAAAAAGACGAAAAATTGACCATTCCCCCCCCCCTAGCTCCGAAGATTGCAGACCGATCCATGTACAATGTAGTAGGCGTTTGTAGACATCAATCTATATTTTACAGGAAAAATATAGAAAAGTCGGTTATAATAATAATTTTTGAAAAATGGTCAAAAAGGAGTGGATTTTTTTTTCAAAAGTAGGGGTACCTACCCAAGTGGGATATTAAATGAAAGGTATCGTTTTGACCATTTCAAAACACTTTTTGAAATTTCTGTGAGTTTCATACTTTTTGAAATATTTCAAAAAAAGACGAAAAATTGACCATTCCCCCCCCCCTAGCTCCGAAGATTGCAGACCGATCCATGTACAATGTATTAGGCGTTTGTAGACATCGATCTATATTTTACAGGAAAAATATAGAGAAGTCTGTAATAATAATAGTTTTTGAAAAATGGTCAAAAAGGGGGGGATTTTTTTTTCAAAAGGAGGGGTACCTGCCTTTGTGGGGTATCAAATGAAAGGTATCGTTTTGACCATTTCAAAACACTTTTTGAAATTTCTGTAAATTTCATACTTTTTGAAATATTTTAAAAATAGTCGAAAAATTGACCTTTCCCCCCCCCCTATCTCCGAAGATTGCAGAGCGATCCACGTACAATGTATTAGGCGTTTGTAGATATCAATCTATATTTTACAGGAAAAATATAGAAAAGTCTGTAGTAATAATATTTTTTGAAAAATGGTCAAAAAGGGGGGGATTTTTTTTTCAAAAGGGGGGGTACCTACCTATGTGGGGTATCAAATGAAAGGTATCGTTTTGACCATTGCAAAACACTTTTTGAAATTTCTGTGAGTTTCATACTTTTTGAAATATTTCAAAAAAAGACGAAAAATCGACCATTCCCCCCCCCCCTAGCTCCGAAGATTGCAGACCGATCCACGTACAATGTATAAGGCGTTTGTAGATATAAATCTATATTTTACAGGAAAAATATAGAGAAGTCTGTAATAATAATAGTTTTTGAAAAATGGTCAAAAAGGAGGGGAACTTTTTTTCAAAAGGAGGGGTACCTGCCTATGTGGGGTATCAAATGAAAGGTATCGTTTTGACCATTTCAAAACACTTTTTGAAATTTCTGTAAGTTTCATACTTTTTGAAATATTTCAAAAATAGTCGAAAAATTTACCTTTCCCCCCCCCCTATCTCCGAAGATTGCAGACCGATCCACGTACAATGTATTAGGCGTTTGTAGATATCGATCTATATTTTACAGGAAAAATATAGAGAAGTCTGTAATAATAATAGTTTTTGAAAAATGGTCAAAAAAGGGGATTTTTTTTTCAAAAAGGGGTACCTAACCATGTGGGGTATCAAATGAAAGGTATCGTTTTGACCATTTCAAAACACTTTTTGAAATTTCTGTAAGTGTCATACTTTTTAAAATATTTCAGAAAATTGGTTGTCCAAATAATTGGCAAATGTTTGAAACCCTCGGCGCGCGAGTTACACTCGCACTTGGCGAATCTTGTTTATTGTTGTTTTTATATTCACTATACATAGTTTGTTACAAAGTTTGGGCTTCTGCATTACCTAATTAATTTAGGGTGCTTCCAAGTTAGTGCACAATACTAGAGGTTATTCACCTGCTATCACAGATTAATATTCAGTGTACAAACCAAACCTTTGCTAATAAATTTTGACACTGGCAGAAAAAAACTCTGTCTATCTGTTTTGCATATTTAGGTACGGTTTACGGGTTAAATGTGTGGTAATTAAATCATTATAAGACCCTAAGAAATTGAATAACATCCCAAAAGTGGACCATTTCAGCGGGACTTGAACCGCGTCCTTTTAAAACACGCCAACGTGTTTCAGAATAAGGAAAAAACAATCACATGCGTCCTTTAGAATGACGTGTGAATTTGACCAACAACTCTATAACTTTGAGCCCGGTGTGGATGATATTGTCCAATATCTCACATGCCTATCTGCAGTCCATTTTGATGTTATTATTATTTGTTCAGGATAGGTGTCATCTCAAACAGGCTCGGAGAAATGGGACCATAATATTTACATCTTCCATTTTGTATTCAATATTTTTTTTTGTATCCGTTTTTTATCGAATCTCAATTTTTACGGGTTATTTATAGTTGAAAAGAGAGCGGCTCAACCACAACTAAGTTAAACTGACTTGGGCTGACGACAGCTCTTCTATTGCACTACTAGTTGATACCCGCGGCTTCGCACGCGTTGTTATATGGACAAGTTGAAAGGTTATTTCTATCCCATGATAACTAATTTACGGGATAAAACGTAGCCTTTGTTTTATTCCAATTCCAGACTTAAAGCTACAAGTTATACAAAATTTCAGACCGAACCGTTTAGTAGTTTTAGCGTTAAGGGGGAACAAACATCAATCCATCCCTCAGCACACATACTTCGACTGTTGAACATGTATCCTTCAACACAAAACAACAAAGAAGTCTCACAACAACACAACAAAGAGGTCTCAAAACAGCACAACACAGGGGTTTTTGCCATTATCACCACGCAGGCAGATTAGCGTTCGCAGTTAGGATGGTAAAATACACAAAAGGAAACCTGCCAGAGATAGACCAGAAGCTTCTGGTCTATCTCTGGCAGGTTTCCTTCGTCGGTTCTTACGACATCCGAAGGCTTTCCTCACCATTTTTGACTCTCTTAATAGCTTGGAGCAGTCCAGGAACGACATTTCAAATTTTAACTATGAATTTCACACCAAATTCCATACAACGAAATAGTAACCAATTAACATATTGCATGACACCGTCCAGCTAGATGCAATATTCACAATGCATATTCGTCCTACACGTCATACACAGGTTACGTTAGTACGCGATTATTTAATGAAACTGTCACACGGGAAGCTTAATTATAACGTAAATATAGGACACACAGGTTCTAATAAAACGCATCCACGGCCCAGCCTCCGCGTTGACCCGAAAGGGTGCGGTCCACTACTGGACATAGGCCTCCCCCAATAAACCCCAGTTACCTCCAGCATTTGCTTACCTATAAGCAATGATTAAGAACAATTAAAGGAAATTTTAAGTAAAAGGTAATTTAGCAGTTACAGTGAGCCGGTCATATCTCGCGAAGAACAAACAAGCGGATGGGGTAAACGTGTTCTTGAGTGGAGACCACGACTCGGCAAACGTAGTGTGGGTACACCCTCCGGTGGGGTGGCGACCTGTGAAAGACTGCTGGATGCGGCAAGCTGAGGACAGTGCGCTGTGGTGCTAATTAAGAAAGACTTGTTTCCAGCAGTAGGCTACTGTAGTTACCTAAAATCAGTAATAAATAAAAAAATGTCCAATCTCTTTTCGCAACTTCAATCCTCCTTGCCAGATTCAAGCAGATAATTTGCTTACAATATAATCGGACAAAGATTGCGAGCCTTCAAGGAAAGGGGTAAAAAGCGACCCATAGGAAGGGGCTATTATATTCAAATCACTTGGTAAAGGCAATTTATATGGAGTTTATTGACAAGAGCCGGCAACTGTGCGAGAAATTCTTTGAGAGAATGTCTTGGAGCCCGCCTAATTGAACGGAGACAATATTGTTAGGGTTTATATGCAGACTTTTATATCTTTAAGCCGCTTTAGAAAAGATTGCTTGTGATTTAATTTAAAAAAGTCTAGCCACCATCTTGCATGAATTTGAAATTAAATTTCGGAACGCTGTGACGTTCGAATATTTGAAATTGGCAGCATTCAGTGACGTTTTGAATGTCGAATGTTTATAAACGACGAAGAATATTCGGAATAGGCAGTCATATTTTGAATAAAGTTTTCTAACGACATTTTAGTTACCTATTCTTATTTTCAGTTATCACAGTGAGGTTTAGATAGATCAACTTTTACTATACCTCTGCACAAAAATCTTATGCAAAAACAAACAGAGTAACAGCATTAACTGTTACGTGTTGGTAGGTATATTAATAAAATATAACAGATGAGGTACCTATAATAAGAGACCTTATCTCTAAAATCGATCATTCCAGGCAACCCTTGGATGGTTTACTTTATTTGATATTCCTAAATCGAAAACCTAAAAATACTGTTCCCTTAAAAACACAAAGAGAGAAAGAAAAAATTATAAAAAGAAAAAAAAGAATTACCTGTCTACTGAAAAGTAGAAAGGTCTTTCCTCAGAGCAAGAATCAGAGGAGTCGTCGATCAAAAGTCAAAGGTCCAGAATCGTAAGGTCTAAAAAGTCAAGAGATGCACATGTCCGATGGTACGATAAGATGCTTATCGTTTCGGATATTGCTCGGCATAATCATATGCAGTTTTACGTAGGTATTTTTTATTTATTTTTGCAATGCAAAGGCGTATAGGCGTGCCGGACAATGCTTGATGCATACTGATGCTTCTTCGAAGCGCTTTTTGGGTCGGAGTTTCATACAAAATAATCGTTTGCGTAGGTGAAGCACTAAATAATCTTTAAAAATAATGAACTGATGTTGAGGAATGATACTGTGTTATGTCATTTACAATTCTTATACTTCTTATTTATTCTCATGGTTAAGGCTCATCCAATAATACGTGATGTTTAGTCGCAAATTTAAAAATTCCCCCATGGTGATACGTTGTGTGGTTTTAGACAAGTTCCCCTAGCCAAAATCATGTGTATTTTTTTGTAGAGACAATAATGGATTTGAGAACAATCATATCAGCATATTGTCTCTAAATGTAAGTCTCAACTCAACCTCAACAGTCCATAATGGTCCACAGCTGGACGCACGCCTAACCTTGATTTTTTTCCTTGATCTTATGGGGCCCATAATCCCCACGCTGAGCATGCGGGTTGGGGATCGCATTTCGGTGGTAGATATATTCTGCAAGAGGCGCTGCTGCCCGCCACCCGGTGTGTGTGTCCCTTAGTCGCCTGTTACGACACCCACGGGAAGATGTTGGTGTGGTGCAAATTATAAGCCACTTACTACACGGCAAATACAGGTCTAATTTAATTTAATTTAACTGTGGAAAATTAAGCACCGTACGCGATTAAAGTGTCAGTAGCAAATGATCTCTCACTACACAGAAGCCCACAGCTGGGCTTGGGACTTCTTTCGCTTTTGGCAGCCCACTTTGTACTGAACATTTTTACATATACACTTCAACCTAAAGGCAATTAAAAGGAATCCGATTCCTGCCAATATAGCTCCTGATTTACAGAACACAATTTTATTTGGTATTTTTCAGGTGTAGGTACTTGTGCGCGCTGAGGGCGGCGCGAATTACGAGCGGGCCTCGGGTGTGCACGCGCACCGATTTACGCGCCTCGTGGAAATAGTGATGCAACTGTAAAGACTTAGTAGAAGTATTTATCGATAGTTTAATCAAATTAAAGACGGGTATCGATTCGATGTATCTGTGATGTTGAAGATCGTGATTTTAAAGAAAGAAAGACGGTTAAAAACCGTATAAAAATTTCCAGCCTTGAATAAAAACAAAAACTTCTTGCAATCAAATTTGTCAAAACAGTTAGTTGTCCACCTAAAAATAATAAAAACCAAACTCGATTTGCATCCCTGAAAATGAAAGCTTTGAAATTGAAAATTAGGGACGTGAAATTAGGTGATGTGATGACACGGAAATGGAAACAAGCCCAAACTGTTTGAACTTAATAATGAAAAGTACATTTTGTCATGCAGAATAATGAATATTCAACGCAAACAGAGCGGCGACAAAAGCTTTCCAATTTATAGAGGATTCCGATCAGGTTTTGTTTTATTAAAATTTTAAGCTGGCTTGCAAATATTTTTGCAATATTACTCTCGGTAGCTTCGATAGTTTAATCTTACTATCGCAATTTTATTATGTTTTATAAAGGAAAAAATTACAATTGTTTTGTTAATAACAATAGGTAGGTGTGTTCTATGTTTTGGTTGTTTTATATGTTATAAAGTACCGGTAACTTTGGATTCTAGATTAAAATATCAATTAAGAATAATTAATGGTCATATTTTTAATGATAACCCATGCATTACGATTATTACCTATCACTTATTATAAGACTTTAGTAGAGCCATCTGGTGCAACAATATCCAAACAATTTCTTTGAACACACTGGCAACATGCGGACGGCAATATAATCGACATCGATACTCAAGAAGCTAAGACATGCACATCACTAACGCCTTACTAGCCTTCGGCCACCACGCGCGTTATCGACTCAAAAATGAACCGTGACCCTCGACACCAACCAAATTATTCTCGGTGAGATAGCTAGTTCGATTCCCGTCCTCTGTATAAAGATGAAGTGATAATACGTTCTAGAAAGTAGATCATGTTTTGATTCGTGTAGGTGTACAGGGCAGAATAATTCACATAATGGTAAATTAATTATATAGAATAATTTACCAATAGGTAGACTATTCAGCCAAGAGCTTTTTAGAAGAACATAGAAGAACAACCTTTTTCAGTCAAATGCCATTTGACATAAACGGTGGATTGTCGATTTTATATCAATTTATTTATCTACAAACCTACTCATAAATTTGTCTTAGCAACCGCGGCTTCTAATATCAAGGAAAGAAAACGCTATACTGACTTTATACACTTGTTTCTCCACATCAAAAGAGTAGGTAGCTGTTATGACAGCAGTTACGGGCTATGGCCCGTAACTGTTCGAATTTGCTATGCACTCTTCTGATCTAGGATCACCGAAATGTTGCGTAAGTAGCTCCTTAAGTACATCATATTTGACTTGATATTCTGATGGTCACTAAGCAGAGTCGCAGCTCTACCAGTAAGTCTACTCGATACGGCATAAAACTAATACAAACTTTGTTCCAAGTTTCCCTCAATAGAGGCGCCCTCTAAGACTTTAGACAAATCACTGGTGCCCAATAATTATCCAATAAAAGGAAAGCCTACACCGAATGGTGTTGTATATCACACGCAACATTCTGTAACGTTATGCCATTTTAATTGGCACAGTTTACGTACTGTTTTATTGTTTATACAATAAAACAGTACGTAAACCCGTGCAAAGCGAATAAATTAAATGCAAATGAAAGCTGGACATTAGCCGCGATTTTGATACAGTTCTGCTCTCTTTGGTTAATTAAGAGTCGTTAATTGCTGGGCGCTTTGGGCGTGCCGCTTCTGGTAGTTTTGTTATTCTCTGGTTTATGTTTAACCTGTAGCTTCGTGAAAGACTAGAGTTCTATGTAAAAGAACGAAGCTCTATGTTAAAGACCGTAGGTTGTGGCGATGCTGAGGATTAGTATATCATCGATTATTCCTGACTCGTCCCACTGAATTCGGCCCAAAGTGGGGCGAGTAAGGAAACTAAATTTTAATTTTATGCTGTAAACGTTTGTTCCACTTTTTAAAAGCAAAAGTACTGTCTACCACACCCTTTTCATGTAAGAAGCTTTATTTGCTTGAATCGTTGTAAGATGAATCCGTATTTACATACATACATATATTACTACATGTAACTTCTGCTCTCTTGGTACTTTAGGACGATCTGTGAAGTTTTAATTCCCAGTTTATCTTCAAATTGATAGTCCTACAAAATATAATGTCTGATTTATTTTGCTGAAATACGTTTGATACGACTAATGTCAAAGCAAGACCGGTCATTATGGCTATCTAAAAGGGAGGCTTATATCCATTTGTGGTCATTCATAATATAAGAAATATCCATCCATATATACTCTGTGGTGCCAGCTTAGAATTTTCACCACCCTAACTCTTCCCGTGGGTGTCGTAAGAGGCAACTAAGGGACATACACCGGGGGGCGGGCAGCAGTGCCTCTTGCAGAATAGATCTACCACCGAACTACGATCCCAAACCCGCATGCCCCAAGATGTCAACTTTCATAATGGTGTCGTGACAGGATCGCTAAGTATAACACGTATCGGTATTTTCGTGGATCTCCTACAACGACACCATAGTCATGTAGTGAAGTAATTAGTTTAGCAGAATAATTGTGCCTCTGATCGCCTGTAAATATTCTTCTGAACTCTTACTAAGCAGAGCTCTGTTAAACATAGCATTAAGGGACTCAACACTAAACCGAATTAATCTGCAGCAAGCATCATGCTCCATCAGCCGGTAAGCAGAGCAGCAGCAGGACAGCACAAGTAAACTGTATTAATATTCAACGTCGCGAATAAACTTAACGTACGAAAGTTTTTGATGTTAAGGCGATGCGTTTGTAAAGCGAAAATAATGTAGATTTCGTTCAAAAGATACTGGTGAGTGTATCTGGCGCAATGCATCAGCATTGCCATACAGCGGGGCAATGTAGCCAATGTCTTGAGCACGCTTCAGACTGGTATTGATATGGATCAGTTGAGCTACCTGTAGATTGTTTGCAACTCTTTAATTTTTTTTTATGTAATGAAATTGGAGATACGACAGCGCATAAAACTCGCACACGTAGGGATCTAGAGCCTAAAGTGGAGATGGGCAGGACACGCTGCAAGCGGGATGATGGCCGATGGACTAATTCAGCCACAGAGTAGTACCCCGTAATGGGCAAAGCGCCCTCGAGGTAGACCACCTGCCAGATGGTCGGACAACATCGTTGAGGTGGCCGGAAGACTGTGGATGAGGCTCGCACAGGACCGAGTTAACTGGCGTGAGGAGGCCTATACCCAGTATGGGTGTCAGCAGTCTAATGATGTAGATAAATTAATTAGTTAAAGATACTGTTAAATATTTATAAACGGATTACCTTAACTTAACTGGTTTCCAGACTTTGCCTACAACTGATCAATGATGAATTTTTGTTTTTGCCAGGCACCTCTATCCTACGAGTAAGATTATTGTACCTATCTAAATTCGCCCTGGAATGAGGAAATCATCACATTTTGTAAGCGGACGCAAATTTCTACAGCCAATTGCGTTGAACCAAAAAATTTGTTTTTACGCAACCAGACTAAGTATTATGGATAAGTAAGTACAACAGCGTGTAAGCCTACTTAAACCCTGGTTTTTAGGGTTTCAAACATCGGTTTTGAAACCCTTATGGTCTCGCTCTGTCCGTCCCCGCTCTTTCTTGAGAGTTCTTGAGAGATATCTCAGTAACTACTGCAGCTATTAACTGAAATTTAAAATAATGATACATTTCGTGCGCCATTACTGATTTCAAGAAAAAAATATATAAATAAATGAAAAATGAAAATGAATAATTTCAATACAAATTTTGATGTTGAAATTTCAAAAGAGACTTAGGAAGGCAAATGGGGTATCAAATGAAAGGTATCGTTTTGTACATTTCAAAACACTTTTTGAAATTTCTGTAAGTTTTATACTTTTTGAAATATTTCAAAAAAAGTCGAAAAATTGACCATTCCCCCCCCTAGCTCCGAAGATTGCAGACCGATCCATGTACAATGTATTAGGCGTTTGTAGACATCAATCTATATTTTACAGGAAAAATATAGAGAAGATGGTCAAAAAAGGGGGGAATTTTTTTTCAAAAGGGGGGGTACCTCCCCATGTGGGGTATCAAATGAAAGGTATCGTTTTGACTATTTCAAAACACATTTTGAAATTTCTGTAAGTTTCATACTTTTTGAAATATTTCAAAAAAAGTCGAAAAAATGAACTTTCCCCCCCCCCCCTATCTCCGAAGATTGCAGACCGATTCATGTACAATGTATTAGGCGTTTGTAGATATGGATCTATATTTTACAGGAAAAATATAGAGAAGTCTGTAATAATAATAGTTTTTGAAAAATGGTCAAAAAAGGGGGGAATTTTTTTTCAAAAGGGGGGGTACCTCCCCATGTGGGGTATCAAATAAAAGGTATTGTTTTGACCATTTCAAAACACTTTTTGAAATTTCTGTAAGTTTCATACTTTTTGAAATATTTCAAAAAAAGTCGAAAAATTGCCCTTTCCCCCCCCCTATCTCCGAAGATTGCAGACCGATTCATGTACAATGTATTAGGCGTTTGTAGATATGGATCTATATTTTACAGGAAAAATATAGAGAAGTCTGTAATAATAATAGTTTTTGAAAAATGGTCAAAAAAGGGGGGATTTTTTTTTAAAAGGGGGGGTACCTCCCCATGTGGGGTATCAAATAAAAGGTATTGTTTTGACCATTTCAAAACACTTTTTGAAATTTCTGTAAGTTTCATACTTTTTGAAATATTTCAAAAAAAGTCGAAAAATTGCCCTTTCCCCCCCCCTATCTCCGAAGATTGCAGACCGATTCATGTACAATGTATTAGGCGTTTGTAGATATGGATCTATATTTTACAGGAAAAATATAGAGAAGTCTGTAATAATAATAGTTTTTGAAAAATGGTCAAAAAAGGGGGGATTTTTTTTTTAAAAGGGGGGGTACCTAACCATGTGGGGTATCAAATGAAAGGTATCGTTTTGACCATTTCAAAACACTTTTTGAAATTTCTGTAAGTTTCATACTTTTTGAAATATTTCAAAAAAGTCGAAAAATTGCCCTTTCCCCCCCCCCCTGTCTCCGAAGATTGCAGACCGATTCATGTACAATGTATTAGGCGTTTGTAGATATGGATCTATATTTTACAGGAAAAATATAGAGAAGTCTGTAATAATAATAGTTTTTGAAAAATGGTCAAAAAGGGGGGGAATTTTTTTTCAAAAGGGGGGGTACCTACCCATGTTGGGTATCAAATGAAAGGTATCGTTTTGACCATTTTAAAACACTTTTTGAAATTTCTGTAAGTTTCATACTTTTTAAAATATTTCAGAATATTGATTGTCCAAATAATTGGCAAATGTTTGAAACCCTCGGCGCGCGAGTTACACTCGCACTTGGCGGATCTTGTTTTATCATTACGCAGAAAGCTTCGTTCTGCGTAGGTACGTCACCGCGTCCGCTGAGGCAGACTTCGACGTAACAAAAGATAGACGTTTTTTATACGATTATGCGTAGTACTGCGTAGTGATAAAGACGCTAAGGCTTAAAAGGTTAGCAGAATCAACGGTAAATAAACATGATATCTACAGTCAAATTAAAAATCTAAGTTCGACTTAAGATAACGAAGCTAACCTAGTGTAAACATACAAGTTGTAACAGACCCTTCTGAACATGTGGTCCTCAACGCCAGCATCGCCTTAAGGCCGGATCACAGGGCGGGTCGGGTTCTGTGCCCACGACACAGGGGCTCACGTAAATACTGTATTAATTAAAATGTACAGACAGAACCTTAATGTTCATTGTTATTGGTAGGATTTGGTGTCTTTCAAGTGGAGACGATTTGCTGAGCAGTTTATGTGCCTGGGCCCTTTACCCAGTCGAACACTGCAAGGTTATTAGAGCTTAGGATGGAATATAGGTAAATGGACAGGAACCTATGAAAACAAGTTAACTTAATATGTTGACGGCCACTGTGGCGCGGTAGGCGAAGGTCCGCCTGCGAGGCAGGGGGTTAAGGGTTCGATTCCCGCCGAGGGACAAATGTAAGTACCATCTGCAGATATTTTTCCGGGTGTTCTAGTCGTTTTCTATGGATCGTAAAAAATATCTATCTGAGTATTGTATTATATTATGTATTAGTAGTAATAGTTATCTAGTACCCATAACATAAGCTCTGCTTAGTTTGAGGCTAGATAATGATGTGTGAATTTTTCAGCATTATTTATTTTTAAAATATTTGTATATGATTTCCATTTTTCCGGCCTTCTTAGCCTTTTGCCTTTCAAGCCACATCAGTACTTCAAGAATCGGGAGATATAGCCGCAGCCTACTGCTTATTTAGGTTGACAATTCTTTGAGCTGTGTCAACCACTTTGGTTTCCGTTCTACCCAATAGTTTCATTACGGATCCTATCATTCAGTTAGAAAAAGTCCTAGCATAGCTCTATTCAGAGCTTGCTGAGCGAAATTGCGCAATTGAGTTTCGTCTGTGTTATTACTCCGTGAACGCCCCGTGAAATGAAACTGCGCGCATCTTTAAATGTTTACAGGACCCCTTGATATAAGTGAAAGTTATTGCAAGTCAGTACTTATTTTTTACCAGTGGATAGACCTTCGTGGCTATATCTCACCTGACGATGTGGATGACGTATCACAAATGCTTAGGTCCATAAGCTGAACGCGCACCTGTCCGCGCCGCAGGATCCGCACGCACGCGTTCCCTCCATCGACTTTTCTAAATCTTTATTATAAAATACCTAAGATATTTAATGTTTTGTCCTATTATTCATTTCTGGTGGAAGCGACGCGTGACCCGAGAGCTGGTGAGTATCTGGCGCAGCGTATCAGCATTGCCATCAATTGCCATACAGCAGCGGGGCAATGCAGCCAGCGTCTTGGGCACGCGCGCGACTGGTATTGATATGGATCAGTTGAGCTACCTGTAGATTGTTTGCAACTGCAGTTAGCTCAATTGTTTCAATTGTAAACACTAGTTTTAATTTAGTTTTCTTTTAGTGTGGCATAAACTCGCGGTCCGCCCCGGCTTCGGTATATTCTATTGCCCAAGAATTTTTTAAATCGGTCTAGTAGTTTCGGAGACAAACAAATCATTACTCTTTATAATATTAGTATAGATAATGCAACATCGCAAATCCGCGCAGAATGCCCCATACTTCATTCAAATCCTAAAGGTATGCGGATTCCTTAGAAAAAGCTATCTACTCAATCTTGTCTACTAAATTGAAAAGTCTAGTGTATTAAATTAAAAAGACTCGGATTGTAATTGGCAGGAAAAACAGAGGCCAGGAGCGTCTTAATGATCGAGCGAACCAAATCAAAGTAAGACCGATGTTTTTACTACCAGTACAAGTACACAATCATTACACAGTAGATGCCGAGATAACAAAAAGATCTGATCGGGGAAAAAGCGATCAAAAGGTTGCGGGCACGACGGCACGGCCACTCAACCGATTATATTATTGTTTCTGTAAAGATGGGGGTGGATTAAGGGATAATGGGGGTAGCCCGATTAAGGCGCAGCGCAAACGTGTTACCGACACGGCACACCATCACAGGGAACCGTAGTTGCTGTGTCCTGTAGCGGTGATCTGACACAGTTACCGGTCGCTACTTCTGGCCACTGTTACAATTCGCAGATCAGTACAATTGTAAGGAAATTTGTTAATTTTGCTTGTGTCGTCAACTGACGACTTTTAGTTTTCAGTTACCGACACTGAACACCTTTTGATCGTCAATGAGTATGTGTTAAGTGGGAACAACTGGACACATGTATGCGCAGGAGTGGATGATTTCACACTGGTTCTATAGAATTCGAATATTCATCGGTAGCTTGTATCTGACACAAGACAAAAAAGTGACTACGTTTGCGCAGCGCCTTACTCTCTAATACTAACTAGGTCGATTGGACTCACTAAAAATAAAAAGTAATTGTTCAATTACAACGGGATATTTACCGTTATTTGCGCGCTGAGCATTCCAATATTTATTTTTCGGCTAAGTTTCATGAGCCGACTGGATTTTTATTGAGAAATATAGCAATCTTCCCGCATAATTCGTCTTTTGCTACTTAACCACTACTACCGGTAAATATCCCGTTGTTTGACTTTAGTGTTAATAGCCATGATAGCTTTAAAAATTCCAAAGTAATATGCTGCCATCAAAAAGACAACAGAATGTAGAAACATTGTGTTTGGAAATTTATAATTTCCATCTGTTTAGTTTACTAGGCGCGTATTATGACGCAGAATGTCATTAGCTTTGGTGAAAATATATTAAATTCTTAACAATACAAATATAAACAAAATCACTAAATCGATTTTTACGACTTCTTTGTCTGAGGGAATAAAATGAACACAGGAAAGTACGACTATTGCTACAAGTCATTTCGCATTTTCCAGGGTTTGTTCTTTTTGTTTTGCCCCAGTACTATTCTGAGTACGTCCCTGTGAACAATGCCGTTGTTTTATTGCTATTTATGATTATTGAATTTGGTGCACTTATAGCAATGCAATGGAATAAACTGCAAAATAACTTTTATAGATGAAATTTATTTTATTTGAATTTCAAACATTTATATTTAATAGTGATGTTATACAAGGTTTTTGTTGTAAAATAGGCGATGGTTATAGACCTCTTACTATAGGTAATAAAAGAAGCAAACGGTTTCAATTAAATATAAGGAGTCCTACACTGCCTTGCGATGAAGAAGCCCTTCGGTTGTATTTTTTTTCCGATGGATTGGTATTTATGTTCGTAAAGGAATTTTAATCTTTATTAACAAATAAATATACAATCAAATAATAGAAACAAATTGGACACCTATAGTGTTTAAAATTGAAAAATTGAGCTAACTGCAGACTGTTGCAAACAATCTACAGGTAGCTCAACTGATCCACATCAATACCAATCGCGCGTGTCCAAGACGCTGCCTGCAATGCCCCGCTGTATGGCAATACTGATGCGCTGCGCCAGATACCACCAGCTCTCGGGTCACGCGTCGTCAGATAAGTTTTTTAAAACCCGAAGAGCCTGGGTACCAAGGCTCTTCAGGTTTTAAAAAACACGGACCTAAGGTCACGAATACATATTTGTTAAGTATAGGAATTTGTTTTCGGTTTTTGGTATTTTCAAAATACCTTATCAAAATATTTATTCATAAAGGTTAAAAAAAAAAGGGTTTTTATTAGTTTAGCGGGACAAATAATAATGAAATGGAAACATTTTTTATGCCTGGTTACCACCTCGGTATCATTTTCTATACATTAAAAGGATCATTACAATCTGCCAACAATTGACGGAGAAATTGGCAAACGCAAAAAAAAACACACAGCAGAACGTATAAAAAAAATGCCTTTTTTGAAGTCTTAAACAGGTTAGGTCTGAATAAACCTTGTCTCCGCATAGCACACCAAAAAGTTGCAGCCGTTGTTGAAACCACCTTACATTGTATAAGCACATCACTACTAAGAGCCTTCTACATTACATCTCCACTACTAAGAATTAGGTACTAAGCATTTGTACGGTATGCGTAATACAAATAGTTAGGTATTTATTATTGTCCGATAAACGAAAGCATGTGACTCATCATTGCGGTTTCACTGCAAAAAGTTGCACGCGCGAGAATGCAAGTTCAGAGCTTTGAGGACGCAGAATATTTGTACAGATCGGACGGTTCAATTAAAAAATGTTGCCTTAAGAATGGATGCTTCACTGAGGCACTTGCAGTAGAAAATAAATAATCGAGGATTTATAATTACCTTTACGTATTTTCAGCTATGGCGCTCATAAGGGGAGGCCTATATCCAACAGTGGACTAATATAGGCTGATGATGATGATGATTGTCAACTAGAACTAAACTTTTCAAAAGACATTTTTACAATAAAATAAAATCGTCAGATAGAGCTTATGTCAAGTTCAATAAAAAAGGTTTTGCTGTACTTAAATGTATCTAGAAACTAAAAAATATCTCAATATGAAGAAGAAGAAGGATGTTAGAGCATCAAAGCCAAGCGAGTGCATAGCGAGCTCACCTCGACGATGCGGACATTACGCAGAGATCTTGCGGCGTGCGATCCCACGTTTTGAGCGTCAACTGCAAAAATCGCGGCGAGTCTACGAGCCCGCGGCGTCGTCACGGCGAGCTCTATGTGATTTCGCCTCGCCTTGAAATCGCTCACAAATCGCCGGTGTGATAATAAGGCTCTAAATGTTTATTTACCTCAAACGTCACATTTTGATACAATTAAAAGCTGAACGAGCACCTGGCGGTCCGGCAGACGCGGCATTCCCTGTCATCGAATTTTCCAAATCCTAATATGAAATAGTATGCAGCATCGCGCACCTATCGGCAGCGAACCCGCGCCATTTCAGTAAAATCCGACGAGGAAATGCGACGATTGCAAGCAATACCTGCCTACAGCACCGATAGGTGCGCGCTCAGCTTAACTGTCCTATCTGTCAATTCTAAATTCCATGCCATTACGCGAATCCATCGTCTGCGTTTTCTCACATTAATACCGGGGATTCATCCTATAGGTCCTCCATTTCGCTAATTAATACTTTAAGCATTTTGTAAGTTTTTTAAGCGTTTTGTTAGTTTACTAGATAGATGTTTATTGGCCCAGCTCACACGCTTCCAAGACATTTCTATGGGCATTTTCATTAGATTGTTTTTACTTCGTCTAATGGAACTGTATCTTTATTTCTCTGTATATATAAGTGATAGTGATGAGAAGTCCGCTAAGTTTCTCGATTATATACTTTCAAGAAACGAAACTGAAATTTTTTGGTATGAAACGGCAAAAATTAATTTGTGGTGAGAACCTGTGGTGCTAAACAGCTCCACACCAAAAAGTGGCTCAGATACCACTATTTTGCATATTTTCCCGCTGTCATTAAACAAACAAACAAAAATAATTACTGGCATTATTTATCGGCAGGTTGAACGAACTCCAATAACAAATTCGTAGAGAATTAATACAATCGCCCGCGGTGATGATCAAAAACTGCAATTGTATTGCACAGATTTATAATCAGTTAGTATAAAATAAACACAGTTGCGTGCACAGTTACTATCAGGCGGTGGTGTCACGCGTCGCATTTTAATAAGTGCGACTTTTTGCCGCACGGCAGCGTGGGAGCGATGTGTACTCGCCTTTATTTTATAATCTGTGGTTTGTACTTTTACTTTACTAAAAATACTCACTATTCAGTATTATTACTAGGTTAAGAATATTTTGAGATTGTACAAAAAACAATAATAATAATAACAAAAGCGCATAAGAAGAAGGGGTTTCTCTACACTTTCGAACTCATTAGGGGAGGCATATGTCCAGCAGTGGACTGGACTAACTAGGCTGATGATGATGGTAATCCGAAGCCAAAGCGTGCCTAATTTTCAGCCTGCATCGTCTACGTGTAATATTTTGCAGGACTTTATTACTAGACTTTACTATATGATTACCTCTAGACTATTGTGACATATTCCACGAAGAAATTCACTACACTTGAAGAAGGATTTTTTTAAGTCTTAAATAATAAAATGCAGGAAAGTGGACAGAATATACCTACCACTTTTTGGCGACCTTTCTTATTGGGGCCAAAACAGCTTTAGGGTCACCGAGTCACTGAGCCATCACAGTAAACACCACAAATTTATCTGAGGAGCGAACGCCTATTGCATTCAATAATCCATTTTCAAACATTTTTTCGCACCGCCGCTTTTTGCGGTTCGTCGCGAAAATGCATGGTTCCGCGCGATGTGTTTTTTTGCCGCGTCGACACAAACACGTGCCGCGTCGCCCGTCGCGTTTTTGTGCGGCAATCAATTTTCAAGGCGTGATCACACTGCAGGATCGTCTATCAAAGGCTTTATTTTACACGTCTTTGTTACATTTTTCTACTTTTTCTAATCTTCGTGGCGTTGATACAAGATGCGTTTTGAATGGGATATAGCTTTCTAAATAGGCTCCTAATTACTCAGGTTCTATTTACAGCTGAAGGAAATATTATTGAAGAAATTTTTACTTTTTTGCGACCTTTTTATTTGCTTTGCAAACCATATAACTCATTAGGTACTGTATTTCTCAAGTTAATCATAAGGACTAGAATACATACAATACAATACAAAACTCTTTCTTGTGCACCACAAAATAAATCAAGAAACAGACATAGACATTAAACATAAAAGTACAATGGGCGGCCTTATCTCTTAGAAGCGATTTCTTCCACGCAACTTCTGGGTGGAGAGAAATTTGAAAATTTAAGAAAGGCAGGGGTGTACCTGTACTATTAATATAATCATAATTAATAATTATTCTTCAGCAAGTAGAAAAATATTTTTTATTTGCGTTGGAAACCGTATAGCTCATTACTGTATTTCTCAAGTTAATTATAAGTATCGGAATAAATAGCATTCGCAATCAAAAATGCGATTAATTTAATTTACAGGAGCTTCAGTTTCGTAAGAATCTTTCGTCATACCGTCCCAGCGGGCCCAGCTATGGCCTCCCCTGTGCATTTCCTTAAACACTGACAGGTGGCCACAAAAACGTGTAGAGATTAACACAAGACTCTCATTAACTACCCCCCTGCGGTTACCGAAACAAGAAATGCACTCGCAATAATTGGTATGTGACGTATTATGCCGGGTAAGGCGTAATTGTGTAGAATTATCCATTTTAGTCGTTACAATTGGTGCGTTTTCTCTCCTCTTGGCGGCGGGTCACTAAGATTTGTTGCTTCACTATACGTGTTAATGTTAAATTCACACACACATTTTCTATAAAAACATTCGAGACATAAGAGATATGTGTGTATACTCGTCGCTTCTTTACTTTAGTTTACCTACATATCGAAGAGACCGAAATCAAAAATATCACTTTATTTTCAAGTCAATGTTTTATTTTAAGAATTTGACCTTTTCTGATAGTACATTTTGTATTTATGGAAATAAAGACTTTTTGACTTTTTTTTACTCTCGTATTTGCTGAGATATTCCTAATGTTATTATAAAAAAATAATTGGTCCAAAGAAGCCGTATTGGCTGAAAAACCATTACAGCTCTTTTGGACCAATCAAAATTGTACTTTTAATGCAAAAAATTGAATGTTTGCCGCACTAGGTAGCATTCACCTGATTTCTGATTACCAGAATTCCGCAAAAACCGCAGCGATACCCGTAAAATTACCATCGAAATGTCAAGTCCAGTATTGTCCAAGCATCATGCAAGGGAATGGTTCTCATCCAGGCGCCCAATTATATTGGCGTAGCCGATATCTGCTAACTACCCATTGTGGCTCAACGCTGCTGCTTTTTCGACAACATCTTTATCTGAATCAATAGGTCGTTAAGGCCCGCAGATTTTTGTGAGGTTAAGGTGTGAATTTTAAGGGTTTATTTTGTCAAGGGAGGCACCATTTCGCTGATGATTATCACCCTAATTGCCGCTGGATTTGGCTTAGTTTCTTATGTCCGTGCGTGAAAATGCAGACTCTAAATACAGGTATGGGCTCATTGAATTGAGATCTCAGATTTCGTACTTGTGTTGATTAGGCATGTTCGTAGATAAAAGAAGCTGGGTTTTGTTACAAACATGGTATTTGTAGATTCCAACTGGGAATGCCATAATTACCGAGATACTTCTCAATTCCATACGCCCCCGTCGTCATCAAAACAGCTTCTTGTCGAAAGTCGTTTAAGTGCATAATAGTGGTTTAACTGCTGATCCTGTCAACTTAAACTCTTTACCAGCAATCAAACTCCAGTAAAACAAAATGGCGGAAGCGATGGGAATGGCAAGTAAAATGGGAATTAGAATAGGATAGCCACTGGGTGAAGTGGGCAATAGACGCGGGCTTTGTCGGGTGCGACTGGTGTAGTAAAACGTAATGCTATTTGGTGGATAGAGATTAGTTAAGGTGGGACGTCTCAAATAAGACTGACAGTGAAAGGCCAGGCAGTGAATGGGTTAAACTAAAATAATAATTTGTATCGCATTATTTATTCACACTTAATGACAACTTTTATTGGTAAATCTCTTTAACTTTACCTAAATTCAAAGAAGAGTACGATTGGCATATCTAGAGGGTCTCTTTGAAAATGGAATGAATGTCATTCCATTTTCAAAGAGACCCTTTAACCCAAAAACCCCCCTAAAAACTTCACACCCTTATTAATAGGCTCTGAAACTCTGAACTTCAGAGTTTAACCAAACGTAAGACCTTTAAGTATCAAAGATGTCCTTTAGGGCTCCAATAGGTATTTATTAATTGGCAGGACGATTACAATCGTCGTTTCGAATACCGTGAACTTTCATATTGCATCACAACCAGCCTCCTACCACCGTTGGACCACCGGGAGAAATTCTATAATCACCCAAAGCAAAAGCAACCCAAAAATGTCTGCCACACATCTGAAATTCCTCTACCACAGTGAATTCCCCAGAAATTTACACGATGACTGCTAAAGTAAGTTCTAGTGACTAAAGTTTTGGGTTGAAAATGAGTTGGGGTTGATTCCATATCTGAATCCACTTGAGGCTAAAACTTTAAATTGATGCACATTTAATTCGTTAACTCTGCGAATTACTTCTTCCGAAATTAAATTCGTATTTGCGGCCGTAGACAAGGGTTTTTGTGAATTCACTTGATTTATGGTAGGTTTGGGTAAATTGATTTTTTAAAGAAATTTTTTGTATCGTTTTTCTTCAAATTTGTAAACTGGTTTTAAAAGCTAAACACATAAAATGTGGCACAAATTGAGTGAAGTAGTTTCATGACTTGCACTAGTACTTATACAAAAAATTAGTTTTTGATACTGTAGAGCTGAACACTACCAACTGAGTGCAAGATGTTTAACACATGTAGGTATTATATGAATTTAGTCCGCCAAAATATACCTAACATTAAAAATATTCATTTTAACATTTTGCTTTTCCTCTCTAATTGTTTTGCTGACTAAACCCATTTCTAAAATACCAACAACAGAAAACAATGAGCAGAAAAATGTCGGCCTCATTAATGTCAGTGACAACAGTATCAAATGCATCTCAATCTCTCAGCTAATCTCATTATAAACAAAGATCACATTTCTTACGCGGAATGATTCACCCTTTCGCTGCTTTTGCATAAATATTACGAATTTAATTCGTGCGCCAACTGTACCAAACAAAAACAATTAAAACTACACTCTAACTCCTACCACTAAAGCAGAGAATCAAACGAGTCGGCGAGTTCATTTGAGCCACGACGTTTGAGAGCACAACGTCGTAACTACTAAAAGCGATTTTTTCAAACGAACTCTGAAATCGCCACCTAAGGTTGATATTACATTGTGTGGGTTGTGTATGGTCAGTGTAGTGATTCAAACAGCTAGTTTTGGCTCCCGGGGTGGCTTGTAATTGTACTCGCGCGTGACACTGCTCTATTTACGACGGAGTCGCTCGCACGGACCATAAGGACGTGACTAGGTATGAGAATGGAGGAGTCAATTGGGAATTATTATGGCGAACCAGATTTATATAAGTTAGATTAGTCAGTTGTTATTAAAACTTGGTAGCAAAAATATATATCAGTTTTGAACAAGACCAATAATCATTGGAATTCAGTTAACATTGTTTTAAGATGACGTTTTGATTCTGTACTAGTAATGGTTAAAAGGAAACCAAAAATACTTTAAAATTTATAAACTATTGTCCACAGCGCTGAAAATAAAAAGAGCTCTAGTTTTTTAGAAAAACCAACTAGTGTTTAACTAAAACTCTAGCTAATTTAACTAGTTTAACTAAAACTCTAGTTGTATGGTAAAATGAAGTTACCTTATCCAAAATATTCATTTCCCGTGGTACCGTGGCACATCGGATTTACCTCACAACCGCGGTACAGCGGTATTGTATGCCTTGTCCACACTATTAACCGGCCGATTTATATGCCCTTAATAGCAGCCTCTGTCCGTATTTTGAATAATTATAAAAGATGCGCGCGCGCTCCTAGATTTATGCAGATGTCGCCACTGCGCGCTGTTTTATTGGCCAATAGAAGTGCCAGTTAAGTTTGAATTGATTTTGTGGAATCTGTTTGTGATATTTGTTGTGATTGATTTGTTTATTGGGATTTATAGTTTTCACGGTGGTCTAGCTTGAACAACTACATAGATTGATTGATTAAATACATTCGGCTTAAAAGTGATATTAATGGACTTACGACATTATTCTAATAGACATGCGATATACATATCTTTGAATTCGCTGTCAAAATACTTCATACGCTTTTTCATAACCCTTGATATAATTATACAACTAGAAGCATTGCTGTCAGAACAAAATAATCTAGATTTAACCAACAGATCTAGGTAAACCCCCTTGTTATCAATCTGCTCTAGAAATAGCCCTTTCTAACTCGCGTCCCCACTTTCCAACACGACCTAAACCAATTTCTTCGGGTCCATATTTCAGCTCAGACCTTAACTATGACCAGACGGGGTCAAAGCGTACTTACTGAGCAGCGACAACTATATAACTAGCGTTCCACCATTCTAAAACGCTGCCTATTGTTTAAACACCTAGGTTGTTTTTGCTTTGAAGCAAGCTGTCTTAGGTTACTGTCCTTAGAGTAAAGCAATTGTTACAGCCTTGAGTCTTGAGATTAGAAAGCTAGAGTACTTTTTTCTTTGTGTTTAGTTTATTTTGTGACTTTTTGTGAATGAGGGTAGTTAAAGGAGATCTCTGCAGGCGGCGCGGGGTCAGCGATGGTATCGGGTGACCGAGAGGTCCTGAGGCATCGTTTAATTGCAGGCGCGGGTTCGATTCCTGAATGGGTGGGCGTACGGTGGCCGATGTTTATAAATCGGCGGTAGCTATGGGTGGCATGGTATGACCATGTGTGTTCTACGCTATTAGTTCTATTAGCTTAACTGTTGATATCTTTGTGAGGTTTCAATGGGGCAGATATGCTTATTGCTTTAAGCAATACGCATTTGCTTTTTGCTTATTTTACGGACGGTGAAGGTTGGGCGTATAACAGATTAATTCTTAGGGATGAGTGAAATATTTCTTGAGAATTTGCAATACAAAATTTAAAACTTTTACTGTGGCGCAGGAGGTTGCGGGTCCGATTCCCGCCCTGGGACAAATGTTTTTACGATCTGCAAATATTTATTTTGAGTATTCTGGGTATTTTCTATGTATTATAAAAATATCTATCTACCTATGTAATGTATTGTTTTATGTATATCAGTTATCTAGTACCCATAACACAAGCTCTGCTTACTTTGGGGCTAGATAATGCTGTGTGAATTGTCCAGCATTATTTATTATTTATTTATTTATTTTATTTCATGTAAGGTTTTTTATTCTTATCCGACACTTCTTTACCTTATTTATATAATCTAAACAAAAAGTTTTACTACAGTTGGTTTTGTGTTAAAATCAAAATGCCACTGGGTAACACTAGGTAACACTTCTTCCTATCTCCTCTCTATCGTATACCTTATCAACAATAATTTCAAAGCTGATGGTATATATTCCGTATTTTGTAAATGGTAGCTCAGTTTTTTTTCTCCTTTTGACTAATATCCCAAATTGCCTTTGAATACAACTCTTGCGTTTTCCTTTATACCTTTTTTCATCATAAGCAGAACAATAAAGGCTTGAATCTGATACGGATATCTTGTTATCTCAGTTTGTCTGTTGCGCATGTAAACAGCTGTCGCGTGCGCATTGTGCTGTCATAATAATTATGTATCGTGCGCGTTAAATAACTCGGACGTTGGAGGATTAACTTGGCTTGTGGAGCATTTTCTGTACGATAGGACGGTCAAAGTTTTGTTATCATTCGGAGCTTTCTGGAACTTTTGAACACTAATCTCTTCATTACTGAAGCGGGTTAACTATGAACCTAATCTTCTTTGCTTACACCTGCAGGGCCTGCTGGGGAATTCCGGAAAAAAAGGCTAGAAGTTACCTTTGGAAAATTAATGGATTAGGACAATAAAATAAAATATAGATAGATAGACAATACTCTATTCATCACCATTAAAAAAACAGATTGTATTAAATTTAACATATTAAAGAAAACGGCAATGGATTTGGTGGCCTTATCGTTTAAAGCGATTTCTAACAGGCAACCAGACAAAAATTCTTATTTTATTAACTAGCCCCAAGGTAAGCAGAGCTTGTGTTATGGGTACTAGATAATTGATATACATAATACAATACATTACACAGATAAGTACTTTTTTATTTCTTATAATATACAAAGAAAACGACCGGATCACCCAGAACAAATATTTGTTCCATAGAAACATTTGTCCTAAGGCGGGAACCGATCCCGCAGGCGTCACAGGCGGACTTTCGCCCAAAGCGCCGCAGGGTTCGTCTCTATAACCAGTCAATATAAGAGCTAAACGGCTTGACCAATAGTCCTGTGAGATGTAAAAGACGAATTAAATTAATATTTCAAAAAGTTCATTGTCCATTTGGATTATTTTCCACTTGTTTATTGGCATAGTTGAAAAGATGGAGAGTAACATAGATTAGTTTTGACCTGGTAAAACATCAAATTCCTATTGGAGATTTACGGGAACTAGAAACTGGAAAGCTGAATTTAACGCGGGTGAACCGGCGCGGCGGGGCACTTCTAGTAGTAGTATAAATTTGTAGCAAACAATTAATATCGTCAATCCTTTTATTATCAACCATTTAACACAACATAAGATAGCCAATCTGCTTATTCAGTCTCTCTGTCCCAACATCTTCAATCAACAACAAAGCTCGTACATTATTAGATCGAGCTCGTGCAATCTTACAAACAATATCTGTGCAAATACGCCGGTGCGTCTGTTTGTCACAAATATTTGACTTCCTCGTGTGTTCCCGTGTCGTTTCCTTCGTTAGTCAGCGTCCGTGACCTTTGAGCGAGGGTTTACGTTTTTAGGGTTCCGTACATCAAAAGGAAAATAGGAACCCTTATAGGATCACTTTGTTGTCCGTCTGTCAACCCTCTTTTCTCAGAAACACGTGGTGTTATCGAGTTGATATTCACATCATATACGCAGGCTCGTAACCTCTTGGAGCCACGATATAAATCAAATTTTAAAGTCAACGCAATCAAAAGTTACAACGGTTTACGTCTATTTTTTGTAATGTTCCAAGGGAATCACATGCACACAAAACCTATAGGGTACTTCCCGTTGACCATGAAATTTGGCAAGAAGCAAGGTCTTATAGCACAAGTATAGGAAAAGTCCGAAAACCGTAACTTTGTGGTTTATTCATAGAAAATAGTACAGTGTTACCCTAGAGTTGGAAGTAACTTATTTAGTCCCGAGACGGTTCGAGGGACTAAATAAGTTTCGTCATAATCGTTATCAAATCAGAAAATTATTGTGCACTATTCGTCTGGGTTGATTTCTTTCCTCAAGAGTAGAAGTTTGTACGGAACCCTTGATGCGCGAGTCTAACTCGCGCTTGACGTTTTTTTATCTCTATCTTACGTTTACAGAAAGTGACAGACGATGATGAAAATAGCGCAATATTGTAAAAGCAAAGCTGCGGCATAAGCTCCTTTCCTGACAGACGCAGTCTGAGCTGGCAGTCAATTGTATTCGCTTACAATTTGCAAATCAACGATATTTCGAAATATTAACCCTGTGATTTTTTGCGTATATCTTAACTTTAGCTATCGCATATCAACTACCGTTCATGGCGATCCGCCGTCATCCTTTGAGAGTGAGTAGAATAGAGAGTTCACTGGTGCTTGAACTCACTTTTTTCCACTACAATAATGTGATGATCTACGCATAATTTAAGCTTATCAGCTATCAACGGAGATTCCGTTGATACGGGGCGCTGCTGTGGTCGAAATGCAGCTAGGGAGACGTCTTAACCACTCCCCAGGCGCCCGTGTACAGCTCGGCCGCAGTCTAGTGACGGTTATATCAAAGACCCGCCCCGCTTCGCGCGGAAGAGAGAGATGTTGCATTTTTTCATATTTCTTGTACTTTTTGTAGGACTTGTATTATTTATATCAGGTAAGAGTTCGGGTAAGAGGCCAATAAAACACAGATTTGTTCAGACACACGTCCACTCGATAAGCCGCACATTGAATGCATCACCCCGCGCGCCCCGCGCTTGGTAATGCACCCTTGTAGATGAGCGCATCCGACGACCGTGCACAATAATGTACCTAAGTCAGAATGCTACAGGAATAGATCGCACATCTATATATATTTGGATTCTCCATAAAATTTCCTATAAATTAGTTTGACGTTGTAATTAATTACCTAAATGATGTAGGTACGTGTAATGTAGGAGGAAAAATAAAATTACGACAAAAAACGACAATGCACCTTTTTTAACATTTCCATGGTCCACCACGCAAATGTCCATCTGCAGATACTTCCAGCGGCGACGCCCCCCGGCTGCTCCCTTCCTGCCTGCTTACATTACAGATAGTTGAAGCCAAGCACCACATATTCCTATTCTAATAAAAATGCACCTCACAGTGCACGATAGATAAGGCACGAGAGAAAGCATCGCTTATCGCGCGTCGTGTCGCGATCCACGATTGTCGCGACAAAGGCGCCGCGCTTTGTTGTCGCCGCTGCGCCCGCGCAGGGGGATTAGGATTATGCACTGTGGGAGAATAGGACTGGTTCTAATCAGGGAGATGGGACAAAAGAGTAATGGGGAAACAATATGGTGCGGCGCACGTATACCAGAACTAATTTGTTGGTGTGAGTTGAGGAACAACTGGAAAGTTTCCATGATTTGTATTTCTAATTTCAACACTTATTGCCCCAGACGCTCGTCTGGAGCTGAGTGGCAGCACCGCAGCGTTGAGGCTGCTAAAAAGCCCAGCATTTCTATAGCATGTAGGCATGTGTTAAAACACATGCCTATATGCTATAGAAATGGCAATTTTGATGAGAATTTGTGAATGCCAAGGTTAACTTTATCTCAAAAAATCGTACGTTTGCATCCGGAGCAATTTCGCAAATTAAATGTGCGACAATGGTGCAAAACAAATTCAAGTTTCAAAACACATCGTGTAGCTAAACGGGAGACTTTTGTCGCGGGTTGGAGAGATTAATTTTTTTTCGTGTTTTTGATTTTTTTCTACGTTCCACGAGCAATAAACCTAACGAAAAAGTAAATTGCAACAGATACTAAATCTGTTTCTATGAACTCATGATAAAACCAACATCAATTCACTGGTATTTTTGGAGCTTTTGGGAAAATACGAAATTTTGTTGCAAAAATGCGTTCCATTATCAATAAAATTAGCGAAAAAGTACTTTTCTGCATAAGGTAAACCTTTTTCGATGAACTCATGATAAAACCAACACAACATCAATTCACTGCTATTATCTACAATTATCTACCACGTGCTAATAATCTACATTTTCCCAAATTACAAATCTGGGTCGAACCACCTTACGATAAATATTGGTTAAAATGTCCTCTATTTACCCACTTTTATAACTTGGTCTCTCTCTCTCAAAATAATGTTTGTTGGAAGAGAACTCTTTTTAGGGTTAAGCTCGCCTTTGCCATATTTTTAAATTTAATGTTTTATGTATGTATTTTGTTTTTTTCTCGTGCAATAAAGAATAAAAATAAAATAAAATAGGGGCTCTGAGTAGGTACCTTTATATCTTACTGCTATGTTTATGAGCGGCCGCCGCCATGGCATTCGTGGTGGAAGAATTACCTACAAATTCAGCTCGTGGATGTCGTAAGATAGACTAACTAAGGGAACCTATAGTAGGTTCCCTTAGTCTATCTATCGGTGCCAGATAGCTGGGCAATACGACCTGTATTGCCCAGATATCTGGCACCTAGTATAGTAGGTTTCCGTTGACCTATCTCCTTCACGAAATCAAAAAGGTATCATGTCATGCACTTGTTAGGGTAACAGTTCTTTGTAAACTTATTATTATTAGGCATAAAATTATAGACGCATGCTATTTAGAATTTTTAAAGGTTTTCGATAGGTACCTAAAGTGTACACACATCTTATAAATTTATTTCAGTTGCGTTAATGTAATTTAGTACTCTTAACTTAATCGTAACATTATTGAATAATAAATCAAAAAATCATTGGTTCATAATTATTTGAACATTAAAATACGTAAATTCGTAAAAAGTGAGTAATGAAACCAAATTTCGATTCTTTTGGGATGAATTGTTTATCTTTTGCTTCTTAGCACACGTGTACCACGATACTGCGACATATGGTATCGCTTTACGTTTTTATGAAAAGCAACAGAATAGCGATAAATTTCGATGCATTTTGCGATTTCGTGGTGGAGGAGATGAACGACTTTATTACGAACTAAGTATAGAGGAAGGGCAGCAGCATTTTTCGTGTATTTTAACACTTCCCCTTTGATGACTTATCCGCCTGTCAAGCGTGGTAGTTATGACAAAACCTCCCTTTTTTGAGTAAGCATGTTTGTTTAGCATGTGTTCTGGTAAGGGAATGGGTGGGTATTGTTGCTCTAAAGTTGCCCGTTCACCAGCACCAGTCGTTCTGCAGCGTAGGTGTGGCGTGGGAGTGTCCGCAAAAAGGCTGCAACTTTTAAATTACTGTTTTTGTAATAAATCATAAGCTGTGACCCGACCGTGACTTTTGTTTACTTGCTCCGTTCTTTTGTAATGTTACTCTTCGATTTAACGACTTTTGTTTCGATTTTATTGCCTCTTATGAGATTTTTTCCAATTACACTGTGGCTTGATTTTTGCCCGCATTATATTACTTATCAAAATATTTACATTTTGAACGACATTCAATATGATAGAGCTTCTAAAATCTATGTCTAATATTTTGTTTTGATATCTCGTCATTAATTTACCGATTTGCTATTAGAATTTAATGTGTGAAAAGACTTGATGGCCACAAAGATCCAAACGAGAAATTCATAAAACATAGTTATATCTAAGTGAGCAAAGCACGACTTTTAGAAGCATCAAAAGGCGAGCTACAAACTAACCACAATACGCTAACCACAACCTAATTTATTCCAAACACAATACACTTTCTTCATTCAAAACCATCTATCTTACACATTCATATCAACTAATTCAACTAGATATTTATTCGTCGGCAACAAAGCCTCCGAGTAAGGGCCGTCGCACACTGGCCACGATAAATAACGTCATATTAGATGTGAAATTAAAACCGAGTATACACGAGGCGACCTTTTCGTCGTTTTCGCCATTGATTAGTTGCCTGACACTCACATTGTAATTCAAAACGAAAGTTTGATTAAGCATATTATCTATTTACGCAGACAAGTTTATTACAATCAAAAGAAATAACTTGTCAGAACTAAAAAATCGAAAGTGTCAAAGCGAAGAAATGGTCCGTAGTCCAATCCAAGGCAAATAAAATTGGATTAAAATTTATGAGACAAACAAGCCTCACTAGAACCTAAAATCTAATGGAACTGTGAAAACTTATCTTTATCACTAGCTGATAAACAAAGACCTGTAGATGTAGCTTGTTTGCAACACTCTGCAGTTAGATCAATTGTTTCCATTGGTAATACTAGTTCTTTTATTCGTTTTTAGGGTTCCGTACCTCAAAAGGAAAAAAGGAACCCTTACAGGATCACTTTGTTGTCCGTCTGTCCGTCTGTCCGTCTGTCCGTCTGTCCGTCTGTCCGTCTGTCAACCCACTTTTCTCAGAAACGCGTAGAGTTATCGAGTTGATATTCACATCATATACGCAGGCTCGTAACCTCTTGAAGCCTCGATATAAATCAAACTTCTAAGTCAACGCAATCAAAAGTTACAGCTGTTTATGTCTATTTTTTTTTTCAATTTTCCTAGGGAATCACATGCACACAAAACCTATAGGGTACTTCCCGTTGACCTAGAACCATGAAATTTGGTGAGAAGCAAGGTCTTATAGTACAAGTAATCGAAAAAATCCGAAAACCGTAAATTTGTAATTTATTCACAGAAAAAATATTTTTTTAATCTTGCCATGGACCAAAAACCTATAGGGTACTTCCCGTTGACCTAGAACCATGAAATTTGGTGAGAAGCAAGGTCTTATAACACAATTAAAGGGAAAAATCTGAAAACCGTAAATTTGTAGTTTATTCACAGAAAAAATAATTTTTTAATCTTGCCATGGACCAAAAACCTTTAGGGTACTTCCCGTTGACCTAGAACCATGAAAATTGGTGAGAAGCAAGGTCTTATAACACAAGTAAAGGGAAAAATTCGAAAACCGTAAATTTTTAGCATATTCACAGAAAAAATAATTTTCGAATCTCGCCATGGACCAAAAACCTGTAGGGTACTTTCCGTTGACCTAGAACCATGAAATTTGGCAAGAAGCAATGACTTATAGCACAAGTAAAGGGAAAAATCAGAAAACCGTAAATTTGTGGTTTATTCATTCAAAATAGTACATTGTTACACTAGGGTTGGACGTAACTTATTTAGTCTCGCTCGAGACGCCAATAGTTCGAGGGACTAAATAAGTTACGTCATAATCGTTATCAAATCAGAAATTTATTTTGCCTTATTCGTCTGGATTTGACTGATTTCTTTGCTAAAGAGTAGGAGTTTGTACGGAACCCTTGATGCGCGAGTCTAACTCGCACTTGACGTTTTATTATTATTTGATTGTAATTATCTTTGTACACTAGTGAGAATATTCACTCTTATTCTGTTAAATGTACTTACAATACAGTTGTACCTATCCACCTAAACTAATAATATCCGGGTACCATTTACCAACGGTGGCAGTAAAAGTGGTTTTAACACTTGGGTTGCTGACAAAATCGCTCGTATACCTCAAGCTTAAAAGCTGGTATTAACCGCGTAGGAGGCGTTTCATTCAATGTCCTCGCTCATTTTTATAATTGACCGCTAAAACAAGGAAAACATAATAAATTGCCAATTGTGCGTTGATATGTGTGTTCATTGTTAATGGCGGGCATTAAGACTGAACGGTCATCAATACTTTTAAAAGGTAAAGTTAGTTTTCCAACTTTAATGAAGGCAAAAGGAAGAAGTTTTTCCTATTCTATCAAAGGCAAAGCTTTTCTCTTTTATAGGGAAAGTTTTAGTTTACAATATTACCAGCTTTCTTTCTTTTAAAGTTTTTTCAATATTTTTCCGATGGTTGTCGGATTTACGGCTCTTTTCTTTTAACAAAAGTTATTGTCACTTGACTTATTGAAGTTTAACTTACATTTAAATAAGTAAAATGTAAGTTTACGTTATAATTTATAAAAGCTGTCGCGACCACCTTTTTTTCGCTCACTGAAGGTCTGGATTTGAGACCCCAACGTGGATGGAAAAACAAAAAAAAAAAACGGGTGTCATTGAAAAATTTATCATCAAACAAATAACTAATCTACTCCCCAACCTAGCCTATAAAAAAATAAGGAGGAGGCTCCCCCTTATTTTTTTTATCTCATGGGGGGGGGCAATGCCCATAATCCCCACGCTGGGCATGCGAGTTGGGGACTCTGTCTAACTAAATTTAAAGTGTTTTGTTTTTCTGACAACTATATATTAAGAAGAGGTGTTTAACTAGGATGGGAATAATGTAGGGTAAGGTCTTTTAAAAAGATAAACACTACCGCAGTACATTTTTTTTATTTGCATTTGGTGGCTTTCCGCAGTACATAGTCCAAACTTAACTTTCTTGTCTTGTCAATTTGAGATACTTTATAAATATTGTTAATTAACAATTACAATCTTCATCTCGTCTCCTATAAATGTAAATTTTAGTTTTTTTATTCGTATTTGGACATACCTAATTTTCAATTTTAAAATTGCCTATGATTTAGATAGGTGCATCTATAATTTTGTGACTTTCATTCAGGGCCAAAGGTTTTGAACCTAAGCCATTCTGAGTCCTTTTGATCTATGGATTGAGTTGAGTATCTCACTAATCTCTTAGGTAATAGGGACTTTCTCTGACGTCACCCAGTAGCTGAACAACGTAGCTTCTTCCGATTTTATCAGTCTGATGTAGGAGTCTATTGTGAACATTGAACAATAAGATACGCATGTGTTTGTGAAAGTTTATTGTTTAGTTCGTCTATTTGTCACAATCATTGGCTTAAAGTTGACCTTTGTGGGAAAAATATCGTGTGTTTTGCTTTGTAATGTTTGCGGGGGATTTTTAACCATCTTCTAATAAAGGAACTATATTGTTGAACTGTATGTATGTAGGTATGTTTTTTATGAATATTCGCCTATTTATCCATCATTTGTGGACCGGTTTTGATGGTTCTTTTGTTATTGTATATACATAGATCTCGAGATGGTCCCATAAAAAGATATATTGTCGGTGGTTGAGTATTTGTCCCGCAAAACTCAATATATTAGTGTAATATTTTTGTTGTTATAGTGCGTAAGCGATTTTGGGTTTTTGAGATGATATTTAAATTCTAGGAGATTACCCCGAGAGCGAGGGTTAACGCACTATAATACAAAACCATTAAAATTAGTCAACGGCAACACCTCTCATCAAATGAACTATACGTAACTTGAGTCTTTGAACAGTATTGGATAAACTTTAATATTTCCCCTGTATATGGAATGGAGCTAACGGCGCTTGTGTCCGTAGGTAAGCCCAAAGATTTTCGACTTTTCGCTTACTTGATTTGGTGGCGCAGTTGGTTAGCGTATTCCAGTACTGAGAAAAGTTCGCAGGTTTAAAGGCCCGCCGAAACAACGATTGATATTAATCAAATTATTATGTTTTTTGTGATAGTTTCTAGATCTATCTATACCTATCTTTGTCGCAATTGTAGATTTATTATTTTTGTTGCTTCTATTATTTTTATTATTTATATGTGTTCCAGGTATTAATTTTTGCTTTGGATGCCGCAAGATGTGGAAGAAATTGTGGGGGACCTTTTCCCAATAGGACACTTGTATAAAATCAACACTTTTAAAGGTTAAGTAATGAAAGAAGGTTAAGCAAGAAGCAATTACATACGAAAAGATGCTATTTTAGTACATACTTTGCGTTGGTAATTTAAAGTTCATTTATTGTTAATTAACTTCCTATTTTTTAGTATTTACCATCAAGTAAACAATAAGTTTATGTACCCTTCTGTCTTTGTCTGTTTTCATCCCTAAAAAGAAAAAAGTGCGAAACAAATACAAGCGAATGCAAATTCATTTCCAGCCTTCTACCTTGAGCCTATATCCAGCCACAAACAAAGAAAGGAAATAATGCAAAGAGAAAATAAAGCAGCCCGTAGCTGATTACTCACTATGTACTAACAATGATCTCATGTAGATATCCCTCATATTCGCTGTGTATGCGCAAGATATTACCGCTAAGAGATCCCTGATGCCATTGGCAGCCCCTTGATTATCGTTAATTAACCAGAGATGGTGGTGTGGGCGGGGCATGAGAACTGGGGGTGCTTCGTGAGCTTTGGGACTGAATCTGAGCTTTTGGTTGTGGAGCAAGTGGTGAGAACTTAGAGGAATCGAGGTTTTGGGAATACTGGCTTGTACCTTGATGAGACACACGAACGAATACATCCGACAGAGAACCAAGGTTATCGACATAGCTCAGAGGATTAGCAAGCTGAAGTATCAGTGGGCTGGCCATACTTCGAGAAGAACCGACAACCGCTGGGGTAAACGTGTTCTTGAGTGGAGACCGCGACTCGGCAAACGTAGTGTAGGACGCCCTCCGACCAGGTAGGATGACGATTTGCGAAAGACTGCTGGCAGATGCTGGATGCGGCAAGCTGAAGACAGGGCGCTATGGCGCTCATTAGGGGAGGCTTTTGTCCAGCAGTGGACTGTGGTATAGGCTGAAGATGATGATGATGATGACCTTGATGAGGAAAGTGTACTTCTGTCACACGACGACCTGTCGACCTCTGTGGCACGGTGGGCGAAGGTCTGCCTGCGACGCAGGAGGATGCGGGTTCGATTCCCGCCTCGGAACAAATGTGTGTACAATCTGCAGACATTTGTTCAGGGAGGTCTGGTCGTTTTCTATGTATAATAAAAAAATATCTATCTATGTATTGTGTTATATTATGTATAACAGTTATCTAGTACCCATAACACTCTCAGCTCTCCTTAGCTTGGGGCTAGGTAATGCTGTGTGAATTGTGCAGCATTATTTATTTATTATTATTCAATATCAAGAAAAAGTTTAGGTCTAACTGAAGGTTGCAGCGCGAGCATCTTGGGTAAGATGATGTTCATTATCATCATCAGCCTATATCAGTCCACTGCTGGACATAGGCCTCCCCTAAGGAGCGCCATAGCGCCTTGTCTTCAGCTTGCCGCATACAGCATCTGCCTGCAGTATTTCGCAGATCATTATTCCACCTAGCCGAAGGGTGTCCTACACTACATAATTTTGTATTTGAATCTAAAACTATAATCTAATTAGTATAGTTCAGATCTCAAATTAATATAGCAATCACCGCCATTTTCTGTCCATAGACTTTGTTATATTACATCCTCTTGTTTTAAACAATACGTCAAAGATCAAGGTTAAACCATGTGTCACTCATTACATGAGTTACGGGATTAATCTTTGATGAAAAACAGCTTAATTATTTTCAAAGCTCTGTTGTACCCGCTACTCTCTTCTACCTTACAACGCGCACACCTCTTAACCGCTAACAGTGGAGCAAACCCCGCTAAGTGGTAAACGAGATGTAATTGTTTTACTCAGTTCACTGTGTACCTTCTCTGTGTACCTTTAAAACAGACCTTGAACAAAGGAGTCCTGTGTTTTAACGAATGATTACTGAACGCATTAGTGCCTTTTCAGATTTTAGGTACTTGATTGTCTGGGAAAGTGGATATTTTACACTCGTACAAAATTTTAGTGTCACTTCTTTCACACAGAGCCGTTTTGACCTATAAATGGACAAATACCACCAATTCCTCTTTCTTTTCCTTTCTGTATGATCCATATTACGGATAGGCAAGTTTATTTTCCAAAAAAAAAAATTGTAAGCTTCGTTTAATTAATACCTAGATTTTAAGCACCTCTGTACGCCTATAGAATGCAATAAATAAATGAGCATTGAGTTTTTTGATTTGAAACTTTTTATTTAATAAAATAATACGATGGATACTTTCTTATGTGTTGCAATCTTTATTAATAATTTTCAATACATATTTTAATAGCATCTTTTTGTATGCGAAAAATTTACTCACGCTTTTAGTACCTAACCTTTAAAAGTGTTGATTGCGTACAGAAGAATCTCCATTTAACGAAACAAAAATTCAAACACAAATTGGTCATCAGTTTGAGAGGTTCGATGGGGCTGAAAGGTACACAATTTAGTTAAACTTTTCTTGCATGCAGATCATGTGATGTCAGTTGATGTCAGATTATGCTGATGCCAGACGTAGACGTGTCAGAGCAGATCCCAGTTCCCTCAATTAGAATTAGACCCCTTTTGCATCAAGGGTTAAAATTTTCGAAAATGGCTTAATTCTCAAATGTTTCTACACTGAGTTGTCTGGAACTTTGCTAATAAGTTAGAATAGGGTAGATTGGGTCTCAAAGGAGTCATAGAAAACATTTTATTGGGCAAATTGGGTGCTGAACTTGTCTTTGAAACTCTTGTGAGTAAATTGGATGTTTGAGAGGTAAGAGAGGCTGTACAAAAAGTCTTCAGAAATATCTGATTTTGTGGAATCTTAGGGGCTACTTTTCAGTACCTACTAAAATAAAACATTTTGAATAATGTAATATGAATTTACGGTGGTGTTAGAATTCAACTCAGATATCACATAACAGCACACTTTACACTAAAACATTACACTAATATTATAAATGTCAAAGTTCGAGCCCACAAGTAGATTTTTATAGTTAAATTAGCGTAATTCAATAGTGAGTTCGCCTGTGTAAGATAACATGACCAGAGAGCTGCAAAAATCAATTCGTACATTGAATGAGCAACCGAATTCAATATTAGCAATATTAGGAATTACCATAATCACCATACAATAACATACCCTTGACCAGCTAGTGAGTCATAATCAAAGGTGAGATGTCACCGCGAATTGGCGAAACTCTTATAAATATTCAACGATGGCAACGAGGGACCAATGTTTGACCATTGGCGCCATTATCCGACTTACCATCCTTGAGTAATATTAATGTAGGTGATACAACAAATAAAACTCGGTACCGACGATTTTGAGATAGGGAACTCAATAAATGATAAATAAAAGCTCGCGAGGGTGCTTCTGCTTCCCATACCAGTGTCGATATAAATCTAGATAAAGAATGGAATTGATTAATCTAAACAAGACGAGTAGGTAGATTTTCGCATGAATCTACAAAAATGATATGATAAATAAATGATAAATAACGCTGGGCAATTCACACAGCGTTATCCAGCTCCAAGCTAAACAGAGCTTGTGTTATGGGCACAGATAACTGATATACATAGGTAATACAATACTAGATAGATATTTTTTATTATACATAGAAAACGAAAAGAAAACCCGGAACCTGCAGATTCAATCTTTTTAAAGTAAAGTAAAGAAGCGAACAAGAAACCTTTACCTTGTTAGAATGTTATATTTCGAGTTGGGGCAAAAGTTGTCCCATGTTTTTTTATCGTCTAGCTAGATAGTAGTAAGCCTTTTTACGAAGGTCGTGTTTGTCAATTTGTTTGAATTTATTTTATTATTTATGTACTTAATTAGAAATTGACTTCTAAGAACTTATACAGTGTGGAAATTAAACTCAGGCCCTGGAGGGAAACTACTTAAAATCCTTAAGCTAGCTCATTTTACTTAAAGGAGACATTCCTTTATTTTTAAAAAGAAACAAATCTGCATTAAAATATTTTTTTAAACTCGCTTGCTTCGCCCGGGACTCGAACCAACTAAAATTTAAAAAAATAAACACTCTTTATTTTATTATACTAATCGGTAGTATTAATATTCAGGATAAAGTTTCTGTAACAAACATTTGGTCTTAAAAATAAAAATAATCGTTAAATCTAACATCAACTTTATTTTACTATCAATTTTGTAACACTTAAATTATTTAACTGATAAATTGTTCGAAATGAGCCCCGTCGTTCCGGCTACACAACATTAGTCGCCGTTGAAATTCATTTCTTGTAGCCTTCAGCAAAGTGTTGTGGTGTATGCCCCTGATAACATTTTCTACCGCAATCCTTAGCTCTTGAACGGTTTCATAGCAAGTTTCATAAACAACATTTTTTACATGACCCCATAAAAAGAAGTCCATGGGCGTCAGGTCTGGACTTCTTGCAGGCCATCTAATCGTGTTGTGTTGGAGAGATAACAGAACTGTTACGTGTCTTTTACTTGTTAAAAGTGAACAGTAACCAAATATTTTTTAGAGAAACTTTATCCTGAATATTAATACTACCGATTAGTATAATAAAATAAAGAGTGTTTATTTTTTTAAATTTTAGTTGGTTCGAGTCCCGGGCGAAGCAAGCGAGTTTAAAAAAATATTTTAATGCAGATTTGTTTCTTTTTAAAAATAAAGGAATGTCTCCTTTAAGTAAAATGAGCTAGCTTAAGGATTTTAAGTAGTTTCCCTCCAGGGCCTGAGTTTAATTTCCACACTGTATATCTCAAGAATAAAGACGAAAGCGGGATTTGAATCCTCTAACTAATTACTTATTGATTTTGAATTGATTTTTTTACTACCAGCTTCTTTTGCAAATCTTCGAGAAACTCCTACGACGGAGATCTCGTTCACGTGCACCTATAGCTTGCTCACCCACTCCGAGCTCCCCACACAATAATGCAGTAAGGTAAAGGTGATGCGGTCGTGTAAATTAATGGTTGTCATAGTAATGTCAAGGTTCAGAAACGACTTCGAAAGTTTGTCGAACACGGCAAAAATCTTTCGGATCGGATCGTTGTGTTATTTCTCAACGTAACTGGGTTAACTGGTACATCTTTACAAAATGTAAGGCCATGTTTTATGGACTAGGTCAGTTCAAAATAAGCTGGGCTATTTGCATATCCTGTGTACAAGTGTCAATAAAATATAACGATTACGTTACACAGTGGTAAGTAATTCAATACTTTATGTTTCTGATGAAAATATACTACCTATTGAACGAAAAAGTGCCTTAATAATGTAGTCGAATGAAATTAATTATAATTAATATTGTCCGAAATGATTTTCGTATTTTTGTGAACAGATTGTCCGTAATGCCAACAAAAAAGGGCTCTGACGGAAGACCAGTGTTGGCTGCTAGTTTGCTGACCTTACCCATCCTCTACATGGGTAAGTTGTCAGTCATACATAACGGGTAGACGCCATTATGTTTCTTTTGGGCTTATATTTATAAGTATTTCTATGTTGTTTACTAACTTAAGAAAAAATGTAGGTCTGATTGAATAAATAAATGTATTTAATCCTTTTATTTTTATTCTAATTGGGAAACCCATTAAATTTTAGAGATTCGATATATATATATGTATATTGTTCTTTCATGTCCAATCCACTTAAAGGTTACTTGGAAGAGACGCTCATAGCGATAGGGCCGTCTTTCACACTTCCTCAATTCAAAGCTTGTCTGTTTTTAGTGTTTCGAGATCGAAACCTTTCTCGCTCTGTCTGTCCTCCTTCTTGCTTTAAATAGCTCAGAAACAACTGCAGCTATTAACTTAAAATTGAAATAATAGTACTTTTAGTAATCATAATTTTGCGCGCCATTATGATAATAAAGAAAAAGATATTAAAAATAAAAATGAAAATTTTCAGTACAAAAAAAGTGATGTTGAAATTTCAAAACAGGCTTATTTGGGCTAATGGGGTATATATGAAAGGTTTGAACATTTCAAAACAGTTTTTAAAATGTTTTGAAAAAAAGTCTAAATAAATAACCAGTTCATAACTCCTAAGTTTGCAAAGAAATCAATCTGAATTACAAACTATTTTTCGGTATTAATTAAATAGCAGTTTCTATCCGGTATGGTATAATTGGTAAATATTCGAAACCCTCCTCGGCGCCCGAGTTGCACTCGCACTTGACGGATCTTGTTTTGCGTGCGTATTTGTATTGTTTTCTTTCTTTGTGTGTTATAGTATGGTGGAGGCATTAAATTTAAAATAACCACCAGTTATCTGTCATTCTTGTGGATACGACCTACAAATTTTGTAAGAATTTGTGCATATGGCATAATGCACTCGTCATTTCGACCAGACGCTCAGAGAATATTTTAAAAACCCATAGTGTCTTGGTACTCCACGGACCTCCAAGTAAAGCAAAATGCGTAGGCTCCACGTAGGCTCCATCGAGACCTGTATATTTGCGCCTCCAGAGATCTTCGACCAAATCTGCTTTACATTTTTAGATGTCCTCGAAAGATTGGAAGGCGCATGTGTGTCGACATCTATATAATTATATATGTATAAAAATAAATATAGAATGCTAGACAATTCACACAGCATTATCTAGCCCCAAGCTAAGCAGAGCTTGTGTTATAGGTACAAGATAACTGATATACATAATATAATACAATACATAGATAGATATTTTTTTATTATTATAGAAAACGACCAGAACACCCTGAACAAATGTCTGCGGATCGTACACACATTTGTCCCGAGGCGGGAATCGAACCCGCAACCTTCTGCGTCGCAGGCAGACCGTCGCCCACCGGCCACAGAGGTCGTTAATGAATCCCTATTTCCCTTGGTCACGCCATCACGCGTGAACGGCTGGACCGATTTCAATAATTCTTTGTTGTGTTTGTTATTGCCAGGAGAGGAAGAAAAAATTAAGAAAATTGCGCGGAAAATTAGAAAATTCATAAAAACTTAACAACATCTTTATTACAAACTTTTATAATGTAACCTTAGCCCCCAGCGTTATATTATACCCTTTGCTAAGCACGCTTGAAATAACTGTCAGTTGTCAGTTTGAAGGACAACGTCAATCGGGTCAGCTAGTTATATAATACATCATAGTCCCTACAATAGTTGCAGTACTATACTTATAAATCTGTGACAGATGCAAAGCTACCCAGACCACGTAACCCGACACCAAGAATGCCTGACAGATTGACTCATGTGTTGGTGTTCGCGGCACGTCCGATAGCCTAATGCTTGTCCTATCAATGGGTAGATCGATTAGTAATCGAAGCTACTGTTTGATTCTTTCTTATATTCTAAAATAATGTCTCTATACAGAGTTCTTGGTACTTCACTGACACTGCGTGAACTGTAGATTCTGTCCTACTTAGTATCAGTACCAACCCAATGGTTAACTTGTGTTCGTGTTTATATAATTCATCCGTGTTTTTTACTCTGTATACTTGATATCTAGTAGGTACTAACAAAGTAGTCTTATATTTATATTTATGAATCTACTAAAGTTTGATTTGTGTGTTGTGTCTAATAAATATTTTTCTTTCTTTCTTTCTGTCCATCTTTACGAACAGAACACGTAATAATGGGCTTTAATTCTTTTTGTAAATCTTCTCTACTAAAAAATTAAAAAACACGTCTTTTTCGGAACCTGGTTGATCACTAAAAATCGGCACAAACCCATAAAATAAATTCACAGACATGTGTGTGTATCCTCTTAGTCCATATTACATTTGTGCACCCTGCCACGTTCGGTAAAACGAATTTTCGCAAATTCCCAATCGCATTCACCCACCATTTCGCGTGATTTAAAAGCTGTACACGGTAGCCGACATGCCAGCATGCCTAGCTTTTTGCTGACACGGTTCAAATTAAATTTCACGAAGATAATTAAACGGTATTAACAATTCATGAGGCCACGGGGGGCCCCTGATGATGCCGATAGTACCAGCCTTGGGAATAACGAATGTGGCTTTCGCTACTTGAATTTGCAGCTGGATACTTGATTTAGAAGGTATTGGCATAACAGTACCTGACTGTAAGTTACGTATCTTTTGGATAAATAGCTAAACATTTCATATATAAAATTTCTATTCCCATTTTTTATAAATATTTTTTGTGCAAGTCCTATGAGATTAAAAAGTTTTAGCAAGAAACTTTATTAAGAAAGAAAATAACAATCAAATAGTAGAGTTAAATTAAACTAGAATTTACAATAGAAACAAACAAATTGAGCAAACAATTTTAAACAATTGAGCTTAGGTACTGCAAATCGTTGCTGATACATATCAATACCAGTCGGAAACTAAATTTAAACCTTATATTGCGACGAAAGTAAGCTTTGACATACCTAATAACACGCGTTTGTGTAAAAAAAACTAATTATGTATGTATGTATATCAGTCACATAGTCTAGTACCCATAACACAAGCTCTGCTTAGCTTGGGGCTATATAGGTGATGATGTGTTGATTGTCCAGCATTAATTATTTATAGAAAAATATTTTAATATTTTAATTTTTTGTCTTCAAATTCTTAGAATGCTTAGATATTTATCGAACTTACAGATTACGTGTTTATGATATATAAATGGAATTCTTACATTCAGTCAAGACAATCAACTCGTGGATGGAGTTATGAACTTTAATTCTATAGTTTTTGATTTCAGCGAACAATACGAATATAATCAGGCTTAAAACAAAAGCTTGAGTTGAGCAACCCCCAAAAAGGCGTTATATCACCAGCTCGTGATATCTGGAATCTTTGTAATGAAGCACAACCTGGTTTGTTCTTATACAATAACGTTATCGGTTCTGTTCGCAGCCAGAGAACACTTCCGAAATACGGACCAAACTTGCGCACAGCGTGCGGGGGGATGCAGTGGGGTAAGTACAGGAACCTGCTCTAGGAAACTACCGATACAGATGATTCGAGTGGAACAAAAGAAAGCACAACAATCAAAGATAGAAACAGAATTATAATGACATCAATTAAAGCAATAAGAAATATAAATTAACTTGGACAATTCTGAAGTAGAAGTGTTTAAGACCTGGACAAATCATAATGTTATATGAAATGATGATGAAATGATTTTTTTTGCTCCTTAATGGACACATTATGTTATTCTTGACGAACCGTCTATTGGACAAAGCTTTTAGGACGAACTGCTAACAAATCAGACCGATTAGCATTATTTTATCTTATTTTGCAGCAGATTTTTGAAAATTTTCATTGGAACTTTTCTTGTCGCATGTGATTTTTTCCTTCAGAAGGCTGAAGGCCTATTATTATATGTTTTTATCAATTTAGATTTATGTGCAGGTGGATAATTTATTTAGATATATATTTTAGTTTACCAAAATATATATGAATTGCACCTATAAGTAATGTAAATAAGTAAGACTTTTCCGTATTAAGATTATTTATTTAAAGTTGCGATAGGTGAAGAGCACGAACCATTGTCAATTTTGGGAATACCGTTTCTCACAGTGGGACAGCGTAGTTTCATTTATAAAATTATTATGTTTTATTGAATTAAAGGTTGGGCAGCGTTTGGGAAACTCCGTCGAGTCTTCTTGTCATCCATAGCGGAATGCTTGAAAATAAAAGTTTACAATCAGTACGTCCTACCCATCATGACCTACGGAGCTAAGACGTGGACACTCACGGTAGGGCTGGTCCACCAGTTTAAAGTCGCCCATCAAGCTCGCTGGGCCATAGCCATGGAGAGACCTCTGCTCGGAGTTTCTCTGAAGGATAGGATTCGCAACGAATACACCAGACAGAGAACCAAGGTTATCGACATAGCTCAAAGTTAGCATAAAGCTGAAGTGGCAGTGGGCTGGCCATATCTCGAGAAGAACCGACAACCGCTGGGGTAAACGTCTTCTGGAGTGGAGACCGCGACTCGGCAAGCGTAGTGTAGGACGCCCTCCGACCAGATGGGATGACGATTTACGAAATACTGCTGGCAGATGCTGGATGCGGCGAGCCGAAGACAGGGCGCTATTGCGCTCATAAGGGGAGGCCTATGTCTAGCAGTGGACTAATATGGGCTGATGATGATGTTTTAGTTTACCAAATATTTATGAATTGTACCTACCTTTAAGTAAATATAATTAAGACTTGTCGGTGTTATTTAAAGTTGCGGTAGGTGACGAGCATAAACCATTGACAATTTTGGGAATATCGTTTCTCACAGTGGGACAGCGTAGTTTAATTAATAAAATAGTTTTTTTTTATAAAGATAAAGCCTACTTCAGTTGTTAGTGTGTAAATGTTAGGTAGTCCTCCTGCATTGAGCACACTGTGTCCACTTGCGTTAATAAACGTCCGTGTCAGTGGGTGAAAGTCCGCAGATTTATTCCGCGATGCGAGCCCATCTTTAAGCCTGCTCTCCTCTGATAAAGGGTAGCGATATGTATCTTATATATCTTAACAACTGGTTTCTCGCTGCCGCCTGGTTGCATAAATAGTGACAAAAAATACTTTATTATGAAAGAAAATACAATTGAAACAATTGAGCTAACTGCAAACTGTTGCAAACAATCTACAGGTAGCTGAACTGATCCATAGTGACAAAATGAATTGAAATTAGCCCATGTCGAGATATTTCAGGTAAAGGCCAACCCGTTATGGGAGTTTATTACCCCCCCCCCCCTCCCCTAAAAGATAGGAGGAGGCCTGCGTTAAGCAGTGGACCATTATAGGCTGTTGCGAATGAAGAGATATACGGGTTATTCTTAAGTTGGTAACACTACGTGAACTGCAGTTTTTGCGCATCACCACGAACACATTTAAATTGAATTTTAAATGAAATTATTATTTACCACTCTGAAACTAATTATAAAAAAAACCTGTATTATTGCTAGTTAAACAATAGACAACTATGTAGTAAGTAAAACTTGTAGTTAGTAATCTGTGGATAATGCTTTTATTTGTACATTTAGGATCACATTGACTAAGAATATTATTTAATAAGTCTGTATTGTACAATTGTTTATTGTCCTAAATAAAGAAAAATAAAAATAAAAAACACGTTCGTGAAGACGAATGGTTTTAATTCTTTAAAAAAAACATGAATCACCTGTGGTACTAAATGAAAAAACATTTTTGTCTGGAATTTAACAAGTTACTAAAGATTGACGTAGTGTTACTAATTTACCAATAACCGTGTATAATGAGAACAGAACACCCGGGAAAAGACTTGTCCCAATACGGGAATCGAACCCGCAACCTCCTATGCGAAGGCGGACCTTCACCCGCCTCACCACAGAGCTGTCAAATAAACTTTTACCCCTCGCAGTGGAACACAATCCTACCTCCGATGCGAGCCCATCCTTACGTAAGCGAAGTGCCCGAACTCAGCTTTTGCCTTAATGGAATTTATTAACATACATATCACACGGCTATCCTTCTGAAGACTTGCACGGTGGTTGATGGTTCCATTTTAATTTATGAAGTCCTAGAGTTCAATCTCATGTGACCTCTTTTAGTTGCAACGCATAACTAGATGTCGCGACCCGGAACAAATACCTGCAGATCGTATAAACATTTGTCCTATTTCGGGAATTGAACCAGCAACCTCCTGCATCACAGGCGGACCTTCACCCGCAACGCCACATCCGTTTCGTATCGAAAGGACATTTAAGCAGAACGCCCTATTAACAGAAGGTCCTAAAAGCTAAACGGCATGTTAGCATTACGGTCTATTAGCGATATGACCTAGTAGCAAATGGGACTAATATCAAAACGACACCATAGCTGAACGGCCTAGCACAATTCAGTTCAAATTAAAATCAAACAAAATTCATGAACTTCTTTCAATGTTTTCATTAATAAACAAATGTTACATAACCACCATCAATAATCATCGAATAAAATTCTTTTCAAAAACAACCATCGAATGCTATTCATAAAAATGTATTAAAATCATATTGTCAGACAAGAATCTATTATTCCTCTCAGTTCCCCACAGACCACAGTTCAGTTGAAAGCACAGTTGAAATACATAGTAAATAGTACTCTGACCCGATGTTAAACAAATAGCTGATTGTACCTAATGCCATCCGATACGGAACATCTCGAGGATCAGTCAGGGGTGCGCTACCTTTTAGGACATTGAGAAATCACAATAATATTATAAATGCGAAAGTTTAGATGGATGAATGGATAGTTGGTATGTAGTATGTTAGTATGGATGTTTGTTGCTCAATCATGCCAGAACGGCAGAACGGATTGATGAAATTTGGCACAGAGACAGATTATAGTCTGGAATAGCACAAAGGCTATGTTAGGCTATATACTTTCCGGGAATTCTCACGGGAACGGTAACTACGCGGAACTAACTTTAATAAAATGATTTTAAAAAAAAACTATAAAAGCGACTTAGTATCTACAGATTCATACTTTTTTTAAGTTTTACGAAACAAATACTAATCCCTCGGGAATAGATTTTTAATGTGTCCACCTCGGGATCATTCTCTATCAATAATCTATACAATGGCGACAATAGCGAAAGATATTGTAATTTTCAGTATATTATTCTGTGTTATGTTTATAATTCTAAAAAAAACTACAAAATTTCAGAACTACGCTAAAATTTTGTAAATGTAATTGATCGTATATATTAATCTATGATTTACACGAACAGTTGCGCACCCCTGAATCGATGATATATCTCGAACATCGGCGGTGTCATCAGCATCACAGATTCCGAGAACCGAAGAGCAACAAGGGGCACGTGATTGTACCTACCTACAGTACCTACCTACCCACCTACTACGAACTTCGTACCTACCCGGCATGGAAGTCGAAAGTTTTTGACCACGTCAGATATTTCATCAGAAGCTTAGGTAGGTACAGTAGGTATCTACTTATAGGTTATAGCGATGATAGCTATAAGGTTGGCGGTATTACACCCCTGTGTCTCAGAAGCACGTTAAGCCTTTGGTACCGCGCCTGACCTCTCCCGCGTTGTGTCGGTCTGCTATTCCATCGGATTGTGAAAGTGATGGAATAAAGAGTGCACCTGTGTGTGTGATGCAGGTTCTGAACCTAGTGCGGGGACCACCAGTAAACTTTATAAGCATTTTGTCATCATCATCATCAGCCTATACCAGTCCACTGCTTGACATAGGCCTCCCCTAATGAGCGCCATAGCGCCCTGTCTTCTAGCTAGCCGCATGCAGCATCTGCCAGTAGTCTTTCGCAAATCGTCATCCCACCTGGTCGGACGGCGTCCTGCACTACGTTGGCCGAGTCGCGGTCTCCAGTCAAGAGCACGTTTATCCTAGCTTGCTAATCCTTTGAGCTATGTCGATAACCTTAGTTCTCTGTCGGATAATTTTATTCGTTACTATATATACACTTACTAGTGGTTTATTTTCCACTTCTTCCACTAGTGGACAAAAAATTTAATTGGACAAAATCAATAACACCTTGTTTCTTATTTGATAAAAATTACTATTTATAAACCTGTTTATAGTAAAAAATTTGACTTGTCTAAGTGCTTATTTTGTAAGCTTAAAGAAATAAACGTTATTGATATTTGATTATGAGATAATGGAATAAAGAGTGCACCTGTGTGTGTGATGCAGGTTCTGAACCCAGTGCGGGACCACCAGTAAACTTTATAAGCATTTTGTAATAGTAAATAAATGGATTTTTGTTTTGTGTTTGCGCATACACTTATGCACTATAATATGTCTTGCGCACCTTGCTAGTATCCGTTAAGACTGGCCGCGCTGGTCGAATTTCGGCTAGGAGAAAATCACCTCACCTCAACAGCCTATAATAGTTCACTGCCGGACGCAGGCCTCCCCCAGATTTTTATCTCATGGGGGTAACGCCCATAATCTCCACGCTGGACATGCGGGTTGGGGATCGCAGTTCGGTGGTAGATCTATTGCCCGCCACGGTATGTCCCTTAGTCGCCTCTAACGACACCCACGGGAAGAGTTGGGGTGGTGCATATTCTAAGCCGGCACCACACGGCTTGAGAACAATCATCCATCAACAATTGCTAGAAAATAATCGACACAGATTTAGTAAAAAATACAGACAGAAATGCTTAGAATTGTGGAAGTTTAATCCCAATGAGCGATAAGACCGCCTTCTAGACAACTTTGGGATACATTTTGCCTTCTCCGTTGACCACAAAAAAAAACAGAAATATGTAAAAAAAATGTGTACAAAAATATTGAAGAAAAATTGTTTCATTACGAAGATCAATGTTATGAAGATCGAGTTTTATCATTTACAACGGGATATTTACCATGAAGGTAAATATTATCAATGACTTTTTTTATGAATACAAATACAAAAACACTTTATTGTACACCAGAAAAAGAACATTACAAACTGACATTTACATGAGACAAGTACAATGGGCGGCCTTATCGCTTAGAAGCGATCTCTTCCAGGCAACCTTTGAATGAAAGTTTATGTGAGACTTCAATGTTAATAAGCGTGATAGTTTTTAGGGGAGGTCTATGTCCAGCTGTGGACTAATTTAGGCTAATGATGATAATGCTAGTTTCAAAAGTTTTATCTCACTGACACTTCACTACGCTTCCCATATAAAGCTACGTCTAGACAGTTATCGCTATTTCCCACATAAGATCCACTCCTAGATTCCTCAACTTCTCCTAAGACGGATATCCTCCAAGCACTCTGCTGAACTCTTTTACACAAGTAACTTACCAACAAGAATCAACCTTATTGCCTATAACATACAGCCTACCCATCTACTACAGTTCAAGTATAAAAGTCAATTTGTCATTGGATAATTTACAGCTGTGCTGTTTGTTGGAATTTAAAGCTTATAGTGATGGGGTAGAGTTTAAATTGGTAGTTTGTTAAGCGACGGAAGCGCTACGGCCTCGCGCTTTTGTTTTGGTGCAAGTGAAAAGCTAAAATGTGTATCTGATCTTACATCTACAAGAATTTGAAGTTTTACAGAAAAAGAAGAAAAAATCGGTCAGTTTACCAATATACACGTGACATTATTATATTATGCTCGTAGCATGGCAACACAGGTCGTAGACTATCACCAAAATCACGATAGAGCATAACTTAATTTTTTTGTATTCTTTATTGTTTGAAATTTTTCGAAAATGTTAATATTACGCATAAATTTAAATTTTCGATGCTTTTATACGTATGTTACACACAATTCATATATTTTTTCAGTCATGTTAATGTAATTTTGTACCTATTTTTAACCTTAGTTGGACAAAACCAAAGGCGTATTTTTTGCAGGATTTGGATTTGATTTTAGAGATTGTGGCTGCGAAACGTACTATTTTTTCAATTTCAAATAGTTTACTGCAAGCTACCAGTAATATTGTTTGCAACAGTCCGTAGTTAGGTCAATTGTTTCAAATACTAGTACTGATTTGTTACTAGTATTTGACTGTATTTTTTTTGTTAATAAAAGTTACTTTACATATTGAATAAAACACACATTTTCACATAAATTCAGTACACCTTTATGCACTAAGCTTGTGACTTACGCCACTCGCTAGTAGATCGGCGCACGCGTCGCGGAAATGACGTCACGGCGCGCCCTCGTATCTCGGCTACAACCACTTATCGTTTCCGCCAGGTCACATCACTAGAAAACGTTCCAAGCTACGCAGAAATCATCTTACTTTAAAACGTTCCGGGGTACGTAGAAGTCATTTTACTTTCTGGCACGGAGGAAATGCCTGAGAGTTTTTGCGTTAGGCATCTATAGGTCATTTGGAAAGAGCCCGTTTAGTTTCAAGTATTTTTACAACGTGGTGATAAATGAGTTTTAAACGACTAGAAGTGAACCTATGTAGGTAGAATAACACAGTAAAACCACCTTTATTCAACTTTGACTTACTTTTAGGCACGTACTTATTGGAAAACTATGCTCATCATCGCTTTAGTAACACTTATGCCTCAAAAATCTTTATTAAAGCATAGATGGATCACTGGGCGAGCTTTTATAATACGGGCTTTAGAGTTCTAGACTCGTTCTTAGTAATATTTTTTTTGAAATGCTGATCTTCTCCAGAATAAACAACGGTATAGGATATGCATAGCATAGGTACTTTATACTTACAGGTACCTACTTTGCAGCTAGATCATAACCTATTAAGTCTTATAAAATACTACGTCGGTTTTGCAACATTGTAAGAAAATTCCTTATAATTTTCCCGTATCATTTATACTGGGCTTGATCGGATCTTGGACTGACAGACAGACAATAATCGCTCGATCGACAGATGTCGGGCCAGGCGCAGGGAGCTGGCCAGGAAAATTCATTAGCATTTCATTAGTTTTGCAGCTTTGTTTGATACAGTTTATTGGTTTATTTCAGATACATAGGCACCTATAATACTATTACATAGAAGGTGTTGCTATTGGTATACTTATATTATAAATACGAAAGCCTGTCTGTCTTTCTGTCTGTAAACTTTTCACGCCTAAAACGCTAGACAGATCTTAATGAAATTTGGGTAGATGCCGTAGGGCGTAGATGGTATCATGGATGGACATAGGCTACTTGTAAAGCGCGTGCGAAGCCGCGGACAACAACTAGTATTATATAAATTTTGTGTTCTTTTGCATCAAATAAATAAATTTTCACACAAGCTAAACTAGCTCCAAAGTAAGCAAAAAATTAAAATATTCAAACAGGTTTGTAGGCCTTACCTGGTAATATAAATACAATTAAAGTTATACATAGAAGTTATTTTATTCTATAGATTTCTCTTAATTAAATAAATTTGGTTTTAATATCATCTATGGTCTAATTGCTTGGGAATACAATCCAACGAACCCAAACTCGACGGGGTTAAGTCGTTTTAGGAGTTCCTATGGCTACCTTCGTCTCCATCATCAGACCAGCTCGATGGTCCCATGATATTGCATTGTCACAAAGGCAAGTATGCCAAGTTTTAGCTCAATCGGTTAAGGATAATAAGCATAAATTCAGTTGCATTAGACCCATACCAATGAATGACCCACACATAATTATTATAAGGGCAAAATAATTTTTTTCAACTCACAAAAAGGTTTTCTTAAAAATAATTGGGTAAAATTAAATTTAATATAAGTAATTAACTACATTAATTAATTAATAAAAGCTTGTTTATATTCAATGCTTGTTTATATATTGCATGCAAACTAACGGGCGGAAGCTTCTTGAAATTATGCCACCTTAGTTTTTTTTTTTTAAATAATAACATCGCAAAACAGTGATTCATGAAGCCAATTCGAACCCGCAACGTTCAAAGCAGCAGAAGCCACTAAACCACAATGCTAATTACAAGAAAATTCGCGTGACACTTACAAATATCGAGTCGAGTTTCTACGGTCATAACTTGAATTGAGGCAACGATCGATTTTGAGATTTAATTAATTAAGTATTGGGTTGCTTTTTATGAGACAGAAAGGTAAGACCAGTTGGAAGGGCTTTGCAGGTTCTGGAGGTCTTGAGTTCGAATCTAGAGAAAGAAAATGTTTATTGCAGGTGATCTCAGACCACTCTAGGACAAACCTCTATTTCCAAAAAAGAGATAAGAAGAGAAAAACTTCACATTTAGAATTTCAGAGTAGGCGTATACTCTCTCGTCATTTACCTCAGACAGACAAAAAAATAAATAAATAATGCTGGACAATTCACACAGCATTATCTAGCCACAAGCTAAGCAGAGCTTGTGTTATGGGTACTAGATAACTGATACACATAATATAATACAATACATAGATAGATATTTTTCATTATGCATAGAAAACGGCCAGAACACCCTGAACAAATGCCTGTAGAGCGTAGAAACATTTGTCCCGAGGCGGGAATCGAACCCGCAACCTCCTGCGTCGCAGGCAGACCTTCGCCCACCGCGCCACAGAGGTCTTCAAAATTGTAACAAAATCCGACTTGTTTTTATAGTTTTAAAACATTTTGTTCAAGACGTTAAATTAAATTACGTTAGATAACATAGATATCTCTAATCCGTATCAATCGTTATAAAGTCTAACGCTAATGTGCGCTTGCGCAGATGGCAGAGATACCGACCGACCGAGTGGCGCCATGAAAGCTAGGTTTACACAGTCACATCTAAATCTACCCTCATTTTATTGATCATATTGTGCGAAAAAGTAACAGACAGATAGACAGAGTTACTTTCGTATTTATAATTTTAGTATAGATATTTTAAGTACACCTACTTATAAATATTATTCAATGGGTATTTATCACGTTTCTTTACCTAGTTTTCCCGACGTTTCGACAGGTTTACACACTGCCGTGGTCACGGGATGACGTGTTTATAATTATGTGTTCAGATCGCGTAAGTTTAAAAACATTTACACCTACCTACTTGTTATTAAATTAAGTATTATTGTCTAGCTAGATCAAGTAGCTACGTATTTCCTACATTATTTTACTATCCGCTTTATTTTAAAATATAAAGAAATTAGCACAACATAGCTTTATACCTATAAAAGCTTTATGTTTATTACGGATGTTTATCGGGTTAGCTACAAACCATATTTGTGTTGGAAGAACACCAACGTAAGCTAGGTATATGATATTCTACGAAAGAAATCAAGAAGATCCGTTCAATTTATGAAAAAAGGCAGAAAAACTAGGTATATATTTTTTACCTACCTACATCGAATCTCCATCCTAAAACCTTTTGCCTTTATACTTTAACACCTTAACTAACTTTTTTCCCTTTATTATCTTGTTTTACACTGCTCTTATTTTTGCCACGGGCATTTTAACATGTTTTCTACTTTTATTATTTTTCTCTTGATTCTATGGTTTTTTTTGTTTATGGTGCTTACACACTAGGGTGAATTATTAAATAAATAATTAATGTTGGACAATTCACACAGCATTATCAAGCCCCAAGATAAACAGACCTTGTGATAAGTAGGCCCGTGTGTCGTAAGAGGTGACCACGGGACTTGCACCGAAATCTTCCCCTATTCCTCTTAAAAATGACCTTTCGCAAGCAGAGACTACACTCAATTACATTGAGAGTAAAATCTCTCATCTTGAATCATATGATGACAAAAGCGGTATAAAGAAACTTGAAGCTTTTATGAATCATCTTTATTATCGACTTGAACGTTTAACAGCAACTCCTCCGTTAATTGAACTGTGTTCAAATTTAAGATCTCGCTTTTTCATACTCCAAAAACGATTTGACGGTTTAACTTCGAACTTAATTGAACCATCCGAAGTCCTGGAAATGGTGGAAGTTCACAACCCTATTCCTCAGGCTGAAACTAACCCTCCGTCGTTATTTATGCTACCTACCTCTCAAAATAATCAAACATTAGAACCATCAACTACTCCTAGCTGTTCTATGCCACACACTTTCGAAATGCTTCAAAATGCTAACACTTCGTCTAATTTCGCTAAAGAATTGAAAACATTTTCTTTTAATGGAAAATCATGTCCTAGATCATTTCTTCAAAAAATAGAAGAATTTCGGATTTCTAGAAACATCCCAGAAGCAATGCTTTGTAAACATGCCTTTGAAATTTTCACTGGAGATGCCCTTCATTGGTTTCGTTTCCAATATAATAGAAACCCTAGTTTAAAATGGAACGAAATTCATATTTTACTAATCAAGGATTTCGGAATCCACGATTATGATTACAAAATGCTAGAAGCCATAAGAAATAGAACTCAAGGAGTGACTGAGACTATTATTATTTACGTGTCTATTATGTTCGGAATGTTTACCCGCCTTTCAAAAAAACTTAGCGAGAACGAACAATTGGAAATCTTGCTACACAATATAAGACCTTGCTATTCAGTCTTTGTTGCCCTCAAAGATATCAAATCTATTGATTCTTTAATTTCAATTTGTCAAAATTACGAACGAATCTCGGAAAGAGATAAAAACTTTCACGAGCCTAGATGTGAAGACACTTCTTGTGCTGCGGAATTTACTTATCGCTCCTCGACTTCTAGATTCTCTCCAAACTTAAAAAACACTAACACAGTACAGTAATATAAACAATCACGTTCTTTTTCTCAAAACAATGAAAACGCTAACAATCTATACTGTTATCGCTGTCGTATAACTGGTCATTCTGTACAGAATTGTACTAAACCTAGATATCTAATTTGCTTTAAATGTGGCCGCAAGGGTGTAAAGATCAATGACTGTCCAAATTGTTCTCAAACTTATCAACAAAAAAACTAAATGATGACTTAAATAGTACTAAATCTAAAAATGATAAATTTGATCCTATTGATTGGAATAAGTGGTTAAATACTATCCGAAATTTTATGTTCTTTTCTGTTTCAACTTCTGTGTTTTATGATAGCGAGAAGGATTATAATAGACCTTTTATAAATGTGTCTATCAATAATTTACCTTTTTCTGGTTTGTTGGATAGTGGAAGTTGCATAACTATTTTAGGTAATAACTCTCATAAAGATATTAAAAAGTTAGGCTTCAAACTATTTAAGTCATCAACTCAAGTTATGGTTGCTAATAAACAAAAGACAATGTCTTCTGGTTATTTTATTTTACCAATAAGATTTAATAACCAGACACGTTTTATAAAAGCTTATATTTTTCCTGATATTTATCCTTCTTTGATTCTTGGATGGGACTTTTGGAAAGAATTCAAACTGTCTCCTAAAATACTTTCCCTAGAACTCAACCTTAAATGTAAAGATTTTACAACTTGTGCTATTGAAAATAAAATAACTTCTTTTGATCACCTTACAAATGATCAAATAGACATTTCTAAGGACATAATTCAACGTTTCAAAGATATTTCTTTTGAACAAACGGGTGAATTAGGTCGTACTAATTTAGTTTGTCATCGAATTAATACCGGTGATGCATTACCTATAAAACAACACTGTTATCGTCTCTCTCCTGAAAAACAAAAGGCTCTAATCAACGAAGTTGATAAAATGCTACAATTAAAAGTTATTGAAAAGTGTGAAAGTCCTTGGCTATCTCCTGTACTTATTACACCTAAAAAAGACGGAGAATGGCGTTTCTGCGTCGACAGTCGGAAATTAAATGCGATTACTCGTAAAGATGCTTACAGCCTTCCTTTTATATCAGAAATTTTAGATAATCTTAAAAATGCTAAATATTTGTCTAGTATTGATATTGCTAAAGCTTTTTGGGAAATTCCCTTACATCCTGACGACAGAGACAAGACTGGTTTCTATGTACCCGGTAGAGGAATGCATAGATTTACAGTAATGCCTTTTGGCTTAACTAATGCGCCTGCGACTCAACAGAGACTCATGGATAGTTTATTTACGCCAGACTTTGATAATAAAGTATTCTGTTATTTAGATGACATAATAATAATCAGTATGACGTTTGAAGAACATATTTCACTCCTACTGAAAGTCCATCAAAAACTTTCATTCGCAGGACTGACTATAAACTTTACAAAAAGTCAATTCTTTCGTAAGGAACTTAAATACCTTGGCTACATTGTAGATGAACAAGGTTTACATGCTGATCCTAGTAAAATTGAAGCAATTTTAGCTTATCCTGCTCCCACCTCTAAAAAAGAAGTAAGGAAATTTTTAGGTACATGTAGTTGGTTTCGCCGTTTTATACCTAATTTTAGTTCTATTGCTTCACCTCTCTGTAAATTAACTTCTTCTGGGAAAAATTCCCCTAAAAAGTTTATCTGGAATGATGATGCTGATTCTGCCTTTGCTAAACTAAAGGAGTGTTTAACTTCAACCCCAATTCTAACTTGCCCTGACTTTGACCTCCCATTTTCTGTTCACTGTGACGCTTCTAACTTTGGTATAGGTGCAATGTTGACTCAAGAACAAGACAATAAAGAATTGGTTATCGCATATATGAGTAGAACACTAAATAAACATGAGCAAAATTATTCAACTACTGAACGAGAAACTTTAGCGGTTATTACTGCACTTGAACATTGGCGTTGTTATCTTGACAATGGTAAACGTTTTACAGTTTACACTGATCATGCAGCATTAAAATGGTTCCAAAATCTGTCTAACCCTTCTGGAAGACTAGCACGATGGACTCTTCGTCTATCTTGTTTTAATCTTGATCTGAAACATAAAAAAGGTAAGGAAAATGTTGTTCCTGATCTTCTTTCACGTCATAAAATACCTGCTACTAACGTAATCGGTGGTGCTGGACCTATATCTGGAGACAATGTGTCTCAATTGGAACATTTTAATAAAATTTTTACTAATTGTCGCGATAACCCTGATGCATTTCCGAATTATAAAATTCTTGATTCTAAACTTTATCGTTACAACATCTCAACTGACTACCTTAACGAAGACTTTGCATGGAAGGAAGTTCCACCTCCTTCTGAGAGACTAAATCTTATTAAATCTTGTCATGGTGACTCAGTAAGTAGTCCTCACATTGGCATTTTTAAAACGTATAAGAAACTTTGCTTAAGATACTATTGGTCGGGAATGTTTAAAGATGTAGCAAAAGTCTGCTCCACTTGTGAGACATGCCTTTCTTATAAATATTCGAATCACTCACCTTATGGTCTTATGGGGAAACCAAAAATTTGCTCAAGACCTTTTCAAAACATTTCATTGGATCTAATGGGTCCCTTTCCTATGACTAGACAACGTAATCAATATATTCTCGTGATTACCTGTTCCTTTTCTAAATACTGTCTTATTTTTCCTATCAAACGCGCTACAGCTTCTAACATCATTCTGCATTTAGAAAACTCTGTATTTCTTATACATGGCGTTCCGCAAACTATTATAATGGATAATGGTTCTCAATTTCAGTCTAATGAGTTCCATAACTTTCTGAATAAATATAAAGTTCCTTTTATCTTTTATTCACCTAGATATTGCCCTCAAGTCAATCCCACGGAACGTTATAATAAAACAATTATCACCGCTCTATCACAGCTAGTCGGAGATGATCACCGATCATGGGATAAATTTTTGCATAAAATTCAATTTGCACTAAATGGTTCTGTAAACTTTACAACCGGTTTCTCCCCATCTTTTCTTGTCTTTGGTCGAGAGACAATATCTTGTGGATCATTCTATACTAACTGCTCTAACCTTGATAGCGTCATTTTCCTTCCTCGAGATATCTATGCCGCTAATTTAGGATTACTATCTGCCGTCTTCGATAAAGTACAAGTTGCATTACATACAGCACACGCAAGGAATGCTGCTCATTACAACACGAGACACAGTTTTAAAGAATTTAATGTAGGTGACACTGTTTGGCGTAAAAATTACGTTCAAAGTAATGCTGGTGCTTACTTCAGCGCCAAATTGGCCCCGAAGTACGTCAAAGCCACAGTTGTTGAGAAGCTTTCACCTCTTGTTTTTATCCTGGAAGATCCTAACGGATTGAGAGGCAAATGGCATATTAAAGATATAAAAACGTAATTTATGTCAGTTTTGTAAATGTTTTGTGTGTATTCTGTAAATTATTTTAGGTTATATTCTGTTTATTACTTCATTTTAACTAAACTCTCTCGGCATATTTTTAACACTTTTAGTTTTTAGTCATTAGTCATTCTTAACTTTTAAACTATCTCGAGGTATCTCTATCTTAACCTCGTTATTTCCTCTTAATGTCCTTGAGACCGAGATTAGTTTTCTCAATGAGCGGTACACAACTCACTAAATAAGCCTTTGTGTTGTTAACTTATTTAACTTTGTAAATATCTACTTTAATTTTAAGGTTTTCTAATCGGGTTTTCAAAAAGGTGCGGGTTACGACACCTAAATAAAAAAAAGAAGCCTACGTTATATCTTTTATATAACTCCTTGTGGAGTATGCGTCATTGAATGTGAACCATATCCCCTAAGCATGTTAGTAAGAATGATAGGAGTCGTGAAAGAAGAAGCTGTGAAAGATGTATGAAAGGTCAAGTTTGTTATTCCTAACCTTCAAAATTTTCAATGTAGTTGAAAATTTTCTGGGGTTGTGGGGGAAAATGTAATATTTTATTTCTGTTCTAGCTCTAATTTTGTATAACAATGTAAATATTACCTTCTATATCCAGTTTTTTATAACATCTGTCTGTAATTATTGTATCCATTTTGGTCTCTTTTTCTACTTTTTTCTTAAAATTCTTTGAAAATATTTGTTTGGTAAAGATTGTTGTGACATAAATGCCAATTTTGAAAATGTCAAAATTTGCTCCGATCTGAAGCAAAGAGGAAAGGTAACATAGGTTTTGGATGAAACCTCGTACGAAATTATAAAGAAAATCGTACAAATTTTGAAAAACGTACATTATTTTGAATTCTCAATTCTGGAACTACATTGGAACGGCGGAATATATATAAACAGTGCCAGAACGGTCAAGGATCAGTTTACCTCTGACTTCGCGACGAATATCTTCTAAAAGGCCATTTCCCGGGCCCAGCTGGCCCGGGAAACTCAAGAAAGCCCTTCAAACCTTCAAAAACCTAAACGGCAAAGTTCCAGACCTGGCGTAAAACTCAAGAAAGCCCTTCAAACCTTCAAAAACCTAAACGGCAAAGTTCCAGACCTGGCGTAGAGCTCCACCACCTGGTGTCGACCTCTACGCCCAGAAGAGCATCCATTTAACCTCAAAACCTTTAAAACGTCTCATCTCCTCAACCTGCAACGTCTCCAGCTTCACTCAAAACCTTCAACATCTCCTCAAACCTGTAACGTCTCCAGCTTAACTCGAAACCTTCGCATCAAAATTTTATAAAAGTCTGTAAATAAAAATTAAAATTGTACATAATTTCTAATATTCTTTAATTTGTTAGGATCTTTCTGCCTAGGAAAATTAGGTAGGAAGCTTCTCGAATAACTTGGTGTTACACAAAAGTGTAACATTACAGTGCATGGACCGCCATACGCCAGCGCAGCATTAAACCCCAATGTATTGCGCAGACGCAGATAATGCTGCGAGATAAGTTTAGATCTTTGCGCCTAACCACTGTTTATCGCAATCAACGGGTTCAGCACTAACTCAACTTAGGAACTTGAATCTGCACGCACACTCACTCACTGTGGTGTATGAGTGTCCTAGGTTAGTTAGATGTATAGATATAGATTGAGGAGTATCCAGCTAGGTTGGGCAGAGTTTGGAAAACTACGTCGAGTCTTCTCGTCATCCATACCGCAATGCTTGAAAACTAAAGCTTTCAATCAGTGCGTCCTACCCGTCATGACCATGGATCTGAGATGTGAACACTGATGGTAAGGCTGGTCCACCAGTTTAAAGTCGCCCAGCGAGCTATGGAGAGAGCTATGCATGGAGTTTCTCTGAAGGATAGAAACGAATACATCCGACAGAGAATCAAGTTTATCGACATAGCTCAAAGGATTAGCAAGCTGAAGTGGCAATGGGCTGGCCATATCTCGAGAGGAACAGACAACCGATGGGGTAAACGTGTTCTTGAGTGGAGACCGCGATTCGGCAAACGTAGTGTAGGACGCACTCCGACCAGGTGTGATGACGATTTGCGAAAGACTGCTGGCAGATGCTGGATGCGGCAAGATGAAGACAGCGTGTTATGGCGCTCATTAGGGGAGGCCTATGTCCAGCAGTGGACTACTATAGAATGTACGATTGTAGTAGAAAGACAAGATTATCCTTTTTACAACTTTAAGCTCCATAGTGAATTTAGAGAGAAATAGAAGATGTAGTGTTCAGGTGAGTACAGAGTACCTACTGACCGACGTTACGTGGCGTAATGTAACATGTTACACATCGAACGTTCGTCTATTCAAGACGGGAAAAGAAGGCGCTCTTAACGAGCAACGGTTACTTTAACTAAGCTGTTTTTCCTCCACCTTCATCATTCGTACCGCTGGGGTTTGGAACACACTCCCTGCTGCTGTTTTTCCGGTTAATTACAACCTGGGTCTCTTCAAGACAAGAGTAGGATAGGTACCTTCTAGACCTTCGTGATACATCGTCGGCCACATTTTCACTTTCCATCAGGTGGATGTTGTCAAACGAATGTCTATTGACTATAGTTACACCCTGTTTAAAGAGAGATTAAGATGTCGCAGCGCTGGATTCTCAATTTTGGGTTGAAGAAGGAAGAAGACAAATGTTATGCATGAAACACATTAGATTCGTCGGGTTTTCAAAAAATTATCTGATTCGAAGCGACGCGTGACCCGAGAGCTGGCGAGTATCTAGCACAGCGCATCAGCATTGCTTTGCTATACAGCGGGGCAATGCAGCCAGTGTCTTAGGCACGCTTCCAACTGGTATTGATATGGATGATATAGTTAAGCTGTAGATTATTTGCAACAGTTTGCAGATAGCTCTATAAAATCAAATAAAATTGTCTTATTTAAAAAAGATAAGACGAAATTACAATATTTTAAGTTAGATTCGTCTCCACTAACTACTAAGTTACGTTGGAGGAAACTGAAGCTAGTTAATAGAGTGGGGGACACAAGTATATTTATGCTTAAAGAGAACAAAACCCATGTTATTTAACTGTAAATCTATGTATGAAAAAGTAAGCACCGGAAATCCCTTAGTTTGATTTTATGGGTTTGTGCCATCGTTTTTATAAAGTCGATGGTTTGTGCCTTGTTATTGTTTATGCAAATATTAAAGTAACTGAGAGACACGTGGTTATCGTTATTAAAGTTATTATAAATCACGGCAGTTATAACACGATCAGTAATTATAGGCTACAAGTACGTTAGTACTTATTATAAATGCAGTCCACTTAGCTGTTTCAACTCGTTACGTTTATAACTTTAAATGCTTAGGTAATTAGAAAATTATTCACCCCAATAACATTTATTTAGAAAAATATTATCAAATTAATATAGTTATTTGCGTTGTTTAAAATGTATTTAATTATAATTACGGTGATTTATAAAATGCGAAGGGTAAGGCAATCAGACACTATTACTCTACCCACTTAAAACTTTAAAATTAATATAATGTAGGTTAAAATATAAATACCGATATAGTATTGCTTTATCACTAGGATAGGAATATAGGGAATAAAAATTAAAATAATCAGCTTTTTTTAAAGTCAAATGCATGCCTATTGCCTGCCTGGATCGAAAAACGACGTATAATTAAACATGAAAAACATAAAATTCTAGGAACAGATAATCTAAACGACACTATAAGATTAATTTTATGAATGCCATCCCATTAGAGCCGTGTTAATCTAAAACACCGTTGCATTGTAAAAACTCGTCACAATTTTCAGTTAAAAAACCTGCAACTAACTGTTAAGAGACACATCTTCGAACAGCGCCGCCACCTGTCACCAAAACATCCACTCCTGCGCATCCCTAGCCAACCCCTGACAATAACAACCGTGGAAAGCCGGAACAACTGTAAAATAAATCGAAAGGTGAAATTTCCATTTCAATATCTTCCTTCGTTCGTGTTTTATCTCAAGTTTTAGCTACATGTGACCGCCGTATTTGGTATCTTGTTTTTACCGTAGCCCCGTCCTTTTCTGTCGGACGTTGGTGACGAAAGTGTGTCTCACTCGGATGACGTCATCCAACGGTGGTTAATAGACTAGTTTGAGGCCTATGTTTGAGCTTGTGTCAATCAGATCGTAATCTGTGACCCTACGCCAGTTAGCTTTGTTCTAGACAAGTTTATAAGCTACAAATCAACGCACGTAGACGTTGTAAAGGTCACTTCTTAATTCGAGACTATCTTAACGTACATATTTCTCACAGTTGACTAGCTAGCCATAATATATTTAACAGATCATCGTAGTCTTTTTAAACTTGCAAGTCAACGTTTTAAATAAATGCATGTAAGTAAATATCAGCGCTCACATTAAGTAGGTAGGTTTGGTACGAGAGCAATAAGAAACCATTTTATAACCAGTTCTTTATCAATTAATCTACTTCAAGACTAACCGATTACCTAGTTTAAATAAATAAAACACCAAAAAAATGGCCAACACTACTTAGCATAGTCGCATAGGTGTATTAAATCAGCCGCGCGCGTCAGGCCCGCCTGAATTAGTGTTGTGCAGCTCGCGTGTCGTCAGCGGGTGTCGATATCGATATTTATCGATGTGACGCTGCGACTTATTGCCACCGATCGCCTGATAACGAGCCAATTTGTTAGCGGAGAGGCGCGTCGACAAAACTTTTGTTTGTTTTCTTGTAATGCAGCGTCGATGATGAGATTGTAGTACTTACAAGTTTTACAAGCTACTCTGTGAGCGCGTTTACACATCTTGTTTTAATATCGCATTTGCTGTTGCATGACGGTTAATACGGTTATTTCTGGCTTATGTTACTTTGTTGCGGCAGTTAATAAGTACTCTAACTAAACACATCGAGTTAACGCAATATAACACAATCACCAGGTGTCAACAAAGTTGTTAATATAAGTACCTAGTCTAAGAATAAATGTTTACTAACGTCGTTGTTTTAATGCATTTCGATCTTTAGAAAGTAACATAAGACAGTACATACTTACTGATTAAATAAATAAAAAAACACCTAATTGAAAATTATTTTTGTATTAAGACTTTTTACAATAGGTACACAAAAAGCTACTGGTTCACTTTATAAATTCAATCATCAACCAATTAGGTTTGAAAGGACAAAAAGCATTAAACTATTATTTTCTGTAATCGAATCGTATAAGAAGTTCATAGATAAGTAAAAGGATATCGCGTAGTTCGTTTTAAAATTCATATTTCCGCCGCAAAAAGTGTTATCGATAACTAGGCAGTTAGGCACATCACTAGCTGCCAGCGGGCTCGTTAGCTCGCGGTAATGTGTCGACATTTCTGTCGCCGAGGTAAGCCTGCCTTTCCATCAGATGAGCGAGGAAACTTAGCTGCGTAGAGCTAAGCTATAAAAAATGTATTATGTTGATTATTGTGCGTCTAATTATTGTATGCTCGATAACTTTTCCCAGCCCTTTTTACTTAAACTAGTTAATAATATAAAGGATGAATTGACTTATTAATTAAAAAGAGTCTTAAATCGGGTCTCTCCGGGATCGGGCCCTCAGGGGCTAACGCTTAATTTTAAGTAAAAAAAATTGGAGAAATGCGCTGACAGCTTTCCATCGTTAAAAAAGGTGCTTGTAGGTTTATACATTTATTTATCATCATCATCATCAGCCTATACCAGTCCACAGCTGGACATAGGCCTCCCCTAATGAGCGCCATAGCGCCCTTTATTTATATTAAATATTAATTTAATAACAATGAGACTAAAGGGTTCCGCCAGGAATTAGCACGCAAGGTGTAAAAATAAAGTAAAAAGGTACCCAGCGAACGGCGGCCAAGTGTGTCACCAAGCCTACACCAGCCAGAAAGCACACCTCGCTTACTGCTTAGCGACTTACTCAAGCGACTCGCTTAGTGGTCCTTCTACCTACAAGTACCTTTTTTTAACGATGGGAAGTTGTTAATAGAATAGAATAGAATTTATTTCGACACACCCATAAGTACATAATAGTACATTATGGTACAAGTGTGTAATGTTGGTAATTAACGCTCAGGCGCTATTGAGATCCGAGCCGTTAGGCGACGGTCTTAAGAGAACCGAGGACGATAATCATCTATACCTACACACGTGTGTCATACGACGTTTTTTTGTAAATAAAATAATCATTTTATTTAGTAGACAAAAAGTTTATTTAGTGTAGGTACTACACGATCTTTTTTGTATCGAAACTTTTTAAAGAACAAAGCAACTCAACCAATAAAATAAAAAAAAACCTATAACTCACTTGTACCTAATGAAAAAGTCACAGTTTGATTACAGATGTCATTATGTGCCTAATTGCGGTGAAATAAGAGCCATTTCATGAGCAAGTGTGTTGAAAAAACAATAAAAAAACTATACATACATAGCAGTTAGCGGTTTATAAACTAAATCACATAAATGTTAGGCGTCAGATCGAGTTTCACCTGTGTCAAAATATAGGTGTTGGCTCAGCATCTGCTGAGCGATTGACGCACAACGCTGTTTTTCAGCCAAAAGCCTTTATGTTTGCGCATTACTTCTACTTCTTCCTAACACAGGTATTTATTTTACTTAAAAGGGAATCTCAATCAAATACTTATATTATTGTACATGTTAAAGAAATAAATATTTTTGTATTTTTGTACTTCTAGCCTGAAGAGGACTACTAAGTAACGGAGTGTTAGCAGCTAGAGGCATACCAACAAAAAACCTATCGATAATTCTGGCAAGTGCAGATATTGATATTGATCTATTCATAACGTCAACCATCAAACTTAAACGACTATTATGTGATAAATTCTTTTCGGACCTTTCAACTGAAAGGTAGCTTGAGTCATGGTACTTTTTTTTTGTTTTATTCTAAGTGTGTGCAAGTGTCTATGAATTTTTTTAGTTTAGTTTATCTTTGTATCATGTTTGGTAATTTATGTTTTTTGTTTATTGTCGTCCATTACTACTGTATAATAAGTATATAAATGTATTTTGCTAGTAGTGGAAACTCTGTAAATAGCCCTCAGCTTAAGTAGGTACATGTATTCTCATGTGCTTACTAAAAATAGTCTTCTTAATTTGTAATTTTTCTAGCTGTAAGTTTTCCGAAAATTTGAAAATAAATAAATAAATAAATTCCGCTTTAAGTTGTGCGCTTTGGGTTCCCATCCCGTATGTTACGAGTACATTAATAGGTAGGTACCTACCTACGATGCTTTAAGAATCAAGGCTCAACCTGCCAAAAAGATTGATTACAGTTTGACACATTCGCCTGTGACGCGTTCTGAGTATTTTCTATGTATACCTAATAAAAAATATGTGTCTATGTAATGAGTATATCAGTATATTATGTTTATCAGTTATCTAGTAGGTACCCATAACACAAGCTCTGCTTAGCTTGAGGCTAGATGACGCTGTGAGGATTGTCCAGCATTATTATATTTTATATTTTTTTTTATCGCAGAATCGCCATTCTCTTAAAAGAAACCAACGTGTTTTGAAGATTCATCACATCATTTTGAAAACCATACTACTTGGACAGTAAATATAATATTACCGAGAAAATCCAAATCGGCAGCATTTAATTCATCCAAAAATATAACCACGCGCATCAATAACTGAATCATAATTAACACCGCTGTAGGTGCTAATTCAGGAGCACTGACACCGATCATAGCGATAGGGTCCTGACTGACATCATACATACTCATACACGTCTCATACATTTCGCGGTCTCATACATACATTTTGCAGATTATCAAGTTATGCTATCGTTTCGCGAAACATCGCACTTTTTACATTTTGATACAAATCGTTTATGACGAAATTCTGGTTTGAGATAAAATTTGATTTATGGGAGAGATGGAGCGTTTGAAGGATGTGTAGTTAAAATGACAGAATGTGTGAAAAAAACTTCATACGAATTCTGCGAGAAAAAGTCGCTATAGCTACTGATTGATCATTTTAGTTTAGGATTATAAATAACATAAATAAATAAATAATGCTGGACAATTCACACAGCATTATCTAGCCCCAAGCTAAGCAGAGCTTGTGTTATGGGTACTAGATAACTGATATACATAATATAATACAATACATTGATAGATATTTTTTATTATATATAGAAAACGACCAGAACACCCTGAACAAATGTCTGCAGATCGTACACACATTTGTCCTGAGGCGGGAATCGAGCCCGCAACCTTCTGCATCGCAGGCAGACCTTCACCCACCGCGCAACATCGGTCGTCATTATCTTAAGGGCCTATACAACCACATTTTTTGTGAAAAGGACAGACATAGGATTTCCCGTTCATTGAAGCGAGACAGGGCATAGCAACACAAGTTTTAACCCAAAAATCAAGTTTAAGCTTATTTATTTACTACTTATTAATTAGGACTTAATTTGAAAAACCGAAACATTTCAAATTTTCTTTATACTTAGTTCTATTAACATGATAATTCTCAAGATCTTAACTTTGATGATCGATAGAGTAAGTCCTGAACTTTACCATATGTAAATATCAAATACCATAGTTAAATATTTAGTGGTTTGGAAGATATTTAGTTGAGTTGATTTGAGGTATAGGCCCAAAAGGAATGTAAAAAATCTACGCGATCATTTTTGCCAAAATATATGAAGGTTTGCAAAAGTTCTTTTTACTCAAAATATCTAACTATGTATAGGAACTGATCCAGAAAGGTGAAGTTTATTCAAACTTTTTCCATAGTAAAGTTTATCTTTTGTGATGAAGGCTACCACGTGAGTCAAACAATTGAACCGCTAAGTACTTTTTGTCAGCTTACCGTACCAGGGCTTCTGTTTTGTATAAACTTCCCAAACAAACAAAAATGACCACAAATTTGCACCCAAGTTACCCCTGAAGCTATTCACGCAAAACTAAACTTTACTGCCCTTAAAACAACGGTAAATATTGTAAAAAGATCTGTAGTTACAACAAATGCTTTATTACAACGAGTTAAGGTTGTATTTATTAGTTTTACGGCCGTAAGTTTGCGATATGATAGCAGGTAGATTAATTATGAAGATGCATCTCAGACGCGCTGGTAAGTGGTAAGAGGTAACGGTCGGTTGACACTTAAATAACGCAAGATTAGCTTGAAACTCCGCAATTAATTATATTTAATTCTTTGAACAGGTAATGTGACACGGAGTGGGTCAATGTGAGTTTGTTGGTAGTGGCTGATTTGAGATGGAAGTTATCTACGTAGGTATCTAAGGTATCAGATAACCAGCTTAAAACGCTGGTGGTGGATACAATTAAACCCATAGCGTTCAGGGATAATTTGACGATACCATTTTCAGCTACACATTCGAAGTCCAGGGTAAGGTACATACACAGCAATTATATCGATTTGACGATTGAATGCTGTGCAAGAGCGGTGCGGTTTATGTGTGCGATAACCTTTAGTCTTGTGTACGTTTCCGAAAATAGTTTTTGACGAGACGTCTGGACCTGACTAGGTGCGAATATTGTTTTTTTTTGTTCCGATAAAGTGCGAACAAAGCTACACTTAGTACCGTACGTTTCGGAGAAATGTTTTTTACTAGACCTGATTATTTATGTTGCTATAAGATGCGAAAGAAGACACACTAATAAAAATACAACAACTTTATACATAAACACACCTATGTTAAAAATCAGACACACTTCTAAAATAGGTACCTAACCTACCTATTTCAGAAGTGTGTCTTGATTTTTTCTGATTGTATTGTTGTAATAAATAAGTGTATTTCTTTCTTCTTTCTATTAAGATTTTTCGGTGCGGGTTGGTGTGAGATTATTTTTTTGTGGTTTTTTAATATTTCTGCGTTCTATAAGCAATAAAACTAGCGAAAAAGTAATTTGCCGCAAATCGTAAATTATTTTCTATGAACTCATGATAAACCCGACTTCGATTCACTGGTTTTTTGGAGCATCTAAGAAAATACGAAATATTATGCTGTTGAAAAAAAAAAGATTTTTAGCACAAAGTTTCGGAAAAATTAAAAACCACAAAAAAAACTTGTATGGCAATCCGCGACGACCCAATTTCAATTTAAGGCTGTGTTCACCAAAAGATAATCGGACAATTATCAGCTTTGTTGATGAACTCTGACATTATAATATAAAACTTATGTCAAAAAAGTCAATTAAAATTTCATAACTCAAGTATTTTATAGACATTTCTAAGAAACGGGCACTGTTGGCAGAAACAGTGGCAAACCAGACACCATTTCCAGCATTATTTATTTATTTAATTACGAAGTTGATGAATAAGCTAAAAGAACATTTAGGTACGTGCAGACATATTAAGTTTTAGAAGTCAACACTCAGATTCCTTACTTTATTAACTTGAACCTCTACAATTTGAATTTCAACATCGCGTAATCGCACTACCGTTTAGCGTAGATTAATGTACCACTGGCTAGAACCGAGTGAATTCTCTGACTTGTACGGTAGAGTTGCCATAACTACCACTTCATAAGTAATGTCTGACCGGCTTTTCATATTATTTTTTAAGATTATTTTTATCTGTGTAGCAACACTTTATTTAAACCATTCTAAGTTAAGGTTTTTGTATACTTTCTTTTTTGTATCATTTTCTTCGTTTCTCACACTGATAAAATTTAAATCATCATCATCATCAGCCTATACCAGTCCACTGCTGGACATAGGCCTCCCCTAATGAGCGCCATAGCGATAATAGTAATATTTAAAATTTAAATATTACTATTCATCTATTGTTATGGATCAGTTGAGCTACGAATAGATTTTTTGCAACAGTCTGCAGTTTGCTCAATTGTTTCCATTGTAAATACTAGTTTTAATTTCATTCTATTATCTGATTGTAATTATCTTTGATATTAAAGATATATTATTGGTAAGTATTCATCTTCAGACTTTTAAAAACGTCTTATCGACAAGAGGTGGTAGTCAGACGCTGTACCTGCTGATTAAAAAGAACTAGATCTTCATTAATACAAAAAGATTGATAGTTTAACACTTTCTTTGCCCACGACGCTTATGTGATGAGTTTTGCTTAGTCCCATCAGAACAGACAATGGGCTGATGACTGATTTTCATTAACTACTCCGAAATGTATAAAGACATCTACTAAATACAAAACAAAACATATTTCTACAAAAAAAATGATTTTGTAGGAAAAATAAAACTATTAAAAATGTTATTTCAATTTCGCTCTAAAGCGCTACAATACTACTGGCATCTATGAAAATACGTCTATGACGTCACCGTTGCATGAACAGTGATGATACCATAGACATAGAATGATGATAGAAAATTACCATGCCATTGTCAAAGGACCGACAACGTAGTGTAGGACGTCCTCCGACCAGGTGGGATGACGATTTGCGAAAGACTGCTGGCAGATGCTGGATGCGGCAAGCTGAAGACAGGGCGCTATGGCGCTCATTAGGGGAGGCCTATACCCTGCAGACTGATATAGGCTGATGATGATGATGTCAAGGGAAGAAAGTCAGACCTTTACAATAGTTATTCAGTGCCCTTACATTATGTCATATTGTGACGGCATGACGTCACAGTTGTGTAATGCTCTGATTGGTGTTCAATGTGTCATGGCGGATCGCTGTATTTTGTCCAACCATATATTGAATACTTATAATTCACCTATGGATCAGTTAAAATTAGGTAAATACATAATTTTAGCGATTTTTAGTTACTGTTATCATCCCGAGACCGACGGTTGCACCGCGGACCGGTGACTGGACAGTGAATGAATACAAAATTTAGTATTCAGTGGCAAAAATTACATGATTAATTTTTTTACTTTATTAGATAAAATAAAATATTTTCCGGCTTTTTTTTAAACTGAGCCCATTTAAATAGCTTCTGGTAACAGCTAATAATTGCAATATTAATTGAAACACTCTGTCTCGCTCTTCATAAATCACTACAGTTTAGGCGGGGGCTTATGTAAGGACTAATTAGCTTTAGATTAAGACTGGTTCAAAACTACGTCTACGATAAAGTTACTACTACTACCGACTAGAAAATACGTTATGTCCGTATTTTTATAATTTAAAAATAATAATTATAATTTAATAAAAGAAACTGAAGACAGGGCGCTATGGCGCTCATTAGGGGAGGCCTATGTACAGCAGTGGACTGGTATAGGCTGATGATGATGATGATGAAAAGAAACTTTATAACCTTATTTTATGTCGCGCAAACCTAGACATATAAATCACCTAAATACCTTCTCAATCTTAGAATAGCCAAAAATAAATTTACGTGATTTTAAGATTTGTATCATGTTCCCAAACATTATTTTTAGTCTTATCATGTCAAATTGTATTATACTGTGGTATTATAATATCAAGTAGGTAGGTCAGAACAGAACGCATTCTAATGATGGGTTCTCTACAAAAAATATAAAAAATCTTACCTTATAAACTTTTTTATTTCTATTTTTCAGTTCCCGTTCCAAATCCTGTAGAAAAGGAAATTAGTGGTTAGTCAAGCAGAAAACGTTAATTTAAAGCAGTGCGAATTATTTGCGATCCATCCAAGTTAGAAACGAAAGAAAAGAAAGAAACAAGAGAAGAAGGGGTAAGCAAAAAAAAAGAAAAAGTGTTCCGAAGAATATTTATTTAACAATAAAACAAACACAGTCATAACACAAAACCTGGGGCCGAATTCTGCTAACCTATGATCTACTTCACTAGTGGTATTGTCGCAAAATAGTCCATAGATGAAAGGAGATCCCTAGATAGTGCGTGCAGTGCTGAACAGAGAGATTAATAGATTGGTTTTACCTTGACACTTTTGCCACGCTTCCATCTGTAGTTTCTTTCATCAAGATTAAAATGCCAAAATTTAGGACACATTTTGGCATTTTAATCTTGATGAAACGATACGATACCATTGTTATGGGAAAGCGATTAATTAAGTGGATTTCGGCCCCTGTAATGGACATAAATGTTGAAAAGAGCCAATGCTTATACATATGTATAGATGCACAGTAACCTAGAGGATATTGAACAGAGGGTTAACCAAAACCACTAATATTGTTACCATACATATGTACCAAACAAATATTACGAAGTTGCAATGAGACCTGAAATGCCATAACTTATACTCGTAACTATTATTACATTCATCATCATTATCAGGCTATGTTAGTCCACTGCTGGACATAGGCCAACCCTAATGAACGCCATAGCGCCCTGTCCTTAGTTTGACGTATCCAGCAACTGCCTGCAGTCTTCTGCAGGTCACCATCCCATCAGGCCGGAGGGCTCCCAACACTACGTTTACCGAGTCGTGTCTCCACTCAAGAACACGTTATTACGTTGTTATTACCTACTATATTTCAGCCAAATTTGATATAGGTACAATGTTGTCATTGTATCAATCTCTCCGTGCAAATATCACCGCACGCACAATCTATAGTTTCGTTTATCTATGGACGGTTGGCGACGGTACTATTGTAAAGCGATTGGTTAGCAGAATTTGGTCCCTGAACCCTCATGCGTAACTTAGTGCAATTAGAATAGTTCAGTAATGGCGGCGCTAGGCTTGACCTAAGGCAGGTATTGTGTCGGTATGTGATTACGAGATGTGGGTCGAGAAGTAGGTACTATTATACCAGTGGTCTAGGTACTACTTGAAAAAGTGAGAGTAGGTATGTCTGTCGGACAGTTTTACGTATAATAATAATGCTAGACAATTCACACAGCATTATCTAGCCCCAAGCTAAGCAGAGCTTGTGTTATGGGTACTAGATATGTGATACACATAATATAATACAGTAGGTACTTACCTAAAAAACATTTTTTATTTATAGACCACAACTGTTAAAATCATTTTTTATAAAAGTTTTTTACAAAATAAATTTATATTTTATAAGAAATTAAAAAAAAATACTAAGACTAATAATTATGGTATAACATAAAATTATTATTAGTGTAATATTGTATCTTAAGTTTTTTTTTTAAAGTTTTCTCATTCATGATCACTCCAATCCACAAAACTTCAAAAAATATGCTAAAAGAATTGACTATCGGGTTCATTTAACTTAACACAGAATTTTGATTTACAATTATCTCTGATATTTGCCTCGCTAGTGGATCGGACTTATCATGTATGACCTGTTATGTTTCCGTGACTTCTCCGAATAAACAATCAGAGTCAGAAAATTACAGCAATAACGTTCCAACATATATTTATCGGCAATCCTTTCGATTAATTAATAATATCGCTGAATCGAACAAGCGGATTAATGGAATTGATTCATGGCAAGTGTGTTGGTGTTCCTGAGAGATGAGGTTTATGGAACTTATGATGAAAATATATATAATATCACTATTACTTTGTAACCTAAGATGAATAAATGACTTATCAACGGCCTATATTAGTCCACAGCTAGACATAGGCCTCCCCTGATGAGCGCTATAGCAATCTGTTGCTTGCCGCATCCAGCATCGAAGGCGTCCTTCACTACGTTCTCCGAGTCGCGGTCTCCACTGCAGAACACCCCAGCAGTTGTCTGTTCTTCTTGAGATACCTATTTATTATTATTATTTATTTATTGAGCTAGTACAGAATTATGGCATGCCCACTGCCACTTCAGCTTCCTAATTCTTAGACTGACAGAGAACCAAGGTTATCGATAGTCGATAACCTTCAGTAGTTTTGGCATGAAGAGGTAATTCTGCAATTCTTTATTGTACACAAGAACTTATTTAATAGGTTATGGTACATAGGCGTGCTTAACCCTTAATAAGAGTTTTCTTCCAGCGAACCTTAGAGTTAGAGGAGAAGCGAAGGAACAGGTAAACGAAGTAACAAACATCCAAACTTCCGTACTTATAATATTAGTGTGATTAAATCATAGACAGAATTTTTCACACGATTAAACATAACTTAAATGTATTTAGGTATAGTTATAAAACTTCTCGGTTAAATCACCTATTAAACAAAATGCTAAATCAAAATTAATTCATCCATTTGAGAGCTGGATAGTTAGATGTATTCCCGTTGTCCCCATTGAATCTGTCCCCATTCAATGGGGACAACGGAACCTAATAAAAATAATTAAAATTTATGCCCGTTGTCCCCACTGACGGTTTACCTGTTAATGGGACATAGGTATAACTTTGGGAAGAACCCTTATAATACCACAGACATGCTCGGATGTTACAAATAATATTGAAAACAAATAATAATGCAACGAGGGTTGAAACTAGGGATATCCAAATAATCAGTGTTATGTTTTTGTATGAATGAAAGTTTCACTACAATTGGTAACAGTAACAATATTAGCTAGGATTAGTAACATAACGCGTGTAAAGAGCATGTGCTAACATTCCCATACAACACTTAGAGCCGTGGGCAGCGCGGGTCAGGAACCAGAACTTGGGCAATTGTGTGTCGTGGACGGGGTTAAACATTACTGCACCAAGAAACTAATTTACTCAATCGTTTTTATAATGGTGGATTTAGATTTCCCGACTTCGCTATTTGCTACGGGGGAGTCCATTAAATACGTGAGGCTTTGGAGGGGGAGGGGGATCGAGACAAATCTCACCTAATCTCACGTGGTCTCGACAACTACCACGTGTTTTTTTTACGAATTTTAGTAGGGTTGTTCGTTTTGTGTTGGTGCGATTTTCAATTTTGTAAAAGAAAATAGTTCACGATTTGCGGCAAATTGCGTTTTCGTTACTTTAATTCCTAGACAATGTTAAAAAAGTATTTCTTTGTTTTATTTAGTAACTATGATTTTAAATTTCTTTTTTTGAGCATAGATTACTTAACTTATTTAACTACATAAATAATACACCTTTTGAAAAAACTCACGGGGGAAGGGGACCCCTCCCCTTTCCCCGTTCGATATCTCACCATTTCCATTTCGGTTCAATTGAAGAATCGATAAAAAACACTGAAATTTATGGATTCCCCTTGTTTCATCCATTATTTGTCACATTGGCGTTATTTTTGCTGTGACGAAATACTTAATATCTTAGAATTTCACTTGAAGTTTCGAGATTGTTTTCGATTTGTATTTGTGAAGTTTCAAGAGCTTTGATGCAGTCAGTATAAATACGTTAATAATCCATGAATGGAATAATTATGAAAAAGGTGATTTAACGTGTTACTTTTTCTACATTATTTAAAAGTAACAGAAACCGAGTCAATTACTGTCAACGAACTACTTAAATCACAGTCCGATTTGTACTTGAGCTATAAACGTATGTAAAAGTAGCAGCCCACGGTGCATAAATAAGATTGCATGACTAAATTTAGAAAAAGCTGTCACTAGGTGATAAAACACGCCACACACATGCAATGACCGACCTTTTTAGATGTAAACCACTGACCTGGAATGAATAAAACAAAAAAATTAAACACGTATTATCATAATAATTCATAAAAAAATGGCATTAAAAAAATATCATTCAACAGATTGATCATCAATATAAAACTGCCAAGATTTTTTTAAATCGCTGGTAATAGAAAATGTTCAATTATAACATTTTTCCATAATAAAATCATGATATGACCCCGCAAAATTAATGATATATCTGCTAAAACATTATTCCAACGTTACATTTATCAAAGCAAGGCTTGCATCGATTACCTGTCGATCTAACAAGCGAACTAAGTATCGAATACTAGTTTTAATTATCATTCATTAATGTTAACGCGTATGTGCAAGGTACAGTGTTTTTTTTTGCTAAAAAGGCGTGGTAACAAGCCAACACGCATTACCCGGGAGATTTGCATAAGTCCGCATAACTATTGTTGTTTTCAGACAGGTGCGTAATACAATATAACTATAATTGTAATATAACTTTGGTATTTTTCCTATTTTGCAAATCAACCGGCCGTATTAAAACCCGTAAATATTTTTTTCTATAAATATGTGAGCGAATGTTATAGAATTTTTAATTGGTGTTTATACTGTTAAAGAATGTTGTAATAATGAAATTACATGCAGTTTTATTTATGGGAAGAGCATCTTGAATTCTTGGGATGTTTTATAAATTTTATTTAATATTATCAGTTGAATGGCTTCATTATGCATAATACCATCCAAAGACAGGATGATGGACGAATGTTGAACAACGTTTGGTCACCTTCCAAAAGATATTGTCCAATGTCCTTTAGTAGGTTTCACGTTGTGGTACAGCCTGCAGATTAAACCTTCTAAGATAAAAGTCATAAATAAAACGTTTCTCTGAAATAAATTATTTATGTTTCTTATGGGAAAGTAGTGACTAGGTACGTAAGAATCAATTTCAAAAATAAACTGTAAAGGCCAAACCACATTCGAAACGATATCAATTACGTTTTATTTTGGATTTTCCGTACATGACATAAGTTATGAGGAAAATGTTATCGATAACTACTGGTTTATAATTTGCAAAGAAATTTATAATAAAATTTAAAGCACGGTAGGTGTTTAGTAAAATTAGTCATTTAGTTATGATTTTCCTTTCCACAATTTGAGGAATCAAAGGATTACCATATATGGACGTCAATTGTGGTAATATTGCAAATTAGAAATGTAAATTTGTACATTTGATTACGTATCAATTATTTAATTTAAAGACGTCAATGACGTTTTAAAATTATCCAAAGCATAGGTATTAAAAGCCGTAAGGTACCTTTGAATTTGCACCACCCCAACTATTCACGTCGGTGTCGTAAGAGGCGACTAAGGGACATACACCGGGGGGCGGGCAGCAGCGCCTCTTGCAGAATAGATTTATCACCGAACTATGCTACTTAACCCGCATGCCCAGAGTGGGGGTTATGGGTATTACCCCCCCCCCCTCCCCACTCCCCCCTCATGAGATAAAAGCTAATAAGGCGACTATCAGGGGGAGGTTTGCGTTTAGCAGTGGACCATTACAGGCTGTTGAGGTTGTAGAGGTTGCCGTTGAGGTATTTAAACTAAAAAATAAAATGAATATTCTGACGGTACAGCACAATAAAGTGTCCACGTACATTTATCATCATAATAGTGACTATACACTGGACACAATGTTCTGACACATACACATGTACCTATATTGTGGGCCACTACAATAGAAATATGTAAGCTATAGGCTTTCATTTGGTCGGGGACAATCACAGCTGGGCATTACGAAGGGCATTCAAATATTGTGCTAGATATGACAATGGCAAAGTAAGCTAATGTTTTATTATTTTGTTTACAAGGGAAACGAGTAAAATTTGTTACGAATAAACTACTAAAATCCGACGCGTGACCCGAGAGCTGGTGAGTATCTGGCGCAGCGCATCAGCATTGCCATACAGCGGGGCAATGCAGCCAGTGTCTTGGATATGTATACTGTGGTCTCGAGCACGAGCGCGACTGCTATTGATATGGATCAATTGAGCTACCTGTAGATTGTTTGCAATTATTATATTTTCTATTATTTAACTATCGTTTTCTTTGACAAAGACTAAATAAAGTGTTTTCTGTCCTACTTGTACAAGATGAAATAGTAGAGTCTTGGTGTTATCATAGAACGCATGAATCATGGCATAGATGAACCATAGGTATAGCGACCAGTGATAAAACATGAAAAAGGGCACCCAACCAATAATGGGCTGACCATGAGAGTGACCATCCGAATAACAAAAAAACCGTTCAATCACCAGTGGTGTTGAAGCATTAGAAACTTAAAAAATAGAAAACTGAGGGTAGCTTCTGCGTGAGTAGCGTATAATATTCACTGCAGCTAACGACACAATCTGCTATTTGCTCCCGGGAACTGTTAACCCAATCAGTAGCTTCACACCTGTCAACGTTGGACATGTCAGGCCAAAAGTAGGTGCAGCAAAACATGTAAAATTGTTCAACAGTTTCATACCTATAGCAAAATCCACAACATGTAAAACCACTGAAACACGCAAACTCGAGATCTGCATATGCATAGACGAAACTACTTCCGGAAACAAAGTATTTCCACCCATTTATTTACAAATGTAAATAAACAACGGAAGTTTGAATTACACAATTATATTTACTTACATAGTTTCCTATGTACCTACTGTATCTACTTACAGACAGCGTCATAAATTGCAGACCAGGGCATGCACGAGAATTTTTGTCTAGGCACACTACACTACAGCGAATAATTGCGTCACTTCGTCATCGAATGCGTAAATTGTTTGAAATGCATTCCTTCAACTTTAATAATGTACGCAATGTATGTCGATGCGATGTCACTATTGTCTATTCTACCCTAGAGAACAATCCACGTGGTTGGCCTACTGGACATATAGGCCTACTCCGATAGTGCAATGGGCAATAAAACAATACAGGCTCTTTGAGAACTAGGGTTGGGGAAATACCTCCTTTCAATACACAACACGTATAATTATTCTATTTTAATATCATTTATTTATATTTAAAGATGTAATGGCACTGGTGCTATAGTGGCAGTGGGCTGGCCATATCTCGAGAAGAACCGACAAACCGCTGGGGTAAACGTGTCCTTGAGTTAAGACCGCAATTCGGCAAACATAGTGTAAGACGCCATCCGACCAGGTGAGATGACGATTTGCTTTAAACTGCTGGCAGATGCTGTTACGGCAAGCTGAAGACAGGGCGCTATGGCGCTCATTAGGGGAGGCCTATGTCCAGCAGTGGACTAATATAAACTGATGATGAAAGATAAAATGAGTGAGGAATGGTCTCACCCTTTCTACACGCGACAGGGTCAAAGAGAGGTAAGCATCTACTATGTAAATATGATCTTTTTAACCTCTGTACCTGGTGAATAGGGTGACCCATTTTTAAAAAGTGTGTCAATTAGACTCTATTGTGCTAATAAACGACTACAAAAAATATGATTTTTTATTTAATTTAAAAATGCCATTTTAAATAATTTTTTAAGTTGCGAGCGTAATTTGTCAAAAACGCTAGACGCAGTGGACGCCAAATTGCTGTGTGGTCATGATGTCAGTTGGATGTGTGGCACCTAAACAAATGCGCTGATGTTGTTGATGTCAATTGATACTTTTTAGTTTGCCTACACAGCCGTAGGTACGACACAATACCATTGCGCCTATTAATTCAAAGAGTGAACAGACACAAAAAATTTAAAACTTTGCATTGAAATTAAAAATCTATTTTGTAAACATCCGACTATTTTTGGCTAAGATATCTCAAAAATATACTTAAAGATTTTTCTCATATAGAGTAAAATACCCAATTTAGAACACCTCTTTCCTTTCGGGTCTGCTAAAAATTTACAAATTTTCACACATATACCAATAAATATTGCCTAAATTGAGTCTCAAAACACTTATATGTAGAGTATTCTGGTTTTCCACAAGTTTCTTGAAACTTTTCTTGGAACCCAATATTCACAACTTCGCCGCGAATTAACGCAAAAGCAATTTTTCGCATATCAGACAGTTAGCCATTACATCGTAAAATTTAAACACCGTTTTATATGTATCACCTTTCCGTCTCGTTTCTTTTCGACCAGTCAGAAAGAGATGTGGGAACCATAAAATTAAATTGGATATGATAATTGACAGTGGTCAAAGCCATGGTCAAAGTAAAGAGCGGTGTGGGTCGGACCCCGTGATTTTGGAATATGTCCTGAGGGGATTTCAGAGCTATTTGTTTAGTTCTCGCTCGATAATTTCAGTTATAAAGTGAGATCTTGGAAATAAATTTAGTGTCTCGCCTCTATCAGGAACAAGATCATAGTAATGAAGCGTTTCTTTTTTATAATTATTAATATTCACAAAGATAATTAAGACACAAGCATATTTGTCTGCGCCCAAGCAAGCATTTGCATTGATATTTCACTGGGTACGATTTGAAACTACATTTTGTACAGACGTGTGGCGACATTGGCGATAAGTACCTACCTATTTCACGTCACTATTTTTTCAGGTGATGGTAATACCAAGTTTTAACTTTTTAATGACCTCTTTATGACCATGACATGTATGCGATCCGGTCGAAACGTCGCGAAAATGAAACGTTTATAAATGAATACTGAAAACACTGATCTAAATAAATTTTTCAAGTAATTCTTACATCTACCAATGCTAGTAAGTTTACAAATGTTTATTGGTATAAGTCTTGTTGACCCCTTCACATGTTTCGATACAATCGATACCACTGTTTAGTCTTGCTAGGGCTCCATCCCCGACGTGTCACCGCAGAGTAATCGCTTCTCGGACGAGCACAGTGATTGATGCCCGATAACTGCCACTGTCCGATTATTGGCATTGAGAAAGCAATTTTTCGTACGCTTGCTCAATATTTCGACAAGCATCCATTATAACGCAATCTTTTAATTATTTACTCGAGAAACATTTTTTTACTTCTGTACGTATTCGCAAAAAATCCATGCGTAAAACGCGAAGTCATAACGCGCATTGCAAGCTTAAATAAACTCTCTGAATCCCATACTGCCACCGACGCACACGGTGAAGAGACAGCTCCTTGCTCCTTGACGCGACACACGACGACGTCCCTCCCTGGATCGCATTGAAAACGTAGTTAAGGTGAGTGTGGGTATAGCCGACCATTCGAATAAGGGCCCTGCTTTCAGCTCGCGTTTAAAGGACGTATCTTAGCACACAATAACTTTCTTGATAATAATATGTAATTAAAACGGTAATTACGACGACAGTTTGTGTTCGGTATTTTCGGGGGCGGTGATATTAATCACGGGTAGATAATTCGCGGACAATTTGCTTGGTTTATCAGTACGCAATTATACGAAACGCGCACGTTAATGGACGGTTGCGGAGTCGCTGCGGTCTGGGGGATAAGCGACAGCGATTTCAGGGCACTTAGGGCAGTATCCACATCTTCTAACCACGGCGGAGTTTGCAAGAGGATTAACATACAAATCATGCCTAACTCTTTAATTACCCACGACTTACATGTGGGCCGCATAGCAAAGGCTGGGAACTAACTCTGCAGTAAAAATAAAACCGGTCAAGTGCGAGTCGGACTACAAACGAAAGTTCCGTAACATTATCTATAAAAACAGGTTCAATGTATCGGAGCTCCCTTAAATATTTATTTTATTCTGTTTTAGTATTTGTTGTTATAGTGGCAATGTAAATACATCATCTGTGAAAATTCAACTGTCTAACTATAACGGTTCAAGAGATACAGCTCGGTGACAGACAGACGGACAACAGAGTCTTAGTTATAGGATCCCGTTTTACCCTTTGGGTACGGAATTGTGCGAAGTGTACCTAAGCTTTTACAATGACATCATACAATAATGGTGGTTGACGCCTTAGCTTACTTCACCATTGTTTAGGGTGGTGCACTGACCTTACAAATCCCGACAAAAGTGTTGTCTTTAAAAGTTTAAGTCGTAAGAGTTTGTTGAAAACATACAACAGTTTAAAAAGGTTAGGTGTAATCAACCGCGACTAACAATCTGTATTAAATACGTTAAAATACCCTTTCCGCTATCGTTCACGCCACGCCTACAAATGAAAACGCTTCCTTTTGTATCTTAAAGCACGCCCTATTCAACTCCTGCGCATCTTCGCATCTTCCGCGCTGTTATTACAGGCTGAGTTATTGCGTTGACACGTATAGTGTTGTCGAAAAAATATCACGCACAAAAGTGATAATTAACCGTGAAACTCGGTTTCCATGAAACCCGTGGAAAGTGGTTATGCAACGGCGCATCACTTCGATTTCTTAATTATTCCGTGAGAAGTTCCGAGTAGTGGGGTCGATACCCGGTTATAAGCAGGGTAATAAGTTCACGGTAAGTGTGCCTTACCGTGATGATAATTCACCAGATTGAATAAACCGTAAATATTTCGTTAAGTACATGTGTAGTGAGAAGCAAAAATTACAAGAGAAAAACACAATTAACGAGATCCATCGGAAATCGCTATCACTACGTAGTATAAAACAAAGTCGCTTTTCGCTGTCTGTCTGACCTGTCCCTATCTATGCTTAGATCTTTAAAACTACTCAACTCAAATTTTGATGCAATTTTTTTATAGGTAGAGTGTTTCAAGATGAATGTTTATATGTATAGTACATGCATGAATTATATGTTATAGACCTTCCTCTACCCGCCCCGGCTATTATTTTATTATACTACCCGTGCGAAGCAAGGGCGGGACGCTAGTTGTTTGAGTAAAAAATCTTGATGTGAATGATATCAACCTATTTTTAGAAAGGATATTGTTTCGAAACTTAATATTTATCAAATCGGTTTTAAAAACAACCTCCGAGTAGGTATGTCCATATTAGGAATAAATTTTTTTTAAATGCGAAAAAACCGACTTTTTTGACATTACACGGGGAGTGAAAACGAATGAATTGTTCTATACTTTATTTTTAAATCTTTTAAAATTAAATATTTATTAAAATTCTCACATTACCTAATACTAAAAGTTAATTTTCCTTTTTAAACAGGAAAAAAGTTGTACCTATAGAAACGGCTGCACAATGCACATATTGAAATGGGAAAATTGTAAAGTGAGGTCATGGTTGAAGCTTTTAAAACTATCATGGTTATTAACATTAAAGTCATTTAAAACGGGATATTTACCATGATTCGATTTTTGAATCGTTGAACTTTTTAGTGAAGTGCCGTGACGCGAATTTAATACCAGTGTGCGTGCGAATTAAACCGCGTTATGACATTCCGGGTTCCGCGAGTATTCTACGACAAGCGAGTGTTAAATTGTTACGAAAAATGATACGCTACAATAAAAGCCGGTTTTATTCGTTACAAGTGAATTTGTACAGTGCGCATTTGGAATGCAGTGAAGTGTTGTCACCAACGGATTTTGACGTATGTGATCGTATCACATATTTTCAAGCCCAACGCTCGAGAGAACTCAGTGTAGAAAAACAAAATCGTAAGTTCGAATCTTTGTGGAACAAATATAGGAGTGATGTCCCCTACCATGGTAATTTGTATCCACCGTACAAGACAGTTATCAATTTGTCAAGCAAGATTCTGAGCGACACGGCTGCCAAAGTGTTGGAAAAGGGTTTGAACTATGCCCCTACCACGATACGCATCCCTTATGAAAAAGTGATCGGGAATGTTGAGGAAGTTATTCGGTATAACAGGATACCAAATAGTGACGCAGAGTGTCTAAGACAAGACATCGCCAGCGTCCTTCGACATGCTAAGCCTCCAGAACCGAATATTACTAAAGAAGAGATAGTCGCGCTTAAGGAATTAAGGCAGGACGAAGACTTGCTAGTACTTAAAGCAGACAAAGGGAATGCCACAGTCGTGATGGACGTCACCGAATACGAAGATAAAATCCGAACTTTACTTAATGATGCTAATACCTACAAGCCCGTCAACTACAACCCAACTGCACGAACGCATCGCAGTACCCAGAAGTTGATTAAAGATTGTCAACACGCCCTTGGAGAAGAGGTGACCAAGTTTCTTTTACGGCCTAAGATCATCCAGCCGCCTAAGCTGTATGGCCTTCCTAAGGTGCACAAGCAGAATGCCCCGCTAAGACCGATTGTGAGTCAGATAGACTCACCTACTTATGAGTTGGCGAAGCATGTAGCAGCAGTGTTGCAAGCAACAGTGGGACGAACAATATCCTTTGTAAAAGACTCGCGACATTTTATACAGATATTGGAGCAGATAGAGGTAGATGATACTGATGTGATGGTCAGCTTTGACGTAGAATCACTTTTTACGAACGTCCCTCTAGAAGACTGTATGAAGGTTATCGCGTTGAGAATACAGGAAAACGGTATCCCTGCAGAGTACGCCAAGCTTCTACATCATATTCTCTCCACAAACTTCTTCATATACAGAGGGCAATACTATCTTCAAATTGACGGCGTAGCAATGGGAAGTCCAGTCGCCCCCGTAGTAGCCAACATTTGGATGGAGCATTTCGAGAGTGTGGCCATCTCGTCTGCCCCTGTACAAGTGAAGTTGTGGAAGAGGTATGTAGATGACGTTTACTGTATTGTAAAAGGAAGGACACAGGAGATTAAACTTCTACTGTCTCATCTCAATGGAGTACATAGTAAGATGAAATTCACTTACGAAATGGAGAATGATCGCCGTTTGGCATTTCTGGACGTGTTAGTACAGGTCGGTGATGATGGAAGCGTAGGCCACTCTGTCTACAGGAAGCCCACACACACAGACCGGTACCTCCATGCCGATTCACATCACCACCCTCGCCAGCTTAACTCGGTGGTAACATCTCTCACTAACCGCGCTTACGACCTATGCGATGATAGAAGCTTACAGGGTGAGTTGATCCACGTCAGAAATGTTTTAAATAAGAACGGCTATAAGTTACGTTCTTTGCCATCTCGTTACGGCACTGGCCATAAACTGCACAGGAGTACGGTGGAACGCAAACCAGCATTCTTGCCTTACATAAAAGGTGTGACGGATAAAGTTGCGAACATCCTGCAAAAATCCTCCATCAAAACCGTTTTCTCGCCGCTAAAAAAGATCGTACACTACCTGCGCACGCCTAAAGACACCTTCCCACTTGAGAAACCAGGGGTGTACAAGATCGACTGTAGCTGTGGAAGCTCTTATATAGGCCAAACGAAGCGCACTATTGCCTGCAGAGTCAAGGAGCACATACGAGCGGTTAAGAATCTGGCAACTGAGAAGTCTGCCATCGCGGAGCATCTTCTCGAGTCTGGCCCAAACCACTGGATCGAGCTACACAATCCACAAGTAATTTCAACAGAGCGTCATTACATACCAAGACTGGTACAGGAGGCCATTGAGATTACCAAACACAGAAACTTCAACCGAGAAGAAGGTTTCCAATTATCGGGAACCTAGAACCCTGTGGTGAGAATGTGTAAAAATCGAAGAAGTGGTGAACCAACCAAGCCGTGTGCAGATACCGTTAGTGTTGTGTGTCGTGATCGAATTGCGTTCGTAAATGAAACCGGTGGTAGTGGTAACTTTCGTAGAAAAAGACAAAGAATGAAGGTAGATCGATTTATCTGCCAATAAAAACCAACTCGCAGTGACTTTAGTTCTTCCGTGATCATGGCGCATGAAACTGTGCCGAAATATTGGAAAACTCAAAAATCGAATCATGGTAAATATCCCGTTTTAAATGACTTTAATGGTTGAAGCTAAATATAAATATAACCATATTTTAAAATCCGAACGCGATCAAATTTCGAACCATTTCTAACTGTCACAATGCGATTGGACATTTACTGTAACAAGGTTCCATTGCAGTTTGACAAAGCGTTTGACAGCGACGTTAATCTGCATGCGTATGCAGATAAACGTCGCAGTTGCCGGCTTAGAATTTGCTCCCCAACTCTTCCCGTGGATGTCGTAAGAGGCGACTAAGGGACATACACCGGGGGCGGGCAGCAGCGCCTCTTGCAGAATAGATCTACCACCGAACTGGGATCTCCAACCCGCCTGCCTAGGTTGGGGATTGTCGGCATTACCCCTATGACATAAAAGCCAATAAAGCGATTATCAGGGTGAGGCCTGTGTCCAGCAGTGGACCAATGTGGCTGTTGTGTATGCAGATTGTAACAGATGTTTTGCCGTAAAATATTTACTTGGACAAGGTTTGTCTCATTTTACGCGAGCTTCACCATCATCATCAACTTATACTAGTCCACAGCTGGGCATAACCCTCCCCTATTGAGCGCTATAGCGCCCTGTCTTCAGCTAGCCGCATCCAGCAGTCTGCAGCGAGGGTGTGGCGAGAAAGAAAAGAATTGTTAAATTTTGTATATTTTATAGCATATACTAATATAGGTTATGGCTAATCTTATACAAAAATATCCGTTGCAATAAAATTAGATTCTCGTGGCGTGCATTCTCGCCAATTCCCGGCGGGAGTCTAGAAACAGGCTTTAACCGTTTCTACGACAATCATTAAACCAGCGGGATGCAACAGGTGAGGTCCTAATATTTCAATAAATCGGCCAAGTGCGAGTCAGACTCATGCACGAAGCGTTGTGTATAGGTACTTCATTTTTAAACTTACTAAAATGAGATTGGTGACAAAGCGCGTAACCACAACCAATAAAAAAGGTAATCATTTATTATGATTTGTCGTGATAGATGCCCTATTTTACACAAATAATCAATATTAATTAATTTAAAGGTAAAAAAAATTACATGTAGGTCAAATCACGAATTATAAGATAATAATAAAAAAATATCATATTAAAAAAAATCTAAATAAAATCACAGACATTATTATTATTATTGGGACAAATATTTGTACGATCTGCAGGTTTGTTCCGGGTGTTCAGGTCGTTTTCTATATATAATAAAAAATATCTATCTATGTAATGTATTGTATTATTTATATCAGTTATCATCTAGGATCCATAACGCAAGCTCTGCTTAGCTTGGGGCTAGATAATGCTGTGAATTGTCCAACATTATTGTTTTATTTATATTAAGTCAATTATTAATGTAAAAAAAGATAAAACATAAAAATATTATAATTTTATTGTATTTTCCACACAACTTCTTCATTGTAGAACGCATTCTCTGCCGAGCCACGACCAGATGCCACGCAGCACGCTTTCAGTCTTCTTTTAAAGTATAAATTTGGATCGCCAGGTACCTACATAAATAGAGGCCTCTGATGGATAGACAGACCGCCGACGTTGTAGGTTGTTTATGGGGTCCAGTACCTCGTTGGTTGGACCCCTTCGTCTTAATACAGATCCCTAAAACCTAACATTCATCGCAGAAAATATAACTACTAAGCCTAACAATGACTCATACATAAAGGCTGGACGGTACAAAGAGTTTACTTAAACATCGCGAATTGTGTTTAATTGGAAACAGATGTATTATTTATTGTTCCATGTATGTTTTGTACTGGCATGTGATGTGTCCGCAGTTGGCATGCGTCGTGGGAGCGGCCTTATTGCATGCCTGAGCAGGGTTTCTATCCCAGGTTCACACGGCAATAAGATGATAGGAGAACGAAGCTGAACCGCAGGGTTCGAAGAAGTTGTGAGACTGAAGTTTGTGAACTCATAAATAAACCTTAAACAGTTATATAAATATAGTACCTACATGCATCCTCGTCCGTAAAATACTAAACCACTCCGTTCATACAAACCTATCGTACACTAGAGTTAAAGAAATTAGAAAACGTAGCTCACGCCGCGCCAGCTTTATTGTTCTACCGAGGTCACGCGCGAAATATGGAAAGACAAGGATACTCTGTGAAGGCGCACAGCTCTACAATAAACTACCCTCTCAAGTTAAAAATGTAACCTCATTCAATGTGTTTAAATCCAAACTAACCGAGCATATCATTAATGATGATTCACTTCTCGAAAAATAAACACATTGAACGAGTAAACTTTAAACGACCATAACCCATATGTAACCGAAATTCTTTGTAAAAACCCTGTTCTCAAGTAAGTGACATGTAATATTTGTCTTTTTGAGAATCAATGATTTAAAACATATAAATAATTTCTTGTTTTGATAAAACTAGAAATCGACTTCGAATCCGTTAATTTAACACTCTTTGCTGGACAAATTCTTATCCCTCGGGAATAAAATTAATGGGAATACCACGGGATAAATCCCTATCTATACAATAGCAAAAACATACGTACAGATCATGACCTACGGAGCTGAGACGTGGACACTCACGGTAGGGCTGGTCCACCAGTTTAAAGTCGCCCAGCGAGCTATGGAGAAAGCTATGCTCGGAGTTTCTCTGAAGGATAGGATTCGCAACGAATACATCCGACAGAGAACCAAGGTTATCGACATAGCTCAAAGGATTAGCAAGCTGAAGTGGCAGTGGGCTGGCCATAATTATATCGAGAAGAACCGACAACCGCTGGGGTAAACGTGTTCTTGAGTGGAGACCGCGACTCGGAAAACGTAGTGTAGGACGCCCTCCGACCAGGTGGGATGACGATTTGCGAAAGACTGCTGGCAGATGCTGGATGCGGCAAGCTGAAGACAGGGCGCTATGGCGCTCATTAGGGGAGGCCTATGTTCAGCAGTGGACTGGTATAGGCTGATGATGATGATGATGACGTACAGATTAATATAGGATCTCCGCCATTTTCCGAAGTAGGTAAATAAATAACAATTGATCAAATTCATTTATAACGGGATGTTTACCATGATTTGCTTTTCTAATTTTCCAATATTTCGGCACAGTCATGCATGCGCCATGAATATATCTCTTTTTTAACAATTTATATATATTTTTATACTAATGAAACTGGTGGTAGTGGTAACGTTCGTACTGTTCGTAGTAAGAGACTAAAAATGAGGGTAGACCGATATGGTATTATTGGCAGACGCCAATAAGAACTAAATCGCAGTGACTTACGTTATTCCGTGATTATGGCGCATGAAACTGTGCCGAAATATTGGAAAACCTAATCATGCTATATATCCTATTATCAATGACTTTATACGTAAATAACCACGATAGTTTCAAAAGTTTGCTATTGAATACCCGCCGATCTATCGAGACGAATCTCTTACACAATACATCCATTTTTCTTTGGTCTCAACCTATATCTGCAAATAATAGGTAGTTCCCCAAAAAGGGTCAACAAAGATTCCTATGATGGATCGGTTTTTATTTACTCTAACGAAAGTAAACAATAATAAACAACAACATTAAAATACCACGTAAACAGATAGAGCAATATTTTAGTACAATAATGATGTTAAGAAATCCCTTAACATAGAATATGCCCTTTAAAAAGCCGCTTTCTGTCTCATTGAAAGCAATTTTAATTATTGTTCAGCTTAATTAAATAGCGTTAACATATTCCCACTTATCCTATGGTCGACACTACATTCTTAAAGAGTCGCATATCCGACAGTATTTTATAGGCACATCGAGTACTGTACGCAAATATCATTCTTAGAGTAATAATGATAATGGCGCTTTTGATATGAACCATCATATATCGTAGGGTAAAAAATAGTATCTAGTAATTCCATTCATTTTCAGCATGATATCCTCCTAGCTGAATTTAGGCCACGGCAGCCAATCCCAACGGAGACTTGACTTGCCATATGTGCAAAACATACATATTTTAGTGTCCAAGTGTGTACATAAACATAGGTGCACTTTATTCAGCACAATGGTCACGACTCATTACAGGACATCATCTCTCGGGATGCTGATAGCGTTCACTAACCAAAGATACATCACCACCACCAGAATTTACACCCGCTATAGCCCACAGCTGAGTGTAGGCCCCAAAAGTTTGTATCATGCGGAGGACTACGCGGAAAACCAAAGCCGAAGTTTCTTATTCGTTTTCGTACATAACATAGCATTACAGAAACTTCGATTTTCGTATTTACGAGTACGGACCATGGAGTCTTTAAACTTTGAACATGACAGTAGAACCCTATGTTGTAGATCCTTTATCTCACTTTATTTATTAAATCGAGTAATATAATATTATAACACTTTCGATACCAAACTATTTCATTGAGTCGTCTATAACAAGTTAATAAGATGCCTATCCAACCCGTGGGCGGCTTTCGAAGTGCGATCGTAATCGGTGGTAATGCGACGTCTCACTTTCGGTGGGAATTACTTAACGATGGTAAATGGTAAAGGTTGTGATTGCAAGACTTGAGGTTTATAGGTCGCAGAGTATGGTGCTACCGGGTAGAGACGACTTTGGTAACACCTAAAAGAATCGCAAAAGTTTGAGAAATTCTAGAGACAAATTTTCGCAGTTCCTGGTTTCTATTGCCATACAGGGCGCTCATTAGGGGAGGACTATGTCCAGCAGTGGACTGGTAAAGGCTGATGATGATGATGATGATGATTGCCATACAGCGGGGCAATGCAGCCAGTGTCTTGGGCACGCTTCCAACTGGTATTGATATGGATCAGTTGAGCTACCTGTAGATTGTTTGCAACAGTCTGCAGTTAGCTTAATTGTTTCCATTGTAAATACTAGTTTTAATTTAATTCTATTATTTGATTGTAATTTTCTTTCTTATTAAAGACAATGGACATTATTTTGGTTTGATCGAATCAAGACTGGGGCAGAAACAACTCTTTACTGACTACAGAAGACTATTTCCAATGCACCTATAATTCTTTGAGTTCACCTTGCTCCAATGTCTCGCTTATACATATCAATAATCATAAAGTACGTGTTACGATTCTGCTCTATTTCTTATAAAAAATCACAAGTCACAGAAGTGGTTTGCGTGGGCTAGTAGATTGATAGGTGTTGTGGTTGTGACATATGACATGACATGCTGTCAATAAATGACTGATTTACGCAAGAATCGAAGATACAATCAATAGAGTTAATGGCCGTCTCTAGAATGTGCTAAATTCGAACGCCTTCACGTTTTTAACTCTCTCGGAATTTCCGGATATTAGAAAAATCTAGTATCGGTTCTGACGTTCCAAGCATCATACGCATATTCAAGTGTCTTTGTTTCCGCTGGCTTCGATAGATACGTCGAGATATGGAGTAGGATCCTGCTGTTAAAAGTATCAGGGAAGCCCATCGGGTCGTTTACCAAATTACCAGCCTCTGGTGCGGCGGTATTGACGAAAAGAGAGCCTATCTCCGCAAACTACTAGAGAGACAGTTCTGCACTGGCATCGACCTGATACCCAAAGAAAATCATTTTCTTTGCAGGTCAGAAAAATCGACCAAGAAACATAAAAAATATACATACCTACAGCGTCGGTAGAACGTCTACAGAACCTCCTCCTCTTCTATTTTTAGTCGGCTAATAATCAATTTTTAGCCTTAAAAATGATATGGTAATTTAGATTAACATAAACAGAAATATCAAACTAAATCAGGTTAGTAGGTACATGTTTTGTGTCATGTGATTATAAGATTTTGAAGATTTTCTAACAATTTTCAGCTTTTTCGTATCTTCAGATCATGACCAATCTAAACTACTCTTTACCTATGGACAGAAGTGTATTATAATAACAGTAATATGTCCGACTTAATAAAGACCATATTTTCTAAATTAAGTAGACAGTTCTACTGTCAACAGCTTAGATAAAGGTAACATAATTTATATTGCACGTTAATACCTATAAACAGCTAACATAAGAGAAATTGCTGCAAATCTGTTATGGCCACAAGTCACAACCAGATTTTCAAATGTTTTATTTTTATGACAAAAAGATATTTGATTCCCATGTAGTCGATCTATTTCGGTTTAAAGATATTTCACAGTCTTGGCTGGTGCTATGTAAAATACATAGCACCAGCCTATAAAAATACCATCTGTTTCTACTTGCTCATTCCTACGTTGCCTGAAATAAATGATTATTATTAATTCTTATCAACTTGCTGTATAAAACTTCTAGTCCAAGCACGCCCAACGAATTTTGTCAGTAAATGTATTAGCTAAAACATTTCTGTCTACCTACCATTTAATATTTGCAAATATCATTCATATTGTTATAAATAGACGTGATGGTATTGATTTTAAGTTTTTTTACTCAACCATCGTCTTTTGACCAAGCGCGAACTGCTATTTCTATGCCCAGAGACGATTCTAAACTCTTTTTATCGATTTACGTATAAGACCCAACCAATCGCATTCTTTTCTAACGACATAAAGCTAAATTCATCATCAAACCCCCTCGCCAAAATCGGGAATCCGCAAAAATATAATTTCTCTATTTCGTCGTTTTACAAGAACTTCAGCACGTGCCGACTCGTGTCTCACTTAAGAGTTTATGACTTATGTTATAGCAACCATATCAGATGAAGTACTTTCGGCAGATCGCATGTAGCGACCCTTGCTCCCACACGTGGGGTACGTGGAAGCAGGATCAGCGTCAACCAGTTTGGTATCAGCACTATCAACGATGAACATGCCAAATGTGACCCATTTTAACCTGATAGCTGGAGGTTAGCTGTGAGATTGGAAACCTGTTCTTAAAGCCTTTTAGCTGTACGTGGAAAAGAAATGTTTTTGTATTCTGTAATATATTTCGTGAACAAAAATGCTTTTAATTCTGAAAAATCTTCAATCACTTTTTAAATACCTACTACTTATTCATCCAGATATTATACGGGTACTAGACCTTTTTAAATGGCCTAAATGATAAATGTCAAAAGACGGAAAGAAAAAAGCTGTAAAACTTTTGTTATCTTTAATTCTTTCTAAAAACAGATAAAAGACCTTGTGTTTACCTTGACAACCAGGGTTGTACAACAACACAGTTGGAAGCTTTGAAACCTAATACATAGAAATATTTTTTAGGATCGCAAATTTACCCTGTATCAAACATAGTTTCGAATTTCATGCAAGATACATACTTCTTTACAGTTTGTTGCAGACTTTATATACAAAAATACTTGCAAAACTTTGGTTTCCACCCAAAGCCCCTTTTATTTCGACTTATTGTCAATGAAGGTTCCATATTCTTATTTCTCATCGTGAGCTCGTAAAACTTCAACTGTGGGGGTGTGAATCGTCAAGTACTTGCCGTTTTATGGCTTTGATGAAATACGGCGTCAGATCTGGTACTTACTCCTAATATTACAGCGAGGGATCGCCCCCGTGGTTTCAGATTTTGGTACAAATGGTTTCATGAATTTACCACGAGCAACGTAATAAAAAAACTGAGGTCTGGTCGAAGCGACGTGTGACCCGAGAACTGGTACCTATCTGGCGCAGCGCATCAGCATTTCCGTACAGCAGGGTAATACAGCCAGCGTCTTGGGCACGCTTCCGACTGGTAGGTATTGGTATAGATCAGTTGAGCTACCTGTAGAATGTTTGCAACAGTCTGCAGTTAGCTAATTTTTTTCAGTTTTTAATAGTTCTATTTTGTTTCTATTATTTGATTGTTAGGTATTCTCTTTGTTAATAAAAGATTATTTATAAATACGTGATGAATATAGTCACGTTTATCTTAGTCCTGTTAAATCACGAAATCTGATTATTCCGAGACATATTGTGATGTAAGGCTACAAATTTCTACATAAGTATTAAAATTCAACACATTTTTAAACTATCGTTGTTCACGCACTTCAAACATCAGGTAGATACCCTGATTTATGTTATTAAGTTTTGCCTAGGTATACATCAGAAATAAAAAATTATTCGATTGCATCTAATTCAGAAGTACCTAATTATAAAAAATCTCGGAACTTCAAGTATCTGGACGCAAATAAAGATAAATTGGAGTGGTTTAAAAAAGAATAGGCTGTAGCCGAACAAATAGATAAAATCGCAATTCGCGTTTATTGCGCAATGAATTGTAGCGTTTTATGTTAATAATGTAGCATGTGGGCCGGAATGTCGAAATACTGACTAATCTGGCCGTGGGCTGCCGGCGGAAAAAATGGCAATTTTAAATTATACACGCTGCCCACACCACAGATGCTTTAGCAGTTGTAAAACGTTGGTCGCACTGCGAAAATTTCTAATCAGGAAAAGCCAAGAGCTTTTTAGGGACATTTTTTAATTAAAGCATTTAAAGTCAAAATTAAAGCGTGCTTGCTTGGTTCATAAATGGGACATGCTGCAATGAGTATGTCAGGCATGCTGGTGATGGTGACAGATTTAAATAAATTTAGATAAAGCTTTTTTTACTGATATCACCCAGGGACTTGATTATGTAGTGAGGCACGCACGACCTCGCACCTGACTCACTGACACAATCGAATCTAAATCATAGTAAGACTTAAAACCTTCATAAAGTCTATTTCTCCCACAACTCGTTTTTGAGAGACAAAACTGCTACAGGCTGCCCACACTAATCGAATATGTTCTTTATTGTAACATCTACAGTTATAATTACTTCATTATTAATTGTAAATTAATATTGCTAGTCGGTTTCGCCTACGTGGTTTTATTGGCTCTTAAATATCCATGAAGAAGGTCATTAACAAACTGAGATTAGTATTACTTTTTTGCGATACAATTAACTCGTTTTATTAAAAGTTTGTCAGGATTAGAGCATTTATAAATAATTAACATCTTCTGGTTGGTTAAACAATGCTTCCTGGTCGAAAAATACTTTTACCATAACTGAAATAAAAACAATACTAAGGTTAGCTTTTTGCTTTATAGTAGGCTCACACTGGGCAAATTTTCGTGGAAATACTAAGGGATGAAGATTTTAATGTATGTGATGTTTATCATATTATTGTAGTGGCAAATAAATCATATGTCTAAATTATAAAAAATCATATTCCCAACATTACAGGCTAATTGTCATTTTAAAAGCAAATAAATTGCTTTTGAGTCAGACTTCGATTTTTTTAACACTCACTTCTCTTTTTTATCTAGAGTAGGTAAGTATTTAACGCAGGCACTAGCTTGTTAACTATTTGTTACTTTCTGATGGAAATTATAGCGATCCTTGCTAAGATACAATAACAACCAGAAACAGCAAGTAACTCCAGATTATCCGCAAAAACAATCCCTTGCAAGTTTACAGATAATATTTCAGATGAAACAAAGCTCATACAACTCCGGGACCGACAAAGCGGCATCGCAAATCTCATTTGCGGACCACAAACAGATAACTATCTCATTCTTTCAACAATGGAGTGCGCGTTCATAAACAGAGCCTAATTAGTAATATTCCATTGTGGTAGCAAACGTACAATACGATGGGAGTTATCTAGGGCGATAAGAAACCTTCCAGCGACAATTATCAGTCGATGACGGTTCCAGCTTTCTGCATCGCTTTCTTACCAACCATTGCTGGCCCAGTCTTTCCCTTTATCCTTAGGCTTGGAACTAAATCTTCAAGCTGCAGGTTTCTTTGAGATGGTGCAGCTTTTAGCTGTGTCGAGGTAGGATCGTGTGCTGCATACGTAATGGTCAATAGTGCTCGAACGTGTTCGGCATTGTTCCGCCCGGCGTAAATTGAATATGTTCGTTGAGGAAGATTAGAGGCTGCTGGAGCATGGAACTTGATTTATCTGAATACATATTTGCATTGATCTATCAGGAATGTTGATTAACTTATTACTATATTGAGAAGCAGCAATTACAATTATGGGTGTTCTTGAGTGGAGACCGCGACTCGGCAAACGTAGTGTACCTAGGACGCCCTCCGACCAGGTGGGATGACGATTTGCGAAAGACAAATGTCAAATATATACAAAACTATCAAATTCAAAGTACGAAATCAGCTTAGAAAACATTTAGTAGGAATCACACTCCGAACGAGTTTCCGAAAAGAAGGTTGCTAGAGAAAAGGGCTATAGATTATAAACATTTTTTTATCTTCTTCTATGTTTGTAAGTCTGTCAGTTTTTTTTCAAATTGTTTCAAATTGTAAAAGCTAGTTCTAATTTGTTTCTATTATTTGATTGTCAATTTCTTCTATTTGGTAGGTAGGTATCTTTTGTTTTCTTTGCTTATTATTCTGAATTCAAAAGCATAGAGGCCAGCCTCCATCATCCCTAGCATGGATTATTGTCTAGGGTAGAATAAAAAAAAATGACGTCACTTTGTCATAGAATGCGTAAGTCATTTGAAACGCCACTTAAAAATGTACACAATGTATGGCGATGCGATATCATTATTGCCTATTCCACCCTAGACAACAATCCCCGTGCTAGGGGGGCGTGTGTGTCAGATCCTATTACCGGAAATGCCTATTCGGTTTTGAACCCTATTGAACCTGAACCCACAAGTCTTACAGAAGCTATGCTTAATAATCAGTTCCTCAACTATTTATAATATAAACCGAAACGATCACACTAAATAATATTTATCCATCACCGAGCTAACCTAGAATTTCTCCTGACGCGAACTAATTCGAAGTTTATGCAAAGTACACTCGGGGTAATTGATACATGCGCAATGGCAAGCGAGAATGCTAAGCGTCTTTTAATTTCCGTAAAATTGTTTTGTTGATGACTGTACAGGTGTGTAAACTTACACTTTACGAAAGGTGTTTGAGGTTGAGAAGTTTAGTTTTTTATTTAATAAAATATTTATTACATAGGAGTAAATATACTCATTAGCTGCACAGTAGTTATGGCGGCATTAAGATTATTTTATTTTTATAAATACAGAGAAAATACCTATAAAGGGCCTTTAAATAATTTGTTTAGTTTCTTGTTTACTTAAATAAATAAATGGGGGAAATGAAGATAATTTCTTTGGGTTTTAAAGCACACTTAGCTTAGTTACAACTCAAAGATAATTTTTTTGAGTTTTAACGCACACTTAGCTTAGTTACAACTCAAAGATAATTTATTTGAGTTTTAACGCACACTTAGCTTAGTATAGTTTCCAACCGCCAAACCGTTGCATAGACGACATCACACACACGGCACGGAAGCCAGGACTGGATGAAACAGGCCCAAGATCGCGAGGAGTGGAAAATAAGGGACGAGGACGTTCATCCAAGACTGATTCACGAAAATCCAAAATGATTTTATGATGATGAATATAGTGTATATATTATCATCATATGAGAGTAAATTGGCGCGGATAGCTATACCAATGTCTGTACCTATAATTGAAAAGAATAGCTTTAGGCTGCCATTTCACCAGAGATTTGCTACGTTGCGATGTTTCCAGACGACCAATAGGTTCGTTTGTTTATAACGTCATTTTTGTCAGCCATGAAAATGACGCGATAATGGAGCGATGTTATTGGTCGGCTGGAAACATAGCCACGTAGCCATCTCTGGTGGAAAGGCAGTCTAAAGTAAGCCATAGGTTAAAAATAAATAAACAAGTAATGCTGGAAAATTCACACATCATTATCTAGCCCCAAGCTAAGCATCTGCTTATGGGTAGTAGATAACTGATATACATAATATAATACAATACATAGATAGATATTTTTTTATTATACATAGAAAACGACTAGAACACCCTGAACAAATGTCTGCAGATAGTACCAACATTTGTCCCGAGGCGGGAATCGAACCCGCAACCTCCTGCGTCGCAGGCAGACCTTCGCTCACCGCGCCACAGAGGCCGTCAACTTAACCGGTTAACCATAAACAAGAACGACTGCTAATATTGGAACCTTCTCACAAAATTAAGTAAAGGTTAAAAGCACACTATCCACAGTAATTCAAGTCATATAGTAGCTTTGTGACATTAAGACCAAACTTAGTTCTATTCTAACTACGATTTATTGATTGAACAATAATAACCATACTCACAATTATGACAGTTTCGTAATTTTTTAGTACCAAAAACGGTTGTGAATATTATTTTTTTAAAGAAATACTTATACGAGATAGTTTTATGCGAGGTGTTATTTTCCAAAGCATGAAAGCTAAGATCGTTGCTTTATGGTTTTGTTCTTCTATAAATACCTATGACCTAAAATTATGGCTCAAGACTCTAAGTCTAAAGGATCAGACAAAAGGGCAGTGACTGAAATCGAATGATGACGATGAATGACTTATAGGCATTCTGATGACGGAAGAAGTCATCCTAACCACAAAACGAATAGGTCAAGTTATGCAATCTACAATGTCTTTCACAGCCGTCAAGCTGCTGGTTTATGAAGCACAGAGAGGCGCAGGCCACCCCAACTCATGTAAATATGTATGAGAGGGTAGCACTGACATGGAATTGAATCATACTGTAGCAAACAAGATCGTTACTAAGCAAAGTAACGCGGTGTTGCCAGCTCTGGAGGTTAGTGGTGGAATCTAACCAAATCGTTTTGATGAGTTATTATTTGTAACCTGATACCTACGAATAGTGTAAAGAACTCATAAAATTGTTAAAGGGGCAAGGGAAATTTGAGTTTTCAAAGGCTTTTGGTGGAGGGAGACTAGGACGCGTAAACGAATATAAAAATATGTTTAGTTCTTTTTTAGGGTTCCGTACCTCAAAAGGAAAAAAAAACTTTGTTGTCCGTCTTTTAACCATCATTTTCTTAGAAACGCGTATCATGAGGTATGGAGTTGAAAACTTGAAATTCACATTATGATGTGAATTTCTAAAAACCGTTTTTTTATATTCTTTATGTAATTACAACTAACCAAAAACCAAATTACATTTTTATTGTTAGCTGTGTGTCTGAGTCGATTTCTTTGCTTACGAGTACAAGTTTGTACGGAACCCTTGATGCGAAAGTTCAACGTGCACTTAAAAATTTATTTAGGTTCGTCAACGATTTCAGGTAATCTAGCAATTCCTAGCTCTTAGCTGGCAGCACCGGCACAGAATATGACCAGCATATAGCTAGGAGTTCAACGAGTATGCAAAGTCGCCGGTTTGAATGCTGGCTTGTAGCTTAATAAGAGCCATTGTTATTTGTGTGGGTTCCGCACAATTTAGTTGTCCGTCCTAGTCGCGATTAGAATTTTATGAAGGTAAATTTTATGCAGAGGAGGAATTAAACATTAAAACATAAGTAAAGGGGTAAAAGTACTTCTAAGTTACCTTTTCCTTTTCCCTCTTTAATGCGGGTCGGCCGGCACACGCACATGTAATTTCCTTTCAAAAACTTTCATCAGTCGACGTATGCTGACAGCACTCACTCCTCCTCCCCCAATACCCATGTCACATATTTCAAACAATGCATCCATCTTTGTCCCGACACTTCTTCTAAGTAATGAATATTTTGATCAGAAAACTTTTGATACCTTTACCACACTTCACACTATATGTATAATATAAATGCTATGTGAATGGATAGCTTGCCGTGTGTTGCCATCTTAAATTTTGCACCACCTCAACTCTTCCCGTGGATGTCGTAAGAGGCGACTAGGAGGGACATACACCGGGGGTGGGCAGTAGCGCCTATTGCAGAATAGATCTACCATTGAACTGCGATCCCCAACCCGCATGCCCAGGGTGGGGATTATGGGCAGCACCCCCGTGAGATAAAAGCCAATAAGGCTAATATAGGAACTGGGGGAGGCCTGCGTCCAGCAGTAGACTGGTGAGGCGAGATGGATGGATGTTTGTTACTTTTCCCGCCAAATCTACGGGAAGGATTGGCCTGAATTGTTGTAGGCCTTGATCAGCAATAACTTATAGGCTACATTAACCAGTTCCCATGGTTGGTCTCTTTATTGACTTTAAAACTAAATAGGCAGGTAACAAATCGTAAGTTAAATGTTACGTAGGATAATTTTTTATGAGGTACTCTTAAAGTTAAGTTACTCAAGTAAAAAAATATCGCTGTTAAAATAGTCACGATGAACTCAATGTAGCATTTGAGTTTGATAACGACTGAAAAACCACCAAGAAAAATGAGTCGCGTGAAAAAAATTACCTTGCTTGAACATCATTGTAATAAAAATGTCCTGACATTGGACCCCGCTTGTTTTTGTCGCATTTAATACAATGAGGATACGATCACTTATATAACATCTCTGGCATTGATTTATGTACTGGGTTATTATAAAGGCGATGGTACACTTGGCAGAAATCAGTTGCCCACAATGTAGTTCGATGAAATTAAAGGCACATGGAGAAACACGACCATTACCTTACAGAGACTAAGGTTCAAAGTCTCGAACTGAACACCGCCGCAAGGTCGCTTGTCTCTCGATCTTTTATAGGATACATTTTGGAGAATGCTCACACTTCACAGGACCTACATGACCTGATTCCACTATCCCCCTTCCAATCCAGAACAAGCAGACGCACAGCGCATTACCACCCGTACTTGGTCGATATACTGACCACTCGCACTAAGCTGTTTTTCCTCTACCTTCATCATTCGTACCGCTGGGGTTTTGAACACGCTCCTGCTGCTGTTTTTCCGTTTAACCACAATCTGGGTCTCTTCAAGTCAATAGTGAATAGGTAACTAGAGGGTCGGCCACATCTTTGATTTTTACGAAATAAAGTGAGCGGTTCCTATTGTATAATATCTCGTACACGTTTAGCAGAAACATTTAGCGAGGATATCCACCTCGGTAAACCTATTCTAGGTTCACCGAGGTGGATGTCCTCGCTAAATATCGGAGAGAAAAAATAATTGTCTAGTCCTTTTCGATTACAAAAGGTGATGTGAACGCTGAAACGAATCTGTCAATCGCCGAAAGTTATTTTTTTACTTGGACTCTGTTAAAATCAGATTAATTTATATTTAATAAGAGTATATAAAATGTAGGTTTTGTTTATTATTTAATTTTGTAAAACGCCACTTATGTGATTGGTGTTGCGAGTAGCGCTGCACTAACCATCCTGGCACCGCTGAAAACCAGCGCTGCTGTGGTACTTGTGCTATAAGGAGCATGAAGCTGAGCCGGTGACCGTTTTGTGTTTTAATTTGCAATTTAGTTCAAAAAAGCAACATATGTGTCAAAAAATCTGCTCTATTCTATTTAAAGTCCTGCTCCGGTACTTCAAGGAGCTGAGCTAGTTAGGGCCTGGTTATAGGCAAGGAAAACGCGCCCATGCGAGATATCAGTTCAGATCCCAGTTCCCCCACTTAGAATAAAAATAATGTAAATATCAGTTAAGACCCATCCAAGATAAAAAAAATGTAAAGTGAAGAAGCCAAATGAGGTTCAGGTGTGCACCACCCCCAACTCTCATGACTAATAGCCACCCATCACATTCGCAGAGCCACAATACTCAATCGCATAATCTATAGTTACTTTGACTCAATGTCCACCATTTAGTGCTTTTTACAGACTCTTCATGTCATAATACAAGTGAAATGTGACCTATTATAGAAACATGAGGCGAAATATTTATTGGTTTGATGATTGAGCGACGATACCTGCTCATAGTGATCGAGGGGGAAAAAGTCTTCGTAAATACTGAAGCGAAATTATGAAAAGGAATTTTGTAGTAAGTATATTGCGAATTAGTGCTTTCTTAACAAAGTAAATTACAATCAAGTAATAGAATTAAATTAAAACTAGTAGGTACCTATATCCAATTGAAACAATTGAGCTAACTGCAGACTGTTGCAAACAATCTACAGGTAGCTCAACTGATCCATGTCAATACCAGTCGAAAGCGTGTCCAAGACACTGGCTGCATTGCCCCGCTGTATAGCAATGCTGATGCGCTGTGTAAGATACTCACCGCTCTTGGGTCACGCGTCGCTTCGACCAAACGCTCAGATAGTTTTTTGCAAATTATAAACATTTTGGATATAAAATGGGGTGCGGTACGATAGAAACATTCAGGAGTTATTAGTTAAAAAAAGGGGGCAGGCGCTCTAGTTAATTTTGAATTGAATAGTACAAATCGTGGTGCTTGTAAGAGAGGAAGCAAACGGCAACGATGCTAAAATCTAGGAAGTTTGTTTAGATTAGACGTAGAAGAAATGAAGCTATCGAGACATCCTAAATACTAAATAATTAATTTATTTTATAGAAAAACTAAATACTGTATGTAACTATCTGCGTCAATTTCAGATAACTTAAGACATACTGATGTTATCTAAAATTACCTAGATTTTCAACACCTCTCATAATAAATAAATATTTAAATTAAATTCATTTATTAAATCAGACAACATTGAGTCCATTTTATTGTTAGTGAGCTGCCTTAAAAACTATGTTAAAACACAAGGAAATTACAACACATAAACATTACAACATGAAGGTGTAAGGACTACTACACTCCTAATAAATGATTTCCGTACCTTTCGTAATTTAAATTATGCGATGTGTAAGTAATTTGTTCCTGTTTCTTGTATTAATATTGTGAATATCACAGTTTTTTAAAAAGCTTTCTAAAATCTCCAACTAGCTACATATAATTATGTCAGCTGCATGTTCCCAAAGCAAAATACCATAAGACAGCAGTGGACGCCCTTTCGGTATATTGTAAGAACATATCAATCTCGCGTAGCGTACGCTCCGATTCCAAGGCAATGGACGCGCAACTTAACGATGATGAGTCAAACAATGGACCTGAAAAAAAGAAAAAATCTCACACTGTCGCGACCTCGAAAAACCTTATTATCGATACACAATCGATCAAGATTCGACCGTTTCGATTATAGGTAATTTCACCAGCGAAAAACCTCCTGCATTCTCCTGTAATGAAATGACAATTACGTGAAGCCACAGAATAAATACTACAGTTAACTATCATACAATATTCACTAAGAATGTTTAATTCAGACTTTCGCTGGGTAATTATATCGATACTCAGAAGAAGCCAGTCAAAAGTTAAAGAAAACCACCTGCGGTTTTGGGATATGCTCTAGCTTATATTTTATATTCTAGTGCATCAGAATAACAGCTACTTTATATAAGCAGCAGAATTGAAGTGACAGGGGTTTCATGATGTGAGATTTCGAAGACATTACGGAACTTTTGGAAGGACGGGTACTATAGGTCTTCGAGACTGAATCGATACGAGAACTCGAGTTTCGATCGAATATCGCTTGAAAAAACCTGACCTAGGGAACTAAAAGATTAGCTTTGGCAAGCCACCAGAGCTTGTTAGATGAGTAGGTAATGTTAATACCTAAACGTAGAAATGACTGTTAAAATAAAGCAGCGCTTTGAAGCAAAGCTTTGTATCTAAAAATAAAACATTCTTCGACTTTAACGAAAAGCTTTTGAAACAATCCACATCAAAGCTTTACTTAAAATACAAGCAATTTTTTCGTTTCACAAATACTTTTTGCTACGTTGGTAGGAGTTTGCGCGTTTATCGCAAGGGAGACGTTCGATTGTTTTATAAATAAAGCCTTAGCAAAAAATACTATCGATCAATCGTTCGAAAGGCAAGTGATGGGCACCGATAACGAACTTACAGAGAACCTTCCACCTTATAACAAACTACATACGTCTTACAATCCAATACCAGATGAACTATTGTAATAGTCTCTCAGGACTTTTTGCTGATGCATTGTAGATCATACAGTTGAGGAGGACGGTTACTTTTCGTCGAGCAGTTTACTGAAGAAGACACGTCATCTTCATGCGTACGATCGTAGAGACGGTACTCCTGTCCAAACATTTTATACTTTCAAATACTATCTCTAGTGATGATCTGAAATGCTTATCTCTGATCTGCTTATGGTTCTTAGATCTTTATTAATGCGGTCCTGATTTTGATGTGAGTTCGACGTAAAATTATGCTATTGTTGGGTGGTGGTCACTTTATTTCAGATTGTCGGAGCGCTGATGTATTTATTGGTGATGGATATAGATAGTGATCAGATTATATTCAATTTTGATGCCAAATTCTGAAATGATGAGAACGTAGGCCCTTAGCGCAAGGTGTCATAAACACTCAATGCTATAGGCAAGTAGATGATCCAAAGGCTTCTACACTTCTATACCTTCTGAAAGCTAACTAAATGAAGATCAGTTTATTTTCTGTTCCATTTTATCCAAGCTTATTTGGGACAGAACATCAGCACAGTATGAGTGATGATGTGTACCTGAGCGCAAATAACAGAGAAAAGTAGGGTGACTCATAAAATCATATCAAGTCGATTCAGAGGATTTTTCATTTGTTTTTGAAACGGTACAGCAGCGCCTCAATCATGCTTGTGTGAAACGAAAATTTACATTCAAAAATTTAACGGTTACCGGTATCTCAACCTTACCTTTCCGATTCAGGGGTCAGCAATTACAGTGGGTCATTCTATACATTCTAAGGTTAGAGGAGGGGTTGAAATTCAATGTATTTTTCAAGTAAACATAGTTATTTAAAGCACTAGTACTTCAGAAAGACAATACTGATAAAACACTAACAGGCTCACAAGAGGCAGTTCAGTGAAATCGAATGAGTGGAGCAAAATTGCTAAAACAACAACATTTGTCACGGCTTGTTTTTGTGTCGCCCACGGCATGCGCATGTGGAAGTAATGTGGGGTATGCCACAATGTATAAGGTACAGGGGATCTTATAAATCCCGAATCGTCATCATCATCATCAACAGTTCGCTACTGTGGACATGATACGACATTTCTGCAAATATCTGGTGGTGATTGTGCCTTTAAAAGGACAGACGTAATAGTTGATAGTGTCGCAGCGTAAGAACCGCTTCTAACTCAATCCGTGGATGCTGTAAAAGTCGTCAATTGGATCTTACAGGGCCGGCAGGGCAGCATCTTTCTTCTGTGTTTTTTAATACCTCTACTGAGATTATGCCAATCTACATATAGTGAACGTGTGTATGATGAGGAGGAATGGTGGATGGATGACTTTATTTCTACTGTATATATAAATCACAATTAAGTAAATAATAAGACTGGGGAAAAGGGTTATGGAAGATAGATAGATATATAATGCTTTATTTCATAGCCCATTAACAATGAAAACATAAATTACATTAAAAGAATGAAAATGAAGGAAGATGCCTTTCCTTTGATGGTCATGGGCTGAAGAAGGCGAAACAACGCTCAGTATAGGATGATCCTTAGTGTTCTTTTAATGCAAACACGGTAGTTAACCCGCTGACGTTTTGTAATGAAGACAAGACAAACGTAATGTCATTAATTAGAAAAGATATATTTTTTGAACTATATGATAATTTAAATTCGTATATATGTACTTGAAGGTCTTGAAAACCCAGGAGTGAGAGTGCAACAGTGTGCTTCACCCCACGGAAAATAGAAAACCCAAAAAACCTAATCTTAATAAACAGTAGACCTCGGGAGCACTTCTCTTTACTACTACTAAAAAATAATAATCTTCGAAATAAAATCTCATAAATCAGAGATGTTCAGTAGCATTAGCGCAATCTATAAATTGGATTTTTCACCTGCGCAAACTGCAAGCAAACGAAGACGAAACATGTGGCCGAAACATGTCGACCTATTACATACATACCTACTCTCGAAGTGTAACAAAAATATTCATATAAGCGGCGCTGAACAGTAAATCATGCTTATTATTGCATTTTGCAGAGCTGTTTTGCTCGTCATGACGAAATTCCTCATCAGATATCTACTATTTTTTTAAAAGAACCAATTAAAATTACTACATTTCAATATCAAAATAATCATCGAAATCAAATGTCTTTAGATGAAGTAGGACCCAAAACCCAGGTTTTGTCTGTACGAAAAATCAATTTGAAGGCAAGAAAACACATTTTTTTTTAAGCTTTTTTGATGATCCTCGAAAGTTTAGGATTTTAGTTAGTGCGTTATAGAAATAGAAGTCGAAACACGATTGACTCAACTTGACTCGATAGAAAAAAATCGCAAAGTTTCCTCTAAATTTTCATTTTTACTACGGAAAACCAGTTTCATTTGCTAGTTATTTAACATATTTTAATGAAATGTCGTCTAAAAATAAATACTTAACTAAACACTTATGAGCAACATAGTTTTATTTTTTTGCGAAAGAGTATTATTTTAGAGCAATATCAAATTTATTAAATAAAAAGCAGTGAAATTGCGCGCGGGTCGGTTCTTGCCTCCCTTTCTCGAGTTCACAAAAGCGAACCTACTTCGACTTAAAGCGGTGATAGGTATTTGATAGCCCCTTGTGCCCTTTTTTGGAGGAACTGAGCCTTAAATCAAAAAATTCCGATGACTAAAAATTTCTATAAAATTGTAGAATCTGTACACCAAGTTTCGTCCAGATCGTTCGTAAAATACGACCTGTAGAGGAGTACGTATGACAGAATCAAATAATCAAAACAGAAAACAAAACAGAATCGAAAAATGCACAGACGCTTCCCTCGCTCGGTCAATAAGGAATAAAAAAATAGATGTGAATGTCAAGCTAAGTTACAAAAATTAGAGAACCACAAGCTGCTGCCTTGGACCATGCAGGCACAGTCAATTAAACGATTCGCCTACACGAAACAACATCGTCTATCGCTATAATATCGATTATAAATTACTTGATGTGTCAAACCAGACCTACACACTAAAAGGTCACGGGGTATGTTTCAAGTGTTCATTCATGGTGATATTTGGGTATTGCTTATAGATCATTGATGATATCAATTATTTTACTCTCAAGTTTCGAGTTGATACTCAATGTATGCATTTTCCAAGATCACATGTTTTCATGGACTTACTGAGATGAGAAGGATAAGATGTATATAGGTAGGTTCTACCTTACGTTCTTTTGTATAACTTTCAAAGTCATCGTAACTTTAAATCAAAGCCGATGAAGGCGCCGTCCGGCTTTCGATTTTTCCGGAGTAGGTAATAATATAGACAAAATACATAGTTGGATGAATACAGGAATGTGAAATTTAAAAAAAAAGATAGAAAAAACATTGTTTGATTAATACAGGAATTTGAAAGAAAGCGCAAAATTCGAACAGAGTTACTCGACTTTAGCTCGTCTTTTCTACTTTTACAACCAGGCGCTAGTAATCGGAGAACCCTGTGATTCACGCGATGCAAAAGGCAAATTTAGCTCGCACTAAGCACGCGTTGAAACAACTTCACAATATCTATTACATACGCATAATAAGCGTGCGTGGAATAGCTAACCAGCATGAATATACATGATCATAATTAATTACACGCAATTCCACGCATGTTACAATTTGTGAATGTTGATATCGATTCAATGGTCATAGAAGAAATTATATTTGTATAAAATAAACCAGAGGATAGAAATCCGTTTATAAAAAGACTCACACGCACTGGTCATTATCATCACCCTTTTAAATAAATAAATCATCATCACCATCATCATCAGCCCTTATCGACCCACTGCACTGCTGGGCATAGGCATCTAAAAAGTAAATAAATAATACTGGACAATTCACACAGCAGTATCCAGCAGTATAAGCTCTGCTTAGCTTGGGGCTAGATAACGCTGTGTGAATTGTCCAGCATTATTTATTTATTTTTAGTTTGAAGGGCAAGTATACTCGATATGATGAAAAATGTACCTACATCAACGTATCGTGTCTTAATTTGGCGGACGCAGACTGATGCTTCGTCAATTCCTACGATTTCTGTTCTACTTTCTATAACAATAAACTGATCATTTTCATGCAATAGGTATCCTACCTGTGCCTTAATGGTTAACAGGCTCCCCTTTACCATACAAGAGTTATGTTTTAATCAAGTAATTTATATAGCCGCTATAATTGCTGTGGATAATACCCAAATAAACTAACATATTAAATTCCGAGCCGCAGACAACATAATTGAGCAAGATGAATAGACGATCTATGAGACAGGGGATAATTGTATAATCGATAGGACATTTTAAAGGTCACTGAAAATGCAATTTTTCACGTCAATACGCTTTTTCTACATACATAAATAAAAATACTGCCCTTGCTCGACAGTGAAATTGCAGTTTGCTGTTATGGGAACGGAATAACTAAAGCGTTTTAAAGTATGCACAGAGTAGCGTTTTAAAGTATAGATTAGGCAAAGCTTCCAAGCGGCTTAGATGTAGTTAGTGTTCCCTGTACAAAATCGACTTTATCACCTTTAACTGATGATGGTGACAGTTTTGAGCATAACGGCCGTCTTTTCGGGACTAGTATTAAATGTTTGCCTTTAAAGCGTAAATATTGACTTGACAGATCCAGCTGGAAATTAAAAGGTTTGAATAACCATTCTCCTATGCCAAATTATTTCATTAACCTTTACTTTTTGTTAGTAATTATCCCATCCGCACATATTTTGTTATCCTCTTCTAGCTCTAACACTTAGTTATTTGTAGTTTATCTAGCCGTATAAAAAGGAATAGTTTCAACAATTCATCTGTGCCGATTTATCTCATTGGCCTTTTCTATTGAATAGTTGGCAATTATGCCGTCTTCCCTGTTAACTTATCCCTTTGTAACTCCAGCCTTGCTTGTCTGCAGGTGGATGAATGGCGTCATCGATGCAAGATAAGATCTTATCGATCGATTATGTTGTTAATTCATTATTGGTTTATACAAATGTGCCTGTCGTAATAGAGATAAATTACTTCTAAGCTAATTGAGTTTTATTTTGTTTTGGTGACTGTTTGAGTTAGAGGTATTGAGAGGAGGCAAGATACAGTAGAAAGGTATAGCCAACTGTTATAATAATACATCATTAGGTTTAATGCTAGTTATATTCCAAGCAACATCTATTCCAAACTCTACTCAATAAAGCTCCGTTTACTCTATTAGGTTGTAAATATTTGCCCCGATCTTTCTGAACTTTAATCGGCGGGATGATCGACGATTATTGTGCCAAAACCGAACTGAGATTGATGCCCGCGTCTGTAATGCAGGCACCGTTACAAGGAGTCAGTCAACGTCGATTTTATACTAAACAGAAAAGTGAACAAAAACTTCACTTGGAAAAGTTTGTGCCTGATATAAATGCTCATAATCAATACAAACATGGTGAACATGTCAAAATAAAAACGAAAAATGTCAAAACTTTAGTCATGCCTGCTATCTTCACAAAGAACAATTTCATCGTACAATTTGCTCGTCCCACCGCGTTGCCTGTTGAAAATTCATGATACGCATAATGCAACTTTCTTATTAACAGCGTCAATCTTCTCGACGACAGGATGAGAATTAACGCCGAATACTGTCGAAAAACAAATTGTTTTCGACGCCTCTAGTGAGGGGAACGTCGATAAAATAAATATCGATAAGTTGGGCGCGTCTCGTAAAAATCAAGATACCAAGCTGAAATGTATATTCGAATTAAATTAAAATAAAACTGCAATATATGTGACTGAAAATGGACTCTTCTGTAAATCTTAAATAAATCAACAACAGCCAATAAAATGTTAAAAATGTTTACAAATAACAAGATTTTTTTATTCAAATGTAGGTTAAGCCTTCCCGTTTCGATTGAAAGTTGAAGATGATGGATTAAATAAATAAATAAATTAAAGATCGGATGTAGCAGATTAAATGAAATTATCGACAGATAAACCTTTCTACGACTCCAATAAAGATGATTATCAAAACCGGTAATGCCAAGTCATCGAAATTACTAAATCAATCAAAGCTATTAGAAACCCACGTGTTTAACACATAAATGTAAATTCATTCATAAAGTTCGTGGTCAAAGTTAAATTAAAGCGTGAAATTAAAGTTATTATAAAGAAGGTCGAGAACTGGTCAATGGAGGAAGGTTATATGGAGGCTTTATCTTCGTCCTCCTGCCAAGTTTTAAGCCAGGCTTATTGTACTTGACGCAAAACAGGATCTATGGTAGATTTGCGACTAGTAGAGTATAGAGCATAAGATAAACCTCAAGTGCATGAGGCAAAAGTAAATAATTTTCATACTAAGTAGCATTTATTAGTCATAATTTGCGTACAGACGTAAATTTTACCTTTTGACCTTTATTGTCAGCATTTTAATGAAATTCCCGTTAATATTTAACGTAATTAATTATCTGATCGTTTCGTTCGTCGTATGACAAAAACGTTTACACAAATTAAATTCCAACAAGAAATTTGTTGAATGGTGTTCATCTTTAAATTTTCTTTTGAAGTAGGTCATCGTATTCTACAAAAGTACAACCAATTCGCTCTGCATATAAAATTGAAAATTTATCCGTCTATATTTTAGGTACATAAAAATTTGTAGCCTGCAGTATAGGAAGAGCATCGTTGCCTGTCAAAAGCTTCTGTGAAAGGGGGTAAATTACAATTTATTTAAGAGACGCCATTTCGTGTAATCTATATGATTTCTCGCGAGACTGAGAGCAAATACGTCGGTGTGGCCGGCACTTATCTCTTAAATAACGCTTTCGGGACCATCAATTATGCGAACATGTAATTGAAATAAAATGTTACAAGATAATTGAAAAGCAGGAGTAATGTCGACTTGACACGGAACTTTCCAAATTACTAGGTGAAGGTGGATGAGTCGGTTTCGTTAACCACCCCTGCTATTAGGCAATGACGATGAAGATGATGGAGATGACAATCTTTTCACTCTTCATGATTTCAAAACAGTATGGATGGATATGTTTGTCATTGGCAGTAAACGTATACGTATATTCCTTTCTTTTTCGTTCAACATTTTTTTGATTTGTAACTGAATTGTCAAATGTTGAAAATAAGTACTTATGTGGCCAGATAAAGTTACATGCTGCGCCTTTGAATTCTATTCGTTTCTTCAAACGTATGACCGTATCTGCTTGCCTTTATGAATATTTTGCTGTTGCATCAACGAATTTTTTGCTAAGCATCAAGATTTACTTAGATATCACAAACCACAGCCTAAGCAGCACCTAACTCATCCTACTATACCTATAAGTATAATACTCCCGTTGCTTTACTTGTAATTTGTAAAACGGTCATCAATAAGCCAGATGCGTGCCGGCTTTTCATAATGGCCGTTCGGTGTTTCTCGCTGCGTATAAAAATGTTCGATAACACGTCCCGGTTTTGCAATTTGCATTAATATAACGTATTCGCGTTATCGGATGCTGGGGATTGCAGCTGGCAACACTGAGTCGTCATGCTCGCTGGGTGCGCATGAGTTTTAAGAGTATGCTTTAATGGTGTTGGGTTGGGAAAGAAAGAAAGCAATACGCTCCTAAAAAAATCCCATGAAAAAGTGTCAGTAATTATTTTACCAATTCTTGATTGAGCTCGAATCGAAATTTACTGACCATTTAAGAAAAAAATAATACAAGCCCTACTTATCCCTTGGGCAGCTAGATGATGTTTAAAACGGTTATTAATAAGGTAATCAGGGTTTAGTCAACTTAAATTTTACAACGTCCTCGAAAACCTATCTTATTGTTGGTAAAATATAGCGTAGATGCAACCAGCTCAACTAAATACAATTAACCGTACCTTCAGCGAAATGATGAAAGAAATGATAAATATAACGAGATGATTGAAAGCAATACTTTCTAATTAGCAGGAATACCTACATACATTACTGTGGCATCTGCTAACGATGTTCGCCACACCAGCTCTCTACATCTCCATAATGTGACAATCAACAATCACTCACTAGCACCACGATAATATTATACACTATGGCGGAATTAAATATCCAATTAATCGCCGTTTAATTGTGAAAAAGCATATAGGGTCCATTAATTGTCCCCGGAAATTTACGGAATATTTTTACTATCTACATTTTGACAAAACCGGGAACATAAGCGTTTCTATCCCTATCAAATAAAGCAGCATTAAGCTGAGACTGACCTTTTTGGGCTCACCACGGCAGCGCAGAAACAGGCGGGTGGACCCTGCCATCAGTTTTTTTTAAACTTTCTATAATTATTATTATTTCTGTTTAGGTTTGTGTTTATGGGTTATTAATTTTAATGTATAGTAATTGTGTTATGTGTGTTTTTTACCTTTTCCTGTGCTGCTTGTGTGTGATGTGAACCCAAGCTTATATAGTAAATAAAAGCTATCTACCTATCAAATATTGATACAATATTGCACAATTTGAAACAAAAGAATTATGATGGTCATGTTGTTTTATCCGTTATTTTACAATTATACTAATTAAATTGCCGATTATAAAAGGATATCCAAATGATAAATGTCAATAGTTTCGTAAACTGTTTTTGTCGTGAATTTATCTATAAAAAGTTCGACAGGTTAGCTTGAAGGTTTTATGATACGATTCATGAATTATCGCAAATAAAATTTCTTGGCTGCAAAAAACACAGAAGCTTAAGTCTATGGCGAGTACTCGTAAAAGAATTATACGAGTAAGAAAACCCAGTCAACCTTGTTACTACGGGCTATAAAATTTAAAGACGCGATAATGGGAAACTGCGGTGCGATGTCCGTTACTGTAGAGTTGCAGAATAAATTTATAATAGTTTTATTCAGACCGAGAATCCCTAAATTTTCATCAATCGATGGCAAAGGCTGAAGTTATGACTAGGGCGTATTCGAATGATGATTTTATTATCATGTTTGAAACTAAACGAAATTAATCATACCGTATTCCTATATTAAACTGATTCAATTTGACGATAAATTTCAAGATGACATATCTCAGAAGATCAATAAAATGAGGAACACACAGAAGCCCATTCGAAAGTTTCATATTTCAATCCCTATTTAGCATAAGAGACTGTCTTGCAATTTCTCAGTCTGAGTAGAATACTATTGGCAATAAAGACTGTAAGCAGATGAACTAGTGACTAACCTACTCAATAAATTTCCCCATTGAAATGACGATCAATGGGTGAAAATACACAACCGAAATAGCAAGACACTATACGTTCAAACTTTGTCTTACTAATCGTGAAGACGTAAGGGCTCCGTGTAAATTGGTCAGGAGTGTGGAACGGTCTCACGTACTGCAGATTACTCACAAAAGTCACAATATTTTAAACTGGTACTTTAAGTCCTGACCTCTCACTGATAATGTGGGTGTCAGTTTTAATGTATTATTTAAATTGATGTGGAAAAGTATGACGAAGTAAATCTTTACGAGTCTACGTTGATGTTAAACAAGCACTCTTGCAAATGGAGCAAGCGTATATAACTACATAGTTGTTGCCGGAATAAAATATAAAAGATGAATTGATACTTGTACAAAAACCTGGAAAAGCACATCGAAAACACACAAAAACAATCATTTTAGGCAGTTAGTCATTAATTTCCAAACTAGAAAAGTGAAAGAAAAACGCACTTACCTTCAAGATTCTTCAGTCTTCTTTCTTCATTCAAAAACTTCATTCACTTGAACGCAAAAGATTGGCCAATCTTATTCTAGTTTTAATCGTAAGTTTCAACGCAATCGATGCCAAAAGAAAGCTGCCCAAAACGCCTTTTCTCTGTCACAGCCCAAAGGAGGATCATTGAGCAATTATTGCATGTTTATGATTGTAATATTCACGATCGAGCGGCGAAAGTAATTATGGAGACAAGAGGCACAAGGTAACTTTTGGCATCGACGCAGCTCTAACAACCGACCGATTTCCAACAAGCCCTTCCGAGATTTGCAGACAAGGCCGGGAAAGCCGCACGAATCAGTCGATTTATCGATTTAACCAAACACTATCGGACACACCCTTTGAAACGATTAATGTGATGTAATTATATACGTCAAAATCAGGTGTTATACGACAATGGATGGCAAAGACCGCGACGGGAGGATGATCCGTACGGTCCGTTGGCGGCGATCTGAATCGAAATCCTACAAAATTTCATCGACAGCACGCACAACACTTTAGGCCTTTAAGTGATGTGCTGCATATCGATAAAATAAAGGAGAATTTCAACTGGGGCCCCACGATCGCCGCCCCTAGTTACAATTTTCTATCAGCGTGCCGTAAATTTAATTTTCAATGGCAGTTCTAGTCCAGATGATGAATGGAAATTTAAATTGGAAAGATATTGAAAGTTAAATTTCCGGCGAGGACGTCATACGGGATCAGTTCCCGGGCGCGTCCGACAGTGGTGGGGAGGGTATCTTACTATAATATAATATAACACAAAACTGATCAAATTTTTTAACATTTTATTTTTATAATTTTTTTAATGTCTCTTCCTATTTCAACCACGACATTACACAAACACATACTATAAATTATTCGAAACGATAAAATAAGTCATTATTAAAAATAGAGTAGATTAAATCTTTCAAAAATATTTAAATAGAAAAACTTGTACAACATTGCATCTAGTTTTAAAATTATTTTCGCTTATTAATTATCGTACATATTTACAAACGTATTTTACAGTAACAATGATCTAGCGTCTTTAGGTATTGTTTCTATCACATTGCCTTATGCGTTAGAGTAACTTTGACGTTACTTTACGTCACTTCAGAGTCTTTTAAAAGTCACTTTTAAGTACTTGTGACATCAGCAATCATAGAGTTCACAAAATAAAGTCGGTCTCACAACCATGTTTAATATTATTGTCATCATACGTTTTACTGATATTGTCGAAGAGATAATTCAACCAAGGTGTAAATGAAATTACAATCTCGTTCTTAACAAAAACAAAGAAATCACTAAGTGATTCGTTTAAAAAAATATAAAAATATTATGGAGCACAAGGACTACAATCTAATTTCATTTACAGCTTCCACTAAGTATACTTAATAACTTGAACGAATAAAGGCTTTACACACGATAAAATCACACCAGAAACACTATAAACATGATAATGAGAGCTATAAATTTTTACACAAATATATACAGCTTTGCGTGTAGTGGCTCGTGTGTAGAACCTTTACTCGAACAAGCTTTTAAAACGAGAATGGAATTATTGCACGTCGCACATTTATCAGAGAAACATGAATAATCGCTTCGGAAGAAATGAACGTCGCACGAAAAACTCAATTCCATATTTAAATATGTGTTTTCGAAGTTCGTTTCATGTTTTTCACGTAAACATTATGTCAACATGCTTAATTGAAGCGGCTTTACGCCTCAATGCTAGCTTGACGACATAATGCAGAATTACACGCTCAGTCAAATTGGCACGACGACATTCATAGCTTTATTTAATAAATAAAAATGTCGTAAGTACTCGTAAATTATTGGCTAAACGTGCTTACTAAAACTGCAAGGTCCAACAAGTGAACTATTACCATAAAGCTAAAAGACTCACGTTATGTTTAAGACCGAAACAATAAAAATATCGTAAGAATACGAAAGTGGGTTATTTTGTCCACTCCAATAGTGATGCAAGCTCTAGGCTGTTTTATGAGTCATTTAGCTTTCACTCTAACTATGTCACTTTAACATTATATAGACCTTTTCACATACTAAAATAAATACTATTTCAGATCTTTTAAGAGCAGGTACATTTTTCAAAAATATGCCCATTTCAATTTACTAATTATATACCTCTAAGGCCAAAAATCGTTTAATACTGAAAATACAGTCGTTATCATTTCATTGTTTTTAAGTACTTGTTTAGGGTTCATAAGGCACTTTTATAAGACACTGTACTATGCACAATTTTTTTTTCACAAATCGGCGTAACTAACGTTTACTGCCAATGTCTCCGCACGGTGCAGCGGTGTTAGGACACATTCGTACTTAGATATTAATTATTATTAATCATTATTAATCGACGTCACATCGCGAGATCCAATTTTACTAGTCATTTGTCTTATCTTATTCGTTAATTTGATACTAGTAAAATTGAATATTGACCGACGCTCGATTTAAGTTCCTTCAAACAAAAACGGTTAAAGGTTTTACAAACCTTTTAAATAGAAGCGTCAGTCAACAGTAAGTAAACAACCGTTCACACAAAACATGCCTTAACTAATTTTCTCATTACGTTGGATGGATCACAAACATGTTATACAACACTGAAGCAAACTGGGAATGTTACGTTACTTATACAGGTATCAATATCAAAAGGACATACAAACTACATTATAAAATATATTAAGATTTTTTAAATAGAGATCACCTAAGATTCCCTTCGTCGCCACAGCAGCACCAATAGCACCGATTACGAGTATATTACTGATCGAATTGATCGTGTAAAAAGAGCCTAACTATTCGTTGCATTCAGATTGATACGTACCTAAAACTATTAGAGAATGGCACTTCTTTAATGGCCTGAGAACTAATGAGTAAAATGCATTAGAGTATAAAACTTACAGTTAATTCAATAACGCCCACGATACACCGTCAGTTTGTTGCGAAAAATTGCAAAAATGTGACTTGTAGAATGGTCAGTTCAAAATGACAGTGTATGGTAGCAAATCTCGAAAAATATAAACAAAATGTACATAGCAATCGTTTATTATGCTGAGCCTCGCGCGTCGCGTTTGGTAAATCGACTCACGTAATGTGTGTTTGTTTGTATCATGTCATACTAACATCGGATCGATGTATACTATTTATTATGATTTTAATGACTTGTCGAGTTATTTGTCTTCTTTGAGGATTTGAGTTGCCACGCAAATTATGACAAATTGGTGAGCTTTACTTACCTACTCTGATTCGGAAATACTTGTATAAAGTATTTGCCTTTGCGCTACAATAAACTTGTTTATTTCTTTCTTTTCTTTCTTTCTTATCCACAAATGAAAAATATTTATTAAATATGTTATACGGAATCGCCTCGGTACGGTAGGTGGAACTTGTGCATTAATTATCGTAAAACTTACTTACTAAGTTTGATTAACATTTATATGTACTTGGGTGCATTAAGTTTAAACTTTATTCTACAAAAAAATGAGACAAAATTATTTAAGAAGCAGCTTTATATCAGGAATCGGATTCTGGACCGCATATCAACAATGATCAGGCTTTAGTTGCATTTTACAGCCAAGCATTTTATTTTTATACTGTTAAAGTACAAATAGTGACAGTCTGACAGTTCGAATCACAAAGTATTACACAGTTATTGCGAAAAGCATTTATATCGGATAACACAACAAGAGGTTCGAAAATTAAGTCATAACTTAAAGATGGTCGTTTCGAAAGGTGACCTAAAGAAAGTGTCGGAGTTTTATCGCGGACCCACCTACGGGTTGACGTAATTGCCCCACTGGGACAGGGGCTAAATAACAATACTAAACTGCGTACAGGGTGTACCATTACTAACCATAAGGTTAAGGGAAATGTTAAATATTTTATCCAAAAAAAATCGTACACTCAGGTTTCTTACATTTATCCATCATTTCTGCTGTGCAGCTTTGTTTTGACACATTGCTCTAACGAGTATATTGTTAAATTCTACCTTCTCTACAGAAATTTTCAGTTCTCTTTTGTTATAATATAAATGTTAAATATTTGGCGATTTCACTTGTCCTGAATAGTGGTCATTATAATTATTATTAACCATACGATTTTGATAATGGTTTTTATTTTAAACTAAAAGCTCGAGACCATAAATCACTCTGTATAAAGTAACAAAGTACATTTGTAACAAAAGATATAAAAGTCAAAACAATTGCGGCGGACCACCGGATTGCAAAAAGGTAGCGTAGGAAGACCGTGGGCGGACGGAAGTGAGAGTACGTCAGTTGACTTGGACATTACATCCTTGTCTAGCGTGACATATGTCGACAGGGGCGAAAGAGATACTGGATAATGGATTTCAAGAGTTACACCGTTTATCGTAATCAATTATGCAACGTGGATTTTATTGAGGTGGATTTCAAACAAGGTCATTAACGCACTTTTTGCATCCTTTTCTAGCTTAGCATCATGTTAACAAGAGAGAGACAGATGAAGAATCATTGAAAGAAGACCGTACCGATACCGAAGATTGAATACACAGTTTGATCGGTGATGTAACTCTTGCGCATTTCATTAAGAAAAATACGGTTATTATCGCAAATCACAAAATTCCGGTCACGTTTTGGTAAAACATAAATGCAGGGTTTACGTTCACAATAAATGTTTTTAATGAGTTATCGATCTACATGCAACCCGCTGATATGAAATTTGCTCGCGTTTCGTTCATCAATTACGTTGAGCAAATAAAATTAAGTGCGTTAATTAATCGTGATTTTAAAAAACTGCATTGCATTTTAAAATCGAGATAAACCAGAGCTTTGGAGTGGCAAAATGTTGCAGAAAGAATGTTGCACTGACCACGTCATTATGAAAACAAGAAATGCATTCAGATAAAATTCTGAGACGATTCTTGATGATTTAATGACTTGCATATTGTAATCATTGCGCAAATGTAGATTCGATAGAGACAAACAAGCAAACATACCGTAGCACAACAAAATAATGCTAGATATTTCTCTCGGGGAGGACGATGTCCAGCAGTGGACTAATATAGGCTGATGAATGATGGTGATTTCTCTCACATATTTTGTAATCATTTTATAGGATAAATGGTACAAAACTACATTTTCAACTCATGATGAAATTGTCTATGAACAAATCATAATACTAATAACGAATAAAAGCAGATAACCTACACATATGTATAAAACTTCAGAAAATGTTCGCAAAGTAACAGAAAGCAATTAATTAGGACTTTACGTGGAGTTGTAACTTAGATTCAAGTCAAAGTGAAGACGGTATGTATTTATCTTTTTTACGCGTATTTCCCGCTGATTGAGGCGATTCATTACAGTTCAGTCTTGTTGGATGGAGGACAATGGTAGCTTGAGTATCCTCGTAAACTAGACAGTCGACCATTTAAGTTGTATCAAATTCTTATTAAGCATTAAGGCAGTCTTCGTTTATACATAAGTAACTAACTTTAAAATATAAACGGTATTATTACCAACTCTATTATTTTGTATAATTTTGTACAATTGTCTGGTGCAAGCGTGACACGTTTTGCGTAGGAGGAGCACTGGGCGCAGTTTCGTATTTATAAAAGATACAATTGTTTTTCCTAAACTCTAGAACCTGCAAAACGTATTGAGTTATTTTCTGTAACCCCGGCGTCGTCGGCGCAAGTTTACGATCCAATCTGAGAGCCGATCGGCTACTACACACGCAGGAATCTAACCTTTACTACCAATCCAATAAATTTATATCCATCAGCCTTCAATTAAAGCCCTTTTCCGCTGTAATTATTGTCGATTCTGTGACTTTATACGTAATTAAAGACGACAGAATTTAAAGTTTGGGGGAATAAGTTTATATCTCGGTTAGAGCTCGTTACGGGTTAATCAGCCGCCGATAATGACGCGAAACAACTCGGCCAATTTAATTTGCTACAGTTTTGAAAGTAACATTCGGTTCTAGAGAACACAGAACAGGTTCTTTGATACAGTTTTCCAGAAAAGAAAGGCTCCGTTTTGTTAATGAAGGCAATTTCGGTAACTGGACTGATTAAAGTGACGGTGACGGGCATCGATTACGCACGACGAGAGCCGATAGCCAGGATTGTAGATTCACGACACGATCGCGGGCCTACGAGAGCTGCGTCGCGAACACAATCATTTCGGAATATATCTAGTTAAATGAGCCGAGGAATAGCATCATGCATAAATCATGCGCGGGAGTGTATCGAGCGGCGCACGCGCGGCGCAGAGCGGCGAGTAGCGAGCGGCATTCGGAGCGCGCGCGCACGCCAGAAGGACGTCGTCGGCCCACGCGTCCTCTAATGCAGCCATGAGCCAATATGTCGATTATATCACCGTTTATGTAGGTGGCCATATAAGGTTAATGTTTTAGACGCGTTCGAAACGCCGACTAAAATTCCCACGTAGAGCCTAGTGTCGTGTCGACGCGGAACTAATCCAGCACGTACCGGAGATTAGCATTTGAAAGCTTTGTTTGTGCAAGCTCGCGATGCCGGTCAATAGAAAAACTATGATGGATCGGCGCGGTCACAAAGCAAAAGATTTGTTTTCAGAGCTGAATAGCCATCGAGTTAGTTCAGAACGCGAACGGAATACATTATGCGTCCACTAGAGCCCGAGCGAAGGAAAAATGGTGCAACCATTGTATGGAGCGCGCCAGTACTGCAATGATTCAACCTGCGCCGTAGATGTCTCGGAAAATTTCTAGGAAGCTCTCCTTTGAGGAGTGGAACCGTTAGGCCATCAACACCGTTAGAGACACTTGCGGAAAAATCGGAGATATTATATAGATGACATACATTTAGCAAAACCACGTAGAGACACGCCAGTATACCTCAAAGCGTCAAAAAACTTTAAAATAATATTGAGGTGAATAGTAAAAGGTGGTGCGGCGCAATCAAAACAAACAATACCCAGAACATTTTACCACTGCCATGTCCGAAGGTAAATCCCGCATAAATCATCGGCAATTGTTACCAAATAACGCGGTGTTTACACACAATCCCGGGCGTTCCCACGCGGCTGTCACCGCGGGCGCATATCGCCGCATCTACACCACTCCGGTGGACAATCGTCCTAACAAAGCTTCACCGCGCGGGGCAGTCCGGTAGGGTCGTCGGGCGACAATAAAGATTGCTTGGAATCTGGTAAAGCTTGTGGAATTTGTCTAATGATTCAGGTAAGGAATAGACCTTAGAAGCTCGGTCAAACATTGTCAAGTCATTGTTAAAATAATAGTAATAAATCATAGAATATGAAATATTAGGCCTTAATATGTATGAAAGACTAACAAGATCAGAGGTCTTTAGTCGGACATCGGTCTAGCAACCCTAGAGGGACCCAATCATTTCCCACGCGGTAACGGGCCCGCCTCAACCGGGACGCTAGTTTGAATTTATGTTCGCGGAACTATCTCTGCACTAAACATCCAATACCTGCTAACTTTGGTCACCGACAAGCTCTCGCTACAAAAACCGGAGATGTACCGCGCACAAATGATAGCAACACATCGTTACCTCCAAAAGCGCAGAGATCGCGATACAAAAGCATGACCGATAGTCTTCTTTCAATAACATACGAAAACAACGTTCGAACTAAGTCCAGTCATGCTGATAAGGAATTACAATGCCCAGAGATTAATGATACAGATGGTTGATTTAAACAAAGCCGTTATGTATACGAATCTAAGAATATAATAAAAGGAATCGCAAAAAAAATGCTAACTATGTCAAGTTGACATAGTAAAGCTATTTAAATGCAAAAGAATAACATTTAATGAAATATTAAGATAAAAGCTATTAATTTTATTAACACAGCTCCCAAATCGACAACGATAAATGTATTTCTGCTTTTCCAGAAGTTGACAACCTTGACAAATCTCTAGGCTTCAGAACGCACCGTTCTCGTTTCGAGCAGGTTTTTAGTGTTTTCTTTATTTACGACCGCTGTGAGTAATGTACACGTGTGTAGTGGACCTAGGACAATTTAGCCTCAGGACTTTAACTTCGGAGCTTTTAATGGTAGTTACAATATGGATCTTTCTTCTGGGTCAGTCATTAGCATGTTTAACTAGCCATCATCGTCTGCTTTGACAGGATCTTTCGCCTATTCTGTAGTTTCTAGAAATTGTATATTACCTTCAGTTAGTTTTTATCCTTCTTGAGAGTTATATTTACAACATAACGACCGATGTGGCGCGGTGGGCGAAGGTCTGCCTGCGACGCAGAAGGTTGCGGGTTCGATTCCCGCCTCGGGACAAATGTGTGTACGATCTGCAGACATTTGTTCAGGGTGTTCTGGGCGTTTTCTATATATATAATCAAAAAATCTCTATCTATGTATTGTATTATATTATGTATAACAGTTATCTAGTTCCCATAACACAAGCTCTGCTTAGCTTGGGGCTAGATAATGCTGTGTGAATTGTCCAGCATTATTTATTTTATTTATAACTTTATACATTTAGATTTATGTAGTGTTCTTTAAGCAGCAATTACGGCTAGCAAGGCTACTAAGGAACACGAAATCTCTTACATCGGTTAAAAACGAGAGCAAATCACGCTTGCAATATTCTGTATTGAATTGTAACACAATCTCGAAAACAGGCCGCGTACGAGCGCTAGGAGTTTACGCTATTTTCGGCGTGAGACTAATTTTAACCATGTGCGTCTCCCAGACTATTAGGAAGTGGGCTGAGTTGGATCCACAGAACTGATTGAATAATAGTCATTGCGACACGCCTGCTATAGGCGTGGTGGTCAGGACAGGTGCTGCGAATTGAGTCTTAAATTGTCCATTGAATCTGGTGATACAGGTTTAACTTGTACTTTATGTTTCAGTGCCAAAATAACACACAGTGAAAATGGTGTTACAATCTTATTCGAACGCAGGTAGATAATACAAACCTTTACATTTAGTAACGAATTGATTCAACATTTATGACCAAGATAATTTTGAACGCACTATATTTTGACACGATAAGTGTGTAAAGACAAAAAACAGAAATCTTTTTGAACATTAACATGGAGCATAATTGGGCCTAGATAAGCCGAGTGACGCAAGATGTCAATCAAAGGATCAGAGAGTCTTGCAGATGGTAAATTGCGCAAGAACTCCAATTATCGAAATGACACAGACAGTCGAGACGATACTCGGACTAAATCTATAATGGATGAGGCGTCTCGCGTCAATCCAGTAAACGAGATCGCATAAGCGCAGACGCATGCGAAATGTACGGGTTTTATTCATTACAAATTAAACGGGAGCAGGCCAAGAACGAGTGACAATACACTAGATGACGAAATAACGTTCGATCGGCTACAAAAGGTTGCAATTAATTGAATCAAGGAAGAGGTAGAACAATTTATAGGCTAGACTGAACGCAGTGTAGTATATTTGTGGTCCTATGAGCCAGTAAACAAGCTTCAATTAGAACAAAGTACAAGGAAGTGTATGGGAACGATAAGGGCTCGAGTCTGGTGCTGCAGCGCATACAAAGCCGGACCTCCGCCGCAAATCATTAGAATTGCGGTAAGAGAGATGTGAGCGGAATGCCCGCTTTGATCCAACCAGCTGATAATGACGGATTACTTGGCAACCGCCTGCAGGATGTAAACACTGCTTAGGCTAAGGGTCAGATTGTGCATGATAAATTGGGAAACATTTAAACAGTTACTCGCGACCGAGACAACAATAAGCTCGCGAAGGAAATATCAAAACAACAGTAAATTAATAAAAGTGTCAGAGATCTGAATGACGTACAATGTAAACGTCCAAGCATAATTCGCTCGGAAGATTTGTGGCGGACTGTAGAGATGAATCTCCGCACGCCAATTTGTATGAACCGACATAAAGAGCAAGGTAACGAAGTCCCTAAGCAAGAGAATAATATCCACACCCCTCGTTGTATCTCACTGGTGACACGGCGACAGCACAAGAAGCGGACTTTACAGTCACCGACGTAACGAGGGAGGCAGAACCCCATTGTATTTATGCTTCAACAATTTATTTATTCGCCAAACATTACGGAGACACAAAATCTCGTCCATAAATACATGTGAAAGCACATATCAAGTATCGGAATGCAAACGGCGGGGCTCGTGCCTGAATTATGCAAGAGCGGTGCAGGCTCCGTAATGCGCATACACACGCAGCTCCTAAAATAATGCGTAAGATACCACGGACCTATCGCCACCGCGGCCTTAGCAATTATGATATGAACAGCGGCGGAATATATATGAGATCCATTACTTTAATGACAGCGCGAATGGGATTCACCACGGTGATTGCTCTTGCAGGTTTCACCAAATTTCGATAGCTTCCTTGGTGGGACATCTCTGTTGAAGAGGACACGCCAAAGGCGGGCTGCGATTATTGCTCTTATGTATGATCGGATTTGGGTCCATCGATCTTGCGTTTGGGTGGTCGGCGGTGCGTTAATTACAAGGCAGAACCAAGCATTTAACGTAAATTTCGCAAACATTAAATAAATTTTGATGATCGAAGCAGCGGTGCGTTTACGCGGTGGATAATAAATTGATAAAGGTATCAACCACGACACTACACTGACTAAAACCTACATCGCTTGAGAGATATCAAGAACGACGATTATACACACACATGTATGTATAGTGACTACATATTCCAAAATTACAATTACAAATAAACTCTTAACTAGAACAATAGACGCAGAAAGGCGTTCATTAGGAGTCGGTGATACGGGCGTCGTCAAACAACTCTGTAATCCTAAAACCACACGCGGCGACGATTACAACGCACCTATTAGTCAAATTAGCTTTATTGTTGCTTTTGTTGCACAAGACGACCAATCGGCTTAGACGCGAACAATTATGTGGTACAATACGATGAGTCAGCGAAATTGCGTCTCAAGCGTTTATCAAAACAATAGTATTGATAAGTTAATAAATCGAGGTGCGAGACTAACGAGCGATTACCGACCGCCCCGAGAATAGACATTGAATACGTTAGGGACTGTGACTCATCCCTTTCAAGGTAGCGAAGCGAGCATCGCCCTAAAAACTAACAAAAATCCATGGCTCGTGTTGATATCTACAGGCGCATATTTCGCTCCAACACAAACGCGAATGTATGCTCGTGGAATTTGCACAGGAATTCGATGAAGAAACGTGCGCACCGAAAGCGAAATCTCAAGAGCTGGCCTGTTGGCTGCGAGTTACGAAACGGGCTCGATTAGGGAATACGGCCGCGTGAGGCCACTGACCGACTTCCACATTTATACCGCTAATTCATGTACAAGTATCTGCAGCCCAGCCAGCACAGCGCCACGCACTAATCTTCGCTAATGCAGTTTATATTCACGAAACAGGCTCACGGAGCGCAGAGAATACGTAAAGAACTGTATTTATGTTGACGACTCCAACGATGACAGGTGAAACCGTTCCTAGAGAGAAAAATGCCGCCTTTGAATATTAAAGCGCATAAACCGAGATACGGCACACGGCGCGGTCACGAAAACATGTACCAACAACGAATAGAACACAGACTCTCACGATAAGGATCTAGAAGAGCGGTCAACGCGGCACGCTTATCTCCTCAAATCGTAATTACCACGTGAATGTTTCAATCGAATCCACTTTGACGCTTACAATAACGATTGGAATCGAGAGGAATGTATCATTTCCGTACGTCAATCTATAAGAGAACGACCCACCTGAAAATGAGATTACATCGAGACGCGAAAAGAAAGAATCCATAGTCGATTTCAACATATCGACACTGACAAGTGATATTCGAGGTCGAGTCGGGCGGTGGGCGCCGGATGGATTCGAAATTAAAACGATATGCAAATGAGTCTGGAATTAATCGATCGGCGCAATCGATTCGACAACTGCGAGAGCCGCTACTGGGTACAAATCGATGAATAAACAGTGTGCGATTAGCGACGCAAGGTGTATACGCGAGCCTGCGAACGATGGACGAATTGAATCTAATCAATGTGGCTCAATGAATCGTCCCGCCCGTATTTGGGAGTGTTTGATCAGCTGCTGTTCCATTGATTAACCGCTGGCACGGAGAAGCGATATCGATACGCATCGCCGCGTCTATCGTAGGAAGCTGCTAGTATAATATCGGAGGCGTCTAGAGAAAGCTATGCTACCGCGTTACACAAATTGATTTTCCCGGTAACACGATCGCAGAGCTCTACTCGGGAATTTATAATAATCACTCTCGGTACAGCCAAAAGTAATTTTCAATTAAGTTTCTTGATAATCCGCATCAGAGTTAGAGACCCCGAGGCGATGACGCGCGCTCCTTCGTAATTGGAAAACTGTCTCTAGTTAGAAATAACACACCTGCCGCTACCTCCACTCTTTGCTTCAGATAAATACATGGATTTCTTTGTCAGTGCTTGTATAACGAGGGACTAGATTATGTTTATGCTAATAGAGCGATCAATACGAGCGACTTCCTACAATTTAGAGCATAATCAAGACTATTATGCCCCGTTTCGATTGTGTACGAGGTTTTTAGAACGAAAGTCCGATTCATTGATTGTAATGATCATTCGGTAGCCAGACCTCCTTACTTCCGAGCCACGGTCTCTAACCGGTCTCACATTAATTATAGACTGATTTAAAACTGATCATTTCGCTACCGAACACTATTCAACATACTTTGGTAGCTTGTACAAAGATCATCAATTTCTATGATAGGTTTCCGAGTGAGATGATATATTAAGTTTTCGTTTACAAATTGAATATTAGGCTGCTAACGTTTGAGATATTAACAAAGTAATGAATATTAATATGAGATTTTAGTTCGAATAGCGAGATAACAAGTTACTTAGTTCTGTCGGCGTTCCAGCAAACAAGTCATTTTGTAATGCGCTTATCTGAGTCGTGAACAAAGCGCTCAATCTCGATCCGCAATGCACAGTTTGTAACATAATCACGTAAAGCTTTCTCCTCAAATCCCCTTTGAAGACGTACGCAAATAAACTACAATATTTACAAAATATATTAACAGAATTTATTGGTCGTATATTAATCTTTCTTACCTATTAGAAGCTAATCTAAGACTGGGAGTCGTTAGCGTTGAGAACTACCGTTGAGGATGGTGTGACATGTGGGGGTGCGAGAGGTGCGCGTGCGAGTAGGGCTGGCCCAGCGAGCTGAGGGGCAGGGGCGAGGGGCACGGGGGGTGCTGGTGGTACTGCTGCAGCGGCGACGGGGCGAGTCCCGGGTGGTGCTCTATCGGGTACTGAGAGCCTGCGTACGCCAATTGCCTCACCTTCATGTCTTCGTCAACAACGTTGTAGGTTAGCTCGGTTTCCTCGAAGCCGGTGGCAGCCATGCGCTGCTCGCTGGTGGTGGGTGGGTCCGGACTGTTCAGGCACGTCTGGATGAGACGCTTGCCTGAGTCGGAGGTGATCATGGGCTGGAGCTTCCGCGTGGCGAACGTGTACACGTGGCCTGTCTCCGACGCGACCAGCAACATTACTTGTGTCCCCGTAAGCGTTGATAGCTCGTAAGCCTGGAAACAAATGGACACCATTAGCATTCTTATTAATGTAAGTTATAGTTGTTGGAGTTGAGTCGCTTTTTTGTGAACATTTGTAAGATGTGTGAAAGTCAACGGTAAAGAAGATATATGGGCTGGCGTTGACGGTTTCCTACACTAAACTCTTATCAGTTACTTCTCAGAATTGGTGAAGCTGTCTGAACTTTAGAGACGAAGTTAACGGAAAGAGGTTTTGAACTTTGTGGGCGCACCAATTTAAGATCAGATTGGGATCGAAACTTCAAAGATAGTTTAGTTTTCGTTCCGACCTTTTACCTCTCCCACGGTAATTCGTAGGCAAAGCTTCAGTTTCGGGAGCTCTCACGGCACTCTTTGTATATGCACGAGGAATTATCACACCTATAGCCCTTACACCCACATCCTGCCACTCCAATTCCAACTCAAACACACTCTCAATAAGATCCATGCGACATATTGCATGGCAATTGTCAAAAGTCAGGTAGCTATTACGTTACGCATCTTTAAATTGATGTTAAACGTAAAGTAAACCGTAGTGTGTAGGCAATAAGATTCTGTTTCTGATTTGGGAATGTAAATAGTATTAATTTGCTTTTCTATTGCATAATAGGAGTCTGCGGTCGCGACACAGTTCGCCCACTGCAGGCGCCTCCGTAACGGATCTGTGTGTACACTTGTCATACATTTCGTTTGATCAATCGGAGAAGATAGAAATTGATTGATCTTAGCGACTAAGATCAATCAATGGATCACCTATTGTACTTCTGTCTTTAATATTATTTAATAACTTATGCATTTAGTCCCGTCAGTAGTGTACCTAATGTCAGTAGTAGCCGTAGTGTTCTTTATTGCGTTCAAAAGTGGCCCATCTCTTTGCTAAATTTCACTCAAATTTGCTTAGAAGTGACCATCACAACGAAAGAGATACGGTGTAGTTTTCGCGTTTGAAAAATAGAGAGACAGCGTAATTTTTGAATCTATATATTGGTACAGATTGATTTTTCGTTTTCATCCCAGCATAATAACTGGATTCACATCAGGACATCACACAACTGGAACATCACATGCACTAGGTATGTACCTACCTTAGTATTATTTACTGTAGTAGAATCTGTCTCGAAGGACCATTCATCGTTTTAATTTCAAATTAGATACATACTTCAGTCCGAAACCATTTTGTAATAAATTGAATTGTACAAATTGCTTCGTACCTTCAGTACGATTCAATTACGGTTGGAGAGGCAGGTCCTAACCAGCACTTCCCTTTCCATTCAAGATGATTGATGGTAACCCCCTAATTAGCCACCACTCGCATCTGTGACACCGACACCGTTACTGCACAACCAGGTCAAAGCATAATGAGCCTTATTAAAACGAAAACAAGCCCTCGATGCCGGCACAATCAATTTTGTTGTGAAATCTGCCGAAATTGACAATTACAAATGCACCCTTAATGAGCTTTTGTTAAGAAATGATTAATGTATCTTCAGAAATTTCAGATGCCAAGTTATCGACGGAGCATAAAAACTGGCAAACCCAAGATTTCGCTATCTCATTAAAACTTAAGATAAAAGTCATTGATACTCCCGCTTTCTTCCTCAAAGTTTATTAATTGACAATTACTGATAATTCTGCAAAACTCAAAGGTCAAATGAATACAGCAGATGTCACAATAAGGGACTTTAATAATTATTAAAAAATAATCAAAATACCATCGGATATAAGCACATCAGTTTGAGGTTTTAATCAACTGTGTATGTTCCGCCGACATTTAAGAATTCATATGTTAACAGTAAAATCATCTTCGATAATCATTAACAAATTATCGAAAGGAGCGGGGCCATTAAAATGTGGATTTACAGCCAATTCGTTTTATAGCCATTTCCACGCGTTAATAAATAAGGCGGCAATACAGTAGCCGCGCAAATAAACATGAATCAAAACAATCTCGGATATAATTGTAATCGTACAAGGTGCTACAAAAGAGAATGTATCTTTCCAACATATCATAAAGAATAATAGATAAATAGATAACGATGATGACCTCCGTGGCGCGGTAGGTTCGATTCCAACAAATGTTTGTACGATCTGCAGGTATTTGTTCCGGGTGTTCTGGTCGTTTTCAATGTATAATAAAAAATATCTATCTATGTAATGTATTGTACTATGTTTAACAGTTATCTAGTACCCATAACACAAGCTCCGCTTAGCTTGGGGCTAGATAATGCTGTGTGAATTGTCCAGCATTATTTATTATTATAAGTCTTTATTGTATCACACAAACACAAAATACAATACAAAAGGAAAAACACAGAATCAAGTAGTACAAAGAGCAAGAAAAAAGAGCGATATTTTCCAGGCAACCTTGGGATGGACTGCATATAAAATGTGATCTTATCACAGTAAATCTTAAAGTTTCTATGATTGTGTGATATGTAGTGATAGACCTGAAATTTAGCAAACATAGATAGGTATAGTTTTACAACGGGAATAACACAATAGGCTACTTTTTATCTTTTTAACGCATTCACTGCCCAGCCTCGGCAGTGTGACCTGCAGGGACGCGTCGCGCCGCCCCCGCTACACGGACCCAGAGATCGGCTTCTGCGTCAAAAAGCGTCTGGTAAGTGTTAAAGGGCGTGGGAAACCGCCGCCGGCCGTTAGATTAAAAAAAATCACAATTTTTTTTTTTTAAATAATAGCTTCAAAAAGGAATAATTAATATTTAAACTCGAATAGTCTTTAAACAAAACGGTGGTTTAAAACCTCTCGTTCAGTTTAGTACACATTATCTTGTGGCACCTTGTACCCTAGCCAGATCAGGATTACGTTGTAAACATCCGAGTTAACGGTAAACTGGATTTAACTCCAGAGCTAAACCGATAGCTTAGTTTAAACGATGATTAGATGAGCAAACAATTCGCTAACCTCTTGACTTCTCTCATATCTGGGAACTTTAGGGCTGGTGCTAGGTTATGAAAGCTTTATCATGCTCGAAATAATAACAATATATGGAGAAGCATTCACAATGATAATGTTGGTAAATAAATTAATATAACTGAATAAGTAATACTGGACAATTCACACAGCTTCAACTAGCCCCAAGTAAAGCAGAGTTTGTGTTATGGGTACATGATGAGTTGACTGATATATAAATAATCTATATATATTTATATTTTACTAAAATGTTTTTTTTTAATTAACTAAAGGCCGCGAAGTTACGTCCAGCACTTTTTTAAAATGCTAAGACACCACGCGAATAATAATGCATTCATAATTATTATATTGATTGTAATAGCAGATCCTAACGCGAGGTTTGGACCATTTGCTTGATCTGTCATGCGCATATCAAAAACCGATGAACATTCCTACAAACTAAATTACCAATTATCATAAAAAAATAATCCTAATTATCACCACGAGCTTTCACATTAATCTCCAAGCTAAACCCGTGCAGTGCCTCAAACTTATCTTATAGTTGACGCTGTGTTGGCGATAAGAATGGAGAACACAAAAGTATTAAAATATTGCATTAAAATATGATCAAAGTATAGATCATAATCGTTTTAATTTCACGTCAAAACATGCATTAGTCACCGAGATATCAAATACAAATAAATAGAAATCATTTATTTTCAGACAACGAACGGGTTACAAAGTTGGTATGCTTATTTTAACATGTCCCTTATGGTAAACAGCTATGGTGTGCAAAATTATATAATACCTAAAATAACAAGAAACATGCAAATCGGAAAATGAATTGAAACTAATCTAACACTCAAACTGCGAGAAGTATTAGAAGAGAGATTTCAATTCTTAGTTGGGTGTCCAACTGAGCAAATCCAACTGAACAAATAATTTGGTGGTACTACAGTTCGTGGTGCAATGTAATCCCAAATTGAATTCACAGCAAGATTGACAGATATTATCGCTTCTGTCGATTTCATTTCATTGCAAAAAAAATGCTCCAATTACGTCAAAAGTGACGGTACAGGCAAAACAGACCACGAAAGTCGTTTGTCGAGGAGTGGTGCCGAAACCCGAAAGAGATCAAGAAATTGAAAGCTACGCCTGTCAAAATTAACAGTAATAATACGTGTGCGGACAGCGTAATCCCTGCGTAATATAATTATCAGATAAGATAAGGAAACTATTACGAGAAAATACGACAATAATCTGGGCAAGAGTAAAGACTTCCGTCAAATACACCCTGTATTTGACGGCTTTTCTTAAACCAAGCTTTGATCTAACTAATCATTCCTCCTAGGCTCGTATTGATTGTCTATCTCTTTTCCTATAGATAAGCATTGAGTTGTTTTTACTGAAGTTAACTCTTTTGACAGTGCTTTTGGAAATTCAAACACTTAAAATATAATTTTTGTTAACTTGATAACAAAGTGGTTAAGAAAAATTATATTTTAAGTACCTAAATAACTATTATTCCGTCACTATACTCCGTACTGATAAATTGAATTAGACCTATCATATGCATGTCGTACTCCAAACAAAACATATATTATATTTACACAAGACCCATACGTAAGCAAATTTGATTCAAAATTTTCAGAAACATGTTGCCAGTTTTTGAAAATGTTGATAAAGTACGAAAACGAATCTAAGATATTGATGTACTCAATGGTATTTAAACTGATGGTAATACAGGAATTGATTAAGTAGAGATTTTGGTGCAAAAGCGTTACAGTAGACAATGTCCGTTAATTTCATAACGTGTGGTAAACCAAATATAATCTGACAGATAAGTAGCCATAAAAAGTTCGCGAAAGGCATAAACGTCAGCATTATTCCAAACAAGTGGGCAAATAAAACTGTGGTACAGAATAATGCACTTTATTGATGAGAAGTTAAATAATATGCTAAAATCCCACATGTGTCACAATTAGGAAAAGCTTGGAGGGAAAGGAAAGCCTCTGGTTTTCACACCTAGGCAAAGGCCTTCTTTTATCACCAGTGGTTTAATGAATTACATCAAATTGAAAGAAGATATTCTTGTAAATGACGCTAACCAGGATTGGTTATCCCGTATGTATGACGCAAATGAGGACATTTCATGTAATTCGCAATTATAATTTAAAAATAATCTGTCTACCAATGATTATCATTTCATGTACCTTCAGTTTACCTCGTTTTACAATTGCATTGCATAATAATAAAATTAATAAATAATTGTACGTTGATCGATATTACTTAAAAGTTACTACAAATTTAATTACTGATTCATGTATTACTCCACTAATTGTAATTAGTAGGTTAGGTACATCATTTACAAACGTTACTGGATCATTGGGTAGGGTGAGAACTGCACACTACTTCCACAAATTAGCGTTTTCTTGACTGGTATGATTGCATTGCAGATTCGAAATGAAACACATTGGACTAAACTTTGAAATAATGATAATAGAAGAACAAAAACCAGTAGTAGGAACAATGGTGACAATGAAAACAGCAAACGATACAAAAAAGACAATGTTGCCAGCAACCCTAGTTGAAAAGTTCTGTGGCGGCGCCAAGCTATCGAGTATCGAGCACGAGGGCGATGAAAACGGCACTTTTTGCCGAGATCAGATACAGCGACCGATAGCACCAGCTAATAGCTCTATAAACAAGATAATCGCCTAGTTAGCGCTGGGAAAACATCGTGCCACAGATTTATGAAATATTTAAAAACATCGTATTTGCAGTGACCGATGGACCGTCCAAGCAAGAAACAGTAGAAGAAACGTTGTAGATGGTTTCGCTAGACGTGGATTGAATGTTATTGCGGTAATATGACGACAGGTCGTGTGACAATGTACAGACATTTCTGAAGCTACACAAAATAATGAGAGGAAAGGCACTGGTGATAAATCTAGCACAGATGGACGAGTTATAAATGTGATTGCATAACGGGAAAATGATGTACCCGACCCACATCAAGCAATAACGCTAAATAATAAAGCAACAAAACAAAACCTCAACGGTCAACTGACAATGAAGAACGTCACTCAAACCGTTCACACGTGAATAACCACTTGCGAAACGCAAAAACGATTTTGATGGTCTGAAGTGACTTTGTGCACAATTTTTGGTGAAAACTTTCGCAACAAAAAACAGAACGTAGAATAATTGTGGTATTTGAGTCACAAATTAAACCGACAGACATTAAGGAAGAGTGCATTGCGATCCGCGACATTTCTGTGACAAGTGCGAGTTGCGACAACGCCGCCCGAAAAAAGCAGCTAATTACAAGTACAATGAGGTACAAAGAGCCCGCTGTTCCCACGGAGCATCCGCGCATGCGTACCGATCATTTCGAGCGTGCTCGACTTTTATTGCCAAAAATTAATGCCCGGTAAACAGTCCTTAATTGCAAGCCACGTCAAGCCATGCTTGTTAAACCCCGCCCGTCACACTAGCAGTAACTTCCGCGAAACCACAATCAGAAAATGCATAAAATTCGCAATAACCGAATAATAATAATGTAATATAAGTAATACCCTGTGATTTTTGTGTCGACTACGATCGAGTCGAGTCCGATCACCGTTTTATTACATTTTAATTTTATTGGTCAATGCTGCGCTTGGCCCCGCATCATATTGTGCAATTCTCCTTAACAACTTTATAGCTAAGAGGCAGAATTGACATTTCTTTCATAAACCTGAACACCAGTTGAGTGCATCAATACTTTTGTAAATTACCGAGGCAGATGCTCGCGGCGATAGCGAAACGGGAACCATTAAAAATATCAAGTAACATTAATGTTAATCTTAGTTTTATAGTTAACGGTGGCGGTGGCCCAACAACTATAACGAACACTTACTTCACATTATCCATATAAATAGTCAAGATAAGAATATGTGAAGGCGTAATTAAAAGAGACATTATTAGCATGTAATTGAGGTGACAACTGATATAAAATAATGTCAACTTTCAATTTCTTGTCTCCAAAATGTAAATATTTTTATTATTATTGTTTTAAAACAAACTTTATAATCATCTGGAATGAAAGTGCTTGCGAGGACAAATCCAACGAACCCAAACTCGACGCGGTTAAGTCGTTTCGTTTAAGAGTCCCTCCCTATGGTCTCCATCATCAGACCAGCTCGATGGTACCTTGTCATTGCATTTTCACCGAGCTTACATACCTAACTAAGTATGAGAAATGTCAGCTTAATTGGTTGAGGATAACTGGTCTAAAATTAAGTTGCAAGATTTGTCATATCTCGTCGCACTAAACATTCGAGTAATCTTATACAAAGTCACATCAAATCATAATTTTATTAAGTACTCAAACCTTGGCATTGAAATGGCACTAAGTATTGGCATTCAGATGAGCATATTAATTCACAAACGCACCTACTTTCAATGTCATTACACCGTGCTGCGTTCCCTACATCCCTAGCCCTTCCACTTTCACTGTGTCCGAGGTGTTGCCATTATCATCCGAAGGCTAGACAAGGTCCATTCCTATGGTAATGAACTGACGGACCGACAACGCCTTGCCAAGGTTAAACGCATTTACAATTTACATCTAATAGTTTTCAGGGAACCTGTAGAGCGAGCTGAGATAATTGCAGAAAAATGTGTAAAGGTGGTCAAGGCAAGACAGAATTAACTAATTGTACTGTCGCAAAAGTTGCTAGTGATGATGATGCAACACGTTAGATTATATTAAATGGATTGTGATGAAGAGCATGACTAACTAAAAACTATTCCAATATCACTACCTTGGAGCTAATTCCGAATTTGGAGCAAATGAGCCCAAAAAATAGGATTGGAAATGTTGTTGGAACAAAGATAGCAAAGCATATAGTTATAGTTTTTTATTATATACTATAGTTTTTTATTTGAATACCATGCAATCAAAACCAAGAACATAAAAAGCTTGACAAAATAAAATAATGTAAACCCCATTTGCATTGCTCGTATATCGTGAGAAGCAGTCGTATTGTCAACAGCAGATTACGATTACAAAATATTAAAACGACATAAACCCACGTGCGATATCAGCAAATAAAAAGATATGGAGTAGTTCACCTAAAGGGGCAAAGGAAACCCCAAAAACAGGTTATGAAAGGCCAGGTTGCCATATTTGTGGGCGGCTCTTGACTGGATTAGTCGTAAAAGGTTGAAACGGGCCGAGTTCGTCTTTTGCCTACCGGAGCGTGTTCGCCACGTGGCCGGGCTTTATTTGTTTGCAGCCTCGGACGTCACCGCACACCCTGTATGGCGAACATACCGCTGGTATTTGCATTAAGGGCACAGTTGATTCACCTCATAACAGAAACTACATGCACCTTTAGAGCCTTGTCAACAGGGGTCACAGTCACAGATTCTGGTAAATATAGACGTTTATTAAAATCGTCATAATGACGCAGCAGGGGTTTCGTCGGAAAGTCTGATGCGACACCGGTAATGGTCCAAAAGTGAAAGCTCATCATTATCAGATGGTGCAATCCAATCGGAAGCGCCACATTTAATCACGATTAAGTGCTACATCTGCAAATCATATAAAGTTGCGCTGCGAGCATCCAACGAATGTAAAAATATAACTAAGAATCAGAAAAATTGCATACAGCGACTGCAAATGAGTTTGGCGAATTTGCAGCTTGTTTGTTTTGAGTGGTTGTCAGCCGTCGAAAAGTTGATTACAGAAAAAAATAAAATAAGCGTGGACAAGTCCACCGTTCCCTGAATAGCGGTACAATATGTAAATAAGCGCGGGATGAGCGGCCGAGGAATCCTCCGCGGAAAACCTACGCATACGAAGAATGTCATATTAAAAACCCAACAATGGCATAATAAAATTTCCAACTCATTTCGAAACGCTCGATGTGTAATAGGGCTGCGATTTGAAATGCAAAATTTTCGCGAATCTCGAAATATTGGTACGAGTCGACTGTAGGAGTACGCATAGCGTTTTAATTACAGAATGTGGCTGTAAAATACTTGGTATATCATCGATGCAGTAAAATGGGAGAAATAATGGAAAGCAAGTGTTTCGCAAAGAACTTAAATTAGTTAATAATGTGCGGTATCGCGTTAATTACGAAGTGAATGTTGTTGGGTGTGTTCATTAAGCAAAAATCTGTATCGGTAATATCGAGACAGTGATTCAGGAATCAGGGCACGATCGGCGATTGCACTGACGGCGTCAAGCTGGCACTGACTAGTCGCCGCGAGCAGTTACCACCGCAAGTGATTATTTTAAACGACGCCTAAACAATAATTACCGATTACGGGAAACCGGTGTTTTATCGTCGCCCTAACGCCACTTGCCGCCGATGCGATGAATTAATAATAGATTAATAGCTATTTGTCGCGTTTAAATTCTAATGCGCCGTGCTACGCACGCATTCTGAATGGCCTCATTGTTCAACGAGTTATCAGCCTGATCGAAATTCAAAGTAATTTCTGAACCCGGCATCAAGAAACAGAGGGCAATATCTAAAGTGTAATTCCAGGGCTATTATCAGAGGAACAATAAGGAAGATCCAATTAAACCTGCTGTTAGCGACAATGGAAGCTATAACCAACAAAGCCCAATCCGCAGAACAATGGGCAGCAATGGATCGATACAAGCGGCGTAAGACCAGCGCCACGCTGAGACGCATGCAAATCGCATTGGACGCCAATGGCGGCGTAATTACCAGTCTGCCTCGTCCAGTTTCATTCATAAACAGCGAGATTGCTTATGAATGACCGTCGCACCATATCCTTCATTTATTGTCGCCCCGCGCACCTCCATAAGTTTCCTGCTCGGAACATTACCATTTATCGAATGTTGTTTACGCGCCATATAATTTTGTAGGCGCTGCAGCCTTGATTAATGAACTTCATTCAGTACGCTAATCCGCTGGCACATTCCGCCCTACCGAGCGGTTCCAGAGATGAATTTATTAAATAACATCCAATTCATTATTGGAACATGCGAAAAAACAAACATAACTCGACACGCGATTACCCGAGCTTATGAACGTGAACCTGTCTGTTAATATTTCTTTTCATAATGGCCTCTCATGGCTGAATAAATTTTAGCGCTAAATAAACAAGGTTTATCTGTGATCAGCACAATGCAGCGGGTCCGGCAGGGGCGGCGCGGAGGCCGACTGAAGCGCCGCCGCCGCGATACCATCACACCGATACCCATCAAGGAAGACCACTTGTCAATACATTTCACTCCGACCGAACCTACTTGATGGGCCGTCGGCCGTCGTCGCTGCCCAGAACGAGTTCCCGTGAATTGTGTTGCGTGCGAGACATTTTTATACTTGTGTACAGACAACGTGTACCGCGGGCTTACATGTTAATGCATCTCCGGAGCGCACTTTACGAGCTCCCGCGGGCGCGATCGCATTTCTAATTGGAGAATCGCGTCGATTCAATGCCGCGTCTCCAGCGAGGAAGGCACTCAGTGTTAATGCTAATTTCCGTCTCGGCCGCATGCAAATGATCCCTCGCGCTACTAAATAGCATTAATGCAAAGGCAAATATTCCGCTAACCTTATTTACTGAACAATTCATACGTCCAGCGGCTACACAGGTGGTTTCGATAAAGGTCCAGCGCGCGAGCATCTGAGGACGCCGCTCTCCCTAAAAGGATAATAATACGCCGTTGCGAGCGACGAGTATCCCCAGGAATCGGGGAGAAATGTAAATTGTCCCGCACTGACAAATAGCTTAATTAACGGATAACATGGGAGCCATTGGGATACTCCGCGTGGTTTAGCTGCTTGATACGTACCGGTGTCCATCCGCAATGCTGCCATTCACTTCCAATTAGCGACTATTTTTGAATAGAAAGGTTTTTGAATACAACACGTAAGGCTTGTCTGTAAGTTTTAAGCCCACATAAAGCAATTTAGCCAGCCAAGGTTAAGGCAGGAGCTGGAGATTCGGTGTTTTTTCGCAATGTTATGGTCGTAGGCGTCAGGTGGGCGCGCGCACGTGTCGGAGCAGTGACTGTAATGCACGCGCACGATCGTGTGGGAGGACCGCCACTGCCTGACGATACCTTTAATTTTATGGCATTTTGACAGCGCCAGTGCTAAGGTTAGACTAGAAGGTCCATGGTACGTACGGTTCATATTATTGATTGACAAGAACTAGATGTGATATATCAGCTGCGCGATCTACGCTATTCAGTTGATGAATTGTATTAGGGGCAGAACAGTTTAATAAATTCTTTGATATGCTATGATAGTTGAAAAATTTATCTGTAAAGAGTGTGAGAGAGGGTTAAAGTTCTAGCGAAAAGTCAGCATGAATTAAACACAACGTGCAGCAAAACCGAAATCACGAAATTCTCCCGAATTCCCGGCAAACCGCGATCGAGCACAAAAACCGTCGGTATTGTTCAATTGCATGATAACGAACGGAATCCGCGGTTTCCCACCGAAATCTGGATGCTCAGCCCGTTTTTTTTAATTGCACGAAAAAGCCACCTCGTCGTGCTTTCGAATCGCAATCAAATAAAAAGCTACTTGTTAATGTTTTATGTATGACGAGCCTGATGCCGATGTATTATGGATGGAACCCGCTGACTTCGGCTTTGGCAATTTTGACAGAGCGACAGATATCGGTAATCTCTGTGACCACCGATCGGTGACCGTTTTTCTGGATTCTGTTGAGTCCGATAAGATCGCATGTCGCATAAACTATACATGCCCAGTCATTACTTAGGCATGTAAATATTTATACATGTTTTTCCAGAAAAAGGGATTTATTTTCGGCGAGAGATGCTTCTCATAATGATCAGATTGGATTTGATATACCAAGATAAAATGGAACTTTTTGTGGGGTTTCTGGCTTTTTAATTAGTAACTCTTTTACTAATAAGGTTTAGTACAGTTACAAAAATTACTTATCAAAGCCGCACAAAGTAAAAAAGTCAGCATTAAAGCTACAGATATAAAACATTACAAGTGTCGACTCAATTATGGATATACCTAAATAATGAATGATTTATTTATAAAGTACTAGCGGTCCGCCCCGGCTTCACACGGATAGTTATTTATTCGTCAATTTTCCAACGGACTAAGATAAATAGAACAAATCAAAAACCATGAAAATCGGTCCCATCTTGAGTTATAAATGGTGTAACTAACACGACTTTTTTTATATAATATAGATTTATCGCGCACCTTGTAATATTATGTTATTATTTCTATCGCGTTACAGCGATCGTGGTCATGGGTCGACTGTTGGAACAAATCATGAAAGTTCCGAATCCTAGTAAGACGTCAAGTTACGGAAACTGCTTAAAACTTTGATTTGAAACAAACAAAATGGTACCTATATAATGGTTGCCTGGAAGAGATCGCTCATAACTATAAGGCCGCCTTTGTACTTCCGTCTTCTCGTAGCATTCATTTCTGTACTGTTTTCTGTGTTTGTGTGGTACAATAAAGTATTATCTATGTACCTACCATCGCGTACCTTCTCGACGAACACACTAGAATACCTTATAAAAGATCGGTATCAAACAAATTACATAAAATTACAATTACAAAACAAAGTGCCAACAGTTGTTAGAGGAATCACAATTTATTGCGCAGCCTAAGCCTGCGCTTGCGCACCTGAGTGTTACAGTAACCAGTCTTGCAGGTGCTTCTGGATGGTGTTTGTGTGGATAAGCAAATTTCATTAAAATACTTAGGCTCTAAATGAATAGAACCTATATTAAACCTAATGAAATATTCAGTTATTTAATAAGAAAGATTTATAATAATAGAAAAGACTTGATTAACGGCAGTAAAAGCTACAGCCACAGGGCTACCTAACATTCTACAAAGGTTTCTTGTTCGCTTCTTTACTTTAAGGGCATATACAACTTCAAATCAACTCCGTCAGGCATGTAAATATCTTCATAACTACTAAATATTTAACTTGGAAAGGTATATATGGTAAAGTTCATTCAGGACTTAATCTATCGATCATAATGTTTCGAAAATACGGTTCCATAAAATTTTCTCGATAGAATAAAATCGCAAAGTTACCTCTAAAAGTTTACTAAAACTGTAATTTCTCAATAAATACAAAAGTTAAGATCTTGAGAATAAGCATGGTAATAGAACTACGTATAAAGAACATTTTATATGTTTTTTTTTAAGTCCTTTTTAATAGATAATAAGCTGAAACGTGATTTCTGGGCTTGCGTTGCTGTGCCCTGTCTCGCTCCTATGAACGAGAAATCCTATCTCCGACCTTTTCACAAAAATTTAAGGTTATATAGGCCCTTAAAATGATTGAAGTGGACATAAAATCAAAGTGATCACTTTATTACTTATAGTTTTACTTATGAAATCCGAGTTTTGTGACGGGTCCAAGAGTCCTGTAAGGTCTAAAGGAAATAAAGCACTTTGAATTTCAAATTTAGTTCCCTTTTCGTAAATAAATGACTAAGTTACATAAGCAATAAATATAAAAAATAGGTGTTACATAGGTACAGTCATTGTAAAATAATGCAGATCGAAAAACTATTTTGAACTTTGCAAATTTACTCGCAGTTCATAGAATCACAAATAATAACGTATCTATAGGTATCAATTTTCAGATAATTATCGTGATTCTTAAAATATTTAACACGTTACCTACTTTTATTTGGCAAAGATTTCAAAGACAAATTAAACTGATAAAAGTTATACATATTGCGCATAAAAATGTTTTGGGCCAGTTCTAATTGCGATTTTTCTTGAAAGAAAAATTTACAGAAACAGCTCGGACTTCGATAGCGGTGGTGTTGTTACACTCCCGTGTCTCGGAAAGCACGTTAAGCCGTTGGTTCTGCGCCCGACCACTCCCCAGTCGTGTGGGCCCGTGGTCTGCCGTCCCATCGGATTATGAGAGTGAGGGAATAGAGAGTGCACATGTGTTCGCGCATACACTTGGGTACTATAATATGTCCTGCACACCTGGCTGGTCTTCGTTGAGACTGGCCGCCGTGGTTGAAAATCGGCTAGGAGGAAATCAAGTAGGTACTATTTAAGTTTCCAGCATTATACATACAACTACCGGCTTCGCACGGGTACTAATTCTAATTCTAAGTGGGGGAACTGGGATCTGCATTGACATCTCACATGGGAGTGTATTGTGCATTATCCCCCTGCCTAACCAGGCCCTAACCAGCCCAGCTCCTTGAAGTACCGGAGAAGGACTCTTGGTGATTGACAGCTTCGTTTCAGCTTTTCTGTGGGTGTGGTTAGATTTGATGACTCTATGAGACTCTTCAATCCCGAGTTCGCACGGGTACCTACTATATTATACATATATTATACTTTAAGCTTTCCTCTTGAATCTCTATTATTTAATAGACAGCTAATAAATCCATTGCGTAGTTTTAAAGATCTAATGCTTACATAGGGACAGACAGAGAGCGGGAAGCGACTTTGTTATGTAGTGATAACCAGTAAGAACTATTATTTCGATCCTAGATTGTGTTAAACATCTGTAAAAACACATCGGAAATTATATTTCAAGTATTCTTAACCGTTTATCGCCATTATAAAATATTGTTTAGCTTATTATAAGTCTTTAATGGTGGAATAATTGCCTCGATTAAGAATCCCCATGTGTTGAAAAAAGTAGACGTTGAAATTACTTAATTAAATTGACTGTAGGACCTGGTCAGTAACGGTGAGTTGAGTATATATAAGTATTATAAGATTGACTACAGCTAAGTATTTAGATACAACAAAAGGAGTTTTTTTCTGAATACGTCCAACTATTATACTATCTCAAATTAACTCTGTCAGGTCTCCATATCTTTCAAACTACTAAAATTTTAACTTTGAAATGTATACAGGGTACCAACGGCGGATTTGGTTGCTGGCACAGATGTACTAGGGATGCTAACGCATGTTGCCGGCAACGAATTTAGAGTTGCCCTTACTTGTTATTCTAATACACTGACATTGACAACAATTGTTATAAAAACTTCAGTTATCTAAAGTGCCAGTGAATTGATATCAAAAGAGGTGATATATCAATGCACATGGCATGCTTATCAGTTATATGCGAGGAAATGTTAAGTACTCCTTTGTAATTATTTGATATTTTCCTGAGTTGATACTCGGTATCAGAAAAGTAAAAAATCGTCTTCATTGGACACCGGTATCCTATGACGATCATTTTTTCTTCGTATGATACTGGTTACCAAACTCTGGTATCATACGCGGCCGAAGGCGCGCAATCAAGCTGAGACGAGGTGAAGTCAATCAATCAATAAAAATGCTTTACTTCCGTAAATACAAAAATGTACAATAAGAAAACGTCAAATTTTTTAAATAAAACACTCACGGAAATAAAGTGTTTTTTTTTTAATTTTTTTTTTTCTTTTTTTTCTGTCTTTCTAACTTATAGCCTGTTAGTTGTTATTCTTCCAGTTGAAGCAAAACCCGTCCGAAGCTTTTTTATCTTCTAGCTAGATATTTTGTAGTAAGCCTTTTTGCCAAGAAAGGTTTTGACAATTTGTTTGAATTTACATATTATTTACTGATAGATTTTGCAACTCACTTTGAGTTTTGTTGTAGAAGCGTATTTGCTCTCTAAAAGTTAAATTAATCTTGTGAAGTCTAGTTGTGGGCATAGCAAGTTTATGTTTATTTCTAGTATTAAAATTATGTGTATCGCTATTTTTAGGGTAGTTTTTGATATTTTTATGTGTACAAAAAATATAAGGTACCCTCCATACAACTACAAACATTTTGTTGGTGGCGCGACCGATGGCGCCACCATGCTGTCCTAACTAATGAGATAGGTCCTTAGTGCACCTACAGAAGGCGTGTTTGAAAGAGTATAAGAAACAGCCAGTGTAAAGGAAAAGTGATAACTAGAGCGGTCATCTTCATGTAGCCGACTGTATATTCTCAAAGAGGTAGTCACTACGGCAGTAAAGAATCCTCCCGTGGGAGCTAAACTGCCTAGAACCTGACTGTGTCACACCTAGGAACATGTTTGTGTCGCAAGTCATGAGAGAAGTGGCACGGCTTATCTCCTTTTAAACAAACTTTAAGACTACGTTTACAGGGTAGTTTTTTAATAGGACTGTACGGTCAATGTGTTTTTACAGGGTAGTTTTTTAATAGGACTGTACGGTCAAAGTGTTTTTACAGGGTAGTTTTTTAATAGGACTGTACGGCAAAGTGTTTTACAGGGTAGTTTTTTAATAGGACTGTATGGTCAAAGTGTTTTTACAGGGTAGTTTTTTAATAGGACTGTACGGTCAAAGTGTTTTTACAGGGTAGTTTTTTAATAGGACTGTACGGTCATAGTGATTTTACAGGGTAGTTTTTTAATAGGACTGTACGGTCAAAGTGTTTTTACAGGATAGTTTTTTAATAGGACTGTACGGTCAGTGTTTTTACAGGGTAGTTTTTTAATAGGACTGTATGGTCAAAGTGTTTTTACAGGGTAGTTTTTTAATAGGACTGTATGGTCAAAGTGTTTTTACAGGGTAGTTTTTTAATAGGACTGTATGGTCAAAGTGTTTTTACGGGGTAGTTTTTTAATAGGACTGTATGGTCAAACTAAAACAGGTCCAGGCTTTTTCTGAAACTTTTGAATTTTTATTTAGTTTAATTTTAACATGGGTAAAATACGCCTTCATAATATAACTTCTTGTGTCTTTTTTGATCCTATGTTTTTTTTTCAAATATCGCTTACCCCCATACCTTTAGCCACACATGTCGTCCACTCATTACATGCGATGCGATAATGACCGCGTATCTGCAAGTTAATGCGATATCTCACCGCATCGCCGGCATTGTACGCGACCGGCTTTAAATATCTCTCGTATTTCAATCGCATAAGCTTACGAAAAACGTATGTGTGGAAATGCCTTTAGATTAAAATGTCAAATTGATTACTCGGTAATACAATATCTGTATTAACAAAACCAAGTTATAGGACATGCTTATGTTAGACTTTCCTTAGGCCCGTATTATGAAAGTTTGCTTAGTCATAGGTATAGAATAGACCTATGACTGAGCAAACTTTCATAAACGAAGCATAAAGTTCACTCAAGCATGGGCTTGAGTGAACTTTATGCCATAAATATAAAAAAACATTTATCGAGCATAGATCGATGAGTGAGCAACCTATCATAATACGGGCCTTAGAGTACTTAGGTATCTGACAACCTCTGTGGCGCGGTAGGCGAAGGTCCGCCTACGACGCAGGAGGTTGCGGGTTCGATCCCTGCCGGGGCAAATATTTGTACGATCTGCAGATATGTATTTGTTCGGGTAGTTTTCTATGTATAGTAAAAAAATATCTGTGTATTATTTATTGTATTAAGTATATCAGTTATCTAGTAGGTACCCATAACACAAGCTCTGCTTAACTTGGGGCTAAATAATGCAGTGTGAATTGTACAGCATTTTTTTTTATTGACTTTGAATGACTTTTCTACCATTTTTGTCTACACGGTTCGATTTTACAAGTCAGTCTACCATGGTACATTTTGTTCCAAAAGTTAGCTTCCTATATCAAACTACTTATATGGCAGAGTTTCCGTTTATTTATTTATTGTTAAGACATACATTAGTACAAGAAAAGCATATCACAAAAAAAAAATAAGATATCACTCACGCATAAGTACCCATTTGGTGAATGAAGGTATGAGCTTGTGAATAGTTGTTATGAGGAGAGTATTTAATAAGTACCTAATTTTTTTTATTAAGTTATTTTTTCTTCTTTTTCTACGAATCATGTCCTAGCGACACAATTATGTACATTAACTGTTATATAATTAAATGTGTTAGCATTTAAACGATCCCCTCTTTTAACAAAATAAAATTCATGAAATGTCGTATTAATTCTCCGCAATTCTATGAATCTAAGGAATTCTATTCTGCGTTCCTGCTTCCAGGAATGTTTACCATCTGTTCTAGAACTATGTACTTACCTTGTAAAACTGTACTAACTCAAGTACATAATACAATAATAATAATAAAGCCATTTATTCCCATTTCTTAAAAAACAGTAAATGTATAAATAAAATTAGAATGATGATAATAAAATGTTACTTATTGCATGCATTAGTTTACCTAATAAATAAATGTAATAATTTAATTTCAAAAATAAATAAAAGATTTTTTTTTAATGCCTTTATTCAGAAAGAAAATAACAATCAAATAACAAATTTAAATTAAAACTAGTATTTACAATAGAAACAATCAAGCTATCTGCAAACTGTGGCAAACAATCTACAGGTAGCTCAACTGATCCATATCAATACCAGTTGGAAGCGTGCCTAAGACACTGGCTGCATTGCAATAAAAGATTGTATTTTAATTTTCTTTCTGGGACGTCTATTTACGAACGTAGGCCTCCTCCATTAAGGGCGCTTCTTACGTCAAGATAAAATGTTTCTGCTTCTTCTCGGGATGAACTTTCAGTTGGTGCGTACACTTGGATAATATTTAGCTCATAGCTACCTAAATCTACATCTAGCCTTGCTCTATCGGAAATAGATATAAAATTAATTATTTTTTGTTTCAATTTCTTTTTTTATCATAAATCCTACAATAATACATAGGTATTACCTACAATACATTACATAGGTAAATGCTCTAATAAATTCTACAAGACAAGTCGAATTGGGTAGGTATAATGGCGGAGTTACTTGCAATTATTTTAAAAGGATTTTGACGTCTTTTTCCATTATTGTATACAAATGGAAAAAAGCTCTACTTTTTCATATTCATAATGAAGGGCTATTAGAATATTGAGTTTGAATTAAGCGACGAGGATGCGCTGAGCACTTGAGGAGCATTATTATGAAAACGTTTCTAAAGGTCAATTACGTTTTTAGCAGTTAACGTAGATGATTGGAATACTATAAGTAATTACTGTTGTTCTCTTAAAAGGGACCATCCTCAGAAATGTATTTCGATACATATGTCTGTGGGACCAACCTATATAAAGGTACTTTGTTTCCTGCGAACATTATGTCTGACTTAAATAAGTGAAGAAACTCGTTTCAATTAATATGACAGAGACATCAAATTTCTCACATTAATTTTGTCCATTGCTCAACTGCTAGACTCTGTATCCAAACTTGTACCTGTACCTACCAAAAGGGACGATTAGGCTTAGGAGTCTATGATACCTGAAATCGCTTAGTGTCAGCGATCATATCTTCGGTGCCCATTCCATTCCACTCATCCAACATCTTTGTCCAATGTACATTTGATCAAAAAACTTGGATGACTTCATCCAATTTACTAGCAACACTGATTATTTGATCAAAGATTTGGATACTAGTTTCTGCCCGCGGCTTCGCACGCGTTGTTTTTATGAAAACGTATTAAGGTTAATTACTCCAAATTGGAAACTGAAATTTTATGGGTTAAATTGTAGCCTATGGTTTCAAATTTTAGCCCAATCTGTTGAGAAGTTTTGGCGTAGAGAAGTAACAATCATCCATCTATCCACCCAAACTTTCGCATTATTTATATTAGTGTGATGGATGTAATTTCATTTGTAATTAAATCAACTACGCAAATTACTTAGGAATCTTGACCTATATACCTAATTTACTATGTTCTATGTGTTGGTCTATGTTTGATAGGCTTGGGTGTGAAACCTATACATAGGTTCCTATAATGTATTGACTTTTGTTATCTACGCTGATTATCTTGTATTTTTTTCAATATTAGGTATGGTTTTTGTTTAAAATGTTTGTTTCTTAGTGTTAACTACATTTAAGCTTGCTCTTAAGATTATTCATATTATTATTTTTTTGTAAGGACACAACATTTTTTTACCTATAAGTGAAAACTACTAGGCTTAAGTTACCAATAATTACCAACCACTCACTGTTAATTAAGCTGTTAGTTTTCCAAATAAATAAAATAAAATAAGATATTGCATGAGTGGAATGGGATCCTTCCACAATACAGAAGCATATACTTTGAGATAAATATATATATGTCATATTATTATAGTTCAAAATCGATGCTAGAACGAGTGTTTCGAAAGCACGAGTACATAACATTTTCTCAATGGAAAAAAATCCTAAATGCGCTCTAAACTGTATTTATTTAAAATAACAACAACAAACATATAATAAAGCAGACGGCTTTTAGGATTTTCAAAATTACTTCAATTTTTTTAGATAATTAGCAAAAACTATGAACGCGAAATCCTTTCATATCCTTTTCACACAATGGCCCCGTTTTTATGATGATGATAAATAACAACGTTTGTATTTGCCGCAACAGTAAGAATCTAATCAACCAGCATATTAACATACATTCCTAGATACCAAATCTTCGTTTCGTATGATCTTATTACCATAAGAGCTTTAACATAGCATTCGTGAGTTCACTACAGTTTTCTCGAAATCGCCGTGTACATCGTGAGCCGAAATCCTTTGAACAACCCGCCAGAGGCTAACTAACGTCGATTCACCGATTACGCGAATGACGGACGCGCGTCACTATTATCGACTCATCAATTCGCAATGACAACTCGCCCCGCACTATTCATAGGGATGGCTGTAGTAATGGAATTCGGAAACGGAATTTTCGATCGGATTTTTTCGATGAATGAGGATTTTTGTCGAATTTCTTTTATATATTACCATTTTATTTCATCCATACTTTTCAGAGTATTCGAGAATAACTGTTAACGGTCTATCGATTGTTAAAACCTAATAATGTACCTACAGCGCTTTTTCTGTTTAAAAGGATTAAAATCAGTTGTAATATTTAAGCCTGGTAGTTTCTTCTAGACTTTTGGAAGCCTTATGATTATATCAGAAGTACGAAAAAACGGAGAACCAAAAAAACATAAACATAAATAGATCTCACATAACATAATAAAACGTCAAGTGCGAGTTAGACTCGCGCATCAAGGGTTCCGTACAAACTCCTACTCTTTAGCAAAGAAATCAGTCAAATCCAGACGAATAAGGCACAATAATTTTCTGATTTGATAACGATTATGACGTAACTTATTTAGTCCCTCGAACTATTGGCGTCTCGAGACTAAATAAGTTACGTCCAACCCTAGTGTAACAATGTACTATTTTGAATGAATAAACCACAAATTTACGGTTTTCTGATTTTTCCCTTTACTTGTGCTATAAGTCATTGCTTCTTGCCAAATTTCATGGTTCTAGGTCAACGGAAAGTACCCTACAGGTTTTTGGTCCATGGCAAAATTAAAAAATTATTTTTTCTGTGAATAAACTACAAATTTACGGTTTTCGAATTTTTCCCTTTACTTGTGTTATAAGACCTTGCTTCTCACCAATTTTCATGGTTCTAGGTCAACGGGAAGTACCCTAAAGGTTTTTGGTCCATGGCAAAATTAAAAAATTATTTTTTCTGTGAATAAACTACAAATTTACGGTTTTCAGATTTTTCCCTTTAATTGTGTTATAAGACCTTGCTTCTCACCAAATTTCATGGTTCTAGGTCAACGAGAAGTACCCTATAGGTTTTTGGTCCATGGCAAGATTAAAAAAATATTTTTTCTGTGAATAAATTACAAATTTACGGTTTTCGGATTTTTTCCATTACTTGTACTATAAGACCTTGCTTCTCACCAAATTTCATGGTTCTAGGTCAACGGGAAGTACCCTATAGGTTTTGTGTGCATGTGATTCCCTAGGAAAATTGAAAAAAAATAAACATAAACAGCTGTAACTTTTGATTGCGTTGACTTAGAAGTTTGATTTATATCGAGGCTTCAAGAGGTTACGAGCCTGCGTATATGATGTGAATATCAACTCGATAACTCTACGCGTTTCTGAGAAAAGTGGGTTGACAGACGGACAGACGGACAGACGGACAGACGGACAGACGGACAACAAAGTGATCCTATAAGGGTTCCTTTTTTCCTTTTGAGGTACGGAACCCTAAAAATCAAAAACAAGCAACAACCCTACTATTTACTGGTGTTTTGCTGTGTGGATTGTGTGGCTCCAAGGAGTTGTAGGTAACTAGCTGGATTGGATCGCGTCGTATCTATCAATCAAAGGGAACAAACTACAAATTGGTTGAGAACAGCCAATTGATTCGATTACGCTATCCCTTTATTGAATTCTGCGGTGTTCGTATTGATTTAAAATCAACGGTTTGTGAAAAGAAAAAGTTGAAGGAACTTAATGGGTACTGAAGGGTTAAAATTAAACATGAGCACCCGCTGGGAATGAATAACTGAAACTTACATAAAAAAATTCATTTACCCCCCTCTACCTTGTTTCTACATAACATGCGTAAAAACAAACATTACATTCAGCCATTGTCGTAAAAACGAATGGTCGCCAATCAATCAACCGTTGGCGTAACATAACTCGTATGGCAATGGTACCCGATCACAGGGGTCTCATAACCAGCAAGGCGTTAACGCTAGAACGGGGGCGGGCCAACGAGCCAGACATTCCCTTTCCAACGCCCAATCGACTTTGAACCACCCCGGCCCGCGTTATGCCTTTCTAGCAGTTATGAACGGAGAGTGGCATAGTTCATTTACGAGGGTCTTTTTAGGATGGATGCATTTGACTACCTCTTTTGTTTGTATGGTGCCCTGGTAGTTGAGGTTCATTGCGCGCCGTTGTTTTTAGTGCTAACGTAGGTACCCAACAAAAGAATCTTGCTGCTTTTTTAAAGATTTTTAGTAGCTGCCAATAATAGCAATGCATATTGATTTGAATGGTTTTGAATATAACGTATTTAAAAAATTATATATGTTTATTCATTCGTTTTTGTACAGTATAAATATTTTATTAGTAAAGAATAAGACTAATTTTTAATTTGATTATACCTACACAATTTGTATTTGTTTGCATAAAGTTCAAAAGAGCGCCATCTATCAAACACGCCCTCGGGTTTGGTAACTAAATAGTGATGTGTGTTCCCTGTCTCCAAAAAGCGCCACCAACCTCATGCGAGGCTAACGATGTACGATGGCGTGTGGATTGAATGCCAGCAACCTCTTCGTAAATTCTGCGTCCCTAGTATTTTCGGTGCCATATTTGGAACTTTCCATTTTTGCTGAGCAATGACGATGGCGCAACTCGAGTTGTTCGGGGATTAAAAAAACTATGAGTTGGATTTATTTAGATTTCAAAACAAAAATTGTTTGTTGGTGATAAGATAATACATATATTATTTGAGTCTACTTTGATATTTTATGAAGTAAAAGAAAGTAGAAAACTTGGCATACGAGAACAAAATACAATCGTATGCCGACACAGAACCAATGAGTATGTAGATAAAACAAAAGACAAGCTGGATTCAGGAGCTGAAAAGGACAAGCCAAAAGCACAAAATGACAAGGTACGCACAGGTCGACTCATAGTCATAGCGCATTAGCATTACAAAACTGCGGACCGTGAGATATGGGTCGCAGATGCTAGCCCGCGCGGCAATTACTGCGCAATAATAATTGTTTCATTTCGGAACGGCCTACCTATTCGGGTACTGCGAATTCGTAGACCTCTTGGAACCACTAACTTAAGAAAACTAAATAGATAAGTTCAAATTTGTGGGAAGCAGACCAACTATGTAGTTTGTTTCAACTGGGCAGGTACATTATTTTAAAAGATCAGCAAAGTTTCACAAAAATTAAAAATATATAGATCAAAATGATAACAAAACTTGTCCAAAATGTTCTGACGGCTATAAATTATGCTTACAGAATTTAGTGATCTTTATGTAAGTATCAAATTTTTTAATCATGGAACAATGTGTAGAATCACAAAATCTAAACGTAGTCTAGTCGTGTGGGAAAATAATCTCAAGCGCAATCTACATCCAACCTAGGTCCTAATTAATTTAGTAATCGCTCGTGACGACTTATTCCGGCCCTAGACCGAACCACGAACCTAACGAAATCACGACTCTGCAAGACAACGATAATCGTTATTTTAAATTTATTAAAATGTCCTCTTTAAGGACTATATCGGAACGCCTATATCTGACTGTATAATTTATTCTTGCATTGGAGGTACGGGCTAAACAATGAGGGCTATTATCATTTCTTAAGGAGCACGTTTTGATTTATAAATCCCGTGCTGAAAAACGGGACTGCAGGTCGATTGCTCAACTACTGGATTGTTTCCACTTCTTCGGTGGTTTCTTTTTGATAACAAATCTTTACAAAATGTATCCTTAAAATACAGGATATAAATAGCATGACGCTTTATTTCGATAAATCAATGTTATTAAAATTATTAACAAGAAAATTCACGACCTATAGTTTACAAAGCCGGACGTAAAGCATAGCTTCTTTATGACTCTGTCAAAACGTTATGTTGTTGAACTAAACGGTTAGACTGGTGAACAACGTATCGCCGACGATTTTCATGACAAAGTCGGCACAATGCCGGCATGCTGGCAACAAATGCCGTCGTGTTGCCCTCAGGGCCCCTGGGGCGTCGCAATTAAAGTCCCGCTTGTAAGGTGATCAGTTGATCCGACTGATGAATTACCCCTATATAATATACATTTAAACATACCTTCCGACAATATTAATAACAAAACAACAGCAAAGTTTAAATAACATTTGATAGCGATCAAGAAAATTGGGGATAGAGTAAAGAAATCAGCGACACCCACGCATCCGAGAATTCATTTACCAAAATGGTGAATTCAAGAGACAGCGAAAGAGAAATCAAACAATTATACACCCACGAAATAGCGTGATTTACGGTGGACAAAAAAAAACTCGAACAAGGGCTTAGGACGTTTTCAAAGTGACATAAGAAGGGCTAGCGGATGCGCACAGCGGACTAACAAGTAACAACAGGGCACGCCGCCGGTGACATTGATTCCCGCTGGGCGACAGGGCCGCTTGCGTGCACATTACGCGACCTCTGAGCTTGCGGTCCAAGTTTCAGTCAGACGGAGAAAGCATCAAATACGTACTTATTGCTTCAAGGGTTAAACCTCGGAGTTAAACTATCAACTCGGGTAATGCAGTAGCAGAGGTCGAGTACTTACTTATACCCTGCACGCATGAGTGTGAGTAGTCCATCGATTTTTTTTTTTTCTGTAAAGACACTATAAAAAAACAGAGTACCCTAACCCCAAGTAACCTAATCCCTTACTTAATTTAGGTGTAAATATTAACTAACTGTTGGGTGCGGATAAAAACTTAACATCTCGATAAGTTTATAACTTTTAATATTGATGATTCTCACGCAAAAAGCTACAGCGCGAATTCATTAGTCGTCGTGATTGTATACGTTAGTATTTTTAATTTCTCTAAGAAATAAATTGGTAAATCGAAGGACGAGAGTACTTTTAATGTGACAAGGGCACCCTACCCAGAAATAAAAAATCGTGGTGGACTTTATCACACAACCTTGTCTGGCCCCCCAAGGGTTGGTTTTTATCTAGATATAAGTTTTTTTTCGATATTGTCGATTCGCTATTCGCTCGCGATTTGCATCTTCTATGTATTTTGACGGACATCCCTACACGGGCCGCGGAGACGTTTCTACACGCACAGATTGACAATGTCTGCTCAGTTAATGAAGCTACCGTCGTTCTAGAGACGCATAGGGAAATGCCTGCTACGTCCGCTCCAACATCGCTGAGAATAGCTTGACCTGAGCGGCTTTTGGTTTATAATTGATTGTTTTGGTTTATTAGCTCGGTTTAGCTGGAGCGGATCGTGAATGTTTGATGTTTAATACTATGAATTATTCGTACCTTAAACTTAAAGATTTCAGTATAGGTGGTTAAGTTATGTTATCTATACTAATATTATAAGCAGGAGATTTATTTACTTGAATTGAACAGGCTCCGAATCTACTGGACCGATTTGAAAAAATTTCTTCACCATTATAATCATACACTACTCCTGACCTGATGAACATAGACTATAGAATATACCCGTGCGAAGCCGGGGCGGTTCGCTAGTATTACAAAATCTTTATTCTTCACTTTGCGATAAATGATGTTTTTTTTTTACTTTGATGTAAAATTTTCCTACCTTTTATATTATTAGTAAAGCATGGATTTTTGTATGAATTTGCAAAAAATCACATTAAATATTTGGTTTCACAGATTTTATCGTAGGCACGTTAATATTCAGATTAATACATTGTTCTTATAAAATTACACATCCATCACATTAACATTACTTTTGAACATTCAAGTACAAGTAGGTACGTACACAAAATTATATTTGTAAGCCATGGACAATTAAAATGTGTTGAAGTTGTAAGCAAATAAAATTTTATAGTTTATCTTACGACTACTTAAAACCTGGAAACTTATATCGTAGACGTCGTATATTTGCACGGAGCGCACATTATTATTATTAGTTTTCAATTCAAACCAAAGTTCCTGTGTTACCCTTGCGTGCATAATAATAACCGATTAATTTTAGTATTTCAAAAGCAAATAGAAACATAGTTGCCAGTAACCGGTCCATTTAAAATTAGTTGTTGATAAAACAGAAGGCGAGCATGCAACTGGCAATCCTAGGCCCAACGGGGGGTGATATACAATCGAATGATAATTAGAGCGCTGAAATTTTACATTACAATAATTATAATTGTATAAGGGTAACGGATTTTTTACAGACAGGTAAAGTATTTTTGGCTAAAGAGGACACATAAAACTTTTAAGAGGAGGATCGTGGGTTATCATCAGCTTTAGGTAGATACTACTACTAAAATAAACCTACCAATGCCCAACCTAACAGGCATATTAATTTTAGTTAAATCTGAAAGCATAGTGTTTGGTTCATACCCATAGTTTATTGTAGTAAGTATTTTGCCGACCCTATAAATAGAAATCAAGTATGAACATTGTTATTTACTGAAGCAAGGTTACAACGAGGAGCTGATTATGCCGATGCCGCCGCCTACACAGGTAATTCGTGTGGTTTTGCTTACTTTTAATAAGTAAGCACATAAGGCAAATAATAATTTAACGTTGATTAGTTTTCGCGTAATTTATTCAAAATTTCCACCAATGTGTATTTAAATTGCAGAATAATCCGATATTTTTTCCGGACTAAGTTCGAATTTGGCGCATCACTACAAAACAAACCAAAATCGTAACATGTAACGCCATCTATTGACGGCTGTGCGCGCATGCATCACAGCTGATTCAGCTACGGCTGCCACTCAGCTTTATTTACATTTTCCACATAAAATACGTGTAAACCTAGCGCATATATGCGAAAATTCAATGAAAATTATTTGAATGATTCGGTAGTACATAGTAATTATGTACGTTTTACTTACGGATATTCATGCAACAGCTGACAGCAACTGTCAAAACTTTCATCACAAATGTTCACAAAAACACTAATATGCCGTTTAAAACACTTGTTAGAGAAATATTAAGGCTATAAATAACATAAACTTAGTAAAAAATAAGTTTTTAGACACTACTCGGGCAATATTCCATACGAATTTACAAAACACAGCAACATAACCTCTAACATCTACAATTTTATTAAGTCCTTATTTGATTATTAAATTAAAAGGCTTTTCTTACTATTTAAGGTTGGAACGCTTCACCGCCAAATATTTAGCACCCTAGATAGCACACCTTACTTTGACATCAAGCAGTTTTAAATAAAATGTTAAATCAAATAATCTCGACTAAGTGGTAACTTGGACAACATAATATTTTGTAAATATGTATGACATTTTCTGAGTGAATAAATGGGAAACCAATGAGATAACACTAATTAAGTACACTGAAAGTACAAAAACGGAGTTCATGAACATTAATTACTTTGCAAAGCTTTCATTTAGTCGCACATAGTTGAAAATTTGAAATACTTTTATCACATTTTTTACTTGTTTTTTAAACATTTTACTGGCTTTTTGATAATTTTATTCACTTGCTAATGGTGTGTGCTCATAGGATTCAGATGCACATTGCCACAAACATTAGCCCGGTCTCTGAGTGACCCATATGGAATATTGCCAAAAGCGGTGTCGCACACCCACCTTCTTCATAATGCCAGTCTTCCGCTTGGAGAATGTGGTGTACCGCCGCAGTTTATTGTCTATGTACTCCATTTTGATCTTAACTCTTCCCTTGGTCTTTTTGCCATTTGATGGGGGTGACTTTTTAGGTTGAAGGGAAGCGTATCCATCATCTGCCATATCCGGCATGGGACAGTGCTCGAGCCCCACACTCTGGGACGGTCGCTCGTCGTAGCACTGGTCGGACGGGCGCTTCACGCCGGCCCGCGGCATCGGGCAGGGTTGCATGCCTGGTCGCAGGGCTCCGCCGCCGAGCGCGCCCGGAGGCCTGCCTCCGTACATATCTCCCATCTCTCCAAGCAGTCCCATGCCGTAAGGCGACCCGAAGCGGGGCTCCCGCGCTCCGCCCGGCGCGTCCATGATAACCTCGCAGTACGCCACAGTAACCGGTGCGCACGCGCGCTATATGCACCTCACCGTCCGAACGTCGAACGGAGACTGACCGAAAACGCGAAAGAGCCGAGGGCGGGACTGACGAGTCGGCCGCTCGGACCGCGACTGACTTCGCACGGCTGCGTCCCGCGCGCCTCGACGGCTGTCCGTCTCGCTCGCACGCCGAACGGCCGCGCCCCGCAGAGAGGGACAGAAGCCCAGGCCGCGGTAACCCGACACATCCGTAGGAAAAACCGGGAACCCGCGAACAGTTTTCAGCGCCTGAAATCCGCATTTAAAATAGAGCTTTTATTTTGAGTTTATTTCGTAAATAGAAATAATAGAGTCGGAAGTGGAGCGATCTCGCGGCGCGCGGGGCGGTGGGCTGAGCCGTGCCATATTTAGACGCGACTCGTGCCAAATATGGCATTCGACGGTCAAATGGGGGCCACTGAAATCCCTCCTACTTGCAGCTGGCGATTTTCACGTCTAATTGTAATTAAAAAATTTGTCACGCCGCGTCTTGAATGTTACGTGTGCGAACTAACAAACACTGCCTTTTGCTGGCTAGGTAGGTTGAGTTGAGGTACCTAGGTAGGTACCTATCTAGAGAAGCTATGGACACCTGCACTCTGCCTTCTAGGCACTGTATGCCAGTTTTACAGAAAATTACCAGCGTACGTAGGTAAACTGCCTTCCTACCTAACATACATGCACAATATTTCTGTTCAAAGAAAGAGTTTGCTGTACCAACCTTTACCTAAACCTAGCATCCCTAAGAAGGTTCCTCCTACTTACCACCTACATTCTTAATTTACTACGTTTCACTATATCTAGTCTAGTATATATAGAATAGTGGATATCTTAATTATCAAATAAAACAAAACCGTGCGTAGGTACCTACCTACCTACTCTAATGAATTATTACCTATAATCCAGTTATAAACTCTTCACATAAGTAATTTAATAACCGTAAGAACTACCCACCTTCGTATCTATTAGAGCTAAGCCACAAAATTAGCGACATTTTATACCTTTTATCACATTTTATTAGGTTATTAGCAGAAATTTGTAAGTTTCTGCGTTGGGTAACCGTAGGCCGCCGGCCGCCCACTGGGGCCGAGGGTATTTTATTGTGCTTACAATGCAGAGTTCGTTAAACCAGAAAACGGTGTTTTTTTCTGAAATTGTAAAATATATTTTAATGAATGTTTAGTTTTCCTGAGTATTGTGTAAGGGGTCGCATTCTAAAACCAAGAGAAACCAACAGTATAAACAAAGCACCGGTTAATTTGATCTGTCGATGCATACCTCCACCTACCTATCTTGATTGATACCAAGATAAGTATCTAAGTAGGTACCTACTCTTAGAGATAAATAATAAATAAATTATGGAATGCTGGCCAATCCAGCATCATCTAGCCCCAAGCTAAGCAGAGCTTGTGTTATGGATACTCATCATCACCAGCCTATATTAGTCTGCTGCTGGACATAGGCCTCCCCTTATGAGCTCCAGTAGCACCCTGCCTTCAGCTTGCTGCTAGTTGGGCGTCCTACACTACGTTTCCCGAGTCGCGGTCTCCACTCAAGAACACATTTACCCCAGTGGTTGTCGGTTCCTCTCGAGATATGGCCAGCCCATTGCCTCTTCAGCTTTGTTATCCTTATGTTAAGGAGACTAGATGACTTGGTATTATAGGTACTTAAAGATGCATAATAAGAGTACCCAGGTACCTACCAAGCTACATGCCTAGCTAAGAGTGTAAAGAAATTATCTACACGCACGATGATAGCTATGACTGATATAAATGTTTTTATTGAGTTATTTTTAATTATTTTGCTGTGTAGAGACGTGATTATAGGAGCTAGAGAACTATTGATTCCTTGCCGGGGATTATTTATTTCATTATCTACTACTTACAGTTGAAAATTTTATCGCTATGAAAAAACTTAACAGTCGTCAAATTCCTTAGTATTCACACATTTTTTGGGGGATAAATACTAATTTTTATTATTACTCGGCATTTTTTTATGAAACTTCCTCGGTATTATTTTCTATACAATAAACACGAGCAATCGTTTTCAAAAACTTTTTATCATTGACGGAGCAATGAACAAACATACATAAATACTACATACAGTGGAACATAGAAAGTCCTACTCTTTTGGTCGAATAAAAAATTATTTCAGTTGCTTAATAAGTACTTTAATACTGTTTTTTTTTTTACTTTTTTTTGTTACTGGTAACAATATTCAGCTCTTTCCGTTCAGTGATGTTGTGTAAAGGATTTTTTTAAGCATCAAATAGTATGAATGAACATTCAAGCTAACTAGAATTTTAATTGGCACTAGACGATATTGTTCAGGATTTTTTCACTTTGCCTTCTTAGTTATACTAGTTGAAAAAACTCAAAAATTATATATTTTTTTCAGACATTACAATGTGCATGCGCGTTTCACACGGAACAGAAAAAATGTTTCACCATCACACAACAATTTCATGGCCCAAGACGCAAAAAGCCGTGCTCAGGCTCCGTTTGCAGGTCGCACCGCCGGGGCTGGGCAGTGAATGCGTTAATGCAGGTTCTATTTCTTAGATGCACATTAAAACGTCAAATATTGCAAGTAGGTAATTGCAACTTGCGATTTCATCTCAAGTGAGATAATCTGATATTCTACCTATCGTCCCCGTCGGCAGGTAGGTAGATAACTGTCACCGAAGCTGTAAGATCAAGTTGCCATGAAGGAGCGCATTCCGCGCCTAAATCGGCTACGGCCTGCGCCTGCGCCGGTGGTGTTGACACAACGCCATTCAACACACAACCTAGGGCATCCATACTTTAGGTTACTAATTTTCAAAAGAATATTACTCATTATAATTGGTCTCTATGATTATTCGAAAATAAAAATTACTTACAGATGACAAAAGCGGCAAATTTAAAAAAACACATTGAATTTAATTTGTTTCTATTCACCTACATTGTTTAGTACTTACTTAGAGTTCAGCCCACATTTATATTCATTCCGGGACTTAAGCCTCCCCCTTATAAAAAATATATTTTTAATTAATTCATAATGCTGGACGATTCACACAGCATTATCTAGCCCCAAGCTTTGAGCTAGCTTAGAGCTTGTGTTATGGGTATAACACAAACTCAAAAAAAAAAAAAATGTAATGTATTCTATTGAAACATCACATAAATAGTTTTTTTTACTATACATAGAAAACGACCAGAACACCACAAATATTTACAGATCGTACAAAGATTTATCCCGAGGCGGGAATAGAACCCACAACCTCCTGTATCGCAGGCAGACCTTCGGCCACCGCGCCACATCGGTCGTCTATACTATAACATTATAAATGCGAAAGTATGTTTGTTTGTTTGACCTTTCTTCACGCAATAACTATTAAGCAAGCATTCGACTTGATTTTTGGCATAGAATTAGTTGAAAGTATGGAGACTAACATATGCTACTTTTATCCCATAAATCAGTTTCCATGGGATATAAATAACATTAAACAACGTGCAAAGCCGCGGACAGCAGGTAGTTCCTTTATAAAGAGAACTAAACATTACAGAGCTATCTCTGTTCTTTGCATCGATTCAAAATTCAAAGTGCTTTATTTCCTTTAGACCTTACAGGACTCTTGGACACGTCACAAGAACTCAGATTACATAAGTAAAACTAGGAAATAAAGTGATCACTTTGATTTTTTGTCCACTTCAATCTTTTTAAGGTAAAGTAAAGAAGCGAACAATTACCATCGATGCTACTACAATATCAGTCAATGTCAGTCCTACAGAAACGATGAATAAGAAACAGCCAGTATCAGTATCAGTATCAGTGTGAACAAATTAAATTAGTACATATGTCTTCTACACAATACTTATATTTTATAAACATGTAACATTATCTTATTTTTGCTTTAATTTAATTTACAACAATTATTTTTATTATTATCTTTGTTTTTTTCTTTTTATATTTTAATAGAAGATTTTGATACCTCCTTTGTTACTTTAGTTTACATTTTTTATTTCCTAGATCATTTGTTAGTACACAACCTTTTTCTGTTTTATGATGGCAAACAAACTATGCACTCGATACCCCGCGAAACAGGCCTAGCCTAGTGCGGGGGCGAGGGGTCATTGTTAATCTTTAATTTTTAAGTACCTACCTAAATTATTACCACTGAAGTATATTAAATTAGGTAACTCTTTGTTCATAAAGGTGTATTTATAAGCTTTTTGGAAATAAACTTATTGTATTGTACTGTAATCATACAGCCAATTAACAAAGTATAGTCCTCTGCTAGTTTGTATTGTGTTTTTTTTAATTTTGTTAGTCTTATGATATTAAGATTACTATGTAACAGTAGTAATATGTTATCATATCATAAAAAAACTCAAGAGGAACTAGCAGAGGAGCGTGTCATATCAGACAAACTCAAGAGAAACTAGCAGAGGAGTGCGTTGAAGTCTTTTGTACGGCATTTTCAGCTTCGTAGCACTCTCGTAGACCCTTTGTAGAACTTAATTTGCAAATACCGTTGTTCTACGTGATGGAAATTAATAAGGTTTTGGCTCATTAAGGTTCTGACTACAGGCATGCGCAGAGGGAGCTGCTGTCCTTCCTCTTGATTTGGCACTCCCTTACTCACTCTTACATCCACTTCCACAGTGGGAGTTGGACGAGAGTTGGAGGCGACCGACACGGTGTTTCATCTTGGTTAAGGTTCAGGGCTTGAAATACCGGTATTTTTAAATACCGGTTCGACTGACTTTAGCCTAGTACATTTTTGGTATCGATATAAATTATACTGATATTCTAGGCACTCTGCCTTCTGGTGACGGCTTAGATCTTTAGAAAATAGATGTACGTATAAAAATTAGTTTTAGAAGTGTATAAACTATTTTATTTTATTCAATACACTGGTATTTATATCGGTATATATCGGTATTTTACCGATATATTGCACGTAAAATATCAGTGTCAACAATTCAATTTAGAGAAAACTTATTAGAAGATTTTGTGTTTGTTGTTTATAGCTTCCGTGTAGACACGCATCTCAAATCCATCGAAAATATGCAATGTCGCGAGAATCGCTTTGAATTATTTGAATATTTTAGAACCGATACGCAAAAAGGATCGATAATCGAATTCATCGAAAAGAAAATACCGGTTTTACCCCTATTGTACCGGTATTATAGGTACGGGTATGTCATGGTTTGGGTACATCTCGCCCGTGAAAAAACTCGTCCTAGGGCAAGTTATCCGCTTCACTTTATGGTAGGGGTACTTACAACTCGTTGAAAGAAAAAATCTCTTGGTTTTTTTATTCCGAAGTGGACCACTCGTCCACAAGATCATCGTCGTTACTTTCGAGGGTTCCAGATCGAAATATATTAATAATCCAGTTTATTACTTAAATACAAAAGCCTCCGCTCTTTGAAAACAACATCTGCTAGGTATTCTTATATGAGACGCTTCATTCGAGGTCTTTAGGAAACAAAGTCTTCGAATTTCCTCATATCATGGAGTTCCTAGTCTTAAGGGGTAGGTAGGTATGTAATGTCAATAACCTAAGAGCTTGATTCATAACTTGAATTATAGCCAATGATCGGTAGGTATTATGTATGATATTAATAAATATGATTGGTTACATTAGAATATAATGAATTTGCGTCACTCACTGGCTATTGTATTGTTTCATTATCTAATTATGCTGAATTTTAATCTCAATGTAGTTTGTTATTATTAATTAATACCTTGTACCCTTTTTGAGGACTTGAGGGTACCTACTATCAACTGCTGATGATTTAAAGGATAAGAGATAACAGCCTTAGCGCCCTGTCTTCACCTTGACGCATACGGCATCCGCCTGGGTTGGCTGGGAGAAATCGCTCTCAGCGATAAGGCCGCCTATTGTACTCATAGTTTTTAAATTTAGATATACTTAAGGTTTATTTTTGTTATTTTTTTTATATTTAAGTGCAATAAAGTGTTCATTCATTAATTCATTCATTCCTGCAGTAGGTAGGTATTTTGCAGGTCATCTTTCCCCGTGATTGCAGGGCGTCCAACGAGTCGCGGTCTCCACTCAAGAATACGTTCAGTCCACGGTTGTCGGTTCTTCTCAATATTTGGCCGGCCCTCGCCATTTCAGCTTGCTAATTAAATCGGTTTGTACACAGGCTGTTTCCCATTTGTTGGTATTATTGGAGATAAGATTTCCATCGGCAGGTTAGTTAGATTATAGTTTAAAGTGCTGCTAAGCTCTTGCCGGTGGAAAAATTCAATTTTCTTCAATTTTCTCTTTCCAATACGGTCTCTTTTACTTCTTTATGCGACATGACAGCTTTCTCTTTAATCTGACTTATATTTATAATTCTTGGTCTTCCCCTTCCTCGTTTTCCTTCTACTTTTCCTTCTATGATGATTCTTATTATGAAGCTGTCATGTCTTATCATTCTTCCTCTTCTGTTTTGAATGGTGTTCATCAAAAACCTTTTCTCCTCAACTCTTTGGTAGTAACCTTCTCCGTCCAGCTAATCCATTCAATCCCCCTCCAGCACCACATTTCTAGCGCCTCCGTGCAAAAATAGTTCGATAAAAATCGTGCAAAATACTGTAAATACCGTAGCACCAACAAACAAAAGCTAACAAATAAAGGTCGTGTTACACCGAACCAACGCAAAACGTAAAACGAACGAAGTGCGCGAAGAATGGTAGGAACGCGCGAATCCCGTGTCACATCTATTCGTTATTCTGTGGTCCAGCGCATGCGCGTTGTAAAATGCGCGCAATTGTGTTAGTTTAATTGGTGAAATAGTTTACCAGGCACCTCTCGTTAATGTAGGTAAAAGGAAAATTTCCATGAAGGCGTTGCTTTCGATTTTACGAACTTCACGAATTTCTGACACGATTTAAAGAAAATATAAATAAATGGTAATTTTCAGTACAAATTGTGAAGTTGACATTTCAAGAGACCAAGATAAGGCAAGGGGAAATAGCATATCAAATGAATGGTATCAGTTTATAGTTTTTAAAGCAGTTTTCTGACTTTCTGCAGGTTTCATACTTTTCGAATATTTTGAAAAAAGTCGAAAAATTGACCGTTCCCTCCGCCTGCCCCTAACTCCGAATTTTACGGAGCGATCCATGTACAATGGCGTTTGTAGATCTATATTTACAGGAAAATATAAAAAAGAATGTAAAAATAACACATTTTGAAAAATGGTCAAATAGGACAATTGAAAAAAGGAAATTTCTACCTGAGCGTTGTTTCAAATGAAAGGTATCACTGCACATTTCAAAACAGTTTTCGTATTTTTTGTTAGTTTAATACTTTTTGAAATATTTTGAAAAAAGTCGAAAAAATTACCAGTAACCTACCCCCTTACTTCCTCAGTTTGCAGAGCGATCCATCTGAAATACCTACTTTTGGTTTCTATATGGTAGGTACCTATAATAGTGTATCGTAATTATTAGTATCATAGGCTATATGTAACACTCGCTCTTGACGGATCTTGTTTTGTAAGGCTGGCCTAATTTAATTTCATCCCTGCATTATTCTTACGTCTTACCCATCTTGCAACAGCTCATCCAAGTCCATGAAAATATCCATCAATATCTCCTCGCCAATTTAAGGAACAAAGTCTCACCGCCTCGATATCTCACACACAATGCATTTCCGCGCGAGCACAATCCACCCGAAGAATAGTCAACATTTCACCAGTAGCGTCATCTTGTAGCCAATTATTGAATACGGGTTACGTATTCAATAATCCGAACGTAACTTTTATGTCTCCATTGATTATAGCGGCGATGTTCTGGACAAAAGTTTGTCAGCAAATAGTCAGCAAGGTTTTCTAAGTGTGGCACATCTGAGAACTCCGATGATTCAAGTTGACTTGAAATAATAACTAGAAGTACCTACGTAATAACTTTAAATACCCCTGTGACTTGTTGTTAGCTTTTCCAATAGGCTTACCTATTTATTTATTTAATATAGGAAAACCAACTTTTCGTATTCGCTTCTTCCACTAGTGGACAAAAAATTTAAGCGAATAAAATCAATAACATCTTATTTCTTATTTGATAATAATGACTATTTGTAAACCTGTTTATAGTATTATATTTGACGTGTCTAAGTGCTTAGTTTATAAGCCTAAAGAAATAAAGTTATTGAATTTTGAATTTTCAACAGTAGTATATAGTATACATATTTTGCTCATTTTAATAAATATTGAAACGAGACTGGTTCTAATATACTTATAAAAGGCTTCATAGATTTAGTAGGAAAATACCTACCCCCGTATATTTGACTAGGAAACTATTGAATACACAGATTCGAGAGTTAGGTGACATATCTCGACGAGATTGATTCTCCACTACTGAACTTTATTTTATTAAACAATCATACCAAGGTAGCGAATCAAAATATAGGAACACCAACATGTACCTATGTACCTACGTACCTACCCTACCAAAAGACAGGTTAATACATTAACAGCTTATCATCCCTGTCCAAAACCCCCTACCTCTGCTCCAAGCTAATTCACGCGAACGAACCCGCGGGCTGAAAGATAGTACTAATTAAAATGGTTTCGATAGTGTAGGAAATAAATCGCGTGCGTTTTGTTCTTGCTACATATTTGCACTGACGCTAACACCTCCGCGGTTCGACAAAGGAGTGGTTTATTTATTCCACGGGGGATTTGTGAGGTAGCACGCTTTAAATATCGCTGGGCTTACAATGCGTAAGGTGGGGGCGCAGTTTGGACTGGAAACAGGTGAACGGAGTCGAGCCGTGTGGCGCCGACTTAGAACTTGCACCGCCCCAACTCTTCCCGTGGGTGTCGTAACTTCGTAAGAGGCGACTAAGGGACTTAACACCGGGTGGCGGGCAGCAGCGCCTCTTGCAGAATAGATCTACCACCCGCATACCCAGCGTGGGTGTTAGGTACATTATTAGGTGCTTCGTGCATTACCCATGACTACTTTGTTTCTAGCTGTAAATAGACTAAGCATGTAACTGTTCTATTAATTAATAATATTTCTAATAATTAATAAATACATTGCTGCGCCCTCACAGGGTACATGTACCTACCACTTAGCTAAGTAGGTACATCTAAGCTGAAATTGTAGATATATATCTACATGTATGTGTATGCAATAAATAAATGAAATTAAATGAGATAAAGCTTTCAATTTTATTAGATGTTTTTTGGGGTAGGGTAGGGTTTGTTTTTCAATATCACCAGTGAGTCTGTGAGAGGAAGCCCAGTCACCTACCCCACTGCTGGGCAGCGGTGGGATAACAAAATGTTTTTATCTAGTACCTAGTAGGTACCTACCTTTTTCAATGCGTTGTGTTGAGAGGGGGGCGATAAAGGTGCAAACGCACTACCCGCCAGGGAAACTGCAAGGCACCGGCGCGGCACTGCACGTAAACTTTGACTAAACTATCTGGTCGGAGGGCGTCCTACACTACGTTTGTCGAGCTGTTACAGTTACCTAGCTGGTTACCAAGACTTTTTTTTCTTGATTATTTTGAGTCATTTGTTTTGAATATGTCAGGCCCCTAGAACAAAGAATTTATAAATTTGAATGCACCTACCTACTTTAACTCAATGAGTTAAAAAAACACTATTGCCAAAAACTTGCCACGAGTCAGTATTCAGTGTAAATGCAGCCAGGAAGGTTGGAACATCGAAGGCACTCGATATATGGTCGCCCGGCTGCTTTGTTCGCTAGATCGCATCGCATCCGCCTAATAGAATAGACTGGAATAGACCGAGACGCAACAGCCAACGTACGTTTATTGCAGCGTGTCATTTGTGGGTTGTTTGTTTGTAAATACGGGCTGTTAGAAATAGAAAGGTCGCTTTCTGCGTAGTACCTTTAATATTCCAGCCAGCCAAATTTAATGTAAAAATTTTGTAAACAAATCACAGAAGAAAAACTTAACTTACACATGCTTGGCGTTGAATTTCAGTAATAGTTGTTTGCATTATTTATTGAAGTAAAAATCTAAAATCGACAAGGAATGTAAGTTGCGTGTATACACGGCAATAAAGCGATTTTTAGTTTAAAGTTTTAGTTTGCGGTTTGTTTACCTACAGATATTTCACGTCGAATTTGGCTAGAGTAGATATACCATACATACAATCAATACCTTTAGGTTTATTTTATATTATTTTTTGGAATTACTTGACAACTATCTTTTAAATTAGGCATTTTGACAACGCCATAAATCTATGCTCTCTCTCACACTCTCACTCTCACCAGGCTATATTGGTCCACTGCTGGACGCAGGCCACCCCCTGATAAGCGCCTTATTGGTTTGTATCTCATGGGGGGTAATGCCCATAATCCCCACGCTTGGCATGCGCGTTGGGGATCGCAGTTCGGTGGTAGATTCATCTACAAGAGGCGCTGCTGCCCGCCACACGGTGTATGTCCCTCAAAGATTCTAGGATCCTACGTTGTCCCTTAGTCGCCTTCTATGACATCCACGGGAAGAGTTGGGGTGGTGCTAATTCTAAGAAGCTCAAATCATTTCCAAGGCTAGGTTCATAAGAGAAGAGTTTTCATATTATCTTCTCTGTATCTTTAAATATTTCCACTTATAGGCATTTTATTGAATTTGACTACCTATCTTTTGTTGCTCATTTCTGTTTCATCCGTGCATTGAAATATCGATACAAGTAGATTTCTTTTTAACAATTTGACTCATTTAAAAAAGACCTAACTATTATACCTACCTACTTTATTATTGTTTTTTCAATTTGGCAAGTGTACCTTTAAAATAAGGCCGCCCTTTGTACTTCTTTTGTTATATGTATTTCCTTTTGTATTGTATTTTGTGTTTATGTGGTACAATAAAGAGCTATCTATCTATCTATATCTATTAGGTAGGTACTTACTTTTCTTTTTGGGATCATCTTCATTGGCCTTTTTGCGTCTATGAAATATGATCAAAGTGGCATCAGTTCGGCTGGGAGTCGGTCGAGCACTTTGGTCTATGGCTGAAGAGAATCATTCGAGAGCGGCAGCATCGACCGCATTTAGTCTATACCTCTATTTATTTATTTATTCCAAAGGTTTATTCACACTTGACTTACAGAACAACATAAATTCCAAAACGTCAAGCGGCTGCGCCCTAAAGCCTAAAACTTAGTTTAAGAATTAAATTGAAATTATCAGTAGGTGATAAAAAAATACTTAGTCATGCATATAATAATAGCAGTCGTATATACAGATTTTAATGGCAAACAAATCAATAAAATTCTCAAATATGGATATTTATGTAACAATAATAAAAAAGTGTATGCTTTAATAATATCAGGAATTAATCAGGTACAATTAAGAAATGATAGCATCAAATGGGGTAATTTGGTGATGCTATCAAAGAACACATCGGCGTCATTACAGGTTCTCTATAAAAGAACCAGTAAAAAGACCGGGCGATCTGACGACCGTGATATCTGGAGGGAGTTGGGGGGGGTGCCTTTGTTCAACAGTGGGATATACAAAGCTATTAATAAAATAAACGGAAAAGCAAACAAAAAGGCTCCTGGACTCTGCGTGTATCGTCAGGAAGTTTCTTTTTCTGCAGCTCTAGTCACCGGCTGTTTGAGCCTAGCTTCGCGGTCGGTGATCTACAGTTAAGATGTATTTTTTACTGTAGAATAGTTTTATAATTTTTTTTTGCTAGATTTGCTGTATATATAAACTGTATAATAATAAAAGAACCAGTGGCCGCTTTTAAGGATACGTAACATTAAAATTAAACAATAAGTTAAAAACTGATATGTCTTCCTTTATTCTCATTTAGAAGTGAACTATTTACATGTTGTTCATGAAAGCAAATAAAAACCTAATAATAAAGTAGGTACATTATAATAAATAGTTAAGATTATGAAATTAATTCAGTATTATCTTTTCACATGATAATTAAATATTTTTGACAACTTTTTAAAATAAATAACATCTCAAATAAACTTCATATGACAACTCATATTATTTACTTAAAATGTATAAAGATAGCTACCATGAATATAATTTTAATATTTCACTAACCAAAGCAAACCTACATTTTTTTTATTTAGGCCACTTCATATTTATTTTGCTAAATGAGATATTAGTTGTTTGAAGACTCAATTGGTTTTTTATTCCAAAATAATATTAACTATGGATCTACGTACAAAAATTAATTTACGTACTCTAATAATAATATCATTCTTAATAATAAAAGGACATTTTCTTTTTTAATTTAATTTCACCCACAGAATTCGAATCTCCCATTGTGTTAATTTATGCCACCTACTTAATATTTAATATTTTTTCTAGAAAAACTATCAATTTGAATCATTTTTAATTTATAAGCTAGATTAAATCAAATGTTTGTTGTTATTTTTACCAAAACATCCTTGTTCTATCTAGTTTCTATCAAAATGCCTAATAAATGTAATATTCTTCAGTCCTGAACGGTAACACACCATAGACCTAACATTATATTTTTTACAAATAATATAATAACAAAACAATAATAAATGCATCAGAATCATAAATACTCAGACTAGTGGCTTATGTCTTTGGCTATGATTCATAAAAATAAGAAATAATATAACATTAAGTAGACATAGCTGTCATCCACTGAATAAAAACTAAACCATCTAAATAAACACAAATAATTTGATTCTACAAATATAGCTAAATGTACACATAGAATGTTACAAAATGACAATAAAAATTATGTAAAATTTATGTACTTACTCATGATTTATGAACCGAATTTGATTTATAAAAAGTAATATAAAACTTGCTCGGAATAAGCAAAAACTATTTACACATTTACAAAAAGGCGTTTGCCCAAAATCGAGCAAACCAATCGATTTTATTTACAAAATTCTATTTAAATATTCTTAGCGATAAAAATTATGCCTTCTATGAAACTACATTCTCGTTCTACCGCAAAATGTGCACTTATTATTAAACATTCAATAGCTACATAATAATTATTATTTTCAATAATTATTTTATTAGGAATTTTCCCTTTCCTTTCGCACAAGCACCGATATGTCAAAATGGACTATTAACTAATAAACTAGAATTTATTACAATACCTACTATTTTTTTAAGAAATATTTCTCTTTACATTTCTAAAGACTAAGGACAGATGGCATCTTCATTAGGTACATTATTTCAAGGTCTAGTTCTGTCTCTTTGACAAAAATAACACGAAAACCGAATAAATTTGATATCTTGTATTTCGCCAAAGTGTAGCTATTTTTCTTAATTGATATTTTTTTGCCAAGAAGACAGAAAAAACGCATTAAAGTTAAGAATTGACATGAAAGCAATTGAAGGGTTAACACTAACACAAAACGTATTGTTGAATAAACATTGGTATTTATTTATGGCAAGTTTTCCTAGATATTGCTTACAAGTGCAGAATTGTAAATTCTAAAGCAAGAATTATTGCTTTTTATAGCAAAACTTCAAATAGATATGTTTATTCTATGATTTAGATCACAGAGAATACTTGTTCATGATTACTTAGCAGATTGGTTTTATACGAAATATAATAAGAAATCACATATAAAATGGCACAGAAATTTAAAAAGTTACGAAATTTAACGATATTCCTGATTTTCCTCCCAATTCAATAAAATAATAAAAGATTCAAATAAGTTACGAAATCACGTGGTAAAATAAATCACATACATACTGAGGACGGGGTAAATATGATGTTTACAAGATTAATAAATACCTTAAATCATGACTAATCTAATCATAATATATATCTGGTAAAAAAAAAGTAGTTTTGGTGAAAAATTAAAAAAACCTTATAAAAAAACCATTAAATTAAAAAAAAACCTATTTGGGGGTTGAATATCAAGTCATTAAATAAAATACATTGTTTAAGAGTAAACTAAGGGTTAAAATTTTATAGTAACACCTGGTATTCCTACTTTACCCTGGTTTAGGTTGGGGTAAAAATCGTATAAGATAAAAAAATAAAAAACTTAGTAGATAAATAAAAATATGATTTTGGGGAATTAAAAATCAAGTAAAATTAAATTTTTGGGGGTTAAATTCAAGTAATAAAATAAAATACATTGTTTAGGAGTAAACTAAGGGGTAAAATAAAAGGCAGTTATTCCTACGTTACCCTGGTTTAGGGACGAAACCCTCTTGCAGCCTTCATCATTGTTATTGTCCGTACTTTCTAAGTTCGTTTTCCTCTCTTTACGTACTAAATGGGTACTTTTACATAATCCTTATGTAAATTATGGGTACTTTACTTAAACTTTATGAACTTAACTTAAGTTTACATACAACCTCGATAAGGGTAAGAAAATTAAGTTTTTTGCACGATTATTAATAGCAGTCTGTATAACCTGCATATTTAGAGAAAGGATGAGGGTTGTGGAAATTTGAGAATAACGTCATTTCTCGTGATTCGTGATCCTGTCTCGCTCAGGTGTGATTATGGTAAATTATCCACATTCCACACTGAATGCAATGGATCGCCATCCGGGGAGACTGGGAATAAGTGATTTCGGATATGATACAAAAACAAATACATAAAACTTTCTGGCAGGATGGAGCCTACCGACGACGAAGCTTTCAATGTCAAAATATTATCGGAATTTTAAACTCGATTGCAATATTTTATTTTTATACAAGTCTAACAATGTAACGTAACGTAACAAAATTAATAATAAACCAACAAATAAACCTCATACATACGTTACTCACACTTGACCTTGTTTTGCTCGACAAAGTTTCACTACTGCAATGTATCTACTATTTGTACAAATAGTGCAAAAAAAGTCAAGTGTATGTAATTAGACAGTTAGATAGATAGATAGAAATACTTTTATTATTGCACTCAGGCTAAAAACAATTTACAAATGAAACACATTTAAACAATAAGTGACAATTACCGGTCTTATCGCTCAAGAGCGATCTCTGCCAGACAACCTGGCAATTAACTTTGCAATTAACCTAAGTTATATATTGATGTTAAATATTTCGCCGTCATCACCAGAAAGTTTATTGTAGTTTTAGTACCATATTGGCAACTGAAATCGTTTTTACCCAGTGTCCTCTCGGATAGCCCATTCAATGGGAATAGGAGTTTTTAGCGAAATCGCACAGGAGATTGGATTGGAACTGAGTAGGATAACATGAGAGATGTCGTTTTCAATACCATTCTATAAGTACGTAGGTTATAACCACTTATCTTTCTGTGGCAGTACATTGCTCGACCAAAGAAAGCTTGTTAATAATTTAGATACATTTCAGTTGGAATCTTTTATCTAGCAAGCTAAGATTTAGTTGGTAATCTATTTATCTATATTGTATAGCTTAGTCTTTCTGACAGTTTTGAATACAAGGCTTAGAATATGATTTAAAATTCATGAAACTGTGCTGCTTCAAGTATCAAGCCTTGCTTTTACTTCCAATATGGGGCAGGTTACAAATTGAACTTTTTTCCTATAACCTTTAAACTTATTTCAGCTTCACTTTTTATTCTATGATACTAACCTCATAACATAACATAACCTCTCATAGCTTGAAGCATATTGTCCAAGCAGTGTTTTTTCTCTTTCTGACCGTTTTCAACAGAAGGAGACAAAAGACTCTTATGCCAGAACCACACTATTGTGACGAGTTGAACCGTGCCTGCTTTTTGTAACTAAATATGGTTAGAAACACTTTATTACAGCGACACAACACACCCTAGCACTCAATAAAATGTGTGTTTAAACAGAGTTCAAACCGATATTCTCCTGTCACGCCATAACACACAACGCTACAATAGTGTGGTTTTAGCTTTAGCTGTTACTTTATTTTGAAAGATTTTTATACTACATGTCTTACGTACGAGTAGTAAAATTCAAATCCATCTCTGTACTCATACAAATAAAGTCGAACTTTCATAAGCAGTAAACAAAAAAGGGACCTTTCTCACAAGGCGCCGATGTCGGGGTATGAATGCGGGATCGCTCCTGGTTCCTTGTACTGAAGGGGATCCGCTCTGAACTCTACTGCCTGGAAATAAGAGACAAAACAGATTAGCAAGACTATTGACTGAACTGAAGAATATAATTTGTAAATTCCGTCATTTCTATTTCTCGGCATAAATAGCCTTCGACAAAAATTCGACTTTGTAATTTTTCCTGATAGACCTAAGTCGCCAAAAGGATTATTTCTAGCCATATAAAGATTTTCTGGTCTATCTTCTTGGCCTGGAAATAATAAGTATTTAAGTTTCTAGTTTCAACGCATAAAGATCAGCCGAAGACAGGGCGACTGACTCTCATTAGGGGAGGCCTATGTCCAGCTGTGGACTAATATAGGCTAATGATGATAATGATGAAAATTCAGCTTGTGCCTCTCCGTAAGAGCTAATGTCAATCAGCTGTCGCTCTGCGTCGAGTAGAGGACATCTCTTTCTACAATATGTAAACTGAGCGAGACTCAAAAACAACACTATAGCTTTTGTCAAGAGACGTAATTATGGAAGTGTCTGCCTATTTTTTTATGCCTGAATAGAATTGTTATTTTTATCTTGCTAATTGGGCAAAGGGTAAAGTCGCTTATCATTTAGTACCTAATATGCGAAAGCTTGTATAGCAATAAGATGACCAAAAATATGACTCGTATCTTAACAAACCCGTATGATCGCTGGGCAGGCTCATGTTTTGACAGCTGTCATCAGAACTGTATTTTTTTTTTTACATTCTATGACACATTACATTACTTTCGTGATTTGACGTCACACATTTGTATTCTCTGATTGGTGTTCAACGTGTCGAACGCGGATTTCTGTATTTTGTACTTTTATTTTAATATTAGCTAGCGGTCCGTCCCAGCCTCACACGGGTTATACAGGGTGGTTTTTTGAGAAGGGCGGTGATGGCCAAGTCCTAAACCACGAGATTTAGGGAAAAGTCGTGAAAGGAGTCATGCCCTCGATTTATAAAAAAACAATAACTGCATAATATGTATTTTTTCAAAAATCTTTTTCATTTTACGGAAATGGACCCGAAAGATTTTAAAAAAATTTACATTCTGTATTATTGTGACGACCTCAGTGGCGCAGCGGGCGAGAGTCTGCCTGCGACGCAAGAGGTTGCGGGTTCGATCCCCGCCTCGGAACAAATTTGTGTACGATCTGCAGAAATTTGTTCCGTTGGTCTGGGTGTTTTCTATGTATAATAAAAAATATCTATCTATGTAATGTATAATATTACGTATATCAGTTATCTAGTACCCATAACACAAGCTCTGCTTACCTGGGGCTAGATAATGCTGTGTGAATTGTCCAGCATTATTTATATTTATTTATTTATTTATTGTGCCAATGGAGTCTGTTGCTGATAAGGATCAATCTTTGCAAATAAATGTTTTACCAAAAATGAATGGAAATAGCTAATTTTTACTATTTTATTTTTACACGGAAGAAAACTCACGTTGTATTCAAACTTTTTGGTCGTTATGTGTGAAACTCATTTGTCTTATCAGCGGGATACTGTAATGATAATAAAAAAAACAATTCCATTCATGATTTTTCGAATAATTGTTTTGTTTCGAATTTGTTTGTGTTGGTTTATGATAATAAAAAGATCTTTCTGAGAATGGATTTATCAAATAGTGAACGGTTTGATTTGATAGAGGCCAATTTTTTAAATAGTAGAGAAGCTTGTTATAGAAGTGTACGCAATAAATAAATAGTGCCTATAAATGATAACATCATTTAATCATTCGTAATCTTTATGATGGGATGTGTAGTTTGTTTTTGTTTCAAGTATTTATGTTGTGAATATATTTTTATTTAAAAAGCTATTTCTGTTTTTGTGGATAAACATTAGATTTTTAGAGATGTATTCCGATATGACTGTCAAATATTTATATCTTTAAATAGTGGCGCGGTGGGCGAAGGTCCGCCTGCGACGCAGGAGGTTGCGGGTTCGATTCCCGCCTTGGAACAAATGTTTGTACGATCTGCAGGCATTTGTTTAGGGTGTTCTGGTCGTTTTTATGTATAATAAAAAAATATCCGTCTATGTATTGTATTATATTATGTATATAAGTTATCTAGTACCCATAACACAAGCTCTGCTTAGCTTGGGACTAGATAATGCTGTGTGAATTGTCCAGCATTATTTATTTATTAATTTCCTCAAAGAGTGGCGTGGCTTTAGGTTCGTAGTTTACCCGCTTGTATTCGTAATATATTCCAGATCTTTGTTTGCTCTACGTAGAGTAGGTAAGTATACACACACTGGCCTTATATCATCATACCTGTAGAGCCATCCGTCCGTAGACTCTCGTGAAGCGGTCTATACACGCGGAGCGCTGCGTCATGTGCCGCTCGTCGGCCGATAGCATTTCAGTGTTCGTGCATTCCGGGCATTTGAACTTTTTTCTTGGGGTCACCTGAAACGTACAATAGTTTTGTTAGGCTCCGCGGTAAATTGCCTAATTCTGTCGTCGCTGTTTTAAAGATTTCTCTAAATATAATCTAGTTCACTACAATCACTACGACAGATGTCGTGGCTGACCTGCTTTTGGCCTACACTGAAAATCAGCGCTGGATAGCCATATTTTCCCTAAGCACTGCTACGCACAAAAAAAATAAGACTAACTCTAGGATTCCTTTAGATAGGTGCATTCAAAAAATAATTACAACTAATATTTACACTTACATTTATTTTCCAAAAATCTAAGCAGTCACCAGAAGGCAGAGTGCCTAGAATGCTGGCAGCATTAGCAATGCGTTGAATGGCAGTGCTAATTCGTTGACCGAAATAAAAACCAGCATTTCTTTGTATATAGCGTGTGCCCCAGGTCCCCAAGGACCTAGGGTTTCCACCACAAACGGCTCGAATAGGTAACCTCTGTCTACTATTTAGTTATGTTGGTTAATGTGTTGAGTATTTTAGGACAATTTTTTTTTTTTTTTTTTCTAATTAGTTTCTACTCCTCCTCGACAGCCTATAATGGTCCACTGCCGGATGCATGCCTCCCCCTGAGTTTTTAATTTTGATTTTACTATTTGATTGTATTTTCTTCGTTAATTAAGTTTGTATATTGATTCTGAAGTTATAATTAGTGGGGGTGTACCTTGATAGGCGGTTTCCTGGTAACATTGGCGACAAGGAAGTTCATAGCGATATCTTCGCAGTTGAAGTTGTCGTCCACCCACCGTCGGATCTCTGCTGGCATCTTGTGTGTGTAGTACCAGGACCAGAGCTTGTGGTGGAACGCTGCTCCGGTTAGGACCTGGAAAATTTAAATTATAAATTTTAGTTTAAAATAGTAATATAATAATTTGTGGTGTCGTAGGTATTGGGGAGGCCTATGTTCAGCAGTGGACGTATATGGGCTGATATGATGATGAAAGAAATAGTCTCCTAACGTTGCGATACTTATATATATATAGTACATAATATCACACGTAAGTATTTCTACGAAAATTTAATAATGTCCCAAAAAATTTATATTTAGGCGGGTTTTTTTTTGCTTCCGGTTGGTATTGATATGGATCAGTTGAGCTTCCTGTAGATTGTTTGCAACAGTCTTCAGTTAGTTCAATTTTTTAACCTACTAGTTTTAATTTAATCCTTTTATGTTATTTTAACTTTCTTTGTTAATAAAGAATTCTTTATAAATAATCTCATTATGCTCTAAATCATTGATGATTGTTCAAGAATGTAGTTTACTTGCTAGACTTCATAGCTAGTCAATCAAAAATTTATTGCGAATTTCGAAATTTATGGTTTTTGCCATTAGTGAAAAAATTCTATGTCTATGGTTTTTGCCACCGAGGCACGAATCTCTCCTAGAGCATCACTAAGAACTTTTACCCTTGTTTTGAGCCGTTTGGAACCAAAAGCTTATTTCTGGTACGACGTAAAATAAAGGAACATTTTGTGATATGTCATAACGTCAAAACATTTTAGTACATTGTCGAGTGAACGAATAAGCACTCAAAACTGAGCAGCGGAGTTTCCATTAACACTGATTGACACATATCTTTCGACGAACAATGTAATGTGTTAAGTACTCACCTGCCAATAAGTTGACACTTATTTTGACATTAAATAATGATTTACCTACCATTTAGTGGCAATATAACAACACAAAGAATGTATAAAACCTCCTATAGGTAGTCGTTTTAAAAACGTAATATATTAAGTCTGCAAAAAAAACGTTCACGGCTTGGTTTATACGCTGAATAATATATCTGAAATTCTGAATCTAATGTAATCATAGTATAATCAATAAAAGTAAAGCCTAATCTGTGGTAGCAGGTGATTAACCTCCTTCAGTAGATATTGTGCGCTAATTTGGAAACACCCTTTATTTTATGTCTACAAGTCCTATGCTAATCATTTTATTGTATTGTTTTGTATAGTATTGCATAGTTGTGTATATTTTTTATTTATACAATACAATACAATACAAAACTCTTTATTGTACACCACAAAAAAAAACAACAAACAGACATAGACCTTAAACATAAAAGTACAATGGGCGGCCTTATCGCTTAGAAGCGATTTCTTCCAGGCAACCTTTGGATGGAGATAAATTTGAAAAATTTTAGAAAGGCAGGGGTATACCATAAATATACATAAGTAATAATAATTATATAATCATAATTAACAATTATTCTTTAGGAAGTAGATTTTTATAAAATATAGTTTTTTTTTTATAAAGTATATTATTTACTTATTGGAAAACCAGAAGCTTAAATTAAACATAATAATATGAAGAAATATCTTAGAAAGCTTAAATTAAGGTTTTCACGAATTTTGATTTCATAGTTTTTAGTTAGTTAGTTTACCAACTTATAAACTGTTAATATTTCTGGTAAGAGCGGTGTCCTCCAATAAATGTCAATTTTGCTTAAAGGGGGACTCTAAAACATGTATTTTTAAATTATTAGTTATTGGAATAATCTTTTATGCTTATTATACTTATTTATAATGTCTATAATTATTTAATATTTTTAAACATGTCTCCTCTTACGATACCCAATGGAAGAGTTAGGGTGATGCAAATTCGCAGTGACCTTTAAATTCTTACTAAACCTGAATTTCGTTAAAATACAGAAGTTAAGATCTTGAAAATAAGCATAGTAATAGAACTAAGAATAAAGAACATTTCATATGTTTCGGTTTTTTCAAACAATGGCTTAATTAATAGATATAAGCTAAAACTTAATTTTTGGGCTTACGTTGCGTTGTTTCAGCATGCGCTGTACCTCTCCTATGAACGCAAAATTCTAAGTGATTTTGCGTTCTGTCTCGTTTGCACAAAATTCAATTGTTGACCGACATTCTACGTGCAAAATATCGGAAAATAAAAACCGATATACATGATTTATATCGATACCAAAGATAAACCGGTACCACGTCAAGGTCAGTCCAACTAGTATTTGAAAACACCAGTATTCCAAGCCCTGGTCGGAGGGTCGATTCTTACACCCCAACCGCTCCGGACAAAGCGACCTTCACGGAGCGGGGAGGTACAATCAATCCTCACATATTTAGAAAGACCTTTAAAAGGGTTGAAGTCTAGACACCTATAGAGTTACAACGAACTCGTTTACATTACAGATTCGTAGAAAGTCCTTGAACGCGTAGGACGTAGGTCGACAGACGATAGTAAAAGGATTCCGCTCGTAACTTTAACTTCAAAAGGTTAAAGCCACGTTCCCACTGTGTCGTGACCGTCAACGATCGAGACCTACGATAATTGACAGTTTGTCTAGCTAGACAAACAGTCGTTATAGTTCCAATTATGACGTCTATTTGTCGTGATTGTGTCGTCACGGTTTTTATAGGGATTGTTGTATAGGGTAGAATTATATAGACAATAATGACGTTACATCGACATACATTGCGTACATCATTGAAGTTGAAGGAATACATTTCAATTAATTTACGCATTCGATGACAAAGTGACGTAATTTTTCTCTATTGTACCCTACTAGACTGTTCTTATTGGATCGTGTCTAACTTTTACGGTTTAAGGCACTCATAGATTAAAACTTTTTAAACTTTCGCGATTTGACGCGAGTCGTAAAAAGATAAAAAAGTCAATTAATCTATGAGTATTTTAGATTATTTATCGGGTATTTATCGCGTACCTTTTGCTTTCTTTTCCCCAACGTTTCAACTGCGTTAAAGCGATCGCCCCGGGTCGCCCCGTGACCACGATGTCGTGCGTGCTAGCTTTTCTCATAATAACGACAACTTATCGTCACAACCAAAACAAGACGTGGATGACAGTGAATCGTATCGTCCTAATGTGAACACCCATTCAAATGTACAAGCCAAGATTCATTAAACTGCACGACTTTCTGTCATCACGACACAGCGGGAACGCGCCCTAAGTTAGAAGCATGGACTTATTAGCTAGTCAACACGCGTTGTTAACACGGAAACTGCAGCATAGGTTCAATCACCCAGAATGGGAAGTTTGGGTGTTTGTTACCTACCTCTTTCACATCAAACATATTACTGGCGGATAGAGCTGAAAATGTTTATAGATGTAGTTCTTAGACCGGGGATATAATCGCGTGCGAAATCGCGGGTAAAAACTGGTAACAAGATAATCAATATGTATTGTTTAAGATATATCATGTGAAAATAGAGCTAAATCATTTTTTAAAAAATCTCGATTTTTGTTAGGCTAGGCAGTGAATGCGTTAAAAAATCTTGATTCTGAAATATCTGAGTTCGTTGTCTAATACAATGGAGTAATCAAATAAAGTGTCTCCTAGAGAGAAGAGTTTCTTTAGAAATAATTTATTTGTGTAAATAAATGTACCTAATGTTGCATAATTATGTATGCAAAAAGAAATACATTTGCAAAACACTGCTGACAGATGCTGGATGCATGCTGAAGACAGGGCGCTATGGCGCTCATTTGGAAAGGCTTATCTCCAGCAGTGGACTAATATAGGCTGAAGATGATGATGATGATATGTATGCAAAAAGAAATAGGACATGTGTTCGCATAGGATAATCAGACAACTAGTCAGTTTTGTCGGTTAACGTAAGATGTATGTACGAAAACACCATCAAAAACTTCAATTACCTAAATGTATTTATCCGATTATCTTTTAAAAGAACACATCCATGAATGTACGCCACAAGGAATATAAAAATCATAATTCTGATTATAAAATAGCACCATATTGTAAGGCATTACAGTTTAATATTCGCTAGCGCAGTCTTGTCATTCCTTCCCCGTGCTTAAATAATAAATTGAATAGTAGCGTTCGTTTTAATAGCTCTAATAAAGTGTTTTGAGAAGTCATGATTTGTGTTGGCATGGAGACCTCGATTGGGGCTATCAACTGGCGGCGCGTAACGTTTTAAACTCAATTGCCTAGGGAACTGGATTTAAAACATTGGTAACACTGGTGAACGCCTTGACCGATGATTGGTAAGGAAGTTTTTAAATAGTGGATAGGTCTTTTTTGTAATGCATTAGTCTTTGGTCACCATCTGACTTAAGGGGCTACCATACGACGACGCCATTTTGTGAAAAGGATAGGCATAGGATTTCGCGTTTATAGGAGCGAGACAGAGCTATATTAATTTATATATTTATTTTATGATAAATAATGTATATTTATGATATGTACAAATATAAGTATTTATATCGTCCAATACTACCTACAGAAACAGTAGGTATACTATATACATGCCACCGTCTATACTTTTTCGATCACTTCTTGTCCATCCTAAGGTTGCCTGGAAGAGATCGCTTTTAGCGATAAGGCCGCCCATTGTACATTATCTGTACTTAATTTTTGTGTTGTGTGATAAATGTTTTTTTTTTATTATTTGGTGTGCAATAATGTATATTTGTATTGTATTGTATACCTATATTTAATTCCTATCCATGTTCTAAGCGAAAAAATGATTTGATTGATTGATAAAAACCCCGACGGACATGAACGACGAACTGCAGATCGTACAATTATTTGTGCCGAGGCGGGAATCGAACCCGCTATCTACTGCGAACCTTCGCCCGCTGCTCCACTGGATTGATCTAAATAATTTAAAGAAGTACTTAGCTGCCTTTGATTGGTTTAAATAGATGTATTGATTCGACGACGTGTTGATAGGTTATTAAGTATTTTAGTATTGTTTTTGTTGCTAAGGTGGTAAGTTGTTTGTTGCAAAGTTTACCCACTCTTTTGAGATGTGACTCTAGCGTATATAGTTCGTAAATAAATAAAGATGACTGAAAACGTAACTTTTGTAAATCTTATATCGATTTTTGATTGGTTTCAGATTATATAGATAGACCATCGGCGACTAAGGCACATAAACAGAGGGGCGAACAGCATCGCCTCTTGCAGAATAGATCTACCAACGAACTGCAATTTCCAACCTAATAAATAAAAAACTAAAGTCAAGTGCGAGTCGGAATCGCGCACCGAGGGTTCCGTAAAATTAAAAGTTTGTTACGTGTGTTCTTGTTTCTTGCCAAATAGCATGATTCTAGTTCAACGAAAATTTGGTCACTAGCAAGATAAAATGAATGAATGTGTGAATTTCAACTCGATACCTCCACGCGTTTCTGAGAAAAGAGGGTTGACAGACGGACAACAAAGTGATCCTCTAAGGGTTCCTTTTTTCCTTTTGAGGTACGGAACCCTAAAAATCAGGGAGAGGCCTGCGCGTCTAACAGTGGACCATTATAGGCTGTTGAGGTTAGGTTAGAAGGTTTCCATAGTCAGACGACTATGGAAACCTTCTAACCTAAGGACATCCAGCGTTGGTGAGGTCGATTTTTACTCCGCGGTCGCTACGGCTTTAACCATCAAGTGATTTGTAAAAACTGTACAAAGTTCCATTGAGCTCATCAAACGGTACATAACATCGCATCACTCTCGGCTCTATGATAGCATTACATCAATTGGCTCATTGAATTAGAAGCGCGCGCGCCTAAACAGTCTGGCAAGGACGTGGCGCAGTGGAGTTAGATTCAGTAGGGCAAATTTAAAGTATATTTCACAATGGTAGTTATTTTAGATTTAAGAGCCAACCTCTTACAGCGAGAAATAAGAGATGTTACCCAATTGTTGAGAACAATTGATTAAACATCTGCTGAAATATTAATTTATGTCTATTTAAGCGGATTAAAGCTTTATATTTTTATAATATTAAAGAGTTGATTCTTCTTTACAATAGTCAAGAGTGTCTAACTTCTTCAACAAAACTTAAGAGAACATAATAACATAAGTGCTTTGTCTAATTACTTATTATTTGTTGTTTTATACATCACATTGGCGCTATTCCCTCAATCGTAAAGTGGCGACACCATGCGAAAACAAACCGATCTCATTATAAAAGCTTCCAGTGACGGTCTAGTAGTTTAATAGAAGCGTTTTACCTGAAATAAAACGCATATTAAAATACTTACCTCACTGGAAGCTTTACTTTTAAAAGTTATTGTGAAAAGGATAAACATAGGATTTTGCGTTTATAGGAGCGGGACAGGGCATGCCAAAACAACGCAACGCAAGCCCAAAATCAAGTTTGAAGTTACATTTGTATCATTAGATGACGCGGCAAGCAACGTCCACCAAATATCGTTAAGTGGCTACGAAAGCTAATGTTACAAAAGTAATTCAATTAAAAATATTGATGGCATTGTACACAGTATCAAATAAGTAGACAGAGCTTTTGTTATGTCGTGTATGTATGTAATGTTACAAATTATTTTATAAAACAAACAAATTAGCTTGTCAGTTATAATACTGCATCTTCTATACACTGTGCTCCACCTCAATAGCTCAAATGCCAGCCGCTACTCTGTGTTAGGTTTGTTTTTGTGATGGCGCCAAAATTCTTGTTTATTAGCCGGCTGCCAATTTTAGAATAAGTATGATTTAACGGGTAAACCATGGACTTTTTAAAAATAGAAACTTGTGCGTTTGTATATACACATGAGGAACATTCCCAATGTTAATAGATAACCTAGCATCATAACAGTTTCCTTGTGTATATATTTTTTTAATCCAAATTTTATTTCTTGTTTTGTTATAGGTAATTGTTGTTAAGTGTGCTATTTATTTCTTACAAATATGTTACATAGGACTGACTCCTATGTGACATAATTTGAACTTAATTTTTAGCTTTTTCAATACAATGCAATAACAAGCAAAATTTTGTAGACTCATCGCCAAATTACCGCATGAACTTAAAACTTCGTTCTGACTAATCGAGTTTAAGCTAAAAGTTTTGTTAGACTTGTTTACTAAACGAGGCAGCTGTCAGTGCAACACTTTTACAGCGTTCTAATGGGTGAAATCGGGTTTAAGTTTTTTATTTTTAAGTTTTTCGGGACCAATACTTATACTCGGGAGTTGAATTTTTATGGGACTACCTCGGGATGATTCTCCACACATCATAGCCTAAGAATTTTCTAAATCAGTTTATAATTGACGGGAAAATCGACTAACAGACATAATAAATACATATATACATTATATTTACAGTCAAACATAGAACCTTCTCCATTGTGTTTCGTTTCATTGGTTAAAACAAAAAAAAAACTTCTAGGTAGTTTTTCTTTTTTATTTTGTCACTATAACTACTTGTTGGTAATTATTGTTTTCTGTTTTAACTTATTTTCTGTGTTAATTACGATATCTTATTTTACTTTTTACATTGATTATTTGATTCTATATATTTTTTAAATATAACTAAATATTCCGACACAAATCTATTTTTTTTTAGAATAAAGAAACTGATTTTTTTTTTGATGTCCAATACGCTTAGTTAGGTGGAAATCGGCCTTTAGTGAATGTTATGTAATTATGGTAAACTAGATTCACACTTGCCCTATCGGGATAAAAGATTACTTTTTAACAGACTTTAAGAAAAGGAAAACGAAAGAAACGAAAGTTGGAAACGAAAGTTTTCAATCAGTGCGTCCTACCCGTCATGACCTGCGGAGCTAAGACGTGGACACTCACGGTAGGGCTGGTCCACCAGTTTAAAGTCGCTCAGCGAGCTATGGAGAGAGCTATGCTCGGAGTTTCTCTGAAGGATAGGATTCGCAACGAATACATCCGACAGAGAACCAAGGTTATCGACATAGCTCAAAGGATTAGCAAGCTGAAATGGCAGTGGGCTGGCCATATTTCGAGAAGAACCGACAACCGCTGGGGTAAACGTGTTCTTGAGTGGAGACCGCGACTCGGAAAACGTAGTGTAGGACGCCCTCCTACCAGGTGGGACGACGATTTGCGAAAGACTGCTGGCAGATGCTGGATGCGGCAAGCTGAAGACAGGGCGCTATGGCGCTCATTAGGGGAGGCCTATGTCCAGCAGTGGACTGGTATAGGCTGATGATGATGATGAAGAAAAGGAGGACCGATTGTATGCATTTACTTTTTAATGTTCGCGGATATCGGATACGGATTTAAATGAATGATTACTGTGAAGGATGATCCCGCGATGGTTCCGTAAAAAAATCCCTAGGGATTTGTATCTGTCCCGCAAAAAACTTAAAAAAAAAACAGACCGTCTGTGTGTTTGATTGAAGCGACACGTGACTCGAGAGCTGGTGAGTATCTGGCACAGCGCAACAGCATTGCCATACAACGGGGCAATACTGCCAGTGTCTTGGGCACCCGCGACTGATGTTGATATGGGTCAATTGAGCTACCTATAGATTGTTTGCTACAGTCCGCAGTTAGCTCAATCGTTTCAATTGTAAATACTAGTTCTAATTTGATTTTTTATTTAATTGTAACTAACTTTGAAATCGGTTTTTTCAAACAAACAAATCAGTTTCTTTAATAAACATAAAATTATATTAAGAAATAAAATATGTCCCAAAAATTTTTGATTTCGGCAGGATTTAACCTTTTTGAGGAAATCCACTAAGGTTTCGTGGCTTAGTTGGTTAGAGCACACCCGTACTGAAGGTGGGGTCAGGTCCTACCGAGATCAATTTTTTTTGGACTTATCTAATTTCTCAGAGATTACACAGAGAGAGGACTTACCTATTAAAATACAAAAACCTTATAAAATTATATTGTGAAGATTTACTCTTGATCCGCTCAGGTTTTGTTATGATAAAATAACAGACATACATCCAAACTTTCGCATTTATAAATACCATTGTGCTGGTAGAATGCAAATCAGCCCGATCATCATGCATGGACTAAAAGGTTTACTTTAGCATGATTGACGGGTGTGTAGCGCCAAGGTCGTAGGTTCGATTCCCAGAACCGTGTAACTTGTTTATTCAAGTTTGGGTTTCTAGGAATATGTGATTATGTTGCTACACGCGTCCTACCCACGAGTGCGTATATCTATACGTCCTTATCTTATTATTACGAAAGAAACTCTATACAAGTAATTTTATACATAAATAATAAATAAATAATGCTGGACCAATTCACACAGCATTATCTAGCCCCAAGCTAAGCAGAGCTTGTGTTATGGGTACTAGATAACTGATATACATAATATAATACAATACATAGATAGATATTTTTTATTATACATAGAAAATGACCAGAACACCCTGAACAAATATCTGCAGATCGTACACACATTTGTCCCGAGGCGGGAATCGAACCCGCAACCTTCTGCGTCGCAGGCAGACCTTCGCCCACCGCGCCACATCGGTCGTCAGTATATACATACATAACACATACATTTTAATTATCGAATAAGCGGCTAAACGGATCTCAGTGAAATTTTGCAAGGAAATAGATTTGAGATGTGTAAAGGCTATTTCTATCCCACGGGAACTGTTTAAGTTAGTTTTTTTTAGTTTAGTTAAAAAGCCTTTGTTTGATTCCTGGCATAAAGCTAAATCTATACAAAATGTCAGCCAGAAGTATCTTTACAATATTTCAGTAGAAGTACCTAGTTTTGGCGTGAATTAGTAACAAACATCCATCAATCCATATCATAACTTTCGCATATTGGTGTGATTACGGGGAAAGACCAATGAAGGGCACTGCAGACCAGGTCTACCACCCGGCCTACCACTGGTGGTAGGACGAAGATCTGTTTTCATTGCATTAAAAAAATGCAATTGATTTAAATTAAGTTATTCATTTGTGTGAATTGTCCAGCATTATTTATAATTATTATTTATATCTCAACCCCGGCCCTTTTATATTTACCCCCAAGGGCGGATATTAGGCGGATTGACAGTGACAAAGGCTTAATTCCTAGTGAGTTGCAAAATCTATCAGTAAACACATTCAAACAAATTGTCAAAACCTTTCTGTGCAATAAGGCTTACTACAAAATATCAGATTCTCTAGAAGATAAAAAAGCTTGGGACGGGTTTTGCTCCAACTCGAAAAATAACAACTAACAGGCTAAAGGTTTCTTCGTCGCTTCTTTACTTTAGTCTACATACCGAAGCGACCGAAATCAAAAATATCACTTTATTTCCGTGTCAATGTTTTATTTTAAGAATTTGACCTTTTCTAAGTGTAGGTACATTTTTGTATTTCTGGAAATAGAGACTTTTGACTTTGACTACATTTCGTCCTACCCAATAAGTTATCTTGAAGGGGGTGAAATAGGGGATGGAAGTATATGTGGGAAAAGCTCATGCGAAGACAAGGACAGAAGCTAGTCCGTAAGTAAACCGATATGTTCCTTCTGGGAAATGTGGTAGAATGCAAACAATTAACTAAAACGTTTTGCAGGGTAATGCCATTACGGTTCTAAATGGGACAAGTCCTGGACATAAATCGGGCATTGCCTATAGCTGTGTACGGTAAGTAATACGAAATAATTGATTTCGAGAGAAATTAGGGTTCCGTGATGGATTTATATACCCAAACGTAATCTTTAACTCTGTGGGTCTCTTGTATTTGGACAGAAGAGCAGAAAGGATTTTACTAAAGTTTCGGAGGATATTCTAACTTTCCCGGAGGAAGCAAGCAAAAAAGTTTTATCCTAGCAAAAAAATTAAGAAAGCTGAGTTTCTTTTCTCTTTTAAAATATTATTTAGTCTTGGGGCGATGTTATAAGACGTAAAATGAAATATTCCCGTCAAAGCACCGATTTTATTCCCATTTGGAGCACCTGCGAAGAAGTTTCTAGTGATGTGGTTTCCATAATAACTAGCTGTAACGTTGCAGTCGTAAAATACGTGAGTGACACAGGTTAAAGGAGATTTACATGTGATAATGATTCCAGTATAAGTTAATCGCAAAATGTCGACAACGTTCGCAAAATGTGTCTAAAAGTGCTGTTAGATCTAGAAGTGGGTATTGAAAGGCGTTACGGAGCGTAATGTATGCTTCGCACCGAGACATGAAACGTCAAAATACCGTTACGTTGCACGTTGCGACCGCCTTTTTCCCCAGTACTGACAGCACGAACGCACGCTGTGTTACACGTTACATTACTCCACGTACACCGGCCAGTACACGGCTTGAAGGAAATAAAGAAATTTGGAGTTTAAACGAGTACCCTGGGTTTCACAGACTCACAGGACTGAGGCGAATGGCAAGAGAGAGGCTCATTGCCAAACAGAGGGTACTTGACAGCTGATGAAGAAGCTTTCACCAAGGGTATCTAGTTGGTCCACTCAGAGTGGTACCTCCAGGAGTCGGTAGCACTGTCCCAGACGTGCAGATGGTTGGGGATCCCCACCGCTGGTCCGGTAACTCTCGCCAAACTTTGAATCCAGCAAAAATCAGACGATAGTCTGATATTTGTTTGTCATGAGATGGTGATATAACGTGGGGAAAAAAATGTGAGTAGTACATATTGGAAGATACACACAGGGATCGTCTATTACATCAATGTTGAGGATAGACCTCTCCAAATGATGCCTAAGCGACCTTGAGCCTTCATCTATCAACTCCCTTCGCCCGCTACAATATTGTCGGTTCAGAGAGCGAAAGTCTTCTCAAACTCCATTTCGCTTTGCATCGTGGTCACCATCACCACCCGAGAAGATCTATAGAAGCTGGTAATGACTATATTGTTAGCCACCGTAAAGCACTCACCATGGATATCTGGTTGGTCCACTCGGAGTGGTACCTCCAGGAGTCGGTAACGTTGTCCCACACATGCAGCCGGCTGGGAAACCCCACTATCCGGTCCGGAAACTCTCGCCAGACATCGAATCTGAAATATAAGGGATTTAAACTTTTGAATCTATCGTGGTCAAACTTCCTCATTAGCACAATTACGTCTTCTGCTCTATACTCAACTAGCAATTAAAGTTTATCATCGTCTTCATCGTCAGCCGATGCTAGTCCACTGCTGGACGGCAGCCTTAGGCTGCGTTTATACCAATGATATGCGAGGTAGTTGAGCAGTGCGAGCATGCATAGCGAGCGACATTAGCGATGCTGCTATTGATTTATTGCATTCATATCCATTACGGTGTTACAACTTTAGGGTAAAATCTACATGTTAGGTTGTTGATACATTCTGAATTTGAGTTTTTTTTAATAAAAATAAATGTTTTCCATTATTCATTAAATTTTCTTAATAATGTTCAAGTTAACATACAGAAATATACATAATTCGTCACATGTAAGAGAGTTTATCAATTATTATTTATTTATTTATTTGATGGAAAACCAGAAGCTTTTATACACACAGTTATATTTATGATGTCCAAATAAATATTACATTAAAAAGTAGGTATGTAAAAATCATTGTGAGTAGTATATTTATTTTGTATAAATGTGTATTTACTTATGCTAATTATATATTTTATTGTTTATTTTTCACGTTTACGTTTTAGGGTTTATCGTACCTAAAGAGTGCCAACGGAACCCAATTACTGCCCTAAGGCAACCGTCATCAATAACAACAAACCATTAACTTTTCAATATAGTTATTAGCGTGGTAGATTGCAGCCTTTAGATTTTATAGCCGTGGACTTTTGCTATTAAACAGCGAAACTCCCATAAAAATCGGTTAAGCGGTACAAACTAACAAACTTCGAAAGTACAGGGTGATCCGAGAAATGTCAGTCAATTCTAAACCTTATTTTTTATAACTCAATCGCATTAATAATAGGTATTTCTTTTGTTTTAATCTATTGTAGAATTATAAAACACTAGGCTTCTGCCTCTTTGCTCGCCCTTTTCCGGGATAAAAAGTAGTCTATGTCCGTCCCCGGGATATCATCTACCTTTCTGCCAAATTTCATTAAGGGCACAACCTCAATTTTTTGTGAAAAGGATAGACATCGGATTTCGAATTTATAAAAGACTAGCTGCTGCCCGTGGCTTCGCAAGCGCTTGTCAAGTAGCCAATGTCCGTTCCCGGGATACCATTTACACATTTCATTAAGATTCGTTCAGCCGTTTAGGCGTGAAAAAGTAACAGACAAAAAGAGTTACTTTCGAATTTAGTTTGGATGTCGAGCTAATTTCACACTTATGTAGGAGCAAATTTAAAATCAAACTGTCTCAGCCACCTTATCCGGGTATAACTTCTAAAGTAATTTAGCGCAAGTTCAGCGTAAGTTTGCTGTTAAAGGCCGTAATGTCTTGAATTTCCTTGTTTGTTGGGCCAAGTCGTTCGAATCACAGTGTACACCCAAACTTTCAAAGTCACTTAAAACAAGTTGAACTAAGTAATTTTTGTTTTGAAGCTAATGTTTTGAACCGTATCGAACAAAACACCCTGTAACTTCTACGACTTTTAAAGTAATTTAGCGAACGTTGGAGTTAGCTATTTTAAGGCCCCAACGTCCATTACTACGTATCGGAACCTATTGCAGGAATCACGTTGTATGTTCTAGTTTCAAACGTCATTCAGCGAACGCTAAAGTCTTCTATTTTAAGAGCGTGATACTGTTATATTCATATTTGGACCGAGTAGTTGGAATCACTCTGTAAGTTGTATGACTTTGTAAGTAAAGCAGAAGTCCAAGTTAAACCTTAGGCCTGTTAATGTCGCTTGCAAAACTTATTGTTTAGTTCTGAGACGGTTTCAAAGAAGGTCGACCTAGATACGGGTTTCAGGCGGCTATTCCACCAGAGATGGGCTCGTCGCTATGTTTCCAGCCGTCGTCCAATAGGATCACTCCATTATCGCGTCATTTTCATAGCTGATAAAATAACGTGTTAATAAAGCGATCATATTGGTCGGCTGGAAAAAAGGCAACGTAGCACATCTTTGGTGTAAAGCATCCTGTATCTTGCTAGAGTAGGTAACTAAAACAAAACTGTGATTATAGGTAGTTTTAGTTATTAGATTAGGGGTAGTAGGGTTATCAAAGCTGGCGCGATCCCCTTTTGCTTTCCGCATACTGGAGGCCTGGGTTTGTAACGTCGTCAGCGTGGATATTTGTATGAAACAAATATAAAAACCGGCCCAGTGCGAGTTGGACTCGCGCACGAAGGGTTCCGTAACACCATAAAAACGGCAAAAAAATGTGCATGTTTGTTGTATGGGAGCCGCCCTTAAAAATTCATTTTCTTTTAATTTAATTATTTAGTGAATTGTATACTTATCTTACTTTTAAGCGTCTACCTGTTGCCGTTATCAATATCGAGCAAAATCGAGCAAAACATCACGTTTTCAGAAAATTTTAACTGTCTAACTATCAAGGTTCATAAGATACAGCCTGGTGGCAGACGGACGGACAGCGGAGTTTTAGTAGGGTAATAATAGGGTCCCGTTTTAACATTTGAGTACGGACCCTTAAAAACGATAGCGCCAGCTTTCAAAACAATATCGATACTGACTGACGCTGACAAAGTTGTTTTGTTATTTACCAATAACCCTATATAATGACTACACCGATTATGATAAAGCTTTCTAAAGATATGTAGAACGGACGGACCGATAGTGTATGCTACCGTGGTTACTGTTTGGACATTCCCGTACGAACCTAACCTGCTATTCTATTGTTTTTGTTTGTAATGTAACATTACATTCTGTCCATATCAAAAATGATATAAAAAAATAATGCAGGACGATTCACACAGCATTATCTAGCCCCAAGCTAAGCAGAACTTATGTTATGTATATATTAAGAAAGTTATTTTTTGTGGTTGTATTATAATATGTAATAACTGAATAAAAGAATATTAACTCTTAACGATTAATTCAGCGTTATTCTAAGACAGTATGAGGGTTTTTGCTTTGAAGTGCGTAAGTCGCACTGGGGCAATTTTCTACGAAAATTTTCCCAATTTTTTTTTTCTATTTCGGCAGAATTCACAAAAGGTGCTAACCGAGACGAGAGTTTTTATTGACTTGCCCAGACTTTCGTCCATTTTTCTCACACCAGCCCTAGTAAGACCATAGTGGCTTGAACAACATAGTCACGTCAGAGCAATATAACCCAGGTGTTGTCTGAATAAACTGAGAACAAAAGCGCATGCAAACTTAGCCCATAAAGTACAAAGTACCGACCAAAGCGGCACACGAAATAACTTCTAAATTGGATACATGAAAACCTTTTTTTCACCGTAATTACGCTAAAACTTATTTTAAGAGCAACCCAAACTTCGGAGAGCGAAAGGTCAATTTGTCTTTAGCTTCTAATATTTATCTGCAAGTATAATCAAATATAGACAACTTTTTGTTTGTGAATATTTTAGAGGATGAAAGCGTGGGGTCCTGTGAGGATAATATTAAACGAGGGAAGGAAAAGCAGCACGGTTTGCACGTATATTATTATTATATCTATGATACAAAGGCCACTCGATTGGGTGAAAAGGGTAGCTTACATGAAAAGGAAAGAGTACTTATGGAGTTATTGGAGTGGGTATTATCTGTGCCTAGCAAAGGGCAGAATGGAAAGGGCAAAATGGAATGATAATCTGGGAAAGAATGGAATATTCCGATCCCAAAAAATAGATTGATAGAATTATCTTTAGCGTAGGAGTAACGAAACGTTTCACGAGAGCGTTTTCTGACGTTTGCTTTTCAGTTAATTTCTAAAATTAATGAAAGTTAGATTTTAAGAAAATATTTTGATAATTTAGGTCGAGAGCATAATTTTTCCCGAGATACAGTGGTAAGGTAGAGTAAGTACCAAGAAAAACATGATAAACTCAGAATAACCTAGTCCTTGATACAAAGACAAACATCAGCACCATCAGCCCGTTAACCCACTACACGGGCAAAAGCCCACCTATCTGCATTTATGTTTTACCTTGATTAAAAGCACTGAAGAAAACAGAAAAAATAATAACAACAAAGCCCACGTTCTATAAGCAATTAACAAAGCGCTGCCTCTCAAAACTTCACTCGTACTCTCCTTTGTACGCGAGCGTAAAGAACGCCGCCCGCCCCGGCCGGCAGCTTTAGGAGATAGTCTAAACCCGTGGTTAGATGCAGTTTTCTGAAATACTGATTATGTGTCAAACAGAGAACTGCACTACTTTTAACTTTTAATTTTTACTTTCAATTTTATTTAATGTATGTATGTGTCATCGCTTGTTATCTACTGTATTATTATGTCTACATTTTTTAAGTTAAGTATTTTATTTTCTGAATAATTAAACAATGCTGAGTTTGAATTAAAAACATAAAATTTAAATGTTTGTGTAAAAACGCACTACCACAGATTACGGTCGTGACGTGACCTGCTTTTTGGCCTACACTGAAAACCAGTGCCAATGCTGAGTGTGGGCCATATTTGCCCTAAAAACTGCTACGCACAAAAAAAATTAGACTAAGTCTAGGATCAATTTATTTTAGTTACTGTGTTGTGTAGTTTTAAGGCAAATAAAAATATTTTCTTTCTTTCTTGATTGCAGACTCAGGGGTCTGCAGGGAATTTAGAACTACCATCCTACCGTGATGCTACCCACCTTATTTACTCGTAGTAACCCTGACTAAGTTTAAGACGCTTGCTATGAGTCGTTTGTTTTCTTCTGTTGAGATAAGCCATAAAGACACCAAACACTAACTTCACACGGGTATATTCTATCACCTATGTTCATCCGGGATAACGTAGGATTCTAATGGTAAAAGAATTTTTCAAATCGGTCCAGTAGTTTCGAAGCTTATGCAATTCAAACAAACAAATCTTTTCTCTTATAATATTAGTATGGAAGTATAGACTAGTAATTGTTAAGACTAAAAGCCTAGAAAAGCTTTTTGATAATAAATAGGCCAAATAATGTAAAAGTTATTTAAACTGTTAATAACGCCTGAACTGTTAGTAACGTAACGACGTTGTAGTTACAACGAATAATTTGAAATTATAATAACGTTATTGTGATTTTACTATAAAACATAGTAGGTAGTATAGGTATTCTCGTGATTGTGAATGAGACGTAACGTATTGTCTCGGATCTTAAATTGGTAGAGATGATAACATCCGTTCTTTTATTTAAGTTTTTTTATGAACGCGCGAGGACATTCTGTTTACTCCATGTATCCTTGAACTGGTGGACCACAAGTGAATAATTTTTTTTTTATGCGTTAATCTATTTATTACTAGTTTCTGTTCGCGACCTCGCGCGATTTGTTAGGATAGTAATTTGTTTATAGATACTACTAGATTGTTAGAACTACATTTCTGCCAAATCTCAGCCCAACACGTTCAGTAGTTTTGGCTTGAAGAAGGCACAAACATCCATTCACAAATCCATCCCTCAAAACCGTCTGTACCAAAATTATAGGTTACATCCAGTCATGGTTTTGATAATAATCCTACTAACAAATTCTACTAATATTATAAACGCGAAAGTTTGTAAGTATGGATAGATGGATGTTTGTTACTCTTTCACTTCAACTACTAAACGGATCTGGATGAAATTTCACACAGTTTGGCACAGTGATAGATTGTAGTCTGGAATAGCACATAGGCTAAATTTTATCCCGGAATTCCCACGGAATTATGAGGGTGAAACCGCTAGGCGCCGCTAGTTAAATATAATGTAATTTTTATAGTAACATAAGTTTGATACAAACTTTACTCTCATACTACCAGTAGTATGAAAGTACAGTACTGTACTGCCCCAGGGCAGTTATAAGTACCTAGGCGATCTAGAGATAGATCTACCAACAGTCATTGCAATAAATAAATAATGTTGGACCATTCACACACAGCCATCACCTAGCCACAAGCTAACAAGCTTGAAGTAAGATCGTGGTCAAACGAAGGCATATAGACTATAAAAAAATGCTAAGCAGAGCTTGTGTTATGAGTAGGTACTAGATAGCTGATAAACTTAATACAATTCGTTACATAGATATATCCTTTTTTATGCATATAAAAGACCCAGAACACAACAAATACTTGCAGATCGTACAAACATTTGTTTCAAGGCGGGAACCGAACAAGCTCCTATGTCACAGGCTGACCTTCGCCCGCTACGCTACAGAGGTCGTCGATAACTGATATACATAATACATACACTACATAGATAACACATACAATAATATTTTCAACCAAATCATAAATCACAGGCTAGACGCGCTCGTAAATACCAATTACGCGATAACTGGGATGAATTAACTTTCCGTTCGCTGAGCACGTTGTCTAATAAAATCATATCACGGTGCGTCTGACAGGTGCGTGATCACTGATACGCTACCGAAACGAACAGGGTTGTGTCAGCCACATTTATTATTAATTACAACGTTATTTGTTATTAATTCCGAAGTGGCGCGGTGGGCGAAGGTCTGCCTGCGACGCATAAGGTTGCGGGTTCGATTCCCGCCTCGGGACAAATGTGTGTACGAACTGCAGACATTTGTTCAGGGTGTTCTGGTCGTTTTCTATAGCTTGACGTATCCAGCATCTGCCTGCAGTCTTTCGCAGGTCGTCATCCCACCTGGCCGGAGGGCGTCCTATACTAAGTTTACCGACTCGCGGTCCACTCATGAACACGTTTACCCCAACGGTTGTTAGTTCTTCGTGAGATATGGCCGGCCCACTGTCTTATTCTTAGAGCTATGTCGATAACTTTGGTTCTCTGTCGGATGTATTCGTTACGAATCTTATCCTTCAGAGAAACTCCGAGCATAGCTCTTTCCATAGCTCGCTGAGCGACCTCAAACTGGTAGACCAGCCCTACCGTCAGTGTTCACGTCTCAGCTCCGTAGGTCAAGACGGGTACTGATTAAAAACTTTAGTTGTCAAGCATTGCGGTACGACGTGAAAACTCGGCGCAGTTTCTCAAACGCTGTCCTGCCAAGCTGGATCTTCTTCTTGGCCTTCATTTCGAAATAATCTGTCCGCGGTAAGTGTATTCGGAAACGATTTCGAGAAGTTTGTGTGGTTGATGCTGTGCTATTTATGGTAATATAAAGAGTTATACGGATTTGTCCTGTACCGCTTAAGAGTGACATTTTGGTTTGTGACAAAGGGTCGCTATCCACTATCCATTTACTATCCTACGTCTCCAGTAATCCGTCTTGCAAGTCCGTATGATAACTAACGTAACATAAGTTATACTGTAAGGTAGTTTAAATAGCAATTATTAACAGTAAATAGTACCTTAGGCTATATTGTAATTTATGAAATAAACATTCTTTATCTTTATCTTATCCACGAAATTCTTTACTATTTTCTTAAACAGACTTTCTGGCTTTAACACTGGTTTTAATGGCATGGTTAGTAGTTTTATTTGTTAAGGGACTTTCAAGTGGCTACAGCTTAGATGAGAGCTTGAATAAAAAAGCTTTGTTCGAGGCTCTCCGCAAAACAGGTAGGTACTTTACTTTCTGTGATCCCGGAGAGCTTCGAACAAAGAGCATTGAAGTCACTAGAAAGTATTATTCATGGAAGGACATATATGATTTTTCACGGGTGTATCGTCTTTGAAACACTAACTATACCTACCTATAAAAAAGTTAACGAAACTTAAAAATCTTTGAATCTAAAATGTTAATTGGTTTGGTCTAGATCACCATAAGAAAAATAACTGCTACAGAATAGACGCTAAAAAAACTCGGCTAACGTAGTGTAGGACGTCCTCCGACCAGGTGGGATGACGGTTTGCGAAAGACTGCTGGCAGATGCTGAATGCAGCAAGCTGAATACAGGCGCTATATAGCGCTCATTCGGGGAGGCCTATGTCCTGCAGTAAGCTAATTATAGGCTGATGATGATGAGAGAGCAAAAAATCATATAACAAAGAATATTAGCTTGCATAAGACGATTAATATAATGGCAATATCAAGTGAACGTACAAAAGATTAAGTAGCCGGGAAAGTAACATAATTATCATCCACCAATCATACAGCCGATCATACAGCAGACTATTTTTATCGACCTGCCAAATAAAATAAAAAGAAAATTTAGTATACAAAAGACAGGCATCCTGTATAAGTTATCCATAATAATTATGTACCCAAAACACAAGCTCTACTTACTTTAGAGGTAAATGACGCTATGTGGATTTTCCAGCAACTCTTAAGAAACGACACGTTGAGTCAGCATTTATCGTGGACCGATCGTTTCTCTGATTACTACCAAAGAGCGTCCGGAAGCCAGCATCGGTCCCTCATCTCAAGAACACATTAACCCGCTATCGATTCTCGTGGACGGCCGCCTCTTCAGGAACTGTGTCGGTGGGTCAGATAACTAAGAGCGGATCTCATGACGGAAGTACTACTCATATCAAATATCAAAGGACTTTACATCTTTTAGACCTTACAGGACTCCTGGTCACATGTCACAAAATTCTAATTGCATAAGTTAAACCAGGAAATTAAATGATCCCTTTTTTTTTTGGTTCACTTCATCATATCTTCGTAATGCAAAGTAAAGAAGCCAACAAGAAACCTTCGCATTGTTAGGTACCTATTTAGTTTCCGAGTTGTAGGGAGCAAAACTCGTCCTAAGCTTTTATATCATCTAGCTAGATAATCTGAGATTGTGTAGTAATTCTTTCTACAAAGGATATGTTTGACAATTTGCTTGATTTGTTTTATTGATAATTTTTGCAACTCACTTGGGAGTTTTGTTGTAGAAGCGTATACATTGCCCTTTAAAAGATACGTTAATCTTGTGTAGATTTACTTTTTTAGATTTACTTCTCTGAATAAAAATTCAATTGAAACTATTTACGCTTTGAAAAATTCACGCTGTGTAGCAATATTTTTTCAGCCTTTCACGGGTATATTTTACAATTTATCTTTCTAACAAAAAATATAGATGGAAAAGTTTTTCTGAAAAATGATTTATGACTGGCATTTAATTAAGACTGTTGCAGGCATGTTAATCATTTGAGTGCCATAGTTGAGCTTCGTACCAATGTGCTGTTTATTGCCCGTTTATTCCTCGGAGAATATAGGCCAACTGACATATACGCGATTCGAATCGATTCGATTTCGAGGACAATTTATGGGCCACCTAGGGAATTTTATCACGTGGAGTTGTTTATGTCGGAATTTGATTCGGGTAAGCGAGAACCTTCGCTTTTTGTTTTAAATTTCGCTTTAATCTTGATTTAAAGCTATTGTAAAAGATTTAATCTAAAGCCCGGGATCGTGCCGAAAAATTGATTGCCTTGATAAAATTAAGGAGGTAAATTTTGTCGAAGTTTGGATAACACGCTTTCAACTTTCAATTAGTGTGCTTTGCTCCATGAAAGTTTAATAATCAGACGGAGTCCTCGGGGGTAATAAATAATTCAATCCCTCAATTTGCTGAGTTTTACACAGAATTAACTGTTTTCATGGTCGTCTTGTACCCGCTGAGATTTATATCAACGAGACTGTAGAAAATTTACAAAAAGTCCTTTTTATTAGTCTTTTTATTTCATTTATTTATATTACACAGTAGTTGCTTATTTTATTTAAAAGTTAACTTAAACCGTAATTCGCTTTAAGTTAGCTTATTAAAAATTTTATTGTTAGATTTCAATGTTTAAGAGTCTATACGAGTCTATAAGAGTCTATAGTGGAAAGGATAGACATAGGATTTTGCGTTCATAGGAGCGGGACAGGGCATGCCAAAACAACGCAACGCAAGCCCAAAAATCAAGTTGCTAAAACTAGATTTTTGGGCCCAAAAATCAAATGAAATAAGTTCCCGAAAAATTTCGACTTCGGCGGGACTCGAACCCGCACCCCACCCTTAGTACGGGTGTGCTCTAACCAACTAAGCCACGAAGTCTCTGTCGGTCTTCGTCGAAAATCTTTGGGACGTCGTACGGACTGTAGCGCCGGTTCGAGTCCCGCCGAAGTCGAAAATTTTTGGGAACTTATTTCATTTCTTAGAGATGCCCAGAGTGCGGGTAAGCACTATAACAAAAATCCCAAAAATCAAGTTGCTAAAACTTGATTTTTGGGCTGGCGTTGCGTATTATTTTGTATTAATTAAGACTTTATTTGAAAAACCGAAGCATATGTAATGTTCTTTATAAGTACTTAGTTCTATTGCAATGCTTAGGTATTCTCAATATCTTAACTTCTGTATTTATTGAAAAATTAAGGTTTTAGTACATATTACTTTGATAGAGGTAACATTGCGATTTTTTTCAACAGAATAAATATTGAAAATTTTGTGGAATTGTGTTTTTGAAACATATGATCGATAGAGTAAGTTCTGAACTGTACCATGTATAATATCATCTTAAATTTTTAGTAGATTCGTAGATATGGAGATCTGACGGAATTGAATTGAGTTAGTAAAGGCCCTTAAGTGGACTTGGAGAAAATGGGTAGGTTCTATATTCGGTTGTATATACACACATGTTCACCGATTTCTATGTCAATCGAAAAACCTAAAAAACAGTTAACAAATCTAAAGGAATTATCGGTTATTTGTTTTTTTATACATAAAATATCGTCTGGTCTCAGTTCTTCATACACTGAAATGGAACTAATTCCAAATTTCGGCGAATCGAACTCAACGTTCACTCTCAAACTAACTATAACAGAATTGTAAACAGAGTTTTGTTTGCCGACAGGTTCGCAAAAGTTTTATCACTTCTAAGAACAGTTTTAACACAACTAAAACATGCGCTAGAAACAATAAAGTCTAGAAAAGCTTTACTGTTAACAAAAAAAAAATGCTGAACAATCCACACAGCACTATCTAGCCCCAAGCTAAGAAGCTTGTGTTATGGGTACTAGATAACTGATATTATATAATAAAATACACAGATAGATATTTTTTATTATACATAGAAAACGACCAGAACACCCTGAAAAAATGCCTGCAGATCGTACAAACATTTGTCCTGAGGCGGGAATCGAACCAACAACCTCCTGCGTCGCAGGCAGACCTTCGCCCACCGCGCCACAAACGTCGTCACAAATCAGTATGCAACTAAATACATACACATGTATTTAGTTGTATATACAACATTTACATTTATTTATTTATTTATTTTATTTAAAATTGTCACTTATGATATAATTGTTTTATGTGTAAATTGTTTTTTTAGTTTTAAGTGTACAATAAAAGTATTTTCCTATATCTATCTATCTATATTTTTTTATAATAGTAGAGTAAGTACAATAAACATGAAACTAAATAATCCGCGAAACACCTAGTTCTAATAGGATGGAACTTCATCGCTATCTGTATTCGCGTATTCGTCTTAAGGTACCCATTCCACTCGTCCAATATCTTTGTCCAATGTAAATCAAAGAAAGTGAACGCTCTTATCCAATTTACTACAACACCGATATTTCGATCAAAGATTTGTACACTACGGCTTCGCATGCATTATTTTATGAAAACGTATACAGGTTATTTTTTTCCTACGGAAACTGACATTTTATAGGTTAAAAATTAGCCTATGTTTTATTTCAAGTCAAGAGATTCACCTTTGCAATTTTAGATCGATTTGTTGAGAAGTTTTGGAGTGAAGAAGTAACAATCATCCATCTATCCATCCTATTTATCGCATTTATAATATTAGTGTGATGTGGTGTGACTTTATTTCAACTCAATACGCAAATTACTAAGGAATCTTGGACAATGATATTTGACGAGTGGAATGGGCACCCGTCCAAGATATTTGATCAAATCTTGAAAAATGACATTCGATGAGTAGAATGGGACCCTTATAGGTATGTAAGACACAGAGATATTGTGATTCGTCGTAGTTGCCCAAGTACGACGATTCACATCGTCGTATTTACACGAATAACGATAAGCTCTACCCAAACTAGCGCCGCCACCTATTACATTTTATTGTTAAGTGAAACAAAAGATTTTTCCCAAAACCATAGGGCAATTTATGATATCTATTGTGTAATACCTTTTATGTTTTTTTTTTTTTAAACTTATCTTATCTTTATTCAGAAAGAAAATAACAATCAAATAACAAATTTAAATTAAAACTAGTATTTACAATAGAAACAATTAAGCTATCTGCAAACTGTTGCAAACAATCTACAGGTAGCTCAACTGATCCATATCAATACCAGTTGGAAGCGTGCCTAAGACACTGGCTGCATTGCCCCCTTTTATGTTATATATCTGCAATTGGTTTATTTTGTATAGTATAATATATGCAGAGATGATAAAACAGAATTGGTGGCCACCAAGAGCAAGTTCGCATCTCTGCCTCATCACATCATCATCATCAGCCTATATTAGTCCACTGCTGGACATAGGCCTCCCCTAATGAGCGCCATCATAGCGCCTTGTCTTCAGCTTGCCGCACCCAGCATCTGCCAGCAGTCTTTCGCAAATCGTCATCCCACCTGGTCGGATGGCGTCCTACATTACGTTTGCTGAGTCGCGTTCTCCACTCAAGAACATTTACCCCAGCGGTTGTCGGTTCTTATCAAGATATGGCCAGCCCACTGCTACTTCAGCTTGCTAATCATCTCTGCCTAAACTAGAAAAAATAAAACTATTACAGATGTATTAAAAAATAGCCTATCTTATGATAATAATCACAAACAGCCCATCGGTTTTTTTCATTCATTTGTTGAACGTAATAATAAAATAAGTAGCGGCGCTAGTGTGCAACGCGGTAATGCCATAAGTTGGGTCAATAATTATAAAATGCGAACACAAATTGTCAGAAGAATGGTTCACAACAGGTCAGCCCGAACGATTTTTTTATGTAATTTTCCCTCAATGAGGATTTGAGTAGGGTAACAAATCAAACAATAGTTACTTACACATGTCTGTCTCTTCATCCCACACATGAATAACTCCTTAGTTTTCTGCTTCGGTGCTTTTATTTGTTATGCTCTCGTAAACCGAGCTAATACCATATTGTAATGTATTTACTTATAGGCTTTGTTTATGGCAACCCTATTCGCAATTGTTTTTGACAGCTTTCACTGTCGTTTTTATCATCAAAGGCCCCACGAAAGATCAGCTGATGTAGTAGTTTCTTCAGCTACAGGTTTTTGTGTCACAATACAATACAATACACTTTATTGCACACCAAGAAAAACATAGAAAATAATACAAAAAAACACACATTTTTTTTATATTTAAGATTATTTATCGGGTATTTATCGCGTACCTTTTGCTTTCTTTTCCCCAACGTTTCAACCGCGTTTCAGCGATCGTGGTCACGGGGCGACCCGGTACGCGATAAATACCCGATAAATAATCTTAAATATGTTATCAAATCGCGAAAGTTTAAAAAAAAAATTAATTATGGTTTTATTCTTGCTTGTAAATTTTTGTAGAAATTTGCACCAGTGCGTGTTACACTAGTGGTCTGGATGAAATTTGGCACAGAGATAGATTATAGTCTGGAATAGCACATAGGCTATATTTTATCCTGGAATTTCCACGGGAACGGAAACTACTCGAGTGAAACCGCAAGGCGCTGCTAGTAACTTATATTTGTGACAGCCCTATTTGCGTGACCAACCGCAGTAGATCAATAATCACTTTCGTTAATACTTGCACTACTACATCTTCTAAGATTATTTACAATTATCTTACCCATCTTAAGTATTAGAAAGTAGCTTTATATATGACTAGTTACTGCCCCTGCCTTCGCGCGCGATGTTTCTATGGAAACGTTTATAGGTTATTAATATCCCACATAAACTGATAAAAGGGATAAAAAGTAGCTTACGTTTTGTTCTAGGTCTAAAGGTAAAAGGGAAACTAAAAAGTATTGACTGTCATCAGCAACATCAGCGCATTAGTTCAGGTCTCAAATCTAACTGACGTCATGACCACAAAGCAATATGGCGTCCACTGCGTCCAGCATTTTCGTCAAGTTACGTGCGCAACTTAAGAATATAAATTTTAAACGCATTTTAAGGGTACTTATTGATTGAATAAAAATGTGAATAAGTTCATTAGCATTATAGATTATCTTATTGAGATATTTCAAGAAAGTGTAATACCTTATTCTAGTCTGCAACAGTCTGCGGCTACATCAACTGTGCTTCGTGTATTTAGTGTATTTTGCAAATACCTGTATTATTGGTTGTAATTAAACCAATTTTGTAATTAAGTATAGAATTCATAGAGAAACGTACAACCACTCACCCAAACTCCAGTTCATCAGGTGTCAGCATCACTATATCATCGTCTATCGTCAGCTGGCATTCCGTCTCGATCTCGTCGTACGGGTAGAATCGATTCGACAGCTTGTTCTCTTTGGTTCGTATCACTTTCAACGGCTTATTTATCACTGGCCACTCGGACGCTGGAAAAAAGAAAAAAGTCAGCGTTCGAATCGAAACCACATTCGAAGGTTGGTGATGCGTAAAACCTCTTTGGTTTGGAACGTTTAATACGGACCGTTCTTGTTCCATATCCGAAAAAATTCACTACGCTATCCATTGATCAAGGCATTTGCCGAATCCGTTTTTTATATGTGGTAAAAATTCATTTAACCTTTACTTATAAAAATCTTGTCCGTATTTGCGTCTTGGACGAGTCATTTTTGCAATTGGCGAGAAAGTCTCCAAGCGTTAGAATGGTGTTATGGAATGGTATCGACAAATGTCGAAATGGTAACAAATTGAAACAGGCGTTTTCATTGTATCCATTGTGGATCTATCTACGTCAGGCGGTAAATACGTATATCGACTGAAGTATAGTTACAGGAATGGTCATTATCTGATTAATTTTGTTCTATTAAAGGTACATGGATCTTGTTTTGTGAATTCACGAACTACATTGTAACCCCCTTTTAAGTTATCGTGTGTGGCATCGTAGCCCAAAAACGGATGAACTTTATATATATATTTTATGATGAGTGACTTTTACAAGACTTTTACAAGAGGTATGCTTGATGAATACGGTGCGGCCGTTCAAATCAGCAACATCGTAGAGGGGTTTCAAACTTTTGTGAAATTAGTTTGTAAACAATTTAACACAAATAAATCATTTCTACAATTATTCGATGACAATATTATCATTGCAGCATCGCGTTTCCTAGTTCACTCCTAGTGTTTACACCTAAAAAAGACTGTATTCGTGTTCTCATATTATTTTCGATGTCATTGACTGCATTTTGTTAACGAATAAAAAGACAATTTGATTGTCTTGAAAAATAGGAGCGGCACAGAGCATGCGTTTTTAGAACGGCGCAAGTGCAAAAATGGAGTTTATGCATATTAACAAGAAAACTAAACAACTTATAAAAAAACTATCTGAAGGAACCAAGTCATTAGTAATAATAATAACCTACGAATCAAAACATACGTCATTTCAATAGACCGCAGGCTTCCTGAGATCTGGACCAAATCATGTGCAATTTGATGAATTTTTCTAAGGTATTTCTTTTTCTTAATCGTCTTTTCACGTTGAAGGAATCTAAGAAAAAATTGAGAATTTTAAGTAATTCGATTTTCGATTTTCAATCACGGGAATCCTATGAGTACTGAGATCTAGTCTTAGTTTAACAAGCAAACACGCTATGTTCGCCTCTTAAGACTGTTTTTTTTTTAGTTTTCTTTGTGGGACCATCTCTGGTTCATTCTCTATATTATAGCAAATGAACTATCATAATAGGAGAAAAGACAAAAATATAAAAACAGTAAGTAAAAAATTATACATTCAATACATATAACCTCCTCCTTTTCGAAGTCAATAGAAAACTAACCAATAAGCGGCGAAAAAGAATGAGTGATGGTACATTCACGAACACATCTGAAACGACCTGCAGATGTGACTTTTTCTTTGGCAATCCTCACACTACTCTATCAGTGTCATGTCATTGTTAATATCCAAGTATCACCTAACAAATGACTCGCAAGACCGCCAGAACTCTGACAAACGACATTAATGGGACGAGCACTTGGCCTATATGGAGAGAACAGTAGTGTCGTGTTTGTCTTGCCGCCCTTACTAGTCAGTCAAATGAGAACTCTCATTAGACTAGCTACAAGATGTTTGAGTCCTTCGAGCTATGACATATTAGTATAACCGTAAATAACCTAGTAGTTAGCCCCTAACAATAATCGTTGCGACCGTTTTAGTTTCATTTTTAAAGATCCAAGAAACTGGGGTCTAATCTCGAGTGGTTCCAGAGTTATGGTGGTTTGAAATTCCCTTGGAGCCAATTCGTAGAGCTCTTGCTGCTGATCACTTAGCTTTATCTAGCGGGAATAGACCCATCTTGTGAGGTCATGATGGGTCTATTCCCCCTGGATACGCAGATATGGCATTATCCACATTTAAACACTTTTGACAGTTTAAACGTTAAAGAATCGATACGCAAACAAAAATGGCGATTTCCGGGTTGACATTTATAGTTAGTTTTTTAAAAAACATTTTTAGTAATTCTATAGTGGTTTTATTCTCTTTGTAGTAATTATATTCTCTCTCATAATAGTGTAAAATTCTGATCTTTCAAAGTGTTATGTAAAACATCAATCACCATCTGGTATCGGCTCTTGGCGTCACCAAAATTGGGTCAGTCTGAAAACCAGCGCTGTCTTGATTGATGCAGATCAGCATAAAGGTAGGGTGTCTTACCTTTATGCTGTTCTGCATTCTGGGCTCATCATGGCAGCGCTTATTAACTAAGAAATTGATTATTAAATCGCATTCACTGCCGAGCCTCACTGCCGCGCCGCCTCCCAGCGGTGGTGCTGGTGAACACGGACACATGCGTCCGGGGCCATGGAAGTGTTAACATACATTTATGTAAAACATCAAGTGCGAGCTGACCTGCGCATCAAGGGTTCTGTACAAACTTGTATTCGTAAGCAATAAATCAACTTAGACGCACAATATACAAAAAAATCGATTCATGACGGGAAAAAAATTACAAGTTTTACATTTTTTTCCTTCATGAATCTTCATGATCTTGCTTCTTGCCAAATTTCATGATTATAGGTCAACTAGAAGTCGGTTCAATATAGAAGGTTTGTGTGCACGGATTCCCTTGGGAAATTAAAAAAAACTTTTGATTGCGTTGACTTGGAAGTTTGATTCGTATCGCGTCTCCAAGAGGTTAAGAACCTGAGTATATGATGTAAATTTCAATTAGATGCTTCCACGCGTTTCAGAGAAAAGAGGGTTGACAGACGGACAACAAAGTGATAATAAAACGGTTCCTTTTTACTTCTGTGGTACGAAAACCAAAATACCATACATAGTTACAGTCCATGCCCCAGCCGAACATATAACCTCCTTTTCTCGAAGTCTGTTAAATAGATGATCTGCGGTCTAGAAACCGGCTGTAGAACAGATTACATCAAGACAGCGGTGTTCTTGACAGGATAAAAGAGTAAAATAAAAAGGAGTTTTAGGTGCCCATTCCACTCATCCAATTTCTTTATCCAATGTATATTTGATCAAAGAACTTGGATGACTTCATCCAATTTACTAGCAACAGCGACATTTGATCAAAGATTTGGATACTAGTTTCTGCCCGCGGCTTCGTACGCGTTGTTTCTATGAAAACGTATACAGGATAATTATTTATTGAAAAACGGAATTTTATGGTTTAAATTGTAGCCTATAGTTTATTACAGGTCAAGAGATACATCTACGCAAGTTTTCAGCCCGATCTGGTGCGAAGTTTTGACGTGAAGAAATAACAACTTCCTTCTATCCATTCAAGTTTCGCATTTTCAATATTAGTGTGATGTGATGTTATTTCATTTGAAATCAAGTACGCAAATTACATAGGAATCTTGGACAAAGATATTGGATGAGTGGAATGGACATCCATCTAAGAACTTTGATCAAATATTGGTCAAATAACTTGGACAAAGATATTGGATGAGTGGAATGGGCATCCATCCAAGAAATTTCATCAAATATTGGACAAAGAACTTTGACAAAGATATTGGACGAGTGGAATGGGCATCCATCCAAGAAATTTCATCAAATATTGGACAAAGAACTTTGACAAAGATATTGGATGAGTGGAATGGGCATCCATCCAAGAACTTTGATCAAATATTGGACAAAGAACTTGGACAAAGATATTGGACGAGTGGAATGGGCACCTTAGAAAAGAGACTCAAAATTAAACCTAAAGTGGCTCTAACAGAGTCGAGATTAGCACAAGCACTGAGCAACCTACTAATGATTAATACAATCTATAATTACCTATGTAAATATCCCTATCTAAATAATTAACCAGATCTGCCGTCAAACAAACCACAATATTGGCGCCACAAACACCAGAAACATGCCATTTATATTCTAATGGCGGCATTTATTTATACACGGTGCCACGGCTTTAATTTGTGCTATGACTCAATTTGAATAAAGCTTATTTTACAGCGACAAACAAAACCCCTCTGTTTTGTACTGCTTTGTTAGTGCCCGTATATTGTTGACCAAGTTTTATCTAGTTTACTCATTTGTGATTGCTCATTGAAAAAGTCTATTGTTTTTGAAATAAGCGTAAACTAACGCAGTTTCGATTATCATAAGCTTCTCTGGAAATAGATCGTTTATTCAGTTTGAAAATTAACAGATGCAAGCTTTGGATGTTAAATAAAGTATTACTCGCTATTACTAGCGTCTACCCACAGCTTCGCACGTGTTTTTTTTGCAATTAAAAGTATGCTAAATACTGTTTAAGATATATTTATTCTCAAAAGAATTTTCAAAATTCGCTTACTGAGAACTTATTAAAAAAACTTTCCCCATTCAAGCACGTCTCACTCAAGTGACGAATTTTTGACAAATTTTCATTAAAAACTGTCAAAAAATCGCTACTTGGGACCTGCTTAAATCTGAGAATCGTTTGAGTATTTGGGGGTTAGTCTAGGTATTGTGCCCTAATGCATAGTGTGCTTAAAACTAAAATAATAAGTAATGTAAAACATTACACTTAAGTTCACAACAAAAGATATCTACGACTATTTTAACTCTCTTTAAATGCCGGTAGTTGATGATTTACAAATACAATGGCTGCCAACGCTAGAAATGTTATTAACTAGTTGGGCCACTGTACTTAACATTATATGTATGTACTTATACAATATCACCCAGTGACGACTGCTCTCAGACAAGCCGAAGACAGAGTAGCTTGGAAGCAGCTCGTCAACTCGTCAACAAAGTTTTTTCAAAGTGGGCACGACCTTCAGTAATGAAGAACACGATGAAGAAGAAGAGAGATACAATATCAGTTATCTAGTAGGTACCCATAACAAGCTGTGCTTAGCTTGGGGCTAGATGCGATGTGAATTGTACAGCATTATTATTTTTGTAATTAACTGTGTCCGATTTTTAATAAATTTCAAACTACGTAAAACGACTTTAATAAGGCGTACTTCGTAGAAGACTACGAAGTTAAATTATTGATGAATACACCAACGTCCTGCCCTTGACCGAAGGATATCTTGTACTTACATGTTCCATAAACACACTACCTAACCTACTACCTACATACATACATATTATGGATTAATTTATTTACGAGCAACTTGGTCTGTAAATGGCCAAAGAAGCAGTATACATGACACATATCGACGACCTCTGTGGCGCGGTGAGCGAAGGCCTGCCTGCAACGCTGACTGTTGGGGGTTAGATTCCCGCCTCGGGACAAATGTTTGTACAATCTGCAGACATTTGTTCAGGGTGTTTTGGTCGTTATCTATCATCATCATCATCGGCCTATACTGGTCCACTGCTGGACATAGGCCTCCCCTAATGAGCGCCATAGCGCCCTGTCTTCAGCTTGCCGCATCCAGCATCTGCCAGCAGTCTTTCGCAAATCGTCATCCCACCTGGTCGGGGGGCGTCCTACACTACGTTTGCCGAGTCGCGGTCTCCACTCAAGAACACGTTTACCCCAACAAATGTCGGTTCTTCTCGAGATATGGCCAGCCCACTGCCACTTCAGATTGCTAATCCTTTGAGCTATGTCGATAACCTTGGTTCTCTGTCGGATGTATTCGTTGCGAATCCTATGCTTCAGAGAAACTCCGAGCATTCAATGTACAATATACATACATAGTAGTAATACTAGTTAATTTATGTACAGGGTGTATGAGTCTCAGTGGGTTTTTCGATCGGATACGTTCGGTCTACTCACGCGAGGGACTTTCGGTGCTTTCGGTCCAGCCGCGGCTCTGTATTATTTTAGCTGGATACTTGCCATGATATCCATCACGGCTTAGTTTACCGAACGAAGACCCTGTATAGTACACAATTAGCAAATCCGATGGAATTGTATTAGACCATCTAAATTATGGACTCCCTTTGTCAAACTATAAAGCTACGAAAATAAACTTATTAGTTCCAAAATAAGGGTAATTTTTATACTGATGTAAATAAATAATGTTGGACAACTAGCACAGCATTATCTAGCCCCAAGCTAAACAGAGTTTGTATTATGGGTTCTTAGCAAGCTGAAGTGGCAGTGGGCTGGCCATATCTCGAGAAGAACCGACAACCGTTGGGGTAAACGTGTTCTTAAGTGGAGACCGCGACTCGGCAAACGTAGTGTAGGACGCCCTCCGACCAGGTAAGATGACGATTTGCGAAAGACTGCTGGCAGATGTTGGATGCGGCAAGCTGAAGACAGGGCGCTATGGCGCTCATTAGGAGAGGCATATGTCCAGCAGTTGACTAATATAGGCTGATGATGATGATGATACATTGAATACCATTTTATTTTCCGTGGCCTACCACAGAATACAAATTAGTCTCTCCGGTCATTCAATTTGAATATTTAATCAACGGGTAAACGCGTGCGTAATATCGGTAAAAACAGCTCAGGGAATTGGGAATTTTCGGTACTGTCAAGTTGCAACCGAATTTACATAGAGGGCAAATTGCTTTGCTAGTATCCCAACAAAAGAATGTCTTAGCTGAATAAATTGCTAGCAAAAATACAGCAAAGCTCACCCTTATAAGCCTATTTGTATTCAAGTGCTCAATTTTGGAGGATCTGGGCGTAATGTACAACGTGGACCCACTGCAGATTAAGGGTTGTGGGTGTAATGCATTCTCTCGCTTATTTAGCTTTAAGACGAACAACTAAAGTAAATAAATAAATAAATAAATAATGCTGGACAATTCACACAGCATTATCTAGCCTCAAGGTAAGCAGAGCTTGTGTTATGGGTACTAGATAACTGATATACGTAATATTATACATTACATAGATAGATATAAACACCCAGACCAACGGAACAAATTTCTGCAGATCGTACACAAATTTGTTCCGAGGCGGGGATCGAACCCGCAACCTCTTGCGTCGCAGGCAGACTGTCGCCCGCTGCGCCACTGAGGTCGAGTAACATTTGGTTTGAAACCTTTGCAAAATATATTTATTCAACAACAATCAAATACTTGTCCTACCCAATGCTTTACCGATAAAAAAGCTATTTTGTTTATGAAGAACTTGTAATAGATTTTGTAATTGTTTCTCAACATTTTGTATTATTTAAAGAGGCGTTAAAATGGTTTTATTGGAATCTGAATATACAAAAGAATAAAATTGAATTATTTTACTAGGTAGGTATACATCTAAATACTATGTCAGCTCGATAAATATCGAAACATTTATAACTTCCCCTATTTTTCGAGTCGTCTGTCGACTCTATCTTCGCATCTCTATCTGTCAAAAGTAAATGTGTGTATGAAATATCATATTCTGTCATCGTCTTTATTAACTCACCCAATGGAACTTCATAGACGTGCATGTGCCAAACAAATGATAGGTATAGAAGGTAAACTTTAAGGTTATATGTATTGAAAATAAAATGTAGATTTTAAACTTGATTACAAACTGGCAGGCAAACTGCTATAAGTTCGTTTAAAATACGACAGTAAATAAACTTGAAGCGATGCGCTTTGTTTTGTTTCGGCTCGGCACGCTACCTCAATAAACTCGTAATTTTCACGTGCATAAAGTTTTTATCGTTTTTCAGGTTCATTTAACGTGGACCTGGACAGCCATAAACTTACTGTCCGACGAATTTTAGGTGTAAATAAAAGAGGAAGCTCTACCGAGGATACGCAAAATAACGTCAATGCCACGCTGTTACTAGCTTAATAACCCAGTTTACTACAGCTGTTAATAAAACGGTAGTAGGTAGTTTTTCTGCTGATTAACTTGTTTACTATTTGAAATACATTTATTTCATTCTATTTGGAATCCAAGACATTTTATGTCAACAAAGCCATTTCTGAAAAACTTAACTAAAACTGAATAACAATGCCAATGGTAACAACAAGGATATCACAAAAACTAAAATTCAAATTTCAACAACGCATAATCTCTCACACGTGGAGCGAAAATCATTGAATTTCAATTTGGTAACGAACGATAAATCAATTAAATGATAAGGTTTTTGTAATAAAGAGAGTAAGCCCTCGCACTCTGGATAAAAAAAAATCGTAATCATTTTTTTTTCCTGCCGAAATTTAATATTTTGGGTTTCATTTCATTTCTTACAATTAAAATAATGTATGCTTTCAGAACTAAAATTGTTTCGAGCTTCTGTGCTTTACTTCGATGATACTGATGTCGTAAAACATTTTCCACCAATATTCCTTGGGTTTTGCCACCCCTTTGTTTACAAAAAATATTCAGATTTTTGAATCGGAGTCATTAGTATCGGAGAGACATTAGTATTGACTGAGTTAACAAGTTTACTGCAGTTGTTAACTTAAGTTTCTGAAGAGCATGTGATTGGACTTTATCCGTATTGTTTTCTCCTCCTTAGCACATCGTTATATGTCCACAGCTGAACGAACCTCCCCCAAACTAATATTATTTAAGTTTAAAGTAAAATTAACTAATTATGTACCAACCTACATTACAGAGGTCTTGGGTTATTATTATTACTTGAATTCATAATAACTCTTACCTAACTTTGTTCAAATCGATGGACCGACGACATCGTAGCGGTCGCAGGGAGTCGATGGATGGAAGCAGCTTAAGACCGCTATTTGTGGAGTTGTATGGGGGATGCCATTGTCCAGCAGTGGACGTGTATGGGCTGATATGATGATGTATTATGTTCATAGCGAAAACCCCTCAACGCGATAATACGTCACCGATGAAATGTTAACCCTATAAACCAGTCTATTAATGTTTACTGAACAGTTACTCACACGGAGGCGGCGCTTTCTTCTAGTTATTCCACATGACGAGTATCTTGGCAAGACTCGGCTTCTTCACCAGCATGGGAACAAAAGCGAACAAGCTGCTGTGAAACCCGGCGCGGCTCTAAAACTTAACTCTATGGCTATTAAAGCCAGCATGTTTATAAAGCTACTCACACGGAGGCGGCGCTTTCTTCTGGTTGTTCCACACGACGAGTATCTTGGCGAGGCTCGGCGTCTTCACCAGCATGGTAACAAGCGCGAACAGGCTCTCCACTCGATCATACGTCAGTATGACAGCTGTGAAGCCAGGCGCTTTGGCTGCTGTTACTGGTAGGAACAGCGGGTTTACTGGACCGTACTGTGGAAGTTAAGACGTGTTTAGATTCGATTGACTAAGGTAGTTAACAGTAACTCTTATGTATATTTTATCTTATATTATAAAATCCTTAACTGATATTACAGCTAAGTGACGACCTCTGTGGCGCAGTAGGCGAAGTTCCGCCTGCGACGCAAGAGGTTGCGGGTTCGATTCCCGCCTTGGGACAAATATTTGTACGATCTGCAGGTATTTGTTCCGGGTGTTCTGGACGTTTTCTATGTATAATAATAAAATGTCTATATGTTATATTATAATGTAGTACCCATAACACAATGTGTTAGCTTGGGGCTAGATAATGCTGTGTGAATTGTGATAATTATGTCTGATTTCTTCAGGCTGCATTTTATCCAGGTTCTTGGGGCAAATAATGATAACTTTCGTGTACCTGCTATTTCTTTGTAACAGACATAAAACAATATGTTTCGTGATGCGTGCATTATTCTTCCTCTTATTTTGCATGTTTATAATGTTCATATTATTACTGATCAGCACAAATATGTTCACCGCTGAAAATGCATAAACGAAACATGTGTTGGAGGGGTCGATTTTTACGCTGCGACTATGACGCCATTTTGTGAAAAGGATAGGCATAGGTTTTCGCGTTCGTAGGAGCGGGACAGAGCAGAGAGACGTAAGTGCAAAAATTAAGTTTCTGCTTAATATCTAAAACAACATAGTAATTTTGAAAATCTAAAACACACACCGTCTGCTTTATATTCTGCTTGTATACTGTACAAAGTATCAAGGCTTATTTTAAAGTATTCATTGAATAGCGACGATTTATTTTATAGTTTAGAGCGAAGTTTGGATTTTTTTCGTCATGAAATTTTATGATTTCGAAACACTAGCGTTCTAGCATCTATACTGAACTATAATAACACATTAATCTCAAAGAAAATGCATCAGTCAATACTATGGAAGATATGATCGCTACATAATATTAATCAAACCGGTTTCACTACCTAGACGCGGCGCATATAATATGAATCGATTGGCGCTAAATAGGTAAGTGCGTAGCGTAACTATCATAAAATGTAACTATAATATTCATAGCAGGTACCTATATTATACAACTACTAATAAGTAGGTACATAGATAGATATTTCTTATTGGTTTTTATCAATGTTCTTGTCAAGATATCGCTATTTGGCTTAGTTGATTAGATGCACAATTTCACATATCATATGCACTAAAAACAGTATCAGCGGTAGAGACAAAAGCTGTATCTGAAAATTGTCTTCCGAGGGCATTGTAACGCAGCTGAACACAATCGTTTCCAGTAGGTATACCTATTTCATATTTATAAAGCACGTGTTAAAAGCTGGCTATTGACCTCGTGATAAGCTTATCAGTTATCAGTCTCGCAAAACGAGATAATCCTTATCGGCGGATCACCTACTTCCTAAACATGGATAGGTTTAGAATGCATTGCAGTGGAATGTAGATTTATATAAATAGGTATCGTGAGAGGCGACTTAGGGACCAGGGGGCAGGGCAGGCAGCAACGCCGATCGCAGAAAAATTCTAAGACCGATCCTCAACTTGCCTAGCGTAGGGATTATAGGCATATTCCCCCCCCCCCCCCACCCCTATGATACAAGTCAATGACGCGCATAATAGAGAAAGGTCTACGTCCAGCAGTTCACCAGTAAGTAATAGGTTTGTAGCATTGAGTTTTATTTAAGTACTACGTTGTAATAGTACTTTAATGTGGTGTAGCTTTAGTTTTCTAAAGATATGGTTTTTGGTTTCACACTCGGGGTAGGTACCTACCTACTTAATCTCTAAGAAGTTAAAGTTGATTCTGATCTGAAATAAATGAGTTAATAATAATAACAATTTTAACCTCGTTCGAGCTGAGAAAGATAAACTTAGCAAATATCTTGACTTGGCTAACAAGGTTGTCAGCATGTGGGATGGGAGTGGATGGGATGTAGTTTTAGCGACCATCGTCCCGATAGTTGTTTCGGTTAACGGCGTAATAGCGAAGAGTCTCGATCAACATCTCAAGACTCTTGCTAGGAAGTTTTATCAAGGGCCAGATCCAAAAGGTGGTAGGTAAGTACTCCTGGATTCGGCGCGTATCGTCAGGAAGTGCCTTTTTTGCAGCCCTAGTCACCGGCTGCTTGAGCCTAGCTTCGCAGCCAGTGATCTACAGTTTTGTTATATTTGTTTAATAGATTACTTAGTTTTATAGCATTTCATCTTCTACAATAAAGGTTGTACTTTTACGAGATTTGAAAAAAGTTAAGTGTCTAATAAATAACATCACCAAAAATAGTTTTTTCATTTTGACGAGACTTGAACCCATTTAGTAACACGTTTAAAGAGTCAACTCACCAAATGTTCAGGCATATTCCAGTCTTCATACATCCTACTGGCTAACGGGAACACCTTCTCATTCAATATCTCCAGCGCTGTGAGTGTAACCTTCTCGATACTAGCAAAGTACCTGTCGAACACCCATCTCAGTTGCCAGTACAGCTCCCCTCTCCTCTCTTTACTCACAGAATGCACTATTTTCAACAGATTCTTTATATTATCTTCAGATATAAAAATGGCTATTCTGTGCCAGTCGATATGAGAACTAAACGGCATGACAACAGAGTCTGCTATCACTATAGGTATACACTGCGATGCGATTACGTCCATCAGCATTGCTTGTGTTAATCTAGCGCTTCTGACTACTAGGCAGAACATCCCTTCTTTTAATATATCAGGATAGTTGAATTCCTTGCCCGTGTTGTACTCACAGCGTTTGTCGTCAGTCTTACATCTGCCTAAAAGTAATAAGTCGTTGGACGCTGATGCTATGCTTTGCAGCTCTTCTAAGTATACGTGAGGAATGTTGACTTGAGATGAGATTATCGTGTAATTCTTTTGTGTTTGTTGATTGCTATCGATTTTTGAGGCGGTTTCACTGTACACGGGTAGGGATATGTCGAAGCCGTGTCGGAAGGTCCATGTGTTGAAGCCTGCACCCGCAATGATGGCTTTGCCGGAGTTGAGGTTGACAACGGAGTTATAGTTTGGAGGCGTTCCTGGCAGCATGCTGAAGATGAGGTGGTTCTCGCCATTGTTCCAGCTGTGGATGTTTAATAAATAAACCTGTTTCTCTTTGAGGCCTATCAGCATGTAATAAATCAATTTATTTCCATCAATACCATAAAACTACACTAAGAAAACATCAAATACTTAAAACTAAACACTGACACGAAAAAAAGTGATTTTTATATTTGTCGCTACAGAATGTAGTCTTATGTAAAGAAGTGATGAAGAAAACTTAGCCTGTTAGTTCTTTATTATATTAATAAACAACTAACTACCTTTATCAGTTATCTAGTACCCTTTAACACAAGCTCTGCTTAGCTTGGGGCTAGATGATGCTGTGTGAATTTTCCATTTATTAATTAATTATTATTATTGTATTAATTATTATTATTTATTTATTGGTGAAAATAGCAAATGATGTGAAAAACATTTATGTACTCAGAGTCATCGTTAATAAGATTTATTTTATGATTGCTGTTATCCGCATGAATCATCTGCATGTGTAAAATTCTGTAGAAATAATATTTATCAAACCATTCTGCTTATTTACACATAATTCATTAATAACTGCTTATTAACCACTATGAATATCAAACCTTAATTATTATTTTATAGATCATGGTAAATATCCTGTTATAAAAGACTTTTGTGCCGTTGGAATGATATGGACTATAAATTTAACAGTTGATAGAACAAGAAATAGACTTATTGGAGATGGATCATAAGATACTGATTGACATATTTATATGGTACTTACTATTCAAGACTGTGTAAGGCTCGAGAAACATGTTCGCTAGAGAAAGTATTCTCATTTAGAGTATCTATGCTCGGCACTAGCAAGCAAGCCTCTTCCGGATTAGGCGTATAATATCGACTACGCTTAATAGTATCTAAAATTACAAAAAACTCTCTAGAAAACTGTGATATAGAATTCCCATTTTCAGTCTGATAGTCTTTCAGAGGGTATATGTAAATGGTTATCTTTTCGTGACCGCCTCTTCCGCATTTGTAGACGTCGAAGCAGTCCCAGTATGTGCAGTTCGCGGCCCGACCGTCGGGTACCACCACATCTCGCTTCACCGTCACGATTTCAACACTTCTATCCAAATTCACAGGCAAGAAAACGTCCGTCCTTTGCGAACCACCAGAGAACACATTAAACACGATAGTAAACACTAACGTTATCACTATAAACAAAAGCAATCCTACGAAAAACCTATGATACAAGATTTGCTTAGACGATGTATACTTTGCATGCTTTCCCGTTTTCAGGAGCAGCTCCCCAGCCATTTGTGATTGCGGTTACTATCTGAATCTTCGCGTTTTGTTACTGGCACCCATGTTAAATAGAAATTGGATGATTTTCATTCATTATTTACGAAATTATAAATCACGATCACCCGCTACCCGTGCGGAAGAGAGAAACTGACGCATTCATGAAAAGTGCTACCAACTGGACCCCAAAACAACTTCGCAACTTCAGCCGGATAGTTTTGCCGCACGCGGTGGGTGGGCTGGACGGCGCGGCGGGGCGACTCGCGGCGGCGCGCGAACAGAATTTTCAATTTATTAAGGGTCCGTATTACAACTATTTACAACATAGGTACTTACATTTGTGTGCTAGACAGCGTGGCGCACTTTATGTTCTCTCAATAGTAAGAGGGACTAGTAGACGTTCGACCCCCGAAGCGATCTCAACGCCGACCGACTGCCGCTGAGCCGAGTAGCACGGCCGCCATCTTATTGTTTGTTTAAATGTCCAAGTAAACAACTGACTACTGGCGATACTGCGCTCATTTCCGTTCGTAGTACTACATGTTACTATGAGTCAAATCAAGTCAAGTTGAGCTATTTAAAAACGGAAATATCGTAATATTGTTTTAAAATTATTAACAAAAACCTTACATTTACGACAAAACTATGGAACATTGTTCATTGTTTCAGCTAGACCTTGTAAAACACGAAGGCTTGATGATCAAGATAATCAAGCCTTGATCCCATAAATCAGTTGATTTTGAATTAAATATAACTATCTAATGTATCACAAAGAAATGTAAAATCAAACAGTGAGATTTTGAAATTTCTAATATTCAGTTAATATAATATTTAGTAATAAAGAATATTACAAATATATGTTTAATGGACACAAATTAAACTTGTATGTCACTTCAAATTGAAAATTGTGCGAGATTAAACGCTCATAAAATGTTGTTGGAAGCACAAAAATTACGAGTTTTTGACATTGATATTACTGACAATGACAAATTATCGTGCAAGCACACCGTAAAAATACGTTCATTACCTTGAAAAAGAAGAAATCAAGTAAAAGTTTTCATGAACGCAGCAACATCATTTAACTTGACTGACAGCTGATCATTTGTTTTGTTTTCTTAGCTTGCTGTCAAATCAGTTTTGTGTTGTGCGTAGTTGTGGTTGAGTTTCTCATGGCTTAATTTATTTTAATTCTCCATTTATTTTTCGATTTCACTGATATATTTAGTTCGAGCTTGACCAGAGATGGCACTGCTACCACCTGACTCAATTTACACTATCAGAAACGTGGATAATGTGCCTGTATATTCATTGGCATTTAGCTTTTTGCCGGGAGGTCTCGAGAGGTTACTAGCCGGTTCTAAAAACGGCTATGTTTATGCATACAACCTTCAGGTGAGCCCACATACTTTTAAAGATATAGTTTACCATAATCTACATCACGTTGAACGTAAAACTAACTCTGGTAGGTGTTATGTCGAATTTAATGCGCAGCACCCCAACTTCTTTGTGTTATGGCTACCCATTTTGTGACCTAGAAAAATAGTTTTACGTGCCTATTCAGTCGTCACTTGGCGGCGATTGTACTACTTTTTATCGTTTTTCCTGTCGCCCTACAGACCCAATAAAAAATTTATTTTATTTTTAGACAAATCGAGTACAGCAGAAGATTCATGTTGGTCAAGCTCCCATCCTGCATCTCCTCCATACAGACAGTCAACTCATCACCCAAGAGAAAGGTGGTAAATACAAAGTCTTTGAACTGACCAACAGTGGTTATACACAAGACACTGTCATTGAAACTGATTACCCTGGTTTTTGCCGCTTCGAAGCCAACACAAAACTCGAAACACTTTATGTACCTGACAATGAATCAAAAATACAAATATTCAGCTTTTCCGGAGAAAAGTTGGGATGTTTGGAGCCGAAGAAAGATCCTAAGCTGGGGGATGTAATGTGCCTGAAGTACATAGAGTTTCCTTGTGACCGGCCCTGTCTCTTAGCCGGCTATGAGGCCGGCTGGCTCCTGCTATGGGATCTCAACACTAGTCAATGCATCAGTACATTACAAACAAAAGAATGCCCAATGTCTGTGGATTATCAACTCGACCAGCAGAGAGGTATGATTGGCAATTCATCTAATGTGATACAGATTTTTATTATAGGGAGAAAAGACTTAAGCTTGGCCCACAAGATGGATATAACTATAAAGAATCCTGGAATAAACAAAGTGCAGTCCCGTTCAGATGGAAAGGTGTTTGCATCGGGTGGCTGGGATGGGCATATTCGCATTTTTTCATGGTTTTCCCTTCGCCCACTTGCAGTTCTGACTGAGCACAAGCAAGCTATTCAGGATGTGGCATACTCTACTGAGAAAGTATCTCTTTGGAATGCCCATATCATGGCAGCTGGGGGCTTAGATGGCGCCATAACCTTGTGGGATCTCTACAATAAAAAGCAATAAAATTACCCTAGCTGCCATGCTCTGCCATAGTTGCCTTTAGAAGATAAAGTTATGTTTTGCAATTTAATATCAATTGGATCTCAATTATGTACAATCTGTGACTGCCACAGTGCGGCCAAGCTATTAGTTGTAAGTAAAGTTGTTGAATAGAAGCAATCAAATATTTTCAAAGTTTTTTTTTTCGATTTTTGTTCTAAAGTAGAGATAATTAAAGCATTTGAAGTTCTTAAATTGTTTTACTGTTTACTTATGCTATTTTCATCTATACATCACCTGAGTAATCATTTAGTAATTGTTTGAACAGTTTTGTGGAGTGTAAATAGAACCTACTTCTTGACAATTTAATTCTACATCAAAATGATTGTAGAACAAGTTTAAGCATTCGTTTTTAGGTTGCCAATGTAATCAAATATTTAGGGCAGCAGACATTGGCAAAGGTGCAAATCTGTGAGTTAAATAAAACAATAGTTGACATTATTATAAGTTTATTAAACATAAAGCCATCCTATTTATAATTGTGGTCCAGTTTCAAGTATAACCTCACCTCTGGTCTCTTCAAAATCAAAATCACGCTTATAAATAAGATAGGCATAGAATAAATGACTAATATCACATTAACAGTGCGCCTATTAGATAGTAAATATTTACAGTCAGATAATCAAACCTAAACCTAGGACTAGCAACCTGAAAGATTATGAAAATGAACTCTGTTCTTATAATGCTTGTGATATGTATTGAATAATGACTTGAGAGTTTAAACTTGAACTATCTTTCTAGTTTTCGGAATGAGGGCATCATCTTCTGTCGCCTCTACCAGTCTCCGTCTCTTTCTTAAAGGTCTGGAAGATTCCGACGGTTCCCTTGCTTTGGCTACGATCTTCGCCATTTTGTTTCCTAGTCTGGTTATTTTGAACTTCGGCAATGTTTGCTCCGGTTCGTGTTCATTCGTATCCGTGTCATTATCACTATTGTCATCTCCCTCTGTTCTGGGAACTTCTGTATGTTCTGGTTCATTTATTACAGGAGGCTCTTCCACAACTTCGCTTGGAGGCGTCTCCACATTATCTTCGTTCCGTCGATGATTCATCGTGAAGTCTAGAGGACCCTCTGCATCGTCAGCTCTCGCTTCTTTCTTGACTTTGGTCGCGTGAGCTTGCACGAACGCCGATAGCGGCATAGGTATAGGAATTGGAATGGGAATTGGAAGGATTACTGGATAAGGGACTAAAACAGTCACTGGAGGAGGCTGCCCCAATGGATGGGGAAAGTTTAAGGGTGGGGGCAGCCTTGGGCGATCTTGCATAGGCATGTGACGGGGACCGAAGAACGGCATTCGAGGCGGGAACATGTTTGGCATAGGATGTCTCATTTCATGATGGTTATCCATAAAAGGAGGCGGCATGAACATAGGGTTTGGGAAGGGCATTTCCCTTGGCTGGTTCATCTGATGCGGTGGGGATTGGATTGCGTTTGTGATGGTAGATGCGGGTGATGATCCTTCTGAAGGACTGCACATTCGGAGATCCTGTGCTTTCGGGGTAGCGGACTTCTGTCTTTGATTAGTAGTGGCGGAGGATTTTGACGTTCGTCTTTTTCTCAGGTTCATTTTATTCCTAGTTTCTTTCTTTGTTTCTGGGGACTTCTGGATCGGAGGACCTTCCTCTGTGCGTTTCTTCATCAACTTTGCTGTTGGTGCGATGGTTATTAGCGGCAGTGGTGATTTCTGCACCTTCGGAGGATCTTTCTGTTGGAGTTTCGCTTCTGCGTTGGGTGATCCAGAGCGTTCTGTTTCCGTGGGTGAAGCGGACCGGCTCTTGCAGTTTTTGAGCCACAGTTCAGGGGTTATGAGGTTAGAGGAAGACGATGCGTTGACTAGGTGGGGGTTGAGATCGAGATGCGCTTGCGTTTCTCGGCAGAAGATGTGCATTTTGTATTGGTTCAGACATTTGTCGGAGCAGAACTGCAGCTGAGTGGCGCCGTCCTGGAAAGAAAAAGAAATTTAATTTAGCAAATATTCATTTAACAATGCACCTGTTCTCCGCGAAATCTCAGGATATTTATTCCTAGGGTTGATTCCATACTTATTTATTAACAAGCAGTTCCGGCGTCTTGTCACTTCATTCTATATAAGTAGTTAGGTACCTACCTACATCCACGTAATGGATCACCTCGTGCGCGAAGGTAGATTAATAAATTAAATGGAGTACTTAGGTATATCTTATTTATATTGTGAATTAAATTAAAACTAGTACTTATTCACAATTGAGCTAACTGCAGACTGTTGCAACCAATCTACAGGTAGCTCAACTGATCCATATCAATACCAGTCGGAAGCGTGCCCAAGGCACTGGCTGCATTGCCCCGCTCTGTATGAATGACAATGCAGTAGGTACACTACATATTGAAAAGATGTATCCCCTTTTATATCTTTCCTTACTTATAAAAAAAGTCTAGTAGCTCGAGTAACTTTTTTTATGGCTAAATTAGCAAGCTTATTAGCAATTAGACTTTAAGGTCGTTCGACGCGGGTTGGTGGAGATTTTTTGTTTTTAGGGTTCCGTTCCAAAGGATAAAACGAGACCCTATTACTAAAACTGTGCTGTCCATCTGTCACCCCACCCGGCTGAACGGTGATAGTTAGACAGTTGAAATTTTCATTATTTTCATGTATTTCTGTTGCCGCTATAACAACAATAAAAATAACTAAAAAACAGAATAATATAAATTTTTAAGGGGGGTCCCGTACAACAGACGTGATATTTTTGTTCAATATTGATAACGGCAACGCTTGAAATATCCACAAAATATTTAGGTAAACTTTAAAAATAAATTATATAATTTAAAAAAAAAACATGGAGGGCAGACGACAGGCATATTTTTTGCCGTTTTTATAGATTTAGAGTCCGACTTCAAATAAGATATTTTAACAAATAATCAACATTTTACCAAATCCTCCTAAAATACAAATAAATCAAAGTTGGTTTTATCATAACTTCATTGAAAATGGTTTACAATTTACGGAAAATTACTATTCTGCTAGTTTTATTGCTTGTGAAAGTTGTTGGAAAGAAGCAGAAAAAAAATAAACCACAAAAAAGTTTAATCTCTCGCCAACCCGCGGCGTCGATGCATCGTACAATCTACTCGTACTACCTAGGTAGGTACTAGGTTTTAATAAGTACAGAAATATGCGAGAGATCCGTCTATTCCTATTCAATATATTTCCCGTCATTGTCACAAGGAAAAAAGTAGAAATCTCACCTGAAAATCGACATAAGCCACAGTATGCCGAACATGGCGGCACCAATCACAGGTCTTCGCGCGCTTGAAGTTAGCGCGTCGTGATTGGCTGAAGCACAGCTCTGAACAGAACGCTGCCCCCGCTTGCTGCAGCGCCCCGGATTCACTCGTTATGCTTTTGTTGCACCAGGAACACTCGTCTGGAATAAAATAATAAAAATTAGTTTAGCTTTGAATTTTGAATTTGTTGGAAAAATTGATGTTCACGTACTTTACGTGTAGTGTCGTTCTACCATTTATTTTCGCCATGTAAGGGTCAAACCGACACTACCGGCGACATAGCTTTGGTAACCTCAGCCTTATATAGGTCATTTCTTTGGTGATCCCTTAGGCTTTTAGTTCAGGCCTAAGGAATCACACTAAAAGAGTGCAAACGCACTACGCGACCACAACAAATCACTAAAAATCCGCGCAGTTCCGCTGACTGACGCGTAGTGCGATCAGTCTCATAGGATTTCATACAAAGAATAACTGACCGCGCTGTGTCGCGCAGTTCCGTTGTATTGTATGTAGTGTAGATCCGCTCAGTGCGAGGGCACCTTTAATAGCAAGGGCCAATACCATAAAGAACAGCAAGTTCAAGTTTTTTATGTGGTAACAATAATAAGGTTAGGTACATGTCAATAATTAATCAATTAATATTTTGTAGCGTTAAATTCTCTTTGTATTTTACCTCAACGTAAAATACAATTTTAACATAATTTCAGTAAAATAACATTATTAATTTTATTAGTACAACAAAATACAATATATTATCAATACTTGAAAATGTCATAAATAAAAATTAAATTAAATAAGTCTGAAGAAAATGTATAATTTTGCGCACATTTACGTACCTACTAATTGAATTCATCCAACGTAGGTAGGTAAAGAATAATTTTTTGTCAGCCATTTTTTTTTAGTCGTCGATACAGCGTCAGTGACATCTGACGGTATAGACGGTTGTATACCTTAGGCCCCATGACGTGCACAAGCTTAGCCTAGGGTATATATGTTCCTTGAGCTTAGCAGTTCGCGCGAGCCGCTTGGCTTGGGAAGCGCCTTCAGTGTTCGAGTGTTTCAGTGCATAGTTATGACCATCCCCACGCTCCTCTTACTCTTCCAAGTGGCTTCGATTATAAACAAATCACTGTGATCCTATTTATTTGGTCAACCTATTTGTTTATGGCTCATTCTCTTATTCTCTTTCTCTGTCGTAAAAAAATATTATTCCCACCCAACCAGACACAAATTGCCAAGAACAAAGAAGTCAAGTTACCTATTCCACCTGATGGTTAGGGGCTGCTTTTCTATTTCACTCCTTTTACACTTCGCTTGTCAACCTGGTCTTCGCAAACATTGCAGTTTCTAAGATAATTTTTATTAACGTCTCCCACAACAAAAATAGCAAAACCTCCTTTTAAAGTCTGTTAAAACAGTCCCTTGCATTATATTGTAAACCTGTCGAGGGAGATGGATAACAATGGAAGATATCGTATCACCTAGCCCTACCTACATAATGGACATTGGTCTCAATTTCGCTCCAATTAAGTGAATGATACTTTATTATTGGATGTAAATTAAAGCTTGAAAAAGCTCCGCGTAACTGAGCCCTACTTTGTAACCGGTGTATCTTGAACCTTGTTAATTTTACGTAGGTTAACGATTGGTATTAAATTATTTATGAATTTATTGAAAGGAAAAATAATATTAATCAATCTTAAATAGATTTATAAACCAAATTCAAATATACACCTTCTATACCTTTGTGATACGTAGGTACAGTCGTCAGCATAGACAATTCAACCCGCTGTGTCGTCAGCCATATCTTCTTCGGGTGTAATAAAATAAAACGCCAAGTTCTAGTCAGACTCGTGCATCGAGGGTTCTGTATAATTATAATACCTTACTTCTTGCTAAATATCATGGTTCTAGGTCAACGGGAAGGTATCTACCAACCCTTTATGTTTTTGTCCATGAAGAGCACCTATTTATCTTTGTGAATAAATAAACTCATCTGATTTTAGATTTTTCCTTTTACTTGAGCTAGTACCTTACTTCTTGCCAAACTTCGTGGTTATAGGTCGGGAAGTAACCTACAGGTTTGTGGAGTGAAGGGGTACTAACCGCATTCACTGGGCCACGAAAGTGTTAAGCGCTATAAAAAGGCCATACCAAGGAAATTCCTAGTACATGAGGAGTTGTAGTTAATTTCATATCAGGTAATAATATAATTTTAATAAAGTCGCTCCCTATTTCACCTATCTGGATATTAAAAGTGAAAGTTATTCCAAGAAAGAACCAACCCCTGCCTGTCCTATTCCAAGAAACAAGTTAATTCGATATGTATTTACATTATGAGATAATTGTATCGATAGGCACATCGAAATGTATTATCTCGATGACTGGCAACATTCACAAGCTCTTTAATTTTTACCCGCTTTTTTAAAAGCGCGCGAGGGCCAAGTTCCCTCTGAAACTCGATTCGTAGAAGCAAGCTGCAATATTTGGAGGGGCTATTACGCGGCGGCTGAGTTTGGGCAGCGAATACGTTAATTGTTATTTCATCAAAAAGATTAAATTTCACTTAGACATCTCGTCGAATAAAATTACTCATCTACCTAAAATTCCCAATAAATCAGAGTTCGTTTTGCAAGCGGCCTATCCATTCTACGGGCTGATTCTACTATCCGGCGGCGACATGAATAAAATAGAGCATATCGACGATGAAGTACCAATACCTCCTAAGTACCTTTTTTTAGATTTTTTGTTTTTTATGACAATCGACGCAAAATGCTATTTCGCGTGTACTGGCAAAACCTCCTAACACGATATTTGACTATTTATCCCATTAAACACTAATAGAAATAACTTCTAAATCATGAGACGCTTATTTTGCTGCGAATACCTTCTAACTTTATGTAGAAATATCTGATATGTCATTGTGTAGAATTTAAAAAAAAATATATTGCTGCGAAAACCTTCTATCTATTCTAATAAACGCGTTGACTATCGGTCTGGCGTCATGACGTGACAGTTCAGTTTGAAATGAGCGACTGATAGAATCAAGAAACACGAAATGTATCGAAGTTAAGAACACGAAGAATCGGAGAAGAAAGAAAAATGTTGACAGTTGATCAATTTCTTGATAATATTCCTAAACTACCTTCCCAATATGCAAGAAAACATACAACAAAGTTGTTCATTAAGCTTATGTTTTACTCTCTCACAAGCTTATTCAATGCTTACAAGGTTCACTGCATAGAAAATGAAGAACCTAATGTGTGCAGATACACATTTGAAAAAAGTTTTACCAGAAAAACATCTCATTTACACGTTAAAAAAGACTTGTGGGATGTATGCTCTGCTTACAAAGCTGGCAACATAAATGAAGCTGACTATCAAATTCATATCATAAAAAAGAACAGGGCGGGATTAGAAAAACTGAGGATAAAGAAAAAGCAGCCGTAAAGATTTAGAGGCCGTTAAGGTATATCCATACGTTACGGCTAGCGCTCTATATTTCAAAATAAAATTAACTTGTAACAATTTTACTGTATACAATTTTATTTCAAAGCATTGCACTTGTTATTGGTTTGACGAAACCGCCGCCACCGACTTAACATTAAGCACTTTCGCTTCGATTCTCATAGATTATATTGAAAGATATTGCTCGCCTCAAAAAAAAATCCATTGTTGTCTATTCAGATGGCTGCACATATCAATATAGAAATACAATTCTCTCCAACGCGCTTCTGAATTTATCCAAAAAGCATGGAGTTGCCGTTTCCCAAAAGTTTCTTGAAACAGGACACACACAAATGGAATGTGACTCTGTTCACAGTTCAATAGAAAGGAAACTTAAAAATAGGGAAATTCACCTACCTTGTGACTTTGTTTCTATAACGAAAGGTAGCGAGAAATTAACCATACGAAACAATCCAAGCCAATTACAGTTTTTTTTTAAACTATGGTAGCCCTGAAACATGGGTTTTCAAAAGCATCCGATCTGGAAGGAGAGCTGGCGATCCGTAAGTTGTCAACAATTCTTTATAGCCCAGACATGACTTTAAAAGTGAAACTAAGCTATGATGGAGAATGGACTGATCTCCCACAGAGACCAAAGCTACTTGGTGAGGTAAATTATCCTCAACTTCGTTTCAATAATATTCCAATCTCTTCTACCAAGTTCAACCATCTGCAACAGCTAAAATCAGTTTTGCTCAGTGATTTGTAAAAATGATCTGAATAAATAATTTTTATTATTATTATTGTGACAATTTTTATGATTCTCTGCCATACTCTTCTTAAAATTTATGACTGATTGTTTATGATTATAGTTTTTTACAAAAAATATGTGATTATTTTACTATTAAGATTAGTGTTTTCTAACTATAATTTTATAAAAAAATTATTTAAATTGTTAGAAGTATATTTTTTAAAATTTTAAACTACCTTTGTATTGTGTCAAAGTCAACAGTCAGTCTTTGATATTATTTTACTTTTATTAATACCCCCTATCAAACCCAAAAATTTCAATAATTTTATGTAACTAAAACCAATACCTACTATCTTCCTCTAACTCTGTAAATGATAGTATTAGAATAAAAACAAATTTCACACCATATTTCTATTCCAATAATCAGATTATTTAAATGGATAAAACCGGCACTTATAATAAAATAAAAAAATTAGACGTTTTTTTCGTCTCCTGTAAAGTTGCAATTTTTGAGATAGGAGATATTGGTAGTTCATCGTCGATATAGTACCTTTGTTCCTCTGGTCGCTGGCCTGCTCTGGACTGGAGGCGTCGCGGGCGCGCGAGGCAGCCCAACGCCGCAGCTCCAGCCGCTCGTAGCCGTACCAGCCGAGGAGCTCGTTCATCGCCGTTTCCGCAAACTCCTGGAAAAAACAGAAGAAATGGCTTAGTCATTTATTTCTTTAACTTGCTGACCTGACAATCTTACTTATCCAGTCAGTTCTGTAATAGTCGAAAAACACTTCAGTGTTCCATCATTATCGTCAGCCTACATTAGTCCGCTGCTGGACATAGGCCTCCCCTAATGAGCGCCATAGCGCCCTGTCTTCAGCTCGCCGCATCCAGCATCTGCCAGCAGTTTTTCGGAAATCGTCATCCCACCAGGGCCAGGGCTTCAGTGTTTCTAAATTTACAAATTCTTCTTGCTTCTTGTCGTTTACATATTTTACACCTACCTAACCTTGAAGCAAAAGCGCTACCTACACAAACAATGGTAGTGATTCTGTTGGCATAAAACCTAAACTAAACTAGCCTAAAATTGTTGACGTCTCTTTTTTTTCGATCGAACAAAACGGGACAGCAACTATTTTACGTTAGTTTAGTTTAAGTTTTGTGCCGACAGAATCACTACCATTGTAATCAAAAATATGGAGTAGTAGGTACTATTAGAAAAGAAACCCATCCGCATCCATCCATACTTCAAAACCTTTAAGATTTCCGATTTACGATTATGTTGCCATCATCAATATAATTTTCCCCACTTTTATTACGAGCACCGCCTACAAGGTTATTTTTATGTTCCGTTTTAAATAACCCTGTGATTTATACAAAATAAATGGCTGAAGCTTGACCCCCTTTAACGCGATTTTACTGCCAACGATCGCATTAATAAATATTACAGACGCGATTAAACAACGCGTAATTCAAGAAATATCTGTGTCACAAAAACTTTATTTTAAATCGCGGTTCGTATTGTCTTTCACTACCTTACTCGTTTTATTGTTATAAATATAACATTTTATCGTAGGTAATAATATAACATGTTTAATTCTTTTTACTTATTTATTTTATAAATAAATAACTAAAAAGAATGATTTAAGTAACCTATTATTGTAAGCTTTATTCTTATTAGTTTTAATTTTAATATTTTTCTATTTTTAAGTGTTTCTTGTATTGTACATGTTCGTGACGTCACCTGTACTGGTTCTAATTCTAACGGAAGACCAGCGCTGGCTAGGTCTTTTACGGGAGCTTTAGCCAGCAACAGCATTATGCTGAGTTAGGACCTTTTTATAACAACTTTAGGTATATATCTATTCTATAAGTGTGTCTTTCTTTAAATTGTTGTATTGTATTGTTATTGTAAATACATGTATTTCTTCTTCTTCATTATAAATTTAGGTATGGTATTAAATTTACAATTTAAGATTCTCTACTTACATGGACTAACAATAATGAAAACTGGAGCTCTACGATATTAATTTCATACGTATCAACAACAAAGACCGATGTGGCGGCGGATTCGGCGGCTATTTCGCAAACGTCCATTAGATACCATACTAATGAAGACGTTCATTATCATAGAAATCGTATATCCCTGACACACGAGTTTCGAAAACCTGGTTTTAATTAAAGCTGGGTATGACAACGTCCGCCGTCTAGGGTTTCACAAGATGACCAGCCGTTACGCTAAGATAATTGGGCTCTTGTTACTGAAAGAACTGATGAATGAGGTGTTTTAAACTGTGGAAGGACGTTTTTAGTGGATCGTTTTAGGTACTAATACTAACTGATGACTTCTTGATTTTATGGCAACACAGCATAACACAAGCAGTTGCAGTGTGAAATAAAAACTGCAATATTTAATTTGTACCTAAGGTGCCCTTCCACTCATCCAATTTCTTTGTCCAGTGTACATTTGATCAAAGAACTTGGATGACTTCGTCCAATTTACTAGCAACATCTATATTTGATCAAAGATTTGGATACTAGTTTCTGCCCGCGGCTACGCACGCGTTGTTTTAATGAAAACGTTTACCTACAGGTTATTTATTTCATGGTTTATTTCAACATATGAAGCTACACCTATTATGCAAATTTTAGCCCGATCTGTTGAGCAGTTTTGGTGTAAAGAAGTAAAATCATGCCTCTATCCATTCAAACTTTCGCATTTTGAATATTAGTGTGAAATCAATTACACAAATTACTTAGGAATCAAAAAAATAGGATGAGTGGAATGAGCATTCATCCAAGAACTTTGTATCAAGTATTGGACTAAGATATTGGATGTTTTGATTATAATGATGATTAATAGTAGGTATGTACCTACCTTACTATGGACTAGGTACCTACCTTGTGGTTGGCAGGCAGAAAATGCCATCGGCATTATGCCCACCAATTGTGTACTTTTTATAATTTTGTGCAATAAAGTGTTAAATAAAATAATAAATAATACCTCCCTATGAATTATTGCACACACAACACTACCGCTGATTATAAAAACTAAGAAAATACCTTGCCTGGTCAGGTAGTACCTTACTCTTATTTTTGGAAAACCCGTAACTCATTTACTTATTATCATCGAGCAAATACCCACATAATATGGATATGTGCTCGATGCTCTTATACTAGCAATCTTTGTAATCCATCCTGATTTTTATACTTTTTTATACTATTAAAAATCTGTAAGCGACAGAACCAGTCGCGTCGCGTTGGCGGCGCTACAATAAGAGCCTCTCCGGTTCATTTTACCGCCAACTCGCAGTGCTGCCAGTATTCAGTTGCGTAATAATTATCCCTGAAAACACGATATCTACTCCGAACACAGTCGGGTTCGTAAACATGATATCAATAGACAATTATTATGTTACTGAAAATGTTTGTTTTTGAATACGATGTACAACCTTGTAATATAAGTTGCTTGGGTTAATTTAATTTTAGTTTCTAAGATTTGATTTGATTTTTCATGTAAACTTACCAGAGCGTCGAAAGGCGGCTGCACACGTTCGATTTTTTGTCTGATTGTCGGATGAAATTGTCTATGAAAAGGCGTATTCGTCAGACAAAAAATCGGACGTGTACGGCCAGCCATAATCGCATGTGCGACAAAGCCTTACTAAAGAAAAAATAAAATAGTAACATCTCAGTCATAACATAACTAACTACGTAGACGAAGTTAAAAAACTTTTTTATGGTACAAATATTTTCCGACTATGTATCTCTAGGTCTAGGTATAAAATTATTTAAATTATTAATTTATAAACACATCTACCTACATAAGTATGTACCTATTTAAATCAGAAACAATCAAACTGCTTTATCTCTTAATTCAGCTTGGAGTTGTCAGTATTATCTACATACCTAACCCACTTGTGGGTACCTTACCTACCCACCCAATATACATAGGTACTTAGGTACATATTATAGCTAACATCACCAAAAATTTAAGTAAATTAAATCAATAACTTCTAGAGCTACCTGTAGATTGTTTGCAATAATTTGCAGTTAGCTGAAATGTTTCAATTGTAAATACCTTCTAAGTTTTAATTTCATTCTATTACTAGATTGTAATTTTCTTTCATAATAAAGATAATATTAAGTAGGTATAACTTCTTATTTGATAATAACTACTATATAGGTACATAGCTGTTTTCGTAAAATTTGACTTGTCTACCTAAGTGCTTATTTTGTAAGCTTAAAGAAAAGTTTGTGTCTTTTAAACTCCTCAAAAAATGTTATTACTGATTATGATTAAACAGTTCTAAAGCTCTTCAGAAAATCTTGAAGTTTGATTCCCGTCTCGCCAAATAATTGAATAAAATGTTCCTGTCCACATTACCGCACATCCTACGACAAATCTTTCACTGTACAAGCTACCCGTCTGGGGGCAGTAGCGCCTCTTGCAGAATAGATCTACCACCGAACTGCGATCCCCAACCCGCATGCCCAGCGAATTGGGAGAGTTATGGGCATTACCCCCATGAGATAAAAATCAGGGGGTGGCCTGCGTCCAGCAGTGTGGACCATTATAGATAGGCTGTTGAGGTTGAGGATGATGTGGAGCATATTAGATACATGTCATACATATTATGTAAAGCTAAGCACAATACTTAATTTATTACATACCTACTATTGTAATTACGATTGGTAATTCTTTTTCTTTTTCTGGTGTACCTACAATAAAGTGTTTTGTATTGTATTGTATTGTCAGAGCGGAACTGAGCGACATCAGCAGTGGTATTTTAATTCGTCGGAAAGGCCTTCGGATTCGATATCGAAAACTTTGTCGAAGAACGCTATTTTAAACCAGCGGATTCGAAAACTTTTGACATTCGAATTCGGATCCTCGTTAGGAGGATTTCATACTTTCGATCATCAATCCGCAACAAAATCAAAATAGCGTTCGCGGAATCGAATTCGAATAGGACGTTTCCGCTCCGGAAACGAATCGAATGAATTAAAATAGCCCTGCTGGCCTAGCATTAACATCATTGATGTATCATCTATCTATGGAGTAAAAGGCTTTCTTGATAAGATTTATACTAACCTACAGGGAGCTCAGTTGCTTCTCAGAAGCTTATTACGAAAGCGTACACAATTGTTTTTCCTATACTTTACGTGATCTATATGAGGGGATGTGTAACTTGTTCATGTATTTCGTATTTCAATTGTGAACATAACACTTTTTCAAAAACCGATCCAGTTTTTGTGCGTATACCTACATTAAATTTTCATAGATGTATAGCGATATTACAGTCAAAAGCTTTCATTTATAAATTGCAAAGACAGTCTGGATGACTGCCTGTCTTCAAATCAAAATATCATGATACATAATACTATGAAAGTTACTGAACTAAACTATCCCCTGGCTATATCTTTATCGATAATATATCTAATTGATCGAACTGCATACGTTACTGACTGAACTAAGTCTGCCTGCGAGAGCATCTATTTGCGTCCTCTATTGAAGAGAGGAGTCAATATAACCCTAGGAAAACAGTAGAGTCCACAAGGTGAAGAATCTCATTCTTTGTAAAATCTTCGAGCATCCAGACCCTACATTTATGTAGCTACCATCCTGAATATCTCCGAATTACATGATATTCTTTCTTTCATTTTATTAGCTGAAGTGGCAGTGGGATGGCCATATCTCGAGAAGAACCGACAACCGCTGGGGTAAACGTGTTCTTGAGTGGAGACCGCGACTCGGCAAACGTAGTGTAGGACGCCCCCGACCAGGTGGGATGACGATTTACGAAAGACTGCTGGCAGATGCTGGATGCGGCAAGCTGAAGACAGGGCGCTATGGCGCTCATTAGGGGAGGCCTATGTCCAGCAGTGGACTGATGTAGGCTGATGATGATGATGATGATGACGTAATATTCTAGCACATCCTTCGAACCAACATTGTGTATTAGATTTTATCATTTTATTCCCTCCCTTCCCTGAGCACGGGCACTACGTAACGTAGCTACTAGCTAGCTACGCTTACTACCATTTTATACTGGACCGTGCGTTTGGTAACGTAAAACTGACCGCCCATTATTCTGTTCAGAGTTTATCAAGCCACCGGAAACCGAAAAGCCCGCGAAAATCATGTACAGAACTGGAATATCCGATAACGTAGCATCAAAATATTAATTAATAGAGATGCGTTGATTTAAATTATTGTTCAGATTACAAATAGGTACCTACCTACCTAACGAAATATTCTCTTAGATCCTAGTAATAATTTTAGGCCTAGCAATAATTCTGCTCACAATTCAGGAAATGTATTTTGCTATTGCATTATTATAATCATTAGAGAGTACAATACCTACTACTAACTAACTAACACCTACCTACGTGGTGTGTTTAGATAAATAGATAACAGTTTTTAATATCTCGAACTAATTCTATGTGACTTGTAAATATGATAGAAGATCTCTGTAATCTTCTATAATATAAAAATGAATCGCAAAATGTGTTGGTAAGCGCATAACTCAACAACGCCTGGACCAATTTGGCCAAATCTTTTTTTAAAATGTTCGTTGAAGTTCAAGGATGGTTTTTACGGCTAGAATTATTGCTGGAAAAACCCTAAAAATAGCCCTTCTTTTTCCCATACAAATGATTTGTAACTAAAACGTAGTCAATTTGAGCTTTATTGCTATGGTATAAAGTTCATATTAAATTACAAGCACTCACTGTTGTCTAAGCAATGTAGGTGTGTTCCTAACGTCAAAGATACGGTTCTGTTCAGGAGAATTTTTTAAAATACGTAGGCACAAAAACTGCCACATTACAAATCTTTTTGACAGGACGAAGTCTGTCGGGTCAGCTAGTTTTGTATAAAATACAAAATACCATAATATAGGTAGTACTTAATGTATAAGTCCTACTTTTAAGAACTATTGCCATACCCTATTTGACAGGGTGCAGGAATACATACAAAACTGTGTATAATTTTTTGTTAAGCAATAAAATACTGAATACTGAACGATTGCACCAATAAAATGACTATTTGACTATCTAAACAAATGAACGGTGTAGGGTTTCCGATTTCTCGAGGTTTTTTAGTTCTCGGGTGTCGAGACTTCTCGAGCCTGATTTCTCGGGTCTTCTCGGGTTGTCGAGAAAAAATAAAATACGTCTAAATTTTTGTTTAATTAATAAAAAGAGTCTTTAATTTAACTGTGTTTATTTTACATGAAAAAAATCAACATAATTTTTAACAAAAAAAACAAGTTCTCAATAAAAAATCAGCTCAAAACAAAATTGCTAACTAAAAACAATCATACTTCTTCTCCTTATCATAACTAATCTCATCTCACTAATCTGTAATAAAAAACAAAATCTCTGTTAACAATCAGCTTAAAACAAACATCTTAACTAAAAACAATCATACTTCTTCTTATTATAACTAATCTCACTAATCTTTAATAAAAAACAAAATCTTCTTATTATAACTAATCTCACTAATCTTTAATAAAAAACAAAATCTCTGTTAACATCTTAACTAAAAACAATCATAATTTTTCTCATCATAACTAAAGATCACTCACTAATCTCACTATGTGGGTGGTATGGTATCACAATTTTTGGCAGTTTTAATGTAATTAAATAAGAGATATCTATCTACTATTAATACGAAAAATATAACTGTCTTTAAGCCTGCTTTATTCTTATAATTCTTATGAAATATGCCTTAAGATAAACCAAAGCATTAATAGATTTATCAGACAGCCGGCTCCTAATCTTACTGACCACATTTCCCGATATGGAAAATACCCTTTCATTTTCTGTTGAAGTCGGCTTGACTGAAATTAATGCTTTGTATAGTGTTTCCAGATTAGGGGTCCTCTTGCCTGTTTTTTTAAATAGCAAAAACTCTTTTTTTATAATTGATTTGGAAAGCACCACAGCATTAGTTGATTCACCATTTCTCGAAACACCTTTTATTGCTCTCTCTAATTGAGCTGCAATGCTGTCTTGTTCAGTTTCTGATTCGCTTACGCCTGCTTCGACAACTTCTGAATTATTTCCTGTCGAAGGTTCTGTAGTAGTGGGAACAGTGGGGTATAGACGATTGAATAAGTCTTCAGCGTATCCAATTAAAAATGTCTTGCTATTATCGGTAAAATAAGCACTCTTTTTGAGAATAAAATTATCGGGGCTGTTTAGGTAGCGTAGAAGCGATATTAGAGGTGTGTTATGATCCGACTGATCCGAACACGGCGGGAGTTGAAACACGAATGAACAAAATACAACTGGGGCCGCGTCGCGCTTGCGTTTGTCGGCAAAAACAAAGGATACCGACAGACACGAGCCGTGCTGTCAAAGGATGCCGCTGCCGCCTCGCATTTACAAAGAAAGCTAAGCGTAAAAATGTTTATTTAAACTTCTCGATGTCTCGACTTTTCTCGAGCTGAATTTCCCGGGTACGAGACCGACCGATTTCCCGGGAATTCCCGGGACGAGAATTCCCGGGAACAAACCCTAGAACGGTGCCACCAATTTTACAATTTTCATATTGATGTGGATTATTTCTTCCATTTATAGGTAGATACGAGAACCGATTAGGTTTTTCTCTACCTTTCTAAGAGTATAAACGCGCTGCTGTCTCAGCTATTTTTATTATTCGTGCCTCTAAAGTTGGAACTCACTGCCTATGTTTGTCCAAAAGGAAAAAGGTATCTTATAGACTAGATCTTCGTGAAACATCGTCGACCACACCGTCACTTAGGGTAACTAACATCATGAGAAAATGTGATCAAAGGAAAGTTGATTCACAATCAAATAAAAAAAAGTAAATACAAAAACATACTTCTATTACATATTTTATATTTCTTTGACGACCGATGTGGCGCGGTGGGCGAAGGTCTGCTTGCGACGCAGAAGGTTGCGGGTTCGATTCCTGCCTCGGGACAAATGTGTGTACGATCTGCAGACATTTGTTCAGGGTGTTCTGATCGTTTTCTATATATAATAAAAAATATCTAACTATGTATTATATTATGTACATCAGTTATCTAGTACCCATAACGCAAGCTCTGCTTAGCTTGGGGCTAGATAGATAATGCTGTATGACTTGTCCAGCATTATTTATGTATGCTACCACGACGACGGTCTTATCTTATTCCAAGTGGGGATCAGCACTGACATCCCGCATGGGAGTGTATTGTCATTGTCATCCACTAGTTGTCCTCCTGCCTATCCTGACCCTACCCAGCTCAACTCCTTGAAGAAAGCTAGACTTTTGGTGATTGACAGCTTCATTTCAGGTTAAAGTCATTTATAACGGGATATTTACCATAATTCGATTTTTAATTTTTCCAATATTTCGGCACAGTTTCATACGCCATAACTCTAATGTTAGTAATAAATAACCATGATAGTTTTAAAAGTTTTATCATTTCAGGTTTTTTGTAGGTGGGTTAGTTGCCTCAATGAGACCCCACTGCGGTCGAACTAATATTTCAAAATCTACGCTTATCCTACTAGAGAGCAATGTTGGTAGGTAAGGTACTAAAACATAGGTACCTCTTTGAAAGGCAACATAGTCGTTCCACATAAAGAATGTGCCGGTCAAAGCGTAACTTTACCCCGATAATATTGTGATATCCAATAAATGCTTTTAATGGCAGTAGCTTGGCTAAGGTAAATTTAGGAGCGTTCGTAACCGGAGACGGTGGCGCATAGCGACCCACGCAGTGTTGCCAGTGGAAAATTATTGCTGTTTGCTGGCAGAATGCACTAAAAACAGAGCTTCTGTAAATTGAACGTTTGGCATTATGCAATAAAACAAACCCCAGCTTTTATTGCGAGCTTATAATTTGTAGAGATGTTAAAAATCATCCAAAATCGTTGGTTCTCTCTCATTTTACAATAGCTTGGGAAAATTTCTTTGTTTAGTAAATTAAACATACATAATATTGGCCTATGCTCAACAAAGGCTGATGATGGTGATGATGATGAAACAACTAAAGAGGTTCAGAAGATCATAGTTTTCTGATACGACACCCAATAACTTACAAATAAGGCATGGGTTCTTCCCTTGACCCACTGCGCTGACAAAGAACTAATCGTGGGCGCGCATTTGGTATCGTATACCGGCTCACGTCATTCATTAGGCGGGGTCGGGAGGCACAGTGGAAAATTGTATCTAGTGGGTAAAGTTTAATTAAGTTTTTGAAAATTCCTGTGCATATAATAATCATATTACCAATAATCATTTATTTTATCAATTTCTAGAATACGAGTGAGTGAAACACGTCTCTTTTTATACATAGGCAAGTACAAGATTGTACGTATCTATACATTTTGTAAATAAAAAAGATAAACAATTACAAGATTTTATCAAATGTAAATATGCAGATACATTTCAAATTAATTCATAATTAATCATAGTGTAATAAATTTCGTAAATAAAAAAGATAAACAATTACAAGATTTTATCAAATGTAAATATGCAGATAAAAATTAATCGTAGTGTAATCTAAATTGAATTAAATAACTTAATTAATAAGTAGGCACTTAATCTAGACAACAATAGGTAATGCTTCACTTTTACAGGCTAAGAACTCTTTGTAGCTGTAAAAGCTCTTGTCAGTGAGCGTTGGCATGATCAGAAAATAAAACAAACCTTATTTCTTGAAAGCCATTCTCAAGAAATAATGTTCGTGAGAGTACCTACTTTATTAAAAGACAGTGAACAAATCTTACATGATTTTGCACCGAATCTGACACAAATCTTACAAACTTCTTGTGAACTTTTCTCGCGTTGTCTGTCACTGAGATCAAACCACGGCTAATAATCATCTTGCCGCAATGTTGCACATAAAGCCCTGAACCCTGGAGTTCCCCTACTGCATTCCTGTGAACTATGGCAAGGGTGAAGCCGAGCCGGCACCGTCGGCAAACATATCGGGTGTCAGCGACTAGTGGAGCTTATAATTTACCTAATGCCGTGTAAAACGATCGCTTTGCTAATGTATGTATGGATGTGGATTGTGGACCGATTCCAACATTTAGGTAGGTATGTTTACCCACTGAGCGCTACCTTGACTAGGTCGTTTAACAGAATCAGGAAAGCTTCAAAAGAATAGACTAACACTTTTTGAATAGGTACCTACTTTTGACAACTTTGGTCTTTCAAAAAAATCAATAATTCATGATCTTTGAGATCCTACTGAATGAAATGGAATACTTATTAGTAGAATGTAAGAATCCTAGATTTCATATCTTCTTACATTCTACTAATAAGTATTCCATTTCATTCTGTACAAAGCGCCAAGACATGGCGCTTTGTATTCCATTTCATTCTGTAGAAAAGCGCCATATCTTCTTTTGTACAGAATGTACTACATTTATGGTGAAAAAAATATCTCAGTTTTGATGCATATGTATGTGACGTGCCTTCTTCTCCCAAACAATATGACTTAGGTACTGACTTGATTATTATATTGAAAAAAAAGCAAAGGCAGGGTAACAGATTCGCCAAAATAAATAGATAATTACTTGTACTCTTTTAATTAGAAGTTCTCTTGATTATTGCACACGCGTTCTGCTCTGTCCCGCTCCAATAAACGCGAAATCGTATGCCTAATCCTTTTCACAAAGGTGCATAGCTAACTTTTGCTCGGCGGCAGCGACAGTGTTTTTCGGGAATCCCCCAATAAAATTCTTAAACAATGACGGGCAATTAATTAGATTTTGCTATCAGCCGGTGACAACGGTATAATGCTTAAAGGTATACTATACATTTCTAGGAATGTTTGAGCTGCATAGTTTCCTAGAAATGTAATAGAGCTCATCATTATAATGGTGTCATGTTTCTCGTAAGATCCTGTCCTTAATTTCATTTAGTACGATTATGAGTGTGGGAAAGTTAGAAAACTCATTATTAATTATAATCAATACAATACAATACAAAACACTTTATTGTACACCAGAAAAAGAACATAACAAAAAAGACATATTACATGAGACGAGTACAATGGGCGGCCTTATCGCTTAGAAGCGAACTCTTCCAGGCAACCTTTGAATGGAAAGAACTATATGAATATAAGAAAGACAGGGGGTGTACAAAAGATAAAATATATATAATCAATAGGAGCAACAAGCGAAATACATATTAAGTATATAATTTTTTTCTTAAATTCTACTATCATCTAACTAGACCCAAGGTAAGGTACCTTTCTAAATAATATAAATCTTAATTTAATATAATCTAAGAAAAAAATAGCGATTTTAGCAACGTCACACAACTTTGTCATTATAAAACTGTCTGGAAGTTGCTTTAGCAAATAGATAGGTAACTTTATGTTGATGTATGTATGATAAAATAATACTTTGTCTTTAATAGCTATAATAGAAGATGGCGTATGATAAATTGCTGACTATGTCATTAATAATGTAAAATTCATGTTAATATATTAATAAAGAAAATTACAATAATAGAACTAAATTAAAACTAGTATTTACAATAGAAACAATAGAGTTAACTGAGACTGTTGCAAACAATCTACAGGTAGCTCAACTGATCCATATCAATACCAGTCGGACGCGTGCCCAAGACACTGGCGTATATAAAGTAAGTACTTACCTACCTACAGTGAGTGTAAATGTTTCATATCAAAAATTTCGTGAGTGTCTAATCTGTAAAATAGGTCAGGTAAGGTACCCAATCGGATGTCAATTCTCAGTATCGTTAATCCTACCGTCCCAACTCTTGAAGATGATGATCTATTCGAGGACCACAACGTCTCCAATGTCAGTCTTTGAGTAAACCTAGATCGTTCTAGGAACTAGACATCTGAGATAGGTATAATGGTCCGAGGCTGAGACCATAATGGCTAATCACGGCACCATTTGCCTCAAAGGGACCTGTCGGCCTCAGTTCAAATTAGTTTAACCGAATATGCTCCTTGCGCCTAAATATACCTAATTGTCAATGAGTTATCCGGTTTACTAAAGTATTATGCAAATTCACCGTAAACTTCGAAACAGTCCCATAATTTTCTTTTCATCGTTCAATGTTCAAAACTCAAGTTAAGTTTGAGCGTTAACAGTTTTGTGAAATCAGTCTTTATTATGGTGACTAGTACAAAATCCTTCCAGATTTATGATTTAGCTTGATTCATCATTTGCCATTTCGTAAATGATGAATCAGAAAAGTCAATTGTAGTTAATTCGTAAATTTTATTTTTATGCACAATGAAAAAATACAACCCCTTCCTAAGAAAATTATTTTCACTTCCCACAATTAGGTAGGTTGGTACTAGGTACAATACAAACCCTACTCGCGAACAAAGGCTGCAAACCCACGGAGTTGGTTTACCTCTCCAATATCCAGCTATCGATTATGTTTCACATGTTTCTCATTATACCGTCTGGTGCGAAACAAAGAGTCTCGGGTTTCTATGCATTACTCTTCGAAACTGGAGAGCAACACTGTTTTGGTCATGAAACACCGCACTTCCAGGGAAGACCTGTTTTAGCTGGCAACATTGCTGTTCCCTCCTTTGAAAATTAACGCTCCGTTTGGATAATGAGAGCGCTTGTAGACGTTGCGTTCGTTGGAGCATTTTGGCGTTTTCAAGGAGTAGGTTCGGTACCTACTTGTCTAAGTTGTAAACGTGTAACCAACCACAATTAACCTGAGACATTTTAAACTAAAATTCCCGCTACTAGTTAACCCTGTCTGGGATTGGTTAATCATGATCCGCACCCCGCACTCCACGAACTTAAGCTCTATAAAGAGCGATCTAACTGACGGCCGTGGATGGATAATAAATATCGTTGCATTTATACAATTCGTAATAATGCACTGCTGATGGCGTATATCAGGCTTGTCCTAATGTGCGCCATTATCGGTCTGCAAAATCCCAGTAAAAATGCTTCAAATTTAACAATCAATGTATCAATAATTAATGATTATGTACTTATTAAATGATAAATGTAAGGAAAGCACCATAAGCAATAAATTACCAGTTTGTTACCTACTCCGTTAGAAAGTTAACTGGCAACACTGGTTCTCTTTAACCAAATCGGCAAAGGCTTGACAAAAAGTAAAGGTGTCTGATTACGAGATATGAATGCGATGGTATTTCTCTGGCCGGCATATCGGGTTACGCGACAACATGGGGTCCGATGGGGTTCAACAAAGGGTAAAGACAGAAATAATGTGAATTACTGGTGACATTTTCTTACAATTAATATTTTCTCACTAAGCGTATAAGTAACTTTATATTAGCCAAACTCCTTGTAGAATTTTTGTAAACTATCACGACACAAATAACTTAAACTTACTTGCCTGGCGTCGAGTTTCAGTTATATTATAATTATAAGCAATATTTATTGAAGGAAGGATCTGTTAATTAAAATCTGTCTATGTATTGTATTGTATTGTATTGTGTACTTGTGTTGTCTATCAGTATTAGTACCCATAACACAAGCTCTGCTTAGCTTGGGGCTAGATAATGGCTGTGTGAAGTGTGAATTGTCCAGCATTATTATTATTTCTAATTTAACACTTTCATGGCCCAAGACGCAGAGGTCGATCTGCGGGTCCGTATCGCGGCGGCGGCGGCGGCGACGCGCCATGGCGCATGGCATGGCGGGTCCTACCGCCGTCGCCGCCGCCGAGGCTGGGCAGTAAATGCGTTACTACTACTGATATGCCTGAGAATTGTCTTAGCGTGGGTTCTGTCTGAGTCGTCTGTAAGGTCTTCTGTAATTTCTGATATCTGTGGTCTGTAGGTAGGTATTACTTTTACTATGTTATGTTATCTATGTATTTGTGTGTACCTATGTACCTTCACAGGGTGGATTTTTGAGACGGGGCAGTAAAGGCAGGTTTTTCAACAAAAACTTTTTCGGGCCAACTGAGGTTGGTGTTTTCCATAATTACATTTTGTAGGACAATCAAAAACAGCCAATCCAAAAACGTAGGCTACTTGCTAGTAGGTATATTTAAAAAAATTGTCGTTGTTCTAAATACGTTTTTACTAACAAACCTTTGTTTGGATTGCAGATGCCAGCCTGATAGAAAGGGTTTTTTTACGAAAACTTATATTGAGTAAAAAAATTAAATTCTCCTCATAAAACATATTTAGTTAGGTATTATGAAAAGTTTTTTTGCGGTTTCTGATTTTTAACTTAGTACCTACCCACTCCCCCCCCCCCCCCCCCCCAGTTGGTACCTACAATAAAAATTTTTGCTCAATAAATGAAACAGAATCGATTGGCATCAAAATTTATGTGTGTGAAGTTATAGTTTGCAAGAAAATGGGTTATTTCTTGCAAACTAAAGAAGATTTCTTCAAAATATGTTAATGGGGATAAACATTTCTCGAAAAAAATATGTATCCCTAAGATCTAAGACCATTTTCCGGGAGGTACCCCTTACTGTCCCGTCTCAAAAATCCACCCTGTACCTATAACATAACTGTGGCCTAGTAGGTACCTACCTACTTGACGTAGTGTGAAAAACCACTATGTTTTAGTCATGTCATGGAGCCGAGCCGATACATGGAGCTCATTATTAGGCACAAAATTGTATTAGTTACTTACTATTTTTTAATTTAACACAGTGTATTTTAGTCCTAAGTAGAGTGACCATGCGCTTCAGTTTTTTCTTGGACATTTCGAAAGTAAGTAAACAATGTTCGAAAAAGAACAACTTCTTATTTTATCAAAATATGTTTTAAAAATCAAATAACTTTGCACCCCATACATCATAGAATAGGTTTAAAGTATAGACACGCCAGACGGTTCGCGTTACACGAAAATTAACGTCAGTCTGTCAGGACGGCCGTGACGCAAAACCATCGCAAAGCGGAGTCAAATAACGGCCGGTTAGTTGAGACGAGCATTAATTATACGGTATCATGTTCAACCAGCCCTCGGTAGCGAGTAGTTTTATTGTTATGACGGAACGTACAGAACCCTCTCACGTCAAAATTTCAACGTAGGTCTCGTGATTTATTATAATGTTCGATGTTCGACGTAAGATCACATTTTAGCATAAAGTAAATAATAATTATTGATCCCGATTTTAATACAGTAAGTAAGTATTTATATTTATTGGTAGCTACTGTTTTTTGAATATGAGTAAAAGTAAATCAATCACATTTTTATAGATACAAAACATTAATTTGATGTCTGCTTAGTTTCGAAACTTCGAAAAGCCATAAAGCATAAATCAACAATTAAGCACTATAACTAAAAATCTAAAATTATGTTAATAAATTCCAAACATAGACGTTTTTTCATTAAAACTGAGAGGTACACCGCGTCTCCGCTTACACTGAAATTAACGACGAAACGATACGCAGCGTCGGGTGTCTGTAGCACTAAATAATTAAAGCTCGATTGAAACCTCCGATGTTCTCAAATTATTTGTAATTAAAAATCTTGTAATTATACCGAAAATACTATACGCAGGGAATCATATTATATTACCTGCGCTAAATTTTATTAAATTTTCCAAGACTTGTAGAGTACAGTATGTACTTATTCTAATGAATTTAATTATTTTAGTATAATGACGTGTTTGAGTAGTAAGATCAAGGTAAGTACATAACTTACATACTTATGTATAATTTTGATGAATTACTTTGTCATTCAGATCAGATCAGAGACTAATATTTCCGATTCGTAATTATGTAGTATAATGCTGTTCCGATTCATAATTACTGTAACCAACGTTGTACAAAAACTATCTACACTGACAACACAATGACTATAGCAGAAACTTCACAAGCTACTTAATTACCTACTTTAAATAAGATATAAAAACCTAAATAAAAAATCTATACCCAAATATTATATACCTGTTACCCTAAATAAACCAGATCTTAAGATGACGAGACACACAGGAACAGGATATCATATATTTAACTAGGATGTAGGTATAGAAACATGACAAGACTCAGTAGCATTAAATTCGAAGACAAATTCGTCCACCTCAGTAACAAGAGAACAGTAAAACGATACAGGACTAAAAGCGGACCCATATGGCACTAGTGCTTATTCTATGACCAGTTCGAATGTGGATGTGGTATTGCGTTACAAACGGTCATTGGTGGAAATAATCATAGTCCTGACGGCTATTGGCTGAAATCAACACGAAATATGTGACGCATTTTTAAACAAAGAAATGAGCTAACAGAATATTCTTGGCAAGCGAAGGGAACACCTATATTTTGTGATATTCGATGGTGGTGGTTACATTTCACGCAAAAAATACAAAAATTTGTATTATTTTTGCACCTAATTATTTTGGAGAATGTGGGCAATAAAAGTGATTGGTATCAATATCCATATCCATCCTACCCTAAAATCATGATGATTAAAACAAAAATATTCCTCTGTTGATTTTTTAACCGAATGAAAGACTGAAGTTGACACCTAATGTATCCTTAAAATGTATGTAACTCTACCTACATTGTTGTCGTTAAACCGCCGTTGAGTATCAAAATTCACGATTACTGCAAACCAAAAATATTCACAAACCCACATTCCTCTTAAGCACCACTAAAATTATATTGCATTTGAAAAGTCATGAGAAACGAAAGGCAACGTGACACCAATGCGCAGTGTCACACGATATTTTGGTAAACACATTATGAACATTTACAAGTGTTATTTATATCCATTGCAATTATTTATTGTAGTTTGTTTAACACGCATTAATAATGCATTGGACTCTATATCGATTTCATATTGGGATGATAACGAGTTGTATTTCAATTAATCTCTTACTTAAATAATATCAAACTAAACATGTGATCTTATTTACTAATGAAACACTGCTTTTTAATCGTACTAATCATAATAACAACACGTTTTAATCGTATTTATCGTAATCAGGCACTCAGTAACTGAAGAAAAGAAAAAGTGAACAAGACAAATCTTAGTTTCTCGAGAAGAAAAACTAAGAGTTTAGTTAACAAGTGGATATAGAACAGAATATTAATTACCAACGCTGCTAAATAAACCACACAGTGTAAGTATAAAATAGTAAACAAAGTTAAGATCTCCGATTCGGAAACCTAAGCTCCGATCTAGATTTACTAGGTACCAGGCAAGCAGCAAAGTGTTCTAGGGAATCTGAAACTTGCTGCCTGGGGATACGGTCAAAGATGGATCGCCAGGATCGGACTACACTTGATACGCTCACGCACGCCTCCCGTGAGGTGGTGTTTATTCACCCCCTCTTTGACAAAGATTAAAGGGTGTGTGGGATAACACAGAACGGCCATAATGGATGGAAATACAAGCAGGGTGGGTATGTCTGACCTATTATACCTACCTAACCATGCTGCTGATCTAATTTTAGGGTAACCCAATAATATAATACTAGGATATTTAGAAATCAATATTTACAGTTATGTTGTGTACGATACTGCGTGCTAGATGCTGAGCAGGGTCTAGATTCTGCTTTGCTAGAGATAACCACTAGAACAACATGTTAAGGGAAAGGGAAAAAAATCACTCAGTTAATCAAAAATATGTAGTCAGAGCCCTGAGTTTATTCGTAAAGTCATTCTGTCTGAGCCCTGAGTTTGGTTTCTCGATAGTATCGAGACGACGACATCGAGTCGACACGTTTTGTATGGAATTTAGTACAGCAACTCCACCGTGCGGACATGGAACTTAGCAAATCTAGGCATCTCCTTAACTATCGAGAAACCAAACAAAGATTAGGAGACCTACTTTGGCTCGAATTTTTTTAAAAAAAGTCTTTCAAATATCAGAAATAATTGTGCAAAGTACTTGTTTTCTTAGTATTTAGAATTTAGCTTCTAAACTGTCAATCACAAGATTTTTTATTTTCATCACCATATAAAATAGAAGAATACCCAGGGCTTATTTTTGCAAATAAATGTCTTAATTAAAAGGTAATCAGCAATTGAATTGATTTTTGAGCTTACGCCGCTCTGCTCTATCCCGCTCCTTTAAACGCGAAATCCTATGCCTATCTTATTTACGAAATGGCGTCATATACTTACCTGCCTCCTAAAATTGCCGCATCTGCACACCTTCCGAGTCTATGGAAGATGAGTACAATGCAGGCTCGCATCACGGTGTCGGTTACCGGCTATCGCATCGCATATCGCATGACATCTCATCGCGTGTCACACTGTACCTTGTTTTAACGTTTATGTTCGAACTAGCATTACCCAAAACTTATAATCGGCTTTAAATACTTACCTAAGTGAGAAAGTTCTCCACATCTCTAAAAAAAGCCTTAATTTTTTTTTATTGCACAGTTTGAATACTTAGGGTAGTAATAAGTTTGTCTATTTCTACCAATAAGTGCCTAAATGATTCGAAATTTGAATCAGGATAATAGTTTTTCTCCCACAGCTGTGGATACTAAAAATGAATAGATTTATAAAAATGATACTTAAATAATTAAGTTGTCCATATTTTTATGAAGTTCGGAATATTTACTATGCAGTAAGTAGGTAAGTGATAAAATTGCGATAGGTAGTTCTTAGAAGATAAATAGGTAGAAATAACCTATGCTCTTATCAGTTTCTCGGTGGAGTCCACCCATTATTTGATTATACACTATGAATGGATCTATCAAAACAAATATTATAAAAGGTATTTTGGAACGTAACTTCTTGCCAATGCAGATTACGATCAAATAGCCCTCCTTGACCATGCAAACACTGACCTAACTAAATCACACGCGCTAAATGAAACATCACGAACATTAAAATCGGACAATGTTGTTATAAAACCTTTAACAACACATAATGAACCATATTGCCAGCATCTAGAGATGCTATTATCATGACTGCAATAATCTCAGGATGAATTTTGATTACAAAATCAACCTTAAGCCGTCGGATATAAAGCGTAAGAATCTAAGAACAAGCAAGTGATGCACCGCACCGACCTTGTCCTAAATCTGCGTGCGCGCATTTTGTAATTGCAGCGGCCAGCAGTTTTGGAGATTTACACGGAAAGGTTTCTAGGGCATTATGATGCGAATTTATCAATCTGGGCCAATTATTGGCAATCACCGCTAGAAAGGCCTAAAGAAAGTAAGCAAAACTATGCTCTCATAACAACAGCTCTTTTCAAGTTGCTCTAGAACCACACTATCTGGAGCTGTGAAATGTGTTACGTTTGCTAAAACATGACTCTTCAACACCATTCATTTTTGCATTTTTGGCAAAAGTAGAAGAAACGTAATTAAAAATAGTAATGTAAGTAAATAATAACCGGACTTTGGTCAGTCAGCTAAATATGAAATAAGATTGAAAACGATTGGTGGCAAACTCTGACCACTTAACAAAGCCAAGGGTGCGTCACCTCTTAAAATACACACACTAATATGATAAATACGAAGGTTTGTATAGATGGATGGATGTTTTTTACTTCTTCAGGGCAAAACTACTGAACGAGTCGGGGTGAAATTAAATATAAAAATTGAATATGGAATATAAAAAGACCACTTTGTATCCCACAAACTACGACCATAAATCAGTTCCCATGGGGTTTAAATAATCTTGAAATATTTCCATAGAAGCAACACGTGCGAAGCCGTGGGCAGAAACTAGAAGACAATAAGGATGATCACATTCCCCAAAGTAACTTGCTCTATGAAATTTGAGTCTTGTAATTGTCAGCTTTGACAGTAATGGTGGGTACATAACTACACCGGAAGAAGTAGCAAACATAGTAGAATCGCGTGACTAACAGTTTGCTGCAAAATATTCAGTCAATTTTCCAAAACATGACTGACTGAAATGAAGAACCCTATTCGCGGATGGATGCATTATTTTATGCATTTGCGATTTGCATATAGATCGAAACAAGGCTTAAATTCCCTAAAATTTGAATAAAGGGTTCGTGCGAAATTGCACCCTGGTTTGTACGTTTGCTGAGGATTTACACATAACATCATCATCATCAACCTATATCAGTCCACAGCTGGACATAGGCCTCCCCTATGGAGTAGGGGAGGCCTATGTTAGGATATTATCATCATTACACCTTAATTTGTCAAAGCATTACACAAGCTCAGCTTAGTGGGGCTAGATGATGGATACTGGGTGAATTGTCCAGCATTGAGTTTTTTTTATACTCTACTTGTATTTTGTCATTGCGCAGTCACAATTAGATCCAACTTTTCGTCACTCAAAAAGATATTTTAATATTTTTGTATTGACGTAAGTCACCTTAATGAATGCTGATTATTGATCTGAGTGGGGTACAGTACAAGGGAGACTCCAAGATCTTGTCTCCCAAGCCAACCTAACGTGCACGTGATGTACCCTGCTAGATAACGAACTAGGCTCTGGTGAAAATATCAACATTCTTCATAACTTGCTAACTCATATTTTACTATTATTTTCCATTACTTGACACTGGCAGAAAAGAGTCCAACCAGACTCATATTGCCATTAACAAAGAATCATAATCATCATTGATCTGAGTTTATCAAAAGACTAGCGCATTGTAACTTAAAGTAGAGTTACTTTCATATTTTGTTTTTTAGTTGTAGGAGTGTCTGTTATTTTTCCCTTGCTTTAACAACATACTAATCATCATATATTCTTGTTACATTGATAGATAGAAAATGCTTTATTGCACACATTAATTTAACATAACAAACAAAAATAAAAGAAGTAAAAAACAAAAATGTAACAATTGGCGGAAGATTAGAAATATTCTGTCATCTACCTACCTATCTACTCCCTAAATGTAGCTCTACCTAGCACCTATTAAAATAAGAAACTCAGGGTTGAGATTGTTTAAATCGCAACTTTAAATCATGAGTTAAATCATTTTAGGGTTCCGTTTTACCCTTTGGATACGGATACTCGAAGACTCAGCTGTCTGTCTGTCTGTCTGTCCATAACCAAGCTGTATCTCATGAACCGTGTAAGTTAAGACAATTGAAATTTACACAGCTGATGTATTTCTGTTGCCGCTAAGTATAACAACAAATACTAAACAACAAAGAATAAAATAAATAAATAACTGGACAATTCACACAGCATTATATAGCCCTAAGCTAAGCAGAACTTGTGTTATGAGTACTCGATAACTGATATACATAATATTATAATATAATACATAGATATATTTTTTTTACTATACATAGAAACCGACCAAATGTCTGCAGATCGTACACACATTTGTCCCGAGGCGGAAATCGAACCCGCTACCTCTTGCGTCGCAGGCAGACCTTCGCCCACCGCGCCACAGAGATCGTCTGGTCGTCGAATGGTATGGATTGGAACCCTTCATGCGCGAGTTCGACTCACGCTTGGCCGATTTTTTTATTCACAGCATTGAAAACAAAACCAGTTCAACCTGTATGTATGTTTCTGTATGTTGTACTTGTACTGAACCTATATTGTTATGGAAGAGCGGGGTTTTCTAACACAAGCATAATTATGCTTAAAAGAGAACCCCAATCCATGTTATTGTAACCCACCTATGTACAGAATAAACCATTTTTCATTTCATTTCATTTCATTTCATTTCATTTCATTTCATTTCATTTCATACTTGCAGTATAAGGATTGCCTAAGTTGAGCTTCGGTGCACGAAAAGGCATATAGGCCTGGTTGAGTATTCCAGGAAACCCCCAAAATTAATAAGCCTTCAGCCATTAATTCCAATCGTTGGTACGAATGGAATCATTCGTAAGTAATTGATGGGCGAAAGAAGAATCGGGAAAAAACTTAGACAATTTAACCCGGGAAAAAATTATACTAAACCTATTCCTTTGTGGCAAGTCTACACCTATACGTGTTGAAACATTTTAAGAAAATTTTTAACAGAATATTATTTCAAATGAAAATGTTTCAATCTTGGTGTGTCGTCTTTCTTTCTGCTAGGATATCGTCTGATGAAAACCTTTGAAACCACCTTTCGTACCTAACAATAAAAATCTTAAAACTGGGTAGTTACTCTGGTCTTCTAGTCTGGTTTAGTAAAAAAACTGATTATAAACAAATTAATCGATTTAAATTAATGTCGTGTTTTTTTATCAACTCTTTGTACGCATAATACCTCATCATCATTATCAGCCTATATCAGTCCACAGCTGGACATAGGCCTCCCCTAATGAGGGCCATAGCGCCCTGTCTTCAGCTTGCCGCATCCAGCATCTGCCAGCAGTCTTTCGCAAATCGTCATCCCACCTGGTCGGAGGGCATCCTACACTACGTTTGCCGAATCGCGGTCTCCACTCAAGAACACTTTTACCCTAGCGGTTGTCGGTTCTCCTCGAAATATGGCCAGGCCAGCCCACTACCATTTCAGCATGCTAATCTTTTGAGCTATGTCTATAACTATAACCTTAGTTCTCTGTCGGATGTATTCGTTGCGAATCCTATTCTTCAGAGAAACTCCGAGCATATCCATACTCTATAGCTCGCTTGTGTTAATAATGTCTTTGCTGTTCTTGTAAACTTCGATTAATTTATCTAGGTAATATAGGTATCTATCATTTCTATATTTTTTGTAAAAATTAAGGTTTAGATTCGTAATACATTTATAATTAGGTACTTAATAGGAAAAATAATAAAAACAGTCCCGTATTATGTTACCACTTTCGGCAATGAAGAATGTAGGTAAAGCTTCACCGATGTTTATCTTGAAAATATATCTGATTGTGGCTCCAATTTATTGCTACCGTGAGATGGTTTTAAGTTACAATTATCTCGAGGGCACGAAATCATACAAGGTTGTGTTGTATGTGTATATAAAGTCTCATGTCATGTTCTTGAATCAAGATAAAATAAATAATGGGTGGGTACTCGTTTGATTGATTATTTATCAACAGATCTTTCATAGAGTGATCCGCTGCTGATAACAAAACCGCAACACAACGACTTGTGATGTCTATATGTTCTATGTGACGCGCTATTTCCAACAGCTCGAAAGATACAAAAATAAAATAAATGATATCGAAGTATTTAGGACGACCAAAATGTGGTATAATAAATTAAATTGCCCTCAAATTTTAAGTAATCTACGCGTGTGTCCTGTGACGTCACCGAGACGCGTGGACACCGCCAATGGGGTTATTGACATGCTATACTATTTCTGTGCGCCAAAATAAAAGCGCGCGAATCGACAGGACTAGAAAATTGCAAGAATCCTCCCTGCCTGGCACATTGTAGACCGTAATAAAACTTATTAAACATACAATTACAATCAGAATGAAAACAATAAATTTAAGCATCGTCGTCGAGTTGCGGCCTGGGACGGTCTCGAGTTACGTTTTGAGCAAAGGAACGTCTAAAATTACCCGCACGCACACATCCAACCGGCATCAAGTATGTATAGACCAACACAGCAGCAGCGCCTATATCTATTATCAAAACATCCAGCGACTCTGGTTACAGCGATCCGAGCGCGCTTCGGATATCGCATTACACACTTTAATGGCTGGAAAAGGCCTCGAAAACGTGATATTACACGCGTTTTATTGTGTATTGCAAAATGTAATTAATACTGAAATCCGACGCCGAATAATTTATTCAGCGTAACCCCAAGACCTGAGAGCTATTGTGAAGGTTCCCCTCGCTAATCAACTCAATAATATCGAATTTAAAAATACGATTCCGCAGTCTCCTGTTACGAGATGGGTTGAAACAGGCTGCTTGCCAATAACACGAAACCGTAACAAGATGATGGCTTCCCAACGGAAACTTCGCTTCAATGTCATCAAAAGCGTTTAAAGATAACTGAAATTAAGTTTTACCTTGATTTCCTCTTCGTTCTCCTTCTTGACTTGGACCCTCGGCGGTGAAGAACCAGTCGGTGGTGTCTGCCGATCCATTTTAAAAGTACCCGCGATAAACAAAAATAATGTTTAAACAAATTAAAACACAAAAATCTTCAACTTTTAAACGTACAATTATAGCATTCGCGTAAACATTTCAATCGCGCGCGATACAGAAACCGCCTAGACAACCGTTCCACGCGGCATTCGCAGCGCGACTGTCGGCGCGGCCATGATTGGTCGTTCGTCCGACATTCGCTACGAAAAAGCTTAATTTTCCTGCGCGAGCATTAGCTAGGGCGGAGTCTGTACGTAAACCAAAGCTTACTGGGCGGTTAAAAGTTCTTGGTGAATTAAATGTTAAAATTTATGCATTTTTCTATATTAATACAATATTATGGCCATCTCACTTGAATAAGTGATGGTGTGTGGTCTAAGAAAGATGGAACACACACGATTTCCCAGAAGGAACTTATCCGCTCTGGATTTGAAGACTCCTAAAATTCTATTTCAACGGTAAAATAGAGTGTTCGCAGTAGAGGTGTTAAAATACATTTTAACACATCTACTGCGGATTTTCCGCAGTAATTAGAAAGGTTTAATTTACCTACCTAGATAGATAACTATTTATTGTACCTACTACCTACCTACACAAAAACAATACCTATCTACAGAAGGAAATGCTGAGAGTCAAGGAAGTACACTAACTAAACTGGTCGGTCATTGTCCTTCCTTGACTCTCAGTTTCAGTATTTCCTTCTCAGCATTCCCTTATCGCTTTGACCAACCTCTTCCAGGCAACCTTGGGACATAAAATAACAATATACATAGACGGCGGCGTAACGAAAACAATAATAGTACCTGTGGTATGGACGGAAGGAGTTCGTTTTTTGACTGACGAAATACATTCACCTCTGTGGTGCGGTGGGCGAAGGTCTGCCTGCGACGCAAGAGGTTGCGGGTTCGATTCCCGCCAAATATTTGTACGATCTGCAGGTATTTGTTCCGGGTGTTCTGGTCGTTTTCTATTTATAATAAAAATATCTATCTATGTTATCTAGTACCCATAACATAACACAAGCTCTGCTTAGCTTGGGGCTAGATAATGCTGTGTGAATTGACCAGCATTATTATTATATTATTTATTCAGTCATCCAAAGAGTATAATAATGTTATAGGAACCCTGTTTTATTAATTATACCTAAGTAGGTATAATTAATAAAACAGGGTTTGTAAGTACAAAGAGTTTATGAATAAACACAAAAATTGTGTTTTACGATTGTTCAGTTCCCCACTGAACCACAGGTCTGAACCTACCTAGCTCTTGATCCTAAAGTTCCGATCCCGTTAGAGGGCGGCAAACGCGTGATTTTAAAATTGTGAAATCAAAATCGCAGATCACTAGGTATTTATCTCAGAAGAACTATCATATGGAACTGCCGTATTGTTCAATTTGACACGAAAGCAATAATGGACTACCAGTCTCTTTCTCACAACAGTGGTTTTACGTTAGGAAAAAGCATACACACTCTTTTTATCAGCGCCCTCTTCCTGATTTTGATGTACTTTTGCTGTCACGGACGCCATTTTATTCTACGGTTTTGTTTACATGTGAGGAGATGTCATTGTGAGATTTTTATGTTTTCCCCGTGTTTTCGACTTATTTATTATGCAAAACTGTGATATAAATTGAAAATCATATAGAAGAGGTACCGTGAAGTGTTCTGTAGCAGGCTGTGGCCTATGCCAAAGCAAAAACAGGCCGAATCTAACCATAATCCGCCATGTTTATCAACCGATTTGTTTACTTAGGTATCCAGGAAAAGTACATGCTTATGGCAGTTCTATATGATAGTTCTTCTGAGGTATTTTAGATCAACTGGTTTGTCATCTGTCACTGTCGTCGTGTTATATGGAATGATCATAGAGTAAAGAAGTAACTTTTATGGATGATGGAGAAGAATTTAGTGTTGAAGTTGAGTGACTTACAGAGAGATGGCGTATTGTACTTTAAGAACTATTGTTGTACAAATACGATCTGAATCGACATTGTACTCCAAAACTTGTAGCTATCTCGTTTTATCTTACCTACAATACCCCATGTAAAAAAGGCAATAATATATGTGTGTGACCTGTTTTTGGCAACATCGAAACGTGACGTCATAGCAATGAATGATCGAGGCCGGGGTTCGCCATTTTAGTTTCCAGCTGTACATAGTACATACCACGGAACAGAAAAAATAAGTGGAAGTGTTTAGTAGGCGTGGCACGCGTGCCACAATTATGCGTAGTTACAAAATCAAGCATTGTCATAAAATCTTATTTTATTAAAATTTACAAATAATTTATTAGAGTTTTGTTAGGTTTTAGTTTTAGGCACTTTTTATTACTTATAAATGTCTAGATATTGTATTTATTTATTGATAAGGTATGTTTTAGGCACCAAGTAAACATGATTTGTAGTATCGATCAAATCAACAGCCGACTTGACTACATCACTAAACGAGTAGCGAAGAACATTCGAGAATAGAAACAATCCAAAATCAACTTTATGCTAATCGCATAAGGTCGATTTTGACTAACCGTAGTCAAAATGACAAACAAGAGACATTTTTCCTTATACAAAAAGGTAAATAACTCTAAAACTAATTATCCTATTTACCTAATACAAGCGGTAAAACTAGTTTTAGGCCTAAACATTTCTTTTTGTACTGTTTTTACTACAAAATGACCATAAACAAAAAAGTTCATTTTCAACTTACGTAATAATACGATCTTACCAAATTCCTATAAAAAGAGTTTCTATGCTCTAAATAGACACAAACTAAGATAAACTAACCAATAAGAGTGTAATTAGATCTAAATATCCTAATACTAGGGTTCCGTCGTCGCCTACAATCTGTGGCAAAATATCTATCGATATCGATATAGCAGTTCATTCTGCACCTGGTGCAGCCTTAGACGAGTCGCGACCTATCACGCGAATGTCAATCATACGTTTAACGAAATTTAGTTTATAATTGCGAGCACTGAGAATACCGCCATCTATGGTGAAGTAGCGGAATTGACTCAACATTCAAATGTTTGGTGAGTAGGTCCGCGACCTATCACGCGAATGTCAATCATATGACTAAGGAAATTAAGTTTACAATTATTGCGAGCACTGTGAATACCGCCATCTATGGTCAAATAGCAGAATTGACTCGTCATGTTGCTGTTTGGTGAGTGTAGCTCGTAAATACGTTCTGCTGCTAAAGTAAAATAAATCTTATACAGTAGAATTCAAGGTTTATTTTCTAATCTGTGACGTTGGCTAATTTTGGCTAAACTTTTAACTACCAATGAAACCAATTGTTTCTTTGTAATGCATTATAATAAGATTAAGGGTTTATTTGTGTGACACCGGTGCCCATAGTAATTTTGTTGCATGGCACTTCCACTTGTTTTTTATGTTCCGTGGTACATACATACATACATACATAGTATTCTGTGACTGTAACAAGTCGGTAGGGTTGTCCTTCAAGGTATTTCTCTTATCGATGTTTTCAAATGTAAATATAGTGTTTTTAAACTGTCTTTTTTTATAGTTTTAGGTTACATAAAGAAAGCCGTAAAAAAAAATTGTAGCTGGATACAAAAGGGGTGGAAAATTTAATGACTCGTACGAAAAGTAGTTTCGTTTGCTCTCTTTTTTTGTGAACCGTGTTTTAATCGAACATTTGAATAGAACAACGTTGCGGGACGAAGACGTACCGTACCATCACGAATCTTTTTAGTAAGTATATTCCTTGACCAGTTCCAGCTCGCGTAGATTAATGAACTTTGCCCACTTCATTTCTCGAAAGGCAGATTAAATTTTGCTACTAATTAGTATTTAGATTCAAGTTAATAAATCTGACCCAAAGTAATATTATATTATAAACCATACTTCAAATCCCCTTTAAATGTGTGTTTCCATAAATCCTTTCTTATCAAATTATTTTCTTGCGTTATAAATGTATTTACTTACCTAACGTCAGCTTTCTAGAGTATAAGTTTAGTCTGACAATTCATGTTCTATTTTATACTTATTCATCATGCATGTTTCACCTGCTAGCCCGCTGCAGTTTAGAAAGTAGGTACCTACTTTAGCAGAAACAGACAAAAACCAGATTCCGATGATAAATAAATAGGTAATGCTGATCAATTCACACAGCATTATCTAGCCCCAAGCTAAGCAGAGTTTGTTATGGGTAACTGATTTACATAATATAATACAATACATAGATAGGTATTTTTTATTATACATAGAAAATGACCAGAACACCCTGAACAAACATTTGTCCCGATGAGGGAATCGAACTCGCAACCTTGTGCGCCGCTAGCAGGCCTTCGTCCACCACGCCACAGAGGTCGTCGATGACTGGCAAACATATCGATATTAGCATAGATATTAGGTGCCACTAGATGCCGCTAAGCTATTTTAAAAATATATACCTACACATTTTCAACTACCTCATAATTTCTACCTTAAATCTTGAATTCTATCGAGGTCTCGCACGTGTACCTAGACGACATAGATGCGTGACTCAAAAAACACATTTAAAATTTGACCATAAATATTGCACAATTTCTAAAATAAGGTGGTTCGACGAAGGTAAGCGCGAGATTATTTTTTGTTTATTATTTTTTTCTGCGTTTCAAATGCAATAAAAATAGCTGAAAAGTAATTTGCTGCAAATATTAAACCCATTGCTATGAAATCTCACGAGATCGGTCGCGCGGCCTTGGCTGTGTGCGTGCTTATCTATAATTCATGTTTTTTTTTCTAAATCATTGAATTTCAATAGGTGCTGTAATTTAATTTATCCACAAAATAGAGTTTTGTTATTCTTAAAAACGATTATAATTATACAGTAACTAGACCTAATTCATGAATTCAATTGAATATAAAATATTGTCACAAAAATACTTGCATCGATATTCAACATGGCAGCCTTACGGAACCATTTTTGTTTCGCGTTTTTAGGGTTTCAAAGATCGGTTTTGAAACCCTTATGGTCTCGCTCTGTCCGTCCCCGCTCTTTCTTGAATATCTCAGTAACTACTGCAGCTATTAACTTGAAATTTGAAATAATGATACATTTCGTGCGCCATTACTGATTTTAAGAAAAAAATATATAAATAAATGAAAAATGAAAATTAATATTTTCAGTACAAATTTTGATGTTGAAATTTCAAAAGAGACCTAGGAAGGCAAATGGGGTATCAAATGAAAGGTATCGTTTTGTACATTTCAAAACACTTTTTTAAATTTCTGTAAATTTCATACTTTTTGAAATATTTCAAAAAAAGTCGAAAAATTGACCATACCCCCCCTCTATCTCCGAAGATTGCACACCGATCCACGTACAATGTATTAGGCGTTTGTAGATATCGATCTATATTTTACAGGAAAAATATAGAGAAGTCTGTAATAATAATAGTTTTTGAAAAAAGGTCAAAAAGGGGGAGAATTTTTTTTCAAAAGGGGGGGTACCTACCTATGTGGGGTATCAAATGAAAGGTATCGTTTTGACCATTTCAAAACATTTTTTGGAATTTCTGTAAGTTTCATACTTTTTGAAATATTTCAAAAATAGTCGAAAAATTGACCTTTCCCCCCCCCCCCCTATCTCCGAAGATTGCAGACCGATCCATGTACAATGTATTAGGCGTTTGTAGATATCAATCTATATTTTACAGGAAAAATATAGAGAAGTCTGTAATAATAACAGTTTTTGAAAAATGGTCAAAAAGGGGGGGGAATTTTTTTTCAAAAGGGGGGGTACCTACCTATGTGGGGTATCAAATGAAAGGTATCGTTTTGACCATATCAAAACACTTTTTAAAATTTCTGTGAGTTTCATACTTTTTGAAATATTTCAAAAAAAGACGAAAAATTGACCATTCCCCCCCCCCCCTAGCTCCGAAGATTGCAGACCGATCCATGTATAATGTATTAGGCGTTTGTAGACATCAATCTATATTTTACAGGAAAAATATAGAGAAGTCTGTAATAATAATAGTTTTTGAAAAATGGTCAAAAAAGGGGGGAATTTTTTTTCAAAAGGGGGGGTACCTTTCCATGTGGGGTATCAAATGAAAGGTATCGTTTTGACTATTTCAAAACACTTTTTGAAATTTCTGTAAGTTCTATACTTTTTGAAATATTTCAAAAAAAGTCGAAAAATTGCCCTTTCCCCCCCCCCTATCTCCGAAGATTGCAGACCGATTCATGTACAATATATTAGGCGTTTGTAGATATGGATCTATATTTTACAGGAAAAATATAGAGAAGTCTGTAATAATAATAGTTTTTGAAAAATGGTCAAAAAAGGGGGGAATTTTTTTTCAAAAGGGGTGGTACCTTTCCATGTGGGGTATCAAATGAAAGGTATCGTTTTGACTATTTCAAAACACTTTTTGAAATTTCTGTAAGTTTCATACTTTTTGAAATATTTCAAAAAAAGTCAAAAAATTGCCCTTTCCCCCCCCCCTATCTCCGAAGATTGCAGACCGATTCATGTACAATGTATTAGGCGTTTGTAGATATGGATCTATATTTTACAGGAAAAATATAGAGAAGTCAGTAATAATAATAGTTTTTGAAAAATGGTCAAAAAGGGGGATTTTTTTTTCAGAAGGGGGTACCTACCCATGTGGCATATCAAAATTAAATGAAAGGTATTGTTTTGGCCTTGAAATTTCTGTAAGTTTCATACTTTTTAAAATATTTCAGAAAATTGATTGTACAAATAATTGGCAAATGTTTGAAACCCTCGGCGCGCGAGTTACACTCGCACTTGGCGAATCTTGTTTTTGTAGGAATGCCGTCGTCCGTCGCCGCGCCGCGCCGCGCCGTAGGAAGGATTGCCGTCTCTTACTTACTAAGATGAAAATGAAGAATTTAAGGTTATGTTTTTGTTTTGATTGTGCAAGCGTAATATTTACGTAAAATTATTAATTATTATGATGTTAGTAAGGATTTTATCGTGGAAATAGAGAAGATAAATACGAGATGTCAAAGTTACCGAAATCTACATTAAGTCTTAAACAGGTAACGATGCTTTGTTTTGTGAAAACTATCACCATTGAGAAAGATATTCAACATACAATATCCGTATAAACGTAGTGATTACAATTATCTTGGCAACGTACCTACCTACTATCTTGCCACCGTAAATAATGGAAATCTTTATTTTTTTGTCCTATATAAATTATCAACCTGTTTCAACATATCCTCGATCACAATGTTATTGATGTCAAGTAGGTACCCTGAAAAAATATTAGTTGTTATTTTTCAGTTTATGCTGAGGCAGGAGGTTTTAAAGTTGTACCGAGAAATATTCAGAAGCACAAAACATGTCACAGATGAAGCAACCAAGAAAGAACTAAGGGATTGGGCCAGAAGTGACTTTAAAAAAAATATGCATCAAACAGACGAGACTAAGATTAAAACTTTATTGTATTATGGTCGGAAATCATTGAAAGATCTACAGAGTTCACTTGCTTTGAGCAAATGTTAGCATTTTGAGATGCACATAAAATGCATAACCTTAGGTAAAGAAGGTTGGCAATAATGTTAAACAATGCTGTGTTGACAAATTTATTCACAACTTTATCAAAGATATACCTAGTTAGTTAGTCAGATTATTGTAATAAAACAATTTAGTGATTGAGAGAATAAATGATTTTTATTAAAAAAATTATCTAGGTAGATTTACTGTTTTACCAAATGTAAAAGTGAGCTAATTATGAGGGCACTAAGCTAAGATTTTAATATCTAGTTTAATAAGAATATGTTTGAAATACCTCTTATTAGTGTAACTTATAATTATAATATAATACATAATAAGTTATTAAAATGATGTGACTAATTTTTGTCTGTAGGTCCTAACTTGACCTCTCCAAGCTATTTTCTGCTTAGCAATCTATCTACTCTCTAAGTACACAGCCTTATAAAATAAAAATATCAGTATAGGCCCTGTTACACCAGTGCCCACAAAAATAGTCAAAACAGTAAAGAAGGTTATGAAATCACCATTCTTATTTAATTTTTTTGCCAGCAATGTAATAAGGTTCCTTGCAATATGATGACCATCCATCCCATAACATGGCACTATGTTTAGAAAACCTATCCCCATAGAGAATATGAAAACGTACCGAAGCAATTTTTCAAACTGAGTAGGAGAGAAGAATGATAACAATGCAATTCTAGGAAAGTACTCATCAATAAACACTGTTTTGTACAAATCTTGTGGCCATCCTAAATACAAAACAGGATGGTGGTTTTTTCTCTGAATCACTAGAAGATGAGTATGGTTGTTTAAAGATGGCTTCAAGCAGTGCTTGCCTTTACCACAAGAATAACCTTCTGCCTCTGTGCATTTGGTAAAATCATCACCAACCATATCCCGAGGTCTGAGGCAGGAGAACTGACCAGGCAGTACAGAATCACTGGCCACTTTTGGCTCCATATATTCAAAACAGAAGCTGTAAATGTCATCTTTACGGCAGCATTCCACAACATCATTTTCTTTTATTGTCTCCATCATTATTTCATCATTTTTAGCAACAAATTCTGCACTAGTACAAATTCCAAAGCGCTCATGAGCCAGGTGTAGGCAATCAAGCCAGTCATATGCATTTTTTACTGGACAACCATTGATTGCTGTTACAACATCTCCCCTCTCCAAACCTCTAACTTCGTTCAAAGGGGAGTTGTGAGTAAATTCTGATACCTTTACACCTACTCCCGTTTCATACCCAATATTGAACAGAATTGGAGCAGCAAAGAATAGAAGTAGAGCTACAAAAGCTGTGGCTAAATTATGCCACACTCCAGCACAGTAAATCTTCAGGCGTTTTGTTATCGGCAGATTGTTTAAATGCTCCGTATTCAAGTTCACAAAAGCTACTGGAATTATTGTAAAGACGTAGAATCCTACTGACAGAAGCTGGACATCTTCTTGCACTGCTGCTAGTGCATGACCAAGCTCATGTGTGATTGTGCTGATACAAATTGATAGGAAGTACACCCAAAAATCAGATGTGGGGATGTTGATGCCAGGCAACATTGCCTTTACCTCTGGCACGCTGTTGATCTGGATGCTCTCATAGAAGTGCTCAAATATAATTGACAGCAGAGTCCATATGGAGAATGGAAGAAACAGCCAGATTGTTATCAAATAACCCCAAGTATACCATTTCCTGAGCACAGTTGTAAAGTTCTTGCTCCATCTGAATATTAATCTGTTCAAGGCGTTTGTGGTCCATGAGAAATTAAATATTCCTATCTTCAACCCTGTTCCTTCCAAGAATGCATAGTAGGGATAATGCGCGCAGCTCTGTAACAAATAAAAACATGTTTGCTATATAAATTAAGAACGGTTATTTATTGAGTGGATAGGAAGACTGATTCTACAATCTTTCGCAAAAAATAATATCATACCTTGAAAAACGAATCAAAGAACCATATAATTACGTAGAACACTACAACGAATGAACATAAAACCGTGAAAGACATTGTTGTGATGTTTATGCAGATTTAATCACGGCACGGGTAACTCCGTCTGTTTTCTGCAGGAATTCAATAGAAACATCATTTTTTATGAAAATCTATAGTGAATGATGCAAGTCCACATTTCAGAATCAGATAAATGTTGACTGCTGCAATACTTTAATAACGCCTGAAATTGAGCTTTCAGCATAGAAATTAATATATATTCATTGGCATAGCATAGCACAGCCAGCACAGAGCTAACTAAACTCGGATCAGAATTCAGTCAGATTCAGATAAATTCTGAAAACAGAAAAATGAAAATCCAGAATTCCAGACAAGCTTGAAGCGCCGGCTAACTTGTTTTTTAAATTACGTTTTTGACGTAACAATGACATGACATTGACATTAAATATCGGTAGTACTTTAGTAAGTACTTACGTACGATACACTTCGAGACATAAAGATGGGTTGTTGACCATAGACACCAAGTTGACCATTGAAAGAATTGGCGACCCAGAAAAACCACATGGCAAAGATCTAGGATCCTACGTTCCTACTATAATCTTTGCCACATGGGTTTTGAAAAAAAAAAAATCGCAACTCCGATTTTTTTTTCAGTGGTCCACTTAACTGTACCACCGAAGGTTTTTTTCATTCCGTTGTCGTAAACGGGACCACCAAAAAATATCTCACTTGAGACTGTTTTTTACATAGACATAGAATTTTTTCACTACGTTTTTCATGACAACATGCTAAGCATTCGCACCTAAATTTTTTTTTTGTTGTGTTCATGGTACCTGACTTATTTTTATGTCTTATTTTTATTTCTAAGTCTAATTTATTCCATCAGAGACAAACATCAAAGAAAAAAAATCATTTAATTTATTTAAAAAGACACACAAGAACAAAAGATTTTCAAAAGATTTTTCCAAATATAACAACCTATTCTTCGTATGTAAAAAGACATAATTATATAAAATACTGCTAGCCGATAAGTAATAGAACCGCTCGAACAACTACTGCTGGCTGGGTCACATTGCTTTACTCAAAACGATAAAAATAAAACAAAATGTTTATACACAACAGCTGTAATTTTTAGATATTTTGTTAATTTTGACTGTTTAATTTCAAGATATTTTATTGCGGAATATGCTGTAAGTACAAAGATCTTAAAATAACTAAAGGTATCAATCAAGCATGCTATGCATTTAACTTCTGTAATCTGTTTTGTTTTGTTACTTGTTTAGTAAATAAATAAATAAAATAAATAAATAATGCTGGACAATTCACACAGCATTATCTAGCCCCAAGGTAAGCAGAGCTTGTGTTATGGGTACTAGATAACTGATATACATAATATTATACATTACATAGATAGATATTTTTTATTATACATAGAAAACACCCAGACCAACGGAACAAATTTCTGCAGATCGTACACAAATTTGTTCCGAGGCGGGGATCGAACCCGCAACCTCTTGCGTCGCAGGCAGACTCTCGCCCGCTGCGCCACTGAGGTCGTGAGTAATTGTTTAACTTATTATTTGACTAGGTATTATACAACCCAAAAAGGTATTGAACATTGTAACTTCATTTTCAAATTCAGATTATCGTTGCTTTTGTTTAAATCCATGTTGTGAATCCATGTTTAAGAATTCAATCTAGAATAAGAAACTTAGTTATGTACTTATCTACTTAGCATTTTTCTATAATGTCATGTTTTGATTGTTTTCTGTTTGAATGCCAATAAAATAAACAAAAGAATAGAAACCAATTAAAACTAGTAGATATCTATGATCGAGCTAACTGTAGACTGTTGCAACTTTTACTTCAATAATTTCATTGGTTTTGTAAAAATAGTGAATCTGGAATATTTCCATGGGAAGTTATGTACCTAATTTAGTCTTTTTAAACACTGATCCATAAGGTGCCATATCTAATAGATAAATTAAAATACTAGGCTAATTACTCAAAATTTCTGCACAAAATGCTAATGATAGAAAATATTTTTTTGAGAAATTAATTTCTAAAATCGTACCTACCTATATATATCTTTGTCTGAGATAGATATAGGTAATTTGCGTACCTAGTTGATTTCAAAATATGAAATTACATAAATCCCATCACACTAATATTAAAAATGCTTTAGTTTGGATGGATTGCTGGATGATTGTTACTTCTTCTACGCCACAACTTTTGCGGAGGAGTAGGTAAGTAGATAATCATTATAATATAATACAATAATAAGTAGATTTGGATTTTTACTCTCTCAAAGGGTTAGGACTGTTTGGACTTTTCTACTAGTGTGTGTAAAGCTTAGAGCATTTATTAAAATAAATAACTACCTACATTTATTTATTCATGTTAAGCACAGCCTAGTCAGACGAACTTATATAACTTAAACATAATAGATATTATATCAACATCATTTTAAAGTAAGTACATCTAGAAAATAGAACTTTGTTACTAGTTATTATGTAGATAGAAGATCTCTGTAATTTTGTATAAAATACAAAATACCATGATATAGGTAGTAGGTACTTTTTTTTTTTTTTTTTTTAAATCTTTATTGAATTGAAGAGGGTTTAATCAACATGATTATGCCACCCTCGAAGGTATACATAATTAACTTAGCATCTACGCTTAATTCCTAAATTAACAAATATTAACATCTCTAGGGCTTCCTCTGAGAGCGGGGTAGCCAAAATATTGTTGACTACACCAATAGAACACAAATCAACATCGCGTTTACAACAAAAAGCAAATCTTTCCGCTTCATTCCGAACACACTCCACGATAATATGGTACACGTCTTCTACTACGTCACATTCGGTGCAGTTTGGTGAACTAGTCTTGCGCATAAGAAAACCAAAACGATTGAGAGGGATGTGTCCCGATCGGAGCCTCATCATGGTAACGATGTCGGACCTGGCCATTTTCGAACCATCGAACCAAGGGGCTTTTGGTAGTGTTGCTTGTATGGTCTTATACCAAATACTTTTACTCAACGATCTTTCGTCGAAATACTCACTCCAATTTTCCCTACATCTTTCTTTAATGAGATTAAGTAGATCACTGTGATAGGGTGAAAAGTTCATGTCGATTCCATCTTCGATTGCTTCCCCGGCAAGACGATCAGCCTCCTCGTTACCAGCTAAGCCGATGTGTGACGGAATCCATTGCAGCGTAATTTGTTTGTTTTTACTCGATAGTTTATCGAGAGACGCCAAGACGCTAAACGCTATCGGAGTTCCACGACATGTCGTGGTGCACCGAGCGAGGTGATGTAGGGCGCTTTTGGAGTCGGTCAAGATGACATAAAAGCCGCTTGCCAAGGAATCAATGTAGGAAACCGCTTCCGCTAAAGCAACTAACTCTGTATACATAATAGATATGTTCGAGGTTATCTTAATTTTAACTGACGAGTTCGATTGGGGATCGTAAATGGCCAGTCCCGAGCGGTCGTCTTTTTTGGACCCGTCCGTGTAAATTTTATAACAAGTTGAGTAATTACTAAATAAATAACTGTCACAAATATGTTTCAAAGCATTCGAATTATAGCTGTGTTTAGATTTAGAGATAGTGTCGATATCCGGTTTTATAAAAGAAACGTCCACACTGCTAACCCATTTATTTAATAAAAATACAGCATTTCTAGGACCTGAGTAAATCGGGGTATCTTTATATTGTTCGTGAATCATAATTAGTATTGGTTTTGGCATGCGTCTACAAAGATAACTTTCACTTAGTGTATTCAACTCGCATAATAAGGTTATTATATCATTATTAGACCATGATTTTATACGAAGCCAGTATTTACCGGCCAGATAATATCTTCTAATACTGAGCGGCTGAATGAATAGTTCACATTCCATTACGTGTATAGCTGTACTTCGTATAAATCCCCCTATAACCCGCATGCATTGGTTTTGTGCCCTATCTAACTTACCTAAATGTGTCTTGCAGCTGTTTCCATAGATAAAACTAGCGTAATCTAACCTACTTCTTATAGTAGCTATGTATAAGCGCCTTAAATGACTAGGGTGCATTCCCCACCCAGAGCCAGATAGAACTTTAAATATATTTATAAATTTCGATGCTTTGTCCTTCATCTCATTTATATGCTTAGACCACCGTAATCCTCGATCTATCCAAACACCAAGGTATTTATAATAATCTACCATTTCTAGTTGCGAGTTATTTATAGACAAATTCACAGATTCCCTTAAAAATGTTTTCCTAAATATACAGCACTTGCTTTTGGATGGCGAAACATTCAAACCTATTTTAGAGACGATATCTGATAGTTTATTTAGTGCAATTTGTAGTTTATTTGCCCCTTCGTTTGTGTCACTACAAGTTGTGTAGAGGACGAAGTCATCCGCGTATTGTGATATGTGTACATTGTTTATCTCTTTACAAACAAATAGGGTTGCAATGTTGAAAAGAATTGGTGAAAACGGGTCACCTTGGGAAAGACCCCGGTTTGTATTACGATTAAGACAAAAGAAATCCGAATTAATTTTTAAATGCCTCTCTTTTAAAAAATTCCAAATATATCTACACATTTGAGAGCCAATTCCTAACGTGTCCATAATGCCTAATAAACTTAAAATATCCACATTGTTATATGCGTTATCTATATCTATAAAACAAGCTATTGTCATTTTTCTTTGCAAGAATCCTAATTGTATACGCGTTACTAAACTCGTTAAATTGTCCAAAGTAGAATAACCCTTCCTAAATCCAGTAGTGTTATTAGACAAAATACTATTTCTCTCAATAAACCATTCTAATCTTTTTATTAGAATGTTGTGAAAGATTTTACAGAGACAAGATATCATAGATATAGGACGTAGGGCTGAACTAGATTGGGGATCGCGACAAGGTTTAGGTATTGGAATTATAGTGATCTCCCGCCACTGACCCGGTACAAATCCAGTTTTATAGAACTCATTAAATAGATAAATTAAAATAGTTTTCCCATTATCAGGAAGGTGTGCTAACATTGAGTATGATATATTATCACAACCGGGGGAGGTGTCCTTATGTCGTAGACTACAGTTCAACTCTTGTGTAAGTAAAGGTATTTCTAATTTATTATTACACGAGGTAAAGACAGGAGCGTCAGGACAAACATAATCAGGAGTTAAACTTTTTAGTAACTGATAAGCTTTATCTTTGTCAATAGAATGCCGCGGAGTATTGAACCCTTTAAACCATCTTAATTTTCGCCATAATTCGCCTTGGTGAGTTGAACCGTTTATTGAAGAACAATATTCCTGCCAAGTCCTATCTTTTTCTTTACGTATCAGTTTTTGTGTTTCTTTAACTTTATTCTGCAAGTTAGTCAAATTGTTAGGTGTAGGGTTGCGTCGAAATGTGGATAATGCGAGACGGCGTGCTGCGACTGTTTTAGACAAAGTAACACTCCAATACGGCTTGGGAACAAACTTTTTCTCAGGATTTGAATTAGTTCTAATGTATGGAATGTGGCGGTCAGCGATGGAGTTTATACACTGTACAAAGTTATCATACGACTGCTGCAAATCATTTGTTATTGTGAAATTACAGAACTTATCAATTAGATCATTAGTATAGGAACGCCAATCAGCTTTTTTAAAGTTTCTTTTTGTTACATTAGCCGAGTTAGCCTTAAAATGAGTAAAAATCTTGATAATTACGTGATCACTTCCTAAAGTTTCACTTAAGGTGGACCAATTTAATCTTAGGGAGATATCAGATGTAGCCAGTGACAAATCGGGAGAACTCTTGTACAAAACATTATCTGCTAGTTTAATTCGTGTAGGTTGACCATCATTCAAAGTTATGTAGGGACTGTCAATTAATGCATTAAATATTTGTGTGCCTCTACCATTAGTTTTAAACGACCAGTTGGGATGGTGGCCATTAAAATCACCGAGAATCAAGGAGTTAGAATGTAACAAAGAAAATAATTGATCCCAGTCCTGTTGAGTAGTTCTAACTAACGGGGCGCAGTATATTGAGATTAAATTTTGGATGTGGTTACAATTTTGAAGTTTTATACCTATAATTTCTATTCCGGGGTTACTAGATCTAAGATTCAATATTTGTGATTTAATTGATTTATGTACTAGTATTGCGACTCCGCCCCATCCATCGTCCCTATCTTGTCGATAAATATTATAACTATTTACCTTGATGCTAATCTCAGGCGTTAACCATGTTTCACAAAGGGCAGCAATGTGGATGTTTTCCTGCGATAACAATTGTTCTAAAGCTATTAATTTAGATCTTAAACTTCTAGCATTCCACTGAATAATGTTCACTCTTAATAAACTTTTCCTTGTGTCATCCATCTTGACGTATAAAGTCAAAGATGAACTGCAAAATTGGCCAGTCAGGAAGAAGGTCTACAAGGAAAAATACTACACACTCAGCACAACACTTAAACGCCATTTTCAATTTAGATTGAATAGATGCTCCTTTTACGAATAAAATTTCTTTCAATCTCTGTAATAGATCCTGAACTAGTGAACTTCTTTCAGACTTTTCAGTTTCCTGTAGAATTTCTTTCTTTGTCTCGGTGGGATCAGATGCCGTGTCACTTCCGGGGTCATCAGTCCACCGGAATGGAGTAGCTGACCGTGATTTACGCGCTGGGCGTCTTGTTCTCTTCTGCTCTTCATGGACAACAGCTTTTGTTTTTAAAACCTCAGCATATTTTGACGTGTTCGATGGCATTGGTGTTGCAGTTGGTTGATGAGGACGGAAGCATTCCGGGAATAAGCTAAAATAATCCGTTGACGGTACCTCCTCTTTTGGTATAGTCTTATCTGTTTGCGTAGGTTCCGGGGTTTCGGGGTTAACGTACATTGTTAAAGCTCGTCTATACGTGCAGTTGAATTCAGCCATGATTTCCCGCAGCCGCTTCTCTTTCAAGAAAGCTGGACACTCCTTTTTATTCAGCGACATGTGACGGCCGCCACAATTGACGCATTTATAACGTTCGGTTTCACAATTCTCATGTTCGCCGGTACATTTTGGACAAATTGATTTGTTTGAGGGGCATCTTTTGGTGACGTGACCTAGCCTCCAGCAATTAGCGCATTGAGAGACTGGAAAGACGTACGGTTCCACTCTTATATGTATTCCGTCGACGTTCACGTGGTCTGGAAGTAACGAACCTTTGAAGCATAGTCGGACTGATTCACTTGGTTTCCAACCTTCTTTCTCATCTTATTTACAGCGGCGTTTTAGGCGGTATGCCGATAGAAGCTCAACTTTTCCAGGACAGGATATATTTTTGACAATCTCGCCTTCCTCCATATCCAGGTCTACGTTTTTGATGACACCGAACGAAAGGTTTTTCTCCATAGCTCGATTGATACGCCAGCCTTTATCTAAAAATGCTTGGCAAGTTTCCAACTTAGAAGCGCTTCCTTCACTTATGACATCCACTCGAATCTTGAAAGGGTTTATGAACTTTATATTTTTAATGTCCGGTATGTTATAGGTCTTCAAGGCTTTTGCAAATGAGAACAGCTTTGGCATTTTCTCATTAGATGCAATATAAATCTCTATTAATTCAGTTTTTAATCTCTTCTCTTTAGATTTAGCTGTATTCCAATCATGTTCATTTTCTATTCCTGATGAATCTTCTTCTTTTTGCCTTTTCTTTATCTTCTTCTGATCTTCCTTATCTGTCATTTCAATTAGGTTTTCTTCTTGTAGTTTTGGTTCCACGCTAGGTGATACTACTTCATTATTCAACGAAATATTTTGTTGTTGGAGTTTCGGTTCTACATAAGGTGTTATTTCATCATTATCCAACGAGCTGTCGCTAGGTAGTAGTGCGAAACTGTTGTGGTACTGAATAGCATTATTATCTGCGTCCATTGTTAGGCAATTAATCGCAGCGCATCGTTATCAGTGCACCCGGCGGCCAGGCAGGTATCCCCGGCACACACAGGCGCAACGCGCGAACAATAGAATCCGAGCGGTCGGCGATAACAATTAACTGCTACGACGGAATACGAACACCTCGATCGAGTGCCGAGACGAGACTGTAGTAGGTACTTAATGTAGGTATAAGTCCTACTTTTAAGAACTATTGCCATTCATTATTTGACAGGGTGCAGGAATACATACAAAACTCTGTATTATTTTTTGTTAAGCAATGAAATACTGAATACTCTAACTAAGGTGTCAAGTATACCAATCTGGCAATTTCGAATGGGATTCTTTTTTCCTTAGATGAATTTTATACCCTTCTTCCTCTAAGCTTTTTTTGGCAATTTGTCCAAAATTATTTGACTTTGACATATTTGAAACTTGGAACTTTGAAGTTGATTGATTTCATTTCGACGTCCTTTCAAAATATCGAGCGACAAATTTCGCGAAGTGCTGCCAACAAGGTTTGAATTGAAGCCAGATGTAACATTATTGTTAAGTTTTTCTAAAACAATATTGAAGCGTACGTACCTAATGTTAAAATTGCTTTTTCCAGTTGTTTATGTGAAAATAAATAGTTATAATTGACAGGCAAGTGAATGGATCACCTGTCTGTTACCATCTAGGAGTGTGTCGTTATTTCACTTGATAGTTATATAAACGGATTATGGAATTCCGTTTATAGAGACCTATTTTTTAACGATCGCGATCGCGACAGTAAGTGAATCGTGGATGCGTTAAGTTTGTTTAGCTGTGTGAATAGTGAATACGCGAGTGTTATAACACTTTTCATCGTTGTTGATTTGTTTTGCTTTTAAAACTCCCTTGGAGCCAAGTTGTAATGCTGATTCATTAGAAACCCCTTGTTATGCGTCTACCTCCCTTGGATTTGGACATATGGCGTGATGGGTTTATTTTCTTGCTTATCATGTATCAATATTGAATCCACCGTGCTCATTGAAATATTATCCTTTCATGCCTACTCGACTGCTTAGAAAGACCTCATTTAATCATTTTACTACGCAACAACCAGCGAACAGTGTTTACAAACGTTTGTAAGCACTGTTGTGTAAATGAATTCCCATGGCCGCAGACAGATGGAAGCCGCGCGGAAGAGGAGATTATTTTGATTTCTCTTCAGAATATTGTCAACTGCCTTCCTTATTTTTAGACTATGAAAATATATATGTATTACCTACTCACTAGTCTGTGTGTTCTGAATTAGTTGTAATCAAGGATCCTGGTACCTACTTTCCCCGCTTTGTTTGAAGTATCCATGTGAAGTATTACACTCTCATGAGGGTACTCACTAGTCTGTAAGTTTTATCTTCTATCTATAAGAATCGCAAAATGTGTTGGTAAGCGCATAACTCAACAACGCCTGGACCAATTTGGCCAAATCTTTTTTTAAAATGTTCGTTGAAGGTTAAGGATGGTTTTTACGGCGAGAAAAATTAGAATTATTGCTGGAAAAACCCTAAAAATAGCCCTTCTTTTTCCCATACAAATGATTTGTAACTAAAACGTAGTCAATTTGAGCTTTATTGCTAAAATAACTACCCGTGCGAAGCCGGGGCGGACCGCTAGTATTATTTATTTTTATATTCATTAATTTTTGTACCTCAGGTACTCATAAGTTACAAATATTATATCCTTTAACTATTTTTGTATCCTAAATTTACAATGTAAACGTTAGTTTAGTCGATCCATCATTTACACACGCTGTGACCCACTTCTATCAGAACTAATCAGAAGAACACTAGACCATTAGAACACTTTGTTATGTATGTATATTTGGTATGTAATATTTAATGTGATGTGATTTTTCTGTTGGAAGTCCTAAATAAATAAATAAATTGTTTTTGTCAGGAAGTTTATACACTAAATAAACTCTATTCTTGGCGGTTTTTAACTTTAGCTTAACGTTAAAGCGCTTAGATCTTCTTGAAATTCTCAACGTCTTCGTTGTTTACAATTTTTAAAGATAGATAGTTATTTCAACGGTTATAGTTGCCCATATTAAACATACGATTTTTGTACATAAAATATACTTAAATAGGATTGATATGATATATTTAATTATTGATATGGATTAGTTGAGCAACTTGTAGATTATTTACAACAGTCTGCAGTTAGCTCAATTGTTTCTATTGTAAATACTAGTTTTAATCTAATTCTATTATTGATTGTAATTTTCTTTCTTAAATAGATAACTATAATCTGAACAAAGATAGGTATACCTAATAATAATTTATGAATATATATTAAGAATAGAAAAAACCCCGTTTTTCAAAGTCGATTAAAAGTTCATTACGATTTTGTGTGGTATCAAAATTAATTATGGTGACTTTGATTGTCACTGGATTTGTTAAAAAGAAAATAAACGAATGGACGGACTTAACGTGTGCACCTGCACGTCTTCGTCTTCATTCACTAATCACTTTAACTTTTGTTGCATATTTTACGATCATCCACGAGAACATATTGAAAAAGTTCATTCATACATAACATACCTACATACACTTTATAAAAATATTTATTCCCCTTTGCAGTTTTTCACACCTAGACATAAAAGATAAGCTATGGGGAGCTTATTAAGGCTAGAGCAAGCTTCTATTGATGGAAATTGTGACCATTTTCCCGGTGTTTAGTTGGAAGCAGCACGCGCGAATTTTTTTTCATCAGTGTTTGCTGTAAGCTGTACCGACTGCGTTGTGTTGTGATTGTGAACTCGAGTTTCTATCACAATTCCACCAAATTCCAGCTTTGCATTGATTGTTGTGTTACTTTACACAGATTTTAACATGTGAGTGATGAGTTGTACGGAAAATGAAAGTGGTAACCCATTTCTCTTGCTCTTCCCAGCCATCGTAGGCTGTCTGACATTGTTCCTAGCCCGTCGGTGGGCTAGTACCCAAGTTAGCACAACTTCGTCTACAGCTATCTCTAGGCGGCGAAAGATTATCAAGGACCCGAATACTAAGCGGCCCCATCTGGCGGCAATCTGTAAAATGATGGCGGGAGCTAAGAAGACCGCAGGAGTCAGTAAAAAGGTGCGTTTGTTTATCGTTTTGTCACAGCTGCTGCGCGTTTTCCAACCGAAGTTTCATATATCTTGCCATTACCAAGGAATTCTGGCCTCTGTAGGGATTCTATTGTTAAGGTTTAGATACGGTACCTACCTTCGTTTCATTTATTTCAACCATAGAGACACCAGGGATCACTTAGGTCCATATTATAACAGCTTGCTCAGTCATCAATCTGTACTTAAGTAACGCTTCTCTATGGCATAAACATTACTCAAGCATAGATCTTTGACTGAACAAGCTTTCATCACGGGCCTTAGTTTAGTCAAAGAATGTTCTGAAAATGGATTATACCTACATAAACAAATTATAATGAAGAAAAAACCATAATCGACAAACATTATATCTCAGGTTTCCCTACCAGAAGAAGAGATGAATGGCAAGCGAGCGGCCCGCACTACTCGCCTACCGTCCACCAATCCCCCAGCCAATGATGTGAAGATCTCCGATGGGCCGGTCCCACCGAAGCATGTTCCATTCCCATTGATACCACAAGATGGGACTCTGCTCTTTGAGGCCATGACATTTATGTTCACATTGGTGACTACGGGATTGCAGTTTCTTAATTTGTACAGGACAAACTGGTGGCTGCATAACTCTTATACCACAGAGGCAATGGTGGGTGTTTAATGGTTTTCTGTAACATTGTCATATTTTGGTAATCTGTTACTTTTAAGAACCTATTGAATAATCATGTCCCTCTGGCAAATTTATATTGTATTTGAAGGTACTATATGAGATTACTCAGTCCTGACCAGAGTGACCAGCCTAAGTTATCCTTCCCTTATTTCCTCAATGTCTAGTATTTATGATCGACCTTATTTCCTCCTAATGCACTTATAACAGACTTTACCGTGATTTGAATGAATTAAATAAATAAAAATGCATGCACTATGATCATGAAATAGATAAATAAAGTTAGAAAGCTATTCGAGTCCTGTCCATAAGAGCTTCTATATGACGACCTCTATGGTGCGGTGGGCGAAGGTCTGCCTGCGACGCAGGAGGTTGCGGGTTCGATTCTCGCCTCGGGACAAATGTGTGTACAATCTGCAGACATTTGTTCAGGGTGTTCTGGTCGTTTTCTATGTATAATAATAAATATCTATCTATGTATAATATTATATTATGTATATCAGTTAACTAGTACCCATAACACAAGCTCTGCTTAGCTTGGGGCTAGATAATCCTGTGTGAATTGTCCAGCATTATTCATTTATATTTATTCTAGCGTTTACAACAATGATAGTTTACTAGTTCTATTGTATCAGATCCTTGTCATTTTCAGAGCTTCTACCTAATAGATGTGCATCTGGTTACCTTCATAATAACGCTCATCAGCCGGCGCTTCATACTGTGCGCGGCGGTGGAGCTGTTAAAGGCGACCCTCGCGCCCAAACTGATACCCCATGCTATTGCTGCATGCAGGTAAGGTTTTAATTCACCGGAACAATAATTTATTCTATGACTAACTACTTCAGACACAGCAGAAATGTCTGCGCGCGCGAATTAAGTTTTTTGACGGATTATTCGTGAATGAATCGAGCCCTCCAACCAACCTCCCTTGGATGTCCAAACTGCGATATCAATCCACCTGCCAAGGGTAGTGAGGCAAGACCCCCCCGGTGCTCTTAACATTTTTCTGTATTAAATGAATATATAATAAAAAATGTGAGTTTTTGAACCTTCTCTCTGCATAATTCTTGTTGAGCCTTGATGATGATGATAAAGGGCCAATGCTAAATTAATTTCTATGACCTTCATGGCTCAATGTCAAAACAATATTTGATACCATATTTAAACCACTCCAATATCAACAAATATTAACGTTTTTAAACTTTCGCGATTTGATAACATATTTAAGATTATTTTTCGGGTTTTTTTTTTTTTTTTGAGTCGCCCCGTGACCACGATCGCTGAAACGCGGTTGAAACGTTGGGGAAAAGAAAGCAAAAGGTACGCGATAAATACCCGATAAATAATCTTAAATATTAACGTACCAAATTTCCGTTATTAATAAATAATCAATATGTTTATTTTCAGGTTAATAGTATTGGGCGTGCTATTCAGTGTGCTGATGTTCTGCCTATATTCCATGATGTTTAAATACAGCATAATCAAGATACTATCGTTAATCTATCCGTAAGTTACTATGTCATCATCATCATCATCATCAACCTATACCAGTCCACTGCTGGACATAGGCCTCCCCTAATGAGCGCCATAGCGCCCTGTCTTCAGCTTGCCGCATCCAGCATCTGCCAGCAGTCTTTCGCAAATCGTCATCCCACCTGGTCGGAGGGCGTCCTACACTACGTTTTCCGAGTCGCTATGAGCTATCGAGTTACTATGTACTGTACTTTAATTAAGTAAGCTGTTTTATTTGAAGGGAAAATAAGCTGTTGCATGAGAAGGCGAAAGTTTAGATGCCTATAACTACAACATGACAAATTAGTTTATAGAAGTGGCAAGCGCACCGGCCACCGCGACAAAATTTTGTCGTGTAGTTGTTTGTTTCATACTTGCATGAAAAAGAGCTAAAAATGTGAACATATTTTTGTCTCAACGCGTATCCTATTGCTTGATATGATAACTTATCACGTCGTGACAAAATTTGTCAACTGTTTTGTCTCAATGATGATGATGTACCTAACCTACCTAACTCAATACATAAACGAGTACTTAAAATAATATTACTTAACTCTGTATAGGTAATTAATAAAGCAACATCACTTCAAATGTCGTTGCCTCGTCGACCATCGAAAAAGTTTTTTTTTTAAATTAATTATTTAATTAAATATATGTTACAAAAAGATCTTATAATAACAACACATATTAAACCACAGAGGTTTGTAAGTGAGTGTTATTTACGAGTCAGCCGAGTAACTATCACATTTATGTTGAGGGTTAAAAAGGCCACCATACCATACTTCCACTTGATTTATCTACCCCTCACTTATTTTTCGTGCTAATATAAAACTAATGCCGAATGGATGCCGGGGTAAAAAGGCACAGCCTCGAGGGCTGGATAGAGATTCCAACAAATGCACGACATAACTCTCGGCAAGCAGTCCTTGCGGTGCAAATCGTAGCCCAGCTGGAATAATGCGACTAACTCCATATTTGTAGCTTGTCTAATGACTGAATGTTGGAGTTATTATTAAATATGGCAATGTGTGGAACTACATGAGCGTAGCTAGGGGTATAAACAAATAAAATTTATCACGGAAAACGCGTGTAATACATACCTGGTGTAGGTATGTTTATTTCATTCTAGTTATAATTTTTTGTCGACTGACTGATGCTCGCGGCTTTACACGTGCTATTCAAGTAGGTACCTATACTGCGATTAAAAAACCTGGGTATTTTGTATACAGTGGGTTTGTAACCCCATTGTATACAAAAAATACCCAGCTTTTTTCCCCAAGAAATTTTGATGGAAATTACCCATTAACGACATCGGTATCATTAAAGCAAAACACAAAAGCTGGAAACAATTTTTGGTTTTGAAACCTTTCAATTCATAATTTAATCGATGTCTCGTTCGTTTTCAAACAATTTTTCTTATGCTTAAATTAAAAGGTTATAACGGAACAACTTTATTTCGCAACACTAAACTTTTTTCTCTTTGAATCAGCATTTTCTACGGGATTTGCTCGACCTCTGTCATAATAAACGTACAGACCTGGGGTTGCGCTCAAATTATCGCTAATTTTGTTTTCTTTATAGTGTCATGGTGAAAGAAGTCTAGGTTTTTCGAGTACTACAAAGTTAGCACAGGTTATTCGAAGTTGCAAACTTGCTCTTACACTATTGGATACTATGCTATCATAAGTGTCCCAAAAAATCAAGAAACGTGTAATTGATTGCTACCTGGTCTATATGTCCGTCCCTGGATTACCTACCTGCCAAATATCGGCAACAGATAAAATTACATAATGTTTACCGACTACATGGAGGTTCTATATTCTGTTGTATGTATTTTTTCTGTATGTTTATCGATTTCTCCATCAATTATGGACACACTTTAAAAAATCTTTCGTTGTTTTATAGAGTGATCTCAAATTGGACCACTGAAAATTGTTTCTGAGGGATTAGTATTTATCCCGTGAAGATTAACACTGTGGCACTATTAACCAAAAACATGTCATCCTTTTGACAACAAGCGATATCTCTGTTCTGTTATAATTTCAGCGCAGTCATATACCTGTGCCTATTTGGCTTCACGCCGAGTCCATTCATGGAGCTGAACACGTCGCCAGCTCCGCTGCACTGCTGCTCCTCAGACCCTGGGCAGATCAGACACGAGGTAGGTACACTTATTTACAAAGAAATTTATATTCAAGATTACGTTTATTTAAGTACTTTTAATTCGTAAAATATTTTTAAAACTATCATGGTTATTAACATTAAAGGCATTAACCACTATACTTACATTAAATTGGAAAACAAAAAATCGAATCATGGTAAATATCCCGTCATAAATGACTTTAACGTAAAATATATTAGGTAGGTAATTTTAATGTCATCAATAACGCCACCAATTACGTCAGCTTTAATTTATACCGATTCTATCCGTCCAAAGGTTGTCTGTAAGAAATTGCTGTTAGCGATCATGCCGCCGGTGTTTAATCATCAGCGTATATTTGTCCACTGCTGGACATCATAGGCCTCCCCGAATAAGAACCATAGCGCCCTGTCTTCAGCTTGCCGCATCCAGCATCTGCCAGCAGTCTTTCGCATCTTCAAGCAGTCCTTCGCCGATTGTTTATTTATACCTACAATTCTACAGGGTGGGTTTTTCAGATTTGTCAAAAATGACGGACAATTTAAAATGACGTTTCATATTTTTCTCTATCTTTAACAAAGCCATTCTACAGGGTGGGTTTTTCAGATTTGTCAAAAATGACGGGCAATTTAAAATGACGTTTCATATTTTTCTCTCTTTAACAAAGCCATTCTACAGGGTGGGTTTTTCAGATTTGTCAAAAATGACGGACAATTTAAAATGACGTTTCATATTTTTCTCTATCTTTAACAAAGCCTTTGGAAATCCCCTTTCCAAAAAATCGAAAAAGCGGAGATCATGACGATTTTTTTTAAATTTAAATTAGGTACTTGTTTCATATTCACAAAATCATTCATCATCATTATAATCATCATCAGCCTAAGTTAGTCCACCGTCTAGCTAGCAAGCTATGTCCAGATAGCTTTCACAACCTAAAAACAAATTGAGAGGGGGGATCAAGGATGTACGACTCTTCCAGGCAAACTCTTTAAAAAGACTTTAGTTTAACAAGAGCATACCCACTTGTGGAAAGCAAACTTTCAAATAATAATAATAATACTGGACAATTCACACAGCAATTATCTAGCCCCAAGCATAATTGGCACTAGATAACTGATATACATAATATAATACGACACATAGATATTTTTTTATTACTACTACATAGAAAACGACCAGAACACCCTGAACAAGTATCTGCAGATCGTACAAATATTTGTCCCGAGGCGGGCATCGAACTGTCAACCTCCTGCAACGCAGGCGGATCTCGCCCACCGCGCCAGAGAGGTCTTCAAATGCAACGGCTGCCAATTAGCGAGGAAGATATTCTTGACACTTCAACAATCTTTATTGTTCATTTTTGATCTAGTGTCACATGTTTTGTTTTGGGGATTGCAGTTATTTGGCAGGCGCTCCTGTCGTAAAAACTAACATACCTAGGTATACAGCCGAACATAGAACCCCATCCTATTTTAGTCCGCTTAAATAAATAATAATTCGAAGTTAAATTAGTACTAGCTTTTTTGCTACAAGAGTTAAAATACTTGATGACGACCGATGTGGCGCGGTGGGCGAAGGTCTGCCTGCGACGCGGAAGGTTGCGGGTTCGATTCCCGCCTCGGGACAAATGTGTGTACGATGTACAGACATTTGTTCAGGGTGTTCTGGTCGTTTTCTATATAAAATAAAAAATTCTATCTATGTATTGTATTATATTATGTTTATCAGTTATCTAGTACCTATAACACAAGCTCTGCTTAGCTTGGGGCTAGATAATGCTGTGTAAATTGTTCAGCATTATTTATTTATTTATTTTATTTATTTACTTTTTCAGGTTGACACTCTGCGAGAGGATTTTAACATGAGAATCAAGAAAATCGTGTTCAACTCAGTGTGTGAAGCGTACTACTCTAGTTTTATACCGTGCTGTTTCGCTCAGGTGAGAATTTCATTGGCTAAACTAAATAAACAACGTTTGTAAACAAGCCCCACACTTGACCTAAAAATAACTTTCTTATTGTTGATTTTGGGACAGAATTTGCTACATAGTGCAAATTCAATTTTTCTCAATTTGTGCTCTTTACTACAATAAAAAAAAATGCTCGACGATCCACTCAGCATTATCTAGCCCCAAGCTAAGCAAAGCTTCTGTTATGGGTACTAGATAACTGATAATACATAATATTAGGTCCTTACATATGAAATTGGCGTTTTGTATGGGAGGAACAAAAAGTCGAATATTTTTTAATATAATATATTTAATTAATCAAAGTATTGTTACGCCGGTGGATTTAACCATAAACTTCAGACGGGAATTTCAGTGCTTTAGAAGCGTTTTCAGCAGGCTGAAAAGTCATTTCGGACCGTTTCAGGAGTAGCTCTATCACATACTGGAAAATCGAAAATTCACCCATGTTGCCGTCGTTTTCAGGCGCCTGAAACATGTTTTCAGTCCGTTTCAGGCCACCCTCTATCCGATGACGCAATAACCTGAAAACCCGTTTTCAGGCGTTTTCAGGACCACTTATGGGCCTTTGAAGAACTTTTCAGTATATGGCGAAATTTGCAATAGGAGTGAAAGAGAGCAACTATTAGAAAGATATAGCCATACTCAGAACATTTGAGATGTCGTCAGTGACAAGGACAGCACCATTAGAAAGAGATAGCTATACTCGGAACATTCGAGACGTCATCAGTGACAAGGACAGCACCATTAGAAAGAGATAGCTATACTCGGAACATTCGGGAAAGTTCGTGATGGGTCCTTTGGAAACAGTAATGGACGAGAACGTTCGAGAAAGTTCTTCGGAGTATAAAAGGCAGCTGACTGCCGCGACAGAGTTGAGTTTTAACCGTGATACAGTTCAGTTCGAAGTGCGATATAGTGAGTTGTGTTTTAACCGCGTTACAGTGAGTTGTGTAGTGAGTGTGATACAGTGCGTTCAAAGTGATACTCGGAAGAAGGATTGTATAAGTGCTTAGTGTGATTAGTGTAACTAGTGGATTTTTCAAGTACAGTTTGTGTTAATTCTGTGTTAAATTTGAAGTAAAGTGTTTGTGTTAATTAGTGGATTAATTAGTGCATTTTTCTATTAAACCCGAACCCCACGCTCGTAACATTTGGTGTCAGAAGTGGGATAGAAAAATGCCATTAACGCCACGAGAAACCGAGCCGAAGGGAGTGACGACGCGAAGCCGGACATCTGGAGACTCGACGACGCCTGGTACATCGGATTCACCGGCTCCAACAGCACAAGGAGTAGACCTCAATGCCATCTTACTTCTCCTGAAGGAACAGGCGATAAAACAGGAGGAACAGGCGAGAAAACTGGAGGAACAGCTTCGGGAACAGAAGGAACACCAGGTGGAACAGGCGAAAAAACAGGATGAACAGGCGAAAAAACAGGACGAACAGGCGAAACAACAGGCGAAAAAACAGGATGAACAGGCGAGAAAACTGGAGGAACAGCTTCTGGAACAGAAGAAACACCAGGAGGTACAGTCGATAATCCTCCGTGAGGTACACGAGTCTACGACTGAATGGAAGAAAGAAATGTTTGAGGTTCAGGAAAAACTGGCCAACATGGATATAAAACTGGAAAGTCGAATCCATGAGGTTAACAACAAGGTGGAAACTGTCATGGCGAATGTTGAAAACCGCCTTCAAAAATTAGAAGTTAAAGTGGCTAGTGGTACTACAAGTACCTGTGTACCTGACACATTGGTGGCAGCAGGCGGTAGATTCAAGGTACCACCTTTCGATGGCAGCTCATCGTGGACCGCCTATAAGCTACAGTTCGAGTCTGTTTCTAAGGCTAATGGCTGGAGTAAGGAGCAAGCCAGGACAGCACTAACATTGGCGCTACGTGACGAGGCCCTTACCATACTCGAAGCTCTGAGAAACGACCTGACGTACGACCGCCTTCTGGAAGCCTTAGAAACCCGATACGGTGACAGTCACCTGGAGCACGTGTACCGAGCTCAGTTAAAGGACAGGACGCAAGGACGTAACGAGTCCTTGCAACAGTGGGCCCTGGAAATCGAAAAGTTGGTCAGAAAGGCTTATCAACGTACATCAGCACCCTTCGTAGACTTTTTGCTGGTACAGGCCTTCATCGATGGGATCCGGGATATGGAAGTGAGGGCAGCTGTGCGTTTGGGACATCATGGAAGCCTGAAAGATGCAGTAGCTCACGCCCTCGAGGTAGAAGCTGTACGGCAGGACTCATCTAGGCCTTTCAGGGTACGAGAAGGGTCGACTCCTAAACCGGTAGCTCCCCGCCGCGAATTCGGGCCACGTTGTTACCGATGTGGAGAACGTGGACACATACAGTTAAGCTGCCCGGAAAGGAATAAGAGGGACCCATCAGCTCCAATAGCGAGGGTTATAGGCTCCGGGAGGTCAGAGCCACAACATGGAAGACAACATGGAAACGCTGACGCTCTATCACGAAGACCTTGCGTGGATGACTGTAAGAATTGCTTAAAACAAGAAGAAAAGGAATGTGTGCGAATGTTAAGAACGGATACCGTTAGCGATGATCGGAAGTCTTATCAAGTCGGTTATGAGGAAGGTTCATTGGTGTGGCTACATAACCCTATGCGACGAATAGGAAAGTCTCCGAAACTGTCTCCAAGTTGGGAAGGACCTTATAAGGTAGTCACTAAAATAAACGACGTCACGTATCGAATTCAGCGGAATCCTCGTAGTCCCAGCAAGATTGTTCATGTAGACCGGCTGGCCAGATACCACGGAAATAATGATGCTCGGGACGAGCATGTCTAAGGAGGGGGTAGTGTTACGCCGGTGGATTTAACCATAAACTTCAGACGGGAATTTCAGTGCTTTAGAAGCGTTTTCAGCAGGCTGAAAAGTCATTTCGGACCGTTTCAGGAGTAGCTCTATCACATACTGGAAAATCGAAAATTCACCCATGTTGCCGTCGTTTTCAGGCGCCTGAAACATGTTTTCAGTCCGTTTCAGGCCACCCTCTATCCGATGACGCAATAACCTGAAAACCCGTTTTCAGGCGTTTTCAGGACCACTTATGGGCCTTTGAAGAACTTTTCAGTATATGGCGAAATTTGCAATAGGAGTGAAAGAGAGCAACTATTAGAAAGATATAGCCATACTCAGAACATTCGAGATGTCGTCAGTGACAAGGACAGCACCATTAGAAAGAGATAGCTATACTCGGAACATTCGAGACGTCATCAGTGACAAGGACAGCACCATTAGAAAGAGATAGCTATACTCGGAACATTCGGGAAAGTTCGTGATGGGTCCTTTGGAAACAGTAATGGACGAGAACGTTCGAGAAAGTTCTTCGGAGTATAAAAGGCAGCTGACTGCCGCGACAGAGTTGAGTTTTAACCGTGATACAGTTCAGTTCGAAGTGCGATATAGTGAGTTGTGTTTTAACCGCGTTACAGTGAGTTGTGTAGTGAGTGTGATACAGTGCGTTCAAAGTGATACTCGGAAGAAGGATTGTATAAGTGCTTAGTGTGATTAGTGTAACTAGTGGATTTTTCAAGTACAGTTTGTGTTAATTCTGTGTTAAATTTGAAGTAAAGTGTTTGTGTTAATTAGTGGATTAATTAGTGCATTTTTCTATTAAACCCGAACCCCACGCTCGTAACAGTATGAACCATTATTTTCTATGCACTTTTGCCATCTTATAGGTAGTTCATTGATCCCTTTACTAAAAAAACCAGTCGGACGGGAATCAATAAAATCTTTGAAGGCGATTTGGACTGCCCCATCGGAGTTGAATTTTTTCCCTTGCAAGAAGTTATCCAAATTTCGAAAAAAATGGTAATCTGTTGGAGCAAGGTCCGGGGAGTACGGAGGATGTCTTAGACTTTCCAATTGAAGCTCTTCTAATTTAGTAGCCGTCTGTTGCGCAGTGTGTGGTCTAGCGTTGTCGTGAAGCAGCAGTGGCGTGGAGCGATTGACCAGCCTAGGTTGTTTAGCCGCTAGCTTTTCCATCATGGTTTGCAATTGCTGACAATAGACATCAGCCGTAATAGTCTGGCCAGATTTGAGAAAACTGTAATGAACAATACCGGCACTAGTCCACCAAACGCTTACAAGTAACTTTTTTGGGGTTAATTTTCGCTTGGGGCAGGATTTGGCTGGCTGGCCAGGATCCAACCATTGCGCTGAGCGCTTCCGATTATCGTAAAGAACCCATTTTTCATCACAGGTAATGATTCGGTTTAAAATACCTTCATTATTGTGCCGGTTTAGTAATGTAACGCAGCAGTCGACGCGCGTTTGCCGGTTTGCTTCAGTCAATTCGTTTTCCATTTTGTAAAATGAGTGACGCAAACAGAAAAAAACAGAAGAAAAAAAACAAATGAATGACGATCATCGAAGCACAAATACATGAGTCTATAGCTGTACAAATTTGAATTTGGAATTCCTTACCAAAGAGGAGAAATTTGTGATTAAAGTGGCCAGTACGAAAAACGCCAATTTCATATGTAAGGACCTAATATAATACAATACATACATAGATATTTTTTATTATACATAGAAAACGACCAGAACACCCTGAACAAATGCCTGCAGATCGTACAAACATTTGTTCCGAGGCGGGAATCGAACCCCCAACCTCCTGCGTCGCAGGCAAACCTTCGCCCACAGCGCCACAGAGGGCGTCACAATATGTACTTAACTCTGACTATATTTATTCGAACATCACGCTATAAAGCGAATTTAGTTTTGTTAGTTTTAGTTGCTACGAACCTTATTATATTTATATGTGCTGCTTGTTTTATGTGATCCAGATAAAATCTCAACCTCTCTACCTGCATTATTAACCTCTAAAAATGTCAACCTCTCTACCTGCATTATTAACCTCTAAAATCTCAACCTCTCTACCTGCATTATTAACCTCTAAAATGTCAACCTCTCTACCTGCATTATTAACCTCTAAAATCTCAACCTCTCTACCTGCATTATTAACCTCTAAAATCTCAACCTCTCTACCTGCATTATTAACCTCTAAAAATGTCAACCTCTCTACCTGCATTATTAACCTCTAAAATCTCAACCTCTCTACCTGCATTATTAACCTCTAAAATCTCAACCTCTCTACCTGCATTATTAACCTCTAAAATCTCAACCTCTCTACCTGCATTATTAACCTCTAAAATCTCAACCTCTCTACCTGCATTATTAACCTCTAAAATCTCAACCTCTGTACCTGCATTATTAACCTCTACAATCGTACAATATTGTCCCCAGTCCTACATATTCTACGACGTATACGCAGCGTCGCAACAGACCGCGTTCGTATGGGGCGGCGTGTTTGGCCGCTACGCCAGCCAGCTTCTACCTGCGGCCATATGTGACACGCCACATCGCGCCGCCAAGCATCTCTCTACCTGGCACAAACTGGCGTCTGCAGAAGGAGGTAAATAGTACTGCTAGGTACTACTACAGACCCTGTAGTTGTACCTAGAAGAATCAGCCGCAATGCCAGCCGCTTCTACCTGCTGCCATATTATGTGAGACGCCACATCGCGCCGCCAAGCATCTCTCTACCTGGCACAAACTGGCGTCTGCAGAAGGAGGTAAATAGTACTGCTAGGTACTACTACAGACCCTGTAGTTGTACCTAGAAGAATCAGCCGCAATGCCAGCCGCTTCTACCTGCTGCCATATTATGTGAGACGCCACATCGCGCCGCCAAGCATCTCTCTACCTGGCACAAACTGGCGTCTGCAGGAGGTAAATAGTACTGCTAGGTACTACTACAGAGTCTGTAGAGTCTGTAGTAGTACCTAGTACTATTTACCTGTAGAAGTATCAGCAGCTTCTGTTCTGCTGGCTGGAATAGCAACAATCATAATTTAAATACTAGAAACAAGAATAAACTTGCTGTCAACTAGGCTACACAAGATTAATGTATCTTTTAGAGGGCAATGTATACGCTTCTACAACAAAACTTCAAGTGAGTTGCAAAAATTATCAATTAACAAATTCAAACAAATTGTGACAAACGTGTCCTTTGTAAAAAGGCTTACTACAACATACCAGATTATCTAGACGATAAAAAAAACGTTAGACAACTTTTGCTCTAACTCGAAAACTAACATTCTAACAAGGTAAAGGTTTCTTGTTCACTTCTTTACTTTACCTTAAAAAGATTGAAGTGAACAAAAAATCAAAGTGATCACTTTATTGCCTAGTTTTACTTATATAATTTGTGACGTGTGAAGGTCAATAAAGCAATGGAAAAAAGCACTTTAATGTTTGAAGGCACCTTTGTTCAATCAGCCAGGAATTTGCACTGATGCCCTCCCTGTCTAGTTCAGAGGATTAGGTTAGATTCTAGAGGCAGGGTTGCTGCTTTTGCCCATAGATGTTTTGATATTTATATGTATAATATATAATTTAAGATGCATACATGACCACCCCAATACCATTCGCAGGTTACTTATTTCATTGTTAATTTGGTGTCTTCTTATTTACTCCAAAGATGGTTTGTTTTGTAGGTACTAAATTGTATTTTGTTTCTCTATCCCAGAAGATCTACAAAACTACCCGTTGTGGTCCAGCTCAGTGCTCTACGGGCTGGGCGCGCGCGTGCGCTGTGACGGAGCGCTGTACACGTCGCGCGCGCACGCCGTCGCAGCACATCCTGCCAGCAAAGCGCACCATAGGTTCTATGTAAGTTTACTTAGTTATAAATCTATTGCATAGATAATAATATAATAAGCCAGTTGTGGTTTCCCTGCTTTTGGTGTTGTATTTGTTTTATATTTGCTGGTCTCGCTCTGTCCGTTCCCGTTCTTTCATGAATATCTCGGTAACTACTGCAGCTATTAACTTGAAATTTTAAACAGTAATACATTTCGTGCGCCGTGTGCGCGTTGAAATTTAAAAATAGATGTATGGCGGCAAATGGGTTACAATGTATGTGACGTTTGTAGATGTAGATCTATATTTTATAGGAAAACTATAGAGAAGCCTATACTATTGTAAAATAACACTTTTTCAAAAATGATCAAAAAAGACGAGATTTTTTTTCGTAAGGTATCGTTTTGTACATTTCAAAACAGTTTTGAAAATTTCTGTAGGTTACTTTTGAAAAGTTTTATAAGAAGTGTAAAATTGTCTGAATTAAATAGCAAAGTTTCTAACCGGTACCTATAACACAAATTAAATAATGTTACTTCGTAATCTATATTATATTTGTATGATTGGCAAATGCCCCTATGCTCGAAACCCTCGGCGCGCGAGTAACACTCGCACTTGGCGGATCTCGTTTCAGCCGGCCCGCTGTTCTTTTACTGCTTGGGCCTTTCCATTGAGTTGTTTCTATAGTCCACCTTTGCATTTAAGCTTTAGTGGGTAATAAGAGTATCGGTCAATTGTTAGTTTGCATATTGCCTCGCTTCTTATCTTTTATAATTGTCGCATTTTTAAGATTCTTCTTTCCATTGCTTTTTGGCGTGTTGATAGCTTGGATTTGATTTACGTGGTGTGACTACAGGTCTGGCAGCAATACGTCAATGTTGGCAAAAGGTTCAGTACTATCTTTTTAACTTAAAAAAATAGTAACCTTTTGTCACATTTTGCCAACATAGGCGACTTCTCTCTTCACTTAAAAATTTTAAGTGAAGAGCCTTTGAGAATTTCTACCAATTTTTTTCCACCTTACGGTAACTAGTCTGTCACCTTCCTCTTATGTTTTTATCGTAGAATTATAATTGTTGCCTTAAGTAAATATACGTAGTTTTAGACATTATGTTGCCAACTTTCTCGCTTTCTTTATCCAAATCGCATATAATGTCTAGCTCTTTACTTGTTTCTCCAAACAGAACGATATCATCAGCGAATCTGGGGTGATTTCGTTTTCGCCCAGCGATTTTAATTCATTTGCGTTTCCAACTGAGTTGCTCGCATATAATTAGGAGAACTGCTATGAATAGTATGGATAAAGTGGATCTCCTTGTTGCACGCCTTTACAAAATTGGAATTTCCTCACCTCTGTATGGTCTCATTAAGACGCATACAGCACCTAAACTAGCGCCACCACCTACTTTATGTTATTATTCTGTTTAACAAAGGAATTTTAAAAAATCCTTCTTCCAGTTTGTGATACCTATCATAAGCTTTTTTTTAATGCCTCTGTAATAGTTTTATTCTATTTAGTTTAGGAAGAGATACGAAGTTGCACTTGGTTGCCACCAAAATCTATTTTCGTATCTCTTCCTAAACTAAATAGAATTAAACTATTACAGAGGCATTAAAAAAAAGCTTATGATAGGTATCACAAACTGGAAGGATTTTTTAAAATTCCTTTGTTAAACAGAATTATAAGACAAATAAGGTGGTGGCGCCACTTTCGGTAGGGTATGGGCCTTAAATAAAATAAATATAGTATCAAAGGCTTTGGTGTAGTCAATCAATGCGATGTAGAGTGATTTGTTAAATTCTTTTATTTGTTCCATACCTAGATAGAAAAGCACAAACCTTGTGGTCTGACTCAGTACTCTATTATGTAATAAAAATAAGCTCTTAAATAATTTTTAATGATTTCGAGGCTAACATTATTGATTTGAACAAAATTTGATTCCAAACAATGAACAACAGAAAACTACAGATCCAAGAAACAGCTGAAACTAACGAAAAAACTTCTTTATTTTCAGACGGTGTTCTCCAACCCCTCATCTCTACTCTGTTTCCTCCTATGTACGCAATTATCACTAATAATGCTGCAAATCTGCGTGATCGTGAGCTCTATAGCGTGGAACAACATCCTATCAATAATCATTCTACTTTTCATAAACTACTACACTCTGTTCAAGATTGTAAGAGACTATCTCATAGCATTCAAAGTCTACCGGGCAGAGACTATGATACAAGAAAAGGACTGTTTACTAGCAAACTGAAAAGAAACAAGAAAACGCTCGTGGACGTATTGACGTTGGAAAGTTGTGGTTAAAGCGACGAAACTTGGTCAAAATTCATTGGTTAGCTTTAAGGGCCTAGATTACATATGGGCAGAATAAAGCAGTCTCTATCAACTGCTCCAAACTGACAACTTCTGCATACGTGAAACAGCTAGAGCAGTTGCATATGCACTATGCAGTCACAGCTTGAAGCAGTGATCTTGACTGCTTCAGGCTACTTATGTATCTAGACTCTGACTGGTTGTTATATTGTGTCTGTGAACTTAGACTTTACTACTACTGTTTTTCTGGTGTGAAGTGCACAGTGTATTTGTGTTTTTGCAATGCCAGCAAAACAGAATGATTAAAAAATATGTTACCAGAGGGATATTATTAATTTTCTGGTCTAATGGATGCTACATCTATTTAGTAATATAAATTCTAATTTCTTCCACGCACAAGTTTTCTTCCATAAGCAAATTTTAATCAAAATTGTACTGAGTTATACATTTTTTATAGTAAATTTTTCTATAAGCTATATTTGTCTTATAAATCCAGTAAATCGTACATTCCATTCAGGTTAAACGTGTGCTGCGTTAAAAATAAAATGTACTTAGATATTATGCTCAAATCACAAGCGAAAATTATCAAAACATTCTAAGACTGACAGTTTTGTGTTGGATAAAATGCAATAAAAATACATAACTCTGTTATTATATTACTTACTAAACAATGTGAAAGAAATAAATAATGTTAATACATAATTAGCACCTTTACAAAACAATCTAGTGTCAACATGTTCCTATAACTTAACTAAATTATCTAAGTTTATTTTTAGTGTTGTTAGGAATAACATCAATATCAGATATCTTGTGTGCTTGCCTTAACTTAAAAAAATCCTACAATCCGGTTTCGTCTTTGTCTAGTCAGTGGACATGAATGTAAGATATAATAAACATTTGAATGAATAATAACATTTTTATTTTCCTCCAATAGTTTTTGGTTATTTACAATTTACAAATGCTAATCTCAGAGTTAAACTTCGTGCTTGTTGCTATCCTCTCTTCCAATAATACAGTCAATACAGTGTGTTAAACTACTGATAAGAACACCTATCATGCTACTTTGTAAGCACCCACGATGCAATCTTATTGCTATCATTGATTTGAACTTTGGTCGACTTCATTTTATCTCGAACAATATCACATGCCTGTAATAGCTCTTTGTCCTTCCTACTCAGTGCATTCAACCTTACTGTATGTCTGAAGTCAACAAGTATGTCAATAATTGAGTCTGATATACTATCAGCTTTTGATTCTTGTAGTTTCACGCCAAATCTAGTTAGTACTGTAGTTATATACTCTGCAATAAGCATTACTGGTACGGGGTAGTAGTCTTTAGTGTCACTTTTGATTATTTTGTTGGTATCATACACTAAATTTAGGAGGGTGTTTATACATGAGGAGGTATCGAAGTCCGATTTCAATGATTCAAAGTTAGCTTCTTCAACTTTTTGAAGGCTTTGTAACATTTTGTCTTTGTAATCTCCACTGGCCTTGTTATCATTGTTATTTACATAGACTACAGCATCTCTGAGGAAGAATTTGAACTTGTTTAGGACTGTTTCAGCATTTGTCATCAGCTCTTCATTGAATTCCATGGGATAGCGGTATCTAGACAGGAGACAAGCCATTCTGAAAACATCAGCACTATAGGAAGATAGTAGAGTAGGGATAGATATAGTGTTTTTCAGAGATTTGGACATTTTAACATCCCCTTTCACATGTAAATGTCCAACATGAATCCAGTAATTAGCCCATTGCCTTGTGTTGTGAAAGGCACAGGATTGGGCCTCCTCATTCTCATGGTGAGGAAACTGAAGGTCTACTCCACCAGCATGGAAATCTAGCTGGGATCCAAACACCTTGCTGACCATAGCAGAGCATTCAATATGCCATCCAGGTCTACCTTTACCCCAGGAAGAGTCCCAAAAAGGTTCACCTGGTTTATGACTTTTCCAAACAGCAAAATCCATTTTATTTCTTTTTGAAACATCTGAATGTTCACCGAATTCTTGCATCTTCTGCAATTTACCATAAGAAGGGAATTTGCTTGTGTCAAAGTATACAGAACCGTTACTTGCAATGTAAGCCATTTCGGAATCGATGAGACCTTGTATAAAAGATTCAATGGAATTGATGTGTTCAGAAACCCTTGTGATTATCAGAGGCTTTTCAATGTTAAGAGAGGCCATGTCGAGCCAGAATTCATGTTCGTACTGCTTAGCGACTGTTGTGAAGTGAGTGTTCGTCACAATACCCTTTTTGATGATTTTATCATCGATGTCTGTTATGCCCATAGCAGTCACTAGTTTTATGTTGAAAAACGTTTTCAAGATCCGTTGAACGATGTCCAGCTTTACGTAGCAGCTGGCGTGGCCTATGTGAGCAGAATCGTAGACCGTAGGGCCGCAAGCGTACCAGGTGGCTACGTGGGGGTCACTCAGAATCACCGGAACCTTTTCGTTGGCCACGCAATTGAAAACATACGCTCCTGTTGGATTTCCATTTGGCATGAGCCATCTTGTTTCTTTGTAGGGTTTTAGGCTACACACGTGAGAGAGTCTCCTTACAAAAAGCGGAAATATTTTATTCATTTTAACGTAGAATCAACTAAACTCCATTTCGTAAACTATGAACACAGATGTAATAGGGATGCTAATGCTAACGCATACACCGACCCTGCCCAAACCGATCATCAGCTGGGTTTTTTTTTTTTTTGGGGTCGCTACTTCGCTAGTTTTAGCATTTGCCATTTTCTGTTTTTTTATTATTATTTTCATTAGTGGAAAAAAAATTGGGAAACATAGATGTGCTGACCTGACACTGACATTTCTTTCCATCTAACATCACATAATTAATGTCAAGGTCAACACCAAACAGACACGTTGCCATTAATTTAAAACCTTTTTCAACAAGATATAGAGCCATTTAAAAAAAAGTTGAAGTTGCCAATAAAAAGAATTCATTTATTATAAATCTACGGTCGACACCTCTAAGGTCGACACAGAGTAACTTACTAGTCGAGTGGTTTAAAAAAAAAGCGGTAAACGTTTTCTTGAGTGAGACCGCGACTCAGCAAACGTAGTGTAGGACGCCTTCCGACCAGGTGGGATGACGATATACGAAAGACTGCTGGCAGATGCTGGATGTGGCAAGCTGAAGACAGAGCGCTATGAAACTTATTAGGGGAGGGCTATGTCCAGTCCTGTGGACTTATGACATCAGTCTAAAGTCCATTACTTAGAGAATTTATAACTGGAGATGTCATCGCAAGGCGTACCCCTCTGCCGGCCATAAGGCGTTCTTGGTCATACGCGTTATACAAAACTACTTCACTCGTTACCGCGCGGCCATTAGCTGTCGTTTTGTGTTGCGAAGTAGTGCTTAGTGAAAACGGTGAAATTGTGCGGTATTTTGGGGTAAAAGGCGATCAGAGACATCAAACTTAAGGGAACACGGTATTTCCTATCACAATCACAAGTAAGTGATATTTTTGACAATTGTTTTTGTAATTTTGTATATTTTGATTTAAATGGAATACTATTGTGCCTGGGAGATAAGGCCGCCTTTTGTACTGTAAATTTATATTTAGATATAAGATTTTATGTTATTCATGTTTTTTTTTTTTTTTTTGTTTCAATAAAGTGTTAATAAATAATAATAAATAAATAAATAAATAAACTAGTTGCGACAGTTTCAAGCGTCTTGGTAGGAGGTGTAGGTGAGTATTGATTTCTTGGTAGAAGGCGAAGTGCGTGTTAGTGTGTAACTCAATAATGGTGTAACAACAGTCATTGTATAATTGTGTGCTTGTTTTGTGTTTGTGTCAAAGCTTTTACTTGCGTGTGCGTTTGTATGTGTGCTGTACCGTATTACCTCGCCTCCCGCGAAAAACGGCAAAAAGATTTTAATACTAAAAGTGGCGCTTGCCAACTCCCGTTATAAATTCTCTAAGACGGGACCACCAAAAAAATATCTCACTTGAGACGATTTTTCATGACAACATGCTAAGCATCCTACTTCACTCGTTACCGCGCGGCCATTAGCTGTCGTTTTGTGTCGCGAAGTAGTGCTTAGTGAAAACGGTGAATTGTGCGGTATTTTGGGGTAAAAGGCGATCAGAGACATCAAACTTAAGGGAACACGGTATTTCCTATCACAAGTAGGTAAGAGATATTTTTTCAATTGTTTTTGTAATATCGTATAATTTAGATTTAAATGGAATACTAGTTGCGACAGTTTCAAGCGTCTTGGTAGGTGATTATTGATTTCTTGGTAGAAGGCGTAGTGTGGCTCTAACTAAGTGGACAAATATTGCCAAAAACAAAGTAGTCAAGAAGTCAAGTAGGTCATCTGTCAGTTCCAAAGATCCTAGGATCCTACGTTCCGTACTATAATCTTTGGTCAGTTCAGTTCATGTTCTGTATACTTCCTAGTTTATGCATGTTCTCTTGGGTTGGGTTCGAAGAGAATAAAACCCTCATAGGAAGAAGGCTATTCATTCATCTAAGATAAAACCACTACCTACCAAGTTGGTAGTTATGGCAAATGTAGTACCAACTACCTACGTTTTAAAGTTGAAAGTTTAGTTGGGTCCTTTAGCATCCCTCCCTCCCTAGTACATCTGTCTGTGGTTGGCAGTATACTTACAAACTTACTAGTCTAAAGGCTAAGACAATCAGAACAGCCCTGCGCAGCCCTACGGCACCGAAAACTCCACCAATCAACTGATAAAATCGTGAATTCTACGCATGGTCGATACCAAGAGCCCGATGCCCGCCACCCGCCATCTTGCCTCTGCCCTTTTTCACCGACCGGCATAGACAACACGGTTCAGTTGTCAGTGTCAGTTTTCCAAAGATTGTCAATGTCATCATTTGGACAAACAAAACCACGAACAGAGGATGGATTTACATCTCAACGACCTTACCAAAGAAGCTCCCCCAAGTACGAGAATAAAACCACTTACCGCTACCTAAAATACACGCCTCGTCTACAAGTCTATGGTGGTTGGGTTCACAGAGTACTTGGTTGGGTTGTTTTGTTTCACGGTTCGTCCTAAGGTTCGTCACGTCTCGTTCTGACCGTTCTGAGGTCTCGCTATAGTAATATTGTTCTGTCTGTGGGTTGTTTGTTTTGCATTGAATTTTGGAGAGTTGAATTTTTGTTTTGATTCTTTTACGTATTAATACGTTTAATAAATAGGTTATTGAGTGAAAATACAATCGTAAAATGGTTGTTACTTTCGCCCCAGATGAAGTCGGTTTAGAAGATAAGACGCCCTGCGCCAGTATTAGAGCTGATCTCAAGAGTTGTTTACTAGAAAGCGACTGTTGCAGAAAGGTTGGTTCCTGTATATTTCTGATGATTTCTACCCGTCTAGTGTATTCGTATTCATCTATGCTTGCCTTCTTTTGAACAAATAACACAACGAATTTTCTAGCAGAAGATGATACCTACATAACCTTTTTATCAGGAAAGAAAGACTCCAAGAGAATGTCTTACGCAAGGAACGGTTCCTGATGAATGTATGCAACTGCGGACGCTATTCTTCGAGTGTAAACGATCTCTGGTAAGTATCGAAATCATTGGCAGACCAACTAAATAAACATGATCAAATATGCCTGGATTTGATGAAAATATTAGCTCACAGGCTAGTAGAGTAGGCTAGCTGCTAGGTAGGTACCTACTTTACCAAAATCACAAGAATACATGACATAGGTACTACAGCGACCTGGCAATATATTTAAATATTTCACAAAGTGATAACATATATTTCATATATATTTTATTGCATTATTGTGTACATTTTAAGGTCTTAGTATCCAGGTAGATAATGTATAAGAGACACAATGGTACCCAAGCAGCACGTGGCAGTAAAGTGCTGAGCATGAAAGAGGACCAGGCTTCTCAATAATTCTCTAGTTAGATTTAAGCTAAGATTTAGGCAGTTACCTTCCTAATTGAAAAGCATTGTTGGGACCAGTAACAGTTTATACAACTGTGCTAAATTTTCTGTAGTCAATAACACTTTCCTAAATGATTTGTGGGAAATAGAACAAGATCGCACGGAGTGGAAAGGTTTGTGCGAGGCCTTGTCGCTTTGTGATGGAATAGGCGGAGAAAAGAAGGTGCTCAACAAACAATTGTAAAAAAATTATGAATGTAGAAAGTATTCTGAGGTTTATTTAGTTTAACAATTGACTGTCAACAAAAATAAGAAAATAAAATTCATTATTTTCCGTTTCATTTCAGTTGGACAATAGAAGAAGATTCCGAGGTCATAAAGGATACTGATAAAGTGAGCTGGTTTTTTAATTTGGATTTAGTTTTCTTTAAGTCATTCATAGTAGAACAATGTGATATGTTGAATAAAAGTTGACTGTTAAACACTGTACTTATTTTAAATAGATGACTATTTATAATATATATAATATATTATAGTTTACCTAGAAAAGTATTATCTGAATAACCATTTAACGCCCTAGTTAGAAGGATGGAGGTTATTGGATTTATGGAAGTTAAAGTCATCTAAATGTGAAGTAATTTTACTTATTTCAATATAAACTCTTTTTAATATATTATATTCTCCTAATTGCAGTTTTTTTTATTTAATACTGAAGAGTATAATAATTTCAGTTAAATGTCCTAGAGTATCCTAGAGACACTTTAATTTCTACCTTATCTTCTTTATTTCTGTAAGTTTTCATTTTTTACTGAAAATAATAGAATGCATAGGGTTAAATAAAAGACACTTGTGTTTTTCACATTTTATTATGAAAATAATCGAAATTTGATTGAAATCTATTATTATAATCTACAAAGAGCTTAGCCCATAATTAAAACTAGCTTTTCAAGCTGATTATTATAATTTTGGTACTTACAAACCTTAGCTTATCTTGGTTTAGGCCTCCTGCCCACTAGAGCGACGCAAAAAACGCATGAGATATTACGCTTTTGTGATTAAAGTGCCATATTTTACTGCCTGGTTCTGTGGCGTTATTTTAGTATTGTACTACTTTACGATAGAAGCTTTTAAAATATGAAATACTGAATAGTTATTACTTTCATACACCGCGTTGTCGCTTTAGTGGGTTAGGTTATAATTTGTTAATATCATAAACCTTCCAAGCCTAGTTTAACCAGGCATACTTGTCCTACAAATAGCTGAATTGTTGAGTTTTAGGTGGATTTCGACTATAGATTTTGGTAAATATTCTTAGGAAAGGTAGGAGTATTATGAAAATAGGTGTCACACGAATTTTAGAATTAATAGTTCCTTTGAAAAATATAGCAAGATTTGTGCAGTTATAAAAACATCTAGTGTCAGCAGTAAGTGAAACTAGAAAGACAGGTTTTTTGAGTAAACCTTGTAAATTAACAATTAGTTTCAATAATAAAAGAATATATGTATATGTGGCACACATTTTAATTTGGGTTTTATTATTGTGTAGCACCATAATACTGGGCTGCTTTCATTGTAAAATTAATATTTGTAATCATAATAATTAATGCCTACTAGAATTAATACTTATCTACTATTACTACCTAAGTTTATGTACCTAATTAATTACATTAATTTGTGCATTAAGCTTTAATTATTGCAAGTTTTCAAATATATTTAACATGATCCACGTCATAATGGTCGTATTCAATTCTTATTGTGCGCATCTAAAATAAATGTTCATATTAAAAATGCCATGAATTACAATTCCGATTTAGCACAAACTACACCTAATAGTTACAAACTTCGTAAAACATAATATTAAAAATAACACGTTAAGGTATTGGTAGGCACGAATATATACCTGCGTTTTGATATGTTCAACGAGATATGTCTACTAAAAGAACAATTATTTATTGTCTCGGGCAGTAATCAATCTGAACATATTTATTTTCTGGTATTTGGAAAACATCCCAAAGAAAATAGACACACAGTAAAGAGGCTGTTCATTAATCGTGTCGTGATCTACCCAAAATCACGTGTATTTTTTTGTACATACTAGACCAAGAGTCCTGTAAGTTCTAAAGGCAATAAATCACTTTGATATTTGAACTAAAAATCAAAATACAAACAAGAGAGGAAAATTATGCACCGTGATGTCTGTAAAAATAAATACGTGTCATTGTCCATATCTCAATACCAGTGACGGTAAATCAAAAAAATCAGCCTCACGTGATTAATGAACGACCCCAAAAGAGTAGGTAAATCTACATTTGCGGTAAAATAGTTAACGCGCCATCGCTTCCGTCGACATCAGGTCAGGACTAAGTGAATTCTAAGGAACACTATCAAGAATGAGATGAAAGAAAGCGAATTTTAGATAAAATCTAGTAGGTATTTTATTCGAACGAAGCATCTACTAAACTACTAAATCGAGGAAAATCACCTTTATTGGAAAACCTTAACATCTAAGTTAGCAAAGAACACTTCGTTGCGTTTTACGTCCAAACGCTTTTTCTAATATTAATTATTTGGTTTTTGGGCGGGTTGCATGTTTTCACCATCGTTTTCATTGAGTTGTTTGTCGAATCCTCTATTTAAAAGAACTATATTGATGTGATATAAATAACACTTTCACTACCCACTTCTCGAATCCAAAAAGCTTTAACCGACCAAGCTGCATTCTACAAGGACTAAAACTAACGGAAAAGTTAGCCGAAAACCGTAAACCATTTTCTATAAACTCACGATAAAAGCAATTTCAATTCAATTGTATTTTGGAAGCATTTCGACATATAATGTTAATTTTCAGCCCAAAATATCTTATATCCCAAATGCGCCAAAAAAACCTGTGAATATATAAAGATAGTTTTTTTGATAATATAATAGATAGAACAGTTAATAAATTATTTGCGGCCAATTGCATCTTCGGTTGTTTATTCCTTGAAGAACGCAGAATAAATTAAGAACCTTATAATAAGTTAAACCTCGCGCCAACACGAAACTATTACCCATAATCTTAAATGAAAGTGTTTTCTAGTTTTAAAACTGCCTTCGACTTGGCACCGCACGCTCTTTTCTGAGATAAAAGTAGGCTATGTCCTCCCCAGGGTACTTAAAAAAATTATAATACGTTACGTAATTATTTGTATGGATTTCCTCGTGAAGTACGTAGTAAAGTGTTATAAATTATGTGAATGTGCAACTTGCCCTTATTTTACAGAATACTTTGGTCCGTTTTCACAAAATGAGCTAACGATTCTTACCATCCGCAGGACGATATAAATCGGGATCTCTATCGCCAAAAAACACCTTTAGAATGTTACCCAATACTTTTAACACAACTGGAAAACCATAGCGGATAGTAGGTATGTACCTACCTATAACCTGCGGACACCTGCGTACCTCACATACATACTTAAAGAAAGGGATTGAGACGCTGCGCCATCTTGAAAAAATGCTACAACGACCTAACTTAATTATTAAGTGATACTTTTGGTGACTTGTAATTGAAATTGATGCATTATATTTATCATACGTTTCATACCATATTATTAAATTATTATTATATAAAATGTCTGGCCGTCTACCATTACAACACTCAACTAGTTCTGACAAATTTTATGTACCCATAGGTACCTACATAAAATTTGCGTCATAACGCAATAAATAAATTATACGACGATTATGACATCTCGCATGCCGTCCTGCTTAGTTCTAATCCAATCTGAGCGTCACAGAATGAGAGATGAGGTACATACATACTACATACGTCATTTTCAAACCCATTGTTTAAGTACGCAGGTCATTGATTTGTTTCTTGTTCAAATTTCGCACAGTATCCGGTGCTATATCGAAAGTGGGATCTATCACAGATTTCTAGATGCCCGACAGACCAATAGTGAAAGGTCCACAATAACTAGAGCAAGATGTCATTGACCTGAATTAATCAGGTTTCCTTGACCTCATTATGTTACAGCTTGGAATTCACTAGCCAGCATTTACATGCCATAAGATGTAGGTAGTGTTCGTTTGGCTACTTTTACCTAGCTTACTTGTAAAGCCTAAACGACATCTTAATTTACAGTCTAAGGGCATTTTTTCCTCATATTATGTACCTATAACTAAACTGTCAATGATATTGGTGTCAATTCAGATGTTGCCAAATCAAAATTAAAGTAATGCTGAGGATCATGATGATGATTTGATTTCGGTCGTTAAGAATAAAAGACGTCAATAAGGTTTTTTTAGTACTACAGTTTTGGCGCCCACTTGGTAAGATATCGGGAGATTTGGCTCGAACCGCTAAAAGCCTCACGTAATTAATGATAGCCCACTAAGTACATAATGTAGTTATTAGTTTTGATTTGAGCGACATCTGAATTCACACCATTGAATATTCGGCGCTGGTCTAAGTCAAGTAAATGCCAGCTACCACTCGGTAACGGTGGCCTTAATCTACAGTCTAGGTCTAGTGAATCCCAAATTTAACATCTCAACGGTCTGACTTACAACTTAAGACCTAAAAAGTCTGAATCGGTCGATAAAGCCCCGTATATCCGCACAGTCGCGCTCGTAGCGCCGTAATCAGCATGGCCGCCCCTGAGAGGTTATCCATGAGGTTCGCACACTCACACACCAACAGATACATCTTGTCTCCATGCGAGGCCACTGATTTGTGCAGCGCTATCTTCCTCATACCAACGCTGTGGGGGAGATGGCGGTAAAGCATTCTCGCTCCCGTCCAGTATAGCCAGTTTTTCTCGAAACGCTCGCCGTCGTCGCCTTCGAATACCTGGAATGGAAAATGGAAGATTAAAAGCCAGACTCCACCAAACCTGAGAAGAGCGGAGAAGAAATGTGTTTTAAACAATCACTAGATCACACATACATACATCTTGTCTTCTCTTAGCTACAGTGGGTGGAAACCACCGAGCGGAGATGTATCATATTTGTATGTGATGAAATGAAGAAAGGTCGCAGCGGAAACTGCCCAATGTTTTTTTTGAAAATTCTTACGTTTAACGTAATAATATAATAACGATGCTAGTGTGAGTCGGGGTTCTCTCTCCATTTTCGTTGCTACATGAACCATTTTGAATTATGGTAAAGAGTCCATTTAATATTAAACTAGAGGTAAACTGACATCCATGCACTGTAATTTCGCGTCTAAAGTGAAGTCGGCCGTACTCTATGCTTAATTCCTTTAACAGCTGTTGAGTTTCTCACGCTGCTGATGCGCCTATAATCATTGTCAGGGCTTAATAACCTATTAATAGTGTTTGTATAAAAGGTCAAATTGGTTAAATGTTAACCTTTTCGTTTTTGTGAAGAAAATTTCAACTATCTAACTATCACGGTTCATGAAATACAACCTGGTGACAGACGGACAGACAGATAGACAGACAGCATAGTCTTAGTAATAGGGTCCCGTTTTACCCTTTGGAACCCAAAAATGCACTACACAGCTTGAGCCCCCAAATTATCTATTACATTACATTTACAGACCTATCATTTTCTTTAAGAATTCCCAATTTATTGAAGTTTTTAACACCTGGTAGCTTCCCACGATGTTAGCCAGTGTTATCAACCAACTTGGATCAAGTTATGCATAATCTCTCTCCCTTGAGGGGAGATTTACATTTTGATTGAAATCGATAGTTCATAGCGGCTGAAATGAGCATCCGTCAAGGTAGATTTAAATACGATAAACAATCCTGGCTGCTAGCTGGTGCTTTCCTAACACAATATTCGGGTTATTATATATTATTTATAGAACATTATTTGAAAAAAAAAAAACGAAACATATAAAATGTTCCTAGTTCTATTACCATGCTTATTCTCCAGATCTTAACTTCTGTATTTATTGAGAAATTAAGGTTTTACTAAAAATTTAGAGGCAACTTTGGGATTTCTTTCTAAAGAAAAAACTTTAGAATCGTGTTTTAGAAAAATATGATCGATAGATTTGGCCCTGAACTTGTATATTGTAGTTTGGAAGATATGGAGATCTGTCGGAGTAGATTTGAGGTAGTATAGATTTGCCAGGTGGCGTGTGGGTGGCGTAGTCATAACTACCTCGAAAGCAGTTTTTTCACCCCTGTTGTCACAAAGCCAGCTCAGACACTATTCAAACGAAGTCAACGTCTGTTATATCAGACCTAACATTCATTATGGAAATATGCTGAGTGGATCCCCAAAGCTTTTACGTGAATTGTATTTGGTTAGGTATTCAATGCGGTGCAGGTGTAAGTATTATTCGAAACAATTTGTGAGTTTAATGAGATAGCTGTGGTGAGGACCTGTCGTCTTCTTTTGGAACGTTAAATGTAAATCCAGCGATATACATATTCCCTGAATATTTGATTAGATAAAAATCCAGACGAAAATTAAAACTGCTTTCCTTTTGTTCGTTCGTATCACTAAGATTTTAAAAGTTCACATTAATTTTGATCACGCTTTATGCGCTGTTTTTAGGGTTCCATACCCAAAGGGTAAAACAGGACCCTATTACTATGACTCCGCTGTCCGTCCGTCTGTCTGTCTCTCCGTCTGTCACCAGGCTGTATCTCATGAATCGTGATAGTTAGACAGTTGTTTTTTTCACAGATGATAATATATTTCTGTTGCCGCTGTAACAGCAAATACTAAAAACATAATAAAACAAATATTTAAGTGGGCTCCCATACAGTAGTATTTTTTTCCCCTTTACCTTCTCACTCACCTTATAAACACTAATGATGAATCCAGTCGACGGCGTATGCGACTTCTTCGGTCCCCCAGCCAAATCGCTAAACGGAGGCCTACAAATCATCGCCACCTCGCTATACAGGTCCAAAGTATGCGCTGCTGAATACCGGATCGTCTTCGGATCAAACTTGTTCAGCGATGCACATCTCATGTTATTGTAGAAGAGAAGAGGATCTGTCTGCTGCGTGTTAATGACGTAATACGCTATGAAGGGAAATTCAGCGTTTCTTTCCATGTTAGCGAGCAGCATACCACCGACAGCTGTGTTCGCTGTAGCGACTTCGCTGACTAACTCCGCTGCAGCGGATCTTTGTTTGAACAGTGGCTTGGTTAGAGGTGATTCGAGAATAGGCTCGATTGGTTCTAGAGGGCTCATGAGATGGGCGAGGATGCAGAGCTTTGGGTCGGCGATCTCGAGGATGCTGAGGGCGTTGGATACAGTCTTTGTTTGAATGCCTTTCTCTGGTGTTGGTGGTGGTACTGGTAGCTGAAATTGAAGATAAAATAGGTGTTAATTATCTATTCTCTGCTATTCGTGCAAGATGTGAAGCTGTCTAGATTTTCAAGTCTGATGAAGTCACATTTTAAAATAGATTTTAGTTTTTGAAAAAATGTAATAGGAGTGCACAATTTATTCGCGTTAGACAGATTGAATTCCTTTGGATAAATAACGTCACTATTATGATCATTTAGATTAATTGTATTTTTTTACATAGGTACCTACCTTTAAAGATTTTTATTTTGGATGTGAGTACTCTCCATAACTTCTGGTTTGATAAGTTCTTAGAAGCGATCGTACATCATTTTATTTTTATCTAACTACCTACTCGTTCAAATGCCCCGATTTTAGTAACATTGACATTACTTGTGCCCTTTTCTAATTCGGTTTAGAATCCATTTTTTTATTGATGCTGTTGCTATTGGGAATTTCACGTTGAATTACCCAGAAAATCGGTATCGGGTGTTCATCATCATCAGCATATATCAGTCCACTGCTGGACATAGGCCTGTCTTCAGCTTGCCGCATCCAGCATCTGCCAGCAGTCTTTCACAAATCGTCATCCCACTTGGTCGGAGGGCGTCCTACAGTACGTTTGCCGAGTCGCGGTCTCCATTCAAGAACACGTATACCCTAGCGGTTGTCGGTTCTTCTCGAGATATGGCCAGCCCACTGCCACTTCAGCTTGCTAATCCTTTGAGCTATGTCGATAACCTTAGTTCTCTATCGGGTGTTATGATGCTGCATTTTGATACTTACTGGCACACCATCAGGCAGGAACCTGTCCAGCGCGTGCGCCGGTATAACAAAGCAGTCCTTCTCTAACGTGGCCAGACTGACGGGCTCGGTTCGGCGTCGGTCCGACGCCGTCACGGTTGTTCCTCCGCGATCCCATCTCAAGAGGGACACGGTGGGTTCCCGTGTGACGAGCGGCTGTGGGGGCTCGGGATCCGTACCCGTGCCTCCGCCGAGGACTGGACCACATCGTTCTGGAAGGAGAAATAGGAATACTGAGTGACTTTAAAGTTCACAATATTAAATACGTGTAAGTAGAGGATCGTTAAAACAAATAGGTACGTATAACAAAAATAGGAAGAATGATAGTGGTTTTGAGGTGTCCCCAATTTAGAGTGATGTGTGGTTTTATAAGTGAAGAAAAAGGATCGTAATATAGATATAATTTATTGACAGAAAGATTTTAGATGTTTTTTGGTAAATAGTTTCTTAAATCCTAAATTAGGTTTACTCTGACACTAGGGTTCTCTAAACAACTCATAACCCTTACGTGCGTAAGGTTGAATCGTCTCAACTCAACGAAATGTACCTAACTTGATTTGATACGGAGGATCATTCCAAAGAGAAATTGATACATTGTTTCTGGACAATTCCCGCAACATCATCTAGCTGTTATGGATACTAGCAAGAACGATAAGTTTTAAAGTAGGTATCTATAAAGAAAATGACAGAAGAAGGAACACACCTATTTGGGAAAGTGAAAAAGGTAAAAAAGAGTGCTGTATTGCAATAAGTCGAATTGGAATTAAAGGACAGTTTGGATGCTATAGGACGACTTTCTGGAGTCACTAATTCTCTTTTCTCTCGAAAGAGAAATATGATGTAGAATTATGAGTGATTTTGAGTGTGTCAATTTAAATCTTAAGACAGCAAGGTTAGAGAAATTTGAGAAATTTGCCAGTAGAATGGCCCGTATCTTGCATTTAGGCATGGTTATGAAGCTAGCAAAAAACATCCCTCCGAGCACTCAATATATAATCATATATATTATTGGCAATAAACCCACCCTTTGTACCTTAGTAAAGTTTAAATAAATAAATAAAATATATTATTTCTAGTGCTCGGAGGGATGCGGAAAGCGCGCGTCTAGAACCGCGTTTAGAAGAACTCACCCTGAATAAGTCCCTCCTTAAGAGATGAAACGTTGGTGTTCTACCAACACAAATAAGATTCGTAGTTAACCCGCTTGCATCCGTAATGAATTCGTCAAACTACGATAGTTTTTATAGTAAAATGGTTATGAAGGTTTGCGTTTCACATGTTTGTTTCAAAATAGTAAAGTTTTGACTTAGAAATCTAAGTAACGGTAAATATAAAGAAAGTTAGTGTAGCTACATAGCTTCTCGTACACAATGCGTAGAGGGCCTACGAACCGTAGAAGCTCCTACGGCGTAGATATTTCGTAGAAGTCCTAACAAAATAATACTTTCTTTATATATTTTTATATATTCTTTAATAATTGATTGATTAGGCTTAGTTTTACACTATTATTATTATTACTCACGAAACCTTACAAACTCTCAGCCGCTCCCATCCATCTTGGTTCAGCATTATGAATTATGATAGTTCATTATAATCTATTAATACTCTGCCATATGCAACTCATCGCGCTTACCACCTAGTAACCTCGATGTTTTACGCTTCACAACATCAACCACTGGTTTCAGCCAGATAAAACCACTTTTAAGGTTGATTTTTCGTGTTAGCGCGAGCATTTTTTTGCGGTTTTTAATTTTTTCTGCGTTCGTAATAAAACTAACGGAAAAGATATTTTCCGCAAATCGTAAGCGATTTTCTACAAACCAATGATAAAACCATATTCAATTCAATTGTTTTGGTAGAATTGAAGAATTATGTAAGTATGTCGATTTTTAGACCCAAATCTCTTATTTTCCCAAATGCATTCAAAAATACGATTTGCAGCAAACTACTTTCCTTTGCTTTCGTGTTATTCCTTGTACAACTCAGAATAAATAAAAATCCACAAAATAAATTGAAACACGCCCAAACGCAAAACAATCACTTACCTTTAAATCCCTCCAAAAAGCTGTAAAACTTGACGAAAAACGGGAATTTCTGGGTAGATTGTGGAGTTTGTTAGTGCAAGAATCAGTTGTTATTGCTAGGCTTAAATATTTTAGTGATTAGGAATGTCTGCAAGCTAAAACATCTGTCAGTCAATCTAATTTTGGACAGCTTCAGCCCGTCTGGTATTCACTAATTGCACTTTAAAACTTACTATGAAAACACAAAACAAAAAGTTATTTACACCTCCGCGTATTGACTATCCATTGCTATCCTTTGCATCTACATTGTTATTGGGGGATTAGTAAGAGACCGGTTACCTCCTCCGTCATTGAACTGCGTGCTGGCTCGAGGGGCCGCGGAGAAGAAGATATGAGTCTTGTAGTGGTGTGGTTCTTCCATGCATGAGAAGCGTTCCCTGTCCCGTCGCTTCGCGTTCCTTCCTGCACCTAGCGCCCCTCTGGCCTTCCCCCCACCCCCGCTACTAGAGATGGTCTTCTCTGTACTGAAGTTCTTCCGAAACATCAGATTCATCTTGGATTCTTGCCCAGTTTTATCTTTGTCGCACTGACGAAGTTGGATATTTTTCTCTTGCTCTAATGTTCGTAACTAAATAGTAATTAGCGCGCGTCGTTCGGCTATATTCAGATGTTGTCTATCTCGTTCTAAACTGGACTAGATTAGTTTGTTTATGTTTTGTCTCGGTTTGTTTGTGGCAGTTGCGAGGTGAAAAGTATTAACATTTTATTAGGTCTGAACTAGAATATAAATTCTTTAGTTTCAGAAGTACATACCTAAAGTTTCAGGAGTTGAGTTTTTTACGTGTCATGGAATGAAATTGCCGAGGATTTATCCTCTTATTTAACCAACTGAAAGATATAAAATCCTTTATTATGAAATCTAACACGACTATAATAGGCATCTCTTTTTTCAACATTATCAATACCCCGATTTCCTAGTAATTATTTCATCATCATCAGCCTATATTTGTCCACTGCTGGACATAGGCCTCCCCTAATGAGCGCCTTAGCGCCCTGTCTTCAGCCAACAGCTTGTTTCAGTAATTATTTGCTAGTATACAATACAAATGAACTACGTCTTTGCCCTTGGCAACTTAAAAACAAAGAAAATGCAAGGTGAACATTTACTGAACCGCTAGATATATTAGTGGATATTAGCAAATCGTTTCTACGAAGCCATTGCCTTTGATGATTTAACAACTGATATAGTTAGTGAATTACGCGAATTTTCTTTGTTTTGATAGCCGAGCAATGAAAAGAACAAAGTAACTTGCTCTAGCTAATTTCGTTCTGAGCTATGTTTCTACTTTAGTAAGTTTCTTTGTGTTGAATTAGGTACTTTCATACTTTCTAGAATGTTGTTTATAAGTTCTGTATCTGTGTTCTTATATGTATAATAGGGTTATTTACTCTAGGTATAACACAAAAAATTCTCGTAGTTTTTCATTGAAATGGCTTAGGCAAAAAGCAGTCGGTAAATGAAAGTTTTTGGTAAAAAAACAAAGAAATGTATTTATTTGATTTAACATTCTATGTTTTCAGTTTTTAGACACCTTGAAAAAGTAGTCGTTATATTGTTATGTTATACGGCGGTGTAGGCAAAGCAAAAAGTATCAACTGTCATCATCAGCAACATCAGCGCATTAGTTAGGTACACCACTACCAACTGATGTCACAACCACAAAGCAATATGACATCCACTGCGTACATCGTTTTCGTCAATTTACGCACGCTACTTGAAAATGTACATTTTAAATGCATATTTATGGCACATAACGAAAGATTAAAAAAACACTATAAAACCAAATACTTTTTCAAATTTGGATGTAATTTAACTTTGAAGTAAATATTCCTGACTCGCCATCAGAATATTTTTTCAGTTTCACATTAAATAAAGTCTAAAGTTAGTTGTTTATTTGGTTCACGTAATGTTATTAGGGCGAACTTGTTGAATTAAACGACTGGCATGAAAAATTCAGCATCATCGATCAAAGTTCAGCTGACCTTCATAATGGACAAATTGATTGTATGTTAGTTAAGGCGTTACCCCGACCCAACTAGCGCCACCAACTATTTTATCTTATTATAAAGTTCATTAGGCAGTATAATACCTATAAATAAATAAATAATGCTGGATAATTCACACAACATTATTTAGCCCCAAGCTAAGCAGAGCTTGTGTTACGGGTACTAATAACTGATATACATAATACAATTCCTACCTATAGATAGATACCTATACCTTAATACCTATAGATAGATATTTTTTTTATATATAGACAACGACCAGACCGGAACAAATACCTGCAGATCGTACAAATATTTGTCCCAAGTTGCACTTTCGCCCACCGCGCCACAGCGGTCGTATATATTCAATATAAGCTTATATTATTATTGTATACCTTTTTATTAGTTTTGTATAGTTTAGGCAGAACTCTTGGTGGCCCATAACTTGAAATGAAATAAGTTCCCAAAAAAAATTCAAACTCTATTTTTGCACCTCTGTTTAAATTATACAAAATAAAACTATTACAAAGGCATTAAAAAAAGCGAATAATGAAGTTTTTGAAATTACCTTTGTTTAATGTAATAGGTAGCTATAGTAGGTGGTGGTGACGCTTGTTTGGATTGGGGTAGCGCCTTAACAGTCGACGCAAGTTTTCATTGAAAATCGTGAAAAAAAGAAATTCGTGAATTCGAAACTATACCTTAGTACTCGAGAAAGGTAGACTGGAAGGTATTTATAACCGATGAAAAGAAAAACAAAAGAGGAGGACGTTCTTCGGTTCCTGTGTATGTATTATTTATTTATGTTCATCGATTCTTTGGAAAATTATTTTGCTATTTTTACTATATGAAAATGAATCCCGATGTGGTCTCATAATTTTTTATTCCCATGGGTTATGTTTCAGCCTTAAAACTTAAAAAAAAACTGTGTAAATACCACGGAATTTGGCAGATTTGGCCGAAGATCTCACGAGGCGTAAATATGCAGGTCTCGACAGAGCACACGTATTTACTCCCCTTGTTTCTTTCCTCATTTGCTCTCCATGTTTTCAAAAAAATACCTTAGCGTCTGGGCAAAGCCACGCGTGACCCGAGAGCTGGTAGCGCATCAGTAGTATACAGCGCGGGGCAATGCAGCCAATCTTGGGCACGCTTCCGACTGCTATTGATATGGATTAGTTGCGCAACCTATACATTGTTTGCAACAGTCTGCAGTTGGTCTTATTGTTTTAATTGCTAAATAGTAGTTTAAATTTAATTCTATTATTTGATTGTAATTTTCTTTGTCAATAAAGGAATTTGAAGTCTGTTAGTAATTTTTACAACAATTTTTATTGCAAAAAAAAATATTGAGTGTTCGACAAAGGAAGAATATATTACTTTTGATAACTGAACCAACACCGTCCTATCTTAAGTGAGGAGTCCTTTTTGTGGTCTTATCTAGGAACCCTTCCTTTGACCCTATCAGAGGTCATATTGCTGTGATAAGAAAATAGGGACCATCAGTAAAATTTCACTGAACATCGGCGATCATTTAGGCCAAAAGATATTTTCAAGGAACGAGTGTTATGCTGTAATATGTTCTAGCGAATTTGGTTTCTCCGATTTAAAAAATCCCAAGTCAGAATGCACAATTTCCAGTTTTTAAAGCATGTTTTTGTAGAGTCAAGTTGTTCTGATATCTATCAAGTACTTGCGCTTAAATACGACTAAAAAGTGTATACAACTCTAAACTTTTAAAGAAAAAACAGCATATTTTCAGCTGGATGTTTATAAGATAATTTAAAGATTTAAATTGAATATTGATTCATTATTAAATTAAATTACTAATACTGATTTGTGTTGTACCATCTATATACTTTTGTATATTGTAAGGTTTACTATGTACCATTTGACGTGTAATTTTATATTTTACCAATAAATGAACCTTTGAACCATTGGAGCTGAAACCTTTCCAATTTTCCAAGTGCTCTGTAAATCTCAGTTGTATCTACGTAGCTATCCTAGTTGATTATTAAGCGTTCCCATTCAGCTCAAAACGTCTCGATGCCACCAATAAAGCTAAGTGGTGGTTTTCCTCGACTAAGATAATACCTCAGGTGGCTCCAGTCAATAAAAAGGATCTAACCGCTTTAAAAGATTATGTATGCCTAGTAGGTGAAAGTCATAAAAGCCAAAAGTTTATTTTAAAGGCTTTTTAATGTACCCCGACAAAACCCTTATAGCTCGCTGCTGGTGATATGAGTTTCACCTGTATCGATCAAGTTGTGTTTGGTCAAATTTAGTGCAGCTTTTCTAATGTAATGGTGGTTTGTATTCTCTCTATAAGTACCCACGTTTGACAAGTTTCTTTCAGTCCCAACTTCTTACATACCTAGTTATAAACCTTAGTACTGTATTAAGTATCTACCTAAGAATTTATCGAGTACTTAAACCACTTCCATTGTATAACACTACACGTAGTTGGTTACTTCATAACCGATTCATTAAAGGCAGAAGACGTTGGTTTAATGTGAACCGGTGTTCACATTGGTAACCTTTTCAATTAACGACCTACTTACCTTAGGTCTTCTGAACCGCCTTTGTAGTCATGTCTTAAAGTGTTGCCTGATAAAATCCGAGCCTCCTTTTGAAGACTAACGATTGCCAGATAAGGACAGACTGGAGCCTCTGTTCAGTGTTCACACGCAACCCTCGTTAATGCAAATTAAACGAATTGTTTTTAAAGTTATGGAAATGCGTTGCTATGTTCTTTTGATCAGTAAACTTCTGGGCGCAGTTTAGAACGCGTTTTTCAAAGATACAAAGCAGATTAAAAGTTGTTACAGATCTATAAATACATCTTGTCGACTTTAGCTCGATCCAAACAAAATTATTATTGTCGGGAAGTAGATATAAACAAAATATCCAAACTGTTCCATTTACAATTTTACATTTTATTGGTTGCAAGAAGTCGATGGATGGAGGCGGCTCAGGACATGACAGTCATTCTTAGTGCCGTTTGGAGGAGGCCTATGTGAATTTGTGGACGTATACGAGCTGATGATGATGATGGTAATTCCTACGGTAATTCCCTATATACCTGTTTAATGCCAGCCCACTAAACTCTTCTATAAAAGAAAACACAAGGCGTTTCAATCTTGAATTCTGATAACTTAAATAATTCTACCTATAGTCGATTCAAAACCCTGGATACTTTTTATTCACAAAGGGGTTACAAAGCCCAACAAATATTTAATATTTGTTAGGTTTTGTGTTTTTATATCTACTTATTACAACAACATAATTATTTCGCCGCACATGTCAGAGTAAGCGTTTTTCAATTGTGTGTTTTATTTTGGTAATTACTTTGCTGTCAAGTACCTTGTTATTTTCTGTTATTGATATCAGGTTTTGTTAAGTTTTCATTCAATCAGTCAGTTGACCTATCTAGGATTCTAAATCGCAGTATAGATAATGTTGAATTGAACGCAGTGGCTTGCATATATGCAAATGCACAAACAATCCATTGCTTTGCTTATCAGTTGGCGCACGCAACTGGCTGCCCACTGCGCAACCAATGGGCAGCGAATGGCGACCGGATTCTCAGATAATGGTTAAGGACAGTGCCCACGAATACCGAACCATAAACTTTATAATTGAATTTCTATCAATCCATTTTCATTCAATTCATCTCTTCTGTCTGACCAAAGATTTTAGTTATTTTCAGTTGTTTTAAGCCGCACATTAAAACAAGCTTAATCGTCTGGTAACCGAGGGGCATACAAGTTCTGTAATAAGAAAAGTTTTATTATTTACAAAGTATTTGGGCCTGTACTCATAAGTTTCTCATGAATGTTACCTAATAAATGTTTTTAAACTTACGCGATCTGAACACATAATTATAAATACTATTTAACGGGTTTTAATAGGTAAATAAACGCGATAAATACCCGTTAAATAGTATTTATAATTAATGTTACCTAAGTCAAAACAAAGAGGTCAAGGTTAGGTATATTGGAGTCCTATAGTAGTAACAGTAATTAGTTTTTTTTTAACTTTCAATCCAATAATGAAGTTTTTTAAAATTTTGCGAGATAAATACTAACCCATCGGCAATCAAATTTGTATGGGACCATCTCGAACTCATCTTCTATTGCATTTCCTCAATTGAAAAATAATTATCCAAATTAGTTCATCTAGGTATAACTGAGAAATCGACGGATATAGGTACATTTAAAAGCCAAACACAGAATCTCCTCCATTTTTGAAATTGCACTTTTACTGACTTCAGGAAAATTTTCTATTTTAGGCTGTATGATTTTTTAAAATTTAAGCTGTATTTGGCTACATTTCGTCGCTTCTACCTGGATCGATTGTCTAATGAAATCGAGCTAGTGTAGGTATGGGTGGTTTGATAACCCCCTTACAGCTTAGCCATTCAAATCGGCTATGGTATCAAAGTCGAACTAACTCTGCGACTGCTTTCGGGTAATCCTGAATCCTCTTTGTTTTAATCGCAAGGTCTACTTACTGAAACCGACTGTAATTCTTTAGGCAGGTAAGATAATGTGCAGGGTTTCTAGGTTTAATTATCGAGTAAGTAAACTATCACAAAACTATCATATTTTGAAGTTGAAATACCTACAAAAGTTTTATCAGTCAAAAACCACAGTTAGGTAGGTATCTGTAAGTACTTAAAACATACGCTATATTGTTATTAAAAGCTAACTACTCGACACAAATCGACCATTATCACGTAGGTACCTACCTTAGCAATTTCGTGTCATTATAGCCATGATTGCATGTAATTATCGCCAGCTATCAACAATAATCGTCACCAATCATCGACTCACAATCAATACTTTCTATCAATATAACTGTTTGACTCGCCACTTTACTACAAATAAATTACAAGCAAATCATAGAAAAAAAACTAGTATTTAGAATTGAAACATTTGGGCTACTGTAGACTGTCGCAAAAAAATCTACAGGTTTAACCTGATCTATACGAATCGAAAGCTTCTTCAAGACGCTGGCTGCATTGCCCCGCTGTATTGCAATGCTGATGCGCTGCGCCAGATACACCAGCTCTCTAGTCATGCGTCGCTTCAATCTGTGGCACAGATCGAAGATTAACGAGATACAGATAATTTTTAAAAACCCGGAGGTTTCTACTCCACGGACCAAGGGTCTCGATTCCAAGGAGAGCAAATTCGTAGATTCTGTTGAGACCGTGAGACCGTTCTGTGGACCTGGATTTGATAGCTTACCTTTCGCATAATCAGATCTAATTATTTTCAAAATCGAGCACGTAGGTAAATCCTAACATGACTTTTCGATTCGTTAACGGTTTTAGACTTCCCCTCATAGCGCAGGTCCAATGGCTTAATGATAATCTTTCGACGACTTGGTATAGTTTACAAATGAATGACAATGTGTTGTAGAGTATTGCATCTTGGGCATGTGCCAGCCAACGTGTGTAATGTTGAAATACTTGTAAACTATACCTAACTATACTTACCAACTCTGTTCTAAAATTAAGTTATTTTATGTCAACAAAGACTAATGACATCACAATAACTGATAACAATAACAGGAATCAAAGAGATAATTGTATCACTAAAAACAAAAGAACGACTTCAACAATGTATAATTTAACTATACAATATGCGAAGTATGGTTTAAATTCGAGTTAGAAAACGGAGCAGACGAATAAAAATATGAATGAAAGCTTTCAAAACTAAAAAATATTTCATACTTCTCTGTTTAACCCCGATCATACCAGTGTAATAAAATATTTTCGACTACTATTTCGTTAATTGTGTAATTTCTTTGTTTACAAAAAATATCTAGGTTTATGAAACCGATAACAGTTAATTCTTCGGCGCAAATATGTAACTATGCCTACGTTAGTCTCATTGAAATGACGTCAAAAGGAGCTATCATAAATAACCACCATGTTTGCTACGACGCGATGTAGCAGCGTACTGCTACGAACCGTAGAGACCCTCTACGAAGGTAGATACGCTACGGTTTTGCAGACTCGTTTGACTTTGTTTCATTGATATTTAATTTCAAAGTCCTAGAAATATTTGTTATTCATATTTTCCTAGACGGTATATGTTTCTATAAATGTATAAGACATTTATCAGATATACAGGTGTTTCCCCAAATATCTGCACGCCTGAAATTGAGAAAAAAATTGGTGATATTCTTTAAATCTGTTTTTTTTTATTTTTGTTTTCTTTTTATATTCCTATGTAATGTGTGTGTTATGGACAAAATAAGGAATAATAATTAAATTAGTTTATTATAATTCTATGTGTATGTCATGTGTGTGTTATGAACGAAATAAAGAATGGTAATAAATTTTTACATTCATATTTTGAATGGAACCTAAAGAAAAAGTAATTACCGCCTGAACATTTATTTGCTCTAAACCACCGAATATGAAACAAAATCTACACAACATACATAGATTGTCTATCACGTCTTTGGCCTTGACTTTGAACCTTGGAAACCGAAGGTGTACCTATCTACAGTAGGTATCTACAGACCTGACTGTCCAGAAACTCACGCACGGTAAATATTAAATTAGATAGGTTTTGTTTACTGTAGCATCATGAAGTAAGTTTCACGCTCCCACTATGATACCATTTGGAACTAAGTGCTTTTAACTACTTTTAATGAAATTTAGTTGCAGTGAATAGACCTTTTGAGTAAACGATTTCAGTGAAATGAGTATAAAGTCTGAATCTCTGATAAAAATGCCATAGTGTGGCGCTCGTCTTATGTTTTCTTTGAATGCAAGTAACTATTCGTATTGATTCTGGCTGTGATCAAATAGCCTGTAGTTTGCCGTCAAGCCTAAGAAGTTTTTATCTTGTTATTATCAAGCCTCTTGGTCAAGCCTTTACTGATTATTTTTCCAAAAAAGGATTTCATGTCATTTCGATATCTACGCTTTTCATGGAGTAAAAATAAAGTAAATAGTCTTTGATAAGGAACTTAAAGTGTGCCTGGCTTTCCCCCAATAAAATATTTTTACTTATACCTTAAACAAATTGATATGAAAAGCAGCAAACTTAGTTTTCCCCTATAATATACTAACAAAACTCAGAACGTGAGTTCTCAATAATACCAACACGTTATGAGAAACAATACCGTCGTCACGCTGTCTGGTGGATGTCCGTTCCTATTCATGTCACCAGGGCGATACCTATTTCCTACTAGTGGTTTCTTTTTCATTTCTTCCTGGGGTACAAGGGAGACTCCGAGATCTTGTCTCCCAAGCCAACCTAACCTGCACAGATAACGAACTGGGCTGTGGTGAAAATATCAACATTCTTCATAACTTGCTAACTCATATTTTACTATTATTTTCCATTACTTGACACTGGCAGAAAAGAGTCCAACCAGACTCATATTGCCATTACAAAGAATCATCATCATCATCATTTCTTCCACAAGTGGACAAAAAATTTAAGTGGAGAGAAAATCAATAAAACCTTGTTTCTTATTTGATAATAACTACTACATTATACAAAATTGTTTACAATAAGTTTTTAAAAAATGCTACCTGACTTTGTGCTTATTTTGTAAGCCAAAATAAAATGTTACTTGTCTTTGTGCTTATTTTGCAAGCCAAAATAAATGAAGATTTTGATTCTGATTTTACTCATGTCATGTAAGGAAAAATCAAATTCAAGAAGAAATCATAAAGACAACTTACAAAGGCATTGCATTGCATCACTAGTGAAAAACGTAGGTAATTGGCTTTTTTAAGCCAGACTTAACATTTTTCAAAAAATAACAGTTTTTATGCGGAGTTGGTTCCTTATTAAAAAGTCAAAATTAATTAATTCCAGACCTTTCAGGACTCTTGGACTAGTCACAATATTCTAATCACAAAAGTAAAACTAGGAGTTAAAGTGATCTCTTTGATTATTTGAAATAGCTAACAAGAAACCTTTACCTTGTTAGACTGTTAGTTTTTGATTTGGAGCAAAACTAGTCCCAAGCTTTTTTATCCTCTAGTTAATCTGATATTTTGTAGTACTTAAGCCTTTTTATAAAGGATATTTGACAATTTGTTTATTTTTGCAACTCACTCGGAGTTTTGCTATAGACGCGTATATCTCATGACATCACGCAGATAAATATTATATTATATACTACAGAAATACAATCTTTAAATCTACTTTCCTCAAACCCACTGTGTTTGCTCGGGCGTTTAGAATTATCAAAGTTTGGAACCTTTTATAGCAGTATCTGTTTCTGGTACATTTAACAAAGAACTCAAATTAAGACTCACAAAAACTGGGGTTTTGAATTACATGAGCTTTTAAAATGATCAGTCGTATACAATTTTGTTTCTCGGTCAATATCTCACCAACGCAAACGGGTTGTTAAGCACAAATCAACCAAATTGTTTTTTTAACATAACATTGTTGGGTAGTAATAGAACGAATCGAATAACAGCAATTAATTATTATTTGTATGGAAATTGCCGCGTTTTTTTTTTGACTGTGTAGAGAGAGATCTTGAAATCTCAACCTCAACAGCCTCCACTGCTGGACGCAGGCCCTTCAGCAAACCCCACGGTTTCTTATCCCCTATCTTCTTATTTTAACAAATTCTCAACCACAGAGGACCTATGGTCTGTCAAGAAATCCCCTAAATTGGATTTCCTAGATTGTTAGGGGATTAACCTTAATACCCTAATTGTTTTCGATTGTTTTAACGTCAGGCAAAAATTATCGCTAATGCCACGTCTGCGAGACGGTTTTTAACCCTGACAATTTGTGGACATTTTTAAAAGTGTATAAAGGTGCTTTTTCTGAGATTGTGTATTTGCGCGCAGATTTGCGGGGGCGATAAATGTGTCGCACGCATCTCAAATGTGGCGCTACAATTGTTGTAATACAAGGTATGTCTGGCGTGCGACCTCACACTTCACTTAGGGGCCAGTGTCGGATGAATTGCCCATACAAACGTAATACCAAAATTTGTTTATAATCTGATCCCTGGTTGTTTTTGTTTCCAAAATACTCACCTAAAATGCACAATTTGAATCTTGCCAACCCGCGACGAACAATCTTAACAAAGTGTTTCTTCTACGTGAAAATCACATTATGGCTAAATAGTATACACACAACAAAATTTTACGATCTGTGTTTTCACACATTACGGGACGTCGCAGCGTGCACAAAATTTTAATGAAATTAACAACTTAGCATTATGAAAACAAACAGTAAGGGTAAACGTAATAAGTACCTAAGTGAGATCTGAGACATGTAACTTTCATTCATTTAACTATGTGTGACAAGACATTAGGTCACACTAGTTCTATTATAGAAGAAAGAAAGAGAAGCATAGAAAAGTGTAGGTTATCAAAACATATTATATTATACTTATTTATGAATAAGAAAAATTGGGTTAATGTAATTGTTAGTCTACAACAATAATTCATCATTGATATTGTAGGATTAAACATAAGAATTTTTAGGTCCCTATCAAAAATTTTAATTGGATCACTTATCAAAGAAACGCGTGATGGAAGGTTAGGCGGAAAAAAGAGCGATAGATAAACCAAAGAGCCACAGGAATCTTCCAACATTAATTATCCAGAGAAAAAAAAATCAAAAAAAATGATTAACAAATTCTGTATTTCCATAAATACAAAAATGCACACTTAGAAAAAGTCAATTTTTTTAAATAAAACACTGACACGGAAATAAAGTGATATTTTTGATTTCTGTCGCGGTATGTAGACTAAAGTAAAGAAGCGACGAAGAAACCTTTAGTAGTTAGTTTCTGTTAGTTAGTTGTTACTTTTCGAGTGGGCAGCGACGACGGTAGCAAAACCCATCCCAAGCTTTTTTTATCTTCTAAATAATCTGATATTTTGTAGTAAGCCTTTTTGCATAGAAAAGTTTTGACAACTTGTTTGAATTTATAAATTGATAGATTTTGCAACTCACTAGGAGTTTTGTTGTAGAAGCGTATACATTGCCCTTTGAAAGATACATTTATCTTGTGAAGAAATTATCACGTTACGGTGACAGTTCGATGCTATCGTCAAACTGAACTCATGGCAGTAATAAGCTAACGAGTGGCCATCACTTGTGGTGTTGGAGTGGCTCCAAAGTCGTGACGCGCACCCGACGACACTTCATATCGCCGATGTCATTGTCTGGCACCTTACCAGGAGGTTTACCTTACAAAACGAAAGAAATTGACGGATGACGTCGGATCGCACAAAACGAATTATGGCCGAGCCTTTCTTTCGATGACCTTAGAAAATTAATTTAGAAGAAAGAAATGTTTAGAAAAGGTTGTGTAGGTTAGTAGGTATTTTATAATTTAGATATCTTATTCTAGTTGTTAGTGTATGGACCGTCTGTGGCGGTGAAAGCCTCCTCCAAGCATTTCCATTCTTTTCTATTTCTAGCCGTCCTAGTCCCGTCCGTTATTATACTTAGAAAAGTTTAATAATAAAGAAAAATCAAATAATACAAACAAATTAGAAGTAGTATTTTCAATTGTAACAATGACTCACTATACTTATAAATCTGTGAATGACTCGCAGGCGGACCTTCGTGCGCTGCGCCACAGAGGTCGTCGAAAAAGTTTTTAACACAATTAAAACAAAAATAGAAACTTCTTCCTAAACGACAATTTTAAAAGGTTTGCCGTCACATGTTTTACTTTATTTCGATTCACTCACTATTCTCACTGTCGCTTTCATTTCATACTGGAGTGACAGGGACAGAGTGCGAGGTTTTCACAAATGTGGCAAAAGACCGCTGGAGTCCCGCCAAAACGGATCGGGCGTCTAAAAAATCAAATGTAAGTCATACGTGGCCGACTAACTAGATAGTTTGCGAAATCGGTGCAGAATGGTGGGCGTTAGAAATAAAAATGTTATTTTACTTATTTGATAAATTATGCGACTTTGATATTTCACAGTAGTTTCTATCACAGTTTCTTGAGAAGAACAAACTTTTGAATTGAAAAACAATATTTTGTTATTATAAGAACTAAAACTAACATTTTCCGACTGCTTTTTGCAGCTATCTCAATAATATGTTTTTAGATTTTTTCTCATTTAAAGTAAAATACCCTATTTTGAAGGATGCCCTTAGAACCTAGTCGGTGGTTGTAGTAAGTACCTACGGACTAAGTGCAGCAAAGATAAATTTAATTAATTATTAATTTTAATTATTATTATTTAAATTAATAATTTAATTATTAATTTAAATCTTTGTGACCAATGTTTTTTTTAACACCACACAGCAAAAGGTATATAAGATATATTTACTGAAAAAATATTAAAAGCTTACGCGATCGACTTGGTTTTTTCATACAATTATCCACGCCAATGTCACAAATACAGGCCTCCATTTCCATTGTATCAAAAACGAAAAGGGATGGCGCTAGCTGTTTCAAATTTATCTCTTAAATCATCATCGATGTTCAATTGTTTGCTTTGTTGTCTTTTAATTTGCCTAAAAGTGCTGCGCCGAGGCAGTGCATTGCAAATAAATAAAAAACGCATGACTGCAGCGCTGCGGCCGGCCGCCATCAGTTCATCGAGCACCTGGTAACTGTACGCACGTAGTTTTATTCAAGTCTAGACCCTTTCGTCAGAGTTCATCGTGAAACTAAATGTACTACACTATGATTATCGAGCCTAGCGATGGCAGCGCGGTCGCAGCACTGCAGACGCGCTGCCTCCGCGCGGCAGTTTGCGGCAAATTTGAAGTCGCCCTTATTCGTCACCATCATAGATTTAAATCGTTAGATAGGCCCCGACACCAAAAACTGTGGCTTTATTTTTGAATGTGTGCGTTAACAAAATGCCGACGCACGCACACTAATGAGTAGTCAAAAAAATCGTGTTTCTGCCATTGTACTTATCTGTTGCTATTACCATTTCGTGTGCAATTGTATTGCACACACTTTTCTGAAAAAAGTATGCACTTAGATGCCCTGAAATCGAAAATGTTTGAATGTGTGCGTCAACATAGCGTCCAAAAACTGTGCAATTTGTGTAGAAGGTACGGTCCGGTAAGTAGTTAGAAATAGTGTTTTTGCCAATAAACCTAATTATTATTATTACCATTTCGTTTACAATTGTATTGCACTGACTTCTGTGAAAACATAAAGGTCTTATTTATATCCTGAAATCGAAAACGCGTCTGTCTAAAACGTGTGCAATCTACACACAACAAGTGTACTGAGAAAATAGTGTCATCTCTTTTTCTCCCACATTAGTTGCAAACACTACTTTCTCTTTCGTGCACTCGCCGTTTAAATTTGTTATTTTAGACAGTGCGGAAGGAAAAATAAAAGTTTTTAAATCAAGTCGCAATACTTACGAGTGAAATGTTACACCTCTGGCTTTATTTGTGTTTCTAGAATTGTTGTTGCACTTTAGAAAGGCACACGATGGCATTTTGTGACACTAAACTGCTCGCAAACGTCCTTTACAACACGTCCGGCTAACACTGTGTTTGGATGTGCACTGATTCCAGGTTAGTGAGCCTCACTCTCTTCGACCGTGGAACAACACGGCGCGGTCTCACTGCGGTAAGGGCCTATCTAACGATTTAAATCTATGGTCACCATCGCAATTTGCAACAGTTCCCTCTAACGACCAAATGGTAATTTCAAAGTAAACAGATGTTAATCTTCGTAATGCCATGCACCCCGTGCCCGTAATAATACCTGGTAAAATAAAAACTGGTCATTACTGGTCGTGGGCGGCGCAGGATATCCGCAATTTTGTATTTCTGTTTATTATTTGACCTTCACACCGCGTAATGGACTTTTAAAGGGCATTTCTTTAGGTCTCTTTGTAGTGGTCGTAACTATTAATTTTAATGATTTACGAACTGCACGTACGCTTTGTCCACAAGGGCTCAAATGTCAAAAACAAAAATAAAAATCAATTTGACGGGTGTTCATCTAGCAACCGCTTTCTAAGCGAGTACTCGGTATACATTTTTACCCTCCAACCATCATCATGGGCATCTTAATGGCCCCCTGATCTGAAATGTTGTTATGTAGTACATAGAAAAAAACCTAAGAAAGCAAGTAGGTACCTAAGTACCGACCTATGTTAAATATACCAACGCATTTTGTAATACTTTACTTTGTACCATGGATTTCCATCAAATCATAATAACTGCGAAATGTTATTATTGCGTGGAGCATAACATAATTAATTCAGTGCAAAGGCCGGGGAGCGGTCATAAGTGGACGCACATTCCGGGGCTAGTCACGCAGGGTTAAATGTTTACGAGACATGTCTGTTCTAAAATCACAGAGCATAAATAACCAAGCGCCACCTTATTAAAATGTACAGCAACTCATTTAAATTATGTTTATAATTATAATAATAATGGGAGATAAGCTACCATCGTCCCGATAGTTGTATCGGTTAACGACATAATAGCAAAAAGTCTCGATCAACATCTCAAGAGACTCTCGCTAGGAAGTTGGATCAAGGGCCGTTCTAAAAGGTACTCCTGGATTCGGCGCGTATCGTCAGGAAGTTCCTTTCTTTGTAACCCTAGTCACCGGCTGCTTGCGCCTAGCTTCGCGGCCGGTGATCTACATTAATGATTTATTTTTACTGTAGGTAGAATAGTTTTACAAAATTTTATTGTATTTCCTATGGTATTTTTTTTAACGAGAATAAGAGAGTTTAATAATAATGCTCTTTAATAATAATTGAAACTTTATTGAATTGACGCAGTTTCAGATTTTTATTGAGCCATGTGAAAACATTTGAAGATTCATTGCTAACGGGTAATGCGTTCTGTCTTATACGATTTCATACAAAGAAGTCGTCGTGCCCCGCAGTTCCGCTGGCGTGCAGTTCTGCTCACTGAGGCCGTACCTTATACATTAATCAAGTCATAACGTTAAAAACAAAATCTTTAAACTCCATCAGCCCTCAAGCGGCCATATAGTCCGGTTACCACACAATGGGACCACAGCAACCAAACGTCGGGCCTTGGGCTCCCCCAGCCATTAGCGGCCATGTGACCATTACTGGTGGGTCATGGCCATTGGGACCATGGGCTATGGTATTATACGCAAAGAGGTTCGGTTGTTTGAGGTTATAAATTGGGCACTTCCTTGTTCCTATTTCGGGTAACCATGACGAGTAGCTTTACTTCTGTTGATTTTTGTTATAGTGCTTACCTGCACTCTGGGTTCGATTTCCCGGGCGCGGGTTCGTGTCCCGCCGAAATCGAAATTTTTTGGGAACTTATTTCATTTACTTCTGTGGATTCTAGATTTTAACTATTTGTTTCAGGTCTTGTGTTATAAGCACCTATCAGTAATATTATGATCCCCTGGATTGGTGGTAATTAAGAATCTTCCTAGTTTATACAAATTATATATCTACACAATCAATTAAATCGACCAAGTGCGAGTCGACTCGTACACGGAAGGCCTACTACACTGTTACACCGTACAAAACTATTTCCTAAAAGAAACCCAAACCCACTTTAATTTTAATATTTATTTAATTTTTATTAGTTATCGTTTTATTACTTATCGTAATAGCGGCAAGGGACCTTTTACACTTCATGTGAAACAGCCCGCTAACGGACGGATGGACAGACAGCAGAGGCTTATATAGTAATAGGTCCCGTTTTCACCCTTTGGGTACCGAAAGAAGAAAAAGTACGCGGTTGATACAAAAGCACAAAGTAACTTTTAATTTATGATATTTCTATTTACTCGTCCTTGAAGGTGGTCCCGTTCCGGATCGAAAGTCTGGTACTATTCACTGTGTTACCTAATATAAGTAACAAACAACCTTTGTTCAAGGAATCCAAGGGTCACGTTTGATCTTAGCTACCTACGCCGAAATTACCCTCTGCTTAACAAATATTTCGAAGTAAAAATACCTTCCTTTGATATTTACGTAAGAGAAATTATGCCGAGAACAAATTTAATAACAGTCTAGAATCTGATTTAAGAATAAAATTGGTTATGGCATTTTAGAACTTCAGAAAAGTCGATAAGGTCGTAGATTAGATAACACAAAAATTCCGAAAAATTGTCAAAACAATTTGTTGGAACGAAGAATGTTTTGCTTTGTATTCCAGACGTCTTCAATCGAAAATATTGCTAATTGGATTTTTAGAAATAATGTAGAACCAATTTTCGTCTCGTCAAATGCGTCAAATATGAACTTTAGATTAAATCAATCAATAAAAGAATGTGTTAGGTATCAGTAGGTCTACCTAATGGTCACTTATTAGGAGTTGGTAGGTACCTATTGCTCGGATTGGACGTAATCGGGAAGTGGTCATTTTGATTGTTGTCATAAGCAGCCGAATGGGTTAATAAATACAGGGTTCATCTTAATGTCCTCCAAAACCACTACTGTATTTTTCTGGCAACGCGAGATAATTTTTTTTTGTGTTTTAAATTTTTCTGCGTTCCACAAGCAATATAACTAGCGAAAAAGTAATGTGCCGCAAACCGTTAACCATTTTCTATTTAAGATAAAATCCAAATTGAATTCATTTGTATTTTGGGAGCATTTGGGAAAATGTAGATTTTTAGCATATTATTAAAATTTCGTATTTTCCCAACTGCTCCAAAATACCAGTAAATCGACACAAAACAAATATTCTCGCGCCCACCCGCGACGAACAACCTTAATCACAAATAAAAAAGTAAAACGTTAATATGTGCACACCCCTGAATGAGCATTTCCTGAACCCATTGTCATGGCCAGTCAATTGGTGCAACCCTCGCTAATTGCGCCTCGTGCCCTGATCACCACAAAGCTCAAGAGCGAAACTATGATTTATAGAGGACTACGAACTAGTCAGTGGAGTGTGATTGGTTCGCCAATTATAGATACGTAGTTCCTACATTTCAAAGAGGTTTGAAATTTTTTATATGAAGGGTTGATGAGTTTACTCTTAAATTTCCTAATTGAAATATTTTCTTTTACGTTGACAAAATAGAATGACGCATTGGTCTTATTTAATAGGCGTAAGTTGAAAGTAGGTAAGTCGTAGGTATTGTCATTTTTCTCTATTATGCCTGCGGCCTGCTTTGTTAGCTTATTAGAAGGTGGAGCAATACTTTAAACCTATGTGCGCTGGTAAATTCGCAAAAATTCAACTTGACCCATTCAGTAGTTTTGGCGTTTACCTTGGCCAAATATCTTTACAACGACACAAAACGGTACAAGTCACAAACTTTCGCCTTTACAATAGTACATAGGCTCTAACACCGGCCACTGTTATTTCCCAAATCGTGAACGTCTTATACATATTCGGATAAAGGACACTCATACAAATAAAAAATGTTCACAACATTATATTCGAAAGCGTCAGGTTTCTGAGATAAAATGAGATGAAAATAACTGCTCTAATTATTTATTTTCATATGTAAAAACAAACCTGGTTTCGAATAAAACAACATTTTTACACTTCTACAATTTTACAACATTTTTTATTTGTTAATAATACAGTACCTATGGTACCCGATTTAGGTGTTAGTAGGACTCCTTTATGACGATTTGCTCCCATTACATAAGACGTTAAGGAAGTTTTTCCATCGATAACCTTTTTTTTCCGAATCTTGCGCTGTCGTTTATAATTTCGTTGCAAGGTATAGTGTACCTATGTAGCAACTTTTCCTCGCAATGCCAAAGGCTACTTATCTTCTACGTGAGCGGATCCGCAGACAAAAGTTAGTGGGAATTAAAAAGAAAAACGGAAATGAAATCGTTTGATCGCATTCAATGAGTGTAGGTAGGTAGGTACGTATTGATCAGATCACTCCAAAGCTTAGTGGAAACTAAAAAGAAAGACGGAAATGAAATCTTTTGATCGCATTCAATGAGTTTAGGTACGTATACGTACTGATCAATCAAAACCTGCAGCTAATAAAATAAGGATAAATTCGACCTTTACAGGCGACGACGTTTTACAAACAAGCAATGTGCAGCGTCGGTGGTTTGTTTTCATTGCGATTCCAATGAAAGCAAACATAACTGTCGGCACATGTCGCGTCACCCTCGCTGCCTCGACCTCGGCTTTCGTATGCAGAAATATTATTTTTCTGAAACCTATGGAACGTAGTATCCTAGGATCTTTGTTTGAAACCATCACACAAAATAAGTATTACAAACTTGGAGAAAGGAGACAGAGCGAAGTGGAAGAGGCGAGACAGAGCACAGCGGCGGGGCGTGTGTCAAGTACCTACTTGCTATTATCTAAAAAATAAAAGTTATTTGAAAATCTACAACACACATCGTCTTCTTTATATTTTTTTTATTTACTGTCCAAAGATTAGTAAGTTAGTAGGCTTATTTTAAAGTATTTTTGAATAGCGACGATTTATTGTACAGTTTAGTGCGAACTTTGTATTTTTTTCTATAGAGAAAATTTTATGTAGGTAGGTAGGTACTTACTTACATAATCGTGTTTTCATAAACTAGCGTTCTTGCATCAATCCTGAAGTAAAACCTATATTTATCTCAAAGTAAATGCTTCAGTATTAGGGAAGATAATAATGATCGCTGACGCTAAGCGATTTGAGGTAAGTATCATCGACTTATAAGGCGGTCAAGTCAAGACCCACAAAGGATTGCGTCTCACAACAAACTGTCTCGCCCGGTGTAATCTCTTATTTCAGGTCGAGGCCAGACTCGGCAAATTAAATAGACATCCGCGAAAACAAGCCATCCTAAAGTAATCTTAAAATACATCGACTGCCAAAAACCTGTGAATATATCTGGAGGTCCTCTGAAACGAGCGCATTAGCATTGATGGTGTTGGCAACATCGTTACAAGAGGTTTTAGTTCAACTGAGTGTGAAGAAAGCAGTTTTGAGTCGCGAGGGATATTAATTTTATTGCGCCATTTGCTCATAAGACTAATGACGCCTACTTGTATTTCTCCAGCTACTGGAAAATATACCTAAAACTAGAGGGACCAATCCATCTTCTCTTACAGAATGATACGTGTAGGTACGTACATGAAATACTCAAATTTTATAGTCATTAGACCTTCGTTTGGCTACAACTACAATCTCACTTGGTGAAAAGTACATCTTCACTTTTCTAACGATGTATCACCAAATCTAGAAGGTCCTATTTACTCTTGTACCTACTGAAGAGTCTCGAGGTTGTAATTTTGTATTGTGGAATGATCCTTAACAACGATTAGTAAATTACCTTATTATGGTACCTATTGGTGCAGTATTATTAGCCGAGTTCAATTTGACAGCATGTAAGCTTGACTCCAACATATACCTGAACTATGAAATGATAAAAATTGACAAAACTAAATAGAATGTTTTTACAGAGTTATCGCCCTGTTCCCACGGCACACCGTTTTCTGCAGGTAAGTTTAGTAGGTTAAATTGTCTAAGAGTAGTAGATATACGTGTTTCAATACTAGCATTCACACGAGTATCCTGTTAACAGACCTGCAAAAAATTGAGCCGTTCAAAGTTTACATTCGGTTTTGCCACTTGTTCGATAAAAAACAGAATCCAGTTTAACTACAAAGGGGATCTCTGTAGGTATTGTAATACACGTATAGTCCCAAAAGTGTTCCCACTCCCACTTCCTACATATCATTTTTTGCTGGATGGGGGAGAAAAAGCCGTTCCTGCAGAACTGGACGGCCGTTGGAACGGGGCGTAGTATTCGTGCTTTCAGCAATTTGTCAGACAGACATTGGGGCGCATTACACAGTGAATAATATCACTATTCTAGTATAGCAGGATCGCAACAATTGAAATTGAGCTCGTGTAATAGCCTAATTTCAATCCCTATATAATATCTTATTAATAATTTCATCGAATTTTCTTTGAATTTACTAGAGTGAAGTCGTTTATGATTTCGTACAAGAATAAATTATTGAATTTTAGTCTATGGATTCTTCCTGTACCGAAGGGAATAATAAATTTTATTTTTTAATTTCATATTTTCAATATTATCGCGTGCCCATATCGCGTATTTCAAGATTTCTGGATAACATGATACTGCGATACGGCCTATCATATATCAGTAATATCGTTATAATATTGACCGTGTAACATACCCCATTGGGGTATTTACTTTTTTAGACCTGACTCTGGGAGACTGCGAGATTTAATAGTGCGTTACGATCGTCGTATCTTAGCTTTTTTGTAAGATGTTTTTCGTTTCGTTCGTGTCATCGTCTCCAAAAGTCAGGGTCGAGAATCGAATGAGGTTGAAGTGAACGAGCGAGATGTCTCGGATACCGTTCATTTAGTTTTATCTTCTCTTTTATTGATCCACGTTTAAACGATGTCTAGGTCCGCTACTTAATGTAAGAGCAATTTTTTTTATTCTTTCTATCTTAAACTTGATACTAATAGGGTTTACACACTAAAGTCGGCGACATAGAGCGGCGGCGGGTTGGAGCGACATTTCAGTGTATCAATATTTCCAACAGCAGTCGCGACCCGCCGACTTTGTGTTGAATCGCCCAAGTATTGCGAAACGCCTTAGAAATATATATTTTTAATTCGGCTGATCTTGGCAGAATCTTGTACTTAGCGTGGTCTTAAATAATTTCCTTTCGATTTCTGGAAACACTACAGGGTCATCTTTATCCAATTTATCCACACTACAGCAGTACCTGAACAGAAATCTAATTACGAGGTAATAGAGCCCTAATTTAATCTAATTGTCGTTCAAGCTGGCGTGTAGAAGACGAGGCTTATGCTCAACAGCAGGGTGTCAACGTGCTGAAACTTATACCACCTCAGCACGTCTTGATAGTGGTCAAAGGGCTGATGATAATGATGATGAGTAGCTTCTATTCTAAGTACCTTTGCTTCGGAAATTAATAAAGCTACTACTGCAGCCAGCGTCTTGGGGACGCTTCCGATTTGTATTGAATGTCGCCGCCGCGCCGGGTCGTAGAATCAGTTCGTCTGTAGTATTGGTAGGCCGATTGCACATCGAACACTGTCTTTTTTATAAGCTTGGCTTTGTAACGTTTAGCCATATTGTTGAACGTTTATTGTTTAAAAATCCGCATATTAATTGAATTGTGCCGTTCTGCAATCGGCCTAGCTATTCATACGGGCTGATTCAACGATAAGGCGGCGACAATGACTTGGATCAGCTGAACTACTTCTGAATTGGTTGCAACAGTCTGCAGTTAGCTCAACTTTTTCAATTTGAAAAGCTATTTCTTAATTGTTTTATCCTTTCATAGTAATTATGTTTGTTGACAAAGTTACTAGAGTATCTACCTTACCCAATTCTAATATTCAACATTGACTTGTCACTATAGTTTAAATTGGGCTTAAAATAGACAATCTTGGCGCTTTGTGACAGATAAATCAGAAGCTCTGAAAATATCTCGGATTCCGCGATAAAACGAGCCAGAATGTAAATAATCGTCCGGTTTTACTTTCATGTGATATCTTTATTATGTTCTTGGTAAGAAATAATGAGCAGTTTTCGTCAAGATTTCCTATTCGTACTAAGTATCGTTTTCCTAAAATTTATCAAAAGCGTGAAAAGGAAGGAATATATTTATTTGATTAATTATTTATTTAACAAATATTATTTTCCTTAAATTTAATTTTAATCTACTCTTGGATTCTTGTATTCCTGTAAGTCCATTTTAAAATCTCTATTTATAGGTACATGTGTTACTGGTCGAGGCCGAGGCATTTTCTACCTGACGACCCTTTGTATTACTTAAAGTTTTAAATAAAGTAAAACTTAAGATGGTTAGCCGCTTGCTTTGCTCGCCATTGAAGAAAATCAATAACGCTATATTTCTTATTTGATAATAATTATAGTGATGTAGAATTTGACTTGCCTGAGTAATTATTATGTAAGCCTAAAGTTTATGACTTCTGACTTCTTCTAATCCCCAAACGAAAGGGTGAAATCCACCCTTATGTAGGTAGGTACTTAATTTTTTCCCAATAGAACTGACTTAATACCAGACATATTATACTGAAAGGTAAATGCAAAATCTCGCTAAAGGAATGTACATCTTATTTAATAGTATAATTTGTGATTCTGAAACTCCCTAATCACCCATTAAATTAATCTGCCCGATTTGTGACTGATTAGAAGAAATGTCGAGCTATTTTAACAGTTTTGTGGTAACCTCGTAAATCTTAAGCGTTTTATTGGTAGCCTTCGTGTAACCTTTAAATTTTGGTACCACTTACTGTAACATATTTATAAATTCTATTTTAGGTTCAGTAGTTTATTGATTAAATAATTCAAGTATTTTTCTTGGAAATTGATAGGGTTTTTTGATCAACGAATAAGAAGTGATCATAAAAATAATTTGTGCGTTTTAACCTCGCGCTGCCATAAACTCGCCAAACTTGCTATTCTAAACTAATCAACTTACGAATTGAGCACTCCGTAACACTATAAAAACACTTACAATAATAATGCACTTATTTTTACAATTACCTAAAGATAAACAAACTATTTTACATTAATTGTTTTTATTTTCAGTCAATCAACTCATTTTCAACCATGTTATTTCCCGAACGCGCGAAAGCATTGCATTTGCCGCGTATACTTCAAATTTAGAACACTGAATGCGTCAGTGACATTCTATTTTCTCGGTCAATTCATTTCGAAAAGTTTTTATTTGCGTGTTTTTTTTTAATTTTAGTGTTGTGACGCTCGCGATCGCGGTCGCTTGTCGACTGAGTGTCTGAGCGCACTACTCCTTGGTCACTGGTAGGTATGGGTGGTGGGTACCTAGTAGCGTATTATCGACGATCACAATCTTGATAACAGAGAGGTCAGGGTTCAGCCATCGGTGAAATACACCAATCTGATAAGGGTTTAAAAGTTGATCGTCGTTAGCGTCTTGAGGATGTGTTTTTGGCAGATCTTTTGATTTCGTAGTTTGATTTTTTATTTCAATTAGCACTAACTGTAGTCCGTATCAATTGCTTTTCGTTAGTCTCGATAAAACTTAAAAACTTGAGCGACTTCAATTGATTTTTGGTTTGGTTTTGTTCAGTAATAAGTACAGGGGTGGTTTAAACTGAAAAAAGGGAATTGTGGTCATTGTAAATAGTTTGGATAGCTGAGCTAAAGAAGTAGCGGGTAGGGTAGTACAGGTAGTCTATTTACTGATCGGAGTAGGTACCTATTAATAGTAATGAAACTGATATTATTAATAAAATGGTAAAACGAAAATTTTCGCACTTAGGTACGGCCTTATAGTTGAAGGAATATAGACGTAGGTACTCTGTACCTAGAATTTTTATATAATTATTACTAAGAGTCAAAAGAAAGTCACTTATTTTAACTAAATAATTACCTACTACACCTTAGACAGGTTAAGAACTAAAACCCATTAGTAAGATTCAATAAAATGGTTGTTCTTCTTTGCAAGTTCTTCAAAGGCGATAAATAATTCTCAATATCTGTCTGGAATATTTCTGACAAAGTGAGTAAATTTTCCAATTCTTGGCACGTTTCTGATACGTACCTATATATACTATTCAGTTTATTTTCTCGGAAATCATCAGAGCTACCAATGGGTACAGTCGACGACCGAAATGGCTGAAAAGAGCCCAAGTTCGGTTATTCGATGATATGGAGTGGTCATTGAGATGTCATTTTTGTATTTGGAATTAGTACAGCGCCTCTAGCGTGCGGACATGGAACTAAGCAACTCCATACACAACAAGATTCGCCAAGTGCGAGTGTAACTCGCGCGCCGAGGGTTTCAAACATTTGCCAATTATTTGGACAATCAATTTTCTGAAATATTTTAAAAAGTATGAAACTTACAGAAATTTCAAAAAGTGTTTTGAAATGGTCAAAACGATACCTTTCATTTGATACCCCACATGGGTAGGTACCCCTTTTTGAAAAAAAATCCCCTTTTTTGACCATTTTTCAAAAACTATTATTATTACAGACTTCTCTATATTTTTCCTGTAAAATATAGATTGATATCTACAAACGCCTAATACATTGTACATGGATCGGTCTGCAATCTTCGGAGCTAGGGGGGGGGAATGGTCAATTTTTCGTCTTTTTTTGAAATATTTCAAAAAGTATGAAACTCACAGAAATTTCAAAAAGTGTTTAGAAATGGTCAAAACGATACCTTTCATTTGATACCCCACATAAGCAGGTACCACTCCTTTTGAAAAAAAATTCCCCCCCTTTTTGACCATTTTTCAAAAACTATTATTATTACAGACTTCTCTATATTTTTCCTGTAAAATATAGATTGATATCTACAAACGCCTAGTACATTGTACATGGATCGGTCTGCAATCTTCGGAGCTAGGGGGGGGGGAATGGTCAATTTTTCGTCTTTTTTTGAAATATTTCAAAAAGTATGAAACTCACAGAAATTTCAAAAAGTGTTTTGAAATGGTCAAAACGATACCTTTCATTTGATACCCCACATAGGTAGGTACCCCCCCTTTTGAAAAAAAATTCCCTCCCTTTTTGACCATTTTTCAAAAACTATTATTATTACAGACTTCTTTATATTTTTCCTGTAAAATATAGATTGATATCTACAAACGCCTAATACATTGTACGTGGATCGGTCTGCAATCTTCGGAGATAGGGGGGGGGAAAGGTCAATTTTTCGACTATTTTTGAAATATTTCAAAAAGTATGAAACTTACAGAAATTTCAAAAAGTGTTTTTAAATGGTAAAAACGATACCTTTCATTTGATTTCCCACATAGGCAGGTACCCCTCCTTTTGAAAAAAATTTCCCCCCTTTTTGACCATTTTTCAAAAACTATTATTATTACAGACTTCTCTATATTTTTCCTGTAAAATATAGATCGATGTCTACAAACGCCTAATACATTGTACATGGATCGGTCTGCAATCTTCGGAGCTAGGGGGGGGGGGGAATGGTCAATTTTCCGTCTTTTTTTGAAATATTTCAAAAAGTATGAAACTCAGAAGTTTCAAAAAGTGTTTTGAAATGGTCAAAACGATACCAAAATCAGTAATGGCGCACGAAATGTATCATTATTTCAAATTTCAAGTTAATAGCTGCAGTAGTTACTGAGATATTCAAGAAAGAGCGGGGACGGACAGAGCGAGACCATAAGGGTTTCAAAACCGATCTTTGAAACCCTAAAAATGGAACGGCTTGATGCAATCACGAAAACAAACTTTCTCAGGGCTTTGGTCGACCTTCGACGTGTAGCTTATTACATATACAATATTTATTAGAAAAAAACGTGTTCAGGAGATAAAACAAAATAAAGTTGTATTTAGCTAGCCCCAAACCAAAACCTTGTGTTATGGTTACCACATTTTATGTGTAGATTATACATATTATGAGAAAGGACTTCCCGAGATTTAAAAAAAGAGGAATAATAATGCTGTATTTTGTGCACTTACTAGCCCCAAACAATGACCTTGTGTTATGGCATCGAGCACATATCCAGTGTTATGGTTACCAGGTGACTCATATACTTACTACAAAAAATATAGGGAGAAACACCCAGACCCGAAAAAACACAGCCAATTACAATTGCGTAATTCCATGGCCGCACTATTATAGGCGCTGTACGAAACCCAATAGAAAAAACGAGACGTCTCATTTTTACGATCCAAATTTCGTACAGGGCTTTCGGGCTCAGGTGACTGATATACTATCTACTAACACATGAAGAATATAGAGTGGAAACACCCAGAAAAAAAAACAGGTACTAAATTATAAAGGCGAAAGTTTGTGCTGTTGTGAAGATGGGTGGATGGAGACAACGACAAAACTATATGGATGATAGATGATTGTAAATGGACCGGGCTGAAATTTTGCATACAAAGACTGGACATGAAATAACTTAGAGGCTTTAATTATTAATATGATGAGATAGAGTGTTAGTGTTGCTGCAAACTCAAAAACAGGCAAACTTTCGTGTCAATTCAATAACGTTTATTTCTTTTTGCTTACAAAATAAGCACTTAGACTAGTCACATTTTATACTATAAACAGGTTTATAAAATAGTTATTATTATCAAATAAGAACTAAGGTGTTATTGATTTTGTCCACTTCAGGTTTTTGACCACAAATGGAAAAAGTGGAGAAAAAAACGACTAGTAAGCGTACCTATATATTATGGCTTTATTTGCATATCTAACTAAGTCTAAATATGCTGGCACGCCCAACAACAAGGTTTTAATCGCGCTGCACTATTATTCTTTGGCATAATGATGCCAGTTGTAAAGAAAATCTCATAAGAAATAGTGTTTATTTACCATAGCGTCGAGTGTCTACAAAGATAAGCTCAAAGTGAAAAGTTAAAAACCAAGCGCGGGTTGAAGATATAAAGGCCAATATTTAGACACTATTATATTATTTTTACGGAGTTGACAGTCTATCTAGACATTAATCGACGACCTCTGTGGCGCGGTGGGCGAAGGTCTGCCTGCGACGCAGGAGGTTGCGGGTTCGATTGCCGCCTTGGGATAAATGTGTGTACAATCTGTCTGCAGATTGTACACACATTTATCCAGCAGTGGACTGATGTAGGCTGATGATGATGATTCAAAATTCAAAGTGCTTTATTTCCTTTAGTCTGCGACGCAGGAGGTTGTGGGTTCGAGGGACAAATGTATGTACGATCTGCAGACATTTATTCAGGGTGTTCTGATCGTTTTCTATTTATAATAAAAAATATCTATCTATGTATTGTATTATATTATTATTGCGTATTTTAGGGAATATAATAAATTAAACACGAGTGAACACTTGTACTCTGTAATGGCCAACAATCAACTGCCGAGGCATCCTACCCTCATACATTTTGTGATGCACATACACTACATCCCTCCACCACTATTATTAAAATATACAATCAATAAAAAAACTTACCAACTAACAAAACCTATTCATAGCTTATAATTAACAGGTTTCCTAGCCCTTCTACTTCTAGTGGGATTTCGGCAGGGTCCCTCCTCCTCACAATCAGAAGTGTTTCCTCTACCGTGATCCCTAACATCTGAACTAGGTGAGCCTGCATCCAGAAACTCGTCATCAGACCCCTCAGGCTCGACTTGTACTTCTTCCACCCTACCATCTCTCGCAGGAGACGCGGTTGAGGTCGAAGCCGACTCCGCTGACGTGATATTCGGGTCCGGCGCTGTACCAGCCTGCGGCTCGTTAGCTGGACCCGAAGGTTCATGGAACCCTTCAAACTCGTCATCTGGCTCCAATAACGAGTTCCCTTTGTACACTAATAATTGATCTACATGTTTTCTTACGTTAACATTATCTTCATAAATGAAAACTTTATACATTCTTGAACCCAAACAATCTGTAACTATGCCTTGTTTCCAAGTATGTTTAGTACCGTTCTTAAAATAGTATTTTGTCAAAACTTTATCGCCTACTTTGAAACAAACATTTCGTTTCCCTGCGAACTGTTTAGATTGGTTCTCCTGCGCCTTAAGTACATTTGCTTTGGCCGCGGTCGACGAGGACGGTGAGGAAGGTACCTGTGACTCAGCTGTGCTTCTTATCAAGTCAAGTCGGCAACGTAAAGGACGACCAATCATCAACTGCGCTGGAGAAAATCCAGTAGACGAATGTGTTGAATTCCTATAGTCAAATAAAAACTTATTTAAGGCTTTCGTCATTATTTTAGGATTTGAGTGTCTATTTAAGATAGCTTTCAAACCATTTTTGATTGTTTTAACGCTGTTCTCTGCCTGTCCGTTCGACATTGGATGATACGGAGCCCCCGTCATATGTTGAATACCATTCAATAAACAAAACGTTTCAAATTCGTTTGAGCAAAAATTGGTCGCATTATCTGAAACCAACACGCGGACTAAACCGAATCGACTAAACATTTCGCACAGTTTACTTATAACTGATTCACTATCCGTTTTTTGCATTAGAAAACATTCAACCCATTTAGAATGAGCGTCCACAGCGATAAGAAACTGTTTTCCATCCAACATAAACATATCAATGTGCACGCGTTCCCAAGCGCGCTCGGGGTATGGCCACGCTGCAAGCGGGACCTTAGGCGGATTGCATCGGAGTGTGTTGCATATATTACATGAGCCGATCTTTTCTTCTATATGTTTATCTATGTTTGGCCACCACATGCGCATTCTAGCTTCGGATTTAGTTTTAACCACACCGAAATGTGAGTTGTGTAATTCGTCTAATAGTCTTTCGCGAAAGCAAGAAGGAATGACTATTTTGTGGCCACGTAAAATACACTCGTTCTCTACTGCTAAATCTAATCTGCATAAGAAAAACGGCCGCAAATCCGGATTCTTTACCTTTGCTGGCCAGCCGTTTTTAATAAAACCGATCACCTTCTGCAATACCTCGTCCCGACTTGTACCGGTACGTATGTCATTAATAGTGATGGGCATACAAACACTTTCGCCTATAAAATTTATATACAATGTGTGATCAACATTTTCGCCCTCACTGGCGTAAGTTGATACTGACCGAGACAAAAAATCGGCCACGTTATCTTGACTCTTTACATATTCAATATTGAAATTATACGCTGATAAGAACAGTGCGTACCTTTGAAGTCTGTTCGCCGCTAGTACGGGCACGCCCTTTTTATTTCCGAATATGGACAAGAGTGGTTTGTGATCGGTGCGCAACACAAACGGTACCGTACGCCCGTATAAATAGTGATTAAACTTTTTAATCGCAAACACAATCGATGTAGCCTCCTTTTGAATTTGGGCATAGTTTAATTCAGGTTTAAGCAAAGATCGAGAAGCATACGCCACAACCCTCTCGGTGCCGTCCGGCTGGCGCTGGGCGAGCACGGCGCCCAGGCCGTTGGGGCCGGCGTCGCACGTCACTATCGTGGGGTATTCCGGGTGGTAGTGGGCTAGCACACGATCCGAAGCAAGCTCCTGCTTTATTCTTTTAAATGCGTCAGAATGTACCTTTTCCCACGCCCACTTACAGCCTTTTTTTAGTAAATTATTGAGAGGACTCAAAACCGACGATGTATTCGGTACAAAACACCGATAATAATTAACCATTCCTAAAAAGGACTTCAATTCATTCACGTTAGTAGGCGGGTTGCAATCTACGATCGCTTTAATTTTATTGTTCGATTTATGCAAACCCTCTTTATCGATGACGTAACCCAGGTATTCAATAGAGCTTTTGAATAACTCGCATTTTTCACGTTTTACCCGTAATCCGGCCTCCTGTAACCTCATCATAACCTGATCTAACCTCTCTAAATGCATTGTCCTGTTAGGTGCCGTGATTAATATGTCGTCTAAATAAATGCATATACCATCTATGTTTCCCAATAACTGTTCCATTGTGCGTTGAAATATAAAAGGCGCGGACGAGATCCCGAAATTTAGGCGATTATAGGTATATAGTCCCCTGTGTGTGTTTATACAACACCATTTCTTTGAGTCATCCAGCTCTAATTGAAGGTAAGCCAATTTTAAGTCTAATTTGCTAAATTCTTCTCCCCCATGCAATTTAGCAAACAAATCCTCAATCCGTGGAAGGGTAAAATTATCAACGTATAAAGCTTTGTTTAATGTAACCGAAAAATCACCACAAATTCTTACCTTTCCATCGGGCTTTAGAACTGGTACTATAGGCGTAGCAACGTCTGAATGATCTACCTTTTCTATTATACCTGCAGCCAACAACCGATCCAACTCCTTTTCTATTTTAGGTTTCAAAGCTAATGGTACAGGTCTTGGTTTAAAAAACTTTAACTGTACATCCGGTTTCACTTTTAAGCTTACTTTATATTTATTAAACCTTCCTAATTCTTCCGAAAACAATTTTGAATATTTTTTCATCAACGATTCGCCGGCGGCGGCGGCCGTGGGGGTGTCGCGGTCGCTCATTATCATTGAAACGTTATTACAATTTATTTTACTGCACAGATGTAATTGGAACAATCTCATAAAATCGCGCCCTAAAAGAGGCAAACGTTTTTCATTTGTTTTAATAACAAAGAAAACTAATTGTTCCTTACGACTTCCAAAAATAACCGGTACCGATACACAACCCATGGGAGCTATTTTCAACCCTGTATAAAAGTTAAAAACTTCTTTGCATGGCTGTAACGGATAAGACTGGTTATCGCTCCCGAACAGCTGTTGATAGATAACGGCCGGCAAGACAGAAACAGCACTACCGCAATCAAGTTCACATTGAATTTCTTTGTCATTGATTATGATTTTTCGCGAGATTGGTTCGTCCCTAAAAGGCGAGCTTTTTAAATTAAATAAACTGTAAATACCTTCATCAGCGCCATCATCGTCCGTTCCTAAGAAATTGCTATCACTTATCTTTGCTTTGCATACCCGTTTTAGGTGTCCTCTTTTTTTACACTTTTGACAGACATAATTAGCAAAACGGCACTGATCCTTTGTGTGATTTTTATAACCGCACACTTCACAACACTTCGACACTCGCGAATTATCTTTATCAGTAGACGAAGAAGCCGCTCCTCGGTGCATCGCGAACACTGGCTGCCCTTGCCCATTCAGCTCCGAGGTTCCAGCAGCGCCCGCGTCGTCGCCGGCCGCGGCGACGTTGCCAGACCGCGCGGTCTGCAACGCCGCGCGAGCACACCTCACGCCCTGCGCCAGCTCCAACGCCTTGTTGAATGTCAATGTTTCGATGCTTTCCGCAAATAACTTTTCTTTTTCTTTAATATTTTCTAACCCTAGGACAAACCTGTCACGTAAGGCCATTTCTAATTCACTCTTGAATCCACAATATTGCGCCAAGTTACGCACTCGCGCCGCCCATTCGGATAGGTCTTCTCCTGGCCTTTGTTCAGCCTTGTAGAACTTGTAACGTTCTGCAAACGTACTTTTCTTCGACTGGAAATGAACGTTCAACTTATCTAGTAGCACTGAGAACTCGATGGTATCCAAGTCTGTGGGGAAAACCAAATCTCTTGCAACGCGGTAGGTATCTTCCGTTAGTGCAGTGAGCAACAGAGCTCGTCTCTTCAAACCACACTTGTCGGTGTCGTCTTTTATGTCATTCGCCGCACAGTACTGAGTAAAACGACTCTTGAAAATGCTCCATTCTTGCACACGGTGATCAAATGAGAGACTGCCGCCAAAACTCATTGTTTGTTGTCCACTCGTCGTAACAAACACTTGTTACAACGCCCCAACACAAATATAACACACGTAGATTACAATCGTCGCCAAATATTGCGTATTTTAGGGAATATAATAAATTAAACACGAGTGAACACTTGTACTCTGTAATGGCCAACAATCAACTGCCGAGGCATCCTACCCTCATACATTTTGTGATGCACATACACTACAATTATGTATATTAGTTATCTAGTACCCATAACACAAGCTCTGCTTAGCTTGGGGCTAGATAATGCTGTGTGAATTGTCCAGGTATTATTTATTTTATAATAATCTAAGCATATACCTAATCGTCATCATCATCATCAGCCTATACCAGTCCACTGCTGGACACCTAATCGCATGCTTTGATTATTATCATATTCTAAAAACGCGTGCGAAGCCATGGACTTACGCTAGTCACTCATTACATAAACATTTCGTCTCTCAGAGTCTAAAGTCCAAAAAATTTCGTCACCAACAGTACTGCTAAAGCTTGTTATTTTGAAGGCGTATGATTTATTCGAAATTGAAATGTCATGGTTAAGCTTTCCCTGGAAACATAGGTAGCCTTTCTGCTAGTCGGCATAAAGCGGATAATTCATAATAATGTAGGGCAATGTTGCAAAGTTAATTTGCCAGTCCGTTGGTTATCGTTATGGGTAGTAACTACTGGTTGATGTTGGTGGGGTAGTCGTTGTTGCCGAACTTCGGCTTTTTACATATGACTGCTCAAAAAAGGCGATCTTGTCTCAGGGTTCATGTAACACTTGATGTACCTACTCGTAGACCTGCTGTGCATCTGAGTGCGCTTTTCAACTCTGATCTGTGTTTCCTCTTCCCTTTGTTATTTTTGTTTATGTATATTTTTTTATACCTACCTTTTGACAATCAAATAATAGAAACAAATTAAAAGTAAGTACTAGGTATTTACAATTGCAAACAATCTACAGGTAGCTCAACTGATTAATATCAATCGTTCAACTAAGATTAGAAAACCCTATAAAATTTGGTTCAGCAATGTTATTATTGGCCGAAAACATGACCGAAATTCAAAATTTGCCACCAGCCAACTTCTACGTTATAACCTAATTTGTAGGGTAGATAAGAAACGGGGTCTTTCGATATTAAAACATTGGTCATTTTTATAACCTACTTCTAAAAATAATAACCCGTAAAATAAAAGTTGTGCTTCATGAAATTGTATTTTGTACTCACTAAATACCTACTTTTTACATAGGACATGCTTCTAGTCTAAAAGTGGGTTGAAATACGAAATAAAAATGTGCAAAACAACCCATCTTAAGCCTTACAAAATAACTTTTATCACTTATCAAATTATATGAAATAAATATATAAATCTTGCGCCATCTCTATTTTACTCTATTTTTTAAACAAGACTATCAGTATATTTTCTTGCCACTTGTCTCCCGCCCATTGATAAACCATAACAACGACCTCTATCATTACCTCATAAACTAACATAAGTTCGTTCACCGCCATCTAACAGCAAAGTAAGAAACTATGTTAACGTCTGAAACTCTGAAACCTCTGAGTCTGAAACAAATGATAAGCCGAGCTAACCGAGCTTTTTCACCCGAAATACTTCTTTCGTAGCAAACAGATGGCGCTACGAAACATCGTATCTTCGGCGTAGCTTTTTCGTAGCGATCTTCTACGATACTTGGTATTGATGGTTTTTTTTTCGATTGGATTTTTTTCTGGAATTTCCCTTATGATGTGTATATATAGATCATTTTCTTTTCTCAGGAACGCGTGGAAGTATCTAGTTGAAATTAACATCAAGTACTCAGTCCGTAAACTCTTGAAGCCGTGGCATAAATCAAACTTTTCTCTTTCAAAGAGTCAACGCTATCGAAAGTTACAGCCGTTTATGCCCATTTTTTTTGCAATATCCAACATGCACACATAATATACCTCTGAGGTACTTCTCGTTGACCCGGGAATTGAATGGAAAAAAATCAGAAAACCGGTACCTACTTCGTAGGTAATTCACATTTTTTTATTCTCACTGGGACCTAACCTTACCTAAATTATACATATAGGCATACTTCCCATTGACCTAAAATAGTGACATTTGGAGAGAAACAGTATTTTATTTATACAGAACCCTCTGTGCGCGAGCCCGACTCGCACTTGACGTATTATTTACTAAACGATGTCGCAAATATATTTTGACTATTTTTGGCTTACAATAATTGTTACCGATACGGAAACCTTGATTGTGAAAAACCACTTCCAACTTGATAACAAAATAGTGTGGTTTTCTTTTCGAGTAGTCTCTACCATCCGATGAGACAATATACACAATAACGAAAGCATGATGTATTGCATGGTACAAACTTCGGGAGGCCTATTAGCTGTAGGTAATATCTTGCCGTGGTGGCCACGGCTTAAGAAACAACCCCTCTAAATCAGCACGTTCAATTTCATTTCAATTCGTTTATTAAAACCAGACATAACATTACAGAGTTATCCACTGCGTTTGCGTTACATCTAGGATCGTGTCTAGGACACCTATACTTGCTAGGTATAAAATAAAAAATATTAAACCTTTGACTCACCTTAAATTTAAATTATAAATACAAACAAATAACATAAATTTAGTATTTAAAACAAACTACATTAATTAACGCGGTTCTCCTCTCCACTATAGTTTAAGGTTTAGATTTAGACAGAGATGCGAAAATAGTTTGGTGGCCACAAAGTGCAACTTCGTATCTCTGTCTAAACTATACAAAATAAAAATATTATTAACGCATTAAAAAAGATTATGAAACTAACTGTCCATAAACATTTTGAAATTACTTTTTTTCTACAAATTAAATATAAAATTGGTGGCGGCGCTAGTTTCGCTCGGTTAACCGCCTAAATATCACAGTATCAAAAAAAAGGAGGAGAAAATTGAAATAATACTAAATTAAAATTTACGATATTTCGTAAGAGTCGACGGGAACATAGGTGGTTGTCGTTGAAAGGATCTTTCCTTTCAACGACAACCACCTATGTTCCCGTGTGTGTCGACAGCAGATTCCTGTGTCCAATCGGCCTCCTTAGCTTGCCGACGATGACAACACCCCCCTTGGCTAAGCATATTTCATGCGCAATGACTAGCATGATGATGATGATGAATTGATTAATGAGCGGCAGATGATGATTTATTTATTTATTTATTTATTTATTTATTTATTTATTGAGCTAGTACAGAATTATGTTTCCAATAACACTAGTCACAAGTATAAAAAATACATATAAAAATTAAACAAACTGATAATACTTACAATAACTAAGATTACATAACTACATGTCAAAACAATAAAAATAAAAAAATAAAATAGGTATTTATTTACAAAGTCGGTCAATTTAGTACTGTAATGAATTATACAAATAGAGATTATAATTAAATGAAATGAGGATCACACTCAGGATGTCTTTTTAGTACCTAACTCACAAAAAGTCAGGCAATTAACTGTCAATAATTTCCACGCATCTGCAAAAACATCGCATTCAGGGTTCGCATCCAAGAGGGCATTGAGTGATGAAAGTGTACGTGGAATAGGCGATTGCGCGTGAGCAACAGTTCGGCAGTGCGGTGTCGCAAAAAGTCTATGTTTCCTACCACGAAGGTAGCTGTCAGGGACATAAAGTTGCAGAAGCTCCTCGTGGAGATCCGGGGCGTCAATCTTGCCTCGGAGAATCTTGAGCACGGTTATAATTTGGTCGTTGGTTCGTCTGACCTCTAAACTGTTATAACCAAGACAGCCCAACAGGAACTGAGTCGGATACAAGTAAGGATAGTACCCGAAAAGGTGCTTATATAGGAATCGCAGAAAAGCTTTTTGCACCTTTTCAAGAAGAAGAGTATAGGTGCTTTCGTGCGGATGCCATACACATGAACTGGCTTCAAGTTTACTGCGCACTAAGGCACTAAAAATTGATTTTATTGCACTATCACTTTGAAAATCTCGACAGTTTCGCAACACAAAGCCCAACCTCTGGAAGGATTCTTTAGCCACACTATTAATATGGTCATTAAAAGTTAACTTTTGGTCGAAGGTCACGCCTAAATCTTTGATAAGTGTGCACCTGGTGATGGAGTCAGTATTGAGTTTATACAGGAAGCTGATAGGTTGCCTCTTTCGACTGAAAGTCATAGTATAGCATTTAGATGGGTTAAACTCCATTCTATTTGCTACACTCCAGTCATAAACCGCGTTCACATCACTCTGGAGGTTCAGACAGTCATCCACAGACCTTACTTCTGAAATCAATTTCAAATCATCAGCATACAACAAACATTTTGCGCGTTGTACTACAGATGGAATATCGTTTATCATTAAGATGAAAAGCAGAGGGCCAAGGATGGATCCCTGACCAACTCCAGAGCGTGTGTGGTACGGGCCCGACTCATACACTCCCAATCTCACAACCTGTTGCCTATTACGAAGGTAATCAGCGATGAGCCTAAGCAATCCTGGCGCAAAACCTACGGCGCTCAATTTTGCAAGTAGCACATCATTATTAACTCTGTCAAAGGCCTTACGAAAGTCAAAATACATGACATCCACCTGGCTTCCTCTATCTATCCGAGCAGATATGTACTGAACAGCTGTTAACAAATTGGTATTAACTGACCTCTTCTTCCGAAAGCCGTGCTGCTCATTGCAGAGAAGTTGGTCCACCTGTTTGTAAATTTCAGTATGCAGCAGACGTTCAAATGCTTTAGCTGGACACGAAAGTATTGCGACGGGCCTATATTCCTCAACAAGAGATTTGTTGCTGTTCTTTGGAATAGGAGTTACTCTAGTAAGTTTCCATTGCGGTGGATACACACCAGTAGCTAAAGCAAGATTAAAAATATGACATAGTGGTTGTGCCAGGGACTTACTGCCCTGCTTAAGGAACCACGTGGGGATGTTATCCGGCCCAATGGATCCGCTATTTTTAAGTCCTCTAATAGCATTAGCCACGTCTCTACAGGTAAATTCAAAAATATTGACCAGGTTACTAGTGGAGGCAGTGTCAAGTTTATTAATTTTATCAGCGTCCAATTCAGGTACTTCAGGATGGAAGACACTTGCAAAAAACTTGGCAAATGCTTCGGAAGCCCCAACACCACTGAAGGTCTCTCCCTCATATCGTACTGAAGGCTCGAAACCACCTTTGGAACGGAGGCCAGAGATATATTGCCAGAAACTACGAGGATTACAGGCGATATTATCCTCTATACCTCTAAGATAGTTTTCATGTGCAGCAGAGATACGGATCTTTAATGAGGCTCTGAGCGTAGAGAAGGTCCTGTAAGAATCTTCACAATTGTGCCGTTTCCATCTAGAGTGCATATTAGATTTTAATTTTATGTCCGTTATTATATCCCCAGTAAACCAAACCGGGTAACGTCTGCTACTGGAACCTTTGTTGCGTCTCTTCTTAGGTATACACAAGTCAAAAAGATTATAAATTTTATCGTTAAATAGTTCGGTACACGAGGGTACGTCGTTGGATTCTAGTAATTCACGCCAAGATATTTCAGATAAGGTATCAAAAAGTAATACAAGGTCACCCTTTTTAAAATTCCAGTCTTTCCGCGAACATATATTACTAGGCTCCATGCGCACCGAATGGTTTTCTGCAGTAGCTCTAATTTCTATGTCGAGAGGAGGATGGGGAGGATCAACCTTGACGATTCCATCGGTTATTTGAACATGCGTCTCATTCACATCATTACCCTCCTGAACCAAGACCACATCCAGCATACCACCATAATCGTTCAATACACAATTCTTTTCTGTCAAATTGCAAAATGCGAGAAAATAACAATAATAATTTTTTACGTTGATCGAAGCACTATTCAAATTTAGATCTCCTAATATAATAATAATTCCTTTAATGTCAGTAACAAAACTTTCAACTTTAGTGAACCATCGCATGTAGTCCTCGTCTTTGGCACTTGGCTTAATATAGACAACACAAATGTAAAACATTCTGCCACTCCAAGTAAAACGTGTCCACAAGTCCTCACCGCAGTTAGTCTCTAACTGTGGCAGCCGACCCAGTATGATGGGTAGCCTAGCAGCAAGCAGCACTCCGCCGCATGGTGTACTCCTATCTCGCCGAATCACGTTCCACTCTGCAGTAGTAACCTCCGAATCCATAACAGATCCGTCCAAGAAAGTCTCGGTGGCTGCAACTAGGTTGTGATCTAGTAAGAGGAGTCCCTGCCGCCATGTCTTCAACTTCGTTTTCAGACCGCGGACATTTTGGTAGAAGACGTTAAGATGTCCCGTTTTTCTACTTTGCATCCGATTTGTCCCGAGAGGACGTGGATCCTTCGGAAGTTGGTCGTTGTGTAGCTGTTGAGTCACGAAAGGGCGGCGAGACTGATGGGCCACGAAAGGAGTGCGAGTTTGAAGAGGTTCTCGGTGTCTCCGTTTGACGAGGCATGCGGTTGCCCGTGGGTACAGTTGGCCTTCTCATGTTATACCAAACTTTGATTCTCGCATTCACCGGCCAGACGTTAGCAGATAGGCATGTTTCGTAGTAGTCCTCAGGGACTCCTATTTTAAAGGACTTGTAGCTTCCCTTCGGAGAGATTTCCTCAACAGTGCACGTCCCTTCGGCGCAGAGCTGCTGCAGGTACTCGCGGACCTCCTCGACCCCAGATGCCATGTTCCAGAGGTGAATATATTTTTTCACTTCTACTGCCTTTAGGGTGGTTACAGAGCGGTTTGCGGTACCGCACTTTGAGGTGTTACGCCGGCTTTTCTTTCTTACCTCAGTCCACTCCTGTTCGCGATGTTTTAGGTGTTGTGGTTGAGCTGTAGAACTAAGCGGCCTATTTACTGCATCAAAGGATGGTCCGGGGGCGGCAATTGACAAGGGAGATTCGCTCGTGGTAAGGGCGATGTCTGTAGCCACTTTGTGCACACATGGCAGAAGGGTGCTAGTTTTACTCAGCGGCTGTGATGCATGTCCAGGACAAGAGATCTCATACTTTGCGAGGCGATCGTGTAGTTGTTCCACCTGATGAATTTGCTCTACCATCTTGGATTCGTAACCGCTTATCTTGGCATCATAAAGCTCCAGCTTCGCGTCGTAGGCAGATATCACTGACACTGCACGATCGAGTTGGGCTCTGAGGGTACTTATTTCCTGTCGAAGGCTACGGAACTCCTCAGCCATCTCCTTTGCATCTGCCTGACTCTGTAAGGATCGGTCAGTCACCGGGGGGGTTCGCGCATCACCAAACATTATCGGTTTCAACTGCTGCGCACCTGATCCGTTTGTTGTCTTTTTCCGAAATGTAACGTTAGGATCACGGTAGCTTTTAGATGCTCCCACGGGCGTTAGGCTATTATTCCCACCTCTCTTGGCTGCGCAACAACATTCAGGGCAAACCCAGTCCTTGGCAGGATTTTCACCACCCGCACAGAGGGAGTGATACATTTTCTTACAACTCTCCAAGGAGCATTGCAGGGCCTTTTCCCTTTCGCCGATACCAATGTTACAAGCTGCACATTTTTTTCCCACCTCCATTTTGCAGGGCTGGTTGTTCCGAGCGGTGCCGGTAAAAGTTGGCCAAAAGCCCGGAAGCCAAGATTTTGTATGGCTGTGTAGCCTATGGGAAATGTGATAGCTTGGCAATCGCCAAATGACAATGATTGTGTATGGCCGCTGTGGACGGAGAAAATCAAATCTTTTCTACCATGTGTCAGTTCTGTTTACATTCATTACTACCAGTGTCACTTGTCATGTGTAAGTGAGTGTTAAAATTTTATGCAAAATTCTATAAACATCGAGCTATTTTTGGCGGATGTTTCGTAGGTGGTTTACAAAATGTTTTAGGTGTGCTGTGCAGTCATTGGTTGCTCAACTCCATCAATTCGGTTAGAGTACAAAAGAAAAACCAAATCTTCGTGTGTCCTTGAAAAAACTTTGTGATTGTGTCTCGCGTGCAGTGTCTGTCAGTGTTTATTGTTACATGGAACTTGCTCACCGCATTTAGATCCTCCCTTCGGCGATACACAGGGTCTGGATTGTTCACGATAATCACAGAAACTTCAATTTATATGGCAGATCGCTAATAACACGTCTGGGCAGTTTGACGACCGGAAGTCGATGATGAAGGATTTGTTTCACTACTGTTTATGATAGTTTATTAGTAGATTAACTGTTCCCTGCGGTTTCGGGTCCGTGCCCACTCGGCCCGCATAGACTCGGCCCGAAGAATAATACCAGATGTTTTACTACGTATTCAGTGCAATTTGTACAGTTAGGCACAGTGAATGTTAATTCTTATTAACTTATCAAAACAAAAAATGAAATTTAAATCAATCTTATTGGTGCATCATAAAGAAGAACACAACACAGTTATAATTTTTGCTTCAGACCAAATTCGAAATCACATAAAAAACGTGGAGCATTGTTTTTGTGACGGAACATTTGATTGCTGTGCACAGCCTTTTGTGCAGATTTACACTATCCACGGAGACATAGGGAGCGACACAAGTAGAACAAATATTGTACCTATGTTTTATGTACTACTTGAAAATAAAGAAACGAGTACATATGAAACCATGCTGAGAAAAATAGAAGAAGCTTTGACTGCCTTCAGGCCATCAAAGTTCACTTTGGATTTTGAAGCGTCGGCCATGAACGCAATACAGAATGTTTACCCCTACACTAAAATCCATGGATGCTTTATACATTTCCAAAGAAGCATTTTGAGAAAAGCTCAATCTTTGGGACTGCTGGCTCATGAAGAAACCACTAAATACGTAAAGCAGTGTATGAGTTTAGCTTTTTTGCCGGTATACTAGAAGATATAGAAGATGGTTGGTTGGCGTTAATGGAAGACAGGTAAATCTATAGATAAATTCATAAGTATAAGGTACTATGAATTAATTCTTATTAAATTAACAATAACGTATTTAATACGTTTTATACGTTCAAAGTTAATTATTTCAAAAACTATTTAATGATTTGAATTTTTTTATGTTGATTATTAATAGAAAGAAATTGTTGAAAACTGTAATCTTTAATTGTTTGGTTTTAACTCGGATGTTGATTATTTGTTGATTTTTACTACAAAGTAAACTATAGTAAAAAAGGAATAAGTACTAGTAATATTTACTCATTGTTTTATTTATCCAAACCTTATTTATATTTTACATTCGATGCGAGCGTTAAATCAACTCTTTTCTATCTGACTATACATCGACGTTTTTACGCATATCAGAACAGAAATAACCGGGTATTATTCTTCGGGCCGAGTCTAAGCGGGCCGAGTGGGCACGGACCCGCGGTTTCACCCTTGTTAAATTCGAATTTGACAGTTACGTAAATGTTCCATGGGAATTTGATGTTTTACCATGACAAAAGTATCCTGTGTTGCTCTCCATCCTTTCAAGTAAAGTAACTCTATGCCAAAAATCTAGTCGATGGACATGAGGGAAGGACAAACAAATAAACACACTTTCTTATTTATAATATTAGGTAGTTAGGATTTTTGAAAGCGTATCTAAAGCAAACATAAAATTTTTATTCACGATAGAATATTAAATATACAATAATAAATAATACAGCTGATAGGCTACTTTTAACCCATACATTATTTCCCATAAGATAGAAATAAACTTACGTTTCAATAGAAACAATGCGTGCGAAGACGCGTGTAGAAACTAGTAGTAAATAAATATGCAAAAAGTTTGTCAGAAGTGGGATTCGAACCCACGCCCACAGAAGTGGACTGCGACCTGAACGCAGCGCCTTAGACCGCTCGGCCATCCTGACATGACGTCTGTAATCAAATTTACTAATCATTAGCTACGTCATGGTTTGTTAACATTACGTATTTACGTACGATCGTAAACATGTTCTTGCAATTTGATCGATAAACCGAGGTGGTAGCTTGATGGATGAAAGCGAAAGCGTCCCCACGTTTCCACCACAAGCGGCAGAGGCGGAAATACTCGGAGGGTTTTGGTGGTGGTCCCACATAATCGTACTGTCCTCGTGGCGAGTACAATATGCGTGCAAATTTCCAAATCAGGATAATTTAAAAAAGTCTACTACCAGCAAGTTCGTTGTACCAACTCAACCCGTGAATGTCATAAGAGTGACTATGGGAACCCTAGTAGTTAAAGAACCAGCTGTGCGATTACGCCTAAATTTCTCATTCCCATTGAATGAGCTATCTGGGGAGAATTGACATAAACGATTTTGGTTGCCAATATAGCACAAAAAAACGAACACTTTCTGTCTGGTTGGAGCCGATCGACGACGGATTTCTAACGTCAATGTCAAGATCAAAGTCATGGCAAATTGTCAGGATTATTTAATTGAACTTTGTTTTGCTCGATTCGGTAGAACAATTCTGATAAAAATTTACAAACAGTGAATACATTGCAGTAATGAAACGTAGTCGAGCAAAACAAGATCAAGTGCGAGTAACATAAAAACGTAGAAAAAGAAAACGAAACATATTTTTCACTAAAATAAAACAATATAATTAAGTTTCACAGCTTCGTTGTCGGTCGGCTCCATTCTGCTAGAAAATTGTATGTATTTGTTGTCTACCATGTGATGGAATCTGAAATCGCTTATGCCGTCTCCCCTGATGGAGATCCATTGAATTGGATATTTACCGTAATCGCACAGCAGAGGAAGGGCGGAGCTTCCTTCGATGTTTTTTGATGTCTATTCCATTTTTACACGGTTTATCTAGACTAGGTACTTAACTTACTTAACAATTTATTTTCTCGATGCTCATCATGATTCTCAACATTGTTGGCGGAGGGAGAGGAAAACGTATCTATGCCTATTTTTACTTGGTATTCACGTTCCATTGATCTTTGACATTATTTTGCTTGAAGACATTTACAATGAACTAGTATATTATTATGCCTATTGACAAAATGGTATCGAATTATTAATTTTATTTTCATTGAAATTTATATTTAATTATTTTGCTGGTGATTTATTATGTTGACTACTCTCTTGTGTTAATCATACCTTAGCTTTTTGCTTTATAGTATTGTTTATAGTGCGTTACTCGCACTGGGTAAATTTTCCACGAAAATTTCATTGGTCATACCTACCTGTAAGAATAGACGTAATGTTTTGAATAAATACAAATACGTGAACTATATAATATAATATACCAATAGAAAAACTATCCCCTATCTCCGGTACCTACTGTTATTTTGTCCGTATGACATAATAGACTCAACCACACGTACACAGGATGCTAGGTAATTATATCTAATTTTTGTGGTTTTTAAAAGCTATAAATTCTGAAGTACCAACAAAATTAATTTAGACCAAATCTATCTTACGTATCAAGTAGACGAAGACCTTTTTCGACTTCTACGATGTATCAAATATGGTCTAGCAGCACTGTCGACCCTGCAGTTGATAACTTGAGGAATTACCTGAAAATCCGCAGCGTCCACCCGAATGTTAACTATGGTAAGAACCATAGTAGTGGTTTAATTTTATTTATATACAAAATCTTTCAATTTCGACCAAGCCGTGTTTTCCCCATTATGACTTCTCATTAGTAAAACAAGGTGATCATATAAGGGTTCCTTTTTTATTTTGAGGTACGGAACTCTAAAATACAAAAGTCTTTTAGTTAGAGAAGCGAAAGTATTTTTTTAGTATCAGTTTCCACAGGTGGTCAAAAAATTGAAGTGCAGAGTAAAACAATAAACCAATTTTTTATTGATTGATTGAAGTATTTAAACTAAAATACTTTAATCAATCAATACGCGACACCGCGCGCACGTCATCGACCTAGTGCCAGTGACACGACTGTACTCTTTATACTTATTATGTATGTATGTTAGTCTCTAAGGTATTTATCATATGGGCCCTAGTTAAGTTACTTTGTAAGTTCTTTTCTTGTGTTGCCTGAAATAAACAATTATTATTATTATTATTTATTATTAATACTTAAATCAATATTTAAATTTAGCATTGCCATTCAACGTGGCATTCTGGCCACTCTGCCTCCTGGTGACGGCTTAGATTTTTAGGCAATAGATGTAAGTTTATATTCTTTTTGTGTTTGCTTTATTTTGTTTTTGAAATGTTGATAAATAAATGATTATAACAATCAATTTATTATCAGTTATTATTTTGTTATAATCTATTAAAATAATTGAACGACCTCTGTGGCGCGGTGGGCGAAGGTCCGCCTGCGACGCAGGAGGTTGCGGGTTCAATTCCCGCCTTGGGACAAATATTTGTACGTTCTGCAGGTATTTGTTCCCGGTGTTCTGGTCGTTTTCTATGTATAATAAAAAATATGTATCTATGTTTATGTATTTTATTATGTATATCAATTATCTAGTACCCATAACACAAGCTCTGCTTAGCTTGGGGCTAGATAATGCTGTGTGAATTGTCCAGCATTATTCTTTTATATATTTATTTATAATAAAATAACTTATAGTTTAAAATGAGACTTGTAAAAGAACTTTTTTCTAAGCATAGGCTTCGAAAAAAGTTGCAATAAAAACAAGAAAAGAATAATCGCAAATTATTTATTAAACCGAATTCCCCAGATGAATGCGTGAAGTACCTACGTGGCCAGGCAGAGGTGTTGGGCCTCACGGTGCAGGTGTTCGAGCCTCTGCCCAAGAAGCCAGTGCTGGTGATGACCTGGCCCGGCCAGGAGCCGGCGCTGCCGTCCGTGCTCCTCAACTCCCATATGGACGTGGTACCGGTTTTTGAGGTACGTAACATTTGTTTTATTCAGAACGCAACATACGTCCTTTTCCGGGATGTGGTAGAGTCAGGTAAGGTTCCTACAGTTTGGGGCACATTGTACGAATTACATTTTGGACTTTAACGTTGGGGAAAAAAAAGCAAAAGGTACGCGATAAATACCCGATAAATAATCGTAAATATATTACATTTTGGACCTGTGCTCTTTTGTTTCGTAGTAAACCCACATTCATAGTTATGTGGTTCTTATAGAGTTGGATAAATTAAGTATGATAGCTCATTCAACAGGGAGATAAATGCTAAAATTAAGCAAAATTTGTTAACGTCTCCCAACCGAAGTACACTAACTACGCTACGCATTGTTTTGTCTTTTTTAGGGTTCTTTTAAAAGGAAAAAATTAAACCTTATAGGATCACTTTGCGGTCCGTTCCGTCCGCACCACCCCAACTCTTCCCGTGGCTGTGGCGTGAGGCGAAAGAAGGGACATACACCGGGGGGCGGGCAGCAGTGCTTCTTGCAGAATATAATTATCTACTACCGAACTGCGATCCCCAACCCGCATGCCCAGCGTGGGGATTTTGAGTATTACCCCTCATAAGATAAAAAAAATCAGAGCGAGGCCTACAAAACTACAACCTTCTCCAGGATCTAGGTCAACTTAACCTGTAACCCCGTATACAATTCAGTTTTGCAAGCTTCCAAATCAATTAACTTGTTTTATCCCTAACACTTCCAGAACAGCTGGACCCACCCGCCGTTCGCAGCAGACCTGGTAGATGGAGTGATCTACGCGCGGGGGATCCAGGACATGAAGTCAGTGGCAGTCCAGTACTTGGAGGCTGTGAGGAGGTTGAAGAATAAAGGGGTCCAGCTGAAACGGACTGTCCATCTGTCTTTTGTACCTGGTAGGATAAAGTTACATTTGATAAGTTGGATTAAAATTTTTGTAAATTTTTTAATTATATTACGTATCATATGGATTAATTGTACCTGTAGATTGAGCACAACAGTCTGCAGTCAGCTCAATTTTTTTAAGTGTACGTACAAGTTCTAATTTATTTCTATTTACTTTTATCTTTGTAAATAAAGGAATTAAAAAAAAACATTTACTATCCAACTTTGTAAATAGGCGTTTCCCTCGTGAAACCCAAAAATATATTCTACACGTGTACCCATTTTTGAAGTTCTTGTTTGACCCCCCTAAAAACCAATTGATATAAAAACAAGAATAAATTAAAAACGAAAAATGAAATTCTGTCCTAGCTTGCCAAACACCTTTTGCAAATCCATTATGTTATTGAGTTCATTGAGTTAGTAGTAAAGATGACGTAGAATTTTTTTTTTTAATTTAACCCGAATTTGCCCATTTCACATCTATCGCGGTTTTTTTATCCCATGACTTGATAATACAATACCATAATACAAAAATACCACAATGAGATATGATAAAAAAAAGAGTAGAATACAATTGCGAATCCGGGATGGATTCGTCCCACCCGCTCCACCGCGAGAGACGGCAAGATCGAAATGAATGCCGATTTCATCCCTGATTCAACCCAATTTCTCTACTCTTTTTTTTATCATCATCATATTATCTTATTCAAGTCGTGGGATAAAAAAAAACCGCGATAGATGTGAAATGGGCAAATTCGGGTTACAATAAAAGAATTTTTCTACGTCATCTTTATCGATAAGGCTTTGAAAAAATACCTTAATATCTATGGGGTAGTACAAGGCAGAGCCGCTTCGTTTTGAAACTGATAAAAATTATTTTAAATACCAGAAATAATTGTGGAAAGTAGCATTAGTTTTCTTAGTTTTTAAATTTTTTCTCGTTATCTATCAATCATAGGATTTTTTTTATTTTCATCACCATTTTAAGCACCTTCGGCTTATTTTGCAAACAGATGTCTTAATTAATAGATAATCAGCATTGATTTTTGAGCTTACGCCGCTCTGCTCTGTCTCGCTCATTTAAACGCGAAATCCTTAGCCTCCATTCATAAAATGGCGTCATATCTCGGCCCCATGATGATTACCACGGCTGAGGCTAAGCTAAACGTTACTCAAAATGAATAACATCATACATAATATATGTAGAGAAACTGTAGATTAGATAGTACACGTCCAGGTGATACAGGGTTATTCGAGATTATTTTATTATGAAAATATAAAAAAACACACACAACACAAACATTCATCCATCCATCCAAACTTTCGGATTTATAATATTAGTATTATGTGAAAATTGTGTATACTATGTTTAACAAAAAAAAATCTATCAATTAGTATGCTAATTGATAGATTTTTCTCTACAGATGAAGAAATAGATGGCCGCACCGGCATGGCAGAGTTCGTGAAGACCCACGACTTCAAGAACTTGAATGTAGGGTTCGCTTTGGACGAGGGCCTCGCCTCGCCTGATGATGGATTCCTAGTTTTCAACGGCGAGAGGACTATGTACCGTAAGTTTTTTAACTATTCAGAATTTTTTCTATTTTACGTAGTGGCTTAGTTGGTTAGAGCATATAGAGGTCTACTGAGGCTAGAGCGCGGGCTCGAGTCCCGCCGAAATCGAAACTTTTTAAATTTCTTACAAATGATGTGTCATACGTTGTTTTTTAAGTGGTTATGGGTTAAGTTTTAAATACCCACAAGTAGCTGTATATTCGTATACAGGGAGATGAAGTGCTACCCAAAACCCAGGTTTTGTCTGTACGAAAAAACCATTTTAAGGCAAGAAAACACAATTTATTTAAATCTTTTTTGATGATTCTCGAAAGTTTAGGATTTTAGTTAGTGCGTTATATAAGTCGAAACACGATTGACTCAACTTGACTCGATAGAAAAAAATCGCAAAGTTTCCTCTAAATTTTCATTTTTACTACGGAAAACCCGTTTCATTTGCTAGTTATTTAACATATTTTAATAAAATGTCGTCTAAAAAATACTTAACTAAACACTTAAGAGCAACATAGTTTTATTTTTTTCCGAAAGAGTATTATTTTAGAGCAATATCAAATTTATAAATAAAAAGCAGTGAAATTGCGCGCGGGTCGGTTCTTGCCTCCCTTTCTCGCCTTCACCGCGCGGTGTTCGCTCGTCCTTGTCTCAAAAAAGCGCCACCACTTCGACTTATGTGCCGTTTCCTTCCAGACGCGAGGGTCACTTGTCCGGGCAAATCCGGGCACGGCTCGCTGCTGCTGCCGGATAACTCCGGGGAAAAGGTCAGGTAATTAAACGGAGGGTGGAAATTATAACCCTTTATACGATATAACAATAGACACACAATACAGTTTTAAAAAGTTTTAAATTTAAAACACTTTAAATCTGAGTAAATTAACTTAATGAGATTTTATTCTGCAGATTCGTTATGTAATCGACCAATTCATGAATCTTCGCGCTGACTCCAAGAAGAAGATGGAAGAGGATCCAACCCTTACCATTGGAGACGTCACGTCTGTGAACCTTACTATGCTATCGGTAGGTACGTAGACTCGGAGGGGACGGCAAACAGTACCGATTCGCTTCCGCACACTACACACCCGACCGAAAACCGACCCTGCCGGATCCAAGAATACCCCGTTTGCGCCCTTAGGTGCACCTAGATGAAACACCGACTACATCTGGCAACAGCCCAAGCCGAGTTACGCACCTGGTGGCCCTTGTGCGTGTTGTCCAAACCTAGTTTTACCGCCGAGGCGCCTTCCGCGCCCGCCAAAAGTCCAGTAACGTTGTCTTGGCCATCAGCAATTAACAACATTTTAGCCTATTCGAACAAAAATGTGTGAAGAAAAGAATTTTTATACTAAAGTGACTTTAAAAAAATCCTTCTTGTGTAGACAGTACAAAATAGTTTCTGTTACTTCTGAACAGATAAATCATAGGGAAATAAGCCGCTGATAATGTATGATGTGTTGAGAGACGTTTGTCATTAATTTCGATATTAAAAGCTGTGTTTTTATTGACAGGGAGGCATCCAGGATAACGTGGTTCCGGAGAAGCTGACTGCCACCTTCGACGTCCGACTTGCTCTATCCTTCAGCCCTAGCGACTTTGAAGCCCTGGTAAGTTGTGATTTCAATCGTTACTCAAATGCCTGAAATAGAAGTAACGTTCGATTGAAAAAAAATGCTGAACAAAAGAGCATCATCCACCCTAGCCCCAAATTAATCTGAACTTGTGTTATGTTAGAGCTAAATAACTCATACATTTTTGTTTTTACTTAGATATTAATAATCTTCTTATTCACTGTAGTTTTTTTTACTTACTGAAATAAAGTCTAGTCTGTTTGTTAGATTTTTATTACGCAAAGAGCGGTCGATTTGCATTGCGCAGGGGGCAATTTTTTGCAGGTTTTAAGATGTGCTATAAGGAATAAAGAAAGTAGATAAGTAATTTGCTGAATAAATCCGTTTAGCTGACGATCTATCGTTCATATACCTTAACCAAATTCCTTGTTTAATGTTTGTAAACAAACCAGGACACAAATAACTAAAACTGACTAGCTAGGCGTCGGGTTTAGATATAATTGTAAAAGAGGGATCTCAAATGTCTTTTTTTGCGTATTTTGCGCAAAAAAAGATAGGTAGTGAGAATTTTAGGTTAAGTATGAGCGGTTTGTTTACAAGCATTTTACAACGAGATTGGCTAAGGTATAGTTCCAAAGTTTTTTATTAAATAAAACCTTATTAATAAAAATTTCTTTTGTGTGTCAGGTAAACAAGTGGTGCTCAGAAGCAGGTGATGGTGTCAGCGTGGAGTACTTGCAAAGAGATCCTTACATAACTCCGACTGTGCTGGACGACTCTAACCTCTATTGGAAGGCTTTTAAGGGCGCTGCTGACAAACTGTAAGTTTAACTAAACTCGACTCATTTTCATCGTTGTTTCTAACTTGACGACCTCTGTGGCGCGGTGGGCGAAGGTCTGCTTGCGACGCAGAAGGTTGCGGGTTCGATTCCCGCCTCGGGACAAATGTGTGTACGATCTGCAGATATTTGTTCAGGGTGTTCTGGTCGTTTTCTATATATAATAAAAAATATCTATCTATGTATTGTATTATATTATGTATATTAGTTATCTAGTACCCATAACACAAGCTCTGCTTAGCTTGGGGCTAGATAATGCTGTGTGAATTGTCCGGCATTATTTTATTTTATTTTATATCTTTACAGAAACATAACCCTAAAACCGCGGACCTTCCCCGGAGGAACCGACAGCCAGCTTCTTCGCGAGAAGGCGATCCCTGCGCTCGGCTTCTCCCCGATGTCTAATACAGTGCCGGGTCTACATGAGCACGACGAGAGACTTAGCGTGGAGGTGTTCCTGCGAGGGATACAGATCTACGAAGCTTTGATCCCTGCTGTTGCTAATGTGTAGAAAGCTTTTGAACGAATAAAGGACTTACGCAAACCCTTTTGTCTTTGTTGGTGCACTTGTTCCCTCGCCGATCTAAGATGCTGCTTGAGTAGAAACATTACAATAGAGGTAGCATCTCTATTGTAATGTTTCTACTCAAGCAGCAGCTTTATTTTTAAATAAAATATAAAAAAGATAATGAGTAATTATAAAAATATCATAATAAAATTGAATGTAAGCCATAAATGTTGGCCCGTCAAAATTTGAAGCGTAGAAACTAGAAAGATGACTTAAAATAAATAGAACACATGTTTCAGTGTTTTTTGAAATTCACTCCCTAAGCGGTGAATGGTGTGGAATCAAAGTAAGACCACTTCTGTCGCTCACTGACTTATCAAGAAATCTCAAGGCTTTACGTTGGTCTTACGAAGTTTGAGTGTTTATAGTATAAAATTTGACTTGTCTAAGTGCTTATTTTGTAAGCTTAAAGAAATAAACGTTAGATATTTGATATTTTATGCATGAAAATGTAGCTTCGGAGACTACGGTGGTTTACTTAGGAACTAGAACAGTTTTTTTTAATTCCATGTTCTTCGGTTATTATTATGTACCTTCCTGCCTAAATTTCTATCTGCGGCTTCAAACGCGTGGAACTCGGGAAATAATGCTCGAATGCACATAAGAGAGGTAGGTATGGAAGCTTGCTATAGAAGCGTACGCAATTTCCCATAAATGATTTCCCTACCTTTTTTAATCTATATGATGGGACGAACAGGGTACAGAAGCGTCGGACGTCCAGCGGCGAGATGGGCGGACGATATTGCAAACGTCGCGGGGCGAAGCTGGGAGAGTTTGGAGGCCGTTACCCATTACCCAGCAGTGGGTGAATTCGGGTTGTGGATGATGATACTCGTTTCGTTTACTTTTTATTCCCAAAAACGCGTGCGAGGCCATGGACATACGCTAGTCATAAACATTTCGTTTCTCAGTCTGTCAATGTCAAAAAAAATTTCGTCACCTAAAGCTCGTTATTTTGAAGGCGTATGATTTATTCGGCTTTTTGCATGACTGCTCAAAAGAGGAGATCATGTTCTCTGGGTCCATGTAGCTAACACATTAAGTAGACCTGCTGTGCATCTGAGTGCTTTTCGACTCGGATCTGTATTTCCTCTTACCTTTGTTCTTTTGTTTATGTATACGTTTTTTTATACCTATTGACAATCAAATGATATACACAATATATGAAGTAAGTAGTATTCACAATTAAAACAATTGATCTTACTGGTGACTTTTGCAAACAATCTACAGGTAGCTCAGCTAGTCCATATTATTCTTATGACTAAGTAGGTAAGTAGGTACTTAGAGGTTAAGAACCCTATAAAATTTGGTTCGGCAATCTTATAAAATTTGCGACCAGCCAACTCTACGTTATAAATAACCAATAATTTGTGAATACGAAACGGGGGCTTTCGATAAAAAAACAAGATGATTTTGATGACTTGATTTTATTTCAATTGTCTTTTACTATTTTATTTCATTAAAATGCGAAAATATTTTTTTCTCTGAAATTACTGCTTAGTAAAAAAAATATTAGGGCAAAGCATGTTGATTTAGACCTAATCTACTCATTACATGAATAAAAAGTGCGCGTCGAAATCTTTTTCATTTTATTTCATTAAAATCCAAAAATGTTTTTTCACTGAAATTACTGCTCGGAGAAAAAAAAATATGGTGTATGACAAGTTTATTGAAACCTAATCTACTCATTTCATGAATAAAAAGTAGGTACGTATCAAAGTTTGAAATGAGCGGTTTTCAATTTGTATTAAAAAGAAAAAAAATAGGTCCAAGTGTCTCAATAGATGGCAGGGCATCAACTGGAAATACCTGAGGGATATGGTATGTCAATGAAAGTAGAACGAAAAAAAAACTTTGAATTTTTCAAATCGGTCCATTTTGACGTATGGTTGTTTTCCTTTCATTTGATATTGATATACTTACCCTAATTTCCAGTTGACGCCCCCTGCCACCTATCGAGATGCTTGAAACTATTTTTTTTTAAATGCAAATCGAAAACCGCTCAATAAACGTGCCAAAACCGGCACGTTTTTATGCAACGGTCTTGTCTATCCATTCAAAATTTTCTTGACCACGACCATTGACAAAGTTTTCACAATGAATTTTTATTTCCACAAGAAATTTACGAATGAATACCGTAATTTGGCTATAATATTGTGATAGAATTAGGTACATAAATAATGAGTAATTAATAACACACAATCACATAGTTTTGTTAGGTTTTAGAGTCAATATTATGAAAATATTTCATCTTACGAAGTTATTTTATACTCATTGATATTGCAAACGTCCATGCCGGTAACGGCGAAAGTTTTGTTTCTGATGAAATATCGGATAAAAATACGCAAAAACACACAAAAACAGTTAAAACAAGGTAGATTTATCAATAAATAACTTAGGTAGGTACTCAGGCATCATTTTCCGCGTTTTATCACTTTTTAGGGTTTCAAAGATCGGTTTTGAAACCCTTATGGTCTCGCTCTGTCCGTCCCCGCTCTTTCTTGAATATCTCAGTAACTACTGCAGCTATTAACTTGAAATTTGAAATAATGATACATTTCGTGCGCCATTACTGATTTTAAGAAAAAAATATATAAATAAATGAAAAATGAAAATGAATATTTTCAGTACAAATTTTGATGTTGAAATTTCAAAAGAGACCTAGGAACGCAAATGGGGTATCAAATGAAAGGTATTGTTTTGTACATTTCAAAACATTTTTTGAAGTTTCTGTAAATTTCATACTTTTTGAAATATTTCAAAAAAAGTCGAAAAATTGACCATACCCCCCCCCCTATCTCCGAAGATTGCACACCGATCCACGTACAATGTATTAGGCGTTTGTAGATATCGATCTATATTTTACAGGAAAAATATAGAGAAGTCTGTAATAATAATAGTTTTTGAAAAATGGTCAAAAAGGGGGAGAATTTTTTTTCAAAAGGGGGGGTACCTACCTATGTGGGGTATCAAATGAAAGGTATCGTTTTGACCATTTCAAAACACTTTTTGAAATTTCTGTAAGTTTCATACTTTTTGAAATATTTCAAAAAAAGACGAAAAATTGACCATTCCCCCCCCCCTAGCTCCGAAGATTGCAGACCGATCCATGTACAATGTACTAGGCGTTTGTAGACATCTATCTATATTTTACAGGAAAAATATAGAGAAGTCGGTAATAATAATAGTTTTTGAAAAATGGTCAAAAAGGAGGGGATTTTTTTTTCAAAAGTAGGGGTACCTACCCAAGTGGGATATCAAATGAAAGGTATCGTTTTGACCATTTCAAAACACTTTTTGAAATTTCTGTAAGTTTCATACTTTTTGAAATATTTCAAAAATAGTCGAAAAATTTACCTTTCCCCCCCCCCTATCTCCGAAGATTGCGGACCGATCCACGTACAATGTATTAGGCGTTTGTAGATATCAATCTATATTTTACAGGAAAAATATAGAGAAGTCTGTAATAATAATAGTTTTTGAAAAATGGTCAAAAAGGGGGGGATTTTTTTTTCAAAAGGGGGGGTACCTACCTATGTGGGGTATCAAATGAAAGGTATTGTTTTGACCATTTCAAAACACTTTTTGAAATTTCTGTAAGTTTCATACTTTTTGAAATATTTCAAAAAAAGACGAAAAATTGACCATTCCCCCCCCCCCTAGCTCCGAAGATTGCAGACCGATCCATGTACAATGTACTAAGCGTTTGTAGATATCAATCTATATTTTACAGGAAAAATATAGAGAAGTCTGTAATAATAATAGTTTTTGAAAAATGGTCAAAAAGGGGGGGAATTTTTTTTCAAAAGGAGGGGTACCTGCCTATGTGGGGTATCAAATGAAAGGTATCGTTTTGACCATTTCAAAACACTTTTTGAAATTTCTGTAAGTTTCATACTTTTTGAAATATTTCAAAAATAGTCGAAAAATTTACCTTTCCCCCCCCCCCCTATCTCCGAAGATTGCAGACCGATCCACGTACAATGTATTAGGCGTTTGTAGATATCGATCTATATTTTACAGGAAAAATATAGAGAAGTCTGTAATAATAATAGTTTTTGAAAAATGGTCAAAAAGGGGGGAATTTTTTTTTCAAAAGTGGTGGTACCTACCTATGTGGGGTATCAAATGAAAGGTATCGTTTTGACCATTTCAAAACACTTTTTGAAATTTCTGTGAGTTTCATACTTTTTGAAATATTTCAAAAAAAGACGAAAAATTGACCATTCCCCCCCCCCTAGCTCCGAAGATTGCAGACCGATCCATGTACAATGTATTAAGCGTTTGTAGATATCAATCTATATTTTACAGGAAAAATATAGAGAAGTCTGTAATAATAATAGTTTTTGAAAAATGGTCAAAAAAGGGGATTTTTTTTTCAAAAAGGGGTACCTACCCGTGTGGGGTATCAAATGAAAGGTATCGTTTTGACCATTCCAAAACACTTTTTGAAATTTCTGTAAGTTTCATACTTTTTAAAATATTGCAGAAAATTGATTGTCCAAATAATTGGCAAATGTTTGAAACCCTCGGCGCGCGAGTTACACTCGCACTTGGCGAATCTTGTTTTCAAATAATAATAATCGAATAACTCGGTGCTTTTGCTCGTGGTTTTGTTTGTGATGATTGTCAATGATTCCCTTGCTTCAAAACAACTGCGCTGTCCTGCGTCGTCACAGCAGCGTCGTCGCACCGCAGCATCCCTTCCCGCCTCGTGTCGTGTCCCTCCTTGTGCGCTGCGCGTGCGTTGTTTCGATGCACGTTGGGAGTAATAGCTTTCTGTGCTCGCTGCGACCAAAACTCAACCAAAACAAGACCAAAACGGAAAAGAAAATAAAATTTATTTTCTTTTGAGAAAGAAGAAAAGAAGAAGCTTCTTCTTATTTTGAGCGGAAAGAATGGCGACATGGTTGTCTTCTACCCAAGCTACAAGCAGATCCATCAAGCATTATCTTTGGTATTTAGTATTAAAATTGGACCGTGTGAATCGTACCTTATAAAACGCTTGACTGGCAGAATACGTGAGGGGTCACGTATTCTGCCAGTCAAGCGGTCTATTTGACACTCAGAAGAACTATCATATGGAACTGCCGTATTGTTCAATTTGACACGGAAGCACACTGGACTACCAGTCTCTTTCTCACAACAGTGGATTTACGTTAGGAAAAAGCATACACAGTCTTTTTATCAGCGCCCTCTTCCTGATTTTGATGTACTTTTGCTGTCACGGACGCCATTTTATTCTACGGGTTTGTTTACATGTGAGGAGATGTCATTGTGAGATTTTTATGTTTTCCCCGTGTTTTCGACTTATTTATTAAGCAAAACTGTGATATAAATTGAAAATCATATAGAAGAGGTACCGTGAAGTGTTCTGTAGCAGGCTGTGGCCTATGCCAAAGCAAAAATAGGCCGAATCTAACCATAATCCGCCATGTTTATCAACCGATTTGTTTACTTAGGTATCCAGGAAAAGTACATGCTTATGGCAGTTCTATATGATAGTTCTTCTGAGATTTGACAGCATGGTCCGTAACATTGGTAATTTTTATAATCTATACTTCCAAAAAAGTTACCCGTAAAATAAAAGTTTCCCTGCATAATGAAATTTCATTTTGTACTCACTAAATACCAACTTTTTACATAGGACATATTTCTAGTCTAAAAGTGGGTACGAAATAAAAAAGTGCAAAACAACCCCTGTTAAGCCATACAAAATAACTTTTATCATTTATCAAATTATATAAAATAAATATATTAATCTTGCGCCATCACTATTTTAATTCGGTATTGCCGTAGTGAAAAAATTCTATGTCTATGGTATTGCCACTTGTTTCCCGACCATTGATAAACTACCAGAACAAAGACCTCTATCAATTACCTCATATACTAACAAAAGTTCGTTCACCGCCGTCTAACGGCAAAGTAAGAAACTATGTAAAGGTCTGAAACTCTGAAACAAATTGAAAGCCGAGGGCGAGCCAACCGAACTTTTTCACCTGGAATACTTCTTTCGTAGTAAACAGATGGCGCTACGAAACATCGTAGCTTCGGCGTAGCTTTTTCGTAGCGATCTTCTACGATACTTGGATTGGATTAGATTTTTTTCTGTGAATTTCCCTTTTGTGAGATATGTAAGTAGATTAATCGCTAGAAGGCAGAGTGCCCAGAATGCTGGCAGCATTGCCACGTTGAATGGCAATGCTAATTTGTTGACCGAAATAAAAACAAGCATTCCGATCACCTGTGTGTGGACTCTATTAGTAGTTTTGTAAGATCTTTATAGATAACGTGTGCCCCAGGACCCCAAGGACCTAGGGTTTCCACCAAAAACGGCTCAAATAGGTAACCTCTGTCAAGATTAGCGTATTTTCGCCGTTTGAGGAACTCCACTGATGTTGCTGCGGAGCCGGCCCTTACTGATGTCCCTGCAAGATGAGAAGGTGGTAGGGTATCTACACACGTAGCATCCCAAACTAAAGGCCGACCCATCTTCCAAGTAATCAGAGTTATACCGTCAGGCCTTTTACCATCATCTCGCATTAGACCACGTGGTTCGGATGATGTCAATAATTGAACCATGGCGGGACACACGACCTGCACTAGAGACACATGCCAGTGCATGGTAACCGAACTTATCAATGGTGTCACCGCTCTATGTCTATGTCTATAGTTACTTATTGATTATTATTAGTTATTAGTGATCGCTGGTTATTTTACTATCCATGCTGTAATACAGGCGCTAGTAATTTATAAACAACTTCAAAAAAAAGAAGCTTCTACATTTGCCTGTATGATTATTATTGTTTTTTTTTAATGTATGATCGTATATTTTTAGGGTTATCACAAAAGGAAAAATAGAACCCTTATGGGATCACTTTGCTGTCCGTGTGTCCTTCTGTCAACCTTCTTTTCTCATAAACGCAGTAGTGGAAGTATCGAGTTGAAATTAACATCAAATACTCAAGCTCAAGTCCATAAACTCTTGGAGTCGTGGCATAAATCAAACTTTTCTCTTTCAAATACTGCTAATGCCCATATATTTTGGCAATATCCAACATGCAAACAAAATATACCTCTGAGGTATTTCCCGTTGACCCAGAATCATGAAATTTGGAGAGAAGTAGGTAAGTCATATTGCACAAGTACCTAAAGGAAAAAACCGTGAACTTGTAGTTTAATCATAAAATAAATATTTTTTAATTCTGGCGATGGCCCGAAATCTTAAAGATTATTCCTATTGACATAGAATCATACCCAAAATTTTCCAAGAAGCTAGGTCTCATTAGCACTGAAGACGGTACCCCGAGCCAAACTAGCGCCGCCACCTATTTGAACAAAGGTAATTTCAAAATTTTCAATGAATTTGATAACCGTTAATTCGTAGTTAATTAACACATTTTTTTATATTCTCTCCCGGAACTTACCTTATATAAGTTATAAATATAGGTAATTAGTAATATTTATTTAATATAATTTTGTTTTTCAGTAGGTATTCTGTAATATTCATGTTTATTTTATCTTTTGTACACCCCCTGCCTTTCTTAAATTCATATAGATCTTTCCATCCAAAGGTTGCCTGGAAGAGATCGCTTCTAAGCGATAAGGCCGCCCATTGTACTTGTCTCATGTTATATGTCTTTTTGTAATGTTCTTTTTCTGGTGTACAATAAAGTGTTTTGTATTGTATATTCCCATTGACCTAGAATCATGGTATTTGGAGAGAACAAAAGTGCTCGAGTTCGACTCGCACTTGACGTATTATTTACTAAACGATGGTGCAAATATATTTTGATTATTTTTGACAAACAATAATTGTTATCATTACGGAAACCTTGATTGTGACAAACCACTTCCAACTTGATAACAAAATATTGTGGTTTTCTCTTCGAGTAGTCTCTACCATCCGATAAGGCAATATTAAAGCATAATGTAGGTATTATATGGTACAAACTTCGGGAGGATTATTAGCTTTAGGTGATATCTTTCCAAAGACCTCGTAAGAAACACTCCTCTAACTCAGCACATTAATTTTTTTTTATTCCATTCTTTTATAAAAACCAGACATACTTACCTACCATTTCATCCCCCTTGGCTAGGCATATTTCATGTGCAATGACTAGCATGATGATGATGATGAATTGATTAATGAGCGGCAGATGATGATGAAGGATTTGTTTCACTATTGTTTATGATAGTTTATTAGTAGATTAACTGTTCGCCGCGGTTTCACCCTTGTTAAATTCGAATTTGACAGTTACGTAAATCTTCCATGGGAATTCGTTGTTTTACCAGGACAAAAGTATCCTGTGTTACTCTGCACCTTTTCAAGTAACTCTATGCCAAAAATCTAGTCGATGGACATGAGCGAAAGGACAAACAAATAAACACACTTTCTTATTTATAATATTAGTTAGGATTTTTGGAAGCATTAAATTTTTATTCACGATAGGATCACAAATACCTACCTAATAGGCTACTTTTAACCCATACTTTATTTCCCAAAAGATAGAAATAAACTTACGTTTCAATAGAATCAACGCGTGCGAAGACGCGTGTAAAAACTAGTAGTAAATAAATATGCAAAAAGTTTGTCAGAAGTGGGATTCGAACCCACGCCCACAGAAGTGGACTGCGACCTGAACGCAGCGCCTTAGACCGCTCGGCCATCCTGACACGACGTATGCGATCAAATTTACTAATCATTAGCTACGTCATAGTTTGTAAACATTATTAATTTGTTACGTATCTTATCTACGTATGATTGTAAAATTAAATGTTCTTGCAATTTGACCGGTAAACAGAGGTGGTAGCTTGGTGGAAGAAAGCGAAAGCGTCCCCACATTTCCACCACAAGCGTCAGAGGCGGTAACACTCGAAGGGTTTTAGTGGTGGTAACTTCCATATCAGGATTATGAAAAAAGGTAACCAGCAAGTTTGTTGTACCCACTCAACTCAACCGTAAATTATAGTAAAATGTCGGAAGATCAGCGTTGGTTGCAAACGCGACTAACATTATGCTGAGACAAGGGCCTTTTTGTGACTCGAACAAGTTGTCATTTCTGTGTGTTTTTTTATAAATGTTTGTTCCTACTTGTACGAGTGACAAATAAAGTTTTTCTATTTCTATTAAAAAAAAAAAACACTTTCTGGCGGGTTGGAGTCGATCGACGGATTTTTAACGTCAATGTCAAGTTATAATCTAAGTCATGGTGAATTGTTAGATTACTTACATGAACTTTGTTTTGCTCGATTAGGTACAACAGTTTTGATTCAAAGTTACAAACAGTATCTAAATATATTGCAGTAATGAAACGTAATCGAGCAAAACAAGATCAAGTGAGAGTAACATAAAATTGAAATTGGCCATTTTGTTTCTTTTGGGCTTACAGTTAAAAATATTTTCATGTTTTTTTAAATATTCATAAATGAATGTCTAATTGAACAAATAAAGTTATTTTATTCTTTTTTTATTCTTAATAAAACATTACAATTGTAATTTTAAATGACTTCAATTGAAGTCATTTAAAACGGGATATTTACCATGATTCGATTTTTGAGTTTTCCAATATACCTACATACATGAAACTGTGCCGAAATATTGGAAAACTCAAAAATCGAATCATGGTAAATATCCCGTTTTAAATGACTTTAATGTTAATAACCATGATAGTTTCAAAAGTTTTATCATTACAATTGAGTTTCACATTTTTGATACTTTGACGTTAACAGCTTCCTTGTCGGTCGACTTCATTCTGCTAGAATGTAAGTATTTGCTGTCTACCATGTGATGGATTCTGAAATCGCTTATTATGCCCAGTCTCCCCGGATGGTGATCGAATTGGATATTTTACCGTTATCGCACAGCAGTGGAAGGGCGGAGCTTCCTTCTGTGTTTTTTATGTCTATTTTTACACCCCGCAACCGCCATGGTTTATCTAGACTAGGTACTTAACAATTTATTTTTTCGATGCTCATCATGATTCTTAACATTGATGGGCGAGGGAGAGGAATACGTAGGTATCTATGATCTATGTGTATTTTTACTCGGAGTTATTCACGTGAACTATATAATAATATACCTACCCTCAGAACAACTATCCCCTATCTCCTATACCTACTGTTTTTAGGGATCCGTACCTCAAAAGGAAAAAAGGAACCCTTATAGGACCACTTTTTTATCCGTCTGTTATCGAGTTGATTTTCACATCATATACGTTGACTCGTAACTTCTTGGAGCCGCAATATAAATCAAACTTCTAAGTCAACGCAATCAAAAGTTATAGCTGTTTATGTCTATTTTTTTTTATTTTTCAAGGGAATCACATGCACACATAACCTATAGACCTATATAACCTATAGCCTATATAAGACATTGCTTCTTGCCAAATTTCATGGTTCGAGTTCAATGGAAAGAACCTACAGATTTTTGGTCCATGGCGAGATCACTTGACATTCTCTCATTATATAGTCTCAAAACATCTATGTCCGGAATATGCATAGTCTTAAATAGGTACTAATTATGTAAAGTACGAATTCGTAAAAAACTGTTTAGTATAATAATAGGTAATATATTTCCCGGGATTTAGACGGTATTGTCCATGTTAAGTTAACTGTCACTAATTCCCGTGAAAGTACTATCTATGCCGATCACTGCTTATAGCACAAGTAAAGGGAAAAATCTGAATACCGTCAATTTGTAGTTTATTCATAGAAAATAGTACATTGTTACCCTAGGGTTAGAAGTAACTTACTTAGCCCCGAGACGGGGTTCGAGGTACTAAATAAGTTACTTCATAATCGTTATCAAATCAGAAAATCATTGTGCACTATTTATTCATCTGGGTTGATTTCTCTGCTGAAGAGTAGAAGTTTGTACGGAACCCTTGATGCGCGAGTCCAACTCGCACTTGACGTTTTATTTTTGTCCGTATTGCTTAATAGACTCAACCACAAGTACACAGGATGCTAGGCAATATTATCTAGGTACTTTTTGTGGTTTTAAAAAGCTATAAATTCTGAAGAACCAACAAAATTAATTTAGACCAAATCTATCTTACGTATCAAGTAGACGAAGATCTTTTTCGACTTCTACGATGTATCAAATATGGTCTAGCAGCACTGTCGACCCTGCAGTTGATAACTTGAGGAATTACCTGAAAATCCGCAGCGTCCACCCCAATGTTAACTATGGTAAGAACCGCAGTAGTACTTAGTCGTTGGTCCTGCGCCCGACCTCTCCCCGGTCATGTCGGTCTGCCGTCCCATCAAATTATACGAGGAAATAGAGAGTGCGCCTGTATCCCCATCTCCCAACTTCTTGCATTAATTCCCATCCCGACAATTCATGCATCAACGTTAAGGTGGGGTAGTGGGAGTCTAAATTCAAAATGTCGACCAACCTCGACCGACACCGACTTTAGCCGCCATCTTGGTAACGTTTTTCGTTAATCATTGAAAAATCTCATTTAATATTGATAGGGATGTTAACCATAATAACAAATTAAAGTTTAGTGTTAATTATATGATCATTTGTATTATTAGAATATCGAAAACCACATTTTTATAATATAATATAACTTATTGAATTTATTAAAAATGATTTTAAATGCTATATTTATAATCTGTTGTCAAGTGACTGCAAACGCCATTATAAGCTTATGACGTCACTAGCCGCAAAACAAGCTGTCGCACTGTTTGTTTACCTTTCTGCATTTTCTCATAACGACGAATTAGTCTGTTAATTACATAATATTAATACATGATGGAATCCGGATTCACTAAAGGGAATAGTTCCAACTTACCAAAAGTAGATTTGTTGATGGTGGCAAACTTTTTTGCAAGAAACGAAGACTTTTGTGGTTCAGAATTCAGGAACGTGAAAACATCTTTGTAGGTACACTTTTACGTTTAATACCATTTATCTATCTACGAATACATAAATAACAGTCAAGTACATGTGTAATAGATGATTTTCTGCTTTTTATATATAATTTATCGTGTTTAGAACATCGTTTAAATCACTGTTTACAAAGTTAGGTTATGTGCTAAAACAATAAATTCGTAACATTTGCTTATCTTTTGGCACATGAATAAACAGTTTTTCCGGTATAGTACTTTTACACAGGGGGCACTGCACAGGTTTTGTAAAACTTTGTGTTCATTTTGATTTTTTGTATTCAAGTAAAATTAAGAAAACACATGTCCTAATCGAACAATGGACATACAACCATCGAGTTATAATATTATAGAGTCCCAATCTCTAACTGACAGCACTCAAAAAATGTCCGAGCGCCGTTCTACATACCTATACATTTGTTGTTATATAGCTCACAATGACATTTACGCCAATTAAGACGTTATCTTGGTTGAATAATGTTCAATGTCGCTTGTACGCAATGTCATAATAATGCACCGAAGACATACCGAAGATTTCCGAAGATGACCGACGGCCATGCGCGTACGAACAGGGAACAGGGCGAGTGGAGACGCTATTTGTACTAAATAATATTATAGGTCGTATTTGTGATATCATTATATGTGTATGTGAGTTTGTGAGTTAATAATGTACCTAAGAGGACTCCGAAACTAAACATCTGATTAAAAAAATATGTTAACCAATATTTAGAATGAATCTAGGTTTCAGGATGGACATAGGCTATAATTATATTATTTAGCCAGGAGGAGCCGGGGCGGGGCAGCTAGTCACACTTATTATATGAAGATAGCTTATACTCTGGACTAACACTTATGCTAGGTACCTACTTTTTATCCCGGAGAACACGGGGGTGCAAATAATTTTAAATAAAACAAATTAATCTGTATGTATTACGAGTTTTATTTAGGTACTTTTAACCTACTGACGAATAACTTAATTACCTTGAAACAATGTTAATTTATTGTAACGTTGTTTTGATAATATAACTGTCCATTCAGAGCACCTTACGGGGTTTCGAGGAAAACTAAAAACAAGGCATACAAAATATTATTGTAATTTACACCATAAAATTATAGAACGCTATCGACTCATCTACTTTTTGTTCGGAAAAAATAAAGCATTTATCAACATGGTAATATTATTAAGTATAATAATTAATTTAAAATTCGTAAAAATATTAAGTACCTATCAATGAACTCCACAGTTTTGTCGTTGGAACACAGTGTGCTCGTCACAAGCTCACGCGAGACTTTGTTTCTCTTTTACTCTTGCATATTTGTTTAACGTGTGAAAGAGATACGCCTACGAAGTGCCAAGGTCAAGCTGTGAGCATTTTATTTTGCAGAAAATATTTAAAATTATGAAATTAACATGAAAATACGTACTGTGGATACATAAATTCATAAAATTGTTATGATACTTACCTAAAATACGAAATACCATCCTTTTTTTGCACGTAGTTGCTGTTATTTGGGCAGGAAATGACCGAACACTTTGGCATCGCGAACGTTGTACGAGGACTGCGGTCGCCGTACAACTAAACAAAAACTCTGCACGTAGCGTAGATTGTGCAGAGTTTTGGCGCGGACATTTTATTTCTGTGATTGTTACTCTATAGTATTCTAACTCGATGCATACAACATACAGTCATGTCATGAATCGCGACCATCGTTTTGCGGTTAGTGACGTAATTTCTGTTACGTGACAGTTGTTAGTGTTTTAGCGGAAAAGTTTAAAATTACTCTATTTTTGTACATTTTCTTAACGAAAATAGTAATATTTTTAATGAAAATATTTTTTTTTATGCTAAACAAGAGTCCATCTTCAAAATAAAAGCAATTCCGAAAAATTGTTAACATCCCTTGTGACTTAAAAAAGTTCTCTATTCATATAGCAATATACCTGCATATTTATTTTTGTATGTTTTATGTACCTATTTATTGTGAAAATGAATCATAAATTAGTACCTACATAATTTAGGGCTCAATCGCAAAATTCCTAAACGTGACGTCACCGTTCACCGTGTTGTCACTAAGCTTTAGGGGGATATCTCATATATTTTGATATAAGAATATTATAAAAATATATACCTATATATAAATCTTTATTCAGAAAGAAAATAACAATCAAATAACAAATTTAAATTAAAACTAGTATTTACAATAGAAACAATTAAGCTATCTGCAAACTGTTGCAAACAATCTACAGGTAGCTCAACTGATCCATATCAATACCAGTTGGAAGCGTGCCTAAGACACTGGCTGCATTGCCCCGCTGTATAGCAATGCTGATATATGCTGATTATTTTTTTATTTATAATAAAAAAATAATGAACTAATATAAAAAATCGACAAAAAATCGCTATGCGAATACAAATTGACAGAACCGCAAGTTACACAGGATGCATAAACATATTGTGGTTTAGAATTGCTATAAATTCTGTAGAACCAACAAATGAAATTTAATACCGAATCCATCTCTCGTTTCACGAAGACCTCTGACTCTTCTTGACTTCTACGATGATTGGTTCGCAAATGCTGGGTTATGGCATTGTCGACCCTGCAGTTGATAATTTGAGGAATTACCTGAAGATCCGGAGTGTCCATCCTAATGTTAACTATGGTAAGAAAACGCAGCAGTAGTTCGATTTTATTTAGATGCAAAATCCTTCAATTTGGAGCAAGCCGTGTTTTCTCCATTCTGACTTATTTCAATAGTAAAACACAGTGATCATTATAATTATAAGGGTTCGTTTTTTTCATTTCGACGTACGGAACTAAAAAAACAAAAGAATTTTAGTTAGAGGAGCGAGAGTATTATTTTATGTTTCAGTTTCCACAGGTGGTCAAAAAATTGAAGTGAAGAGAAAAACAATTAACGAGCTGGTTAATTGTTATTTCTTGATTGATATTTTAAAGTATTTTGACTAAAATACTTTAATCAATCAATACTTAAATCAATATTTAAATTTAGCTAAGCCATTCAACGTGGCATTCTGGCCACACTGCCTTCTGGTGACGGCTTAGACTTTTTGGCAATAGATATTAATGTATATTTATTGTATTACTTGTATTTGTTTTTGAAACGTGATAAATAAATGATTGTAAAAATCAATTAATTGTCAATTATCATTTTCTTATCATTCTCTTAAAATAATTGATAATAACTTATACTTTAAAATGAGACTTGTAAATGAACTTTTTTCTAATTTAGGATCAGAAAAAAGTAGCAATACTTTTATTGCTACTTGTCAAACAAAAAGAAAAGAAAAGAATAACCGCATATTCTATATGTATTTCTTATTTCTGAATTCCCCAGATGAATGCGTGCAATACCTACGGGGCCAGGCAGAGGTGTTGGGCCTCACGGTGAAGGTGTTCGAGCCTCTGCCCAAGAAGCCAGTGCTGGTGATGACCTGGCCCGGCCAGGAGCCGGCGCTGCCGTCCGTGCTCCTCAACTCCCATATGGACGTGGTACCGGTTTTTGAGGTACGTAACATTTGTTTTACTCAGAACGCAACATACGTCCTGTTCCGGGATGTGGTAGAGTCAGATAATAATATTATAAAGAGGAAAGATTTGTTTTTTTTTGTTTGAATTGAAGAGGCTCCGAAACTATTAGACCGATTTAAAAAAAAATGGCAAGAAAGAAGGTCATAGAATTATAAATTATATACGGAACCCTCGTTGAGCGGAACCGACTCGCACTAGAAGATTTATTTCAAGAAAAGGAAGCAATACAAAAATGCTATACAATTAATTGCATTTGTTTGGTATTCCTACGTATTTTTTAAATAAATAAACAAATAAATAATGCTGGACAATTCAGACAGCATTATCTAGCCCCGAGCTAAGCAGAGCTTGTGATATGGGCACTATATGACTGATATACATATTATAATACAGTACAAAGATAGATATTTTTATTATACATAGAAAACGACCAGAACACCCTGAACAAATATCTGCAGATCGTACTAAAATTTGTCCCGAAGCGGGAATCGAACCCGCAACCTCCTGCGTCGCAGACGGACCTTCGCCCACCGCGCCACAGAGGTCGTTTTATTAACCAAAAGTCTCAACAGGAGTTCCCTTATTTTGTTGTATTTGATTGTGAGGTAGGTAGGTACCTACGTTAAATGAAATGTTGAATAGCTAATCTGTGCCCTGAGATTATTAGTTTAGGAGGTTCTCATCATGTCGGAGCCCCCGAGCAATGTTTACGAAGTCCTAGAAAATCGCATAATCTTACAAAATGGCGTGACTAATAAGAGATTGGCATCTGGCCAGATCTTCAGCATCTGGGCGCCTGTAAGAAGGCACGTTAGCTCCGTCTTCATAAGTACTAATGCAAGAATAACTGCTCAATTACCAAGTCATCTACTTGAACTTTGTAACTGGGCTGGAGGGAATTTATAGTTTCAGTTTCTGTCCGCGACTTTGCACGCTTTGTTAATGTTTTTTTTCTATCCCATGGGAAATGGTTAAGGCGCATACTAACCCAAAAACAAGAAAATTAGGTGTTTTCGAACCCGTTTTCCGACGAAAATATTCATTGTGGAGCTCTGAAATTTATATATCCTGTAACACACATCCTGAAAGGTCCCTTGGAGGTTCCAAATATTTGCTGTTAATCATAGTGTAGTTGTTATACTGTTAGTTATAGTGTATGTGTAGCGGCTTCGAACCCACTTTTTATCGGCGTCTCAAATTCGATTAGTACCAAATTCAGTATAGTGATTCACATAGTTCATACCTACCGCTTGGAGGTCCATTAGCTTCGAAAAGCAGTCAAATTAATGAAATCAAACGTAAAAACGTATTTGCACCTACAAAATCTGTGATTCAAACCTGACCAGTTACACGTCGCCCAACCGCAGAGGATCCTATTATTTGATTGATTATGGCACTACATAGTATGCTGAACCGAAAACAAGCACTCTTTGCTGCATAAAGGCGCGCGGAAAGGTCCAAGGTCATTTGCCTCACTATTCGTCTTAATGGCATAAAAAGTAGCCTGTTTTATTCCGGGCTTAAAACTACCTGTGTGCAAAATTAAAGTAATTTTGTTTAGTAGTTTTAGCGTGAAGTAGTAAAAAACATCCACGTACTTTCGCTTAGCACTCAGACAGAACGCCTGGAACAATTTTTTACACATCGTAAAAACATTTGTCCCAAGAATCGAACCCGCAATGTCCTGCGTTGCAGGCGAACTTTCGTCCGCCGCGCCGCATTGGTCGTTGATTTACCTAAGCATTTTATTGAACCTGTTTATTTACAATCAAATAACACAAACAAATTAGAACTACTATTTACGCAATTGTATGTCCAGTTGTGGACCGACAAAGGCTGATGATGATGATGATTTACAATTGAAACCATTAAGTTAACTGCATACTGTTGCAAACAATCTACAGGTAGCTCAACTAATTCATAACAAGGTCTGCACACTTGTATTGTGATGTATGAAAATATTTACTTTTTATGACCTCAAAGTTCCTTACTTATGTAGGTATCTTGGTTTGCAAATACAAAATCTATTTTTGCCAAAAACATCACTAGGTATAATCTGTTTTCATTAGTTTCTGAAGAATTTAAATTTTTCCAAGTTTTTATCTGGGTATCTGTTATCTACCTACAGTAGCTAGCTACTGTATTGTTCCCTGATACCTAGGTATCACGGAAATAAAGCAATTTGATTGAATTAAAAAACATAATGCTATTATTTTATTGTTATTTTGTTTGATAATTCATTTTGATTGATATAAATTAAAAATCTTACAGCATTATACATTACGGCGACGTAGGTACAAGGTTCTAATTTGACTCATTTGTCATACTCCAAGTTATTACCTTTCCGGGGGGAGATTATTGATACACTCGTTAATCAAAATCCATCACGCCGTCAGTCACTCACGAGGAAATATTAGAAAGAGACTTCACTTTCCGTGGAGCTGGCTCCAGTAAGCCAACCACAGGGATCTCTATTCTCCCCTTTTCTAGGGTAAGATAGAGCAAAACTACGTCACGTCATAGAATGCGTAAAATTTTATGAAATTCATTAACTTTAATTAAAACTTCAATAATTTACGTTACTTTAGGAAATACTTATTTCTGCCGCGGCTTCGCACGCGATATTTAAGGTTATTTCTATCCCATGGAAGCTCAATCTCAACAGCCTATAATGGTCCACTGCTGGACGCAGGCCACTACCTGATTTTATATGTCATAGGGGGTAATAATGCCTGCGGTAATGTGTGCGGGTCCAATGGAAACTGATTTATGAGATAGGTATGTAAGAGCCTATGTTTTATTCTACGTCTAGAACTATCTGTGTGGAAAATTTCAGCTTTTATTTTATTTAGATCCGTTCAGTAGTTTTGGCGTGAAGAGGTAACAAACAACCAAACATACAAACTTTCGCATTAATATTAGAGTGACATTACTTAGCCGCGTGGTGCAACTCTTCCCGTGGGTGTCGTAAGAGGCGACTAAGGGACATACACCGGCGGGCGGGCAGCAGCGCCTCTTTCAGAATATATCTTTCACCGAACTGCGATCGACAACCCGCATGCCCAGCGTGGGGATTATGGGCATTACCCCTCATGAGATAAAAAAATCAGAGTGAGGAATACAAAACTACAACCTTCTCCAGGATAATAATAATAATAATGCTGGACAATTCACACAGCATTATCTAGCCCCAAGGTAAGCAGAGCTTGTGTTATGGGTACTAGATAACTGATATACGTAATATTAATATTATACATTACATACATAGATATTTTTTATTATACATAGAAAACACCCAGACCAACGGAACAAATTTCTGCAGATCGTACACAAATTTGTTCCGAGGCGGGGATCGAACCCGCAACCTCTTGCGTCGCAGGCAGACTCTCGCCCGCTGCGCCACTGAGGTCGTCAAAAAGAAAGGAAAGAAAGGATCTAGGTTAACTTAACCTGTAACCCTGTTTACAATTCATTTTTGAAAACTTCCAAATCAATTAACTTGTTTTATCCTTAACACTTCCAGAACAGCTGGACCCACCCGCCGTTCGCAGCAGACCTGGTAGATGGAGTGATCTACGCGCGGGGGATCCAGGACATGAAGTCAGTGGCAGTCCAGTACTTGGAGGCTGTAAGGAGGTTGAAGAATAAAGGGGTCCAGCTGAAACGGACTGTCCATCTGTCTTTTGTACCTGGTAGGATAAAGTTACATTTGTTGGAGTAATATTTTTGTAAATGTTTTAAATACGTTACATATCATCCACGGTGTCCAACAATCTACAGTTAGCTCAATTGTTTCAAGTGTACATACAATTTCTAATTAGTTTCTATTTACTGATTGTAATTTTCTTTGTAAATAAAAGGTTTTTAAAAAATCATTTACTAACTAACTTTGTAAATAGGCGTTTCCCTCATGAAACCCAAAAAATATGTTCTGCAAGTTTACCCATTTTTGAAGTTTTTAGTTTGACACCTAGGTAAAATGAATGCTGATTTCATCCCTGATTCAACCCAATTTTTCTACTCTTTTTTTACTTTTCTTGTTACATTAAAACAATTTTTCTCTGTCATCTTTATCGATAAAGCTTTGAAAAAAAAACCTTACAAATACTCTATCTATGGGATACAAGACAGATCACCTTTTTTTAAAATAAAAAAACGATTTTAAATACCATAAATAATTGTGCAAAGTACCATCTGTTTTCTTTGTTTTTACAATTTTTCTCCTAAACTGTTAATCATAAGATTTATTATTTTCATCACCATTTTAAATAGAAGATTAACCAGGGCACTTTTGGCTTATTTTTACAATCAAACCTCTTAATTAATAGATAATCAGCAAATCGTACAACTTGATTTTTGAGCTCTCGCCGCGAAATCCTATGCCTAACCTATACAAAATGGCGTCATAATATCGCCCCCATGAATTACCACGGCTAAGGCTAAGCTAAACGTTACTCGAAATGAATAACAGAATCAATTTGATCCCCTGTGGACATATAAAATCGTACGACTCAAGAGTTATAAAAGTCAATACGATATTGGCTATTGGATAGGTCTATAAAATATCCGGGTAGGTACTGTAAACATAATATACTAGGGGTCCGCCCCGGCTTCGCATCGGTAGTTACATTTTCGACAATTTTATAATGTTTTTAATACTTCTTGTCCTATTCCGGACTAAGAGAAATCCAATAAATCAAAAACCATGAAAATCGGTCCCGTCGTTCTTGTTTACAAATTAGTTGGTAACTAACACGACTTATGTAGAGAATCTGTAGATAGATAAAAATGTACAGGTGAAGGCTATTGGAGAATATTTTATTATAAAAATATAAAAACACAACACAAACATCCATCCAAATTTCGCATTTATAACATAAGTATGATGTGATAGTTGTGTTAACCATACTAAATTGATAGATTTTTTTTACAGATGAAGAAATAGGAGGCCGCACCGGCATGGCAGAGTTCGTGAAGACCCAAGACTTCAAGAACTTGAATGTAGGGTTCGCTTTGGACGAGGGCCTCGCCTCGCCTGATGATGGATTCGTAGTTTTCAACGGCGAGAGGACTATTTACCGTAAGTTTTTTTAACTGTCCAGGATTTGTTCTATTTTACTTAGTATATATGATAAATTTCAAAAGCTGTCGCTATCACCTATTTGTTTTTCGTATACTAGAGCGTATACTTGGCGGTGCGCGACGGCGGCGTGGATTAGGTACTGTTTGAAAAAACAAAAGACTATTGCGCCAGAACTTAATAATACATTTACTACTACAGTATTCTGTGTTATTTTATTGTGTGTTGTGCAGCCATTATTAATACAATTCTAATTGTGAACTTTACTAAAAAGTAGGTAGTCGTAAAACAAAGCCCTGATGAGGGCAAGAGTTTACGAGTTAACCTGTCTTACATGAAGGGAGTGAAATGCGGTAACTAAAACAGATTGAGTAAAATTCCTTGATTTTTAACCTTGGTATAAAAATAATGGACATGGGTAAAAAAAAAAGATGAAAATTTAGAAAATGTAACCAATAACTCGAAAGCCGTGCTACTTTCACTGGTAGTTTTTTTTTGCAACCCTGTACTAAGGGTAGGCGCGGGCTCGAGTCCCGCCGGATTCGAAACTTTTTAAATTTCTTTGAAATGATGTGTCATACGTTGTTTTTGAATGTGGTCAAGGGTTAAGTTTTAAATACCCACAAGTAGCTGTATATTCGTATACAGGGTGTCATGTCATGTCCGGTTAGGTTAATGTGCCGTTTCCTTCCAGACGTGAGGGTCACTTGTCCGGGCAAATCCGGGCACGGCTCGCTGCTGCTGCCGGATAACTCCGGGGAAAAGGTCAGATAATTAAACGGAGCGTGGAAATTAAAACCCTTTATATTGTGTTGTGATAACTGCTTTTGAGTGTTATGTTTTTCAAAAACGCGAAAAAAATAACACTTAAAAGAAGGGTGTTTAATTATTAGTTTTACAGGTAGTGTGTCGGTGTGTGGGTCTGTCGGTAGTAGCAAACAAGGGAATGATCTGGTTTTCAGATCTTTTTGAAACTTGCAAAGTTTCAGCACGATCCATTCAGTAGATGACCTAAAGAAGCAAAAAATAGTCATAAGAAAACAACTAAAATTTATCCTCTAAAACGTATTTTATGTGCACGTTGCAAGCTACTGACCGCGGCTTCGCAAGCCATTTTCAAGTTGCCTATATCCGTCCGCTCGATATTGTTTACCTTTCTGCCAAATTTCATTATAACCCGTTCAGCCGTTTAGGCATGGGAAGGTAACAGACAGACAGACAGGGTTACTTTTGAATTTATAATATTATAGTATGGATTTCATTAATGTCGTTACCACGGCAGTGTGTTGAACAACCGAAACGTTGAAAAAAATAGGTACTTAAACCAGATAAAAAATCATGGTGGTAGAAGCCGAGTTTCCCGAATAGGTACAGTGTCCTTCATTGTTAGCATATGCTAACAATGAAGGACACTGTACATACCTACCTGAGATTATGGCTTGAAAAAATCCCTAATGTAGGTACCTTATAGAATCGCATTCCCCCTCGTATGTTCTAAGTCTCGTAATTATATCAGGTAGTAGGTATGTACAGTGTCCTTCATTGTTAGCAAGTGTCCTTCATTGTTAGCATATGCTAACAATGAAGGACACTGTACATACCTACCTGAGATTATGGCTTGAAAAAATCCCTAATGTACCCTAAAAAATCCCTATGTAACCTTATAGAATCGCATTGGTATGCAAATCGCTTATGAAACCAATCGGTAGGTACACCCGATTGAACTTAATGTTGGCTAATTGAGTGAATGTAGTTATCTCGGAACGATTTACTACGGCCATTGGCAATGCGCCAGACTGCGCCGCTACGTACATTGTAGAATGTAGTGTAGGTATGTGCCATACCAATCCGCAAGTTTGTAAGTGGAGTACCAAGTAGCTATGTGGAGTCAAGGAAAGTCGGTAGACAGGAATTGATTATTTCTCTCTTTACTATATATTAAAAATTAATTGATTTCAATAACTATATTTTTTTACCTAATCTTATCTTAATCCGCCGTTACTATCCCACTGTTGGGCAAAGGTGTCGCTCTGTTTCATCTTATCTTGTCTTGTTTTATTTCATAATTTTTTGTCTGTTGATCTTTGTACACGACAGAAAGTACCTAATTTAAATGGTGAATAACATGACCACGAAAAGAGATAGACTCATAGTTTTTGGAGGATTTGTATTATAAATAATGAAGTTTAATACAACATGCAAAAAACACCTCAATAACCCGACTTACCCGACTCAATAATAAGTTACAGAACAAAAATAAACTAAAATAGTTTTTTTGGAATGTATGTTACATTAATCTGCGGTAGCAGGTGAATAACCTTCTTCAGTATTGTGCACTGATTTTAAAGCACCCTATAAGTTTTGTAAAATTTAGATTTAAGAGCTATGAATTTTGTTTCCTAAATAAATATATACAAACATACCAAGCTACCTGTGCGACTGCTTTGGAAAATGCAATCCGATTTGTGTAGAATTTGAATTCGAAAATCGCTACACGGTTACAACATTTCTAATTTCTTGTTAACTGTTGTACAAACAAGATCTTATGTATAAAGTAAATAGTTTCAATATCTTATCTACGTATAGGTATTAGACATACAATACAGTTTAAAATAGGTACCTTTAAGTCTAGGAAAAGTAACTTGACAAGATTTTATTCTGCAGATTCGTTACATAATCGACCAATTCATGAATCTTCGCGCTGACTCCAAGAAGAAGATGAAAGAGGATTCAACCCTTACCATTGGAGACGTCACGTCTGTGAACCTTACTATGCTATCGGTACGTAGATTTGATGGGTCTTTAACGCGTCTGTGTGTTTGAAGACAGAAGAAAGCTCTCGTCCGTAGATCGAGACAGGTTCTCGGTCTACGGATTAGAGCTTTCTTCCCTGATGACCCAATCACCGACAATAACCCGGAAGTGAGGATAACAAGTACCGATTCGCTTCCGCACACTACAAACCCGACCATAAACCGACTACGCTGGATCCAAGAATACCCCGTTTGTGTGCCCATAGGTGCATTTGTGCACCTTGGTAAAACACGCACTTTCTGTTGTAGCATCTGGCAACAGCCCAAGCCGAGGTTCTCACCTAAGGGTGGCCCTTGTGCGTGTTGCCCCAACATAACTTTACCGGCGAGGCGCCTTCTGCGACCGCCAAAAGTACGGTGACGCTGTCTTGGCCATCAGCGGTCAAAAGCATTTTAGTTTATTCGAAAAAAAAATGTGTGAAGAAAGGATTTTTTACATACAAAAGTGACTATAAAAAATCCTTGTTGTATAGACAGTACATGTAGTTTCTGTAGCTTCTGAAAAGACGAATCATAGAGAAATAAGCCGCTGGTATAAACCTAGTTCGTTAATGTATGCTGAAAGACGTTAGTCTTATTATAAATTTCATTTGTATAAGTTTGTATTTTTATTGACAGGGAGGCATCCAGGATAACGTGGTTCCGGAGAAGCTGACTGCCACCTTCGACGTCCGACTTGCTCTATCCTTCAGCCCTAGCGACTTTGAAGCCCTGGTAAGTTGTGATTTCAATTATGACTAGTTTACAAGCATTCTACAACGAGTTTGGCTAAGGTATGGGGCCAAAATTTTTCAATAATTATTTATTAAAAAACTTATCAATAAACAATATTAGTAGTACCATTTATTTGTAAACCCATGGGCATTATTTTCTTTTGTGTGTCAGGTAAACAAGTGGTGCTCAGAAGCAGGTGATGGTGTCAGCGTGGAGTACTTGCAAAGAGATCCTTACATAACTCCGACTGTGCTGGACGACTCTAACCTCTATTGGAAGGCTTTTAAGGGCGCTGCTGACAAACTGTAAGTTTGTACAATCTGTTAAGTTTCCAAGCAATGATCCCTGCATTTTATTTGTAACACTGTAATCAATTTCGCAATTTTTTGCGTCTCAGGATATCTCACCCATATCACCTAATGCCACTCTTCCGCACTTAGGTACAGAATTTATCTTCTAAACTAACTCTCTTTTTGCTTCGCTCTGAGATACTTACTGTCTCCGATACTACAGTAGGAACTGTGGCAAAGGAAAGTGGATCTTGTCGACACAAGTCTTCACTATCTCGGTTCTAATCTGTCTCTGGCCAGCTAGTTCGCCAAGATCAGAGAACTAGTTGGTGTAGGTATGGGATTTGCGTAGTTCCTTGTCTGCAGTTCGCTGTACCAAAACCTATGGAAAAATTAGACGTTACGATCACTTGTCGATACTATCAAATGCGTTCAAGCAATCAAATAAGCTCGTTCTGAAAACATAGCTAAACAACGGAGAAACTTATATCCTCTGATTATAAATTTCGTCTATATCACCCGACAAATCCAACTCGGATTGAATTTTCCCGAACGCTGCCCGTTTGGGAAATTTCGCAATATCTTCTCGTCACAGATACCAGAACCTAGAGACGAAAGTCTATAACCAATGGTGACTGGTAGCATAACCAGTGATGACTTACGGATCCGAGACGTGGTCGCTGACTATAGACCGTTTACCGTAAGATATTGCTCTATATATAGATTTGCTTTGCATGTAACTACGTAGAAGACAGGGCACATCTGTATAGGCCTTGGGCAGAAGCTCTAAGTCACTCACCGAGTTTCGGAGCTATGCTAGGAATTTCTTAACACAATAGCATGCGGAATCCGGAAAGCCGTAGAAGAACCAAAGTAACCGATATAGCTCTCAGAAGTAGCAGGCTAAAGTGGTGATGGGCAGCCCGTATAACTCACAGAACCGATAACCGTTGGGGAGTAAAGGTTCTCTAGTGGCGACCGCGATGCAACGCGAGACAAAGTGCGAACCTCCCATCTCACTCGATGGATCTACGACATATTAGCTGTTGCAGAGAGTCGATGGATGGAGGCGGCTCAGGACCGCTATTCATGGTGTCTTTAGGGGGAGGCCTATGTACCTACAGCAGTGGACGTATACGGGCTGATGTTGATGATGACACATCAGTCGTCAAATTCACACTTGTCGTTCGATCCCTTCGATTACCTACTTATATATTTATTTATTTTCCCTCGATATCTTTACAGAAACCTAACCCTAAAAGCGCGGACCTTCCCTGGAGGAACCGACAGCCGCTACCTCCGCGAGAAGGCGATCCCTGCGCTCGGCTTCTCCCCAATGTTTAATACAGTGCCGGGTCTACATCAGCACGACGAGAGACTTAGCGTGGAGGTGTTCCTACGAGGGATACAGATCTACGAAGCTTTGGTGCCTGCTGTTGCTAATGTGTAGGTTGCTTTTGAATGAATAAAGGAAAAAATTACGAAAACCCTATTATTTTTGTTTGTGCACTTTTTCGCCCTCCAATCTAAGGTATGCCACCTATAGGTAGGTATTGTAATTTTTCTGCTCAAGCAGAAGCTTTGATTAGTTTCATATTCATATCATTTATTGTGATTTTATGCATACATTTATTTTCTTAGGTGTAGGTAGTGTTAGTGGGTACACAATGCATAAAAACCCTGTCAGGGCGCAACAATTACCTACATAGGTAGTTTGAGTTCGATTTTGTTAGCTTAATAAGTAATGTTACTTTGGTACTTAAATTTATAGAATTAATTAATTATAGCAATGTCATGTTTAATATAAAAGTAATTGTAGTAAAGTATTAGTATTAGTCAAATAAAATATATATTAAAAAGTTATTTAATAATAATGAAAATAAAATCAATAAATTAAATGAAAACTAAATTATCATGGAAAAGAAAACTACCCGTCTTAATCATACATTTAGGTTAGTCTTTGAATTCTGCCACAGGTTTATTGATAAAGTTTTCATCTTCTTAACCGAGCCGTGTTTCAAACCGCGTTTATTATTAATGCGGAAATATTAAAGTAGGAAGCTGAAGTTTAGATGGGTAGTGGATACTGCCATTAGGTTTTATTTTATCTCTTCTGGAATTTCTAGAAAAATGAGTTTCCTCTTTAAAATTATTTTAAGAATTTCTTCCTTTTCTGTTGAATTTTATCGCGAAATAAAATGGTTGGTGCTAAATTAACGCCATAAAATTCTAACCAAGCTACCGCAAGCCGCAAAGTGAATGAAATTGCTTTATCATAGATCAAAGTAGTTTAGTATGCAACAGGTAATGGTTCGCAAATTACAGACCGGAAGTTTAGTGCACCTTCGGGGCATAATATGGGTATTTACGATAGAGCCGCATGCCAATAAATAAGGTTCTAGGTAGCCTATAAAACTGCGGAAAGCCAATAAAACAGAAAGCTTATAAAACTGAATAAATTGGGTAATATTTTTATTTGCTACGTAATTATTCTTTTATTTTCAACATTTAACTCATTCAATGTCAGGCTTCAGCGCTTAGCATTCTATCACTTCTCCACTCAAAATTCAAAATTCAAAGTGCTTTATTTCCTTTAGACCTTACAGGACTCTTGGACACGAAAAACTTAGATTACATAAGTAAAACTAGAAAATAAACTGATCACTTTAATTTTTTATCCACTTCAATCTTTTTAAGGTAAAGTAAAGAAGCGAACAAGAAACCAAGGTAAACCTTGTTAGAATGTTAGTTTTCGAGTTGGAGCAAAACTCGTCCCAAGCTTTTTATCGTCTAGAGATAATCTGATATATTTTATAGTAAGCCTTTTTACAAAGGATATGTTTGACAATTTGTTTGAATTTATTTATTGATAATTTTGCAACTCACTTGGTGTTTTGTTGTAGGAGCGTATACATTGTCCTTTAAAAGATACATTAATCTTGTGTAGCCTAGTTGTGGGCACAGCGAGTTTATTCTTATTTTTAGTATTTATATTATGTATATCGCTATTTTTAAGAAACCGATTGATATTCCTATGAGTGTACAACAAGTTTTCATAAATATATTGACATGGTACTGTCATTATGTTTGTTTCTTTAAATTTATCACGTAGGGATTCTGTGGGACCCATTATCATAGATTGCACTAACAGCCCTCTTCTGCAGCACAAATACGGTGTTAATATCTGCAGCGTTTCCCCACAGCAGTATACCATAATACTGTGGAAGTAGCTGAAATATACTGACTGCATATGCTGCAGGAATAGACTGCATATGCTGCAGAACTTAGTCTCCTCGATAGCTAGAGCCGTTGCTAGGGCACCATTGAAGTTTACACTGCTCTAACATCTGCATGACCCGATATTCAAGTAAAATGTTGATTTGAAAGCATTATTGGTCCATGTTGAATTCAAAGCATTATAGGTCCATGCGTGAAAACCTTGGCAGCTGGTAAAGCTAGCATGCTTACAAGCATTGTTAACTATGCAAATTGCAACAAAAGGCAAACCGATGTTCGTTAGTAGTAAAGTGTAATTGATTCCAATGTTCAGTAGTGCCAGGCACCGTCCAACACGGGAATAAAGCCATCATTAAATAACCAGGGCCTCACAAAGCCATGTTTCGCAATGCGTAAAAATGACTGCCCCGTGTTGGACGCCAAAATGAGCATTTGGCGCCCAACTCGGGGCATTGAAAATGGGTTTCATTTGTAACTTTTGGTGTTGCTTTGAAAGTCATTAAAGACATACATTTTAAAACTTTTGCGATTCGTTAACATATTAAAGATTATTTATCGCGGACCTTTTGCTTTCTTTTCCCCAACGTTTCGACCGCGTTACAGTGATCGCTGTAACGCGTTTTTTATGAAGAATATTATTTTTGCAGGTATTCTGATAGCATAGTGTTGACGACCTCTGTGGCGTGGTGGGCGAAGGTTCGCCTGCGACGCATGAGGTTGCGGTACGATCTGCAGATATTTGTACAGGGTGTTCTTTATGTATGTATTGCATTATATTATATTTATCACTTAACAAGTACCCATAACACAAGCTATGTTTATTTTGGGTCTAGATAATGAATTATCTAGCATTTTTTTATCATTTAAACCCCATAATTTTCTGGCCTATACGTACGCCAATACGCTCATTTAAGATTACCTTTCGATAGATTACAATTAACAATAATGATTCCTGTACGTAGAAATAAGCTTTTTAATTAATTACAATAATTCAAACAAAAATTACGATACCCTGTATTTATTTAATGGGAAAATATTTACCCGAGCAGGTGCTTACGTGAGAAATGATTTACCGCAGTGGGCATTATCCGAGCGGGGAGATTTACGACATTCTTCGCGCCTAATGGTCCTTTGTGTTGCCAGTTTAGCCGGGCTCCCTGAAGTGCGGGTGTTGGTGACCGTTATAAAACGGGCGTCCAGCATTTTCAATCTAAAGTAAATAAATGTATGTTACTGATTTCCGATAAATACAACACTCTACAACATAGTAGCATAATCCTCCTCCAAGCGCCATAATGGCTCTTATCAAGGCAAGCGTTTGGGTTTAAAATCCCACAATCTTTTTCTAATATTTATAAAGAAAAAAACATACATACATGTGTATCTGAACCCTGCCTAACTACAAGAAGCTTTTTCCTTCGTTTCGGCAGTGAATGGATAATGCAGGCTCTCTTCCGTACTCTGAATGGTTAATGTTCCTCGGCAATGGTTCTACGTGCTGACTTCGATATAAGCTGGCAACACTTCAGTGTAAGTAAGAAGGCTGCATTGTAGACATAATATTTAACTACGTACGTAAAGGTAAATTTGTAAAAGCTGGTGCGATTGTTTTTTTTTCAAACAAGAGACTTCTGTTATGTACAGGTAAGGTACTTTTTTATAAGCAGTATTCTAGACGTTAAAAACACAAAAAACGCTTTCATTGTGCACATGCGGTTCTAGGACGCTCCGCAGAGTCTGGGCAGTCAAAGTGTCAAGGGATTAATGGTGTATATTTCAAGCCTTTACGGCCTCTACAAATAAAATCATAATTTCTTTACTTAATGGCTACGGACTTTGAAATATGTGGCCATTATTGGTTGAGTCTCTGGGCGGCCGTAGGTACTAACTGAACACCTGTGACCCTTACCACCCGCGTCCACAAACCAAATGCGGTATATTCTGATCTAATGGACAGGGCTTGTTAATTCATCAATGACAATCAAACCCTTTTGAACAAAAACGCAGTTCTCATTTCACAATATTAAAATTTTAACAAAAACCAACTCAGTTAAATACACAATCTACACAAATATTATAAAGAGGAAAGTTTTGTGTTTTTGTATGTAACTAATAAACTACTGGACCGATTTCAAAAATTCTTTTACCATGACAAAGGCTACTTTTCAGGGAGTGGCATAGGCATGTTTTATCCCGGAATTCCCACGGGGACAGGAACTACCCGGGTGAAATAGCGAGGCACTGATAATATAAAAAATAATGGTAGTTTTAATTGTGACAAAAACACAGAAACGATGCAATGGTTTTTTGTTATTATAATGCCTAACTTGCACTCTGGGTATCTTTAAAAAATTAAATAAGTTCCCAAAAAAAAAACTACTTTGGCGGGACTTGAACCCACGTCCCACCCTCAGTACGTGCACTAACCAACTAAGCCACGCAATCACCTATAGTCCGTAAGAATTCCCAGAGATTTTCGGAAGTGATTTCGTGGCGTTTGGTGGTCAGAGCACACCGTACCTACTGAGGGTAGGGCGCGGGTTCACGTCCCGCCGAAATCATCTGGATTCATCTTCCATCATCTTTTCTCTCAGATCACATTTTTTGAAGGTGCTAAGACAGAAATAAAGAAAAAATCACACTATTCTTAAAATCACTTTATTTCGTTATTAATATCAAATATCAATAACGTTTATTTCTTTAAGCTTACAAAATAAGCACTTAGACAAGTCAAATTTTATACTATAAACAGGTTTATAAATAGTCATTATTATTAAATAAGAAATATGATGTTATTGATTTTATTCGCTTCAATTTTTTGTCCACTAGTGGAAGAAGCGAAAAAGAAACCACTAGTAAGTTTTATAAATCTTAAAATTAATACATTACTTATCTCAGTCTAAATATAATCTAATTTGTATATAACTCAATATTTATATGAAACTAACTAAGCTTAACATTATATCCCTTATATACCATTGTCGGTGTGTATTACTTACCTTAAGTCATACCTGTATGGATCTAAAACAACTATAGTTTTCATTAATCTTCTAGATATTTCACTCCGAAGATATTGATAACTGGTCTGAACAAAAGATCCAAAATCTAGGGACAAATGTGTGTAGTGTACGATCTGCAGACATTTGTTCAGTGTTCTGGTCGTTTTCTATATATAATAAAATATCTATGTATTGTATTGTATTATGTAATTCAGTTATCTAGTACCCATAACACAAGCTCTGCTTAGCTTGGGGCTAGATAATGTGTGAATTGTCCAGCATTATTTATTATTTATTTAGTTTTCATTAAGTTTCTAGATATTTAACTCCGAAGATATTTATAAGAGGTCTGAACAAAAGATCCAAAATCTTCTTTACCAAGATCCCAAATTCACAACCTTAACTTATCACTTAGTGCGATGATAAGGCTAAGTATTCTTAACCGACCTGCTAGCTGCATGTGATACTAAAATACTTGATGTGACTCTGCAGCTGAAAATCGAGGCCATTGCGAAGTGCAGAAACAACTGCCGACAGTAAGTTGTGCAAGTTACCTACTTGTTCCGTATATGCGGAGAATTTAAAGTGTGCTTTGATCTTGGGTGTGTTCCTTTGTGAATGGTTAAGTAAGGTACCAAGTGGTAACAGGCTTTTTGACTACATCGAAAATAAGATCCAAATTATTATCATCCTAGTCAGTCATAACGTAAAAAAGCGTATTTAGATGGCTTTCATAAAAAATATGTTATTGTTAGTTATTTTAGGTAAAAAAAGAATTTAGATTCCAATTTTTAGTTTTCACAGCAAATACGACGAGCCTTGAAGAAATATTAGTATCATTTGCATTATTTTTTATCAGACAATACGTAAGAAATAATTCCCAAAAGTATTCAAATAGCCTATTATGAGTAGGTTTTTGACGGAAGCGGATTTATTACAGATGGTTTAAAAAAGGAAAGTATCTACGCGTGAAGGAAGAATAATATTTTTTTGTATAATTTAAAAAATCATTGTGTATCCCGTTACTACTGTTAACTGAAAATGTACGCTGGCATTATTAGGTTAGGTTGTCCTAAAAAAGTATCCACCTACAGTTTTACTTTGAGACTTCCCTTTGCAGAGATTTTAAAACCTAAAAATAAATACCTTCGTTATGTTATCTTAGTCGTAATGGTAATTAATTTTTCTTGTTTAAATTGTATACAAAATAAACATTACATAATTTTTTTTTCTTATTTACTTTCGCAGTACTTTCTTTAGCTCTACGAAATTTTGTAGCAAGACCTCTACGGGGCGGCGGCGTAGCCACTCGTAGAGGGTTCTAATATCTAAGGGAGGGTTAACTGGGATCTGCACTGACATCTCGCATGAGAGTGTATTGTGCATTATCCCCCTGCCTAACCAGGCCCTAACCATTCCAGCTCCTTGAAGTACCGGAGCAGGACTCTTGGTGATTGACAGCTTCATTTCAGATTTTCTGTGGGTGTGGTTGGATTTGATGACTCTATGAGACTCTTCAATCCCGTGGAGTATGTATCTCATACAAAATGTTCCTACTAAAAATATTCTACCTACGTAACGTACCAGCTATGGTACCTACTACGAAAACAAGAAAATCGAATCTAGATTTCTCCTATTGACGCTGACATCGACAGGCAATAAGCACTTCTATTGACACAAGACTACGTAGGAAATTGATTGTTTTTGCTTGAGAACGGCAACGGAACATTGAATCCAATACCATTTTTGTTTGTTTGTATAAAATTTACTAGTTTTGGATTTAAAAATACCACTGAAAATTTTGTTATTAAACTACATAATTTAACATAATATTCACTTTCAAATTAAATTTGGTTGTTTTTTTTTGTAAGTATAATTTAGAAAGTATGTTTTGGATAAAGCAAAACGTAAGATCTACAATTCGGTAAAGAAGAAAGATTTACCAATACTATTTTCGGACAAAACAATGTGTCCAACCAGCTAGGCTAGAATAAATATTGGTTTTCATAGTAACGAGGTTTAACAATAGGGTATCGTGCCCGAATCACGTCCGTGTCGTCACAACATAACGAAACGCAAGAATAAACATGTTAACGTTTTTATGGGCATCGCGTTCAGAACGTACAGCCACGCAACGAACAATAGGTTTAAACCTAATGAATTGTCCTAATGATTTATAATTATATTTCAATTTTGTTTAATGGCTCACAGTTTTAAATTATTATATAGTAGTACATTGATCACTTAAAAATATAAGAAGATCCTAAAAAAATTCGATTTTGGCAGGACTTGAAGGTCTTTGGGGGGGGCGCAGGTTCCCGCCGAAAACCAAAATTTGAGCGCGAGGGCTTACGTGCAATATAATAATATAATGAAATATAAATACAAGATTTACAATTTATTACTAGGTTAATATTAGGAATTAGGATTAGGAAAAATAAGTGCTTGATATACCCAGATTAGAACGTTAGGTATAATTTTGGGGTTATGCATTATATTTATGCTACACGAAATTTTATGTCATATATGGCATCTTTCCTGTACAATATGATAGATAATCGAAGGTTATTAACTATCCAGTTTTTGATCGATCTGTTCTGTAGTTTTAGTGTGAAAGAGTATCAAACGCCTAGATAAACAACTAAACTTTAGTGCGATATAATAATTGGTAGGTTGCTTTATTTCTGTGTGAATCATATAAATATTTAGACAGATTTGTATAGGTAGGTACGCAATGAGCTTACATTTTCTGTGAAATTAGACAATTATTGTCTTTACTTTACCGGGTATCTTTTTGTTACTGAGTGCGGATGTAGGAGGGTCATGTACCTATTCTATAACTTGATTCCGTAAAGCACTGCTTTCAAGTGGGTTTAAAAGTCGCTGACACAAAATCTTTAGGATCTCCTTAAAAAGGTGCTGGTAGAGGGTCAAGTATCACCAAGATACCCTCGAGGATAAATCAGTATAATATTATAGTAGAATGATGATTAGAGCCTTTACCTTATTTTTAAGGATACTGCGGTAAAAAATACGATTGCACTGGATTACATCCTTTTTTTGGTTCACTAGCTAATTATACTAGTATTAAACAATGTTCATTGTTCAGTGATACTTCCACACATTACATTAATGACTTCCATAAACATAATTGGTACCGTCAAACTTCTTTAGTCTGATAATTCTACAAATAAATTGGTACCTACCGTCAATCTTCTTAAGTCTGTTATTGAGAGTTAGGCACCAAAATCTGTAGTTTTTGAGCTCGTTCAGGTTCGTAATGGCCACGAAGGCAAACCTATACTTATCTTGCAAAACAGCAGCGTCTGGTCACGTAAAAGTTGCAGACCAACTTTGGTTCCAAGCGTGGTTTGGCAGATCGCCGCGGAGATTTAAATGATTTAGGACTAACTTTTACGGATGTGGAAACTGAAATTTCTGCTACTTTTTATTTTGATTTTTCTGTGGACAGCGGGATCAGAGGGATGAGCCGGTTGACCATATCGAGACGTAATGTAAGTATAAAATAAGTTCCCTAAAGGTTTTATTTCGGCCAGACATGAACCCGCGTCCCACCTTCAGTACGGGTGTGCTCTAACCAACTAATCCACGAAATCACTTTCCACCGACCCGAAAATCTCCGAGAATTACGGACTACAGTCTGTAAGAGCTGCTCCATACCACCTACAGGTGAAACATGTTTATCGAACACACAGTGAATCGAACTTGCCCTTTGTGGTCACCAAAATCTATTTTCAATTCTCCGCCTAAACTAATAGTATAAAACTATTACAGAGGCATTAATAAAAATAAAACAGGTATGACAAACTGCGCGATTGATTTTTGAAATTTCCTTTGCGCCTTAACATTCTATTAGGTTTAATATAACCCTTCCCACTATATTGATAATGGTGATAGTTATTAGGCATTATGACCATCTTCCATTGTGTTATTTACAGCAGAATTCCCAGGTTACCGCCTCCGCGCTTTAGTGCGGTGTGGTCGTACCGTATTGCCCTTTTTGCCTTCTTGGTCAGTCCTTCGATGCTCGAGCTTTAAGGTTGTCGGATCTGAACGGCACTACTGCTGTACAGTACAATGTGCATTCAAATATAAGCCTAAATGACGGCATAAAATAGCAGGCACGCGGTCCAGGGCTTGAAGCTCGCGGTAAAATGTTTCTTATTATATTTCGACTTCTCGTCATCCTCTTGAAAACGAAAGTTTTCAATCAGTGCGTTCTACCCGTCATGACCTACGGAGCTGAGATGTGGACACTCACGGTAGGGCTGGTCCACCAGTTTAAAGTCGCCCAGCGAGCTATGGAAAGAGCTATGCTCGGAGTTTCTCTGAAGGATAGGATTCGCAACGAATATATCCGACTGAGAACCAAGGTTATCGACATAGGTAGCTCAAAGGATTAGCAAGCTGAAGTGGTAGTGGGCTAGCCATATTTTGAGAAGAACAGACAACCGCTGGGGTAAACGTGTTCTTGAGTGGAGACCGCGACTCGGCAAACATAGTGTAGGACACCCTCCGACTAAAGAAAAGAAACTGAAAAGAACTCCGAAAGACTGCTGGCAGATGCTGGATGCGGCAAGCTGAAGACTGGGCGCTATGGCGCTCATTAGGGGAGGCCTATGTCCAGCAGTGGACTGGTATAGGCTGATGATGATGATATTTCGACTGTCCAGCAGTAACTTTAATAGTGACGTAGGTACTTAAGTTTATATTAATTTTATTAGTTTTGCTTTTATTACACGTCATTGTCATGCTAATTGCCGTTTGACCTCTTGTCTACAAAAGTAAGTTAGGTACATTCTTTGACAAAGGTACATTACATGTTGGTAGTCACTACACGTGAAAACAAAAAATGGCTCTTTGTTATAAAATATGTTATATCTATACCTATAGGTTAGTTAAAGCCGTCAGTTTTCCAATACATGAAATAAATAAATAAAGATGAAAAAGTATAAGCCCTTGATTGAATGTCTATTTTTGGCCCGTGTTTTAGCGGTGCTGGATGTAGGTGTGTGGTAAGTTTTTTAGGTAGCACAACCAGTTGTGTCGAATGACTTTTGTTTATCGTATACCGTGACGACAGAATTGACATGTCAGCGTAGTCACTTCTATAACAAAAGCCGAAAACGATAACATTCAAAAGCTACGAAATCATAATACGTGAAAGCTTCTACTTTTTGTAAAGTTCGGGGTTTGCGTGTTAAAAATAACAAACCTACAAACATTAAGCTGTCCAATTATGAAACTTTTGTGTCAAACGAAACGAAACTCATAGAAACAAAGCAATATAATATTCTAAAACGGCAAAGTTTAAAGCTGGCTCGCATGCAATGCGCCTTTTTCCGTTGCATTTAAATATTCCTTGAAGAAATTTCAAAGTATTTTTTATTAGGTATATAGTTTGTGAAGTTTTAACTATAATTTTATAATAAATAAATGATAAATAATGCTGGACAGTTCACACAGCATTATCTAGCCCCAAGCTAAGCAGAGCTTGTGGTATGGGTACTAGATAACTGATATACATAATACAACACAATACATAGATAGATATTTTTTATTATATATAGAAAACGACCAGAACACCCTGAACAAATGTCTGCAGATCGTACACACATTTGTCCCGAGGCGGGAATCGAACCCGCAACCTTCTGCGTCGCAGGCAGACCTTCGCCCACCGCGCCACAGAGGTCGTCAAAATTATGGTATAATTTTGTAATTTTATAATGCTTATTTATAGCTGCAAAGCGATTTAGTGGATTCCTGAGTAATTTGGTACTAATCCATGTTTCGTAAGTTGTATATTGAGTGTAAGTAACCCATATTTACTGGCACATGTGGATGAAAATGCAAATATTTTCATAAAATCAAATATTTTTAAATGGTCAAATCGATACCTTTCATTTGATAACCCATTTGCCCCCCTAGGTCTCTTTTGAAATTTCAACATCACAATTTGTACTGAAAATATTCATTATCATTTTTCATTAATTTGTATTTTTTTCTTTAAATCAGTAACGGCGCACGAAATATATCATTATTTCAAATTTCTAGTTAATAGCTGCAGTAGTTACTGCGATATTCAAGAAAGAGCGGGGACGGACGGAGCGAGACCATAAGGGACCATAAGGGGTTCGAAACCGATCTCCAAACCCTAAAAAGGCTTAGAATAATAGTAGACACAAACGAGTGGTAGCCAAAAAATTGCGACAAATTAGTCTCATTTTCGTATTCACTTGCGCTTGTGTGCGATGTAGGTAGGTATATGCTTGGTAACTCAGACATAGATTGGTTTTTGACTTTAAAATCAAGATAATTGTTGAATGATACTGTCTCTCAGAATCCACCTACTGTGGCAGCAGCCTGTTTTTGTCTTTTGTTAAGAGTTGGATCTCGCAGGAATTGGATCAAAATGAAATAATGTCGCAAAGATGTAAGAGTATGTAGTTCTAGAGCTAGAATGACAAAGCACTAATCCCATCTTCTTTTGTCCCAAACAATGCTTACAAAGCCACCGGCAGTAACTAGTAAACGTAATTAATAAAAGGTGACAAAATTTCAATGCGTAACATACAGGTAAATTTATATCAACGTACAAACGAAATTGAGTTTAAAATTGAACGGGCCTTCAATGCCAAATGTCCCCGTAATTATTAACGAGCGGCAAAAAAGCATTTTACTGATAGTGCAAAAGTTTGTACTGCATTGCATGCTCCGTAGCTTTGAACTATTTGTAGGTGAAGTAGCATTTGTGGTTTATTTTTTAATGCTGCGGCAGAATAGTGAGCACACTCGATCGTAGAACATATTTGTTAACCGTGAGGGCTTAAAAAATATGTTTTCCGATCGAGTGTGTGGCAGAATAGTGAACACACTCGATTAACCGTGAGGGGTTAACAAATAAGTTCTCCGATCGAGTGTGTTCACTATTCTGCCGCAGCATAACACTCAACACGACTCGCTGTCACATTTCAAGTCTTCTCCACTTCCAGTCCCAAAAGGTCCACGTATATTATGTCCGATATTAAAGGTCTACGTAAATCCAAAATCTCAATGTTAGTTATTTTTGTTGCAAGTAGTATTAGTTGTGTAGTTATTAGGTATAGCTATTAAAAGGAATAAATAAAAAACCTACATTAGATTATTATAATAAAGTCATTTATTCGTAATTGATACTTTGAGAAAAAACCTAAAAAATATACGTAGACTACATTCATCAGATCTATCTAATATACCCAGATCTGATTTTTATGATTGACTCTACCAGTAAGTGCAGTTAAAAATAAAGGTTGATATTTTTTGCATTTCAGTAGGATCGATTACCGGATAGGCACTTGCCTATCCGTGTAAAACGAGTAAACGACGTAAGTAAGATTTTTGAACTTACTTAAGTTCAAAAATCTGTGAATGCAGTTTTACTTATTTTTGAACGGAAGTTTCTTTTCAGTAAGACCTTTTTCCATGGCCGTGGGACACCTGTATAACAATTAACGTAATTATATTATACCAATTCTCTTTGTCTTGATTTTAAGTACCTATTTGTATTGTTGCTATAAACAAATGTATTTCGATTCTATTCTAGAATTTAATTCTCATCAAATCAGCATTGCCATACAGCGGGGCAATGCCGCCAGCGCCTTGGGCACGCTTCCAACTGGTATTGATATGAATCAGTTGAGCTACCTGTAGATTGTTTGCTACAGTCAGCAGTTAGCTCAATTGTTTCAATACTATTATTAATTTCATTCTATTATTTGATTGTAATTTTTTTCCTAATAAAACAAGTTTAATTTTTTTGGAAAAAATAATAATATTGTATTTAATATTATTATATTTTGTATGGTAAGTTCATAATAAATAAAACAGGAAAGATTATTCTAGGTTAAAAAAAAAAGTACAGAATTTTCTAGTTCGCACTAATTTCAAGTGTGAACCCTTGACTGTAACGAACACAACAAAGCTCGTTACAACCGCCGCAGCAGTTGCAAGGAAGCCCGGTAATTAGAGTGGTTTTTCAAATAATTTTAAAGAAAAAGCATATATTTTAGCGTCAATTTAAAACATGTTCTCTAAAAACATCACAAAAAATTACATGGTCCCTAGGCAGTAGGTACCCAAACAAACCAAAAAGGTACCTACCTACAAGTTATTCGTTTTATGTATTTTAAATTGACGGTATCACATGACAGACCGCTTGTAGCTTGTGGGAAGTGAGTTTATCACTGTAAAATGTATAAAAAGTATAACGAGTGTAAGCCCATATTTGAATGCACATTTTTGTACTGGGTGGTAGCGGTATTGGATTGATATGCGCAAAACTTCAGCCCTCTTTAGTAGAAGCCACTTAGCCCTCTCAGAAGGGGGCGACATACCATGCGAAATTAAATTCTAGCCAATATAAAACCGGCAGATTATTCTATAAACAGATTATCTTTCAAAAAACATCCTATAATGGTCCACTGCTGGACGCAGGCCTCCCATTATAGGCTGTTGAGGTGAGTGAGGAGAGTATTCTTTCATTCCCCAATTAAAAATAACCTACTCCCACATAATTATTTCACCATTCTATGATTTCTTTTTTATCCAAAAGCTCACCGAGAAGAAAACAAATAGCCACTCATAATTTTCCCGTGTAAAATATAACTTTGTCAACATTATTTGCAGCTGCTTTTAATCACAAAGCATCTATCATTAACTATCTTCATAATTTGACAGCATAATATTAGCAAAGCACGAAGACCTGGGAGCTGAAATTAAAGCGATATTTTATAGTCATTGTTAGTTCAGACAATGGAGGAGTGCACTCGTGAGCGACATTAATCAGAGATCAGTGGAAGGAAACTCAAATATGCAGGTCTCGACAGAGCCTACACATTTGCTCCCCTTGGAGTCGAGACCCTAGGTTCGTGGGGTACCGAGGCTCTCCGGGTTTTCAAAAAATTATCTGAGCGTCTGGTCGAAGCGACGCGTGACCCGAGAGCTGGTGAGTATCTGGCACAGCGCATCAGCATTGCTATACAGCGGGGCAATGCAGCCAGTGTCTTAGGCACGCTTCCAACTGGTATTGATATGGATCAGTTGAGCTACCTGTAGATTGTTTGCAACAGTTTGCAGATAGCTTAATTGTTTCTATTGTAATTACTAGTTTTAATTTAAATTTGTTATTTGATTGTTATTTCTTTCATTATTTGATTGTTATTTTCTTTCTGAATAAAGATTCTGTCAATGTCCGTTAACGTGGTTATGCTACCAGCATTCTGGGCACTATACCTTCTGGTGACGGGTTAGATTTTTAGAAAATAGATGTACCTAAGTGTAAATATTAGTTGTAATTATTTTATTTTGTTTTTCCTTAATAAATTATATTTACAATTATAGCTCTCTAAATTTTTTCACTACCCATTTCTAAAGCCAAAAAATATGTTTGGGATGCCATTGCAATTCTATGATTCGAATTTAAATTACTATAAAGATCCAGCAATATTTATCAATGTATATTATATACATATATTTAGGTAAGGTAGAGCGTATCATAGTAGGTACCTAGAAGGAAGGAAGGTAGCTAATTATATATGCGGGCGTTAAGATACCTACTCCATATTAGCATTCCAGTGCATGAATATTCAACGTTTTGCCAACTTGGTACTGTAAGCCTTTCGCCGTGTTTATAAACAACGCTGGAATCAAGGTTAAAGCCCGGCTACCCGCTCCTTCTTAATTGCAACCATGCTTGCACAAACCACTTTGCGCAGTTAAGGCGTGGAATTGTGAATTGGGTTACGTTAAAACCTTACCTTTATTGTAAAACCTTCGAAAAAAACATATTAATATACCTACTTATAGGATAGGTAGATACGGCTGATATTCCCTTCGTTCCAAAAATAAATAAACAAACTATTTTTAATATCAGAAATAATTTAGCAAAGTACCATCTGTTTTCTTAGTTAATACTCTCTAAGTTTTCAACTATCAATTACAAGATTTCTATATTGTCATCACCGTATTAAATGATAGAATACCTACCTTTGTCTATTTTTTTCAATCATCATCATCATCAGCCTATATTAGCCCACTGCTGGACGTAGGCATCCCCTAATGAGCAGCATAACACCCTGTCTTCTTCTTCTTATTTTTGCAAATTAATTATTATTATTATTTAACACTTTATTACACACAATTATAAAAAGTACACAATTGGTGGGCATAATGCCGATGGCATTTTCCTAATGTCCTAATTAATAGATTAATAGACAATCAGCAAAAAGATTTTTGCGCCTACGCCGCTCTGCTCTGTCCCGCTTTTATTAACGCAAAATCCTATGCCTATCAAAATGGTGTGATATATCGCCCCCCTAAGAAAATATAACGATTTAAATAATCCATGTTTTTTTCGAACGAATTTTCGGTCGTCGGCCAAGTTTGTCAGTGAAATAATGAAAATGTCACGTGTCATAACGCCATAACAGATGGCGCTGTACCTCTCAGTTCCCGCGCTTTACGAGATACTTTATTGCGGACCCAGGGGTATCCAATACCGTTGTTTTTCAGCGAAACGGGGACAAAGGTTAACTAGAGTGGCTGCATACTAACTGATCCACACAAAAAGCTAATAATGTTTTGAAAATTTGAAAATTATAATTATTAAAAAAAGTCCAGCTAAGTGCGAATAGGCTCGCACATAAAGGGTACGGTCCCGTCGTACATAAGCATTTCGCAAAAGGAACCCTTAAAACCAGATTTAAAAATGTAATATAGCAAAAAGCCATCACGGGTTCACTTCTTATCCAAGTAGGTACTGAGACTGACGGAGTCCGACGTTGCCCAACTTCATTGATCCCTTTAATTGAAATGAGTTCCAAAACTCACGTTTTGACTGTACGGAAAATCAAGGCAATAAAACACTTTTTTTATGAACTTCGAAGTTTATGATTATTTAGGTACCTATAGTTAATAAGTTATGGCCTTATGGCAGTTGAAAAACGATTGGCTACTCGATACAAAAAAAAACACAAATATTTCGACGGTTTAATTTATTTTGACCTGCTATTTATCCCTGCGATTGCCATTTGCGATATACTTTTACGATTTTGCGATATAGTAGGTACCTACCTACCTACTTGTTAAAATTAACTCATATCCTGCTAAAAATCACAACACCATACTCCACTGTTTTTTAATACTTTTTCTCTAGTCTGTTATTATATTACTCTGAAAGTAATTCGAACCTGCTGAAACTCATTCCTAGACTCCCAGTGTATTTTCATAAGTCGTTTCCGAGTCAGATATTGCAACTGTGTTAGAAAAGTTCTTCCTTAAGTTTTTGTATTTGCTTCAAGTTTCTCGCAGCCCTAAAGTGCTTCATATTTGCCCCAAAAATGTTTCCTCAATAATAATTGGATGAAGGCACTTCTGGGAGGCACGCTTTATAAACAATATTGCTGTAGCTACAATATCTTGAAAACAAGATTAAACTCTTGGGGTTATTAGGTTATTTAGCTTGTTAGGTTTAGCGTTTACCCGTGACTTTGTACGCATTGTCTTTGAAAAAAGTAAGCTTATGAAGGTTGACTTGACTATTACCTACCTTAACCAAACTTGTGTAAAATATTTTAAACCATTTTTCGGGGTCTAATTTACCCGATGTGTAATGCTAAACCAGGATATAAGTTTTTCTGGCCGGTACCATTATTTCATCTTAATACATAACTCCATAATCTAGCCGTTTGAGTGTGCCGTGTACCTAATGTACCTCCTATCAAACATACAACAGAAATCCATACACACAGTAAAAACTTTCGCCTTTATAATATTAGTTCGTTCTACTGTGAAATAATCGACATTCTTATTTTTATCATCATTATTTTCAAAAGAACTAGGTTTAATATAATGTACTACGCTAATTTTCTTGTAATTTTATACTTCTTGAGGGTAAACCTAAACTTGACACCTTCATAAGCGTTAATAATTTGAAGGATATCTCTTTAGGGTTTGGACCCGGGAATTCCTGGTTTTCCGGTAATACCGGAAATTTTGGAAAAGGGAAATAGTAATTCATTTCCCGGGAATTTCGGGACTTTCGTGAAGAATATTTTTATTTTAGATCACTACCGAAATCACGTAAATTATTTCATTTCTTCCTATAGCATTTCGCGAGTATCAGGTACCTACGCTATGGAAAGTAGTTATAGCTATATACCTTTTGATATTTTAAAATTAATATCAATAATCTAACAATCAAAATCTGAGATCTGTGTCTATTGTCCCCTCGTTCGTCAATGAGCCTGAAAGATTTTCGTTCATCAAGTCGTGAAACCAGTATCATACACTCGATTGGTGCCATGTTACAAAGTACCAGTACCTTGCTGAGTATGCAGACGTATGACATGGCAGCAGTCTTTACCAGACCTAACCTTTTTAAAGATAATGTAGCTGTCTCGGTGCAAAACTCGCCTGATCTTATACAGGATTTTGTGCTTGGAGCAGTCCTTACTGCTCCATAACTGCCATAACTTATAGTATGGGAAAAGTTCTATGCGATTTCTGACTTTGTAGTAAGTACTCCAGTATTACAAAATCTCAGTACTCAGTAAAACTCCTATAGAATTTTTGGGATTAACAGGATTGACCGGTATTAAAAAAAGTTTCTGTAAAAAAATATTAATTTATCAACAAAATAGGTACTTTGGGTAGACTTTATTTAGTTAATTTCTGAAGTATATTATTAAAAATTATAATAGGTTCAAAAATTCCCGCGAATGCCCGGTACCTTCGGAGATAGAACCGGGAATTCCTAATTCCGCAAAAGCTACCAGTTTTTAAAATCTCTTATAATTATCTATATTGTAAGGCTTGAGGAAACTCTCAAGACGATAAAATTGTAAAATTCTAATTTAGAAGAACCTTTCGCAACAGGGCCTTGAAATATTTTATTGAGAAAATTTTGTCGATATTTTAAAACAGGCTTCGTATTCAAGAATGGTTCGTTTTGGTTAGCATTGATTAATTGAATTTTTAGTCGACTTCAAAGAAGAAGGAAGTTTCTCAAATCGCCTGGTTTTTTAAGTTTTTCAATTGTGAAAATACCGCAATGAAGTCGGATACTTTGAACCAAACTATTTGGTAAACTGTGTAAGTCACGAAACGAATTACCATTGTAACCACAATTGTAACCCAAAGATCCTCTGTTGTAACCTACCTACTTAACTTTAGGTACCTGCTAAGAATGTATAGTACAGTTTAATACTTATTATGATTCATCAAATACGACACCACCGAAAACACCACAAGTTTGGTATTACCATGTACCTATTACCGAGCGGAGCGACCCGAGCTCAAAATGGGTGTTTTGCTAGTTTTGGTGTATTTGTTTGAAAGTATTCGTAGACGGGACAAGTTTGGTTGAGTTTGAATTTTTTAGCTTGATGAATCCTCATTATTATCTTTAGGACTTATTAATGACCTACCTTGGTAATGTTTATTTATGTAAGTAAACGCAGGTACAAAACTTAGCAGTAGGACGGTAGGTACTTTACTTAACCGAAACTGTGTTACAAGGAAGCACAACCCGTAATTTCCCCACAAAACGTGTCTCGCATACCGAAACAAGTCTTTTGTGGTTAAACTACAGTATTTCTTCAACTAAATCACTGTGATAACTATATACCTACCAAATGTCTTTGGAATAACCACATTTCGGGAACTTTGAGAACTTACCCGAGTTATATTATATAGACCCTGAGTTATCTAGTTGAGTTATATAGTTATGATACCGATTAAACGAATATTGCATAGGTGTCCCATTCTTGTAGGATCACACGAAGTGATATCTGAACCCCCTAACTTCTTATATGTTACTTATTATATGAATGAATGGTACCAATCTGTATCGAAAGATCTCATAACAATAGGTCTGAGTTCTTTTTTCATATTTTTATTTACCCTAATTTATCGTAGAAACATGGGTATTTATAATTTATTAAGCTACGTTTTTTTGTTGGTGTCAGTGAAGTCACGGCCAGGCGAGTCTAAGCATAGAGGTTGATAAAAATTAACTATCGACGACGACAGTAAATTTTCACACAAACCACGAGGTTGGTGTTGGCAATACTTTTGAACGACTAGATACTCAACCACGTGAATCTAAGTCGACTTAGTTTAGGGCGCATCATTAGCTCAATAAAATGGTACCTACTTACTTACTGCCTTCATTATGAAAGATTGCTCAGTTTTCGATCTATAGGTACTTGAGTAACGATTTTCTATGGCATATACGTCACTCAAGCATTGGTCTATGACTGATCAGGCTTTCATAATGCGGGCCTTAGACTGTGTTGTACGTAATCTGCGGCACATCCCAGAACTGCGCATTGCGGATGTGCCTTTACCTATTCCTGGGTGTACTGTAAGTACGTACTCGTATTTATATTTATTAATTTATTTATTAGAAAGGAACAAAATGAACGAATAAAAGACGAATACATGTCATGTTTCATAGTACTGTCAGCGAGATAAATATTTAACACAATTAACATTCTCATTGCGGATGTAATCGGCTTGAACCTTATTTTTGTTGGATAACACCAACGTTTTCAACGAGAATTCTTCAAGGTGAGTGCGTTTCATCCGTAATGAATTGATTATTGGATGATATGATTGTTTTAATTTTAAAATTTAACACATTTGTACGCTATCGGATATGATAAAGGCGAAAGTTTGTAAAGATGTGAGATTCTGAGCGACAAAACAAGATCGGACTGAAACTATGCATATATAGAGATTAATAAATAAATAACACACAGCATTATCTAGCTCCAAGCTAAGCAGAGCTTGTGTTATGGGTACTATGTATGTAGATAACTGATATACATAATACAATACATTACATAGATAGATATTTTTTAATATACATAGAAAACGACCAGAATACCCGGAACAAATATCTGCAGGTCGTACAAATATTTGTCCCAGGGCGGGAATCGAACCCGCAACCTCTTGCGTCGCAGGCGGGCCTTCACCCACCGCGCCACAGAGGTCGATGACAAAGATGTAGATATAGATGTAGTTTTAGTTCTGGAATAAACTTTTTGTAAGTTTTTTATTTCGAAATAACGAGTTCGCGGGCAAGAGCTAGTATTATTTTATCAGACGAGTAATATGCCATAACATTATTTCATCTGTGCTATTACCTAAATAGGAAAGTATTTGTCAGTTTCGTAGTCAGTGACTCAGGTGCGATATCCTTATCGCACTGACAAAAAAGCCTAACCTCAAGCATTAACCTTCCTAGGTTAATGCTTTAATTAATTTTAAGGAACTTTTATCATGGCTGCTTTAAGTGATTTCAGGTCTCCGGCCCAACGACAAACTATTTGGTTGCAAGGTTCCAAGACCACAAAAACCTTTTAAAGCCGACTATACCAGTCACCGCGCCGCGTTAGGCGGTTGAGGTGAAATGTTCAATATTGCATTTTTAAGGAAACTTCAATATTGTAAAATATTGATATGAACCCCTAGCTTTAGCGTCACATTACGACACTTTAACTTTGTCTTTTCGTAAAACTGTTGCCGCTTTCAGTTCCAAAGTAAAAAAAACTAATAAAAAATATATATATTCGTTGTTTAAGAAGCACCAAAAAGTCGAGTCTTTATGTAAGAGGACGATGTATTGTACTGGCGGATTTCAGACTAAAGTTAAAAAGAAAAATTACTAACTACAGTCCCTAGACAGACCGTAAAATAGAGTTTTACGCCCGCCGTTATGCTATAACACAGACACACTTTTTGAGCAAGCAAGAGAAGTGACAAAACTATTTTTGTATATTTTAAAAGCTTCAACCAATACAATACAACAAATTTCAAGGATTGTACCTACATATAAAAAATACTGTTGTAAAAAATACTAAACTTTATTTGGTTTTTGTTCGCGTGACTCTTTCATTATTTCGGTCATGAAAGTAAGAAACTTTCGAGTTTTAAACCTCATTGAACTAAATAATAGAAAATCATGTAAAATAAGTCGATAATTTGATACAACTATACCTACATAAACTAACCTGAACACGTGAACAGTCGATAAAGTACAGTAAACAAAAGCTGGACTCAAGCCTCCCCTAATAAGCGCCCCATTGATTTTTACCTCATGGAAGGAAATTTGCAGAATAAATCTACCACCGAAAGGCGATTCCCAACCCGCATGCCCAGCGTGGGGATTATAGGCATAACCCCTCATGGGATGCAAAAATCAGGGGAGACCTGCTTCTAGCCGTGGACCATTTAGGCTGTTAAGAGCGGCCAACCCGTCTTACTTTTCATACAAACGCTCGTACGTGATTATGTCGTTGTAACAGATCTTTCTTTGAAACTTTTAACTAATAGGGTATCTTGTTGACAATAGTAGCACCGAGAAGGGTCCTCTTAAGGAAAGAGAAGAACACACGGTTTAATCTCATCAAAGGTACAAAGTGTAATAGTAAGCTGTAGTAACCGCCGTACAAACGTACAGCGTAAAACTGTGTAGACGATAGACTTACTGTTTGCCTGTTGTTTTATTAGAAACATTCAAACACATATTAACTATAAGCCCTCGCCAGTTTGCTTCATTACAAAAAGCGCTCATAAAACAAGCGCTGAAAGTTGCCATAATTTAACGTTTTTCTTTAGCACCGAACGTGGCTTCCCGGCGCCACGCCGCCGCTTTAAAACTTTTTGTTTGTTTACAGAATAATTTTTTTTTAGGATAAAATGCTTCATAATTGGTGTTAAAGTAAAGCAAGGTTAAGCTAATATTTTTGTTATTTTCACATAGCGATAGCTATGTCATATTTAAATAAAAATAAATAAATAATGCTGGACAATTCATACAGCATTATCTACTTATCTAGTCCAAGCTAATCAGAGCTTGTGTTATGGGTACTTGATTATTGATACATCAAACATGAAAGGTTGCCTGGAAGAGATCGCTTCTAAGCAATAAGGCCGCCCATTGCACTTGTCTCATATAATATGTCTTTTTGTAATGTTCTTTTTCTGGTGCACAATAAAGTGTTTTTGTGTTGTATTGTACATCAATTGACAATTTTTATTATACATAGAAAACGACCAGAACAGTCTGAATAAGTATCTGCAGATCGTACCAACATTTATCCCGAGGCGGGAATCGAACCCGCAAACTCCTGCATCGCAGGCAGACCTTCGCCTACCGCACCACAGAGGTCGTCAATAATATTGCTGGACAATTCACACAACATTTTCTAGCAACAAGGTAATTTCTTTGTCGCAGATAAATTCTTGTTTATTTGTTGGTAATGTAGACGTTTTAGCCAATAAATAAGACTGTCTCGTTGTACACTAATAGCTAGTTAATGGCTTTGTACTTATTTACCAGAAACAGTTGGCGAGGAAGCACTGTTTGTAAGGCCGCCCTAGCCTAACTGCGATTTACTTTGACGAATCAAAGTAAATCGCAGTTAGGCTAGGGCGGCCGAGTTTAACTCCGCTATGTCAGATTAAGTAGAGACATAAATCCTATGTCTGCTTAATGTGCTTGTAGAGTTTGTAATTGGGAAATAATGCTGAAAACTTTTTCAATTTCTGCTTTTGTAGTTTTGCTCTATTACATTATTTTATCTAATTTTAAAAAATTGCTTAAAAAGATATGGAGTACCCCATCTCTACCAAACAACATAAATACGTTATACATAGGTATAGAAAATATAAAGGCCGTCTTATCTTACGGTAGGTAAATAAGTAGGTACGTGATAGTATAAATAAATGAGTAGGGTAGGGATTTAGGAATTTCATTTTATGTGATTTTGAACTGAACAGAACTTCAGAATACCTGTAAAGTGGTAATAGAACTAAAGAAACAAGCAAGATCTTAAAGTCACGTATATAATAATATACATTATCTAGCCCCAAGCTAAGCTGAGCTTGTGTTATGGGTACTAGATAACTGATATACATAATACAATACATTACAAGGATAGATATTTTATTATTATACATAGTAAACGACCAGAACACCCTGAACAATCTGCAGATCGTACACACATTTGTCCCGAGGCGGGAATCGAAACCGCTGAATTTACCCGCTGGGGTAAACGTGTTCTTGAGTGGAGACCGCGACTCGGCAAACGTAGTGTAGGACGCCCTCCGACCAGGTGGGATGACGATTTGCGAAAGACTGCTGGCAGATGCTGGATGCGGTAAGCTGAAGACAGGGCGCTATGGCGCTCATTAGGGGAGGCCTATGTCCAGCAGTGGACAAATATAGGCTGATGATGATGATGATGATGATGATGGGAATCGAAACCGCAACCTCCTGCGTCGCAGGCACACCTTCGCCCACCGCGCCACAGAGGTCGTCGTGGCGAAAGAAGTATGTATGTACATTACTTTGCATGTATGTCAATCTAAACTAGATCCATACGTCCTTAAAATATGTAAAATATCCTTAATTTTGTATTCTACTTTGTGTGTGTGTCTTTCTGTGCTGTTCTTGTTGTGTCAAATAAATGTATCTTTATCTTTTATCCTCTTTTTTGACTCTACAGTACAAGGTATCCTAGTGTAGAGATCAAAGTGAGATCACGGTTATTCTTAATATATTCGTTAAAATAAGAATAATTTTAAGTGTCTTCCCCGGTTTTGTAGTGTCTCAGAGATGTTTGCTCAGAATCGAACTGACGGCTTTCACGCCGTCATTCGGAAGAAAACAGCATCCCTGATGAGCCGGACGAGGGCGAGTCACAACAGCATCCTACAAACAGTGGCAGGGCGTATGTCCCCTATATGGACACACTTTGTCTAATGTGTTGCTCCAGTGTGTGGATACAATTATTATTAAGTAATTCATTTTATGTCAATTATTATTATTATTTTATTTTATTATTATTGTTATCTTATTTGTATTTAAATGTAATTAATGGTATAAATTCACTAGTCTAAGTCTAAATTTAATTTAATTATAATCACTTTTCAATGTTAATTTTAATTTTATAATTATGGATTTTATTATCTGAAATAAATGAAAAATGAATGAATGAATGAATGAATTGTTGTTTAATGCATGCATGTATTTGTGATGCTTGTATAAAACTTTACTCTTTTACTTTTTCAATAAACTGATTTTCTTTTCTCTACTAAGGTTGGATGTCAACGAGCATTTTTATTATGAAAGAAAATTACAATGAAATACATATGTAATAGAATTAAATTAAAAGTAGTAGTTACAATTGAAACAATTGAGCTAACTGCAGACTTTTGCAAACAATTTACAGGTAGCTCAACTGATCCATAATTCCATATCAATACCAGTCGGAAGCGTGCCATTATGCGTGATGCATTATTATTAATTTTTCGACTGGCAACATCGAAATAAATGTAATTCAGTGACTGGCAATTATTTTAATGTACCTAGTCAATCGCCGTGTCAAAGATTTACGTGGAATGTAACACCCTGTATAATCAACTGTCACCGACGAAAATAACGAGTGTTTTTGTTTTATTTTGGATATAAAAAAGATAATTTCCCAGGGGAACGTTTTCTGTGGTAAAGACCGTAGGGGAACGTAGCTATTTGCTTACTATAGGTAGGTACCTGTTGTGTATGATATATTAAATTTTTTACCCATACTACCGACATACTTAGTAATCTTTAGTAGGGTCCTACAGGAATTTTTTTGGGAACTCATTTAAATTTAATTTCTTAGAGATACCAGAGTGCGATGGCTTACGCACTATAATACTAGTAAATAAAATATATAATACTAAAATAATACCTTAGTATGTAAAATAAAAACCGTATCGTTATTATATTTATTATGTAGGTATTTATTCGGATTTATAGTATTTTATATTATTTTATGTATTAGTTTATGCAATTAGTGTAGGTATTTTCTATCTTTTTATATCTTTTGCACACTTACCCACTTCTACATACTTGTCTCCCTCTCTCAGGTTTGCTGGAAGAGAACTCTTTTTAGGGTTAAGCTCGCCTTTGCGATACCTCTCTAGTAATAAGGTTTAAAATAAGGTTTTATCAGTGCAATAAAGAATTCAGATAAATAAAACAGGACTTCAAATTCCTAAATATTTACAATATTTTTTTAAGTTTTTATGGACAAATACTAAAAAATAAATACTATGTCGCACCACCTTGCAATCATGAATTCTCCATAAAGTGGCGATTTTTCCAAATCGGGGCATAATTGAAGGAGAAGTTGGTGTTTGGTTGGTTTTTTATTATTAACCAAAGAAATTAAATTCAAAAAAATATTTTTGTCTTTAGTAAAGTAGTTTTTAAGTTAATTCGTTACATACAAAAATACAAATACAATACAAAAGCGCCATAGCGCCCTTTCTTCAGCTTGCCGCATCCAGCATCTGCCAGCAGTCTATCGCAAATCGTCATCTCACCTGGTCGAAGGGCGTCCTACACTACGTTTACCGGGTCGCGGTCGCCACTCAAGAACACGTTTAGATTTATCATTTTAATATAAGTATAATAATGAGCTTCATACATTATATATTTTATAATAACGCGAAATATCATTTTGATTTTATACAGGGTTATTTTAAAAAGTGCTGTTAGTACTTGATATCCGTCCACCTAAGTAGTTGGCCACATTTAATCATCCCGTCAATGGCCGACTGCATTCATTCACGCCGGAATAGCACGTATAAGATGTGTCTGATAAATAAAACACGGTGCCAAGGCGAATGGTGGCCATCTGACGAATTCTGTCAACTGTACTATTTGGGACAAGTGTTCGCCAAATACCTACTACGATCACTATCATCGTAAACAACAATATAACCCTTGATGTTTTGAGTCGGGTAAACAGGTGTTGGATTGTCATAGCTTGTTAAATCCGACCATCATCTGACATATTATCAGTAATTTAATGTATTATCTATCCGAATTTTATAATAAATTAGGTAGGTATGTTAGTCGATTGTGACATTATTTTAATTTATTTAATTTTTTAAGCATTAAAGGCCTTTTTACAACTCTTATTTTTTGTTTTAATTTTTTTTGGCATACTTACAATCCTATATCATTTATCCGTTTTTCTTTTGTAATAATAAATGTAAATATAGTTCTGTTTTAATTTAGAAAAAAAACATCCATCTTATATGCAATAACTTTGATGTAAATACCTAAATGAAATGAACTGGCACTCAGCATAATTTAATCTAAATGTTCTTTTCATCATCTTCAACATCAGCCTATACTAGTTCACGGCTGGATATAGGCCTCCCAAAGCTTGTTTATGTAAGTATTTCTTTTCATTGCTACACATGAAAAAATCTTCCATTTTTTATGAGTACTCGTTTGATATTACTTATTTTGTGCATTTGGCCTTGTTTGGCACGCCAACACATAACTAACCGCAACAGAGCAATTCAAATATTCACCCTCTCGCATCTGTCATTCAAAACGCGCGTTCCATAATCCCGAGTTTTATTTTTAATTCATATTTTGTCTACGTCCAAATCAACACACCAAAATAAAACATGAAACATGAAAATGCCGGAAGTTTGGGTTACAAACGTGTTTCAAACTTTTTCAACAAACTGAAACGTAATATTTTAACACACATGGGTCAGTAAATCACATGCACAAAAAGGTTAAGTTTTCCGCGCCAAAACTTGACATTGATTTACGCGGGGTCATTTTGCGGTTTCCGGATTGTCGTATTTGACAGTTGTCTTGACAGATTGCAAGGAAATTCAAATGACTTCTTCAGACATTAAATAGACCTTTGTAGAGCTCCACACTTTTTTTATTCATAGAGGCTCTATAAATAACCTACTCGGTAAAATGGAAAAGATTTGAGCGCACAAACGAAGAACCTCACCTAATTCGACGCAAATTTTACTGTAAAAGACACTGTTTTCAGCATTTCCCACAGTGCCTTTTTAGGAAGGATACCTACCTGGTTTTTATCCCATTTGATCCTTCGTTAGCAATAAAGCCGGAACACCTTTTTAAATTGTGTCGCTATTTTTTCCATATTCATATACTTACATTTATTGCGTAAACATACATTATAGTTTCAGGTTAGATGTACTTAGCTTAGTGGTAGGTAGGTACATGTACCCTGTAAGGGCGCAACAATTTATTTAATTTTTTTTTGTTGTATGATAGCTTCTGAACCCAGAAACATTAATTCTATGCTACCAGGTTTTTATCACTTGTAAAGTTTCGTTCTTACTTTTGGCGGGCAAAACCTAAACTTACCGGGTGGTGTCTTCACCGGCGTTTCCGGGAGGTCGTGATACCTCACCGGCTGCAATGCAAACTCGGTTCCAACCTCCTCAGATCTCGGGCAAGGCACATAAGCGTATTGTTTCTTGGTCGGCCCCGGGGCGGGCGCGACACGGTGTTTCCCGCGCTCGGCCATACGCCGTCCGCCGGCGGCCGGCCGCAGCTTGCCACTGCCGCAAACAGGGCGACTTTGTATCTAACTAACCCTGTATCACTGCGGACGCAACCGTTGTAAAATTGACTTTATTTAAATGCATCTAAAGTTCAAACTGGCTTGATTTTTAGTAGCTGCGCATGGTTAATCTGTGTCAGTATCTCTGTGTACTTGGCTGTTCTGAAACGGACTTTACAGATTTGTTAGTAAAGTCTAAATTCGTTCGCGTTTTGGCAGTTGTGCATAGTTAAACTGTGGTTGAAGCCTGTATCACTTCGGACTAGGCCGCTCTGATTCCTATATGGACTTAATTTTATTGAAAGTCTGAATTCATTTGAATTTATAAAAAAATCATTGCAAACTTTATCTCAGTTGATCTACTTAGGTACCTCAGCGGGGTTTTATAGTCAGTACTTATCCTTTAAATGAGACAAAGGCCGTCATATTTTAGCTAAGGTTGATCGTTTCATGTTGACGCAAGATAATATATTTTTAATATGTTTTTAATTTTTTTCTGCTTGACCGTTAGTCTTATCATAAGATCCGCCCCGGTTTTGCACGGGTATATTCTGACGCCTATGTTCATCTAGGATAATGTAGGATTCTAATGGTAAAAGAATTTTTCAAATCGGTCCAGTAGTTTCGGACAAACAAACAAATCTTTCCGCAATAAACTTTGGGAAAATATGATATTTTAGGCTAAAATCAACATTTTCTCAAATGCTCCCAAAATACGTAGGTTTATCATGGATTGATAGAAAATTGTATTACTTTTCGTTACCTCGTTTTAATCCATATAGATCGCAGAAAAATACAACAACATAAATAAAAATACTCTCGTGCCAACACGAAACGATCAACCTTAATATAAAGTCATTTTATCAGCATAATTTGGTAAGGTTGCTTAAGCAACTTAAGCAACGGTCCTAAAGTCATAAGTTCTTACACTTTTATTTTAACTTAACTAGGTAGGTACCTATGTCTATGCTAACTATGCCAAGCGGTTTTCCACATATCGAATTTTTGAGTGACAGGTTTGTATTTTAACGAGTTTTTAAGATTTTATCTGGAAATAAGTATTTTTCGTGAAAATTCATTTTTTCGGCATTCAGCATTTTTCAGTAGAAAAATACATATAACAATTTTAGGTCTACGTCATACTTATACGCATGGTTGTAGACAAGGTATTATTTTACCTGATATTTCTTCTTTGAATATTCAGATTTTTTGCGATATCTTCAACTTCCTTTTTCATGGCTCGCTATGTCTGTGCTGCCACACCTCTGCCAGTGTGCATGTTAAAAGAGTCATAAACTGGTAATAGAGAACAGTAGAGAGAGACAAAACCATAGAATGTTTTATTTTAACATAAAAACAATAGTTGCTTTTTTATACCATTTTTTTTTTGTTCTAACATAAAACAATAGTTGTTTTTTTTAAACCATTTATAGATTAGATCCTTAAAGCAGCACAAAGTAGAATGCATGCACAAAGGGTTAATGCAGAAACTGTACAAAGGCAATAGGTAAGAATACGAAGTATATCTATTCTAAGTTAGGTACCTAGGTAGGTACTATATTCTCATTTTAATTTTATTAGAATTTACAGAGAATTTACATGATCAAAAAAGAAGAGAAGCGAAAAATAAAAAGGATAGTCAACATTTTTGAGGTAAATAGGACGAGGAATATTAGGGGGACAAAAACATGAAGTGAATAAAATCAATACCTAACACCTTATTTCTTATTTGATAATAATTACTATTTATAAATATGATAGAGAATAAAATTTGAATTCTATAAGTGCTTATGAAGCAGAAAGATTAGCATTGTAGTATAGGTACGGTAAGTAGGTTATTTACGTTCTAAATTCATAAATGCGAAAGTTTGGATATTTAGATGGATGTTTGTTACTTTATCACGCCATAACTACTGAACGAATCACGCTGAAATCTTGGATAAATGTAGCTCTAAGCCTGGAAACAAACATAGTCTATCCCATAAAACAGTTCCCATGGGATAGAAAATAGAAATAACCTTTAAACGTTTCTATAGAAACAACGCATGCGAAGCCGCCGGCAGAAAACAGTTTTTTAAGTCCATAGAACGCTCTGCACCTAAAGCATGCCCTCAGCATTCTGCGAGGTCGATATTGTCCCTCCCTGTGGACCGCACTCCAATGCGGAACTCCTCTGCAATCATTGTCATTGTAGTGGCGTTTTGCGCCTATTTGTTTTAAAATTTAACGTCTATAACGAATAAATTTCTTTAAATCTTTGGACTCTTGGACGTAGGTAACAAGAGCTCTACATTTTTTATAACTGCTTCAAAGTTAATATTTTATTACTTTTTACGCAACTGATAGAAACTGTGTTATGGGTAGGTACTAGATAACTGATATACATAATATAATACAATACATAGATAGTTTTTTTTTATTATATATAGAAAACGACCAGAACACCCTGAACAAATGTCTACAGATCGTACACACATTTGTCCCGAGGCGGAAATCGAACCCGCAACCTTCTGCGTCGCAGGCAGACCTTCGCCCACCGCGCCACATCGGTCGTCTAACAATTGCATCAGTTCAAACAAAAATAAAGGTTATTTACAATAGTGTGAAATTAAACTACCAGCTGGATCAGATATTCAATTAAACAAAACAGGCGTGCAAGAGGCGCGGCAAACAAAGAGATCTGGAGCTTGCTGAATTATTCATACACGCTGGATGGACCCGGAGCTACGGACTACAGGATCTCAGGACACCTTTGAGTAGGTAGTAAATAAAACAATAAATAATAATAAATTCTATTCTATTCTAATAGGTATAACAGTACCATAGAGCGATTCTATATCTCCAATCACCGAATGTACAGCATTGAATAACATAATGAAAAAAAAAAACAATATTTTTTCCTTTCTACATTCTCGTAGCTCCATAGACAAATTGTTTGTGTATGGCTATACAGTGTCTGACAGATATTTGCAGATAGTACAAACATTGGTCCCGAGGCGGGAATTGAACTCACAACGCGAACTGCGTTGCATTGTACGCGGACCTTCGTCCGCGCGTCCGTGCCTCAGTGGTCGTCGATGGTCTCAATGTGGTCTCAATTCTATCTATAAGAAATTTCCTTAAGGCGCATACCCCACCCAAACTAGCGCCGCCACGTACTTTATGTTATTATTCCGTTTAGCAAAGGAATTTTCAAAAATCCATCTTCCAGTTTGTGATACCTATCATAAGCTTTTTTAATGCCTCTGTAATAGTTTGCTCTGCCTAAACTAAATAGAATAAAACTATTACAGAGGCATTAAAAAAGCTTATGATAGGTATCACAAACTGGAAGATGGATTTTTTAAAATTCCTTTGCTAAACGGAATAATAACATAAAGTACGTGGCGACGGCGCTAGTTTGGGTGGGGTATGCGCCTTAATACAATAGCTCAATAGCTGCTTACTTTGTGACTAAATTTCAATCCACTCTGGAAGACTTTTACCTAGATACCTATACTTATTTACACAGACTTTATACTGGCGGCTGAGCCCTTATTTAATAGAAAACCCTATCGGCTTATTAATTGTAGAAGCAGTTATAAGAATGAATAATAATTGTGAGAAATTTTGAATAATAATAGTGCAAGAAATTAATGAACCTATGGTATTTTTTATGGAAATGTAAGTTCAATTTTCACAGAGATCAGAAAGAAAGTGCCTCGCTACTGAAAAATTTTGGCCCTCTGATTTTGATCTGCAGAAAAAAAAGTCCGATAGTCCGCAAAGGTTTTACTGTAGCAAACATTGGATGTACTTGCGGCTGGCTTGCCACAGTCACTCGCTTCGTTCCGGCCGCCATAGTGCTATTGTACCAAATTCAAAATCCTACTTTTTTAGGGTTTCAAAGATCGGTTTTGAAACCCTTATGGTCTCGCTCTGTCCGTCCCCGCTCTTTCTTGAATATCTCAGTAACTACTGCAGCTATTAACTTGAAATTTGAAATAATGATACATTTCGTGCGCCATTACTGATTTTAAGAAAAAAATATATAAATAAATGAAAAATGAAAATGAATATTTTCAGTACAAATTTTGATGTTGAAATTTCAAAAGAGACCTAGGAAGGCAAATGGGGTATCAAATGAAAGGTATCGTTTTGTACATTTCAAAACACTTTCTGAAATTTCTGTAAATTTCATACTTTTTGAAATATTTCAAAAAAAGTCGAAAAATTGACCATACCCCCCCCCCTATCTCCGAAGATTGCACACCGATCCACGTACAATGTATTAGGCGTTTGTAGATATCAATCTATATTTTACAGGAAAAATATAGAGAAGTCTGTAATAATAATAGTTTTTGAAAAATGGTCAAAAAGGGGGAGAATTTTTTTTCAAAAGGGGGGGTACCTACCTATGTGGGGTATCAAATGAAAGGTATCGTTTTGACCATTTCAAAACACTTTTTGAAATTTCTGTAAGTTTCATACTTTTTGAAATATTTCAAAAAAAGACGAAAAATTGACCATTCCCCCCCCCCTAGCTCCGAAGATTGCAGACCGATCCATGTACAATGTACTAGGCGTTTGTAGATATCGATCTATATTTTATAGGAAAAATATAGAGAAGTCTGTAATAATAATAGTTTTTGAAAAATGGTCAAAAAGGGGGGGAATTTTTTTTCAAAAGGAGGGGTACCTGCCTATGTGGGGTATCAAATGAAAGGTATCGTTTTGACCATTTCAAAACACTTTTTGAAATTTCTGTAAGTTTCATACTTTTTGAAATATTTCAAAAAAAGACGAAAAATTGACCATTCCCCCCCCCTAGCTCCGAAGATTGCAGATCGATCCATGTACAATGTATTAGGCGTTTGTAGACATCGATCTATATTTTACAGGAAAAATATAGAGAAGTCTGTAATAATAATAGTTTTTGAAAAATGGTCAAAAAGGGGGGGAATTTTTTTTCAAAAGGAGGGGTACCTGCCTATGTGGGGTATCAAATGAAAGGTATCGTTTTGACTATTTCAAAACACTTTTTGAAATTTCTGTAAGTTTCATACTTTTTGAAATATTTCAAAAATAGTCGAAAAATTTACCTTTCCCCCCCCCCTATCTCCGAAGATTGCAGACCGATCCACGTACAATGTATTAGGCGTTTGTAGATATCAATCTATATTTTACAGGAAAAATATAGAAAAGTCTGTAATAATAATAGTTTTTGAAAAATGGTCAAAAAGGGGGGGAATTTTTTTTCAAAAGGAGGGGTACCTGCCTATGTGGGGTATCAAATGAAAGGTATCGTTTTGACCATTTCAAAACACTTTTTGAAATTTCTGTGAGTTTCATACTTTTTGAAATATTTCAAAAAAAGACGAAAAATTGACCATTCCCCCCCCCCCCTAGCTCCGAAGATTGCAGACTGATCCATGTACAATGTATTAGGCGTTTGTAGATATCAATCTATATTTTACAGGAAAAATATAGAGAAGTCTGTAATAATAATAGTTTTTGAAAAATGGTCAAAAAGGAGGGGATTTTTTTTTCAAAAGGAGGGGTACCTGCCTATGTGGAGTACCAAATAAAAGGTATCGTTTTGACCATTTCAAAACACTTTTTGAAATTTCTGTAAGTTTCATACTTTTTGAAATATTTCAAAAAAAGACGAAAAATTGACCATTCCCCCCCCCCTAGCTCCGAAGATTGATGACCGATCCATGTACAATGTATCAGGCGTTTGTAGATATCAATCTATATTTTACAGGAAAAATATAGAGAAGTCTGTAATAATAATAGATTTTGAAAAATGGTCAAAAAAGGGGATTTTTTTTCAAAAAGGGGTACCTACCCATGTGGGGTATCAAATGAAAGGTATCGTTTTGACCATTTTAAAATACTTTTTGAAATTTCTGTAAGTTTCATACTTTTTAAAATATTTCAGAAAATTTATTGTCCAAATAATTGGCAAATGTTTGAAACCCTCGGCGCGCGAGTTACACTCGCACTTGGCGAATCTTGTTTAATGCATACAGCCACTTCGTTCAGATATACTACTGTACTGTATGTACTCCGTTTTGGGATTATTTTTATTGTTCAGTCATATTGTGCATTATGTTTTATTGTTTGGAAAAACGATTAGAACCTCTGATGAAAGTAACCGCTCCATTCATGGTAAGAGTAGTATTTGTATGTACCTAGTTGGAATGTACAATTGATAAAAGTTTCCGTAGATTACAGATTGGGTAAAATTCACTAACAGATGTGCATTTACTTCAACCAATTTTGATAGGTATGAAATGTTTGTAAACAAACCACCAAAACCTAACACTTTCAGAGCCCGCAGAGAGCCAACTCCGCCCCCGTGTAGCAACAGAGCGCGCGAGGCTGGGCGGGCAGTGAATGCGATATAGGTACGTAACACCTTAAAGGCCCATGACTCAGGCCACTTCCGCTACCGTGTATAAAGGATATTTGCCGACGCTGGGCAATGAATTCCTAGTCGATTGGAGATCTTTCCTTCACTTTATATTGCTGACAATAGATATGATGACAGTAACAAAAATCACCAAAATATTTAAATATAATATTTTGCCGAATTATACCTAAGCCATAGAAAAGTACGTATTATTATTTATTATTATTTAGAGGTACAGAATAACTACCTACGGTATAGGTCTGACTTTCTTCTCTTGACAATAGGTACTAGATAGGATGGATTTTTGTGACGGGCCAGTAAGGACCTTAACCGGTGTAGCTAGAGAAAAATAATCTTAAAAGACTATAAAAATTTTTGTGAGAAATTGTGGCCACATTCTCAGATTTTCAAATAAAATATTACCTCAATCAAAAAAAAATGGACATTTCACACGAAAACTTTTTTTGATGCTAATCGACCCTGCTTCTCATACTGGCTAAAAACATCTACTAGACTGTAACTAACTACTGTAACTACTCTCAGTTCTACAGACCAACTGAGATTGTATCCTTAAAACGTCAGAAATCGCAAAAACGTTTCATAAACTACTGAAACATGTAATACCTACTCGACGCGAAGTATATATTTTGTTGAGTTTGTTTGAAAATATTTCACATCGAATCATTATGAATTTAAGCGGGTTAACTAAAAACCTAGTTTGTGTTGGAAGAACACGTTTCTCATCGTATTTGGCTGGAGTACGGATACGATGAGAAACGTCTTCTGATCTACCCAGCAGTCCGACAATCTATTTTTGAATCTCTTTGATTTATCAAGCTAACGAAGCATTCAGCCCTAGAATTGCGTGATCTGAGTGCTGAAAAGTTTTTGAACGAATACCGCAATGCTGAAAATTAAAGTAAAAAGATTGCCAGTCTCAAAAAAGGTGCTTCTTTACATAGACAGGCAAAATCGTAAAATTAGGTGAGGTAAGGGACATGGGAAGGTTTTTCATGAATAAAACGAACTTTGCTGGGGTAGGTTATGATTATGAATAACGGACCGAATGTCGGTATCCAGGTATCCGGAGGATAGTGAATATTATTTCATGTTTAAACATTTTAGAAGATGAGAATAGCGGCTTGTTTATTTTGTTACAAGTCCATGGTATCCAATCCACAATTATTCAGTTTCTCTTAGATATTACACAAACGCTTTATTAGGTTCCAAGGAAAACTATGATACTGTAATACAGTATCATACAATATCATACAGTAACTGTATAACTGATATAAGTACCTAAAGTACATAACTACCCACCTAGTTTAGTCTAGTTATACTAAGGAGAAACATATAAGTATTTTATTTATGTCCTGAAGAAGAAATATAAGAAACGGTTATAAAGATACCCAAAAAACACTAAATTTCATCGCTCGAAATAACAAATTGCATTGTGTCGCAGTACTCGCCGCCACATCGTAAAATCAGCCTGTTTATAGAATGTCTAGACCGATTACAAAACAGCGCAATTCAATTTATTTCCTACATCAATTGTTGAACGATCAACTATCGTCAATATGGCTAAACGTTTCATAGTCATCTGGAGTGAAATTAATGAGGTCTCAAAAAAACAGCGATCGTTTTGCAATCGGCCTAGCCTATCGAAAAACGATATGATCTACGATCCGACGACATATCCTTATTTGTCTTTGACATGTTATTCGCTTTACGCTACAGCTACTATTAGGTATGTTTGTGGGTTTATGTCTAATAGTCCAAACCAAAAATAATAATACCCAACACCAAAAACCAGCAACGTAATTGAAAATGTGGCCCCCAATCAACTCTGTCTCATAACTCGACTAGAGAAGGTTGTTTTTTGAGCTCCAATGTTTATCTTGGGTCCAATTTGTCATCTATATCTCGCGTAATAGTTATTGCTTTCAAAACTCTGATGTATCGTGCTTGAAACAAGCCTGTGTAATAACCAGGGGTATAACGGTAAGGATAACGACCGAAAACGGCAATATTTGATCTGTTTCTATGACACTCTAAACTCTAAACGGCACAGTAGTATATTTACATATTATAAGGATTTTTGCTATTCGGTACAAGTGTAGTGCGTAACTCGCATTGAGGCAATTTTCCACGAACATTTGATATTAATACTTATATATAGGTAATACCTATCTAGGATCATAGGCTATGGTTCTGAAAGGGAAATACTTAGATAAAAAACCGGCTTCCAACGGAGATAAGTTTTATAACCATAACGCATTATCTTAGATTTGCTGTAACCTATATCATCAACATCATCATTCTAAGTGGACTACTGGACTGCTGGACTGCTGGCCTTCACTAATGAGCGCCATATTTTACTTCCGAATACTAAGCTACCTTCTCCATCAATAACATTTTCTTATGTTTTATCTTCTTATCTTGTATTATATTGTTCTCAAAAGCTCAGAAGCTTACCTTTTTAGGGTTCCGGACCTCAAAAAGAGGAAAAGAACTCTTACAGGATCACTTTGTTGTCCGTCTATCTGTCTGTCAAGCCTCTTTTCTCAGAAACACGTGAAGGTGAAATTCACATGATATAGGTAGGTACTCGCGGTATAAATTAAACTTCTTTGTCAACGCAATCAAAAGTTAGTCATTAATTATGCCCATTTTTAAAATTTTCCATCGAAATCACTTTCCCACAAAACCTGTACTTCCCGTTGACCGAATCATGAAAATTGGTAAGAAGCACAAGTAAATCAGAAAAACCGTGAATTCATAAAAAATTGAATCTCCTTATGGACCAGCAATCTATAGGGTACTTCCCATTGACCTAGAATCATGATGTTTGTCAAGAAACAGGGTCTTTTAATTTTACAATTATATGGAACTCTCGTTGCGCGAGTCCGACTTGTTGACGTTTTATTAAAATTATAAAAATTGTTTTGTCGAGGATTGAGTGTAATAAACACTAACTCTCTAATTATTCAATGATCTACCTACGAGTGGAGTTGCCACTTGACTGAATTCAACCTTTTGTAAAGTAGCATAGCCTCATTCCTGCAATTCTTCAACAAAACAACTCAGATTTATACTACAATGAATATACCTCGCGTAGTTCTTTCATTTGAAGAACTTTTAATCTAGAATGGCTCAAGTTTTCATTTGCATTGCGAGTTGCCTTTGTAACGACTTTTGTATTCTCTTATTTTGAAATACATACCTACAAAACATTTTCTTTGCCTATAAGAATCTGACGCTCTGTTAACCAGACCATCAACAAAAAGATCACCTTTAAGCTGATGAGTTTAATCTGTTAATAATGAAATACATGATTATTAGTGCGTTGCCCTACACCGTTGATAAGCTAGTCACAAACAAGTTTCAGTTTTACGATGTTTATTTTACGCTTGTAGTACATTTGGCTTTTAGCTTAAAACTAACAACACTGCTTTCTAAAATTGTAGATTGAAAAGAAGTTGAAAAAAACTTAAGTGCAAAAAATGGCGTAGCTTATTCAATTCGTATGATACTTTTGAACTGCCAAAATTGCACCCATGAAAAAGATACAAAAATTCGAAAGTCAAATAGATTTTAATCGCGTAAGAATAGAGCTTAGAAGGAGTTGGGTTTCAATTTGTAACAGAAGGAAGGTAATATTGATTTGATCGAAGATAAAACAGATTGTAGAGCTAAGAATTGGTTTCAGAATCCAGTGCCAGTGCTGTATTTGTGACTGATGATGATGATGAACCCATCCGGCGTTCAGCAGAGATGCATGTCGGTGAAACTTTTCTTGTCCTTGAAGATCGGGCCCCAGGCTCCGTAGTTCTTCGGCTCCTGCTTCTTGGGCTGGTATTTAGAAACCGCAGGTGTTATCGGTTTCCTGAAACAGGCAGAAAAATACATCAGACTCATTATTCATCGAGTTGTTTCGTTGCTCATGTAATTGTACAACCGGTAAGGTTTAAATAGGATGTGTTTGAGTCTCATACATACACATAACACTGTGTTTTAACTAATCAGTTAAAAATCCTTTTGTTATCTTTTCAAAATACTTAAAATCTCTCATGAACCTGTATAGTGAGATTATCGCCTTTTTGACTTTTATATCATGGGGGGGTAATGCCCGGATAATCCCCACGCACAACCAATTGCAAAAAAAAACAGGGGAGGCCTGCGTCCGGCAGTGGTCCATTATCTTTATTTCTGATATCTGTGTCCATTACAGTCTGTTGAGGTTGAGGTAACCTTGAAGAATTATTTTTGCAAATCAAAGAAATAGTTTACCCATGTCGGAAATCTTAACCCCAGCGTTTTGCATTTCGGTCAGACAAGACTGTGCGAGATGAAAACTGTAGGTAAAGCCACCAGCTATGAGATCAAAAATCTTCTAGGTAATTAGGTGGCAAATACTTTGCTTGTTCTTATTAGACAGAGACGATTTTTTTAAACGTATTGTTTCATTTATTGCTAGCATTATTGTGACCCTTAATACTTACTGTATAGGAGCAGTGACATCCAACGACTTACAGGCGTGGTTAGCCTTGCTAGCGGTCTTGCATTCGTCTCCGCGAGCCATTCTGCTTGAGTGTGTGCCGGAGGGGGTTGGAGATAGGGGGGCAGGGAACCTAGGGCACGTGCTGGATGTGGGTGAGCACTGCGTGTTCTAGACGGTTGCCAGTGTTAGCGCGGCGACTGCCTTTTCTGGTACAAAGGTTCTTAGCGAGCCTGAAAAGGAGAAAGACAGTGAAATAAATAAATATTGCTGGACAATTCACACAGCATTACCTAGCCCCAAGAAAACAGAGCTTGTGTTATGGGTACTAGATAACTGATATACATAATACTATACAATACATAGATAGATATTCTTTACTATACATAGAAAACGACCAGAACACCCTGAACAAATATCTGCAGATCGTATACAAATTTGTCCCGAGGCGGGAATCAAACCCGCAACCACCTGCGTCGCAGACGAACCTACGGTAGTCGAGCCGAGCCTTTGTGGGGCAATCTAATCGACTCCTCTAAAATCAACGCGGATGATCTATCTATAGCACCTTCCTAGGTGGAAATTTATTCTTGTAGGGAAATCGCAAAATGAATTGATTAGGAAAAAGGACGAGAGAAAAGGATAAAGAAAAAGGATTATACGAAATATGGCTGGTTGCTGGCTATCACTATACTAATTAACTAAATGGATTAACACTGCTTAGAGAAGCCACGTGTAGCTCTAATGTAGTAGGTAAAGCAGTTATAGCCGGTTTTAAAGAACGTGTTTGGCTTTCTTTCGCTGGCTTTGAGCATTTTCGCTGGTGTGGAGCATGCCATATGACCAACAGTAGCTATAGTGTGAAATTGATAGTGTATTATAATTATAATAGTGATAAATACTATAACTATCAAAACTTGTACCTATATATCTATTGAGCCCGTGAGCACCCCTTACTGCTTATAAGTCATTTTTGTATTGTACCTTACTCTTCGGTTTCGTGCCATCCTCATCCATCCTTATGGGCATATACTACCTAAAATTAACTCCGCCGGATGTCCATATCCTCCAAACTACTGAATATTTAACTTTGAAATTGATTATGGCAAAGGTTAGGATTACTCTTTTGTTCATATAAGTATCCGAAAACACGATTCCATAAACTTGATAGAAAAAATCGCAAAGCTACTCACCTGTAAATTTTAACTAAAACCTTAATTTTTCAATAAATACAGAAGTTAAGATCTTGAGAATTAGCATGGTACCTAATAGAACTAAGTATAAGAAACATTATAATTATGTTGAGTATAAAAAACATTATATATATTTAATAGAATAAAAGTAAAATCTTAATTATAGGGCATGCCCTGTCCCGCTACATGAAGGCGAAATCCAATGTCTATTTTTTTACATAATGGCGTCGTCGTAGTGAAATATACTCTATGAGATATTCACATGGTTATGTTTCATGGCGCGCCTTTTCGAAACCGGTAAAATTTCCATACAATATGCAAAATAAGCCGTCGTTGGTAATGCATTTACATTAAATGCAAGAATATCTATAGGTAGACCGGTAAACAATATGATGCAATATCCAGTTTATTTTGCACCATTTTATTCAATACCTATCCATAACATCTGCTCATTACTTTAAGTTAGGTACCTAATAGCCTATAAATAAATTATCCATCTGATTTAATACATGCGAAAGTTAGGACATCCATCCAGATATTTGTCGCTATTTTATGCCATAACTATCCAACGGATCGTGTAGATTTGTAAAGATGTTTAGTAGGTATGTTTTCTATGTATAATAAAAAATATCTATATATGTATTGTATTATATTATGTATATCAGTTGTCTAGTACCCATAACACAAGCTCTGCTTAGCTTGGGGTTAGATAATGCTGTGTGAATTGTCCAGCATTATTATTATTATTAGGTATCTACCCAGGTATCTATACCTATCTACTTCTAGTCTAGACCTTGAATACCATTGATCCATTAAATCCGGAATTAAATGCAAAATCTCATTAAATACTACTCTATAATTAAAAGCTTCTGAATTTTAGACATGAATGGAATACCTGCATTATTTATGATAAAACTTTTCCAAAGCGATTTCTGTCTGGTCCTGTTTTTGACCTAGCGATCACGCACTGGACGCGTGGACATTTACCATACTCGCTTGTAAACAAAAACCGGTATTTGAATCATTATCATTTACATAAATCAATTACAGTGCTGTTACAGGATAAAGATTTACTTAGAATATATACCTATCAATAGTAATATTATAAATTCGAATCTAACTCTGTCTGTCTGTCTGTTACCTTTTCACGCCTAAACGGCTGAACGGATCTTAATGAAATTTGGCAGAGAGGTAGATGGTATTCCGGGGACTGACATAGGCTACTTGAAAAGCGCGTGCGAACTGCGAAGCCGCTGGCAACAGCTAATTTCATTTAAATAAAAAAAGGCCTCCTAAAAAATGACGCCTTATTTCGAGATGACTTGAAGGATTGGATATAGGCAATTTGCATCATATTTCGCATGGATAGGTGTAATAAATAAATAATGCTGGACAATTGTATTGGACGATTCACACAGCATTATCTTTCCCCAAGCTAGTCAGGGCTTGTTTCATGACAGAAAAATTACAATACATGACAAAGCATTACAATCGTTTGTAATTTTTATATACATAGAGCACTCGGAACAAATATTGAAGAAGACCGTAGTAACAAGCTCTATCAATAGCATCTATCACGCACGATACGGAATGCCTCCGAAATTGCATTTTTGAATCTTATTGAGGTTCCTTCCAGACTTGAAATTCCAAAAAAAGAAGCAATGTTATTTTCTATCTACCTACATATAATTTCAAAATAGAGACATGTCTTTGTAGTAGTAAAATTATTGCAGTACCTTTATACTCTCGGGTTCTTTATTAGGTGGTTTTGTCATTGGAACTAACAAAAACTATTCCAAGAACCACCAAAGCAGTGATTTAGTTTAACCATGATTTATTGTAACTACTAATCTAAGGTCTTAGGTCCTCCTATATTCAACGAGGATCAATAATAACAGTTTCCAAATATTTCCGAAAGAAAAGTTAAATTTTTCGGTCGGGTTGGTCTGCATTTGCTTGTTGAATATAATGACGTCATGAAACATAATTAATTCCGCGTCATGGCTAATGAACTTGTTCCGGAGTACCTCGCCATCTCCAGCGATTCAAAAAATCAAAAAAGGTCGAGGTTTGTCTGTACCCTATGTTTATTTATGTATTTCAACGGTTTTTCCGTCAGAATGTAATAGAATCTCTCCCAGAGAATGATCTTAAGTTGATTCCATAAGAATTTTATTCCCAAGGCTTCACGGGATAAATGTAGTATTTATGCTTAGAAACTTACAATATAGTTTTGAAAAATAACGACTTCGACTTTTTTTTTATCTGCAATATTTTGATGATTTTTCCGTTATTTAATAAAGGTTAATTGTGAGGTGGTGTCATAAAGGGTTAATCGTTGAGAAATTTTTAAGTGCACCGTAAAACGTATCTAAATCATCATCACATGATGATTTTCACAATCTCTGGGAACTACTGGTTTCCACGGCAACGGGCTTAAACAAGAGTTCTACTTTAAAAAACCAATTACAAACTTGACGGATGGCGGATCGCATAAAACGAAGGACGACCAATCCGTTCTATAGATGACCCTCTAATTCATTCGGATCCGAAACCGTATGGTGTCGTTTAGTGATGCGTCCTAAGGAACGCACGTATGCACAGTCAGCAGTAAGGTTGTTCGTTTCTTGCCATCCATCAACCGAAAGTTTGAATTTCGTGTTTCAAAGAAACAACTATAACTATGTATAATACTAGTGTTTACTTTCATTCGTCGATTCATCCATGTGTCATCGAACTAAATTAGACTCGAAATTTAACGGGATGTCCTCGGGCGGGACTATCAAAGGCTTTCACATCAAAACCTTCAAATTCAGGAATTTGATGTTGGTTTATAGTTTTTTATAACACGCCTAATTATTTTGACATTACTGTCTAATATGATAGCCAGTTTTCGTGAAAAGCTGTACTTAAGTAAGTATACTCAGTAGTCTGGCCTGAGAGTTGATACTAAAAAAGCGCTTGATCCAGTTTTTATAACGGATCCACTTTTTTCTAATTTCTCAGACATGAAAATGTAGAAGATATAAAATTCATGTGACGATTAATATTTTCGATTTCGAATGTAAAGATTGAGTTGTAGGGTGTTATAAAATCTGCCACAATATTAGAGTCAAAAGTTAAGAAATAAAGAGATTAAGATTAAGAAAAAAAGTTAAGAAATATTAATTTATAGATATACTTTTGTGGTAAAATTGGAATCAAAGTCTATAGGGTTATCCACGACGAAAAAGAAATTAAAAGTCTTTGCTCTTACCTTGGTAGAAATTTGTTGATAATCGCAAATTTTCTCTGGGATTTTGTCATTGACACATACAATTTTATTAATTCGGTAACAAATCACACCCCGAATAAGAAATTGGATTAGGTTTTATTTGAATTAAGTTTAAAATTTAGCGGCCGGATAGCGTATGGTCGGAAGCAAACTGGCTGAGACAAGCGGTGGGCAAGAGTAGATATTTATGTCAGCCGAACACCGGTTCTTGTAGAACCTCTATAGCAACACCACAGGTCTTGGAGACAGCTGATTCAGTTATGATGCCTACGTGATTGAATTCATGTAACGTACCATAATAATAATTATAATGAACTGTTTCTGTATGTTCTGGTTCTCATCATGAGAAAGAGCATCCGGAGTTAAACAATTAGCTATATCTTCTGCAAAGATTTCGGAAAGTATGTACTATGTAACCTCTGATGTAAATCTAACGGTCTAATATTTCGGTATAAATTTTATGATGAATGTATTACATGTATTGTTTTTATTCTACGTTAAATAAAAACCCTCTGTTTCTTTACCCTCTTATCTCTCCCATTGATTGAATAGCCGATGTCCAAGTGTCCCAACGACAAGTCCATTTGAACTGTGTATCGATTGAATCTAAAGTATTCACAAGTTCTACCTACTGGATCTGCTTTTCCATAAATATTCATATTTTTCGCGTCAGAATGGATTTTTCCGCGGGTTTGCCTGAGATTGAGATGTCCAATGGGATAATGTAATGTACCACTCTATGCGACATTATTGCATAAATAAAGTGCTCAAGATAACCAAAAGTACCTACCTCCTACTTTTGATTATTTTGAGCACATTGTTTAAGTTAGTGAAAAATTCTATGTCTATGGTTTAAGTAATAATACTACTACTAGACTAGTACTTATATACATACTTATTATGTTCGTCTTAAATAGTATGCTCGCTTTGTTTGTTTTTATTAGGTAGGTACCTACTCTATGTTGCACATCATTAGAATCGCCGATTGCAATAAGGGGGTTTGTACTTTGTAAGTAATACCTACCAGTATTTATTTATAAGAAACCTATGAAAAAGACATTGATTAAAGAGCGAAGTACTTAGTCCGTAAGGTATTAAGAGAAATACATTTTTCAGAATAGCATTTTACTTAGACTAGTTCATCAATGTATATTAATGTTATTAGGTAACGTTTTATTGGGTATCTCTTACCTCGTCGGCACACATAATTCCAGTCATCAGCATTATCATCGTCAATCGAGGTAGGTATTACCAGTCCACAAAACGTCTCTGCTGAATGTGCCTCGACCAAACAAGGGGGGCTTTTGCTATAATTTAAAAGCTTGGCATGCGGATTAATAATCGATGTAATTTGGATTGGCAGCGGGATAAACATCCTATATTGTGAATAAATCAGTTTCTCAGACACAATAACGAATTGACTCATAAAGGAACTGATAACAAAGGTTTTCTTACTGGTTTAAAATCAGTTATTATCGTTCAGTTACCCAATTGTTCGGTTTAAAGACTTTAAATTGCCTTTGTTACAAGTTGTTACTCAGAGAAGGTTGCTGCGCGGATAGATTGTATCCTTCAATTTCCGGAATAATATTTATTTATGAGTAATTTAGAGTTTACGGCTTTAGAGACTGAGAAGCGAGATTAAATTCAATGTTTTTGCCTTTTACCTTTTTCTATAATCTTTAATTAGGGGTTAATTAAGGTTTAGTAGGGCTTCCTAATCAAATAAAAATAAAAGAATTAGGTAATAAGTTGGGATACCTAAATCTTTTATTATTCCGGTCATTTTGGGCATACACGTTAATGTTTACAAGGTTTTTTTTCGGGCAGAATCAAAACAGCCCAGGTAAGTATTTGATTTTTTCCAAAATGATCACGTCCACGACGCGTGAACTTGTTCGACGTCAGAATGTTAATTTACATAAATTATTCTGTTCTTTGACTTCTAAATCTTAACTCAGTATTTATTTTGTATCAAACATTCTCATAAAGTCGGTCATTATGCATTTTTAAAACATGTTTTTTTGTGTTAGTTTATTCTGTGTATGGTTTTATAACAATGTTTTCGCTGCGCCGCTTGCGACGATTGTACAACCATTCCAACAGCAATACTGTAGACGCAGAGAAAAAACCTGCAAATGACATTAGACATTATAGCAAACATAAATAAATTTAAATTATTTTGACATAATCGAAATTGGCACGACTTGGATTCCTTTGAGAGGTAAGAAGAAACACAAAGGACAATATCGTAAAAGAAAAGCAAACTAAAAATAAGAAACAAAGTACCACGTATCAAGGCAACATTGAACATCCATTGCTGCCATGGGATGATTCAAATATAAAAAAAATAAAAAATAAATATAAATAATGCTGGACAATTCACACAGCATTATCTAGCCCCAAGGTAAGCAGAGCTTGTGTTATGGGTACTAGATAACTGATATACGTAATATTATACTTTACATAGATAGATATTTTTTATTATACATAGAAAACACCCAGACCAACGGAACAAATTTCTGCAGATCGTACACAAATTTGTTCCGAGGCGGGGATCGAACCCGCAACCTCTTGCGTCGCAGGCAGACTCTCGCCCGCTGCGCCACTGAGGTCGTCGTCGTCGATATCATGGCTATTGCCACGGCAGCAATAGTAGACGATAAATTGATCGTAGGTAGGTAAGTTATCAATAAATAAAAACTTACCTAGAAACAGTACAAAGAAGGAGCCTTGCATATCACTTAAATTGACAGTGTGGTTGTTGACCTCCTGAGCGATTGAGGTGCTCTGCCAGCATCGGTCGCGTTTGGGACTGTACGCACTCAGCCATTTAGAGATCAGGCCTGCTTTGTGCATGCGATTGATTCTGCGATCAGAGGAAGAGAACATATCTACTAAATTCCAGCAAATTAAAATAACAACATTTTGATACTATTACCGCCGAAAATCAAGTGTGATCATAGCATGTGATAAAATTTTGCCTGGGACCTTTCAATTATCATGTAAGTGATAATTGAAAGGTCCCAGGCAAAATTTTATCACATGCTATGATCACATGGGACCTAACTTACGCTAAGACCGTATAGCAGTGAAAACTTACTCTTTATTGATGATGGCAAGGAACGGACTTCCAGCCGGGACGATCATGGCAAGTTGTTCCTCTAGGAATTCATCCTCGCCTGAAATTCATCACAGCAATTTTGCCGTCATTATTCAGTAGGAATTCACTTGTGTGGATTACTATTTAGAAGGTATTATAAGTCAAAATGTCAGCGAAAACTAAAGAAATGAACGATTTTACCAAGAGCAAAGTCACAGGAGTCTCGTTGGAGAGCATCAGCGCTCATCAGGTGGCGGAGACGGAGCTTCCAATCAATGAGGGCGTGTCTGCTGTTACGGACGCGATTCAGCAGTTTTGATGCTGGAAAACAATGAATATAGATTCAAAAAGATCCTTTGCTATTATTTTGTCTTTAATATCTGCAAGTGATGTGACAACTTATGTACCTATATCTTACTTTTTCATATACTGTTTTAGTGTAGTTAAATAATATTATAAAGAGAGTGTTACGCACCGTCCTTCATTTTAGTCTCAATGACAGCAACGCTGCTGCTGATGTCTGCTCCTTTGTAAAGAGCTCTGTATTTCGGCTCCTCTGATTTCTGAAATAATAGTTTTCATTGTTTTTTAAGTTGTGCTAATCCCTGGGATCATTTTGTAACCAGGTGTTGGTTACTAAATGATCCCAGGGATAAAATTTGATAAAATGAATCATCAAAACCGATCGGCGATTTATATATAGAATATAGGTACATAAAAAATCCTTGAACCATCAACCTTTACTTGTTCAAATCAAACTAACCTTCAACTCCATCTCCAAATAGGACCCCTTCCCAATAGTCCAGGAGAAGGTTGCGCTGTTCTCCACTAGTTCCTCTATAGTAGTTATTGGCATCTCCTGCTTGGGGAAAGTGAGGAAAGCCACCAAGTTTCCGGAATATGTTGTGACAACCACTAAGACAACCAGCCACCACGTGCCGACTACTAGACGACCGCTGTCGGCGCGAGGGAGGTACATGCCACCTGCCGAAAATAGAAAGAGACAAAATATATTTATTAACAGTTTTTTAAGAAAAATATCTATATTAATGGACACTTGGTGCTGATAAGAGTTACAGATAGATAGTACCTGGTACACGACAATCTAGTGTCACCTTACATACAGTGTCACAGACGACCAGCCAGCTTTAAAAATCTATTTATCCAGACAAGTTGCATATCGGACATAAAAATGGAAGTAACCAAAATAATTCGTTTGGCGTCGTCGGTCAGGCAGGAATTGGAAGCAAAATATAAAAAGGATTTAAGGGGTAAGTTGCTTAAAAAGACAGAGTTGATAACAAAGCAATGATGAGATGAGAATTCCAGAGAATGCAATCTCTTTGAACAATGATGATGGTAATATCTGACCTTGTTGCAGCAGTGCTCCATAGATATACCACAGACAGTTGTGTATGGTTGCCAAGCCTCCTTGGCGTGTGATCTCTTTGGCTTCGTAATAAGGACTCAGGCGATGCACGATGTACAGTGTGGGGCCCATTAGGATTACCGCGAAGCCTAGGCACAGCCAGGTCTGAGGAATATAAGAAGGTTAAATGGTTTACCTCCAAGCTTGGTAAAATTTACGACTAAATTAGGTGTGAATCAAACCTCCCGAAGCTAAAGTGCAGAAAAGAAACCAATTCATTTTTGGGAGGCGATGATCCGTGAACAAATAACTCGGACCGATTGCATCGTCATTAATAATTTTTCGCATAGGTAAGGGTTAAAGCTTTAAAAAAAACTTTACCGTCAAAGAACCAACAATCAAATAATAGGTAGAAACAAATTAGAACTAAGTATTAACAATTGAAACAATTGAGCTTACTGCAGACTATAAAACAAGAACGATCGTGATGATTCAACAATTTAGTGTGTTCAAATTCGTTGCCCATATTTGGAGCTCCCACTTCCAACACTTGATTCACGGTACAACAAGTCGAATTAGTTGACTTACATCAGCTGTAAAAGGCAGCAAAAACAGTAAAGCTCGGCTAAGCTCCCTCGGCCTAGCAATCATGAAGGAATATGGCTGCGTGCTGATTGGGATTGTGTAGTTTATCCCTGAAAAAATAACAGCTGATATCATTGAGGGCTTGGAAAAGTTAAATGAATAAATACTAGATATTACACACTAAATTAGAGCTTTCATCTGTTGTCTTATCATACATAGATCATACAAAAATTTCTTACGCGGCGGTAGTAGGATCAGCAACTGCCTCTCTGAAAGTCTTGAATCTTACTTACCTGGTATTGGATCAGGTAGAACAGTGAATGATGCGGCCGCTAACGCCACCTGCCCTTTTGCTATAGCAACCATTGTTAGCATGGCACTTTTGCTTTGCACCAACTAGAATATTTATGGAAATTTAAGTGACAAGACGATCAATGTACGTTTAGCCTAACCTTTAAGGAATTCCAGATTAGTTAATGTAAGGATAGGATGTATAGGAATCAAGAAGAGAATCAGTTATCTTCAGTTATCTGAAATCAAACTTACGCCTATTGTGGAAACATTGGACATCTCTATTTTCAATTGTTTTGGTAGCACTAGTTTTATCCTGAAAGAAACCACACAGTTTAACAACTTGGTGTATGAAGGCAGGTTTTGCTGTTTTATAATGCTTTTTCTGTACTGATGATGAAACTAGATATTACGTGAAGTTCTTGCTCTTAGCAAGTTGGTTTATGATGTCGAATATGAGACCGCTGTATTGTACAACATCTCCGGATTCATTGACTTTTAGTATTGTCCATGGAGGATTCTGAAAAAAAAAACAATAGAAATATGAACAACAGCTTCTTAGAGCGCAGGAAAAATAAGTGATGCTTTCTAATCACTATAATTTAATAACATTGGGAAAAAAAAATGGACTGGCTACGAACTTTTCAAGAATCTGAAGAACAATTGAAGGTCTTAAGAAAAATTGTGAACTTTAATTATAAGACCTTACTTACATGGTAAGTCATAATAGGAAGCTCCTTCCCTCTGAATCCATGCTCCACATGTGGGAAAAGGACATCGGTGAAGGTGACAGCATCTACCGGCCTCCAGAAACCGACCTAGTCGTAAAACGATGACAAGGGTTTTTTTTTTAATATAAGATAGGCGACTAAATAATAATAGGAATCCGACGTTACATTATGAAACTCCATTCGAAAATATGTAAAAGGAACTTTTAATTTAATAACAATTTGGCGGTCTTTCTAATGAGCCTTCGCCTATTGCTTGACATATATATACTATTTCAATTTTCATACCAGTTAATGTGCCTTCTTCACACATCTTTCGAGTCCTGATACTCCAGTAGGCGCATATCCTAAAAATTCTCTCTAATCTTAAAGTCCAAAGTACAGATCTGAATCATCTGTTACTTTATCATTATCACCGATTGACACAATTTGTTGCGTTGCCTTTATTCATGAAGCCGGCAAGTGTTGCCCAAAGTGTCTGCTGCCAAGTGTCCAATACATCCATAATATTGAACACGACTGACCTGCAGAAGCTCTACTTTTTCAATGGCACCAATGGTGCTATTGGTTGCGTTGTCCGCATGTAATACAGCTTCCTTGAAGTTCTGGTATGTGCTGCCCCACGTGTCAGCTGCCAAGACTCGCCAGGAGCTACAGTTGCCGCAAATGCTGTTGGCAAGGATGTGTTGCTGAAAAACGAAGAAATGTAAAAAATGTAAGCGGCGACAGTGTTATAGACAGACAGCCATGGCCATTAGACATGGATATAAGAATATATAGAAGATCGATAGTTGAAGCAGATAACTATACTTTTAGCGAAGCGAAGATTCAAGTTCTGCATTTGTTTGTTCCAAAACGATGCCACCAGAGTCTATTTCCTGTCACTCTAAGTCTAATTTCTACCAACAATGTGAATAAAAATAACCAATAGAATAATTTCGATGAGGTAAGAAAGCTTTAGCAGCACGACGATGCATCTGTATGTTTTTACATTTTATATCTGGCAAAAGTCTACCTGCATGTGCTTTAGCAGTCCATTGCGCCGTTGGTCTTTACTGGGCCTGATTGCCTCCCACTCCTCATCGGACACCTGTCAACATCAATTATAATTAAATTTTTATTGGTTTTTAAAAAATTATTTATCTACATAATTCAATTTCCTCAGTACCTATTTACATTGTTTTTTTAAGTTTTTCGTGACAAATAATAATTCCTCAAGAATATTTACGAAACCACCCTGGATCTTTCTCTATCCGATTAATTTTTCAAAATCGGTTCATAATTGACGGAGAAATCGACAAAAAATACAGCCGAACATAGAAACTCCTCCGTTTTTCGAAGTCAGTTAAAAAAATGTAATCTGAGTTTTTGTGACGTGTCCAAGAGTTCTGTAAGGTCTAAAGGAAATAAAGCACTTTGAATTTTGAATAATTTAATTTAATTTGTCCCGCGAAACTTAAAAAGAATTTAAAATAACATTCGTTAGAAACCTACTTCGGGATTCGAAGAAGATTTTTTCAAAACAATTCCATTATTAAACATTGAAACTGATTTGAGGAGGGTTAAAAGAAATTATATTTATTAACAGTACTAACTTAAAAATACGTGTATTAATAGATGATTAGATTACCTGAGCGGCCACATCCAATTCCTCTTGCACTGCGGTGTCCAGCGCTGATATGAAGGCAGACATCATTTCTTGGCAGTAGCATAGTATTCCGTTCTGAGGAAAACAATAGATCAACTTGTAGCAAGTTTTTGATGAAGGGACCAGCTAGCACGGGGATTCTTTTCTAGGGTAGAATAGAGAAAAATTACGTCACTTCGTCATCGATTGCGTAAATTGTTTGGAATGCATTCCTTCAACTTTAATAATGTACTCAATGTATGGCGATGCGATGTCATTATTGTCTATTCTACCCTAGACAACAATCGCCATGCTAGGGGGGCAGAGAGAGGCTTTTCCTCTGTAAAGGGACAACTCCGAGGTTTGAAATTGTAAAAGCCAAAAGCTCCATGTACCTAGCGCCTGGGTTGCTTTGCTACGCTTCATTCAATCAATATCTTTCTTTGTTTCTTGACAATATTGTAAACACTAGTTCTATATTTTTTCTATTACATATTTGATTGTAATATGCTTTGTTAAGTAATCTAGTGTTTTAGAGAGAAACAGAAATTACATTTTAAAACGCTCAATTTTCCTTCATGTCCTATACAGCCTGAATTTTTTGTGAAAAGGTTAGTCATAGGATTTCTCGTTCATATGAGCGAGACAGGACATAGCAACGCAGGCAATGTTTTCTATACTTAGTTCTATTTATAACTAAGCTTATTTTCAAGAACAAACTTGTGTATAATTTCTTAAATTAAGGTTTTAGTAAAAATTCAAAGGTAAATTCGGACTTTTTTCGATCGAAAAACTTTTTGGAATCGTGTTTTCGAAACATATAGATCGATAGAGTAAGTGCTGATCTTTACTCTATATAAATGTCAAAGTTAAATATTTAGTAGTTTGGAAGATATTTAATGGAGATTTATTTGAGGTAGTATATTATGGCCTTCAATGTGATTTTTTGCAGAAATATACTTACTTTGTTTAGTATTCATTCAGTAGAAAACTAAAACATCTGGAAGAAATTTCTCAAAATTAGTCATCATGCCTTTTGTGGCGTCAAGCCCACGCCCAGCAATGGACTTATATGGCCTGAAATGATGATGATGTGGTCTATAATTTGGATCAATAAAAATCCTAACCATTTTTAAACTGCAAGGACATTAAAAAAATTACTAAAAGTATTTCTACATCATTTAACCATCAAAACATAAAAACAAAAATTATTTTTAGTGCCTTAAAACAAAAAGCAACGGAGAAAATAAACAAATGCGAAGTAAACAAGTTGTTGGTCTGGATATGCAAAGCGATAAATTCTAAACAACTAGTTAGGAACCAGTAATATCTGGTTATGGTCGGTTCTAAGGCTGCAGCTTCGACCGTATGACCGCCACTTGGTGACAGAACCATTTTGTATTCTGTGCGAGCTGTTTTAGGTAGATATCTACTACTGAGTGCGGCTGCCGACTACATTATACAAATAATAATATACTGTATACCTATTCGTATAATATGTCGAATATCACTTCGATTGCATCCAAGGATTTTAAAACCGTTCATAAACGAAATGCTATCGGGTTTAACTATTTTAACAACAATATAACCGAAACTGTGAAAAAGAAATGAAATAAGTTCCCAAACCCCTCACAACATCCTCACAACGACCTCTGTGGCGCGTTGGGCGAAGGTCCGCCTGCGACTCAGGAGGTTGCGAGTTCGATTCCCGCCTTGGGACAAATATTTGTACGATCTGTGGGTATTTGTTCCGGGTGTTCGGGTCGTTTTCTAAGTATATCTATGTAATGTGTTGTGTTATCTATATCAGTTATCTAGTACCCATAACACAAGCTCTCCTTAACTTGGGGCTAGATAACGCATGTATGAATTGTCCAGCATTATTAAATTATAATTTTTTTCGACTTCGGCGGGAGTTACTTTTTGGGAACGTATTTCATTTCTTAGAGATACTCAGAGTGCGGGTAAGCACTATAACAAAAATTCTTGTGAAAAAGAATTTTGGAGTCATCATTAGCATTGGATCGTGCAACAACTAGTACCTAGTAGGTGACATAAAATACTTGTACTTACCACCATAAATACTAAAGTATTTTATGTCATCTAAGTCTTGCAAAGCTAAGTATATCTTAGGCACTTGTTACCACTTCCCTCAGGATAATAAAAAAAAAGGTACCTACTTGTTACCACGACTTCGTCCGCGTAGGGTTTAATTTTATATTTTTATACTTTTTATAGTTTTCACGATTAAAAAAAATCGACAAACTTTTATTCTGTCGGTCTTTGCTCTCACTGCTGTCTGCGTTATCAATTCTACCAACTATTCTGTCACCTCATGTATCCTCGAAATTCATTTATCAACGGGAGTTTTTTTATAGGTATTCCTCAATAAAAATAATACAATATTAAATGTAGAATATAATATGCAATTGCATAAGGTTTATGGAAAATTTACTTATTTTCGTGCTTTGTCAAAACACTATCTTCTGACGATGGAAAAATAAACGATTGCAAAATCACTCCTACACCCTAAAAAGAACAAATATTCCAGATTTCAAGTCTTTAGAACCAGTGGTTACCATGTATAACCACTGTGCTTGCAAGTTCATCATCAACTAGCTTAACTATAAAGTGACATGGCACAAAAGTGCAGCCGATTGTACCACCTACCTTACACTCCGGATCATCATCAGTTATATTGTAGATATACGCCAGGTTCTCGCCCTCGTACAAGGTGCTGATGAGACCCGACAGGTTTCCTTTATCGCTGTTGGTGTCAGAGATCACGTATAACCATTGAGCCTGTGTGTTTGTCATGCGGAGCTCTCGTGCTGTGTCCGCCATTGTTGTCATTACGTCTGTTGTTACTATTGCTATGAAATTCTCCCCTGAAATAGTATTTATCAAAAGTCAATAAAATTTCTGCTTTGGCTATGGAAAAAAAGAACGATATTGTAAACTCTTAAACATCAAACTTAACTCTGAAGTCAGGGCGCTATGGCGCTCATTATGGACGCCAATGTCTAGCAGTGGACTAACTTAGGCTGACTGATGATGATGATGAAACATCATACAGCATCCTCCTTTTTAAACTACTCCATTGTTAGGCCACGAATTACAGAGATGTTCTATAATCTATGGGCTAGGCATAGGCCTTCACCTGGTAAATTCTGCTATCAGAATCTGCTTGTAGTTTTTTGCAGATTGCTTATTTTATAGCTACAGGATGTTCTAGACTTAGCTTTTTGCTTTATAGTGCTGGCCCACGCCATGTCATCTAGGCTTCCTTGAGCTACGCCAATAACAATAACTTCGGCTCCCTGCTAGTGTGATAAAGTGATCGTTTTGTTGAATGACTGCGGTCATTCAACAAAACGAGGGTATACAGGGTATATAGGGTTACCGGCCCTAGACTTACCAATATATTTAACAGGCAGCTTCGACAGAACTCTATTCATCTCTTTCCGACGCAGGTACTCGTTGATCTCGTGTTTCATCTTGAACACCGTCACCGAGACAGGAGGTGCGCTGTCGTCATCTATCTGCGAGGTTAGCGACTGCACCACGCGGGAAACCATATCTCTGTCTGTTGATTTAATTGAATGCAGTTTTGATACAGATTTAAAAAATCTCATGTAACAAGAAGCGAAAAGAGTCTCTATCACATTTCTATCTCTATAGGGAAATGATTAACTATTCGCCGTTTGAATTCCTAAACTGTATCTTTGAAGTTTAGAATAAACTCAAACGAACCCGTGTGGCGAGCCGGGTTTATGGTACTTACTTACTCATTTGCTATTTAGGAAGTAGAAATTATCTCAATCTCCATCTCAACAGCCTATATTCAGCCTATATTATTATTACTAGTACCTACTAGTTCTAATTTGTTTGTATTATGTATTTGATTGTAATTTTCTTTGTTAATTATTAAAGATGCTATAAAAATTAAAATACAAACTCACTCAGCGTATCATCATGCAAGATCACAGCCGACTTCCATTTAAAGGCGTGCTCAGTCCTCAAATCCAGCAGCAACTGAGGAAGCTCCTCCCCAGGGTCTGTATAAGTGACGGTAATAGCCTTTCCGATAGGAAGTCTTGGACAATCCACTTCGGTTAGCGCGAATAGTAGGAGCTCTTCTTCTTGTGTTCGTTGGAAGAGTGACCAGGTGTCCTCGCAGGATGCTATGCTGAATACTGCTAGGAAACCTGAAATATTGGGTTTAGTGATTTTATTTTGGTGTTTAATAATTTAGGCTTTTCAACTGACACTCAACAAGGACTAACAAATAGGCCTTTTGATACATTACCTTCCTTTACAGTTAATATTTTTAGATCAGCACTCCTATTTTCAAATTCATGATACAAAAATTCCTTCGAACCTTCGAATAAGACCAATCGTCAAAGAGTCTCTTCGCAGGATGCTATTCTGAATACTGCTACGAAAAATATAATTAACATCTTCTTCATTCCTAAATTAGGTTCCTATAGTTACACGTAATCTTATAGTATAGATAGACCTTACCACTAAGTAAAACCCTTCTTGTGGACTGTAGCTTCTTTAGTTTTCCAGTAAACACTTAAGTATTTCTTATTTTGCGTTTTATTTACTTCTTCATGTTTTCTTGTTCGCGTCCGTGTATAATAAACTCATTTTACTCTTGCAAGTGTGCCTATTTATGCCAAAATCTTTAGTTATTATAATCTTTGATCTTCTCTAAATATTTTCAAAATTAGAAGAAGATAAAACAATAGACGATCAATGGTTCGTTCGTTTGTAGTGATTTGAACTTTTTGGTGCTTGCGGCCAGCATTTATCGTGAGGTATTTCAACCTCCTTGGGCGTTTATAACTATTCTAAGAAAGATTTTCTTCAAGCTATCCTTACACTAAGAAAGCTCGTCGTGTCCAGGACATCCCTGGTGCATCGACCAAACATCAAACATCAAAGTGGTTTATTTTCTTTAGACCTTACAGGACTCTTGGACCCCGTAGTGGATCTTGGCCTTCGACACAATAGATCGTCACCGGCTTCTGTCCTGCGCCGCCTCCGTCCAGTCCGATGGTGAGAAGACTTCAAGTGAGCGAAGGTCCTTCTCCATCTCCACGTTGTGCTTGCACCTGTATCTGAGCCTACCAACTGGTCGTCTGCTAACCGGTGTTCCAGGGAAAGCCCGTTTTGCAGCACGACCTTCTTCCATCCGTAGCAAGTGACCAAGCCAGCGCAGACACACAAAACACGTGATTTTGTCAAAGAGCATCAAACACGACTGAAGATGGTACTGTATCTGATATTTTGTTAACCTACCTTTCTTGAGACTGATTGATGTCCAAGAATAATAGTGGATGTGCACGCCTCCATGCTTCAGCTGAACCCTGGTGAGCTCCTTGATGTAGTCCTTCAGTTCGTCAAGAACTGTCTGGTACCTCTCGCCGAGGTAGCCCCGGTCGAGGACTACGGCTGTAAAATAAAGTTTTAATTTGGTGTGCATCCCGCTCACCTTAAGAGTGTATGCAGGCCTAGGCCTAGTGGATGCAGGCCCGCCCTGCACTCCCTTTTCGTGCCCTACCGCGACTCGTCAAACGTAGTGTAGGACGCCCTCCGACCAGGTGGGATGACAATTTGCGAAAGACTGATGATGATTATGTTTAATAGTACAACTGAGACCTTTCCACCTCATTTAGTGTTTGGTCGGAAATTAACTACACGTTTGGATTTACTGTCTTCAAAGTCCGCTGACCGCTCGTCATCCGATTTAGATGCTCCCATGAAGATTGGAAACAGTAAGCAGCTTACAGGTTAAATATTACGGAGGCAAATCACTGTATAACCACAATATTGGCGGTTTGTGTGGTTTAAACCGTTACTAAATAGAAAGTAGTAAAGAAGTTTCGTTGGGCAAAAGTTTATTAGTAAATTAATCGGAAAAGTTAGTTATTAGATAATGATTAACATATGAAAGTTTTGGAGCCAGAATTCAATCTTACCTATCGATGCATTCGCCGTAATAAGCGATGGAAAATCCTCCCCTCTCACTCCAACTACGCAAACTGCACAAATCACCCATAACCGCATATTTCGACCGCACAATCTCACTACTGAATGTCTTGTACGATTCCCCGATCATAATTTGTCGAAAATAATAACTTTTTTCGGAAAAATGGCCGTTATTATTTACGGCTTTGCTAATTGAATTTGGAACACGTGTGGCATGTTAACATTTATTGGAAATGGAATAAGTCGGCCCCACAAGTTGTGGCCCACAACACAACCTATCTTCTTCGAGTGCTGACACGGTAGCGAATACAGGATGATCCAAGAACAAAGAAAAATAAGGTTAAAAAAGTTACGTGTAGCTGTAGTGTAAGCAGGTACTAGGTAGATCCCATACATGCATACATTAATACATAGGTACGCTGTCACGCACTGATAATATGATACCTACCTACTTGATCTGATGCCGTTGGATGGTGGTGTGCTGCTTGGCGATATGTGAATATTGGCGAGCCAGTGTTTATCTAATTGTGATTATTATCGGTCATCCATCAGAACCCTACAAAACTGATAGAAATCATAAGAGTAAAATGATAAAGACACGTTGATGGTAAACACTTGAAAAGGTAGAAGTAAAAGGTAGAAGGTAAAAGTAGGTAGGTACTATAGACATTTGGTAGAGTAGAGCATTCTATTATTGAACTATTATTTCTGTAATAATAACTAAGTGAAGTAACTATTCCAATATAAGGTACATTAATTTATTTATTTATTCACACTTGACTTACAGAATAATATACATTCCAAAACGTCAATCATTATTTTATAAACCTAGTAGATACATCTTAAAACTTAGTCTAAAAATTGAATTGAAATTAAATTATTGAAATTGAAATTATCAGTACTGATAATTTTGTCATACGAATAATAATAATAATAGCAGTCATATACAGATTATAATGTCAAAGAAGCCAATAAAATAAATCAGTCAGTTGCGGAGATGAACTCGTTTAGGAGAATAAGTACTCGAGGGGTGGGAGCGCTCACCCCAGCACGTGTGCGATATCCGGGTGGTAGAGCAAACAGCACAGGCCGACGTCGCGGACCGACAGCTCCAACTGCGCCTACCATGTGCCGTCTGGGGACTGCAAGGCCCATGTGCTGTAAAGCTTCTGGGTTGTCAGCTCCACCACGCAGCACCATAATGTAATGCATAAGGAGGAGGAGCTTCCGCCTCGAGTTTAGGGTGTCCAGACCGACCATACCGGAGACGAACAAGGATGGGTAGAGGTATGGATAATACCCGTACATGCGTTTATACGCATAACGTGCAAACTTCCTCTGGAGTCCAGAGGTCTGGACCCTCTCGACCATCATCTTGTACTTGTCCTCGTGAGGACCCCATACAATGGCTCCAAACTCCAAACGACTACGTACATAGGCGTTGTATAACATCAGCGCTGCTCGTAAATCAAATCGTAAATCTCGAAAATCCCAGGTTACACGCATTACAAAGCCTAAGATTTTGCATGCTTGCTTGCATATGCCTTGTTTATGAGCATTGAAGTTAAGCTTGGGATCCATCACTAGTCCAAGATCCCGCATGGTCTGAACACGCTCAAGAGGAGCACTGGACAGAGTGTAGCTGTGCACAATAGGATAGCGTCGACGTGAAAAGGTGATAGTTTTACATTTGGAGGTGTTAAAAGACAGATGATTGACTTCACTCCATTCAGCGACATGGTCAATATCACGCTGGTGTGCCAAGCAGTCGTCTGTATCACGCAAGGCCGTAAAAAGTTTTAAGTCATCGGCGAAGAGGAGATTTTCAGAGGAGACAACAACAGATGGTAGGTCGTTTATCATTAGGTACTAGAAAAAGTGTAGGGCCTAGTGTACCTACTTCCCTGGCTGACTCCCGATCTAGTAAAATATGTTTCCGACACATAATTCTGGACGGAGACATATTGCCGACGACGGTTCCGTATGTAACTCGCAAAAAATACTAGGAGTTTTGGAACGAAACCCGTCCCAGCTAGCTTCTCAAGGAGAATGTCATTATCAACTAAGTCAAACGCATTTTTAAAGTCGAAATAGGTTACATCTACCTGAGAGCCCATATCCATAGACAATGACACATAGTCAACAAAGTTAACAAGATTTGTAACCGTAGATCTCGCTGCGCGGAAACCATGCTGTGAGTCGGCAAGGCGTCCACCATCGACATTTTACCCAGTAGACTCCTAATATATGGAGAACGGTTTCAGATAACACATCAGGAAAATAGATCTTATATAAAACCACGCCCTCTAACTTTCGGCCAGTAACGACCAGATTAATGACCCGTAAACATCTTCGCTGGCTTACGAAAAATATCGTATTATCCTAGCTGCAATGGCTCCTTGTAGCATAAAATGGTGTGGAAAAGAGAGCAAGACCTCAAATTTGAAAACCGATGGAATAACATTTCACAGGTAAGCTGATTTCTTTCATAAACAGAATAAAATTTGCTAATTCATTTAGTTTTGACGGAGATCAACTTAATTTGGTTGGCCGGTCGACGTCACCAACGGTGCATCCCTTTCTTTCATAACCAATTTTATATTTACTTTCCTTTCTTCTCTGACAAGGCGCGTGCAAGTAGTGATGTGCCGTTCCGGGCCGGGTAGTGATCAGAATATCGATATGGGTTTATTACAATACAGGACTAATTATAATTAATTCTGTAAAAATCGATTTGAATAATATTTACCGTTACATTGCTACATGGTATCTATCTATATGTAAAGTACCTACTTAAATGTTAACCCTAATATTTATCACCCGATTATTATACTGACTCACTGATCGACATAATTGTTCTCCATGATGGTATGTTTTTTTGAGGCAATGTATGAATAAAGGGAGGTATCAATCAAATTATATTTAGACTTATTTTTTTCATCTATAAGTAATGCGGGCCAATCCGCGGATATAAGCTAGTTATTTATTTAGTTTCAGTGGGTGATTTACATAATTCATAGAATAGAGACATAGTCTGTTTGCTTGATTCAAGAGAATAAACAATACATAAACTTAGAAGCTTAACGTGACTACCTACTTACATCTTATTTCACTATGCTTAGGCTATTATTTTGTATGTAATGTACCTACACCATAATATTAGTGTTAAAATCTTTGCCATGGCGCAGTCGGGCAAGAGTGCCGTTAAATACTTACTAGTAAATATACCTACCTTGTGACAAGTATCGATAATTGTTTTCATAGAAACTAAGTACCCCATCCCTAATTATGTTTATGATTTATCGTAACCTTGAACGGACCAATAAGCACTCACTTCCCCGCGCCCGCACACCTCAGTTGGTTGACAGACTTGTTTGCATAGCGAATAAATAGGTATTAGGAGTCTACTGGGTAAAATGTCGATGGCGTCCACCAACCTGACGACGAATCTCATAGTCTAGGACAGTCTCAAAAATTTTGCTGAAGACAGAAGGAACAGCGATTGGTCTGTATGTACATATCCACAAGTGTTTGATCCTTCCAACGACTTGGGTAGTAGGACCTAATGTTCTTACTAATGGTACTACAATACATAGATAGGTACAATTGCTCAGTGTCATAAAGCATTTTCGTGTACCTATCTAATGTAACGTTCTTGAGAATGCTCGACACTGTGTTCGACGTACCTACCTAATGGTCACGGGGCGAGTGAGCCGATGCGATGGAATTGATAGAAATAAATTAAGTACCTACTTACCCATTTCTAACCATTTAAAATAATTTTTAAAATATTTATCACGACTTATTTTTACATGTAAGTACCTCCATGTACACAAACACACGCAAACTTACGTACCTACCTACATAAAATATCCGGATTCATAAATAATAACATAGATAGTCTGTGTCTAGCGTACCTACCGTAATATAAATATCGTAACCATTCTGGAAACAACATATTCCTTAAAACGCTTTTTTAAACGAAGATTCGTCCTAAACTTGCATCGAACCTGTAACATTCACGGGGCTGGGCGGCCGGCGCGGCGGGAGTGACCAGCCCAACCACAATATCAATACGCCAGTCATGTATACTTTCAACAGGGAATACCTCAGTTTAGTTCTGCTCTGCAAGTACGAAAATCAGAGCACCTTGTACCCAAAGACACGTAAGCTCGCAAAGGTCAGTGGAGCTGATTAAACATTTACGTTTAATACGTGTAATTGGCTAGGTGAGAAAGAAAATTAGATTTGGGTTAGGTCGACGTCGAAGGTAGGTACGAGTAGGTAGTTAACTAAAGTAGGTAGGGAGGGGTACTAACTACTAACTAGATATTGGTATCATTAAAGATGTCGCCAAAATTAAATGAAACTTATTTGAAAGCACTACAAAACGAGTATCTATGATTCATATTGTTTTGGGAAATTCAAAAAGACGACCCTAAAAAATTACAATTTGGCAAATTATTTTTGGCGACACTATAAATGCAATGTCTTTCAGGCTGTTGTGTTTTTAGAAATTTACAGTTGTTGTCGTTGACTGTAGGTAAGTAGACTACTATTTATGATAATAGGTACTCGTTGGTATAGGTATTTTCAAATTCTGATTCATTTATTCGATTCAGACTAGCTGACCTGTCCGCGATTTCATAAGCGTGGACTATAAATATAGTAGTTGTTGGATGGATTCTTATAAAAAAGATGTAAAAAAGCTTTAAAGTCCTTTCAATCTTTACGAATTCGAGGCTTATTATAACTCAGATTTTGTCAATTTTCAACGATCTATTTCATGAAAATTTCTTATGCACTACTTCTGTTAGGTAGGTACGTATTTAATTTATAGGATTTAAGATATAAGAATAGACCTATTTAAAGCTTAAACTCAATACAAGCCAACATATTTAATTTAAAGAATAAACCTATTTTAAGCTTAAACTCAATGCAAGTCAACAGAACTTGTAGGTACCTATATGAAAAGCTATACACTACGCCTTTGAATCTGTACAAATTCGAGGTACATAACTCAGATTTTGACAATTTTCAACGATTGATTTCATGAAAATTTCAGGTGTTCTGCTTCTGTTTTGTATTTGATTTATAAGAACAGACCTTTTTTGAGCTAAAACTTAATGCACGATAACAGAACTCTTATAAAACAAGCTCTACAGTCCTTTCAATCTTTACAAATTCAAAGCGTTAACGCAGATTTTGACAATTTTCAAAGATCGAATTCATGAAATCTCAGGTGTGCTGCTTCTGATAGGTGTTTATGGTACAAGAACAGACATTTGTTTATATACAACAGAACTTTTATAATTATAGCATTGATCATCATAAGAACAGACCTTTGTTTAGCAGAACTTTAATAATATAGCACTATTACATGACTTTGAATTTTTGAATTTTTTTGCACAATCACTCATATTTTCTAATTTTTCAAAAAACGATTTTATGAAAGTTAAAGTTTATTCTTCTTTTTATGTACCTACCTATGAAAAACAAAAGCTCATTATTTTTTTCTCTAAAACTTTATGAATGATAATAGAACTCTGATCAAACTCGTTAAAATGCTTTTTTGATTTTTTTCTTTTTTGGACGAGAAATTACTTGTTTCTTTTTTTTCCAAGACCGTTTTTAATTAAAATTTAGATGTAGGTAAGAAACATTGTGTCAAGACTCCAACTCGAACAAAAATGTTGGTAGGTAGGTACGGACCTACTTGATGACATCTTCAAATTGACATTAATGTTGTTAAAACGACCGAATTATTTCTGAAATCAATCAGGAACTGTTTATTATTATGGAAAGAAAGGCATAAAGATACCTAATACTTTTTTCGATTTCTGATAAATGCTCTGCTACGCGAAGTTAGCAGAGCATAATTCAACTTAATTTTTTTTTCTGTAGGTTCCTACAATGTCAGAACTAGGTATTCCTGAAAAGTATCAGGAACTATAATAGAACTCACTTTTTCAAGTTCTTTATATCCCATGGAGGAGGATCCAGCTAGGTTGGGCAGCATTTAGGAAACTACGTCGAGTCTTCTCATCATCCATACCGCAATGCTTGAAAACGAAAGTTTTCAATCTGTGCGTCCTACCCGTCATGACCTACGGAGCTGAGACGTGGACACTCACGGTAGGCCTGGTCCACCAGTTTAAAGTCGTCCTGCGAGCTATGGAGAGAGCTATGCTCAGAGTTTCTCTGAAGGATAGGATTCTCAACGAATACATCCGACAGAGAACCAAGGTTATCGACATAGCTCAAAGGATTAGCAAGCTGAAGAGGCAGTGGGCTGGCCATATTCCGAGAAGAAACAACAACCGCTGGGGTAAACGTGTTCTTGAGTGAAGACCGCGACTCGGAAAACGTAGCGTAGGACGCCCTCCGACCAGGTGGGATGACGATTTGCGCCTATGTCCAGCAGTGGACTGGTATAGGCTGATGATGATGATGATATCCCATGGGAGCTGATTTTTGGGATTTATTTCGGGCTTAGGACTATTTATTATTTATATATTTTGATTATTTATTTTATTACCTAAAATTTAACTCTCAAACAATTTTGTTTACCTCTCAAACTCTCTCAAATGATTTTCAAACAATATGCATTATCGAAATTTTTAAAAGACAAAGGCAGGCGGCCAATTTCACAGAGTTTCAGACTGGTGGCAGCAAAGCGAGCCAAAACGTAGTAAAAAGTAGTATACTTATAAATCTGTGGCCAAAACATAAGAAGTTGAAGCTGAAAATGAATGGAGTGGATTCGTTTCGTTTCGTATGGTAAACAAACAAAAAAATTAAACAAAACAAAACAGCCTCAAACAGCTTTAGTTTCTTTCCTGCATAATTTTGTTAATTTTTATTTTTGGAAATGCCTAAATATTACGCGAATGTATTCATCACAGTCGGAACCACAAGGTTTGATAGACTTTGTAAATATGTTATGAAGCCACCAGTGCTCAGAGCTCTGAAGAAAATCGGCTGCAAAGAGGTTATATTTCAGATAGGAAACAGTGACGTCGACCCAGGTATTTACGAGAAGGAAGGCGTAAAATTTAATTTGTACAGGTTCAAAGATAATATCCAAGAGGATATGAAGAACTCTGACCTTGTTATAAGCCACGCTGGAGCTGGTAGTTGCTTGGAAGCATTGGAGTGGAAGAAGCCACTTTTGGTGGTAGTAAATGAAGACTTAATGGACAATCATCAGCTAGAACTTGCAGAAAGACTTCAGATAGACGGGCATTTGTACTACTGTACGTGTGATACTATGGAAAGTACCCTGAATGATGTTGATTTCAGTATGTTGCATCCATTCCCTGATGCGAATCCATCATTATTCATAAAATATTTAGACAGTGTTTTTAAAATAAAGGGGCCAGCTAACTGATGAGTACTAAGTGCATAAAAACTTAATTTTAGTAACAGCTAAGCTGGAATGGTGCTATGTGAAATGTAAATAAAATGTCTCACTGTATAATTTAATTTTATTTAAAAATACAGATCATTTAAACTCCAGAAATCATGTAGTTATATTACAAACAAATTATTTAAATGTTGTTTAACTTACTGAAGAAAATAGCACAACTAGGATAATTTAAATAAAGTGATTTCTAAATAAGAATAGAGCTGTAGTTTTTATTGCTTTGTATTTGATCAACTGTTTAATATTATTCATTTTATACTAACATTAACATGTTACATCTAACAATGGTGTCAATTTCAATGTCACCAAAACTTAGGATTCGGCAACTGCTGCTCGCAACTTCAATTCATAAATTATTATGTTCCGTAATACCAGAATTAATGACAAAACTTTTTTGTTTTTCGACATTGTGTTGTTATTCTGTAACTAGACAAGCTAAACTATGTATCTTATTTTAGCTAGCTTTCAACATAAATAAAATATGAAAAATTATATTCTGCATATTTTTGCTTCCATTTCATTATAGGTGTGAATTATTAAGAAAAAAAAAACAACCAGGGACCTAGATAAATACTATTAAAAAAACAAAATGATATGATGGAAGTATGCTCGAATTATAAATCATTTTAGTAGAACATTTGTATGGGCAAATCATCATCCCTTAACTATTATAAAGTTCATTGACATCACTAATAATGATGCTGTCTGTCTCACTTCACATTGCTATGAATTCGTATTCACATATTCATCTTATATGCCAAAATATGATGAATCTCATTGTTGTTTGCGCAAATACAACAAAACAGACTTTTGTCATAGAAGAGGAATCCTCCAATCCATTGCAATTTGAAGTGCCAGCATCAAGGAATGAAATTTTTTATTACATGTGATGTGATGATATGTCAGAAACTTTAAGAGACAGAACAAATTAACCTCTGTGTTTTAGCAAGAAGCACAGCACTACATTGATGAGATTGTACAGTTCTATTCTCATCTAAAACCATTGATAATTTAGACTAGCTTCTTAGCTTCAAAGAAACTCTTGAGATGCATCATCTGCCAATAACCGATGGCTAGCAGAACTCCGGTCTGTAGAAGACTCCACCACAAGACTCTTAGGTTTGTGCTCTCTGAAGTCTGTCTGAAGCGTTCCTCGCGATGCTGTAAAGATGACAATCTGCTTAAGTTTATGTACATATATTACCTAGCCTAAATGATGCAGTGTGATTTGTCCAATATTATTTATTTATTTATGGCAAAGATAGCCAACACGACTTGTATACAATCAGTCCAAAAGTGATACAAATGACAAATAAGAGTAGGTATAGATATGGACTGAATGACACAACCTGAATTAATAGCTAAATTAATTTGTCATAAGTAACTAAAATTGATTTGTACTGCAGCACATTTGGTTATTAAAGAAGTAATGGTTCTTTACCCTTTGATAACTCTGCTCTTTAGTGATCTGATGGACTTGGTCAAGAAGCTGACGGATTCGTAGTTGAAGCTCAGTCAGTTTGTCTTTCTGTGCAACATTAGCGTAGTCTATGGCATGCTCGCCTACTTGTATATCAAGGTGCACCTGGAAAAAACATTATTTGAGAAAAAGTTGGCAAAGAGCTTTCATTAATGTTCTACCATATAGTAGCTGATTTATTCTATAAACAAATGTCTTTGATATTTACACAAGTGCTTGGTACACATACAGTTATTGAAATTTGACAAACAATGAAGTTGAACTAAAGCTACTCACCCTGAGCTGCGAGCCAGCAAACCATGAAGTGCTGTTTGAGTACATGCAGATAACATGCTCCCCTGGTAAGTGAGATGTGAATGAGATCATTCCCTCTGAGGAGTATACTCTTGACAGCACTATCTGGTTGTTAGGGTCTCTGACGTCGACGTGCATGCCGATACCAGGGGTTGACGGCATGAAGCCACCGGATCTGGGGTCATAGAGCTCCACTTTGTAGTTTACTGTAACGAAATTAACGTTTTGTGAAGTGAGCTATCAGAAGTTTGACGAAGTTTTGACTGAATGTTGTGGGACACGTTTTTTATTGCAAGTTAATCAGTGGATTAGGAAATATATGAGATGCTGCAAGTGTGAGAAACTATGAGCAATCAAAATTAAATGGAGAAGGGAAAATATGGATTGAAATGATACACACTAATAACAGTTGTGTCGTCCGGCACTTCTTCTATGAAACATTTTCTTTCTCCTTCAGCTATGTGAAAATATAAAGCTGAAGCAGTATCCAACAGAAGCAATAACGCTATTATTGAAGAAAGCTTGAGAAAATCCATTTTTGCGGTTATCGGCAAAATCGAGACGAAAAAGCAAAGCAATCAAGATTTTTGACAACGTTTCATTTCACAACACGTCATCTGCGTAATGTCAAATCCAAATACTCAATTTTAGCTTAATGTCCTAAGTCTTCTTCATAACATTTTTATCGTTTTCCCTCTCTAACTTGGTACATGTTGTATCCTTTGCTTTTTCTTAATGCCAAAACAGTCGCATGGTGCACTGGAACAAAACTAAATTAAAAGAGACAGACACGAGATGACGTGACGTTTCATTTTCTTTCTCGAGTTCTCGACCGACTTGTTTTGGTGAATTTGCTTCCTTCTAGGAGTGAATTTCTTTCTGTGATTTCTCTTACTTTTTTACAGAAATGGGACTAAGTAGACGTGTAAAATGAAGTGACTAAAATTGATTAAATAGAATCAAGTCACGAAATTACTGTGTTAAGTACACCTTTGTTCACTCACAATAAAACAGTTTTAGGTTATTTCATGATCTCCCTCGATAGAGCCAAACAAGAACCATGGATCCGTTTATTATTGCTGCTATAATTAGCGCTATTGTAATCCTAGTACTATCAGTGGCCTTTCTACGAGTGTCTCAAGTAAAACCCCAGGGTAAGCATACAATAAAATCAACATAGAAGAGTTAGAGCTTGAGCTCTTTTCTAGAACAGCCAATAAACATCTGTTTTTCTGATCAGCTGGAAGACCCAGGGCTGTGGCGGCGCCTAGAGATGGAGGCCCCGGGAGAGTGCAAGTCGTGAGGAACCAGAGAGCAAGGATGAGAGCTAATGGTAAAAGATTTATGCTCCTAACTCCTAACCATAAAAAAGTTGATAAAACAGGCATTAGCTTGCAAAAAACCTATTCTATAACTGTCTAGATTATATAAGAACTGTATACGGGTGATTCTCACAGGCCTCAAAAATACGTGTCCGTCTCGAAAAAACATCACAAGCCCATTGTTTTTTTTTCAAATGGTAAATAAGACAAAAACAAAGGGAGAGCCCTATTTTAGTTTTTTAGTTTTCTTCTTCTAAATCAGTAAAAATAAATAAAAACCTTGAAAATTTTGACTTTCGTGGTGCGTCCGGACCGCATGTTCCAGTGGTTATAATTTTTTAACTTCTTTTCTATGAATTATAGCACTATTTCACACAGGTTCACAAATAACCAGATAGTTACTAGCTTAAATTGCACTATTACTATTCAAAAATAAACTGTAGTTGATAAGTTACAACTAAATAACTTCGCGTTCGCCGCTTGGCGGTGATTCCTCTGGCGCGCACTAAACTATTCATAAGAACTGTACTCGAGTAACTATGTTAATAGTTGTTAGACAGAGACAAGCTATTAGTCGCGTTCTGTCAGTGTTGAGGACAACACGTGTCAATGTCTTCGCATCGCTCTGCTATTACGGTAAGTAAACACTTTCCGTGGCTTGGTATACCGTTAGTATTGATTACCATGCATCATATAAATAAGTTTATACTAATCCTATTGTTTTAATTATATTAATAATAGATGCTTGTTCTGTTCTTTATTTTGACTACAGATGTCAATGTATCATAAACCATTCATTCAAGAAAATATCTATCATTTTGTACATTTTTTTGATTTTTGTGGTATTGATTTTCATGTTTTCCGTGGCCAAAAAGTACATGGTATGTCAATTTAAACCACTAAAATCAAATGTGCAAGTTGATTAAACACTTAGATTGTTATTTTTTTTTTTCAGTGATCCCGGGAATATAGTCTACTCACGAGAAGATCGCTTAGTTGCAAAAAAATTTACTGAAAGACGAAGGAGGGCCCGAATTAAGAATGATCCAGAGAAATACGCAGTGCAAAATCCTGGATCAAGCCATTCCAGTAAACCGCTATTGAATGCCATGAAGCCCAGTGCCATTCTCAAACTGTATCATCAGGTTTTGAGTTGCCAGAATGTGATAGCTTTTGGACACATATATCGACTGATTGCGAAAATATTGCTCCGACAGTAATGAATGAAGTCTGATAGGACTTCTTTCATCAGAAATAATGGAGATAGTGACGAAGATTTTAACATTTTTTGATTTAGTTAAGGAGACTGGAGAAGACTAAATTGTGAAATAAACAGCTGTGACTCTGCTATTTCAGTCGGCAAGTCAATTCAGCTGCATTTGTGAGTGTATCAATCGTATTATTTTGGTTATAGTTATTTTAATTGAGATCAAACAATTTAAAATTTAACAATATTATATTTCACTTATTATTAATTAGTTAGATTATCTATGAAATTTTTATGCTACAGAAACCTCTGTAGTTTAGCATCAGTAGATATTATCTAATGAATATGAGCGGGATAAGCCTATTTTAAAAGTAATTTAGTCATATTAATTCCATTTTCAGAACCTAGAAACATGACTTGTTAATTAGGATGATTGTATGATCTCAAAAATCTCAATTCTCAACCAATGTGATAATGATAAATGTGCAAGATATACATAGTAAATTTCTTGCCTACATAAGATCCATCGTCTTTGAAAAGTATTCTATAGAACATAACTAAGCTGTGTTCAAACATTCATTTTGTGTGAATTAGCCTATCTTAATCATGATAAGGATATTTAAGTAAGTTTATTAATAAAAAATGTGTTAGTAGATAATATATTAAGTATAATATTCAACAATTTATGTATTTTGATTTCAGTGTTATGATTGTTGCTTTCCGTGACACGATATTTTTAAAATCGAATATCTTCGTAACTATTAAACCAATAAAGTTCCCTCTTCTACCAATAAATTTCAAATTAAATCTACATTCAGAATATTGCATGACTATTTCAAATTTCAAGAAAAAAAAAGTGTGCCACGAAAATCAACCAAAAAATGAGATTCCGGAGAATCACCCATACTTCTCAAGATTCTTGTAGGTGTCTTGAATTACCTACTATAAGTGCTGCTAAAGACTTTAACAGTGGTAGTGATTCTGTTTTCACAAAACTTAAACTAAACTAGTGTAAAAATGTTGCTGTCCCCTTTTAATTGATCGAAAAAATGAGACGGTAACAGGTATTTTAGGATACCTAGTTTAGTTTAGGTTTTGTGCCAACCGAATTTGTACCAATACCTAGATAAGTTATTATTTAAAAACAACTATTTTAATTTAATTATTGTAAGGTTTGCCATCAAAATAAGTTTGTTTGTCTAATGTTTATTTCGGCATGTTTTTTGTATGAGTTGCATTCAAATATATTCTGTTCTATTCTAAAAGTCAGTGCAGAACTTCTATCATGGTTATTAAAGCAAAAAGCACAAAACCTCACAAAAAAACTAGTTAAATATAGATTCTTATTTCTCAGATTCCCGCCATCATGTTTGATTCAAATATTTATATTTTTTAATGAAAATCGTTGTTCATTCCATGGTAATCATTCAAAATACATGTTTCAGCTGCAAGACACCAAGATGACTTGGAACCAGATGTAATTGATGAAGCAGACGAAGAGAATGCTCAAGATGCACCGCAGAAAGTGGAGTTAGATGACAAGATGGGTGCTAAGGTAAACTTAAATAATATAGGTAATATATATGACGTTCAGAAGGGAAATTCTTTAAAAAAACAATATCAGAGTTACCTAATCACAATTTATTCTCAATTTTACAAAAGAAACAAAATCATAACCTCAAAATTAACAGAAATAAAATAAAACACCATTTACACAACTGATAATCAGCACTTTTACCTACTCACAATTCGCGTTGATAACAACCACTCTTGTCTGTCCGAAAGTCCGCAAGCAAATGAGGGTCGCTCGCTCGGCGCGCGCTATAAATTCACCTGGAAAGCCTTTGTCCTGGTTGTTTCCTAAATATATATATATTAGCCATAGAGGTATTGTTAGTAGGTGAAATGAAGATGATTAAATAAATAGTGCTAGACAGCACTCACTGTAGCCCCGAAGCTCCGCTTAGCTTGGGGCTACTTGCTACGGGCGTTTTATAGGAGCTAGATAACCAGTACATTACATAGATATGTTTTATAGTATACAAAGAAAACACCTGGAAGAAATATCTGCAGATCATGCAAATATTTTTTCTGAACTAGGAATTGAAATGGCAAACTCCTGCTTTGCAGCAGAGAAAAGACATACATGCAAGCTGTGCTGATTCTGATACATCCTGGTTTAGAGACACGTAATCTACTCACCTTGCCTTGTGATTAGTTGTGATCTCATGTACTACGTTGGATGCAAATTTTTGAATGATATTCTTATACACATTTTGCTCTATCCCATCTGTGATCACTTCAGCTTCGAGCTAATCCAGTTGGATAATTAACAGACTCCACTTTTTTCCACACTGATGGATTTAAATAAAAAGGTGAATACTCCTTGACCAAAAAGACTGATTTGCAATGATCTTCCCCAAATATAATAATAATATAATGCTGGACAATCCACACAGCATTATCTAGACTAGACCCAAGCTAAGCAGAGCTTGTGTAATGGGTACTAGATAACTGATGTATATCAGTTATCTACCTACCCCATAACACAAGCTCTGATATATAATACATAGACCAACAAAATGTAAACAAGTGTTTCCTTTGACTAGGACCTAACCCTTCTTCAACCGTTAAATCTAGATAGATATTGGAACTAAGTTCCTTAACGCGCGTTGTGAAAGGGGGCTGGACGGAAAAAATTCTCACGAAAAGTTGTAACGACACTTTTTGCTATAGTAAGCTATTGTATGTAAGCCGTGCGGCGTGAGCATGTTTCTCTGTCTGTCTCTCTCTCTGTCTCTTATAGAAAGGAACTTCGTTCCATCCGGGTGTCCCTTGACACCTCTCAACTTTTTTTTTATTATACATAGAAATCAACCACAACATCCTGAACAAATGCCTGCAGATCGTATAAACATTTGTCCCGAGGCGGGAATCGAACCCGCAACCTCCGTCGCAGGCAGACCTTCGCCCGTCGCACCACAGAGGTCGTCAATACTTTGTTTGATCTTTTGTGTGTGCGGAAAACATTATTCCACTAATTGTATAATTAATCATGTCTCTAAATTGTAACTAGTGCCTTGTTCTACCTATAATTTGTTTCTATTCTTTAGTTGTAGGTACCTAATTTCTTTGTTCATCTAGATGTCGATCTATAATAACTTATTAACTTTGCCTAGTATGTATGTACATTCTTGAAAAATTCTGCTAAATTCGCAAAAACACACAAACCTTTTTACAAAAGCGTGGGATATCTACCCAAGGACGGTTAGGGACCCAGATAGAATTGTTTTATCAAGAACGCCCAAAACTGCTCTCTACTAAAAAAGTTTCATGCCATGTGTGGTGTATTTTTAATAAGATACCTAAATAAATGCTCTAAGCTAAAAATACTAAAGAATTACTTATATACCTTACAAAGCTTTAGAATTTACTTTAAAAAAAAATATACCTATCGACAAATCATTTTATACTGTACCTATCCGAATTCCTCAACAGTAATAATAGAAATTGACATAAGTAATATAAATTCACACACATAGGTACTAAGATTAACTCATTTTTGTATAATATTGTTAAAATTTTATTTCCATTCGTTTTATAAATATTTTGCTCAAATGAAATGTATGTTGTAGTTTTCCTGTGTCTATTTTGCATGCTGAATAATTCGGTAAATTATGTGAAACTAATTTTAAGCCTAAGACTTTTATAAAACCATTTTTCATGCACTAAAGTTATTATTATGATCATGTTTCTCAATTTTCAGAAAAGAGCTAAGCTTGAAGCTAAGATGGAGAAAAAGAAGGCGCGGGAGGCAGAAGAGCAGATGCGTGAAATACGTAAGAAGAAGGAAGAGGAACAAGAAATAGAAAGGAAGAAAATTGAAGAGAAAGCAGAGGTTTGTTCCACAAGGTCTTCAAATTCAAAGTGAATCCTTCTAGTAAAGCTTGCTCCATTTCATCCACAACTACACTTCCTTAAGTGAAATGCTCGAACTTTAACGACAAAATATAAGAAAAATGCTGGACAATTCACATTTTCATTTCATTTCATTTTCATTTTCAAAATTTTTGGAAAACTTACAGCTAGGTTAAAAAAATAGTTATTTACTTACAAAATACATGCCGGTAAAAAACCAGCGCATGTTTGCTGAGGGCCAATTATATACATAGCATCATCTAGTACCAGAGGCTAGATTCTAGCCCCATACTGAGCTTGAGTTATGGGTACTAGATAACACGCAGAGCGCCATTTACTCCACCTTTAATTTAGAAACATTAAAATTATCAAATCCTGTAAAATACTGTTTACAAAGAGGTTTCGCAATATACTTTTTTTACCCTTACGTGTTTTCCAGGAAGAGGAACGTCAACGCGAAGAGGCCGAAAAGAAAGCGGAAGAGGAGAGAAAGAGGCGCGAACAGGAAGAATATGAGGCCATGAAAGCAGCGTTTTCAGTAGAAAGCGAGGGATTTGAAGAGAACGAAGAACAGGACCAAGAGAGTTTGCTGAGAGACTTCATTGAGTACATCAAGGTAGCCAACACTGTTATGGAGTTATCTAAATTGGTGTAATATAATAGATAAGTTACAATTTATCTCTAATAAGTATTAACATAAAAATGTAATGTCGACAAAAGTAAAGAAATTTGGCGTGACAAAAAATTATGCCTTTTTAACAGGTTAGGGAAAAAGTTTCTTCGCAATTTTTATAATAGTTTTTTTACATTTAACTAAAGTATGTATACGTAGGCATTTTGTTCGATAACTTTTTGCCATCTTGTAGGTAGAGACACGGTCCCATTGCTATAGAAATTTTGGGGCTTCTGATCAAAATACCGCGACAAGTGGTTTTGGCAGTTCTCTCGTGATGTTAACCTGACACTGCCTAAAGAATTCTGAAGAGACCGAAACAGGTGGAAATCTGAAGGTGCAAGGTCAGGACTATACGGCGGATGCATTAACTCCTCCCAGCCAAACTCTCTTAATTTTTGCTTAGTGGCTAAAGATGTGTGAGGTCTAGCGTTATCATTATAAAAAACCACACCCCTTCTGTTGATTAATTCCGGCCGCTTTCTCTCAACTTCTTGCTTTACTCTCATCAGTTATTCGCAGTAGAGTTCAGAATCGATATTCCTGTCTGGTGGTAACAGCTCATAATGAATAATGCCCTTCCAATCCCACCACAGACACAGCATCACCTTGTTGAGAGTTAACCCGGGTTTCGCCACAGTCTGTGAAGACTGACCGGCCTTAGACCACGACCTTTTTCGCACGTTCTTATCGTAAGTGATCCACTTTTCATCACCAGTTATCAGCTTCTTCAAAAATGGTTTGGTTTCATTACGTCGTAATAGAATCACAAATGAGTACACGGTTCATTATGTTTCTTTTAGTGAGCTCGTGAGGTACCCAAATATCGAGCTTTTTTTGTGTACCCAGTTTTTTTCAAATTCGCCAATACTGTTTTGTGGTCAATTCCCAGTTCTTCAGCTACGTCGTAACTACTGATATGCCGATCTTGCTCCACTTTTTTCAAAAATAGCATCCATTTTATCCGTAATAGGGCGACCAGAGCGACGACGTGCCTTTGACTTCAAAATTTCCGGATTGAAAACGCCTAAACCGAATTTGTGCTACTCTCACAGACACTGCACTAGGTCCATAAACATCGCAATTTTTTTCCGCGGCTTGCGTTGCATTTTTACCTTTTTTGTAGTAAAATTTTAAAATGCATCGAGTTTCTTCATTAGATTCACTGATACTACTATACTCTATTATACTGATACTCGTAGTATGTACGAAAAACAAATAAAAATCACATATTTTCGTAATTTGAATTATGTTCTTTAAAATTAAATTTTTTAATGATACCAAAACCAGCCAGATACAAATACCTAGTATAGCCTAAGAGATTTTATTACAAGTCCATACATAGGTGAAAAGACTTTTTCCGCAACCTAATATTTAGGCCGTTATGAATAGGACTGCAACATTTCTAGAACTGTCAAATTCGTTTAGTTTTGGCTAATGTCAGTATCTATATTTTCTAATAGCCTTAGCACGCGGCTTTGCTTACGTGTATTTGATAAATAGGTACTTGTAAATATTAGTTGTAATAGGTACTTAAATTAAATTTTGAATTAAGTCACTTATGAATGATTGATAAAGCTTTTACTTATTAATGTTATTGTCAACATAAAGCACTGTCTCCCTGCAGGGCAAAGGTCTCTATAGATATATCAGAATCGGATTACTAGTTCCGGCACTTACTTCTATTTAAAATTATGTTTACATCTAAATTTGCTTATTACAAGCCTTTATCTAGCTGTGTCCGCCTGTAAGAGGTAGGTACACTTACCATCACTAATTTATAACCCATTTTAAATACCTTGTAAGTTTTGGTGTACTCGCTGTAGGCTAATCTAATTGATAAAATAAATAATTTTATTGTTGTTGCTTCTAGGCGCAAAAAGTCGTCCTCCTTGAAGACTTAGCTGCCCACTTCAAATTGAAGACTCAAGCAGCTATTGACAGAATCACTGATCTGCAGTCATCTGGAGAACTCACGGGAGTCATCGACGACAGAGGGAAATTTATCTACATCTCACCAAAGGAGCTTGAAGATGTCGCTAAGTTCATAAGACAGAGGGGAAGAGTTTCTATAACAGAATTAGCAGAGAGTAGTAATGACCTGATCAATCTTAACCCTGTGTCTGTCTAGTTAGTCAGCTTGCAATTCCTAAAAGGATTTATTTTTCTATGTATGTAAATAAAATAACATGTAAATACAAACTTTTATTAAAATACGCAAATCAATCGTCGTTTTCTTCGACTTCATAACCAAACATATCGCGCCCGTTTTCCATTAGGGTAAAGCATGACTCCTTGATTCTCTCCAAAATCTCAAGCATTTTATTTTTAGTGAATACTTTGTAGAGGCTTCTGTCTTCAGCAGCAATCAGATCACTGAGTTGTACAGCTTCTTTGTGGTTATCTAGGTCTTCAGTACTCTGCAGTATCTTCAAAATGAGTATTGTGACTTCAGGAATACAAAGTCGTCTCAAGGTTTCTAGCTGTTTGAGTCTATCGTCTTTTTCATCTTCTGTAAACTTGGATGATGTTGTGCTGTCACTTTCATCTTGAAGCCATCCACCAGGGAACATCAACACATTGTAGAGCAGGTTCTTAGTGTGACGTGATTGGTGCAACACAGCATTGTTCCATCTTGCTTTCTGCTGCTCCACTTGAGCACATCTCTGCTCATGGTACACTTTATCAGAGAAGGAAGCATCGGCAGCCAAGGGCTCCACATCTTTAGGTTGGCCACTGATAAAATGTCTATGCCATGTAGCAAATCCTTCTAATGCTTCCAGATAAGCTTTCAAGCACAAATGTTCTCTCAACTCTGATGAACTAGTGTCAACATTTTTGAGATATTCTGGGAACATCTTATTGAAGCTGGAAATGCACGCCAATGCTGCATCAGTGTTGCTGATGAAGATGAATGTGCGTATCATAGCATTGCTTAACCAAAGTGCTACTTCCACTTGGTTTGATATCATGGAAAGCCATTCTAAGGATGAAATAACTTTATTAATCAAGTCTTTATCTTTCTCTACAGCTGTTGTTTGAGTTATTGTATAATCTAGGTTGCCATACCCTTGTTGGATGTCTGCTATGGCTTTCTTTATGGAAACTCTGGCTGCAGCAGGCACATCAACACCAGCATTCAGTCCAGCTTTCACCACTCCTTCTCTGTAGTCACTCTTATGAATGTTGTTCATCAGATCAGCATACAACACAATCTGCCTATCAACTGGTACAGTGGAAGTGTAGTATGCAATAAGCTCTGGGCACTCCACTGCACCATCTATTAGCTTCTCAATGAGTTGAGAAACATATTTCTCTAGAATTTTGTCTCCTATATCATGCTGAGGGTCTTTGCCCATCAACCTCATCACCAGTATAAGATGAGCTAAGAACCTGATGAATCTATCCTCTTCACTGTCCAACCACTCGAGGGAACCCTGCATTACAGCTCGGACATGCCCTAGCATCAAATTGCGTTGAAAACTTTGGTAATGGGATTCTCTTTTGCCATTCATCAATGCTTTGACAGCACTGAACACCTGTTGCAGTGACAGTTGTTCAATCTGCAGTTCTGTTTGCAGCAGTTCCAACACATCTGCTGGTGTTGTGTTGGCTTCAGCAGTAGCATGGTGCTCTCTCAAGAATCTATCAACCCTTGCTTCTATTTGTACTTTCAAATGTGCCCACAGAAGGTCTTCCCAACTACTTTGACAAGCCGGGATGGTGCTTGATAAGTGGCCACACAGTATACCAATTGTGGCTCTGTAGTGAATGTTTTCTGTGGTGTTGTTAGCAATTCCCAAAGCGCACCATTTCCAAAGATCTCTAGATGGGTTTCCCATGATTTCCAGTGCAGCATTTTCATCTTCCCTGGGCAAGTAGTGCAGAAGCCTCCAACCTTGCAACACAGCACCTCTCCAGGCCTGTCCTGCACTTATACATAGAGATACAGCTTCTTTAAATTTTCCACATCTCACCTCGGTAAATATTCTCTTGCAAAGATCATTGTCATCTTTCTGATCATCTGAATGTATTATTTTTTTCTGTCTACGAGGAGCATCCGGGTCCATACAAGTGATCATAGACTTGTTTTTGTCCTTGTTGAATAAACTGTTTCCTACCAACAACTGATGTAGTGTGTTGCTCCAATGAACATTGTTTCCAATAATGGGAGCTGATGTTCTAGTGGTCTCTTCTTGGTAGGCAGCTGTGGCCTCGAGCCAATCCACAAGGAGTTGGAGTAATCTCAGCTCCGCATCAGTCCGAAACAAAGCAGCCACCAGCGTTTGTTGAGACAGACAAGAGTCTGTCAACAAGTTATTCAAAGACTCTGGATGTTCATTTTGTGAATCAGAATATAGGCAATGTATAAGTTTCCAAGTGTTTGCCTCCTCTGCCAGCCAATAGTTCTGCACATTGTACCTGTTCCACGGTTCCACTAACTCTAGTGAGTCGCAGCATACCTGAGATAACCTCGCTAACGTATCTAACACTTCACTGGGCCGACTTGCTTGTATTATCTCGAAAAACGCTTCACTCAAACCTTCACCGGCGTTTCCTGAATTGGCAATTATTGAAGATTCATCCAAAACTTGCCGGAGACTTGTATCATTCAAGTTTTTGAAGATAGATGTTTCATTGAGAATCGGTGACAAGTTCAAGGTATCTTCTCGCTGTAACAAATGCCTTGTACGTTTATTTTTCAGTGGTGTATGTTGCGTTGAATGAAATTGAAGACTTGTATCATAATTCTTCGCCATTTTGGAACATTAAAATTTTCGCTAGCCAATCCAAAACACTTTATCGCCGCAAGCCGCATGTAATGTAAATTGTAATCATCACATAATCGCCACGGTCGGTAATCGCCCGCCAACTGAAATGAAACGAACTGACACTGACACATTGATAATCAAGATGTGTTCTAAAGTCAAAAACGAGTTTAGCTTAAGCTCTAGAAATAGCTATAGACAATTACATTAGAGAAAAAGAGACACAAAACCACTTCTGTGGTTTCACGTCACATCACACGCTGAATATGAATGTAAATCACGCTTAGGAACTATCGTTGAAGCAATTCTTTCTTGCCATTTTGCTGCTCTCTAATTTTAATTTCTTTAATTAAATTTCTTCTAATTTTATTGAAAGCAGTAAAAGCTATTATTTGTACTAGTTATTCTGTTGTTTTAAAGAAGAGGGACTTGTCCATCTGCCAAATTTCAAGTTAAATAATTTCTTGCCTGTTGGTTGGTTCCTGAACGTGCCCCTTACAAACTCACAACTTCACAAGAGCAAGTTGTATTACAAGCAAGCAAAGCAGGGTTTTTGAAATTACCTTGGTTTGGTTGGCCGACTCTCTCAATCTCTCATGGTAAGAAATTTAATAAAAATCAAAATAATCGAATAAAATTCCTTATCGTTGTTTTTAGGCACTTAAATAAAACATATATTACTGCCTATTTAAACTACACAACTCTTTTTGTCGGTATTTTTTGATTAGGTACCGTATGTTGAGAAAGTTTATTTTTTGTCCTACTCAGATAGGTATATATAGGTACCTAATGAAATTTCTCTGTGGGACAAGAAATAGTCCATTTGAAACATAATTTATCAACTTAAAAACTAATTTATGACGGTAAAAACAAGTTTACTGAGTATCTAGTAGATCAAGCGGACTGAGTGGATAGGTAAGCTTAGGTTTCCTCTTCCACAATATCTTATGATTTACCTGGACAGGATAGATAAGGCAATGAGCAAAAAATAACAAATACCTACAATATGCACCCAAAACATCATTAGGTACTTTTATGGTTGGGGCTGAAGCATAGAGGTAAGATAGTTAGTACCTACCTACAAGAGCTGAAGAAATAGGTAGGTACCTTTCTGCCATCCTGAAATAAATTGTAAACAAGTTGGTACCTACCAGGCTACCAGGTGGGTAGGTAACAATTTAATTCAGTTAATTTTTTTTTGCTATAAAACTTTAAGTTTAAAATTCATTTGACTTTCTATAAGAGCTCATTTTGAAGAATTTTATTCTCTTAGGTAAAAAACTTAAGTGAATCAATTCAACACCCTCAGCCTCACACACAAGTCTGACAAAATCAAAATATAAAAAAATTTAGGTGCAAATGCAAAATCTTAAAAATTAAACCTTGAAAGTCAAAATTTATGTGCAAATAATCTTTGTTCAGTTATGTACCTACTACCTTAGTGCCTGCCTCCTATTTTATTTATTGTCTATGTATGTACTATATATTAAAATCTTGGAATGCTTCCGACTGGTATTGATGTGGACCATTGAGCTACCAGTAGATTGTTTGAAAGAGTCTGCAGGTAGCTTAATTGTTTCAATGTGGTTTAAGCATAGAACTTTATTTTTATCTATTCTTAATGTTATTACATTGATAAAATTAAATATAACGCCCACATTTTTAAATAATTCCAGAAATAAATGAATAATAAAACTGCACTCACTTTCGGGTGATAAAAACACTGCCCTCTAGCACCGTTTTGTTCAATTCAATTTTTTTCCTTAAATGAAATTACAATTAGCAAAACCATCATGAATATTTTTTTAAGTTACATGCATATACCCTTTTTTAAATACTAGTTCTACGTTATATTGGAAAACTCAATTCATGGTACCTAAATATCCTGTTATAAATAAATGACTTTAATAGTTCCAAGTTGTTGCTATTCTCATTTGATTGTAATTGTCTTTGATAATAAAGATTTATCATACCAATTATATTGGCCCAGCAACAGCAGTTTTTTTTTATTGCATTAGTTTTTTATTCAGACAAATAAATTTTTATTTATAACCTTCCCGTGGCAGCCAGTGTGCCCCATTATTTAAATTTCCTGTTTTATCTTATTATTGGATAGATAGATAGATAATTCTTTATCTTCTTCTTTCCACACAAACACAGAAAACAGTTTAAAAATAAATGTTACGAGTAGAATAAGTACAAAGGCGGCCTTATCGCTATGAGCGATCTCTTCCAGGCAACTTTGGGATGGACTGGACATATAAAAACAATGAAGATGGTGGCACTCGAAAAATAAAATAAAAGTATTTTTATAAAAGAAAACATTAATACTTACACTAGGTACATACTTATAATACCTATATAACCTACAAACATTTTAATAAACTTACATGTACATAAAAATAAGATTGTCTAATTTTTACAACGGTAAATAATACTGATGAAGCAATTCTGTACAACAGACATCCCGAATTTTGTTCCATACCTAATGATCTTGTCACTTTGATAGAGAATGGTTAGAGTCTGCAAAACTAGCAATATTTAAAACCATGTACCCTCCAGTTATAGGAAATCTTGATTTGCAAATAAAAAGTTTGTCACACATTTGGTTATGTCGTCCATTCTTTAAAGAACGTATTTCCTATGTTTGTGGTGAGGTGTATAGATAATTTTACCACTAACACTGATTGGTACAATCAGTGTTAGTGGTAACCTAACCTAACTATAACAGGAAAATGAAGTACCTACTAATATTAGTACATTAATTTAAATTTGTGTATTATATAGAATTTGTATTAAGAATTTTATTCCAGTACCTATCTTCCTACTTAATAGCGACTATATCAATGACCCAGCAAGCAAAGGTCTGCCTGCGACGGAGGAGGAATCGCGTTCGATTCTTGCCTCGGGAAAAATGTTTGTACAATCTGCAGATATTTGTTCCGGGTGATCTGGGTGTTTTCTATGTATCATAATATTTCTATTCAATCATTTTACACAAAAGTAGCGGTCCGTCCGAGCTTCGCATATTCTAAAGCCTATGTTACTCAGTGTTATGTAGCTTTCTAATGGCATATTAAATAAAGAATTTTTGTAATTGGTCCAGTAGTTTTTAAGTTTATTTGTGTTATATAAAAATACAAATCTTTCTTAATAATATTAGTGTAGATTTAAAACTATGTCCTAAAATAAAACAAACTGAGTAAACCAACTAAGGTGTAAAAATATATCTATTTGTTTTTAATGTATTGTTGTAATCTATTTACCCATAGCACAAGCTCTTCTCAAGGCTTAGCATGTACTATGATATTTATAAAATTTCTATTAAAAAACATTGTAGCTGCTTCACCTACAAACAAAATATAGGTACTTAAAAAAAATTATATACCATACCTGCCTACGTCATGTATGTAAGTCTAAGTAGAGCTCGCTATTTTACTCTCTAATTGAGAAACTGACTTTCATAGAAACATCAACAATTTTGACAATCGCAGTAATCATTGGACTTCCAATTTCAAAACAAAAAACCATATATTTTTTTTCTTCCACACAAGTTAACACTGATTCTCAAAGATAAACTAAAATATTGAATTTTCATGCAAACTTTTATTCTGGAAAAATTATAGTTACCTGCTCAAAATGAGTCTAAAATCATTTCTTTAGAAAAATATGAACTTAACCTGATGAAGTATTTTAGTTAGGTACCTACTAAAGAAAGACTCAACCTCTCCTCACTAATCTAGAGCCAATGAGGTTTAGATTTTAAACATAAAAATTATCATTTCAATGTACATTACATGCAGACAATACAATAAATAGTTGTGCCAAGTGTGCTTAGCAGTGTTTGGACAATTTTTGGCTGCTTAGAGCAGCTATAACTACATAATTCAAGATAACTTTTTAAAATTTGACAGTTTGTCTGCATAATGACATGTTTATTTTATAATTATTGTGTCACTTCATATGTCAGTGTATAATATATTTCTCAGAATGTTGAACTTTCCACTGTTTACTCAATAGTATTCTGATAAATTTATATGAATATCAAATACCTAGCACTGGCTTTGCTACAACATTAAAGTATTTTTAGGTGCAGATGCTGTACAAGATGGAACTTTGGAGATTGAACTCATCAAAAATGCTGTATAAGAACTCACTACAAAATAAGGTATGAATATTTATGTCATTTGTATCTATAATTCATAGGTACTCTTCATTGTAATATGTTGCTAGGATTTGAGTAATGTTTTTTCCAAGCAAATTTTGTATCTCACTTTTTGAGTGGTGTGCAAGAATTTTTAACTCTACATACTTAGGTATAATATTAGTTTTATTCCCTCCTATAAGCAGGCACATTATTTACCTAGGTAGGTAGTAGGTAGGTACCCATATTTTTTTTCATAAAATAAATGTCATTGAAATAAAAATAGTAAAAATTATGAAGACAAGTCAATATTTTCTAAAATAATCAACAATCCTATTGTGTTGCAAATGCTCTAGATCAAAATATGCCTTTTGGAAATGTATAGTACGTAGGTACAAAAAGTATTTAGGTAGAGGTAACGTTACTTTTGTTACCAGAAAATACTTTGTAAAAATGTTTGCTTTTTGTAGCATGCATGCTATCTCCTAACATAATCATTTTATACCTACTTGGTAGGTGAGTGAGGTAGTGAGTAGGTACCTATTGAATAAGATCAAAATCCTAGTACTTATAGCTAACCTACCACTTGCGCAGGCAATAAAGGTATAATTTTACTTCTGTTAATTGTATTTACACCAATGTATAAGATCAATAGTTGTGACTAACACCTGTACCTACTTAACTTAATCATAAAGATCCTGTCTTAATGGTAACTCAAACAATACCTACCTAGGTAGGTACCTGTTTAATTATGTCTGCCTACCTATTATAAGGTAAGTAATGTAGGTACCTACTGTAAATAAACTTTCCACCATTATCTGGGGCTTTACTCTTGTCATAAATTAAAAATAGGCTCCTACACTACCTTATTTACTATCCTGAAAGTACCTAATTAAAGATTGGTGGATTATTTTAGTCAGTCTTAATTACAGGTAGACAAAATTATGGACCTAAAAAATTGGTAGAATGGTAATTTCGCTACAAAAATAACTGATCCGGAGAGAGTTCTTCTCACTTTTTATTAACGCGATTCTTATTCAATGTACTCTTTGGCAATAAAAACAAAAAATAACAAACTTGTTTTGGAGCTTGCATTTGCAATTGCATTGATTTGATGAATTTGAGGTGGGGACTGGGGTGGTGGGCAGGGCGGAGCACTCACTTCTCCTATAGCTGTGCTTGTCATTGTCAAAGTCAAGTGATAAAACGTCAACGCCTTTTCTTTTGTCAACTGAACGTATTGCAGATTTTAGTAATTTTGCGTAGAACGAAACGAACATTTACGTTCCATTCATTCAAGAATCAGTCCTTCACACGTTTTTATCTTATTATTTTTAAAAAGAAGCCTTTTTCATTATGGTGATCTGTATGTATAATTTCTTTTATTCTCACTTAATTATATATTATTATTTGATTGGCCGTCAGGCCCCGTCGCGCCGCCGCCCCGGGCGCGGCGGCCGCCTGGTTTCATTTCAAAGTTTGAATCACAAGCAAAATAATACGAAGTTAGCGGAAGGGAACGTATGAAAATAGGATAACTCCTTTATTTGTCGAATTATGAAAAGGGTAAATCTGGTCAGCATAAAGGAGTAAAAATAAATTTAAAATAAATACTTAAAAATAAAGGTTATGTTTTTTAATTAAATATTAACGTTTTTCTTTAAATTTAACTGCGACATTAAACACGGTTCCCAGTAGTACAATAAAACTCTTAGATTAGATTCAAGATTTATTTGTAATAAATTGCCATAGAATTGGGTTTTTAACATTTTGCTGCGAAATTGCATCATAATTCTAAAACTTTTTTGACTTTACCGCGCAAGTATTTGTCAAGGACGTATAATGTCATCTCTTTCGAGTACAGAGGATTCTCGTCTACGGCTGTCTCACTTGTTCGTTTCGTTCTATGTGTGTGACGCGCCGCGCCGCGCGCCGCCGTGTGCGGCAAAATTGTTTCGTCACTAGATGCGTGCGATGCTAGTGCCCATACAATAGTGTTTTTGGCCTAATTCCGCCATTATTACTCAAAAATCTTTCTATCCATACAAATTCCGTTAAAGTGCGTTGTTACTTTTCGCTGTGCAATAAGCAAATCCAGTGTAAAACGCCATTTTCTCCAAATAAATTGTTATAAAGTGTATCATTTCCTGTTTCGTATCGTGCATAAAACAAGCTTGCGATCGCTAGCGTACTCTTTTTGTTATCACGTGGGTCAAATTTCGAATTTTGTAGCTCTCTTTATTCAGTTCTATTGTTTACGCATAGCAAAACGGTGTCCTATATGACTATCGCATCGAAATAAACAAAAACCGGCTCGTAACCCTCGTGAACGTTGTTTTTCAGGAGCGCGCCGAATCGGTTGTGAATTTTGGCCGTTCTCAGATCGCGATGGAACCGGCGGGGGATTGAACTGCAGGAGTTCTAATGCAGTGAAGTGTATAGTGATGTGCAGTGGTGTATCAGTGCAGTGAATTTAAGCGATCGGAGTGTTATATAAGGGTCGGGATGCCCGGGAGCGGGTGTCTTCGGTGAGAGGCGCGCGGGGGCGGGCAGGTCGGGCTCGAGGCCGCGATCATGGCCCCGGCGCTGCCGCTCGCGCCCCGAGACCCGCCCGACCAGAGCCAGGAGGCGCTCGATCAGTCCCACCGCAGGCAAGTGCTCGCGTCCGTCGATAACCTCTCGGAGGATGATGTTATGGGCCTGCAGAGCCACCCCAACACCATGAAAGATCCCTCACCCCTCGGGGACCAGATGTTGGTTGACCTCGCGGGCAATGACTTGCTTTCCGTCATTCGTCAAACATTTGAAACCAACAATGATCCCCTATCGGCAGGTGATACTGATATGTTTCCGCTTGACCTCCCAGAGGCTGTAGATTCTGAAAGTGAACCACCTGAACAGAAGGTTTTGGTCAATCAAGCCCGAATCGAGAGAAAATGTGCCTTTATGCTGAGAAGGTTGCGAATACTGCAAGCGAGATCAGTTGGAAAGAGAGTATCTGAGGAGGTGGCTCAGACATTTGAAAAGGCCACTCGTGGTGCCCGGAAAGATGGAGGTGGTAGACCTATGGGCCTCAAAGCTCTATTGAAGAGAGTAGAGACCACTGCAACATTACAAGCTAGTGCTGCCTCTCGCAGTGTCGTTGGGCCACGGTATTACAATGCCGGGACATCAAGAGGTGATGCATCAAAGTCAGCTTCTATGGGGATATCATCAGGGACTTTGAGTGGGCTGCAAGATACAGCAGGAGCATTGAAGGCTCACATGTCGGTCATTAAGCGTGAGCTCGACTCAGATGCCACTGAGTCTTCATCAGGAGCTGAAAGCGATGATGAAGCTGTGGTGTACAACAACCCTCATCAACAGCCTATGCCTATGTGAGTTTTCTTTTTATCATCATACTGTTAAATTATGCATGTTTAATAAGATAAAAAAGATAAGGGTACCCAAAGGGCCAAAGGCCTACAAAAATGGGTTCAATGATCTCTTAAAATAGTAAATCTCTAATCATGATAAAAATGTAAACACTACTATCAGTTGTTGCACAATGATTACAGATTAGCTTTGCAGAGCTTTTTTCTGTTGTTACCTTTGTTGCATCAGCCATTTCACAATACTTATAAAAATAGATATTCTTTTATTAGATTTGAGAGTACTGTTTTGTCAAAGACTAGGATATTACATTCACTGCCAGCCTTGGCCGGTTGTGTGAACCTCAGGGACGCACATTTCAAATAATTTATGAGCAGTGCTCATAAATAATTTCAATAAAGAGCCTTGATTGCAGTGGAAATGAAGGTAGTTTAACAAAATACTAAAGTAAAATGAAAGAAATATTTTACTAATCTAACAATAATTCTATTTTCTTTCTATTCAAATATTATTTCATATTCAAAATTAACATTGATTTTTAAGCATAGGGAATTTACTGATTCTGAGTTAGAAAACTCTGTCTACACACTTATTTTCTTTTTGGTAGTTCGACTGACAATCAAATAGTCAAGTCCTATTGCTATACAGATTTTATTTTTTGTGACAATGTTTTTGTTACTTTATTTATACCTAGGTATATTATAGTTTATAACATTTTGTTATTTTATTATATTAGCCACTTGCTTCTGTCGGTGGCATTATTTGCATTTTTCCGGGATAAGAAGCAATGTCTTATAGCTCAAGTAAAGGAAAAAATCCGAAAACCGTATTTTTTTGTTTATTCTTAGAAAAAATAATTTTTGATTCTCGCCATGGACCAAAAACCTACAGGGTACTTTCCGTTGACCTAGAACCATGAAATTTGGCAAGAAGCAATGTCTTATTATAGCACAAGTAAAGGGAAAAGTCTGAAAACCGTAAATTTATGGTTTATTCATAGAAAATTGTACATTGTTACCCTAGGGTTGGAAGTAACTCATTTAACTCATTTTTTACTCCCGAGACGCCAATAGTTCGAAGGACTAAATAATTTAGTTTATAATCTTTATCAAATCAGAAAATCATTGTGCACTATTCGTCTGGGTTGATTTCTTTGCTGAAGAGTAGAAGTTTGTATAGAACCCTTGATGCGCGAGTCTAACTCGCACTTGACGTTTTATTTAAAAGCCACGTCTATAAGCTTTTCTCACGAGTGGTCACGAATTGTCTCGACGAGTTCCAACCACCGGAACAGGCCGGGTTTCGCGGAGGATATGGCACCATAGACTATGTGGTCTATGGTGCCATATCCACACAGTGAGGCAGATTATACAGAAGTCCGAAGAGTATAATCAGCCCCTGTGTCTGGCCTTTGTGGACTATGAAAAGGCTTTTGACTCTGTCGAAACCTGGGCTGTTCTGGAATCCTTACAGCGTTGCCAAGTAGACTATCATTATATCGAGGTGTTGAGATGTCTTTATGATGCCGCCACCATGAGTGTCCAAGTACAGGGCCAGCAGTCTAAACCTATCCAACTGCGCAGAGGAGTGAGACAGGGGGATGTTATATCCCGAAACTGTTCACAAGCGCGTTGAAAGATGTGTTTAAGACGCTGGACTGGAAAGGTAAGGGTATCAAATCAACATAAACGGCGATTACATCTCACACCTGCGATTCGCTGATGACATAGTCTTGATGGCGGAGTCGCTGGAGGAGCTTAACCGGATGCTGGACGTCCTAGCTTCAGCCTCCCGACGCATCGGTCTTGGCATGAACTTGGATCACCAAAAACCAAAAAAAAACCAAGGTCATGATCAATGGCCACATTGATCCGGGACCGGTCGTCGTACATGGCCATCTTCTCGAAATTGTTTCCGAATCTGCCCATTTACCTTGGACAGATTCTGCAGTTGGGTAAAAACAATTTCGAGAAGGAGGCCAAGAGGAGGATCCAGCTAGGTTGGGCCGCGTTTGGCAAACTACGTCAAGTCTTCTCGTCATCCATACCGCAATGCTTGAAAACGAAAGTTTTCAATCAGTGCGTCCTACCCGTCATGACCTACGGAGCTGAGACGTAGACACTCACGGTAGGGCTGATCCACCAGTTTAAAGTCGCCCAGCGAGCTATGGAGAGAGCTATGCTCGGAGTTTCTCTGAAGGATAGGATTCGCAACGAATATATCCGACAGAGAACCAAGGTTACCGACATAGCTCAAAGGTTTAGCAAGCTGAAGTGGCAGTGGGCTGCCCATATTTCAAGAAGAACCGACAACCGCTGGGGTAAACGTGTTCTTGAGTGGAGACCGCGACTCGGAAAACGTAGTGTAGAACGCCCTCCAACCAGGTGGGATGACGATTTGCGAAATACTGCTGGCAGATGCTGGATGCGGCAAGCTGAAGACAGGGCGATATGGCGCTCATTAGGGGAGGCCTATGTCCAGCAGTGGACTGGTATAGGCTGATGATGATGATGATGAGCGTGACTTCTTATGAAGTAATGTGACACAGCAAATGCTATGCAAGTAATTACCGATTAACAGAAAATCACTGCAGAAAACATTACCTAATCTGTGATGGAAAGAAGGTGGACATTGTTGAGGCCATCACCACCTCTGCACTTTTACGGGCTGATGATGATGATTACCTGGTGATCCTCCTGTGGGTTGGCTTAGCTCCTTAGATGTCCATTTTGCTTGTTAACATAGCTTATCAACCTTAACTGCGCCTTGTCGCTAAAGATGATTTTTCTGTGGCTTTACAATAACGAACACTCATTTTTAGAGTTTCGAGATCGGTTTCGAAAATCTTATGATCTCACTCTGTCCGTCCCCGCTCTTTCTTGAATATCTCGGTAACTACTGGAGCTATTAACTTTAAATTTGAAATAATGATACATTTCGTGCGCCATTACTGATTTAAATAAAAAAAATGTAAATAAATGAAAATAGGAACTGAACATTTTCAGTACAAATTGTGTTGTTGAAATTTTCAAAGAGATCTAGGGAGCAATTATGGTATCAAAAGAAAGGTATTGGTTTGTTTGTACATTACAAAACAGTTTTTGAAATTTCTGTAGGATTCATACTTTTACTCCACTCTGTAAAAATGGTCATTTGAAAATGGTCAGAAAGGGTGGGATTTTTTTTTAAAGGCTGGCTACCTTCCAGAGTGGGGTCTGAAATGAAAGTCATTGTTTTGTAAATTTTAAAACAGTTTACGAAATTTCTGTAGGTTTCATACGTTTCGAAAAATTTCCATTCGAAAAAGTCGAAAAATTTACTGTCCAAATAATTGGCAAATGTTCGAAACCCTCTGCGCGTGAGTTACACTCGCACTTGACGGATCTTGTTATAATAAACTTTTATCATTTGAACGTGCTAGCTCGCTGTTCAATCTTACCATCTCCAGAGGCTGATTAATAAGTAAACAACACACAATCGCTATAGCCTGTCAGCTGCTTCGTCCCACACCGAGACGCGACGAAACCCTCAGCGCACTTTGATTCAAAATATATCTTTATTTATTACGCAAAAAGATACAAATTAGCGCACGCGCCGCGTCCGCCGCTATGCGGAGTTTTCATATTATGTCAATATAAATTTCACCTTTTTGCGTAGTAAACAAAGTAATGTTATGAACCAGAGTGTGCGCAGCGTCGAGTCGCGACTCTATGTGTGCTGACCCTAAAGTAGGTACCTACGATTAGATTTCCCTCGTCAAATATTCAAAGCAACACCTGTTATTTTCAGAGAGAAACGCGCGCTTTGGAACTGGCAACGTGAACGAGCCTCCATCGTGTCCCGTGGCTGCTGGCTCAAGGCTCAGGTCCAAGAGCTAGATTACAAGATCCGTCAGCATGATGATCTGCATAAGAGTGTAAGTAATTATTTCTTAGACTTTTTCTTTTGTGCAGGTGGTAGGCTCTGTTCCCGCCAAAGGACAAATTTTTGTACGTTGTTGATGTAGGTAGGTAGTATAATAAAAATATCAGTCTATAGATATATCATTAGTACCTATATAATACAATCAATGCTTAATGATGTCTGCATGCTGTGAAAATTGTAAAGCATATTTTTCACTTGTTGTTGCTCTGGGTGAATTGACAGAAGGACAACAAAGTGATCCTATAAGGGTTCCTTTGTTCCTTGAGGTACGGAACTCAAAAAAAAACAACCCTCAGTTAAAAGTTATGATGTTATTTTATAAAGATATACAGAATCAGATTTTTTCTTAGTCCATAATTCTAGTAATTTTAAAATTAATTGATTATTTTATTACACATTTGCTGTCCATAAGAGGGCATAGTGCCCGTCATTTTATCTTGCACATGAATTGCATTATGAAGACTCACATGTTATGAGCGAGATGGTTTTCTCCACCTTCCTTCGGTGACAGACTCCTTTTTTGCTGTGGTTTTCTAATAATCGGTATCTACTAATAACTTCTCCCATAAATCGTGAATCAAACATCATAGCGTTTGCTGTGTCATTTGGAATTAAACGTGGCATTCTACCATTCTACTATAAGATTTTTAGGGTCTAACTAAGGTAAGAGCTAAGCTAACACGCTGAACGATCCTTCAATTTCCTTTATTTATTTATGCAAGATTGACTTACAGAATAGCATACATTCCAAAACGTCAAACATTATTATTATCTTTATCTTTCAGAAAACACCACTTAAACGTGTAGTATCTTAGTACCAACCAGATTCGGTTTGTCGTCATCGATCCCTGACCTATAATAAGTAAGACTGACGTGGCATTTCCTCAAGAATACCTACGTAATACCCATTTGAAATGCATCGATAAGGGTTAGAGTTGAACATCCCACTCAGCGTCGATATTAAAACGCTATCGATCGTTGTAGGCCGAAAACAACCCTTGAAGGGAAAGCGAAACCTATTCTTAGGGTTGTCATGTCAGCCCTTCCAATTAGCCAGTTTTTAAGGGTTCCGTCCACAAAGGGTAAAACGGGACCCCATTACTAAGACAGCTGTCCATCCGTCTGACACCAGGCTGTATCACATGAACCGTGTGAGTCAGATAGTTGAAATTTTCACAGATGCATTTCTGTTCCCGCTTTAACAACAAATACTAAAAAACAGATCATTAATATTTAAGGGGGATCCCATACAACACACGTGATTATTTTGCTCGTTTTTGTTCAATTTTGATTACGGCAACAGGTGGACGCTTGAAATATTCACAGAATTATTTAGTTAATATTACTTTAATTATTTATTTTATATAAAATAAATAATGAAATTGAAATAAAAGAAATATTTAAGGGGGTCCCATACATCAAACGTGATTTTTTGCTGTTTTTATAGATAATGGTACGGAACCCTTCGTGCTCGAATCCGACTCGCACTTGCCGGTTTTTATTTTATTTCATATTCTTTGCCACAATGAGCTTGCAGCCCCGTAGGTAGCTAGTACTTACATAACTCAGCGTAGTAGGCGAGAACATCGATGTCATCATCATCAATCATCCATCATCAACCAGTGTACGTCCACTGCTGAACATAGGCCTCCCTTGAACGACGCCAAGAATACTGGTCCACTCGCCACCCGAGCCACCTTCATCATCACGACATTGCAGCATTCACAGGGAGAGCCCTGCGACCGCTGCAATGTCGTCGGTCTATCGGGAGAGAGGTCTTCCAACATTGCACTCGAGAACCCTTACTCCCCAACGGTTATCGGTTTTAGTTAACGTTCTGCTCACCGCCACGCCCCGTGCCGTTGCGTCGTCAGCCTGATTCTAAAAGCTATGTCGTTTACCTAAGTCTTCTGCGGATTTACGTGTTCCGGATGCTATCGCGTAGAGAAATTCCAAGCATAGCTCTCCATAGCTCTCTGTGCGACTTTTGAGCTTATGTACGTCGAGCGTCGAGGTAAGACGTGGTCCTAAAGGTAAAAAGACCTTTACGACCCCGTCTCGGATCCGTAAGTCAACGTCGTTGTATCATGAATTAATGAGTAGTAGTAGTAATTAACCTATTGTTTACCTTATTATAGTTTATGTCCAAGAACACTTGCCTGATGTACTTCAAGGTTGATTTCAACGACTTCTCATCGGCCTAGCTAGGCACGCCCACACCCACAAATTTGTCTATCTAATGTTTTTTTTTTATTAAAACTTAATAATCGTATTATCACGGTAAACAATTTCGTTATGCAGTAAGACAGAAAAATCGTAGGTAGGTACAACATACATACATAACTAGAACCATTAATGACTCACTCACTGCTAATACGTCAGGTAGGTAGGTAATAGATTAAATTGCAGGGAAGCTATGTTACCTACCTAACATTGTATTGCGTGTCTTTTTTCTAGGTATTATCGTTGTAAAATCAACCAAACAATGCACCTGCACCGCTACGTTTGCTACCTAGGCTTGTTTGTAGGTACATTGGTCGTCAGATGTAACACCAACACAACTTTTATCAGCGGCGACTTTTTCCTACATGCTTTTATCATTACGCGAGTTAGTTTACAAAATAAAACTAAAGATAACATTACCGTGATAAAAGCCAACTTTATATTAAGGTATTACACCCATTTTTGAAACGTGTCTCACTCTCAATTATGTTTTATAGTGCTAATAAACCACAAAAAAACATTTTATTCAATCTTTAAGTGCCCTAAAGATGCATTTAAAATGTACTTTTTCAAGTTGCGCGCGTATCTTGACGGGAAGGACGCAGTGGACGCCATTTTGCTCTGTGTTCATGACGACGTCAGTTGGATGTGAGACCTGAAAAAATGCGCTGATGTTGCTAATGACAGTTATTGATTTTTAGTTTGCCTACACAGCCGTGTGACTTAACAACATTGCGCGTAGGTAGGTACATTCATGGTGTTTAAAAACAAATAGAAAAACTGAAAACTAAAAGTTTTTTACAATTTATTTATTTATACTTTTTAATGAAACTAATTTTCCGACTGCACTCTATACATATACTAGAATATATTTTTAGATTTATTCTATATTTAGAAAATACATTAATAATACTGGATAATTCACATTATAATTACACTTTATTAAACTATAGGTAGGTACTGTTCTGTCTGGCAATTTCAAATCAAGTCGCAACATGTCATAAACTGTGTAGAATACCCACTACCTATGCGCAGAGAACTCAAGGTCACGAATCGCTACGTTACCCGACGCTCTTTACTATAACATTTCACCCCTCGAAATATCGACTCAATCAAAACAGGTCGCATTAATCTCTATACTTATTCATATAGAGTTCATTATACTGCATTATAAAAACACCACGAGGTACTCTACCCTTATCATTATCACCTGCGTAACTCATTTGCTGGACCTAACACTATGACCTTACTCTGTTTAAGGCCCAGATATATGTGAGTGAATTGAGCGAATTTGAGTTACAATAAAAAAAAATCTCCATCATTTTTATCGAAAAAACTTTGTAAAAAAAAACAATAATGTATGGGATACAAGGCAGAACCCCTTCGGCTCAAAAATAATAAAAAAAAATATATCAGAAATAATTGAGAAAAGTACCATCTATTTTCTTAGTTTTTAATAATTTTCTCCTAAACTATCAATTACAAAATTTTTTAAATGTCATCAAGTCATCACCATATTACCTACCTAGTATGGTGATGACAATAAAAAAGAAGAATACCCAGGGCACCTACGGCTTATTTTTGCAAAAAAAAAAAGTGTCTTAATAAAAAGATAATCAGCAAAAACTTGATTTTTGAGCTTACGTCGCGTCGCTCTGCTCTATCCCGCTCCACGCGAAATACTGTGCCTTTAATTATTCATAAAATGGCGTCATATACCCTGCCTCTTAAAATCGTTCAGCAAGCTCCTCTCGAAATTGGATGATGATATATTGTAATATAGGTTGCATCTATTGGGATAAGGCAATTATTGCGCCTGCCCCGCGCCCCGCCCGCGTCCCGCCCGCGCCCAGCCCATCCCACGCTACTAGGTACACCCTGTATTGATCCAGACCAGGCGGACTACGTCATTCCATCTCACCTTGTCGCTTACACTTGCAGTATCAATTTGCCTCTGAATATTATGTTTTCTATCACTGGTTCCTGCCCTCGGATTCGCACGCGTTGTTTCTATGGTATCGGTTACAAGTTATTTCTATCCATCGGGAACTGATTGATGGAATTAAAAGTGGCCTTACATTTTATTTCAGAATTAAACTTCAAAATTTCAGACCGATCCGTTCAGTAGTTTTGGCGTGAACAGGTAACAATTAACAAATATCAAAATTTTCGCATTTATGATTTACTAGCGACCCGCCCCGGCTTCGCACGGGTATATTATGAATGTGTTATGATATGTTAGTATACATATAAATCTTCCTCTTAAAACACTATATATTAAAAAAAACCGCATCAAAATCCGTTACGTAGTTTTAAAGATCTAAGCATACATACTATACATAGGGACAGACCGACAGCGACAATCGACTTTGTTTTATACTATGTAGTGAAGTGTCATATCAAGGATAGATACCTACCTACCCCTTATGCTTGGATATCTTTTATGTCCGTAGAAACGTTAACAAACATGTTCCACCATATTAACTGATCGCCTCTTTCGTTTTAAGACTGGGTAAAAGCAATTTTAAGTAGACAACAAAAACATAGCTTCGATGTCGAAAAGTGTTTCATTCCACAGTAAAACAATGAGTGACTCAGTCGAAGTACTTTAGTAGGGTACATAGGTACCTAATCTTTTTTGTTATCAATGTCAGAGTATCCAGCTTGTTAATCTATACTAATATTATAACGGGGAACGATTTGTTTGTTTGAATAGGCTCTGGAACTACTGGACCGATTTGATAAATTATTTCACCATTAAAATTCTACATTATCCCTGATAAACATAGGCGATAGAATATGACCCGTGCGAAGCCGGGACGGACCGCTAGTTTGTGTTCAAACCGCAAATACTAAATTAATCCCTTCACGTTTTAAGCTTTACAAGGTGGAGCGCAAAACACATCCCCGACGTCTCTGTTATAGTTTTAAAGAGAAATCAGATAGGGCTTGCAATGCATTCTTTGTCCTTGTCCAGCCAGTCGCATATCGTACAAAAGTTGCAAAGCTCTGCAAATAGCTATGTAACGGTATGTTTGTCCATCTGCCGTATTCACTCTGTATTTAGCCAATTTTGTCGTTGCTGGGTATTTTATTGATCTCCCTTTACGTAAGCATTTGATTGCGAAAATGTTTTTGATGCGGGTAAAATAAGGTTTGGTCGATGTTTTTGTAGAGTGTTGTGGCGAAATTCGGAATTTACAAGGATTCTTTCGAGTTGAAAATTTTCGATGCAGACAAAACACTTGAAATTATTCTCGACTTTTACAGTCTTCTTAACTTTTATCGAATTCACAAGATTTTTGAGTTTGTTTAGAGTACGTTTTCCTTTGATGATTCCATAGCGTTTTTTCACGTTATTTGTTATTTTATTTCGCGGTTTCATAAGTAATGCGATTGTTTTTCTTTCATCACATATGAAATAGGTAACTTGTCGAGTCCTTGCAGGTCCAAATCTTATACTTGGTTCAATAATCCATGAAATTTGTAATCATTGATACGAATAAAAACATGCGTTTTTTATGGTGCAGGAAGACCTTTCACACAATGGTTCGACGACATTGTAGCGGTCGCGGGGAGTCCATGGATGTCGGCGGCTTAGGATCTCCATGTATGGAGTCGATAGGTTATTTGTACAGCACCGGACTTTTGGGCTGTTATGATCACGATTCACGATGGTGTCGGATGTTTTTTTTTATTTTTAGCCGACAGAAAACAAGTGTTCTATGTTCGGCTTTATGTAATTTTTCTATGAGACGATTGATTATGAGTTTTTGCTTGTCAAACTAAGACCAGATCTCAGTACCTACTTATGGAATTCCCTTGGTTAAAAGCTCAAATTACATACAATTCTAATTATTACATACAATTCTATTTTTTTTCTTTGGCTCCTTCAACAAAAACAGGAATTAGAAAAAATTACGTTAAAAATCATGAAATTGCTCTGTTTTACACATAATTTGGTCGAGATCTTAGGAACCCTACGGTCTATTGAAATGACTTATGTTTTGATTTGTAGGTTATTATATTACTTGTTACTTCAGATAGTTTTTATATAAGTTGTGCAGTTTTCTTGATTTGGAAAATTCTTTCGCTATTGTTTGGAGAATGGTCCCGAGGTGGTCATTTAAAATGTTTATTCCTGAGAGATAAGTATTTATCTCAAAAAACTTAAGAAAAACCGGTGTTACTAACAGCAGTAGGTACTAAGGAAATTGATTTAGTTTTTTCAAAAGCATCGCTCAAATTGTATTATGTACTCATTTCGCAAAATTGGCACTTTTTGTGCCAATTTTGCGAAATACCTTACAAAAACTTATTTGACAGACTTAACATATCCTCAACAGCCTATAATGACCCAGTTCTGGACGCAGGCCTCCCCCTGATAATCGTCTTTTGTACTTTTATCTCATGGGCGATAATGGTCATAATCCCCACCCACGCTGGGCATGCGTTTTGGGGATTGCAGTTCGTTTGTAAATCTATTCTGCGCCTTAGTCGCCTCTTACGACACCCACTTAAAATATAATGCTGGACAATCCACACCGCATCGTCTAGCCCCAAACTAAGCAGAGCTTGTGTTATGGGTACAGTTATGTAGCTAAAATACTTAATATTATATTAAAATACATAAAAAACTTAGATCTATTTTTATACTTTTATTGTGCCTGCATAGAAAGCACCTAGAACAAATATCTGCACATCGTACAAATATTTGTCAAAATGGTGCCATCCTTTTTATTTCGATCGATGAACGAATTATTGCGTCTCTTGCATAATTAGGGCAAGTAAGACGCCATAATTTTGAATGACTTCGAAATCTTTGTTTTGTTGTCGATTCTGAGGGCTACTTGAAAAATGAAAATCTTAAATCATATTATTATACACAAAATATAAATGAAGAAACGATGAGAAGATTATGAACGTCTTAGATACAAAATTATCCCAACTCACCTTATGCAGGCGTTTAACAAAAAAACCTGCGCTGGTTTTCTACTGGGGCCGATGGGAGCGAGGAAATTACAAATAAAAATATATTATAAAAGCGAACTGTTACCGTTAGAATTAGTTTAGCTTGAAACCGAATCAGAAACTTCGATTTTCATTTTCCAAGTACACCCCCTTATTCGGCACAATTGTTGAATTGTTAAACAAATCTCAACTTTATTTTAGGTCCGAGAAGCTAAAGGTCCGATCGAGTTTGAAGGCGAGCCAGTTGGCTACGAGGGCAGCCTGCCCGGTTCCGACGATGGTGGAGATGAACCCATGTTCCAGACCAGTGCCAGGATCCGGCCGCTGCGCAGGGAGACCTTCAAGAAACGGAGGCTATTGCAGATGCATAACTTGCATGTGTCGGGCAATAAGGCGTCTAGACCCTCCGATATAAGGTAGTTATTACAATGAGCTTTCCATTGAGTTTGTGTTCTAAGATAAGAGTTTCAAACTACAGTGTAGTATTTACCATGTCATGTCCAACTTCACATGTGTCTTGTCCAATTTCAGATGCAGCTGTCAGTACCCGCTGGAGAGTTGTTCAGTATGCACAGGCCGCGTGGAACCAACGTCGCCGCCCGCGCCACATTCTACCTTGCCGCCGGCGCAGCGCCTCGCGCTCATTGACCCTGGGTACCATCCCGTGCTGAGCGATATCAAAGGTAATACATCAAACAAACTCAGTGCTTTATTTCTTTTAGACCTCACATGACTCTTGGACACGTCACAAAAATTCTAATGCCGTGCGTAAAATAAATGGTTACCCCAGCCTGGCAACTATCGACTTCTCTCCCTCAGTGAATTATTATAGACTTTTCTCCCGTTCAGCGCGTTAGAAATGGATTTTCATAAACTTTTACCTTCTGCATTTTATTACCACAATAATGAACTTTCTGCTTATTGTTTAAAATAGGAAAATGCCACTTTCCGATCGGACCTGAGCCAAACTCCTTGTAGAATGTTTGTAAACAAACCACAACCCAAATAACTAAATTCCCTTGCTTGTCGAATTTTAGATATAACTGTAATCAATATTTATTAAAGGAAGGATCTCAAATCGACGAGTAAAGTAAATATAAAAAGACGCGGTAACAGTGAATTTTAGGTCAAGTATGGGCGGTTTGTTTACAAACATTCTATGAGGAATTTGTTAGGTTAGAAGTAACCTGAAGTTAGTATGAAAGGTCTTGCTGTCCGTTTTGACTGGCATAAACAATAAAATCCTATCCTTCAGAGAAACTCCGAGCATAGCTCTCCCTTTAGCTCGCTGGGCGACTTTGAACTGGTGGACCAGCCCCACCGTGAGTGTCCACGTCTCAGCTCCGTAGGCCATGACGGGTAAGACGCACTGATTGAAAACTTTAGTTTTCAAACATTGTGCGGTATGGATGACGAGAAGACTCGACGTAGTTTCCCAAACGCTGCCCAACCTAGCTGAATGCTCCTCTTGGCCTCCTTCCCGAAATTGTTTTGTACAATTTCGAGAAGGTGACCATGTACAGTCAGCGTCAAATTGAAATAAGCGTGACGAGTAGTCAAAATGATCTGAAAAACATAAAAGCAATTTGATATACGCAGTTCGAATTATCATATTGTTGTAAGCATACAAGGTGTTCAAAACATCTTACTACTCATTGTTTCATATTTATATGAGCAGTCAGAGTGATCAAAATTATCTTAGCAAACAAAACTCTCAAAGTTATCTGTGCATATTGTTGCAATTCTGTTGTTATCATAATTTTTTGATGGTACATTTTATGCACAGATAACTTTGAAAGCTTTGTTTGCTAAGATAATTTTGATCACTCTGACTGCTCATATAAATATGACACAATGAGTAGTAAGATGTTTTGGATACATTGGGTGCTACAACAATATGATCATTCGAACTGCGTATATCAAATTGCTTTTATGTTTTTCAGATCATTTTGACTACTCTTCACGCTTATTTCATTTTGACGCTGACTGTATGACGACGACCGGTCCCGAATCAATGTGGCCATTGATTTTATCAAGTTTATGCCAGGACTGTCGTGAGTCTGAAGCTAGGCCATCCAGCATCCGGTTCAGCTCTTCCAGCGACTCCGCCATCAAGACTATGTCATCAGCGAATCGCAAGTGTGAGATGTAATCGCCGTTTATGTTGATGTCCTTACCTTTCCAGTCCAGCATTTTAAACACATCTTCTAACGCGCTTGTGAACAGTTTTGGTGATATAACATCCCCCTGTCTCACTCCTCTGCGCAGTTAGACAGGTTTAGACTGCCGGCCCTGTACTTGGACACTCAAGGTGACGGCATCATAAAAGACTTCTTAGCACCTCGATATAACGATAGTCTACTTGGCATCGCTGCAAGGATTCCAGAACTGCCCAGGTTTCGGCTGAGTGAAAGGCCGTAAATGCTAATGTCTCTGACTATTTCTTTTTTAGACGTGGCTCCCGGCGTCCACATGTCAGCGCTGTGCTCCCGCAGCTGGTTCCGTGCGCGCGCGCCCCGCGTCCGTGGCCGGCCTTCGCCGATGGCACCGCGCGCGCCGCCCGAGCCGCACGACTACCGGCTGCCTAAACCCATCAAGAAACATCCTAGTAAGTTACTAAGGAACACAATCACGTGTACTCTCATATTATGCCTGTGGTTAACATAGCCAGGGTTTCACAATACACAAAATATCTTAAGAATTATGTATAATAAACAATGTTGCTGTAAATGACGACGCATGCTACGCAGGAGGTTCGACTCCCGCCTCGGGACAAATGCGTGTACGATCTGCAGACATTTGTTCAGGGTGTTCTGGTCGTTTTCTATTTATAATAAAAATTATCTATCGATGTATTGTATTATGTTATGTATATCAGTTATCTAGTAGGTAACACAAGCTCTGCTTAGCTTAGCGCCTTATGCCCACTTCTATTGTTTCTCATCTCAATATTTTTTTTATCTCGAGAGGTAATACCCATTTTCCCCACGATGGGCATGCGGGCATCGCAGTTCGGTGGTAGATCTATTCTGCAAGAGGCGCTGCTGCCCGCCCCGGGTGTCTGTCTGTTAGTCGCATCTTACGACATCCACGGGAAGAGTTGGGGGGGCTAATTTAAAAACATAATATAGAAAAGGATGGAAATAAGCTCATAGAATAACTAAGCTGAAATTCTTATCACCATCTTTGCTAAAATACTGTTTTATGTGTTACAGAAATGAAAAGAGGTAGACCTCCACTGTCCAGGAAGATCCGGGAACGGGAACGCGAAGAGGAAGCTGCAGCAAACCATGGGTAACCTTTACCACCATACCTATACTTAAGACATTCTCAATTTTTTTTATTTTCAACACAATAAAAATTCTAAATTCTCGTTTTACTTCGTGTTAAATAAAAATAGTCTCGTGTCGTAGCGTAGTCAGTGATTTTGATAAACGTCAAGAATAAGTCGAATTAGAAAATTTGATTTTAAATAAATTTATTGTATTTCTTTGTTTAGTTATTTAACAGATTGTTCTACCGCTCGATTAAACAAGAAAACGACATTAATATTAAGATATAAATAAAAATAATCTTTTTGTCTGCCAGTTCGTGTTTAGTATGGATGGACTGGGCACATAAATTTGGTTTAGGCCAATCGTGTTTCAGTTTAGGTCTATCTAAGAGACAAAATCATAAGTACTAAGTAAAATAAAGGAAAGAAAGTGGTTTAATTGCTTGATAATGAGATCAGTTCGAATAAAAATACCACTTTTTTTCAGTCCTTCAAATTCCGCATTATCGATCCCGCAGAAATGGTGCGGCGGCGGTGTGATTCCGCGTTTGCCGCATCAGATCCCCTTTTAAGTAGCCTATATGTTATTTTAGGCACACAACTCCATCACTGCAAAATTTCACCCCATCCCATTCAGTAATTTTAATGTTTTCTTCGAAACAATTCACCATGTCACAATCTTTCGCCCTTATAATAAAAGAAAGGATATCAGTTATCTGGTACCCGTAACTCAAGCTCTACTTATTAGGGGCTAGAATCTAGCCTCTTAATAAGTAGCACAACCCACACAGCATTATCTAGCCGCTAGATAATGCTATAGGATTGTCCAGCATAATTTATTAATTTACTAGCTCCTGCTCGCGGTTTCGCTTGCACTTTTCCGGGATCAAAGTAGCCTATATCCGCCTCTCGGATACCGTCTACCAAATTTCACTAAGATCCGTTCTGCCATAGGCGTGACTAGGTAACAGAAAGACGGTACTTTCAAATTTATAATATTAGCTGTGATATAAGTATGACTTGTATTCTCAGGGGCCGTGGGCGCACCAGCACAGACTCCCGCTCGTGGCGCCGTCAGTCGTACGACATCGACAACATCGTGATCCCGCAGAGCGTCGCGGCCAACAACCGCCCCCAAATACTCGAGTATAAAGAGATCATTACGCCCAAGTGAGTTTACATATTCGTTCTTTCAAGTTTTAGGCCTCCCCAAACGACGCAACGAATAGGTTTTGCGCCGCCTACATCCATCGACTCCTTGCGACTGCTACAATGTTGTCCCGTGGATAATCTTCCCACACCGTTTCACAAGCATTGTGGTCGAGAAACCTGACTCTCCAACGGTTAACGTGTGTGCGAGCTTTGGCCTGCCTACCGCCACTTCATGCCTGCTATTTCTGAGAACTATGTCGGTTACTTTGCTTCTTCTGAAGGTATTCCGGATTATATCGCGTAGTGAAACTCCAAGCATAGCCTCCAAACACACTCCATAGCTCGCTGAGACTTTGAGCTTATGGAAGTCAGAACTTATACAAGAATTATTAGTACTCATTAAGGATGTACGGATGAAGATGAAATCAAATCACTAAGCAGTTGTTACTGTGAACGCCTGAAACACCACTCCAATCCTCTAGCAAGAGCTCTTGTAGATAACTCGATAAAAACAAAGCAGTTAATAAGAAGTCATTTTCTGAACAACCTATTACTTGAAGGAAGGAGGACTGCTGAATCCCAATCCTAAAATGACTCAACGAGGATGCAGAAAAGAACAAAAAATAATAATTACGGATGTAAGCGCGTTAACTACGAACCTTATTTGTGTTGGAAAAACACCAATGTTACACTCGCTTACATCCGTAATTAATTCGTCAAACTGCGATAGTTTTTTATATTATTAGTACTAATTAACTGTTATTTATCGGGTTAATTTATCTGTTTTTCCCGACGTTTTAACAGGTTTACACATTGTCGTGGTTACGGGATGACCGGAGTACAGGAGTTACCGCCTCCGCGAAGCGGGGGTAGCATCATTTGTAACTACCCTCGCTTGGTCCAGTCATCCTGCGACCACGACAGTGTGTAAACCTGTTGAAACGTTGGGAAAAACAGGTAAATAAACCTTTTAAATAGTAATAATAATCATGTGTTCAGATCGCGTGACTTATACAAGAAGTCCAATATTTATACAAGAATTCCTTTTTTAGCATATTTATTTTCTAGAATTCCTTTAAAAAATGCCTAATATTATTCCAGATGGCGTTTAAATGAGATACCAGATGCGCCTCTCAACAATGGCGTAATGAAGTCTAAGCATCGGATGTCTTTTGAGGGGAGTGACGTAAGTTTGTGGTTTTAAATCTAACTTACTTAAATTATTTCTGTGGCAGAAAATTGCAATCCATTTTCCTTTTCATTGCAGTGCCTTTTAAGGTTAAACCATATACTATATCTAGGTACAGTATTAAATATTAATTCTAAAAAAAATCGTAGCAACCAAAATGGTTGACATCCTTGTTTCCAAAAAATTCGTTTCTTTACACTGAAGCCCTAAAGGCCAACTAAAGCCAATACTAAAAGAATTTTTTAATTTCTTCTCCCGCTTAGTTCGTAAAACATCAATTGGACAAAAAAATGTGATAGGCTCTAAATGTTTTTCTCGAAAATTTAAAAATTGCAGAGTTATTATGAGCTAACCTGACGGGTTTAGTTGTCAAACTACGGAACACAGAACTCACGTAAACCCGTAAGTTGTGAGATCTAGGCCTAGTGGTAAAATGAAAACTCAACTAACTACTTAAAATTCTATTTATTTTACTACATAAAATTCTATTTCTATTTAAACATTTGCAAAATTCATTTTCTTTATTACGGTAGAAAAAAAAATTGTAACTATAATTCCTGCGTCTAAAATACGACTAGCATTTTCAGACACTATTTATTCCCATAGAACATTGCTACAACTTATTTTCATTATTTTTATTGCATAATTTCACAAAATATTATTTTTTAACAATAAAATCGGAAAGAGTTTTGTATGTAGGTACAAAATTGTTTAACAAGTTGCCCATAGAAATAAGTGAAATGGACAATGCTGCTTTTAAAATTAAAATTAGATTAAGTTTTTAATTAGATTAGATAAGTTATTGCTAGAAAAATCATATTATAATCTTGACGAAGCGTTTGTTGATTTTAATCCATGCATAGTTAAAGTACCTACCTGTTTTTTAATTTTATTTTTGATGCTATCATTCATTGTTCATCATTGTTGTATATTCTGTCTGACTTTTCCAAGTGTACTTTTGTATCTGAATGGAATTCTTAAATGAATTTGTATTGTACTGTAACGTAAGCACCGCTAGGACTCACAATTAATATCAAAAACTGTAATTTTCATAGAGATTTTTACATCTCCACTACGTCAGTAACGTAAATCAATAAGAGGTGCTGCTCCAAATTGTATGGAAAAAGGAGGCGCCACGCTCACGTCACACTTCCAAACTTGTTTGGGAATTGGAGCTCAGGACTTACTCTATCGATCATATGTTTCTAAAAAATACAATTCAATAAAATTTTCTCGCTAGAAAAAAATCGCAGTTACCTATTAAACCTCTTTTTACTAAAACCTTAATTCTTCGATAAATAAAGAAGTTCTGATCTTGAGAATATGCATGGTAATTGAACTTTAAAAAACTTTTTATATTTGACGACCTCAGTGGCGCGGTGGGCGAAGTCCGCCTGCGACGCAGGAGGTTGCGGGTTCGATTCCCGCTTTGGGACAAATATTTGTACGATCTGCAGGTATTTGTTCTTGGTGTTCTGGTCGTTTTCTATGTATAATGTATTCTATTATGTATATCAGTTATCAGTACCCATAACACAAGCTCTGCTTAGCTTGGGGCTAGGATAATGCTGTTTGAATAGTTTAGCATTATTTATTTATTATATATTGAATTTTTTTCTTCTATTAATGTCCTAATTAATGAGCAAAAACCTGAGTTTTGGGCTTGTGTTGCTCTGCCCTGTCCCGCTCATAGGATTTCGCGTTTCAACGAATCCAAGAACGTGACGAAAATGGCGTCGCAGTAAAGGCGCTTAATTTTATTTGACATTCTAACTCGACTGGGCTATTTGATAATTTGGCTTTTCGGAGGAGTGTTTTCAGCATAATTTTGTTATTCATTTTAGATAATAACTTAGGTACCATTTAGTAGGATTGTATTTGTGCTGTTAGTATATAAATTATGTAATTCCTATGCTCTAATTATTGTAGCTATAGAAAGCTGAAATGGATGGCATAATAATATTTAGATTTAAAGAAATGAAATACATAACACTAAGAGTGAAAATGCACTACGCGACAGCGGATCTGAACAAATCACCAAACAAGCCGCGCAGTTCCGCTGACGCGTAGTGCGATCAGTCTCATAGGATTTCATACAAAGAATAACTGGGTTCCGTTGTAGTGCAGTTTCGCTCAGTGCGAGGGCACCTTAATTCATTAATATAGTGTACTATAATACATACAAATGCTGAGAATCGCGGAAGTACAAAGGCTAAACAAGGGAAATAACTGCATTTCTGCTCTTGTCTTTCAAGTATTCTGAAATTTAATAATAATAATTAGCTACATTTCAGAATACTTGAATACTTGCTAGTAATTAGCTTTGCTCACATTTTATCCGCTTTTTTTAACCTCATAAGCTAAATGAATTCAACAAATTCCAGGAAGATGTATCAGAAGCGTGCATCCAATCGCGGCATGTGCGCGCCGAGACCCGCGAGCGGTCGCGCTACGCGCGCAAACAGCGCGTGCGCCGCGTCAACCACGACAACCATGACGAGCCGCCGCCACCGCCCAGCGAGCTTGCGCCCGCGCCGGACCCTGTAGTCATGCCTGCGCCTACGCCTATGGAGACTGAGGTAGAGATCTGATGCCCACTTCTTATAAGTAGCCTCTTATGACTAACGATGTGGCGCGGTGGGCGTAGGTCTGCCTGCGACGCAGGAGGTTGCGGGTTCGATTCCCGCCTCGGGACAAATGTGTGTACGATCTGCAGACATTTGTTTAGGGTGTTCTGGTCGTTTTCTATCATCGAGTTAGATAGTATTCTAACTCGATGTTTTCTATGTATAATAAAAATATCTATTTGTGTATTGTATTGTATTATATTATGTATATCTGTTATCTAGTACCCATAACACAAGCTCTGCTTAGCTTGGGACTGGATAATGCTGTGTGAATTGTCTAGCGTTATTTATTTATTTATAGTCTATAGACCACAATCTCACCTGATGGAAAGTGAAGATGTGGTCGACGATGTATCACGAAGGAATAGAACATTTACTCTTGTCTTGTAGAAACCCAGGTGGTAATTGACGGAAAAACAGCAGTAGAGAGCGTGTTCCAAACCCCAGCAGTACGAATGAAGAAAGATTGTGGTCAAACAAAGAAGTCTAGAAAAACAGCTTAGTGCGAGTGGACGGTATATCCACAAAGTAGGGGTGGTAATGCACTGTGCGTCCGTGCCTGCGGCGCACGGGGTTGCGGGTTCGATTCCCGCCATGGGATAAAGTATGTTGGCAATGCTAACAAACGGCGCGAAATTCAAATAATAGTAGTAGTATTTTTGGAGCATTTGGGAAAATACGAAATTTTGTGCTTAAAATCTTTTTCCAAAATGCTCCCAAAATACAAATTGATTTTATCATAAATTCTTAGAAAATGGTTTACGATTGCGCAAATGCGGCAAATTACTTATTCGCTAGTTAGTTAAATTGCTTGAGGAAAGATAAAAAATTTAAAAGACAAAAATATTTGAATTTCACGCCAGCAAACTAGTTAGAGTCTAAGCAATGCGCACCATGTATTTGAAAACATGCGAAGATGGTTTTGGATAGTTATAAAGCAACAAACATAAATTTTATTTTCATATTGATGTTTATTTCAGGCAATACCACCGTACTCCCCGCGCCGTTTCCCACTACCCGAAGACGCGTACGTGGAAATGCTATCCGCCATGCCGGACGGCTACCGGCCAAGCAGCCCCGACCCGGTCCCTCCCGTAGAAGAGATGATGGAAGACGACAGCAGCACTCTTTCCCCCGTATCTCCTTCCGCTTACGAGGGCGATGACCCCGACGATCTCGAGTGGGAGCCCAGTGTAGAGAAGTCCGAACGTAAAAAGAGTACTTTCAGATAATCCAAGAAGCGGCAATTATTGCGCGAGGAGTTGTTGTCATGATGGACTTGTGAGTGTTTGTTAAAAAGCGTGGTTTACGTGAAGTGTTTAATTAATACAACATTATAGTGATTCAAGTGTGCAAATTAAGACATTTGGAATATGGAAGTGGTTTTATTGCCACGGAAGCTTATTCAAGCTGATGGACAATATTGATTACTGTTGTGATGGTAATAACATTGAGGTTTTGCACTAAAAACCTTATAGGTATGATCATTTTCCTGTCATGCAGATTAACGTCCGTGTGCGGGCCACCAACCTGTTATTTTGTATATTTTTCGCTACGCGGGTCACGCATACGCGGAATGTGGATTGGCTGGAGCGTACACGCACGCGGACCAGATCCGCACGCGTGCGGAATTCCGCATGACAAGGAAAGGTCATGGTATTGTCTACAATTTTAATATTACGTTTCAACCATAAACAAAAAGGCTCCTTGCAACTCTTGATTCTAATCAGACTGTACTTTCTGTTTGCCAATTGCTATTCTGAGATCATATAAAGTCCACAACAAATATGAATAGTAATGGAACTTGTAATTAAACAGGGCATATTAACCAATATGCTAAAGCATAGTCTTGTAAAGTAGGTATTTTCATTGACCAAAAAAGTAGGTATGTTTAACATGTTATTATATTTTAGATGACCAAAATGGTGTATATTTTTATCTATGCATGTAAATACAAGGAAATTTGTATGGAATTAAAGTAGGCTTTTGTTTGTTCCATAATGAAAAGTGTATGTATCTAATAAAAATCCACTGTCGGTGCACAATGAGTTAATAGTATGTAAATATACTGAATTAGCCCATAAATTTAAAACAAAAAAGTCACACCAAGGTTTAACAATAAAAAAAACTTGCCTACTATAAATTTTTTCTGTTTTCGAGATGAATTGGATTCCATTGCTTTTAATGATTTTTAATTGCTGAGCCACAGGAGTAAGAAAATTTTTGAGATGCATTTCATGCATCCAATAAACCAAAGCTAACAGTTTGGGTTAATGTCTTTCAAAACAATTAAATTCATTGCGAGGTACACATAGTTATTGTCTTACTTAGATTTTTAATTAGAATAGAGCAAGATCTCAATGTGTGGACCTATTTATGTCTTTGTTGTACATAATACAGGGGCCAATTCTGCTAATCAACTATTGCTTCACTATGATTATATTGACAACTGAATGGTCACAGAATAGCCATGTAAAATCCATAGAAGAAAGAAACTCCAGATGTGGTGCAATTTGCATGACAGATTGATTGATAGCATGATTCTAGATCGGTTTCAACCTTGACATCCATCTTTAGTTTCTTTCAGCTAAGGTAGGATAACAAAACGTTTCTCTGTTGGTGATTCTGCGAAGATGCTACTGTCAGAGTAAAGTGATTAGTTTAGCAGAATGTGTTTCTATTCTATTTCAATTCAGTATACTAAGTTTGGTTCAGCCAAACAACTGCAAAAAATCTTTTAATGTATGTATGTACTTGGTATGAAAATTGGTGTTAAATGTTTAGCACATTGATATTGTAAACGTTTTAACTTTTTATGTAGTACGAAAAACGGGTTGTTATTGTGAATGTTTGTTATTAGTAATACCAGTTTGAAATCGACAGTAAAAGAAGTTAATTCACGTGTTTTTATCAAGACATAAATATTATAGATTGATGTGTTTCCAAGTTATCGTGACATTCCTATATTTCTTATAATTACTGGAAATCTAATGCAGAACTCGAAAGTAGGTACGCTAAAACAATTTAACTGATAATTGGGTGTATTTTATCGTAGTTTCTGTGGTAATAGTATATTTTCTCTAATTCATGATATAATAAGAATGTAGCTTTATCTTAGATATTGATATTGTGTGTTCAATTGATATTTTATATCTTAAAGTTTTAAATGAAAGAATGTTGACAACATTACATAAAGATAGCTTTATAACTTGCATAACCTGAGGAAAAACCTTGAAAACCCCATTTGCAAAGAAATTTGTGGGAACTAGTGATTCTTATCTTAAGGCCTGCTACGCACGAGCGGTTGACCGCGCGGTTGAACAGCCGCGGTCGTAATTTTGTGGCGGTTATCACTAGCGGTTGCATATTAAACTGGAAAATCAGCTAGCCGCGTGTTTACCTGCTAGTGCGTAGAAGCGCTAATAGTGCTTAGTAAAATCCGTATCTTTTTTAAGATCATTGTAAGTTTAGGATTATGATTAACGCAGTAAACGCTTAGCGGATGTATTGAATAAGGGCGGTAACTTTAGACTGGCTTGGAATGATCGGGAATCTCTATGAGAGTGACACATTTCGCATATTTTGTTACAATTTTTGGTATGTTGTAGAAAGTAAAACATGGTAAACATCTTGATTACTTGCTATGAATTATGCTGTTCTTCGTTGACAGAATACTTTTTGCCTAAAAAAACCTAATTTGTAAGACTAAATTGTAATCAAATTTAAATTACATCTAAGTTACAGATTCGTCATTAATAAGACTTATTACAGGTCTTCTAAATTTTAAGTGATCAATTCTTGTTTTAGTCTGGCTGATTGTAAGTTACTGCCATGATGTTGAATATCTCTTTTATGGTACAATATAATTTAACGTATTGGTATAATGTTTAGTATATTGGTAGAGGTGTGTTTGAAATTGGTTTGATATTTTGTAAGTTTAATTTGCAGCATGTGTTGATTTATTTGTGCCAAGTTGTAGTTTCTAAATTCTAAGTTTTAGTTGATAATTTCTGTAAAATGAAATACATACATACGTTATTTTCCGATATTCGTAACTTACTGAGTAAGTATGATATTAGTGGTATGATTATAACAGCTGTTGGTTTGCGAAGCATTATAATAAATGTATAGATGCCTGTAAATAATATTTCTATTTTCGTGAGAAGCCAAAGTCTTCTTTTAGCACTAGTTTTTTGTAAGACAACTTGATTCGGATGATAAATGATGTCTGATGTATTCAAGTTTATGTATAGAGTAAAATTAATAAAGGCATTCAAATATAATGTATGTACTACATTGAGTTTTATTTTATGGGCAGTAGTTGGCGCCAGATACAACTTAAGTTAACATACCATGTTCTCTGGAAATAGGATTGCCACATGGGTGAGGACGCAATCAGTCAGTAGGCAGGCAAAGATAATAACTGGGAGCGAGTGCACGTACGTAATTACGTATCAAGGGGAGTGCAAAACTATTTTACGAAAAAATCTGAATCTGCGTACCTGATCTGATCATTCGGCTATCCAAACGGTATAGCATGAAGGTTATTCAGGTCTACGCACCGACCTCGGCACACTCGGATGATGAAGTGGAGGATATGTATGAAGACATATCCAAAGCCTTGCATAACACCACCAAGGCCCACTTCAACGTTGTTATGGGGGACTTTAACGGCAAAGTGGGACCCTAGCATTATTTCGAAAATTATTCTTCTGGACTCTGCCACAAAAACAAAGAACTTAAAAAACAAAATAAAACTGCCATACCACAAGGCAGTAAAGTAAGTTTTCCCAGATTTTTTAAAAAAACATGTTAAGCAGGTAATTTCGACCTTTCTGGTAAACATGACGTCATAAGGAACCTAAAAAGGCCGTATCTGCTAATATACATAGGTAGATGGTACAGTGGAGGAAAACGCATTTTTAAGAGGATACTTTATTTTGAATCCAACTTTTTCTCATAATGCTTAAGGTGCGTACCTAGTCAAGGAAGCGGATCGATTTCGGAGACGAAACGAGTCTTCAAAATAGCTGTAGCCGCTTCTGTGAGAAAACGCACCTTAAAAGAAGCAGGTACATGACTAGCTGCCTATATACAAATATCTAGGTACATCACGATTTCCTAGTCACAACAAGCAAGCTACACAATAATCCTAGTTCTATTTTTAATATAGACGTAAATTGTAAATGCAAAACCGTCACATCACAGTAAATATTTAATACATAAACATACAAATTCTATTTAGAAACACTTACATCTAAAAAGTAAATTTCATGCATCTCGTTTTCGTCTGTTCCTTTAAACTTTACAACAAAACAGCGAAAACAATTACTCGCATATAAAAAGTCGGTAGGTCATCGCACGGTTAGCTTAAAAAAATCTTAATTTAAACATGGCACTTTCTGCTACCATCTGAGTTAAATGATGTTACAAAAAATAATACTGAACGTAACATGGACCTAACACAATGTTTAAAGCTTTTTTTCAGTAGCATCATGCTTCAAATATCACGGCGTAATTATAGCAGATCTTATATTTCTTGTAGGTGGTACCTACCTACTATAAATGCTTGTGGAATGTTACACGGTGGGAATTTTACCAGTAAAATACATAATCATCATTATATGAAAGCGAAAATTCGTTTAATTAATTTTCAAGCTATTATATTTCTTTCGCTCTCATTTAATGATTATGCATTTTGAAAAACTAATACGTTAAACACATAGCTTTTTCTTATCCGATTAAGTATGCAAAACTTCATTGCAATACAATATAGGGTGTAGTTTCCAAATGAAACGGAAAGTACGTTTGTATGGAAGCATAGAGGTTCGCACCCACCTAAAAGTTTTCCTACAGTGTGATGTGATGAGCGTAGGCTTAAAATATTGATAGTGATGATAAAATTAATGACATGACTACTATTCTAATTAAGTTCGTATTCTTAAGAGCCTATACAACCTTAAGTTTTAGCTTATTATCATCATTATACATACACAATATCGTTACAGGTTTTTGGCACATAAAAATATGGGGGTTTTAAAAGCGAATAGCGAAAAATATTTTTTTTTGAGCTTTTGCCCTTACTTTATTAGTTCTTAACCCACGATATAGTTAGGACTTTATTTGATAAAACCAAAAATATGGAATGTTCTTTAGACTTAGTTCTATTACCATGCTTATTGTCAAGATCTTAACTTCTGTATTTATTGAGAAATTCAGGTTATAGTAAGAATTAATTTTAAGGCTGTGTGAATTGTCCAGCATTTATATTATTATTTATTATAATTTAGAGGTCATTTTGCGATTTTTTTCTAGTGAGAAAATTTTATGCAATCGTGTTTTCGAAACATATGATCGATAGAGTAAGTCCTGAACTTTATATACCATATATAAATTTCAAAGTGAAATATTCAGTAGCTTCGAAGATATTTCGATCTGACGGAGTTAATTTGAGGTATATAGGCCCTTAAGCTGGTGGTATTAATTTAATTTTCCGATTGATTTAAAGTTCTTGACAGATTTTTTTATAAATTAACGTAAGTATTGACTAGAGCAATACTTTTAACAGAACATCGCGCATTCGCTTTTTGTTCAATTATGGTACTCGAACTTTGAACATGAAGCTCGATTTAATTATGGATTAAGCGGGTTAACTACAAACCTTATTTGTGTTGGAAGAACACTAACGTTGCATCCCTTCATGAAGGACTTTTTCGGGGTCAGTGCTGTGTAAATACGGTTCGTATTTAACCCGCTCACATCATAATCAATTCTGGACACTATTACATAGTAAAAGTAGCTGCTGAGCACTTTTCAAGTAGCCTATGTAAGTCTCCGGTATACCATTTACCTGCCTGCCAAATTTCATTAACATCAGCTCAGCCGTTAAGGCGTGAAAAGTTAACAGACAGACAGATAGACAGAATTACTTTCTAATTTATAACATTAGTATGGATGTCTATCTTGACGATTATCTTGCTCTCATTAAAACATGTTTTCTGAACCATAGCGGAACATTTTTCAGCTTTAACACTTAGGTCTAAGAATGAAGAATTAGTTAATGTTTCTGGACAAATCTTGGATGCGTCTCGCGTTACATTCTCGGCAGTAGAGGTGGTCGTCCAACGGGTAGCAGCCTTTGCCTTCCTGTAACAAAAACACTAGATTTATATTTGGCACACAAAACATTTTACAATCAAATATTGTACAAATAGAAGGATACAATGATATACAAGATCCGTCAAGTGCGAGTGTAACTTGCGCGCCGAGGGTTTCGAGCATTTGCGATTTCGATTATTTGGACAGTCAATTTTTCGACTTTTTTCGAATGGCAATATTTTGAAAAGTATGAAACCTACAGAAATTTCGAAAACTGTTTTACAATTTACAAAACAATGCCTTTCATTTGATACCCCAATAGGTAGTATCAGTATTAGGTAGTATTAGTATAATGATTTCAAATTTCATGTTACTGAGATATTCAAGAAAGAGCGGGGACGGTCAGAGCGAGACCATAATGGGTTTCGAAACCGATCTCGAAACCCTAAAAACAGACTGTATCCAAAAATATGTGTACCTACACAGCATGATCAAAGTACAGTTATATGTAAGCAAATAGCTATTGAAAATGAAAATAAGAATAATTAATTTCATAATATGAAAGCCCTAGCTGCGCCCCGCGGCTTCGCCCGCGTGGATATTTATGTGTCAAATACAGAACAATATGTATAGATCGTAAATTTTAAGATGTAATATGTGTGTAATCAGTAGTTACCCTGAGCCAAACTAGCGCCGCCACCTATTTTATCTTATTATTTCGTTGTACAAAGGTAGTATCAAAATTTTCAATGGGCAATTTGTGATACCTGTTATAAACTTTTTTTTAATGCTACTATCATAGTTTTATTTTGTTTAGTTTAGGAGGAGATGCAATAATTGAGTTTGGTGGCCACAAAGTGCAACATCGTATCTTTTCCTAAACCATACAAAATAAAACTATGGGCATTAAAAAAGCTTATAATAGGTATCACAAATTTCCTATTGAAAATTTTGAAATTACCTTTGTTCAACGAAATAATAAGATAAAATATCTAGGTGGCGGGCGGCGGCGCGAGTTTGGCTCGGGGTACCGTATGGATTCTGTGGTGTCCAGGCTTTTTTTCATTGAAATTGTATTTGGTTACGTGTTTACTCGTTTTTAATTCCGCCTTGGCCTTAAGGTTAGTCCGAGTTTCAAAGAAGACCTCCTTATATGAGTCTTCTTGGTAAAAAAAATCACACATAATACATTTTGAAGTTCTAAATTCAATCTAGTATAAGGAGTAATTTTATTTATTACCAAGGGACTAAGTTCATTATCTCTAAGGGAGTAATGAGTTTGAATTTGCGACCTCAAAATATGCATCGAAATGTTGACCAAGGAGACTCGAACTAAGAGATCTCATTCGAATTCGGTAAAACTCACCTTTTTCAGCTAACATAGCCCTGTTAGCTGAAAAAGGTAATGACTACTTTGGTTAGAGATACCGACTTATAAAGTGCGTTTTACGAGCATAGAGTGTGAAATTTACCTGTCTTGTGCAGAGTGAGTTCCCGCAGTCCTCACAACAGTAGCAAGCGATGTGGAAGCTCTTGTCGAGGGCTACGATCCGCACAGTCTCCTCCGCGCCGCCCTCCGGGACTATGGGCTCGCGGCATCGCGCGCAGCGGGGCGCGTATCTTGAATACAGACCATCATTATACAGGGTTTTTGGTAATTAGTAACACCGCAGGTTCTGCCCATCATCATCGTAAACACGTTTGTGAAGACGCCAGGTGTTAATTCTTATGCTTGGTATTAGTAATAGGTACCTCCCGGCTCCTCGATTCAATAATCATTCGTTAGAGAGGTTTTGTTTGAAACTTAGCTGAAAAACAGCTCTGCCCTGAATTAACAGTGAACTTCCACAATCCTCTCATTCACATTCTTCATTCCACTCTTACCTTTTATGAAAGTCTTCAATACAATGAATTCTGTTGACAGCATCCACTGTGAAGGGTATGCCGTCGAGACTCTTCTGACACACCACGCATGTGAAGCAGCGCGGATGGTAGGGCTTGCCTGGAAAACAAACTCTATTGTATACTCACAATAACCTAAGGTCCACATGTGGCTCAGGAGGTTGCTGGTTTGATTCCCGACTCGTGTCAAAAGTTTGTACGATCTGCAGATATTTTTTACAGGACTTCTGGGTGTTTTCAATGTATATCTATGTAGTGTAACATATTAAGTATAATACTAACCCATAACATAAGCTTTATCTAACTTGGGGATACACAATGTTGTGTGAAATAGTGTGAATTGCCCAGCATTTATTTAATATTATATTTAACTATAATCTATGTTAATCTCTTACCTGTAGCCCTCAAGATCCTGTCTAGGATAGGGTCCTGACAAACACAGCATTTCTCAAGGGTTTCCAGATAGTCTCTCTCACAGAGTGCTTTACCTTGGACAGCATAGAATGGACGACCCTGGAAGAAACACACATTTGACGGTGAAAGGTTCTTGTAGAAGAAAAATGGTAATTGATAATGTTAATTATTTTTGTCGCGATTCAATTTATAAATGGGCCTTGTGAGTACTTAGTAAAAATGCCTAGTAGGTCAAATAAGGTTGGAAAGAGCAGTTTTACTTCATGGTTTATTAATTTATTATGAAGAAATGTAAAAAAGTCTAAAACCAAATTCAGTGAATTTATTCATGACTCAAACTAATGGTGTTGATATAGAGAGGTTTATGCCCAGCAGTGGGCTGACAAGAGATGATAAACTTATTTACTTTTTTACTTTACCTTATTTAAAACATAGCACACAAACTAGTCTAGTCATTAATATTATTATTTAAGTAAAGCATTAGGCTAAATATTTAAATACACATGTCAACAAGTAAAATAGTACAATACAACCAATAAAATGATAAAATACAAATGTCAATTTATGCAAAATAATTCAACACAATAAATCAACGACGAGTACAATTAACCAGTCATAATAATTTTATGAGTCATAATTTGATCAGTAGCATAAAATGTACAGGACCCAATTGGAGGAGAGTTGCTCACGACAGGAAGCAATGGAAACTACTGGAGAGGCCTTTGCCAAAAGGCATACTGAGTTGAGAGACATCCTACAGACAAACAAATCAAACAATACAGTTATAAAGTAATCTCGCACGGTTTAACGGGCTAAATAAATAAATAAATAATAAACTGTATTAATAATTATTTACCGTAGCAAAAATTGAATGAAAAAGCCCTTACTAATTCACACAAAAATAGGCTGAACAATTATTTAAAGGGCACTGAAAACAAGATGCATGCATCAGCTACAAAGCTGACTGTGGGTAGCAAATTATATAATTTGATTTCATAAGACTGATCAAACTCTCACCTGCAAATTGATCCCACAATGATGGCAGCAGAAGCATTTGATATGATATATCCTTTCCATAGCTGTACAGCCCGTCGTTTCCCCCATGATCTTCACTCCACATTGGTCACAGTTCCCACAGTATAACGCATCTTCTGGTGCCTGGGGAGGCTCCATTGGGGCTGCTACGTAGCCGCCGTATAAGGATGTGCCAGAAAGCTGGCTACATGGTCGCGGGTTGATGGGCTCATAGAGTGACTCATATGTTGAAGACGTTTGGGATCCACCTAGTAGTTTTAGTTATTGTTACAATGATCATAATAGCAAGATAGTTATGGGTACTAAACTAACACAGAGAATCTGCGGTACAGCATTATCAGACCAAACAACAGATTGACTAGTAAATGGTGTTCACACTCACAGCAAGAGTTAAGTGGCTCATAAGCATTGAGTTTAGAGTTTAATTGATAAAAGAGGTTTTGTAGTAAACTCAACTGGCCTTACCATAAGTAGAGAAGTCCTGTGCATTCACAGAGGCTGAGGAAGGTGGGTAGGCCGATCCAGGGCGCCGCAATTCACTATAATTGGACTGCGTACCGATATCACTGATCCTCGACACTTCAGACCGGGAATCCCGGTCCCCGTATAAACTCTCCGTCCCATATGCATTCCTCTGCATCATCATGTTGGAATACACATGATTCGTGCCTTTTGGAGGGAGTAAATTACTGTACAGCAGCACATCTCCGCTCAGAGTTCTAGCTGTGTTCCTGACTATACAGCTCTTGACCGGAACCAAATTTGAATACGTAGAACTACCTTTGCTCCCGTATTCTAACCTTGACGAGTATGAGGGCTCGCAAGCCGCCTTCACGGTGTAACTTTGAGGTATTTGAGGCAGCGGTGCTTTAATTTTTTTCGGGGGAATAGAAGGCTTCTTCTTCGAGGCATTTATATCATCTTGAAGTTTCGCATCCAATTCGTTCGCGTAGATCCGAAGATCAGCTAGCTGTTTATCGAGTGTGTTCATTTTGTAAACTAGGAAATTAATTGCAGAAAGTTACTATAAAAACATAGCATGAATCATTATTTCACGCCTAGTTATTATTGAATTTCAGTCGCACGCAGCACTCGCACTCGCAGGCACCAGGCAGGGCAGCACCAGCAGCGCACGCAGCGCAGCCAGCCAGTGTTGCCAACTTTATTTTTAAAAACCCACCAAATGTGGCCTCGCGCCCCGCCGCGCCGGCCGCGCCGTCGTCGCCGGCTAGGCGGCTGCCCCACCAGAAATCCACTGAAGTAAAAAGTCTTTTCAAACCACTAACTAAACAATCCAGAGGCACGGTAGTGTCTCACTAAGTAGGTACCCACACTTTCTAACACTTGTACCTACATACCTACTGGTAAATGTTGAACGTGAATACATAATACTAGCTGCGCCTGTGATACTTACCTACCTACTTCGCGTAACTTTTTACATTGGGTCTAATTTTGGTAGGCTACCTATATTATGCCAGGTACTAGGTACCTACATAAATATTTTTTGGAAATGAAATAACAATGTACCTAATTTATATTAATTATAAAATATGTATTTATTTTATTAACCAAAATATAAAACTTATAGCCTGATAAGATATTTTTCTTTAGAAGAAGAATCGGATTCATCTATTTTCAAAATTTCCTTAGTTCCAATTTTCTGTACGACGCTATTTGGTACTATGTAGGTAGTTATTGCAGTATTTGCCTTCACGTGCTGAGCCAGCACGAACTTTGAGAATTGAAGATAGGAGCTCTAACATCATTCGGTTTCTCTGTTTTGTCTTAAAAACGTTCATCGTGCAAAAAAATCGTGAAAAAGCTCTACATCAGCGTAAGAACGCGGTAAATAAAACTAATAAAGGCAATAGCAAATATCGCTAAATCTTACAATCTATTTTCTGAACTAGAGTATTTATGTAAATCTTACAAGTGGTTAACTGTCGCACCTTACCACTAACTAAAGCAATCTAGACCACTAGGAAAATCCACTCGCCACTAACCAATACTTATGCACTAAATGGGAGTTTTAAACCACCAGATCTAGTGAAAAATCGACTAAGTTGGCAACACCACAAACAAACCAAATCAACAAACAAAACTAATCAAACCTTATCCAACAAACACTGACAGTTCGAATATAGATTGTCAGACAGACTGATTTGTTTGTTTCATGCGTTCCGAATAACGCATGTTCTTTTTATTGTGCAAAAAAAACGTAACTACCTAATACTACATTATGGTTCATTGTGGTTCTATTCCACTCACCCAATAATCTTTGTACAATTTCTATGACCAAGATTTGATCTGATTTCTTTGATGGATGCCCTTTCAGAACAGAAAAACAAGTTGTCCACGATTCCTTAGTAAGTTGCGTAGTTGTGTTCAAATGAAAAATAAATAAAAAATAAAGCATTCATCATACTAGATAGGTATAGGTTACAAATGGCAGGTTCTATTAAACAGGTTGTTTGTGTAAACACCGTTGTCACTTAAACCACGAATGCCTAACACTAAAATGAAACGATACAAGTAGGTAATTATTAAAAATAAAAGTCAATTACATAGTTTCGATGAATTTTCATAATTCATTTCTCTGTATCCTACGTTATTTCATGGACACTAGTCACATTAGCAGGCCGTCCACCGGCCACGCTCACCTATGTCACAGACCAGTTTATATCAAGCCTATGTAGCCGCGATCAGGCCGGTCGGTGGTACGGGCGGGCGGGGCGGCGGGGTGTAGGTATCGATACCACTCGAATCGTAGCTTGTGATGGAACTTTCCCTTTATACTTTTCCTGGCTCTAATACATTTGCCAGTAAGTAGGCTAAACTAGGTGTTTTTGGCGTACCTATTTAAAAAGTTCATCCTAGGATCTTAGTGTTTAATTATTTACCTATATTAACTCATTTATTTCAGATCGGTTACAATTCACAATGAAATGAAATAAAATAAAATTTAACTAAAAATAAGTTTACCTATATAATAAAAATTTAAAAAATACCTAGGTTAGGTACACAATAAAATTTGGGCAGTCCAAATCGTCTTCAAAGATGTTATTGATTCCATTCCAAATGGTTTTTTTAGTAAAGGGATCAATTAACTACATATTATGAGATGACGAACGTACATAAATAGCAATACATACTTACTTTTTATATTTATAAATATTTAATTAAAAAATAAAAATACTTTATGTTCCTCTCATACAAGACAAGACGCCATTTTCATAATGTAACGAACTAATATTATGTTTTCCTACATTTAATGGGGTTTAGTTTGGTAGTTATGTAGGTAAGGTTTCGTTTTTACGTATGTGACCAATTATTTTTTTATTTATTGCGTACAATCGCTAACAAGAGCGATAACTTTTGAGATAACAAACTAAAGGAAAAATGTAGAAGGTAGTCAGCATCAACCTGTCCAGCATTTCTTCAGTAGATTTTTTAAGCAAAATGTTATCGTCTCATGCATTTTATTGTATCGGTACATTTCTTGTACTCCAACCTCAGGTACCAAGGTGGAGGGCTATACCCATTATAGTTTTCTTATTTAATTAACCAACTGCCTTAACACAAAAAATATTTTATTACAGATCAATTTTGTGACCTCCGACTTTATAACTGATGAAGAAGGTAAGTCTAGGACTAAAGGAAACACAACCAGTAGGTAGGTATGTAGGAATTTCGTACACGCACATAATATACTCATGCATGCCTCATGTGGTTGGTATACAGGGTGTCCCGAAACTCAAAAGTCAAGCCGAAAGTAGAGGATAGGACAGGTGGGTTCATGACGACACAGACAAACCACAAACTCATGGCTCTATCTCCAACGGTTTCTGGAAAGGCTTTTTACTGAAGCGATTCAGCTCCCTTTGTAAATTGTAAATTTTACATTTGTAAATTTAAACAGTAGGTATTATATAAAACTAAATCGTATCAAAAAGCCTTTATCCCATAGAACAACAATAATCTTAATGCCTGGCCATATATAACAATTACCGAAAATTAATGTTTAACTTAGTTACTTATCTACTTTTACATAAATATTGGCATGTAACTTTTAAAAACATAATACCTAATGGTTTATTTTCCACTTCTTCCACTAGTGGACAAAAAATCCAAGTGAATAAAATCAATAACACCTCTTTTCTTAGGTACATGAAAATAATTAATTTTATAGTTCTTATAACTAGTCTAGTTTAAATTTCATATATTAAAATGTAACATAACCAAGTGCTATTTTTGTAAGCATAAAGAAAATAAAGTTTTTGAGTTTCAGATAGAAAAGTAGGTATGGCGCCAGGCAGTGACATTATTTTTTAATATTTTAAATACGAAAAATATACGAATATATAGGTACAAAAAACAACGGCTTAACGTTGAGTTTCGGAACACCTGTATAGGTATTGCATTCACAGTTTAACTTGATTGACCATGACCAAACATTTTTTATCTTACAGAAGCCTTCCTCAAAAAGGAACCATTGGAAGAAGAAGTGAGTACATAACCTAACTCAATGAGGTTTTACCAAGTTTATATAAAACATCATTGGAGCAAGTAACCTACCATGATCCAAACAATAAAGACATCGATATATTTAGAGGCGTATACCTACCTAACCGGCCATCCTACCTGTTTTTATGCGGGTTAATTGGTGTTGGTTCCATTTGATCAAAATTCAAAATTCAAAGTGCTTTATTTCCTTTAGACCTTACAGGACTCTTGGACACGTCACAAAAACTCAGATTACATAAGTAAAACTAGGAAATAAAGTGATCACTTTGATTTTTTGTCCACTTCAATCTTTTTAAGGTAAAGTAAAGAAGCGAACAAGAAACCTTTACCTTGTTAGAATGTTAGTTTTCGAGTTGGAGCAAAACTCGTCCCAAGCTTTTTTATCGTCTAGATAATCTGATATTTTATAGTAAGCCTTTTTACAAAGGATATGTTTGACAATTTGTTTGAATTTATTTATTGATAATTTTTGCAACTCACTTGGAGTTTTGTTGTAGAAGCGTATACATTGTCCTTTAAAAGATACATTAATCTTGTGTAGCCTAGTTGTGGGCACAGCGAGTTTATTCTTATTTCTAGTATTTAAATTATGTATATCGCTATTTTTGGGGAACCGATTGATATTCTTATGAGTGTACAACAAGTTTTCATAAATATATTGACACGGTACTGTCATTATGTTTATTTCTTTAAATTTATCACGTAGGGACTCTCTGGGACCCATATCATAGATTGCACGAACAGCCCTCTTCTGCAGCACAAATACGGTGTTAATATCTGCAGCGTTCCCCCACAGCAGTATACCATAAGACATAATACTATGGAAGTAGCTGAAATATACTAGTCTAGAAGTATCAACGTCTGTAAGATGACGGATTTTTTTGACTGCATATGCTGCAGAACTTAGTCTCTTCGATAGCTTATCTATGTGCGGGCCCCATTGAAGTTTACTATCTAAGGTAATTCCTAAGAATACGGTACTGTCCACAAATTCTACCGATTCTTCTTTTACGTATACATTAGCCTTAACTTGTTTTACATTCGGTAAAACAAATCTAATACATTTAGTTTTGGTTTCGTTGAGCAAAAGATTATTGACACTAAACCAATTGACTACTTTTGATATTGCATTATTTACATCGTCGAAGTTTATGTTTTGTCGTTTCAATTTAAAAATTAATGAAGTGTCATCAGCAAATAATACAATCTCGTGATTATTCTTAACAAGATGAGGCAGATCGTTAATGTAAACTAGAAATAGGAAGGGACCGAGGATAGAACCCTGCGGTACACCCATGGTAACTACAGACCCCGAGGACCGTTTCCCATTAATGTCAACTCTTTGTATCCTACCGCTCAAGTAAGATGTAAGAAGATCCAAAGAGGTGTCCATTAATCCATAGTGTTGCAGTTTCCTGATTAATGTTCCGTGGTGTACGCAATCAAATGCTTTTGACAAGTCGCAAAAAACACCCAAGGCATCTTGCGACTTCTCCCAAGCATCAAAAATATGCGTTACTAACTCTACACCGGCATCAGTAGTTGACCTGCCGCGAGTAAACCCGAATTGCTTACAATGTAGCAGGCCATTGCCATTGAAATGCTTAAGTAATTGGTGTAAAATAAGTTTTTCAAAAACTTTGCTGAATGTAGGCAATACTGATATCGGTCTAAAGTTAGTGGGGTCAGATCTACTACCCGATTTAAATAATGGTATTATTTTACTATGTTTCATTAGATCAGGAAATATGCCACAATCAATAGATTCATTGAATATAAAAGCGAGATCTGGTGCGATTGTATCAATCAATGGTTTAATAATTCTAACGGAAATGCCCCAGAGATCTGCAGTTTTCTTTACATTTAAAAGGTTAAAGGCTTTTTTAATGTCTTTTTCATCGACATGGTTGAAATTGAATTTACATTTGCATTTTTGTACATTTTCTGTGAGTAATGACTCAGCGATTACTTGAGAAGAGTTTAGACACTTTGTAGTAGAGATCGGAATGTCAGTAAAAAAGTTTTCAAACGCTTGGGCTACTTCAAGGTCATTTTTGATTAAGCAATCATTAATCTTTAAATTGTAGTCATTATCATGGGCACTGACCTTTCCAGTCTCACTATTTATGATTTTCCATGTTGATTTTATAACATTTTCACTATTTCTAATTTTAGAGCTGATATAATTTGATTTTGCTATATGGCAAACTTTTCTAAACATTTTTGAGTATTTTTTTACTTTTTCCTTAAATTCCTGGCTAAAATTATATTGTTTTTCGCTATACAGTTCATACAACTTTTCTCTACTCTTATGTACCTACTGTTGCCCACTCACAAAAGTTAAGTTTTTCTGAGACCATGATCGACTTGGGTATGAATATTGAATTAAACGCATTGGTGAATTTGTCAAAAAAACAGCAATACGACTCATTTGGGTTGTTATGTGAGTAGTTAGGTAATGGTTTAGTATCCCAATCCAATCTCAACCGTTCAAATCGACTTCTGGTCACAGGTATGTATTTTATTTGTTTTTTGCAATTATTGTTCAGGGATACCATACCATTATGGACCTCTAAAATACCTAACCTACAGGCAGCTGTAGGTAAGCAGCTGTAGGTTTGTCATTTTCATCACCTACCTACTTATCCTTACATATTCAGGAATTTTAATTTTATTTTCAGTGGCACATGGATTTCATGCCTGTAAGTATAAGTTACATTATTTTATGAGGGCCGGCTTTCACATACCGAGGAATTTGTAAAAATATTAAAGGTAAGTTTTAATTTCGCTTATTATAAGCATCTGTTATATATATATCTTATTATATATATATATTTATATAGGCATCTGTGTGTGATAGCAGCAACTTATTTCTCTACATGCAACAGTATCTTCTAACTCTTTTCAGACAGGATATCTCCCAGACACCGTATTTCGAGAACTTGGGTGGTACGGAATCCTGCAGATAAATCCTCTCCACCACAGTTCTAAGCACAAGGTAGCTGCACAGTTGATATGGCAGCATACTTTGGGACGGCCTCATGTTATCATGGAGAACCCACCACAAGTAAGCCCTTTTTATTTTCGTAAAAAATAACCTTTGTAGGATACCTAAATTGTGGGGTATCGTATCTGTAAAATAATAAGGCATTTTTTTCTGGTCAGTAAACTTGGTCAAAATTGGCAACACCATCTAGTAATCGGGAAGCTTAAAATCGATTATCTTATTAGGTCACGGAACCTGTACCTACCGGACTAAAAGATCTTTACGTAACTGAAATTCTTCTTCACGGAGGCGGATCTTTGCGAAATACCTGGTTACCTACCTGCTGGATTATGTTGACTGACGAATAATAATCTCACCAAAGATTCGTTTATATAAATCTCAGTAGGTAGGTAGTAGAGGTACCTACGTAGGTAATTAAAAGTTAGAACAGACCGTGCAGCCAGACAGTATATAATATAATTTTTTTATTTTATAGTCACTGCAATCACCCGGAAAAATAAGTCGAAAGTTATTAGCAGATGAAGCGGCTAAATGGTCCCGAGAACAGCGAGCGATCCAGGAGGTGTTGATGGAAAATATCAAGAGTGGGGGTAACGGAATCACAGTCCGGACTGTCGTCAGTTCAACGAAGAGAACTGTTTATATTATACAAAATGGTAAACTATTTAAAATAACTATTTTATGTAGGTTATGTGATTAAAAAGACTGCTTTCTTTTCCTGACTTTCCATTCTTTGTAAACTGATAACTTGGTCAAAGATCGCAGCGCCCCGCACCATCTTGTATTCGTGATTGGAATGGATTGTGGTAGTGTAAATCAATGATCAACTTAACTAGCATAATTATCTTTTGTTTGCGTTCCTTTTTTTTGTACAATGAAGTAGGTACCTAATTCAGTTTTGAATTTAGAATGAGAATTTAGTTTTGAATTTTTGAACCAGGTAATTACTACACATGCCCCGATGGAACAGAGCCAGACCTTCAAGCGTACAGAATCCAAGCGAACATGCATGAGCGTAAATGCACATTTGGTAGAGAGTCCGTACCAGTACTAGTCGACCCGTGTATCGAGGCTGAAGTCACTCCCATAGAGTATTCCTTCCACGAAGGTTGGCAGTTCTGTCTTGGCAATGGAGAGCGGGAGAACAACTACTTTCAGAATGGGAGTCTTGACTGTGGGAATAAAGTTAAAGTAAGTGACTGACCTGCTTTCAAAATAATGTAGGAAATAAGTAACTCGTCATTTTATAAATATATACCTAGGTAGGTACCCATACTCATTGATGCAGGCAGCAGCACGCGGGCCATTTGCACAGACGGAGAAAGACCTAATAGGAACCGGGTAATTATCTAGGTACCTATACCTACCTACCTACCGTAAGAGTCTGTATAATATGAGATTCATCTTCTCATACTTCGATGGCTTTCTGTATCTTATCTGATGCCGTTAATATAAAATTACGAGTTATTTCCCAGGGACGAGGGAAATTTATTTCCTACATTATTTTGAAAGCACATTTTTGTACTGTGCGCTGGCATTGCGGCCCCGATCAGCTAATTCCCTTGCCCCTTTTCAGTAAGAGCAGATATTATGACATCTCCCGTACCTAGTCCAGACGCCGCGGCGGCGTCTGGACTAGGTACGGGAGATGGCCGCCGCCCCGTCGCGTCGCGTCGCGGCGTCGCCGTTTGGATCTGTAGGTCTCGTTTACCAGTTTTTAGGCCTGCGATCGCAAATCGGTCGGACATATGAATTTTGGCGGAAATACCTACCCGATGATATAACTTTGTGATCGGTATACGAAACGATATACTTAATTGTACTATAGGTAAAGGTTTGTTTGGGCAAGGGTACCTACCTAATTACTTTACGTCAATAAAACATATAACTACTAATATATTTGTTCAGTCAGTCAGTGACACGTCCACTCTATTTCTCTAGCGCCAACATTGTTTGATTCTGTTTTTTCTCTCTGCTTATTTCTCCGCTTCGCTTTCATTTTACTTCCAATGTCCTAGACTAGATTATATTAGACTAGATTATATTATACTAGATTATATTATGTTTCAAAATAAAAATCGGTTAATTCCACATCTAACACATGGGTAAAACAACGACAATTTATTACCTCTCTAAATGAACGTCAGTAAAAGTTCTGACAGAGATTTATCTGTCAAAGAATGGGGACCCGCTCCCCGCCTGGGAGTCGTGGCAAAAGCAAGCGTTACCTTATCCACATCTAACACATGGGTAAAACAACGACAATTTATTACCTCTCTAAATGAACGTCAGTAAAAGTTCTGACAGAGATTTACCTATCTGTCAAATAATGGGGACCCGCTCCCCGCCTGGGAGTCGCGGCAAAAGCAAGCGTTACCTTATCCACATCTAACACATGGGTAAAACAACGACAATTTATTACCTCTCTAAATGAACGTCAGTAAAAGTTCTGACAGAGATTTATCTGTCAAAGAATGGGGACCCGCTCCCCGCCTGGGAGTCGCGGCAAAAGCAAGCGTTACCATAAATAAGAAGTTGAAGTTGAAGGTAACAAAGAGCGCATCCGATGGCCGTGCACATATAATATAATCGGAATGCATAAGTTACTTCCGCAGCTCACGCACGAAGAGTCGAAGACGTACAATCAAACTCCACTGCAGAAAGAACAAAAAATGTGCACTCAAAGCCCATGCTTTTTGTGCCGGGTGGTAGGCAAAGATTCGATCAAAGTTTCTCAGTAATCTCTACCTAAACTAAGTAGGTACCTATACAAAATAAAACTATTAAAAAAACCTACAGAGGAATTAAAAAACATAATAAGTACCAAATAGAAAATAATTATTCTCAATAACGAAGTTAACAAAGATTATTAATAACAATTAGGTATTTTAGGAATTTATTTCACAATCTTAATCTTACATCATCATCATCAGACTATATTATTATTAACTCATTTATTTCAGATAATAAATCCATACACACAAAATCACAATAAAATCAAATTACATAAAATCACATAAAATCTTATCCTAAATAATAATAATTTATAAATTAAATAAACAATTATATAACATACCTACTTAATTAATTAATTACCTAACTAACCTAAATTAAATTTAAATAGATTGACTCCCCATCATAATCCTCATCCACTTATTTTGGATGGGACAGTCCAGACGGGACACCATCATTTGCAGGATGCCGTTGCTGCTGGCTCGCGCTCGTTGAGATAGGGAAGCGACTTTTTTGCGAATAATCGCGTAAAAGTCGTCCGTGCGCGCCTCCGCGAACATACTAGATGCGCTGCAAAAGCGAGGCAGCCGCATCAGCATCCTGAAAATGTTGTTATATTGAACGCGTAGAGCGCTGGCTGCGCGGCGGGTACAGTTCAGCCAGAGGCCGCTCGAGTAGAACGACTGGCAGTATGCCTTAAATAGCGTCACTTTGACTTCTCTCGAGCAGCGTGCGAACCTACGCGCGATCATGTTCCCCCGCACAGCCAGAGCTCTGCGCTCCCTCTCAACATCTGCATCATCACATAAGGAGTCGTTGACGATATGTCCTAAATATCTAAACGTACTAACTACTTTCAGAGCCGCACCATTGAGAACTACGGGCGGAACATAGGCTGGCCTTACATTTCCACTTTTAAATACAAGGATTTCACTCTTTTTGGAGTTGTATGTGAGTCCATGTTCAGCCGCGTAGCTCTCACAAATTTTAACAAGCTTTCGAATAGAACCCACCGATGGACCCAGCAACACCATATCGTCAGCGTAACTTATGTTGTTTACACAAACATTATCAACAAAACAGCCTGTATGGGTATTGCTGAGCTCAACGATAAGTTCATTTACATACAAATTAAATAACAGCCCCGAAGTACTTCCACCCTGCCGAACTCCGCACTCCAAAGCATACTCCTCAGATAGAGCGCTCGCCCATCTCACCTGGTTTTTTTGATATTTGTACCAATGCCTCATGATGGAAACAACTTCACCCGGTACACCCTCGCTTTCCAGCTTTTCCCAAAGCCTGTGATACAGAACTGTATCAAAGGCCTTGGACAAGTCCAGGAAACAGGCGTAAACAGGTGTCTTCCTCTCCGTATAGTACCTGACAGCTTGCTTAAGAGATATTAGTCCATGGCTTGACATAGGCCTCCCCTAATGAGCTCCATACCAACCTGTCTTCAGCTTGCCGCATCCAGTATCTGCCAGCCAGCATTCTTTCGCAAATCGTCATCCCACGGCCAGGTCGGAGGATGACCTACACTACGTTTGTAATCTTACATAGGTAACAAACTGTGCGATCGATATACCTAATATGAAATTTCCTTTGTTCAACGTAAAAATACGATAAAATAGGTGGCGGCGCTAGTTTTAGTTGGGTTAGAGGTTAGAGCGCATCCCGTACCTACTGAGGAAGGGTGGCGAGTTTTGCCGTCCAAGTAGAAAACATTTTTAGACACTATTAAATATAACCATCAAATTATTTCTTTTGGCGGCATGCGGCATCAGATGAAAGATACGTCGCAGACCACTCGTTTATCTTGTGGGAATCCATTTTGTCACTGTAAAACCTATCTTATCTGAGTGCGCATTTTGTGCTGGGTGGTAGCGGTATTGGATTGTTGTGCGATGTGCGCACTCTTTTAGTAAGAAACTAAGCACAACTTGGTATTTTCAGGTCAGCGTAGATGAATTCCTAGATAAATGTGCAATAGATAACAACATAGTCATCACATTCGACTATTTCGGCGACGAGCCGCGAAAAGACATGATGCACAACGCCACTCTGTGCATGTCCTGGGATCCATGCCGGCTTTCCTACTTGTATCGTCTTGAGGTAACTTTTTTATTTACCTCCATCGCAAATCTAACCACCCTGAAGGTGCTCTACTCACTCTGTAAGCTTCCCATAAAAATTCTTTACTTAGGAGGCGAACCTAGCGTGTTTGCTTTCCCAGACCATTTTGTGAAAAGGATAGGCATAGGATTTCGCGTTCAAAGGAGCGGGATAGAGCACAACGCGTGTGCAAGAATTAAGATTTTGGTACTCTTGTAGTACCGACTACCGACCGTACTCTTGTGATTGCAAGGAATAAAAAAAAATATTTTGGCAAAGTTACCCTGCCTTGGCTTTATTTTTCAATATAAAAATCAAGCCAGTAAGTCATATTGTTTGGGAGAAGAAGACAAATATGTATCAAAATTGAGATATTTTTTATCAAACTTACCTATATACGTATCTACTACTAATCAAAAAACTATTTTGTACAGAACGAAATGGAAAATTAGGTTTAAGAGTTGAGTCTAAGAATCCTATATTTCATATTTGAACAGCAGTAGGATCTCAAAGATTGTGAAAGTGTTGCACTCGGATGATGTCCGTCCATGTCAGTATAACTTGTCTGTGGTATCACCTACCTAGTCTGTGAGTGGAATAAATCATAGATTATTTTGCCCCTACTCGTTTATAATGATTACCTAGTTAGGTACTGATTCTGTCTTATCCAACAGCCACCTCCAAATGAGATGATGCCAAACATGCCCACGGCGCCAGAAGATCCTTGCGAAACCACGCAGTGTACCGAATGCATGGAGGGGTATGTGCCCGAAGAAAGCGGATTTTCGGTTGTCTGTGCGTACCTCCATATTTATTTCTCCCCCTGTACCTATGAACTTCACGACATCTCATTGTCGTGAGATTTTTCGTTTCGTTTTGGTGTGATGGTAAAATTTGTTTGCGGTTTTAATTTTTTCTACGTTTTACAAGGAATAAAACGGAACAGTAATATGCCGCAAATTATTAACAATTCTACTAAAAATTTAAATCCTACGCAAAAACTAAACCAAACACTTAGTAGAAACTGCTGAAATTCGTGGAAAAAAGTTAGGTACTTAACTACTTATGTGAAATTTTCCGAGCGAGACGCCCCTCTCCCCCACGTCAGATTTGGTTCCTCCTTTAACGCCTTACGTAAATTAATGAACACCCCCTGAGTGCTTGTGGATGTTATATCATTATTTTTTTATTTCAGTATCGGACTCAGAACATGTAGGTGGTGACCATGAATTATTTGACGATGTCGAACCGGACGCGGAGGAGCCGACTCAGTAACAAGCTCTGCATCCATATTTTACTTGCTCAAAATTCATAGCGCCATCTAGTTCTGCACGTTGAAAACGAAATAAATCTTACAGTGCATAGCTTACTATTTAACTATTTTTGTAAGTTTAACAGTTAAATAAATATTTATACTTACCTACCTACCTAATCTTTTTCTCGACCTTTCAATAGTCGTCGCGAAATTGGGATACTTGAATGTAAATGTCTTAGGAGCGTTTCAAGCGAAACTGGGTCTTTTGTTTATGAAGATAACGTTTAAAAATATTTCATACTGAAAGTGCTCGCCACGCCGCTGCTAATTCTGCGTGAAACGGCCCTTTTACTTTAGGGCCGCTAAAAAAATTCCTAACCTTATAGACAAAACCTGATAAAATAAAACACATCGTTTTGTATTTTACAAAAATAATTTAATAGGCAAAATTTATAATAAAATGTTCAAAAATGTGTCATTGGTGTGTAAATAGTCTTACAACTAAGCATCAATACATGTACGCAAACGTTCGTTGTGGCGAGCTTATAACTACAGCAGAATACCTACCTAGTGCTTTTGAGAATAAGGTACCTAAGTAGTAGGTACATTATCTCAGGTGGTTTTATAAAAATTGTGAAGGCATTATCAAATTAGTCGTGTGGTGCCGGCTTAGAATTTGCGCCACCCCAACTCTTCCTATGGGTGTCGTAAGAGGCGAATAAAGGACATTACCGGAGAGCGGGCAGCAGCGCGTCTTGCAGAATAGATCTACTAACGAACTGCGATACCCAAACCGCAAGTCCAGCATGGGGATTATGGGCATTACTCCCCATGAGATAAAAGCCAATGAGGCGATTAGCAGGGGAGGCCTCCGTCCAGCAGTGGACCATTGTAGGCTGTTAAGGAGGTACCAAATTACATACCTAATATGTAACTCCTTGGACTATACCCAAAGGTGTGGTCACCACACCTTTTGTGGTGGTACACATGTTCCAATTGTTTTGTAAATTACGAAATATAAAATGTATATTATATTAAAAAATCAATTGTGGTTCGTTTGTCTTGTTTTTTGTCTAATAGGGAAGTTAACCTAAGATAGTATATACACAGGTTACACACCGTAACCGTGCGAAAACGAAGTTGCGGGGTACAGCTAGTCAAAGATAAAACCTGCCCATTATTATTTTAATAATTTGTTAATTTAATTCCAAGATTCCTCAGAGGGCCCAAGTTAACTACATTTCGGTAGGTAGGTGTGTAGATACATTTAAACTTACTAAAGATACGTTTTGATGACTATGACATACTCATAGCATTATAGCTAGGCACTCATGGTGAAAAAGTTACATAAATCTACCTAAAAAAATACTAAAAATAAATTGTAACGAAATAATATGGCTAATGAATAATACATTAAATATACTGATTAAATTATAAGAGAATCTCATTTAAACTAACGGGTTAAATATTTTTTTTAGCGTTTCTTACAAAATACCTACGTAAAAACTGCACCAATATTTGTGTAGAACTTAAAATGTAATGTTTTGAAATGCAATAGTATTTTGGAATACGAAATTGACTAATCACGGATTATTTAAGAGGTACCAAATTATCATAGAAAATGATAATCTTATTAAACATAGGTAATTAACAAGGTAAAACAGTGTGTGACAGTTATTGATAACATGCCCCAAACACTCGATTTGGAAACATTACTTCACAATTTTGATTTACACTTTTAAAACAGAATACAATTTAAAATAAAACTATACTTAGATATATTCATATCTTAATATAAGGATAAAACGTAGCACACAAAACCCTAAAAATAGCTTAAATATGTATAAAATATTGAATGTTGAGTAGACAGTCTATAAAAGAATGAAAACCGATGTTAACATAGCCCATCCCAGTAACTTATTTCACACCTCCACCTTACTAAAACCTCACAAAATTTCCAGTTTAAAGAAATAAATCACAGGACTTTAGTCATAGCTCTACTTCTGGTGAATGCGATGGTAAAATTGGCACTTAAGGAACCACTCTACAAACGAGCATATTGTATCATTCTATGTTGCTATCTTTTGATTTTAAAAAAAAAAAAATTGATTTGATTTGATTTAAAAAAAACATCATTATGCGCGAGCAACACTGCGATCTTGCACACCATAGTAGCTTCCATAGAATTTCAAGAAGTTTACAGTAAATACAGTCTTAGAAATGTTTTATCTTCTACAGATTGAAGGAATGTGAATTGGTCGAAAGAAATCAGTGAAATGCACATTGTAGGTATAAAAAGCGACTAGCCTATAATATAGGTAAACTATGTACATTTTTGGTATGTATTGATGTGAATAAATTCAAATCTACTGATAAAAATATACAAAAGCGAAATATATTTTAGAAATTCGATGACAAATTTATTATAAAAAAGTAAAAAACTTGGACAGAATTTGTTAAGTAACTACGTTTTTCTAAATCCAATAAACAAAATGGCAATATAGTTGTACAAAACTCAATACAAATGTACTGTTATTAATAATATAATGTTCCTTATTATTGGGTTGAACGTTGAACATAAACTCACATATAATCGCAATGTGTTATAAACGGCACGATAATTGAGCCTTGGCACTGACTAGCGCAAACGTGTTTAAAAATTTGAATATTGCATAGATAGACAATGGAAATACAAAGGTTACTTGTTTTTTAATAGTATTAACCAACACTAAGAAAAATATTCTAAGAATTTAGTAAGAAAGAAAATTACAATCAAATAATGGAATTAAATAAAAACTAGTATTTACAATAGAAACAATTGAGGCAACTGCAGACTGTTGCAAACAATCTACAGGTAGCTCAACTGATTCATATCAATACCAGTCGGAAGCGTGCCCAATTTAGTTGACTCAGGCAAGTCGTTAATATTTGTTGGGATAATAATTTTATTCTCAGAAAATATAGTTTATACCTGGTGCCACTGTGTACTAAGCCGAAAGGGGGTGAATATGGGCCCATGAGGGATCAACATTTTTTTTTTAATTTCGAATTTACTTTATTTATTGTCTGAGATAAATTTGTTTATTCTTTGTGATCGTGTTCTTTTACTCATTCAATATTTAACATTAGAAAAAAAACACTAATGTTTTTTTGATAGATTTTTTTGCAAAACTAGTGTTTTGTTATGCATGATAATGATAATAGTACAAAAATATGTATTATAATTATTTGGAATTTCAAAACAAAAACAAATGTAAAAAATTCGAATATGATAAAATAAAGTTTTTTGAGGTAAGAAATATCGAAATTCAAAAGTTCGTAGTTAAGGGTCTAGAATCACCCTCTATCGACATAGTACACATGTTTCCTGGCACCCTCTGAGAGCTCTATATCGAAGCCGATGATGGATGATTCTCTGTGTAAATTACTCTATGGATTACATGAAATGTGATGTGTACATTGGAATATCTATCTACAATATCAGTAGCAGATACCCTATCAATGTGAGCCTACTGATAAGACAAGCGTTGGATATATTTTCAATAAATATCTAAGAATCTTTGCTAAATATCAAGCAATTAGAAACCGATGTAACTTCGATACAGGCCAAAGTCTCGGTATAGCAAATAGACTATGGGTTTGCCACTTCATTTTAATGTATCAAGCCATTAAACTGATGCTTGATGAATCTACGCCTACAAATTACAGGAAATATCTAATTTATGTTCCCTCAAAAAAATTATCAAAACTCATCCATTCTCCACAAAGGCAGTTCAAAATTGGCACCCTACATCACATTCCTTAATTGTACATACAAAAATGGAAAAGTTACAAAGTCATACAAAAATATAGGAATGGAGGTTTAGGTATCTATTTGTTCAGTATTTTCTGGGCGGCCTTAATCAGAGGGATAAGGGTTCGGAGTTCCATAGCGCACTCCAGGAAGGGATGTGCCAGCAGCTCATCAGCTGTGGCCCTCAAATCAACGTCAACCTGCAGACACTTGTCTAAGAAGTCCTGGAAATCAGGAGACAGGTTTTCCCAACGAGGGATCTTGGGCCTACCGACAGCAGCGATTAAATACAACGCACGTAGAGGCGTTTCTTTCATATACGGCGGTTCCCCTTCGATCATTTCAATCGCCATGATACCTAGCGACCACACATCAACTTTCTTTCCATACTGCTTTCGTGTAACCACTTCTGGCGCCATCCAGTACGGCGTACCGACCATCGTCTGACGCTTTTCATCTCCAACGATGTTCGCACAGAAACCAAAGTCTGTAACCTTGACTACGCCAGTCATACCCAACAACACGTTATCTGATTTGATGTCCCTGTGTATCGTGCCTTTGGAGTGGAGGAACGCTATGGCTTGGAGTGTTTCGCGGCAAACTGCTGCTATTTGACCTTCTTTCATCACGACCTCTGTTACGACATCAGTGAGCGAACCTCCGTCGAGTAGCTCCATCGCCACCCACAAATGGTCGTAACTGAGGAATGCGTCGAGGAAGTTCACAAGATTCTTATGGTTGAAGCCTTTCAAGACGTTGATTTCGTTTAATATGAGTTCCTTCTTGGATTGTTTAGTCAGGTCTATGTCTTTGATCGCCACTTTGGAGTTGTCGTTGTTGTCGATAGCGATGAATACCACGCCTGGAATGACAAACATTATGTTTAGCACTGATTTACTAATTAACGCTGAGGCGAGTAGAACTGATGCAATGGTACTGTGATCAGACTACATAGCTATATACCCGTGCCACTTTTGATATTATTTCATAACATAAGATAAATTAAGTTTTAAAGTATATTACTGTACGTAACGTAATAATGTTGTAGATAAAAACCTTCCTAAATAATTAGATGTTTTATGTTTACTAGAATTTAAAATTTAATTATATGCCATTATATTTTAAATTTTGTGGGACAAATATTTAAACTCGCAGAATGCGCAGAATAGATAAAAATTAATAATGAGGTTACTCAGGGATAATTTTTTTCTATACAAAAAAAAATTAATTTATTATTGGCCCAGAATTGACCAGGAAACCAGCAGCGAACGTAAATACATACAATAATTTGATTAGTTTTGAAACAGACTTCTATTTAATATATTGTATTAAAACTTTTTAAACTTTCGCGATTTGATAACATATTTAAGATTATTTATCGGGTATTTATCGCGTACCTTTTGCTTTCTTTTCCCCAACGTTTCAACCGCGTTTCAGCGATCGTGGTCACGGGGCGACCCGTTAGCGTACCGCGTAAGCGTACCCGATAAAATAATCTTAAATATATTGTATTATGTAATATATTGTATTAGGTATATTCCATGTAATTTATTGTATTATGTATATCAGTTATTGTTCTTGGGGCTAGATAATGCTGTGTGAATTGTCCAGCATTATTTGTTTATTTATAAACATTACTACGTACACTTGCAAAACTCCAAGTGAAAGGTTTGTAACAAACCTCAACAAAAAATAAAAACTCGTGGTTCAGATATGAGTGCAAACAAAAATATTAAAAGGAGGGTCTCAAATCGACAATTCATGAAAACAACAGAGTGAATTTTTAGGTTAAGAATGGGCTGTTTGTTTACAAACATTGTATATCCATACGATAGTAGCAAACTGTTCTATCGAACAAAACTGGGGATATGGGTCTCCCCAGTTTTGTTCCATAGAACAGTTTGCGTTTGGTTAGTCGCCGCACCGCTACAAGATGAGGCAAGGTAGAGTCGTGCTAGTGGTTAATCGCCTAATTTTCAAGTAAGTATTGAAGTCTAAGGTTTTTGTAATAATATAGTGCGTAAGCCATCGCACTAAATATAACTATTGTCTTAACATTGGAACAGGTTTGGATAACTGTAATGTTTTCCCTGTAGTTGGCGCTAACGGGCGGTGGTATATTTTTGTCAAAACTGACGGCTGAATCAGAAACCGACTAAGATTTTGTGGCGTAGTTGGTTAGAGCACACCTGCACTGAGTGTGGGGCGCAGGTTCGAGTCCTGCCGAAATCCAAAATTTGGGCGAACTTATTGAACAATTTTTTGAATTCGGTCATGCATTAGTATTTTCAGACTCTGCAACTGAAACGGATTTGCCCGAATCTCAAAAAGAAATCGGTTTTTTAAATATCTTCTACATTTTACAAGGGATGGAAATAGCAGAAAAGTATTTTCTCGCAAATCGTAAAGCATTCTCTATCAACCCATGTTTAAATTAATATCTATTTCTGAAATAAAATAGTATACCTATCTAATTTATTAATCATTTAATCCTAAAGATTAAATTAGAAAATTAGGTACCTACTTTTAACATTTTTCCTAATTGGATCATGCTGGATCCACACAAATTTAGCCCCAATCCCTAGGACGATTTAAACACAGTTTAGTGGAAAATATGTTTGCCCTATCCCCAATGGATACTTAAAATACTGATAAACTTGATGAGCGCCCTGTCTTCAGCTTGCCGCATCCAGCATCTGCCAGCAGTCTTTCGCAAATCGTCATCCCACTTGGTCGGAGGGCGTCCTACACTACGTTTGCCGAGTCGCGGTCTCCACTCAAGAACACGTTAACCCCAGCGGTTGTCGGTTCTTCTCGAGATATGGCCAGCCCACTGCCACTTCAGCTTGCTAATCCTTCGAGCTATGTCGATAACCTTAGTTCTCCAAAATGACTAGGCTAAGATAAATATCTGCAGATCGTTCAAAAATTGTCCCGATGCGGGAATCGAACCACACAACACCCTGCTTCGTATCAACCTTCGCCCGCTGCGCCTACCTTTCCTTCCACTTCTCGCAAATTAAAGCAGGAACAGGCACCGATGGTTGATTAACAATAAAGCTAAAAGTCACTGCTGGAAGACCAGTGTTGAGTGCTAGGTTATTTCCCTGGTCTAAAGTTGGCCAGCCTGGTTATTTTTTTTTAAATAATCTTTTATCTGTTCAAGGTCATTCTTAAAAAACGAACTAGACAAATCTTAATTTACCAGCAGTTCTCCTGATAAAGCGATTGCCAGTGACAGATAAGATTAGAATTTGTACTACATTGGCATTGAATTTTTGTATGTTATAAGTACAAAGAAAAGTTTATGGTTTAGATATTAATAATAGCAAAATATTTTCGGAACCCACGACGTATCGGTAATCGAAAAAGGAAGACATAATTTTTGCAACACTCCCGATTATATTAAGGTGAAGTAGGTCCCAAAACTCAGGTTTTGCCTATACGGAAAAATCTTTTTTTTTAAATCTTTTTTGATGAGCATCGAAAGTTTAGAGTTTTTGTTAGTAAGGTTATGGGAGCCGAAACACGATTGACTCAACTTGACTCGATAGAAAAAAATCGCCAAGTTTCCTCTAAATTTTGCATTTTTACTACGGAAAATCAGTTTCATTTGCTAGTTACTTAACATATTTGCATGAAATATCGTCTAAAAAATACTTAACTAAACACTCTAGAGGATTATTTCAGAGCAATAACAAATTTATAAATAAAAAGCAGTGAAATTGCGCGCGGGCCGGCTCTTGCCTCCCTTTTTCGCTTTCGCCGCGCGGTGTTCGCTCGTCCTTGTCTCGAAAAAGCGAACGTACTTCGCCTTAAGCTATATTTACAATAATAGCTTCCTAAATTTTTTCAACTACCCAATACTACATAGCAAAAAAAACCGTTGGGCATAGAATGGTAATGGTAGCCCCATTACCATTCTGTTACGAATTTAAATGGTACGGAACCCTTCGTGCGCAAGTCCGACTCGCACTTGACCGGTTATTTTTTAGTACAGTAGACTCGCTTAAGCTTGATCGATTAGGGTCTACTATAGTCTTATAATCGACCCCTGATTTGGGTCCAATCGAGACTCGGCGTTAAATTTATGAGGATGAAAATATTAAGTAACAATTCCGCGTAAAACCGTCTCAGATAAGATCCAAAAAAATGCAATTCGCCCGCCCGCGCCGCGCCCTCCCACAAATTGACGTGCCATGTTGGATCTTATCAGAGAAGTTTTACTATAGTTTGGAATTGTTACTTAACATTTTACATTCTTATTTTGCAATGAATTTCAGCAAGTATCGCCTGTACTTACGCTCTCTCTTTACTTTGGTTTCTCATCCGTCAACTTGACGTTTTCTGAATAAAATTTTTGTGTTTAAGGAAATAAAGCATTTTTGATTGATTGACTGAATCTATTATTTCTCTTTAAAATATAAATTTTACTTTTGTTATGAAGACCTCTGACATTTTATTAGGATTGAAAAAATAAATAAATACTTTTTGCATAAATCTAAAAGTGCTAATCACATTATTTAAATAAGTTTTCCTTGTGTTGAGCATATTAAAATAAGTCACATAGTAATACTTTACTACTGTAACATAAGTTCTCTATTACATTTTAGGTTGTGAAAACCAGTTTCTTTTTTATCTTTTGTTTAATAAATAAATTCACATTTAAATAAAGATTACATGGACTGCATGTACAATTAATAGGTAACTTATAGATATTCATGATACATGTCATCATCTGCCACATCTTCACTTTCCATCAGGTGAATTTGTGTTCAAAAGAAGGTCTATACTTTTTTTGGGCAAGCATTTCTATATCTTCTGTTACAAATATGTCATATGAACAAAATGATTATATAAATTAAAATCAAATTTGTCTGGGAGAGATGGCCAGGTGCTGTATTTGAAAATTGTTTTAGGTTTTTGAATTGAGAATTATCTATCTATTTATTTTCTGTTATAAATTGTTTCTATATTGCAAGATTTTTATAAATAAATGCTGGACAATTTACACGGCCATCATCTAGCCACAAACTAACCAGAGTTTGTGTGATGGGTACTAGGATAACATAGGTTAGCACAGTGTGACGCTGCCCACCGAGGAGTTATGTTATTTCATTAGATGGGTAAATTGAAAACTACTGAGAATTTTATGAATTATTCACTGTTAGGTAGTAAAACTAGCTCTGAATGATCTAGGTACTTTAACAGTTAGTCTTAAGTAACAGTTCCCAGGCCACATAGCCTGCAAAGAGCATCATGGTGCAATAAACTCTTGGAGTGGAGACCATGGGGCAAAGACAGACCAGTGGGATGGCTACAAATAAGACAAAAGGACAACATCAAAAAAGAAAGCAGGCAGCAACTGGACTGCCCAAAATAGAAGGAAATGGAAGAATTTTAAGGAAGCCTAAAGCATTTCACTGGTTGATAAATATTAGAAAGAAGATATATTAGATGTATTGTATAAAGGTACCATTAGAACTAAGCTGCAATCGAAGGTAGAATACTATACAGACAGAGAAGGTGCCTGGAAGAGATTGCTTCTAAGAGATAGGGCCACCCGTTGTACTTGTCTCATGTAATGTCTTTTTGTTATGTTCTTTTTCTGGTGTACAATAAATGATTTTGTATTGTATTGTGCCAGAAGAAGCTGAAATGAAAGAATGTATTTACCTGAAGCACCAGCCCCCACTTGTTTGACTCTATCAAATCTCACGTAAGGGTCATCCGGATTACAAATCCTTCTCAACTCCTCATAGATTTCTTCATCATTGAGTGTTGCATACTCAAGCTCCTTTTTCCTCAAAACAGGACTCTCTTCCTGGTCGTTGCCGATCAACGACAGGTCCTCAACTACTGCACTGAGATCTATCACAGGATCCTTCTTTTTGATACTGTTTTTAGAAGGAGACACGGGCATTGTTTGCCGATTTGAGTATGGGTCAGGTGGAGTGAATTCCTCCTCACTGCTCTGCCCGATAGACAGATCAGAGTCTTGACTTTGGTGAGCATTTTTGTGTTCAAGAAGCTTTTCTATCTCTTTATCCTCTTCCGTGATAGCTTCAGGGGTGACAAACGGTTTGAATGGCTCATCAGCTGTTTTTTGGTTCTTCATTTGGTACATGTGGAATTTCATGGCCTGGATAGCCGCATCTGGGTTGTCTTGCTGCTCGGCGGGCGTGATCTGTGCATTTAGGAGACGCTGCCAGGAGTTGGGCAGCCCCTCCAGCTGGCCCGTTTCCGAGTTCATGCTCACGTGGATGTGCTGCTTCACGTTGGTAGGCATGCCGATCTCCGTGGCGCGCTCATCTCTGTCTTTGTGTTGCTTCTTAGCGAACAACTTGCCAAACACACCGCGACCTGAACGACTCATGTTGATTGATCGTGGACACTAAACACTAGGCCATTTCACTGCTATCCACCTACCATGCACTGTAATGCTGTTCACGTTATCGATCTAAGAAAGAAACTTGTTTTAGTTCTAATCAATTCGATAGAGGAGTGGCAAAGGACGGATTTATATTTTTAGTGTAAACCACGGACGGCAGCCACTTTTTTTTTATCAACAGCTGTCAAATTTGTGGTATTTGACAAGTTTGACATATCGTGACATATTTATGACATCCAGTTTGACAAAACCGGAAAAAATATCATGAAACGTTTTGTTGTACGCATCTAGTGGACCGTGATTTAAACTCAAACCTACTTTGAATTTGAACAACTTTGAATCATTTTGAATATCGACAGAAAAATAATTTTGATGTACGGTTCTGAGTTTGTAAATATTTTTAAAAGGTTTATAGAAAAATGGAATAATCATTGGTTTCATAAGGTCTTTTGCCAACAAGTTCATTTTCTATCTATGAAATGAAACGTTGTTCGCGCTCATGAATCGTTTGCGCCTTCGTCATCATTCGGATTTTTGGATGATTCATGATTCATTCATAGTACCTACCTACGATACGATACTACGGCACGACTTCGGTCGGAGTTGGAGAATACTTGGAGATGGAGACGACACGGCACAGATTATATGTAATCTAGGTATCGGACTATCCCCTGACTAATAGGAACGTAGGATCCTAGGATCTTTGTAATATGGATTACACGGAACATAAAAAACTTATTTTTTCTGTTCTGTGATGGATTACCTACCATACCTAGATAGACCAGATAAACAAATATATAATTTCCATTTCCACAACTTCTATAATTCTCTTTTCTCTAGCACGTAGGTTAGGTACCTACCTACCTACATTCAATCTGGTTGTTATTATAGAGTTCTGATTCACTCACTCACTACCTACATACATACCTACCTATAATAAGTACCCACCTACTTTCCTAAAACCTACTAATAACAGGAAGGCCAGACAGACCAGACCACACTGAATAAAGTGAAGTTATCTCAATGAATCAGTCAGACAAATTACCATCAATTGTAATCTTCAAGATCACGACAATCATGCAACATGGTATAAAACGCTTTTTTTTATTTATAGTTGCATCTTTTTTGTTACAAATGAATCTAAATGTTTCGTTTTACTATTACCCATGGTTTTTCCCTTTTGTCTAGATTTCAATCAACCTAATAATGTCTATTTTCATTTTTGTTATTACCTAGGTAGGTACATACCTACTAAACTTGCCACGCACGTTCCTATCATATTACCTAATTAAACCAGAATTAAACATTATCTTTATAAAACGGTTTTTATACACCTTACGCTTTGCTTGCTACTAATATCATATAAAAATTATGAGCTCCAACATTTTACAAATGAACGCCTGGACAAAATGTTAGAGCAAGATAAAACTAATAAAACGATGCTCTATTGATTCGTACTAGATGGCAGCACCGTAAACTTCTAACCTCTGAGTGCTTTAGTTATTGCTCTGAGCCTCTGAGCATCTAACAAGTAGATTATAAAAATTATGTATTGCACAAGGGTCAACGGCCATTCAAATGATTCTGACACTAGTGTGAGCGGTTACCTCGTTATTCTGGTACCTACAGAAATACCTACTGAGTTTTTGAATTCCTTGTTAACTTTACAGGACACAAAGATTTGACAGGATAGGAAATATAACACCAAGTGCGAGTCACGCACCGAGAGGGTTCCGTAACTGTAAGACCTTGTTTCTTGCCAAATATCATGATTCTACTAGATAACCTAGCCAACCATGAACCATAACCTAGTAATAAGATGATAAGTAAGTAGAAAGGTTAGGTATGAATGGTCACTTACGAACCCGGCAAGGTAGGTACGTAGGTTTTAAAATGTATAACACTACCAACAAACAACAAATAGGTAATAAAACAAGATTCGCCAAGTGCGAGTGTAACTCGCGCGCCGAGGGTTTCAAACATTTGCCAATTATTTGGACAATCAATTTTCTGAAATATTTTAAAAAGTATGAAACTTACAGAAATTTCAAAAAGTGTTTTGAAATGGTCAAAACGATACCTTTCATTTGATACCCCACATGGGTAGGTACCCCTTTTTGAAAAAAAATCCCCTTTTTTGACCATTTTTCAAAAACTATTATTATTACAGACTTCTCTATATTTTTCCTGTAAAATATAGATTGATATCTACAAACGCCTAATACAATGTACATGGATCGGTCATCAATCTTCGGCGCTAGGGGGGGGGAATGGTCAATTTTCCGTCTTTTTTTGAAATATTTCAAAAAGTATGAAACTTACAGAAATTTCAAAAAGTGTTTTGAAATAGTCAAAACGATACCTTTCATTTGATACCCCACATAGGCAGGTACCGCTCCTTTTGAAAAAAAATTCCCCCCCTTTTTGATCATTTTTCAAAAACTATTATTATTACAGACTTCTTTATATTTTTCCTGTAAAATATAGATTGATATCTACAAACGTCTAAAACATTGTACATGGATCGGTCTGCAATCTTCGGAGCTAGGGGGGGGGGGAATGGTCAATTTTTCGTCTTTTTTTGAAATATTTCAAAAAGTATGAAACTCACAGAAATTTCGAAAAGTGTTTTGATATGGTCAAAACGATACCTTTCATTTGATACCCCACATAGGTAGGTACGCCCCCTTTTGAAAAAAATTTCCCCCCCTTTTTGACCATTTTTCAAAAACTATTATTATTACAGATTTCTCTATATTTTTCCTGTAAAATATAGATTGATATCTACAAACGCCTAATACATTGTACGTGGATCGGTCTGCAATCTTCGGAGATAGGGGGGGGGGGGGGGGGAAAGGTCAATTTTTCGACTATTTTTGAAATATTTCAAAAAGTATGAAACTTACAGAAATTTCAAAAAGTGTTTTGAAATGGTCAAAACGATACCTTTCATTGGATACCCCACATAGGCAGGTACCCCTCCTTTTGAAAAAAAATTCCCCCCCTTTTTGACCATTTTTCAAAAACTATTATTATTACAGACTTCTCTATATTTTTCCTTTAAAATATAGATTGATGTCTACAAACGCCTAGTACATTGTACATGGATCGGTCTGCAATCTTCGGAGCTAGGGGGGGGGGGGAATGGTCAATTTTTCGTCTTTTTTTGAAATATTTCAAAAAGTATGAAACTTACAGAAATTTCAAAAAGTGTTTTGAGATAGTCAAAACGATACCTTTCATTTGATATCCCACTTGGGTAGGTACCCCTACTTTTGAAAAAAAAATCCCCTCCTTTTTGACCATTTTTCAAAAACTATTATTATTACAGACTTCTCTATATTTTTCCTGTAAAATATAGATTGATGTCTACAAACGCCTAGTACATTGTACATGGATCGGTCTGCAATCTTCGGAGCTAGGGGGGGGGAATGGTCAATTTTTCGTCTTTTTTTGAAATATTTCAAAAAGTATGAAACTTACAGAAATTTTAAAAAGTGTTTTGAAATGGTCAAAACGATACCTTTCATTTGATATCCCACATAGGTAGGTACCCCCCCTTTTGAAAAAAAATTCTCCCCCTTTTTGACCATTTTTCAAAAACTATTATTATTACAGACTTCTCTATATTTTTCCTGTAAAATATAGATCGATATCTACAAACGCCTAATACATTATACGTGGATCGGTGTGCAATCTTCGAAGATAGGGGGGGGGGGGGTATGGTCAATTTTTCGTCTTTTTTTGAAATATTTCAAAAAGTGTGAAACTTACAGAAATTTCAAAAAGTGTTTTGAAATGTACAAAACAATACCTTTCATTTGATACCCTATTTGCCTTCCTAGGTCTCTTTTGAAATTTCAACATCAAAATTTGTACTGAAAATATTCATTTTCATTTTTCATTTATTTATATTTTTTTTTCTTAAAATCAGTAATGGCGCACGAAATGTATCATTATTTCAAATTTCAAGTTAATAGCTGCAGTAGTTACTGAGATATTCAAGAAAGAGCGGGGACGGACAGAGCGAGACCATAAGGGTTTCAAAACCGATCTTTGAAACCCTAAAAATACGAAATAAATGAAAAATAAAAAAGTTACGCAGGCCCGAAGGTCAAATTTTGGAAAATCTCAATAAATACAAAAATTGACGTATCACCAAAATTATAAAAATTATTCCTCTTCATGCGAATTCGCTATGGCATGGCGCGGCGGCGGGTTGAATTCCAGTCAGGCAGTCACCCTGTAAACATAAGTAGGTCATCCAAAGTGAAATGAACTCTTTTGTTTACAATTTAGTTGCACTATACTTAGCGGAAAGCTTGCATCTTCGGGCACCTGGATATCGTCGTAGATCACTGAAACAACTGAATAACGAAACTGCTGTAAAGTGAACTGCCTACCTTCCTGAAATTTAATTTGGGTCTTGTTCGGAGCGTTCAAAGTAACTCTTAATGGTTTGGAATAAGATTCAACGTTATCAAAGAGAGATTAAAAAAGTTTGATAGAGTGAGATGTTTACGAAATAAGAAGAACAAATATCTCAATTTGTTTACATTTTGTTTACCAAGCTGTACGTTTTGTAAAGGAAAATTCTGATAAGTTACGGAATGGTCTCGTCACTGAATGGTTGATAGCGCAGTGGATATTTTATCAATGGAATTTTATAAACAAAAGAAATTATATGAAATTTATTTTGAAGTTGACCCTAAATAAGTCCGCTTAGGGTCAGACGAACCACCAACACCAAGTTTCTTAATGGACTTCCATAATAATTTTTTTCTCCCTTTTATGGCTACCTATTAAATCCATTTTTATTTGGTTTTGGTTATTTTGGCACCATTTCAACTTAGCTTTAAAACATTTTCTGCTATTAGACATGCCATCATATAAAATCCACTACATACCTACTAGATTTTCCAAACTGACACCACAATTTGGATTTTTCTCTAGCGTCCTTATGGGCTACATACACATGCGAATTAAATTATGTTTTCTTGAATTTTTTATTAGTAGCAGCTTCCGGCAAAATACGTAATAATATCATGGCATAGGTTGTCCATTATGGATCTGTTTGTCATTTGTGCATTTTTTTTTATCGGCACAAAAATATAAACTCGCTTGGAAAATTAAAATTGTCATGCATGGTCTATGACGACCTCTGTGGCGCGGTGGGAGAAGGTCCGCCTGCGGCGCAGGAGGTTGCGAGTTCGATTCCTGCCTCGGGACAAATGTTTGTACTATTTTGTTCAGGGCGTTCTGGTCGTTTTCTATGTATAATAAAAAATATCTATATAATGTATTGTTTTATGTATATCAGTTATCTAGTACTTACCCATAACACAAGCTCTGCTTAGCTTGGGGCTAGATAATGCTGTGTGAATTGTCCAGCATTATTTATTTAAGTATTTATTGTCTATAGTTGAATAAATTATGAGTAAATTATTAATTAGATTTTAGCTTTATAAGGGCGCGGGGCGGGCGGACCACAGCTCGAGATCGAAGACAAGACAACTCGGTGGGGTGGTCGCCGCGCCGCGCCGCGCCGGCCGAAAGCTAAATGACAAGAACCGGTCGTGGTCTCCGTCTATGTCTGTGGTCTCGGTCTCCGGTCACCTTTATACAAATAGAAATGCCCTAAACGTCGGGTTTCAGTTTCATAATATAAGTACATACACTAAAAAAATAAAAAAAATATAAAAGAAAAAAAATATAGAGCAATATTTTCATCTTTGTTTTGTAATTTCATCTCCACCCTCCGTACGAAAATCTTCAAATCCCTTTCAAAGAGTTACAGACTAGTCTAGTAAAACCTTTTGTGCCCGTCACGCCCGTACTGACAGTAGGTACCTACTCTTAGGTACAGACACGACAGACACAGACCATTGAATCCTCCCAAAGATGGTCCAAAGTACCAAGAGAGCAGAAGTTACATTATAGTACTTATGTAAGTAATACGGATTCAACTTAAAAAAGAATCAAGCAAATAAGCTTCTTACATGAAAATTGCCTGCCTTTAAAAAGTGGGACGAATCAGGAACGTTTTCAGCGTAAAATTTGAGTTTCTAGAATCGTCCCACTGGATTCGGACTAAAGTGGGACGAGTCAGGAATAACCATAGACAGAATTTTTTCACTACGTGGAGTAACTCGTATTCTAACTCACTCAACTCCAAAGATTATACATAGTATACCTACGTAGGAGCCTAGAATCTTTGCTCAACTCAATGACACAAACACAGATGTTACGGTTATGATAATATCCTAGACACAGAATACTGAACACTTTCTATTGACAGACACAGAATAGCCGTGAGTTCGTAGGGCGGCCCGCCCACTGAACATTCTACCTACCAGAAATTCTACAGTCTCGACGTCCGCTCCGCGCGGTCCGCCTGTCGTTACCCGCAACAAACGAAAATAACCTTACTGTATAACAATTTAGACCTCAAAATACCACTACAAAAACATATAATATTTTTTTTTATTTGCGGGTTACGGCGTAACGCAATTCGAATCGTTCGAATTAATTGTGAGTTCCGTGAATATTTTGTGCAGTGCTTTGAGGATTAGGTACCACTACGACGAATACACATACGAATTTGTGTTTTGGATTCTTTTTTCAAAGGTAAACCTAGCTTAAGTACTTACCTAGTTACCTATTTAGTGTAGTACCTACCTACCTATCGATTTTCTAGTTATTTTTTAATAATGCGTAGATAGGTACTTAATTAAACCTACTCTGGATTAGAGATGGGTCGAGGGTTTAAACCCAATTGGGCAAAAAGGGCATAAACAGGGCAGATTGGGCAAAAACGAGTTTTTGCCCAAATAAATGCCCGATGACAGGGCAGAAACTACGCTTGTAGTTTTTAGACTTTTTGAATAAAATATGTATATAAATATGTTGGGAAAATGTATAAATAGCACAAAATATATTGTTTTGTTGCTGATAAAACTTAAATACACGAGGAGTACCTACCTATTATGTTATTGTTATATTTATTGAAATATCACTAATAATTATCTTTCCCAAGTATCAGTGTTGCTTGAACGTCGATGTCAAATACACCGTCTCGCAATAAAACAATTGTCATTCAAAGTCACAGAATCATTATTTATTAACTAAACAGTAAAAATCAAACAACATTAATCAAAACAAATCAACATTTTACCAACAAATCAACTTACATAAGTCTCCCTAATCACTGCAGCTATCATCACTATTAAAATTCAGAGGATCAATTCGAATAAATTCTAACGGCTGGGTCTGAGAAGTTGATGCTTGATGGTCAATTAATATGTTTTCTCCTGTCGTCGTCTCTAGGTCAGATTCGTCATTTCCCTCAAAAGATCGTTCACTTTCTGTTGTAACATCATCGTCTGATAAAATTTCTAAGATATTTTCATTTTTTTATTAATCAAATTCCAATTGTATGCTAAATACGAGATTTTAGCTGCTCTTTCTGTTGTAAGGCGGTTCCTTTTTACACTGTGGATAAAGCTCTGGGTACTAAATGAGCGTTCCGTGGCAGATGATGTACAGGGTGCGGTCAGTATTCGAAGTGATATTTTACTTAAAGCAGTTGAACCACAAATTCCTTTCCACCACATCACAGGATCTACCGTTTCTGCAGCTTTCCATGTAAATGGCTTACTCCACAACCCGCCTCGTCCTCTATAATGAGCTAAGTCAGCTAGACAATCAATATTTAAGCAATTTGCAAGATCATTAATGAATTCCATCGCTTCAATCTCTTGATTCTGATTTAGTTCAAGTCCTGTAGTTGTAGGATCTAGCATATAGGCAGCGTAGTGTATCGGTTTAATAACCATTGCAGTCCTATTTTGTATGGCAGTTAACAACAACTCTTTCTCGACATTTTCTATAATTAATGTCGTAGCCAAAACGAATTGCACTTTTGATTGTATATCCTTGAATACCATGAAAACTTTATTAATATTGTATTCATTTCGTTCGAGCTGAAATATAGCCTCTGTTATCGGCTTCAAAATACTCACACATTGATCCACCATGATCCAAAAACTGTCGTCGAGAATTGTAGCTTTAACCTCAGTTGGTAGTTGAATAGTTTCATCAACCGCTAAAGTTTGAAGCGCTGCTTTGTTGGTATGTATGCTTTTCAGCGCAGACACATGACTCCCCCATCTAGTTTTACAGGATAATTTCAAACTTTCACCCTGAATTCCCTTGTCTTTTCTAATTTTATTTAAAAGTGCACTGAGTACCTGACTTCTTTTTACGCATTTAACAATGTCTGTTGCTAGATCAATACAAGCTTTAATCACAGGCAGCTTCATGGCGTCTGCACATAGTAAATTAAGACTGTGAGCAGCGCAACCCAAAGGAACTATCCAAGGATATTTTCTTTTTATCATATCAAAAGCTTTTTGCTGATTTCTTGCATTATCTCCGATAAGGACCATAAATTTCTTCTCTCCGTAAGTTTTCATAACAGTTTCTATTTCATCGGATAAATATTCGCTAGTGTGACGGTGGTCTTCAGTGTGCAGACTTTTGACAAATACGATATCCGGCTTGGATATCAAAAAATTTATGATACCCTCATTACGGATATTACCTAAATCACTGGACTACAAAGCAAGTTAGCGACTCGCAAAAAAGTTTAGTTTGATTTAAACTCGGGGAAGTACTGACTGCGATGCGCGGAACGCAGTGAAGAGAAGTTCGTACCTTGTAGTGCAAAGCGAGAGCAATGGATTGAGTACTAACTTCACTTCATTGCACGCTATGACCAGTGCGAACATGCCGAGCTAACACAAACAAATACCTACAGACAAACGAAAACTCACTTTTATTTACTTTATCTCGTATAGGTACTTGTTTATGAAATAGGTACGTCCTACTTACTTTTCCTCAGTCTATCTACAAATTATTTTTAGCTATGTTAAAAAAAGTCATTTTTATGTAAGATAAAAAAGCAAGAATGAAGAACATAATGGATAACAAAATTATAATATTTCTGCCCTGTGATTGGACATTTAAAGGGCATAAAAAGGCATTTATTCGGCATTTACTCAATGCGCCCAGTAAATGCCCGGCATAAACCCATCTCTACTCTGGATAGTTCAATCTAGGATCGGTCTCCTAATAGGTAGGTAGGTACCTAGTAGGTACCTACCTAATTTAAGAAGGCAACGTACCTAGACCGAAGTAAGAACTTAAGATTGTCATAAAATGTAGAAAGTTAAGATTATAAAAAAGTAATAGTATAATCATTAATAATTGAAAGTAAATTACTTAACACCCTTTCAATTGATTAGATAGGTACCTAACCGACGTAAAAGCTATTTTCTATTAGTAAAATAACAATAGAATGATGAAAGCAAGATTTATGTGATGATCGAAGCGAATAAATAAGGCAAAATTTAATTAAAATCTGTCCTTCCTAGTAAACTTTTTTTTTTGCCACAGACAGAATACATAAATACTCGTACAATCTCATTTCTCCTGAAATTTCAATTCACCTACCTATCAAAATTAAATGATAAAAATCTAAGTAAGTTATATAGGTACTTCTTAGTACTCGCTCTTTCTACATTCATCATGGGTCATGGAGACAGAGTCACTTACCACCCTTTTTTTTCTTTTTTTTTTTGTATCACGTACCTACCTTCATGTTAAATTGTTATTGTTTTCTGTCTGTTTATTTAATTTTATACTTTTGTGTACCTGTGTCTAAATAAAATGTATTTCTATTCTATTCTATATTCAGCTCAATTTGTAGATCAAAAAGTATAGCAAAACAGGTCTTATTATGGATTAGTTTACCCTCAGATAAGTTTAAAAAAAAACTCTCTTTCACCATAGTATACAAGGCGTTGGCAATGTCGATTAACACTGTCGACATAACGTCGCCACTAGCCACCGCTTCTGCTTTTTTTTCGCAGATTGTATAAAAAAAAATTATAAATTATTATAGAAACAAAAACCTAGAATAAATTGAGGTTATTTGAATCATTTGTTATTGATTTTTATGAATGCTTACGTACTCTCATGTCGCAGAATTCTGGGGGTACTTTTTTCTTGCCAACGCCTTTTTTACGATGCCGTGGGGTAGTGTAAGAGAGACGCTGAATTACCATAAAGTGCCTCTCTCTATCTCAGACAGATAGTTTCAGCATGGCCTGATCGTTACATCTCATACCCCCGAACGGCGATTCACGCTCCTGTGGAGTGTAATGGCGTGAGGTGTTCCGTAGGGATCGGCTCTTGGACCACTCCTTTGGACCCTCGGAACTGGGTCCGGCATCTGCCAGCAGTCTTTCGCAAATCGTCATCCATCTGGTCGGAAGGTGCTTGTCACTTGTCATTCGGACTATAAAACTTGGGACTTCGAGTGGCGCTCAACAAATTGGAGGCTATTTTCACGGCCCACATTGCAGCAACGGCATGCATTGAGATGCGAGTCGATGCTGTCCGGGTCGTGGAAGAGTTTCAACAATGTACCCACCCATACATAACCCGGACAGACACTTGTCATGAGTGGATTTAGTCGTTGAAAAAAACTGACCTAAATTTCAGATTTCCTCGGGCCCGCAGATATGCATGAAGGATTCACACACCGTAAAAAATTAAAGAAAAGAAATTAAAATTGAGAAAATAATTTATTAGGTATATACCTACGATTAACTTATAAAAAAAACTTAGTGTATACGTTACTCGTTTTGATTGAAGTTGTTTAAAATCGTTAGTATTTTTTGGTATTTTTAGTATTTCTTAAGCTTAAAGTAAATCCTTATGCTATGATTGGTATGATGCAACAAAGTAGTTAAGTGCAAAATTCTTTTTATTCAAACGTTTGTGAACGTGAAAAATGTTGCTAAATCACGCAGATCTATGTATAAAAATAAAAATGTCCACCGTGCTTTTTTTCTATTGGTGAAAGGTAATTTTATGAAACCAGATATGCCAAAAAGGAAGTTATCGACTTTATTACCACTATCTATTATGGCATAACTTGCAAGTTTGATGAGCTACAAATTATCGAGTTTTTTTTAGAGACTTCTTGCAGTGAGCCTACGAAATATAATATGAATAATATACCCATATGTGAATTTCTTATAATATAATTAGAATGATCATAAGGTAAACCCATTAATTAGCCCATAATTTTATTCAAGAGGGAAATAGTATTTGTCCCACAAATCGTTAAACAAATATTTTAATATATTTTAATGTAGTAGTTTATTAAATATTGGTTAAAATGTCCTCAATTTACCCACTTTTATAACTTGGTCTCTCTCTCTCTCTCCCAATAAGGTTTGCTGAGAGAGAACTCTTTTTAGGGTTAAGCTCGCCTTTGCCATATTTTTCAAATTTAATGTTTTATGTATGTATTTTGTTTTTTCTTGTGCAATAAAGAATAAATAAATAAATATTTTAAGTCAAGTTTTAGTTTTAAAACTTTCCTAAAATACTTTTTTATACAACCTATGAATGGATTGTACTTTAATAGGTTTTCTTATCGATGAAAGCCTTTAAATTCGGATTGCGTGACTGAATGCCCCGGGGGTGACGACCCTCCCTCGTATGAAGTAGACTAGGGTGAACCTTTATATTACTTACAGGCTGTTATCAACATAGAAGTTTGGTTTTCACTAGGATATGTACCTACTAGCTCCTGCCAACGGTTTCGTATGCTTTTTTCCGTGATAAATAGTAGCCTATGTCAGCCCGGGAACAAAGATACATTAAGAATTCAATACAATAGGTATACTTATTCTATATCTGTAATAAATAATTATTAGTTATAGTGTGTCTATGTATTTATAGTTTATATTTATGTTTGTTGTAAAGCACCGCCATCCTTTATTTTTTCCCAATTGTTCTGGTTGCCTGGAAGAAATCGCTTTAAGCGATAAGGCCGCCAAATCCATTGCTGTTCTATTTTATAAGATGTTAAATTAAAAATAATCTTTTTTTTTCTTAATTTGTGATGAATAAAGTATTATCTATCTTTCTATCTAATCATATTAAAAATTTGAAAGTAACTCTGTCTGTCTGACTTTTCTAACTTAGTGAAATGAAATTTGGCAGGGAGGTAAACAATATCCAGGGGACGGACATAATTAGGTTATATATGAAAATTGAGTCAAAAGTCGCGGGTAGTAGCTAGTATAATGTAATTACATTCGCTTTTTTAACAATAGCTCAAAAGTATGGAAAATACGGAATTATAGGCATCCCTTGATAAACGCCATGACTCATATCATTTGATGTGATACCATTATCCCCACACTGGGCATGCAGGTCGGGGATTGCAGTTTGGTGGTGAATCTGTTCTGTAAAGGGCGCTCCTGCGCCCGGCACCCCGGATATTCCTTACTAAGAGCCTCTTAAAACAACCGATGTAACGTGAGAGCCAGGTATATGACTTCATTTTGTGAATAGGATAGGCATAGGATTTCGCGTTTAAGGCGCATACAGCACCTAAACTAGCGCCACCACCTACTTTATGTTATTATTCTGTTTAACAAAGGAATTTTCAAAAATCCTTCTTCCAGTTTGTGATACCTATCATAAGCTTTTTTTTAATGCCTCTGTAATAGTTTTATTCTATTTAGTTTAGGAAGAGATACGAAAATAGATTTTGGTGGCCACCAAGTGCAACTTCGTATCTCTTATATAAGCTCAAAAAGCAAGTTTTTGCTGATTATCTTTTAATTAAGACATTTTTCATAAATAAGCCAAAGGTGCCCTAGAGTATTCTTCTATTTAATATGGTGATGAAAATAAAAAAATCTTGTGATTGAAACACTTTAGGAGAAAAATTTAAAAAAACTAAGACAACAGATTGTACTTTGCCCAATCATTTCTAATATTTAAAATAGTTTTATTTTAATTTTCGAGCCAAAGGGTATCTCCCATGTATCCCATAGATTATTCTGTATTTTTTTCAAAGTTTTTTCTATAAAGATGACGGAGAAAAATTGTTTTACGTAACCCATTCGCTCAATTCACATCTACCTGGGCTTTAAACCAAAAACTAGTGTAAGCAAAGTATTCCTACATAACATACCTTTTAATAAGATTCATGTTACTCTACCTACATGTGTAATCTTGCATTCTAATACGAGTGAGGTGAGAATTTCTCTAGTTTTACGACACAATCTCCGAAGAAAGTTACTTACGGCTAAAACATCATGGAAACAAAATGAATAATGGTAGCTAACTTTTTATGATGATTTGAGCCCCATAATATTTATTATCATTCACATACCTATCATTTATTAACAAACAAATTGTCAAACATATCCTTTGTAAAAAGGCTTACTATAAAATATCAGATTATCTAGACGATAAAAAAGCTTGGGACGAGTTTTGCTCCAACTCGAAAACTAAAATTCTAACAAGGTAAAGGTTTCTTGTTCGCTTCTTTACTTTACCTTAAAAAGATTGAAGTGGACAAAAAATCAAAGTGATCACTTTATTTCCTAGTTTTACTTATGTAATCTGAGTTTTGTGACGTGTCCAAGAGTCCTGTAAGGTCTAAAGGAAATAAAGCACTTTGAATTTTGAATTATTAGGTACCTATTTATGCTATAAAACTGAAAAATAATAATATTATGGGATTCGAAGAGTTTTTTTTCGCAACAATCAAATGATTATATAAAAAGTTACTAATAACAGTTACTTCTTGAATGGGAGTATTGTCATAAATTTGCATCTGACTGTTCTTGTCTAGGCTTCTACCATAGGAATAGATAAAATTAGGAGGGGGCGAACCTCTATGCTCCAATTTAAGCGTACTTTTCGATTCATTTGGTAACTAAGTTCCCGATTTTAGTGAAATATGCATAGATAATAGTATCCTATTATCTATATTAGAAGTAGCCATGTTTATAGTTTTAGTTTTTCAAAATACATAATCATCATTAAATGAGAGCGAAAGTAATAAAATCGCTTGAAAATGGACAAAAATAAATTTTCGTTCTAACTAAAATGATGTTCATGTATTTTGCAAAACTTAAACAATACAAACATATCTATTTCTTTTACGATTATGTATGCAAAATTTCATTAAAATCATGGACGTAGTTTCCAAATGAATCGAAAAGTACGTTTATATGGGAGCTTAGAGGTTCGCCCCCACCCTTGTTAATTTAACATCCCTATAATCATTTCTAGGCAGATGATTTGAGACCCATAATAGAAAACATTTAATAAACAAAAGAGACATAGGTACCAAAAGTTGTTACTGTCGTTTCCATAACACAAAGAGCTAGCGCGCTCCCTCTTTGTTTTTTTTATACTTATTGGAAAGGCCTTTAGTAAGAAGCCTCTTGAGGCCTTGGGCCGAATTCTGTTACCGTCACGGGTATTGTCGCAGAATTGACCATAGATGAAAGAAACACTAGAAACTATTTTGGTTTCTTTCATCAAAGGAAAATGTTAAAAAGTGTCATTTTGAAACGATACCACTGGATGAAGCGATTAATACAGTGGGGTTGGATTCGGTCCCTGGATTTGTGACGTCGCTGGATAAGCATGACATGACTGATTTTGAGAAACTATTTCGAGATGTTATGATATAGGCAGCTACTGAAAAAATAAGATGCACAAAAGGGAAGCCCCGTTGCGCAACTATTCGCAGTTGAGCAACCTTGTTGAGGTAGCTCGACGAATAAAAAATCATATTACTTCAAATGAAATGGATTTTGAAGAATAAATTTAGCTTTTATATAAATTTCGTCGCAGACATGCGGCTAGTGACATGCATGCGCCACCACTAGGCATGCACAAACATCTGATGATAATACAGAATAGCTAAAAAAATATGGTGAAGAGATGAAATTCAGACCTTCACCATTATTGTGTCATTGCATTACATATTGTGAGGGCATGACGTCACAAATCAGTGTTCGTTGATTGGTGTTTAACGTGTCATGGCGGTTTGCCAAATTTTTTATACGTGTTTTGTACTCTATGGCTATTAGAAGATATAATTCGGTAAATACCTACATAATTTTGCTGATTTTTAGTTACTGTCGTAATCCCTACTGTATGAAGAAATATCAGAAAATCTTGTCAGCATTTAAAAACGACCTATTCCCATAGATTTTAATCTTTGTCTATACTTACATTTATAAACCTATGGCCTATAAAATCATAGACTAAAAACTTGCATTTGAAAATAGAACAGCTTGATTCATTCGTGCTTATGCCCTTGCTACGATCGAATTGACGCAAAGACCTCACTTCCAGTTTCACGAAGTCTCTTGGCACCGAGCCATTTTCGCATCGTATTGAAGGCCACAGTGTTTTAAATTCGGCGAACTTTTAATGATGATTTCGGTGTAATTGCTATAAATTGCAAAATGCATGATGTATTCACTATTCCTCCTCGTCCTCGTCCTCTAGGAACATTTAAATTATTTGATTGTTTTGAAAAACTAAACACCGTTTTCAAATTCCTTAGTATTTACAGTTATTCGGGACAAAACGGAACGGGAATTACGCGGGTAAAACCGCGAGGCGCTGCTATTATATTATAACTCCATTTGTTTTGGGCTAAATTCAAATTCAAATATCGTACGTTTTATGTATTTCTTTTTAATTCTGTCAATAAAGGTATGCGTGTTAAACTGTATAATAAGTCCGATAATCGCCTGGCTGAAGTAGGTGGAGTTCGATGACCATTCTATTTATGAAAAAACGTTTGTTTATGTTTGGAACGTTGCTTAGTAACAGTGGGGTGCTGCTTCAATGAAATTATTGAAGAGGCGAAGTTAGAACTGGTCCTACATTTTAAATATTTTATCTTAGTTATTAAATTATAGGCAGTAATGAAGGTAGCTGACGACAGGGCGCTATGGCGCTCATTACGGGAGGCCTATGTCCAGCAGTGGACTAACATAAGCTGATGATGAGGTAGGTAGTTATTCTATAATTACTACCCCAACACCAATACAATTCTTTATTTAGGTACCTATGTGATTTATGTTATTTGGCGCAAGGAAGGGCTCACTCTTGCAGACAGAAGTGCTACTTTTACTTTGTTTTATGCAAATTTTGTGCACTTCATCCGTATCAAATATTAATATTACTAGGGAGTAGGGATGTAACGAATGTCAAATTTTCGACATTCGCGAATGCGAATGCGAATGCGAGTATTCGATGCTCACATTCGCGAATGCGAATGCGAATGCGAATGTTGGTATTATGAACTTGCCGCCAACTTCACGTACTGTTTATTGGCGCGCGCGTTGTCCAATTACCAACGTTTGCTATAAGCTATCTTCAACTACCAATTACGTACGAGTAATAATGTTTATTTCATTCATTCATGACATCGACAATTCACAACCTTGATAACCACAGAATTTGAAACTGATATTGGCATAATTGTATCAAAACAGATGCAGAGCAAAAATTTAAGAAGATGAATCGTTTGATAATTGCTATCTTCGTCTACCAATCGCGTTGTTTGTTTGATAATATTTTTATCCACACATTTGTCGGTTGGAGTTGGATTTGTTTGACTTTTATATGTTATTTTGGGAAAAATGAGTGCCTCCATGAAAACAATTAGTAAAATTTAGACCACGTTTAGACTTATTTCACTTAGTGGATGCGGAACATGCAAAATTTAAAATTATAAATAGGGGTACTGGTTTAAAAGTTACATAAGCATAACGCTATCGATATAATAATACACTATATCGATATATACGCTATTGTACTGAAAATTTCTGAGTATATAAAAAAGAATGGATTGAAAAACGCATATCATATTAAGAGTTTTCTTGAAAATTTCTGATAGTCGTTTTTCAATCTATTGTTTTTTATATACTCAGAAAATTTCAGTACAATAGCGTTATGCGTTAGAAAGTTATAGCCCTTTTAAGTCGGAGCCCAACTATAAATCTCAAACTTTCATATACCTAACCATTTCATTAATATTTTGAAAAATCCTGAAATACGTGTTCAACGCCTTTGTATTTTTGGTAAATTTCAAGCAAATTTGGCCACTTCGTAGAGTTAAAAGAAACACGTAAAAAACTTCAATCCTCTTTTCTTTAGGGGGTGTAATTTCCAAAACTCCTATGCTTAAAATTTAAGATTTCTAGCTTATGAGGTTTGGGTTTGGTGAAACTAGAAATTAACTTGTTTTTTTAATATTTAAAATATTCATATTTTATTATTAACCAGTATAACATAATAATAAAAAATAAAAGACGGCCTTGTCCTAGGTCCTCCGATCAAGGTCTGTGCACGCCAAAAACAAACCATAAATTTGTCAAGTGGTTCCCGCCATTAAAAGGTTACCTTAACCCCTGGGTTAGAATGATCAATACATTGTCATTCAATGCAAAGGCTAGGCTATTTTTCGATCTCACAAATTAGTTCCCATAGAGAAAAAATAAACATTAAACGTTTAGTTTCTTTAATTTCGTAGAAACGCGTGCAAAGCCACGGACAAACACTAGTCACCCAATCAAAGTCAGTTCAACATTTTTTTTTTCAGTTAAGTTTTGTCAAAGTTTCTTACAAAGTTCTTATTAAAGAATTAGCAATAAGAGTGCCATAATAAAATATAGTAATAGGCATGATGATTGATTTTGAGACTACTCCTTGATATTTTTAAACATCTACTGAATAGAAAATAAAACATATTTCTACAAAAAACATGGATTTTGAAGGTAAAATTGAGTTTTAAAAAATGTAATTTAAATTTCGCTCTAAAACGCTACAATACTCGTGGCGACTGTCTATGACGTCACCGATGTACAATTTTTTATGATACAGAATTACCATAATATTTATATTCATTAGTATGTCTTTACAAATAAGAAATACAATCAGATAATAAAACAAGTATTAACAATATTGTCAAGAAACACAGAAGCTAGCTATTGATTGAAGAAAGTCATACGTTTACTATTACTTATTTCTGTGGTTATTCTGTGTCTTCCATTTTACTTTGTGACCACATGACGTCATGGGTCTGTGTTCTCTAATTGTAGTTCAACGTGTCATGGCGGATTATTGTATTTTGTAGATATTATTTATCAAAATAATAATTGATCATGATCAAAATAAAAATTATAATACGCGTTTTGTCATGTATGGCTCTGATTTAATTTAGTAAATACATAATAATGATGCTTTTTGTTACTGTCATCATCCCTATTTACGAGATGTGCAGAGTTTTTTTATAATTCCGCATGTAGAGAACAGTTTTTTAAATATATTAGGTAAGTTTTTGCCCCATCAACATTCGCCAAATATTCGCATAGATTTTGGCGAATGCGGATGCGAATGCGAATATTAAAAATCCTGCGAATATTCGCGAATGCGAATGCGGATGCGAATATTCGTTACATCTCTACTAGGGAGTAAAAGTCTGGATTTAAATTAGGATCAACATCAACGAGGACGTATGCAATTGAGCCAATTATACGAGTAGGTAATGAACAGAGCTGGCTTGTGACCTATTTGCAAATAATGTTGGTCAAACAGGTCGACGAACGTTTTAGTCCCAAGTATTATTGAGAATTCTAAGAAAATCTTTACTACTATACAAGTATACATGTGACTTATAGGGCTGGTGAAGATGATGTGGCTACAGAAGATTTACGTGCAGTGACAGGTGAAAGTAAAGATCGGCTAGCGTCTGGCCCATCCATAGCATAGAGCTTCTAATTAGTACTAAGAAAGTAATTAATTTAGTAATATCTATAGTAATATTACATCCGTGGTAATACCTATACACTTCCTTCCTCCATGGGCGAGCCAGTGTCTTGTCTGGTGATAATGATCAATGAAAAAATTTGATTGTTTTCAAAAGCTATAAACCGGTAAACCTAAGGTTTTTGTATTACAGTGCGTAAGCCCCTCGCATTCGGGTAATCTTTATGAAATTAAATAAGTCGCAAAATATATACTTATATATAAAATATTTATTTATAGGTAAGTAAACCGGCATATAATTCCTGAATAATGAAAATCGATAGCAAGTGGCGACATCTATCAAAAATTCGAGTCTAATTAGTTTGATAGCACATGGATGAGACGAAGAATGACGAACACGAAATACAAAGTTTCAGTGATCGCAACGCAAGAAACGAACAATCTTACTATAATACTACGTGCAAATTCTAAGATGCGCTAGCTACCGGTAAGTTCTTATTACGTATTTTTTTGTGTACAATAAAGAATTACAGAATTAGATGTTTGTCTGGTACGCAAAAACCAAGAAGTTTGACTATGTTCTTTAGATCTCGTTCGTTGCGAGACCTAACATAACCTATTCTAAGGGGTTCTAAATTTAAATCTAGTCAATGCTAGGAAGGAAGTCTGGCTCATGCATTGTTGGCGTGTAATGGAACGTAACCGATGACTCAAGCGAACTGTATTTGGAGTTCGGTGCAAAGAGAAGATCACTGTATGTTTATGTAGGAATCTCTACCAAGTCTCTAACTTGGCTCCAGCCAAATTCAATGTGAAATGTTTCAGATCCAATAGTTACAATATTTATTAAAGAGAGCTCAAATCGACAAGGAATGTAAATGGCAAAAAAACGCACACACATTGAATTTTACGATAAGTTTAAATGGTTTTTTTTACCAACGTTTCACATCTTTGAGCAATTACGGTCCAACTCACAGTCCAACTAGTCATTCGAGTCGATTAGTAGTGAAATAGTTCTACCTATCTAACTTGGACGTTCATAAAATGTGCAATATTGATTAAAGATTTTCTCTTTCTTTCATTACCTACCTAAAAAAGAAATTTTGCCACAGACACATCTTACGCTTACATACGCGTCTTGATCTTTTTAAACATGTACTTAGATAGTCTACTTTTTTCTTTAAAAAAAAATATCTGAGAATCTGGTTGACGACGCGTCGCGTGACCCGAGAGCTGGTGAGTATCTGGCACAGCGCATCAGCATTGCCATACAGGCGCGGCAATGCAGCCAGTGTCTTGGGCACGCGCGCGACTGGTCTTGATATGGATCAGTTGAGCTAATGTAGATTGTTTGTAACAGCCTGCTTCATCAATTGAGCTAATTGTAAAAAAAAACAATACTAGTTTTAATTTAATTATTTGATTGTAATTTTCTTTGTTCGTAAAACTTTTCACTTGTAATTTTTTTAAGTACCTACATAACGATTTTTATATCAATGGTAGAGTACCTAATACCTACCTACCTACCTCCAGGATACCACAACGTTTTACTTTTCACTACGCAAAGAATCTATATCATGTCAATCTGTCATACCATACTTTTTCATGCAAAATGCCTGAACGGATCGTATTGTGACAGGGTAGACGTTATCCCGGGGACAGATATAGGCTAATTTTTATCCCGGTAAAGTGCATGCGAAACCGCGGGAAGAAGATAGTATTTTCATGTAAAGCGGCCATATCAGTTCATGATGTCATGCTGTCTACGCCCCGTTTAAAACGAGGTGAGTATTTCGACATTTTCGACAGTGTCAGTCATGGGTGCCACTTATTGGGCAGGGAATTGGGTCACTGTCACTATTTTAGGGTAATGTATAACGGCACTAAAGAGCGCTTAGTGACAGACGACTCCAAAGTACTTTGGGTGGTGTTCTTCTAAAGATGGAGACCAAAAAAAGTCTAATTTTTTGAGTTATGCGTCGCGTCGTTGATTCATAGAAAGGTCACACAATGAGGTATACCTAAGAAAAATTACGTAGGATAACTCTACGCATTTTACGCGAGTCCTACAAAAAAAAGGACCATGAACCGCAAATAGCACGCTTTGGTTTTGACCAGCGCTTGTAAATATTGAATGTGTTCAACCATAAGTTCCCACACGCCTATTTTCCTACTTTTAAAATACACACTCAGATTACATTCCACATAGTGTTATTATTTATCTGATCTCCATGAAAACAAGCGCAGTCTATTGGGAATTAGGTGTGTAGGTGAGACCTACAGAGTTGTGTACAGAGGCAGTCTATATAAAACCAGCACACATCTCCCTTTAGGCCTCCAGAGTCCACCAAAGCGGAGACGCGGAGATGTCCGGAGACATCCGTAGCGGATACGAGATGAGACATTTTTCAGCTAGGGTGTCTCCAGTGAATCTTTGCTGAGATATGTACTGGCTAGGCTATACTTAATATAATAAAGAGGTAATGTTTGCTAATTGTGAGTTTGTGTAGTTGTAGGGGGTAATCTCTGGACTGAACCGATTTTGAAAATTCTTTTACCAATAGAAAGCTACGTTTACAGTCCATAGGCTATGTAGAATATACCCGTGCGAAGCCGGTGCGGACCTTTAGTGTTAAATATGTAATATAACTAGTTGATACTATTATTATGAATGCGAAAGTGTTTGTTTGTTTGTCCTTTCTTCACGCCCTAACTAAGCAATCTATCGACTTGATTTTTGGCATAGAGTTAGTTGAAAAGATGGAGAGCAACTAAGCTACGTTTTGTTTTGGTAAACATCAAATTCCCAAGGAAGATTTACGGGAATAATCCCCCTAAAAACGTGAAATTTGAATTTAACGCGGGTGAAACCGCGGGGAACACTTAGTAGTACTTAAAAATTTATTGTCCTTAATATTTTTTAATTTTTAAAACACACGATAACACTCATAATATTTATTTATTTCAACAAAGAAGAACTTGTAATAAAAGGAATTTGTGTAGTGTGAATTCTATTACAATAACAACAGTAACACTAAAATCAGGAACATAGTTTTTCTCGCAAGCTGTGTCATATCCGAGTCTTGTTTGCATTTCTCTGTCATTGGCTCTGCTCCAATTAATGAGTTCATGTTTCGCGTTTCAGGATCCGCCCGGCCCTGTACCAGGGAACTACAAGCATCGAACGAATAAACGATATAGAAGCGATCCGTATTTAGTACGAGGCAAAAGACCGCGGACGACGGGACGAAACCCCGAAGAAACGACTCGGTGACGTCGAAATGGCGTCCACCGACACTTCGACCGCCAGCAGTCAGATCTCCACAGACGAGCACAAGAGAACTGTCGACGAAGCATTCCTCAATAAACTTAAAGGTCTCGTCGAACGGTTACGATTCGATAATGCGACCTTGAAGAAATCGCTCGACGTCGAGCGGAGCGAAGTCAGAGCGCTGAAGGCCCGTCACGAAAGCACCCTTCGAAATATGAAGACTGAATTTAAAAAGAAAGAAGAACTACTAGAGAAACAGCTTAGAATAAAACCAGAAACACATAACGAGGAATCAATAAATAACAGACTAGTAGAAGTAAAGAAACTAACGACAGAAATTCAGTCTCTGAAATCGGCGAACAAGGGCCTTCAAGTTAAGCTCAAGGTAAGTCCAAGTTTCTGCATTAAATAAAATTTCTAAAACAAAGGAAATTCCACTAACAAACGTCCCAATCAGTAAAACATAAAACACTTCTCTGATACTGTCCATGTTAAGAGGGCTTCTTCGTTTCTGGTCGGCTGCGATTTTACGTTGTAAAGCGAAATCTTCAGTTTGACTCCAGAACTGCGTTATTCCTGCTTGGTTCAGACTGTTTAGGACAAAATCGAGCTGTGGGAGGAATGGGCTACCATACCTGAGCCCGTACACGATAAAACAGGGGACTGGACATTCCTGGACCACGTGGAAGATTCCACGTCCATTGTGCTGGTACGCTGCCTTACTGTGGATTGTGTTTGCATCAGACCGTCTCAACAAAGTAGCGTACTGAAACTTCTCGTTAACAATAATGTCCCTTATCTTTTTATCGTTTACAATTTCTATGCGGTTCTTGACTAACTCATAGCTACTTGGAGTAATGCTGTTGTTAAAAAGCCTGAAGTCGCGGTTGTGAACTGCGAGTGTTAAATTGGAATAGAAAACCTCATTAACAGTGCTTATTGCGGGTCTGAACTTGGTTGATGAGAGAGCCTTGTAGATTACTCCCTAGAACAAAGAAAACATAAGTTTCAAAAATTGTTTATAATTGAAATTGTATATTTAGTAAATTGTTATTAAAGTGAAATGTTTTATTAATTATTAAAAATTCAGTGTGATTGAATTCAACTAATTCAAGTAATAAAATTGATGAAACTTACATCAATAACGCAGTTAACGATTAAAGAATATGTCATGATCAACGCGATGAGAACTCTAAAGACGGGACCACAGAACTTTAAGGTCAATGTCTGTCGAAGTAAACATTTTATCAAATCCATTGTGGTATCTCCAGCTCTTTGTGTGTCATCCAGATTACGAATCTTGCTTTCAGTTTTTCTAACGATTATTGAGATAATTACAAATGCTATGACAATCAACATGAATACGAGCAGTAACAGATTGGATATTAAATTGATCGTTGTGGTGAACGTTGCCTGCCTGTCAGAGTTTTCGACTAAGAAACATAGACGATCTTGCGTCAGAGGGTACGTCGTATCAATGTAGCCATAATAGGAGTTTTTCAAGATTCTGGAGCTTAGCTCCAGGTCTGAGGTGCTGTCTAGCAAGTCTGCCGTGACTCCCGTAGCTACTCCATTAGCAAGTAAATCCCCAACCGTGTTTCCATCCCTGGGAACAGTTGGTACACATGTGGCATTCAGAAAACTCATAACAAGTTTCTCCAACTTTGAATCGCATAAAACCGGACCAGTTTCATCAGTCATATAGACTTTTCTAAACACACTTACTTTCAAAGCAAAACCATGTAAGTTGTTGTAAATCTGCGATAAATAGCGGCTTAAATTTTCTACTTCTGAAACATCCTGAATTTCCTCGAGGAACGGGTTGTATGTGTAGATCTTTAAGCGATCGGACCTCAATATCAGAACGGAATTGGTTATGCTTCTACTCAAAAGCAGTTCAAAGTGGTTCTTGACTTCGAAATAAAAATACTCAGTGATCGTTACCACCTCATTAACCACAAAGATGACCGCAGTTCTTGGTTTGAAGACTCCTGTTCTTTGGAGGGCGTCCGTCACGTACTCGCTTGTATCGACAGACAATACACTGGAGGTCACTAAATACGCTGTCGTTCCGTGCTTATCCAGACGCGGCCTTGATCTACTCCTATTCGTATCAGGACATCCATTTAGAAGCAGAACTGGGTATCCATTGTCGTAGTTTTCTGCGAATTTGAGGATTCTATTCTCGAAGTAGGTGAACTCGCAGAAGGTAACTGTGAAGAACCATTGGCGGAACGCGTTGTAGATTTTATCGACAACTTCAGATGCGAAATTTGCTTTATCCGCTGAATCTGCGTGGTAGGCCATCACTTCTTGAAATAGGATACTGTTGGGATCCTGGCCTTTTGTCTGATGATTTAAAATGAGAATTAACAACACTGTAACCTTCATTGTCACGTCTGTCGAGGATGGGTGGTCAGCACGAAACTGTAGCTGAGGTCGTTTTGATAAATGAAGCGTTTGAAATCATTAGCGAATGTCATCATACGTGCATTGTTTGCTTAATAAAAGCATGTCAATTAGGGGCTGAGGAAAAATATTGTCATTTAATCGTTCGGAATTCTGTTCGCTGTTAGGTACCAGCTAGAACTTTTTAACGATGTTATCGGATAGTTATGAAATTAGTGAAAGGAAAATATTTGCTACGAACGAGTTCATTTACATAAGGTAAACAATTAAGTTTCCTGTAGACTAGGATGAAAACTTTGTGAATGCTTTTTTGGTTTCTCTGTCGTAACGAACTTTCCGATATTTTGCTAATCATTTCTAGTAGGTATAGATATCAATCAAAACTTAAAGATTGGTTTCATAGTCACCATATTTCTCAAGCTCTGAAAGATATTTCGAGCTAATATATGTTTGGTCCACAACTGGACGCAGGCCTCCCCTTAATTTTTTATCTCATGGGGGGTAATGCCCATAATCCCCACGCAAAATCAAGGAGAGGCCTGCGTCCAGCTGTGGACCATTATAGGCTGTAGAGATGAGATGATATGTATGGTTATGTTAGTCAGTCTTTGCAACTTACCTCACTTCCCTCCTCTGTCTGTCCGTTAGGTCTTTCTTCTATTTTTCTAGTCCATTCAAGTCCGAAGTCAAGTTCACTCTTCACTGCTCATTCTCACTGCTCTTATCAAAATATTATTTGTCCGGTCCCACAAGCTAATTAGCCCGGCCACACACTCCGTCTTGTTTGCGCAGTTATTATTGTGCAAAAACCAAAAAGACTGAACACGGTTCAGAAATAAAAGAAAGAAAGAATTAAACAAATTTATGGTGCACAAAGGCAAACACTTATATGCATAGGTATTTAAGATTGTCTTATGCTTTAACATAAATAATAAGTGCCTGCCCAGTGAACCAATAGGCAAAGCTTAATGTTGCTCTACCAAAAGTTAAGCAACGCTGGTACAGTGATCACCTATTATGCAAGTAAGCTCGTGCAAACTGGACTGTACAAAACTGAACTGTCAAAACTCAAGGTTATAATAAGTTTATGTTTTTATTTCTCTATTATCGAGTTTCATTTTAATAAATTTAAATTAAACTACAAGACAAACTACAAGACTGAGCGTAGCTTAAATGACTGGCTGCATTCTCAAGTAAACGACGTGCCAACTGTATTTGCGCAGTCGAATCTTCAGCATGTCAACGATTGCACAAGCCACGCTTCCGTCTTGCTAAATAAAGTTACCTTCTGTTTCCCCAGGTCGCGCAAGCTGCGGAGAGTGCGCGCGCGGCGGAGGTCAGAGCGCAGGCGGCCAAGCACGCTGCGCTGGAGACCGCCGCGACGAGGGACGCGCGCGCACAGTGCCATAAACTGGTAAATATCACCCATCATCAGATCGTGAGGTATAATGACGCCATTTTGTGAATAGGATAGGATAGGGGATTTCACATTTAAAGGATCGGGACAGAGCAGAGTGGCGGAAGCTCAAATACAAGTTTTTGCTGAGACATTTGTTTGCAAAAATAAGCCAAAGGCGCCCTGAGTATTCTTCTATTTATTATGGTATCATGAAAATAAAATAATCCTGTTAGTGATAGTTTATGAAAAAATTGAAAAAACTAAGAAAACACATGGTACCTACTTTGCAGAGACTTTGCACAATTATTTCTGGTATTTAAAATAGTTATTTTTCAGTTGCGAAACAAAGGGGATCTGCCTTGTGCCTACCTTTCCCATAGATTATTAGGTTTTTTTTCAAAGACATCGATAAAGATGACGGAGAAAAATTGGTTTAATGTAACCCAAATTTTCCTATTTCACATCTATCGCCGCCACAAACAGTGAAATTAATATTTGATCTCGCTTGAGCTTTGGGGGGCTAATGGGCCTATGGATGGACAAAGATTGCCACAGTGAATAATCCTGCGCTGCCAGTATCCATAGGTATTTTAGGATTGGTACGAAATATTTCATGCATGACATGTAGGTAGTTTCAAAACATAAAAACATACATGCTAGACATTTCACATCTCCTATATCACCAAAACCAAATCAAAGTTAGCAGCTAGATGGTATGGATATTTCTGGTTTATGGATGGAGAAGAGCTTAAAATAGTCCTTGACAGTCTTGACAATGAACGTTACCTATACATAAAGTCCTTATACAATTAGGTCTGTGTTCACCAAAAGATAATCGGACAATTAGGCAGCTTTATCGGTTTAACTTTGACGTTTAATGTATGAAAATGTGAAAAAAAACCAACTGCTGTTTAAAATTTAACCATCTGTTAGCGAACTCGGATCTTAAACTTGATGTATGTAGTACCTACAGACTGACTGATGAATTTTGAATAGAATTACCAAATCCTACACTTAAGATATACAGTATTTCCTATTAAAATGTAAGAAAATAGTACTTAATACTCCCTTTGTTATCAAAGTTTAAAAGAAAATTGATTAGAAAATGAGCGCCTTAAATTTTAACAACAGCAATGTTATACGAGTCGATGCACTCAAATGTTTTTCTATCAGGGGCTCTATAATCTATACCTACTAGTTAATATTATAAATGCAAAGGTGTGTTTGTAAGTTTGTTTGTTTATTTGTCGCCTTCCTTCACGCCCTAACTAAGCAACTAATTGACTTGTTTTTGGCGTAGACTTAGTTGAAAGGATGGAGAGAAACATACTTTTTATCCATTAATCAGTAAAATAACTTTAAACAACGCGTGCGAAGCCGCGGCTAGGAGCTAGTCTATACTAATATTATAAACAGGAAATATTTGTTTGTTTCTTTGAATTGTATAAGCTCCGTAACTACTGGACCGATTTGAAAAAATCTTTCACCATTAGAATCCTACATTATCACGGATGAACTAGGCTATAGAATTTACCCATGCGAAGCCGGGGCGGACCGCTAGTGTGTTATATTTCTGCTGGCTTGACCTGGACATAACTAATTTGTAATTATACTCATTTCTGTTTGTTTTGTTTACAGCTGGAGGAAATAAAATCGAAAGAGAGGATGATCATACAACTGAGAAGAGAAATGGCGAGGTTGACAACTGCGCAATATGAACAGGTATGATTATTTATTATTCACTATATGTATATGCAGGGTGTCACGTAACATTTATATGTACTATGTATGTAGCCGAAATGGGGTGATTCTGGACCCCGAGAGGATCAACTTTTGTTCTAAGATTTTTAAATTTTGATTTTCATTGTAGGTAGATTTCTGGTAGATTTCTGAATGGATTATATACTTTTTCTTTTTATTCGTTTTTATAAATAATTATTATAACGTATAATTAATACGTATATTCTAACATTATCATAATTTTAGTATGAAATTAAAAAAAACTTTTTTTATCATAATATCATTTCGAGCATTTTTGTAAAAAAATTGTTGAAATACAAGATTAAATCAATTGTAAATATTTTATAACGTTAAATAATGCAAGAGTTCGGATAAGATAAAAGAACACAAATGGAAAAAAACCTCATTTTCCATAAACAAAAAATATTCTAAATTTAAAATGTACCTACATGTTGATCCCCTCGAGGTCCGGAATCGTCCCTTTCGGCTTAGTACACAGTCATGATAAGGTAGCAGCACCCTGTGTATCTACTACATACGTTATAGATTTGTAGAATCCTGTGGTAGAATCTGACTCATGACAAACGATATTCGTATTATTTACAAACGTTAATACTACGTTACTACGTTAATAGCAGAAACCAGAAAAAAACACATTCTTCAAATGCCCTTTTGATGAAACTATGGCATTCTCAACAAATATCAAATACTAATAAATAACGTTTATTTCTATAAGCTTACAAAATAAGCACTTAGACAAGTCAAATTTTATGCTATAAGCACGTTTATAATGGTAATTATTATAAAAAAAAGGTGTTATTGATTTTGTCCACTTCAATTTTTTGTCCACAACTGGAAGAAGGGGAAAATAAACCACTAGTAAGTGTATATAAATGTCTTACACACTAATACAATATTTGATTATCTCAGTCTAAATATAATCTGATTTAAATATTAGTCAATATTGATATAAAACTAACTGAGCTTAACATTATTTCCCTTAAATAGTATTGTCGGTGCGGAACTGAGCGACATCTGGCCAAGCATTAACATCATTGATGTAATCATCTATGGAGTACAAGGCTTTCTTGATAAGAGTTCGTTTTATGTACTGTTTAAATTTACGAATAGGGAGCTCACTTGCGTCAGATGGAAGCTGTTTTAAAAAACAACCTACGAGAAAAAAACATTCTTCAAATGCCCTTTTGATGAGGCTATGGCATTGTTTGAGATACCTATATCGATCATAAAATCTTTATACTATGGGTCTTAAATAAGTAAAACAAATGGAAAAAATATAAACCACTTCACTATACTGCGTAATGACGATGATCTGGAAAAATATTTGACCAATTTTGTTAAAGCATCCTTTCAACTTACTCTATGCCAAAAATCAATTCGATTGGTGGCTTAGTTAGGGAGTGAAGAAAGTACAAACAAACAAACACACTTTCGCATTTATAATATAGTCTATAATTAGACGATATTGATTTAATTAGGAAAAAGCAAAGACCGAAAGACGAAATTCGAAATATTTCGAAAAAAGTTGAAAAATTGACCCTATCACCGAAGTTTGCGGATCGATCCATGTAAAATGGGCTCTTTAGTAAACTGAGGCCGCTCCAACTAAAATGAATGTGGCGATTGTAGACATAGGATACATACCTATACGGAAAAAATATAGAGAATTCTGTAAAAATATTACTTTTTGAAAAATGGTCAACATGTTTTTTTTTTTACAAAATGCCAACCTATCCGATTGATGACATCAAATGAACGGTATCGTTTTGCATATTTCAAAACAGTTCTTGAAATTTTTGTAGGCTTAATACTTTTTTTTAAAGATTTCTGTAGAAAAATTGGCATTACACAGACGAAAGCTCTATTATATAATTATTAATATAGTTTTTTACGGTTTATGACTTCTATATTAGTACATATTTTTGCACTCATTCATCACCATTGCGGCCGTCATATCTAACTATACCAAAATCTATTGTGCTATATTATCCGCATATTTATTTTTGTATATTTTGATATTTTCATTGTGAAATGTAGCTGTTTTACAACTCAATCGCAAAATTTCTTAACGTGACATCACCGTTCACCGTTCAGTGCGATATCTTTTAATTAAGAAAAATAACGAAAATTATTTATTTCAAACACACAAACAACAAATACTTATATGTTTTTTTATGAAGCACTTTGAGTTGGTAAAGTGAACGGTGATGTCACAAAAAAAGAACAGCGTTTTTATCTCCCTAAACTGAGTGCAGTTTTGTTTTTAGTTTTTTTCCTTAATTTGGGTGTTATGTTTTCAGTAATAAAATAACATAAATAATAATGATGATGATGATGTTTTCAGTAATAAAATAACATAAATAATCAATTACAAATGCTTAACCCGATTGACTATCTTCACATATAATATTTTTGGACACCAGTGGATTTAATTATTTTCTATCTATTATGTAATCAGATAGGCACCTGATTTACCCATTCTCAAGTTTTTTTGTATGTTTCCTAAAACTTGAAGATGCCCAAACATTTTAATTACGTAAAATTGTAGGTACGTACCTAAAGCATGTTTTGGAAGCAGGAAACCTTATTATTGTGGAATTTATAAATTCTAAAATCGATTGGTATATGAACCGTGGGAATAGCCTTGGGCCACGCGTGGGCTTTAATGATGATACCGTGCTACTAAATGTGCTTCAAATTAATATTGAGAGCCTCAAGAATCGAACTAATGATAGTTCAGCATAGCAGTTGTTATCATAAAGATTTACAAAGATTTAAAAAATACTTTGAAAACTTTCTTCTCTTCATCTGCGTCTGAAGCTGCGCCTGTAAGCTTGCTTAAAATAATTTGATTGTTTGTGAAATATTGTTTTTTTATTTATATTTATTCGGAAGACAGACTACATAAGAAATTACAATAAAAAATTTCTACCAGTAAAGTATCCAATATAAACATTTATACACATAAATACTAGTGAGCATTTAACTATGTATGCTAACAAACTTATCGTGTGGAAATCAAGCCGGCATAATAAATAAATCAATAATGCTGGACAATTCACACAGCATTACTTAGCACTAAGCTAAGCAGAGCTTGTGTTATGGGTATGGGTACTAGATAACTGATATACATAATACAATACATGTCATAACATAAAAAAAACGACCAAAACACCCGGAACGAATATCTGCAGATCGTACAAATATTTGTCCCAAGGCGGGAATCGAACCCGCAACCTCCTGCGTCGCAGGTGGACCTTCGCCCATCGCGCCACAGAGGTCGTCAATAAAAAAAAATACTCTATCGGATCTACTATCGGATAACTCTCGAGTCCCGAATTATAGGGTTTTACGGGTTTTACCTTATTCACCACAAAAATTTTAATATATCTACTTCTGACTATAACAAGTCTAAGAGAAAAGCAACGTCATGACATGTTTGAATACAGAGTGATTCATTGGTAAGGGTCGAATAAAACGCTTAATACGTGCGAAAAAATACTAGGTAAAGTAAAAAACAATTTATAAATTGTTGTTATTGATGGTGAGACAGTCGTTTGAATACATTTTTTTATCTTTTTACTTCCAATTAAATAATTTACGTAGTTTAGGTATTAGGTACCTAGGTATAACAGAAAAGTTATGATAGTAAAAAGTTATCTAGGTAGTAGTAGTAGTACTAGTAACTTACTATAGTCTCATTTTTGTTAACTGTAATATATTTGATTGTAAATATATTTGCAATATTTACTACTTTGCTTTCCTAAGTTTAGGTTTAATAAAAACTTGAACGATGTTTTTAACTCTTATAGATATTTCTAAAATTTGTTGGTCAATTTCCATTGTGAGTACACAATTTTAAACAACTTTGCCTCTGAGTTATTTAATGTTATCTGTTTTGCATAAAATTATAAACAAACCGCAAAAAGTTGATAAACGAATGCAAAAACAAAACAGTGATAAGCCGAGAACAAATAAAGTCTGCGTATTTTTCTGTTTAGTATATCGAATTATTACCTTTTATAAGAGCTCTAGAAACGCTTCAAAGGAAATATGAAACTAATTCAGCAAATCAGGAAGTTTCAAATAACTGCTGAAGACATTTCCTTGATTGTTATTTCGCTAATTAACTATAGGTTAACTAACATAATTTTACCCGAGCAGTTATCATCAGGTTTGTTAGCTTACCTACAATTACGTATGAGTTAATAAAATAAGCCTTTGCTCATCTAAATATGAATAATATTCTTCGTTAAGTAGTAGTAATAAAATCGTAAGTAAATATGTAGGAAAAAATAGGAAAAAAATGAATTATATTTAGAAACGATTATTTAAAACTCTAACAAAACTCCTACTATATTATATTTAGTAATGTTGTTCTCCTTTGTATTATTTAGCTTTTTATAAGCGAAATCTATTCATATGTTTTTTTTTAAATACAAATTTTCTAATAAATCATGTACAGACGGGATTTATTCGCAAGTCAAACTTTAACTATCTAACTCTAGGTCGGGGCCTGTATCCCCGATCTCTAGAAAGGGTTAACCACTCTAGTGAGGCAGTTAAAAACTAAAAACTCGAAACATTTTTGTAATCTTAAGGTATAAAAATATTTACATAGGTACATTGTTTTTGACAATATGCGGGATGCATGCGGGTACCTATTGTGCTATGTTAGTGAAGTTGTGTGGTCTTGCATCGAAGCCGAAGTAAGGAGTAACAAGTATGCAAGCCATACCAGTTCACTCACTTCACATCACACGATCTCAGACAGAGTTTTGTTGCGGTGGAGAGCGCACGCGCGTCCATCCTTATTTTTCTGTCATTTAAATCACGCGTTCCGTTTTCAAATTAACGTTCGATAACTGACTTTTTAAATTTTATAGTGAACTTTTAACCTCTTTAGATTTCTAGTGGACCTTTTTAGTGATTGACTATTTGTGTTGTGATTTTATGAACTGTGAGTCGTGATCTTTCGGACTCTGTATCGGATTTACTTTCTATCGCTGTAAGTAACTGTTTTATTATATTTTCGTTTTGATTATAGACCAGAGAAAGTTCTTGTAAATAAAGCAATGTATCAATTAATTCACAATACGAATCTTATTAGAAAGGAGGTTTGAAATCATACCTGTATATAAAATATCGGTCATTGAATTCATTAGTATTGTTCACAAATTTAATAGTTTTTGCATCAAAACTTCATGATTAATGAGCGATATAATTAATTTCTAATCTAATTAAGTTGATTGGAGTGCCTATTTTCAACGGAAACGGTATGTAATTGTAAAAATGGCTGTAACGCACGATATTGGCATTATCGGAATCCCGGGTGTTTTGCAGGAAATAAACCTACTTATTGAGTAGGTATAGTTTTATTAACTGGTTGAAATTAGAACCTTAAGGATATACATTATACGGACGGATTTATAAAGGTATACGTGTAAATGTTGTTATCGGCTCTAAATATTCGGTTTGTAAAGCTGCTCTAAACCTTATCAACACCTTTATACTTATTGTATTCTTTACAATAATGAAATTTTAAGTGGTACTTGTTAAAACCACTTATAAAGAGTACCACTTTAAATTTCCAAAACCTTAAGAATCCACTTCAATGTTGTGATGAAGAACAGTAATTCATAAAAAACATTTTTAGAGTCACCCAGCTGACACTAGATTGATTCTACTTTATGCAGTTTTTTTGAGTCTGTTTTTCTAGAGTCACACTGTATTTTTTTACTCGGATCATTTATTAATAACTTTATGGTTTATAATAAATATGATGACGGTTTTGACCTAGAATTTTTATCTGGTTATATTAAGGACGAAGTTCAAATGTTTAGCACGCTTTCCTTTTAACAACGTGATTTACGTTTTTAGGGCCCTCTCCATTATCTATGGTTAAGTGTTACGTGACACGAATTTTTCGATCCAAGTACCTACCAACTTTAATAATTATAATATTAGTCCACCTAATATTTATCAAGTTTCTTTAGTTTTAAATTATCTAACACGTTCATGGCCCAAGATTGACATTTACATAGTCCATGTGAGACGCCTCGTGCACCGCTCGCGCCAAAGCGGAACAGTGAATGCGTTAATTATATTTAACTAAATATATAAATACTAATTCCTTATGTCATTTTTCAATACGACCTACATTTTCCTTCCAACATCTTGTCTTACTTACTGATTCGCCTTTATCTACTTTGTTCTATACTAGCTTAGGTCTGCTAGTTACAACGCGTTGTTTGTCTTATGATAAAAAGTAGCTTATTATGTTATTCCTTCTAAAAAGTAGTTATTCCAGTTCTAGAACTACATCTATGCAAAATTTCAGCTCGATCCGTTCAGTAGTTTTGGCGTGAAGAGGATTAGAGTTGTGTACTTTCGCGAAAGTTTAGAAATTTTTGACTTTGAACTCTACTCAGAAATTTATATTTTCACACCTACATTACAATGTGACTAGCTAAATATCAAAAGCTTACTTTACTCATCCCGTACTATAAATTGTTAAGTTAAAAGGGTTATTACCACATTTAACTATCTATCTATAATAGACATAATAGACATCAAATCCCCGACTCCTTTTCAAATAAGTACGTACTAGTCTTATACATCTCTCAATCTGTCCAACAACTTTCTCTACCTAGCTCTTACTTTCATCATCATCATCTTCATGACCTTATCCCACGCTAGGTGGGTTTTCACAACATGTATTTTTCTTCCACTCTCCTCTATCAGCCATTATCTCTGAACTTACGCCTTTTTTACCCATGTCCTCTTCACATAATCCATTCATCTTTCGTAGTGAAATTTATCGCTTGTTATTTTCATTCATAACAGCGCTTCAGTAAATCTACTTACGATTAAGATTTTATCATTCAGTTAAAAGAATGGTACCAAACGAAAAAAATGGTTTCACAAACCATTATTTTCGAAAGTGTGGTTGAATTAAAATGATACGATACTAAGCTTATTGGAATGGCGATGAAAGCGGTTATGATCTTTACGTAAAGATATTATGTATATGGTGTCAAATAAATTCCAGGGTGCAACGAGCATCAAAACCTTCGCCGCTCACAAAAAAGCTGAAACGAACCTGTCAATCGCCAAATGTTCCGGTTCTGCTCCGGTACTTCAAGGAGCTGGTCTGGTTAAGACCTGGTTAGGCAGGGGGACAATGCACAATACACTCCTATGTGAGATGTCAGTGCAGATCCCACTTAGAATTAGATCGACTCGAAAAATATGAGGACTTACGAAGGTTTAGATTTTTATCGAGCCGACATAGTATGTAACGAAACCTTCGTTACAAATATTTTACGCATTCCATCATGATGTGACGTAATTTTTCTCTATTCTAGAATAGACAATAATGACATTGCCATACATTGCGTATACTATTATAAGGTATACTATATATACATATATATACTATATATAGGTATACGTATACTATACCATATACATAATATCCCCGTGCTAGGAGAGGTAGTACTTGATATTTTTCTATTTTGTTTTGTGTTTGTTCCGTAAGTCAGCTTTGATTGTTATTATCAGTTGATTAATGTTATGATTTTTTTTATTCGATCAATAGCATTCGTAGGAGTCACCTTTCATCCGGTCGCATTTTTGAACCTGCACTTCAACAAGCATTGTCTCGATTGTTTATAAATATTATGTATGTGTACGAGTGATATTCTGTTTTCATATACAAAGGCTTCGAGTTGTAATACAAACAGAGACGACCTCTGTGGCGATTCTGGGGATTCTGTGGTGGGTTATACTCCCTACAGGACATGTTTGTACGATCTGCAGATATTTGTATTGGGCGTTTCCTATGTATAAGTATAATAAAAATATGTATACAGGTTAGTTTTTCTTCAAGGCCACTGAGGGGAAGTCTGAAACCGTGAGAGTTATCAAAAAGTCATGTTAGAAGTTACGTGCGCGATTTAAAAAATAATAGTTCAGCATTAAAAAAAGACGAAGCACTTATTTAGTTTTTTAAGAAAAGAGAATTTTTGAAAAAAAAAACATGCGTTTTCTTTGGTCGATAATAAATAAATAAATTTATGTGACTATGTGCCTAAAGTTGTTGAAACACATTCAAAATTGAATATTTATATTTTTTTCAAAAACTCACAAAAAAGTTGTTCGTCTTTTTTTTAATGCAGGACTTATAATTTTCAAAATTGGGCACGTTATTCCTTACATAACTTTTCGATAACTCTCCCGGTTTCAGACTTCGCCTCGGTTGCTCTGAAAAAAAAAACTCACCCTGTATAAGTATGTAGTAAGTATACCTATCAGTCATTAAGTTCCCATCATAACGCAAGCTCTGCTTAGCTTGGAGCTTAGATGCTGTGTGAATTGTCCAGCATTATTAAATAGGTATTGACGGATCAAATCATGTAATGTTTAGGTTTTGTGATATGCCTTGAGTTAGTTAACTGCGTTTAGTACAGATATCAAAAAAATACTTGTTTTTTAGTTGAATAACTTAAGTACCTAATACTATATCCCGATAAAAAATATTATTATTTTAATATTAAATATTTTACGTATGTATTAAGGTAAATAAACTATGGGCTGTAGCATAATTTATATTACAACTGTAACTTTTCTATGGTCAAAATAAATGATTATTATCAAAAATTTGGACACTTTTTTATACAATAGTGTTACAAAGCCCGAATCATTGAAGCAAAGCACAAAACAATTTATGGTTTTGAAAACTTTCATTCACCGTTTAATTGATCTGTCTCTTTTCTAATACAAATTAATTTTTTTTTTGCTACACATGAGCAATTGTGCATTGTTGAAGTTTGTGTTATAGTTTTTAGTGATGATAACCTAGCAAGGTAACAGCAGTTACCTTGTGGTGTTCTGTTAGTAAATATGTTATCAGTTTTTGCTAAGTTTTCATTTATAAAAAAAAAATGTCTTTCTTGACATACAATGGATTCTAAATTAGGATATCGTTCTAATTTTTTTCAATTCTATAATTCTAATTTTATTTGCTGGTAAAAATACCAAATTTCTAATTTATCACAGAATAACTATAAACGCGTAGTTCTAAGTTACCTGACATGTGTTATTTTTATTACAAGCTTTATTACCTCTCTTAAACTAAAACAATATTCTAAGATCCAAAACGCCTTCATTTTACTAAAAGATTCTAGTTTTACAAATATATTTTCTGGCGTAATGTTACTCCTCGATGCAGCTCTCTGTGGTTACCTTACCTTACCTCTGTTATTACAAGCCTATTATCTATCCTAAACTTAGAAGATATTCTAAGATCGGAAACGCGTGTCAACAAGTGCTAACAAACTTCATTATTCTCATTCAATTCTAATAAATAACAGAAAAACAATACGTTTGTAACCCTCGACTGGAACAATCGGCGAGGTCGTGTGGTGAACGGCATACACTTCTTGTGATGCTTCATCAAGTAGCTCTATTCATGTCTTATTTACTAAGTTTATAATCCAATTAAACCAATGATTTAGTTTGAATCCAGCGATTATATTATATATATTACGAAACTCTCGTACATACTCGTATCTATATTATGTACCAAACATTGAAAGACGAGCAGCAAGAACAGCACCAAATTTTTTGAGCTGGCTGTCTCTTCAGAGTGTAGAAAGTTTTAAATAATTGACGACTTCTGTGGCGCTGTGGGCGAAGGTCTTCCTGCGAAGCAGGAGTTTGCGGGTTCTATTCCCGTCTGGAGACAAGTGTGTGTACGATCTGCAGACATTTGTTCAGGGTATTCTGGTCGTTTTCTATTATGTATGTCAGTTATCTAGTACCCATAATACAAGCTCAGCTTAGCTTGGAGCTAGAAAATGCTGTTTGAATTGTCCAGCATTATTTATTTATTATTTATTTTAATTAAGTTGGTGCTGCCATTCTGATGATGTTTGGTATACACATCACTTCTCATTTTCAGTAGTTTTTGCAGTTTGTGCTATATAACCTACCCATGTTATAAATGTGCTCTGCATATGCGTTTATCCAGATTATCAATTTGAAAAAAGTCGAGATCAGAGGCTAGCTTGCTAGCATTACTTAATTTTGTCTTCAATATCATCAGTATAACTGCTGTTTTATCTCGTCATTGTGTACATACGTTATCTCGAGTGCATTTTTATCTGGAACACTCTTTTATCAAGAGTACGGTTCACAAAAACGAATGAATGACAAAAAAACTTGCGCGATTCCAACGAAGACTGTAACTTTTCGATATATTTTAATGGCCTGTTGGGTGAGAACACAGATATATAAAGGTGCAGCTAGTATTATGTCCGTGGTTTAGAACCTCTAGGTCAAAGCAAAGGGATTGTTCTCTAAGGTAGAATAGACCATAATGGCATCGCATCGTCACACATTGCGTACATTATTAAAGTCCAAGGAATTAATTTCAAATAACTTACGCATTCGATGACAAAGTGAAGTAATTTTTCTCTACCCTGGGTAACAACCCCAGTGCTTGCCATACCTTCATCCACAGTCTACCGGTGGCGGCAGCGGCGGCATTCCGCCGATATTGTCTGACCTGCCTGCCTTAATCTCTCAGAAGGAACAAAACAACTGGTGTTTTGTTCAGTTGGGTTTTTGTGTATACGTTGGCGTTGCTGTTGGTTGTCAAAGCTTTGTTAATTACAGGAAACTCCTTTGAAAGTCTGATCAAAATCAACAACCTTTAATTTTTTGAGATCATGCTCGTTACGTATTTGTCCCTTCAGGAAATCCGTTAAGCGAACAAATAATTTTTCAGCGTGTACTTTTATTTCCTTTTAAAGAAGCCTATAATATAACCTAATAGTGATTGATTCTGGGCTAGAGTGAAGATAATTCATGACCATATAGAGGTAGACACGTGTTAGTCCCACAGTCTACTTCTCATTCCGTCAATAACAGTATTCACGATGAGATGAATGCAGCTCCAATTTCCACCACCTATTGAAATCAATGAGCACCTTATACCGTTAGGCTCATCTTTATCAAAAACTACACTTGCAACTCTATCCGTCTTCAATACGACACAAAACTCTTTGAAGTTGGTGTAGCAGAAGAAAAACTAAACAATCGAATCTATCTTTAAGAAATTACAGTTTATAATAGCAATGACTTCGTTAAATGATGTAAAATTAACGAACTTGATGCAATTATTATTTTTATTGAATTGGTTGTTAAGGAGTGAAGTGTCGGTGTTGCTGAATTCTTGGTGAGCTTTGTTGAGATCTACTTTATTTGTGTGAATGAATTGAACAGGTGATTTTCGTGCTAAATAGTTTTAACTTTTATTTTAGCGATTAGTTGGTTAATAGGTAGGTATTAAATATACAGTACTCTGTGTGCAGTGCAGAGCTAAGTTCAGCTATATGACATAGAATAGACAAAAGAAATATATAACAAATTCAAATTATAGGTTTAAGTTATAGAAGATTTATTGACTGTGATACAACATCCATGCCGAAGGAACAAGTTCTTCTATCGCAGTGAAGTTGTGATAGTTTCATTGACACCTCCCAAACTCATAACAAAGTAGCGATTCTTATGAAATGGTTCTATTAACACGCAAGTGCTAATTGATCGTGAGATGAAGCTATAACTTTAGTCTAGACAATTTTCAGCGGAAAGTCAAAAACTAAATAGTATATTATCAAGTTAGAAAACGAGGACAAAGCATTCTGAATTAAACGTTTTCATAAACTGAAACCGGTTACAGACAGAAAAAGTAACGAAAAATAAAAGACACATGCTGACAAAAAACTACCAAGTGTCAATATTAATTAAACATAACAATAGTCAATTATTTTGTAGTCTTCTTTCAACACTTTAAGCCGGTATAACCAGCTGAAAGAGTTACTTTCTCACACAAATCAAATTATTACAACAAAACCTATCTTTAACCAAGCGCGTGCGCCTAAAAAGGGTATTATTATCCACGTTCAGATATCATTGACGTCTTCTATTACATTAATAGCTTGTTAACTTTTACTGTGGGAACCATTGGAACTACAAAGTTGTATTGGCATGAAGACAAGAGATAAATCTTCTATTGATCCTTAATTTCCTGGCAGAAATTGCTTCTAGAGCTATGGCCACCCATTATCTGAATCGTTCTCCTTGATCTCATTTTATTCGTAGATGTTTTCTCAGCTAACTCTGAGCCTCTTCTTTTGTTTCAAGATTTGTACTAACAAAACTATTTAGATTACATGTAACGAAAAGTATAGGGTTTAATTCGCAAGCCTTGTTGAGAATATTCTAACCTCACTGCTGGCTGGGTAAATGTAGCTCCTCACGTAGGCCATGTTGTTATGAGGATATGTAATAGAAATTAATATAAGGGTGACACCTGTATTGTTACACCTTATATTGTTATATTTCTATAACATATCTTTGCCGGCCTGCCGGGAAGTAGTGGATTTAATGAAATATGTCTAGATATTATGTAGAATAGAAGATGTCGTCTGACCATCGGGCTGGTAGTCTGCCTCTTTTATACCTGCCTTTCATTATTTTCTTCAATAGTTCATCATTATCACCTCATTATTCCGTCCGTTGGTTCAGTAATCAGGGTCCCGTATTCATTCACGTGTGCAGAGAAAACCCTTCCTCTACCATAGTACCGGGTTTTGCTTTAATGTTTAGTTAATGTGTTAATTTTCTGAATGGGTGTATGAATTTCCAATTGAGTTTTTTTGCGCTTGTTTTAGTTCCCAGAAGTTTTTAAATTCCGAATAATATGAAGGATTCAAATGGTTTTTTACAACCTTTAAAGCTACTAGATATAATTTTTAAAATTCATTTACACTAGCATGTTTTGGGGTTGATACCTATAATTTAGGTACCTAATTGTAATGTTAAGTAGGTGACTTTCAAAGTTTGTTTAAGTTGAAGGTTTAATATATAACTAATAATTAATACTAGAGGGTTATATTGTAAGTAACTAAGTAAGTAAATAAATAGTTAGTCCACTGCTGGACATAGGCCTCTGCTAATGGGCGCAATAGTCAAAAATTGAAATAGAAATGAAATACAAGGATATCAGGCAAATATACTAGTAGCCCACGTTACTATCATTTTTTCAACAATTTTAAACTGCATAGATGCTTTCTGCATAGGCGCAGCCAAAAGTAGAAATGAAACAAAATGAAACTGCAAGGTTTCTTACGATTTCACACAACAAATTCACGGTGTGAAAACTCACTATATAGATAATCGTTTTCATAGTATCATTCACCTTCGAAACCACCGTAAACACGAATTCGGGCTCAACAATCGGAACTCATTGTTATTGAGGCTTTCTCTGTGCATTACATGAGTTATTCGGCTTCTTCTGTTGCATCACAGTGTCATTACTTTTGATGTATTCTCAAATTGATACATAACGTTTATATGTTTCTATTGTTGTAGGATTCATCTGTCTTTTGCTAGGCTTGAAAGTCCTCTAGCTGCAGTACCTAAAGAGTCTTCTAATTCAATCAAATTATGCGTGTGAAAATTTTGGAGACATACGTAGTATCTTTCTCAGGTTTTTCCTTTACATATTTGCTACCTTTTTTTCATTTATTTATGTTACACAGTAATTGCTTATTTTACTTAAAGCTAACTTTTAGTTTAGTTTGGTTGTTATTAGAGGCACAATTGTAAAAACTTTAAAAGGAGAAGCCCTGGATCCTGAAATATAGCCTAGGCTAGTTGAGGACCCTACGGATTCAATATTAGACTGAAACACTGTAATTGTGTCTTATAAAAAAGAAAAAAAAACCTTAAACCGTAACTCTGTTTGGTTGTTAGCCTGTTAGTCTCTATCATATATGGTACAATATATATTTTAAGTACCTACCTACCTAGTTAAGTAGGTAAGTGCAGTTGATTCATACATAGTAATTAATGTAAGAACGTAGGCTAGGCAGCATCAAATATGAAACCAAATATCAATAACGTTTATTTCTTTAAGCTTACAAAATAAGCACTTAGACAAGTCAAATTTTATACTATAAACAGGTTTATATATTGTAATTATTAGGTATCAAATAATAAACAAGGTGTTATTGGTTTTGTCCACTAGTGGAAGAAGTGGAAAATAGCATCTTGGAGTCAAGCTCAAGCAGGCCACACCCTGCAAGTAAGTACAAGCGGGGTACAATGATCGGCTGTCCGGCGACCTGCCGTCCTATATACAGCAGTATTGAATGAATGAAAAAATAATACTTTATTGCACTTAAAAAATAACAAAAATAAAACTTATATCTCAATTTAAAAATGACCAGGACAAGACGGCCTTATCGCTGACAGCGATATCTCTCTGGCATCCCAGTATTATACAGATAGTTCTAATATTAATAATGCTGGACAAACCACACAGCATCCTCTAGTTCCAAGTTTTACAAGTGTCATCACGTCATTTTAATAAGTACCTACCTAACTAAAAAAAACTTTAGTCTGGATATATTTTGCGCAAAATTTGCACCAATCGAATTAGGTAACTCTATCTCAAACGGCAGTTTCAAGATTTTTTTTGCAAAAAGCTTATTAATATTGTAGATTTTTACCTCCTTGTGCCTTAGCAACGGGTCGGGATATTTTATATTTTGATCGTAATTGCGACAACTGCGTGAAAAATCGATAAATCTATTCGTCCAAAGCCGCCGCAGATGTAATCCACCAGAACATTAAAATTAACTCACAAAAACTGTAATCTGTACAACTCATTTTTGGTTCATTGATGTTGAGTTATTGAGTTCAATGAACCACGGGCTTGGTTTGATTAAGGTTTGGAAACCTTTGTTTACTCTTGTTTATCGACACTGCCATTATGGTCCCATCTTATATCCTTACTTTTACAATCATTAAATTACTTATCATATCAAGTTATTGAATTTATTCTATGGTTCTTTTTAACGGACATCAAAAAAGGAGATAATCGGCTGTTTGTATGATTTTTTTAGGTATGTTGATCGTTATTAAGGTTAAATTGTGGACTGATTTCGAAAATTCTTTTGCTTTTGTTCGGAGAATGATTATCAAGTTGGTTCCATAATTCTTTTATGATCAAAAGATTAGTATTGGTTCAGCAAAACGATTTCCCGTGATTTCTTGTGATGAGTATGCCTCGCTTTGTTATCCAATATACATACAGTGAGTAGATTACATTTAATTAGAAAAATCAAAAATCTGTTACAAAAACCTTGGGCAACAGGTTGCAAGACCATAAAAAGAATTGTAGTTGCTTTTAAAATTCGTAGTTATCTTTAAAAACTATCTACGTAAAGGAATAAATTATTTCACGGAGTTGGTAGAAGAGCTAGTTTTTTACCTTTTAAATTTCGTTTAGTGACTAGCCCGATTTTATGCAAAAACTGTCAGTTTCACACTTCAAATCATAAAATCCTTGATCTTAACGTGGGCCCAGATGGTACCCTTGGCCTTGATTTATGTCGACGACCCTAAATTCCCACCCAGGTTTCCGATCAAAGTTATGCAGACAAATTGAGAAATGATTTTGTTTTTGGTTATTTTCATTTTTACCCCGCAAAGACTGTTATTTAGTTGGCATGCGTTGTATAATTTATTATAATATTGAATGTTGATGAAGTATGTATTTGTACCTTTGGAAATCAGTTGAACTACCTCTACATTGTTTACAACAGTCTGCAGTAAAGTACAAAAATATTAATAGAAATCAAGTCAAAATGTAACCATGTCGACGCTACCGTCTGGTATTGATATGGATCAGTCGAGCTACCTGTGGATTATTTGCAGTTAGCTCAATTGTTTCAAATTTAAATACTGTTTTCAATTTGATTATATTATTGATTGTAATTTACAAAATAAATAGAATTTATTTGTATATGACAGGTGTCAAAATGATTGTCACTGTCATTATAAGCGACAGTAATGTGACATATCAACTCAGAAAATGTTAAATATTCCTAAAATATCCTGCTTGCAGTTTTTTATGCTTTTTACAGTTTCAAAATAGGTATTCATTTTATTCTATAGCCCTAATTTTACGCCTACGAAACCGACTATTAGTTGAACACGTTACAAAACAATTACTCATATTAGTAGTCGGTGTTAGTAGTCACGCTTCGCTCTAAATCATAGGTTAATTTACATACAATACGTGTAACGTACTTGTCTGTACGTTTCGTAAAATCGCCTCTGGTGTGCTTTGGAACTGGTTTGGTAATCTTGATATCTCCATTACCATGAGTTACTTTGCGTGGTCAGTCGTATTAAAAAATATGTTATTAATATGGTAAGAATTCATAAAGGGTAAAAACAGTTACAAATTGCCAAGGACAAAGAACTAAAACCTCAACCTCAAAAGCCTCCCCTGTTAATCGTCTTATATGGGCTTTTATTTTATAGGGAAGTAAGGCCCATAATCTCCACGCTGAGTATGCGGGTGAGAGATCGCAGTTCGATGGTAGATCGATTATGCAAGAGGCGCTGCTGCCCTGGTGAATGTCCCTTTATCGCCTCATACGACACTTACGGGATTGGTAAGGTGTAAATTCTAAGCCGGCACTACACCTCTAGGAAAGGAGAAAGAAACAAGGTAACAATACCAAGCCCAGGAAACGACCAATCGAATGCACAAAACAATAAAACGGATGCATATCCTGCGCTCTTCGAAGAACCTATATTGCTCTTGAATATGCAATTTGACATAAATAGGTAGATTTTACATTGGTACGAAACTGACATCTGATTTCTCAGTTCTCTGTGCTGCCGTCCATGCCTGATGTATGGTTGACAATCTTAGGCTATCACCCAAAATTGTAACAGAGATAGATAAAAAGAAGCATAAAGATGATACGGTACCAGTCAAAGATTTTGAAAGCCTGCGTTGTATACAACTATATTTGGTACCAGCACATTAATATTTCAAGCTATAGCCCTGTCGCCTCAAATCGGCTCTTTTAATAGCAGCACTGTCACTGTTGTGATGTGGGTTCACGTCCCGTCTATGTCGAAACAGACGAATTTATTATGAGTGTGCGCTGAGACGCGAAACCCTGAAGAAATCCCGTCGTTAAGTGATGAAACGTTGGTGTTCTGCTAACACAAACTAGGTTTGTTGTCAACCCACTTAAATTTATAGTGAGTTTATGAGCATTATCATGTTGAATATCTGCTCTACTCCACGCCTTGGTCTCTTGATCATGCGGTGGCGGAAACATAATCGTATGAAAAACGTTAAGAAGTAATTTTTAGAAGCACGAAAGCTTTGACAAGCGAGTTAGATGGTCTGTGCAGGATGGCAAAAAATGATTGAAAAGTGTCTTTCTCTTTTTGCAAACGTCTTTTTGTCCGTGGAACATCGATTATGAATTTCTAATGCAAGTCGGACATCGACTCTAATGTTTAAACAACGTGTTCTTCAGTTCCTTTATAATTACTGCCTTGATGACCATTGTTAATGGTCCATAACTGACAGTTTTCTATTATGATATAATCATTGCTTTAAAATAAAAATTTTGCATTCAATAAAGGCAGGTGGCAAAAGTTTCTCTCTGTATAATGTTTATATAACTTTTTTGGATCCATATCTTCGTGCTTATTGGTACCGAGGCACACAAAAAACTGTACTTTATAAGTAGGCTTGCTCGTATGACAAGGTTACTCTCTTTTCAGTGGAAAACAAAAACAAACCCAACCAGCTCTTGCTAATTCCCACTGCATAACTGTAATTATAATAAAGCTAGATAAAGTCATTGTTCTCTCTGCTCCATTTACCCATTGACTAGCGTACCGTTAAAATATGCTGTACGATAAGAAAACGAAGCAAGGTGGGGAAGTGTGCTATCATCGCTGCATCAGATATTAACATCACGAGGATGTCTGTACAAGTGATATTTGTCATGCTAAAAATAGAAACACTTTTTTTAGCCAAGCAAAATGGAAATAATTTAATCACGGAAATCATGAGACTTTATCGACAAATAAAATGACTAATAAAGATTCAAACATACCTTAATAGAACTAGTATTTACAATTGAATAAGTAGAGCTAACAGCAAACTGATTCAAAAAATCTAGTGGTAGCTCAAACCGATCCATATCGATACAATCTGAAACGTAATAAATAATTGTATATATCTTTGCACAGAATTAATTTTTACAATGCAAATACTTCACCTCTCTCGAAAAAACTTAAAACCTTTTATAAATTAGCAAATAAAAATAATCCACACCATGTGCCATGCCTGATTTGTAAAGTTGTAAAAGTTCTTCCATTTACGGATAGCAGTTGTAAATACCTGACATTCCTTAACTATATTATAGACCGCGTTTTCAGAGTGAAACTTTTTGAAATATTAACTTTTCGTAAGTAAATAAACACCTACCTTAGGGCAGTCTTATTAAAAAATAATAATTTAATAAAGGAAATCTCGTAAAGACGTGAAGACATATTCATGATCAGCCAATCATCATCAGATGACGTATTATAATGATAATTCGTTGCTAGAAAAATATATCTTCGAAAAGTTGTGACCACTTCAGTAACTGTAGCTTTGGCCTGCGGCAAGTAGAAATGGCTCGATAGTTTGATAAAGAAGATGATTTGAGGGGCAAAGAATTCCATACACAGTGGACAAAGAATCCACCGGAACACACTTGTGTCTAGGTGTGTCAAATGTGTGTCTAACACTAATGCACAGTGCCGTTATAGGCGCGCACAGCTCAGGGAGTACTGTTTACTTCCAACTGGTTTCGAAAGTTTATTTGTTTTTGGAAACTGTGGAAGGAGGAGTATTGTTTCTTTGTCTTTCATCTTAACCATCATTAGCTGTCATCGTTCTGCTGTGTATATGGCTTAAGATGCGTGATATGGCTCTGTTGGGTGCTAATAATACACCGGTCATTTACCATCTGGGTCTCTTCAAGACAAGAGTGAACATGTCTATCTAGGAGACTACGAGACTTTCGTGTAACATCGTCAGCCACATTATCTATCACTAACCATCAGGTGAGATGCGGTTAAACGAAATTCTATCAATGAAAAAATCCATCACACACACAGTACGGCATGTCTTTAAAGTTTCGGTAGAACAAAAAATTATAGGTAAAATAATGTACCTATGAACCTGTATGCAGATTGCAAGTGCTTTGAATTTGCCGCCCACGATAACGTTTACGGCCTTACTACCATTCCACCAACGCGATATTAAAAGGAATTATAAAACGGAATGACAATGGTTCCATCAGTAGTGTCCATTTGCTAGATTGCTAGAGCCTGTTTCATCCAGGTTGAGCCTAATTGATCATCAACCCAAGATTACTCAGTAAAAAAAGCTTATCTAAACCCTTCCAAAAACTTACTGGTTTGTTCAATAACCTTTCCACGCCTCTTGATAGATTCGTTCCATATAACTTCAGATTTTCTGATCGTTTCGATGCAGACTTTCAATGCCACGAGGGTAACGACTCGGAAAATTGATGGGATGTGTTCCGCTTCTATGTGGCCAGCGCTTGCGTCTATTGTGCATTGAAATATGTTTTGTTTACGTCGTCTAAGACAACTTGATTGCGGATAAGGAGGTTAACATGATTGGAGCTGACTTTCCACTTTAACCTTACGGAACTCCTGAGTTTAAGACAGAAAGAGAATGTTGGTTGGTATTTTCCAAAATGTCCATTCTTAAGTACTTTTTATCAAATGAGTTTTTGACACACTTCATGACACGACCTAGTTCTGTTTAGTTAGGGGCTAGATGATGCTGTGTGGATGGTTCAGCAGTAATTATTTATTTACGATTTTGTGTTTGCTTTTTTTTGTACTCTTAATATTGTTCCCAAATTCGCAAGGTACCTTTATCAAGTTTTATATGCACAAAAAATGCATCAAAAGCGTCTTGCCCTGTAGTTTTATCCATAGAGATCCAGTTCTTAATTCTTATTCAGTATCGTCAGTTTCCTAGTCCATAAACTGTTTCTAACGTTACATAAATCCTCTAAATTAGATCCTCAAGTACATCCAATTCATCAAAGTCTAAACATGTCGCGTACGGAATACCTAGGTGAGTTTTTGTTGCTCTCGCGGTTGTTCACCTCTTCTCTATTAATACTGTAATAGGTAATGCTAGATCTTGTATCCTGCTAGTCCAGTCTATATTACATAGATACCAGCTATATCCTGTTCTATAATTAAATTTAGCTTGATAGGTAATCTTTTTAACGCCTATGACTGACTTCAATTAGTGATATTTTTTATCCCTTTCATTTCCTGTGATAAGCCTTTATTGAACTGAACAAGCCCTGTTAGTATGAGCGTGACAAATCTTTGCAACTGAATTTATAACCATCCTCAACCTATTGAGCTGAATTTTGGCGTACATTAGTAAGTTCGGAGACAATGCGATGTTATGTAGGGTAGGTACTATCGAGCTGTTCTTGGAGTTAGAGACCGAAGGCGGCCATAGAATCGCGACAAGAAAGACTTCCTATAAGGGTATTTTGAACCCTTTTGCCACTTGATTACATTAGCAAGTCCACATAATTATCTATTAAGGACAAAATAGGTGAACCCGAAATTAAAATCAATATTCCTAATATAAACCTGGTTTTTATCATCATTGCGACCTAAACTATCAATGCAAGTCTCATTTAGTTTTGAATTTTTATAGGCGTCGGTATTTTGAAGTACTTACATCAAAGCACCTGTTTCAACATTTTCTCCAATGCCATTTATGACAGCGCGGTCACTTTGATAACAGAAGGTATATTCATATTTATAGTATTATTTATTTTTTTCGACAACATCTCGTAAGTATTTTATCGAAGATCAAGAAAAACTGAATCACCCGAGATCAGTACGAGACTTCACGTACTGGTGATGGTTTCAGGAAGATTCTGACCTTTTGTCCAGAGGCTTTAGGCAAGATAATGAACCAAATTGCAGTCCTAATGCTGATGGATGGATTAGCGAGGATTCTTCAAAACTGACATTTTTAGACTTTTTCAAGATATAATAACTGTTGTTATATAATTAAGGCAAAAATCACTAGCATGGTCAAGGTCCATAATCTTATGATTTATACTGTTAAACTTATTGTTCGAATGTACCATGAGAATTACAATTCACACACAAATCACCAAATATTAGCACCTCACAACCAGTTACGTTCCATTCCACACCGTAACATTAGAACGTTACGTCACAAAATAGCGCTGAAACCACTGTAACTGGATATGATCAGTTGCTAAGCAGAGCGTAATTGGATTGTGTATGATCCTATTTGCTTTACGAACTCATTTCCTTAAAACTAGGTCTCTATTCAACGAGCTTATTTGGACAGACACCTATTTGCAAATAAGCATCGAACCCAAAGAAGTGTTATCATCGTCATCAACCTATATTAACCCACTGCTAGACATAGGCCTCCCCTAATGAGCGCCATAACGCCCTGACATCAGCTTGCCGTGTCCAGCATCTGCCAGTAATCTTTCGCAGGTCGTCATTCCACCTGGCCGGAGAGCACCCTAGATGATTCTATACTGGGAATTTTGACGTTTTCCAATCCTTAATATGCGGGATTACATTTGGGCGAATTCCGGAATTTTCAGGATTGTAAAATCAATTTAAAGTTGCTGAAATGTTGCTGATACGCACCAAAGACAAAAGTAGAGGAAAACACAAAACCAAAAGCACTGTTGTAGCTCAGTTCCCACATGCCTTTACCACAAATATGTAGTACCGACGCACGCTGATCGTCCGGAATCAATCAATCCTCTAGTCTTGCACTATACTTTCTATTGACGACCTCAGTGGCGCAGCGGGCGAGAGTCTGCCTGCGACGCAAGAGGTTGCGGGTTCGATCCCCGCCTCGGAACAAATTTGTGTACGATCTGCAGAAATTTGTTCCGTTGGTCTGGGTGTTTTCTATGTATAATAAAAAATATCTATCTATGTAATGTATAATATTACGTATATCAGTTATCTAGTACCCATAACACAAGCTCTGCTTACCTTGGGGCTAGATAATGCTGTGTGAATTGTCCAGCATTATTTATTTATTATTATTATTTATTATTATTAAGTACTTATTATTATAGCTACCTATTAAACAGATTAAACCATTTTATTGGTAAATGGTCAGTATAAAAGTCATGTCAAGTCAATAATAATAACATAGAACGTTTCGCAGGCGACTTTTCATCTCACCATCTCTGTAAAATCATGTTTTATATTAGCACTTGAATGTACTGAGAACAGAAGGGAGGTCTTCTTCGGAAAACGAATTACGACTTTAATGACTAATGACGGATAGCATGAAATATCAAATCAAATATCAATAACGTTTATTTCTATAAGATTAGAAAATAAGCACTTACAAACGAAGGATGGGTCACCAAACCAACGCGTCGGGTTATTTTGGTGAGCAGCAATGAAAAATATTTGGTCATTTATTGAAGCTACTTGTTGGAACGGTTGTTCGTTTCGTGTGATCCGTCACACGTATCTTCGTATTTCGTGTTGCAAAGTAGACAACTAAAACGCACTCTCTCTATATAACCATCCTAGCTGCTGCCCACAGCTTCGCCCAGACTTTTCGAGTATCCTATGTCCGTCCCCGAGGTACTATTTACCTTTCTGCCAAATTTCATTAATATCCGTTCAGCTGTATAGACGTTAAAAGCTAACAGATAGATAGACAGACAGAGTTACTTTCGAATTTATAATGTTAGTAAAGATGCAGCCGTGTTTTGTTTTATTATCGTTGTCTTTTGTTTTAGAAATAAGAATGTGACCATCTATTCAGCATATTATGCGCATATGCGGAGATTTACCGCATTGATGTCAATAAGAAATAACTCTGGAAAAATTACAAGATTTTCTTCTCTAAATTGCGTGTCCCAATGTGATTTAACGCACTGCGTGCGTAAATGCGGTGAATACGTTGCAACTTGACTTTAATTTTTCTTTTTTTGTTAATGTAATAATGAGTAATATTTTATTGTTCCTACTCACATAAAATAATAAATAATGCAGGAAAATTCACACAGCACTATCTAACCCCAAGCTAAGCAAAGTTTGTGTTATGGGTACTAGATAGCTGATATGCATAATAGAATACAATACATATAACACGGTACCTGTCCTGTGTAAAAATCTAGAGTTTCTAATTAAAGATAACTAGCGACCCGCCCCGGCTTCGCACGGGACATTCTTCACTATATTATGCATGTATTATACATATAAACATTTTTCTTAAATCATTATATAAAAAAAAACGCATCAAAATCAGTTGCGTGGTTTTAAAGATCTAAGCATACCTACATAGGGACAGACAGACTGTGGGAAGCGACTTTGTTTTTATTCTATGAAATGCGTTTACTTTATAATCAAAACGTAGTTGTTTCATAAAGCAAGAAAACCACCGTCAGTTACGAGAGATGTAACATTATGCATTTCATAACTCCAAACATCTCCCAAAGAACCGAACAATGATTGGTCCCATTATGTACTGGTTACAATTTGGAGACGCCTACGTTTGAGGTAATAATTGGTTTGAATATGGTTTGAATGTACTCCGTGGGTGGACGCTTTCAAAACTAATGGTTTTCAAATCATGGGATGTTTTTACGGATCTAGATTAGTATCGAACAATAGTCATACCCATGACATAAAACAATTATAATAACAAGGAATCTCGCTAGGTAGTTGGATCGAGGGTCAGATCCACAAGGCGGTACTCCTGGATTCGGCGCGTATCGTCAGGAAATTCCTTTCCTTGCAGCCCTAGTTACCTACCGGCTGCCTTGATCTACCCATCACCGGCCGCGAAGCTAGGCAGCCGGTTTTGATATATTTCTTACTATGGAATATAATATTTAATTTTATTTAGTTAAAATATATTCTTACGAGATTTAAAATAAATAAAGTAAATAATAATAATAGGAAGTAATATGGTCATTACCCCACATGAGATAAAAATAAATAAGGTATCCTTAGATACAATAATTATCACGGGGGAGGTCTACGTCCAGCAGTGGACCATTAAAAGCCGTTAAGAATGAGGATAGGAATAGTCACATCATTGCCTACCCTATGTTCTTGTGTATTTATTCTTTTTGTTAGTAAGTATTTACTTTAATTTTATTAATGGTTTCGGTAAACGATTATTGGTTCTTATTAACAATTATTTTTAAATTATATAGTATTTGGACTATATTGTGAACCAAATTTGAAACCAAAATTTGAAACCAAATTTTGGAAGACCATCCACAACGCGATGGACTGACGACATTATCGAGAGGACCACAGAGAGTCAGCAGATGGAGGCGGCTCAGGACACGGCTCGGGTGGCGTTTGAGGGAAGCCTTCGTTCAGCAGTGGACATGTGTGTACTTACTGGAATGATGTTGGTTTGAAAACGTGTTCTCATTATACGGGAGACATTCTACCAAATAATTAACGACAGCGTCCCTGCTCTACATTTCCATAAAGAGCTGAGTAATCATCTTCCAGCGCATCCGGTCGGAAGCTGCGCCTTGCATTGTTCTGCCCACTGCCACTGTGTCGTTGTATTATGCAACTGGGTTTACGAAGGGTTACAATGGAAGTGGGCTAACTATCAATCTCTCAAATGGTGTAGGTTTGTCCACGAAGTGCATGCAAACATCCCATCAAATCTCAGTACGATAAGATAAACCCTTAGCTGATTTACGGATGACCTTGTTTCTTCGTTCAATTGAAAAGTTTACTAAGAAATTTAATAAGACTAAGTTATTGATATATTTTTATGGTTATAGTTTATTGATTGGGAATTTGAGTAGAGCTAGCCTTTTCTAATTTTATGACGTTCTGCTTTTGAAACTATCACAACCTGATAAGCAAAAGCAGTTTTACAAGGAATGATTGTTAACACTATGGAGGAAAATATGGCGTGTAAAATATAACCCCTTTTAAACTAGGTACCTTTAAATCATACGGTAAAAGTGGAAACGACCTTACTAATGGAAAAAGTTTCCAGCCAAAAATAGCGAGTCTGATTTTGTGTTATTATAAAAGTACCTTTTAAAATTAGCGTGCACAACTCTGCCATCTCTAAATTGAAGGTGTTTTTAGGTCAAAGTCATGAATTAAGGTTTAGCAAAAACTGTTTTTTTTTTTTTTTTATAAATTGATTGGTATTCGCAATCAAACAACCGGAACCTGTATATAAGATTGAATCTCTTCGAAAGTAATACAATAGTTTCGCTCTTATCATCTTTTCGTGCTAAAATAGTTGCCGTAACAAATCCAACACGAACAAGCCTGTAACTTTGTATTATTAAAGCTGCATGGAAAGCCTAAGAGGTTCTGATAGCGAAAGTGGCCCTGTTATCACAACCTGTTGATAACACGCACCTTACCAATGAAACTGGAAGTGTGAGAACGAAATTAGAAAACCTTAAACAAAAAGCTTAGAATAGTTAGAATGTTGAAGAGAGAACTATAGTTCCATTAGATAATAGTGCCATGTGGTGCTTAGAATTTGCACCACCCCAACTCTTCCCGTGGGTGTCGTAAGACGCGACTAAGAAACATACACCGGGGGCGGGCAGCAGCGCCTCTTGCAGAAAAGATCTACAACCAAACTGCGATCCTTAACCCGCATGTCCAGCGTGGGGATTATGTGCATTATCCTAATGAGATAAAAAACCAGGGGAGGCCTGTGTCCAGCTATGGACTATTGGCTGTTAAGGTGGAGGTTGAGATAATAATAGAGATTCACATCTATGGTTCTCTAAATCTACATCCTGAGCTTTTAGTATCTGAATGAAAACTGATGTATATTTAATAAATGATTTGGAACTATCATCAAAAAATCAATAAATACAATCAGAACAAGAGATTAGATTCTCTGGTGTGTGCAAAATTGAGGGTTTTATCTTATGACTGTGTCATAATTATCAAGCTTGACGAGAGGGGTTGGTTACCAATATAATGTAACGTAGAGTACATTCAAATAAATTACTATTTTAATAATTGCAAATTATGTTTTGCAGAATGTGGAAAGCCGCAAGTATTTCAAGGTTTTATCTAGCTGTGAGAATAAATTGGTTTAGTAATAAAACTAAAGGACTTTTCTCATCCTGTTGGACCTGATGTGAGATCTCAGAAGGCCACCAAAGGTTCAATTGGAGGTGTCATTTCAGGCATTGCTGCGCAGCTTCTGTTTCACTCGCGGTGGTAGTTCTTTATAATGTTACTCACAATGTGTCGCCGTGAGGGCCTCCCAAAGTCTCACTGGCTTTATTCATTATAATGCAAGTTAATCTGTTACTAGCAAAGACAAAATCTCAGCCATGCTAGCCTAGCTTTAGCTCACAAGATTTCTACTAAAACTAATATACAAAATGGAAATCTGAACAAGTCGCGGTAAAAAGTGAAACCGCCTTGATTACCATAAAGTAAAGGATAATTACAACAATTATGCTCATCGCAGGCGCAATCGTTGCATATTTACTGAGATTGCTGTAATCAGTGGACCTGGCTTCATACCTGTCAGGGTTTATAGACGAGTTCACTTTCAGGGTTTAAAACATTTTCACTGGAGGACGATGTAAATTTGTAACCCTTCTTGGTTACAAAATTTCACCGTCTTTTTAATAAACAAAAACAGAAACAGTGATACCGTGAAGTGATTTTGTCACGGAAAAAATCGCACCAGCTGCATCTATCCATGGCAACTTGAAGAGCGTCTTAGAATTTCGTTCCAGGAATCTGGTCTGCCCATCTGATGGGACTGCATCCTTTGGGACGTTTTTCATCACCTTCCCGAAAACACAACTGTCTGATATTGTCGCCGGCTTTCCTGGATATCTGACCAAAGAAAGCCAGGACTTAACGCAGGCACGTAGACGACAGTATCGTCTTTTTACCTTCAGTTCCCGCAAGATGGTAACGTTAGTCCGGAAACCCATCCACGCGTGCAAAGCCGCGAGCAGATGATTATGTAGTATGATTATAAAAGTAAATTTCCATATCTAGATCTTTCGCATATACTAGAATATTTATATGAAACAGGTGGAAATGAACCTTAGGCCAAGCTATTTACGGTAACCTTGATTATGTTTCTCGATAAATATCAATAAATTTTCAGTTTATGCTGATTTTTCGCAGTAATTTCCTGCTTGCATTAGGCGACGCCCTGCAAAGGGCCTCGTTAGAGAGAGGAAGTATTTTTACGAGATTGGACGATTAACCTGTTAAGATATACTAGAACTGGTTATTAGCTGGATATTAATGCCTAAAGTTACATACGAGTGGGTGTGGGTTGGTGCGTTCATTTTGTGTTTGTATTCATATATACAACCATCATCATCATCATCAGCCTATACCAGTCCACTGCTGGACATAGGCCTCCCCTAATGAGCGCCATAGCCCCCTGTCTTCATCTTGCCGCATCCAGCATCTGCCAGCAGTCTTTCACAAATCGTCATCCCACGTGGTCGGAGGGCGTCCTCCACTACGTTTACCGAGTCGCGGTCTCCACTCAACAACACGTTTACCCCAGCGGTTGTCGGTTCTTCTTGAAATATGGCCAGCTCACTGCCACTTCAGCTTGCTAATCCTTTGAGCTATGTCTATAACCTTGGTTCTCTGTCGTACATAGCTAATAGAACTACTACATAAATTATTTCTAATTACATTTTAGTATAACATACATTAAATATTTTGTGTTTAACCGACTTCGCAGAGGGTTAAGTTTTTATTTTTTTAACTGCGTCAAGATTATTACCGTGTAAAGGGTACACGTTGATTATTTTGACGCAGAACGCCTCGTAGATGAAGATTCTGATAATGTTTGTTTACCCACCTGTCCGTTATGAAAATTGATAGTTAATTCATTAGACCAAATGGTCAAAAGTCACAGGACAAAACAATGAATAGAGTTTCGAATAACTACACTTTTTGTACATTGTATTTTACCATATTATTGAGCTATAGCCCTAAGTTAGGCATCCATAGCTCAGTGGATACTGGAAGCAATAAAATAGTAACTTAGGCGGCCTAAGCTACTATGTCCAAGTTCTTCTTTTATTTAAAGTACTTACATGTTATAAATGATGACTTTCCAACGTTATGGGTTTGTGAATGATCGTGAAAGTATGATTAATGATGATGTGTCATCATCATAGTCATTATACAATCGCGCTATGAATTGACAATCAGTGTTAGACAGTCATGTGTTAATGATTTCTAACATGTAGCGAGCAAGTTACGTTTCTAGATGACGCCGGACTGTAGAATCCATAGACATAGAATTTTTTCACTACAATCAGCCTGTTTGTAAAATAGCTAGACCGATTGCAAAACGGCACAATTTAATTAATTGCCGTTGCTGATTGTTGAACTATCAACGTTCAACAATGATGTCTCCCAGCCGATTTCGACTTCGGTGACTGCGTTCATGGGCAGGCATTTTAACTTCGACTATTTTAAAGTATTCCTAACAAATCAACGTTCGTTTGATACTAGTTTTTCCCCTTGGCTTTGCTCGCGATACTTCTATGGAAATAGGCTATTTTTAGCCCATGGGAACTGATTCATGGGATACAAATGTGTTATGTATTATCTCAGGTCTAATCAGCCTGATCAAATAGTTTTTTCGTGAAGAATTAACATACATATCTACAACCATCCATCCAATATTAAGCATTTATAACATTATTAAATATGATTTATTCTGTGGTCTCTTGGATGAAAATGTTGAGAATGTTTTCATTTAACTTCAAATACTGTTTATTCTTATCATATTTTATTGTTTAAGCTTCGCACCAAATCTAGGTCTTCCGCTTTCTTAATTCACGTTCATGTCTAAGATTTCTACTTCTAAATTTAAAGTCTAGACCGTCTTTGGTTTATTTTATGATATTGAGGCGTCATATAACTCTTTTACCAATCCGTGACCTTTGTAGGATGGTAGCGATAATGGGAACGGAAGAAGGAGAGTGACTTGTATTGCTCTCCCAATTTAGATTTATTATTTTAAATGTATCAACAGTAATAAAGGCTTATATTATTATTAATAATAATTAAGCAGTTACACAATCACTTACAGTCTAAACCAAAGCACTTAGTATAACTATAAATCTATGACTATAAAATAAAATAAAGTTAAATCCAAAACTTTAAATGTACATTAATATAGAAAAAAATTACATTAAAATAAGTAAATACTTAAATTATACAACATATTTCATTTAATAGTAAGATATGAACTTATTCATAAATAGATTTATGATTACGACTTAGACTATAATTATATTATGTAGAGATTTAAAACAAAAATATATTGAAATTGATCCCTAAGTTTAATTTTTTTTAAATAGAAACAAGTTTTATTTGTTTAACAGCAAAAAATAATTACAACTAATATTTACACTTGCATCTATTTTCTAAAAATCTAAGCCGTCACCAAGGCAGAGTGCCCAGAATGCTGGCAGCATTGCCACGTTGAATGTTTACTTAATATAAGTTTACTTATAAAAATACAATCTTTCCTCTTATAATATTAGTGTAGATGATACTTATTAAAATTTTATTTGACAAGAGATTTGAACTTTTACTAGACAAAAATACACTTATTAAGTGCACTTGCAACTTGAAATGTACAACACGGTAATGTTAAGCACTGTGCCAATTACCCACGTGGTGGCATGAGGTAGGTATGTGTGACGGACAAACAGACCGAAACAACAACTAATTATACTTGTTAAATTAAACCAAGTAGCTAATAAAAAACAACGGGCGACGAAGAAAAGTGTGCACGTAAAAAACAGTACCGTACAACAATATGAGTTTTCACTATGACGATATGAATAAAGCCGATGACCTACCTCTACGCGCGGAAAGGCTACGCACTTGTGTCCTTCCTCACCTCAACAGCCTTTATTAGTCCACTGCTGGACGCAGGCCTCTGCCTGAAAAGTCCCTTATTGGCTTTTGTCTCCTGGGGCCAAATGCCCATAATCCCCACGCTGGGCATGATGCATGAAAATGTATGTGATACGTTCACTGTTACCCGCGAACAAGCTTGGAATACGAGATTAAAGTCGAAACCACGCAGATAAAATGATCGGCGTGGCCGTGCGCTGAGTGCCCCGTTGTGCTAATTTTCATGCATAATATGTACTGCAGTGGAAACGTAAACCCACGTTGTCAAACAAACGAACCCACGCTGCTAACATGGCCACGCATAGCCGTGGACAGCGTGCGCAACAGTAGGACAGCGGTTTAATGTCCTTGTAGTGAATGTATTGTTTTATCAGTTCGTTAGAATGTCATAGATTTACTCTTCTGCGGCCATAGCCGTTAAAAAAAACTATGGGTTTAAAAAAAAAAAACATATTGCCCTATAATTATAAATTGTAATACTGTTATCTAACCAAGTTAATTATTTACGACTTCCGAAAATGTCATCAGACCAACTTCATAGTTGACCTTTAAAACTTTCTTCTGTTTAAACATTACACAACACTTGCCCTAAAGATGTAAGAATAACCCAATATATTCAAGTAAGTGCCTACCTTAAAGTATAGCTTAATTTTAATGGCCTTTTTTCTTGTTTCAGGTGAGAGATACTTCCGTTAAAATGCGTTCTCGGAATTCTGTGCAAATAACTTAAAGGTAATTATTAAGTTTTAACATTTTGGACCAAAGTATTTGGACGAAAGAGAAAATAGGAGCCACATTTCATCAAGGTTAGGTACATTAAGAAAATTTAACTCAGTATCTATCTTTGTATTGTATTATGTATATCAGTTATCTAGTACCCATAACACAAGCTCTGCTTAGCTTGGGGCTAGATAATGCTGTGTGAATTGTCCAGCATTATTATTATTATAATTATTTATCTACAGGCACTTTACTGAAGGATATATCTTTTTAACGTAGTGTAGGACGCCCTCCGACCGGGTGGGATGACGATTTGCGAAAGAATGCTGGCAGATGCTGGATGCGGCAAGCTGAAGACAGGGCGCTATGGCGCTCATTGGGGGAGGCCTCTGTCCAGCAGTGGACTGATGTAGGCTGATGATGATGATGATGATGATATATTTTTATAGGGGTCTTACCAAATCAGACATAATTAATTTAAGAACGGAACTTTTAATAAAATAAAAATCACAGTAATATTTTTAAATATGTATGTTACGAGTATTATTTTGTCAGATAGGTTTGAGCTTATAGCAAAAGGCGTGGGATGATAACAGATAGTCACAGTCAAGATATGCTAATACCTACACAGATAGCGTCAGGATTTCAGGTCAAGATCTTTGGTACATCTTTGATAGTGACAACATGATTGCTGATAGATTTATTATTGTTTACAACTATATTCAAATATAGACAATTAATAAACACGCGTCAATTTGAAGATTTACAATCTCTAGTCTTAACTCAAGACTAAATTTTTATTTATTTTATATTTTTCACATTATAGATTTAAAGTTAGTACTTACCTTAGTTTGACGACCGATGTGGCGCGGCGGGCGAAGGTCTGCCTGCGACGCAGAAGGTTGCGGGTTCGATTCCCGCCTCGGGACAAATGTGTGTACGATCTGCAGGCATTTGTTCAGGGTGTTCTGGTCGTTTTCTATATATAATAAAAAATATTTATCTATGTATTGTATTATATTATGTATATCAGTTATCTAGTACCCATAACACAAGCTCTGCTTAGCTTGGGGCTAGATAATGCTGTGTGAATTGTCCAGCAATATTTATTTATTTATTTACCATAAAAACCTTGTGAGGTTTGTCTCGATACTCGCATTCGTATTAACTATCAACTAAAGTTTTTGTAGTCTAAATGAAAATATTCATCACTTAACTAATTTAAGCCTACCATACTTGCATCGGCTTTCATATTCACTCGCGCAGGGTAGTAATGTCATCGTTGCATTTTCAGCGGCTAAAGGTGGAAAATAGAACTCAATTTTACTTTTTATCATAAATACGAGGGCGGGGAATACCTTGATCGATGGTTTTACTAGATAAAAACTAATGAAAGTTCATAATACCTGCTTGTGAGCTAGATAACATTATGTCAAACACGTTAAATTATACCCTGTAAAGCCACTGTCCCACCGCCATGTACGCTGAACACGGCCATGCGCCGCATTTTAGCTGCGTGCGTTCGTCTATCTGACAACGTGGGTCTACTTTACCGGTTTACGTATACCGCGTGAATAGCATTGACAGCAAAATGCTTCGCAGGTGCCAAATTCGAGCAAGCCACGCGTCTAGCAATGATGTATTCGTGTGTAGCGTGTTCGAGGGTTATAGCGGACGTTCGGAGCTAGACACACGTGCGTAGTCTCTCCGAGCGTGGCGGTGGGACAGGCTAGGCGATGGGATTGCATTCACTGCCCAGTTTCGCTACTCGCCTGAAGGACTCGCGGCAGCACATGTGCGTCCCGATAAACAACTAGTGGTTTAATTAAAGATTCAAGTGGATTTCAATAAATTATCAAATGCAACATGAATTTGTGTAAGCGGTCGTGGAGCAAGAGAGAGGTAACTTCAACTTCAACTTCTTATTTATGGCAACGCTTGCTTTTGCCGCGACTCTGCCAGTGTCTGTGTCATATAACAAGACGTCACTTGGTCTGTGTAACGTTGACACACGGAAAGCTTGACATTGACATGTCTATTTTCTTCCAACCATAGACATAGAAATTTTTTCACTACGTCTTCCAACATACACTTACTAGTTAGTATATAGGTACCTACCGGCTAGTATCCGTCTCTAGGGAATACACATATCCACATCATATATGTATGTATATTGGTAGGTACCTCGTTTTTGTTTCATTACAGTATCATGCATGCTGTCACGCCCTTGCTTTGTAAAATATGGTTATTATCCCATTACGCTTTGTTAGAGCAGTCATGCAAGAAGCGAATTGGCTTGTCCTTGACCCGGAAAATACGAATTACTAGAAAATTAATTATCGTTTTGTTGTTTCAACGTAATGAAGCTATTTGGTTAAAAGGTGTCTAATTGGTTTATTATTGAAATATGCTCAAGCAACAATGGTCATTCATAAAAATCCATTCGAAGACTCATCTAGAGCATTAGAAAAAAAATTGTACTACGATAATTAATGCACTAAAGTTAAAAGGAATGTAGCAGGAGTCACAAAGCCATGCCAACTAGTTATAAAGCAGGAATTAGATAACGCCTTTGAAAGGAAACATAATTATTATTTAATAGGAGATAAGCCTTAGCTGGTAACCAACACAAAAGAAATATCATAGAGCATTTACCAGCAAATCAACATTGCTAACCGCTTAGAAATCGTCAATTAGAAAATACTCTGAATACAGCTGATAAAGAGTCATTATGTAATTTACCTGTAATGTGGAAATGTACATAGACCGTAGCATGGACCCAAAGGGCGTCTACTCCGAAAAACGAATGCGATATACCATGGCTCTACAAAGCCGAAAATGGATGCTGTATTGAGAGATCAACTATTTTACACCTTTGTACCTTTGACAATAATGTTTTTCAAAGAATCATATGCAAAGAAATCAAATGATATCCTAATATCGATATTCATCATCATCATCATCAGCCTATACCAGTCCACAGCTGGACATAGGCCTTCCCTAATGAGCGCCATAGCGCCCTGTCTTCAGCTTGCCGCATCCAACATCTGCCAGCAGTCTTTCGCAAATCGTCATCCCGATATTATTTCATCTGAATCTTTTCAAAGAAAGTATTTATTCAAAAGATTATTGTGAAATAGTTGATCAATGCAACATCAATGGGACTTGACTCGCAAGGCGTGAGGGCCTAGACTAGACACTAAACAAAGAGAAGACAATAACAAAATACTCTTCAGATGTTTTCAGCACACAACGTACTGAAAATAAATCTTATAATATAAGTTATCAATATCTAATTTTATACGTATCGTTCGTAGAGCTTACTATTCTCTGGCGACCTAGAGTTATGTATCGAATGTTCGTTTCTTTATTCGTACGATACATCGAAATCGTTTTGCGGTAGACATCAGATATCAACGCATAGTGTTCGAAACGCACGCGATCAATGTGTAACAATACGTACAATTACCTCGATAGTGATAGATACGCGTGCGTTTTTAATGACAGTATTTAAGCTGGATTTGACAGTTGAAGAGATCAATCAAGCTGGATTGAGTTGAGAAAATTTAGTCACGCTATCTTTATGTCCGTCCATGTTTGTGATAGTTAACGATAGTCGTTTCTATTTTCTTTTAAATTATGAGTCGAAGTAAATTGCTGTTCTGTTCCGATTTGATTGACATTATATTCCAGGCAAACTTGATGTGAAGTGTTTGTAAACAAACCAACCTAAAAGTCACTTAGTTGCTGTACTTCTACATTTTTCGTCGATAGTAATTCAATAATGCATCGTACAATCCTAGCAACGATAACATTGAAACACCCAGACAATTTACATATTACCAACATTTTATACCTGAAACTCATAGCCAAAATGATAAATTTAAGTTTTTTTATTGTGGTTTGTTTAAAAATATTTTACATCGAATTAAGCTAGAATATAGTCGTATCAGGGTTGATTACAAGGAGGTATCACAAAAGTCTTTAATTTTGACCTATTCTGTAAGATCCATTTTTAGAACGACTTCCTAGAACTCTAGAATCATTTTACAACCATTTTACAACTTGCCGACAATTCAATTTTTTTCGTATTACTTACTCGATTATTTCATAAAATGGATGATCTATAAAAATTATTTGCAACGATTTAAAATGGAGGATATAATTTTATAATTACAGACGCTTACAGCACGGAGCTCCTTTACACGGCCATAACGATACTGAGACAGAAAAATCGATTATTGAAGTAATTTTTATAGACAACGTTAATCAAAAAGCATGGTCTTTCACAGAGGGGTAAGATCCTTCAAGGCTGGTCTTGTGGTTATTATATCAAAAATACTCGCCTATGTCAATAGCAATTCCTAAAACAGGCTCCACAAAAACAATAGCGAACATTCGTGCAATATATAAGAAAATCTCATCAAATCCAAACACGATATCTCGATTGACTCATGCTTCGTGTCTTACTTGCGCGTCCTTGACTGTCTGGCCAACAATCACATCAAAATCCAATGATTTATGATTATACAGTCCTTATGGACACGATGGATTCTCTATTGGGTCTCGTTTATTTGTTTGGTTCTATATATGGGAACTGGAATGGTAGCAAAAAGCTTATTGAAGATCGTTGTGAGCTCCATGTGGGAGGAATATGGAATGAATTCATGTTTGTACGCTTCCTAGCCGTGTGGTGCCGGCTTAGAATTTGCACCACACCAACTCTTCCCGTGGGTGTCGTAAGAGGCGACTAAGGGACATACACCCGGGGCCGGGCAGCAGCGCCTCATGCCTGAATGGATCTACCACCAAACTGCGATCGCTAACCCGCATGCCCAGGGTGGGGATTATGGGCATTACCCCCATGAGGTAAAAGTCAATAAGGCGATTATCAGGGGAGGCCTGCGTCCAGTGGACCTTCATAGGATCTTGAGAAGGTGACGCTTCCTAGGCTGGTCCTGATTTTCTGTTACATTGCCTTTTCTAAGCCTGACATTTTTGAAGTCAAAGGTTTGTGATTAAATTACGGTCAGAGTTGCGTTTTCTTATCTTAATGAATCCTTAAGTTTCGTACAAGGAAATTACCATTAGGTAACTTAATTCATGTAAATGTTTGTCATGAGTCAAGCAAAGCTTTTGGTTAGGACCGTGTGCAGTATTATCTCGTATTATCTAATTTGTTATTTTCTTAAAAGAATTTGAGTAGAATCCAATTTGTACTTGGTTAATTTTATAGCTCTTGGGCAATACTCAAATGTCAATCTTAGATTGTGGCCTTTACTCTGATGATAAATAGATAAACGATGCGCATCAAAGTGGCGCATAAAGTTTTAGTAAATAGCTTCAGATAAATAATAAAATACTATTCACACAGCATCATCTAGCCCCAAGCAGAACTTGTGTTATAGGTTCTAGATGACAGATAATACTTACATAATACAATATGTTATACATACATAGATATTTTATTATTAAGAAAAATTACAATCAAATAGTAGAAATAAATTAAAACTAGTATTTACAATTGAAACGATTGAGCTAACTGCAGCCTGTTGCAAACAATCTACAGGTAGCTCAACTGATCCATATCAATACCAGTCGGAAGGGTGTCCAAGACACTAGCTGCATTGCCCCGCTGTATGGCAATGCTGATGCGCTGTGCCAGATACTCACCAGCTCTCTTTTTATTATACATAGAAATACCCAGAACACATGGAGAAAATATTAGCATATGGTACAAACATTTGTCCTAAGACGAGAATCGAACCCGCGCCACATCCGTCATGAACAATTTAGACGTACGATTAACTTGATGATCACTGCAATATAAAGTCTGAATACAAATAGGCAGAACAAATACTGTACCGATTTGCATAGCCGAGTCATTTATTCACAAATTATTTGACCTGTAGCAAGTAAAGTAAAGTATCTTTATTGCGAAATACATGTGTTAAATAGGTGTTAAGAAAATAACAATCAAATAACAAATTTAAATTAAAACTAGTATTTACAATAGAAACAATTAAGCTATCTGCTGTTGCAAACAATCTAAAGGTAGCTCAACTGATCCATGTCAATACCAGTTGGTGTTAAATAATATATAATGGAATCAATGTATTCTGCCAAAATGTGGCTTGCAATGTCGTGTTACAAAATTGTAGCGTGATGATATTTTTACTGTCAATATCCTTGACCAAGATTATTAGAGACCTACCGTTGGGATTTCCCAAGGTCCCAAGGTACACGTAGGTTCGTACAAAGATAAATTTGGAAAGTCTAGGTCTTATGATGTAGTAGTGCTAGTCTTGAATGATAATGACTTGCCAAATTGAAATGTGAAGGACAGAAATACAATTATTGTATTGGTTGTTGTAAAGAGATCTTGAATTTGCTAAGTTTGATCATAACACGGTGCGGTAACCTCTAAGACCTATTTATTACATTCGTACTTTTCGATTCATTTGGAAACAACATCAACGATTTTAATCAAATTGTGCACCGCACTCACAATCTACAAGAAGAGTTTCTTTCTGAGAGGATAACATAGTAAAGCTATTTGTTAGCAGAATTCAGCTGTGATTCCCCCGCTGTAATCTACGACAGCTTACTCTGAGTGAAAACCTTTATCGATGGTTCAGAGTTAAAAATCTGCTGCTGAATTTGAGTTTAACAACTTTTTAAGTTTGAGTTGGCCTAGAAACTTTTATTTTTATTGTTATAACTACTATTAGTATAGAAATAATTACTATTATAATTTACACGTATCAATTTTCTATGAATCTAAGCCGTCACCAAAAGGTAGAGTGCCCAGAATTCTGACAGCATTGCCACGTTGAATGGCAATGCTAATTCTTTGATCGAAATTAAAGCCAGCATTCCGATCACCTGTGGACTCTATTAGGAGTTTTGTAAGATTTTTGTATAAAGTGTGTGCCCCAGGACCCCAAGGATCAAGTTTCCACCCCAAACGGCTCGAATAGGTAACCTCTGTCAAGAATAGCCTAAGTATTTTCGCCGTTTTGCTAGAAATAAACATTCTCATTCATCAATGTTAATACGAGCAGGGTATCATTTGATAAGCTTACTGTTCAATATACTAGTAGGTACAGCTTAAATAACTTCGTGTCAAGCCACTTGTAATGCCCGTTGTTCTATTAAAGACCTGTCAGATTAAAGTTAAATAAGACCAAACATGGATTTCAGTCAGGCTAACGATATACCCTTACTTAGGTTTCGATGGATGGTTGCCATTAAGATCTAAGTTAAGCCAACTTAGCTTGCACGTGTTAAGATACGATCTAAACGAGCGAGGTGGGTGTTGCGGACCATTGAAGAAATAATAGAACGGATCTAGTTATAAGTTAACGTAGCTGTCGTGAGTAACGTGAGAATCGAGCGTCTGGTTTATATATAAATAAATAATGCTGGACAATTTACTCAGCATTATCTAGCTCGAAGTTAAGCAGAGCTTGTGTTATGGGTACTAGATAACTGATATACATAATACAATACAATACAAAGATATACTAGACTACACTACTACATCTAACAAACATCACGTCCAAGCACAGAATTAAATTTAGTTATCTTTTGTATTTATAATTTTAATTTCTGTATATTGTACTGAATCTAATGTTAAGAAAGAGCGGGGTTTTCTAACACAAGCATAATTAGGCTTAAAAGAGAACTCCAACCCATGTTATTGTAACCTATGTACAGAATAAACCATTTTTCATTTTTGAGACAAAGTACCCGCATGACTGTGTCTGTAAGAATCACCAGCTTGGATCTCACGATACAGGCTCCGCCTAGTGTGAGAACCATAAGTAAAAACATTGTCTCCAAACCCTCAGCAATAACCTCTATCAGTTTAACAGACCATTGTAATACATTATAATGAAATTTTACCTACCTACCCATTAAGTTAAATACCTACTGTACCTAATGTGTTTTTGCTGAAATAAATATATTTCTATGTTTTTATGTATGTTATGTTATGTTTATTTAATTTTCATATATTATTTTTATGGACTGCGCTTGTTTCCACAGCTGTGTTAGGTTTTTATATTTTTATTGTAAACTAGATGCTACCCGCGGCTTCGCATGCGCTTTTAAGTAGCGTATGCCCGTCTCCGAGATACCATTTACCTTCCTGACAAATTTCGTTAATTCGTCATAATAAAAAGTGGGGTAAAGTAGCTCCCGAAAATAATATTTTTTTATCAGGTGCCCTTACATCCCATTTGGGATATGGCTAACTGGGGAGAACCAGTGACCTACCCGATTCGCTCAGTCGTCGCCTAGACGTTAAAAGGTAACAACAGAGTTACTTTCGAATTTACAATATGAGTATGGATATTATTTTGTTTCTATGTTTATTATATTTCTGTTTTCTTATTCGAGGAAATTAAGTATGTTTATGTATGTTTTCTGGTGAGTATCTGGCACAGCGCACACTGCAATGCCATACAGCGGGGCAATGCTGCCAGTGTCTTTGGGCACGCTTCCGACTGGTATTGATATGGATCAGTTGAGCTACCTGTAGATTGATTGCAACAGTTTGCAGCTAGCTCAATTGTTTCTTTTGTAAATACTGGTTATCATTTAATTCTATTATTTGATTGTAATTTTCTTTTCAAATTATAGCAAAAAAAGTATGTTTACTTGATTTGTTTGTTGTATATATGAAGCATCGAGATATGCTGCAAATTTTATGCTATTATTATCTTCATTAATATATACATAGATGCCTAAAAGTGTCTTCTAATTCCTTTGTGATACATTTCCAATTACATCGCCACTTATCATCAGGTGAGGTTTTGTTTCAACGAAGGTCTATAAAAAATAAAATAAAAATAAAAGTACCTATTCGAGACTTTACGTCGATTATTTTAAATATCATCGATATCAATAATTTATAGAAGCTCAACAAATCGAAAGCGTGCAACGTTCCAGAATGCTGAGCCCAAAAATGGTGATGTTTACTTCGGGCATGAAAGCGGCCCGATGTCCCCAATGCTTTGTTATAATAAAATATGCATAACCTGACTCTTACTATGCAATTATAGTTGAGTTTGGCCACACACGTAATATTACTAGTGCGTATAGAAACGAAACTCACGTTGGCTTTCAAATTCTAAAATAATTTAAGCAACTGAGTAACTGCTTTGTTTTGTTAACATCTTAAAAAGATTGTTTCAACCGCACTCAACTTTTTACTAAGAAAACCTTATCCGTATATACTAAAATTATAATTCAAAAGTAACTCTGTCTGTTTGTTTGTCTATCTGTCTGCCTGTTAGCTTTTCACGGCTGAACGGACCCTAGTCTAGTCTAGTACAGTTTAATGAAATTTGTACATAGGTAGACTACTTGAAAATTGTGTGTGAAGCCGCGCGACTAGTGTACAATAGAATCAAAGGATCAGCTTCTCGGGTGTTTTTTGCACAATAATTTTACAATAAGATCTTAATTAGCTATTTAAGTTACTCTACCTGAATTATAACATTATTGATAATGCTGGACAACTCACACAGCATCATCTAGTCCCAAGCAAAGCAGAGCTAGTGGTTTGGGTACTAAATAAAACTTATATACATAAAATATAAATAAAAGTACAATACATAGATATATATTTTTTATTATACAATGAAAACAACCAGAACACCCTGAACCAATATCTGCAGATCGTACAAATTGTTGTCCCGAGGCGGGAATTTAACCCGGAACCTCCTGTGTCACAGGCGAACCTTCGCCCACAGCGCCACAAAGGACGTCAAATTGATATTTATTGTTTCATTGTAAGAGCTTTCGGAGTTTCACTTCTACCTTTCAGTTCGCCAAACAATAACTAGTGCTACAGTTGTACGGAATATTGATCTTCGATTAGAAACCAATCGGGTCGATACCATCTACACTTCATACGTGATAGCTGTGATGTAATAGGTTTATTAATAGCTTTTACTTTTATAGCTTCCTGCTTACAAATTGTTTTTTTCTCATCTCTGAATTTTGTTTTGTCATGCAAGTAAATGCTTATTGGGTTTTGTTTAGATACTTGCGATTGTTAGGTAATATCGGCTATTTGAAAGTTGTCTTCCTCAAATTTTGTTGCGGTACAAAAGGCTTGTTTATTATTATAATAACCTACTTCAGCCTTCATATCGTTGGAGTTCTTAAGTTTAAAGTTATAGTTTTTCAGCTGTCTAGCGTTTTCTGGCCATACCTCGAAATACTGGTGAAATATAGGTAGACATGGTCAAGTCTGTCCAAGCCAGGGAAGATAAAGGGTATGCGTTGTTTTGTCTAGATTTAAACCCAGATATTACAAGATCCATTTATGTGGTGACTTCAGGAAGTGCTTGTTCCCACGTTGTCCGTCATGGGCGGACAGCTACTACCTCTTCAATTACCTGTGGCTATACTAACTAACTTGTTTGCGGCTGTGGTTTCAATAGAACTTCCCACATTTTTACAGTAAACGCTATCCCTATTTAATTGAAGAGAAATGCACTGTATTCATAAAAGTAAAAAGTGTATTGTGTGAAAACAAAAGAATTATTATAATTGCGGATGCCCATGACGTGCAAGAATAGAAGGTCAAGTATTCAACTTCATCTTCTTTCTTATTGGCGCCGCTTGCTTTTCGCTACAACTTTCCTAGTACCTATCAATAAGGAGTGTTACTTCAAAAAAGTCAATTATTATTCTCTTTCAAATAGGTACGCATCTACATCAGCATTCTACATGGTTAATAACTACGAAATTGATAACAGTTACTGACTGAACTTCGTCATCATCCACGGCCAAATTTAACCCACTGCTTGGCATGCAGGGTTCTCTAAGCTTGTGTCACCCACTGTAGTTCGAGCTATTAAAGTCGAATCCAAAGCCGAAGCCCTGCGACGCATACATACATATCGTCGATTAACCTTGCAACTGGGTGCCTGACGCTTCCTTTTCCCATTCTCTCCAACAATCAGTCGTTGCTTCCACCTATCACACGTCATTTTGCTATGTTTACCACCCGTCTTTTGTCTCCATCCAACTCGTCCTTTTGTGCACCAGTGTATAGATACTCCAAATCAAAGGTTTTGACGAAACTGAAGCAGCCCAAACCATTCTAAAACTAGGTCATTAAATACCCCAAGAAGCCTTGGAATAATTATCATCTTTCACTATTCTCTTAAACGAGTCACGATCGAGTTACAGAAAGACCTCCACAGCAGCATCCTATTCAACTGTTCATGGTCCGTTGACAACGCTTCACAATGGAGGATGGTACTCGGAGGAGCCTTGGCCGACTGAATAAAAAACCTTTTGTGCGATGCTGTTATTTACCTTGCTGTAATATATTTAGTACCTTTATTAGTTCCGTTCTGCTGTTTGGATATTTTCCTACTAGTTTGTTATTTTTCTGAGTATTAATTTTAGCAACTCGCTATTATTTCCCTTACTTCATCATTTCATTATAAATAAGTCATTTCCTCTCTGCCGAGTATGTTTGTTTTAAGTTTCTTTTCATTTATGTCATGTGTGTATCATGATTTTGTACTGACCAACTTTTATATGTAAAGTAAAAGTAAAAAGGTTTTATTTTTGTCATAATAACACAAATTAAAAATAAAAGACAAACAAAGAAAAATAAGTGACAAAAAGGGGCATCGCACAGCATATGCTAAGAAGCAATACATATCGCTAATGCGCGCTGGTTTTATGCGACTCCTATGTCTACATGCCAAGTTCTGTTCTAGTTACGGTTCCAGTAAGGTATCTCTGTAATTTTGTGTCTTGCAATGTTGAATATCTTTTCAAATCATATTTACAAGAGTATTATGGTTTTCCTGTGTTACTGAGATAACCTAATATCTGCATGTGCGCAAACATTCAGCCGCATAGGACATGTAAACATTGCCTAAGTGGTTCATTACTCTATGTATTTGGGTTGGGTGCGGGTTTTATCAGTCTTACGAAATCATGTGTGGTTGTATTATCATTTATCAAGACATTGCAAACCTGCTATACGACTTTGGTTCTGAGCCCTACTTTGAAACTCGATTCCACTTATTCCCAATTACACGTAGTCAGTAAATTTTATATCGAGCTAAAGTAAACGAAATTAAAACTTTTCATCAGAAGGTCGTAAATGATTCAATAATCATTTACTAAATTATTATTTTATACTAATTGTAGTCGAAAATATTTAGACTGCAAATTAACGGTTTATGTTAGGTTATGAAAATATGGTGAAATTAGACCCTAGTCTCAGCCTTGCCCAATTAAAGTGCAGATCATTCTTGCTTTTTCTATAGTGTTTTATTATATAACTACACAAAATGTGAATGTGAATAGTTTCAATGTATTATGTAGATTCATTTACGAAATATATTTTGATATATTTCCCTCCGAGCGCCCTTAAACCTATATCACTCTGATACACGTAGGTACCTACTGCTTTAGCAGTTTTATATGCTTAGATTAAATTATCTATTATTGCCTCGCAAATTAGAATTCTCTTTATACGGGCATACTGTTTTTGAGTCTGTAATTGACCCACATTTTTTGCCTCTATAGAAACTGTTAGGTACTTATACTTTTGGGTCATTGTAAGTTTTGATTGTCATTGTTTTACTGTTATAGTACTACCAAGACCAAGATTCACTTTGTCTTTATCGTTTTCTAAAGTAGCATTATTGTTGAGGTGAGCAGGACAATGCTACACCGTACACACCATCTATGCAAATAAAATTCAACATTATGCCACTAATATCGTATTCGTGTGGCGTAATCCTATTGATTCGATTAAAACCTCATTCATTGGTTCTGTGAATCACGACAAGGGTTAGCTACTCAATGCCATCGGTGTCACATTATCATCTTGTCTAAAGTATCAGCTTAAGCGTGATGAAGAATAGCGTTTGGGGTGTAAGGGGGACTCCAGCATCTCGTCTCCCAAGCCAACCTAACCTGCACATGGTTTCACCTTGCTAGATAACGAACTAGGCTCTGATGAAAATATCACTCAATCTTCATAATTTGATACTCATCTTTTACAATTATTTTCCATTACTTGACACTGACAGAAAGGAGTCCAACCAGACTAATATTGCCATTAACGGTAAATCATTGAATAGCGTGAGCAACATTAATTCAATATTTAACTAGTTTGTCGTGAGTTGTTCGCAAGCCAATTAACGAATCAAATCAATGATTAAATATTTTGACAATTTGACAACAGCCCTTTGTCTCGCCAAATTTAAGCTTTTACAGTAATTATTGATTAGTTAGTTATAGAGATAATCAGCGCATATAGGTACGTCCGGTTATCAGCTCACCGACAGTTGCTCGCAACTACAATTCGTAAATTATTGTGTTCCGTAATACAAAAAATTATGACTGAAAACTTTTTGTATTTTCGACAAGGTGTTGTTATTCTGTAAATAGACAGTATAAGATATGTTCCTTATCAAACAAAACGTAAGTATTGTTGTTTTCAATACAAAACAAGTATAGGACGTAAACAAATCATTTTCGACGTAAAGTTATGCAAAATTGCATTTTGCTTATTTTTGCTTGCATTTCATTATAGGTGTGTATTATTAAGAAAAAAATAACCAGGGACCTAGATAAATACTATTCGAACACGAAAAAGAACATTTCCAGGAAATATGCTCGAATTACAAATAATTTTGGTAGTACGTTTGTAAGGGGCAATCATCATCCGCAGGCCTCTTAAGTCTTTACTGTACTTATGTTAAATTACTAAAATGACTATTTAATTAAATCTTCTTGAAATGTTATTCGTTCGCTCACTGTTTTTGAGTACCAAAGTTTTCGTTTTCGAGCGAGAGACGTGAATAGGCATTTTTAGTGTTCTAGTTGAATAGTTTATCTATTTGTTTGCGACCGAGCCTCTGTCAACAAGTCTGTGTTGTGATTTGTGTCACTTCACAATGTGCATTGTGCCTTGGCATATCAAGCACATTTTATGATGATGCTATCACTGCGTTTTGATTCATCGGACAAGTTCCATTGTTATCAAGCATTGCGAAATGCCATTCGGTTATACCTATGTTCTTCAATCATCATCATTATTGACGACCTCTGCTCTGTGGTGCAGTGACTGAAGGTCCTGAAACCGAAGGTCCTGGTTATGGGATCAATTCCCGCCTGGGACAAATTTTTGTACAATTGGAATGTAGTTTTCCCGGGTATTCGGAGTGTTTTCTATGTATAATTAAAAATATTGACTGGAAATAATTTTCTGTAATGAGAGCAGAGTTCTTATCTGCATTGGTTGCTTTTACCAAGACCTGCTCCATTAAAGGTATCATAAAAGGTGCCGGTAGTATCATTATAAAAGTGGCTTCATTATTACATTCATTTGCTTAACACGACCACTTTATTAATCGTTATTTCTCTTTTTCAGGTAAATTCACAACGCTTGCGCCGCTATGTACTATGTACGCACCAAGGTATTTTAATGAAGGTACTTGTTCTATACACATATCTACATCATTATTATTTTCTAGCGTAGCGAATAAAAATTATAATAGTTAATTCAAATCCTTTTTGAATTTTAGCACTTCAGTACTTACGATCTGAATCTGATATAGAAAAAAATATGAATTATTGTTCGATTATGTGGATTGGATATTCCATTGTGGAAAATTTTGAACATTGAGTGGTCCTTTAGCAACTGGCGGTCTAGCCAAATTGCTTAATGTAGATGCAATTTTGTCATCACCGACACTTGCTAGTTGTGTTTTACTGCCTACGCAGTTGTTATGTCTGACGATAACGACCTTTGATGATAGAATTGGTTCAATAAACTGAGACTTCACGTAACATTTGGTTACAACCCTATTTTTTGGACCATGCCATCAAAAATCACTTTGAAAGTAGCTTCCAAAAAGATGAGAAATACAGCGTCGTACAGCGGAATTTGCAGTTTCACTTTTATCCAGTGGTTGAACACAATGGCTTATGATGGCACAATGAGTTTCTAAATTGAGAGGAGACAACAGTTAATAAGTAAATAATATTGGTTATGTAATTTATGAGTGCAGTAGACCTTGCATGTGTTTATTGTCATAAGCGAAACGAGAAGCGACTTATTTATCTAGAGATCTCCTCAACCTTAAACCTTAACTGCCTCCACTGCTGGACGCAGGCCTCCTCCTTATAATCACCTTATTGACTTTTATCTCATGGGGGGTAATGCCCATAATCCCCACGCTGAGCATGCGGACGGTGATCGCAGTTCGGTGGTAGATCTATTCTGCAAGAGGCGCTTCTGGCGTATGTCCCTTAGTCGCCTCTTACGACACCCATTGGAAGAGTTGGCGTGGTGCAAGTTCTAAGTCAGCACCACACGGCTAGCACCACCATAACGCCCATATACATACATAAAGTCACCAACGAACAAGTCTGGAATTCATCAAATAAAGAAACATGATTCTGAATTATTCTGAAGTTACTACTGCCTTTTATTGAGTTGTTCCGGTCTGATACCCCTTGTTGTGATCCACCAGGGGGATCGTCATTATTTAAAATTATTTTTTATTCCGGTCTGATCCCCCTTGTGGTGACGCATTAAGAGGGATCACATATTTTAAATTATTTTTTATTCCGGTCTGATCCCCCTTGTGGTTTTGTATTAGGTATGTATGTATGTGTATAGCCAGGTGTTCCAATATTAGTGTAGGTAGGTAAGGTAGTTTGCGGTAAAACTAAGTTGTTTTCACTGTACACGGATTCATCTTTCGTTTGCAAAGGTCAATGTTGATGGCTTTGAAGCTATACACTCAGTTCACCACTAAGCCTTACAAAGGCGGAACCACACTTTCCCTACACATTGTGTTTCTATAGCGACGACACAGGTAAACACTTGTATTTTATTGACTCTCTTTCGACTTTTAGGCACTTACGTGCTTATGCTTTTGTTAAGGGGGCGATATATGACGCCATTTTGTGAATAGGATAGGCATATGATTTTGAGTTTAAAGGACAGAGCCAGAGCGGCGTAAGCTCAAAAATCAAGGTTTTGATGATTATCTGTTAATTAAGACATTTATTTGCAAAAATAAGCCAAAGGTGCCCTGAGTATACTTTTATTTAATATGGTGAAGAAAATAAAAAAACTTGTGATTGGAGAAAAATTGTAAAAACTGAGAAAACTGATGGTACTTTGCACAATTATTTCTGGTATTTAAAATAGTTTTTTTTTCATTTTCGAAAAGAAGGGGATCTGCCTTGTATCCTAAAGATTATGAGGTATTTTTTAAAAATCAAAGAAAAATTGTTATAATGTAACCCAAATTTGCCCATTTCACATCTATCGCCTTATGTGTTAAGGATAAGTTTCTTTTCTTTGTTTCTTAAATTATTTTACGTAAGCATACCTAGTTTTAATGAATGGAGTTGTTGCGTCGTTTGTTTGGGTGAGGTCTACGTCGAGCAGTGCACGTATACGGGTTGATGATGATGATGAATAGTTTTCCCTATTACTGTTATCTTGGCTACCTGCTTGAGTTGTCGACCTATTTAGCATAAGTTTCTCACGTAAACTAAGCTTATCACCGTTGCGTGGCGTATCATGCAATGCAAATACCACAACACCACTCATGTATTCACAATGAGCTTTCTGCTGATTCATAGAATTAGGTAGCCATGGCGTTAAGGAGGCTATTTTTGATTCAAGTGATTCAGACTGTTTGGCCTTTTCGACGAGTTTCAACCTTTGATAGTTATCTTAAAATAGGAATACCTTGGTACTCATTCTTACCACCCAGTTCATCTTTCAAGTTATGTTGTTCAGAATTTTTTTTTTATTTTAAAAGTCTCTATTTATCATTTATCTGAATAATGAGTTTGTAAACTCCGACCAGGTGGGATGACGATTTGCGAAAGACTGCTGGCAAATGCGGCAAGCTGAAGACAGGGCGCTATGACGCTCATTAGGGGAGGCCTATGTCCAGTAGTGGACTGATGTAGGCTGATGATGATGATGATGAAACTTCGATGTGATGAACTCAAATGTTTCTCAAGGTTGCACTCAAGGTTGAGCCCATAGCAAAAACGTAAAGACATTTTATAAAAACTAAAATGTTTAAATAGATACAAAGTAGGGTATAAATAGTCGAATTAAACTAAATAGCCAATGTAATTAGTCAGAATCGTGACGATGCAAATCTGATAGCTCTTGGTCGTGATTTAAACAATCATTATCTCTTGGGTTTTGTTTTAATCAGTAACGGAAATGACACCTACTCTTTGAAGAAGGTATGGATGGGAAATCTAGAAAAAATACGCTGTCCAATAAAAATTAACTTACTTTAGTATATTGTACGTAAAATTACAGAATGTCTTTATTGTACTGCGCTAAGTCGCTGTTCCTGCGCCTAACTCCCGATCGTGTCGGTCTGTCGCCCATTGGATTATGAGATTGAGGGAATAGCTAATGCACCTGTGTATGCGCACTCTTAGACACTACATTACGCCACCGTGGTCGAAGATCCGGCTAGGAAGACATCATCATCAGTACTATAAGTCAGTACCAAACAATTAAAGTCATTTAAAACGGGATATTTACCATGATTCGATTTTTGAGTTTTCCAATATTTCGGCACATAATATGCGCCATGATCAAAATATTGGAAAACTCAAAAATCGAATCATGGTAAATATCCCGTTTTAAATGACTTTAATGTTTATAACCATGATAGTTTTAAAAGTTTTATAGTACCAAACAATACGTATAGCGGACAAACTTTGAAGATCAAATGCGATCAAGGATGTAGAATTTTGGATCTACCAGTGTTACTGTTGACGATCATCTTATTTTGAAAATAAATTTCAACAAGGAATTAATAGGCGAATTTAACTGACTGACACACCATAATTTGTATACAAAGTACACAAACCTTATAGCCCATTACATTCGCCAAAGTTCCAAGAAAGTCCATAGACTTAAAGACACTTCCAGAATGACAATACGAATGAAAGTGCATTCTGCGGTTATAAATTACTCCAAGTCTAATATTGGAGCTGTTTAATATTCTGTGTAAGCCGGAAACGTCTACTTCAAGACAGAATAGACAAATAAGACGTTTTGTTGTGTTGTTGTTATGTAAGCAAAGCTAGAGAATATAGGCGATCTTATTTCATTTAGATTTCTTCCGGGAATTATAACGTGCCTAAGCCAAAGTAAGCCGTTGCTGATTTGACAGTTAAAGTAGGAAATGCTAAAGTACGTATAAAATACATAGAAATAACGTTTGACGCAAATTATATAAACAAACATGCACATTTGCACGTTCCAGTCTCTCATTTTGCAGACAAATATAATGATACTAATTCAAAACGTAATTATATGATTCTTTATCCACGTATGGGTGCAATTATACATTTACACAGGGCTTAAATTATAAAAGAGGTAGGTACTGTTAAAATTCCTTGGCCAACATCTAACAATTAAAAAATTGCACGTCTAATGTTGCTTGCAGATTATGTGAAGTGCATGCAACTTCAAAAAAGCTGATAATATTTTATTGTATTCTCTATTGATAAAGAAATATATGTATCTGCATTTATTTTTGTATTTTTTTATGTGAGGATAATTATTATTTAAGACTCAATCACAAAATTTCAAAACGTGACGTCACTGTTCACCGTTTTGTTATGAAGCTTTAGCGCGGAATATTTTTTTAGGCAAAAAAGTTATTCGATACTCACAACACACAAACAACAAACATGATAGTTTTTGGAACTAAGTTCCTTATCGCACGTTGTGAAAGGGGGCTGGACGGAAAAAAATCTCACGAAAAGTTGTAACGACACTTTTTGCTATAGTAAGCCGTGCGGCGTGCGCATGTTTCTCTGTCTGTCTCTCTCTCTCTTATAGAAAGAAACTTCATTCTATCCGGGTGTCCCTAGACACCTCTCAACTTTTATTATCATTAGTTTTAGTTTCTAGTTTTATTTTGACTGAAGGAACCAATGGACTTCGAGTTGACGACTAAACGGTGACGTCACAGAAAAATGGCAGCGTTTTTATCACCCGAAACTGAGTACAGTTTATTTTTCGAAATAAATCATTTTTTGGTAATGAGAGATTTTTTTGGTAAATAATCAAATAAATAAATAAGAAATCCATGTTCCAAACATGGATTTCTTATTTATTTATTTTTTACTGTTTATAAAGCCCTATCGTACGAAGGTGACTCATATAAGTTTCTGTATAAACCTAAACACAGAATATAGCTCACAGTTCCATAAGACCCAACAAAACATCGAATTAATAGCACCCACTGTTCATAGCTCTACTCAGACAATGGGCTACTTAAGTATACATATTCAGCATATTTTGGAATTGTTGTCTATATGTGAATCGCAAAACTATTAAACGGTTCCGAAGCGTTTAGGTACCTCTAATTACAAACATGAGTATAAGTAATTCGTTACATGTATCTATGTATGTGAGAAATGAAGGTATGATTTGTTTCCGGGAGTATTGTATAAAGTTGTATAAAAAGTATGTAAATTGCTTTATCTGTATTTAAATTCATAGTATGGTTTGCTTCCCATGTATTCTTCATTTTTAAAAGAACTAAAAACTATCTCCAGGCTATCTACTTTAAAGTCAGCTGTAAACAGTTAGACAGTCTTAATATTTTTTATTTATATTAAAGTTTATTATAATTTTGGTAGATTATGTAGGTATAGTACGAAATTTTCTATCAGGTATCTGCCGTCTCTAGCGGATACCGTGATCGGTGTTTGTAGTGTAAGTATTTGTTTTCTTGTTTCTGTAATTAAATAGATTTATTTTAATGGCGCTCATTAGGGGATGCCTATGTCCAGCAGTGGACTAATGTAGGCTGATGCTGATGATTTAAATGCCTCCATATTGTTCTTTCATGTCCAGTCCATCCCAATCGCAGGTCGCCTGGAAGGGACTACTCATAAAGCCGCTCATTTATACTTCCTCTATCTAAGCATTTCTGGCTGTACCTACTGTTTTATTTATTTGCCTTGTTTTTTTATAGCATTTTGGATCTATACAAGTCAGTTATAATATTATGATCATCCAAAACCTATTTATCCTACTACTAGGCCTTTATTGGTTATCGTTTATTTGCAAGTAAAAATTTATAAACAGCCTATTTACACCCGACACGACGATGCTGTGAAGCGATGTAGTGACGGATGTGGCGCGGCGGGCATAGATCTGCCTGCGACGCAGGAGTACGGGTTCGATTTCCGCATTTTGACAAATGTTTGCAATAAATTATCAGTTTTCTAGTACCCATAAATAACACAAGCTCTGCTTTTCGTGAGGCTAGATAATGCTGTATGGATTGTCCAGCATTATTTGTTTATTTAATTACGTATTCTGTAGAAAACCATTTTTATGTGCAAACTTGTGTAATATTGTCCGTGTATAGGCAGTTTTATTGTGTAATTCGTGAATATTTAGTACGAATCGCTCAAGCAGAGTTGTTGTATAATTATGACTGAGACCTGTCTTTGTTACCTAAATCAAATTATGTTACGGATTGTGATTAACTCATACCCAATTCACTCAACAATAAAAACGTATAATTTTTTAAACATTTATACATAAACTTACACATATATGTAGTTATAATTACACGTATTAAGCGCAATTATGGAGGTCTCGACAGACCTTTTTCCCAGACCAGATTTCATCTAGGCTCAAAACAAAGAATATTTAATGAAACTAACGTACCCAAACCAAGCAGACCCTGTGTTATGAATGCTAGTTAACTGATATACCTACGTAATAAACAAACATAAAAAGAGTAAAATTCACTTATTTTAAAAGAAAATCATAAAACTAATAGCAGATAACCACTAACCTAGTAATAAACTTCACGTTGAAAATACTATTGTGAAACAAAGACTAAAACTAATTCCTGAACCACAGGTACTCATTACTTCATTTGACGTTAATTTGCTAGTTAATTGATATTAGCCTGTCCAAATGACTATGCTTTTACCGAAGGCTTCTGTTTCGATATATTTTATTACTAGTTACGAAACAAAAGACTAGCGTATAGAAAAAGCTCAAAAGCTGTATCCTTCCTTACACATACACTAGCGGTCCGCCTCAGTTTCGCACGGGTATTCCATAGCCTATATTACTCAAGTGTTAATGTAAACTTTTTAAAAACTTTCGAACGGCAAAATAATTTTTGAAATCTTGACAAGATTTTAAAAATTATTTAGTAAGTAGTTTTTAAGTTTATTCGTTACATACATAACATTCCTCTTTATAATATTAGTGTAAATGTAAAATATAACGTTTGCATGCAATTTTTTTCGGAATTCATTGGACGGATATTATTCTATACGTAATACGACTAAAAAACAACTATTATGTTATGTTTCTGCCCGAACCACTTCGGTATGTATTGTATTGCTAATGTTAAGAGCGGGCCTAATGCAAAAAATTGGAAAAAGGATAGGCATAGGATTTCGCGTTCATAGGAGCGGGACAGAGTAAAGCAATGTCAGTGCAAAAATCAAGATTTTATGCTTCTTTTCTATTAATGATTCAAAATTTAAGCATTAAATAGTATATGTAATTCGTAAAAAATAATATGGTGTTGTCGCTGATACTTTAGAGCATTTCAATTAAAACAGTTTTTTTAAAGCGATTTTTGTATAATTTTTTGTAAGGAAACCAGTTTATTTTTCAAAATTCTATTCGATTACTCAACTTCTATGATTTATAAATATCAGTTTGATTCCACATTTTGATCGGTTCTCCGAGGCATCACAATATGCGGTTAACTAGTTCTCAGCTGTCATTCACCCCGCAACCTGAGTATGTTGGTACTTATGACAGAGTATGTGAGAGTATGTTGCGCAATGACACCTCTGTGGTGGATATCTGATCTTTGCGGATTTATTACTGTGATTATGTAAAGTAATGCACATAGGTGAGCGGTCAAACCTGAATTGAGTTCAAATCATTTGAGCGTTTACGCACAATTTACTTTGTGCTCCATAACATTATCATTTGAATTATCAATTTGACGATTATATTATCACAGCGAAAAGATAATTACGGTTTATCCTATTTCTTCTTCCTCCGTTTCATAATGTATGATATATTTATACACGTAACAAACAGTATTTTACCCATTTTTCGCGTTATTTTTTCTATGGTTCTGACCGGCTTTTCAGATTTTGGGACCTTTTCTATGAACTTGTCAAAAATCAATCAAAGTAATTGTTTTAAAACTGACTTGGTATACTTTTGTTTTTCGTTTACTGGAAACCTGGATTTGTGACGTTAGTTATGAAAAGACAAATTCACAATTCTACTGCCTTTTGTTTTGATTCATGTTTTTGGTTTCGTTATAGTTTGTGAGTCCAAATAGATGTCATCTCTTCGCTAAATCGATTATTAGATAAGTTTAATAGAAAGCTTTTCGCCGTGTCTCGATAATCTCTTCACAGGTCTGTTAGCGAGTCAGTGTTTGCTCACAGTACCCTGTTGTTCGTATTTCTATTTGTTGTTCTCACGTCCGGTGGTTTCCTTCGAAGTCTTTGACGGGCTATGACAAACACAAATGCTTACCTTAGGGTTATTGGTTCTTTCTTTAGAGGTTTGGCGCCCCAGTGTCATGTGCCAATTGTTTTGTTGATCTCGTATGGTAATGGTATATAATATTTCTGAGGATAGCAACATGGATTGTAACAATTCTCTTCAATTCAATTCTCTTGTCAATTCTAAATTCAAAATCATCATTATCAACAGCGGAACGTACAAGACGGTCTATAAACAAAAGACGTTGATCGATTGATTGACGATTCATCTTTTAGTTCTCGATCACCGAAAAAACAAACAATAACGACGACCTCTGTGGCGCGGTGGGCGAAGGTCTGCCTGCGACGCAGGAGGTTGTAGTTTCGATACCCGCCTCGGGACAAATGTTTGTACGATCTGCAGGCATTTGTTCAGGATGTTCTGGTCGTTTTCTATGTATAATAAATAAACTATCTATGTATTGTATTATATTATGTATATCAGTTATCTAGTACCTACCCATAACACAACCTTAAGCTCTGCTTAGCTTGGGGCTACATAATGCTGTGTGAATTGTCCAGCATTATTAAATTACATATAAATAGGTTTTTATAAAATACCAGCACTAGCATTTGATTGTTCTTCGTTCTTTTGCTATTTCTGCAATTCAGTTCGTGATATGTAGATGCAAAATAATGTCACTTTTCCAACAATGAGCACATGATCGCTATATTTATACAAACAATGCTATTGTCAAGACCTGCGAGGTATATTTGGAGTCATTAGAGAATATACAAAGTATGCTCATAGACGTAATTGGCTGTCAACAATCACGATGTCCTAGAAAGTCGGTGACCGAGTTTGGTTTATGTTTCTCACATAAACTGTTCGGGTATTTTTTTATTTTTGTATACATTCACTTTATCAAGCGCGAAAGTGCACGACATGACATTGAAATCGTAAATTTTCGTATCTTCATCTTTTTGTTGCGACATTCTAGTGTCCTGCTACTCGAAAATATGACTCCTTCCCGAGACTTTGCGCTACTGCAATATTTCCAAGTTATGTAGGTATGTCTTCGTATTTACCCACTTTTTCGCAAAGATAATCAGCACTACCATTTTTGCCCACTACTACTGGAAGATTAAGATTCTACCCAATTCGAACCAATTCTATGAATTATTTTTGCAAATTAGAGTCTAACTTTACAAGAGTGGTCTGTACCACTTGATAGATAGGTATTCATTACTGAAAAACACGTTACTGTCCAATTAAAAACAAAATAGGTGTCAAAAAAACTGAATAGAATATAAGTCGCACGGTCGCCACAATACTAATAGCCTCTATTGTACTGAAACTGAATTGAATAACTTGTTGGAGCTCCGTTCCTATAATTACATTGATGTAAAGTTCATATGGGAAATTCAATTGGGAAGTGATTGGCACTTATATTTGCTAAGAAAGGCATTGGACGACTGGATTCTAAGAAAAGGAAACAAAGAAACTAGGAAAAGGAAATACAAAACAATCAATGAATATTAAATAAAATAATATAATTTAAGCATTAAATAGTATATGTAATTCGTAAAAAATAATATGGTGTTGTCGCTGATACTTTAGAGCATTTCAATTAAAACAGTTTTTTTAAAGCGATTTTTGTATAACTTGTTGGAGCTCCGTTCCTATAATTACATTGATGTAAAGTTCATATGGGAAATTCAATTGGGAAGTGATTGGCACTTATATTTGCTAAGAAAGGCATTGGACGACTGGATTCTAAGAAAAGGAAACAAAGAAACTAGGAAAAGGAAATACAAAACAATCAATGAATATTATAATAGACGGTAACAATCCTACATAATTATAATATCAAGACTGTGGATGGCACAGTAAATATGCTTGTATTTATAAGAGGAGGCAGATACGGTAAATTTTGGTGGGTTAAGAACTGTCATGATTTAACTTATATGAATAGGAATAAAGAGTTTGTCACAAACTTTCTTATTGATTAAAGTCACAACGTTTCATCGTAAATAGGAAATCATCAGAGTGAGTGCTTGAGCAGTAGTGTTCTTATATTGAAGAGTTGAGTGGTACGAGACTACCACGATACATTTGTTTACTTATCCATGGTTGTTCATAGGATTAGGTTAACGGCTCTATTTCATTTTATCAGTCTTCGTATAACGTCATCAGATTCTGCGTTAGCATTGAAACACATCGTGGATCAGTTTTTATTGCGTTTGGTGACACATTATTACCATTAACATTCACTTCACGCACACGATAATCTATCAGTGGTTTGAATCTTTCGTAAAGTTTTTTAACCTTTTCTGTGTATAAACATTGGATATTAAAAGTCCTAACACGCATGAAGTCATTATAAACACTTGGTAGTCTTACAAGGACCGTTAAATTATCTGTGGTGAATTCTTGATTTTTAAATCTGATGTTTTGATTATAAAGATTATATCGGGTACTATACGCGTCGAGATTTCGAAACTAAAACATACGTACAAATGAAAGTACTTTAAATAAAATAAACGTTCTAATTTTTATAATGTTTTTGAATTGTCAAAGGCTACAAATGAAAGTTTTAATTCTAAACAGAGAATCAAGTCAGAATTTATGGATTGATTAGTGGACCATTTCCTTTTAATCCTATTTTTATTAACTTAATCCTAACCTGTGGTACTATCAATTATGAAGTAAGCATCTGCCATTATAACTGGATTCCAAGAAGACACGAGCCTTCACTCCAGTAGAAAGATTGTCTAGCTGCACGCTACACATACTAATCGTAGCAGACGGAAGGACCACATTCCACTCATTAAGCTATTAGCTCATTCGTTACGAGGAAACGAAGTGCTGCAGGGTCCAATAGGACCGTTACTGTTCAATCATCACAAGAATGCAGTGCAGAAATACCTGACTTTTTCAATATATAAATAAAATAAAATTAAATACTTTTATTTCAGATAACAGGATCAATGCTCGAACAGAAATTCGTAAGAAAAAAATAACAAACGTTTACAAACAAAAGAATCGAAATTGAAGAATGCAGGAATAAAATTAAAACTGCAAGAGGGTGATGCAATGAAAAGTTCAATGTTACTAGGATGACTAAAGTTAATAGTTATGAAGACAGAATTCTTAATGATGTAGGTGTAGATTTTTTAGCAAAACCAATATTGCAAGTTGCAACAGGCTTTCGTGATAACGACTTACATAATGTTGCACCTGTCTTTAGGTATCCAAGATTTTAGTACGGATTGGCAAGAATGTTCTCACACAAAAACTCGATATTTTTATGCAATCCGCACTTATGCGATCGTTCAACTTCGAAACATGATTGCATGCTCTACATCTACCCAGGTTAAAGCTGTGTTTTTGGTGGAAAACGTAATCAGAAGGAGGACGTGATAATTTAAATAGCAAATAGTCCTAATTCCTTTGAAGTTTCAAACATTCCTAACTAAACAGCACCCTTTCATTAAACCGATTACCGTCAACGATTAAAAAATCTGCTGCTGGTTTATTCAGACCTATTTTATGTGTATATGTTATGTAGTAGTAATTAAGTGTATCAATCTTACTTTTTTCGCCATTCACTGTAGTCACGGTTAATTTTCTTTGCTTTTTAATCGTTATTAATACGCAACCTATAGGTAAGTGCCTAGTAAATAGCCCATATTGACAAGTCGCCCAGCTGTTCCAAATTATTTTCTACGAAAATTGCCGACTCTACCATTTCCCTTAGGTACAGATATTCCTTATTTCTTACCCGTCATGACTTACGGAGTTGAGACGTGGACACTCACGGTTGGGCTGGTCCACCAGTTTAAAGTCGCCCAGCGAGCTATGGAGAGAGCTATGCTCGGTGTTTCTCTGAAGGATAGGATTCGCAACGAATACATCCGACAGAGAACCAAGGTTATTGACATAGCTCAAAGGATTAGCAAGCTGAAGTGGCAGTGGGCTGGCCATATTTCAAGAAGAACCGACAACCGCTAGGGTAAACGTGTTCTTGAGTGGAGACCGCGACTCGGAAAACGTAGTGTAGGACGCCCTCCGACCAGGTGGGATGACGATTTTCGAAAGACTGCTGGCAGATGCTGGATGCGGCAAGCTGAAGACAGGGCGCTATGGCGCTCGTTAGGGGAGGCCTATGTCCAGCAGAGGACTGGTATAGGCTGATGATGATGATGATTCCTTATTATTACCTATTATTATTCTTCCATCTCTGTGACCCATGTTTACAAATAAAGAATTTGGAATTTATTTCTATATGAGCAATAACTCGTCAAAGAGCGGTAACCGCTTTCGGACGTGCAAAGAGCTTGGCGTGCGGTCACGTAGTTAGTTCTCATCGTGCGTGATGAATTATTAACTTGTATCAAATATATTTGCGAATATGTTTACGGATTTTGAAATTCGCACGGTAACTATCCGGAATTCGAAATCTTGAGCATTTAAAGCAGACTTAGTTTTTTGCAGGAATTACTAAAATATATATATAGAAACCATATATTGAGAAAGAAAACCATTTTTTTCTTTCCGTTGGTAATTTTTTTAGGATAATAATATCATAAATGCAACCACTTATCAGGTCAGGAACAGGTACTTGAAAATATATTATTGCATTCATGACATTAATTAGGTTTAAGTAGGATAGCTAATGATAATGGTAACATGGATGATATGCATAGATAGAGTTAAAACCGTGGATGATATTCAATATTATCACAAACCTCAGTAAAAAATAAAAAGCTGCTTTTTGTGAATGGCGAAAGTGTTTCAAAAGAACGCTAACTACTTTATAATAGGGGTCATCTTCGTGGTTTGCAGCAATATTGGTTTCTATATAATCTTTTACTGTAACATTCATGTTGAGATGATTCCTTGACCCACTGAAATTAGTAATGCTATTGTTATTCAAATGAAAATTGTTTAGTAAACGCCGTTTGTGCAATGTGTAAATATTAACATTTTCTTAATGTGACTCTAAGATCATCCTGCCAGGTGCTATTATGGACAATGTAATTATCATCGACCAGATGTAACATAACGGCAAGTATATTTAGTCCAACGTAGTACGTTACCTTTGGCCTTAGGGTCTGTTATTTCTAGTGTTTTATTTCACTCATCAGCTGTTCAAAAATGTACAACTGAACTACATATTTCCTATAAAAAGCTTAACCATCCAGACAATAGGTCGTCGAAACGGGATACAAACAAAGCACCTTACATTAATTGCAGACTCGTGCCATCTTGCGTCCATAAACGGACCCAATTTTCTTTTTTATTGACCATCGATCTTGCAAAAACAAAACGCTCTTTTGCGAACCGGTTCTAGATGTCACCTGACAGGTTGTCGTCAGCTGACCAGACGCGGCTTTCACCTGTAGTTTTTTCAAGTAGTTTTATTTTCAAATTAACCAATTACAAAGATCGATGGCTTGCGATGCTGTTCGTTTCTATATTAAAATATCTTTTTATTAGGTTTGCTAAACTCATGCTTCGTAAGCTTTTATAATTTTGTAGTTTATACAAGACTGAACAAACAGGACTACTAGCCCTGAAAGCGCTCTTAAATGGTCATTGCTGATTCTTGTGCCTATAGAACTCCAGGACGGAGGATGGATGAAAATGGATGGAGCCATACTCATAACGAACCAAAAAAAGCACGCGAAGAAACCAGGTCACATTCGTCAAATTGGCGTCAAAACATGCCAGGAATGCTTTCACCTGCCCACGACATTTTATTGGCAGGTGATAGCAAACTAGTTATAAACAGGCATATTATTGACCGACAAAACCGCCTATGATGTCGATGATAATGACCGGCAAACATCTGAACTTGAATTAGATTAAAACTTTTACTTTCTTTTTGAAATATGCAATTCTGTTTGACACCGTTTATATTTTACACGTGTCTGTAAATAAAGTTATACGTAAAGTGTGTCAGTAAATAAGTAATACTGGACAATTCACACAGGACCCATCTACACCCAAGCCAAGCAGACCCATAACACAATCTATGGGTTTATTCCGGAAATCCCCCACGTCCATCCCCCACGTGGGGGATTTATGGGTACTGGATAGCTGATGTACTTATTAAATTACATTGATATTTTTATTAAACATAGAATACACCCAGAACATGCTGAACAATAAATTGCTCTTAATATTATAAATATTTGCCCCGAGGCAGCCTTAGAGCTAAATTTTAAGATAATGTAGGACCACCAATAGCTTGGATATAAAACGTTTATTATCCTTCTACCGTTGATCACCACTTCTTCTTGCCTTTATTCTTCTGCTGCTGTTTCCGTTGCCAAGCGCTCTCCTGCTTGGTGCTGGTTTCCACGGGGCGGGGACTCTTGGCCGCAGTCGCTGCACTCGGCTGCACCTTTTGCTTTTTAATTGTTATTATTTTTTCTCAATCCATTCAATTTACCCCATTGATGGTTTTATGATAGCAATAAAAAGTAGATCTCGTAAATAAGAATATCGATTGCATAACATGCAAATAAATCATCAGTTTAGTTCACTATAACAAATGAATATTCAAAAGCTTCCGATTTTTTAATTACCTAGATCTAGAACGATATGAATAATGCTTCTTAGGATACCATCACATAATTTATAATATACTAGCGGTCCGCCCCAGCTTCGCACGGGTATATTCTAAAGCTTTTGTTACTCAGTGATAATGTAGCTTTCTAACGGCAAAAGAATTTTTGAAATCGGTCCAGTAGCTTTCAAGTTTATTCGTTATATACAAAAATACAAATCTTTAATCTTTATAATATTATATTATAGATTTAAAGGTTTTTGAATACAATTAAGTAATAAATGTTTTTAGCTCATAGTGCCCATTTTATAACCTCTCCCTCACCCCTTTAAGGTTTGCTGGAAGAGAACTCTTTAGGTTAAACCATTTTTTCTAGTTATTTGTTTTATATTAAGCTATTTTATTTCGTACTGTAAAAAGTATCAAGATGTAAGTTAAGCATAAAGTCATCGAGAAATGGGGAGTTTCAGTTTCAGTTTCATTCATTTATTTCTCATAGGCACGTTAAGTCTTATACGTATTCATTACGGATGTAAGCGGGTTAACTACGAACCTTATTTGGTCTTATACGTAAATACTGGTACTTAATACATTCATCAAACAAAAAACAGTGTTGTCTAAGTGATGTCGTTCCAAAAACTGTGACCTGAGAGATAACCCTTTATGTCGTAGTAGGCTCTAGGCTAGGGGGAATGAGACAGTTTTCTTTCTAATTTACATATATTTTCTCTGCAGGTTTTTTTTTCAGGTGTCTAGTTAGCATTATAATGTCACTTATCTCGTACCTGTTAATTAAGTTCTGCTTTCTGTGGAGCCAAATGTGCTACAATATCCAGACCAGCATTATAATATCCTACGAAATGACGGTTACTAATGTTACAAGAATATTGACCTACCAGACAAAGATAGCAATTTAAACGAAAGCAACCATAATGGGCGTAACTAATCAGAAGTCGTGTCTTACAAAGTTACTACATAGCCTGCATACTAACCATTAGGAATTATGTAAAGTCTAAAAAAATCGGGCCTAGTATTCTGTGCACACTGCCTTTTTGGTGAAGGTATATAAGTTAATATTTTAGCTTTTTGATATTACTATTGGAGAATAAAAATATTTTATTCATAACTCATACAAAATAAAATTTTATACTCTAAAATAAATGTTTCATATACAGACAAAACAGATTTTTTTAAGCATTAATATTAATTGTTTGTGAAATTCTTTTGGTTTTAAAATGTCCGTGTGTGTGTGACAAGCGTGGGCTCAACATTGGTTCCTGAGAAAGCCCATCAACAAGTCAATATTTATTACACCCGTCAAAGTTCCAATTGCCCTACATACTAAAACACGTAATTCTCGTAACTGTTATCGTTAAAATAGGGAAGTGAAAGCAGAAGAAAAAGTAAAATAAATAATACTTGAAACTGTCACCCGGTCGGAAGCAAGTGAAACGTCAAGTTATAATTTTTAGGTTAATGCATCCAAAGTTAAAGAATTTCGTGGATCGTTAAAGGTAAAAGCGGACGAGACATTGTAATGAAGCTCCAATAGAACAAATATTTTTGTAAAATATTCATGAATATTTTCTAGTTTTAGATTAGTTTTGTTATGTCATCAATTTTAAACAAATTTTATAAATCTGCTTATAAATAATGCGTTTACGAACGTATAATTTAAATTTACGTTGAAACGCACAACTGACATTGTCCTAGATATCTATGTATAATTTTAGACTTTATTATTATGTCACCATTTGTTATACGACTTTTTAAATTATTTATTTAAAATCTTATTATTTTAAGGTCACTGAGTTGTACATCCGCTTTCCCTTACTTACATAATAAGTTTTCAATATTACATCACTGATAAAGAACGCGTTGGTTTTACGATGTAAGGGTTTCGCATTCAGGTGATAATGGACACATTGTGAGAGTTAAATCTACATTTACAAGCTTTTAAAAGATAATTATGCATTTTCAAAATAGCTTCATTTAGAAGTCGCTGCAGCCTATTAAATGATCTATTGCAGTAATAGATTGATTATTGCAGTATATATTGATTGACAACCTCTGTGGCGCAGTGGCGAAGGTCTGCCTGCGACGCAGAAGGTTGCGGGTTCCATTCCCGCCTCGGGACAAATGTGTGTACGATCTGCAGACATTTGTTCAGGGTGTTCTGGTCGTTTTCTATGTATAATAAAACAATATCTATCTGTGTATTTTGGAACTAAGTTCCTTATCGGGCGTTGTGAAAGGGGACTGGACGGAAAAAATTCTCACGAAAAGTTGTAACGACACTTTTTGCTATAGTAAGCTATTGTAAGCCGTGCGGCGTGCGCATGTTTCTCTGTCTGTCTCTCTCTCTCTCTCTTATAGAAAGGAACTTCGTTCCATCCGGGTGTCCCTTGACACCTCTCAACTTTTTGTATTATGTATATCAGTTATCTAGTACCCATAACACCAGCTCTCCTTAGCTTGGGGCTAGGTAACGCTGTGTGAATTGTCCAGCGTTATTATTATTATTATTATATTTGTATTTCTTCATTTGATGACCGATGCGGCTCGGCGGAGGAAGGCCTACGACGGAGGAGGTTACGAGTTCGTTTCCCGCAAGCCTCCCCCTTAATAACCAAGAACGACGCCACACGCATCCCTTAAACGTGGCTGTAAGTACTGTAGTAAACACCGCATTGTTGTATTAATTTGCCTCAAGTGATATTTATAGGATGTCTGTTTTAATGAATTATCATTCATTATTAATAATATTATTCATAAATAAGACATTATCTATATCTTTAAACTACTAGACACTGTAAACTAGAGGGTTGTCTTAGTCTTCGCGGTCACAGCAGCTTCCTGCCACTGAAACAAGTTTATTAGTAATGGGTCCAAGTACCTACCGATTTTATTTTTTATTTATTTATTTTTTTATTTATTTACTTTAATTAATACGGTAACACCAATTACATTAATTAAAAGACCAAAAACAAGATTTACGATATTAAACATCTCATTATTCGTATTCTGTCTCTATCATTTCCACTAGTGGACAAAAAATTAAAGTGGACAAAATTAATAACACCTTGTTTCTTATTTGATAATAATTATTATTTATAAACGTGCTTATAGTATAAAATTTGACTTGTCTAAGTGCTTATTTTGTAAGCTTGAAGAAATAAACGTTATTGATTTTTGACAAATGGGTCATTATAAAGCCCGTACCGTGAAAGCTTGGTGAATCATAGATCTATGCTTGAGTGACGTTTACGCCATATAAAAGCAACTCAAACATAGTTCGATTGACGACCTCAGTGGCGCAGCGGGCGAGAGTCTGCCTGCGACGCAAGAGGTTGCGGGTTCGATCCCCGCCTCGGAACAAATTTGTGTACGATCTGCAGAAATTTGTTCCGTTGGTCTGGGTGTTTTCTATGTATAATAAAAAATATCTATCTATGTAATGTATAATATTACGTATATCAGTTATCTAGTACCCATAACACAAGCTCTGCTTACCTTGGGGCTAGATAATGCTGTGTGGATTGTCCAGCATTATTTATTTATTTATTTATTTAGTTCGATGACTGAGCCAGTTTCATAATACCGGCCATAATATATCCATATTAATGGATGTAGGTATTATTATTAGGTATATCCTCAAAATATTATGTTGTGACAAGCAAATTTGGTGTTTCCTTACGATCGTGTGTCGGCTTCTTTATATTGTGAAATTGTAAGTCATCTAGCACATGAAGGAAAGCTTCGTGTGTGGCCACATGCTAATGCGAATTAGAAATGTTAATTGAAGACCTTTTGTTCAACCAAGAAGGATACATTTCTACTACTTCGGTAGAAGTTTTCTTAGCTGTGTTCTTAACCCTGATTGAAAAAAAGTGACTATCATATCAATACTGATTTTTATTCCAAATTTTTCAATTACCATTTTTAAGTAAATGTTTGCAACAGTTTGCAGATAGCTCAATTGTTTATATTCAAATAACAAATTTAAATTAAAACTAGTATTTACAATAGAAACAATTAAGCTATCTGCAAACTGTTGCAAACAATCTACAGGTAGCTCAACCGATCCATATCAATACCAGTTGGAAGCGTGCCTAAGACACTGGCTGCATTGTTTATATTGTAAATACTAGTTTTAATTTAAATTTATAATTTGATTGTAATTTTCTTTGTTATTAAAGATTTAAGTACGAGTATGTATAAACACCTCCTAAAAAGAGATTGTATTCACAAAAAACTCAAAAAACACAAAAGTCATCGTAAAAATATTCGAGCTATGCTACTGAGGTCCAATTGATGATTCATTTGACCTCTAAATTTTTACATGTCAATAAGAAATTTACAAAAAAATATCAAACAACTATTGTGCCTGCCTATTCGCGCCTAAATGTTAATGTATTATTGATAATGTCCGTAAAATGTTTCTTTTAACTCAATTCAAAACATAATAAAGTAGGCTAGCCAAACTTAATCTCCAAATTTCTAGAACCTAACCTATAATGTAGTTCTAGATAATTCCTAAATAGATACAGGGACTTTATTGAACGACCACAAAAATAATAAAAGATCTCATATGAATAGCAAGAGAAGGTATAAGTTTCTACCTCATAGTTCTGGCAGCAATTTTGAGCTATTTACAACCAAACTAGTAAAAAAACTGTTACTTTATACGCATTAAGGCGTATAGCCCACCCAAACTAGCGCCGCCACCTACTTTATGTTATTATTCCGTTTAAGAAAGGAATTTTCAAAAATCCATCTTCCAGTTTGTGATAATATAAGCTTTTTTTAATGCCTCTGTAATAGTTTTATTCTATTTAGTTTAGGCAGATATACGAAGTTGCCCTTGGTGGCCACCAAAATCTATTTATCTATTTTCGTATCTCTACCTAAACTAAATAGAATAAAACTATTACAGAGGCATTAAAAAAAGCTTATGATAGGTATCACAAACTGAAAGATGAATTTTTGAAAATTCCTTCGTTAAACGGAATAATAACATAAAGTAGTGGCGGCGCTAGTTTGGGTGGGGTATGCGCCTACAAGTAACTCGTGCTAGACACCAACCGGACTGTCATGTCACGCACTAGTTATTGTTACGAACGAGTTCAGTCAGACATACAATACAACAATGTTGTTGTTTAATTAAATTATAATGTAAACGATAGTGGTCATTCCGCGATTGGCGAAATTGGTTCCCACTTGTGCCAATGTCTGTAACACTTTGGATTGTAATTGTAACATAGGTTGCTTGGAATGTTGTTGGAGTTAAAAAAGTAATAATTGCAAGCAAGTACTACCTAACTAGGTTAAAATTGCTCAATAATTCGCATTCAACTTTTGGCTTAAACCCGGTATGTGTCAATGATATCAAATTATCAACCATAGATTAGACACAGATCGTATTCAAAATTTCAAAGTCAAGCCACGGCGCTGCGGAGACGACCTGGACGTCCCGGAGAGACATTACTGCTGCAACTGCCTGCAAATGGATTATTAGCGTCTTGGGCCTTGAAGTGTTACATAACAAATAATGCTGGACAATTCACACAGCATTATCTAGCCCCAAGCTAAGCAGAGCTTGTGTCATGGGTACTAGATAACTGATATACATAATATAACACAATGCAATAGATATTTTTTGTTGTATATAGACTTTGTTGTATATTCGACCAGAACACCCTGAACAAATGTCTGCAGATTGTACAAACATTTGTCCCAAAGCGGGAACCGAACCCGCAACCTCTTGCGTCTTAGCAATAATGAATCAACTATGTTGGTTGAGATTTGGTACTGCTATGAAAGCTTATCACAAAACGCAGCTGAATTAAATCTTTTTGGTTACAAAACCCGTTTTTATTATGGAAACTAAAACAATCCCTCAAGCCCTTATAAGCGGTGGTTATGTCGACGGTTATCCAACATCTCCCAAAATGGAGTGGTGTCGACATGCAACCTTTATTACCCGGTCACGATTGTCCAGATCCTCTAGTTAAACTTCATTTCTAAGAACTGTTGGAGGACCTTGGACTAAGGTACTTTGTCTTGAGCCCATTCACTACCTATACAATGGACGCGTTACTTCTGTAAAGGTTTACCTTTGCCCTTATATTGACTTACCCTTTTCATTTTTTGAGATGTTATGGCTCTTCTGACAATTAATGTGAGAATGTGAGATGATTATGCTTGTTTTGTATTCATTTTAATGCGCTATGTTATGGCATATTCTCCTCCCAAACTATAATGAAACTTTTTTCTTTTTATTAATCATTGAATGACAATAAACATCAAGCTGTAAATATCCTCTTCTCGATTAAAACATTGTGACTATCAGCACTATATTTATTCAAAGAGATATCATCATAAACACTTGCAAATCTCCACATCACTTAACCATGATTAGCGACATCCCGACAACTATCATTACTTATTGCTTGAGCTTTCCATAACTCTACTTCTCTTCCATTTACAGCTTTATCTTGAGGCTCTTACGTTTTACAGTCGTCTGTATCATTGTCATCGCCAGATAATTCTTCTCGTCCAAGCCAATATTATTCTAGCTCTTATTGCATTGTGTTAAGATTTATATAAGGTTTTTAGTTCCACCGGATGGACTATCCGTGATCGCAAAGCGGATGGATAGATTGCTTTCCTGTGTATCTCCGAGTATGGAGTGCTATTTCCAATCGTATTTAGTACTTTTTGATATGCACGATAACTGTAATAGTTTAGAGATTGATGGTATTTCTTTTGTTCCAGACGCCAAAAATGGAGTGTGCAGCGAGTGAGGCGAATAGGAAGCTGCGGATAGAAGAGGTAAGCTCATTAACTCTTCTTAGTTTTCAAATACATGATCCATAAAATGCAGTTAATGTAGTCCAAAATCTAAAAGAAAGGAAGAACATGAGAAAAACCTTGTGCCTGCAGAGGGAAGACGACGACGACGGGGTTTAATAAATTTAGTAACTTTTTCATAAATCGAAGTTGAAGTAGGTTACTTAATTTACTTTTAAAAAGTCATTGATCGAATTCGTGATTCTACTCAGTCCTATTTCGCAATTAACGTCATTAATCACCAGCTTTAAAAATACAGCTGTACACTAATCGATTAATTCAGGTAGCAAAACTAATGGTGTGCCCAAGCGCATAATCGTTCTTCAATTAGACATGTTCTGTCAGAATTGACAGATGTCATGCTACGCGACCGGTTTGACAGCACCTGTCATTGGAAATAACTAGATCAGCTGGAGCTATTGAGTAAATTAAAGTCGAATATTTTCAACATGAAATCAATTAGGGTCTTGGTAAAACGGTAGTAAATTGTTTAAATGGGCAAAGCAATTTTATAGCATCGATCAGCTGATATTGCGTACACAAAGAGAGGTGAATGACCTTACGTGGGTTGAAATACCTACTGTATCTATAGAACAGATAAAACTAAGGCTAATCTATGCCCATTGTCCGGATCAGTGGAGTATGTATGTGGTGTGAAGATAGAATAGGATCTTACAATGATGATGCAGCAGTTCGGAGCTAAGCATAAGCTAGTTGCTGAAATCAAGTAGTAAGCCACACTGAGGCAAAGACAGCTATCAAAAGTAAAGGTCAAATCAAATGAAGTACCCATTCAATGGACATTATACAGATAATAATTAATATAAATAATAGTTTTTATTTCTTTTCCAATTGACATGGATAAACACAAAAAAGATTTAAGGTAGGTACATACAACTAATTTAACTTAGCAGTAGACTGAGAAGTATACTTAAAAGTACAATTTAACTCATTACGGATATAAGCGGGTTAACTGCGAACCTTATTTGTGTTGAAAGAACACCAACGTTTCATCCCTTAACGAGGAACTCGCAGTGCTCGGAGGGATGCGGAACGCGTGCGTCTAGAACCGCACTCACCCTGAAGAAGTCCCTCGTTAAGGGATGAAACGTTATTGTTCTTCCAAAACAAATAAGGTTCGTAGTTAACCCGCTTATATCCGTAATGAATTCGTCAAACTACGATAGTTTTATAGTAAAATACAATTTTAACTTTATAAATGTTTCCGTCTTGATAGTATGTAGATGTACCTAACCAGAGCTCTGTCCGTGTCAGATATTTTATGTACAGTACAGTTTATAGAGGAAAACCTGCATCATTGATTAATGTATAAAGCAGATAAATAGGTACTTGATTTTCTCTGCCCTAAGTCATATATGAGTATAAGATGAGACGTAACGAATGAAACGAAATTCATATGCACCGCACGAGGCATTGATGCAACCGCAACGGTCGAGTTAAAACTTATAGCTATGGTCGGCTATGAATAATTGATAGGGCTATTAGAATTGTTATGCATGTTATAGTGGTTAAATGGGATTGGCGAAGTAAGAGCCGGAAAATCTGAGATGTGGTATAATGTTCTTAGAGATTTTCACTTTGTATTTGATATATATAAAAACTTTATGAACCGTATGAAACCTCGCAGCATGGACAATTTTCATCCATATAAAGCCAACAACAGACGGAACTGTAATATATATTAATATAGTAAGCTAAGTAAGCTATATATTACGGTATAGCAAGCTGCAACACGTTTGCTGCACTCCGCTGCGGCAAAATATATCTGTGGACATATTTTGGTGACGTAATAAAAATATACGTTATAGCTGCGTCCGTGTTCACTTGCCAATGTCTAAAGAAAATATACCGTAATATATGCTATGATTTTTAATGTAATAATTATAGCTCCGAACAATGTAAACATTATAGATATAAGCTATTACATAGATACATTTTGTTAACGCAAAATATACCAACGGATTTTTTTTTCGAGAACTTTACAGTTTGCTACTGCTTCCTTGTCAAAGAGCTACCAGTCATTGATTATGCTTGAGTAACGCTTTTCTATGGAATTAACGTTACTTTCATATGAAGTATTCGTTGACGACCGATGTGGCGCGGTGGGCGAAGGTCTGCCTGCGACGCAGAAGAAAAGAAGTTGCGGGTTCGATTCCCGCCTCGGGACAAATGTATGTACGACCTGCAGACATTTGTTTAGGGTGTTCTGGTCGTTTTCTATATATAATAAAAAATATCTACCTATGTATTGTATTATACATATTATGTATATCAGTTATCTAGTACCCATAACACAAGCTCTGCTTAGATTGGGGCTAGATAATGCTGTGTGAATTGTCCAGCATTAATTATTTATGCAAACAATCTACAGGTAGCTCAACTGATCCATATCAATACCAGTTGGAAGCGTGCCTAAGACACTGGCTGACATTTGTTTGCAACAGGTTGCAGATAGCTTAATTGTTTCTATTGTAAATACTAGTTTTAATTTAAATTTTTTATTTGATTGTTATTTTCTTTCTGATTACATTATTTATTATTTTATTTATTATATATGACTGAAGTAGCATTCATAATCAAGCCTTGGATCGCCGTCATACTACGAAAAGTAAATCCTCTCAGTATCCGACAGTATGCTGCAAGGCGCTAAATGTATAGAAAGAAACATGTTTTTTAATGTTTTCGTGAACTAGGTATGCAAAAGTCATTCTCAGAATTTATTTGTTGCAATTTTTATCGTTACACTTTTTTGTTTGTATTGGATAAAACTTACGTTATGTTTGTCTTTGACACAACAATGACATTATTTAGGTTAATTGAACTCACTAACACTTTCATTAGAGAATAGTTTTTCAACATCATTGCAATTAATATTAACTTCATCATGCGTTGCTGTTTTTCGAACCTCAATAGTTGACCTCCTTTCTACACTGCCTCGATTGTTAAGCTAATTACTATCGAATGGCTTCAATTAGCTTATGCAATGTATGGTCATCTTATGTGACTTCCCTATTGACCGATGGGTTAGGATTATTATAGTGTTACAATGAAGAAGCGAATTGATTATTCACTACATATAGGTACAGGATGTAAGAAAAATGATGGACATAACTTTCAGGGGGTTTCAACTTCAATTACAGAACATGGGATTTTTTTTGAAAAATCTGACTTTTTTCAATTATAATAAATAACAATATGATCACACAAAACAATATGAAACGTGTTCTTGAGTGGAGACCGCGAGTCGGCAAACGTAGTGTAGGACGCCCTCCGACCAGGTGGGATGACGATTTGCGAAAGACTGCTGGCAGATGCTGGATGCAGCAAGCTGAAGACAGGGCGCTATGGCGCTCATTAGGGTAGGCCTATGTCCAGCAGTGGACTAATATAGGCTGATGATGATGATGAATATGATCACTAGACTAGACAATAGCCGATACATGTGTTCAGTAGATCCCTACAACGTCACTAACAATTCACAAATAATTTACATTTCTCAAACTCCTTTTTATAATATTATTAGTATTGGTATAGATTACTTGACACTAGCAGAAAAGTGTCAAACCAGACACGTCATACTGCCATTCACAAAGAAATCATCATCATTCATCATATAAGCTAAAAAGTCCTACATAAAGCATTTAATACTGCCGTCTAAAAAACTCGATACTAAAAGCACAAATAAAGATATAGAAACACTCAACAGTGTAAAACACATATTGATCAGTATTATAACAATACTGCGTCACAACTCAAGGTGCTTAGAAACGGTATATGTTGAGATAGGACCCTCATGGGAACTGCCAGATGATACTCATACACACTCTCATACATATACATATTATGCATACAAACATAACTTATGTATCGTGTGTGGCCAAGTCTTGTCGTTAGAATATATTATGCAGATTGGACCAATAGAACAATCTTATCAAAAGATTATCTGCCGATAAATGTGAGAAAGTTCAAAACTACCTTAAGGCGCATACCCCACCCAAACTAGCGCCGCCACCTACTTTTTCTTATTATTCCGTTTAAAAAAGAAAATTTTCAAAAATCCATCGCATTGTTTCTGATACCTATTATAAGCTTTTTATAATGCATCTGCAATGGTTTTATTCTATTTAGTTTAGGCAGTAAATCGAAAATAGATTTTAGTGGCCACCAAGGGCAACTTCGATTCACTGCGTATATAAAGAGAATTCATACATGGACAGAAACATTTTCATTTGCTTTTCGTACAACCAAAATCATTGTGATTTATCTTACCTACTTTTTATGATTTATCTGCCAGGTCAAGCCAAAAACTTTCTCAGAAGCTCGGTGCACTAAACTGCGTTTTCACACCGCACCTATCGGCCATCGATTTGCGGTAGTAGGAGAGAACAGATTGGATCGCTTTGTAACACAGTTTCCGAAAACCACAGCCTTTTAAATTCTGAATAAAAAGCACTTCCATGTTGTTGGCTATCCATCACGTTATGGTGGGTCTCCTACGTGCATTTTTATAACGCTCCATTTTTTTTGTCTGCGGTATGAACGATCACTTTCTTGACGCTTCCTAGGGTGAATTGGGTGACTGGAACATCATATTTTAGGGTTCACAGACCTGAGAGTCATTATCTTTAAGGGTAAAATGTGACCCATAAGCCTGGGGTCGGCTTCGGCACGTCTTCTTTGTGAAAATCACTTCTCCCTTCCCGTGCGGAACTTACAAGGAACCGCCAAAAAAATCAACCGGCAATTTTTTTATGTTGATTATGTGAAACTGTTGCATTTCTGTCACGTTTCCTTCTCAACCTCAAACTCAACAGCCTATAATGGTTAAAGTTTTTTATCTCGTGGGGGTGATGCAGGATTATGGGTTGGGGATCGCAGTTCAGTGACGCTGCTGCCCGACCCCGGTGTATGTTACTTAGTCGCCTCTTTCGACACCCACGGGAGGAGTTGGGGTGGTGCAAATCCTAAGCCGGCACCACACGGATAACGTTTCCTAAACTAAAAATTTTATGGCCTACGACGCATGTCCCTCAGGAACTGCTGGGTTAATGCAAAACTTGGGTATAAGTCGTGATTACTTTCGCATTGCGTTTAATAAACGGTCTCAGGAAACCCGGCATTACCGGATCGGCACCGCCAGACCGGTCGTCGCGAACGGTACCATCCGATTAAGGAGAAGTCGCTTTTATCAGATTTCGTAGTTTTTATGATTACGCGGAACTTGCAAACATTGTCTCTAGAGGTAATAAGGTTTTTACAGTTTTTGCATGTTTTTTATTCTTAATTCAGCAGGAACTAGTTCACTGTTTTGGTACCTTTTGTAAGTTTATCAAAGATTTCGTTTTTAAGTTGATACACACACACTTAGATTACCTATGTGTGGAAAAATTTGGTATAATAAGATATAATAAACAGACACCATTTTCCAAGTTAATCGATACTTGCTCAGCAAGAAAAATATCATGGTCACCATAACTTTCCCCTGAACTTCCTCCAACCATCCGCCATTAGACCACAGATAACTCATAGTTTTATGCCATAGATGAAGTAGAAGTGTAATAAAACCTAGGATGTCAATTGAACTTTTTACGCGTTCGATACATTTCCGTTTGGGAAGCACTTACCCTTAATCGACGGACAGACGGACAGGTTTTACAAGTTTGTATGTGGATGTGGAGTATTGGGTTATAGGTGCTTCGTTAAATGGCCCATATGGGCCACCACCAGCCATAAAAGGTTGGCAAATAAGGGCCTTAATACTTACTTATCTTTTTATATGTTCACAAAATATGATACAAATCATTTCTTAAGCGACAAAACGAAAAAAAAGGGAAGGTCCTATATTTTTTTTAATATGCATTATTTTTGGATGTTCGTCGATTTCTAAATGAAAATTATGTTGTTTTTATGTTACTTTCATTCTTGATAAATAAGTATTATTTCCGAAAACTTTAAAAAAACTGTGTAAATACCTACTAATGAATTGTAATGTATGGAATTAAAAGTAGTTTTGAGTTTTTTCCAACAATAAATATTATATAATAAATAAATAAATAAATAATGCTGGACAATTCACACAGCATTATCTAGCCCCAAGGTAAGCAGAGCTTGTGTTATGGGTACTAGATAACTGATATACGTAATATTATACATTACATAGATATATATTTTTTATTATACATAGAAAACACCCAGACCAACGGAACAAATTTCTATAGATCGTACACAAATTTGTTCCGAGGCGGGTATCATCGATATCATCAACGAATTAGCATTACCATTGAACGTGGCAATGCTGCCAGCATTCTGGGCGGGCACTCTGCCTTCTGGTGAAGTAGTTGTAATTATTTTTTACTGTTAAATAAATGTATTCGGTAAATCATCATGTATATCATCTTCTTTTCACTATCTTTACAGGAAATCTCAGCTTGGCATGGTTGTACCCTACATGCATTCGCAGGAATGTCCTCTCAATATGGAACACCCTGTATGAGAATTGTTACAAGGTGTGACTTAAATTTCAAAGATAGCACCTGAGAATTTGCATGCTTCCGGCCGAGATTTCGAGAGTGACTCATGGTCATCGTTATTATGAGTCGTGGGGAATCTCTTTATCATCTCTGTCTTTGAATTTACATATCACTTGTCGGAGTCTGAAGGTTGAGGATATAGCTTTACGTAGACTGCATTTTAATGACTTGAAGTGACTTGTGACGAATATAAATATTGACTTGTAAAGAAATATAATGCATATTTCGATAGGCGGGAGATTTAGATAGGCAAAACATGGAGCGTACGCTGCTTGATCTTAGGGTAAAACAAACTTGTATTCAAGACATTGTACATGTATTAGACAATACATATCTAATACATGTAAATTTTATATAAACGTACCTTCTTGTTCGATTTTATATCAAATCAAATCAAAAAGTCTTTATTTCCATAAATACAAAAATGTACACTTAGAAAAGGTCAAATTCTTAAAATAAAACATTGACACGGAAATAAAGTGATATTTTTCATTTCGGTCGCTTCGGTATGTAGACTAAAGTAAAGAAGCTAAGATAAGTACCTATATAAACGTACCTTAGATTCTTTTTCACTTTTTTCACCAAAACGTGCAAGTACCTAAAGAGAAAATCAATAAAGCATTATTTCATCAAATAATTTTATTGAAATCTGAAATCTGACTTGTATTCGAGTAGTTAAAATAAAAGTTTACGATTCCTTGATGATGAATCAAGAAATCTTCATTATGACTTGGTTCGGTCGAGATGAGCGAGGTTTCATACAACTAATTCTTAAATATTTTGGGCTGCCAGCCTAAAGATAACCAAACCGATTGAACCTTCATTTTATTTAGCGTCTTAGACACGCTTCCGGTTGGTATATGGAACACTTGAGCTGCCTCTCCATTGTTTGCAAAAGTCTGCATTTAACTCAGCTGTTTCAATTGCTAGTACTATTTCTAGTTTGTTTCTATTCTTTAATAGTATTTTTATTCGAAATTAAATTATTTATTTTCTGTTTACTTAAAACCTTTCTTCAAACATTCATCGTCACAGATTTTTCTATCACTCAAGATACATTCGTTCTAGACCTTCGTGGCACATAATCTGCCACATCGTCACTTTCCATTGGTGAGATTGTGGTCGAGCAAAGGTCTATCGACAAAAAAAAACAATATTCAAGGTGGCATTCGAGACGTTTCACCGCACGTACCAAACAGGCCTGCCTTATACCATAGTTTACTCAATGGACCTGACAAACTGGTTTTGATCTATCCCTTTAACATGGATAAGGCGGAACCATTGTCAATATCCACTGCATCCCAAAAAGATACATATTACGTAGACCTCAAGGTTTCAACTCATAGTTTATGAGCTTTCGTGGTAAGAAGTTTTTATGAATGAATTTGAATTTAGACCCTTGTCGGAAGATTAGATGTTTTACAAATTGTTGGTTACAAGAAGCTTTAAAGCTATAATTCAAAAGCTCTCTTGGATCGTGGTGTACAAGGAGACATAGATAGGTTTTTATACTTATTTTTCAAGGTAATACTAATTGTCTATGCCTAATCTACTTCGCTAACCTGGGTTTCCTGGCGGCCGGCGGCGTGCTGGTTATCCACCGGTGGATTTTGGTGATGGAGCTTCTATCCTGATCGGGCACAGCTATTCCGAATATCACATAGGTAGTTTTGGTCAGTCTAGTGGGTTTGATGGTTTTGGAATCACAAAATAAGCACAAAATGTTCAATTTTGGAAAATTCGATCGAGCAGCGATGCGATCCTTTTTCTGTCGCGAACGGAAGTGATTTTGCCCACAGAGGGCGCTGTCTCTCGTGTCTCACGCTGTGATTGGACACATCGATCGGTGATGTACGTCCGGCGCGCGAAAATATGAACACCAGGGTTGCTATTTCGATATAGGCTAGACCTTTTATATTTATCGGTGCCGTGCAAGTTGTCACAAATATCACAAAAATAATAATAAAAGAAATCCAATTATGGTACAAAACATGCCGCTCACCTTGAAACAATGAACTTATTGTTTAAAAAAAAAAATGTAGGTAAATGATATATAAAAAAATAATTATTATCTATTCTATTGGGAGAGGGCAAATTTTTACAACTGCTCTCTTGAAGAACGTACTTCCTGATTGTAAAGTTACCACCCGCGTTATATTATCAGAACCAGGATGAAGAGCGTGCACGCGAGCTAATTTCCACTGGAGAGGCGGAAGATTATCATCACACACCACAACAACAGTACCCTCACGGATAGGAGAACCTTGGTCCCGATACCATTTACCGCGTTGTTGAATTTCATGCAAATATTCCTTACTCCAACGTTTCCAGAAATGCTGTAAACATTGTTGTACCCATCGCCATCTGAGTAAACGGTTTGGATTTGACTCAGTCAGAGGGACATCTGGTATGGCCGTCAGAGGACCACCGATAAGAAAATGGGCAGGGGTCAACGGTAAAGGATCGTCTGAGTCCGCACTTGTCACACAAAGAGGCCGCGAGTTGAGGACCGCTTCGATTTGGTTCAACAAAGTATGCATCTCGTCGTAAGTTAATGTTTGGGTTCCTATAACCCGCTTGAGGTGGTGTTTAAAACATCGTACCCCGGACTCGAAAAGGCCACCGAAATGCGAAGCATAAGGTGGTTGAAAATGCCAAGTAATACCTTGCTGTAACGTTTGTGCATTTAATGCGTTTTGAATAGTATCGTTCTTAAGGAACTGATACAACTCTTTCAATTGGTTATTACAACCTACAAAGTTTTTACCGCAATCAGAATAAATGTCCGTGCATAAACCACGCCGCGATGTAAATCGACGTAAAGCCGCTAAAAAGGCCTCGCTAGTTAATTCTGAAACCAATTCGAGATGTATCGCTTTTACGCTCATGCATACAAAGACTGCAACGTAACATTTGATCACCTTTGCGTTGCGAACTTTATTGGCACGAACATAGTGGGGGCCGCTAAAATCGACTGAAGTTTTTAAGAATGGCCTCTCAGGCCTGACGCGAGCCGCAGGAAGCGGGGCTATCCTCGGTTGTAGTCTTGCAGGCCGCGTTCGAAAGCAACGTACACATTTGTGGATTCGTTGACGAATGAGGTCTCGACTAGATAATATCCAATATTTCTGTAGTAGTAAGTATTGAACAGTCTGTGTACCTGCATGCAGCTGAGTTAAATGAGCGTCATCGATTATTAAATTTGTCAAGTGATGTTTTTTAGGCAAAATTAACTGATGTTTGGATTGAAATGCTAATAATGACTTGTGGATGCGTCCACCGACGCGTAAAAAGTTATCCTTATCTATAAATGGATTAACTCTTTTCAATTGGTTCGAAACAAATTTGTTTTGAGATATATTTTTAATATCTTCAGAGAAAGTGGACTGTTGAACTAAATAAATTAATCTATTTAGTGAGAAGTTATATTCCCGTACAGAAACGTGCGAGGGAAAGGAAAGTTTTTCTTTGTTAATTTTACCTTTTAAAAGGTTATAAAATCTAAAAATGTACGATGTGACTCGGACTAATTTATTCAAGGTTGAAAACCTGTTGATTAAATCATGTTCGTTCATCGGATTATTATGAACTGCCGTGGTGGACGTCAAAGGTATAGTCCGTTTTTCTTCAGATGTGCAAAGAATATCCTTTCGTACGGGCCAAAAGGACTCGTCTTGAGAAAGCCATTTAGGACCGTGAAACCAAAGATCATTCTCTAAAAAAGTAGAAGGTAACATTCCACGAGACGGGGCGTCCGCCGGATTGTCAACGGAAGGCACATGTCTCCACCTAGCACTAGGGACAACAGTGAGAATTTCGCTTGTCCGATTCGAAACAAAAATCTTCCATTCATATGGCGGAGATCGTAACCATGCCAGGACTATAGAGGAGTCCGACCACGCATATACCTCGTCCGTTTCTATGCGACCGCGATATGTACGTAGCACAGTATCTATAAGTCGCGAAAGCAATAAGGCCGCCATCAGCTCCAAACGTGGAACAGAGAGAGACGGGGATATAGGTGCGACACGCGTTTTTGCGAGAAGTAGGTGTACCCTAGACTGGCCGCTTTTATCTGTGAGACGTAGGTAGACACACGCTGCGTATGCCTTCTCCGATGCATCAGCGTAACCGTGCAACTGAAGGGAACACGTATCGTAGAATACGTGGCGTGGAATACACACTTGCGATAAAAGCGGTAACTCTTGAATAAATGCTACCCATGAGTTTATGATACTAGTGGGAGGACGGTCATCCCAGCTGACACCTGATATCCAGAGCAATTGCATTAAGTGCTTGGCATACACTGTAACAGGGGACAGCCAACCCATGGGGTCATAAATCTTGGCGATTTGAGATAAAATCGTACGTTTGGTAATTTTATCAGAACTACACTGAACGCTGAAGGTGAAGTGATCGGAATGTGGGTTCCATTGTAGTCCAAGTACTTTTGCTTGATGGTCGTTCTCCATGGGTGCAAAAGGGACACTGCTAGGCCGCTCACCGTGACTATCTACCGTCTGAATTGCAGCGAGTATCGCTGGCGAGTTGCTATGCCACTTACGTAACTCGAAGCCGGCCGTCGCGCAGATACCTATTAGGTCCCGCTGGAGAGTTAGGGCACTATTCTCATCGCATTCACCGGTGATAATATCGTCGACAAAAACTTGGTCTAAAAGGACCGCAGAGGCATGACCAAAGCGTGACGCTTCATCGTGCGCTAATTGCTTTATCGTACGAAGGGCTAGGTAGGGCGATGAACTTACACCAAAAGTAACAGTGCGTAAACGAAATTCTTGGATAGGCTCGTGAGGTGACGATCGCCATAATATTCGTTGAAAATCCCGGTCGCATTCTCTGACAAGAATATTCCGATACATTTGTTTTATATCCGCTGTGAATACGATAGAATGTACGCGAAATTTTAATAAGATATCTACAATATCTTGATGCAGTTTTGGACCTGTCAACAAGACATCGTTGAGCGAATTACCGTTTGAGGTTTTACAACTCGCGTCGAACACTACGCGCGTTTTCGTTGTTTCGCTCGATTCCTTGACCACGCAGTGGTGCGGAATGTAATAAGGATGACTAGAAAGAGGGGCATCCTCGACCGGTTCCATATGCCCGAGGTCAAGGTATTCTTGAAGACATGCATGGTAATCGGTCTTGAGTTTAGGGTTGCGTTCTAGCCGACGCTCGAGCTTATGAAACCGAACGAGGGCAATGTCCCTAGATTCGCCTAAGGGCTGGGCGTCAGGCTTCAAGGGAAGTGCAACCACATAACGCCCGGTGCTGTCACGAAGATGTGAGCTCTCATAAATTTGTTCGCATAAGCGTTCCTCGGGCGTTAGTACCTTCTCTTCAGGCACCGCCTCCAGCTCCCAAAATCTTTTCAAGTTGCCGTCATCGTCCAATGAGCTAAAACAAGCTTGAATTCCGGGAGGAGTCGTAGACTCGAACGAGAGTGAACCTAGTAATAGGTAGCCGAATATACTGTTCATCGCGATCGGAGAACCGGGTGAACCAGTAACAACATTGCCTAGTAGTATGTGGGACAGTATGTCCGCTCCTACCAGCATCTCCACTTCTTGCGGATTGTAAAATGACGGATCCGCTAATTTTAAATTTTGAATATGTGGCCACCCTACTTGAGGTAGTGGCATGCTAGGCATTTTAGGTATTAATTTTGGAAGAATAAGGGCTTCAACCGGAATTGACGGTTGAGGTGCATCGGTTGGTGTTATGCGACATGAAACAATGCCTTTTGGTAGTACAGGTTTGCCATCACCTATCCCGTGAACAGGTATTTTTGCATGTCGCCGTTTTAACCCTAATCGCTGTGCGCAGGATTCAGTAATAAATGTCGCTTGACTTCCGGTATCAATGAGACAACGTACGGTAGTTCGCTTATCTATACCTACACAAACACTAACGAGTGCCGTAGATAGTAGCACAGTATTCGCCCGTAGAGACGAATTCGGCGCAGACCTACCTGGCATCGCATGGTTTGTTGAAGCCATCGCTAAGTGTGCGTTGTCTAGGTCTGAACTCAAAGAGTCAGCCCGCTTTTTATCCTCCTGCGCAGATACAGGCAGGGAAACCGCGTTACTGCTACTGTCCACCTTATCAAAATGAATCAAAGTATGATGACGTTTGAAACAAGTACGACACACAAAGTTTGATTTGCATTGTCGTAGATCGTGGCCTATGCTTAAACAGTTATAGCACACATTATTGTCCTTCACTAAATTAAACCTTTCACTTGGCGAAAGATTTAAAAACTTGTTGCATTTTGATAGGTGATGTGACTCACCGCATGCCAAACAATTTTTAGCCTTAAGGCTGTCGGCCGACGGCTTAGATTTGCTCGCGCTATTCTCGGGTTGCACGTTAACGGAAAGTGCTTGCCTTGGTTGATTTTTTATAATACTACCCCCACTGGAACGGGTGGTGGGTCTACCGGCACTTTGAATTTTGTTCTTTATACTACTCGAATCTGAGATTACACAAGCAGACAGTTCTCGTTCAAGAAACTCGATTAACATTTTTACATTCGGAATATCGGTAGGTTTTTGCAACGAAAGTTCAAAGCGTTTACGCAGCGAGTTAGGAATTTTACGTAATAAAATACCTAACAATAAGAAACTCCATTGATCAACAGGCAACTGCATCCTATCCAAAGCTTGCATATTTTCGTGATACGTGTTTAGTAGTTTACGCAAACTTTGTACGGATTCCGAGCAAGACTCGATATCTAAAATGCGATCTAAGTGTTTCGATGCAATTGCGCGCTTGTTTTGATAACGAGCGATAAGGATCTCAAACGCAACTGAATAGTTTTCGTCCGTGATCGGTATAGATTTAACAAGATTGAGAGGTTCATCTTTTAACGTTAATAATAAATACCTAAACTTCTCAGTATCCGTGTAGGTATTCTTGTTGTGAACGAGTGACAAAAACAAGTCGAAATACGATTGCCAATCGGTTGACTCGCCGTTGAAAGAAGGAAGAGGCAACGTAGGCAATTTTTCGTGGTTGTGTGAACAAACTGTAGGCACAGTAAACGATCGACTCGCGCGTCGCTTTTCATTCTGACTTTCTTTTAGAGTTTCAGTATGACCTAAGATCGTATAATAAAGGTCATTGAACATAGTACGTATACCTAACTCGTCTTCCTTGACAAAAGTATTGTTCTTCATGAGAGTTTTCTCTATTTTTGTCTGTAATTTAAGAAACTTTCTTTGATTTGGGACGATATCCCTAGACCTAGCTAAAAACTGTAGTTCATCTGATGGAAATAAGTTTAAAGTATGTTTTAACTCGTCTAAAATAACTTCGCGTTCGAATAAATCCTGTTCCGCCATTTTGTTGGACGCGTAACGTCGCAATTCTAAGCACAAAACACGGACAGGTTGAAAATAAGAAAATGAGATATTGTGACAACAAAACACTGAAACACTGACTAATCCTGCTCGAAAGGATCAAATTTATGTCTATGCCTAATCTACTTCGCTAACCTGGGTTTCCTGGCGGCCGGCGGCGTGCTGGTTATCCACCGGTGGATTTTGGTGATGGAGCTTCTATCCTGATCGGGCACAGCTATTCCGAATATCACATAGGTAGTTTTGGTCAGTCTAGTGGGTTTGATGGTTTTGGAATCACAAAATAAGCACAAAATGTTCAATTTTGGAAAATTCGATCGAGCAGCGATGCGATCCTTTTTCTGTCGCGAACGGAAGTGATTTTGCCCACAGAGGGCGCTGTCTCTCGTGTCTCACGCTGTGATTGGACACATCGATCGGTGATGTACGTCCGGCGCGCGAAAATATGAACACCAGGGTTGCTATTTCGATATAGGCTAGACCTTTTATATTTATCGGTGCCGTGCAAGTTGTCACAAATATCACAAAAATAATAATAAAAGAAATCCAATTATGGTACAAAACACTAATGAATTTATGATTGACGACCTCTGTGGTGCGGTGGGCGAAGGTCTGTCTGCGACGCAGGAGGTTGCGGGTTCGATTCCCGCCTCGTGATAAATGTGTGCACGATCTGCAGATATTTGTTCAGGGTGTTCTAGTCGTTTTCTATGTACAATAAAATATATCTATCTAATTACAGACTTCTCTTTTATTATTTAATATACATGATAAAATAGTATATATTTATTTAACAGCAAAAAATAATTACAACTAATATTTACACTTACTTAGATTTTCAGATTTTCAGTAATCTTATTTCAGTACTTTTTTTCTCATTCTAGGATGACTTTCTAAGCAAACATCTTATTTTATTTATACCTAGATTAAAGCATAGAATATACGGCAACATATGCCAACATCACCATAAGTATTTCACCAAATCAAATCATTATACCAAAATGTATTCACCAAAAACCAATAAAGTCAGACTATAAGACTATAAAAAGTCTGTTCTCATACAAATCACACGAGGGCCTGTCAGCCATCTGACCCGACTAGCCGCAGGCTATGGAAAGCTGCGAATGTGGGACAGCGACACCGTCCCGTGGACAGCCCACCTGCCACTTGTGCGAGATGAAGGTGAAAACGAAAACAATTCTACGCTATGTGAAGAAGGAAAAGTTTAAGGTTCTCTAACTTACATGTTGGTAGAGGTTTGCACAGTTAGGGCTCACTGTAATATTGTTTTATAAACAAGCTTTACCTACTTAACAGACTGGCAAAATATTCATGAAGACTTAAGACTGAAGGTTTGTTACGTGTTAGCCGAGGCAGACAATGTGTTGGATGATTGGAACGTACTACGATAATACTCAGGTTCACAAAGCAATATTTACCATTTTTTTTAGATATTTTCTCATTTTACAACTCTTGCCCAAATAACGAGCAAACCACAGATAATGTATTATTTTTTACACACCGCGCTCACTCTTGCGTGACGCCAAATTAAAATATATTTCAACAACAATGTAATTGGTACAAGAAGTGATCTACCAAATAATATAAATAAGTGGCAAATAGGCTTAAGAAAATTAATATTTTTACAAAATCAAAGCTGGATTCTAATAAATGGGAGTTGGTTACTTTCAAAAAACATAAAAATCGTTCCAGAGATCGAAATTTTGTAGAGATCGTCTAAGCTAAGCTTCATGATTTCACAGTTTCTCGTAATCTAATGTTAACCACATGCCACTTGTCCTACGAATGTTCGTATCGGACGCGTCTTATTACCACTCAACAAAAAAATATGCATTACTTACGTAACAGCGATAAATATCCATAATCTTACAGATCTCCTTTTCTACCTAAAACGGAAAAACTAGGCCATTGAACCACACCAAAGCAAAAAGTACAAAAACTCCGCCAGGTTGCATCAAGTTACCGCGATCGGAGACTGCTCGCGCTCGTAAACCTAAACCAGTTCTTGAAGAGCTTATTGAAGTCGCCGCGCAGTTGCGACGGAGTTCTGCATGTTTTACAGCTGATAAGGTTGGCATCATCAGCAGCAGCGTGCGCTTCATTTGATCAATTCTAGGTACACCTTTCGCGTCTTACTTTATCCTTTATACTGCGTTTATCCAGCCGAATCCCACTAAAAATGAATCGCTTTATCATAACAATGGTATCCTTTCAGAATTACGCATTTTGTATTTCACCTTTGATACTCGATACTCAATCATTTATTGCATTCTATAGGTGTACAGAGGTCCTTAAAGTTTAGGTGTTTAGTGTCACTATAGACCCTTTTGGCACACAATATATTATGGAGAGAGAGGAGGACAAAAGATAAAAAAAGAAAAAGAAAGGAACTAGGCACCACACTAGCCGTGTGGTGCTGGCTTAGAACTTGCACCACCCAACTCTTCCCGTGGCTGTCGTAAGAGGCGACTAAGGGACATACACCGGGGGGCGGGCAGCTGCCGCCTCGTGTAGAATATATCTACCACTGAACTGCGATCCCCAACCCGCATGCCCAGCGTGGGGATTACCCCCCATTAGATAAAACAGACAGGGGGAGGCCTGAGTCCAGCAGTGGACCATTATAGGCTGTTGAGGTTGAGGTTGAGATTGTGAGACAAGTAAAGTATAAAATAATAAATAAATAATGCTGGACAATTCACACAGCACACATTATACTTAATATTTTTATAGTACACAGAACTACTGGGAATAAGAGATCTTAACAACTCCCTGATTGTTTAATTGTGTTATTCGCGCAAGACAATCGAGTGCCTTAAGGTGAAGTACGTTCGTAATTTCTAGACAAGGACGAGCGAACACCGCGCAGTGAAAGCGAGAAAGGGACGCAAGAGCCGGCCCGCGCGCAATTTCACTGCTTTTTATTTATAAATTTGATATTGCTCTAAAATAATACTCTTTCGCAAAAAAATAAAACCATAATCCTCTAAAGTGTTTAGTTAAGTATTTTTTAGACAATATTTCATTCAAATATGTTAAGTAACTAGCAAATGAAACTGGTTTTCCGTAGTAAAAATGCAAAATTTAGAGGAAACTTTGCGATTTTTTCTATCGAGTCAAGTTGAGTCAATCGTGTTTCGGCGAAAAATGTGTTTTCTTGCCTTAAAATTGATTTTCCGTCTAGGCAAAACCTGAGTTTTGAGACCTACTTCGCCTTAAGTGCAGATTGTAAGTAACCTGAACATTTTGCACAGTCGCAGCTAATGTCGTGAGAACGTTCGGCGCATGTGACCGTTGTTTACCGGTACTCTAGTCCAAGGGCAGACCTTATTATTAATTAAATTTATAACATCCATGCCTTTTAGGTCTCTTTACACTGGCATAGCTTAGTTTTGACAAGTAGGGAAAGCAAAAAAAGCATGTTTGATTTTAGGATAGACCTTCACGACGACCTCTGTGGCGCGATAATACAAAAGTCGATAATAAAAAATTATCTATTTATTTATTGTGTTATATTATGATTTATCTAGTAACACAAGAGTCTTGATTTATCTATATCTAACGTTCTTTAATAATTTTTGTGATCCAAAAAAGAGTCTTCTCTACGTTGTCTTTTATTTCATGAAGAAACAAATATTTGTCCTATCTTATCAAAGCTTTTATTGCTAACTGTACCAAACAATTTCATGGACCCTTTGGGAAAGGAAATATTATTAATTTTAAAATGTCGTGGACCCGTTGGGAATCAATGTATGGAACTTGGTTTTTGAAAACAATAGAGTCGTGGACCTTTGGGAATAAGCCAACACAAGCTCTGCTAAGCTTGGGGCTCGGTGATTATTTTATGTAAAAGCTGGCCGTTTATTTGTTACAATACCTACACAGACTTTTTCTTGTCATTCTAATCAAGCCCTGTCATTTTAATCAAGCACAAACCATTACCAGACCCTACTCCGACCCTCAGAGGTTTCCTGCATGCGGCATTTGTTCCTAGCCGACCACAGCGAGTGAGCGACTGAATTGAATCACGATTTGTGTGATCCTACCTACCGATACAGTGGGGCCGCTAACATCACGACCGAATTGTACTCGTATCGATATATTTATGGTTTTCTAGATCGATAGTGAGGTCTGTTCAATATACAGGGCGTTAATCCCACTAAATTAATAGCTTCAGTAAATAAATAAATAATAAATAATGCTGGACAATTCACACAGCATTATCTAGCCCCAAGTTAAGCAGAGCTTGTGTTATGGGTACTAGATAACTGATATACATAATATAATAAAATACATAGTTAGATATTTTTTTATTATACATAGAAAACGACCAGAACACCCTAAACAAATGTCTGCAGATCGTACACACATTTGTCCCGAGGCGGGAATCGAACCCGCAACCTTCTGCGTCGCAGGCAGACCTTCGCCCACCGCGCCACAGAGGTCGTCAATATAACAATGGTACCTCAACAGCCTATAATAGTCCACTGCTGGACGCAGGCCTCCCCTTATTTTTTATCTCATGGGGGTAATGCCCATAATCCCCACGCTGGGCATGCGGGTTGGGGATCGCAGTTCGGTGGTAGATCTATTTTGCAAGAGGCGCTGCTGCCCGCCCAACGGTGTATGTCCCTTAGTCGCCTCTTACGACACCCACGGGAAGAGTTGGGGTGGTGCAAATTCTAAGCCGGCACCACGCGGCATAACAATGGTATTGTCTTACAATGACACATTTTGGTATTTTACCTTTGATGGAACTACAGATGGAGGGATGCCAAAAGTGTCAATGTTGTAACCGTTCTATCAATTTCTCCGTGCAAATAGCACCGCGCGCACACTATCTAAGGTTTCTTTCATCCTATGGACTAATCCGCGACGAAGACGAAACTACTGTCATAGTAAAGATTGACTAGCAGAATTTGGGCCCTGGGCCATGTATGCCAGACGATATTCCCTAGAACAACATAGCGCTAAAAAGTCGATTTTTAGATTTTTCGACATAATTCCGTGTTCTTCTAGGGGTGCGATATAATAAAAAATATAGGTAAGTACCATTTATTTCGGCAAAAGTACAAGATACAAATATACATATAAGTCAAATAAAACGGAAAACAAATAGAGTAACATGAAAGCATTGATCAGGTGACACAAAAGTGACCTGTGGGGTGCTAGTACAAATTATATAGCTCTATATAGATAGCTATATAGCTCGGCCTACAAGTGCAGTTCTGTCTCTGCCATCATCCCTACGTTGAAGAAGGGATTTGCTCAGCATTTGCTGAACAATTTGTGTTCTGCGCTGTTTTATGTCAATAGGATAGAGATATAACTTTTGCTACTTTTCTGTTTAAAATCTCAAACTGGGACAAATCATGAAGGTTTTCAGCATTAAACTTGTTTCTTGACTCGTCCCAATGTATTGGGACACAGTGGGACGAGTCAGGAATAACTCAGTAAGATTCGGAATGGAATGGACAGCATAGCACATCAAAGGAAGGCCAGCAGTGTATGCTCAAGGGCAGACTAGATATAGAATAGTAAAATGAGTCTGATTAACGGCTTGCTCTTAATTTTAAATCGCATGTTAGTTTTTTTAAGTAGTTTATATATAGGGTACTGTCATCATATAGGTAGTAGGAATATAGTTTATGTAATGTGTCGTGTTTGTTATTTTATCTGTCGTGTAAGTTTCAAAAAAAAGTTTTTATTTTATTTTATAATACAATACAATACAATACAAAACTCTTTATTGTACACCACAAAAAAAACAACAAACAGACATAGACCTTAAACATAAAAGTACAATGGGCGGCCTTATCGCTTAGAAGCGATTTCTTCCAGGCAACCTTTGGATGGAAATAAATTTGAAAATTTTTAGAAAGGCAGGGGTGTACCATAAATATACAATATAATATATATTTTTTTCTGTTTATATCAGAATAAATATCATTTCATTTCATTTATATTGTGCAAATTTTGATTTATACAAATCTTATATAATAAAAATCTTGACCAATTACTACTATTAACGCATTCACTGCCCAACCTCGGTGGCACGCCGCCGCCGCCGGCCGCAGCCACGCTACACGGAGGTGAACGAATTCTCAGTGAACCATGAAATTGTTAACACAACAATTTCATTTCATTCATTTGTGAAACATAACTTTACATCACCATTATAAAATTGGGCCTATAATAAATTTCATAACGATAGATCACTATTTTATTTTGTCATGGTCACTAAGTAAATATAATGTGTATAATTTAACAGTAAATCTTAAACACTATGTGTTATCTGTTATCTATTGGCAGTAACTTCGACAGAATTTATGCAAAATTGCAATAAACGTGAATTAAAATGTCGTTCCGTTACATAAAAGGTGATTTATCTGCAAATGTTGCATAAAATTTTGCTTGAATTGAAACGTTTAAGCAAGCGACATAATAAACATTTTATATTTTCGTATTAAATTATTCACGGACAAGTAAGTATTGCAAGTTTTAAATTATATTACGTTAAACTTTTGAAATGGGTTTCTACGTGAAATACTTTACGTTCACATAAGTATGCAATACCAAATATCTGTGAAAATTTGGTATATGCCTTTACTTTTCATAGAAAATAAAAGCCATCTACATTATGTACTAAAATTACATTATTTTTAAGGTGAAGTTGATGCTGATGCGCTGTGTCAGATACTCACCAGCTCTCGGGTCACGCGTCGCTTCGACCAGACGCTCAGATAATTTTTTGCAAACCCGGAGAGCCTCGGTACCCACGGACCTAGGGTCTCGACTCCAAGGGGAGAAAATACGTAGGCTCTGTCCAGACCTGCATATTTTATATCTATTTGCGCGTCTTGAGATCTTTGGCCAAATCTGCCACCGCACCAGCCCTCACGAAAGTCCTATAGGAAGATGGGAAGGCACGAGTGTGTCGAGGCATGTAGCGTCCCACACAATGGGCCTCCCCAACTCCCATGAGAGTAGTAGTTCACTGTTGAACCCTGTATGCTTGGATCAGGATTAACTATAATAAGTAACATGACTATAGCTGAACTCATTACGTAACCATGAGCATAGTAACAAGTAAATGACGCAAAATTTACTAAATCAAAAAGTTTACCCTTGATACCTATCGCTACTTCCTCTACAAGTTGATCAAGACATTGCCAATTCCTTCAGGATATTGCGACACTGGCAATCCATCAAATATAACCAGCGGTAAATCACCCATTGCTAGGTAGGTTAGGTACAGTCAGCAACGAAATGAGAGTCACTGAACTGGTTATATATATGTATTTGAATAGATATTATATTTAAATATATCGATACAAATACATTGAAATTTGATATCGAAGTGCTTTATTTCCTTCCTTTCTGTTTGTAGTATAAAATTTGACTTGTCTAAGTTCTTCTTTTGTAAGCCTAAAGAAATAAAGCTCTTGACTTTGAGTATTCCAGAGTTTAATACCGTAATTGAAATTGCGCCTGCCAATCGTGGTAATTTTGGCAAACTCTCCTTTTTTGGGGACGCCACGTTCTGCAGTGAACGTTTGTGTGACAGTGACGAGGTTAGATTTTTTTGTTAACTGTACCCATCGACGGCCCTGGGAACTGGGCCAGAAGCCAATGAGAACCAGCCCTTGGCTACTTACATTGTAGCATATTGTAGGTTTGTAGCCAAAGTTGAATAGGTATTGAAACCTTTGTGGCTGCACAAGGATAATTGAGGTTTGAATGAAGTTTGATCTTTGGTTGAACCTTGGCAGCTGGTTTTGGTAATTAGTTAATAGTAAGTTTCATGCTTATTGCTTATGATACTTAAGAGGTATTTAATTATTGTAAGGACGATTTGAGTGTAGTCACTGTGCGTGTAATCCGAAATCAACGACCCGGTTTTATTTTTTAATTCCCACTGCTCACATCCTCACAGTCCAGGGGACTAATTTTTTTCAGAAAAGTAACCGTTCATAGTAAAGAAATATTATGATTGTCACTCAGAAAATAAACTTTCATATTCAGTTATATTTTACTGAGTACAGAACCTTGGTTATCTTCCTGTTAATTATGTAGTGAAAGGAAAGTTGGTTTTGATCTTTCTCCAACTATTTGTGTGGTCTATCGTAAGATTCAATTTTCCTGGCAACATGCGATGGTGCGGAGCTTTCCTTCATCGGGCGTAATAAGGACGTAAACTGGGGTAATTTTGGGGCATTTTCTGACTTAAAAAAATCGGCCAGAACCTATGGAAGATAACGATAAAAATTGAAGCGAATAAAATTAATAAAATTTTATTTCTTATTTGATAGTAAATGACTACTTATACAGCTTTTTATGTATTAAATTTGACTTGTGTAAGTGCTTTTTTTCTGAGCCCAAAGAAATAAAGTTATTGAGTTTGATTTTTTTTTGTAACTGGTACTAGGTTACTTTAGTTATCTTAATAATTCATTGGGTACAGGATTAGATTGGTATAGTACGGGACGATAAATGATAATAATTTCTCTCAGCGTTCATGGTGCCATAATTTCACAGAGTAAAAACGAAAAATTCCACGAAGAAGGGAGCGCGTTTAAGTCGTTTGTATCGGCGCGGCGCGGTGTTTTGAAATAAGCCAATTTTGCTGTACATTTACTTAGCCGTTCTGTATCCTTTTAAATAGGTAGCTACGTATTACTATTGCGACTCGTAAAAAAACCATTTATGGATATAAATTTTATAACAATGCATTTTTTTTTATAATTTACTTATTTATGAAAAAAGAAAATTACAATCAAATCATATAATTTAATTAAAACTAGTATTTAAGTACAATGGAAACAATGAGCTAATTGCAGACTGTTGCAAACATGCTAAAATGATTGAAGTAGAATTTCTGACTTACAAACTTTTCTCTGTCTGCAAGTAATCAACACTATAAGTTAATTATCATCATCAGCTTATAGTCCACAGCTGGACATAGGCATAAGAGCGCCAGTATTACCCCCAGCCTCATTACAACCTCACAGATCCGTGTTGAAACTCGTGTGAGATGGGCATGGACGAGACGACATTGGCGATTCTAGTCAGGTTTTGGATGGCTATCTTGAACCAAGGAACTTTGCTAAATGTTCAAGAGAATCTTGTAGTGAAAACTGTCAGATATCTCGGTTTCATCTTTTAGCTTTTCTTTTATTCTAAATAAGTCATGTAAAATTACAGTTGGAATCCTCATCGATGATAAAGAATTATCTACACATAGTAAAAGTAAAAAAGTAAAGTAAAAAGGTTTTATTTTTGTCACAATAACACAAAGGAAAAAGAAAAGATAAACATACAATACAATACACTTTATTGCACACCAAGAAAACATAGAATATAATACAAAAAAAGATATAAAAACAGTGTTGCATAATGGGCAGCCTTATCGCTAAAAGCGATCTCTTCCAGACAACCTTGGGATGGACAAAAAGCAGTTGTACACGTATAGACGGTGGCGTAACATAGAAAAAGACAAAGTGAAAAATGGGGCATAGTTTTATCAAAGACTACTTGCATGCATGAAGTATTTTTAAAGGCACGTGAGTTGTTGTAATCTGTTCTAGATAATCAGCTAGGTTATATCAATTAATCTTAATTTTAGCCTAACTGTAACTATGCCATAGATGAACTTGGATTAGGAAATATTATTATCTGGCTACAATTTTTTCGTATTCAGGTAGTAATTTTAAATACTTTCCCGTTGTATTGTTTGCTGTTGATATTCTAAAACAAAGATTTCAAATCTTACATAACCACATTCCAAACTGTAGGTACAATTGCTTTCTTCGATTGCAATGCCGATCTCGATTTATTTATCAATCAATTCCAATTTAGAGCACTACTATCACATCTGATCATCTGTTGAGGCACTTTCTACAAGCTTTCGTTTACCAATACGTAGACGGAATTGAAGAAAATATGTTTCAATTCCTATCGTGGTCTATATGTAGAACATTTGAAAAATAACTAAGCATCTTTATTATCATGCGCAAAAAAAAAAAAACAAAATCAAAAATTCTTTATTTCCATAAATACAAAAATGTATACTTAGAAAAAGTCAAATTCTTAAAATAAAACACTGACACGGAAATAAAGTGATGTTTTTGATTTCTGTCGCTTCGGTGTTTAGACTAAAGTAAAGAAGCGACGAAGAAACCTTTAGCCTGTTAGTTGTTATTTTTCGAGTACCGAGCGCTTGAAACTGAACCAAGAATTGCTCAAAAATCCCTCACTTTATCATTCCTTAGATCCTCTAGCTACGAATATAATATTATTTGTTTCACTCGTTCTTAATTCTTTATTGCACTAATAAAACCTTATTTAAATCTTATTACAAGAGAGGTATCGCAAAGGCGAGCTTAACCCTAAAAAGAGTTCTCTTCCAGCAAACATAATGAGTGAGGAAGACATGTGTGTACAAGTGGGCAAGAGTGCAAAAGATATAAAGATAGAAAATACCTACACCAATTGCATAAACTAATACATAAAATAATATAAAAATATATGTAAAATACTATAAATCTGATAAAAACCTCACCTAATAAAAATAATAATGATTCTATATTTATAATAAATACATAAAATACTTATACCTACATCGAAGTCATGAAGATAGGTAATGCTCTTTGACTTTACGCTTGAAGATGAAGAGTGAGCGGCTAGCACGAATATGATGTGGGAGAGAGTTCCATAACCTGACCGAGTCGACAGTGAAGGAGCCACCATAGCGGCTGGAAGAGTGTCGAGGAAATTTCAGGAGCAGGGACAATGATGTTCTACAGGATTTATCGGTCTTTGTGTGAGCGCGTTGAAATCTTTTGTATTACGACACGAAAGCATCATGAGATTGTAGGTACGCATGCTTCGTTCTGCATGCTAGTCTAAATATAAATAATAAGGACTTTCGGGCTTTATTGTACCAAATGGTAGGCTTGCTAGGTAGGCGATTTCAAGACCCATCGAAGCATGCCTATGTCAATGAAATATGTCATCCATCTAATACACAACGTGAACATTCTATGTTCCGAAGTATTTACTTTTTTAACTTAGTATTTACTACCTTACTTTTTATATTATTACTTTTTTTACTTATTTATTTCCATTTAGAGCACGCTTACTTCTTTGTAGTATTGTCTATTGATGGGGTTATAATATAACTAGCTGTAACTTTTGCAATTAGATCTACATATAAGTAAGATAAACATACATAGTTTTAGAACGAGGTACTGGATACAAGCACTTAAGTGTTTCTGTTGTATGAATAAACGTTTTCTGACTATGGATATTCACAACGTCTCACGTGCTCATTCTCAACGTCTCACTAAAAGTATTCCCATCTCTTACTTCCAATATTTTTCAAAACTGTTTTTCGTGTCTCACCCGGGTTTGCCACGTTTGTAGGTTGTAGAGGAATACGCAGATGGGCTTCCTTCTTTGTATTTTAAAAACTTCTTCAACAATAATCAATCCACTTGCCAAGCATGGTATTACAGCAGTTTTGCTACCCTTACATTATTGGGAGGTTCCCTTAGTCGCCTTTTACTTTATTCATGGGCTGACTTAGAAGGTTGATTCTCACGCCGCGACGACGGCGCCCTGAAAACAAAAACTGTATATCTACGAAAATTTAAATAATGTCCCAAAAATTTTCGATTTCGACAGGATTCGCACCCGCGCCCCACCCTCAGTACAGTAACCAACTAAGCCACGAAACCACTACACCCGTACTGAGGGTGGGGCGCGCGTATTAATCCTGCTGAAATCGATTTTTTGGGACATTAGGTATTTATAAACTTTTTGCTTTATAAAGCAAAAAGCAAAAAACTGTATTTGTTTCTAAAGTATTCTGTACATTGTACAGGGCTTACGACTAGGTTTATCTCGTCTAGACAAGACAACTTTGTCCGCAAAGTGATTGAGTCATTATCACTGAAAAGCCATTGCTTATATTTTGTGAAAGCCAACGCTATAAAGCTAGACACTATTATTTACATACAAACCTAAGCTGTTGCATAAAATTTCATTGGGCGTTATTCTGTACAGAATATTGCAAGTAAGTTTGTTGACATGCATTGTTGCAAAGGCAGAATATTGCGAAAATTGTCAGTGCATGAAATTATGAGTTGGTAACTCGTAGTAAAATTAATTTTACGCGAGCTTTTGAATTGTTTAGCGTTTACCTATTCTGATATTATGAAATATATGACACCGCTCATTATGTCTCTGTTACTGTGTTACGAAAGATCGTTGCCGCTATACCCTGTCCACTCGTTTATTTGCTGTTTAGCACGACTATGAAGTTCCGTAATTGTTGACAGGTGACTGAATGAAGACTCAATGGCAGAATTAAGTATTTCATTAACACAGTCACTTTTGACATATAAAGAAGCAATCGGTCGACTCGAAAAACATGGAGACTTACGAAAGTTTCGATTTACATCGCCGGCTTACATATTTATGTAACAAAGATTATTCTAGATGATTGTGTCCACAAAATGATATTAAAAATAGCATAATAATTATAGTTTACCACTGTAACTCAATCTGTCTTACTTTTTATCACGGAAAATGTGCAATGCCGCAGGCTGAAGTAAGTAGCAAATAAAACACCAAAAACAATTAAATTTTATTCTATTGAATAAACTGATTCCAAAACTAAAGTCAGTTAGCTGCCTGAATAGGGTCTGAAAAATAATTAAAAAAAAACATTTTTATAATTCTAATTACAGTGTAACAAAATTGATTGTAACTTCTGCAAACAAAGTCGATTGTCATAAAAATAGAATTTAATGCATTAGGACATGTTCGACTGACATATTTTATTGTCAGTCGAACTACCAAACATAAAAAAGTGTCGAATAACTGTACTAAATCCACAGTTTTTCCGTGTGGATTGCTCTCGCGATTGCTGATAATAAACAATTGTAAACTTCATTAAAATGGTGTTTAACAAACAATTCACGACTTTCAATCCTTCATAAATAAGGGAACGAGCTAAATACTATATCTTTAACACCCCAAAAGAAGAGACGTTTCAACCGACTTCGCAGAAAGGAGGTTTTATAATGTATTTTTAAGTAACTTCACCGATTTCTTTGTCAATGTGAACCGACTTTAATGATTCTTTTCATATTGTATATAAAATGATAACGGTTTGAGAGCTGTGTGTTTATGAGCTTTATGTAAAACGAAAAAAAAAAAATAGTAAAAATAATTATCTATAAGTAAGATGAAGAGATGTTTGTTTGTTTGAATTGAATAGGCTTCAAAAGTACTGGACCGGTTTAAAAAAAACACCACTAGAATCCCACATTAACCATTATGAACCTAGGCTATAAAATATACCCGTGCGAAGCCGGGGTGGACCACTAGTAATTCTTAAACAATATTGACACGTTTATTTATTAATTAATTTTCAAACGGCATGACTCTAGTCTCATGGGTGTTGGGGAGGCCTATTGTGTTAGACGCTACATGCGTCGACTCACTCGCGCCTTCCCATCTTCCCAGGACATCCGTGCGGCGGCAGATTAAGCCAGAAATCAGGTCTTGAGAGAACCTACGCATTTGCTTGAGAGTCGAGACCCAAGGTATGTGGGATACGAAGGCTCTCTGGGTTTTTTCAAAAACTGCGTCACAGAGGTTCGCCCGATCGGCCGCTTGTCCCACATGGGATGGTGGCATTGCAGTAGTCTCTAAACTCACTTCCTACGAGTATGTCTGTCAATATCGAACGTTGAATGGGTTATACTTAAACCATTACGCAACAAACCCGAAAAGGCTTTATACAATCGTGAGCAATTATAATCAATAAATCAAACGTTTGTACTTAGTGGATCACGCGTGTAATTCATAAGCAAAATTAATGTGTAGCCACTGACTAGATCATTTAAACAATTGCCTTTATGTAACAAATGTTACATGAGCAATCATTAGTCAAAACGCAAATTAAGGCTGCTAGGCAGCGGTAGGGTTATATTTGCAGACGTTCCACGCATTGAATGCAATGCAGAAACACACCTGTTCAAACCAGAAGAAAAAAATTGCGGCCGTGGCAGTCCTAGGGAAAGAATCCCCGACCCTTCCAACTCAAACTATAGATGTCGTGTGGGTCCTTTAGGACACCATGGTGGCACCACCTGCATCGGTCGCGCCAACGTGGTAACTTGAATTACCAAGCGAGAAATACCAAAACAAACACTGCCACAACGTAAGTGGAGTGTAAGATCCCAAATAGCTATAAATTTTGTATATCTTTTTTTCCGTGCAAGTGGCAACACTGACATTTGACAGCTATCACCTATGTAATAAAGACAGTCTTTAGTAGTAGTAGAAGGAGGTCATTTTCTTGGTGTACAGGTGTGGAGTTGAGTAAGAAGTTATTGAACGGTGCGGCGCCACTATGTGTCCTAATGAGATAGGGTCCTAAGCTGTCTAAGTAAGGGAACTTATCAGAGGAAGGGCAGCTGCTTCCTTCTGTGTATTTTAACACCTCCACTGCCGTCACCAATCTTGCCAAGCATATTATGACAAAGCTAGCTTTATTTGAGATTTGATTCAAGTGGGTTTGGAGATACCGCATCGGTAGGTACCACTTTAAAAACTACTGGACCGATTATAAAAATTCTTTTGCCGTTAGAAAGCTACATTATCACTGAGTAACATAGGCAGTAGAATATACCCGCGCGAAGCTGGGGCGGACCGCTAGTAATATATAATTTGACAAGGTCATATCGGCGTACATGCATACCGGCTACGCTGCTAAATCATACAGTGCGTATAAATGCTAACAATATCGATAACCGTGGCTATCTCAATTGGTCTATCAGTCTTATGAAATGATTAAATGTGTTATTGTTTGAAACGCCTGCATTATTGATTAGCAATCGTAAGCGTGAAAAATTGATTTGCTATTGATTTAAGGCGCTATCGTTTACTCACAGTATTGCACTTACAATACACTTAATTTTTACGCTTAACAAAGAAATTCTAAAAAAAAACCATCATGTCACAATTATAAAGAAAAAAAGACTACATTTTTTTTCAAAAAAGTTTAAAGAATATTTGTAATTCAGTAACTTTTACGTAAGAAAGTAACCTCTCGTCCAAAAAGTATACCAAATTGGTAAGTTTTTGATACCCATCATAAGCTCTTTTAATGCCTCTGATTACAGAGGCATTAAAAGAAAAAGAAAAGTATTAACTTTTATTCTGTTTAACTTACACAGAGAAACGTAGTTTCTCTTGGTAAGCCAAACTCTGTTTTCGCATCTCTGCCGCAACTATAAAACATAAAAGTATCACAGAGGCATTAAAACAGCTTATAATAGGTATCAAAAACTTTTGAAAAAATTTAGTGGTGCTAGTGTGAGTCATAATGACAAATACCGCATCGCCATGCCGCCCTCATCAGTGTTGCTTGATAAAATAATGCAGGTGCCTTAAGTCGGTTCTAAAATGCTAGATATTATAATATTGTTTAGGTTATTATAATGCTTAGGTGTATAGACGAAATAATATCGTCAAATGAAATCCGGTGAACGTTGCCAGCCAGGTCGTGACCCAAAGTACAGAATACACTGCTACTAGCTAACCTTAGCGTGTTTAGAAAGCCATGCTGCAGTGCTTGTAGCCCCCGGCAGGTTCAAGTTGCTATGTTTAACCTTCGATCGACGACAGGTTTTTAAAAATTCTATGATAGGTGGTACGGTTCACAATTATATTTTTTTTATTTGATTTGGCATTATTTGACCCATGATCACTGGCTTATACCTGCCACTCCGCAGACTTAGAGTCTAATGTTGCTTGTCATGATATTATCATCATCAGCCTATAGTAATACGCCCTAACGCCCTGTCTTCAGTAAGGCTGACATCCAGCATCTGCCTGCAGAGGTAGCTAGATGGAGTAACACAGTATGCGAGAAAAGTAGTGATATCTATCAGTCAATCAATTTTGAGGATCAAACCAATATGTTCCAGCGATTGCCCATTTCAAATAAACTTACCATAAACCAGCATTTACCATTCCACTGTTGGCTGAGGCTTCCCCTGAAAACTTTTATAGCTTTGGGGTAGTTGTCATAATCCCCACGCGGGGTTTGACAACTACCCTAATTAGGGATCCGTCCGGGGGACCCTGCTGCTCGCCCGGTCGACATCCCTAGGTGGCCTCTTACGGACACACGCGGGACAAGTCGAGGTGGAGCTAATTCTAAATGAAATTTATTTTAAGGTTTCGGTGATGAGACGTGAGTTACAATATTTTATTAAAGAAAATAACAATCAAATAATAAAATAAAATTAAAACTAGAATTTCCAATTGAAAAAATTGAGCTAACTGGTTGCAAAAAATGACGTAAATTTGATAATTTGTTATTGAAATTACGGTTATGGAAATACTCTCACAGCCAGAGTGAAAATCGTTATTCGTCCAATATTTCGGTCGCTTTAGACTCCTCAGATATTAAAAAATAATGAGAGTTTTCTTTGTTGCAGGGTAAAGAAAAGAGTGACCGTGAAGGCCTCAAAACGAATATTCAACATCGAAAGGAAACCTTTTACAGGGTTAGTACTATTATTGTTTTTCATAAAACATATCCTTCTTTATTTATATTGCTTAAATTGTGCAACGAACTAAACAAATTTTTACTTTATCTTTTAATTACTTTTTCAACCTACTAAAATATTAAGTATAGCAACAAGCTACTTTTGCTAACGTTTTCTGTCAGGCGTTATGATCCAAGTTTGGTTGTACGTAGAGTATTTATGAGGTATTTGTGAACTAACATTATAATTATAATCTTCGCTATTGAAATAAATCAAAGCTCATTGTTTTACTTCGATTCTCATTAGAAAACAATAAAAAATAATAAATTATCACAACACTGAGCACAGCTACAAGATCGGCATATAAATTAGAAAAAAAATAGTTTTTTTTTCAAGAAAAATAAAATTACTTTTTCACCGAACTAATAAAACTATTAAAATAAAACCGCTAGTTAGTGGCACCCACTAATTATTATGAAGATAAGCAGACAATGGCTCTCCGGGTTTTCAAAAAACTATCTGTACCACGTATCGTCGAAGCGACGCGTGACCCTAGAGCTGGTGAGTATCTGGCACAGCGCATCAGCTTTGCCATACACCGGGGTAATGCAGCCAGAGTCTTGGGCACGCTATCAACTGGTATTATTATGGATCAATTGAGCTACCTGTAGATTGTTTGCAACAGTCTGCAGTTAGATCAATTGTTTCTCTTGTAAATACTAGTATTATTTAATTCTATTATTTGATTGTAAATAAAGATAAACAGAAATGATACTAAAGTTGCGCATGTTCGTTTGTAGTTTTTCATAAAGGTACCCTTTAGTTACTTAGTTACTGGTAACCTTTAGTTACTGGAATCCAGGGGTATTCTGATGATGATGTTTGTTCCAGGAGACGCCATCGGACGAAGATTCTGCAGTATCGTCAGCGCCGGCGTCTCTTTCGCCGCAACCACTCGCCGACATGTGGGTCAGTATAACACTAATATTATCAATGCGAAAGTTTGGATGTATGATGGATGTTTGTTCTTCACGCCAAATACACTGATAGATACGCGGCTTCGAACGCATTGCTTCGAACGCATTGCTTCTATGGAAACGTATAAAGTTTTTTTTCCATGGGAATTGATTTGTAAGACAAAAAGTAGCATAAGTTTTGTTGCACCTGTCTTAATAAGTCTACCTAGAAAGCTCTATGTTTACTGTTGAAATAAAGATCAAACATTTTTCCTGGCAAACACGTCATGCTCGTCTGCGCTTAGTGTAATAAATTATAACTAGATGTCGCTGTTAATAGTGAACGAGCGCTAGATCGCGCTAACGAAGCGTTTCGGGTCCTGTGTGCTTTTAGCGTTTTTAGCTTTACTTTACTGCGACATGCGACATCTATGTAAAATCCAGGCCGACCCGTTTAGTAGTTTTGGCGTAAAGAAGTAACAAATAAATATCCATCCACAGATCCAACTTCCGAATTTATAATAAGTAGGTACTTATATTATTATAGTGCGGTATTCCCGAAGAGAGGGATAACTTTTTCAACGTTTATGAATAAGTTATTCGTCTCTTCTGGAATAGGTACCATATTCAATGAACGGCTACAAAACATTATAAATTCTAATAGCCCGGTCGGGTTAGAATTTCACTTTGCATTAATTCCCATCCCGACAATTATTGCATCAGCTTTTCGTGGGGTCAGTGGGAGTCTAATGTGGACCAACCTCGACCCCGACTTTAGCCGCCATCTTAGTTTTAAGGGAGTAAACGTTTTTCGTTATTAACTTGTCCGTTTAACAATTTTCGATAAAAATCTTATTGACTAAAGTTGATCATTATTCGATACTCTACATTTTAGTTCCTTGCTCATTTGTTTTTGTCCAGGAAAGTACAGTTTTGTACAGGAAAGTTACTGTGAACTGGCGTGATTATCTTTTGTTTTCTTGATATGTACCTACATATAACCACGTTGACGACTTCACAAACCTGACGATACTGAAAGCCTCCTTTTCATCAGCAATTGCGAAGAATTTACGGCCGCTAAATTCAACGGATGGGGTCGTTTTGGAGGAAATTTATATCTCTGATTTTTCATAATTTAAAACCGTTCCAAGGAACGAAAATGTGTTAAATAGAATGACGAATATACTTCACAATTTCAAAATTAAAAAATGAAGCTTAACTCCGTACGAAGTCTTTCCTTTTTCGTTCGATATGAGTACCGATCGTACTTACGTAATGAATGCAGGCCTCCAGTATTAAAAAACAAAACTTTTTTTTACCTATAATAATTATTAAATCATTGCAATTAAATAATACTAAATACAAAAATACTAAATACTAAAAATATAGCATGCTACATGCTAATTGATGTTAACCACTTGTTAACCTACTTTTGGTTTATCTTTGTGCTTTATCTACGTTGCATTATGCACTTCGGTGTTTTCTAGGCAGCTATACTTAAATTTATCAATTAATGCATGTAGGTTGATTGCAAACAACTGGTTACCTACGCGCTTTGGTTGGGTAATCATGATTGAAATTCAATGATAGAAGAACCAACTATACTTAACATTTTGTACCGAATTCTACGTAAGCCTTTCATTTAAGACCTTCTGCCCAGTGCTTTCAAATTATTGGGTAAACGTATCTCATTTAAATTAAAGATTTCGTAGCACCAAGATTATTTTATTGGGTTTTGTATTTATCGTGTACCTTTTGTTATATTTTTCGTTAGCAAAGTAGGTCCTTGTATATGTTAATCAATATGATATGAGAGAGCGGATTAAATTGTCTAAGTATGAGAGTGTCGCCCGAATACTCAAACGCAACTCAGATTTAACCACTTCTCAAGTCGTGATTTTTTGACAGTTTTCAATGAAAATGTGTCATAAATTCGTCACTTGAGACGCGCTTAAATCTGAGATGCTTTTGAGTATTCGGGGGTAAGTTATGTACCTTATAATTCCTTGATATTTCTTCTAGAGATTTTCTCGAAGAAATATCAAAGAATTGCCTTTTATTACTCCTCAGAGCATTTATTCAGTTATGATTTGATTGAACATAAATGAAATGATTGTTAATTACTATGTTTTTTTTATAAATTATTATTTGAAATTAAATTTTATAAAAAATATTAATATTCTTACACTTCTTTGGTAGAGTAACGAAGCAGAATATTTAAGGAGTACCATCATTGTTTCATGTTAATAATGTACTTAAACTTAGTAGATAAGTATGTTCTTAGAATACTCAAGCCATTTAAGGCTAAAGAATGGCAGGCATGACCTTGTCTGGGAGCACCGTGCGAGGAACAAAATGTCAGTACATTTATATCGCAACACAAACATTTTGTCACCTACTAAACTATTGGCGCTGGTGCTTACGCAAGTGCTATTGTTTCGAAGGAGTGTAGAGTGAGCATGCGTTTTATTAAACAAAGATAAAAAATAATAGGTATTACCCGCAAAAAGTATTTCCAAAAAATATTTAAAATATTAGTTAAATTAAATTTTAAATATTAGTTAAATTAAATTTTAAATATTAGTTAAAATAAATTTTAAATATTAGTCAAAATAAATTTTAAATATCAGTTAAAATACTAGTTTTTCTCGAATATTAAAGTTTTCCGACCTAGAAAGAAATTTCATAAAATAACTGTGCTTTTAATGAAAACCAAGTACAGACATTTTTTAAGTACCTACTATGAGATCTGAAAGAGTTGGAGTTCCTTCCATCGCAGCATTAGATTTTTATTTCTACATTTACATTGTGGAAGTCACGAGTTCAGGACTGCAGGTGCAGGGCAAAATAAAAGCCTCGTTTTCCATTTAATTACATTGAAATTGAGAGAATTCTAGACGTTGGTATTTTAGTGTTTTTATATTTCGTTTTCCAATGACGTGCCCTCGCGCGCAATACTTTATGAATCTGCCCGGAACAATTTGTTTATTGATATAAAAATAATAATAATAATGCTGGACAATTCACACAGCATTATCTAGCCCCAAGGTAAGCATAGCTTGTGTTATGGGTACTAGATAACTGATATAGGTACGTAATATTATACATTACATAGATATATATTTTTTATTATACATAGACCAATGAAACAAATTTCTGCAGATCATACACAAATTTGTTCCGAGGCGGGGATCGAACCCGCAACCTCTTGCGTCGCAGGCAGACTCTCGCCCGCTGCGCCACTGAGGTCGTCAAATAATTGATTTGATTTGAATGCTTCATGTAAACATCGTTCGTAAAAAAAAGAACTATTCTATAATTATCATTTAATAGTCCATAAGTGAAACAAGTTTCCCATCTATCCCACCTAACCAGCACTGCTTGGTTGCAGCCATGCGCGCAATGCCGGTCAACGTCCGATCGTGCGGCGGCGTCTGCGCGCGAGTGCACGCGGCTCGCGGACGCGCTGCGCGACGCGCGCGACCAACTCGAGCTGATGGAGTTCAGGTTGTTGGAGCTGGAAGACGCCAGTCCAGATAAGGTACGTCATCATCATATCAGCCCATAGTTATCCCCCAAACGACGTCACAAATATCAATCCTGAGCTACCGCGGCACGTTAAATCGCGGTCGCCACTCGAGAACCTTGACTACCCAGAAGTTATCTGTTCTGCAAGCGAAAAAAATGCATCCTAATATCTACCGCTCGCAGACGCGCGAGTTCTGCTCGAGCTTATATAGTTCAGGGTGTTGGAGTTGGAGGACGCCATAGCCCTATTAAGGTATTTTGCCATCAACAACACAAATGCTTCTTCTTTACTTTTCGTTTATAAATCAGTATTATAGTACCTACCAATGTGTTCTTCTTTAATCAGGCACTGACGGTGATACGAAGCGTAATATTAGTTAGTACGGAACGGACTAGGGAAAAGGTGCCAGCAACGAGCAATGAGACGGATTTTAGGAGCGCGTTACGGATTATGCTCGCTGCGGTTACATTACGCCCCGTAGCACCGATTAGTTTTTGGGTGCCTGTCCTTTACTGAAGGCCGGCGGTCATCCTCTGGAGCCACCATCAAGTCTTCTGACGACCTCAGTGGCGCAGCGGGCGAGAGTCTGCCTGCGACGCAAGAGGTTGCGGGTTCGATCCCCGCCTCGAAACAAATTTGTGTACGATCTGCAGAAATTTGTTCCGTTGGTCTGGGTGTTTTTCTATGTATAATAAAAAATATCTATCTATGTAATGTATAATATTACGTATATCAGTTATCTAGTACCCATAACACAAGCTCTGCTTACCTTGGGGCTAGACAATGCTGTGTGAATTGTCCAGCATTATTTATTTATTATTTATTTATTTATTCTGCCTTCATTATGCCAGTCCATTGCCCTATGTTGCGCAGGCAAGAACTCGGCAGACATAACTCCGTCCACTGCAAAACACGTTGAGAAGCATGCGTGCTTCCAAATACAAAGGGGGTTAAGCCGTAACCACTACGCTTGTCTAGGATGAATGTACACTGGATTTGTATTACACATGTTAGTTAATTTTCATAATTATAGATATTATTAAAAAAAATGCAACTACTAAAAACTACGCTTGACAGGCGTATATACCTCTAATACACACAAGGAAGGCGCTGCCCTTTTTCTGGTAGGTCCCCTTAGTCGGCTCTTACGACTCGAGCTGAATTGGAGAGGTCGATTCTAACGATGCGAATGCCACGGTATTCACATCAGCACACAAACGTCCGCTGCTGAACATAGACCTTTGCCAACTTTAATATTTTTATTAATTTATTTGACACAAAGATTATGGCAGGCGGCTATTAACGCATTCATTGCCCAGCCTCGGCGGTGCGACCCGCAATGGCGCCGCCCGCGCCACCGCTACAAGAACCCGAAGATCGACTTCTGCGTCCTGGGCCATGAAAGTGTTAATAAGTTCCCACTGATTACATATTGTAAGAAAGACAAATAATAATATAAAGCTATGTCTCACATTTATTTCTTCTTGTTTTATTTATTTAGATATTTGTTGTCATAGCGACCTAGAAACACGTGAGTTCTGTGATAACTAAAGAAACAGAAGCCTTGAAATGATTCGCCCAGGTTGATTATACTTTCCAGTTTCGATTTCAACATTAGCAGGCTTTGTTTTCGACGTTTTCAGTGGCTTCCGTTCATCAAATAATTGGATTACGGTTTCAATTCAATCAAACTACTTTTCAACAGCGCATTTGTATTACTTACATGGCACAAGAGTGAATAGATGTGTGTTTGTTACGTCTTCATTCAAAAACTACACAATAGATCGGGCTGAAATTTTACAAAGTTGTAGTTCTCAACAGACCTGGCATAACATTATACTTTTTATTGGAAAAATATGGGTAAAATCGCAGGCTGAAGCTCATTTATTAAAGTCCTAGCTAGACATTTTCTCTTTTTATGTATGGAAATAGTTAATTATGATATTTTTAAAGACCTAGACATTTCATAGAAATTGTTTGATACGTTATTTTGAGTTATTCCCGATTCGTCCCACATCAGTCCCAATCCATTGGGACGAGTCGAGAAACTCAAATTTTATGCTGAAAGCGTTCCTGATTCGTCCCAATTCCTAGCTAGAAATTTCGTATTTTTTTTTTATTAAATACATATTATAATTAAAAACGTGGGGTAAACGTGTTCTTGTGTGGAGACCGCGACTCGGAAAACGTAGTGTAGGTCCGACCAGGTGGGATGACGATTTGCGAAAGACTGCTGGCAGATGCTGGATGCGGCAAGCTGAGGACAGGGCGCTATGGCGCTCATTAGGGGAGGCCTATGTCCAGCAGTGGACTGGTATAGGCTGATGATGATGATTATAATTATTTTCGCAGTCAAGGTGATGCACGTTAACAACATGTTGCATTGCTATGTCTCACTTAGTATAGTAATGCGTTTAAATAACAAAGCAAATATTGATGTCATCATTGAGTTAACGTACCTATAGCCGCTCTGCCTTAGAGATTGAGTTGACTCGAGGAGTAGAGCACGTGTTCTGCTCAGTGAATTGTTCTGTTTGATTATCCTACTGATAATATTCAGTAGAAGGTTGGTTCGTGTTAATAAACGGAAAGATTTCATTTGCGGTAGTGATTTTGTGATGAATAACAGAGCGTGTTCATTCTAACTTTATTTGTTACAACATTCACTTTGGTTTACTTGAATTTTTATATCGGAATACATTTTTCTAGTGAATAAACAAGTTTATTCACTTTTTTTGGTATTCAAGTGTGGTTAATTTGAGTGTAAAGAACACAGTGGTTATATTGTTAAAACTAGTACCTATGTTGTTTACTTGAATTTTTATATCGGAAAACATTTTTCTAATAAATAAACAAGTTTATTAAATTTTTTTTGGTATTCAAGTGTGGACTTACCGTGATTGAAAAGAGCACCGTGGTTATATTGTTAAAACTTGTATGTTAACTATTTTGATCGCTTAATTTGTGGGGCAAGTGATTATAAAATAGTGTTTTACGTTGATATTCAAAATGGTTATTGAAGGATTGTTAAGTGTGCAAGAGGTAAGATTTATATTATACTTAAATCCTCTTTTCGAAGATTGGTAAAGTTTTATGCTGTTTTTTATATTTAGCTACAAAATTGATATTCCATTCTTCAGAGGAAATACTTCAATGCGGAATAGGAAGGTAAACTTCGCATAGTCCACACTAGGATATGTAATAATATTTTGCTACTTCCTTATCTCTGAGAGTATCTACCTACCTACCTATATAGGTAAATACCTTCTTATGTTTAAGATCTTATCAGTTACAAGTAGGGCATGGCGGTAATGGGCTAAATGACGATACCGGTAATTTACCGGTATTCAAATTTTAAAAACCGGTATCCCGGTTTTTCGGTATTTTTTCGGTATTTCACTATAAATACTAAAAGAGCAGAAAAAAATATTTTCCACTCCATTATTAGACTGAATAAATGTACCAAGAAATGTTATTTGAAATCAGTCTAGCTTTTATTGATAATTTAAAATGGTCCTTTCTACATTATGGTCTTTCTGTTACTTAAACAATCAAATCGAGTTAAAATATCTATTAGGATGGCAATGCTTGCTACCTATATATATGCCTGTCAAATTTGGGAGCTTAGATATTCGCAAAAATATAGCCCTGACTTCTAACTAGAGTTGATTTTTTTTAGAGCCGTCTTATTTGGACCTGGAATTTCATTAAATATTTAGTTTTTAGGCTAATTAGAACGGTTTGGCATAGTGCTTGCCCCAATGCTGCTCCTCCAAAATATCTTTTGTCGTCATGACAATAGGACGGGCTTTTGTGTGAGTTGACACGGAATTGTTTGATACAAACGTGCTCCATCTGTTCAGATCGCGCCCGTCTCCCGGCCGTTTCTAAATGGGATTTTTCGAATATTAATTGCAAGCACTTCCTACATATAACACTGCCACTTTATTGGACCCCGTAACTTTCCGTATCTTCAGTTTTGTGTGCAAGGTGTTGCGCGTCTCATCAATGCCGGTGCAATACTGCTGTCAAATAGCTCATTACGGATTGTCGTGTGTTATAGGGTCGCCAGTCAGATATCTTGCCATGCCATGCCACATCATCGGGCCTTTGTCACCGCTAAAGTAAAATCTACTCTCGAACCCAATGGTATTTTGCATGACGATGGTAGGTAAGATGTCCGACGACGACAGTATGACAGTAGTCCCATGGGAGTCGAGTTGAGGAGCCCATTGTGTGGGACGCTACTTCAACATACTTGCGCCTTTTCATCTTCCCGGACATCCGTGAGGGTTAGTGCGGCGGCAGACTTGGCTTGACGATCTGCTAATATGCAGATCTCGACAGATCCTACGCTGGTCAGCCTACTTTCAATTGTAAATACCTACTAATTCCATCTTTTTGTTTGTGTTATTTGATTGTTGAAATTACAGGAACAGTACTACTCGTAATGCGCTCGCTGCAATTTCCACGCACACATTGACATTGATTAGAAGTAAAGATTTTACACAATGTAAGATGAAACACGGTCTTACACTATTCTACGCGCATTTCACTCACTTGATGAAAAGTGAAGATGTGTCACGAAGGTTTAGAAGATACCTATTTACTTTAAACTTTTTGTCTTTAAGACATCTAAGTTGTTATTGACGACCGATGTGGCGCGGTGGGCGAAGGTCTGCCTGCGACGCAGAAGGTTGCGGGTTCGATTCCCGCCTCGGGACAAATGTGTGTACGATCTGCAGACATTTGTTCAGGGTGTTCTGGTCGTTTTCTATATATAATAAAAAATATCTATCCATGTATTTGTATTATGTTATGTATATCAGTTATCTAGTACCCATAATACAAGCTCTGCTTAGCTTGGGGCTAGGTAATGCTGTGTGAATTGTCCAGCATTATTTATTTATTGACGGGAAAAACAGCAACAGTGAGCGTGTTCCAAATCCCAGCGGTACGAATGATGAAGGCGGTGGAAAACCGTTTAGTGCGAGTGGACGGTATATTCATCAAGTACTAGGGGTACTTGATGAATATACCGTGGTAATGTGATATGCGTCTTGTCCTGGAGTGGAAAGAGGATGCGCGTTGGTTTATCAATTTTTGAAACCATTATAATAAAAACGTAGACTGGCTATCAATTTTACAATCATAAAATGTATATGTTTTATATAGAAGTTGTTTGGTAGGTATTTGTGTAATTTAGAGCCGCCATAAGAGTTTTCTTCACGCATATTTATTAATCATAACTTATATTTTTCAAAATACCGAATTACCGGTATTTAAAATTTCAATACCGGTATTCGGAACTGCCTTAAAACGTCCGGTATTACCGGTTTTTCGGTAATACCGAATACCGGTGTCCATGCCCTAGTTACAAGCGCAGTTTGCTCATATGAGATACTACGCCGCGCCGTAGAATATTTACGTCATTCGTAACCGAAGATTTTGTATCCATTTTCGTCGACGTCTCCGCCAATTTTGGACCGATTGTAAAAATGTTTTCGCTATTGTTATTGATTATGATCCCGAAATTGTCCCGTAAATGTATTCTTTAGGAATAATTACGTTCACATTCTAATTAAAACAACACAGTACTTTTGAAAAATCACTACTAGGTACAACAATTTTGGTGTTAACTTCGCCAATTCTTAATAGATACGACATATATGTATGTACCTATATACTACATAGATACGTGCGTATACATACTACTACTAAATTAGAACCGAATTTTTACTAGATGTCGCCACTTGATAACACACAAATTTAACTAAACATATGATAAAAAATATGCGTGTAGGTAAAATCGAAATCTATTCGAAATCCATTTCTAGAATATGCTCGCATGTGTTTTCCAGGATAAAACTCGAGCTGTAACTACATCTAAGTATGTAAAAATTAAGTTACGCCATTTCGGGTATTGAGGCTATAAAAACAAATCTTATTTATTTTTATAGCCTCAATACCGATTTATATGGATCATATCAAAACATGAATGTGGGATGTACACTTCAAATGTTAGCTAGGTAAAGTAAATAAATAAATAATGCTGGACAATTCACACAGCATTATCTAGCCCCAAGCTAAGCTGAGCTTGTATTATGGGTAATAGATGACTGATATCCATAATTAATACAAAACATTACATAGATAGATATTTTTTATTATAGATGAATACAACCATAACACCCGAACAAATATCTGCAGATCGTACAAATATTTTGTCCCAAGGCGGGAATTGAACCTGCAACCTCCCGGGAGAAGGGCAGGGGGACCTTCTCCCGCCGCGCCACGGGGGTCATCGAATGGAAACGCTATTAAGGCTTTATAACGGTGCCTGTAGAAAATGATCTCTAGTTATGGATTTCCGGATGTCTTAAAACGGGTGTGACTGTTGTGTTGAGTACGTACAGAATGTTACTCATAAGCATTCGCAATAAATAAGCATTTGGTTACTTGTCACGTTAAACTACCAAGTATACAGGGTGTTTTTTGGGCGGTGATGGCCAAGTCCGAATCCACTAGAGTTAGAAAAAACTTGTAAAAGGAGTCATGTCTCAATTTATAAGAAATCTCAAACTCATTTTATTAGTTTTTTTTTAAACTTTTACAATTGCAGGTAAACGAACTAATTGATGTTCCAAAAAAATATGACACTATTATTTTTGCACCAACGGGTTGTTTTCGGTTGCTGATAAGTTCAAAGATTCGTTCAAAGATTTTTAATAATGTACTATTAAAAATGAAAGGAAATGGCTATTTTCTTTACAATTTTAGTACGAATACTACCCTCCTAATCATCAATATGAATATTACGGTAAAACATCTATTCCTAAGGAAATGAATATAAAAAAAGGAAATATCCGAAACAAGAATTGAGAAAATAAGTTAGTAGGTAAGTAGTAAGTAAGTATAAGTAAGTAGTAAGCACCTATGCAGTTTTATTTTCTAATACATTGAACTCATGACTCCTTAAACGACTTTTTTCTAACTCTAGTGTTTTCGGACTTGGCCATCCCCCGCCCGTATCGAAAAACCAGGCTGTATATTGTGACGTAAATACAGAAATACCGATTTTATTTATTACTCCTAGTAACATGTCATAAAAGAAATAATAATTAATAATAGGTACATTAATTATTCAATAATAATTTATATAAAAATACAAGATTATATAAGCGGTAATTCAAGGTATTCTTGCACATCATAGAATACCGTTTCCTTTAGGTATTTTCTTAATCTAATTTTAAATACAGGCGTCGAAGGTGCGTCGCGTATCTTCACTGGCAATCGGTTGTAAACAGAGGGTCCCATGACATAGACCGATCGAAGAGATTTCTGAAGTCTGTGTTCAGATGTTACCAGGCGGTGCGAGTAACTGTTGCTCCGCATCGCGCGGGACGTGTTCACCCCGCGCACCTGGAACAAGCCCAAATGCAGATGGATGAGTCATAATATTGAATTTCTTGAACAGTTCCCTGCACGATGTATCACTCGTAAATATTGATGATATTAGATGACGATATTATGTTTTGTTGGACCGGCTGAAAAAAGCCTTATATTATATGCAAAATGAAAGCATTATTCTAATCTATTGACGATTGGTGTAGATATCGAGTAACAAACACCTACTTAAAAGGATTGAAAACCTACCTCCTTCTTCTGAATCGGTGTAAAAGGAGCGGTTCTGATAACCCTCTGAACAACCAGTCAAAGATACTCAATAAAAAAATAATGCTGGACAATTCACACAGCATTGTCTAGCCCCAAGTTATGCAGAGCTTGTGTTATGGGTGGGGTACTAGAAAACTGATATAGGTACATAATACAATACATTATATAGATAGATATTTTTATTATGCATAGAAAACGACCAGAGCACCCGGAACAAATACCTGCAGATCGTATAAATATTTAACCCAGAGAATCGAACGCGTAACCTATTGCGTCGCAGGCGGACCTTAGCCCACCGCGCCGCAGAGGTCGTCACAATAACGTAAGTAATATGAAAAAAAAAACTTACCAGTAAGTAGTGACGCAAATGCTGACACATTTTGTCATACATACTAACGTTTGTGAATCTTATAAATTCCCCATTTGTGTTTTACCTACTGTATTAAGCAAAGCAGATAAAAACCTTGAATCTGTTGTTTTCCTACCAAGGTTAGCATTAGTATTATACAGACTTAGGTATTTTATAAACCTATTTACTTAGCTATTGGAATTATTCAAGCAATAGGAAAATAGAATAACTTTGCATATCAATACAGCGAGGTAAAGTCCACAAAATATTTATTTATATTCGATAATCAATGTCTCAGTAAAGCACTTTTGACTACTTAGTTAATAATAGCTAGCTTTTTCATTGGGATTGCCGTTGCGGCGTTAGAATCGACCCCAAGTCAGCTCGTGGATGTCATTAGAGGAATTTCAGCTGCATCCCTCTGTGTATTTTAACACCATAAAAACTATCGTAGTTTGACGAATTCCTTACGGATGTAAGCGGGTTAACTACCAACCTTATTTGTGTTGGAAGAACACCAACGTTTCGAACGTAACGAGGGACTTCTTTAGGGTGAGTGCGGTTCTAGACGCGCGCGTTCCGCATCCCTCCGAGCACTGGCGCACTAACCCTGAAGAAGTCCCTCGTTAAGGGATGAAACGTTGGTGTTCTCCGTCGTTCAGCCTAGTCAGTTCTTAATTAGATAGACAGATTATAAAGACCTCTACACCTATAAAATGCAATGTATAATTGTGTATTGAGCAGGTACCTAAGCATAAATAAGCTATCGGTATACGGTACCGTTTGTACGAACAATCCAAACCTTGAACTAGTATTTTAAGGTCTGAATTAACGGAAAGTGTTAAAACGGTTACATTTTTGCATGTGATTAGTTACATCCTCTTAGGGCAAGACTCCACCAAAGCTGCTCAAGAGATCTTTTTTAAGCAACCACGAACGTCGTTTTTCACACATTTAATTTTCGTCTCCGCTCAGCTTCAGTGTATAGACGTATACGAAGAAAACAAAGAATTCATCACGGATTTAAGCGGGTTAACCAACCTTATTTGTGTTGGAATAAGGTTTGTAGTTAACCCGCTTACATCCGTAATGAATTCGTCAAACTATGATATTTTTCAGTTATTCCTGACTCGTCCCACTTTGGTCCCAATTCATTGGGACGAGTTGAGAATTAAAGTAAAAAACAAAGAAAGATCGAAGCGGAAATATGAGCTGCGCTTTGCAAGCTGGCGAAGACTTCACGCAGCGGAGCTGAGAGAGCTTGTATTATGGATATTAGATGAGAACTGATAAGCTTGATTACATTTTAATTAAGTTCGAGTACATAGATAGATATCTTTTAGTAACATAGAACACACCCCACACCCGGAACAAATATCTGCAGATCCGAGGCGGGAATCGAACCTGCCAACCTCCAGCGTCGTAGGCGGACCTTCGCCCTCTACGCCAGCTAGATCATGAAAATGTTAATTATCTAGCATTACGATGTACATTTTTTAAAGTTGTTATAACGATTTTCACAGTTATAACAAGAAACATCTTAGATAAAGAAATTATTTGTTAAAAAAAACTTGGTGTAAGGATGGTAATAAAATTAAGTAGGTACCTAACTAGATTTCAGTATCTATTCGCCAGGAATTTTAAATTTGATTCTGTTGATTCTTCTATTTATGATTTTTACCCAAAATGATTTCTAATTTCTATCATCTAAATTATTCTGACTTTAATCTGCGAGAAATAGAAATTCAATTCAAGTATCCAATGACATGACCTATAACATTCCTCTAGGCCTCAGGTGTCTTGCAACATGACTAATGCGAAATATTAAAATAAAGTTGTACTAAACTGCCTATCATTAACAAATCGCGGCTAACGGCTCTATGTAGGCGACAGATTTGGACAGTCATCCCACACAATGACCCAACACGTTCTTTAACCATAGTCCAAACTCATTAGTCTGTCTCAGATCACGACTGTGCCGAAACCAGGGAAATTATATTTTGTTTAATTTAATCACCACAAATTGTGAGTCGTGAGTGATCAACCCCGCAGATATTGGCGCGACGAGCTAGATTATAATACGCCTTACTGGCTCACTTCAGCCCTTCAGCAGGAAGGTGTTTGTTCTGCAGTAGAACTCTCCGATTCAAATACGTCTCCACCTATTTTATGTCCCTACTACATTGAACAAAGGAAATTAAAATAAAAGAATCCGGCATTTTGTGAAACCTAAGTATTATAAGCTTTTTTTTGTAATAGTTTTATTTGGTAACGTTTAGGCAGAGATGCGATTATCAAGGCATTAAAATAAAAGCTTATAATAAGTATCACAAACAGCCCCATGTAATATTTGAAACAACCTTTGTGCAACGAAGTAATAAGATAAAATAGGTACCGAGCGGTGCTAGTTTGGATGATTTCGCCCATGAGATGGGCTAAGATAAAATAAAACTAAAAAAAAAAAAAATTAAGTGATGCAGCACTAAACGGATGTAGCTGAAGCTAGCGAAACTAAACCCAGCAAAAAACTCGTCAAGCTGAATTTGAAATCAACGCAGTTTAAAATAAAGTTGTTTTTCCTTTGTTGCAGGGTGCTAGGGACAACCTAACCGACTCCGATTCGGGCTGCGTGTCCCCTGGCTCCCGTATAAAGGACTCCGCATCCCCTGAGCTCAAGCGAATGGACTCCGGATACAAGTCACCCCACGCTCCGAGCAGCCCTTGCAATCCACGGCGACATTTAACCCAACACGATGATTTTAAAGAGGATTTCGCAAAGGCGCAGTTCTTGGCTGATATCCTGGACCGCAATAGTGAGACGACCAGCGATTCGTTGAAGAGTAACCCAGTGAAGGAGCATTTGGAGCAGATGATCTTGAACGCAGCATCGGCGGAAGACAGAAGCTGCTTAGAACAGGTTCAGATGCTGTTGTACAACTTCCAAGCTTTGAGCAGCTCTGTAAGCGAGGATGAATGTTTTCAGGTAGGTCAATCGTTTTTTTTTCTTCGAAAATCATCGTAAATCGTTATAATTTCCTTGGTACGTACCTCTGTGCTTTTGTTTGTCAAACTTCTGAAAGCTGTCTTCACAGATTTATAAGTATAGTACGCTGTCTTCTGATGCCAAGAAGTTGTCAAAACATAGCAAATTCTTGTATTGTTATTTTTTATCACAAAATCATCAAAATGTTTTATTTACATAATTCCAGGCAAAACCACGACGAATATGCGACCTAAAACCTAAAGAAAATGACATTCCCTCCCACAAAACCCAAAAAGCAATAGCAACAGTCACACCGTACAACCAGAAAGGGCTAAAATGCGAATCACTCGAATCACTTTGCGATGAGAGGAAGCCAAATATATTGCAAGAGAGCGGGATATTCGAAGGCGTCGAAACTGAGTCAGCTAGCACTCAAACCGAACAGAACGACAGCTTCGAAGTTAGCAGTGAGCTAAACACCGAAATACAACGACTGAATAGTATAAGAGAAAAACTAGAGAGGCAAGGTAGTAGGAACTTTAGTACTAAGGATGATGTTGAGGGCCTGGAATGCAGGTGCGTGAAGTTGGGGCAGAAACACAAGCAGTATTACGAGAGAAGGCTTAAGTTCTTGGAAGGAAAGATCAGTATATACGAAGCGGCACAGGATATAAAGGAATCAAAACTCGCGCAAAGACTGCAGAAGGAATATCTTCTAGAAAATAGGATACAGGTAAGACCCAAGAACATGTTATTCTATATCATCATACAAATTGAAAATGTTTGATATTGAAACGTTGAAGAAGATAACGATAGAAGTAACGAAATAATGTTGTTACAGGAACTCGAATCGCAACTTTCAGAACTTCAAGATAAATATGAGAGGCTAGAAGAGGAATGTTGTGAATTAGAAGAAATCGAAAACGATACCCGTCTTCATTGGCAACAGTAAGTTTTATAACATTGTTTCCCTTTTCTTAATCTTCATACGGCTTTTTGTTATAATTTTTTTTTAAACTTGTTTTAAGAAATGAAATTAGTTCCCAATAATGTTCGACTTTGGCGGGATTGTTTTTTTCTTTAAGTTACCCAGAGTGCAGATAAGCACTATAACAAAAAATCCTTAAAATCTTGCTTTAAATGAATAATGTCTTTAAACTAACTATATATTTTTTAATTTCTTTCATAATCACCACAATATTTCGGTGTGTGTGTATGAAACCTACCCGCTATTTCCTTATTTTCCAAATTTTCAATCGTAGCATCACTGCCCTATACTATCTCATTTACAATTTTCAACTCTACATAAACCTACTTCCAATCTTACACTCCCATTTCGTATTTTCAAAAGTACCTTTATTCTATTTCAGACTTGAGTTGGACTACGAGCTGTGTTCCGCACAACTAAGGGACATGAAGGAGCAGCGGGAGTGTTCGCGGGAGAAGGCCGAGCGGCTCATGGCCGACCTCGAGTCTAAGGAGTGCCAGTTGAGGTGTAGAGAGGTCAGATTTCAAATTGTTATCAGCTTAATCAGCTTTTCTTTATTTCACAACAGAGACATAAAAACAACATAAACGTTTTTAACGTTTACGTTTTCGTCGTCAAATTATACTATACATACATATACAAATTTCTTATAAACCAGAACCCACAGAGCCTAGAATTATGTTACCCTTTCGTCACGTTGAATGGACATGCTAATTAGCTTTTTACTTATTTTGTAGGTACCTATTACAAACAAATTAGATAACCTACCCATCCATAAAAAATTCTCTGGAGAGGGGATGAAACCCGATAGACAACGCTTCAACTAAAAGGAGATCTCTTAAAAGGCGTACAAATTGCATAGCTTAATTTATTTAATAATATGTATTTAATTTTCTACATCTCAAACTTTCGGTTTCCCTTAGATAATAAACAAACATAACATATATTTAGCAATGTCAGTAACATAATAAATGTCATGTTATGAAGCTAAGTTACAAAATTTAATCTACCTTAGCACTTGTTTTAACTGGCATCCATGCAATCCCTGACTTAATTTGTTACAAAAATTTGCTCAGACGCAAAGCTTTTTGCTTTATAGTGCGTTAATCGCACTGGGCATTTTTTAGCTCAGACGGCGGCAACTACTCTCTTTAACCAAAAAACGAGTGCTTGGCGGCACAAAAATACATTGCAGTACTATAGTAATAAAAATATAATATAATAAACTATAATAATAAATAAAACCTTTTTACTTTACTTTACTTTACTTTATAATCTAATGATGTCCCATTACAGCACGAGCTAATGACTCGATTGGACAAACTGGAGAAGGCGGTACCGGCTTTGATCGCGTGGAATTTGTTGCAAGTCATCGGTTGCAACATCAGTATAAATGGAGAGGTAATGCATTACAACAAGATTACCATGACCATAGACAGCAAATATGTCTAAGGCAGGATATACAAAACACGAATACATCTGATCTGGTGATCTAAATCATTTTCAGCGGGTGCTCATGAGTCGAATGGGACCTTTCGGCCTTAGCACAAAGAAGGCGATCGCACAAATCAAGCAAGACAAGGAAAATCACAAGAGAACCTGCGTAGCGCAGCGCCTGTGCGGACCGGTTGAGATGGACGATGCACCGTCAACTAAAAAACTACAACAACAAATTACTCAGTAAGTAATAAAACTTTTATAGATTCGTAGATTGTGTGTCATTACTCATTACGTATGTTTTTCCCTATATATTGGAAAAATTAAAAATTTTAACATTCGAAAAAATTGACTTAAATTGCTAATACATAAGAAGTGATTTAGTGATTAAATGTGCATACAGGTACTTTGAAAAACTTGACTTAACCCTCGCTTTTAAATTTATTTTCGTCTATGGCAAAGGTCGAATAATTTAACTAAAAACCATTCCTGAGACCAGACGAGTTTTAATACCACATCAATCAAAATGGAGTTATAGAATGACCGCTTACCACACACAATTCTTTGACAAATAAAACCAAGGCCTCCCACGTTCACGGGGTCATCTAGTTTCGTATAAAATACAAAATACCTACATAATTAAGTTTCTACTTATCTGAAGTCCTTGATTGAGATATATCTGAAAGGCTGCATAAATGCCTACTTACAAAACTCTAAATGTACCTAATATTTTTGTTAAAATTATGAAACGAACACAAATTTCAAGGTAACATTCTATTAAAAATTTGGTATTTCAATTTCAGACTCATCGCAGAAAAGAGGGTTATAGAAAATCAATCATCCAAAGCTACAGCAAAGTTGGAACTAAAAGTAAAACATCTAACGGAAGAACTAGACACTGCTCAAAGACAACTGCAAGCCGCCGTCTGCGTGTGTAATACCAAGAAAATTAACATCGAAACTAAGATCAATGAGTTAGAAGAACAGATCTTACACCAAAAGAAACAGTTACAGGTATGTGACATGTAATCTATAATGAAAATGCAAGTAATACCAAATAATGCATAATGACCTTCAATATAATTTATTGAAAGGCAGCAGCTTCCATCTGTGTATTATTTAAACCTCCACTGTCAATATGCTGATGAGGACGTGTTTCTTTAGGAACCAGCAGATCCAGCAACGAACACCAAGCTGCATAGTCTTATGAAACACGAAGAGGAGCTGAGGCGGCGAGTCAAGGAGCTCGAGAAAAGAGAGACAGCTTACTTAGAGATGCTTACTCAAGCTGACGACATGTGGGCCGAGATGGAAGGGGGGTATAAGAAGAAGATTGACGAGTGTAAGCAATGCGAGATCAAACTTAAAGAAAAGGTAAGAGCGAGCGTATTTTCTGTATGTAAATAATTCTAAAACTAGGTGAGTGGTTGACTTTACATAACGACTTTACATTATAGTGACGAGGCAGTAAAATGATCAAGCCTTAAAATCGTCTCTTTGCATTAGTTAGAAAATCGTAAGTTAATATTCATCATGATGAATATGTATCGAAATGAGTGAATAATCATTTGAACAACACCCAAGTTATATAAAAGAGTATTACTTTCCTACCTACCTAAATCAGAATATTATTTTATGACAACAGCTAAAGAAAACAGAATCAGAAAGGGACTACCACAGGAACTACGTTGAGCCTCTGCGGAAGAAGCTGCAGAAGACGGAAGAGTCCGAGACGGTAATGAGGATAGCGATGGAGAAAGCAGACCGAGACGCGAAGCAATTGAAATTGAAAATGGCCCAAACGTCTACGGCTCTTTCTTTTGCCGAAGCAGAAGTAAAGAAGTATGAAGCTGAGTTAAGGGCCCTTGATTTGAAGTTTAAGGTTAGTTACATTAAACCTATCAAGCCTATTATAAAACAAAAAATATTGTTAATTTAATAATTTCTCGAGACTCTTTTATACAATGCAAAGAAATGATCATTACATTAACATTTTCATATTTAATGGTCTTGATAAGACGCTATTTTCATGAGATGGCGTTCAACTGGCTGTGGGGTCTTTGAAAGTCCAAATGCAAATGAGACGTGATTTGCACTTAGATAAATTGCACAACTGCATTTTCAGATTTATTTACTTTAACGTTAGGAAGTTACTGAACGAATCAAATTCCTATCATGTAATATAAAAAAGGTATGACTGTTTTCCCAAACCCCGGGCGTTCAAAGACCCAACAGTCGCGTCGGTTGCGGTTGGGGTCTTTGGACACCCGGTAAACTTCAGGAAATAATATCATTTCAGAAAGAGACCGATCAGCTTCGTCGGTTAAACAAGCAGCTTAGTGAAGATGTGATATCACAGACGGCATGTCACAAGAAAGCTGAAACGGGCTTTATGGGAGATCTGGAGAGTATCAGGAAAGAGCTGAACCGATGTTGCAAAGACAACCAGGAACTAGAGTGCACTAACAGCGAATTAAGAGAGGAGGTAAGATTTGACTAAGTAAAATTTTAGATTACTTGCCGATAATCTTTTGTATTAGTTAGAAAAAAAATGGTTTGCAAACAGAATAATAAAATGATAAATTTGTATAAGATTAATTTATTACCTGTAGCAAGGGCTTTATTTTGTGTGACTGGGGTCGGGTGTGATTACACCCATGGTGATAACTAAAATTATCTCTGTGATGGGATAGAATTTACGGGTGTTAAAATGCATGTGTCCGGTGTTTTGTAAAACGACAGCTTGAATTTTTCCTCGTCTAATCATAATGATACCGCATTTGTTCTAATTGCTAAGTTGCATGTGCTTTACCGCATTTATTAACGCTATCTGTGTTTGCTTGGCATACTTTTTCCGTCACGGTCGTTTGTTCACGGAATGGTGCATGGCGTGTAAATATGCATGAAGATCCAAAGGACTAAGAAGACATGTGTTCTAGGTCGAATCTCTGGAAAAGCAGCTAGCTTTGACGCAGAAAAATTTAGCCCAGTGCAAGAGAAAATGCGACGAAAAGATCAAAACAATGAGCCACGAACTGTCGATCAAGACGGAAGAGTTGGAAGAGCTGAGAAGCGAGACCATGCGACAATCTTTCCACGCGTCTAGAGTAGAACTGAAGCCTGACAGAACAGAGTATGTGGATGAAGGATATTCGATTTACACGGCTGTACCAAAGAAGACTGACTATGGAAGAATGCATCACAGCATGAGCTACATAACCACTGACACGCGATGCTCCTGCCCGTCGATGAGAAGCCAACTCGTCGGCCAACTGATCGAAGACTTGTTCGACAGAATTCACAAGACGGCAGACGACGACCTAATGAGACTGTGTAAAGAACTATCCACCGTAAACTCCAGAGACATTACCTTCGAAACCAAAGCTAAAATTACTAATTACCTCCTAATGGCAATTTCAAAGGAGCTGGTTAGGTCGATAGGCGACGCCGATGCTAAGACTGACACAGAGGTATGTATGGTTTATGGCTTTTTGTTGAATTTACCTAAGATTGTGACTAAAGCGATTTATACATAAAGTTACTAATGTTGATAACTTCCTTCTTATGGTTGTGGTAGAATCCTTTAACCGGAAGCTCAAGGTTAATAAATAATGTTCCTTTACAACGCAAGCGTATTTGAGATTACTTTTTTGGTTTTTAACTTTATGAGTGATTTTGCACAACGGAATTCGGAATTTATGATGAAAGAGAAGTAGACTTAAAGCAAAACAACGGGTAATTTTCTCGTCAACGTACAGTTCGATGTAATTTCTAAATCATTGCTCGATTATTTCATTTTCTTCATCAACCTTGAGTTGAACAAACATTTGTAAACTTCAGGAATGGCAGCGCGCTGTATCATCGATGACATATACGCCTTTCCAAGATGTTTCAAGCGCGGAAGACGCTCTCTCGCTGCGGTTGGCAGGTAACGTGGGCGTGGTCCGCGGCGCGGCGCGATTGGCCAGCGTCAGCTGCGCTTGCGCCGCCACCAGGCTCTGCGCTGCGAGGCCGGATCTCGCTGATGCTGTCAAAAACTGTCAAGAGGTGAGTTATCATTTCCAACTATTAGCTCTTATGGGTCAGATAGATGTGAATTGAGCGAATTCGGGTTACATTAAAACAATTTTTCACCCTCATCTTTATCGAAAAAACTTTGAAAAAAATACACAATAATGTATGGGACACAAGGGCGACCCGCAGGCGTTGCTGCGACGAGGCGCTACAGATGGACAGTGCGTCTTAGGCCATGAAAATGTTTGTTAAAGCTCATCACTGTTTTGAACTAGTTTTTGTCCCATAAGCTGGCAGTTTTACGTTACGGCGACTCAGACACAGCAACACACAACAAAATTATAACGATCCTTAAAGGGATTCCTAAAAATCTTCTATTAAGTAATTCTTGTTTTTCTAATCGGCATATTATTCATCTTTTTTTCAGTCAGTTAAATTTAGTATTATTTTATTGTTTCAGGAAGTATTGGATCACGGAGATGTTAAAATTATGGAAGAGCAGTTGGCGAATGCCATAGAAAGTATTGTTGTGAGTATTTTGGTACCTCACAAAAAATCAGTCTAATTAAAAAAAAAATAAAAAAATTATTCAGGCGTTACTTTGCGGAAATCCATTGCAAAATATAAAAATGAAAATATTTAGTAACAATTCCGCGCAAAACCTTCTCCGATAAGCTCTAACAAAATGTAATCAGCGTTGTAGAAGAAAAAAACACACCAACTACAAAATGAAAAGAAATCTATCAAAGCCAGACGTCAACTATTTTCTTAGCTGAGCTTATCGGAGAAGGTTTTGCGCGGAATTGTTACTAAATATTTTCATCTTTATATTTTTTAATGTCTAATTTGTGGTCTATAATTAAAATATCATCAAATCATGTTCCACATAGGTGCATCATCATGCATCATCCATATAGGTAAAGATATCTTTACCTTTTAAGTATTTTGGGAGACCTTAGGTCACATGTTGAGATTGATCGTTTTGTGCTGGTGTGAGGTTTAAGTTTACTTGAGATTTTAAATAAATACATTAATATAAGTTTATGCAATTTCTAGCGCCAAGTTAAGCAGTTTGTGTTATGGGTACTAAGATAACTGATATGTACCGTACAATACAGAGATAGATAGAACATTGAAAACGATCAGAACTCCCCGGAGCAATCTGCAGATCGTACAAACATTTGTTCCAAGGCAGGAATCGAACCTGCAACTTGACTATGTTAATAGGCACACGAGCTAAAATACGAAAAAGTAGTTTGTTTTTCTCTTTAAAGTGAACTATATTTTATGTTCTTTGAGAAATAAAGAATCTTTAAACCGAACTTCCTGCGTAGCAGGCGGACCTTCGCCCACCGCGCCACAGATTTCGTCTAAAATGTAAAATAGCATTTGCGGCAAATTACTTTACCCCTACTTATATTCCTAGTAGAACGCAGAACACAAACCCGAAACGACGCGAATCGATCAACCTTGACTAAGATAACATCTTCACTCAGAACTTTCACTTAAATAATATTACCGAGTAAGATAGGATGTCAAGGGAACAGCACTCTTATGTCCACAGCTGAATTTGCCCACCTTAACAAGGGGAGGCCTATGCCCAGCTGTGGACTAATATAGAGTGAAGTTGATGATGATGAACTAGGGGGGGTTTCAGCACTTTTACTGTGAACGGTCTGTAGTTTCTTTCATCTAAGGTAAAATACCAAAATGAGTCATTTTGAGACTGTGTTACATTATCATAGAGATGAATTTAACAGAATAAGGTCTCAGGATATATGGCTTGCTTTAAATTAATTTGTCATGTTTCAGAACTGCCCATCCTGTGCATTGGGCACTAATGCGATAATTTGGAGCACGGATGTTTAGAGCTGCTTTTTCTACGCGCTAGATTTATGTGAGTAGGTATAGCGAAAGCTTACGATGTAAGATTTTTTGTTTTTGGTAAATCACGTATTTTTTGTTCCAAACCATCAAAAACTATACAATCCAAACCATCAAAGCAAAGTTATAATTGACTAGCATCTACCCGCGGATTCGCACGCACTTTTCAAGTTTATTTTCCTCCCTGCCAATCTTCCTAGAGCCATAAAGGCGAGAAAAGGGAAACAAACAGAATTATAATAGCTTTTCTTATTATTAGTATATAGATAAACATACTCTTTTTGGGCTTCTCTGTTTTTAAATTGTTGTTTATCTGATATTAAATTTACACCCAAGACGCTGGCTGCAACAGCATTGCCATACAGCAGCGGGGCAAGCAACCAGCGTCTTCGAGACGCTTCCGGTATCGGATATGCATCAGTTGAGCTACCTGTAAATTGTCTGCAACTGTCTGCAGCTACCTGAATTGTTTCAATTGTAAAATCTAGTTTAAGTTTAATTCTATTATTTGATTAATTTAATTGTTTTTTTTTACAGATGATATACCTCCACCGACCTCATTCGGGTGCCTTCTAGTTAAGATCATAATCATAACTGAATGTAAATAAATGTACTATAGTAAAATTAATAATACTCTTATTAATACATAATAATGAAATGATTAATGTAAGCGAAAATATCGATCAAGTGTACCTTCTATAACGAATAAGATTTTTACGACTTTAATGTTTGTTTGTTTTTTTTTTGTCATTTCGTGCCAATTTTTACTGTTGTTTTTATTTTTAGCACAAAAATAAATCTGCCATCATCATTTTTATTTATTGCAAAAATAATGTTAGTTTTACTATTATTTTTTTGGACTGAAACGTAACGATAAATGGAATAGAAATAATTGCAACTTTTTAAGGTTTTTGTAAATAACAATTTTTACAACATCAAATTAACAAAATCAAGTCGAATTCAGTAGAGAACTTTGTCAATTTCTATTATTTTAGGAAAATCTGAATTTCAAATAAATAAAATTATGTAAACTAGATGTTGTTTTTTCTCTGGGTATCGATAAAATCCAAGATATCGTTGAGATCAACTCAACTTTCTCTCGGCTTTTTCCAATATTTTTTGTTTCCCTTTTTAGTTACTTACACAATTATATTACACACAATTTTAACCTTACCTTTCACCCTCAAATAAACGCAGAGTATTCTGTCTCTAAAACATAAGTAGATACAAGCTCTGATCAGTTGCTATTATTCATACTTACCAATATCGTTATTTATTGGCTTGTATTTCATCATCATCATCATCAGCCTATACCAGTCCTCTGCTGGACATATGCCTCCCCTAATGAGCGCCATAGCGCCCTGTCTTCAGCTTGCCGCATCCAGCATCTGCCAGCAGTCTTTCGCAAATCGTCAATCGTGCAATCGTGGCTTGTATTTACCTGAGTACAATTTGCGGGGCAATGCCGCCAGTTTCTTGGGCACGCTTCCGACTGGATCAGTTGAGCTATCTGTAGATTGTTTGCAGCAGTTTGCAGTTAGCTCAATTGTTTTTATTTTAAATACTAGTTTTAATTTAATTCTATTAGATATTTGATTGTAATTTTCTTTCTTTATAAAGACCTAAGTACTTATCTAATCCTCCTGTGCCAATTTTTTTGCTATGACCTACCTTGATCGATTGCTCAAAGATATTGTTTAGCCAAAGCAGACCTCAAAAGCACAAAGTACAGCAAACTTTCTTTCGATCTTTAAAATTTAACGTCTAAAACTTCGTGATAGAAGTTGTCAAAAAAAATTGAAAAATATGCAAAACAGTCAAATTTGTTGTGATAATGTTGTGAAATGAAAAAAAACCTAGAGAATGAACGTGTGTTCCATCCTCGATTATTGAAATCAAAGAGAATACAATAACTTCGTAAGATAAATCAATAACTGATTGAAATAAGCAATAGGAAGGAAGTAGGTTCTATTTTTGTAAGTATTTTCAGATCAGTTGATAGCATGGCATGTGTGGGTTACATTTTCAACTCAGTAAAAATTATAGTTCTTAACTTCTTATAACCACGTTATATTAATGCATCCTATGATGGAAAATACCAGTTCCTAGTAAAGAAGTGTAGTACTTCTCATAAAATCAATTGAAAATTGGCAAGATTAATTTCTTTGAGTTATTGGAATTAAAGGCATGTTTTTAGAGCGCTTGGTTGATCACTCTTTTTTAATTTCAGGAACTGTTAACGGAAAGTTTTACGAGTAGAGTGCTGAGTATAATAAGTAGTAGGACTTCCTGTAAATCATGTAGAAAACCAATCAAGAAACACAACTGCTTAGAGCAATCCAACAAGAAACAAAGAGATAAGATACATTCTAACAAACATACCTAGTAACTCAGTAGGTATGCAAAAGGGCCAAAAATTTAACTTAGAAGTATCGTCCAAGGCTGAGGTGGATTCGCAATGCTCCTGCCCTGAATGCGACTCGGCCACTTGCTTTGTGAAGCGGCGGCGAGGCAAAGAGCACTGTACGTGTGCCAGCCGTGCCCCCTCAGGGCTACACACCCACTCTAGTCAGAGCAGCAAACTTGTCTCAGAAGCCAAATATTCAATAACCAAGCCACTAATACTACCCCAAATACAGATAGATCCTGATTTAAAAAAGAAGCGAGTAAAATCTTCTGTCAACGTAATAACCCGACAAATTATAAACGACTTTGTAAAAGAAACTGATAAAACAGTTATCACTGACAGTACCACCACTATCTTTAAAATCTCAAACACTAGCTTTAGTCAAGGACCGGGCATTAGCACAAAAACATCAACCTTTATTAAAGATTCTCGTGAAGACAGTAAGAAGGACAAAGCATCTAACGTTTATTGTTATCGCAAAAAGGCGCATCGTGAAGGAAGCGAAAACGCTAACCTGCCAAAAGACACTGCATGTCAGAATATGAGTACTGCAGTTGAGCATAGTATGCCGCATCAAGAACTACTAGCTCCTATTCCTAAGACCAAAATCTCAAAAGCTATAGTAAATTTATCTGCAGCAGACATTTATAACAAAATCAAAGAAGCATACAAAGCTTGTAGCTGTGAAGTCTGCCAGTGCGTTGTTGGAAAATCTTTGCAAAATGAATCTTGTGGATGCAAACCATGCGAGTGCCATGGCTGTGCTGATTTAAGCGAATGCAGGCTTAATTATATCGGCACTGAAGTTACTAAAACGCACGACGAGCAATGTTTTTGTCTTTTATGCGACAAAAAATCATGTAAAGCATTAAATGATTCTGAAAGAAAAATACAGAATTATCGTGAGCACGAAAATGTTGAATTACAGAAATGCGGCAAAGATTGCGATTGTAAGCGTTGCGAGTGTAATACATGTAAAGCAAGATCAATCCATAGAACAATAATAGTCGCACCTGTTGGAGGAGAATTACAGCTACATAACGGTTGCCGATGCGCACCTTGCGAATGTTTCGAATGTAGGCATCACTACGGCGTGACTACAAATGGGCAGCACGAGATATCCACCGGTGTGAACAGACACCCTAATTGTCACTGCGAGGTGTGTGACAATGACGCCTGCATCCCAGACAACAATCAATCCTGTAGATGTGTTAGACAAAGTAAAGTAATGAGCAAACCGAACGAGCAGGATTCACACGATTACGATATTCGAACAGCACATGTCTCTTACCATAATAAAGGAATCTGCAAAGCCAACTTTGAAACACTAGCTATGTTTGCTGCTCTACCTAGTTCTTACACTAAACGTATAGACCAAAGTAAACAATGCAATTGCAATCATTGTGAATGTTTGAATTGTGAATATTTTGATCGCACGAATTCACAGACTGTATTTCAGTCACCTCTAGAGTCACATCAATTAGATCGAGAAGTGCATGGTAGAAATCAATATTGTCAACCAGAGGTTTTAGAACAATTCAAACTTGAAAATAGACGTGCTTTAGACATGTCCGACTATACAGATTGCGATAATTTCGTTAATTCGAGCATCGGGGAAGAAAAAGCAACCAAAAATATAAAAAATAATATTTATGATTGTAATATTTGCGGATTAGCTGCATGTGAGAACACTGAGACCGATCACTTTAAAAATCGTGGAGAAGTTGCATCAGTTGATATCATTAGACTAGTAAAGAGTAGAAGACAAACTCGACTAAAGAATCATGATTCTCTAATTCAATCATGTATTGACACATTGGAATCAAACAAAAAATTATTTCAACAGCATAAATTATCAAATCATGCTTCGAGATCATCGACATCAATTGATAATTTCCGTGAATCGCTTCATCCAACTTGTCATCAAGTATGTTACGGAAGCCACCGGATATTTTGTCCAAACTTTGAAACAGATTCAGTTGCTCATGAATATATTTCTGAGTGCGCTAATGAAATAAATCTCAGAAGGAACAATATGCAAACAACAAATTCAAGTCACTCCCTATTATTTTCAAAATCATTCGTTAAAGACAGTGAGAGTGTCACACCAGTAACGAGCAAACTCAAATCACAAGAAAGTTCCTGCAACAGCTCTGGCTATGATTATCCTGACTATTTGGCGCATTTCCCAAAATTTACAATTAAAACATGCTTAGATGACGTAATACAATGTAGTCTTGGCAACAATGTAATGTTCAACCAGGGATCAAATAATAACACTGTAACAAAGAGCTCGCATTTTAGTGTGCGTGATCGAAATTTTCAATCACAGACTATAACAGCACGTTCATCTATAAACACTAAGGTAAACTGTAAGGCATCACAAACATTTAATTATGATATACAAAAATATATTGCCCAAATCAAAAAATTTACAAAAGAAACGCGTGAAACATACATGTTAAATAAGTGTCAAGTAAATCCTGAAAAGGAATTCAACAAATTTAAAACCGATTCAGCATCTTCAATTACTACTAATACAAGCGCAAAAGTTGCTTTTAACGAGGAGTACGTAAGAGTTCAGAAAACTTTGCGAAATGCGCGAGAGTATTCTCAACATTTAGTAAGCTTGTTTGAGAAATATGAAAAGGCTAATAAAGAGTTTGAAAGTGTATCTGAACGAATAAAAAATTCTAACTATTCCATTGATCTAAGCATAAATAAAAAAGTTAATCAGTCAAATCGATCTAAAGATACATTTGATGTTCAAGAAGTTCCAACAAAAGAATCTGAATGTACTTTTACATCAGCGTTTGATGAAATAGTTTGTATAAATAAGCAAGAAAATTATATCGACAGTAGGGATAGCATTCAGTCAGAAAAACCTGTTACTATTTTAAAGAATGAAATTTTCAATGATAGTTTAAATGACTATGCTTTTATTGACACCAAACATACTATTACCGAAGAAAAAGACTCAATTGATATTTATAAACAGAAAAGGAGCATTGTTAAAAAGCTAAATAAAGGGAACATTCAGGTGACCAAACGCGCTCAAGATTTTCTCACACCACAAAGGAGCATTTCGCAAGCAAGCAAGTTAAATGACAAGCAAGGAGTGTTTACTGAAAAAAATGTCTCAGATATATTAGTGTTATCTGATAGACAATCATTGGACAGGCACGGGCATTTTAAGGAATCCTTAGATACTAAATTAATAGATACCGATAAAAATACCGACGGCGATTGTTATAATAAAAACAGTATATCCCAAGCCAATATTTTCGGAAAACTAGGAAAAGACGTAATCATTAAAACTATCGAAGAAAGGAAAAGCATAAATGTGAAAAGAGATTCTCATCACAAAACTTCGACAACGTTTTCGAAAAACCTTTCAACCAAATGTAGCACAGAACCAATTAATCTTTCGGTAAGTAACATGTCGGTATAAAAAGAGATATTCACAGAACCCAAATATAATCTATAGTTGTTGTGGTTATTTCTGTCCCGTGGGAACTGATTTATGAGATAAAAAGTAGCTTATGTTACTCTCCATCCTTTCAACTAACTCTATGCCAAAAATCAAGTCAATTGGTGACAGATGCACTAGATTTTTGTTAGGCAATATAAATTAAACTTTTATTTTAGAAAAGCAAAAATATTGTGGAAACAAATACTGAAAGCAGTAAGTTATTGGAAAATATTGATTTTCCAATAGTAGACATGGAGCAGAACTCCGACAAAGTGAAACATGAGGAAATAGTATCATTACCACGTCGAGATGAAAGTAATATAAAACCAGCCCCAGAAGACATTTCCCACCAACCTATATATGAACATGTTACTCTTGTGAATAAGAGCAAGGAATTGGTAAGAGAAAATTATTACTATTCATATTAAAATCTTTCAAGCTAATATTTTGATGATATAGGTATTATCAAATTAATGAGAGCAACAAAAAACCTCAACAAAGCGTCTATTGATGTTTTGATGTCGATTTTCGACGATAAATGATGACTTTTATGATTAATGTTTATTTTGATAAGTAGATATAAACAGTGACCGATGTAATTAGATATGTCGACAAACAATATTAATAAAATTACACCGTTTAGAAAAGTAAAGGCGTCGTGAAAACGAAAACTAAAAGCAGTGTGCTATTATTGGAAAGTGTTGATACAGACAAGAACTCAGACGAAATAAATTACGAGGAAATACCAGCCTTACCACCTGCAGATGAAAGTGACGGAAAAGCAGCTACAGAAGTTATTTACCACCAACCTGTTAAAGAACTTAACGTTAATAAAAGTAAAGCATTGGTAAGTGATTGGTATTTAATTCATTATTATTCAAAGTCAAAGTCAATAACTTTATTTGTTTAGGCTCACAAAATAAGCACTTAGACACGTCAAATTTAATACTATAAACAGGTTTATAAATAGTCATTATTATCAAATAAGATGTTATTGATTTTATTTGCTTCAATTTTTTGTCCACTTGTGGAAGAAGCGAAAAATAAACCACTAGTAGGTAAGTTTATAAAACTTAAAATTAATACATTATCTCAGCCTAAATATAATCTGATTTATATATAAGTCCATATTTATATAAAACTAAGCTTAACATTGTTTTCCTTAAATACTATTGTCGGTGCGGAACTGGGCGACGACATCTGGCCAAGCATTAACATCATTGATGTAATCATCGATGGAGTAATAGGCTTTCTTTATAAGATTTCGTTTTATGTATTGTTTAAATTTACGAATTGGTAGCTCAGTTCAGAAGCGTACGCAATTGCCCACAAACGATTTCCCTACCTTTCGTAATCTAGGTATATGATGGGATGTGCAGTTTGTTCTTGTTTCTTGTATTTATTTTGTGAACATCACATTTTTTTAAAAAGCTCTCTTTATTATTGTGCATATTTAAATCTCATAAGCAAATCTTTTAGTGAAATAGTTATGGAATATTGATGACCTACTGAGGTCATCGACAAGAGCTATAAAACTGTAGATTTAATAAACACTTAAAACCAATGTAAGTCAAAGTAAAAAGGGTTTCATTTTTGTTATTTTTTCTTTTTTGAAATTTCAACATCACAATTTGTACTGAAAATATTCATTTTCTTTTTTTTATATCAGTGGCGAGTCAATGGCGCTCGAAATGTATCATTATCTCAAATTTCAAGTTAATAGCTGCAGTACCTAGTTACTGAGATATTCAAGAAAGAGCGGGGACGGACAGAGCGGGGTTTCGAAACCGATGTCGAAAACCTAAAAAGGGGCATCGCTCAGCATGTGCAGAAGCGATACATAGCATACATATCGCTAATGCGCGCTGGTTTTATGCGACTCCCAGTGTGCGCAAGCAAAGCAGCAGCTCCGCTGTGACACGCGCTTACTGATTTAGTAAAAAAAATATAAAAGTACCTATAAAAATAATAATAATGCTGGACAATTCACACAGCATTATCTAGCCCCAAGCTAAGCAGAGCTTGTGTTATGGGTACTAGATAACTGATATAATGTAACCTATAGGAAACCTATGGGCTAAACCTAATGGCTAATGTTTATTTGGATGGAAATTAACTATAGATACTTACCTAGTCTATTAACATAAGTACCTTATACTTACATTAGGTAGTAGTAGGTATAGTTAATTACCTACTATATTAACATATGTACTTAATGTAAGTATTAGGTATGTTAATAGAGTAGGTATACCTAGTTAATTTACCTACTCCATTGAAAATTGAAAAAATTGATTGAAAATTGTTTATTTGTTTAAAATATGGTACATGATAAACAATTGTTATATGTAAATAACAATTGTGCCTAATGTAAGTATTAGGTATGTTAATAGAGTAGGTATAGATAATTTAGTTTTGAATCCCAAGCCCAATTTCAGTCTTTTTTTATAATTTAGAAAGTAATCACGACGTATGTTTGAAGCACATTCCTGTCATAACATAACATAAGGGGAGGCCTATGTCCAGCTGTGGACTAATATAGGCTGATGATGATGATAGATAATTATCATTGAAAATAAAAAATTATATCTCGGTTAAAGTCATACCTAGTATGTAAAAAAAAACTTTTTTTTTGCGTTACGTTTGCGTTTTTAGGGTTCGGTACCCAAAGGGTAAAGCAGGACCCTAGACTAGATTATATTATACTAGCACTTTCATGACTGAAAACACAGAGTGCGATCTGCAACTCCGTGTTACGACGGCACGCCCCCCTGCGGGTCGCACCGCCGACGCTAGCAGTGATCGTGTTATACTAGATTATACTAGACTAGATTATATTATACTAGATTATATTATACTAGATTATACTAGCACTTTCATGACTGAAAACACAGAGTGCGATCTGCATCTTATACTAGATTATACTAGACTAGATTATATTATACTAGATTATACTAGCACTTTCATGACTGAAAACACAGAGTGCGATCTGCAACTCCGTGTTACGACGGCACGCCCCTGCGGATCGCACCGCCGACGCTAGCAGTGATCGTGTTATACTAGATTATACTAGACTAGATTATATTATACTAGATTATATTAACCCTTTGGGTACCGAACTCTAAAAACGCACAAAACGCCAATACCACAGTAATCGTAAAAGCTCCGGTGTCCGTCCGTCTGTCTGTCTGTCCGTCTGTCACTAGGCTGTATCTCATGAACAGTGATAGTTAGATATTTAGTTGAAATGTTTACAGATTATGTATTTCTGTTGCCGCTATAACAACAAATACTAAAAAACAGAATAGAATAAATATTTAAGGGGGCTTCCATACATAACGTAATTTTTTTGCCGTTTTTATAGATAATGGTACGGAACCCTTCGTGCGCGAGTCCGACTCGCACTTAGCCGGTTTTATTTTGCTCTTGTCTACATTTCAGATTTATCACAATTTGATGTAAATGTTTCAGGAAAAAGTACAATCGGAAGTAAAGAGACTTCTAGATTTACCATTTCTACAAGTACCAAACCCGAAGGTAATAAATATGTTGTTTTCGGTCTAGATACTCGTAGCTGCAAGTCTCATCTTAAATTTTCCAACAGCAGTGCTGTTAAGAAACAAATAGGCAGAGCTCTAATAACTAGATGAAGTGGCAGTGGGTCGGCCATATCTCGAGAAGAACCAACAATCGTTGGGGTATACGTGTTCTTGAGCGGAGACCGTAACTCAGCAAACGTAGTGTAGGACGGCCGCCGGCCAGCAGTCTGATTACGGTATCCCATTCAATAGATTACCATCCGAGGAGACTGGGTATAAGCGATTTCGATTTTCTATCACATGCGTTTAATAAACAAATACCTACATTAAATTTTCGAAAAATTGACGACGAAGCTTCACAAATGTATTCTTTATAAATGTGTGTTATTTGTATTGTTTTATTTTTACTTAAAATATGTTACTCCTAAACCTTACGTTTCCGGTCGCTTATGTTGCTCACACTTGACTTTCTTTTGCCGGACTATGTTTAATTACTGTTTGTAAGTTTGAATCAGGATTGCTGAAAACGAGTAAAAAATGGTCAAGTTTAAGTAATCTAACAATTCTTGACGTTGGCGTAGAAAGATGTATGTATTTTTAGTACAATAATGGCAACCGAAATCGTCTGGATAGCCGACCCCTTCAATGGAAATGGAATATTTTAGCGTAATCGCACATCAGGTGGAATGATGACCTGCGAAAGACTGCAGGCAGATGCTGGATGCGACAAGCTGAAGACAGGGCGGTTGGCGATTAGAGGAGGCTTTCCCTAATGAGCGACATAGCGCTCTATCATATCCAGTTGTGGACAAACATATGCTGATGATGATGATTAATAAGTATGATAATGATAACGAAACGGTTTCAGACAAGTACTCATGATAAAAACTGCGAAGCCATGAAGGTGACAACTTTGATAGCACAGCGCATCTCCGATCACTCTGTCGCAGTTAAATGGAGAGCGCCCAGTTTGTTCACAAACGTTAAAGGGTACGAGGTAAGTCAACAGTTCGTACTGCTACAGGGTCACAATAATGCACGACAATTTATTGTACGGCCGAATAATGTACACCTTGATAATCCGTGTCATGGCTTCCATTTTTAATAGGTTTTCACACGGATTATCAAGGTGTACATTATTCGGCCGTACAATAAATTGTCGTGCATTATAGTGACCCCTGCTACACTGTTAATAGTCATAATAGTCATTTATTAGTTTAAAGGCTACCAGGTAAGTCAACAGTTTGCACTGCTACAGGGTCACTATAATGCACGACAATTTATTGTACGGCCGAATAATAGACACCTTTATAATCCGTGTCATGGCTTCCATTTTTAATAGGTTTTCACACGGATTATCAAGGTGTACATTATTCGGCCATACAATAAATTGTCGTGCATTATAGTGACCCCTGCTACACTGTTAATAGTCATTTATTAGTAATAACCTAATGATTTGTGTACCTAACCACTTGCAACACTGTAAATACATTCTGAATGGCAATGCTCATTCTACCTACTTATATGTAGGTACCTAAGGTGATAAGAATTATTTAAATTATGGTACATTCGAAATAAGTATTCAAAATCATCTAAAAACAAGTTAATAAAATCATCTAGAATTAACTAACTAAGAATTAGTACATAATAATAAAATGTATTACTTACATAAATTATTTATGTACCTATTATATATGTACAATCTTAATTAAGAGCTACAAATTCATCGTAGCTAATAGCTATAGAACGTTTGCTCAATAAGCTACCACTTGAGTCTTGTTTGAAATGCAGGTAGACTGCAGGCTCCTGTAACAGCACTGGAAAGCCGGTTGTACATGGTTGGGCCCATGCTATGTGTCAGCTGGTTGGAAGACTGCCATGGAGCGCGTCACGGTGGCCAGTCTATCGCGGCTGCACGTGGCATAAGAGTGGGTGCTGCTTAGCGTGGCGTAAGTCCCATAGTTCTGCCGGACGTACATAGCCACTTGATATATTACCAGACATGGTAATGTAAGGATATTAAGGGACTTGAAGTAAGGTCTCGCCGAGTGGTCGTTTGGGATCCCTACAACTGCTCGTTCGACCTTTTTCTGCATCCGAAACGCGTGTTCCAAGTCGGCCGCGCGCGCCCACAGCTCGGCGCCGTACTGGAGCAGGGATTGGACCGTAGCAAAAAAGCAGGCACGAATTACATCAGCGGAGACCACTCGCGCCATCCGGCTCAGCGCATAACATGCACCCGCCAACCTACCACACAGCTTGTGGATATGACTCGCCCACTGCAGCCCTCGGTCTAACTGGAAGCCTAGGAATGTAGTGCTTTCAACTTGGTCGATGCAGTTTCCATTGACTAACACTGTTAGTGATCTAGGTGCACGGCCGGACAGGAAGAAATGGATGAAAAGTGTTTTGCTCTGATTTAGGGCCAGCCCATTCCACCCAAACCAATCTGCTAGTAGCGAGCGTCGCCATGCAATTGAACTTCACCTCCAGCAGATCTGTGGGCGCAGTGAAGTGACGATAGTGGCCGGTCTCGCATAAGGTCACAAAATAAATCATGGGCCTTACCAGTGATGCCGTAGTGAGCTAGTTTGACTCCCAGTACTTTGCGGTCGGCAACATCGAAGGTTTTTGACAGGTCACAGCAGATAACCGCGATTTGCTTTGCCTCACGGGCAGCCATTATGCAGCGGATGACCTCCCGCGCCAGTGATGTCGTCGAGCGACCTTTGCGATAGGCATATTGTCTGTCCGAGAGGAAAGCAACAAGACGGAAGCTCAGGCCGTTCTTAAATTCCTTAGCCATTGCGTTTATTATTGAGATAGGCTGATATCCGTCTATGTTGCTTTTCTTTCTCTTACTCTTGAATAAATATGAAACTTTACTCAACTTTATTGAGCTGGTTTAGGAACCCTTCCTGATGCAGGTATTTAAATGCATGCGCAAGTATTGGTGCAAGAGGAATGATGGCATTGATATAAACATCCTTTGAGACTTAAGGCGGTATTCGATCTACACTATACGCGCTTGTTCATCAGGCTACTTTATAAGGACAGGTTATTTACACGACTAACCAAAAAGTGTGTCATTATGTCATATGTTCATATTATGCAAAAAAGTTGTTTCTTTATCTTTAATGTCTGAAAATCAGAACTTATTTGGATGTTTCAACAGTCATTGGAATTCTTCTAGATTCATGGAATTCATCATCATTCCGAATGACAATGTTTATAATAGAGTATTATTACACCCATGTTTGAAAAGTGCACGCGTAATTTGAGGAAAACGCTGGACACAGTAGACCATTTTGCTCTGTAGTCATGACGTCAGTTGGATTTGAGAACCAAATGCGCTGATGTTGCTGATGACAGTTGATATTTCTTAGTTTGCCTACACAGCCGTATGACATAACAACACTGCTTACTACTATGCGCAGCCTACTATTTCATGGTATTTAATAACAGATTAAAAACTAAAAAAACTTTGAATTGAATTTAAAAATAAAATGTGTTATTTAGGAACTAAAACAAACATTTTCCGACTTTTTGCCTAAGCTATCACAATAATATATTTTTAGATTTATTTTCATATTAAGGTAAAATTATTAGTTATTAGTTACAATTATTATTTTATGACAAATAGGTCCAACTCTCCTCCGTTGGCTGTCAGGTAAATAAAAGTACTTAGTGCAGTCGTGATTTTATTTTTTTGTGTGCTAGGTATTATATTATTTTCAAACTGTCTATCGTAATGAAATCCTGTATTTATTAATTGATCCGCAACGTCTACAACAAAGCCATAATCTCGTTTGTAAAAATCTAAAAACCAGCGCCGCTACTTTAGTTTCGACTTGTATCGGCATAATGCTGAGACAATGACCTTTTTGAATCATTGTGATACTATACTCGTTTGTTATTTTTTTTTTATGTTTAAAGTCGTAATGTTTCTTCATTTCTCATATATCTATTTTTGTTATGATAAGCCAAGAGCTCACCAACTTAATATACAACGTAACGATATGCCGGGTGAGCCGAGCCAGCGGGCATTTGAGACGGCTCGCTCAGCTCGCGACGAAAGCTGTAGAAGAGCTGCAAATGAATGTTCAAATAAAGGCATAGAGGGAAATGTTTGGAACAACACAATTTTTGACTACGTCACTTTGTTTGGACTAGTTAAGCGGTAAACATATCAAAAGTCCCCTTGAGCCGGGGGGAATAATAGATAATAATTATAGTAAAGTATTATTGAAGGAAATTTACCTCCTAATTACTAGTCCAAACAAAGTTGTGAACTCAAAAATTTTATTCCAAACATTTTCCCTCTATACATTTACGTTTCCTGGCCTGTGTATCTAATGTGTTTCTAGGTTCAAATATACCTAAGTACTTTCTTTCTTTCCTTCTAAATACCTGGCACTAAAACGTTCTCTTCGCCCGTAGCCAAAAGTCAAAATTTGTCGATGGCGTGCCATTGGATTGCTTGATCATCATAGCTTAGGTATACATAGATTCTTTTGTTCGCTAAGCTACGTACGAAAATAGAATCTAATTAGAAAATTTCTATATTACAGGTGTTGATCGACGGTCGTTTCGTCCAGAAGATTATGAACCCCTCGCGTCGAATGGCGGTAATATCCTGCCTACCCCCCACGGATAAGGTCCTCCTTACTGTTCGAACGGTTGTGGCAGTCCCCGTGACCGACCACTACCCTGCAGCCACGCTTGTTTACCACACGAGAAAGAAATCTGAAAGTTTGATGCAAGCTGGCAATTTGTTTTTGTAAAGTGTATCCGTGGATTTAGCGACGAAATTGTATCAAATTAACCAATGAATCCTATTAGTTTATCTGACATCGAGCACGAACATGAATTGTTTTGGTGGGTTGTACACATTCCACAGCTTGACAATTATCTCTAGTTTATTAAAGATTATTTATCGGGTATTTATCGCGTAGGTACCTTTTGCTTTCTTTCCCCCAACGTTTACAGTCGCCCCGTGACCACGATCGCTGTAACGTGGTTGAAATATTGGGGAAAAGAAAGTAAAAGGTACGCGATAAATACCCGATAAATAATCATTTTATTACCAAATCGCGAAAGTTTAAAAAGTTTTATCTCTAGTTTGATAGTGTAGGTTTTTAATGTTAAGAAAGATAGTCTGTCCACTTGGTAGAGTATGTTTTTTCTGTTTATGTAAGACATATCAACAATAAAATGGTAAAAGAGTGGTCTCTACCTCGGGTTAGACATTCAGTGATAGTTTATCTAAAACAGTTTAGCTTTGTGATGCTTTTGTTACCTTCTTGTTAGCACAAAATCCCCTAAAGCAATTCATGGGCAAATAAGTTGGAAAATGACTGTCTCTATTAAAATAAAAATACTTTCGTTAGAGTAGAGACAGGCCAACTGTATTTCAGCTGCACGCGAGCCGACTCCATTCAGACTGCGCGGTTGGTTTGCAGTTTTATTGCAGTAGTACCTACCTGACTGCTTTTAAATTGCAAATTTGCAGTAGAAGTGCAGTGTCTAGAGCCTTAGAAAAACAGGTGGCGAAGGTCTACCATAGCCGTGTTCGTACTCTAATGTAAAGTCGTCAAAAATAAAGTAAATAAACCTGTGAACATTATAAACATTATTTTATTTCAAACTAGCTGTTGCCCACGGTTTCGCAGGCGCTTTTCAAATGGCCTATGTTCGTCCCCGGAATACCGTTTACCATCCAGCCAAATTTCATTAAGATCCGTTCAGCTGTTTAGGTTAGGCGTGAAAAGATGCAGACGGAATTTATCTTTTAGTTACTCGTTGCTGCGCGCGGCTTCGCATCCGTTATTTAAGGTTATTTATAAGACAGCTAGGTTACTTTATTTGGCCGTATTTGTATATGTATTTAGTGTCAGTCAAGTGTCATTTATTCATCATCTAACACTTCACTACACACTCCAAAAAGTTTATCTATTCTAAGGATTTTGTTATTATAATACCTATATACAGGAGGATAAATACTTTACTGAGCATAGGAATGGGACTACGAGAAACAGTTCTCCCTTGTGGTCCCATTAATGGGACAAAATCCTGGGACCACTAGAAAACAGCGGTTTTCTCGTGGTCCTACTATTTTGCGCTTCGTAAACTTAATTCACCTGAGCTAATTCACCTAGGTGTATTAAATACACTTTTAGTAAACTTTAAGCACCTGGGTGCATTAAAATTACTTTTAAAAAACTTTATTCACCTTATTCACCTGGGTGCATTAAATTTACTTTTAAGTATACTTTATTCACTTTGATGAAGAACCTTTTTATGAATGGTTCCCAACGTCGATTCCCGCTACGTCGACTCTCGTAAAGTAGATTCCCTTCACGGCGACCGCGCTTTTTCGATGTGTACTGTCGGCAGCGGCGGCATAGGGAAAGTACCTAAATAAAAACTTTGTATGGCTGATAAAATTCTATTACTACCTATGTTGTTTTTAAATAATTAACGCATTCACTGCCCAGCATTGGCACTAATGTGTGAATAATTAATACAATTTTATTCCTTTTATTTTTAATCTTGTGAAATCTACATTTTCGATGACAGCTGTCAAAATTGAAAAGGACCTATCTCCGAAGCTACACACGCTAGACTTTCAGCTAGTGGATCAAATGAAAGGTGATAAGGAAACCAACATTATTTTCAATTACAAAATGTTGATATTATGATTTTGGAGAACTACCTACCATATAGCAATTATGAGCTTTTGATTGTATTTTATTATTCTTCACTTACCGTTCTTATCTTATAGACCCTAACGGAGTTTTAATACAAAATTACGAATAGTTGTTAGTACTTACTAAAAATCATTATAATAAATTTAAGAAAATACAAATAAAAATAAGGCCATACCACCTTAAAGTTCAAGAGTACGCACGGGGGCCGCTAACTGCGCGGTTAGTTGTTTTTTCTCAGTCGTTATTATGTAATCGGTTGTAATTGCATGAACTAAACCACCACAAAATAAAAATTAAATTAAACTTAAAAGGTTCAACTTTGTGGTCCTTTTCAATTTTGACAGCTGTCATCGAAAATGTTGATTTCACAAGCTTAAAAATAAAAGGAATAAACCAATTGTATTAATTATTCACACATTAGTGCCAATGCTGGGCAATGAATGCGTTAATTATTTAAAAACAACATAGGTAGTAATAGAATTTTATCAGCCATACAAAGTTTTTATTTACTTTCCCTATGCCGCCGCTGCCGACAGTACACATCGAAAAAGCGCGGTCGCCGTGAAGGGAATCTACTTTACGAGAGTCGACGTAGCGGGAATCGACGTAGCGGGAATCGACGTTGGGGGAATCGGCGTAACGGGAACGCAGATCTAGCGTTCAATTAAATGATGAATTCATATGTGAGGCCCAGTGTTAGATGGACATATTACTGTAGGCCATTTTCTAGAAATGGTCCGTTAGAACCATCTTTAACTGGGGTGAATAAAGTTTACTTATGATTTAAAATATATGTCTTTTGTTTTATCAACAGCGGTACAGGTGTTTTAAGTTTACTAAAAGTGTATTTAATACACCTAGGTGAATTAGCTCAGGTGAATTAAGTTTACGAAGCCCTATTTTGTCCTACTAGTAGGACCACGAGGGAGACCATATTCTGTTCGTCCTACTATGAAATATTTGAGCCGTAATGATTTATTTATACACCCTGCAGGTATAATAATAAGGGCTTTTCAATGAGACGTAAAAAAAAGCGTTAATATATAAATTGGCTGTACGCGCAATTTATAAATTAATGCTTCGCTCCTGTTTGGGGGAAGCAACGTAGGATTCTAGGATCTTTTAAAGATATAAATATTTTGAGAGTAATATCGCAATCCATTTATGAAAATCAAGATATAGTTTTGTAAAAAAGTAGGTAGGTATAAATTTAGACTTATTTTGTAAAAGTTAATTGAGTTTGAGTATAGTCATAGCAAATTTTTTCCTCTCTATTTGCGTATTGGTTTTTTATGGTTCCGTACCCAAAGGGTAAAACGGGACCCTATTCATCACAGGTCATGTATTTCTATTGCCGCTATAAACAATAAATACTAAAAAATTTAATAAAATAAATGTTTATGGGATTTTTTGTATGGCAGCCCCCATACAAACAATCCCATAAAACAGATTTTTTGCTCGTTTCTGCGCGATATTGATAACGGCTACAGGTAGACGCTTGAAATATTCACAGAATAATTAGTTATATATTCACTTTAAAAAAAAATCATCATCAGCCTATACTAGCTCACTGCTGGACATAGGCCTCCCCTAATGAGTGCCATAGCGCCCTGTCATCAGCTTGCCGCATCCAGCATCTGCCAGCAGTCTTTCGCAAATCGTCATCCCACCTGGTCGGAGGGCGTCCTACACTACGTTTGCCGAATCTCCACTCAAGAACACGTTTACCCCAGCGATTGTCGGTTCTTTTCGAAATATGGCCAGCCCACTGCCACTTCAGCTTGCTAATCCTCTGAAAAATAAATAATTAAACTAAAATATAACATATTTAAGCGGGGCTCCCAAACAAAAGTTTTTTTTTTTGCTGTGTTTATAGATAATAGCACGGAACCCTTCGTGCGCGAGTCGACTCGAACTTGGCCGGTTTTAGTTGTCTGTCCTCTATTCTCATTCTAAGCGTCAGATGGAATCGAAGTTCATGTTTCTCCTTATTTTTTGGCCGAGTTATCGAAAAATGTGAGGAGTTACATGCACGATATAAAAACATAAGTTCTGTACCTATTAAAAAGTCTGTTTTTCTGGAATTGAGAGTTGAATTTTGTTTTCATGGGTTCTTTGTTCTTGTGAATTTTTGTTTGTGTATAAATTCAACTTTATAAATTCAGTAAAGATTGTACGTTCAGACTACACACAAAAACCCACCTTCTAAATGCTCTAAGTGTAAAGCCTACGTAAAACCATAGATTTTTAAACCTACTCAAAGCCCAACTCCATTTCTTCAGCGAAGGTGTGTTGCTAGACAGAACATAAGCTTCTTGGTTGCTAGTGTTCAAGTGTCCATGTCATAATATATAGCATAATAGCTTTAACTTTTGACATTAATATGCCAAACAGCAAGACAACAGCGTAATGATTATGTTATTAGCGTATTACAAGTCATATTTTTTAGATTTTTTTACCAAGCCCATTGAAATATGTGATCGAAATCTAATGTAAAAAACAATGTTTCAAAATGAAGCGACATGGTGTGGGCAAGAATCAACGGGACACTGAAAACGCGGGGTAAGGTGGCTTTTGTTAATGAACTGATTTTTAGAGATTTTCTGGTCAAACTAGCAAGTAAAAATTGATATCAGATAAAACTAAATATAATAATAATGTACCGAGGCTCTCCGGGTTTTCAAAAAATTATCTGAGCGTATTGGTCGAAGCGACGCGTGACCCGAGAGCTGGTGAGTATCTGGCACAGCGCATCAGCATTGCCATACAGCGGGGCAACGCAGACAGTGTCTGTGGCACGCTTCCGACTGGTATTGATGTGGATCAGTTGAGCTACCTGTAGACAGTAGATTGTTTGCAACAGTCTGCAGTTAGCTCAATTGTTCCAATTGTAAATACTAGTTAGGTATAATTGAAATCTTTTATTTGATTGTAAATTTCTTTCTTAGTAAAGAATTTAGTCAAAACTACTCTTTTCAGTATTCGCATCGTTATGTGATTTTTTATGTGGGAATCCTTGGTTATATACCTTTCATTGGGCTACAACTGTGCACCGGCCACTTGAAGGCCTGCAGAAGAAATGCGATGAAAAGCTAGACCCGAACTTTAAAGTGTGGCCAGCACTGAAAAAGTTGTAATACGTCTGAGCCTTTTCATGTCATGGGCCTCGTATTTAGGTACAGGTAGACATGAAGAGCTAGATGAGTACCATACCTTAAAAGAGTCCAGAACTGGCGAGCAATATTTATAAATGAAGACAGGAAAGGCAGGCCTTGGATAGGTCCCCTTTGACGACCAGGATCCTCAGACAATATGATCAGCTCACATGTCCCTTGCTTGTCATGCCTCCCATAAACAAGGAGGGTTTGCCATTCACAACACGCTTGTAAATAGGTGGATTTGCATTTGGCATAATGGTTCATACTCAATCCTCTGGTAGCCTTTTAGGCGATTCTTATTGATTATAATGGTTTCGTGGACAACAACTATGGAATTACGCTAAATCCAGCATCATGATCAGCCTGTGTTAGGCCACAGCTGGACATAGGCCTCCCCTAATGAGCGCCATGGCACCCCGTCTTTAACTTGACGCATCTAACATCTGCCTGCAGTCTTTCGCAGGTCGATACCCCACCTGGCCGAAGGGCGTCCTACACTACGTTTACCGAGTCGGCTACGACTACAATTCGTAGACGACTGTGGAATTACGCTAAATCCAGCATCATCATCAGCCTGTGTTAGTCCACAGCTTGACATAGGCCTCCCCAGGGCGTCCTACACAACGTTTACCGAGTCGACCACGACGCGGTATTGAAGACCACTTCAATTAAGATGCGTCGTCGAAAGCGAAATTTTAGTAGGTTTAGGTATATTTATTTACAAAGTATGTGAAATTTCGTGCTATGTAGGTATTACTTACTTTTTTTTGACCAGGCAAAAGGATGAGCCAGGGAGAAAGTCGAACCCTCGAATAAAGCAAGCGACAAGAAACAGGTGTAGCCATGCATCCCCCGAGCGGAAATCTTTCGGCCAGCTTACAGATCTGGTATGTCTTTTACTCCCTAAATCAATGTCTACACTGAAATGGCGGTGACTCCAACACACTATCAAAATGCCATGCCACCCAACGTAACGCGAAAGTATGTGTTAAGTTGAATTGAATCTAATTACTTATTACCGCTCTGAAGAACGAATATCGCGTATAAGTCTGAACAGGTCTTTTATATAAAACTAGCAGTCCGCCCCGGCTTCACACGGGTATATGATATTGACGACCTCAGTGGCGCAGCGGGCGAGACTCTGCCTGCGACGCAAGAGGTTGCGGGTTCGATCCCCGCCTCGGAACAAATTTGTGTACGATCTGCAGAAATTTGTTCCGTTGGTCTGGGTGTTTTCTATGTATAATAAAAAATATCTATCTATGTAATGTATAATATTACGTATATCAGTTATCTAGTACCCATAACACAAGCTCTGCTTACCTTGGGGCTAGATAATGCTGTGTGAATTGTCCAGCATTATTTATTTATATATTTTCTCATTTTTATATTTACCAGTAAGGTATAGGGTGGAAAAAACCTATGGCCCTTGGATTTCATGGGCATCTTATACAACAGGTGAGCAAAAAAGAAAACAAAACCACAAAAATATTTGAATTTCGCGCCAATCCGCGAAAAACCTTAACAAGAGTTCTCAGACGCTAGTGCATTTCATCCACGGAACAGAAAAATCCGTGATTTCATCAAGTTAACCTAATAAATAAATAATACATAAATAAATAATGCTGGACAATTCACACAGCATTATCTAGCCCAAAGCTAAGCAGAGCTTGTGTTATGGGTACTAGATAACTGATATACATAATATAATACAATACATAGATAATTTTTTATTATACATAGAAAACGACCAGAACACCCTGAACAAATGTCTGCAGATCGTACACACATTTGTTCCGAGGTTCATTTGTTCCACCCGTAATACCATAAATAACTTTGTTATAATTTCCAGTCTCATAGCTACAAAGCCCTCAAAACGGTTAATGCAGTCCGCAGTACTTCGGTCTCCGCCCGCACTCTAGACACACAGGAGCTGCGGAAATCTGTTCTTCACGTCCAACACAGCAAAGTTAACACTGGCTGTCAATTGTCCAGTAAGAACGTCGAGTATTACGATGGAACGGAGTGGCAGATTATTGATGATATTGATAAATATATACAAGAAAATTATGGTAAGAATATCCACTTATACTGGGTTCCTTAGATAGCTTGGCAGTACAGGCCGTTGACCTATCTCCGTCAACTAATAAAAAACAGACACAACTTAAAACCTTGAATTTTTAGGATTTTTCAATTTTATGGAAACTTATTATTACTGCGCATACATTTAAAGACCTGCGTTATTTTGAATTTATAAGTGTTTTCTATACTTACCTACTAAATTTCATATATTTTTTCAACTAAACCACCAACCCAACTCTTCCCGTGGGTGTCGTAAGAGGCGAATACACCAGGGGCGGGCAGCAGCGCCCCTTGCAGAATAGATCTACCATCGAACTGCGATCCCCAACCCGCATGCCCAGCGTGGGCATGCGGGTTGCAATTACCAATTATATGCATTACCTCCCATGAGATAAAAATAAGGGGAAGGCCTGCGTCCAGCAGTGGACAATTATAGGCTGTTGAGGTTGAGGATATATTTTTTCAGTCGTGTATTTAAACGTAATTTCGTACTCATAATCATAATTATTATTTATAGGGCTGCAACGATATTCGGCATCAGTATCGTTGCATCCCTAGTTATTTAGTAATTTCTTAAAATATTGGTGGTTTTAAATTACTATCGTATTTTAGAACATTTATATACGTAAATTAATTGAAAACGTAGAAAATCATCATCATCATCAGCCTATATTTATCCACTGCTGGACATAAGCCTCCCCTAATGAGCGCCATAGCGCCCTGTCTTCAGCTTGCCGCATCCAGCATCTGCCAGCAGTCTTTCGCAAAACGTCATCCCACCAGGGCGTCCTACACTACGTTTGCCGAATCGCGGTCTCCATTCAAGAACACGTTTACCTCAGCGGTTGTCGGTTCTTCTCGAGATATTATTTATTTTGATTATGATATTATTTCGTTTCTTTCAAATATTTTCCAGGCAAGTACGTACCCGGTTGTCCCAACATTTCCAGAGCAGTTCACATATCAGAGGTGCCGAGGGTAAAGATAATTGCTGAGAAATACAGCAGATACAAACAAAACAACGTGGAGCTAAGGAGACTTGATGAAAAGGTGAGGTTTTTTTCCTCGAGAACTAAAGTTTTCCGTATTCTACATGGATTCACTGAGAACTTCCTATTACCTACAATTATTTCCCCTATTTTTTCAGCGAACATCAAAAAAATATTCAAACTATAAAGCCGCAGCTATTGATTTTTGTATTCAGAGATAAGCTGACGCTAGTACGCCGAAAAACATATAGGCCGCCCCTTTAACATAGATGCAATTTATTTATTTATTTATTTTTATTACAATAGAACTTAAAATAGATACAGAAAGCTAATAATAGGCACTCGCTAATAGAAACATAATAAAATACCTAAGTGTGAACACAAAACAAAAAAAAATCGTCGACAATTTCGTACTTAATAAAGTAATAAAAGAACAAGTAGTTACAATAAGTAAAAATTAAAAATACTACATCAAGTGCAAGAGAAGTTAAGAGTTATGCATCGCCTTGCCCTGTGTATGCTGGTGTTGAAAGGGTCAATGTTCAACATTTTGCTGAATTCATTGAGAGTGCCGCTCGCTCGCACTATAAATGAATTTTGTCTATAATTAGTTCCAACATGTTGGACATGTAGTAAGGGATTGTGTCTAAGCTGCCTACGTCGTACATTGAAGTCTATTTTGCCAAGAAGTTCTGGACAGTCGACATCGTTGTTCGTTGTTAATCCTAAAGCTTCTAACCCGTTTGTTGTTGGTAATCCACATAACAGACGATATTATATTATACCTAAGCGCCATAGCGCCCTGCCTTCAGCATACTTACACAAATTAAATATGGTTTGTACAACAGGACTTGCCTTGTATAACTTCCTATGTTATAATGGTCAATAAATACAAACACAAATCATTCTTCCATCTGGAGAAGATTGAGATATGAAGAGATTATTGAGATTTTCCAGTTGTTTTGACTATTGAGCCAAACTACTTTGCCTCAAAATAAATAACACCGGACTATCCACACACCATGCATTATCAATCACGTACCTACCTAAAGCGAAAAAGAGCTTGAGGCTGCATAGAGTTTGCATTGAGGAAGTGTCTTTATAGAACATTCTAAAGAGTATTTCCAGTGCACCCTGGGGTTAGGGGGGGGGGTGATTTCCTTCGTCCAAAGTTGAAACCCATCTATGAATCCTCTCTGTGCAAATGCCGCAAGCTCTATTATGTATAATAGAATTTCTTTTATCTATGGACGATTCTGCGAAGATTCCAATGTCATTTAAAGCGATTGGTTAGCAGCATTTGGCTCCTGTAAGGTCTAAAAGAAATAAGGCATGTTGAGTTTGAGTTAAAAGCGCTTGAAAAGTATCCGAAGCTAACGTGATTCTTACTTATCGGTTGTCAGTTTTTTAGGTGATACATAAGGCTGCCCAGACTGCGACCTATTCGCCGATAGTTTGAATGTAATTATGTCAGAATGTTTGCGGTTTTGTGAGAGTGATGTATGAATGTCTTTTAAAATTGTTTATTTCTAATTTTTATCTTGTTTTTGTAATACTATTAATTTATCGTAATTGTGAACTTGTCCTTTAATTAATGTAATTGGTGTTACCGTATTAATTAAAATAAATAAATAAATAAGTAATAAACAGCCTATATTACCTCTAGCTTGGTTATTTTTGAAGCTCAAAAATACGTTTTGTTTATTTTCCAGGTGGTTTGCGTAGAGTACGATGTGTTTGACCAAGAGGCGATGTACGTAAAGCCGTTCCAGGTCATGCGAGCGTTCTATTCCATCAAGCCTATTCCAGATAATGGTTCGTTTTATTTATTTGATTGTTCGTAACGTCTTTTCTGGTTTGGTATCTGGGTTTCAATTAAAAGCCCAAAAATGTGAAAACACACTATTTTGTATACTATATCAGTTCTATAGGGTGTTTGGTGGAACGATGTAGGGATTGCAGGAGCTGATCGAGGGCACTAAATGTGATAATTTGGAAACATATTTTCCATGGTTTTCAAGTTATTTAAAAAAACAAACGGTGCTAACGCTTGTCAGATAACTTTATAAACTACTTTGGCTTATAGGCCTTATGGCTTACGCATACCACTGCTTGCGATTGTGAACAAAAAACAGATTGTCGCAGGTTGGTCAAAAATATCCCTTATTAAGTAAAAACAAACTTTTGATACTTTAAAACAATAACATTGCACTTTTCACCATGGTAGGTAAATGTAGCTTACCTATTCGAACCGTTTGGGGTGGAAACCCTAGGTCCTTGGGGTCCTGGGGCACACGCTATATACAAAACTACTAATAGAGTTCACAGGTGATCGGAATGCTGGTTTTCATTTCGGTCAACGAATTAGCATTGTCATTCAACGTGACAATGCTGCCAGCATTCTAGGCATTCTGGTGACGGCTTAGATTTTTAGAAAATAGATGTTAGTGTAGGTATTAGTTTTATAAGTGTATATAGACCTACCATTATAATCCTTATTTTGTATTTCACAGGAAAAACCCTAACAGGGCTACCGCCAGCTCTAAAAGACAAATTCGACATCACATTTGAGGACCTACAGAAACTCAACGAGAAAGAAGTAGAAATCATAGACGGAAAGATAGCGGAAAACCAGCCGTATCTCGACGACCTAAGGAAGATATTACGCTACAAAAATGTAGTCTCAAACAGTACCACGCTAGACTTGCAAACACTCTATGAAATAGCGAATACAGATAATTTTCACTATGGCCGCAATACTGATATGCTATCTAAAGTCGAGTTGCAAGAAGTTAAAGATCTTATACTGAAAGCTTGTCGTTCGAGCGTTTACGGTATTAACAGAAGAACTGTCAAACCCGATAACAACACTGAGTTTATGCCGAATACAATATCACAGAGCATTTTACGTGAGCTACTTCGAGAGGACAGAGTTGTAAGCCAGTAAACGTTGATTTTTGTGTCGAACTTTGTTTTATTTACATGACTAGCAGCGCCTCGCGGTTTCACCTACGTCGTTCCCCTTCCCTTGGGAATTCCGGGATAAAATAGTCTAAGGATTTTTGTTACAGTGCTCACCCGCACTCAGGGTGGGACGCGGGTTCGAGTCCTGCCGAAGTCGAAAATTTTTGGGAACTTATTTCATTTCTTAAAATAGCCTATGTGTTATTCCAGACTATAATCTATCTCTGTGCCAAATTTCATCAAGATACGTTCAGCCGTTCTGGCGTGATTGAGCAACAAACATCGATCGATCCATCCATCTATTTAACCTTTCGCATTTATAATGTTAGTGGGATTATATCTATCTAATTGCTGCCCGCGGCTTAGCAAGCGCTTTTCAAGTTGCATACATCCCTCCCCAAAGATATTTTTTAACACCCTGCTAATTTAACATCATGATCCGATCAGCGGTATAGGAGTGACAATGTAACACAGACACACAGTTACACAGAACACAGTTACTTTCGAATTTATAATGTTAGTATGGATGACTAGCAGCTGTCCACAGCTTCGCCCGCGCTTTTCAAGTAGCCTCCTACGTCCTTCCAAACCCGCCGTGTATTATGAATAATTAATAAAACGGTTTCGGAGAAACTTGAAATCTGAAAAGTTCTGATAACATGGAGTTTTGATAGCAAGGTGTACGGTGGAAATTAAATTTTTTCTATGGAACACCCAGGTGGACAAAGGTGAACGGTAGTAAAAAAACTTTCAACTGTTCACCCAGCGGGCCTAGCACGGGGATTTCATCTCTACTCTACCCTAGACTAGACAAGACAGTTTCTTGTCTACGCAATCTGTCGATTCCCCGAACACGGCGTTTCTCGACACAAAGCCTAGAAAACAGTTTCTTCGTAGACAAGCTCTTTCTATAGCAACAAGAAATAAACCAAAGATAAATTATAAAATGTCGTAAAAAGTTCGTTCTTTGCGTTTCATTATCTACAAAATATCTACATGAAACAAAAAATACAGTTTATACGTAGAACGGAACGTTTAACATTTGACAATGTGAAGTAAATTAACGTCACAGCTTTGCATTGGCTATATATTTACATCCTCTTTGTATGGAATAACGTAGTGGTTGTATTCTCTTTGTTTGTATGGCATTGTCATACCCATGGTCTCCCGCGCGAAAATTGAATTAAAAAAAAAACTAAGTACTTACTGAAAGTAAGTACTTAGTTTTTTTTTTAATTAATTAAAAATAATTCTATTTGTGGGTAACCTCTGAGTGGGTAACCTTGCGTTGTGTGAGGAGACAGCTCATCTTGCAGGCTCTTGGCACAAGTATTGTACCATCTCCTTAGTCCCGAAAAAAATTCGTCGAAACTCGGCCTCCGGCAATTTGAGAGCTGCCGTAAGCTCTCGTACTGCGTTTCTCTCTTTCTTACGATCATTTTTCTCTTCATAATGGTTGAGAAGCTAATTCCTAACCCCCTTCATACTAATTAGCGTAACAAAAATTATCTTCGTAAATACTTTGGTCACGAGAGAAAGGCTTGTCTAGGTCCCGGTAGGTGTAGAGAACTTTAGAAGAAATGTTTCTATTATCAAATGTCAAAAATAGAGAAAAAATGATTGTCATGCTCGCAGTGGTAGACTCATCTCTAGGGTAGACTAGAAATCGTTTCTATCCGCTCATTCTTTCGAACGCCGTGTTCCCGTCCGAAGAAAACTTTCTACTCTCTACAGCTAAATGTCATTTTTACGTCATTTTTAGTCTTTTCTACCCTAGACAAGAAACCCCGTGCTAGGCCCGCAGGTGGTCTCGGGAGGTGGAGTTGGGTAAGAACCGCAAATTTCATTATGATCCGTTTAGCCGGTTAGGCGTGAACAGGTAACGGACAAAGTTAGTTTCGAACAAATTTATATTACTTCTATTGGAGTATGGATTATGTAATTCTAACTATATCAAGAAATGTAGATAAAACACGGCTAGATTCTGTCTGCGGCTTTGCACGCAATTTACAGGTATAAAATGTAGTCTATATCCGTCCCCGGGATACCATTTACCTGCCTGCCAAATTACATTAATATCCGTTCAGCCGTGAAAAGTTAAAAGATAGAATAACTATGTATGTAGTGTGAGTGAGCAGTGCATTGCAGGCACATTCCAATGTAACCATAGAATGCAATGTAGTTAGTATCAGATTCACAGAATCCACGTAGACACCGTACAATAAAGACGTATGAATAACACAATAAATAAATAATGCTGGACAATTCACACAGCATTATCTAGTCCCAAGCTAAGCAGAGCTTGTGTTATGGGTACTAGATAACTGATATACATAACACAATACATTACAAAGATAGATATTTTTTATTATAGGTACATAGAAAACACCCGGAACAAATACCTGCAGATCGTACAAATATTTGTTCCAAGGCGGGAATCGAACCCGCAACCTCTTGCGTCGCAGGCGGACCTTCGCCCATCGCGCCACGGAGGATCAAATGATAGCAATGAACAATGAAGCTCTATCATTCCTACAGACCACCAGAATGGAACAACAATAAATAACAAACTTTTTTCATGTATTACATATCGCTGTTATATATACTATAAGTAAAAATACTAGCGTTATTTGTGAGCTGCTTCGAAAGGACAGTGATAAAAGCCAATAATCGTTGGATTCTGTGACATGCTTTGTTTTATTATAATTTTTTTATAGATCTTACAAAACTACTAATAGAGTCCACAGGTGATCGGAATGCTGGTTTTTATTTCGGTCAACGAATTAGCATTGCCATTCAACGTGGCAATGCTGCCAGCATTCTGGGCACTCTGCCTTCTGGTGACGGCTTAGATTTTTAGAAAATAGATGTAAGTGTAAATATTAGTTGTAATTATTTTTAGCTGTTAAATAAATAAAACATTTTATTATGTAACATTTAATTATATTAAAAAAATAAAGATAAAGAAGAACAACATTATAAAAATATTCGATTCAGTAACACTTAAACAATAATGAGGCCATCCTACCAGAAATGTGCTAGCTAAAACTCTCGGTATAAGTCGCGTAGATTATGATTGGGATTGAAAATGAAAAAGCCCCTCATGTTGTCTTGATGATAAGAATCAAATATAATGTAAGAAAATAAATAAGTTCCCAAAAATTAAACGGCTGTTTTTTACGGCGCCAGAGCCGTAAGAGGTCACAATAGTACATTTCTCACCTAGGGCAGGAAAATGTCGACAAACATGTGATCCGAGACTTTCTCATTTCCTGCCCGTGGTGAGAATACTATTTTCCTCCTCGACGGAGGCGAAAAGCGGCATTTTCATTTAGCGCCGCGGGAAGAAAATTGACGCTTTCCGCACGGGGAGGGGAGGAAAGAATTTTTCATTACTCATACTCGGAAAGTAGGTTGCCTGCAAACAGAAAAAACTATTCTCCCTAGAGTTGAAACGTATCACTTTCAACCCGGAGCGGGTTGAAACTTCACTACCCTAGGGAGAATCGTTTTTTTCGTTTTTTTTTTAATTTTAGAGATTACCCAGGGTGCGAGGGCTTACGCAATATAATACAAAAACCTTAATATGATGTAAGTGGGACAACGAGACAAGAGCTGTCATATTCAATCCCAATCTTAATCAACGCGACTTTAACAGATAAAATTACCTAAAGCCGAATACTGGGTAAACATTTCTACCGATATTATTAAAATGGGTACTGACCAGTGTTACGCGGCGTAAGGTACTTACCCATTACACCGTGTGCTAAAATGCGTCTCTTTGCTAGTTGTGAGCACCTTCTTTCCCCTTACTTACTGCACGTAACGCCAGTCAGTACTCACCTTTAGGCCTCCTTTACGGAGACGCGGGGCGTCGCGCGTCGCGCGTGACGTAGCGTCGGCTCTCTCTTTCGCACTCTACAACGCCATGTTTGAATAGGCTACTTGACTACTACTGGGAAATAATTCTAACGTATGGTCTGATAAAAGTAATGCAATGTAATTAATATTTCTTTAAGGGCAGTCGTATTACTTATAAAAACGAATTTTGATGTTTGAATTAAATAATGGCGCGCCAAAATAATCTCTGTCATGGCTATCGATGACGTCACACCTTAAGTTACGCCCTAACAAAAAGAACAATACGCACTGCAATCTGTTCTACGGGTGATGTCACAAGTTAACGCAAGCGTTTTCGGTCACGTGATCAATATAAAAAAATGTGTAATTTTAATCCCGTTTTTTTACCTAAAATAGGAATATTTTTGCATTTAAACCACCTGATTACGCTTTGTTACGTTGTCAATGACTAGGATGAAAACAATTTGCAAATTATTTTCAATGTAGTCAGATAGCGTTTTCAGTGCGGGCTGTGCCACCCAACGCAACGCACGACATGCCCTGCGTTTCCGTAAACAACGCCTCACAGATTTCGTTATTTGACGAATATATAAAAACTTACATTAATCACTTATGTTCGAGTACACTCTTCCCTGTTTCAGGGTTGAACGCGGGGTCTAAACCCAGCTTCTTCATTTCCACTGCCATCTCGAACAGGTAGTCATAGCATTCGGTCCTTAAACACAAATAAATTCTATTAAGTACCTAAAATGACCACAACTGGTCCACAAAGTTGGTAGTAATAGTAATGTCACAAGTTGGAGGGGCACTTGTTCCTGGACTCTTTTTCCGCAACTAGGCCACAGGTGGGCTCTTTTTGCGTGTCGGGTGGGGGGCTGCTAGTCTAGCCACCCGATGTCCTCTAGGAAGGCCAGCAGCTCGCTGACGTCGGTGCAGTTGGAGGGGCAACTTGTGACATTTGTTTTTGTTCGACAATTGTTTTTTTTGTACTTATAAGCTTAAGTTTAATATGATAATGTCCTATAGCTACAGCAGCTTTTATGACATTTCTTGACATGTACCTAAATCATATTTATTCTCTGACAATCTCTGTAATTTTTGTTATTTTAATAATTACTAGGCCCTTTTACAGCCAACTCTTATTATTTATTATTAAGTCATTAAATTAGCGTACTATAAATAACAGAAATCACTGTCGTCCTGTTTATCTTGATTTGTAAAATCTCTTATTATGGTGTTTCCTTTTATAAATGAATAACTTGTGTACCTTTTATATGTACTAACACAAGTTACTACGACATCAAGTGTATAATGTAATAAACCTAAACCTACGATGGAAATAAATAAATATGAAAAAAAACTAGGGATTCCAATGCTGGATTGAAGGCGTCTACTCGGCATAGCATGAAGGTTATTCAGGTCTACGCACCGACCTCGGCACACTCGGATGATGAAGTGGAGGATATGTATGAAGACATATCCAAAGCCTTGCATAAGACCACTAAGGCCCACTTCAACGTTGTTATGGGGGACTTTAATGGCAAGGTGGGAACCCAGACTGGCAACGAATCCCGAATAGGCCCGCATGGTTATGGAGTTAGGAATCACAGGGGGCAAATGCTTGTTAACTTCCTTGAGAAAGAGGAGCTATTCTTAATGAACTCCTTCTTTAAGAAGCAGCCTCAAAGGAAGTGGACATGGCGAAGCCCCGACACTGTGACAAAAAATGAGATCGACTTCATCATGACAGATAGCAAGCACATATTCAGAGATGTCTCAGTGATCAACAGGTTTAATACCGGATCTGATCACCGACTCCTCCGAGGCTCTCTGAATATCAACCTGAAGCTTGAGAGAAATCTTCTGATGAAGTCCACGCTCCGACCTAACCCAATCCAAATCATGGCGGGCACTGAGAAGATTCAGCAGCTTCTCAGGAATAGATTTGTTGCCTTGGAACCCACTGATGACGCTGACGAGACCCTACATAATCTGGTCGAAACGTTAAGAGACGAGGGCATCAAGTTCTGCAAAATGCAGCGCACTGGCAGGAAGTCTAAACTCTCGGATGAGACTTTAGGACTGATGACAAAAAGACGGGAAACCACCCAGGCGACTTCGACAGAGAGGTCAGACCTGAACAAGCGAATTGCGAAGATTGTACGGCGCGACCTTCGGAGCTCCAACACACGCCTCATTGAAGAGGCGATAGAGCGAAACCGAGGGTCCAAAGTATTCACTCAGCAGCTTGGCAGGAGCCACCTGACGAAGCTTAAAACGCTCGATGGGAGGACCGTATTGTCAAAGCCGGAGATCTTAGCCGAGATCGAGGATTTCTATGGCCGTTTATACGCTGCACATGCCCCTCATGCCCAACGAAATGACCACGATTCTAGAGCCACCCTGACACGCCACAACACCGACGAACTGCCGGACATCAGTCAAGACGAGATCGTGTTAGCTCTGAGGCAGCTTAAAAATGGAAAAGCCCCCGGTGAAGACGGAATTTCAAACTGCAAACCAAATAACAAAGTTTCTTTACTCTCATCGAAAGTATGTTTCTCAGCAAGTCCTAGGAATACTAGGAAACGATCAGAGATAGGTTGTTGCACAGTAACTTTGAGATTGAATATCACCTTTTTGGTACAAAATGTTTGGTACAGTGTAAAGAGCGGAACTGCACTACAATGGAACTGCGCGACACGACGCGGCCAGTTATTCTTTGTATGAAATCCTATGAGACTGATCGTCAGCGGAACTGCGCGGCTTTTTGGTGATTTGTTCTAATTTGACGCGCTGCGCCGCGGCCGCGTAGATCCGCTGTCGTGTAGTGCGTTAGTATTTTAGTACTGGAAAAGTGTAATGAAAACCTTATTAAAATGTATGAAATACCTCGTGAGAGATGGTGAACGAGTACCTAGGTACTACGTTATGTTAGCGAAAAAAAAATCAAAAGCCACAAAAGAGAAATAAATAGACATTAAAATAAGGAATAATTAAAATTAGTTTTATTCCTGTGTAGATTAGATAACCTTCCAATCTAATACTTACATGTTTTTTTACAAGTACTAAAAACGGAATTCAAAATCTGAAGATTTACAATAGAAATAAGTGTAATATTTTTGGTTGTGCGCTGGTCCCGGGGTACTCCCTCAGCGAGGGTGTAGAAGCTACAGTACTCACATAGTCTTGGCGTGCTGCCAGCTCTGCCCCCACACGTAGACGCCATGCCTGCGCACCAGCACGGCGCTGGTCCCGGGGTACTCCCTCAGCGCGGCGGCCAGGCTGTCTGCGAGGTCGCGCTCAAAGGGAGTGTTCTCTATGATGGGGACGACAAGACGCTCGTCGTAGCGCAGGTGCCGGTTAAGCGTGGCATCGTGGATACCCTGGAAATCACCAATAGTTACAGATTTTTGATCATACATTTTTGAACATGACTTCGTAAATAGAGATGTATTTTAAGTTGTTTTTTTTTCGAATGGACTAAAATTATGCTCTTGCAGATGGCCATGACAGCGTCACCGTACTTTTGTCGGGCGCGGAAGGCGCCTCGCCGGTAAACTTAGGTTGTGGCAACTCGCACAAGGGCCACCCTTAGGTGAGAACCTCGGCTTGGGCTGTTGCAAGATGCTACAAGAGGGAAATGGATGTTTCGCCGAGGTGAACGAATGCACCTATGAGCGGAGGTGGGGACATCCGGCGGGGTCAATTTTTGGTTAGGTGTGTAGTGTGCGGAAGCGAAGTACTTGTTGACGTCACCTCCGGGTTAGCGTCGGTGATTGGGTCAACCGGGTCACCGAGAACGTGTCTCGGTCTAAGGAGGTGAATTTTCGGTCTACGGAGGATGTTTTAAGTTGGTCTGACTGAGAGCTCATTTTATACGGTACTGCTGCGCGCCACGAGGCTGTTTACCTACACCAATCGAAACCGCGGCAGTGAGATAACTCATTACTACGCCTATAGACGGCAGTCATCAAAGTGTAATCAAAAGTTCATCCAATCGAGATTATTTGGAACTCATTACGGACATCGCGATTGAAAATCACTTTGGGAGAAGTGAAACTACCTAAGCAAACCTGGGCTCTGTGTCAGATGCAAGCTACCGATTTATATTTGATTTCTATAGAATCAGTATGAAATCATCCACTCCTGCGCAAACGTAGACATTTTTTGTGTCCAGTTGCTCCAATCAAAGTGTTCGGTGTCGGTAACTGGAAACTAAAAGTGTCTACGTTTGCGCAGCGCCTTATTATATTGGCCGGCTGGACCTATCTAGATGTGTGTTGTGATCACTAACAGAGTGCGTGGAGTATCTGTAGACGACGTACGAGTGATGGCATGGCTTTATTATAGCGTCATAGCTATCACGTCATGTATTCAAGCTCCTATTGGTTGGACGTATACCTTGATCATTTCCTGAAGTGTGATCATGATCACTAACTCCTTATCATAGAGTAGCGTGCAACGCACGGCTTGCGGCGAGTGCGTATTGTTGACAGGCGACCAATAGCAAGCCGTCAATGTAGCGTCATAGCTATCACGTCATGTATTAAAGCTCTTATTGGTTGGACGTATGTACCTTGATCATTTCCTGATGTGTGATCACTAACTCCTTATCATAGAGTAGCGTGCAACGCACGGCGTGCGGCGAGTGCGTATTGTTGACAGGCGACCAATAGCAAGCCGTCAATGTAGCGTCATAGCTATCACGTCATGTATTAAAGCTCTTATTGGTTGGACGTATGTACCTTGATCATTTCCTGATGTGTGATCACTAACTCCTTATCATAGAGTAGCGTGCAACGCACGGCTTGCGGCGAGTGCGTATTGTTGACAGGCGACCAATAGCAAGCCGTCAATGTAGCGTCATAGCTATCACGTCATGTATTAAAGCTCTTATTGGTTGGACGTATGTACCTTGATCATTTCCTGATGTGTGATCACTAACTCCTTATCATAGAGTAGCGTGCAACGCACGGCGTGCGGCGAGTGCGTGTGGATGACTGCGCCGGCGCCGCGCTCGCGGTACGCCAGCATAAAGAGAGGGGTGCATTGGCTTTTTTTCAATCTGGAATAGAATAGAAATAGGTTCAATATTTCTAATAAGTTTTTTTTTGTTTCATGTGTTCTGTGTATTTTCTATGTACTTATATATAAAATATATATTTATAACATCATCAGCTATGGTATTAGTATTAAATATTAATGAGCGCCATAACGCCTTATCGCATAACGCATTTATCAAATATAAACAACATCTTATCATTTCTAAAGGTGTAAGACCTACAGTCTTTCGCAAAGGGTCACTCCATCGGCCAACAAACGAGGAAAGCTGCCGGCCAATGAACGAGGCTCTGACGAAAAAATCGCCACGACGATTTTATGGCTAAAACCCCACTGTTATGTATGATAAATGCCAATACACAACATCCCTCATCCCCCAGCTTCTCTGCTATTCCTGGTCTCAGCTGTTCCTGGTCCTATGCCCAACTGCCAACCCTCAACAATGGGCGCAGATACGTAGGATGCTCAGCAAGGTGTGTCGATGACATCGTTCGCGTTAGGCGTCAATAGAAGCAGTTAGCACAGGCCAGTGGTGGATGACATTAACTTCACAGGCATTTACCTAGCAGTGGGTAAAATCTAGCTGTGGATATTTATTTATTTATTTATTAAACAAAATCCACAGCCCTTAATTATTACATTATGTTAAAGTATATCAGTCATCTAGTCTAGTACCCATAACGCAAGCTCCTTTTAGTTTGGGGCTAGGTGATGCTGTGTAGATCGATTCATTATACGACTATAATAGACGGCCTCTGTGGCGCGGTAGGCGAAGGTCTGCCTGCGACGCAGGAGGTTGCGGGTTCGATTCCCGCCTCGGGACAAATGTGTGTAATCTGCAGACATTCGTTCAGGGTATTCTGGTCGTTTTCTAAGTATAATAAAGACTATCTATGTATTGTACCCATAACACAAGCTCTGCTTAGCTTGGGGCTAGATAATGCTGTGTGAATTGTGTACCCATAACACAAGCTCTGCTTAGCTTGGGGCTAGATAATGCTGTGTGAATTGGACAATTCACACAGCATTATCTAGCCCCAAGCTAAGCAGAGCTTGTGTTATGGGTACTAGATAACTGATAGACATAGATAGATATTTTTTATTAAACATAGAAAACGACCAGAACACCCGGAACAAATACCTGCAGATCGTACACACATTTGTCCCAAGGCGGGAATCGAACCCGGAACCTCCTGCGTCGCAGGCGGACCATCGCCCACCGCGCCACAGAGGTCGTCAAAAAAATAGAATTTCTTTTATCTATTGACGATTCTGCATTATTTATTTATTTTATTTGAACAGTAGTTACATACTACAAGCAATTTATATAGCGCGAATTTTAAATACTCACTGTTTCGCTGGAGGAGGCAGTTCCAAGTCTTCATCATCAATGGTCTGAACAAACATATCATCATGTTTCATCCGCTCCTTCTGAACACCAGATGGTGCTATGTAGATTTTGTTCCTGAAAATGACATTTTTATTTCATTAGGAACAGCTAACAGCCTAAAAAATTATAGTTATGTTACTATATAGATTAGGTATACACAATTTGATAATCTTAGATAATAATGCAGCCCATGGCGCAATTCAGAGAATGCTGTATGCTTAGACAATTTAACCCGCTGGCTGTATGAGATAGTTATTTAAAGTTCTGCTAGTTTTTACAAATATGTGATATTTAGTCAATGAAGAAATTACTTACATCTATATTAAGAAAGAAAATTACAATCAAATAATAAATTTAAATTTAAAACTAGTATTTATAATAGAAACAATTGAGCTATCTGCAAACTGTTGCAAACAATCTACAGGTAGATCAACTGATCCATATCAATACCAGTCGGAAGCATGCCCAAGACACTGGCTGCATTGCCCCGCTGTATAGCAATGCTGATGCGCTGTGCCAGATACTCACCAGCTCTCGGGTCACGCGTCACTTCGACCAGACGCTCAGATAATTGAAATCAGATGAAGAAATGTAGTAAGGTAATGTGTGACATACTGAATAGGTACTATTGACCTGAGTCGAGCAACAGCACCTTGTGGCGCGGCGGGTGAATATCTTCCTGCGACGCAGTTGGTTGCAGGCTCGATTCCTGCCTCTGGACAAATGTTTGTACAATCTGCAGATATTTCTTCTGATGTTTTGTAAGCATAATAAAAAATATCAACATAAGTACATATAAGGCTTAGCTTGGGGCTAGATAATGCTGTGTGAATTGTCCAGCATTACATATGCTTATTTTTAAGTAAAAAACTAAATCATACACTTTTACTCTAACACACCCTTTTCTTTTATTGCAATTGATTATCTTTGATATTATAGCAATTTTCTGTAAAAAAAAATGGGCTGGAAAGTACCCATAAAAATACTCTATACTAATGGCTCTTATATTGGCTCCATTAGCTACACCCAAATATGGCTAAGTTTGGGTTTTTTTTTTCGTCAGCACTATGTCCGCAGTAAACTAATATAGGCTGATGTCATCATACACACACAGGCAAATATTGCTGTGAGTAGGGGCTGATTAGCTCTCTATTTTAAGTGATAGCATTCATACTTTTTATGTAGTTTAATTTACGTTACATACCCCTCTTTTATAGAGATCCCACCTCCAGTGCCCGTGACCCATCCTAAGTGATAGAATTGCTTGCACAGCTCTGGAATGAGGTTCCTAGGATGTTCCTGTGAAAGTGAAAAGAAATGTGGTAAAAGGTATAGTCCAGGTGAAGTGTGAAGACCGTAAGAAGCTGATTGTAGCCAAATTAAGCCATTATTTTCTAATGCTACCACCATTTTCAACAACGCAATTCATTAGCATCGCATATAATGTTGAACATTAGAAAATATAGCTTAACTTGGCTAATAATTCATCATACGGTCTTCATCTGCATCTGATCATGCCCCGACATCATCATCGTTAAAACGTTTTAAACTTTCGCGATTTGATAACATATTTAAGATTATTTATCGGGTATTTATCACGTACCTTTTGCAGAGGAAAATGGAGAATATTAGGGGAGGCATATTATATCTGTTACAGGAGTAATAGATGTTGACAACGATGATGATATATTTAAGATTATTTATCGGGTATTTATCGCATACCTTTTGCTTTCTTTTCCCCAACGTTTCAACCGCGTTTCAGCGATCGTGGTCACGGGGCGACCCGTGACCACGATCATTTTCCTCTGCCTCTGGTTTCTACAGTTTTTATGTCATCGTTCCATCGTGCTTTGGGTCTCCCTGATCTTATACCCAACATACTAAGTATAATATCACTAAGTATAAAAGATCCAGTTCACCTCTTCAGAAACGTGACATGAAACGAGACATGAAACATCCCTCTCCTCCGCAACCATCTACTCTTTTAATCTTACCGGATCATATTGTTCAGACATTGAACTTGTGTAGGTATTCTGACGACTTGACGAGCAAAAGTAAGTATTATCTGGCGAGCTTCTAGCGGACACAAATGCGGAACTATCCAGATTATTATTTTATTGTCAGAATCCGTGCAGAATTCTTATCGGACGTCTGTTATCAATCACACAAGTGCCGGGTTATCAAACATGGGCGAAGGTGCTGTTATATAGTAAAATTAAATTAGATATTGCTTGCTCCAGGTTTTCGTAACATAGGTATCTCACTCATCAGTCTCGTCTAAAGACAAGCTTGTCTTAATTTGGGCTCTGTCTGTAGCTAATACATAGAAGTAGAGTAGAAAATACTTTAGTACTATACTTATAAATCTGTATTATAAAACAAAGAAAATAAGGAAAATTTGCATTGATTGAGAAAATCGAAAACAAAAACCACAGATACAAAAACCAACAAACCACAGATGTACTAGGGATGCTAACGCATCAATCAGTCACAGATTTATAAGTATAGTACTAAAGTATCAGTGTTGCCAGGGCCTTGAGTCGTAAGTTACGTTTCGTTTCCTGAATATGTGACATTTTTGCTGCAAGTTATAATTACCTATTGTTTTTGTTTTAACTACCTACTGAGTTTTACACTGTTGTTACTATCTAGTCTATCACCTAACCTAACAGGCACTTTAACGTACTATCAAAAAAGAATCTTGACCTTGACTTAACTGATAAACGTCCGAAATTCTAAATCTCTGTCAGCAACTTGATCCCAATTTCTAATACCAATATATTAATATCATTACCTTTTACTAGGAGTCAAAATTTAAATTAGTATTTGATCTCAATTTCAGAACATTGTCATCTAAGGCCCGCATGCACAACGATAATTAACTGGCTTAATTTTGATTAGTGATAGTGAGTTGTCAAACCATACAAATACGTCAAAGTTAATCAAAATTAGAAATTCATTTTTAACGAGATATATGTATATCAAATCAGTGTATGATTTGATTTTTTAGTTTTTAACAGCAGTGTTGCATGCAACCAACAGTGGGTCGACCAACATCCTTTGTAAAAGACTGCGACATTTCATACAGATATTGGAGCAGATAGAGGTAGATGACACGGATGTGATGGTCAGCTTTGAATCTAGAATCACTTTTTACGAACGTCCCTCTAGAAAGAAGACTGTATGAGGGTTATCGCGTTGATTGAGAACACAGGAAAACGGTATACCTACTTGCAGATTACCTACGCCAAGCTTCTACATCATATTCTCTCCACAAATGTCTTCATATACACAGGGCATTACGATCTTCAGATTGACGGCCTAGCAATAGGAAGTCCAGTCACCCCCGTAGTAGCTAACATTTGAATGGAGTATTTCGAGAGTGTGGCCATCTTGTCTGCTCCTGTACAAGTGAAGTTGTGGAAGAGGTAGGTATGTAGATAACGTTTACTGTATTGTAAAACAAAGGACACAGAAGATTGAAACTTTTACTGTCTTACCTCAATAGATTACGTACGGTCTACATAATAAATAAATAATACATGGATAGATATTTTTTATTACTATACGTAGAAAACGACCAAAACACCCTGAACAAATGTCTGCAGATCGTACACACATTTGTTCCGAGGCGGGAATCGAACCAGCAACCTCCTGCGTTGCAGGCAGATCTTCACCCACCGCACCACCGAGGTCGTCATAAGATAAGATCATTATTTAATAAAAAAGAATTAGTAGGTAGTAGTAGGTATTATAGAGTAGTTAATAGTATTATAATATTACTTTATATAATATTGAAGTAGTTAGTATTTAATAAGATGTAGTTAGTAGTTCCTAAATAAGTTGTTGGTCTAACTCAAGAGCAAACGTTTTTTTTCGTACCTTTCAATTTCTCGCTAGCTCAGCAGTTTAGATACTTCGAAGCCGCTCGCTATGCTCGTAACTCTATTCTAGACTACTTTGCTAGCTCGGGATTGAATATCATATCGGCTCGTTCAACAATAAATCGTTTTGCCCACTTGTAAATTGTAAAATAGTTATTTGTAATTGGGTGACCCTATGTGATTTTTACTGTGTCAATAAGTGTATTATAATCCTCTGTTGGTACTTCTAAATAAATAAATTAATATACAACTTGATTATCCGGAAAAAAAGCGGACATTGGCACAAACGTGGAGCTTGATGATGATTCTTAGTTAATGGCAATATAAGTCTGGTTGGACTCTTTTCTGCCAGTGTCAAGTAATGGAAAATAATAGTAAAATATGAGTTAGCAAGTTATGAAGATTGTTTGATATTTTCACCAGAGCCTAGTTCGTTATCTAGCAGGGTACACCACGTGCAGGTTAGGTTGGCTTGGGAGACAAGATCTTGGAGTCTCCCTTGTACCCCAAACTGGCAATACTAATATGTATATATTATAAGAATTGGATGGAATTGGACTTATGACATTGACATTGTCTCAGCAGAAAAGAATTGCCGCACTATTCAAACTTTTCCGCCATGTGTAACGTTGCAAACTTTAGTTCTAACTTAATTGAAATAATCCTACTTCCTTCCTACCTACCTATCTATCTAGGTGGGAATATTTAAAAAAAATTGTAATCGTTTGCATTGCGCGTGACCTCGAGCCGCGCGCCTTGCCCGGCGGCGGCGGCTCCGCAGATACGATCACAGATTTATAAGTATACTTAGTACTAAGATACGATCTGAGCTTCAAGGAAACCTCACGCTGATTTGTCTCGTCAATCTAACGACGACTTTTTTTTCAAATATCTAACATTTCTGTCTGGTACATATAAGTACCGGGCATTTACCTAGTTAACCTCAGTGTTTAAAGTGTTCCCAATATTAGGAACACCTTAGGTACGGCTTGACTACCAGTTCCACCTTCCGTTCTACACTGCAGAATCTTACCGTGGCCGGAGCTAGCCCTTTCACACCAATCGTGCTTGGACGTGGTGTCGCCGTAGAGGCGCCCCGTTCCTGACGCTGCTGATTCCCGGACCGGGATTGAAGAGGACTGGCGCTAAGGCGGACGGGATTGCCCTGCAGGAGAGTGCGGTTGCTGACACCTATCTAAATAAATATCGTGAAGGTTGACCCGGCCGACCTACGAACCCTTTCTAACTTCAGTAAATTCTTGTTTTTTTTTTAATCTTAACTATTCTTTTATTTTGCTCACCCCTAGGGCTATCTAGGTAGGTGACACATGATGTTGGTTTGGTTTCTATTACTACACACACTCGTTTCTTTCGCTAAAAAATTGCTGGCAGAAAACAAAGATTGACAGAAAAGTCAGAAACAGAACAAAACACTCCATCATTTTTTGGCACTTTTGACAGTTTTTGGCATTGTTTGGCGACAACGTCCTCTCAAAAATAATTTAAAAATTGTACAAGTAGCATGACCAAAAACAAATCCGAATTTTAAGACATGTTCGCGAAAACCTAATGTGAATTCTTTCAATATTCAACGTAGTGCAACGTTGTGATCCGTTTTCGTAGGTACCTAGCGCACCCAGCGATACTCCATGCTTACACCTGATCTCAGACTTGGGATATTTCGATTGCGTTTAGGATGCGTGAGGTGCCAGAATGTCTGAATCGTCGTTACAAAGCCGTGGACGACCTAATCCAGCAGCTCAGCTGGTCCGTTCGAAACTCGGGGTCTAATAGTCCAGTTCATTGTTATGAGAGCGCAGATCCCGGCATTAAACTGATGTGCGACTTCTGGAATATTTTGAAGGAAGACCCTGATTGTGATCTAAAGGTAGGATTCATTACAATTATAAAAATTTAGGTAACCGTTAGTTTTTTTAGTTAACACCCATTTTCTTCCTATCTATTGCAATACAGGCGTCAATGGAGGCAGTTAGCATAGGACCGTGGTGGATGGCATATAATACCTATAAACTTCGGGAGGCCTTTACTCAGCAGTGGGTAAAATCCGGCTCTGATGATGATGATGATGATGATGATGATGATGATCCCAATAGTCCTATAATGTTTGACCTATATATAGAGAGTCTACTAACTGTGTATCTACTATATAGACAGAATGCTGGCAAAGGCAGAAGCCCAATACCCAGCAAAAAGAAGGTACATAAGAAAAAAACCCACAATTTAAAAAGAAACAAATTAGAAAGAGTTATTTACAATAAAAAATAGTTGAGCTAACTGCAGAAATAGTTGAGCTAACTGCAGACAGTTGAAACATTGTAAAGGTAGCTCAACTAATACCATATCTATACCATCTTCAAGTAGGTGGCTGCATTGTATGGCAAAACTATACTCACCAGTTCTCGGGTTCACAAATAAGTACCTAATGTTTACATATTTTTAGGATTTCGAGATCGGTTTCGAAACCCTTTTCGCTCTGTCCATCCTCTAATTCTAATTCTAAGTGGGGGAAGTGGGATCTGCACTGACATCTCGCATAGGAGTGTATTGTGCATTATCCCCCTGCCTAACCAGGCCCTAACCAGCCCAGCTCCTTGAAGTACCGGAGCAGGACTTTTGGAGATTGACAGCTTCGTTTCAGCTTTCCTATGGGTGTGGACAGGTTTGATGTCTCTGAGACTTTTCAATCCCGTTTTCTGTCTGGCCTCCTCTGTGGCCGCGCAGTGTACCACAACGTGTTCCACAGTTTCTTCTTCCAGGAGGCAGCCACGACACAGGCTGCTGTCTGTAACTCCTGTCTTAAAGAGATGGTGGTTAAGCTCACAGTGGCCTGTGATGATAACCACCCTCACGGCTCATCTTGAGCATCGTGTTTGTTGTTTTCCTATCTTTGAAAGGAAATATTGTTTTGGTGTGTTTGCAGTCTGTTCGACGTTCCCATAGGTTTTGGGGTTCCTTTTCTGAGTTAAGTTTTAGTCTGTTTTTGACTTCTGTTGTGGGCGGGTTTGAGAGACTGATGTCCTGTTTTGTAGGGATCAGTCTCGCTCCCTCCTTAGCTAGTCTGTCTGCATTTATGTTTCCTGGACAGGATCGACTCTCTGTCCACTGTATGCTGACTTTACCGTGTTCTGAGAGTCTGTCCATCCTCACTCTTTATTGAATATCTCGGTAACTACTGCTAATGATACATTTCGTGCGCCATTACTGATGTAAAGAAAAAAAGAATAAATAAATTAAAATGAATATTTTCAGTAGGTGGTAGCCGTGGTAGGTACAAATTGTGTTGTTGAAATTTCAAAAGAGACTAGGGGGTCAAATGGTCTATCAAGTAAAAGGTATCGTTTTGTACATTTCAATTTTTTTTTTGAAATTTTTGTAAGTTTTTTAAGTACTTTTTGAAATACTTATATCGAAAAAAGTCGAAAAATTGACCAATCCCCGCTATCTCCGAAGTTTGCAGAGTGATCCATGTACAATGTAGGTACCTACCTATGTGGCGTTTGTAGATATGAATGTATATTTTACAGGAAAAGTATGACTTTATTTTTGTAAAATTATATTTATTTTTGAAAATGGTCAAAAAGGAGTTGTTTTGTTTTGTAAATTGTAAAACAATTTTCGAAATTTCATACTATTCGAAATATTTTTGCATTCGAAAAAAGTCGAAAAATTGACTCCAAATAATTGGCAAATTTCGAAACCTTCGGCGCGCGAGTAATACTTGCACTTGACGGATCTTGTTTTCTTATAATATTTCAGATGCAAGTAAAGGAGCGCATGGGACTAACAACGCCCAGTACACACACAACGTACCCTCAAGAGGTAACCTGCTTTAATATAGCGGAAAAAGAACAATCCAGGTGGAAAGGATGTGCTGAGAAGCTAAAAAAGTAATAATAATAATAAATAATGCTGGACAATTCACACAGTATTATCTAGCCCCAAGCTAAGCAGAACTTGTGTTATGGGTACTATAGATAACTGATATAATAGAATACATTACATAGATGGATATTTTATATTATAAAAACATAGAAAACGGCCAGAACACCCGGAACAAATACCTGCAGAACGTACAAATATTTGTCCCAAGGCAGGAATCGAACCCGCAACCTCTTACGTCGTAGGCGGACCTTCGTCCACCGCGCCACAGAGGTCGTCAAAGTAAGTTAAGGTAAGTTTTTGTAACCCGAGTTTAAAGATAATTTTTGTCCATTCTACTTACATGAGTAGGTACATAAGAAGTACCTACTACCTAAATCTACAGCCTATGTTAGGTAGCCCACTGCTGGACAAAGCCCTCTGCCGATAAGCCCTGATTAACCTTACTTTACTAAAGTTATATTAATGACGACCTCTGTGGCGCGGTGGGCGAAGGTCTGCCTGCGACGCAGGAGGTTGCGGGTTCGATCTATTCGAGTACGCCCCAAGCTAAGCAGAGCTTGTGTTATGTTATGGGTACTAGATAACTGATATACTAAATACAATATATACTTAATACATTACATAGATACCTAAATATTTTTTGATAATAGGTACATAGAAAACGAACACCCGAAACAAATACCTGAAGATCGCACAAATATTTGTCCCAAGGCAAACAAAAAAATTACTTATTATAAAAATAAACTCATTACGGGAGGCCTATGTCCAACAGTATACAAAGTTACTGGACTACTATAGGCTGATGATGATGACATAAAAGATATTAAAATACGGTTTTTAGATTTATTCCTTTACTTATGCTATAAGACCTTGATTCTTGCCAAATTTCATGATTCTAGGTCAACGGGTATACCCTATAGGTTTTGTGTGCATGTGCCTGTAACTTTTGATTGCGTTGACCTAGAAGTTTGATTTTTACTTAGAAAATTGATTTATATCGCGACTCCAAGAGGTAATGAACTTGAGTATATGATGTGAATTTTAACTCGATACCCCCACGCATTTCTGAGAAAAGAGGGTTGACAGACGGTCAACAAAGTGATCATATAAGGGTTCCTTTTTCCCTTTTCAGGTACGGAACCCTAAAAATAAATAATTCTGAACAAGTATTAAATAAAAATAAATAAAAAACATCTACAATTTTTGAGTTAAAAGTCTGAAACGGCTACTAATAACCAAACTAAAGCTTATTGAGCAATATCACTATACTTTAAATGAAATGTTGACATTTTATAATTTTATGTATAATATAATAAGAATCAATTTAAATTTATTACTTTGTGCACATTAATAGGTACTTTTAAAAATTAATTATTTTTGTCTTTAGCGAAATCTACAATATTTATTATCAATTTATGCAACATAAATTTTGTAATTTAATTAGATACAAGAACTGACATGTAGCACTAAAACGTTATCAATAAACAAAACTGAAAATGTAACTAAACTGAACTAATAAAAAAAAAACGGTAAACCAACAGTTAATGTTTTTCAGCTTCTGCTGCCAGAAACCTAGCAAGTCCAGTAAAGCGGGCTGCAGCCATTGCAAGTCGGCCGATACCAACTACAAAACGGCTTCCTCCTGCAGCATAGTGAAGCCTTCCGAAAGCTCAATGACTAAGAGCCCGCATAGTGTTGAGTGCTGTGCAAAGCATCCACTCAACAAAGCGCTGTGCAATGTCAATCAGGTGAGTGTCTACTTAACATTTATAACCAAGTGAAATAAAAAAAAGACACCCCCGAGGGTATCTGAAAATACGACATGCATTTCCCCGATTATATATTATTCGCACCCTAGTCGGCACTCGGCAGCACGTCCGATCGGCCCGGGTTTGGTTCCGCGCCAGAAGATCATTTTGTGAATCGGCCCGGTTTTGAATCGGTGCCCATGGAGTGGATTATCACCCTTTTAAAATTTGTCAGTGCAATGATGCAATTTCCTCTAGTTTTCACTTTCCAATATATCTGTGTTTTATATACGACATATCAGCACCAAAACAGGTACCGTTCGAATACTTATAGTAGGTAAGGATTTTTTGTTATAGGTAGTGCTTACCCGCACTCTTGGGTATGTCTTTGGTTAGGTTCACAACACTGGTTGTTACACAGGACAGAAAACTTAAGATAACCTAAGCTTATTTATTTAAACTAGAATGAGTGTAGAACCTACTGGTTGTGAACACAGCTTGCTTAGAATTTATGAATGAGCTTAAACATTATAATTAATAAATAAAATAAGTTCCCAAAAATTTTCGACTTCGGCGGGACTCGAATCCGCGTCCCACCCTCAGTACGGGTAGGTTCATTAATAATACAATAATACATTTAATTTCCAGGCAGCTGTATTCGAATCACGATGCAACACCAAAATAAACGACCTAATCATAACGCAGCTAAAGCTAGTACAGCAAATTGAAATTCTGGAGATGCGAGAGAAAGATGGCATAAAGCTTTTGAAAAAGGCCGATTGTATGTGGTCTTGTATGGAAGATTCTTACAAGAAGAGATTGCGGGATTCTGCAGAGCGGCAGAATGAATTGCTAAAACAGGTAAGCTAGCTTGAAAATGTAAGATATATTATTTGAAAACACTACGGTCTAAAAATAATAATAATTAATAAAAATAATTAAATAGTCCATAAACATTTTAATTTACCAGCTCTTCGGAAATGTTGATTTTTTCTAAAGACCAGCCTGCAATCTGCTCCGTTGTTCCAGATGCGAGAAATAGAGGCCAGCAACTCGAAATATCGCAGGAACAGAAAAGACATGGAGGCCCAGATAGCTAACACGAAGAAAAAGACTCAGCGTGTCGATGAACAGATCACGCAGAAAAAGACCGACCAAAAGTTTTTAAACATTGAGATTGAAGATATCAAAAAGAGGATTGGAAACACTAAGACTGAAGTTGACAGCACAAAGAAAAGTATTGAAAAAAAGAAACACAATTCCGAGGTACCTAACTTCTTTAAATTTTTACATTAAACAGATTCACTTTTTGAATACCTACATCAAAACTTTCGCTATTATAGTAATAATAATAAAGCCCTTTTATTTCCTTAATAAAATTAATTTTACAAAAATTAATTATGAATAGAATAATAATATGTGACACTTAATTTATATAATAATTGATAGGATTTACATTGAAAATAATGATGGGTATTATTAAGGACCTCTCATCGAGTGAAGGCCTATAGTATTAGAGTGATAACCTGATTAGATTACGCATTTTTTTCCTCTCTACTTCGGAGGTCTTAGCTGTTTTGCCATTAGCCTACTTATTTCTCATCCTGTGTAAGACTTACGTAGGTTCTATATTAAATAGAAACAAAATTAAGACATATTTACAGTTGAAAGTTTCAACTGTAAATATGTCTTAATTTTGTAGCTCAATTGTTTAAACTTTAAACAATTGAGCTAACTGCAGACTTTTGTAAACAATAAAGTCATTTAAAACGGGATATTTACCATGATTCGATTTTTGAGTTTTCCAATATTTCGGCACAGTTTCATGCGCCATGATCACGGAAGAACTAAAGTCACTGCGAGTTGGTTTTTATTGGCAGATATATCGATCTACTATTCTTTGTCTTTTGCTACGAAAGTTACCACTACCACCGGTTTCATTTACGAACGCAATTCGATCACGACACACAACACTAACGGTATCTGCACACGGCTTGGTTGGTTCACCACTTCTTCGATTTTTACACATTCTCACCACAAATTTTTTAAACAATCTACACGTAGCCCTGTCTAGTGAGACAGGGCTACGTGACGTGTTCATAGGAGTGCCTATGAACACGAAATCCTATGTCTGTCCTTTTCACAAAAATTTGAGGTTGTGTGAGCTGTTAATCTAAATCTAAACAATTTCAGATAAAATTATCAAATTTGAAGTGCGAAATGTCCCGTCTGCAAAAATTACTAGATGCCGAGTACCAAAACAAAGCAAATAAAGAAAAATCCGGGAACAGGTTTGTGAAGGAAGGAAGACAGGAGCTGCAGAAGATTTGCAGAATTTTACTGAAGAAGAGACTGGAAAATGAGGATCGGAGAGCAGAGGTAATTAATGTTGCAATAACAACAACCACAACAATCGTAAAGGTCTTTCGCTTGTTACATAGAAACTATGCACCTTATAACTCCTGACAAAGCGTTGGTTTGATGCGTTAGCATCTTAACACATCAGGTCATTATTATTTGTTACTTTTATATATTATGTTTTTTTTTCTTTTCATCAGTTCCTGTCTTGTATAATTTTTTGTTGGTTATTTTAAAATTTTGTGATTTTTTTTTCTTTTATTATTATTTTCTTAGTTTACTTCCTTTTTTCTCAATAATTTACTATTGTTACCAAGAGAGAGCTGTGTCTCTATTTTTCCTCCGCAAGCAAGCAGTCTTTTTAGCTATTATATGCGAGGACACATCAATGGTTAGAAGTTATAGTGTAAGTTTATATAAATAGTGATTACAACTGTTTGTTCTCCAAATAAAATAAAATAAATTATCTGCAGCCGTAGATTGCAGCACTGCAGTTTGATTGTTGTTCGTCCGGTATAATTGTCATTTGCCAAGTACATAATTCGCTGATGCAGCGATGACGTGTTTCCCTCAGCGTGCCCGGCCTGCGGCGCGGTCACGACATTCTACTGTACCTTTGTAAAAGTTTAGAGTCTCAATAAATAGTTCAAAAGGTTTTTTTTTTTAAACCGTCGTCTGTGGCTTCCGTAATTCGCTTTACGATTGTTGTTATTGTTGTTGTGTGTAGAGACGCCGTGTGTTGCCAGTTTAGGTTTTACAGCACTCCAACTCTTCCCGTGCGTGGTGTAAGAGGCGCCTAAGGGACATACATCGGGGGGAGGGCAGCATCGAAAATTTTCAATGGGTTTTTGATACCTATTATAGAGATACGATGTTGCACTTTGTGACCACCAAACTCAATTATTGCATCTCCTTCTTAACTATCCAAAATAAAACTATGATAGTAGCATTAAAAAATAGCTTATAATAGGTATCACAAATTGCCCATGGAAAATTTTGAAATTACCTTTGTTCATCGAAATAATAAGATAAAATAGGTGGCGGCGCTAGTTTGGCTCGGGGGGTACTGTCTTAAATGGTGTGGTAAAAATACTCTATCTTCCATTTGGAAGATCCTGGATATTTGCTCGATGTACGGGGAGGATGATAGAATATTTTCAACCCTGACACTTTATAGTTCAATTAGTAGTTTATTTCATCAAATCATCATCAGCCTATATTAGTCCACAACTGGACATAGGTCTCCCCTAATGAGCGCCATAGCGCCCTGTCTTCAGCTTGCCGCATCCATTTGCGAACAGTTATCTACGCTGGTACAGAACCCTCCGTCTGCAAGTCGACTCGCTCTTGGCCGGTTTTTATTATAGAAACATTTTCACTAAATAAAACTGAACTGATATTCTTCAAAATATTCTCACAAACATTATTTATTTATTTGAGCTAGTACAGAATGTTTCCAATAACACTAGTCATAAGTATAAGAATTACTTACATATAAAAAAACTAAAAAAAAACAAATGCATATTCACAGAAAGCTGCTCTCCTTGAAGAGATAGACCTCCTCAACGTGACCATGGACCAGTGCAAGAATCGCTGCAAGCTCAAGCAAGATAACCTCACCGAGGATCTCGCGAAGCTGGACCAGCAGATCGCGACGTACAAAATCAAATGTATACAATGCAACAAGTGTACAGATAGCAACGACATTACCAGGTTCTGCTCGGACTGTCCAAGGTGCACAGAAGACAAGTATGTTAAATCTTTTTTCTCACTCTACGCTTGACTTAAGTCTTGACTTTAAGTCAATCTCCAGGTTTTAAGGCGGCGATAGATCGATAGATAGTTAATGCTTTATTTCATTATCTATAGACAAAAAAAAAACATTCAGCAGATTATAAAACTTATCCTAAACAAAGGCAATGGAATTGGCGGCCTTATCGTTTAAAGCGATTTCTTCCAGACAACCAATGTGCACTAGAATAATGTGCGTGAATAGATGTGAAATGGAAAAATTTGGGTTAGGTACATTAAAACAATTTTTCTGTCATCTTTTTAGATTTGTTAAAAATACCTAATAATCTAGGCAGATCAACTTCTTGTCGAAAATTCAAAAAAAATTACGTATTTTAAATAGGTACCAGAAATAATTATGAAAAGTACCATCTGTTTTCTTAGTTTTTACTATTTTTCTCCTAAACAATCACAAGATTTTTTTATTTTCATCACCATATTAAATAGAAGAGGCGTATGGATACCCAGGGCGCCTTCGGTTTTATTTTTGAAAACAAATGTCTTAATTAATAGATAATCAGCAAAAACTTGATTTCTGAGCTGACACCGCTTTGCTTTATCCCGCTACTTTTCACAAAATGGCGTCATATATCGCCCCCTTAACTGATCGAAAAAAACAATGCGAGAGTGATTTCCAAACCCCAGCGGTACGTATGATGAAGGTGAAGGAAACCAGCTTAGTGCGAGTGGTATATCCACCAAGTAGGGGTGGTGAAGCGCTGTGCATCTGCTAGAAAATTACTTGCTTTCGGTGATCTATCACCGAAAGCAACTATTTATAGCACCTAACAGTACCTATCTGAAAAATGTGACGGTTTTACCAAATCCAATCAAATAGAAGATCTCTTAGGTACCCATTCCACTCATGCAATATTTTTGTCCAAGATACCTAGGTAATTTGCGTAGTTTATTTCAAAAATTACACAACACACTAATATTAAAAATGCGAAAGTTTGGATTGATAGATGGATGATTGTTACTTCTTTACTTGTCGTAAAGAAGTCTGCCGACCGACTGTTTCCCCAAGCGTGAGACTATGACCAAACCACAAAACCCTCCTTATTTTGCCATAATCACCAGGCTAGGCAAGCTGGTGACCGCAGTAATGGTGTTTAAAATACAAGAAAGCCTTCACTGGTTGGTTCCCCAATTGACACCTACGGCACCCACCGGATGAATTGAAGGGGTAGATTCTTACGTCACGACGGCACAGACACAGATTTGAGCCCCGTATTTAGGAAACTTACTCAGTCATAGATCCTATAGAGGCCTATGTCGAGCTTTAGGCTTATGTTTTGTTGGTAATCTCGAAATATTTATTCCGAGTAGAGTCAGTACTTTTGTGAATTTCAAAGCTCATTACCGGCCTGCACGCGTAAGTTCGGACCGTGTATGAACCGCGGATGAATCTGGCGGATTTGACTGCGGATCAAACTGTCGTGCTAAATACGATTAAAATGTGCCCACGGTTTGAAACGCCGATCTTTAATATTTTAACAAACGATCCGAAATGTCCGTGTAAATTGATTTTCAACAGTTTCAACTGCAGTTTTGACTTGCGCGTGATAGTTATAAATTTTAAAAGTTTTGCCTTAGGATGCAGGCCGCTATCGAGTGCAATAATAACAAAATTATTTCATCAAATAAGAGAATTTTAATTCTCTTCATCTTTTAATTTAATGCAATCAACAATTCTATTCAAGGGACTGCGTATACGAAGATGGTTACTGCATTCAAGACGTCAAAAACGCTTGCGTGTGCATGTCAGTTAAAGAGAAATTTCTGGACAATGTTTTTGATAATATGTACACAGTGTTGGAAAGGCACATAAAGAACGCCCAGGGCAAACAAGTTGCTGAAACTATTATGAGCTGTCTGAAGCATAGTAAGAATGGAAAGCTCAATACTGAAACCAGGAAATTGCTGCAGGATTTTATACTTAGTACATTGAGGAAGAATTTGAATTTGACGATTATTGGTGGAGCTGTGAAGACTCGCTGTGAGGTGGGTACAATTAGTAGGATAGAAATAAAAAGAAATAATTTATAACAACTCGCAGAAACAAAAATAAAACGGTCATTGCGAGTTGACTCGCGCATCAAGGGTTCTGTACTCGTAAGAAAAGAAATGTATTCAGACGCATGGTCCGCAAAAAAATTCTGACTTGGTCACAATTACATAAATATTACGGTTTTAAGATTTTTTCCTTTACTTGTGCTATAATACCTTGCTTCTTGCCAAATTTCATGATTCTAGATCAAGGGGAAGTACCATTATAGAATTTGTGTGTATCAAGGAAATAAAATGGACATAGACGGCTGTAACTTTTGATTGCATTGACTTAAAAGTTTTTTTATATAGTTTGTTTGTGGCGCCACTGTGGCATGAAATTGAGATAGGGCACTTATGATAAACATGGCCTCCACTCAGCATTCTGCTTACGTCATTGGATCTTTTCTCTACATAATGTTCGTAATTGTCTTTTCAGTTGGAACCCGAAATATACGATCAGTTGATGCTTTGTTTGAAAAAAGTTAATCCTGAGAAAGTGCCCAAGGAAAAGGCGGAAAAGTCTACAGAAAAGAAGGTATATATTATATTTTTTTAGTTTGGTTGAGTCAAAATATACATTAATCACATAGCCGATATATACAGGGTGTTCGGCAGACCGTCTAGTCTGTCACACGGAAACTAAGGGTAAATGGAACCAAGTCCAATACCGTTTTTTTTCCGAAATTAGAACTATTTAGTGCTGTAACGTTTTTGTACGAAACACATCCCAAACACGTGTTTGGATTGGCATACAATTTTGTTTTAATTGAATCTAGCATGTTGGACCTTATTATTAAAATCAATAGGTACGTATGTGAGATCTAGGTAAATAAAGCAGCTATGGGAATTCAAAGAGCTGAAATACTAAAATTATAAGCTGTGTTTAATTTTGTATATTATAATAAAAAAAATAGTGTGTCGCTGATCTTCCAATACACTAAAAACTTTGGAAAATAAAACGTCAATTACGATTTGGACTCGCGCACCGAAAGTTCCGTAATATTAAAATTTTGTTGTGTGTTCTTGTTTCTTGCCAAATAGCATAATTTTAAAATTCTATTTGTTTTAAAATTAATTTTAAATCAACGGAAAGTAGTGCTTTATTTTATTAGTTATTAGATTTTGGTCACTACGAGATAAAAAAAAATAATAATTTTATCTTCAAATTTACGGTTTACGGATTTTTCCCTTTACTTGTGCTATAAGACCTTAGTTCTTGCCAAATTTCATGACTCTAGGTCAATGGAAAGTACCCTATAGGTTTTGTGTGCATGTGTTTCCCTAGGAAATTTTAAAATATTTGGGCATAAACGTCTTTAACTTTTGATTGCCTTGACTTAGAAGTTTGATTTATATTGCGGCTCCAAGAGGTTACAAACCCGAGTATATGATGTGAACTTCAACTCGATACCTCTGCTCGTTTCTGAGAAAAGAGGGTTGATAGACGGACAAGAAAGTTATCCTATAAGGGTTTCTTTTTTCTTTTTGAGGTTCAGAACCCTAGAAACCCGAAACCTTGTTAATTGTCCGATGGTGGTGTCTTAAACAAGCTCACATGGTTCTTAGCCTAGGTCTCTTGTTCGCGACACATTTTCTTACCCTTATCAAACTGTGTCGTATACATAAGCTCTTAGGTCCGTATTATGATTTGCTTAGTCACGGATCTATGCTCGAGTAACGCTTATACCATACAAATCATGTATCCGAATCTTTGTAAATATAAAGAGCCCTGAGAGCTGCAAAGAACACTTTCGTCAACTTAAAATACTAACACTGACTTGAATTTTTAAATTAGAATGTTGCAAATACATCCGAAATTATCCCCATTGTTTCCAAAAAAACTACTGATCTACCGCGAAGCTATCCCACAAGATATAAACATAAAATTACCCGAGTCAAAATTAAAAATGCGAAATTCTGGACCGAACGCAATGGCATTAAAAATTTATGATAAAATACCGGAAGTACTAAAAGACGAAGAAAAAGCTAAAGCTAAAACCTAACTAAACATTTTTCTAGAAACCCGGTCCACTTCCACTCTCGATAGGACCTTTTGCTACGCCCTACTTGGGTACCATTGTATCTCTTGAACATTACCTTAATAATAAAACCTGAAAATTTAGGTACACAATGATTGCAATGAAATAAATGAATTTGAATCATTAACAATACGATAGAAGACTGCTTGCTTGGAAGCTTGTAATACAGAAATAAAAATAACAAAATATTGAATTCTGTCGTCAAAGCATAAAAAAGTTTGGGGCCAGGCAAAAAATTTATGTATTTTAGGAAAAAACCTATAACTAAGAAACATCTATCTCTAATAAACCCATGGTTTTGATATTTTACTGGATCGTCATGAACCCGTTGTCCCCATGTCCCCCGTTTTCGGCTTGTTACTAGATAACGACGACCTCTGTGGCGCGGTGGGCGAAGATCCGACTGCGACGCAGGAGGTTGCGGGTTCGATTCCCGCCTTGGGACAAATGTTTGTACGATCTGTAGGTATTTGTTCCTGGTGTTCGAGTCGTTTTCTATTAAATAAATTCTATCTATGTAATGTATAGTATTATGTATATCAGTTATCTAGTACCCATAACACAAGCTCTGCTTAGCTTGGGGCTAGATACTGTGTGAAATGTCCAGCATTATTTATTTATTTATCCTGCATAAGTCGTCAGTTCATATTGGGGAGGTAGGTATAACTGGTTTGTTATGTTAATAAATAAAATTTTCAGGATCCCTGTCAACGCTGGCGGGGACGAGTGGCCGAGTGCCACTGTCCGTCAGGGCCCAAATACTGCGCCTGCAGTAAGAAGGCGCCTGAACCGCCGGAACAGAAAGCACCAGAGGACTCGGCTCAAACACCCAAGGATGCGGCTAAAGGGGCAAGTGTACCGAGATATAATAATCTTAATACGGTACTCCCAGCTAAACTAGCGCCGCCACCTATTTTATCTTATTATTTCGTTGAATAAAGGTAATTTCAAAATTTTACATGGGCAATTTGTATTACTACATTGTATTTTATTTTATATACAAAAAGAAATACATAGAATTAAAGATGTACAAAGGGCGGCCTTATCGCTTCGAGCGATCTCTTCCAGGCAACTTTGGGATGTAACTCTTGGCGGTGATTTATTGTGTAGTTTAAATTTATTTACTTAATTCCTATTCATTGAAATTATAATTCTATTTTTTTTATTTTATTATACTTAGAAATAATAATCGACAATTTTTTATTAATTATTGAATAAAAAAATTAATAATATAATAATTCAGATGGGCTTGACATAAAAGAACAATAAAGACGCATTGGTATTTGAGTAATTATATTTAATAAATAAATAATTATATAATATTTTTATTCATAATCAACCATAATACCTAATATGCATTATACTATACTAATGATAAACTTACATACACATAAAAAATGTAGTATTTTCTGGTTACACAGATAAATAATACTGATGAAGCAGTTTTTTGAATATAGGAAGTGATTTTGCACGTCTGATGTCCAGGGGAAGAGCATTCCATAGACGGATAGCTTGTACAGTGAAGGATTTTTCATAAAAAGTAGTAAAGTGAGCAGGAACTTTTAAGACGAGAGTTAGCTTAGTAGTTCAGCCAAAATCTCTCTAGAGGTCGCTTCCCATTTATCACATTTATGTATTATAATTATGTTTTTCATTATTCTGTTATATTCATGTTTATTTTATCTTTTGTACACACCCTGCCTTTCTTATATTCATATAATTATTTCCATCCAAACGTTGCCTCGAAGAGATCGCTTCTAAACGATAATGCCGCCCATTGCACTTGTCTCATGTAATATGTCTTATTGCAATGTTCTTTTTCTGGTGTACAATAAAGTGTTTTTGTTTTGTATTGTATTGTACATCTAAAATTGTCCTGTTTAATATTAAATTATTCACGTTACAGGGAGATGCAGCTAAGTGCCTAAACAAAGAGTCGGTGGCTTGCGGCCCCGATTGCGGTATGTTTGATGCTCTAATGAAGGTCGGCGCTGAGATGTCCAAGTGGAGGCCTGATCCTTGCTCAGGTACAAATCTGTTTTCTAAGACGTACCCCGAGCCAAACTAGCGCCGCCACCTATTTTATCTTATTATTTCGTTGAACAAAGGTAATTTCAAAATTTTCAATGAGCAGTTTGTGATAAGTATATTATAAGCTTTGTTTTAATATCATAGTTTTATTTTGTATAGTTTATGAGGAGATACGATGTTGCACTTAGGCCACCAAAGTCAATTATTGCATCTCCTTCTAAACTATGATAGGGGCATTAAAAAAAAGCTTTTAATAGGTATCACAAACTGCCCATTGAAAATTTTGAAATTACCTTTGTTCAACGAAATAATAAGATAAAATTGGTGGCGGCGCTAGTTTGGCTCGGGGTACCGTCTTAAGGTGAAGTAGGTCCCAAAACTCAGGTTTTGCCTAGACGGAAAATCAGTTTTAAGGCAAGGCGCGCAATTTCCCTGCTTTTTATTTATAAATTTGTTATTGCTCTAAAATAACAATCTTTCGCAAAAAACTAAAACCATAATCCTCTAAAGTGTTTAGTTAAGTATTTTTAGACGATATTTCATGCAAATATGTTAAGTAACTAGCAAATGAAACTGGTTTTCCGTAGTAAAAATGCAAATTTAGAGGAAACTGGATTTTTTTTCTATCGAGTCAAGTTGAGTCAATCGTTTTTCGACTCCCATAACTTACTAACAAAAAATCCTAAACTTTTGATGCTCATCAAAAAATACTATAAAAAATTGAGTTTTGACTGTACGGAAAAATTGATTTACCGTACAGTCAAAACGTGAGTTTTGGGACTCATTTCACCTTAAAATATTAATTATCACACCATTAGGTACATCACATAACACTAATATTATAAATGCGAAAGTTTGAACGTTTGTGACCTCGCCAAAACTACTATTGTTAGATATTCGTGCTGCAGTGAAACATCCACATTTTTTACCACATTTCCGATGCCCCCCCTTGTCCCTGAGTTCGGCCCCTAAGATCCATCCATTGTGTACGTGAGTGTAGTTGGCCACGCATTATTCTATTTGGTCTGCTTACCTTTACATGTCTGTGGTTGCCATACAGTTTTCTCTCCCGCTAATCGCGTGAGAAATAGAACTTCATACAGTTTTCCATCGCGATAAACGAAAAACTTAATCATTGCAGGCGTACTTTCTACCTTAGTATTTAGAAAAGGAATAAGCGACATAGCTTTTTTCTTTAATCGCACTGCGCAAATTTTCCACGGAAATTTAATAATGTCCCAAAAAATTTCGATTTCGTCAATAAAGCAACTTTCTAAGCAGGTAACATAAACGTTATTTTTCAGGACCGGCCTGCTCTTTCAAGAATGTCAGGGCAGTGCAATGCATGATAGGTCCGGAGATTTTGAACATGACGCCGAAGCAAATGGCCTCGGCCAGGGCCCTTCTACCAATCTGCGCTAACGACGACGATTTGGAACAAGTGGTTAGTACATTAGAATAAACTTTATTATAGTAATACCACTCTTATTTGCTGTTTGGTAGCTCGGCTGATAATAAAAAAGTCATAATGTGTGTTTTACCGCTTCGATTTTCGTCATCATCATCAGCCTCCAGTCCACTGCTTGACATAGGCCTCCCCTTATGAGCGCCATAGCGCCCTGTCTTCAGCTTGCCGCATCCAACATCTGCCAGTAGTCTTTCGCAAATGGTCATCCCACCTGGTCGGAAGGCGTCCTACATTACGTTTGCCGAGTCGCGGTCTCCATTCAAGAACACGTTTACCCAAACGGTAGTTGGTTCTTCTCTGGATATGGCCAGCCCACTGCCACTTCAGCTTGCTAATCTTTTGAGCTATATCGATAACCTTAGTTTTCAATACTTTGTACTACAAAGCTAAGGTTAAAAACTAAGGTTATCGACTGTTGTCTGGTTGTTTTGTACCTACCTATGGAAAATCTGAAGAAAAGTCTTCGTTACATACTAGGTACTATGTTGGCTCTATAAAAATAGAAAAATAGAAAACAGTCGCCACGAGTATTGTAGCGCTTAAGAGCGAAAATGAAATTGCATTTTTAAAAGCTCCATTTCACCTTCTAAAACCATTTTTTTGCAGAAATATGTTTTATTTTCTATTCAGTAGATGTTTCAAAATATCTCGCAATAGTTGCTCATAATCAGTCATCACATCACGCCTATTGTTGACAGGTGAGTGAATGAAACATAACAGAACGAAATATTTCATAATTACTTTTGCCTGATAGATAATGCAAATCTGTCGACTCGGTAAATTTCGGAACATACGGTTCCGAAATTTACAGAAGAGAAAGAGAAGAGAGAAAATAGAAGGTGAAATGGAGCTTTTAAAAATGCAATTTCATTTTCGCTCTTAAGCGCTACAATACTCGTGGCGACTGTCTATGACGTCACCGATGCGATGCACAAATTCTTATGTTACAGAATTACCATAATATTTGTTATCTATTAGAATGTCTATTAATAAAAAATACAATCAAATAATAGAAACAAGTATTAACAATACTGTCAAGAACCAAAGAAGCAAGCTATTGATTGAAGAAAGTTATACGTTCATCATAATTTATTCCTGTGGTTATTCTGTGCTTTCCATTTCATATTGTGACGGTATGACGTCACGGGTCTGTATTCTCTCGTTGGTGTTCAACGTGCCATGGTGGATTGTTGTATTTTGTAGATTTTTTTAATCAAAATATCTATTAATTGATCTTGATTAAAATAAAAATAATAATACTTTTCGTTTTGTCACGTATGGCTTAGATATAATTCGGTAAATACATAATAATGGTGCTTTCTTGTTACTGTCATCATCCCTATTAGGCATCTTCATAGTCGAGCATGTACCAAACAGCAAATAAGAGAGTGGACGACGTATAGTTAAAAAAATATGTCGGGAAATTTATTTTTTATGTACTTACCCCAAAAAATCGCATACGTTTGGTTGGTAGCGCGTACTCAGGTGGAAGGTAGAAGGTAGGAGGGTAGGAGGCGGGTTCAAATCCCGCCTGAGTCGTTAATTTTGTGGTTATTATAAATTCTTAGTATCTTCCCGAAGTGTGGGTTAATATTAATCCAAAACTGGTCGTCGCACATGACCGCCATCTCGAAATCGTTGCGGAGTAGATCAAATCATATCAAATCAAATCAAATCGTTTATTTGCAGAATACATTATTACAGGTACATGTCAGATCTTATAACTAGAGTGAAGTCAATGTATTCAACCCGCAAGCAGGTATACAAATATTAAAATAAATGTTGGTGATTATAAGTGTTAAAATAATCTAGAATAAAAAAAAATGTAGTTTACAAACAGATACTTAATTGAGTCAGATAAATTATTTTACTTAAAATTAATATATTCCGTAACACTATAAAAACATCTGTCGAGGAGCCAGTTATTTAACTTTTGTTTGAATAAATTGCCATTGAGGTCTTTAATTACTTCTGGTAACTTATTGTAGATAATGATGCACATATTGAAAACATTTTTCTTGTAGATCTGTTTATGGCATTGTGGATTGTATAACAAATTATTGAATTTAGCTCTTTTCTGTCGAGTGATAATCTCCTTACGTTTGGTAAAGTATTGTGGGTTAGATTTGACAAACATACATATATCTCTAATGTACATGCAAGGTAGAGGCATAATATTAGAGTTCTTAAACAGAGGCTTGCAAGAGTCACGATACCAAGCCTTGTTAATAACTCTGAGGCATCTCTTCTGTACTCTGAAGACTCTTTCAACATCGACAGAGTTTCCCCAGAGCAACAAACCATAGTTCAGGATCGAAGACACGTGTCCATGGTAAGCTGCTAGAGCTGCGTCAAATGAGATTGTCTGGCGGATTTTCTTTAAAGAAAAGATAAAGCAAAACATAAAGCAAAGTAGGTACACTTTACTCGGGCAGATTCTGCAGTTAGGTTAAAACAATTTTGAGAAGGAGGCCGTCGAGTCTTCTTGTCATCCATACCAATGATTGAAAAGGAAAACTGTAAAACTTTGATTATTGTAAGAACTATCTTATTCATGTATAAAAATCTAAGGTTGCATTGCACTAGTGCATAAGTGTAATACCTAATAGTGGACTATTATCATGAATCAAATCAAATATCAATAACGTTTATTTCTTTAAGCTTACAAAATAAGCACTTAGACAAGTCAAATTTTATACTATAAACAGGTTTATAAATAGTCATTATTATCGTGTTATTATCAAATAAGAAATATGATGTTATTGATTTTATTCGCTTAAATTTTTTGTCCAAACGATCCAAACGATAATAAAAATAACAGCAATCACAAGTTCCATTTGTCAAAAAGTGCTTCAAATAATGGACGGACTTTAGGTACATTTATAGCTAACAAAAAGTTTGTGTCTAACTAACTTTTTCTGATTAGGTATTCTGCGTCGAATAATATTTCAAGATTTTTTGATTTAATCGACTTATTAAAATAGTACATAGCTTCCTCAACAGCCTATAAATAGTCTACTGCTGGACGCAGGGCTCCCGCTGATTTTTTTTATCTCATGGGGGATAATGTCCATAATCCCCACGCTGGGCATGCGGGTTGAGGATCGCAGTTTGTTGGTAGATCTATTCTTCATTAACCTTGACTTTATTATTTCCGAATTTTTGTTCACAGGAAAAAACATCTTGTAGCAAATCCTGCCTTACGGATGTCATAGGCCCTAAAGAAAGTAAGTTTGTAGTTAAACTTGGTTTAGTTAAACTTAACGTGGGAGTACGTATACTGAATGGTACAGAAACATGCACAAACATTTGATATTATTTTAGGTTATCCAAGAGAACGGATCATAGAAGAAGTAATGGGAAGGTACATAGAGGTGTCCCCCATCCAAAAAGTAAGTTGCACTACGCTGAATGATGCACCCAGTAAAGAATCTCAAGCATGTTCTTACAGATATCCGACAAAAGATCGTTAATTTTGTAGATCTTTATTATTGTTGTGTTTAATAAATTCAAAAACAAAGCACATGGTGGTTTTATTTTCTGTATCTACTTTTATAAAACCACCATGTGGCACTTTCTAAGCTCAATACATGTTTTCGTGCTAGGTGACGTCAGGGAAAAGAAGACCTTTTCGAAGATCCTTTGAAAGTAACGACTTCTCATCTGCAAATGACATAAGACATTTCGATGATGGTTTCATGTCCCCGAAATCAAATATACAATCTGTAGAAAAACGTTGCGACGTGAGAAATACGAAAAATAACAAACGCGTAAAGATAAATAACGTTCGCCTAACTGCAGATAAATATAATAAATTGGAGCCAAAAACCGCTAAAATTAACTTACTCGCCGATTCATCGCAATCGATTGTCTTAAATGATGAGACAGCTGAAATTGAGAAGCTCAAAAAAGAAAGTATATGTTTGAATTACAATCGTCATCTTCACCAGGACGTCACTCATGAACGGGTCGTAAGGATTTCCTCTGACCCAGACCTTGGTATAAATACTGGACGTAATGAAACAAGTTTCATTGTCATCCTTGATTCCAAATTCTATGCACCCAACAGAAAGATAAGTGCTTGTACTAGTTCATTTACAAGTTTCTATAGCGCTTTTGGGTCAAGTGTTATAGAAGATTCTGTGGTAAGCAGCAATGATGAAGGTTCAAGTGTTGGATACCTTATGAGTAATGTTGATATTTGCAACGCTGCAGAAGATCTAATAAAAGAGGTCATTGTGTCAGAGAGCAACAATAACAATAACTGGGGACCAGAAATCGAGTGGATGTCTATTTCGTCTTTCATCAGAAAAGTCAACGAACGCTCTAAAAATAGTTTCAGCAATTTATCCAATGAGGAAGTTGAAATAAGTAATACTACCTTAGAAGCAGCAAAGTCGTCGATTAAAGTAAAGAGTAACAACAGTTTCATGACATTGCTGAATGACACGTTTCTAGAGGAAGTTAAAGAAAACCTTATAAAGAGTTTAAATACATTTAATAACCAAGGGTCTCAATATACATACAACGAAATAACAAAACTATTAGATACTGCTAACAGTTTAAGTGAGACCAAAGAGGAACTTTCGAGTACTAGTATATCGGGTTCTCCAATTAAAACAGATAGTCATAGTAGATGTTGCAAGTATTTTATGCAATCGATGATGAATCAAGCTTGTGATTCGTTCCACAAATTGAATTTTTTCGATCGGTCAATAAATTGTTTTCGTAAATTCGCCAAAACAACTGTTAAAAAATCAGTAAATTGTTTTGAAATTACAAGTTCTAATATGACGTCAACCACCCAAGCTTCTTCTAGTTCTACAAGTACCTAGTGAAAAGTCGAATTGTAATCTCAAAGGAATGAAAATGTCAAAGTATTAATGTGCGGTAATTGTTTATATTTAAGAAATTAAATAAATTTAACTGATGTAAAGCTTGTTTACATTGTTTTGTGTCGTACTCCCACGTATATTTGCCTACGAATAAATAATAAGTCAGGAAGTCTAACTCAAAACAAATTCCAAACCAAAAGAGATTCGTTTATTGAATCATACGTCGTTTTGGTTTGAAGTAAAATCAAAACGACGTATGATTCAAAAAACGAATCACATCCAAAGTTACAAATATACATGTTTGGTGATTGGTTTAAAATCAGAACGAAAACAGGGATTGGTTCGCGCGCATGCTGCAATGCCTGCTATAATATCTGAGTCATATCGGCGTGGACGATGTATGCAATAAGTGGATCGAACAAATTAAAATAAATCATTAAAAGGTAGGTACAATGTTTTTTAACAATTTTTTTTGATATTTTTTACAATATTAATTTATGTGCGAAACACCTAAAAAATTATTAATGACATATCTTAGGCAAAAAGCAGTAGTTAAATGTTACAATGTTTTTTAAATTTAAACACTATGAAATAGTAGGCGCTATGTTGTTATGTCACTTTTTAGTTATGTTATACGGCTGTGTAGGCACACAGCCGTATGACATAGCTAAAAAGTATCCACTGTCATCAGCAACATCAGCGCATTTCTTCAGGTCTTAGATCCAACTGACGTCATGACCACAGAGGAAGATCGCGTACATTGCGTCCAGCGTTTTCGTCAAGTTAAATAAATAAATAATGCTGCTTTATTTCCTATATTAAAAATATATTTTTGTGAATTATTAACACTATAGAATCTGATTAAGACACTTTACAAAAACGGGTGTAATAAGTAATAAACTATTCAATGATCTCTATATCCCGCAAAATATAATTGATTTTGTCTAGAATACATCAAAAGAGAATATTTCTTCGCTCGCTATGTAGTAAAGACGGATTCTGAGAAATACTTATCTGTCATAAAAATATCTAAAGTTTATCAATTTACGTGTCAAAATTCCATCAAGAAATAGATGTTTATTTCTTTTTCTTCTTTATAAAAAAACTGACTTCAGTTTGCATAGTATTGACCGTACCGTTTTGTATTATAATAAAAATAAAAAACAAAGTCAGTCAAAAATTTACTGACTTCATTTTGCATAGTATTGACTTGACCATCTCGTTTATAACGTATTTGAACATCTTTGAATATAATTATGATTTTGCTACTAATTACTAGTGAAAAGTGATCTCTGGACATTTAAGTCTTGTACGACTCCTGCACCGCTTCTCAACACATGCTGATATAGTGATTCACAGCTAGTTCACAAATTAAATAACGAAAAATTACGCAGATTTCACGTGTGCTCGCAAACAAGATAAATGACATACTGATGACGCGCCTGGACACGACTCTTAAGCTCCGCCTACTTTGGTTGGGTCCTTTTTTAACGCAGTTATATATCCTGACTTATTATTTATTCGTAGATATTTGCATATAAATTGCGACACATAAAGATTTTTTTTTCCATAAATTTCAGAACTCAGACTTAAGAAAACTGGTACTGCCAACTTTCGTAACGCAGGTACTTGTACTATAAAGTTGGGATCAGAAGCAAACCGAGATAATCAGCACTTCAATATTGAGAAAGAAAAGTTTAGTCACATTGAACAAAATGACAAAAAAGCCCTTACAGGCATCACCGATCACCAACACTCTATCGTTAAAAAAGAAAAGCTAACTAATATGAAACAAATTAATAAGACAATTTCGAGTAAAGACGATCATCAACGCTTAATTCTTAGAAAGGAAAAACTAACAAATATGAAACAATTCAACGATCCCTTTACAGTCAGTAAAGATAGTAGTTACGATAGTACAAAAACATTTATGTCCAAACTTTCTAAAACTTCCTCAGGAACTTTGGCTATTACACTGTGTGATGAAGCAACTCATTTAATTGATGAAAAAGCCGCAAAACATTTGAACCCATCAGTATCTCTGAACAAAACTCCTTCAGGGCATTTTACAGTCGATTTCAGTGATGATACAACTGATGATACCTACAAAGCTTTTGTAAAGATGACTCCGTCAGGTACAAGATTTTTAGAGGTATACAAAAATAAACCGAAAGCTAAAGATGTATATAACAAAACATCAGGACGTGAAACTATAAAAACGCAAAATCCTAAGTCAGATACAGAAGTTATGACAACAAAAGAAAATAAATTAACGAGTGAGCTATTAAAGAGCTTGGTTACAAATATGCCAATAGACGTTAGAGTTATTGGTGGAAACGGACCAATAACCCACATTAAAGCTCTTGTGACTAAAACTTTATCCGGAAATCTAGCTATTGATATCCATGAGTTAAATTTACTTGGTGAAAATTTACATGCTTCGGGACGCCCTGTTGTCCTGACTGTGTTAAAGCCAGGTTTATTTGATTTAAGTATCAGTAGAAAGAATAGGGATCCAAACGCTGTTGTGAGAAAAACTCAGTCTGGGAAAGTTTTAGTCGTTTTAACAAAACCTGTTTTGAAAGGTGCAAAACCATCGAGAGAAGAATATATAAAGCTAAAAATAAGAAACAGCGATGGTATTGAGACTGATGCGCCAGTAGTACTTAAAGAAACTCAATCGTTAAACCTTGAAGTTATTCTCGATAAAGAATTCGAGCACGAGTCAAAAAAACTGACAGAAATTTTAATGAAAAATAACGTTTACTATCACATCAATTTAAATAAAACATTTAGTGGAAACTATCTTGTTAGACTCGACGATAACGACAAATCTTTTATGGGCAATGCTTTAATTATAAGGTCGTCGTGTGGAAATATAAAAATAGTAAAAAAAATATCAAAGGCAGCAGGATGTTTTCGAGCAGGATCTTATATTTTAAAAGAAATATTCGATAAGATTCCTAGTGTAGTTAAAAATTTTGTCATATATTCTAAGAGCACATCTATGAGTTGCATAAAATCTAGAAGCGACTCCAAATTACGTGATTGTGTTAATGTGCTCTCTACAGAGTACAAAGATGCAAGAGGGAACCCTTTAACCACATTAAAAAAGACTAACTCAGGGCAATACGCTGTCGTATTGCGAAAAGAGTGTAAAAAGGCCTTTTTAAAAAGTATGACGAGTTATTTGCAAAATGACTCTAAAGGATTGATACCGGTTAAAAGGACTGAATCGGGGGAAATTCTAATAATGCTTAGTGAAGACACAAAAGCCATTACAGGCACGTCTCTTAAAATCACATCGTCCGGAAACGTTTTCATTACTGTTGATGAGAACATTGTCAAAGAAAACGCTAGCAAAACATTAAATAAAGAAGAGCAAACATACAATAAAACCTCTGTACATGTGATTGGAAATTTAAAGCGTCCTGTTAACAAAGCCGTAACTACCTCAAGCAATGCAAAACATGATTCTGCAAATAGCATTTGTGCATCAAACTGCGTGTGCAACAAAACACAGAGTCGGGGTTCTTGGGAAACAAACCCAAATTATTACGATAATTTAGATGGCTCCAAAAACGTGAAAGACTATTGCGATTGCACTCCAAACGTAAGCAATAAAAAGGACTATCCATACTCAGGTCAGAAAAGCCATTGTAATTATATTGATCAAATTGTCATTCAACCTCATATAAGTGAACCAGTGCAAAAAAATAATCCTCGATCAATAGAACAATGTTTTTATTCCGTTAGCACTCCCACTTATAGTTTTAACGAAAAAATACCTAAGAGTCTGAATGATGTTTCTATTATAAGTAAGAAACATGGACAAATCCATACTGAAAGTGAATACTGGGATTCGTTAAGTTTTTTAGAACCACAATTGCCGTTTTTTCTACGTAACTTAAAATATTAGTATAAACCGAAAAAATATCTGCTACTTCGTTAATGTAAAAAATGTAAGACATTATTTGCGTGGATGTGATAAGTAGTGATAATAAAGAAACTTTTTTATATTGTGCTGTTTCTATCTTACATTATTAGATAAGAATATAAATAAATAAATATAACTTTTATTTTCTCTCACAAAAAAGGCACGACATTATTATGGTAGGTATGTAGGAGCTTAGATTACATTACTGGTGAAAAAGTAATACATGCTTAAGGTACATAGAAATAGATAACTTCCTGTGTTGTGAGAAACTGGTACCTGTTTATGAAAAACCTGTAGCACAGGTCACCCACTTATAGGTTAATAAAAAACCTGTAGCACAGGTCACCCACTTATAGGTTAATAAAAAACCTGTAGCACAGGTCACCCACTTATAGGTTAATAAAAAACCTGTAGCACAGGTCACCCACTTATAGGTTTATAAAAAACCTGTAGCACAGGTCACCCACTAGTGTACCTACTCATTCCGCAGGAGGCATTATGCATTTTAAGACTGATGCGGCCTGCGGTGGGGCGGTCAGTACAATTTGTCAACACCTTCTCGTCAAATTGTACTGACCGTCACCGCAGGCCGCGTCAGTCTGGGAGACTGTAAATGTGTGTCTGTCTCTGTGTGTGTGTCTGTGTCTGTCTGTGGAGTCTGGAAGTACAGGGTAGGTTAACACAGAAGGTACCAACTTAAGATTATCAAAATTTTCAAAAATTAATATAAAGCTAAAAATACTATAAATATAATAATATATGCTGCTCTGCCGGTGCACAAGTCTCATGAGAGTCTGGGCAACAGCAGAACGGTGATGTGTAATAATGTACATATACATATTATTATGTGTGTGGTGTGAGCACGAGTGAATGTAGAAATGAATAATCATAATCAAGATGGATTAATAAAATGGTCAAGATTAAATTAAATTAGATAGAATAAATCTTTTTATACTTTCGCGATTTGTTAACATATTTAAAGATTATTTATCTGTTATTTATCGCGTAAGTACCTTGTTCTCTTTTTCCCGTTTCAACCGCTTTACAGCGATCGTGTAACGCGGTTGAAATGTTGGGGAAAAGAAACCAAAAGGTATGCGATAAATAATCTTTACTTAGACAGAATAACAACACATAAAGAGACGTAGGTTCGTCGAGTGACGCACGCAAGGCTAGGCGGGGGGATTAATAACTGTTCGGTTTTAATATGGTAATATCAAGCACTCTGTTATTTCTCTGCTGGCCATGATGAATATTGCTTGCCAGGGACGAGAGAAATTTCTTATCCCTGCTGCTTGCTATATACATGTCGTAGTGTGGCGTAATGGATGCAGTATTTTGAAAAAAACATTGCGACAAACCAACTTCCATTACAATAGCAATTAAGGATATCAGATGGCACGCTCTCAGGAGAATTTATGGTGTTCAATACATTTTTTGTTTGCTGTATGATTTGTGGTTGCTACCGTGATTTGTGGTTGGTGTTTGAATGTTTGCGAATTTTGACAACCACAACTAGGTTGATCCTGGACTTCCTGGTAGATTTATCTAAGACTAATATATTAGTAATCTTTACACGATCGTCAAATGGTATGCAGCCTTAGCTCTGAGTGAACCTATCCGAGGTTCGAGACGTACCTAATCTAGACGTCCCATTTTTCTATGGCATTTGTTATAGCGCCTATCTCTAGCGTACGGAAATGAAATTTCCCTAATCCTATAAAATTAAGTCAAATCGAATCAAATCGCTTCAAGTTAAGGCGAAGTAAGGCAAATGACCTTTCCGCGCGCCTTAATGCAGCAAAGAGTGATTGTTTTCGATTCAGCATGCCATGTAGTGCCCTAATCAACCAAATAATACGATCCTCTGCGGTTCGTGTAACTGGTCAGGTTTGTATCACAGATTTTGTAGCAAATACGTTTTTAAAGTAAAAGTGGGTTCGAAGCAGCTACACACTATAACTAACACTATAACTACTATATGAAATTTATATAATTATCCTGTTGAAGGTCCCAAATCCTTGCTCTTAAGCAAGGATTTGGGACCTTCAAGGGATCTTTCAGGATTTGTATTATAGTTACAGGATATATAAATTTCAGAGCTCCACAATCTTTTTGTCAAAAAACGGGTTCAAAAACACTTTATTTTCTTGTGTTTGCCTTGATCCAAAAATTATAGGTACTCTAGGCACTTCGAATGCGAGTAAAATTAAAATCTTTACCAAACATCCGTTCGGCCATTCCGTGGAGGCCCACTTTTACCGTAAGTATCTCTGGAAAAATCTCGATTCAGGTTCCTTGCTGGCAGTTTCTATTTTCTTCAACATTCCCTACAACTGAAAACCAGTGCTGGGTAGACGCAATTGGTCTACCCACAATGCTGAGTGTGGGCCATATTTGCCCTAAAAACTGCTACGCACAAAAAAATATTTAGACTACGTCTAGGATTCATTTAGCTTAGTTATTGTATTGTGTAGTTTTAAGGAAAATAAAAATATTTTCTTTCTATCTTTTTTCCCTAACAGAGTTCGATGTTACTTCACCCGGCAATATTTTTCTGGTTGCGTCTACGTTTTTCCTTTAACTTTGCGCAGTCCGACCTTAATGGCTTAACTTTGTCTGCAGTGTGCAGTAACATCCCACACGTGAGTCGATTGCGTCTCGAATACATAATGCCGACGCATTAGTTTAAAGAACGTTATTCATTTTTAGGGTTCCGTACCCAAAGGGTAAAACGGGACCCTATTACCAAGTCTCCGCTGTCCGTCTGTCACCAGGCTTTATCTCATGAACCGTCATAGTTAGACATTTGAAATTTTTACAGATGATGTAATTCTGTTGCCGCTATAACAACAAATACTAAAAAACAATAAAATAAATATTTAAGGAAGCTCCCATAGGTAGGACGAACGTGTTTTTTTTGTCGTTTTTATAATAGTACGGAACCTTTCGTGCGCGAGTCGTCTCGCACTTGGCCGGTTTTTATAATAAAACGTCTCCCGGTTCCGTCGGTTTCTAAGAAATATGACTTTGGAACATTCTCTCGGAACGGAACTGAAGTTTACGATTTGTAACGATTGTCTGTATAAAGAATTGTATGTATTTCTTTTAGTAGGTAGGTTCCTCGATCAATTATCCACCAAATATAACAGGTATACAAAGTAGCTGAAAAATGGTTACAATATCTTTCATTTAGAGTTATCAGCTTTCTATAAAACAATGAAAATAGAGCCTACGTTTCACCTGTCTTCTTTTCAATAGGTCATAATTTTCTCACTGTCTCGTGCGTTTAAACAATGCCTCTGAAAGGGTAAAACACCCCTTTAATCTAGTTTAAAATTTGCATAACAAAAACAACAGGCGTGCGCAAAAAGCTAGCAATTACAACGTAACAGGTACGGGAGCAATATAGCCTTTGGCTAGCTTGTAACACGTTTCAAATTACATTTTACGCACGCGGGATCCCGTTTCATAACCTTCGTCGTATTCCATTTGCGAGTCAACAAAGCTGGCGAGACGCAGTGTACCGAACTCTGGCAGCGGATCGTGACTTGCTGGAAGAGACTAATGTCCAGAGCGACTCTAGCATATTCGTTTGAAGACTTGAGATAAGTATATAAGTTTAATAATCGTTTATTCTCAAAAAGACAAATTTTATAATGTCACTTACCTACATGAGAACAGGGTTCTTAAGTTACTACTACTTAGTGACTCATTTAATGTGTTCACTTTTTAAGAAGCGAATCATCATTTATGATATTTTGAGCTAATTTGAGTTTGAACTTGAACGCATTAGAGATTAAGTTGCCCCTTGATACGTTCGGCTGGTATAACCCTCCAATAATTTCCGAATTTTAATACCTTCTTATATTCTATGTCTACCTAGTGTATGTCGCAAATGTCTATTTTTTCTTAATTGTTGGAAATTTTCCAATCCAAATTCCTGAATGTCATCGTTGGATCTTTTCAATTCATCATCATCATCCACAGCCGGATTTTACCCACTGCTGGGTATAGGCCTCCCTCAGTTTGTGCCATCCACCACGGTCCTGTGCTAACCGCCTCCATTGCCGCCCCCCGACGCGTACTATGTCGTCCACCCACCTTGCAACTGGGCGTCCGACGTTTCTTTTTCCCATCATTGGCCAACAATCAGTTGCTCTGTGGCTCCACCTATCATCACCTCGCCTTGCAATGTGCTTTTCAATTACCTATCATGTTTATGTATTAGGTATGTACGTATTTATTATAATTATAGAATCGTTATTAGGTATATTTATGGGGTGTGTTATTCGGATTTATTTGTATATATTATATATTTTTATATTAGTTTATTAACTACGAGTATGTACCTAATTAATGTACCTAGATATTTTCATTGTATCTTATCACCCATTAATACAAGCTTGTCTCTCTCCTATTATGGTACGGCTTCACCAGTATTATTTATCCGCATATCAAGAAAAGTAGCTAGTTTTTTATGTGTATGTAAGTTTATAAATAAAATAAATAAAAAATATCAATGTATATGTATATAAATTTTATTTAATTTTTATCATTAATAGGTATAGTTTATTGCATGTTAGTTATTATGGTAGTTAGTGTATGTATAATGTAATTATTTTATTTTCAATGCCACCGTCTATTATTGTTCTTTTATGTCCAGTCCATCCCAAGGTTGCCTGGAAGAGATCGCTCAAAGCGATAAGGCCGCCCTTTGTACTTCTTTTATTTCATGTTTTTTCTTTTGTATTGTATTTTGTGTTTGTGTGGTACAATAAAGAGTTTTCTATCTATCTATCTATGGTTTGCTGGTAGAAATCTCTTTGTACTCTACAAAGCTCGCCTTTGCGATAGGTATAGCTCTCTAGTTGTAAGGTCAACAAATTGTTTTTATTAGTGCAATGAAGAATTAATAATTTAATGAAGATTTATTATAATGAATTTATTTGGAAACAACATCATTATAGGTTTTTTAGGCATCAGGCGATGCTATATCAAAGTAATAGTTCATCTAGAATCCATTCCTCCTGGTCAAGATAAGGTGAAATTCGCAACGCAGCTATATTTTGGCTCGGCACTTACTCCCGCGGGCCCGCGAGGCTTATTGAATACAAATTGTTTCTTTATCAGAGTTCGCGAATCGAGAATATTCCAGAATAAACTCGACCCTCACTTTGCTCCATTCGTTTTCGATTGCTAGACTTGCGGTAGAGCTTCTAAATCTGGGCACGAGTCATCGGTTTCTCCTATTCCTGATCTCACAATCAAGATTCTATTTTAAAGTCGCAATGAAACTTTTGTTTTACTTTTAGCTGAATATGTGTACCTACAGCTTTCTATGCGATTCGAAATATCGCTCATCACAACATATCCGATATGGTCTAGTGGCTAGGATACCTGGCTCTCACCCAGGAGGCTCGGGTTCGATTCCCGGTATCGGAATATTTTTGCGTTTCGTTACTTGCGTTGCGACTCAAACGTCTTTTTTTATTTGATTAATAAAATTGTATTTTGTATAGATCACAACCCAATTTTAAGAATCGAGTGATTGTCTTGGTTTAACTGTAAAAATCGACCACTCTGCCATATTTCATTTTCGTAAAACTAATACTTAGTATCTATTTTTTACCAACACGCAACAAAAACCCTTCGGACAACAAGCTTTCAGCATTGGCCGTTTCGACCTCAGTTTTTCGCCTTCGAGCGATGTTTTTTAACCCTCCAGTGCCCTCGTCCGCTTGATTGATTTATGACCAGGATGTGCCGATGTGCCCCTGATCTAGTTTAGATGTTTCGTACACCGCTAGATCTGCACGACGATATGCACGGTACCCATTCGTACGTGGAAACGATTGGCTGAATCCCAGATGTTGGGGATAAAGTGAGATGATGAAAGTAACAATATTACCTACGCCAGGACGAAAGGAATTGGATTTTTGGAAGAAAATTGGCGGAATAAAATGAAAATGGAATGGCGGATCGTTTAGTGCCTAATGCAATTCCAGTCATTTCTGAATTACGATATTATGACTTAGTAACGCTTTTAGAATAAGTAAGTTATGTAGGTTCCTTATAGGACAATTATTTAAGTAGTAATTACGTAAAGGACTTGGTAGTACTAGAATCGAATTTTAGCTTTTTGCTTTAGGTATAGTGCGTTACTCGCACTGGGCAGATGTCCCAAAAATTTTCGATTTATTAAATTTTCGTACAATCAAATCATTAGGTAGGTATATGTTTTGACTTTCTAGTAGGTAATCCAAATATGCAGGTTTTTTGGAAGACTAAACCAACTGTAAATATAAAAGCGAGTTACTACGTGTACCTATATTCAAAGCAATTTCCTTTATAAGTCGGTTATATAAAGTACTTATTAAAAAGGGAAACTCAGCTAATAAACCCACGTAATCTCTGCCGTCCCACCCTTCGGCTCAGTCAATTTGTCAATCCATCGATCCAAACACTTTAAATGGGCTGTAAAACTTTTAACACTCGACCCAAGGAAACTGTAGTGGAATATCCGACATAGAAGCCGCATAAAATTGGAGAGCCGATACTCAACGCGACTCACAGGGTTATTCCGTGATTTTCTACGGCTTGGCTTGGTAGGAAAAAAGTTAACAAACCTAACCAATATTATAAATTCTAAATAATAATAATCGTTTAATTCAGGCAACACAAGACAAGTACAAAAGGTACAAAGTAACTTAACTTAAAGTTTCTCTGTCTGTCTGTTACCCTTTCACGCTTAGATGGCTGAACGGAGCATAATGAAATTTGGCAAAGAGGTAACCAGGGGACGGATATAGGCTACTGGAAAAGCGCAAGCGAAGCCGCTGGCAGCTGCTAGTCTTTTTAAAGATGTATTCTTGATAATTGATATAATCTTTGTGATAAGTTCAACTCATAAAGGTTTCACTATTATGTTACCATTAATTAAACAAATGATTTTGCTACATCTAAAATATTAAGGAATATTCCAAGAAAAACGGAGATCGCGACGATAATTCTATTAATTTTTTTCTTGCAGAAGATAAATAAATAATGCTGGACAATTCACACAGCATTATCTAGCCCCAAGGTAAGCAGAGCTTGTGTTATGGGTACTAGATAACTGATATACGTAATATTATACATTACATAGATAGATATTTTTTATTATACATAGAAAACACCCAGACCAACGGAACAAATTTCTGCAGATCGTACACAAATTTGTTCCGAGGCGGGGATCGAACCCGCAACCTCTTGCGTCGAAGGCAGACTCTCGCCCGCTGCGCCACTGAGGTCGTCAAATATTATTTATTATTATTATTTATTCAGATAGAATTAAAGTTAGAAAATATAAAATTGAACTGTAGGTATTTCTCTAGAATCAGTCCCCAAGAAAGAAATAAAAAAGGTCAAAGCGAAGACGACGTGACCCACAGTAAAACTAGTAGGTACCTAGTTGTTGAAGGAAAAAGGCTACGATAAGATTTGGCTCCCGTTGAGATGTGCACTTGAATAAATAAACCGAGATTTATTCGGGGCAGAGCAACCGCCAATAAAACTTCAAATGAGAAGTTACGTGCACAAAAACAAGATGCTGACAAAAACATCTTTAGCAGATACTTACTTCCATAGTGATAGAGATGAAGGAAATGTACTAGAAATACAATATTACAAGGTCTTCTCAAAGGGATCCAATATCGCTGCTCTAATCAATTTCTTAGGTGAAGCTCGTTTGTAGGTACAATAAATTAATCATCTTGCTCTTTGATGAAATTGCTTTTTGTTCTATCGCTCTATCGGATAATACTTTCTGAACACAATATCATGAATTTCTTCCTGATCCACTTGTAACGAGCAGGGGCGATGACAATAACATTCGAAGATCGAGAATCGGTAACAATCACTCGCATGATGAGTGATATTAGCTAATGTGTAAACCGAAAATTTGGACCGAGGGAAGAGCACGAGTTGAACTAGTTTTAATTGCAAACATCTCTGGAACATTGGGAATTTCTGAGCACAGGATGAGCGTTACCTGGTACTCCTGGACTTTTTATTATTCTTCGTTTTTTAATTTTATTTTTCTTTAGAAATGCATGGAATTAAAACATCCACGCTTCCCCCAGTAGTATAAGGTTTAAAAATTCCATTCTTCCCTACCAGTAGGGATAGATTAGTTGGTCGTTTATTTGTAAGGTTTTTGTATTATAAAAATATATAAGAAATTAAATAAGTTCCCAAAATCGAAAAGCTATGGAAAATTATTTTAGTTCTTAGTTTATTTGTGTAAGGACCCATCCTGTCTGAGTTTAAACGTATTGTAATGAGTAGGTACTTTTTAGCGTATCTGGAATCCATGATTCATAAAAAAATTCCCGCCATTTTATGACTAACGGCCAAATTCATATTCAGAGCACGTTAGAACTACCACGTTAACAATCTAGGCACATAGAAAAAGACAATAATCGAAGGAATTCCATGAAGACGTCTGGTTTCCTTAGGGTGGGTCCATTATGAATTGATTTGTATTCAATCGGGGTGTATTCAAATCAGTTATTGTGTTCTTTGCAAAAGGGGACTGTGTTGGTACTTTTGTAATATTTTCGCTGGCTCCGAAATGTAAGCTGAAAGTTTTTGTATAAGTTGACGAGTGGGTCGAAACTTTACGATCGTTGTTTTTTTTTACTATGTTTTGCAAATCTTTTGGGGTGTTTTATTCGTCTTTCGATTATACGTTATGGAAAATTTTGTTAAATTTTTTGGTTCTTCTATGTGAAAGTTTTCTGAATTCTGATGGCTATAGTTATTAGATCATATAAGTAGATGGAATTATATAGATGGTAGGTAAATACAGTGATTCAAAGCCATAGTCAATTCAATTGCTTTATTTCTTTAGGCTTACAAATTAAGCACTTAAGTAAGCCATATTTTATACTGCAAACAGGTTTTTAAATGGTAATTATTATCAAATAAGAAAAAAATATTATTGATTTTATTTACCTACTTCAAATTTTATTACACTTGTGGATGAAGTGAAAAAAGCTAGATTCAATAAAATTGTCTTGTCCTAAGAACGCTCCACAGTCTGCAATAAACCAATGAAAACAGATAAGTACTGATCTTTAGCAGGTGTTGGATTACTTTCGTTTATCATCCAGTCTGAAGTCTTACAAGTGAGATGAGTTTTGCAAAGTCTCGGTTTCGTCAATCTCTTCAATTTCATAACAAAAAGATTCTTTATTAGGTTTTATAAGGGTGTAGGTAGATGGATCATTGGTAAATGTGGATATGAACACCTACACACTTTTAAATAAGCACGAATTTTCACAATATTTTCTGCCAATAGAAACATTAAGCGCCACTTGTACAACCATACTTAAAATTCTAATTTTAATTAACTATGACGTATTTGTATGGTTTGACAACTCACTAATCAAAATTAAGCAAGTTAATTATATAGTTGTGCAAGCGGTTCTTAGTACCTATGTGTCTCCTCAGGTTGGGTCTCTGTTGAATGACTGCTAAACTTTAGGTACTTATAGATATATACTTAACTTACATTAGGTAATAAATTATGGTAAGTACTTAATTTTTTTTTGTTTTTTTTTGTAGACAACCAACGTCAGAACAAGTAATTTAGTTTATTTATTAATTAATCTCCCTCGCTCCTTATCTTGCTAGTTAGTCAAATTCTTAGTAACGTGTTATTAACCTTATTGGTAGGTAGGTTAAGTATGTAGGTTAAGTATGCCTTACTTATTCAAGTGTTATGGCTCTTGATTCCAGAAATCAACAAATATAAATTTTTCACAAATAAGAATCGCTAATTGCCTCTTACCAGGCCGTTTTGTGAAAAGTATAGCCTTTGGATTTCGCGTTCATAGGAGCGGGACAGAGTAAAACGCGTGTGCAAAAATAAAGTGCAAAAATCAAGTTTTCTTCTAAATATTGGTAGGTAGTAATAATAAGAGTACGGTTCAAGTATTCAAACATTAATTTTGGCGAATCTGGTACCCCACCTTTGCTTTATTTTTCAATTTAAAAATCAAGTCAGTAAGTTATATTGTTTGGGAGATGGCAAATAAGTAAAAAATTGAGATTTATCGATATTTTTTTTCATCAAACTACATCAACTAATCAAATAACTATTTTGGCGCTTTTGTACATAATAAAATGAAAGATTATGTGTAAGTAGTCTAACTTTGCTTTATTTTTCAATATAAAAATCAAGTTAGTAAGTTATTTGTTTGGGAGAAGATAAATAAGTACGAAGTTGAGGTATTTTAGATATTTTTTTCATCAAATATTATAACTAATCAAAAAACTGTTTTGGCGCTTTTGTATAGAATGAAATGAAATAGTATGTGTAGGAGTCTAACCCCCGCATACTCAAAAGCATCTTTTAGATTTCATATTTGAACAGCAAGATCATAAAAATGTTGTTTTTTTCGAAAGACCAGCCTTAGCGTTTTCAATTTACACTTGACTGCAGCAAATTCAAACACATTTATGCTATTATATAGGCTCAGATACGGGAGATTAGACTAAACTAATGTTCGAAGTAATGAATGATGCCGCAACGTTGTACGGCAAATGGCGCGTTTGATTGTAATTTATCGTATAACATAGTCAGTATTCCCTGGAATTGAATCGTCGGATAACTGAGGAAGGTTGTTGGTGGTATGTATATACCGGTAGATAAAGAGTAAGTACCTGCCGATCTATTCGTGTAGAAGATTCCGCTAGATTAATTTTACAGCATATTGAATGTAACATACGGGGTTTCCAGTGCAGTGGAGTGTTTGCAGTGGGCGAAAATCCCCCATGGGTTAGAAATAGAAGAGGTTGCGAGTTTTGATCAGCAAATATTTGTTATTTGGTCGACCGACAACCTCTGGCGAGGTGGGCGAAGGTCAGCCTGCGACGCAAGTGGTTGCGGGTTCGATTCCCGCCTTGGGACAAACATTTGTATTATCTGCAGGTATTTGTTCCGGGTGCCCTGGCTCTTTAAGTATAATAATAAAATCTATGTAATATATTGCATTATGTATATCAGTTATCTATAGGACCCATAACACAAGCTCTGCTTAACTTGGGGCTAGATAATGCTGTGTAAATTGTCCAGCATTATTTATTTATTTATTTATTGGTGTTATGTTAGTACCTATAACACAAACTCGGCGTACGTATATTACGGCTAGATAAGGAGGGTAAAAAATTCTTGCATTGTTAACATTGTCGTTTGTCGCAGGACAAAATGGTTCGTTTAATTGTTATTTATCTTGGTGCATAGCATGCTGCTTGTCTGCAGTATGTCTTGCGGTAATTAGTTCAATTGCGGCAGTGGTGGTATTAACGTGGGGGAAATGTTGGCTACGTCGATCTTGGATTGTCTGGTTTATGATAATGGTCGTTTGTGGTGGGTTGGACTTGATTGGAGTCTAGATTGGGCGCATAGGCCGGTTGATCTGATTATCTCTCTCTACCTGGCAATAATGGTATGAATGCCGTAAACAAATACAAAAGCAAAGTTTCTAATTTTTTGGAAAATCTTTACGTATGCGACATAAAAGTAGGTTTAGCGTAGGTAGGTATAGAATCAGAAACTTCGGTTTTATTTTCCGAGTGGGCCCCCTGACTATTTTCTTGTTTAGAACAGCGATGATGTAGGTAATTTTTTTTTGCAGGCAAGAAATATTTGTTTGCGTTTTTTATTTTTATTTTATTACCTAATATTATTAATTAGTCTTAACACTATTTGTTGGGTCTATTGTTTGATTTTAAAAGACGTCAGGGGTATCGTGGGTCCGTAGTGTAGTTTGACACCTATTGTTCTCTAGTCACGTTAGGCTGAGCGCACACTTGATTCAAGATAGTTTTAAGACTGACTATTGCTTTACAAAAACTACAACTTAACAAAAGCAAAAGTCTTAAAACTGTTGTGACTCAAGTCTGCGCTCAGCCTTAGTGCATCACAGGCACTGTTCTATTCTAGAATATTCCACGAACAGAGCAAACAAACCGTCCACTTCAGTATTCTCTGTAGCGCTGGCATCAATCACTTGGTGGATCAATCGCAGAACGCGCGCTCTCAACCTCTAATGTATTGGAAAATTGGATGCCTTTTTGCAGCGAAGTAGGACAAGGTCTTTAAAGTGGTGGGACTGGCGATCGCTGAACAATTGGTACCTACCTACACCAATTTTATGCCAATGAAAATAAACATAGGCCTTTGCTGTATTTAACGCGCTGTACGCTTAATCATTTTTATCACTTTTTTTGAGTTGAAGCGCGAACCACTTTGGATTTAGTTGTTAAGCTAGGCCTACATCCCGCCGGTTTAGGTTCTCACGGGATCGCTGTGGTAAGAATTCACAAGAAGAGTACATAAAATATAGAATACATAATTTAAAATTCTTTTTTTCTTTGGTTCCTGAATGTGAAAACACGATTGAGAAAAAAATTACGTTAAAGCACATGAAAGTGCACTCTTTCGCACATACTTTGGTGGAGAAAAAAAATAAGTTTTGATTCGTTAGCTTAGGTAGTTTTTACTAATATTAATGTTTTATTTTAATTTGGTTCCTTCCTTCTCCTTTTCATAAAAATGCGAAAATTTTAAATTTGATCACTTATTTCCTAACTGGTCTGTAGGCCAAGGGATTTTCTACTACACTTTAGGGTAGAATAGACAATAATGGCATCGCATAGCCATACATTGCGTACATTATTGAAGTTGAAAGAACTAAAATATAAAAAAATTACGCAATCGATGTCGAAGTGACATAATTTGTCTCTATTCTACCGTAGACTATAGTCTACGACGGCACGGGAGACAAGAGGCACGGCGATTGTATACAATCCCCGTGCCTCTTCAGTTGACAGCGGGTTAAATTGTCTAAACTCTACAGGTAAGTATATTGACGAACTTACAAAAAAAAATATCTACAGCCGAACATAGAAACTCCTCCTTGAAGTGAGTAATAAGGGTTTGGTAGCAGCGTGGAGCATCCCAGGATATAAGCTTCTTGCAGGTATCTATCGAAAGTACATTACCCCTTCAAAAATAGTGCTGAAACTAATAGGCCAAGGGGTGTCAATATCCAACAATTTGGACAAGGCACAGCAGACCACCATAGTCCTCCTTAGTCAGCATAACCCGGGGTTTGCCTGAGGCCATCCATATCTGCAATATGACGTCGTAACCTCGGGAAAGTTCATATCCCGCTGACTCACGGCTTTTGGAATGTTTTTAGGATTTCGGCACCTTAGCTAGCTAGCATTTGTTTTTAGGATTTCGATATTGGTTTCGAAACCTTCTTTCTTTCTTCGCTCTTGAATATCTTAGTAACTATTGCAGCTATTAACTTCGTGCGCCATAACTGATTTAAAGAAAAATAAAGGAAAAAAGATAAGGAAAAAAAAATCAGTACCAATTCTGAGGTTGAAATTTCAAAAGAGACCTAGGGGGCAAGTAGTATATCAAATGAAAGGTATCGGTTTGTACATTTCAGAACAGTTATATTTTGAAAAAAGTCGAAAAATTGACATAGCAAAGTCTCTATACCTGGCGGTACTTACAATAGTGTACTTATCCTAATTATTGGTATAATTAGCAAATGTTCGAAACTCTCGGTGCGCAAGTTACACTCGCACTTGACGGATATTGTTTTTCTCCTTTGTTGTATTATGCTTTAGTTGATTGAATTATTTGTAGTTTTAGAAAACTGACGAACCCAGCCAACCAACTCAAGAATTCATAAATGGCTCTAAAATACTTACGATTCGATATTATCTCCCTATAAGTATCAGCTATTAAGATTACTTTGGTAGGTATGTGATAGTAGGTACCTTGTTATACCTATTTCTAGGTATCCAATTTCGAGGCAGACATCTGATAGGCACCTTTGGGAGCACCAAGACGACCTCAGAAGACTTACGTATTTAGTATGTAACTCGCGATGTGACACTCAATTGATGTTTCCGATTGAGTGAACAGGATGAATTGATAGAGGTGTTAATACCACCACCAGAGGTAAGAATGAATGAAGCATTTCAGGTGAAGAAAGCAGATTCCACGAAATCTTTTCAATTTATGAAAGTTCTAAATATCGAAACTAGGTATAAAAATGTTTGATGTTTGTACCTATCTTCGCTTTTTTGTAGATAATTTTATTTGTTATCTTTATTGATATAGAAATATAAATGTATATATATTTTAGTATTTTTGATATTTATTGTTAAATGTACCTAATTGTTGAAAAGTAGATATTTTAAGTCAATCGCAAAATATGTATCTAAACGTGACATCACCGTTCATCGTGTGGTCATGGTTCTTTAGCGAGATATATTTTTTGATACAAAGAAAAAAAAATACCTATATTAGACAACACAAACAACAATCATGATGGTTTTAATATACCTACGAGCTTAATTTTATTTTGATTGAAGAAACAGAAGCACTTTGATTTCACAAACTGAACGGCGTTGACTCAAAAAAAGGCAACGTTTTTATCACGCGAAACTGATTGCAGTTTTATGTTTCATTTTTTAATTTAAATATATTATTATTTGATTTAAATATATGGGTGTTACCTACCTATATTGTTTTCGTTTAGAAATAGGTAACATAATTTATCGATTTAAAAAGTTAAAAAACTGCGTATAATATTTATGTAACTTTGGGTTCTTAGGTTCTTGGATATAGCTAGATTGGGAACAGTTCACATTCTTTCTTGTAGGTCAAAGGTGAGCACTAGAGTAGGCAGGAGATCATTATGGAAACATCATTTCGATGGAATTATTCAACGGAACTATTCAACTGTGAATGATTCCAATAACGACGTGAAGAGCTTGCTTTTTATGATCTGTTCTTACAAACACAGATTCTTAAAGAGACAGAGTTCACCAGGATCCCCCAGGGGATCAATCTAGGGGATCCTGGTGGCCTTACCCCAGAGACACACACATTATGTTAAATTCACATTTTCTTACTAAGTCTTGTAATTTTCAATCCTTTTACGACGACTTAAGAGACGTATGACACTTATTTATAAAGGAACTAGGTACTAATACAAAATTACCTGCGGCAAGACCACTGCAAATCGGAGTTCTTTCAGAACAGCTCCTTGCAGATATCTTACCGTATATAGAAATCGAATCACATACTCCTTGATTTTGAAGGGATCACGGGTGGAATACGTAATGCTGCGCTATCCTTCGAACCTGCGACCACCCTTCTGTAATCGTAGATAGTGGCGGTTTATGAAACGCATTACATGTAATGGCTTGTAGGTGTTCGTTTTCAGCTTGGTTTTATGTGGGTTTTTGGTTTTGGGTATTTTGTTTGTTTGTTTTTATCAATAAAAGAGTAGTCTGTCGTTGCCAAGAATTATGACGGTTAGTGTTTATGGATCGTAAACTTTCTATTACAACTCTTTTACTTCGTTTAAGACCCAGGTAGATGTGAATTGGGCGAATTTGGGTTATTTTATTTCAAACAATTTTACTCCGTCATCTTTATTGTAAAAGCTTTGAAAAAAATCGTAATAATCTATGGGATACAAGGCACAAGACCATCGATTCGAAAATTAAAAAAAAAACTATTTTAAAAATCAAGCAAAGACCCATATGTTTTTTTCAGTTTTTTCAATTTTTCTCTTAAACTATCAATCACAAGATTTTTTTATTGTCATCACCATATTAAACAAAAGAATACCGAGGGCAACTTCGGCTTATTTTTTTGAATTAATTTCTTAATTAAAAGATAATCAGCAATAACTTGATTTTTGAGGTTACACCGCTCTGTTCTATCCCGCTCCTTTAAACGCGAAATCCTATGTCTTCACACTTTCACAAATTCATGATTCACAAAATGGTGTCATATACCTGCCTCTAATTTATATTTATGTTACAGGTTAGTGATTTTTCCACTGTGACTGTATACATATAGGTATACTCGTACCAGCGCTTGCCTTTGCCGATTTTAACGCATCCATGGCCCGGACGCACGTGTCCGTCGTCGGCGCCACCGCTGTGTGGCAGTGTGCCACTACGAGCCGCAACGTCGAGGCGGGCAGTGAATGCGCTAAAACTAGAAAAGCAGCGGCCACGGCGGCAGTGGCCCTGCCAAGCCAACTGGACAGCAGCCACCGGGGACCTTTTTCTCGAAGCATCTAAAGGTACTTTTCAGGAAGGTAGGTACCACCTACCTGTTACTTTTATATTTTACTACTTATTAACCCTTTTGTATGACGTAGAAGACTATTAAATTGCGCATACCACTCAATAAGGATTTGTGATTTGCCATCTAAAGCTGATTTTAGTGCGTAAAGACCGTTAAACAGCACACTCGTTTTAAATGGAATATCTCTATACAAACCGTACCTTCGTTTAATAACCATTGACCTTTGTTATATTATGCAGGAGGTTGCGTGTTCGATTCCCGCCTCGTTACAACTGTGTGTACAATCTGCAGACATTTGTTCAGGGTGTTCTGGTCGTTTTCTATGTGTACTACTTAATAAAAAAATATCTATCTAAGTATTATGTATTGTATTATATTACGTATATCAGTTATCTAGTAGGTACTATTTTTTATTTAAAACATTGATCTTCCTGGATGAATTCAAACCCTGATTAGTTCTCTAATTCAAGTCGGTAATTAACATTTGACTTTCAGGATCTGGATGTAGGCTTCCACTATAGCCAATAATCCCCGGAGAGACGCTGGCGGCAAACATTAGCTTTGATGTCTCTTGATACCAGTTACGTTAAGGTAATGTGTTCGACTCGATTGAGCTCAATAAACGCTGATAAATTGCCTCCTTAGGCCTGTTTGTGATTCTGTTTAGCTGCTTATTATTTGGTCTGAAGTTGGTCTCGGTTGGTTGCTTTATTTGACCTATTCCACCCTGATTTTTGCGCATATTGCCGTTGTGCCTACACGTTACCGCTAAGTTAGGTATGCTCAACTTCGAGAAGACCTCAGTGGCTCAGCGGGTGGATGTCCACCTGCGATGCAAGTGTTTGGTTCGAATCCACCGCCTCGGGAAGTGGGTTCGTAGTACAAACATGACTATCTGCAAAAAATCTTTTAATTACATTGGTACTTAGATATATCGACGACCTCTGTGGCGCGGTGGGTGATGGTCTGCCTGCGACGCAGGAGGTTGCGGGTTCGATTCCCGCCTCGGGACAAATGTGTGTACGATCTGCAGACATTTGTTCAGGGTGTTCTGGTCGTTTTCTATATATAATAGAAAATATCTATCTATGTATTGTATAATATTATGTATATCAGGTATCTCCTACCAGGTGGGACGACGATTTGCGAAAGACTGCTGGCAGATGCTGGATGCGGCAAGCTGAAGACAGGGCGCTATGGCGCTCATTAGGGGAGGCCTATGTCCAGCAGTGGACTGGTATAGGCTGATGATGATTATGTATATCAGTTATCTAGTACCCATAACACAGGCTCTGCTTAGCTTGGGGCTAGATAATGCTGTGTGAATTGTCCAGCATTTTTTTTTTATTAATTATACTGATCAATTATCTTGTACCTACCCATAACACAAGCTCTGCCTATTTTCGAGCTAGATGATGCCGTGTGGATTTTTCAGCATTTTTTGTTTTATATTATGACCTGTCCTCTCCTGAATGTTAACAAGTACGGTACCTTCTTTCAGTCTACACTATTGCTGAATTTAACAAAGCTTAATCAGAATATTTAAAATCTTCATCAACGTTACCCGCCAATGACAACGCTCCTGGCAGATATCCCTCAAACATCCTGGTCAGACTATTTAATATTTCATACCGTAATCCAGCGGCGCTCGCATTTTATACCACCTCTATAAAGCGGCTCCTCTTTACGATGAGAAGCAAACCGGCTTTTTCCAGCTTTTCTATGATTAAAATTTAATTATCCATCCATCCAGTTGTTTCTTTTTTGTGCAACCTATCAGTAACGCTCGTGGAAATTATTGCTGTTAGTTTTTACTTTATTTTTATAACCAGCAGGCTTATTGAGCTCTACCATAAGGAGCATCACGCATAAAATGTTAACAAAACCTAGATTTAGTAACAACTACGGCCAAAGAACTTCACAATATTTAATTCCCCATCTCATCAACGAACTACGTATAGAAGTTAAAAATAAGATAAATACGAAAAACGTGGAAACCATTTTAATAAAACATTTTTACATTTTTAGCAAAAACTCTAAGCTGAACTGGAGCACCCTGTAGATGGTGGCTGTAAGCGGCGATAAGTGGCTAGCTTCACGCTGTATGCACGACTCATAGCAACATTCCGGTCGTTTATAGGTAAATTGTATGTAAAAGTGTTTTTATCATGCTCAAGACTGTTAGATTAGATTATAAGGTTTTAGGATAATTTTCTATTTGTTATCAACTTTTATAATTTTAAGGCTAGTTAGCCTTACCTTTTTTTTTTTATTATCCTGAGGGAAATGCGCACGCATATCACACTGCCACGGGGAGACAGTACGATTATGTGGGACTCCAACCCACTAAAACCCTCATGGTGTTTCCGTCTCTGCCGCTTGTGGTGGGAACATGGGAACGTTTTATTATCTCATCCACGAACCCACCACGGCTGCCCGATATCGGGCACCCCTCAATGGGGGGGTGTGAAGCACCCCCCTCCGCAACACGCCAGAAACACGTGACGTGCCGCGACCACCTCGGGGACCTTACCCGCCAAAAGGGCGCCGAACGACCCCGTGTCCAGACGCCCTAGGTCCCCCTGCGACGGGTCAGTCAAGTGGCCCCGCCGCCTGCCACACGGTCGCAGAGGATAGGGAGAGCGGCCCTCGCAATACCGACACTCCTCCTCCCCTGCGACCCCACCGCGTCCGCCATCGAACGGTGGCGACCCCGCCAAGGCCGCGGAAGGCAGGGAGAGCGGCGCACCGCAATACCGGCACTCCTCTCCCGCCGCGGCCTCCACCTCCCTGCGGCCGTGCTGCCCATACAGCACAGCCGCCCGCCTCAGTCACGGTGCCGCCCATACAGCACCGCAACCTACTACCACTCCAACTGGGTTTAGAGCGCAAAACCCAGAGGAGCGGTCCGTTTCGGGGCCGGCCATGTCGCCCTGCGTTGGCACGGCCCCATGGGTTCCTCTTTGCTTCACCGCGGGTGACCAGTCCGCGATTACTAAGCCCCCCCGCCCCGGCAAGGCGGGAAGCCCTCGGAGGGGTTAGCCTTACCTAACCTAACGTAACATAGGTTTTAAGGCGCATACAGCACCTAAACTAGCGCCACCACCTACTTTATGTTATTATTCTGTTTCACAAAGGAATTTTCAAAAATCCTTCTTCCAGTTTGTGATACCTATCATAAGCTTTTTTTTAATGCCTCTGTAATAGTTTTATTCTATTTAGTTTAGGAAGAGATACGAAGTTGCACTTGGTGGCCACCAAAATCTATTTTCGTATCTCTTCCTAAACTAAATAGAATAAAACTATTACAGAGGCATTAAAAAAAAGCTTATGATAGGTATCACAAACTGGAAGAAGGATTTTTGAAAATTCCTTTGTTAAACGGAATAATAACATAAATTAGGTGGCGGCGCCACTTTGGGTCCGGTATGGGCCTTAAGCCACTAGGTACTAACCAGTTATTAATTAATTTTTATGAATAAATAATATCTATCTGATTGTGCTCTTTTTATTATCCTTTCTTTGCAAAATAAGTATTCCTTGATAGATTTCGAAAATAACTTTTTAGCTGCGATCTCCTATGCACTAGCGGTTAGTTTTGTTTGATTATCTTGCTCCAGAATTGGTGAACCGCGTAGGCGGTCAACCACTAGTGCGTAACGAGCATAATAATCAGTTTCGCTTTACTGCTGTTATAAAATATCGCTGGACAATTCACACAGCATTATAGGTAATGCTGGGCCCAAAACACAAGCTCTACTAAATAACTGATAATACCTATACATAATACAATACAAAACACATAGATATTTTTTATTATACAAAGAAAATGATCAGAACACCCTGAACAAATGTCTGCAGATTTTACACACATTTGTCCCGAGGCGGGAATCGAACCCGCAACCTCCTGCGTCGTAGGGAGACCTTCGTCCACCACGCCGACAGAGGTCGTCATTTTCGCCGTTATTTTGAGCCCTTTTAAGCGGGGAGACATTGTTCTCAACTTAAAATAACTGTAACTAATAATTCTCAACTGTGTTTGATATCATGCTCCAAAATATTGAACCGCGTAGGCGGTCAACCACTAGTGCGTAAGTAGCATAATTAATAGTATTTAGAAAATGCTAAACACTGCTTGAATTTCGCTTTACTGCTGTTATTTTTAGCCCCTTTAAGCTGGGAAACATTGTTCTCAACTATGAAATTGTAGCCTTACTTAAACTGAGGTCACCTGATAAATAAACGTGAAAAATTCGCGCCATTAAACGTAGAATACTCCCTTGGCACAATGTTCTGAAACGGTTTTGACCTACTTGTGACAGTGGTACTAAAATTACGGCTTAGATTTTTAAATTATCGGCCCACTTTTGCTGGAAGAGGTGTTGGCGAAATATCTAACCTGACTTTGAGTAAGGCCTGTATCATGAAAGCTTGCTCAGTCATCTTACCATGCGTAACGCTTTTCTATGGCATAGGCGTTACTCAAGCACATATGCGCTTTTGTATGGCATAGGCGTTACTCAAGCACAGATGCGCTTTTGTATGGCATAGGCGTTACTCAAGCACATATGCGCTTTTCTATGGCATAGGCGTTACTCAAGCACAGATGCGCTTTTGTATGGCATAGGCGTTACTCAAGCACAGATGCGCTTTTGTATGGCATAGGCGTTACTCAAGCACAGATGCGCTTTTGTATGGAATAGGCGTTACTCAAGCACAGATGCGCTTTTGTATGGAATAGGCGTTACTCAAGCACATGCTCGTCATCGATTTATGCTTGACATAGCGTGTCTCAAGCATGGACCTATGATTAAGCAAGTTTTCGACACTGACGACCTCTGTGGCGCGGTGGACGCCGGCTGCGACGCAAGAGGTTGCGGGTTCGATTACCGCCTTGGGACTAATGTTTGTACGATCCATTCGTCCAGCATTATTTATTTATTTCACTATACATATACAGGCATTGAGATTCCGATAATGGAATGTAGACGCACACAATGTGTCTACCTACTCTATATTTTATATATTTTCTTTCTTTCTTTCTTTTTATGCATAATATGAATCGCTTACCTAGTTAATTATTGCGTTTTTTTTCTTCTTTTGCGACTTTTTCACTAAGACAATCTATTAGACATACCTTCTACCTATTATAGTTAGCTCCTATGTACTTTTCTTTTTTCTTGGTTAATGTATGCCTAAATGTATTTTTTTGTGGGTAATAAATAATTTGTATTTGTATATGAACAATTTATTCTTCACCACTCAAAATAATCACTACGCCTATCATTATCACACAAGCTCCCGCAGTGCTTCCTATCGGTCAGCTTGGGACACTTCCGTCCACCCGTGGTGCGGTTCCGAAGAACTCTGCGTTCGCGCGTCTGTTCACCAAAACCGCAGGTTGTGGAGCAAGGGGTCCAGTCGGTCCATTCCGAGACTAGGCAGTCGTTGGCTAGAACAATGAAAAATACCCACCTAAATGATAAATGAAATAGATAGATATTTTTGCTATTATACTTACTGCCTCGGGAAAGTTTCTAAGAAAAATTAACAATGTCCCAAAAAAAATTCTACTTCGACGGGATTTGAACCCGCCCCCCCTCAGTACGGAATGCGCTTTCAATTGCGCCACGAAATCAAGTGACGTAGGTTTCGCAAAACTATGAACTATGCGACTTAGTTCGGACTTCGGATTTTTGGGACATAATTTCAATATGTTAACATAATTAAAAACGTTTACAAAATTAAACTTATTCCATAGAAAGGTAATGGAATTGGCGGCCTTATTGCTTAAACACTGCTAAAACCGAGAACCGGGGTAAACGTATAAAAGCGAAATTAGGTAATTTTCACGCCTGAACTGATCATAATGAATATTGGTAGAAACATAAACAATAACCCAGCGACGGACATTATGAAACTATGAAGCGCATGCGAAGCCGGGGGCAGAAGCTAGTTTTAAATGAAAATTAGAAGTTTCAAGCTTCATATACGCGAGAGATTCTCTACGAAATTTCATTCAAAATAGAAAGAGCACTCCACGGTTCACTTTTAACTCGCACTAAATCAACCACTGGGCCTTTATTCACTATGACCAAAGAGATTTCTTGCCCAAATCGTGCTACGTCACAACGTGTTTTTAACAAGAGCGAGCGCGTTCATTTGACAGTTCAAATCGTGCGTAAATCGTATCAAGCTACGGCACGGAATCACAAATATGTCATAGAGAATACGGTTTTAACTGATTCCACGCCGTAGTCTTGTCTTAGGTGTGTAACACGTTTGGATTGGTCATAGTGAATAATGCCCCTGAACGTCAAAGCACTTGTTTACAAACATTCTACAAGGAGTTTGGTACTTTTCTCGTCTACCCTCAGATTTCAGCCAATTCAGCTTTGTTTATCGTCTCGACTTTTCTGTCGCTTACGTTGAATCTTATTGACAGCATGGTGTAGCCTGGATCTGAAGTGTCTCGGCAGGTGTTTCCCCAGTCCCATCTTACGGCCGTGAGCCACTGCTAAGACCACGTCGTCCATGTTCTTCATTTCACTGTCAAACTCCGGTTCCGGTGTTCTGCAGAAGAAATAGCGCCTGTTAACTTTGATTTTATCTAAGTAGGTATAAATAAAGTAAATTCTCTTTTCCTGTGACGTCACCGTTCAGTTCGTGAACTGAGGGACTCTGTTCCTACAATCAAAATAAAATAAGAAACAAATAAATCGGTAGTAAAAACCATCATTTTCGCCATTGTGTTGTGTACCTAATTATTTCTTTTTCTTTGTTTCAAATGATATACTGCTAAAATCATGTCAATCAATCATTCATGACGACCTCTGTGGCGCGCTGGCCGAAGGTCCGCCTGCGACGCAAGAGCGTAAGATGTTGCGGGTTCGATTCCCGCCTTGGGACAAATATTTGTTCGATCTGCAGGTATTTGTTCCGGGTGATCTGGTCGTTTTCTATGTATTAAAAAAATATCTATCTATGTAATGTACCTACTGTATCAGTTATCTAGTAACCATAACACAAGTTCTGCTAAGGTTGGGTCTAGATAATGCTGTGTGAATTGTCGAGCATTATTTATTTATAAAAAAAACAATACTGTGAACGGTGACGTCACGTTTAGAAATTTCGAGATTGTATCCTAATGTATCTACTTTCAATGATTAAATTTCACACTAACAACACCAAAAAATACAAAAACAAATATGATATGATATAATTATCTATCAATAGAGAATACAAATAAATAATTATAATCAGCTTTTTGAAGTCGCATGTTAGTAAACAGTAGGTATTCTAGCGTTTTATAGAAATTAAAATTACAATTTGCATTTCATAATATGAATGAGAATTATGTTCTAAAACATTTCGGAGTTGATTCTCAAAATCAGCCAACATGCCTATTGAGATGGTTCGCTTGAAAATCGGACGTATTTATGCCTTAGGTATTGGCTATTCTTCAGTTGAATCGGTTAGATACAGTGATTGAAAATCAATGACACATTTTATTTTACCAAGAAAGATTTTTGCAGCACTTCCTTCAAATAGGGTTAGACTTTAGCCGACGAGGCATTTTTCTATTCGCTGAAAGCCATCAATATTCATGCTTCGTAAATCTGATGTAATTATCGTCTAGTATTGGTTGAGACAGAATTGTTGAGTCGAGTCGTGTTTTAATTTAGATTTATTAAAACGTATCGACGACGTAACGGATCTTAAATAAAATTTCTGGTAATAAGTAACCTCAAGATGAAAGTGCCTTTTAGGATAAGTAGCGATCCACCGTGGGCGGGCAAAGCCCATTGCTGAACAATTTCACCATTTAACTGCGATCCCCAACTCATTAAGGGGAAGTGCCATAATCCCAACACTGGGCATGCGGCATTACCCCCCAGTAAGGCACTTGTTAAAGAAGGCCTGTGTCCTGCTTTGACCTGGTAAAGATCACTAGACAAAAATCCGATTACGTATTATGTTGTATTCAAAACATTTCCTGAGTGTTTTCAGAGCTTCCTTGTTGAATATAGATATACTCGTAGCTAGCAAAATCACTCTTACGCGGCCTATTTTCCATATGTAAACGTAAACTGATGGTATATCAACTAGGAAATGGTAGTAGGTGGAATATTATTTCAGTGCGTACAACTTTGTTTGCGTTAACGTAAGTACCTACTTATCTAATGCTAATGGGAAAGCAATGAGCTCTTGGAACACAATACTGGCAAAGTGATATTCTGTTATTATTTGCTTTGAACGATTGCGAATATTTTACGGTTATTTATTTTCATTGGAGTTTGGAAGTGCTATAAATGGATCTTCAATTCTTCACTCACCAAGTTTGTCAATATTTTCGTTATGGCGTTTCGTATATGGTTTTGGTATTTTTTTCATAATTTGTCTCTCGCACTTGGCCGGTTTTTTATTGCGTTTTTCGGAGAATACAAACGAAAATAAATAAATAAATACCCTGATTCCGTATTTTAATTTTAACGCAATCACTGCCCAGCCTCGTCGTTGCGACACGTAGGGGGCTAGGGGGGCGCCGTCGTCGCCGTCGTCGCTGCCGCATGCCGCTGCGACACGGACCCGCAGATCGACTTCTGCGTCTTGGGCCATGAAAGTGTTTGGCTACCTACTTACGTTGTTGTTGTAGTTGCTGGAGTAGTTACAACAATCACATTGTTATCCGGTAGACCAGGCAATGGCGTCCCAACGGAATCTTCTTCCAGGTCTTTCAAGTTGTCCACATAATTCTTTGTAGTATCTGCTGTGATGTCTACCGCGCCGAAGAACTTCTTACTTCTGGGCAACCCTTTCTGCAGGTCTTTTGACTTGAGACTAGCTATCATGTCTTTGCGGGCCAGGTTGTTCAATTCTATTGTTGAGTATTCTTTTACCTGAAATCACAATCAGTTTTCTTAGGGCCTATACAAAAATAAATTCCATCTGATCTAAATATATTCCAAACCAAACATTTAAATCTTTGTTCCAAACTACTTAATAATTAATTTTGAATTTTATATACACATCGGGACTTATTCTATCGATCGTATGTGTTTCGAAAACAGGATTCCATAAAATTTTCTCGATAAAAAAAAATTTGAAAGGTATTCTACATTTTTACAAAAACCTTAATTTCTTAAAAAATGTAGAAATTAGAAGATGTTTGGAATAAGCATGGTAATAGAACTAAGTTTAAAAACATTTTACATGTTTTAGTTTTTTCAAATAAACTCCCAATTAATAAATAATAACTTAAACTTGATTTTTTGCTTGCGTTGCTAAGCCCTGTCTCGCTCCTATGAACGCGAAATCCAATGTCGGTCCTTTTCACAAAAAATTAAGGTTCCATAAGCTCTTTTGTATTTCAAGCAATAAATTATTACTTTAGGTACTTTCTGCTAGGTACGTATTTTATTTTATGCTATCACAAAGTCTTGACTAAAATTATGAGCAAATCTGTTGTAATCACGTAAGTATACCTACATTCCTACGATTAGGTAGGTATATTAATTTTCCGCTTCACCAAACGACATTAATATCATATAATGGACTATAAGTGGGAAATTAAATTATCCATTCTTAATGTCCGGGGAGGAGCTGTAATCTTCAGTAATCAGGGTGTGACTGTGCTGCAAATTTGCTATGATTTCTCCCGTCTTTGTCTATCAGTTTAGTTTGTTAGATGCCTACTTAGCAGTGTCAGAATTTGAGCTCAGGAGGATTATTAGGCAATCTTGTCGAGTTAGACTTTGATTAGGGTCACGATGTACCTATTCTAGTTGTGCCCCGCGGCTTCGCCCGTATAGAAATTTTCATTTCATACAAATTTCAGAAATGTATTGTGAACTTTACCATCCCATCAAACCCGATGAGTGGTTAATTTTTGGAAATTAGAAAAGCCTATGTGCTATTTTAGAACCTAAACTATCCACATACAAAATTTCATTTTAATAGGTAAAGTAGGTATAGGTAGGTAAATGGGAAAGTTTGGATGTGTAGATGGATGTTACTTCTTCACGCCAAAACCAATGAATCGGGCTGAAATTTTGCATATATGTAGTCCTAAGCCCGGAATCAAACATAGGCTACACATATAGAACAGTTCCCATAAATGAGAACTGTTCTAGGTATATGTGTAGAAATGAACATTTCCATATAAATAACGCGTGGGAAGCCGCGAGAAAATACAAGTTCTACATAAAAAGATGGTACCTTAGTAAAGTCCACTTTAGCAATTGCAGGCAGTTGCCTCAAATTGGGGTAGTAGAAACCAGCGGCAGGATGATCAGGTGACCTGGGCCTGTGCTTGGAGACGGGCTCTGGGGGGGAGTTCTCCCAGTGTGGTGCTGTGAAGGTTAGCCCGCTCTCTGCCCCTGCGTCTAGGGGCTCCAACTGATGGTATATTCATATTCATTTATTTCATTGCAATCATTGTGCACATATTCAGGTCTTATTATTAGGTATTAAGGTAATGCTCAAGAGACACAATGGTACCCAAATAGGGCGTAGCAAAAGGTATACAAAAACAAATGTTTAAAAACAACCGGTAAGCACATTTTGTTGATAGCGCTCTCGGTAGTATTCCACCGCACGAACATGTTTGTAGTCCATAGAACGTTTGACCAATGACAATCTCACCTGATGGAAAGTGAAGATGTGGCCGACGATGTATTACGAAGGTCTAAAAGATACCTATTCACTCTTGTCTTGAAGAGACCCAGGTTGTAATTGACGCGAAAAACAGCAGCCAGGGAGTGTGTTCCAAACCCCAGCGGTACGAATGATAAAGGTTAGTAAAGGTGGTGGAAAACCGCTTAGTGCGAGTAGACGGTGTATCCACCACGTAGGGATGGTAATGCGCTGTGCGTCTGCTTGTCCTGGAGAGGGAGTTGGATGGTGGGATCAGATCTCTTTGATCTTTTTGAGGCAATAAAGTTGACCCGATTGGCCTCGCCCCAATCTGAGACTACCTTCAGAGTCAAATTCAAGCGCTGCAGCAAGTCTTCTCTTTGCGCCAGTATCTCGTTCTGAGTATGTTGCTACACTTGATGTCGTTATAATCTGCCTAATTTGCCTTATTTAACATGTCACATATTTATAATTAATTATACCTACTACACAAGTTTTAGAGTAGGTACCTACCTAAAGGAAGGAAACGCCATAAACGATTCTATGCCGATGAAGGGAGAAAAGAAAAACAAACAGATAGTGCTACATAGGTAAACAGGTAAAAATTAACAAATAATTGGCTGTAAAGAGGTCTGTAACAGAAAAGTCTGTAATGTTTCACTCATTTGAAGTAGGTATTTGAAGGAATAGGTACTTACATCCAAGCTGATCTGGTCAACCCACGTAGAATCTACGCACAAGTTCAGGATGTCCACACCGACAAACCAATCGGGGGATGGTATCATGCGACTCATCACTGAAACCTGGCAGAGAGGAAATTATATATAGTACTTTTTACTCTGTATAAGAAATAATCTAAATACATATATATTATTGAAATACCTAAGGCAAAAAGCAGTCTGAAAATGTTAGTAAAATATCAAAATTTGCTTATTCAATTTATTTATTTATGTTTATTAGGTACACAAAACAGAATTGAAGTTATCAGTTTTTTTTATTTTTACAGCACATCATCTTAGCCTATAATGGTCCACTGCTGGACGCAGGCCTCCCCCTGATTTTTTTTATCTCATGGGGAGTAATGCTTATAATGCTCACGCTGGGCTTACGGGTTAGGGATCGCAGTTCGGTGGTAGATATATCCTGCAAGAGGCGCTGCTGCCCGCCCCGGTGTATGTCCCTTAGTCGCCTCTTACGACACCCACGGGAAGAGTTGCAAGTTCTAAGGCAGCTCCACACGGCTAAAACCTATGTTACTTATATTTAGGTCATGTAAACCAGGTCAATGATAGCCGTGAGAAGGATACCTACAAAGCTATGCGCTCCATCCACCAGCACCATATTCGCCGTCACCCCTACCCCACTGCCCACTGCTGGCGCTGAGAACTGGTCGTACACTTTCGGTTCCTCGTCTCCTTGCTTCACCAGCTCGTCCACGCTCCCGTGCAGGGCGAAGTCCCGGACTGATGGGCGACAGACTTCGCCGACTCGGTAGAGGGCGTAGGAGCTGTTGTGTGACTGACCTGAAAACAATGATGGATTATTTGAATAAGATTTTTGTTTGTGGTATCTAGATCCTTTCTAAAACCTATTATGTAGGTATACTCCAGCCAAATTAGATAATGATTATTAACTATCGTCTATCAAACCGCCCTCACTTTGCTACTTAGGTACCTACTACTTAAAAGCCTTAATTTTGTTGGCAAGTCTTTTTAAACGCAATGTAAATACCTATTACTTGTCAATTTAGGATCCTTTATAAATTAACTATTCATCCTCATTATCATCACCTAAGCTCGCTGACTTGTTTACCACAACTGGGTCGATTTGTACTTTACTTTTTATGGGGTAGTTTGACATGAATTCCATGTCAACCAGCTTCCCAAAGCCTACTCAATAGGCGAATAAATTTTACGACCACCAACAACGAACGACACCAAAGTGATTTTTAATACTCCAATACAATAGACACACTCGATGTAAAATGTTTGTGAACAAAACCACGACACGAAAAATAAATATTCAATTGCTTGGCGCAGGCCAGTGTATTACATTATCTGTGGCGAAGGTAAGTTTCAGATATATATATCAGGTGAGATTGTGGGTAAGACAGGCTAAAATAACAACTTAAGCTAGATACAAATAAATAATAATAAATAATGCTGGACAATTCACACAGCATTATCTAGCCCCAAGTTAAGATAATTATGTATCTACGTACAGAAATTGTAATAAAGCTAAAGCAAAAATGAAGAATATGGAACCTAGGTAGATTTTCCTTCCACAGGAAAACAGTTGTTTTTTTCCCCCCTGACAAATATGTTTGGCAAAACAACTTGTTGGTGAATAGGTATTTTTCCCACTTTATCACGGAAAGATGAATCGATTTAATTTATCATGGCTATCGTTAGATCTCAGAATATCTCGCGAGTTAGTCAGAGGCGAATTCCTACATAAGCAATTTATTTATTTGGCTCATGCTATTTCAGCGATACATTCCGGTCGTTGAGAATGATGAATTTCGGTCGTTGACCTAAGATTAATTATAAATGAGTTCGGTACTAGGTAGTACCGATTCATTTAGCCTTTGAATATATCTAGTAATTAAAATTTTATAAGTTGTGGTTGTGTTCTTTAACCACTTTGAATTTCTGCTCTCCTGGTTCTTAGAGTTAAGTTAAACCGTCTTTACTTAACTAATTAGGGAACTAGTTAACAGAGGACGACTTCATGGAGCTAAATTATTACACTGCCTAACTTCAAAAAATCTTGAATTCAATGTATGTACAGTGTCGTTCATTGTTACCTTACCCCCCTCGTATGTTCTATGTCTCGTAATTATTTCATTTTCAGCATTGGTTTAATTTTATTCAATTTGTTATTTTTATATAAAACGACTTGCTATCTTTAACAGTAAGATTCATGTTTTAAAATACTTATGGAGATGAACGACATTACGTGTCAAACGTAAACCTACCTACCTACCTACCTACCTACCTACTTTTTTATATTTTATATATTTAAGTACTAATATTCCAACCAAATTGGATGTACAGTGCGCGTCAGAATTAAGTATCCCCCTATCTCTATGTAGGATGTGGGTTAAAAAAAAAGAAAATTGAAAATTGGTGAATAAAAGACAAAATCTTTTCTAGAGTTAAAAAAGTTAATTATACTTGCCAAAAAATATGATAAAAACTTTTTGTACCTATTTATCACAAAATGTTGTTATTCTGTAATTCTACAATTTATGCTTGTTCCTTGTATACAAAACGTAGGATATTTTTTTTATAATAAGAAAAAAATAGGACGATGATGCAAAAAGAGACTGGCTTAACTTTCATTTGCATTTTGAAAACAAAAAACTACCTAAATAAATACTATTACTATTACCTACTATTATTGAATATTTCACAAATAATTTTCCCATTACGTTTGTATGGGCAATTCATCAACGCGTTGGCCCATTTATATAAAATTTTCGCCAAACAAGATGTTAAATCCAGAGAGAAATAGCGCGACAATCGTGACGATAGTCCGCGTAACGCCGACGAACAACAAATAAATATTATCCTATCTGAAACAGAGGAAGCTTGAATGTCTCTTAGTAGTCCTTACAGACTACAGAAGTAGGTAATACTGAACCCGTTGTAAGATCTTTTAAAACTTAATCGCGTGTAACTCTGTTTCAATCCAGATGGAAAACGGTCTACCTGAGACGGTGTGACACCATCTTTCCCATCTTTTCTTCACAGATCTTGACGAGCTCAATGACTTCACTTCATCCCCTGGATGTATGGGTATGGAGTCCAGTGTCTTTGTACGTACGTCCATTCATATTCAAATTTTAATTCTTACTAATTATTTGACGGTTTTATTCTACCTGTATAACTTATAGAGCCACATCATGAAAATTTAAATAATCTCTAAAAAAGAAACAATTGAATGTTACGCCATAGTTTTAACGCAATCACTGCCAGGCCGCAACGTGCTGGTGTCGACGGACATCTGAGTTTTGGGTCATGAAAGTGCTAATAGCGTAGGTACTCGCACACACTTGTGCACTAAAGATTGCTCGCCATAGCCGAAATTGGCTGGAGGAAATCATCTTCATAATAGCTCTACCACGAACACTATAGAAACAATTATAATTAAAACATTTTAAGGAGCATCTTACTGTTACTGTACCTTGTGTTGGCCGAGGTTAAGGTTTAAAACTCTTCCGTATCCAGTACATAGTTAAACCTGTGCCTAATCTAAAGTCTCCCTTACAAACAGGGTCCCCACAAAAATGTCACTTAACCGTTACGAGATAAAAGAACCTAAATGACGACGGATGCTTTGTTTTTTTCCGATTTCTTTGTTGACAGAGATTTGATGAGTTAAGTTCTACTGGCTGAAATATTCAGGAAAAGTTTTATTTTTTGTTATATTTTACTCGTTTGCCACAAACGGCAAACGTCGAGATTTTATAGGTGAGTATTGAACTAGATTGACCCATAAAATATAAGAGTAAATCACAGATCCGTATTAAAAAAAGCTTGCTTTTTTATCGATCTAGGTATGCTTGAGTAAAGATTTTTTTTCGGTTATATACATTTATTTCTCATAAAAAACATCACATTTACTTAAGTACATGAGAACCAATCTTATATACCTACCTACTAGCGACTCGCCCCGGCATCGCTCGGGTACTGTATTATGCATGTCAAACAATCTCTTGAATCACTCTATCTATTAAAAAACCGCATCAAAATCCGTTGCGTACTTTTAAAGATCTAAGCATACCTACATAGGGACAGACAGACAGCGGGAAGCGACTTTGCTTTATACTATGTAGTGATAACATTATTTATCATTATCTAAAGGCGTAAGTTATTCCAGACAAATAAGAATAACAAAAAGTTGTGAGTAGACGTACCTGAGTATAAAGCGCGTCAGACACGGTGAAGATAATATAAAATATATATTATCTTAGAGCATATTTTAGAATATCGCTCACCATAGAAATCCTATGAACCATCACACACGACGAAGTTAATTTATATTTTATCTTCATTATCTTAAGATACCGAGCGAATACGCAAATATGGAAATACACATTTCGTATATTAATATGTTATCTTAAGATACGAACTCTAACAAGGAATACGTGTGGCACCAACGAAGACTCGTAAGGAAATGAACAGGTTTTTTAATATTATCGTATCTTAGCCGTGTGTGATACCCTAAGATACTATAATATTTTATATTAGGGCATCTTAAGATGAAATATTATAGCATCTTCGTCGTCTGTGATACGCTTTACAACGAGAAAGAAAGAAAGAATACAATACGAAACATGTGTAGGTACAACAGCATTATTAGAAAAATCTAGCGACTGCTGAAAGTGGCATGGACTCTATGATAATAAATTTAAATAAGGATATTTACACAAATTAAAATAAATTAAATTTGTGCTCTTACCTAATGTTATGTAGGTAGGTACTTACATAATTTCAATGCAACAACATAATTATTTTCTTACGATTCATCGTAGCCACGGTTATTATTAAAACAACCCTCGTGGTCGGACTTAATTATGTTATATCGGTAACATTACTGAAGGGAAACGTAATTATAAAAGGTAAGTAAGGTAAACCTTTCACCCTGCCACATAATATCTGAACTTATTCATAAGCGTATCACAGATGACAAAGATGCTTTAGTATTTGATCTTAAGATATAATATCGATCGCCATACAATGACTATAAGCCATCACATCGCGCACAGTTAATATAATATATACTTACCTATTTTCATACTACGGTATCTTAAGGTGAAATAAGTCCCAAAACCCACGTTTAGACTGTATGGAAAATTAATTTTCAGGTAACAAACACTTTTTTTTAAATATTTTTTGATGAGTATCAAAATTTAAGGATTTTAGTTAATAAGTTATGGGAGTCGACATATTGAGCGATAGGTCGACTTCATCTTATGATACCTTGCTATGGTAATATATGGTAACAAATACGTGTAATACCTTCGCCGTTTTTCAAGAGAATGAGACCATAATTGGTATATACATTAATTTATCTTAACATTACCTTAAGATGCTATAATATGTGACCGTAAGGTATCGTAAGATAAAAATGTTACAGCATCTTCACCGTGTGTGATTGAACCTTAAAGCTTTACTGAAGATTTCCGACATGTTCATAAGGAACTTTTTATTACTTTAACAGAGTTTTTTCTCTTCGCTGCTGATGTTGAAAATAGGTATTAGAATATTTTTAATAACCACACTTCTGTGCCCCTCCCTAGAGCCTCTACAGTTTGTCTTGTAAGCTACGCGTAAGTTTAACAGGGTAGTAAAAATATATTAAATAATATTTAATATATTTATGCTGATAATAACATTACATTAGATTAACTAAATATAAATAAATAAATAATGCTGGACAATTCACACAGCATTATCTAGCCCCAAGCTAAACAGAGCTTGTGTTATGAGTAGGTACTAGATAACTGATATACATAATATAATACAATACATAGATAGATATTTTTTATTATACATAGAAAACGACCAGAGCACCCTGAACAAATGTCTGCAGATCGTACACACATTTGTTCCGAGGCGTGAATCAAACTCGCAATCTCCTGCGTCGCAGGCAGACTTTCGCCCACCGCGCCACAGAGATAGTCAAAATTAAAAAATTTAAGCTTCGCAACGGCTGATAATAAAAGCAAAAATAGCGTAGGTAATAAAACGTACCAAAAACTTGTGACCACTGAGCCTTGGGCCAATATTGAGGGTAGTCCTTAGGGAAACGCTCCTCACTCCACATCATCTGTAGCGACACTTTGTACACTGCTACGTCATCAACATCACACCCCGAGGTCAAACCAACTAGCACTAAAACAAAGATGGCGGTCATTCGCCTTTGAACCGTCATTGTGAACACACGTGTAATCGAACGTGAACTGAAATTCAATGAGTTCAAATTCGAAATTTGTTGCCGCAGAGTTCTTTATTTAATTTGATTTGGGTGTCTTTCCGCGTGCGTGCAACTTCTCTGAAGAGATGCGGTGGACTTTTCTATTTTGGATTCCCGTCGGTTTGGTGACAGAAATAAACACGTCTCGGGGGCGTTTCGTACGCAAACGTCGTCGCTTGCATCTGTTTTATTTAGACTGCGACTGGTTTTCGTGCATTTGAAAAGGCGTTTTGTGTATGCACCGGTGACCTGATTCATGAATAACATAGCAGCTTTGTATGCAAGAATCTGAACATTTTTAGAATTTTTGAACCAGAGCTTAGTAAGAAGTACGGTGGTAGGTAAGTACTTACATAGTGTACAGTGAGATTTGAATTTGTTAAGTTATATGAGTTGGTATATGACATGTATAAGATTAGTAAACAAACATTTTGGCAATTGTATGTTGGAAAACTTTCTTTCTCACTTAACTTAACTGTCTGGGGGTTATTCGTTATTCCAGTTACCTAAATCTCATTCACGACCCCAGAAGGGTTGATGTTTACAGGATTCTTAGTTCTGTTGACTCTTTATAAGATATCTATAAATACAGGTACTTAGTTCTATTTCAGAATCCTGATATTCTTTATAAACTGAGGTATTTATGTATGAAAACTTGCGATAAACTGACAGCAAAAAAGAAAAAGACGAGGTAACAGCAAAACAAAAACTTTTGCAACGTACCTATGTTTGCACACGCGCAGCGAAAGAGGTGCAAATTTGCGATCCAAACTTGTTAACCTAAAGAAATAAGTACAGTCTTGAAATCTCAAATCTGAAAATTTGCTTACATGATACCAGTGTCGTTATATTTTCGACCTATATTTCTTCGGTTTTGTTGCCCTTTTCTTTATAAAATTTAACTAGGACTCTATTACACAGTATCTATACATCCTTATTTTACCTACGCGACAAACGGACTTATATTATAACTAGACTACCACTTTCATGGCTGAAAACACAGAGTGCGATCTGCAAGTACGTGAAACGACGGGCGCGCCCCTGCGGGTCGCACCACCGACGCTAGCAGTGATTGTGTTAAAAAACTTGCTCATGGAAATCCGTTCAAAAAGTTAATGTTTTTATTGCAGAAGCTTGAAAACACGTTGAGCTTTTACCAAACATCTGGTATATTCGCTAAAGCACCAATGCACCATACAGTTGGCACAGAGGTGTCTGCTAATATTTGTCTAGCATGCTATCCGCTTACAGCGCTGGCGATGCTGTTAGCTTTTTACATTTTACTTGTTGATGTTACGAACATACGGTTTAAAATTTAGAAATTCAAAACCTCCAACAACCAAATAGGTTTGTAAAATGCTGACTAAATTTTACCGTTTTACAAAACCTGGGTGAAAATACCGGTTTTAATATTAATGCTGTGTTTCCACTTTACTACCACGACATGACTTAGTAAATATGTAATTCATAAATTACTAATAGAGTTGCATAACGCGTAACTTGTTTAGGCTCTACATTTTCAAGATTTTATTTGCCATCATGTTGTACAATTAAGTTTAAAATTAGGTAAAGCTTCAACATGAGCCCGCATTTCTAGCAAAATACAGGCAAAATAGCACACCATCTGCTTTCGAAGATAGTGAAGTTCCAATTTCACCATAATATTAATATCCCAACAAAGGTATTACGTAATCCCAGCTTAAACATTCCTGAAGGATTAATCGTTCAATCAATTTTGTCCAAACATCAAGGACAGCCCAAGCCGCGGTAAACTCCTAAGATTATAGGGTGTACAAGGGTGAGATACGAGAGGTCCCAGAAGCTAGGGTGTTATCTTCTCTAAATTCTGTAACATTTTTATCCTTCATAATCTCTTTTCAACTTATACAGTAGGTATAAGTTGACAAGGATGTCTTAATAAAAGATAGAGTCGTCGGTACTAAAATCGGAGCTTTGAATAAATGCTTCATTGATAACATTTTTAAATTGTTATTTTCTTGAACGATTATTTAATAAAGATATCTTGGCCGCAAGCAAAATAAATTATTTGTTTTTTTTAATAATTACGTGCCTAAATATAATAGTAAGTACACAAAAAAAAAACATATTAAACCACAGAGGTCTGTAATGGAGTGTTATTTATGAAACAGCCGAGTAACTATCACATAGGTTTTACAATTTAGCTTTTTGCTTTATAGTACGTGTTAGGGTTTCTTGGCTTAGTTAGTTACAGAACACCCGTACTGAGGGTGGGGCGCGGGTTCGAATCCTGCCGAAATCGAAAAATTTTGGGACATTATTAAATCTTCAAGGTTTAGTGTAAATTAATAGTAATAAATGTAACAAGGTGCAAAAGCTAGTCTTATTTTCAATTGAACAAACGAGAAAATAAATCTCACTAGTTCAGTCAACTGAACTGGACAACTGAACTAGTGAGAATAGACGTTAATATTTTGTAAGTGTATGTAAGTGGATAGGTACCTACTGATGATGTAAATGGCTTTGATATATCAAGCCATCGACACTTCTTGATTATGATTAACAAGGGTTTGACAATATTTGGTAAAACAGAACGTTTAAAGCTGCGGCAGAAGCTATAGTGTTCAAACAAATCTCTTCAGCGCTGATACATCTGTTTCAGAAAATGCACTATCAATCAGCGGAGCTATCAGCTATGTCTCAAGTGTCCTGTCGCATTTTAAGATAGTTTACCAAACTTTCGGTTAGACTTTACCCGTACCTACTCGTTTACCCTCTTGTCCTCTACGTATGACAAGGGCCCTGTCCTTTATCACTAGGTAGGTAGGTACTAGGTACGTATTATAAAACAAAGTCTTCCGTCGCGTCTGTCTGTCTGAACTGAACGCAATATAACAAAATCTACCGAACGGATTTTCATACGGAAACTTCACGGAATGATTCACGAGGAAAGTTTAGGTGAGGGTATTCATGAAGTTGTTGTGTAAATATAGGTTGAATTAAGTATATCGAAGATTGTTGAAGACGTAGAAAAAAAAATTGAACAGAGCTTGTTGGCGTACGCCGTGTAACCCGACAGAGTCGACTGAAAACACACAATTTACTTTTACTAATCACCATACCTACTTAGCATACTTATCATCATACTCATTTCATACACACCGGGATAGGCTCTAATACAAACGAACTTTCTATGAATAAGTTATTGTGAGCAAACTTACATTTATATGGCGACGACGACGACGGTTTGATTATTTAATCAAACCGAGAGTTACTTTCGAATTTATAATATTAGTATAGATAATTGTCTTTGTTAATAAAGAACCCTGACAATTATTATTGACAGAAACGAACTTTCTATGAATAAGTTATTGTGAGCAAACTTATAGATTTGTATGGCGACGACGACGGTTTGATTATATAATCAAACGGTTTGATTGAACCGTCGTCGTCGCCATACAAATGTATCTATAAGTTTGCTCACAATAACTTATTCATAGAAAGTTCGTTTCTATCAATTATAATTGTCAGGGTTCTTTATTAACAAAGACAATTATCTATACTAATATTATAAATTCGAAAGTAACTCTGTATGTCTGTCTGTTACCTTTTCAAGCCAAAACGGCTGAACGAACCCCAATAAAATTTGGTAAGAGGGTAACTGATATCCCATGGACGGACATTTATATTTTTTATACTGGTAAAGTATAAGCAAATCTGCAGAAGCAAGTAATATATAAAGGAACAAATTTGAACTAGTATTTACATTAGGAACAATTAAATATTATGTAGGTATGTTCCTAAGTAATTTACGTAATTATTAAAAACAGATAGTACGTCATCACCACTTTAGTGCATTCTGATAATTTCAAAGATTCAAAGAATAACCGACGTCGGTTTTCATAGTATTTACATTGTTTTTAAAGTTGAGTAAAACATCTTTATTCAGAAAGAAAATAACAATCAAATAACAAATTTAAATTAAAACTAGTAATTACAATAGAAACAATTAAGCTATCTGCAAACTGTTGCAAACAATCTACAGGTAGCTCAACTGATCCATATCAATACCAGTTGGAAGCGTGCCTAAGACACTGGCTGCATTGCCCCGCTGTATAGCAATGCTGATGAGCTGTGCCAGATACTCACCAGCTCTCGGGTCACGCGTCGCTTCGACCAGACGAGTTAGTTGAGTTATTTGAAAAGTTATAGAACAAACGTTGTTGCTGATGATTCTAGAAACATTTTAGTTGCATTTGTCGTTACATTATTGATGTCTGAACTGTCTGTTTTCTATTTCTATTTATGTTCCATTTAGCCTCGGGTAGTGTTATTTGAGTAGTTTTAGTTTAGTTGCTAAGAACTGTTTGTTTCACAAATGAAATAAAATAAAACATCGGGGAGGCTAATGTCCAACAGTGGACTAGTATAGGCTGATGATGATGGTTCTCTATTAGGCCCCTGCTCTTCTACGTGTGCGGAGACGGGGTGGGTGGCTAACGCTAGTTAAGTATGTACATACCTTGACAGACGGAATTTTGGGTCCGAGTTTTGTTTAGATTAATTAACATAGTTGCTAAATTTTGTTTGGCGCATGTGTTTACAAGATTAGGGGCTGCTTTGCGGGGTGGAATTTGTGTGTGATATTTATGTGGGAGGGTAGAATGATGAATGTTTGACGATTCTACGTAATGGCTGAGTTATTGTTATTAATAAAATTGTGGGTCTGTGCGCTAACTAAATTTAATTTAACTTAAGATATGTTGAAAAGCTGTTTCGAGGTAGACCACCTTTTTGAAAAGTCGGTAAGGTCTTTATTTGAGACCTTCTAAAGCAGGTACGAAACACTTGAGAATTTTTATAGACTTTCTTAATTTTGAAGTAACACTTGAATTCAAATTGTATTTTAACTGTCTTCAGAAGGAGGTTCTATCTATGGTCGGCTGTTGGTAAGCATCTTTTATAAATAAATAATGCTGGACAATTCACACAGCATTATCTAGCCCTAACTAAGCAGAGCTTGTGTTCTGGATACTAGATAACTGAGATACATAATATAATACAATTCATAGATAGTTTTTTTATTATACATAGTAACGACAAGACCACCCTGAACAAATGTCTGTAGATCGTACAAAGATTTGTCCCGCGGCGAGAATCGAACCCGCAACCGCCTGCGTCGCAGGCAGACCTTTGCCCACCACGCCACAGAGGTCGTCAAAAAGCTGTTTTGGTTTAGATTACCTTTTTAAAAAGTAGGTTAGGTCTTTAATAGGGATTTTTATATTATTATTTTCTTATTTTTGTAGCAAGATTTGAACTCAATTGTATTTTAACCGACTTCAGAAGGAGGTTCTATGGTCGGCTGTTGGTATGCAATTTTTATGTACTTATGTTAGTCGATTTCTCCGACTATTTTGGACCGATATTAAAAATCTTCTGCTATGTTAAAGAGAACGATCCCGAATAGGTCCCATAAAAGAAGTATTCCCGATGGATTAGTACCTACCTTTTTATCTCGTCAAGCTTAAAAAAACACAATATTTTTTTCGTAAGAGAAATGTAATGTAAAATTTTCTAGTTGTATTGCAATCGGTTGTTAAGATGCACAGCGTTTTTGTTACAACTTTTCCTTTAAACTTAGAAATAGGAAAACTCCATCAGAATTTCAGAAAACAAATGTATGATCTATATGATAAGGGAATATATTGTAATTTTTTTCTGGTTTATTGCTTACAGTGAAATACAGACCATTATTGTTTTGGCAGAGATGCGAAAATTGATTTTGGTGGCCACCAAGGGAAACTTCGTATCTCTGCCTAAGCTAAATACAATAAAACTATTACAGAGGCTTTAAAAAAAGCTTATGATAGGTATCACAAACTGGAAGATTGATTTTATAAAATTCCTTTGTTAAACGGAATCATAACATAAAGTAGGTGGCGGCGCTAGTTTGGGTGGGGTATACGCCTTAAGAGAGATGCCACACGGCGCTGCCGCTGCGCTGCGACGACGTCGCAACGCTGTGACTTCAACGCAATGAGTGCCACACGAGCGCTGCGACGACGACGCAACGCAACCAGCTTCGATATTCTAAACAATACTGCTCTGTCATGCGTCGTCGTCAGAGCGTCGTGGTGGTCGTCGCACCGCAGCACCCCTTCCCGCCTCGTCTCCCTCACTCCTTGCGCGTGCGTTGTTTCGATGCAAGTTGTTTCAGCGCACCGTGCCGGCCAGATTTGTATGTAGAACTACGGAGCGTCAACGCTGCGACTACGCAGCGACGACCCAGCGCAGCGGCAGCGCCCGTGTGGCATCTCTCTTAGCTCACTTGTATAATACATAATACTAATATAGGTACTAAATATATAGATGAAAATATTTAGTAACAATTCCATTTTGTTAAATTTTGTTAAAGCTTATCGGAAAAGGTTTTGCGCGGAATTGTTACTGAATATTTTCATCTTTATAATTTTGCAATGGATTTCCACAAAGTAACGTATGAATCTATTTTTTTTAACTAATAATATACTATTTATTATTTACATACTGCACCCGTTCCCACAAATAGCCAGATCAAGGCAGTTTTAATAGCTCACAATCAATTGACTGAGGGTGGGTTAGACAATAGTATTGTAAACATGAGTAAATTGCCAATTAAGCCTCTTTGTGTGCATGTCTGACCCCAACAAGTTCAGCTGGTTAGAGATTTAAATTCTGGACTCTAACAAGAGCCTATTTATACTTAACATTTACATGCCTATTTGGCTTTGAATATTCTTGTGTTTTTTGAGAACGACCTTAAGCCAATCATACTAATTACAGTAGGTTTTAATATAAAAATATAGTTAGAATATGTTAATTAAAATAAAACAAAAATTAAGTACCTACTTATTAATCAAGCGTAAATTAAATAATTATTTTAGTAGCATAATAAAATAATCATACTAATACCTATTATAAATGCGAAAGATTAGATATATGGATGGATAGATGGATGTTTGTTGCTCAATCGTGCCAGAACGGCTGAACGGATTTAGATGAAATTTGGCACATAGATAGATCATAGTTTGAACTAGCACACATTTTTTATTTTATCCCGAAATTCCCACGGTAACGGGAACTACGTGGGTAAAAACGCGAACAACTGCTAGTATATTATAAATTCTAAAGTACCTAACTCTGTCTGTCACTTTGTGTTTATTATCTTTTCACGTCTAAACGAGTTTTTCCTGACTCGTCCCACTTTGGTCCGAATCTAATTTGAACGAGTCTTAGAAACTCAAATTTTATGCTGAAAACGTTCCTAATTCGGCTCAATAGATCTTTGCCAGGAAGGTAGACAGTATCCCAGATACGGACATAGGCTACTTTTTATTCCGGTAAATTGCGTGAAGCTAGTTGTGAAGAAATAAAAAACATCAATTTAATAGTTTTTGGAATTTATATTCCAACTAGCTGCGCCCCACGGTTTCACCCGCGTAGTTCCCGTTCCGGTGAGAATTCCGGGATAAAATATAGCCTATGTGCTATTCCAGACTATAATCTATCTCTGTGCCAAATTTCATCCAGATCCGTTCAGTAGTTTTTACGTGTAAGAGTAACAAACATCCATCCATCCATACTAACAGACTTTCGCGTTTATAATATAAGTAGGATTTCTCGGTATGATAGTTATAAAAGTTCGTACCTATACGACTTTTGTGGTATAAAATTATTCAATTATCGACGTAACTTTTTTGTTTTCCATGAATAATATGCTGTCAATTTGCAAAATTAATAAAACATGAATTTGTTTTACCACAGAATAACTCTGTAGTACTAACGTTTTACCGACGTTACCGGATGGAAAGTTTGTTTTTGTTGTTTTTTACGGATTTCGGTATCGAGCTCACCTTTATAACTAGTCACTTTTTCCAGATGAAAAGCAAATAAATATGAAAAGTTAGACGGTACCTTTCATCACATTTCATACCCTTTTCCATCTTATATCTATAAGATGTACCTATAATATTTTCAAGATGAAACCTGGTTTTTTTTTTCGATTCCAGTTTTCCCCTGTTTGGTATATTTTAAGGGGAACTCTGGAACTCATTTTTTTATTCCAGTTTTCCCTCTTAGAAGGGATTTCAGGGGGGGGAACTGGAATAACCCCCTTTTTAGTTTATACTTACGGTATATAGGTTACAATTAACACGTCTGTCTTTCAAAAACGTCCATTAGGTACCTAAGTTGCAGTTCACCGATTAGCTTTTTGAAGAAGAACCGACAACCGCTGGGATAAACGCGTTCTTGATTGGAGACCGCGACTCGCTAAACTTAGTGTAGGACGCCTTCCGGCCAGGTGGGATGACGATCTGCGAAAGATTGCAGGCAGGTGCTGCATGCGGCAAGCTGAAGAGTAGGTGCTATCGTGTTAGCGAAGGCCTATGTCCAGCTGTGGACTAATATAGGCTGATGATGATGCCTAATGATAGGCACCAAAGTATCTTTAATTCTGTAAAATTTCGATCTTAACGACAATGGGTGGGTAATTGCGTTTACCCCACAAGTATTTACGTACCCAGTTCATTAAACCAAATTCAATATTTATAGAATGTTTCACAATTGGTACGATTACGTAAACTGATGTATAGTCAAAGAGCTCCGTTTGTTAAAATATTTTTATTCATATCTCGGGGAGAAACTTTACAAGCCAAACTCTTTGTAGAATATTTGTAAACAAACTACGACACAAATAACTAAAAGTCACTAATTGTTTGATTTAATTGTGAGATATATTTATTTAAGGAAGTATTATATTATAGAAGTATTATAAAATTTCATCCCCATTACATATGGGGGTGAAATGATGATGAATTTATTTTTATTAATTTAGCTATTGAGTATTATATTAATTTAACTGGCTTTTATTTTACGTTAGTAAGTACCTAGGCGGCCTGTTGGTTTCTTTAATTTTTCGTTGATTCCTGCTTTACATAAGAAAATTAGCCTAACGTGGGCATTGTTAGTTGTTAAGTAAATAGGTTACTTTTGAATAGAATGAAAAATCCCAGTTAGTTCAAATTTAATTCTATCGCTAAAAAATAAAAGTAAATTTGTACCCTAGGTACAATGGGTACAATGGGTACCTACAAAAGTACAAACGATATGGTGGCTTGACTGATATGCTTGACGTAAGATTAAACCGGTTTGCTCCTACAATATTAAATAGGGTAAAAGCTTGCGTGCAGGCTGGCAATACCGTGGAGTAGAAGCATTGCGTGAATTCAATACTTTATGAGTCTCAAGGCATTGAGGGTTCGAGGGCTTTTCAAATGTTTGGATAGATAGATATCGATTTGGTAAAGCGATTGGAGATGTAGAATTTGATATTGCATTTAACTTAGGGACATAGTATTTTTGCCTAAGTAGAACTTTTTTTACATTAGTGTAGCCTACCCACGGAACACTACCTATAGGTTTGCGTTAGGCTTTGATATCGAGGACAGAGGGAGGGCATAGTGCTTAAACTAAGTCAAATACTAGGATTTTGAAATTATTTTCTAAGTTTAAGTCTAAATTTTAAGTCCTCTAGTCCATAGCAGAAAGCTCTGCTTATGTATTTCGTTAGATCTCCATATCTTTTAAACTACTAAATAAAAAACTTTGAAATTGATATAAGGCAAAGTTCAGGTCTCGAAAATACGATTCCATAAAATTTGCTCAATGCTGGATGAAATTTTTCATCAAAATGTATTAATTTATTTCGAAAGCACTCTTACATTTAACGGAAAGTGTTTTAGGCCCATTTCGGTTTCACTATCTCAAGATAGCGAAAGTGTTTCGAAGAAAAAGTTGTTGATCCCCGTAACTTGTGTGTGGGCACGAATCGGGGAGCAAATGTTTAACGTCCATTACCACTTGATCCCCCGGGCATCGGGATTAACCGCTCATTGCGGGCTTTTTTGGATCCTTTTAGATATTCAATAACAGGGGATTTGGGGAAACTGTTGGAGAAAGGCAGGTACTTAGTTGGGTATGAAACAGGCGCTTTGTTTTTAGAAGACTGAAATGGTCTTTTAGGAAAGGAATCGTAAGAAAAAGTATTGAAAGAGTTCATGCCAGTAGAGTGTTTAACTCTATGGTTTCTTAACTATGCCCATTGTCCACCTAAAAAAACATGTAAGCTGCTTACTACCATATAGGTTGTTGTATGGAGCTAAAAAATCTCAACACGAGCTAAGAAATTATGGCGTGGATTTGAATTAACGAGAATTGGGTTTACATTAAAACCTTTTTTTCTCCGTTATCTTTATCGAAAAAGCTTTGTAAAAAATCAATAAAATATATTTGATAGAATGCAGATCCCCTTTGTTTCAAAACTTAAAAATCAATACTGTTTTATTTATCAGAAATAATTGTGCAAAGTAACATCTGTTTTCTTGGTTAAAACCGTTTTTTCTTAGACTATTACTATATAAGATTTTTTAGTGTCATTACCATGGGTATTAAATATTAGAGTAATTTCCACCGACATTATTTAATGTCATGCATCGATGGATCGAGCCCGTTACGAGAAAACACCCTCACAACATCGAGCAAAAATATTGTAGCTGTAAAAGTTTTCACTATTCAAATCAAATCTTCATGCAAATTGCACAATTTGCTGTGGGGAAGGAAAAAATCACCACGCAAATTTTTGTTTGCGGAAATTCAGACCCCCAGACTTCATAGACAAAGCAACATAAAAACTTTTTTAATATCGAAAGAGTTGAACTAACCTCCTGTTTATTTGAATTTCGAACGGAATACTTGTTCAAACTTTGCAGCTTGGGCGCGAAGTGAAAAATATTGGACAAAATTAAGTATAATTTTACGATGCCCTCATGCAATATTATGACGTTTTATGTACGTAGATAGTTTTCAATTTTGAAAAACATGGAAGTAGTCATCCACTTATTTTTTTTCATTTGTCTCTGAAACTTATGATAGGAAGGTACCAGAGAAAAAAAGAGATCCCATTCGGTATTAGGAAGGGCCCTAACGTATAGTTGGTATGAAAACTTCATATTCCATGACCAGGTCAGTCGGCTATGTTAAGAAGTTAAAAGTTTACTATATTCTTTTATTTGGGTTTTATGCTGTTTTGTGGTAGGCATATTTAGTAGATCTGCCGATCTAATGAGTATGGTAGATCTGCTGTCAGTTGGTGTTTTTAATAAATTGAAATATTTTGATGATTTTCTGAAATTTACCCATGAAAAGTACATTTGTATTGTCATTAGTTTTGGTTAAAGTCAAAATTATGCCCTCGACATTTTGCTCGACATGCTGTAAAAGATTTTGGTTTTAAGAAGAACAAAAACCAGCCTACATTGATCATGCATAGGCAAGTACCAATTTTCGTTACTATTGTTGAATCTTTTTGGATTATTAAGCAATGTTTTGTAACAAAGTGATATTGGAAAGACAAAACAGGCTCTGGCTAGTCGCTTGTGGCTGTAAAGTCGGTATTTTCTTCAACGCTCTTGCAGGTAGTTTGTTCATAAACATTGAATACTGATGTGCCATGAACCTGATAACGAATCGATTGCGTGGTTAGTCTTATTAAAGAAGCTTAAGTATATATCCTTTTATAATAGTTAATACCGGGATATCGGCTTTTTGGTCTTATTGCTTCAAGATGTAATAACCACGAATTAAAGACTAACTTTAACGGTACAATGACGGTAAACGTGTTCTTGAGTGGAGACCGCGACTCGGCAAACGTAGTGTAGGACGCCCTCCGACCAGGTGGGATGACGATTTGCGAAAGACTGCTGGCAGATGCTGGATGCGGCAAGCTGAAGACAGGGCGCTATGGCGCTCATTAGGGGAGGCCTATGTCCAGCAGTGGACAAATAATAGGCTCATGATGATGATAATGATGAAAGACTAACTTTATACATGCTTTATACACATAAGTAAGTAGGTATATACCTATTGTATAAAAATTGTGGGATTGTAAATCCCTGATGTATGATAAAGTATCTAGGTACCTACATCTGCTCAATGCACTTCAGCCAACGCCCTGTGTAATAGTAATATTAATTATGTAATATTTATTCAATGTTTTTTAGGACAGGACCGTGGTGGATGGCACAAACTGAGGGAGGCCAATACCCAGCACTGGGTAAAATCCGGCTGCGGATGATGATGATAATGAATGTTTATTCTTTAAAATAATGTACCTATATGTTTTCTGGAATTATGTCATCAGAGAAGAAAACTGACTTGGCCGGTTTGCATTGTACAAAGATAATCGATATAGTGTTACCTACACTTTTACAAAAAGAAAATGATATTGAAGTTACCTATAAAAACCTTCATGCCGAAACACTCAAATATTTTAATACTATTTGATGAGATTAGAAACCTTAGATTTATCGATAAATTCCGAAACTTTGTTAACAAAAATATTTTGTTTAAGAAAACAATAGGCACACTAAATAGCTAAGTAAGTACCTACGTAACTTACACCTTTTCAATTTACAAGATCGTTCTCAAGATTAAAAAGCAATCTCCACCCAGCTTGAACTTACACTATAATTTTCCAAGAACACCGTTACTTAACTAAATTAAGGCATAAAATAATTAAACTAACTTCAAACCTAAAAGTTAGCAAACAAAGCGTCCGAGACAGTCCCCTTAGAATCTAATATATCATTTTCGCGAATTTATATAAGTAACTTTAAGTTAACTTTCATAAGTTTGAAACTTTGAAACTCTGAAACTGTGCTGCATGAGGCTGGACGTAATTTAAGATAACTTAAGATTTAGATAGGGTTAAGTGAGGCTAAGTCGAAGTTAAGTGCTAAGTCCAAAGCGCGGTAAATTGAATTTTCTGAGTTTTCTAAAATGGAAGTTTGACTTGGCTTTATGTTCTGGCAAGTTTCTACTCCATGATTCAAACTAGCAGTTACGAGCAGGGTATCTAATGGGGATCTTATACCCTTTTCTGCTGACATTCAGCATTAAATAAAAGACACCATCGGATATTCCTTTGATTTTTTTCAAGTCTTCTATATTAATTTTCCTCATGGAAACTTTTTAACTGGCCCTCAGCAGACATGCGCTGGTATTTGCTAGCATGTATTTAGTAAATAACTATTTATGAAACCCAGCTGTAAGTTTTCCTTACACTCTAAAATAATTAAAAAAGAAACATGAGGTAGTTATATTATCCATTTTAAGAGCCATTTTGTTACTGGGCCTACACTACGAGTATGTATTTTAATCTAAGTTTATTATGTATTTTAGTCGTAAGTTTAGTATGTGTAAGTCTTTTAACAAATAAATTCATATTCTATTCTATTCTATTCTATTCCATGCGAATATTATGCCTCATGAAGGTGGGGCAGTGTGTCAAAAAACATATTCCTTGCATGCAATTGTAAATGATAATGATTTAATAAGTTTATAAAAGCACTGTTCACATACATACATTCATTCACAGTCCACAGATGCCTCCCTTAAACAAGACTGTTTTTTTGCCATAATTACAAATGCTGTCATCTTGTTACCTTTTAAGAGTTCACCAATGTAATTAAATTACCCATCCACCAATTAGCACTGCCTTGTCCAAGCGCCTACCACGTAAGCTAGATTAAGTAACTTTGTGAGAGAAAACAAACATTTTTATTATTATTATTATAGTATGTAGTTACATACCTATTCCATATCTTGGAAGAGCTGGATCAGTCTGTCACTTACGCCCGAATACACTCAAACGCAGTCTCAAGACGTGATTTTTTGACAGATTTCAATGAATATGTGTCATAAATTCGTCACTTGAGACGCGCTTAAATCTGAGATGCGTTTGAGTATTTGGGGGTTACTCTACCAAGGGTTAACAGGGGGTTTGTTCTCAAGGGTAGAGTAGACTATAATGACATCACATTGTCATACATTGCGTAGATTATTGATGCTGAAGGAAGTAATTTCACAAATTTACGCATTCGATGACGTAATTTTTCTCTTTTCTACCATAGATAACAATTCCCGTGCTTGCCCTACAGCTTCTGACTGAAAACCAGCGCTATTTCACAAATTATCCTAGGTTTTTGTGTAAGGGCAACTTGAGTCAGGACCTGTAATATCTATTTATTATAAATATAGAATCGTTATTATATTTATTAGGTATATTATACTGTATAAGTCATAAAGATAAGTAATGATAACTTCTGAATGTAATATGGAAATGGCACAGCTTGTGATAGAAGCAAAATGTGTTTTAGATTAGTCTAACTAACTACTTAGAACCAACCCAATGCTTACCTACTTATGTATTTATGTTTTTACTTAATCATTCACCTATGTTTTTCTGTCAGTCTACTCATTATCTAGTAGGTACTAAGTAGTCAAGTTTTTTTTTTATATTTCTGTACACAAGCTTGTTTTGTGTCTAATATAATGTGTGTAATATTATATTTTCTTTATAACCACTACGCTTGGTAGGTGGATTGGTGATCGCAGAGGTGTTCAAAAACACTCATCACTATGTTGCTATAATTATAAAATTTAAACGTTCATACAGCTACATATCGTAGGCAGGTTGTTTGTGCATTGTTTTACTAAAGACAAACACTAGTTTGTCGAACTAGTTTGTTTTTCAGTGTGCTGTATGAACTAAGTAGGTACCTACTTAACACTAATTAAGTAGGTACTTAGTTTATACAGCACACTGTACACAAAAAAAAAATTCTCTGGTGTTTAATAGTTCTATCATTATCTTCATTAACGCATTCACTGCCCAGCCTACACCACACGGAGCCGCGGAGCACGGCTTTTGCGTCTTGTGAAATAAAAGTGTTAAAGCAGTTGTCCGAAATTAACCATTAAAAATACAGGTACAAGGCTGAGATAGCTCAGATTAAATAAGCTCATAAAGCTGGCTTACCGGGCTATTTCCACGTTAATTTAACTCTAAACTCGCTGTACAACGTTCAAGTTGTTTATCCGTCGGACATCCGGTGACCGCGAGGTTGGTTACCACCCGGAACGCATAAATAAAAAATGTGGATCCGTTCCTGTCAACTAAGTTTTATCTGCGACTGTACCGCTGTAGCGTGAATAGCTCACATTATATCAGAGCGCTAGTAGACTGTGAGTTCTGGTATTTTAATTACCGTTGCTGTTTAAGTATATTGACGACCTCAGTGGCACGGTGGGCGAAGGTCTGCCTGCGACGCAGGAGGTTGCGGGTTCGATTCCTGCCTCGGGACAAAAGTGTTTTCGATCTGCTGACATTTGTTCAGGGTGTTCTGGTCGTTTTCTATGTATAATAAAAAAATATCTATCTGTGTATTGTATTATGTATATCAGTTATCTAGTACCCATAACACAAGCTCTGCTTAGCTTGGGGCTAGATAATGCTGTGTAAATTGTCCAGCATTATTTATTTATTATCAAAATCTAAGTATGGGTTATGGGTGCATACAGCTCAGTTGTATTTATAGGCAAGTCTGAGCGCAGCATGCTCTCCCCTTTCTCAAAAACATTGTAACCACAGATATCAGAAATATTGTAACCCATGAAAAATAATGGGAAAAAAATTATTTGTATGTACGTTTTTTGTTCGTTATCGGAGCTCGCTCGTAACAAGGTTTAAAAACTAAAGTATTCCGCGTACCTACGATCGGAATGTAATGGTCAAACACTTGCTTTGACAAGGTTCAATTACATTTTGCTTTCCAGTTTTAAGCTCTGAATATTACCTACATGACATACTTAATTGGTTACTTTTATAGGTTATTTTTTTATTTATCAACTGAAAGAATATTCTATAGGTAAATTTGTTAACTTGTTTGCTTGTGCTGGTGACGTTGTAGGGGGTAATCTCTGGATATACTGAACTGATTTCAAAAATTCTTCCACCATTAGAAAGCTTACTTTTCAGTGAGTGACATACGCTATATTTTATCTAGGAATTCACCCGGGAACTGGAACTACGCGGACGAAATCACGAGCAGCAGCTAGTACTAAATAAAAATAACACCTAAAAACCACAGAGGTTAGTAACGGAATGCTGTGTATGTGGGGGGAGGGGGGTTATTAGGGTTATTATAGAAAATTTATGCATAATAGGTGGAAGAAAAATGCTTAGTGCGAGTGGACGGTATATCGACCAAGTAGGGGTGGTAGTTATCTAATAAAATAAATAAATAAATAATGCTGGACAATTCACACAGCATTATCTAGCCCCAAGGTAAGCAGAGCTTGTGTTATGGGTACTAGATAACTGATATACGTAATATTATACATTACATAGATAGATATTTTTTATTATACATAGAAAACACCCAGACCAACGGAACAAATTTCTGCAGATCGTACACAAATTTGTTCCGAGGCGGGGATCGAACCCGCAACCTCTTGCGTCGCAGGCAGACTCTCGCCCGCTGCGCCACTGAGGTCGTCAAAAAAATGCTTAGTGCGAGTGGACGGTATATCGACCAAGTAGGGGTGGTAGTTATTTAATAAAAGCTATATCGTGATTCCTTCCACATAGATGCTCCCTATCTCGAAAGCTCTTTATTCACAATTCGAAAACGAGTATTTTTCATGAGTAAAGGCATCCATTGCAATGGAGTAATAAATAAGATATTATTTACGAAACGTTTTAGATAGGGATATTGGCATAAAAAAAAGCAGCACAAGTTTTCAAGAGCTTTTGAACGAACTTATTAAATCTGAAAAGGACTGAGCTCTCGAGGTCCTTTTAGTCTTAATAAGTCTCTGAGGTCACAGGTGTCTCGTGTTTTATCCTAAAATAGGTAGATGTATATATATTTTTACCCTCAAAATAGGGAGTTTTATTATGGAGCACTTTAACCCCTCAAGTGTCTCAGATTGATTGATCGATAGTCGTTAGGTATATTGGATCTATTTTGGTCATGTTACTTTGTAACAGTATTCTAGCGTTGAAATTTTTATCGTCACACGTAAAGTTAGTTTCTTGCTTTTGAAGGGTTACACCTTCTATCCAATCAGATGGTATTATTAAAAAGAAATAAAACATCAAACAGTAAAACAATCTGAAGGGTTGGGTTTGAATAGTAATGATGAAAATAAATAAATAATGCTGGACAAATCACACAGCATTATTTAGCCCCAAGCTAAGCAGAGCTTGTGTTATGGGTACTAGATAACTATATATTATATGTATATACATAATAGGTACAATATGTTACATAGATAGATATTTTCTATTATATATAGAAAACGACCAGAAAACCCGGAACAAATACTTGCAGATCGTACAAACATTTGTCCCAAGGCGGGAATCGAACCCGCAACCTCCTGCGTCGCAGGCGGACCTTCGCCCACCGCGCTACAGAGGTCCAAAATGCTTGGTCAGATGTCGCCCAGTTCCGCACCGACATCTAAAGATCATTTAAATGTCATATAATATACACTTGCTAGCGGTTTATTTTCCACTTCTTCCACTAGTGGACAATAAATTTAAGTGGACAAAATCAGTAACACCTTTATTTCTTATCTGATAATAATAACTTTTTATAAACCTGTTTATAGTATTAAATTTGACTTGTCTAAGTGTTTATTTTGTAAGCATAAAGAAATAAACGTTATTGAATTATGAATTAATAAAATAAACTTATGATAATTATTAACTCTCCCTCCAGTCAACCTTTGTGCAGAGCTATTTAACATTTTATCAATACGAAACACTGAATGGAATGGTGACCTATCATTTATTTAACGATCTGCATAACCATTAAAAATCCCATTATTGCAGAGTGGTCAGGAATATCTGGCGCTACATGCCGTGAGATTGGCGCCGCTACTAAAATATTTTACAACGACAAGCATTTTAAATTGATAGTCAACCTGGCCTAGTAAGATCCAAATGAAAATTTAAGATATTATCTGCAAATTACTTTGAGTAGACTCATATATGTACGTTCACAATAAACTATATGATTTTTTATTGACCTGATTATCATTTCAAATTATATATATGTACTTGTTAATAAAGGTTATGAAGACCGATAAATAAATGATACGTTTTATAGTGGAATAGTCATTACTGCCATCCTTAATACTTACAGTTTCAGTTAAGTTTTGCTCAAACAAATTGATTTGTGTCGGAATATTTACAAATCTTAAACAAATACAAATAAAAATATGACATAAGAATTTATAATTCAAATTCAATTCAATAACTTTTATTTCTTTAAGCTACAAAATAAGACTTACTAAGAGTCAAATCAAAAAACTAAAATGTATCTATAAATAAAGAATAATCGCAAACTGCGACCCAACATGCTAGTCTGATGCTTTAGCCAAATAAGATGGTAATATAGGTCGTTCGTCTCCTTCACAAAATCGCAAAATGCATTGAAATTTATCGCCATTCTGTCACTTTTTAAACACTAGGTGTACCCGGTGTTGCTAGAGAATCGTAGTACAAACGTACTAGTAAACAAAAACAAACAATACAACCCAAAAAAATACGATATCGGGAATATTAACTGACTTTTTAGGTTTTCAATTAATTCACGTACTTTGTGTTCTAAAATACCAGCATAATTTTAAACCTTTGACATTTTAACTAATTAATCAATAATTTTATGTTTGAAAGAACCGTGAAAAAGAGAAAGTTACCACGTAATATGACTGAAAAATATATTATTATGAAATACAATTTATGTATCAAAACGTTTATAAATTCAAATTCAAAGAGATCTATAATTTTATGATTAGTAATAATATTAGGTTACGAAAAATTGTATAACCCTAAAAATAAAAAGCTTTAAGTTGTACCTTATTGTAATTTCGTAAAAAAGATAGGTCAACGACCTGTGTTGCCAAGCTTCAATTGTAGAAGATAATTGCGATAGTCAGTCAAATGACTGCCAATTTAAAAACCATGGTTGCGTAACAGTGGCGCCAGTTTAACAAATATGAACTCTACCAAAGCACTTGGTGCGTGTCCACACATAAATACGTAGTACGTTGTAACGACACAGCAACACCGATTGGTTTCATTATGCAGGTTGGGACTAATAGTCCCACAATGGTCTACCGATGGGCATATCGAACCGTTGTTGGGTTGGGAAAGTTGAGTGCATAGGTAATGGCCTTAGTCCCTCTCTGAGTTTATCTATATTTATAAAAGAAAAAACTAGGTAACTCTCAAAAGAGAAGTGAAGAGAAGAGATCTCTGAAACAAATGTTTTTAAAAACTATTTTAAGGGGATTTATCCCGTTATTATATATTTATCTATTTTTTCCGACATAGCAACTTCAAAACCTGTCGAAATATCAGGAAAAATAGGTAAATAAACGCGATAAATTCTACAAAATAAACGCGACACTCTACATTTACTTAAAACTAAATGAATAATATTCATTTAAGCTGTAAAATATCTTACTAAAAGATTAGATATAAATATTATGATATCATAATATTTCCTAATGTCAGTCGGTAGAGGTATAAATAAATCAAGTCCGCTTTTTTCCAACGAATAAAATCCCTGGATCAATAAATAAATAAGTGGATAGGGTGAAAATATTAGTTAGTTACCTAGATTAGGCTTATTTAAGCTACTTTAAGCTACTTACAATTACTTTTTAAGCTACTTACATTATGTTTCTAAATTAGTAATAAACGAGTAGGTATAATAATGATGATTAGGTAAATAACAAAAATTATTAAATATAATATAAGGTATAAGAGGTTTTTAACCATTGTTTTTCACTTTTACTCTACACTCAATAGTAAAAGTTGTTCATTTTCCTATCGTTAAGATGTAAGAGTATTCCTCAAATATAAGTTTCTTAGTTACTCTTATTTCCATAAACGGTGGCGTAACGATGCATTTTGGCTCCGGTGCAACCATCGGCACTAACGGGGCGTCCTTTTTATAATATTTCTCAAGTGACTATCCAAGGAGTCTCTTAGGAGATCTTAGGAGTAGGGATTTTCAGAAGATTTCAAAGATTTATACATATTATACATAGATTTTTTATAATAGTCATAATAGTCATAATAATAGTCATAATAGTCATTTATTTGGTAATAAAAAAAATACAAGTCAGGATTTGTGTTGAACAACTTGCAACACTGTAAAATACATTTAAATTACGAATTAATACATAAGTAGTAATTAATATTACATAAATTATTTATGTAGTTAACAGTTATTAATCTTAAGAGCTACAAATTCATCGTAGCTATAGAACGTTTGCTCAATAAGCCAGCACTTGAGTCTTGTTTTAAATGCAGGTAGACTGTTTATATTTTGTATACTTTACTGTGTATATTTTGCTTTAAACTAAAATCACCTCCTTTTAGATTTCAATTGCTTCCTTATAGGGTCCTTAAACTTAGCCACATCTCGGCCAATAATGTAGAGTAAAAGCCAATTTTATTTTCCATTTATATTATAAGTTAGTACTAAATGGCGCCGCGGAGTATTTTCTTTTTTGCGTGGAACCCCAATGGTACCTCTATTAGTCATCATCAACATCATCATCATCAGCCTATACTAGTCCACTGCTGGACATAGGGCTCCCTTAATGAGCGCCATAGCGCCCTGTCTTCAGCTTGCCGCATCCAGCATCTGCCAGCAGTCTTTCGCAAATCATCATCCCACCTGGTCGGAGGGCGTCCTACACTACGTTTGCCGAGTCGCGGTCTCCACTCAAGAACACGTTTACCCCAGCGGTTGTCGGTTCTTCTCGAGAAATGGCCAGCCCACTGCCACGTCAGCTTACTAATCCGTTCTCTGTCGGATTTGTTCTCTTCGACTTTATTTTATATACATTATGTATAGATAGATTTTATTTTTGGAATCAGCAGGTCACAAATTACTGACATACTAGGTAGGTACATTAGGTAACATTTTATTTTGTATATATATATATATACATATTGATTTGTTAATCCGCTCGAAAAGCGGTAAAGATTAAACGACAGGGAACCACGTCGTCTCTCAAGTTTGCAGTTGCTTTCATCCTAGACAAAATACTACCGATTTCCACGAAAAAGCTTCAGCCGAGGTTAAGAAAGTTTTAATGTTTTTGAGTAAGAATGAATCAACAGGGAAAACCTTCACCTAACTCAAGATATCAAACTTACAAAGATACATTACCAATACAGTTCTTCACAGCCATACATCAAAACCCTCGTATCCCCTCGTCCAGCACACTTGGAACATGTAGCATCGCCCGCGAACATCTGTTCTCAAAGTTTGACCGCCATAAATCTAATTCCTTTGGGGCGTAGCTTGTGATCTTACTGTGAATGTGCTGTTAGTGTTGTGTGGTGGAGGGGAAAGTCGGGAAATTAGGTAAAGGCTCTAGCTACAACCGAGGAGGTACTTAGTATTAGTGCCCAGTATCCGATAAAGGCCGTTTAGGTCTCTCTGTTGTCCTGATAAATGCTTGCCATATCCGCTGTATAAAGTTCTGACCTAAATAATAATAGAAAATGCTGGACAATTCACACAGCATTATCTAGCCCCAAGCTAAGCAGAGCTTGTGTTATGGGTACTAGATAACTGATATACATAATGTAATACAATATACTGATAGATATTTTTTACTATGCATAGAAAACGACCAGAGCACCCTGAACAAATGTCTGCAGTTCGTACTCACATTTTGTTCCGAGGCGATATCGAACCCGCAACCTCCTACGTCGCAGGCAGACCTTTGCCCACCGCGCCCCAGTGGTTGTCAAATAATAATACCAGTTTTTAAACGGGTGTTTTTAGGTGGACCGTCGGAACATTATGGCGTGACCAATTTTGTATGGAATACCTGGTAGTGGTACCGTTAAAGACGCTGTACCAAATCCCATATTAAAATGGAACGTCTCTACGTCGAAACGATACTATCGACTGAGTGAACTCAGCCCTGAGCTTGTTGATTCAGATGTATTTCTAAGTATATCACTTCTATTATTTTCGCTGTCCATTGGTTAATTTTATTTTTTTAAATTCTTAATCATATGTAACCAATGTGCGACGAAAATGAATAAATAAATAATGCTGGACAATTTACACAGCAATATCAAATTTATATGTTTTTTGAAATGTTTATAAAGAAAGAAAATTACAATCAAATAACATAATCAAATTAAAACCAATTGAAACAATAGAGCTAACTGCAGACTGTTGCAAATAATTTAGCTAATCTGACCCATATAAGTGGTACATTATAATTATGTATTATAACTTTTATAAGTGGTACACTGACAGATCTATCTGAAGCGACTAGTTCGTCTGATTTGTCCTGTCCTGATCCAATGGGTAGTTCCACCCGGCTCCAAGAATTCATTCCACCGGGCTCCAAATAAAAATAAGTAAAGTCAGAATAAAAGGCAAACCTTAACTCAATGTGCTATCTGGTGCAGCCTTCCTCGAGTAGCAGTAGATCCCCGAAAGTGTCCGACCCTGACTTGGTCGATCCCATGGTGTCTCGATAGATCCTGTTTAATCCCGTTCTTCACCAATAAAATATGGCTCAACCAATATGTGTCTAACCACGGTTCTTCTAACCGTTTAAAAATCCTCAACATTTTCCGACTAAAACCGAATATTTTACAGCACTATCTGTAAAGTATTGCCGACGTCAGGGTACACCTATGAGGTAACATTTAGCCTTATTTGTAGAGGTGAACTGATTTGTAGCTAGGGACCTGAGTTCTGAGGTTCTGACCTCAACGGACTAAATACGACTAGGTATTATCAAATATTTAAATTGTTAGATACGCCCTGACACCAAAAACTGGGGTTGTCTTTGAATGTGTGTGTTACAAAATTCCTACGTACGCACATACTAGACATACACAAGAAACTTAACTAAGGAAACCAACTTTTTATTAATATTTATTGTGTAATTATATTGCATGCACTTTTATGAAAAATTAAATAACCTTTATAGGTTATTTTATTTTTTCAGGGATTTTTCAGGGCTTATGCCCTGAAATCGAAAATGTCTGAATGTGTGCGTCAAAAGGCCGACGCTCACAACCAAATGAGTGGTTAGAATAGTGTTACTGCCAATAAACCTAATTGTTATTATTATCAATTATTATGGAATATTAATTATTCCACTGACTTTCGACAACGAATCGGAAATGTGTCTATGTCTAAAAAGTGAGCAAAAGCATTACCTATAAGTGATATGTTACACATTTTTTTCACCTTTGTCTTTTTTGTATTTAAAAACTTGAACCTGTAACATGCACACGATGGCATTTTGTGACCATTTTAAACAAAAAAGTGGTAAGTTGCAACACGTCCCTCTGACACTATGTATAGATGTAGGTACACTGATTTGAAGTGAGCGAGCTATCTCACTTCGCATGACGACAACACGGCTGACTACACGGTAAAGAAAGGCCTATCTAACGATTTAAATCTTTGATAATTATCGGTTGTTTGAACCTTTTATGTACTTAGTTTGCGAAAGCTTTGTAGTGTAACAGTGATCAATTACAATAATTTTTGAGTTTTAAGAGTAAATAAGCTCACTCTCAAAGTATCTCTGAAAGCTGTCAGCTCGCTTATTCACTCTGTTTGTTATTAAAATGCCATACCTACTAGGTACCTACATTATTAAAACCACAGATGATTTATTACGGTCGGAAAGCAAACCCAAACATTGCAAGGACATTCATCTCGGTCGTTACTTTAAAATTCGCTGGAGCGAAAACATAAATATTTCCCATGAAAGCCACCTCTAACCGTTCCGGCATCATCGGAAACTATAAGAAAGTTACGAGCGGGATGTTAGATATTTTAAAGCTGCACACTTCACTGGGTTTAAGAGGGTATGTCGTGTTAGATAGAGGACACTTTGAATGCACGAGATACTAACGCTTGATTGCGATGGTTATGGCAGTCAAAAGATTTGAGAGTGCAAATGCAGTGTTTTTTTTTTTTTCTAAATGCATCTTACAGTTTATATGAATAAGTAGGAATTAGTGTCTGACTAAGGTTCGGTTCCGGTTTCAGCCATGTTCGACCGTAGTTTTGGTTTCTGTCAAAACTAGGTATAACCTTCGGTCGCGCCAAACCTTGATGAATTTCTATATTTTTTTAGTAGGTAATTATGATTTTAAATCTGTAAAGTGCCGTGTGGTGCCGGTTTAGAATTTGCACCACTCCAACTCTTCTCGTGGGTGTCGTAAGAGGCGACTAAGGGACATACACCGGTTGGCGGGCAGCAGCGCCTCTTGCAGCTTGCTTGCGTGGGGGTTATGGTCATTACCCCCCATGAGATAAAAAATCAGAGAGAGGCCTGCGTCCAGCTGTGGACCATTAAAGGCTGATGAGGATCTCCGTAAAAATTAATAGAAATGTGCAAGGCTGCAGACAAGAACCAAATTTTGATTTATTCTTCTTTTCTATTATAAAAACTTTCTAGTTTGACGAATTGTTACAATTCGAAATGTATTAAGAAGTTTTATTATGTTCTAGACTAGACTCTACAGACGGTCATATACAGGTTGAATTTTTGAGACAGGACAGTAAGGGCAGGACCCTTAACCGTTATAGTTACAGGAAAACGCTTTTAGGAGACTTTCCATGAATTTCTAAGATATTCTGCATTTACAGTTTGGAAAAAAAATACTTTTTTTAACTACCTGCTTTTTCAGCTTGTCTTTTTTATAACGGATTATAGTGGATCTACCCATGACAAAAAGTTTCGCTAATTTAGAGAGTTGACTCCCCCTTACTGTTTCGTCTCAAAAATTCACCCCATATATACACTATGTCGACACACTAGAGCGTCCTTCATTTCGACAGTCCATCAAGCTCAAAGTCTTATCCAATGTCAAGAGTCATGAGCTGTATAGCTCTTGAGTAAAGTAGAGACTCTATTCAGAACTGCTTTTAAAATTCCAACTAACTATTTAAAGTTTGCTTGAGTCGGGCAATAGAATTTGCTAAGCTTTGAACTTTATAGAGAGGGGCAAAGTTGGCGTTTGAAGTAGCCTCCTAGACCGAAGGTTCAATCAGCTTTTACCAGAGGTTCAATACCTATAAAGCAAGAGTAAGTAGACTTAGGTCAAGAAGAAAATTATGTAAATTGATCACTACAAATTTAAGTGAGCTAGACCAGATTATTTTGAATTGATTTCGATTATGAATAGTAGGTAGCTATTTACTTCCCACTTCATCGCTCCGTTTTACGTTCACGTTGGTACCTATCTAAAATCTATTTCATTAATTCCAACGCTTAAAATTTACTTTAGGTATATTGAACGAACGCGAAAGAAATTAAAGGACACCGTAAAATAGATAATAAAATCTCTTCCTGAAAATACTTCTACAAAAATCACAAATCTTGGCGAGTTTCGTCAGTAGTCAGTCCTACCTACTTTGCAATGTTATCAGTTTTATAACATTCAGCGAAAATGCTAAAATGAAACTTGGCTGGTCTAAAAGTATTTTATCGTTTTATCTTTGGGCCGTGGGCCAATACAAACGCTTGCAAGACAAGTGTCGAATAACACACAAAACAAAACACACGAGAATTTGGCGCCTGACGTGGTACTAACTTTATTGTTCTCGTGGTTTACAAGAGTATTTAATTCCTAAGAAAACGTAGGTACCTATAACCTGCGAGCATAACAACATAAACAACAAGTCTGCCATCTTGTTTATTTTACGCGGTAAATTTATACCAAGCGGTAGGTACCTGTAGTAATGCTCTCACTCGCGCTCAGCAGGCTCATTCTATAAACCCATTTCGAACCTCACTTAGCTGAATCCGCAGTGAGTTTCAAGTTTTGTATTCTTTAAAACTCGATCATGCTTGTAGCGCCTCAGTGACGAGCGTGGTAACGAAATGAACTAACTTGAGTGAGATTTTGACATTTACGCTATAGAATGACGTATAGTTGGTATTCCGTAAGGGAATTCCCAACTCACCTCGATACTTGAAACTCGAACTCACTTGTCAAATATAAAGTTACAAAGGAGCGATCGAATTTGGTTGTTATGTCTCGGTTATTCGTTTATTAAAAGAATCTCACGAGCTAGACATTAATACTAGCAGACGCCAAGCTGCAATGGTGAAGAATGTTTATCAGTTGAATGCTTTAGCTACTTAGTACTAAATTGTTAAGGCAACTTTTGTAAATAGTTACTTACTTCATTATCCAGTTGGAGTGTATCAAACAAAACAAATTGTCTTGAAAAGCCAGACCAAAGAGCGAACATAAAACCACTTGAAATTTGAAAACCACTTGAGCCAGACAACCGACCGGCCAGCGTCCGTAATATTTTTGTTTACATGAGAATGACACTGTGACCCATAGATAACGAATTACGCAAAGACGTCTATTCCATTCCACCAAACAAATGTTCAACTTTTTATTTTTAATAATTTTATTTATTTTACGCAATTATAATGTAGACTTCGACCTTTTATTGACATAATATTTCGAAAATAATTTTTTTCGTTCGTTTTTTTACAATAAAACCCAAAACAAAGATAATTCGATTTGTCGATTAAAGGTTTAACACAGAGGTTCAATCACTAGCTCATTTCGATACTCACTTCACTTCACTTGTGCTTAAAAACATAAACAGAATACCATTTCAAGGTGAAATGAATTTGCGTTCGAAGTGAGCTCGGTCACTTGAGTGAGTTCGAGTTCGAATTCGAACTTTTACAGAATGAGTCTGCAGTATTGAGTTATATACCTACAGTTTTCTGCCCCCCGAGGCGGTGCTTTCTAGGGCAGCTGCGATCCGCAAGCCGGACAAATGAAAGATGCGTTTCATTTCACTCTAAAATAAATAAATTAATAATAATCTCACATGAATTTTACTGACTGCTCTACTAGCATTAGGACTTGGAAACTTAGAAAGTTATTTTCGATGACGACCGATGTGGCGCGGTGGGCGAAAGTCTGCCTGCGATGCAGAAGTTTGCTGGTTCGATTCCCGCCTCGGGACAAATGTGTGTACGATCTGCAGGCATTTGTTCAGGGTGTTCTGGTCGTTTTCTATATATAATAAAAAATATCTATCTATGTATTGTATTATATTATGTATATCAGTTATCTAGTACCCATAACATAACACAAGCTCTGCTTAGCTTGGGGCTAGATAATGCTGTGTGAATTGTCCAGCATTATTTATTATTATTTATTATTTGATAAATTCAAATTCGCTCCTACCTTTACCTTGTGACACAATCAGAGCCAGCATGGTGCCGGGTGGCCGACCATATTGGATTACCGTTGACGAAACCCGCTGACGCGTCGGCGACGTGGCGGATCCGTCACGAGGTTCCTGCCGACGACACGTATTCTCGAAAATAGTGTTTTTACGCTGAAATTCAGCATTTTTACTGCCGCAACCGGGGTGTTTTGTTTCGTTTTTAACTGATGTGGTTTACCATGAACAGGTTGGAATTTATTACTTTTTTAAGCGCTGGGGGAATTTGTGGAAAATGTTTTGTTAACCCACATACATTTTGATGCAAGTTTTCGTTCGTAATTGTTTTAAACAAAGTGTTTTCCTCAATAAGACTTTTATTTTAATACTTTCTTGACCCCAATGATTCCACCTCAGAGAAAAAAGCAACATTTTCTCGTAGATACTGGTTCGGATTTATGCGTCTACCCTCGCAGCTACCTCCGCGAGCGCCGTGCCAGAGTTAACTACGATCTTTCCGCAGCGAACAGTACTACCATATCTACATATGGCTACTTACCCCTGCAACTGAACCTTGGACTGCGGAGAGACTTCAGCTGGAAGTATATTGTCGCGGACGTGTCGAAGCCAATCATTGGGTATGATTTTCTTTCTTTTTACAACCTCACGGTCGACTGCCGCAATTTCGATGTCAATTTTAATAATTATTTTTCAATGAGTAAACTTCAGACCCAAAGGAAAGTATTTACGGTTAGCTTCAGCAGCAGATGGCGGATATTCAAAACTGTACACTTTAATAACAGGTGAGTGAAATGGAACACGGCCTTATGAAAAAATAACGGACTTTTGCTTTTGGCGCCATATTGTCATGAGATTATTGGCAGATAAAAAGATCCAAGAAAAGTATAATGTAGGTATCATTCCATACTCTTTGGTACAGAACGTAGTATTTGTCAAAACTACACTCATGTGCCGTTGGTTATATGAGTTATTTAGTGAGTCTAAACTCACACTTATGCGCACACGATGCTGGGTGATGGTTTGTTAAGACGAATAGTAAGGCAAATGACCTTGGACCTTTCCGCGCGCCTTTATGCAGCAAAGAGTGCTTGTTTTCGGTTCAGCATACTATGTAGTGCCATAATCAACCAAAATAATAGGATCCTCTGCGGTTGGGCGACGTGTAACTGGTCAGGTTTCATTAATATACATAATTTCATTAATTTGACTGCTTTTCGAAGCTAATGGACCTCCAAGCGGTAGGTATGAACTATGTGAATCACTATACTGAATTTGAGACGCCGATAAAAAGTGGGTTCGAAGCCGCTACACATACACTATAACTAACAGTATAACAACTACACTATGATTAACAGCAAATATTTTGAACCTCCAAGGGACCTTTCAGGATGTCTGTTACAGGATATATAAATTTCAGAGCTCCACAATCAATATTTTCGTCGGAAAACGGGATCGAAAACACCAAATTTTCTTGTTTTTTCCTTAGTATGCGCCTTAAAAGTTGAAACGTTGAAAACTTAGTATCTGTAATAAAAAATCTATCACTCAAAAAATAGGGATATAAAACTCTCATGATTTGAGAGACAGATTTTTTGTAAAGTGTAAAATAAGCACTTGTAAGTTAATTGTTGGCAACATCAGGCCTAATCAGAACAAACATGCAACCGTTTCGCTCCAAAATAAGAAAATCCATTTTCACCTGCAATTTCACCGCACCGAAGCGTCATGATGACGTTTTCCCGCGCTCAGGTAATTCAATATGGCGGCCGGTGGAGCGTCTGACACGCCCGCGGCGGGACATAACCTCAAAATCACATCAGCTCATACAGATTACCGGAAAATTAACCTGCCGCTGCTAAATTATAAGCTCTCCATGTTTTGGACTGTATGTTATGGTTGCAGGATATACATTTTCGCGTCTATTATAGTCAAATGCTGTTTTACTTTTTGTTTTCAGAGATGAAGTAAATTCAGTTGATGTTAGTAAGTTGCAGAGTTGTTGGTAGTTTAGGTACCTTTCTTTCTTCCTCACTTTAAATGACAAACAATAGATCAGATTTTTCTTTTGGATTTTTTTTGATTCATCATCATCATCACATCTGTCCACCGTTGGACATAGGCCTCCCCTAACGACGCCAAAAATAGCGGTCCAGAGCCACCTTACCTCCGTTCAGTGTGTAACAGTTAGGTAACAACCTTATTTCTCATATAGGAGCCAAACAGGTTTTATATTGATAAGCCCACTAACTAGCTCAAAGCTACCATGAATAACTACGAGTACATTTATGGAGGGTCGAGTTTCATAAATGGAGGGTATTGGCAATATCAATATTTTCCGCAAATAACAGCCAACACGAAACTTACCAGATCAATTTATTAACCCCTACCAATTAGGCCAGAAAGGCAGACAAACTAATCAACCCTACAAAATACCATGTTCCAATAAACCGGGTGCAGCGTTGGGTCGATTGTACCTACCCACAAATTGGTTCTCGTTAACATTTGGACGCGATTTCCGAATTTGTTGGCCCTTAATAAGACCGGCGAAGGCAAAGTTGAGGTCGGAATGACCGGACACGCCTCAATTAGTGTTTGGAGATGCGAAACGTTTGGATGCGAAATAACGTGGCCTGCTAGATTTGCTCAACATTTACCAGAAATTCGTTGTGATGGCTTGTCAGGAAGCACGATTGCATCCGCATATTGCGATTTTGTTCTAATGATTTCATGATTGACGAACTGAGACTGGCTGGAACAAACAGTTTGGTCATTCGTTATTGATCTTAGCTATGGTGATTTTATTTGCACTCAACCTCAAACTCAACAGCCTATAATGGTCCACTGCTGGACGCAGGCCTCCCCTTGATTTTTTATTTCATGAGGGCTAATGCCTATAACCCCGCTAGGCATGCAGGTTGGGGATCGCAGTTCGGTGGTAGATCTATTCTGCAAGAGGCGCTGCTGCCCGCCACCCGGTGTAAGTCCCTTAGTCGCCTCTTAGAACACCCACGGGAAGAGTTGGGGTGGTGCAAATTTTAAGGCACCACACGGCCGGTGTTTTTTGCACTAATTACGTTTTATTTCAGGGCTATAAAACTACATCTATGTTTTATTTTAGCTCGATCCGTTCAGTAGTTTTGACGTGAAGAAATAACAAACATCCAAGCTTTAGATTTTATAACAGTAAATAAATATCGTTATCCATCTTCAAAAATAATTGTAAAGCTTTGAAAAGTAGAAAATCAGAGATTGGAACATCCAACATCCTTAAAGCTCTATGTTCCAGCCATGGGCAACCGTCAAGAAAAGTTGTATCTAAAGTTTCAAGTACTACCCAAAGCTCAGACTCGACTATCTTTTGCTCGTTTATTTATTCAGTTTACTCTTTCTATTTTGCTTCCGGCTTGCTTTCGTCAGTTTCAGTGTAGAAACTTTATGTTAGTTTCCTAGTTTTATTGGCTGGATAGTTCACTTGCAAGCAAAATACTAATAAAGTATTATATAATATGTGTCGGAAAATTTGCCTGCGGTAGAAAGATTTCTGTTATTTTTGTACACGAAATGAATTACAATACAATACACAATACAAAACTCTTTATTGTAAACCACAAAGAAAACAAGAAACAGACATAGACCTTAAACATAGAAGTAAATTGGGCGGCCTTATCGCTTCGAAGCGATTTCTTCTAGGCAACCTTTTTTGATAACTCAATGGCGAATAACGTCTGAAAGTTTGAAACTTAAACAATTTTTTACAATTATGTAGGTACAATTTGAAAGTAAAATTTCGATTATGCATTGGTTTCACTCAAGTGTTATGAGAGTCCCTACTATCGCTATAGGGTATGATCATATGAAATTCAACAAAGTAGTTTTTTTCAACAACTTTAACGTAGGCGAAGAACAAGGCTGACAGAAAACATAAAATTTTTATAGAATTTAAAAAGTTTGACCTCAACTGGGACTAAATAGAACAAAAGATTTCGAACCTCTCCACCTTGAACCTGGATTCGATCCTCTCCACGTTAAACCTATCAATTGCAATTACAACAGATACAAAAGCTCTTCGTTAAACAAACATTCAATTACCGAGAAGCAGGTTCCAACAAACAGGGTAGGTATGGCCAAGGGCTGTGTCGATGCATAAATTATACAATTGCCGGCTCCATATCACCCCGAGGGGACCGATACATTTCAATAAAATAACTGGTATTTATCCATTTTTCCTGTTCCATGCAAATGGAAGGCCAAGGTCGTTTTTGTTTGAATGATTGCTACAAAATGTATTAAAACCCTATACCTGTAAAATACATATTGTCTTCATTTCATATATATTACTATGGATGGACGGTAGCATAGGTTAAATTAGATCTGTATCTTTTCTTTGGTCTGAAATAAATGCTGAAAGAATGTTAAAACCTACAAACAACAACCAACATCTTACAAATCCCCCTTTATCAATTTGATGGCTATTCTATGTAGTCTATTTCCCATTTTATCGTAATAATAACCATTTTCCGTACTTTGAGTCGCTTTCTATCTTCTAATGGCAAAAAACTTGGCAGGAACTTTCTCCAAATGAACTTACAAATGGCTTGGCGATACAATAGCTTAATCAAAGCGCGTTAAGATAAGGAAAACAAAGACCCTTCCGGGAGTGGTGCAAATCAAGGGAGAGAGACTGGTTGTGACCTAATTAGTCGTATTTGTTTTGAATAATAATTTTAATAGCTTCTTTATTAACAAAGATAAATCTTACAATCTTATAAAAGAAACAAATTAGAACTAGTATTTACATATTAAACAACTGAGCTAACTGCAGACTGTTGCAAACAATTTACAGGTATCTCAACATACTTACTATAAAATTATAATAAAATGTTACCCAAAACAGGAATAATTTGTTAGAATTTGTCCAGAAAGACATTTTACTATATCTACCATTACCATGAGTCCCTCGTAATTGAGTTATTCATAATAATAAAACAACCTGTTAAAAACTGTCAGTATTTTTTTTGCATATTAAGTTATCAACGCGGTACAAAAATCTATAAACTGACTCAAAAGGTATTCCAAATTATTTATCACAAACGAGGCCTAAGCTGCTACGAACTTTGTCTATAAGTCTACAAACTAAGGTCTACGAGCCTACTACCTTAGGTCTACGCTGCTACGAACTTGACCTAGGACAGTAACTAACGAGTCTACTATTTAACAAAGGTCTACGAGACTACAAAATTTGGTCTACTTAAAAGTCTACGATGTAATTAAGGTCTATGAATCTACGATCTTAGGTCTACGCTGCTACGAACTTGGCATAAATAAAGAAATAATAAATAAATAATGCTGGACAATTCACATAGCATTATCTAGCCCCAAGCTAAGCAGAGCTTGTGTTATGGGTACTAGATAACTGATATACATAATATTATACAATACATAGATAGATATTTTTTGTTATAAATAGAAAACGACCAGAACACCCTGAACAAATGTCTGCAGATCGTACACACATTTGTCCCGAGACGGGCATCGAACCCGCAACCTTCTGCGTCGCAGGCAGACCTTCGCCCACCGCGCCACATCGGTCGTCATAGGACAGTACTTGACAAGTCTACGATCTAAAAAAGGTCTACGAGCCTAGGATCTTAGGTTTACAGTCTAAGACCTTAAATTCTACCGATCTACAACTTTCACCGCTGTTTATTCCAAGGCAAAGTGAATAGAAAAGACACTTACTCTTTTCGGCCTATCAGTCTTAACTCGCACCACTTTTTGAGTTCCACAAACGCGGTAATAAAAAGCGACAGCACAAAATGATTTATTGTCTAACTAGATAAAGCGAGTGCCAAGTTTAGTCGGCTCCAGATAAGACAGGATAATAATAGATTTGTACTTTTGTTAAGACATGACAGCTAGCAAAACATCAGCTGAATTTCAACCACAAAGCTATTGTTCAGGGCTTCCACAGGAGGCTAAGAAATGAATTGAGTCTGGACGTAGATAGATCGTTTTCTAGTCTCAATAGCAAAACACCATTTTGGTATTTCAGATCTAATATATCTATCGATTTATTTATACCAGATGGCCAGATGTCGCTCAGTTCCACACCGACAATGGTATATAAGGGATATAATGTTAAGCTTAGTTGGTTTTATATAAATATTGAGTTATATACAAATTAGATTATATTTAGACTGAGATTATGTATTAATTTTAAGTTTTATAAAACTTACTAGTGGTTTCTTTTTCGCTTCTTCCACTAGTGGACAAAAAATTGAAGCGAATAAAATCAATAACATCATATTTCTTATTTGATAATAATGACTATTTATAAACCTGTTTATAGTATAAAATTTGACTTGTCTAAGTGCTTATTTTGTAAGCTTAAAGAAATAAACGTTATTGATATTTGATGATATTTGATACTTTATGCTCCATACGTCGCCATTAATTTTAAAGATTAATAAATAACAAAGAAAATTATTATTTAATGATAGAAACAAATTAGAAATTGTATTTGAAATAGTTGATTAGACTGCAGACTATTGCAAAAAATCTAGAGGTCAATCATTCCATCTTAAAAATGGTTAATTGAAATTTTTACAAAGTCGACCTTACCTAAGGCAAGTACATTACATATACCATGACGTCACTTGTAAGCAACGCAAATAAAATTAATACATAAATAATGCTGGAAAATGCACTCTGTCAAACCTTTTCCATCATACAACAAAAATATATGATAACTTTTTTACTACTTACTACTACTACTTACGGGGGTACTTTACGTTTCCTGGTGACCTGGGAGTCAAGCCACAGGCAAAAATAGAAGATCCAATACACCTTTGAATAGCTATGCTGCCCTTACTTTTACAACCTTCCAGTAACAGGAAAGGTTTTCCCTGGAGTTCCAAAGAAACCGACTGAATAGCAAAACGTGAAATTTTCAAGAGCTTCTCAGCATGAGGCTCGCCGGGGGGTCGTAAAGGGAAGCCACAAAAACGCTGTCAATGACGACCTTCGCGGTAAAATGTGAAAGTAAGTTGTAAAGGGAAAACTTTTCATATTTAAGTACTTAGCTTTTGTGGAGTTGTTGATAAAGGACAAAGGCGAGTTAAGCTCTGCACACATTAATCCGCCGCAATGAGGCAGCAAACAAATGTGTTTTCAAATACTCGATAATGTTAGATACCTTTTACAGTGACAATATGGCTTCCCACACGATTCAAACGAGAGGAACATGAGGTGTCTGTCACCTGATGCCGTTAATATGAAATGCATAGAGGAGTGCAAATGCACTTCAGTGGAATTGCGCGGCCGCAGCACTGTGCGTCAAACTAGAACAAGCCACCAAAAAAGCCACGCAGTTTTGCTGACGCGTAGTGTAGAACGCACCACGCGTCGGCATCTCATACAATTACATACAAAAAATAACTGGCCGTGCCGTGCTGCGTAGTTTTGCTGCAGTTTAGTTCCGCTCAGTGCGTGTGTACGAGTTGAATGCACATTTTTGTGCTGTGCATAGTAGCTGTGCACATCAGTTCTGCGACAAGCTTGAGCTGCTCATGCTTTTTCGTTCTTTCCAACGTAACTTTACGTCACAAAATATGGTGTTCTAAATCTTCAATAGGGTATTTGGGATATCTTTATCTCAAAGAAGGTTTTTGTGTACTGATCGTTAGGAAGACTCATGAAATGTATACAAAAACGTGCACTGCAAAGGCCGTCCCTAAAATCAATCTTTTAAAATTATCATGGTTATAAAAACCTGAGATGTAGAGCTAGCTCCTGCCGGCAGCTTTGCATTTCCCATATTTTTTAACCACATACGGATATCATTTACCTTCCTGCCAAGTTTCCTTCAGCAGTTTAGACTTGACAAGGTAACACTTGTCAAGTAGCCCATCCCTAGGATACCATTATATCTTCTTGCCAAAATTTTATTATAATCAGTCGTTATGGAGTCAAAATGTAACAGACAGATAGACTGACAGGCAGTGTAACTTTTGAATTTATAATATAGGAATTTTATTCAGAAAGAAAATAACAATCAAATAACAAATTTAAATTAAAACTAGTACAATAGACAATAGAAACAATTAAGCTATCTGCAAACTGTTGCAAACAATCTACAGGTAGCTCAACTGATCCATATCAATACCAGTTGGAAGCGTGCCTAAGACACTGGCTGCATTGCCCCGCTGTATAGCAATGCTGATGCGCTGTGCCAGATACTCACCAGCTCTCGGGTCACGCGTCGCTTCGACCAGACGCTCAGATAATTTTTTGAAAACCCGGGAGCCTTGGTACCCCACGGACCTAGGGACCTAATTTATAATATTAATATGCACGGACTTTATTTATAAATTTGTTATTGCTCTAAAATAACAATCTTTCGCAAAAAACTAAAACCAATAATTTCATGCAAATATGTTAAGTAACTAGCAAATGAAACTGGTTTTCCGTTGTAAAAATGCAAAATTTAGAGGAAACTTTGCGATTTTTTTCTATCGAGTCATGTTGAGTCTATCGTGTTTCGGCTCCCATAACTTACTAACAAAAATCCTAAACTTTCGATGCTCTCATCAAAATAAAAAATTGTGGTTTCTTGCGTAAAAATTGATTTTCCGTCTAGGCAAAACCTGTGTTTTGGGACCTACTTCACCTTAACTCAATATTCAACACACTCATATTGGTATATTCATCATGATTTGTGTTGCAAGATTTTAGTTCTAACGTCTGTAGACTCATCATCATGTCAAATTCTTAACTTAGTTCTGCTTTTAACTTTAAATTGCAAATAGCCTTATTTAATTCAAAACTTCACAAAGGTCTGATTTGCATACAATACCTAACTAATAAATGAAGCTTAATTTAATTTATTTCATGCCCATAACCATTCAATGCAGTAATTTGGGAATGGAATGTTGCGATCGGTAATAAAATGGTTATGGATCTATTAAACCAACTGCGACTCTTTTAAAATCAAGTTTTTGCTTAATATTTATTAATCAATTATTCAAAATATAAGCATTAAATTGAAAACCTACACGATTACTCAAATAAAACATTAGTGCATGGCATGGCTATGTAATTCGTAAAAAGTGTTGTTTTGTCGCTGATAATTTAGAGCATTTCAATTAAAACAGTTCTTTTATGCGAGTTTTGCATTTTTTCTATTATAGACTCCAGTTTATTTTCATAACTTCTATCTGATTACTTGACTTCTACAGGCTTTTCCCCCACCTGTCGTATTTTTTAGGTTGCACACATTGACATTTACGTTCGTTACCACTAAGTTGTTTAAAAGTACATATTTTGCTTGATTTTTGCATTAGGAGCACTCTTTATTAGTAGGTTATCCATTACGAGACCTATTTCTAGGTATAGGAGGTTACTAGGGTAATAGTTTCATAGTCTGTTGACGTATAATGACCATTTTACTATTTCTAACGTACTCCTTGTATTTACTCATCAGTAATTTAATTATGTGTAAAGGCATATAAAATGAATCTTCTGAAATAACAATACAATTCTGAGAACTTTAATAAAGTCCTAAAATTTGGTTGCGATTTCAAGTCCTGTTGAAGTCGAAATTTTTTGGAATATTATTTATCACTTCGAACTTTTCCAAGTAAGAGCATGAGCGCTACCTATAATTCTCGCTCAGCAATCCCAGTTATTTTCACTATCAAACTTTCTTGAAACTCGACCATCATCCATTTTGATTGGAGTTGTTTTTATGACGCTTATGATATAGTTATCAAAAACCAATCAAAATACTTTAACCCATAGTGTAGCCTTCCTTACAGCCTTATTACACTGGCGATTTGCAAACGATTTAAAAGCGATGCGATTGTGCAGCGAGCTTGCCACGGGCACGCAGCGGCAGCGAGCGCGTCGGATTAGCTCCATCGACGCGATGCCTGACGCCACTAAACGTTTCTTGTTCGCTTCTTTACTTTACCTTAAAAAGATTGAAGTGGACAAAATATCAAAGTGATCACTTTATTTCCTTGTTTTTCATAAGTAATCTGAGTTTTGTGACGTGTCCAAGAGTCATGTAAGGTCTAAAGGAAATAAAGCACTTTGAATTTTGAATTTTTTGAATACATACATAACGTAGATCGCACTCAGTGTGCTTGCTTTACAATCGCATCGCTTCGAAATTGCCAGTGTGTTAAGGCTGTAAAGAAGGCTACACTATGGGTTAAAGTAATTTTATTGCTACTAAATCATTAACGTCATAGAAGCAACTCTAAAAATGGATGGAGGGGCTACGCAATCGCATCGCTTTCAAATCGCTTGCAAATCGCCAGTTTGATACGATCATCCTCTGCTTACGTGTGGGCATTTCGATGATGTCCAATGCAGTATCAAAGCTCCGCTTATTAAGCCTAATCGTAAATCAGAATTTGCCATTCAGCACTCCATTGCACATTATTGCTCGCGCCAATTTACCAATAATATAAATGGTTTACCAATTACGATAGTGTAATTAGCTTTTAAATAATGGCCATTACAATTTATTACAAATGGAATCAAAATTATGTTTACTCGTTACCAATTTTGATCTTGTAATATTGTTATTTGTTTGCATATTAGCGTAGATTTCTATATCCAAGAAACTTCTGCTCTCTTGGTACTTTGACGATCTGGGAATTAAAACATCTTAGTAATCTATGTATTACCGCTACGTAGAAACGCCTTCGTTTTTCGAAGTATGTTAAAACTGTCGTATAGTTTGACAAATTCATTACGGATGTAAGCGGGTTAGCTACGAACCTTATTTGTGTTGGAAGAACACCAACGTTTCATTTCTTCAGGGTGACTGCGGTTTAAGTCGCGCGCTTTACTACGCGTTTCTGCGAGTACTGCATAGAAGAGCTTTTGAACATAGTGAGAACAAGTTGAACAAACCTAATGAAAACACATCATTAAGCTGAGACCTGGCTTTCACAAATGAAATAATAACCAAACACAGAGTCGCCCAAAGAGAAATTGAGAAAGAAAATGGTCGGTATTACACTGAGGGACCGCAAAAGCATTGCGAAGCTCAAATGGCAATGGATAGGCCACGTCGCGCGTAAATAAACTCGAGGTGCAAACGACTAGAAATGAAAACCATAGGGCGAAAAACGACCACAGGAAAGACCAAAAATGCGTTGGTACGATGACGTCAAAAGATCAACTGGAATCAAATTGATAGGAACTGCAAAAGGCCGCTGGAAATGGCAAATTGTGTTCGCTTTGGGTTTAGACCCAAAGGGTGTAAAATGGCTAAGAAGATTAACCAAATAAATTTGTCAAAAAAATAAAGACTGGTAATACTTGTGAAAACTTTTTCTATTTATCTCAATTTTCTGGTAAACTATTACCATAACAAGCCGAGGGGTGGTATAATTCAAGCATTGTAATTCTTAAGATAACTAACGACGGGTGGTTGGCGCTGCGGTGGCCGGTAAGCTGAAAAATATCTCAGACGCGACCCGCGACCCTATGCGTCCAATACTTTATTTTAAACTTTATCAGTACCAATATGTAGTTTTTGAAACAAATCAAATATTGACGATGTAAGTGGGCTAACAAGTGGTTAAAAAAATTGCAAACAGAAAATAGTAAAGTGACGGTTGGCGGACTTATCACTGAAAAACAACCTTCACTATCTCTAAGGGAGGCCTACCACTATACCTAGAATGCCTACCTACCCCTTCTAGACCTTTTAGAGTTCATGGATCACGTGGTTCTTCATTATCTTTGCCTACAGCTTTGAGTTGTTGAAACTAGGTTTCTTTCTAGCTTGCTGGCCGTTCATGTTTAATCAATAAACAAGTAGATAAGTGATCGGAATGCTGGCTTTTATTTCGGTCAACAAATTATCATTGCGATTCACGTGGCAATGCTGCCAGCATTCCGGGCTCTCTACCTTCTAGTGACGGCTTAGACTTTAAGAAAATAGATGTTGTAATTATTTTGTTTTGTTTTTTCCTTAATGATAAATGTTTTCAGTGGATACCTACTGAGGTACTTATTAATAATGATAATGCTGGACAACTCACACAGCATCATCTAGCCCCAAGCTAAGCTGTACTAGATGACTGATATATATTTTACAAAACATTTATGTACGTAGATAGATATTTTCATGATGGTGGGATATATATGAAGGACGATATTTTGCGGGCGAAGGTCCGCCTGTGATGCAGGAGGATGAGGGTTCGATTCCCACCTTAAGACAAATGTATGTAAGTATTCTACAGATACTTGCTCTGCAAATATTTGTTCCGAATGTTCTCGTCTATTTATACTATACAATTCTAAGTTCAAAGTCACCCTGCGAGGTATTGAGAGAGTTATGCTCGGAGTTTCTCTGAAGGATAGGATTTGCAACGAACATCCGACAGAGAACCAAGGTTATCGACATAGCTCAAAGGATTAGCTAGCTGAAGTGGCAGTGGGCTGGCTATATCTCGAGAAGAACCAGCAACCGTTGGGGTAAACGTATTCTTGAGTGGAGACGCGACTCTTCAAACCTAGTGTAGGACGCCCTCCGACCAGGTAGGATGACAATTTGCGAAAGACTGCTGGTAGATGCTGGACGCGGCAAGCTGAAGACAGGGCGCTATGGAGCTTATATAGGCTGATGATACAATTCTATACAATGAATTGTATTAAGTAGGTACACCAGTCCTGTAGTGCCAGTAACATTATGCCCTGATTAGCTTTAGGCTAGGTGATGCTGTGTGGATTATCCAGCATTTTGTTGTCGGCAAAAATCGTGCACATACTTAAATTACCAGTGGAGTTGAACAGAGGATAAAAAAAGTCGCGTCCTCCATCTTGCGAGAGCATAAGCTGAGTCATGATAGACGGAATCCATTGAAGAGATGCTAGTCATGGTGCAGAATACCTACTGGACTGTTGGTGAGAGGATTGCTTGTCATGGTTTAGATAGAATGATTCACTATTTGTATGGTTGAAATATAAAAGAACTTGGTAGGTACTTAAGAAATTAAAAAGGTTTTAAAAGGTATTAAAACTATCTCGAAAATGCAAGGCATCTTAATATACTTTGTTGTGACTTCATTAAGAATATAAGCGGGTTCTTATAACGGAGTATGTTCTACGAAAATTTAATAATGTCCCAAAAAAATTCGATTTCGTCAGGATTCGAACCGCGCCTCACCATCAGCATAGTCGTAAGAAGTCCTAAAGATTTTCAACGAAGCACGTGATCGATTTCGTTGCTTAGTTGGTTAGAGATGTGGCGCGAGTTCGAATCCTGACAAAATCGAAAATTTCTAGAACATTCTTAAATTTTCGTAGAAAATTGCCTCAGTGCGAGTTACGCAAAATAAAGCAAGAACCCGGAGTATTGTTACATACATACAAACATAATAGTGTTGCAAGTTGCTGGCACTAAATAAATTTATTTCTTTCAGTACCAGCTTGATAGTCGCGGAATGCAACTAATACCTATATATTAGGTTTTTTAGGTATGCGTAAAGCGTAACTCTGTCTAAAAAAAATCGATTTCGGTACATCGTCGACCACATCTTTACTTTCTATCAGGTGAGATTGTAGTCAAACAAAGGCTATAGACTATAGGTAAAAAAGTATCTATAGCGAACGCATATTATGCAGGTACCTAACTACTGCATTCAAATTTATAAATACTATTTAACGAGTATTTATCGCGTTTATTTACCTATTTCTAACCTTAAATAGTAGGTATTTAAAAATATGTGTTCAGATCGCGTAATTTTTAAAACATTTACTGCATTCAATCTATTAACTACCTACAACCATTGCTTATATTATAACATTATGCCCTGTTATCATTAATATGATCAACGACGAAAACATCATAGTACTAGAAGCACCAGAATCCAAAATCACTTATCCAAACCCAATAACCATACATCTTGGCAATACAGCGGTTAAACGAAAACATGTCTTTGCTAGCGATTTGCGAAGATTTATTAGGATTTTTAAAGTTTCGTGCACGATGCATTCTGAGTTCGTAAATAAAGTGCCTGCTCACTGCGACACTTAAACCCTATCTAAACCTCTAGGCAACCTAGTTTTCGGAAACTTAAGAACTCCACTACTAGCTCTCGCGAAACGGTAATATTATTTTTCTATATCTTTTTAACCCACTTCAAACAAGGAGGAGGTTCAGCTGTATGTAGTTTTTTCAAAATCAAGTCAATTTTTTATTATTTTGTAATTTTATAAAGAACTAGCTGTTGCCCGCAGCTTTGCACGCAATTTACAAGTACGTGCATAGGCTTGCACGTCCGCAGGATGACATTTACCTCCATGCCATCCAGCCGTTTATGCGTGAAAAGGAAAAGACAGACAAATAATACATAAATAAAATTATAATGCTGGACAATTCACACAGCATTATCTAGCCCCGAACTTGTGTTATGGGTACTAGATAACTGATATACATAATATAATACAATACATAGTATAATATAATATAATATAATATAATACAATACATAGATAGATATTTTATATTATACATAGAAAACGACCAGAACACCCTGAACAAATGTCTGCAGATCGTACACACATTTGTCCCGAGGCGAGAATCGAGCCCGCAACCTTCTGCGTCGCAGGCAGACCTTCGCCCACCGCGCCACATCGGCCGTCAGACAGATAACACAACAAATTACTACGACAAAATTACTTTCAAATTAATAATATTACTATGATCCCGATCCCGAGATGGTCACATAAACACTTTATTCCTGAGGAATTAGCAAGTATGCCTGCAAAATATGAAAAAATCAGACTAATATGTTTAGATGGATAGATGGATGTTTGTCGATCAATCACGCCAGAACGGCTAAACGGGTCTGGATGATAGCATTTCGTAATAGCTAAGTAAGGCCTATGCCTTACTTAGCTATTCCAGACAATCCATCCCTGTGCAACATTTCATCCAGATCCGTTCAGCCGTTTTGGCACGATTGAGCAACAAACATCCATCCATCCATTTAAACTTTCGGAGTTATTATTAGTGTGATTTAAGTCTCCTTAATGGGAAATACGTCTAATCTTTGTTTTCTTGGGTAGCCAGGGCAAGATTTTTGGTGTCCTAAATCTATGGCCAGGATCAAGCCACAACAAAAATCACAGCATAATTTTTCTGATTTTATCTCGATACGACAAGTAGCTGGTCTTATTCACGGCTGGATAAAATCTCTGGTCGTGATATAAAGATATGGAAAACATAATGGAAAGACGGAAAACATCATATTCCATTATTAATATCTAAGCAAAAGATACGGTTTGCCTAACGACCCTGATCTTCCTTCGAAAGCAATCCTGTATAGAAACAGCATAATACTTTTTCGTTGGCTATCTACAGATGCACAATATGTAGCGTTGAATCAGTAGCTACGAAAATTCTCAAAGTCAATTCTTGTATTATAAATCCATAGTTATCCGTTTTATAGGCATGAGCCTATAAAACGGATAACTATGGATTTATAATACAAAAAAACGAATATAAAAATACGAAAGGGAGCTTCGCGAACTATTGCATAATTCTTTTCTCACCGTTTTAAAGATTTCTCTGAAACTAATTTAAAATAAGTAACTAAACTAATCACAAAATATGACAAAATATCCGATCTACATAATAAAAGATTTCATTTAACAATATTATGCGTTGTTTTACGAAATACGAATAAGTTTCGGGTTTAGACCCGATACTAATTTTTCAGCGTGGGAATTATGAAATCCCCTCGCTGGCAACGTGGGTTGGAGATCGCAGTTCGGTGGTGGATATATTCTGCAAGAGGCGCTGCTGCCCGCTTCCCCATTACGACACCCACGGGAAGAGTTGGGGTGGTGCAAGTTCTAATCCGGCACAACACGGCTCTCAGATCACAGAGATATAATTATAATCCAATTATTGTGAGTCGTGTTTGTTCAGTTAATATTTTACTTCAGTTACACTTCTGTACAAGCTCTTTTCTGTGCTTCCCTATACCTACAGTGGGGTTCCTGTAAATACAGCGGGGTTCCATCCCTTGATTGCGGCGTGTCCGCGGTAATCCGACATTAGTGGCCGCGCCGTGCCGAGGATTCGAACCTGCTTCTTGCTCCCGTGTGTGCTTTGGGAGATTAGTAGGGATTTGGGTAGTAATGTTCTGAATTATCTAGATGCCTACATAGTAATATTTAAGGGAGTAAAGCTTATTTTTTGCTATGACATAGATATAAATAGTTCCCAAAGTACCAGGAGAGCAGAAGTTAATTGGAGATACAACGAGTAGATTAGAGATTCGCTGGTCAAATATACTTACCGGCATAGTTCCTTCATGTTTATGCTATCCTAGTAGTTAGTAAATTTTGTGCTGATAAATGGTACCTACATCTACTTAGTTGTTACACTCTTGACAGAGTGGTCGTGGACGTCATGATATCGGGGTGGTGGCAAGTATCACAATCCAACGCCATTCCTCTCGCACCGCTGCCTTCATACATTCGTGTAGGAACCGATCATTGCAGCTTTAATTTGGTCTGTCCAGCGCATTGGTGATCTCCCGCGTGCTCTTAAGCCGTTAACTTTTCCCTGAACCTCTCGGCTTCCACACGGCCACCACGGCACGAACCCTACTATAGAGGTTCCTACTAGAACAGCACTATTTTGGTGGTAGGGTTTCACCCTAGTCTACCACCAGGTCTAGGCTTGGTGGTAGGCCGGGTTCGTTGCGTTATTTCACTACAATTTACTGTAAGTCTGATTCTGAAAATGAGAATTAAAAGTGAATGAAGCCGAGGACAGAAACGAATTTTGGTAGGTACATCCTTCGTTTTTACAACGATTAGACCATTGTTTATTTTATTTTTTACGTGGATATACGATAATAAAATTAAATGCAAGATAAAACAATTTTCATGCAGAAACTTAAACTTATTCGTTGTTTCGCATTAACGCGAAATAAGCAACACTGTTAAGAACACTGCATCCTCCAAAATCAAGACAGGGAAAGTTTGAACAATCGCGTTCAAGAAAATGCACGATTAATGGATCCACAGAACTTTTCTCGTTATAGATGAATAGATAGAATAGCTACTATAATGTATCGCAGAAAACAAACAGTACAGAAGTAAATGCTACGGGTACAAAGGCGGCCTTATGAGCGATCTCTGCCAGGCAGCACACACTGATAACCTAATTATACCTTTTCCTATTTATTTTCTACATATTGTTACTCGTATTAAAGTAGATTTTCCACTCGCAATAATATTCTTTATTTTTTGATGAACGTGTTTATTTTTTTTATTCAGTATTGTAAATTTATGTTGTGTGTAATTGTAGTGGCAAATAATTGATATGTCTATGTCAATCAGATAAAGTTCTGAGCATGGATCCGCCACTTTACTCCAATTATGGCTACTCGTCTTTCCATCGTTCAAATCAACCAAGGCTGATTGACTGAAAACCGCTATTACCATCCATTGTGGTTGTTGCCAACCCTTGTCCGACAATGACGATCTCTGTGGCACGGTGCGCGAAAGTCCGCCTGCGACGCAGAGGTGTGTTCGATTCCCGCCTTGGGACAAATATTTGTACGATCTGCAGGTTTTTGTACCATGCGTTCATGGTCATTTTCTATGTTGTAATGAAAAATATCTATGTATGTAATATTATTGTATTACGTAGGTATATCAGTTAACTTGTACTCTAACACAAGCTCTGCTTAGTGAAAGAAGAAGTTAAAGCTGTGTGAATTGTCCAGCATTATTTATTGTCCCTAAGTAGAGGTACATAGGTACCTACTAATCTCACTATTTAACAGTTACAAAGTTAATTAGGTTGGTTTTTATTTTACCTTAAAAATAAAACGTAGGGTTTGTTATTAAAATGCGTAAGCCGAACAATCTTATTTTCTCGAACTTTAGGTTTTCTGTAAAGAATTTAAATAAATTCCCAAAAAAAATTTGGCTATTTGAGTACCTAATTTCGTGGTCAAGTTGGTGAACACCCGTACTGTGGGTGGGGCGCGGTTTCGAGTCTCGTCGAAATCGATTTTTTTGGAAAGTTATTTAATAAGATTTTTATATTTTATTTATTTAAGAATTGTAACAGTTATTTATTGTAAATTTCAAGACAATGCACGCCCAATTGGGCAGAATACATTGTGGCATTCCATTAAAATATGACAACCTTTTTTTAACATGTATTTAGTGCAATAAATTCATTGATTGATTAGTTGACACTTTTTTATTTGCATCTGTAGGTACAAATTTATAATTTGCTGATTCCTTATTGATTGTCTGAAATAGATGAAAAAATGTTAAAACATTCGACGACCGATCGAAGATCTACGACACAGGAGGCTGCGGGTTCGATTCCCGTCTTATTTTTTCCTTATTTTCTATAGTATAATAAAAATATCTGAGCAATGAATCCATCCATACTAATATAATAAATTTGAAAGTAACTCTCCTCCGAATACTCAAACGCATCTCAGATTTAAGCGCGTCTCAAGTGACGAATTGATGACACATTTACATTGAAAACTGTAAAAAAATCACGACTTGAGACGTGCTAATCTGATTTGCGTTTGAGTATTCGGGCGTCTGTCTGTCTGTTACCGGTTCACGGCTGAATGGATCATAATGAAATTTGGCAGTTAGGTAAATGATATCCGTAAGATGGACATAAGCTACTTGAAAAGTACGTGCGAAGCCGCAGGGGCAGCTAGTCATCTATAAAAACATAAATGAAACGTCGAAATGTTTGTACGCGCATACAAAACTGTCATTTCCAATCCAAACGACTGCACCAAATTGTATAATTTTTTTCTGTTATTACTTTATTTTCAGCACAAGGTTGGTATAAAAGAAAAAAAAAGCGGCTGAACAGATCTTTATGAAATTTGGCGGGAAGGTAAAGGGTATCCCGGGGACGGACATAGGCGACCTTAAAAAACGCGCGCCAAACCAGCACTAGTTTTTAATATAAAAAAAAAAGATTTTGAGATGTTTATGTATAGGTGTTTTTTTTGTGATTCACACAATTTCACAATAAAATTATTCTTATTTTTATACTTGTGCTTATGCATGCTACGGCCTCGTTTTGTCAAAGATTTTCAACTTATTGAAAACTAAACTTAGTTTTAGAATGTTGAGAAGGGATTTAGGAGACATTCACAAAAGAGGCGTATTGTATAAAAATGCACCGCAAAATCCAGAGAGATTCCCCAGTGAGAAGAAATCCCCCTAGGAGTCGACTTTAGCATAACTTTCCATAACATACCACAAGTTACAAAAGTTTTTCCAGCTAGCAAAATGAAAATGGAATTAGTGGGAAACTAGAAACTTGCTTACGGCGAACTAACCCCAAGGTGTGGATTTATAACTCAACTGGACCACCTAGGGACCGCAGGCCTAACTGCCGAGGTCTAGGGATAAGCGACAAGCGAATAAAACGTCGTGAATAAAAGCCGTGTGGTGCCGGCTTAGAATTTACACCACCCCAACTCTTCCCATGGGTGTCGTAAGAGGCGACTAAGGGACATACACCGGGCGGGCAGCAGTGCCTCTTGCAGAATAGATCTACCACCGAACTGCGATCCCCATTATGGGCATTAAGTCCCATGAGATAAAAAAATCAGGGGCGGCCTGCGTCCAGCAGTGGACTATTATAGGCTGTTGAGGTGAGGTGAGGGAATAAAACGAGCGAGAAATACCTATCTACCATTAGTCAATCCTTTCATGGCCCATATCCGACGACACTCCATGACGACTCTTTATAGGTCAGTCAGCGCGTGGGCGGGCGGGCGACGATGCGACGACGACGCGGCGACGATAGTATAATGTGACGGTGCGGCGGGCTTCTGAGACTTGCATTGACAGGCTGGGCAGTGAATGCGTTAAGCTGAATTGTATGATGGGAGTAGAGAGGTTTCTAAAAGGTGCGATTTTATAATCATCCAAAATATTACTAGAAAAAATAGAGGAACACAAAAGTAGACAAGGAAAGATAATAAGCATTTCAAATTCACAGAAAACTACTTAGATAACGAAAATCAAAATTGCCTGCTCTTTAATGAAAATCTTTTTTTTTTTCTGTGTTAAAATTTATAGAATATCGCTAACTCTTGTGAGAAAAACCAAACAGTTCTTAACGTTTATTCCACAGGACTTAACGGGTTTATATAGTAACAGTTAACCGCTTAATTAAACTTAACGTAAAGTATAACAGGAATGTTCAGCCTGGTAGATGTTTTGACGGCTTCATTAGAATATCTGACCCTAATACTGATAAGACACGGGGACAAGATAGGTACTATGGAACATCGAAATAACTTTATTTCGATGTTACGAAGTTTATAATCTTGCCAACTGTGTTGGGCTCTTAAATGTCACACAACTGTAATATAAAGTCTGAAATAAAAAATTACTAATAATCAGTTTAGTAACCTGTAAATTGTTTCAATTGTAAAAACGACTTCTAATTTGTCTGTATTATTTGATTGCAATTTTCTTTTTTAAAATGTTATGTTGTCATAAATTCCATTTTGCATTTTCAGTTGAAGTGTTTGTCTACTGGTGGTTTTAAAAACGCGTTACCAAAGCACGCGACTATAACGCCTAATGTGTCTATGCTTACATCGTATAATAGATTCACCAAAAAGTTAGTAAAGCCAAGGTTAGACTACATAAACATATTGGTCAGATAGAATAACACAAAGAACTAGGTTTTCCAAAACAACTCCACTATTGAATGTTAGAAACTGACAAGCACAGAACTAAAAAGCTTTGTGACAAAGCCAGCTCTCAGGCCCTCAGGGTTTGAAGCTTTCAAACCCTGAGATGGTGTCAGAGCGAGCCTTTTACTATGCCGATGAAAGACTCGACACGAGGACGCGGTATGAATGCTCAGGGATTGGAGCATGGTGGTAGGATGTCGCGATCGCGATCAGGTTCAAATGCGATAAAGATATATAAGATATATAAGATGGTAGTGTGTAAACCCCAGAGGTCTAGAGAGTTGCCAATCCTGTGCGCTGAGTACGATTCATTCATTAATTCATAATAGTAATTCTAAGGTTTTTGTATAGTGCCTAAGCCCTCGCATTTTGGGTAATCTCTAAAAAATTAAATATGTTCCCAAACATTTTCGATTTCGGCGGGACTTGAACCTGCGTCCACTGTGCTGTAACCACTAAGCCACGAAATCTTAGACGCAGTGGCGCATGTTCGAGTCCTGCCAAAATAGTTTTTTTTGGGAACTTATTTAATTTCTAATAGTACCTAATTTCTGATATCTGTGGTATAAAACATAACTAAGTCAGTAACTAGGTCGGAACCTAGTTACTGACTTAGTTATTGTTTATACCACATATATCAGAAATTACTATTTTATTTTATCTTAATGACCGTTCCTTTTTGGAAATTCTATTTATACTTCGACCTTCGTCCGCAACAACACGTGAATCATCAAAACTGCATTCCGCCTAATGCTTACTAAATCGCTCATCTCGGACAGGTAGCACATACCCTTACAATCTTATGCATAGCGGAGTGAGTCTCCGTTTCACGCTGAAACAGTCCCTTTCAGCTTGTAAACAGAGCGGGAGAATTCAGCCGGGGACGTTTTGTCCCATATTGTATGGATAAGTGGCCTTTTCGGCGCTGCTGTTGGTTTTTCTCTTCAGGATCCTTTGTCAATAGGTTCGGAATGGTTGAAAGTTTTTGAGTTTATGTAGATTTGAAGAAAGGTTATTACTTTTAAAAGGTTAGATCTTTTAACATTTGTAATTAAGTAGACTTTATACCTTACCTTACTTACTACTACTACTTACTTACTTACTTTATTAGGATTATCTTGGAGCTTCTTGGAAAATTACGATAGAGACATGTATATATTTTTATCTTTATTTATAAGATAAGATACTAAGGGACTTTGTCGCTCAGCGATCACATCGTCCTTTCATTATTATTATTTCATCTTTATTTTGGTGTGAAATGATACATTGTAAAATTAAAAGAAATACTATTTTTCCCAGTGCATTATTAAAAAAAATGTAATTTGTCATTTTTATTAATGAATTTAATTATAACGGCTTTAGGCCAATTATACTAATAACATAAGGTTTTATTATTAGATATGCCTATTTTATAATCGATATTTATGTACCATAGCCAACTCGGAGATTTTTTTATACAAAAAAAACCACAACAAAAACCTAAGGCTAAAACTCACTGGCTTAGCGTCGAGTTTCAGTTAAAATTGTAAACAATATTTATTGAAGGAAGGATCTCAAATCGAAGTGTAAAGTATATTGCGTAAAAAGGCCCGGCAACAGAGTAATTGGCGGTTCCATTACAAACAACTAGTTTGGATAAGGTATAAATTATGTCTCAAGGAATACCTACCAACATCTAGACTCTAGAGTAGTCTCTCAGCTAGTCTGTATGTTAGCCTGTGTGTGAATTATTACATTCATGTATGCAGTAACTAATACCTACTCAAACAGACCACGGTGGTGTGGTTATTGCAGAGCTTTGGCCATGCGCAAGTACAGTGAGCTTATTGCATTAGCGTGTATGTGCATACGGGTTGGTCTAACTAAGAAGAGAGATTCAAAACCAAACCTTAATACAATTTAATAGATTCGAAACTTTTGGTAAAGTCAATAAATACCTAGATAATAAATGAATAATTATGCTGGACAATTCACACAGCATTATCTAGCCCCAAGTTTTGCAGAGCTTGTGTTATGGGTACCTACTACTGATATTCATAATACAATATATAGATAGAGAATAAAAATAATCAATCTTTTTGAAGTCACATGCATATACATTATAATGGGCAGCTTTTACTTCGGTGAAAAAACTAACATTACCAGTTATATTTATTTAGACAAATCTTATATTATAATAGGGTTTTTATTAAAACACTGAGTACGTCAGCCTTGTTAGTACATTCAATTAATCTATTTTCAAAAATATCATAAAACAATTTATAAAGAATCCGGGTCGCCGCGCAAAGAAAGGCACTAAGATGCCTTGAAAAATTCCAATATTTAACAAATCAAATCTAAGTGCGGTTCCAAATGATCTTAAAGACTGGCTTCGTGCGCACTGAAGATTACTCTTATTTCCATCTTTGTAAGATAGTCAGGTTTTAATTAATATGGGCAACATCAAAGTTGAAACAACAAAGAAAGAACAAACGTTGCCTATAGAAGAGAGAGATCACTCATAGAGTTAAGGCCGTCGATTATACAGCTTAAGACGATACCCCGAGCCAAACTAGCGCCACCACCTATTTTATCTTATTATTTTGTTGAACAAAGATATTGGTATCACAAAGACAATTTGTGATACCAATAGCTTTGTTAATAAGCTTTGTTTTAATGCCTCTATCATAGTTTCAATTTTGTATAGTTTAGGAGGAGATACAATAATTGAATTTGGTGACAACAAACTACAACATCGTATCTCCTCTTAAACTATACAAAATAAAACTAGGTATGATAGAGGCATTAAAAAAAAGCTTATTATAAGTATCAAACACTGCTCATTGAAAAATTTTGAAATTAACTTTGTTAAACGAAATAATAAGGTAAAATAGGTGGCGGCGTTAGTTTGGCTCGGTGTACCGTCTTAATCTATACTTGTCTTTTTCTGAGTGTTTCTGTTTTGTTTGATGTGTATTACAGAGTATTTTTATTTTATTGTGACACCATCATCTTTAATCACTGCCGCATACCTAAAGGCCTCAAAACCCTTCCCTGATTCCCTGTGGTTTCAATTGGCAAAGGGCATGGTTGGATATAACAAGTTAAAAACTAGACGGGACCTAGCGCTGGTTGTATACGCATTCAGTGTGTTTCGGGGTAACATTTCGAACCCAGATATATTGGAAAGGCTATGTTTGTGTGTACCCAATTTCTACGTACATCGGCGCAGGCAACCTCGTCTGTTCCATGTCCCTCAAAGCAGGACTAACTTACTGGAAAAAGCACTTCTTACCCGCACTTTGCATACGCTAAATTTGGTGGCAGAGAAATTAGATATGTTTCTTGTCTCTCTGAACGAACTCCGAAAGGCTACTTTATTTGTTTTGTGTTATTTTTAATGTATGTTTTAGTCTATTGCATTAGGACATTCCTGTAATGATTGTTTAAGTTTGAAAAATAAATACGAAATACTAATACTAAAATTAATTAATTCTCATCCGGACTATTTTCCAGTACCTACCTAAACAGGTTTAACCTTTATCCAAACGTAACTAATTTGTTTCAAATCAGTCTGTCTGAGTTCCCACCCAGACCATAAATATAACGACTTAATCGGCGTTGACAAAGTTAAGTAAATCCTGGATGAGTACTCCCTTTCGCAAGTTCCCTGAAATCTCGCCCCATGGACGTCCAACAATCGTAAATATTGAATGAGCTCGCCCCAGCTGGGACAAATGACTCCAAATGTCTCAGTTATCTCTTCTGACCAGATTTTGGATGCTTGACTTGAGAAGTTACTTAACTATCCCAAACCATATTCACATTTATTGTGTGTCCAAACGGAGATTAGTGTGAGATGCACAATCATCAGTTTGTAGTTAATACGGTATATGCATTTTTTTATCGTTATTATTGTTATAATGTTATGGTAAAAAAATTACAGCCAAAATTTAAATTTTTTTTAAGAGTGAAGAATTTTTAAATTCGGATAAGCGGAAATGATCCCTATCAAGCGAAGTAGAAGATTATGGTTTTCCCTCTATGTTGCGTGGTTACGGTAATCAATCAATCGGTTCGGTAAATATTGAAAAATAGATTAAGCGCCAAAGTGAACTGCAAATAATACTCAAGGGTTCTTGCAATTTTAGCAAGTTTAAGTCATCTCTCAAAGGTTAAGAGTCGCATTAGCAATAATTACTCCAGCAGATCCCCACTTTAACAAAGAGATTGGTTCATCCGATGTCCACTTGAGCAGATGTGACCTGTTTGACATCGTTTTTGCGATCCTTGGATTGCTGAGTTTTATCTGTACTCAACTTAGGTTAGGTATCTACCCGTTCATTAAACTCATACCTACTTTATTACTAATCACACTGAAAATCACTCTGACAAATATTACAATTGAGAAAGTTTGGATGGATAGATGTATGGTTGTTAATTCTTCAAAACTAGATACTGAATCGGAATCGAATGGGTCGTTCTGAGTTTTTGCGTAGATGTAGGTATAAAAAATTATAACTAGGCTACTTATTATCCTATAATCAGATCGCATGGGATATAACTAACCTAAAAAAAAATATTCCATAGAAACAACCTGCGAAGACGCAGGTAGAAACTAGTAAGTAATAACAATAAAATTTTAGCAAGAACAATGCAGTTTCTTACTCTAGGCTTACGCTGTCTGCGGGGTAGGTATCTAGGTATTCCTAAAGACATCTCACCATATTTAATTTCAACATCATCATCATTATCAGCAGCGTATGTTATTTCACTACTAGACATAGGCCACCGATACTGGGCGCTCAAGCGCCCTGTCTTCGACGTGACGCATCCAGTATCAAACACTACGTTTACCTAGTTGTATTGTAGTCTCCACTCCAGAATACGTTTACCCCAGCGGTTACCGGTTTTTGGCGAGATATGGCCGGCCCACTGCCACTTCAGTTTGCCAATTCTTAGAGCTATGTCAACAGCTATGGTTCTACGAAAATTTAATACTGTCCCAAAAAAAAATACTAACCAAGAAAACCAAAAAACTTTGGTTCTCTGTCGGAGGCATTCGTTACGAATCCTATCCTTCAGAGAAACTCCGAGCATAGCTCTTTCCATAGCTCGCTGAGCGACATTGAACTAGTGGAGCCCTAACGTAAGTGTCCACGTCTCAGCTCCGTAGGCTATTGATTTGGCATTCCTAAAGACATTCATGAAGACCTGTTTTATCGATTGCAGTTTTGCACTAAATAGGAAGAGAAATTTTGTCAATCGGATAGGGCAGGCTCCTTAAAAAGTTTAATAAAGTCAATCTTCGATAAGCAATTGTAGAAAAGTGTTTTAAAGTTAGCAGCTGTTCAGCAATTCCGGTTTTATATTAGGTTATTTTGTTTGTTTCCCGTTATTTTTGTCAGCCGAACGTGATCCGGCTGCTGTTCGGCCGGTCTATTACATTGACCAACAAAAAACTGAAATTGACATAAATAAAGATGTTAAAAATACCTCTAGGTAAGTACATTTTGGCGAGCAGTGACCCCTATCTTTTCACCATGCAGCAGTGAATTGCTGAAACTACCCTACAGGATAACCCTTCGTTGCGAGGATCCTCATTATTTTCTCGAAAAGGTAGGATCAATGACCTGCGAAGTAGTTTACGTATAAAGCTTGTGTAAACTTTTATGTTTTTGTAGAATAATAACACACATAAGATGTAAAATCTGGCCCTTATTTTTGTAGTAAATTCGTAAAAATATTAGGTTCAGACAGATTATTAAGCTTCGTCTTTAAACTTATTTCCTTAGCAAGTTCATAACTACGTAAATAAAAGGTGTTTATTTAACAAGAAAATTACAAGCAAATCAAATAATAAAAAAAGAACTAGTAACTACAATTTAAAAAATAAATTAAGTACCTACAATTAAAATAATTGAGCTATCTGCAGACTGTTACCAAAAAAATATGGAACTCAACTGACCCATATCAATACCAGTCAAAAAGACGCTGGCTGCATTGCCTTCCAAAACGATTTTTTTTTTTTATTATCTACTAGCAACCCGCCCCGGCTTCGCACGGGTACTACATTATGCATGTTTTATACATATAAACCTTCCTCTTGATTCATTCTATCTATCAAAAAACCGCATCGAAATGCGTTGCGTAGTTTTAAAGATCCAAGCATAGGTACATAGGGACAGACAGACAGCGGGAAGCGACTTTGTTTTATACTATGTAGTGATTTAACTGACTGTTTTTATATAACGACTTTAAACTGTTATTGTAAAAAAGTTTGGACACATGCATTGTCGTTGTTTTCAGAGTGACCCAAACTCTTTTTATATAGAGATCTGCTAGTGCTTTCGACGTGGCTTTTCTAGACATGACAAACTTATAAAACACCTATGACAATCACAAATAACTTTAAAAGCTTCCTAAATTCAAATAGAGCTTCTATATAAATCCTGCATAAGCCCTCGATATGTCATCGTGCCGCTTCAACATTTTATTTAGCATCCGCCATTTTGAATTTGGGGCAACCATTTTAAATTGATGCGAGAACGCGGGAACTACAGTGCCTAAATCTCTACTCGATTTATTTTGTAGACATGTTGATTAATTTGTAGCTATTGTAAGGGACGGATCAGGGGGCTGTAGCAAATAAAACAAGCAAGTTCGAGTTCTATTTCCAGCCGGTTCTAACTCATGTTTCTTTGTAATATCACGTAGCATACCTAGGTATTAGACTTCGTATGAAGCCAATAGTATTCCAGAAATAAACAAGCTAAGTCCATAACTAATTAATTATTTAAAAACCTTAGGTGAGTTACTTACTACTACTTACCTTTCATATTAATTGGTTAGATATAGCTATATATTATGTATTTTACATTAAAGTCACAGTAAAGTTACATTAAAGTCATTTATAACGGGATATTTACGGAAGAACTGAGTTCTTCCGTGATCATGGCGCATGAAACTGTGCCGAAATATTGGAACTCAAAAATCGAATCATGGTAAATATCCCGTTATAAAATATGACTTTAATATGTAGGTACCTATATTATATACTTCTATTCAGGTAGATAGTTTTAGTTCGGTTTCAGTCACCTATTTTTTGAGCAACTAATTTATTTGTCAATGTTTAAGGTAGGTACTTTGAGCTTCTGAGCTATTAGAGCGAGTCCTTAGCTATTTTGGCCATAATTATCGCCCGAAGGCAACCAGATAACCTCGAAAAACTGGTTGTACTAGGCAAGATAGAGGGGAAAAGACCAAGAGGACGCTCACCAACCCGCTGGTCTGACCAAATTAAGATTATCACAGTACTCACGTGTGGAAGCGGTTCACCAGCGTCTCCGTGAAAGCATTCCAGGACGGGCACGACCTTCAGCAATGAAGAACACGACAAAGAAGAAGAATTTCTGAAATACGATTCCATTCGCATATTTTAAAGTTTTAATCTGATAATAACAATAAAATATTCCACATTGTGGTCCGTGGGCCTCTGTACCCACAGAACTCGGCTTAATTAACTGTAATGTTTCAGAGATACGAATAATTTAACAATCGAAATTATTGTCCGAATATTAAATGGGTGTGCGTAAAATCATTCGCAAATAAATATGGAAAAGCACTTCATATAATTATATGCTCTTTGATAAGTTCTGTACGTAATATTCAGTACTATTTTTACCGTAGTAGGTAACAATATTACCTACACGTGATGTAGTTTTTTTCTAATCAAAATTGTTGAGTGATAAAGCTACTTAAATAATAAATAAGTAGGTTCTACATTATTCGTAGTTAGAACCAGATGCTGGACGGCTTAGCTTCAGCCTTGCGACGCATCGGTCTTAGCATGAACTTGGATAAAACCAAGGTTATGATCAATGGCCACATTGATCCCCGACAGGTCGTGGTACATGGCCACCATGTAGGAAATTCGTAAAAAATAATATGGTGTTGTCGCTGATAATTTAGAGCATTTCAATAAAAAACAGTTTTGTTATTGCGAATATTGGTTTTTTTTTAATTCAAGAAACCAGTTTATTTTCATAAATTATATTCGATAACTCAAACTTCTACAGGTTTTCCCCTAGCTACCGTATTCTTTTAATCTGAACATTTACGATCGTCATCTTATTATCTATGTGTTAAAAATACACATTTTGCTTGATTTTTGCATTAGGCGCACCCATAAGACAGGGCGCAATGGCGGTCATTAAAGGAGGCCTATGTCCAGCAGTGGACTGATATAGTTTAATGATGGTGATGCCTAAATATGTTTATAACTCTGAGGATGTTAAGGAGAAAGCTCTTATTGATTACTTTTGTTCCAATAAAACCAAATCTTTGGAGCGTTTCAGTAATCAGAGGCCACTGCAGTGGCCCTGCCAAGTCGAGATGACGGCCGTCCATCGGGTACCCTTTTCTTGCACCATCTGGAGGAACTTTTCAACTTTTATTAGTTATATTTAACCTAGGGTCCGAAATATTATTTAAAGGAATACTTATTACAAAAACAACTACAATAGTCCAAAGTTTCAGTTTCAATCGACCACGACAAAAATTGATCTTTCTTAATTTTTTATTGCACTAATAAAACCTTGTTACAAGAGAGGTATCGCAAAGGTGAGCTTAACCCTAAAAAGAGTTCTCTTCCAGCAAACCTTAATGAGAGAGGGAGACATGTATGTAGAAGTGGGCAAGTGGCATCTTTCCCATCAAAAGCTTTTAAGGTTACTCAGTTTCATGCTGATCCCGGGGGTCCCCCTAGAATCGAAATGTCATGAAACTGAGAGTTCAACAAATAACCCCCATCTGGATTATACTCTTGCAAATGAATACGTTATGCTCAGAAAACTTAGAGAAATAGGACTCAAAGTTCGCAAGTAACTTCTGTGTTAGTTTTCTTTGAGTTTGAGAGCTAGGGAATCGCGAAGGATCTCAGTTACCTTTATGTACCTACTTAAGTTCATTGGGGAGTTAAAGTTATTAGCATTTACGATCGTATACATAAACTTTTTTTCCATTGGGGAGTGATTCAAGTTTTCTTCAGTAACGAATGAATTTACTGAAGTTTATCTATGTTACGCTCAATGTTGGAAAAAAAAATAACCGTTTAAATTCTACAATGTCGGCAATGATTAAATACTTAATCTATTTTAAATGTAGGGAACCCTACAGGGTGTAGCAAAAAGGGCGAAACTTCAAGCAGGGCTCAGCTATGATTAAAGAACACAGGAAAAATATATAAAAAAATCTCAAAATTAGCAGTAGATAAGACAATGACTGATGCATGCGTTCATTGTGATAGAACGGAGGATACACGTTTGTGTTACCTACCTACCGCTTCTACCTAAGTTGCGTAGCCCGCTCCGATGATGTTGCTTTGCGATGACTTCGTTTCAATACGCCAAAATAATGTTCTTGCCATAGCTATTTGAGACTTAAAGTAAAGCTGGGCAGTTGGTACTTTCGCTCCGAAACCAGAGGTTCTGGTTTCAGAAGAACACATCAGATACAGAGGAAAAGAAATATTTGCAATAAATGTGTAAAAAAAACGTTTTTCTGACATTTGACCTTGGGAATATCTGTTGTCGCGGACACCCTACGATGAGTAGGTTTTGAGACAAGTTTAAAGGTGCCAAAATAAACGTTTATGCAACTTTATAGCTGACTATCTCTCATTCCGAGATACTTGCCCTCATTTGACTAATTTTCCTGGACTACAGATCTGTCTGCAGTTTTCCCTCCACTAATAAAAAGGTAGGTTAACACTGAACGACTTTTTCCACAAGGTTACCCCAAAAACATCACAATATACTCGTGCCTCGGTTGTAATCCATTTGAGACGGTAACGCTGGTTACCCGCCACTCTGACGCAGCCGGAGGGCTTCGCAAACATTCCTCCCATTCCATTAACTAATTGTTAATTATCCTCTTTCCCCTATCTCCCCTGCAACGATGACGTCCCAGAGACTATTAGACCGTGGACCCTAAATTCGACAGAATAGCATAACTCTAGGTTGTATAATTAATTTGATAAAAGCATCGTCTTTATGCATGAGTACGAGAGTCAAGCGACGCGTGTCAAAAATGAAAAATAAAACGTAGGAAACGCGTCATTTTTTATTTTTGATATCAGTATAGAACTGTCAAACTGACATGACATTTTAAATGTCAAAGATTTGTTGATATAGTAGTAGTATATAGTAGGTATACTCTCGATCTTACTCTAGATCTAATGGGATAATTTTTGTCGCAGTAGGTAGTTTTTTACAGAACTACTGGGAATAGGCTATTTTACACAAAAAAAAAGTGTTGAAACTACTTTTTTTAACATTCGTTATTTTTAATGTAGAAAGAACGTTAGCAAAATGTCTCTAGCAAAAAGTGTGTTAATCTTTTGGTGAGGACTACAAATTGAATTTGCATTTAGATACACAAGCAGATATTTAGTAATGTAACAGATTGGTTAACATATTAAAACAAACGAAATTCTTTTTCGTACAAAAACCCTTCTTTGCTGAAACCGACTGCCATTCTAAAGTCCATTAGTTATTAGTCCTGGATACCTTCCTTGATTGAGTATATTAATAGTATTCTTTGTAAGAGGGGAGAGACGGCCTACTGTCACCAGCTTCTAATAATTGACACTTTTTCATTTTGAATAATTTCAGGGGAGATGCTGTGCAAATTTAAGGTTTATTTTATGCCTAAATTATGACAAAAATGAGTTTTTTATAGTAAAAGTTATTTTATTTCCTACAGTAAAAAAGATTTTGGTACCCTAGGGATTCGGCAATATCAGGTTATACTTGATTGCGATTCTGGCATGTTAGTTTTTTTTGGCGATTGGCGAAGTTTTGCGACTCGGGTAACTTATTAGTATTAGTTGAATAGAATATAAATTTATATTCAACTTACGTTACAGCAAAAAATACAAAATATTTCTTTATTACATATTTATATTATCGAAATATAGAAATTAAAAGGATTGCATTAACTTTAGTTTAGTTCAAGTTGTTTTTGTGCCATCTACCCTAGCAATAATTGGAGTAAATAAAAACAAGATCCGTTAAGTGGGAGTGTAGATAGAATATATACTAGAATAGAGAATATGCTACAATCAGTCAGTAATGGCGCACGAAATGTTTTATTATTTCAAATTTCAACAAGAAAGAAGGAAGACGGACAGAGCGAGACCATTAGGGCTTAAAACCGATCTCGAAACCCCATAAATGTGCTTACTTTTTTTGCCCTACGACCTTACATATTTTAATGCCTAAGGTCTAGGTCCCAAATAAGTTTTAACAGTACAAAGCAAAAGGACTGCAAGCTGTTCCCGTATATTCAGATACCGATCTCCAATTTAACTTTCTCGATTCCCGGCTTTTGTTCAACAGAACTAGATACTGCATTCTGAACTCTATTTTATTGGAATAGGAAGAAAAGTTGTCTAGAGCAACATATATGCAGGTAACGTTCCTTGTAGAATCAATGGAATTGGAATTTTAGGTTATTGCGTAGATAACAGATGTAGGTAAATCTAGTGGAACCAATGAATTGGTTTTGAGGTTTTGGCAGATCTGGACTGCATACTGCCATACATTTAAATTTTGGCATCAATTCATTTGTCACTGTAAATGTATCTAAAGATTCCAAGTTTAGGTTTATAATAATAATTGGATGCTTAATTTTGTGCGGTGCTGTAGTAGTGCTGAATGTTTGTTCTATGTCCTTTAGGGTTTCGCAGGCGCAAACGGGACCCTTTTAGTTACTAGCCTCTATGTTAGAAATATGGTTCCTTCGCCATCTACTACATTTCAGGCCGAATCTTCATATTCAAAAGTTATGTTTACGGAAATCGTTTAATAACATTGAACGTACAGACACTCCGTCCAATTTTGTTGTATGTGGTTCCACTTTTATAAAATAATCACCACAAATGATGCCCAGTAAAAAATATTTAACGAACATAAAAACAAATGAATAAATTCTTAATTTTAATTTTAATTCTTATATTTACTTATAAATAAGACTGAAAATGACTTGAATATGAATAATTAGTTCTGGATATTTCACACAACCACTATCTAGCCCCAAGCCAAGCAGAGCTTGTGTTATAGGTACTAGATAACTGATATTGGTATAATTATGAGATAGATATTTTTCACTATACATAGAAAATGACCAGAACACCCTGAACATCTGCAGATCGAACAAAAGTTTGCCCCGAGGCGGGAATCGATACCGCAACCTCCTGCGTCGCAGGCAGACCTTCGCCCACCGCACCACAGAGGTCTTCAAGTACGGAATAAAAGACGGAATCCGTAGTTTATTTTATCCCCCATTCCATGTAAAGCAAAAGAAACAAAGTTTTTTTTTATACTCTACCATACAGGACGAATACATAGATTCCTACTTCCAAAAGGCATAAGAAAACCTTTGTCCAAAATCCTAAAAGTTTTTACAAAGGGCCAGAGAATAAGCACTCAAAGAGCGTGCTCATAGGAGCGTTTTCAAATGCACGTGCCCGAGAATACACGACAATTCACTTCCCAGGAGCATTAACTTGATGATCGACATTTATGTAACTTAAAAAATAGGTACCTAAATAACACAATCTTTTATGGGTCTGGTCTCTAAGTTTTTAATGAAAAAAAATAGAAGAAGAACAGTCTTTAATAAAGAGTGGTTGCTTTTAACTATTAAAAAGCTATCTTAGTTAAACCAATTTATGATAGATGTAAGCGGTTTAAAGTTTCGTAGTTACATCTTTAATGTTAAGTTAACCCGCTTACTATAATAATGAGTTATTGCATTATTTATTTACTGAAAATAAATAAATCAATTAAAACCTCTCTATTTTCATTAATACAATAATAAATACAAAATTAAAAGGGTCAACTTCTTAAAAAAAATTAACACTGAGACGGGAATAAACTGGTATTTTTGATTTCTGTCGCTTCGGCATGCAGACTTAAGGAATAAAGCGACGAAGAAAACTTTAGCCTGTTTTTAAATAATTTCCGTTCAAAATTTTCGAATTCTGGTTTGGCTGAAAACCTTTGGATCCTTACAGTCCTAGTTGTTGGGGCAGTGAAAGTATGTATGTACCTACATCACATTGTATTTCGTAGATACTAGAAACCTCTAAATCGGCCCAGTAAAGTACGTAAGAAAATAAGAGCCAAAACCCCAAAAACGAAATACGCGACGGGTTGCGCGCTGCAGATCCACGCTCAATATGCATGCGTTTTTCATTCGCGAGAAGTGATGCACGTTTCTGTTAAATAGAAAAATATACCGAGCGTGACAACACGTGGCGAATTTGGCACTTAGATTTTAGTAAAATTTTAAAATATTTTCAACCTCTCCAAAAATGTAGGTTAGGCAATTTGTAAATTCTTGGAATAGAAAAATAGCTTTGATTTAAATGTCTAGAAAGAGCGTCGCGCGTCAAAGCACCCATAAAAACAGGCCAATCTTCATGCCCTGGCGCGCGCGACAGCTGGATACTCGCGCACTTTAATTCTTTGGCATAATGATACTAGTTGTAAAGAAACTCCCATTCTAAAAACTGATTATTTACAGTACCATCGACTGTCCACAAAATATACTAAAAAAAAGTTTGCATGCGCGCGTGTTGATCATTTACCCCCTTATTCATACAATACAATACAATACAATACAAAAATTCTTTATTGTACACCAGAAAAAGAACATTACAAAAAACATTTACATGAGACAAGTACAATGGGCGGCCTTATCGCTTAGAAGCGATCTCTTCCAGGCAACCTTTGGATGGAATGAATTATATGAACAGTTGCTAAGCAGTGTGTTTTTATACTATTTTACTATTATAAACATAATATTTTAAATTATAATCAATTTATTTTTATTATTTTTACAATACCTACGTATGAATGTATATAATCTAGTATAGTATTATATTATCTGTGACAATGTCATTGTAAATTATTAAGAACTGACCAGTAACACAAAACGTTATGAATAAAGAAACTGAAACTGTTATTTCTCACTCTGACTAAGGAGGTTAGAGTGTAACAGTTGTACGCTATTTCTTTTGCTGAAAATCTATCTAGAAATATTAATAACATCAAAGGATAAAAGGTATTCTACCCATCGATAAATCTAAACTCACTACCCAGTATATGAATCACTCGTATAACTCACTTCCAAGATTTTTATTTGAGCAACTTTCCTGTCCCTTGGGAAGTTGCCTCACATCCGGATGTTTGACTGTTTGTCATGCTCTCGAGTCGGGAATCGAAAGGAACACAATAGGTTTGTTTATGGAACCTTGGGTTATTATTACGCAATGTTTAGTAATTTGACAGGAGAGCTTTGAAGTTCCTGACTCTAAGGTTTTTGTATTTAGAGTGCGTAAGCCTTCAAACTCTGGGTAATCCACAGACTTTATATAGGCGGCTTCGCCTGTGGGGTAATCACTAAGATATTGAATAAGTTAACAAAAATTTTCAAAATCGACATAACTCGAAATGGTGGGGAGCAGGTTTGTGTCCAGCCGAAATCGATTTTTTTTTGGGAACTTATTTAATTTCTTAGTGATTACTCTGTATGACTCTATGAAATTTTGGATAGATGTTATCTATTCAATAGTTGCCATCTATCCAAAATTTCAACGGGTCATCATCGATCAACTGTTGAAGATACGTAAGCTACAAGAAAGAACCCCCAACGCACTTTGCCGAGAGAGCAACTGTTGCGGCAACTAGCGACCGCAAATAGCTGTTTACGTAATATAAACATCCTCTTAACTGTAACTTAAACACAGCTTATCACAGATTATCGTGTACTAGTGCTGCCGCTCAGATATTCGCCATGCCAGCCTTAACGACATCATCCGGCGGGCCTTTATGCCAATGAACCGGCTATTCTCGAACCGAATGGTCTATTGCGTGACGATGGTAAGAGGCCCTACCGTATGACTCTAGTCCCATGGGAGTTAGGGAGTGTGGGACGCTACATGCGTCGACACACTCGCGCCTTCCCATCTTCCTAGGACTTCCGTGAGGGCTGTTGCGGCGGCAGATTTTGCCGAAGATCTCAAGAGACGCAATATGCAGGTCAAAAAGTAAGTAGATCTGTAACTATAAGGTAATCTATGGCCTATCTATCCTGTTTACCTCAAATAATGTTCGATTTTGAACCCTATTCTGAAACCTAACTTTAAGAAATATCCTTGCTATTATGTAGACGGTGTCCTGCACAGGATGTTTACCCTGAGTCCATTGATAAGTTAAACACTTTTAACCTTCAATTAAAATTAAGTAAACTATACAATTTCCGCTTCCATTATCTCTTTTCCCTACTAGACAAACGAAACTACGAGCTCATCTAAAATTCCATAATAATCTCGCGAACGCTGCTAAACCCAGCATTAGTATGTATCTACTGAAACTCTTGTTAACCGTAATTATCATGTAAAGTTAGAGTCAGAACTTTGCATGTTATTACTCGAGTGTAAAAAAGTTCCGTTGTTTGAAACTACTAGTAAGTACGCCACTTAGGAGCTAACTACCTATTAGACCTATTCGGTATTGCGATGTTACATACACTTATTAGGGTTCTATTATCTATGCACGCTGTCTGTCTGTCCGTCTGTCTGTTGTCTGTTGAAAGACAGTTGATATTTTCACAGAATTATTTATTAATTGCCGCTATAAGCCGTGTGGTGCAGTCTTAGAATTTGAACCACACAAACTCTTCATTTCATGTTATTTATTTCCAAAAACACAAAATACATTGTGTGCGGAAAACTTAAATCTACCGTGCGTAATCTTACCGTGGGTGTCGTAAGATGCGACTAAGAGACATAAACCAGAAGTAGGCAACAGCGCCAGTTGCAGAACTATAAATACCACTGAACTGCGATCCCTAACCCACATGCCGAGCGTAGATCATAGGTATTTCTCCCCAGGAGATAAAAGCCAATTAGGCGCTTTTCAGGGGGAGGCCTGTGTCCAGCAGTGGACCAATATAGGCTGTCAAGGTGAGGTGAGGAGGATGTATTAATCTTGCCTATATAACAACCAATAACCAAAATGGAATATATATTAAAATAGAAATAAAAGGGTGATCTGATCATACAATAAACGTAATTGTTTTGGTTATTTTTGTTCTACTTTTGTCGCGGCTGTAATATCTCTAACCGTAATAGGTAGACAGTTGAAATATAAATGAAGTGTAGATTAATATCGCCGTTGAAAAAACAAATAAAAAAACCAACCAGGCCAATGTCCATACCAAGTTGAGTATCGAACACTGAAGTTAAGCAATGTCGGACGCGGTCTGTAATTGGATGGATGAACGGGGCGACTACCCTCATGCGTCTCTATGTTTTCTATTACTTCACGCTCAATGATCTGGACAGCTTTGGTTCAAATCTGGCACCAAATCCTGGACTAAAACATATGTAGGTTACTTATGGTCCCGCGAGATGCAATGTAACTGTAGGTCCTAGTGGGACCTACAGTTACATTATAGGACCGTCCTACAGTCCTACATCCTACAGTGTAGGATGATCAAATAATTCATATGTGTTTATCACACGGGTAACACCGCGGGGTGAAGCTAGTTGCAGACTTATACTATGTAAATGGAGAAGGCTGAACAAGTAAACAATTCACGTGACATCTAGCCCCAAAGTACTTAAGCAGATTTTATTTTTAGGGAACAAGATGACTATTACATATATTTGTATCACAAATACATAACAAGTTATCTGCTGATCTACTTCGTCTCTAAATCCAAATCGGTCTAAACCAGCCTAGGTACGGATTCTTTTCATCATTTTAGCAAGTGCCTTAACTGAGAATCAAACACACTACCCTCAGAAGGGCAGTATTTACCTCATTTATCAAGAGAGAAAAGTCACTACTTCTCTAGCAATAAACACAAAGCATTTTTTGTACACCGTTGCCGTTGGTCGGTTCTGTATATCGTTAGTCAGCAATGATGAATTAGTTTTGCATATTTATTCTGCAATTTAAAAATAACGTAATAGAAACTCATAAAACTGAAAATTCAATTAGAGTCCAAAACATCGTTGAACAAAACCGTCCTTTCACCATTCCTCATGCATATCTACAGCAAAAAACTTAATTAAAGGCATTTGCTGAATTTTCTATTATTTGGAGGAGGACGATTTCTGTATGCACAACGAGACTCGAACAGGACACGGGTGTCCGGGATTTATAGCGTAGCGGAGCTGGGAATAGCTGAACCAAATTGTTCTAGAGATTTTTCAAACAACATTTTTGAACGAAACATAAAATCTCAAAAGCCTTATATGACGTGTTTGAACTATTAAGTACGTTTTAAAGAATTTTCATACTTAACTACAAAGCTATTGTGGGTTTTTTTATAGTCTATAGACATTACAATACAATACACTTTATTGCACACCAAGAAAAATATAGAAAATAATACAAAAAAAGATATAAAAACAGTGTCGCATAATGGGCGGCCTTATCGCTAAAAGCAATCGCTTCCAGACAACCTTGGGATGGACACGAAGCAGTTGCGACAGAAGGACATTGATAACATTGAGAAAAAAAGGGAATCAGGGAAAGGCCTGCGTCCAGTAGTGGACCATTATAGGCTGTTGAGGTGAGGTGAGTGACCCTTGTTTGAACACAATCTCACCTGATGGAAAGTGAAGAAGTGGTCGAAGATGTATCACAGGTTTAGAAGATACCTATTCACTCTTGCCTTGAAGATACCCAGGTTGTAATTGACGGGAAAAACAGCAGCAGGGAGCGTGTTCCAAACCCTAGAGGTACGAATGATGAAGGTGGAGAAAAACTGCTTAGCGGTATATCCACCAAGAAGATCATACATGAAATTTAGATTACTAACAACGAAATACTCGAAAACTGATTTTCGTTGGTACGCTAATAAACTATCGTGTGGTTAGTTAAGTAAATAACTGAAAAATCACAACTCCTATGATTGCCAAATGCAACATTTGCACACACATCACTCAATTTCATTCTGGATATTTTATACGTTTGGTCAAAATCATCCCTGACTGTACTTATCACTGCTTCATACAGACAGATCTGGTTTTCAAGTAAGCCCTGAACTACATATCGTCTAAACACCATCCAACAACCAACAGAAAGATCTGTTTTCGAATGCAACCACAAGCCTTTCAAACACCCCATTTCCACACTGAATAAGCTGTTTACATTACGTGGCTAACAAGACCGGACGGTACCGGACGGCACCGGCCGACAACTCCGCAAGATTAATTGCACGTTAGCTCACTATTCGGGGCACGTTGATTTTTGCCGAATGCCGGACGCCGGGATACGTAGTGCAGGATATTGCTGAAATGATTCATATGCACTTTACTAATGTTTGTGGAACTATGGAACTTTTTAAACTGATTTTTGAATACATTAGTACCTATTTGTATTATTGTGGAGAATCCAGCTAGGTTAGGCCGCGTTTGGCAAACTACGTCGGGTCTTCTCGTCATCCATACCCCAATGCTTGAAAACGAAAGTTTTCAACCAGTGCGTTCTACCCGTCATGACCTACGGAGCTGAGAAGTGGGCACTCACGGTAGGGCTGGTCCACCAGTTTAAAGTCGCCCAGCGAGCTATGGAGAGAGCTATGCTCGGAGTTTCTCTGAAGGATAGGATTCGTAACGAATACATCCGACAGAGAATTAAGGTTATCGACATAGCTCAAAAGATTAGCAAGCTAAAGTGGCAGTAGGCTGGCCATATCTCGAGAAAAACCGACAACCGCTGGAATAAACGTGTTCTTGAGTGGAGACCGCGACTCGGCAAACGTAGTTTAGGACGCCAGGTGTAATGACGATTTGCGAAAGACTACTGACAGATGCTGGATGCGGCAAGCTGGGCGCTATGGCGCTCATTAGGGGAGGCCTATGTCCAGCTGTGGACAAATATAGGCTGATGATGATGATGATGATATATTATTGTGTACTGGTAGCTTCTTGAGTTTTTCAGTAAAACACTTTTTTCTTATTTTTTCAGCCTTATTTACTTTTTCAGGTTTTCTTGTTCGCGTCCGAGTAGGTATAAACTGATCTTACTCTGGCAAGCGTGCTTATTTATACCAAAATGTCTCCTATAATTTCCAAAATTAGAAGGAGAGAAAACAATAGACGATCAATGGTTCGTTTGTTCGTAGTGATTTGAATTTAAAATGTGCTTGCGGCCAGCATCTGTGGTGAGATATTTCAACCTCCTTCGACGTTAAAACCAAACCTTTTCTAGGAAGGATTTTCTTCAACCTATCCTTCGAACACTATGAAAGCTCGTCGTGTCCAGGGCACATATTCTCTCAGATGGCGGGTGATCGTCTGGCGGCATTATTCAACGAGTGGCCGACTGAGTGTCGTTGCATTTCCACCCCCGTGCGTAGGGGATGATGTGACGCATTCTTTCGCAGATTCCTTGATTATTTTGTAGAAAAACCTATTGACATCTATATGTATTTATATTCTCTACAAAATCATGTAGACATGAAGATATGTAGATTTGATGATAGGTACACTTGATGTCCTTATCTTTTATATTTAATTTTAGTTAAATTAAGAAAGAAAATTACAAACAAATAATGGTAACAAATGAGACCTAGATAGATAGTTATACATACTAGTATTTATAATTGAGACAATTGCTAATATTACTACGACGACCTCTGTGACGCGGTGGGCGAAGGTCTGCCTGCGACGCAGGAGGTTGCGGGTTCGATTCCCGCCTCGGAACAAATGTGTGTACGATCTGCAGACATTTGTTCAGGGTGCTTTGGTCGTTTTCTATGTATTATTAATAATATCTATTTGTGTATTGTATTATATTATATATATCAGTAATCTAGTATCCATAACACAAGCTCTGCTTAGCTTGGGACTAGATAATGCTGTGTGAATTGTCCAGCATTATTTATTAAACTACACAACACAAGTTTTTTTTAAAAAGAAGGGAGCACCGTAAGGGATTGTAATAACAGAACATAAAAAACCAGACAGAGAGTGCAACAATATCATATTATTAATATTACAAACACATATCGTACTGATCACGGCGGCCAGTCTCAACGGAGACAAGTCAGGTTCGCAGGACATTTAATTTTATAGTGCACATGTGTGTCCGTAAACACAGGTACACTCTACTCCCTCACTCTCATAATCCGATGGGACGGCAGACAGACCCGACCACGGAGAGGTAAATCATGGATATATCATACTGTTACTAATGGGCTCTACACACGAGACCCAACTCCCAAGAGACAATTAAATGTCGTAAGACTAAGCGAACCTACTAGAGAGGCCCGTACTATGAAATGTTGCTCAGTCATCGATCTATGCTTGAGTAACGTTTATGCCATATAAATCGTTACTCAAGTAAAGACTGAGCAAGTTTTCATGATACGGGCCTAAGATCAGTAGCTTCCTTCTGTTTATTTTAACCCCTCTACTACGACCAAGAATCCGCTTGCGTCTGAGGAGGTTGAAGTACTAAAAAAGTCATTTATTTTTTATAAAATTATACCATTATAGATAATTACCTAAGACCAAAAAAATCACTTTTATAATGTAGTTATTCTGTGATTTTACGCAGCTCGTTTATTACCCGTTTCTTAAATTACTATCAAAACTTTTAAAAAATCACTCTCTCGGAAGCCATTTTCACTGAAAACTTGTCCCGAGAAAAAGAAATCCAATTCTACAAGAAAACAATTTATTGTAATAACAGTTTTCTTCGACTTCTAAGAACGTCTTTGTGACCTATTACTAAAGCTCTATTTATCCACCGCTTGTATTTTTGTTATAAGCAATACTTATTAGAATCCGTAAATAAGAATCTAAGCATGACCTTTCCAAAGACTAGACTCAACAAATCTATTAACACATTCTTTACACTCCTTTTTCGTAGAGAAGATATCCAACTTTAAAGTAAAATGAAATAAACTAACAGAACTTCAGGCCAACATAGGTAATACCATCCTATCTAAAGCTAGACGTGGTGTGGTGCTCTCTTTGCGGTGTTGCCGTCAAATTGAGTTTGCAGCGATTCCAGGGGTGTCTAGATTGGTGAGATTACTGACGATACTAAAGGTTCTCGATATAAGGATGAAAATATTTAGTGAATATCACTCAAGTAAATAACAATTGAATTATAAGAGCACTTTCATCACAGTCATAAAAAATTCAATAATCTTCCCATAGAACTTTAAAATAATAGATGGTAACACGTTTTAAAAATGAATTAAAAAGATGGTTAGAATCAAATACTATTCGCTGAATTTTTTGACAACTGATGTTCTGAATTATTGTAATTGCGACTGTGACTTAAGTCCCAAAAATAAATAAAATTGTCACCTAAAACATACCCAATAAAGGCAGACTTACATTTAAAGGTACCTGTTTAAAAACCTATTTAAAACTGTATTGCATATCTAATACAGATAAGCTGTTGAATCTGTATACTTTATACATAAGATCTTTTTGTACAACAGTTAACAATAAACATAACTATATACATATGTTGATTCTAATTCTTATAAAAATTCCGCGCAAAACCTTCTCCGATAAGGTCGAATAAAATGAAATCCGCGTTGCAGAAAAAAAAACACATCAACTGACGACCTCTGTGGCACGGTGGGCGAAGGTCTGCCTGCGACGCAGGAGGTGGCGGGTTCCCGCCTCGGGACAAATGTTTTTAACGATCTGCAGATATTTGTTCAGGGTGCTCTAGTTGTTTCTATGTATAATAAAAAATATCTATCTATGTATTAAGGCTAGATAATGCTGTGTGTCCTGCATTATTTTATTTATTAACTACAAAATTTAAAAATCTATCAAAGCAAGACGTCAACTAATTTCGTTTCTCCACAAGACATCATCAGGACAGGACAATACTCGACCTAGACACTGAGAGCGCCAAGCAACACCGGCAGAGTCCTACCAGAGATGTTGCCACTTCGAGCTCCGAGCGATGTTAGATCTAATCGTAAAAATCGTAAAAGTATTTAAATTATTCTTCAAACATGAAGTCAATAGAAATCGAGACTATACCCAATAGTAAGAGCACAGTGAAAGTGAAATTTAAGGGCTGTTACACAACGATGACTGGCGCGAGGCGAGGGGTTGAAGGGCGCAATATCTGCCTGCAAATAATCGCGCGGAAATATCGACAGCTTGCGGGAGATTCAATGTAATTTACATAGACTCATATTTTACTTAAGGAGCAAATTCGCATGCACACACTTTTGTTTGCTCTTTTAGTTTCGACTAGGTACCAAGCGGTGATGTACGTATTCCAGTTGTCGAAGAAATTTGTTCAAATATCAATAACGTTTATTTCTTTAGGCTCACAAAATAAGCACTTAGACTAGTCAAATTTTATACTATAATAAAACAGGTTTATAAACAGTAATTATTAACAAGTAAGAAACAAGGTGTTATTGATTTTGTCCACTTGTTCTTCAGAAGACCTTAGATTGATAGATAACTATTTATTGTTCCACACAAACACAAAATACAATACAAAAGGAAATGCATAAGATAAAGTAAGTACCAAGGGCGGCCTTATCGCTTTGAGGGATCTCTTCCAGGCAACCTTGGGCTGGACTGGACATAAGAGAACAATGCAAAAAAGAATTACATATACATACACTCTGAACTCTCAACAGCCTATATTGGTCCACTGTTGGAAGCAGGTTGTTGCTTATCAGGGCCTCCCCCTGATAAGCGCCTTATTGGTTTTTATCTCATGGGGGGTAATGCCCATAATCCACACGCTTGGCATGCGGGTTGGGGATCGCAGTTTGGTGTTAGATCCATCTACAAGAGGCGCTGCTGCCCGCCACCCGGTGTAAGTCCCTTAGTCGCATCCTACGACACCCACGGGAAGAGTTGGGGTGGTGCAAACTCTAAGCCGGTACAACTCACAAGCAGATTTTGGATCATTTATTTTTGCTATTTATCCGAAAAATTACATAGACATAAATATTAAACATTAGCTATGGTGCTCATTAGGGGAGGCCTATATCCAGCAGTGAACTGATATAGGCTGATAATGATGATGAACTATTAAACATAGAATTACAATAGGCGGCCTTATCGCTTAAAAGCGATTTTTTTCAGGGAACCTTTCAACAACTAAATAATGTTTTATACGATATTATATTATTTATCATATTATTATATTTTTTATACTTATATTTTCTTTACCTGCCTGCCAAACTTAATGAAGATCCGTTAAGCCGTTTTTTTTATTTTCTTTTATACAGAATGTCTGTATAAAATTGACGACCGATTTTGCGCGGTGGGCGAAGGTCTGCCTGCAACGCAGAAGGTTGCGGGTTCGATTCCCGCCTCGGGACAAATGTGTGTACGATCTGCAGACATTTGTTCAGGGTGTTCTGGTCGTTTTATAATAAAAAATATCTATCTATGTATTGTGTTATATTATGTTTATCAGTTATCTAGTACTCATAACACAAGCTCTGCTCAGCTTGGGGCTAGATAATGCTGTGTGAATTGTCCAGCAATTATTATTATTGTCTTGACAATAACGAACACAAACAATTTATAGCCAGCAATTTGATGCATCCATTTCGCCTTTTCATTTGTAATTTTATAGATAGATTATGCTGTTGTTTAACATTTTTACCAAGACAGGAATCGAACTTGCAACCTATTTGCTCAACGGAGGTCGTCAATGGCATCATTTCTAATTAAAACTTGATCGATGCAGTGATATCAATAGAATTACTTTCCAATAATGAGGGCTACTCGAGCGGGCTATTAATGAGGCTAATTAATTTGGTTAGAGAGTCATAGTGAACCAGACGTTGTGGGGCTCAAAGAAAGCTTCTTTGTTTAAGGCGCATAGCCCACCCGAACTAGCGCCGCCATGCGCCATCTACTTTATCTTATTATTCAGTTTAACAAAGGAAGTTTAAAAAATCCTTCGCATAGTATGTGATACCTATTGCCTCTGTAATAGTTTTACTCTATTTAGTTTCGGCAGTGAATCAAAGTTGCCCTTGGCCACCAAGGGCAACTAAAATCTATTTTTGAGAACTTTTAGTCAAATTTTTGACGACCTCTGTGGCGCGGTGGGCAAAGGTCTGCCTGCGACGCAGGAGGTTGCGGGTTCGATTCCCGCCTCGGGAAAATGTTCTGGTCATTTTCTATATATAATAAAAAATATATATCTATGTATTTTGTTATATTATGTATATCAGTTATCTAGTACCCATAACACAAGATCTGCTTAGCTTGGGGCTAGGTAATGCTGTATGAATTGTCCAGCATTATTTATATTATTAATATATTTTTGGTTATTGCTTACCAAAAAATTCTGCTTTTACCTCGTTGGTCTAGCAGTCGCATGCTAAACCATTGATAATGAGGTCTGAGTTAAAATCCCGGATCGGGACAAAGTTGTTATTGGATTTTTTCTTGCAAACATCCACAGTAACAGCCTGGATTCAGAAAGTTCGCGCTGTTACATCCCTCCTTGGAAAGAACACTAAGCGGTTGGTCCTGCGTCTTACCTCTCCCCGGTCATTTCGGTCTGCCGCCATCCTATCGAGAATGAGAGTAAGAGAAAAGAGAATGTACCTGTGTTTGCGCATACACTTGTGCACTACAATACCAGTATTAGTAGTAGTATTAGTTTTGATTTGTATAGTGATGTATTGTATGTAGTATGTAATTTTTTTTTATTTTTCAATCTTTTCTTCATCCCTAGGTTGCCTGGGAGAAATCGCTCTCAGCGATATGTCCGCCTATTGTATTGGTCATGTTTTAAATTTTGATTTATGGTTTATTTTTGTTGTTTTAAGTGCAATAAAGTATACATTCATTCATTCATACCCTGCGAAGATTTGGTTTGGAGGACCTCATCATCAGTGCGTTAAGCAGTTTCAGCGACTAACACAAAAAAATGACGATAGATCTGCTGTAGCTGGCCGAAGACTTAAATATTCCAAAAATCTAACTATTTTATAAAAAAAAACACGTAACTGTAAACACAATCATTCCAACAGCCCCTCAAAACGTTCAATAGACGCAGCATCGACAAAATCCACAAGAAGGGAGACATAAAAATGTGAGCCAACATTAATCTAATCCGACGCGAGTAGTTCGCAAATCGAATTGTAACGCACCTCGCGTCACTCTCCATCAGAGAACCAGATTCCAGAGGAAATAGCGTGAAGGGATCGCTGCTCATTGAACACGGTTTTGAAATTAAAAGATCAGTTTCATGTAAGCTAAATCCTAGCGAACCATGACTTGCCTAGACATTTTTGTCGAGAATAGAACTTCTTATTACACAATCTCAGCTTGCAGGTTGTAACGATGTGACTGACGATTATTTTGTACAAACGGTAAGATATCCCCTCATCATCATCTGCCTATATTAGTCCACAGCTGGACATAGGCCCCTTATGAGCACCATAGTGCCCTGTCTTCAACTTGCCGCATCCAGCATCTGCCAGCAGTCTTTCGCAAATCGTCATCCCATCTGGTCGGAGGGCGTCCTACACTGTTTGCCGAGTCGCGGTTTCATCACGCGATTTCATTTTAGTAGTGCAGACACCTATGCATGCTTGTACGGGTTGTTAAATCTGGCTGAACAAACAGTTGATGGTATATGATAACTGGCCGGGATGCTAACATCCATGCCAGTTATCATTTTTATTAAAAAAAAAACATCAATTTTTTATTGGATTTGAAATGATATTTAATTATGTATTTTTCTCAAATGTATATGTTTCGTTGAAAATAGCCGTTTTTGTGATTTAAGGTTGCTTTTTTACATCAGGTTAGAGTTTAGGAGAAAAAAAAGATTTATCGTGACAATAAAGACAATTATTTTAAATAATTCTAAGTATTTGATGGCGCAATAAAACTGTCTTTCTATCTATCTTGTAGGTATTTAACTAACAGAACATGGCACAAGTCTTGATGCATCGGTTGCTTAAAAAACTAGCAATCTGTTCCCGGCGGCGGCGGCGTCTCGCTGTCTATTGAAAACGCATCAAACAGCAGTTGACGCAAGGAACGGCAAAAGGATGCACCATTCCTTTAATTCCTAACTAAAAAATATCCCCCTAGAGTGCAACGGAATTCTCTAGAAACAAAACAAAGGCATTCATTCCACGCTTTGAACTAAACAAAAGCTCGTCCTTACATCATTTTACTTTCTCTTTAGCATCCGGATCAGGCAATTCTATTCAGCCCAAACCTGACGCAGTACCAGACAAACATACGCTGCGCCAGACAAGAGAGTAAAGCTGGATTTACACTAAGACAGTAAGTAATTAGTAAGAAAATTGCACGCAGAGCTAGCAAGGTAGAACTGGCTAGACAGTAGTGATTTTCTTTGTGTGGCAACTTGCTTTGGTACTAAGCATTAGACATAACAAGCACTACGGATAGCCGTGGCATCAATAGAATTAGAACCTGTTAGCATATATAATTAGGCTATGGATCCGATGCATAGCCTTAGCGCTTAGATGAAGAGACTAGCTTGGTTGAACTGAAAGGCACCTGTTTATTATTCGTGCATACCTCACATTCAAGTGTTGTAGTATATCATCCTACTCCCCTCTGCAGGGGGTGTCTCAGCAACTAAGAATCAGCTACCCACGTATTCCTGGAATGCGAGGGAGTAACGGCGCATCGACACGAAATCCTCGACCTCCCAAGATCACTCCGCGAAGCCTGTGAAGATCCCAGGAAGATTCTGCGCTTCCGTCGGAGTTGGGCTGGCTTTGCTACAAAACCACGCACAATGGATCAACCCGAGTCTGATAGCGGAAAGAGGAGTACACATAACATAACTACCATCCTACTCAAACGGATCCAGCTCTGTGCGATAGCTGATTTTTTAAAATCCAGTTTCGTGAATCTACCCCGTTCTCAAGCCAGCAACTTGCATCGTGTATTCAAGCCCTAAAGGCAAGGCGAGCATGCTCACAAAGAAAATAAAGCGGCGTCCAGACGAGCGTCAACAACTGCAGTTTGCCGAGGAGCTCCTCGGGGAAATCTGCCAGTTACCTGCACGGTACGAGTACGGTCCTCAGAAAAGTTTAATATTATTGTTACTTCCAACGGATTTTTGTATGAAATTTGTTTATCTGGAGCAATAGTTTATATTTAAAGCAAATTTTATATGCTTATATTATGTCCTATCCTAAATTAAAAAAAAACATCAGCCAATTTTAATTATAAACCGAGGAACATTACATCCCTACTGTTTATTGTGTTTAATTAAAAAAAAAACATATTGGTTTTAACCCCTGTTTTAATTCGAAAGGAAACTTCGGAAAATGTGTTGTATGTGCTTTTCGGTCGATATTATCTAATACTTTATATAAACCTTTTCAGTCCCATAAAATAAGCAAAAAAAGGTCAACCTCGGAATGAGAGATTATAAGCTGTTAACTCGTACATATTGGTGTCCTAAAAGTTGTCTCAAAGTCTCATAAAATTTCGTGTCTGCGCCGTAAGTTATTTAAGATATATCCCCGAAAAACTTTTTCTGATCTTTGGATCACAAAAAGTTTTTCGGGGATATATCGTTTCTATAGTTCGAATGATAATAACATCTTTTTTAATACAACTTTAAAATATGGGTAATTTTTTTTTTTTTTGCGTCCAACTGTTTTTTAGATTGAGGGCAAAGAGTCCACAGCGCTCAGCCAACTTAGAATAACTTACGGCGCAGACACGAGATTCGATGAGACTTTTTAGACATATTTTAGGACACCATAATGAAGGTGTATACAGTTTACAGCTTATTATCTCTCATTCTGAGGTGATTATGCTATTTATTTATACTTCGCGCCCAGTTTTGGGTTCGTACACGATTAATTATTCCAAAGATTTTAACTTGTGTGACTTTGCTGTCGCTACTCTACTTCGAATTATTACATTGAGTTGTTAGTTTTTACGATTCAATTTTGAAATATAAGCCCGCAGCTATTTGGAACTTTTCAAATCTAGTTACATGGATAGCTGATATTATCATCGTTATGGCCCAGCCACTCGTTACGTCTTGTTTGCGCAGTTGAGCTTATGCAGTTATAATTGTACAAAATGACCGAACTTTGGATAGTGGGCACACGTGCAAGTAAGCGGGTGCAAACTGGACTGCGCAAAACTAAACAGTCAGTACGGAGAGGTCACATTAAGTATTAAATTTTCTTTTTCGGCGTCACGATCTCGTCAACAAAAAATATTTTTCTATATTTGGTGCGTTTTAAGATGACTTAGCCACAGATGAAATAATGTTAGCTAACACGTTGACGGCCCCTTAGATTTTGTGCTTTGCTGTGGAACATAAAAATGCAAGATGTCTCTTCACCCCATTTACCGACATATCATTCTGTTTTTTTTATATCAGGCGATTGTTTTATTCCATAGCCAAAAAGACACATAACGCTTCCTCCCATTTAACCGTATCTCCTGTGTCAAGTTGTAATAAATAACTCTATCCAGCAGAAATTCTTTAGCTCTATTCTTAGTAAATGCTATTACTCCATGAATCAGTACTTTAATTACAGGTACTTGGAAGATTTTGAATTAAAAAAAATTAGAAATGGTTCAAAATCTTGAACCATTGACATTGTTTTAATATTATTTTTCATTAATTTATACATTTATTTTGTAATCAAGCGACCTGTAATAATATGTATTTAATTTGTCAATTGTTGTAAATTACTCATAAGTTAAAATATTTGCATGCCTAGATAAGGTACAATATATATGGACATTATTTTAATTTTAAGACCAACACTGTTACTTCATCATCATCATCAGCCTATACCAGTCCACTGCTGGACATAGGCCTCCCCTAATGAGCGCCATAGCGCCCTGTCCTCAGCTTGCCACATCCAGCATCTCCCAGCAGTCTTTCACAAATCGTCATCCCACCTGGTCGGAGGGCGTCCTACACTACGTTTGCCGAGCCGCGGTCTCCACTCAGGAACACGTTTACCCCAGCGGTTGACGGTTCTTCTCTATATATGGCCAGCCCACTGCCACTTCAGCTTGCTAATCCTTTGAGCTATGTCGATAACCTTGGCATGTTACTGTTACTTATATTCGTGCAAATAAACATCTAAAATCTTTCAGATATGCAAATGCAGGCAATCTTATGATAGGGCGACAATCCAGATTGCACTGGCACTTGGGATCTTAGATTGCACTCAGACGGTCCCACTGCTGCACACGAAGATTTGAATTTTACAAGCAGCAATGTTGAATTTTACTGGAATAATATAGCAGGGAATATTGTTATTCTGCTTTACTCTAGTGATTTAATTTAAGGAGGGTTTGGTTTCGAAGAAATCTCAAGGTTTGAAAGCACGTTTTATTTTAAAATCGTATAAAATCACGTACAAAATCTGCTCTACACGTGTGCTATATAAAACACAAATTTCGCTGCAGATTTTGTATATTTTTATACTACACTAAATACCTACGAAACGAAATCAGAAACAGGAAGGTGTCTAGGACAATTAAAGGCATCGTTAGAGCAACGCTATTTTTTTTTAATAATAATAATAATAATAATATATTTATTTATTTTAAAAAGTTGTTACATTTTCATGTTTATAGCGTCTTAAATCCTAAATTTAGGTTTATGTAGACACCAGAGTTCTCTAATCAATACATAATACATAATTCTTATTTCTACGCTAGTATCGGAAATTAGTGCGGTAGGCATTCACGCACACAAGCACAGTGACATCACCACGCACCGTCGTCATTGTTTTATGGAAATATTGCGACTGCCCGAGCCACGTAAAAATACATTCGCAAGACAAAAGAGCAACGCAACGTGAAAAAATGTAAAAAACGCACACGAGTGTGTATTACACAACAAAAAATTAAGAAGAGAAAAACAAACTCTAAACTCACCTTTATGAAACCATTTGATATTTCATAGTCAAACATTTCGACCAGAAACAGTCAGAAGATCTCAAGAGGCGCAAATATGCAGGTCTCGACAGAGCCTACGCATTTGCTCCCCTTGGAGTCGAGAGTCTAAGTCCGTGGGGTACCGAGGCTCTCCGGGTTTTCAAAACATTATCTGAGCGTCTGGTCAAAGCGACGCGTGACCCGAGAGCTGGTGAGTTTCTGGCACAGCGCATCAGCATTGCTATATAGCGGAACAATGCAGCCAGTGTCTTGGGCACGCTTCCAACTGGTATTGATATGTATCAGTTGAGTCAAGTAAATACAATGATTTAATTTAATATAACATACATAAATATCCAAAATAATAAAACATCTTCTAGTGGAGTGTGAGTGGAGCGAGTTTATGATATCAGATCTTATTGATTTGGTGTTAACCTAATGGATAGGTACGTGTTATCCGAATTATTTTAACTGCACCACTGAAATTATTAAGGTAAGTTTAAGATTTAATCTATACTCAATACTAATATTTTATATTATCATTTTATATTGGTTTTCTATAAATAATAAAAAATATCTATCTATTTATTGTATTATATTATGTATATCAGTTATCTAGTACCCATAACACAAGCTCTGCTTAGCTTGGAGCTAGATAATGAATGAGTGATTTTTTTATTATAAATACGAAAGTGTGTTTGTTTGTTTGTCCTTCCTCACGCCCTAACTAATCAGCCAATCGACTTGATTTTCGGCATAGAGTTTGTTGAAAGGATGAAGAGTAACATAGATTTTAACCCATAAATCAGTTTTCATGGGATAGAAATAACCTGAACCAACGCGTGCCAAAAGCTTTTAGTTTTTCTTTGTAATCCTAATGTTATGTCCCAAAGATTTTCGACGAGAACCGACAGAGACTTCGTGGCTTAGTTGGTTAGAGCACACCCGTACTAAGGGTGGGACGCTTGTTCGAGTCCCGCCGAAGTCGAAATTTTTTGGGAACTTATTTCATTTCTAATGTTATGAGTTCTTAAATTGCTTGAAATAAATACATTTATTTATTATTTAAAAGCGGGTAGCAGCTAATTTAGGTATTTACTTGCTGCCTTCGGCCACAATACAGCTTAGACTCAATTCAGATACTTAATGCTAGCTTAACAATCGTCTTTTCCCTCTGTTTACTTACCCACTCGTGTGGCAATTGTTTACATTCGCAGTACCCCATACATGTCGACGACGCGAGCGGCATATTGATATAAATATCGCGTGCGGTTTAATTTTTAACCTGAAAGCTCTTTGCCTGAATCCTTTGTAGAATAAAAATAACTGGCGAGGGATTTCAGAAGTGGCTCATTTGCAAACGTTTTGGGAGTAGCGATGGAGTTTTATCTTAAATATGTTGTCTGGCAGAGTTAAACAGCAGTAAAACAATCTTCGTTTTATGTTCACTAGCGCTGCTTCGCACAAGTAGGTTCGCTTTTTCGAGACAAGGACGAGCGAACACCGCGCGGTGAGGTCAAGAAAGGGAGACAAGAACCGGCTCGCGCGCAATTTCACTGCTTTTTATTTATAAATTTGATATTTCTCTAAATCTCTTTCGCAAAAAAATACGTACAGACAAAACCCAGGTTTAGAGATTTAGCGGGATAAAAACCGTAAGTCCTTTATTATTCTTCTTTATGTTAATTTACTAGCTCACTTCCTAAATCTATAAGTGCCAGGAATTGCTTCGAAAACCCTTTTACTTTTCTCTGCTGTGACTACAGATGTCAATATTTTGAGATTTTTATTTTTGTATTACAAACTCCTACAAAATCACTCATTCATTAATAAGTAAGAATTAAAAAGGAAATGTCCACAAAATTTGTATTTTTGTTCCTGTTCCATTAAGATATCAGTAAACAAGTTTATTCAAAAGGGCCCGTTCTAAAATTTCAAGGAACTCTATCACGATACGTACTCAATTTTAGGAAGCTTAATATTAAACATTAATTAATGAAATTTCTAGCACGCTTCAGGTAACGTAAGAAATTAATATCTGACGTGATTTCAGTTTCTAATTAGATGAGGAAGTATTTACTTACATGCCGCGTAATTGCGAAGATTTAACAATATTGAACTTTCGGTACCTACCTACTCAAGGTTATAAGAATTTGTTTAATCTTATATTTCCTTTACTTAAATATTGTTCCAATATTAAAGCCAAGAGCAGGTATATTGGAATAATATTTTACCCTGGCTGGAGGAAAATGTTGCCCATCTTTGAGTTAAACCCATTGCTAAAATTTCTAGATGCCGCCTTTAGATCAAATTTTTTAATAAAACGTTCTATTTCTTAGTGCCTGCAACATGTGGTCCTACGTACAGCGTTTACGTCAAATTACGCGCAAAAAAAAAATTAAATGCATTTTTTTGTGCAGTTATCGATAGAATACATTTTTTGTATGTTTTTTAGTAGTAGATAAAGAATCTAATTGAGACACTTTTTAAGAAAGGGTCTTATACCCTACCTAGATACCTTACATGTAGATGATCAGCGTGGTGTAGTTCCCTGCAGCTCGCATCGCAGAGCCTGGGGCAACAAACGGGTTAAAAGCATCTAACGAAGCATTAGATAGACCATTTACAGTGTCTTTTAGTCATCGAATGCGTTAAATAGTTAAAATTCATTCCTGCAAATTCAATAACGTACGCAACATATCGTAATCATCATCATCATCCTCCTATGTTACTCCACTGCTGGAGATAGGCCTCCCCTAGTGAGCGCCATAGCGCTCTATTTTTAGCTTGATGCATCCAGCATCTGCCTGCAGTCTTTCGCAGGTCATGATCCCACCTGGCCGGAGAGCTCCACTCAAGAACACGTTTACCTAGCGGTTGTAGGTTCTTCGCGAGACATGGCCGGCACACTGCCACTTCATATGATGCGATGTTATCATTGTCAAGTCTATTCTACCTTAGAGAAAAATCTCCGTGCTTAGCTTACTGTTCAGTGAGGTAGCACTAAAACCCGTGCTAGGCTGCTGACCAAGCCTCTACAAAACAGGTTAAAAGGTTACCACAGCAACATAATACCCGCATTACACGATGAAAGGCCCCCACATGCCCACACACGGCAGTCATTGTTGGAAATGGATTTATTGTATAAAGTCATTAGCTGCTCTTTTGTTGGGCTCAGCCGGGTTTAATAAAACTCTTGTCAGCGTGGGAAGGCACTGATATTGTTCTGATTAATGTTATTTTTAGACTTTTACTTTCATCCTTTGTGGAAACTCTGTTGTAGGTATTGAATAGGATTGTCTGTTTTGTGGAGGTCGTGGCTCAAGAATTGGCCTTTTCACCTCTGCTTTTTGCTCTAGGACTCTGACTGCAGAATATAAAACCACCACGCTCAGTCGGATTACTGATTTATTTTAGGAAAACTAAAACATGATAACATTAGATATAAATAAGGATGGTCAATAATTAAACTTTTTCAGAAATAGTATATAACAACAAGTATCGAGACTATTATTATTTATTATTATTTGTATTATTACTATTAAACCCTGTATAAATGACGAAGTTTGGCGCTTGCAATTTGGTTGAGTTCGCACCTTTTGAAAAGTTTGATTTCTCATCTACAATGATTAAATTGATCAATCATCACAACCATCCAAGCTTAAATATTTAAATGCGGCCGTAGACTTAACTTTTGCAGGCTCTTAAATCTGTCACAAAGGAAATCCGTGATAACTCTGTCAAAATATTGTACCTTACTGCACCATAAAGTCAGTAGACTGTAGTCAAATAGGAATCTATGATAGTTGGTACTAGTATCTCTAGGACTTCATTATTCTCTAGAAAGACATTGTACTTCTTTCTAAATCTACCATAACTCTTTCGCTGCACGCTCCGCTCCGCAATTTACTGGCCATAAAACTCATACAAAAGATAGCATTTGAAGTTTTACGTTGAATTTTACCGCTATTCCCCATTATGGGAACAACTTTACGAGCTCACCACTCGGTTAATTATCTCGGGCGGAATTATACATTCTCATCGAAAAAGGTCGAGCACAGGTCATTTTGTCTTTATTGTCGCTCGTCAGTTTTATGCGACCAATAAAAACCCCGGGCACGTTTTTGCTACATCTATTAATATGTATGGAATCGCGAGACCTATATTTACGTTTGTTTGCGTTATTGCCAAATGCGAGAACTCGTAAACGGAATCGATGCATTTAAAATTTGGGCTTTTGAAAGGATGAAACGGAGTAAACCTTAAAACGACTCTACTAGCATACATTGGGAGATTCACTTGCGAGCATAGCTGGGATATTCTTTACGGATGAAAGCAATACAAACACTAATAAGGTTCGTAGTTAACCCGCTTACATCCGTTATGAATTCGCCAAACTACGATAGTTTTTATAGTAAAATATCAGGCATATGTACGACTTACAAAAATGGTTTTACAAGCAATCCCTATTGCGATCATTTTAATTTTTATTCGTAACCATATGTACTTGCAATATCTAAGATAGAAATCTAGGAAAACGGTTCGGTAACTTATGCTAGAAGGCGACTCAGACTGCTAGTTGTGGCGTCGTCGTATAGGGGAGGCCTATATCTAGCTTATCAGGCATGGAATCAATCATGCGTAACACGAAACGCAACAATACTCTATGGTACAGAGCTCGTCGCGATGTTATAAGTTAGGTTAGGTTTAAGCTTCTTGAGAAGCTTAAATCTACAAACCGTTCACAAGATTTAAACTTCTTGGTTCCTCCATTTCCTACTGTCATCTCTATGGTACTCGAATCACGTACGTAATTTTGAATGAAGTGTTTTATTACATAGAATAGAATCCTAAATAGCCTTGAGCTATACAGCTGCTGGACATGGCTTCTCCATACGACGCCTGTGGGTGGACGCTGTAAGTGGAAGTTTCTGGAATGATATGATAACGATAACGGCTGTAATGATTAGCTCTAGACAAATAAAATTAATATGCACGCTATATTAAATATTTTAATCTATATACTCGATATTCATTGTTAAGTGTAAAACAATAATTTTATGCATAACCATCATTATTTTTAAGGCATTTCAATTTTATTCGTCCCAATTAAGAGTGTTAGAATAGTTAAATATTTATGTACCTATCTATGTAAGTCACTAGCTGTTTCCCACGGTTTCACCCGCGTTAAAATCGAATTTCACATTAAAGTAAATCTCCCATGAGATTTAATGTTTTACCAGGACAAAAAGTAGAGCCCATTTACTCTACGTACTTTTATTTATATTTATTTCTATCCCATGAAAACTGATTTACAATGTAAAAAGGAAAAGCCTATGTTAGTCTCCATCCTTTCAACTAACTCTAAGCCAAAAATGTAGTCGATTGGTTGCTTAGTTAGGGCGTGAAGGAAGGACAAACAAATAAAGAAACAAACGAATAAATAAACAACAAATCGCATTGTAATATTAGTATTGATTAATAATACTTTTAAAACACTCGACACGTACGACCCATAAAACTTTTAACACTTAAACGCAACCAAAGTACCAACCTACTATTTTTCAATTAGTTCAGTAAGTATCTGAATTTTGTCTGAAATGCCGCAAATGAAAAAAGCGAGGGGATAACTCGTGATCACAAGAGGCGAGTGTCAGTGATAAATTTTCCGTAATTACACAGAAAATTGCTTTGGAGTCCAATACTTATGTATGGAACGTGCGTTGCATTCATTAATGTCCCTGCAATGTTTCCGTGACCCGGCAGCGGTAAGAATTGAACGAATTTCAGGAAAAGTGTTAAACACTTTTTTGTCTGTTTAGTAAGGTCCGGTCAAGAAAAACATACAGTCTAACATAAATTCGCATAGAGCTGAAAATTGGTACGATAAAGACATCAAAAAAAGAAAACCACCATCCCCCTTCCACTCCAGGACAAACAGACGCACAGCGCATTACCACCCCTACTTGGTGGATATACTCCAAGCAGTTTTCCTCCACCTTCATCAATCGTACTGCTGGGATTTGGAAGAGCTTAAGACAAAAGTGAATAGATATCTTTTAGACCTTCGCGATACATCGTCGGCCACATCTTCACTTTCTATCAATTGAGATTGTGGTCAAACAAAGGTCTATAGACTATTAAAAAATCGACAAAAGAAAACAACAAAATGGAAAAAATCCAACGAACCAAAGTAACTATGCAAAAATGTAGGTAAGGTCAAAGTTTGCAAACAAAAGTTCGTAAACAAGTAAAACAGTTTGGGTTGGATGGAAGGTGCTGCGCGCCTCATCAATGCCACTGCAGTAGGTACTACTGTCGAACGGCTTGGTCATCACAGATTATTGTTTACCTATAAGCGGAAACTACTTACTTAGAGTTAGAGTTGATTATAGCTACTATTATGTAATATTATAATGATGAAGTATTTATGAAATACTTTTACTAAATGTATAAAATCTATGCAGGTAGCATAATATTTATTAGGTACTTACCTATTAGTAAAATCATCTATCTACAAAGTACGCAAAATATCCTTAATTTTGTATTCTACCTTGTGTGTGTATGTATGTCTGTGCTGTTCTTGTTGTGTCAAATAAATGTATCTTTATCTTTACTTTTAGGCTCAAGTTACCTATAATTACCAACCATTCACTGTTATATAGGTAAGCTGGTTGTTTTACAAATATATAAAAATAAATTAAATATTTGAATTTGTAGAAGTAAACATTGCAAAACTAGTTTTCTACGATATGAAATAGGCATCGTAACAGAAACAAAATACTGGTTTCTCAAAGAAAATTCAAACGTGTACTAACTAAAAACCCGAGAGTTGGTAAGAACCTGGAACAGCGCATCATCATTGCCATACAGCGGGGTAATGCAGTCAGTGTTTTGGGCACGCTTCCGACTGGTATTGATATAGATCAGTTTAGCTACCCGTAGATTGTTTGCAACAGTCTGCAGATAGCACAATTGTTTCAATTGTTAATACTTGTTTTATTTTATTTAATTGTTTGATAGTTTTTTTCTGTCCTAAAAAGACAACTTAACTACAAACTAGGTATAAATAATAACTAACCATCGCCCATACCTTCAGGACATATTATTTACCCACCATGTAAGGTGGGTAGATATGTCCAGCATATTACTAAGACCTTGAAGAAACACCGAATATCCCTTGCCAATAGCACGAGGGTCGAACGTTGGTATTATTCACACAATGGGCCCGAAATTACGATACATCGCTCCATCACATCATCACTAACTGAATACAATGTACGCCGGAGAATAGAGAGTAAAGGTGTGTTTATGTCAACCAAATTTGGCCATGATTTTTTGTTTTATTACTGTTATGACGACCTCTGTGGCGCGGTGGGCGAAGGTCTGCCTGCGACGCAGGAGGTTGCGGGTTCGATTCCCGCCTCGGGACAAATGTGTGTACGATCTGCAGACATTTGTTCAGGGTGTTCTAGTCGTTTTCTATGTATAATAAAAAATATCTATCTATGTATTGTATTATATTATGTATATCAGTTATCTAGTACCCATAACACAAGCTCTGCTTAGCTTGGGGCTAGATAATGCTGTGTGAATTGTCTAGCATTATTTAATTTATTTTATTTTTTATGATTCGACGACCACTGTGGCGCGGTGGGCGAAGGTCTTGCCTCCTGCCTTCGGCGCAGGAGGTTGCTGGTTCTATTCCCGCCTCGGGACTCCTTAGAATTAAGCAACACAACAGTACCTATAGTTGCATTTAGTTCGTTTGACGAGAGGTAAAACGAACTAAATGTAACTGTAGTTTTTTAAAAGGTTTAGATAAACTTCTATGCTTCCTCTGTAGGTTGAATTCCCAGAGATTTTCGAGATCCGTGAGATGTGATTTCATGGCTTAGTTGGTTAGAGCACACCTGTACTTGTGGTGGTGTGTGGTGGTGGTGGGTTCAAGTCCCGCCGACATCGTAAACCCTGAACAACGAAGAAATATTTAAAATAAGTTTGGGAACTTATTTTAAATGTTTCTACGTTGTTTAGGGTGTTCTGGTCGTTTTCTATGTATGTACAATAAAAAATATCTATCTATGTATTGTATTATATTACGTATATCAGTTATCTAGTACCCATAACACAAGTTCTGCTTAGCTTGGGGCTAGATAATGCTGTGTGAATTGTTCAGCATTATTTATTTTTATTTATTAAATTAGCATGTGTATGACGTAGTCATGTCACCTCAGGCAAACACTATGGTCACCATGGAAGACCGCGCTATGGCACAATTCGCTCCGCTATAGCACAACCACTAACATAATCATTTTTGTCACGTCTCCTATAATTTATTTGTATATGTTGTGTTTTTCGTATTTTATATGACAGAAAGGGGGGCTACCTACCTATTGGGGTATCAAATGAAAGGCATTGTTTTGTAAATTTTAAAACAGTTATCGAAATTGCTGTAGGTTTCATACTTTTCAAAATATTGCCATTCGAAAAAAGACGGAAAATTGATTGTCCAAATAATTGGCAAATATTTGAAACCCTCGGCGCGCTCTTAAAAATTTGAAATACCTATGTCTAAAACAGCTTATTTTTGGCTGGCAGTTTCGGTCAAACTCAAACTTTGAAAGCTCCATTTCAGTCAATGGATGGTGAAGTTTGTCTATATTCTCCGCCGAGTTTTATCAAAAAAAGTTATCCATTCGGCTCGAGTATCTTCGCCAATCGTTATCTGGTTTTGATGATTCCATCGCTATTGTGTAGAAATAGACATCCCGAGTTGGTTCCATAAATAATACTTCCAACCCCAAGTGATATATCTTTCAAAATTCATAATAATACTGTTTTAGTAGTTATTAGCAGCAGTATTTAATAGTCTATACTAATATTATGAAGAGGAAAGATTTGTTGTGATTTGGCTCCGAAACTACTGGAAAGATTTGAAAAATTCTTTCACGATTAGAATCCTACATTATCCGTGTTGAACATAGGCTATAGAATATACCCGTGAGAAGCCGGTGGGGACCACTTGTTATTTAAAAAAAAAAAAAAAAAAATCTAAGCTATTTTTATTCTCTCTTTGTTAATCTAGTAAACAAATTTAGAGGTTCACGCCAAGCTTTGCTGCATATCCTGTAGCAATGCTCAGTATGTTGGCTGTGTGTACACATCCTAAATCTAATCTATACCTGAACCTACCTACCTAAACAGATTCATAATAACTGTCGATATCGTAGTCAAGGAGCAAGATGCGTTTAAATATACCTTGTCATGTTCCAAGCAACTATAGTGTTTTGTTTGTTGTACAGTTCAGTGTTTTGTATTTTTCCCACTGTTATCAGTAGATAGTTTTTAAATACGCATTAAACTCTACTGATTTGGTTAGATTATGTAAGTAAATTTGAACTCTAAGCAACAATAAGCTAAAGTTTAACTAAACTAATTGAATGAGTTAGCTTTTGTAGAGTAAGTAGGTAGAAACTTTTATCTTTCTTTTTAAATTAAAATAATCCAAAATAACTCGGTAATTAAGAGATCTAGACTTTTCTACGCGTAAAGTATAGAACATTGAAATACCACTACTAATCGGTACCTATAACAGAGAAAAGACTGACCAACTTATAAAGACAACCTCTGTGGCGTGGAGGGCGAAAATCCGCCTGCGACGCAATAGGTTACGGTATCGATTCCCGCCTTGGGACAAATATTTGTACGATCTGCAGGTGTTTGTTCCGGGTATTCTGGTCGTTTTCAATGTAATTAATAAAAAATATCTATCTATGTAATGTATTGTATTATGTACTTATATCAGTTATCTAGTACCCATGTACTAGATAACTGATATAATACACTACACACATACCACAGTAATATATAAGGTAGTAGATAGAAAGAGGCAACTAAAACATGGATTTCTTCAAAACAAGAGTGAATAAAAATAACTTTAATAATACTGTATCATTTTATATATCGTTTCTAAATCGTATTTTGTTATGTAATGATTTAAATTTTTGTAATTGTACTTATAGTTGCTAATAAACGCTTTGATTGATTAATTGAATATTTGTCTTCTAGACATGCATCATACATCGTCGGCCAAATCGTCACATACTATCCTTCATCCTTTTGGTTTTGGTAAAACGAAGGTCTAATTTACGATAAAAAAAAAGTTTTAAGCAAAAAGGTCTAATGGTGCAATGTCAATGTCAGAGTCCAAAATGTACGCTGCTATCCCATAGCGAATGAATTTACTCGTAGCTTTCGTAGGCCGTATGTCCCCATTCCATAACATTATCTATCACATATTGACGCGGTACATTGGTTTGATGAGTGTCATCAGACTTCGTGCTACGTGATATTGCCTATCTATATTTATAGACTTGCCTTTTTAGTGTAGGAGATGATGTTTTAGCGGTAACCTTCATTGTATTATGAGATTTGCTTTCAAGATTTTCGATTGAAATAATTTTTATACTTTTTTTTTGTAAATTTCTAAATTTTAGTTAACATAATGCTATTTTCTGGCCGCGGCTTCGCAAGCGTTGTTCATATTACACGTTTAAAGGTTGTTTATATTCCTTGGGAACTGTTTTGTGGGAAAGGCATAAAGTATCCATATATTTGATTACGGCTATTTTATGGGAGAGACAAGCCTATGTATGTTTCCAGGCTTTTAGCTATGTTTTTGCAAAATTTTAAACTGATCTGTTCGTTTAGCTTGAAAAATAACAAACATCCACTCTAAATAAATTTTCGCATTTATAATATCAGTGTTTTATATAGTTTCTGTTTATACAATACTACGGACTAGGTCATAAAAAAATTAGGTACCTAGGTTATAAATTGATGACTTGTTTTATCATTTTCAGTTTAAGAAGGTTTGAAGAATTTGAGAAACAATCACACTCAAGTCATGAAGCATTAAAGGTAAGAAGAAAGGAGATATTATGATTAATTCAAGATTTCAATGTTTCACTAAAACCAAAAACAACAGTAGAACAGGCCACTTTTTATATCACAAATCATTTCCCATGGGATAGAAATAACCTTTAAGCGTTTCCATAGAAACAGCGCGCGAGAAGCCGCTTGAAGAAACTAGCTCTTCATAAATTTTCATCCTTTACCAAAATCAGGGAACCAGGTTTATTGCTTTTCAAATAGATAATACCTACTGATATAATATTCAATGGCGTCCCACGTAATGGTACAATGAATCTCTTAGGCAAACGATTAAATATTAATATTTTGGTTACAACGTCTACATACCAAATCCTTTCAATTATCTAATGGATAAATAATATTTACGAGAGTGAATTGTAGCGTAAGACATTGGTCTATTTTTTTCATTCTATATTTGAAACAATAAATTAATAAATAAATAATTCTGGACAATTCACAGAGCATTATATAGACCCAAGCTAAGCAGAGCTTAGCATAAAGGTAGATAGAAGGATACATAACTCTTCATTGTACCACACAAACACGAAATACAATACAAAAAGAAACACATAGAATAAAGGGAGTGCAAAGGGCGGCCTTATCGCATAGGTCTTAGGTATAAGTCTTCATAGGCCCCTATTAAGACTTATAGACGGCTATTGTTTGAAAAAAAAGTTTTTTAAGAAAACTTAAGCAAACGTTGGCTTCGGGGGATGGACCCTTGTATAATTTTCTTCACATAAAAATCTTATAGTTTTTTGGTAGGTATTGAGTAGACTTTTTAAATTTATGTTTTGTCACACATAGAGATAACATTTATAGCAATCCCTTTAAGTCAAGTAGTCATTTTACGTTATGTGTTATCACATGTATTATGGTTGTAGTTATGCACTGACTACTAATGCACGACTTCAAGATGATAAACAAGTTATACAACCGACTCTCAAACTATTTGTTTTATGCATTCCGCTCGAGTGATTTTCGGTTCAACTTAATTTAGTGCATTATGCGGACTGTATTCACCCTGGCCTTTGTTTTACAGTGCCACGTATGTTTCTGTTCTTCATCTTAAGAAGGGTTTTTTCAGCGTGAGACCTGCATGGCTGTTTTAACAGATTTCTTACGAGAGACGCTGATAATCCTAACGTCTCATAGGAAGTGTCTTTCCTAAGACAGTACATAAAGCGTATACAAACGATAAATAAAATTAATATAAAATGGAACATCATAAAACTATATATCTCTGTGACAAGTTTCATAGTGTGATGAAAAAGATTTAAAAGATTTTTACAAATCCGTAGACAAAATAACAGAGCTAAGTAAAAAGAACCTTTTTCTTAAAAATTTAAAAAATTGGGCAACCTAAAGCAGAAGAAAGTTGAGCAACTGGAAATTATGGATATGGAAAAAGCAGTCTGGCTTTAGATAGAGAAAAGCATAGAAAGATTGAAGACTGTAGGATTTCACCACTAAAAGTGGTACTTGCACTCATTTTTAGAAAACTATAGAAAAGCTTAAGTGTTCATTATTTATAATGAAATATGTTTATTCATTTCTAAAAATCATCGCATTTACTTGGGTCCTAAAATATATTTTAGGTACGTTAACTATAGGTACCTGTTGTAATTGGCAAAAAACCTTAACATGGTTCATGATAGGGACCAGAAATTGGTGAAAAATTAACGTAAAATAAATAACTTAATTTTACGTTACTTTATCATCAACTTCACCCTATTATGAACCAAGTTAAGGTTTTTTTAGAGCAAAAACCATCGTAGTTTGACGAGAATTTAAAGGAAACGTTGGTGTTCTTCCTTCATAAATAACATCCGTAATGAGCATGTTATGGTTGTTAAGTAAGGTAATTTTTTCCTTACTAGTAATTTTTCTTTCAAAAATATGTTAGAATGACAAAGGACATAGTTATATGATCTACTTCGGCCATCTTTACCTTTACTTTGAAGTTGTTGGCACTGTAGATTGGCCTTTGTTTTAAAATTGGATTCCTTTTATTGGATTTGTGATATTATTCCTTGCTCCCAGCTCCCTAGCCACAGTTGCTATATTAATCAGGCGTAAATTTTTTGTGGAGCGAAATAAATTGGTTTGCAATGAAAATTCTTAAAATTATGATGGTGTTCGGAAATATTAGGATATTGTATGAACTGTTTATAAACTTCTTCGCCTACACAAAGACTCAATTTACAATAGGTAGGTAGCGAATCATCCTGGTGGCAGATGCTGGATGCGGCAAGCTGAAGATAGGGCGCTATGGCACTCATTAGGGAAGGCCTATGTCCAGCAGTGGACTAATATAGGCTGATGATGATGAGGTACTGAATCTGTCAGTGCTTTTGCACAGTTAGCCTGAATAATTTCAGAAAGTAATTTTCACCTTTCCGTTTTACATAATTAAGCTTTATTTTCAAGTAACGGTTAACTATAATTAATTCCTTAATGTTGAATTTTAATAGGTACTTATTTTATAATTGATTAATTTTATAATGAATATTAATTAATAAACCGTCAGCAAATCAGTGTCTACACAGCTTCCCCAGATCCACTCTCTCAACTTCCCATGAATGTTTTGAAAGCGCAGCTGTTACCAGGACCGCATAAAACTGAGTAATTATCACAAGTTTACTCAACGCACCTTCAATAAGTATCCCAAATAAACATTCTAATTCTTTCCTGCGCACCTCTGCACCCATACCTGTCTCGCTCACTCGCCTGCTATCCCTCTCGTGCTGATTTCGGGTTGAGAGCCGATGGATAAGCTGAGATCCTAGTTTTGCCTGCGAGCTCGCCAGGGACGGACGTGTGTGACGACCGCTGAATCACTCGATATTACCGGGACCTGAATGTTTTTTTATTTATTTTCGATTGGTTGAGTTGAAATAGACGTGTTTTTGACAGTGTTCGGATGTGTTATGTAGCCGTGTCGAAGGTGAGTAGTATTTCTGTAATTTTCAGGAGCTTTCAGGTAGATAAGGATAGTCGTCTGTTGGCACTGAAAACTGGTCACACGGTAGTAATTTTATTGTTGCTCGTATTCCCTTTGATATGACTATGAGCGCTAGGTGTTGAAATGTGAATGTTAGATATTTTATTGAATGATCACAATTTATAAAATGTTATTATCTGGGTCAGTCTTTTATTTTTATTAATTATGCACTTAGTTGTTTTTACGGTCTGGGCTATAAAAATTATATTTACGGAGCAATTTATTTTATTTCATAAGCAAATATAATAATTTGCTGACAGGACCAAATTTTAATAGTAGCAAATTAAGGAATTTGTCTGCGATTATTTATATCTACATTTATTAATTTACATTTGGTTTTTTCTGTGGTGGTATTTTAGTTCTTCCGGTTTTGTAAGTTTCCCAAGAATACTTGTACCATTGTACTGAATGTGCCTCATAAATATTAGGGAAAAATGTACCGACATAAATGAAGGAATTTAATATGTAACCCACCACCAGGCAGCGTATTTATTCACCAACGTAATAAAATGACGTATTTATGTAATAATGGCAACCCTGTTTATTGCCAGTTCCGGCGTTAATTAAAAACGAAAGGTATAATTTAGTCAGCAAATATTTCGTAGCGCCCGCGGGTCTACGGGGTCTACGTCCGTAGCACTTGTTTATTCACGTCTACGGCGCGTAGCAGTTTGTAGCGGTACAGTACGGTCAGTTTGGAATTTGAATGATAGAATGAATTTGAATTTTTCATATCAAATATTGACATATATGACTGTAGTTATTGCTCTGAGATGAGTATACATCAAAACGATTCCGCTCAAAAACTTCTGTGACAAAATCTAACAAAATGTAGCCCGCGTGCATTGTCCGTTCATTTTTCTTCACCAAATAGGTCGTGTGTGTGCGACAATTATTTTGGGAGAAATTGTAGCACAGACATGCACAATACTGAAATACCTATTACGAGAAAAAAAAGCAAAACTTAATAAAAATCTATCAAAGTAAGTCGTCAGCTAGTTTCGTCTCTCTACGAGACATCATCAGGCCACCACAATACCCTGAGAGCTCGTAGCCAATAACGTCAAAATCCCGCCAGTGCAATGATGTCGCCTCTCTCGGAGCTTCGCACAGCAATAACTATTTTTTGCAATGGATTTCGCAATGAACGCTTGATTCTATTATTAATCAGTTTTTTTAGGGTTCCGTACCAAAAGGGTAAAACAGGACACTATTACTAAGACTCCGCTGTCCATCCGTCTGTCACCAGGCTGTCTCATGAACCGTGATAGTTAGATAGTTGAAATTTTCACAGAATATGATGATACATCATGATACATCATCGTATTTATGGAAATAAAGACTTTTTGATTTGATTTGATTTGTGTCCGACTCACATGGTTTTTTTTATTAAAAATCGTCCTCGTAGGTTATCATTTATGCTTCAAAACTATTTCCGATTAAAAATAATGAATTAACGACCTCTGTAGTGCAGCGGTCTCCCTGTGACGCAGGGGGTCGCGAGTTCGATTCCCTCTCGGAACAAATATGTATTGCACTTATTTGTTCCGGGTTCTAGTTGTTTACTATGCAAAGAAAAAAATCTATAAATCAAATATCTAGTACCCGTAACACGAGCTCTTTATTGTTTAGTGCTAGATGACGCTATGTGAATTGTACAGCACTATTTATTGAAAACCGAATATCATTCGAATATGAACTAATAAATCGAGTAATTCTGAAGCCAAATGCCAGTCGATATTAAAACCGCACAAGCAAATTAACATTCAGCAAGCGATGCAATTCTGCAGCAATGTCAATGACATGCGTATCATATCGGGTTCATAGCGCTATCAAACGCCGCTGTTTTTGAGGATACAGTCCACTGAAGCATGGATAATTAGAAGAAACTCCTCTCAAGCGGATATTCAAGATTATCCGCAGGTCATGGACCGGGCTGGTATAGATATTATTAATAATAATAATGCTGGACAATTCACACAGCATTATCTAGCCCCAAGGTAAGCAGAGTCAGAGACTTGTGTTATGGGTACTAGATAACTGATATACGTAATATTATACATTACATAGATAGATATTTTTTATAATACATAGAAAACACCCAGACCAACGGAACAAATTTCTGCAGATCGTACACAAATTTGTTCCGAGGCGGGGATCGAACCCACAACCTCTTGCGTCGCAGGCAGACAGGTCGTCAATTATTGATTTATGTCAATCTCTTTCAATCCAAAATGGTGGATTAATTGAGAGTATCTTTTTTATCGTAGATCGCTTAAATCGTCAATAACTTAACATGCTGTTTCGTTCTCTATTTATAGATTATGATGGTATCTGAAAATAAATGAATAAATAATGCATTATAATTCACATCATCATAATTTTATAAATAAATAATCATTCATTACATAGTCTTATAAAACAAAGTAGGGATTTTATTGAAGTTAAACTATGTGGAAAAGTAATAGAATTGGTTGGTGGATTTGGCAATGCAATGGAATTACCGGGTAACCAAGGTGTATGCAACCATGTAATGTAAGCAGTGCTTATGTTGTGGGTATCAGATAATATATGATCTGCTTTATACATTAAATTTTAAAAAGATAAATTATTTTAGATCACTTAAAACACCCGGAACAAATAGAATAGCCGCATGTCTTATAAAGGAAAAACTAAGTAACAAACTTTGGTGCATTCTTTCAAGTGTAAATGTTGTGTTTTTTTTTCATATTGTACCTACTTAATATCGTAAATTTTATCTCTCAATTTCTATAAAAGCCTTAAATTATGTTTGTCTTGGATTTCCAAATGATCTAATGGAGGATGACAGCCAAGATTTAAAATAATGCTTTATAAAATCCATATGATCAACACCCACCTTAATAAAATGGATGCCGGAAAAAAATCTTAAAAAAATCTTAAATAATATTCGACAAGTAGAGCTCCAGTGGAAACCCACTGAAATCATTGCATTCGGAAAGTGACCTAATTGAATTCTGATTTATAACATTGAAACCAATTAATAAAGTTATTTTATAATTGGAGAAATTGCTGAACGCTTTCAGGCCATTAATTATAAATCTGCTTATGGACCAATTAAATAAGTAGATTGTCAATTCAAACACCTACTAGGAAAAGTGAAATGATCGTTTCATCAGAGCATTAGATTTGCCGTGGTTGAGTCGCGGCAACCGACCCCTTCAACTCAACCCTAGGTTGTCGTAAGAGTCGACTCAGGGAACCTACCAGAGGAAGGGTAGCAGATTTGTAACACATCTACGCGATCTCTGATCAACCTGCCGAGCGTGGTGATTATTCCAAAACCTCCTTCGTTTGGGGAGACATGTTCTGCAGTACGTACATACGCTGATGAAGAGAGAGAGAGAGGTTCTAGATTCCTTTGGTTCCTTCGGTATTTTGAAAAGGTGCGGGTATGTACAGTTTTACCCTTAACTTCAACAGCCTATAAATGGTCCACTGCTGGACGCAGGCCTCTCCGGATAATCGCCTTATTGGCTTTTATTGACGACCTCTGTGGTGCTGTGGGCGAAGGTCTGCCTGCGACGCAGGAGGTTGCTGGTTCGATTCCAGCCTCGGGACAAATGTGTGTACGATCTGCAGACATTTCATCGACCAGAACATCCTGACAATATACAAATATAATAAAAATATCTATCTGTGTATTGTATTATATTATTTAAGAGTATGTATGTCAGTTTTCTAGTACCCATAACACACAACTCTGTTTATCTTGAGGCTAGATAATGCTGTGTGAATTGTCCAGGATTTTTTTTATCTCATCAATATGAATGCTCATAATCCGCGCGCTGGGCATGCTGGTTGGAGATCGCAGTTCGGTGGTAGATCTTTTCTGCAAGAGGCGCTGCTGCCCTCCCCCGGCGTATGTCCTTTTCGCCTCTTACGACACCTCCTTGAATAGTTGGGGTGGTGCAAATGCTAAGCCAGCATCACACATCTACAGTTTTTGATCCATTTTAATTAGACGTAAGTTAACAGCTATATTATGTTATGTTAGGTATAACACGTAACGGCATTGTTACATTGTAACAGTACACCATAAGAGCCTCGTTACTCAAATTGCGAGCTCCTAACCTCCTTGTAATTTAAGTAATGACTGTAATTTTCTTGTTATGTTCCTCTCTTTACAGTTTCTCTAACAATATAGTTATTTGCTTTGTACTTACAGGATACCCATCCTGTAGGTGTAATGTGTTTTCGTGCTTTTATGTTTTATGTTTTTCTGGCGGATTTTGCACGCGGTGTTTCTATGGAAACGTTTAAAGAATGGGTTCTTTCGCCACGACTGCTATTGTGAAAATAGTGTTGAACGAATCTTCAGAATACGTGACGACCTCTGAGGTGCGAAGACTAAAGTCTACCCGAGGCGCACAAGTTTATTTTAGTTTACGTACGATTCCCACTCGTGTAGGCAGCCCGCCTTTCGAAAAAAAATCGGTAATGGCGCACGAAGTGTATTGTTATTTCAAATTTCAAGGTTATAGCTGCAGTAGTTACTGAGATATTCAAGAAAGAAGGAGGATGGACAGAGCGAGACCATAAGGTTTCGAAACCGATCATTCCAATATAGAACGTCCTCCCTTTAATTTTCTTTTCTTATTTATTTTTCGTAGGTTTAAAATCCTACTTACCTATATTTTATTATTCTGCTATGGATTATTTAAATGACAAAAGAGCCCGTTAAAATGTGTGTTTAGTTTACTTAAGTTCTAGTTCTTAATAAATTTATTGGATTTTGTCCGGGTTGGGTTTTTTCCACTCATAACGCTGCTAAGTTATCTAGTAGGTACCCATAACACAAGCTCTGCTTACTTCGGGCTAACAATGCCATGTTAAATGTCAAGCATTTGATGAAAAAAAAACTTATCTTTTTCATTCAATTGTAAAACCTACACAGTAACGTCTTAGGTCCGTATTCGCTCGGTCTCTAAGATCCTTGAGAACAGGGAATCCGTTTTGCGAATGCAATAAAAATACTGCGGCATTCTTTTCTTCCCAGTGTTGCCGTTAGGCGACTGTTTTCGTTATTGTGTTTTTGTAGGAAAGGCGTATCAGTTTAATCGCTACCTTTTTTCTTGACACTAAAAGATAAGTATCAGTTTGTTGCGATACAAGAAAGATTTAAGATTTAAATTTAGTTGCTTTTTTTATTTCTAGTTTTTGTTAGACGGTATCTGTGGCGCAATGCGCGAAGGTCCGCCTGGGACGCAGGAGGTTGCGGGTCGATTCCCGCCTTCGGACAAATGTTTGTACTATACAATATCTGTAGGTATTTGTTCCGGGTGTTCTTGGTTGTTTTCTATGTATTGTAAAAAATATCTATCTATGTTATGTATTATGTAAACCTAATCAGTTATTTAGTAACCATAATTTAAGCCCTGCTTAGCTTGGGTTTAGTGTGTGAATGGTCCAGCATTATTATTATTACTTATTTTTTTATTATTATTAGTTTTAGTTGCAGTAGCCCATATGACTTATTATAAAGACGCTGTAGATACCGTAGGTACTTATAATAATCGACGACCTCAGTGGCGCAGCGGGCGAGAGTCTGCCTGCGACGCAAGAGGTTGCGGGTTCGATCCCCGCCTCGGAAAAAATTTGTGTACGATCTGCAGAAATTTGTTCCGTTGGTCTGGGTGTTTTCTATGTATAATAAAAAATATCTATCTATGTAACGTATAATATTACGTATATCAGTTATCTAATACCCATAACACAAGTTCTGCTTACCTTGGGGCTAGATAATGCTGTGTGAATTGTCCAGCATTATTACATTGTTTCTTAATGACCATAATTTACCAATCAACAAGAAAATGTCTATTAGTAAACGTTTATAAAAAAACACTAGCTTGAGTAGGTAATGCTGTGTGAATTGTCCAGCATTATTTATTTATTTACTTATCAACTAAAAAGGCCCCTTCGCGTCGTCATGTGTTGGGTTCATCTCACCTATGGTTCCGAAATTTGAAAAAACCTTTCGTATTTCCATTGGCTAAAATTATTATTGCTTTGATAATTGCTTTGATAAATAAATAAATAATGCTGGACAATTCACACAGCATTATCTAGCCCCAAGGTAAGCAGAGCTTGTGTTATGGGTACTAGATAACTGATATACGTAATATTATACATTACATAGATAGATATTTTTATTATACATAGAAAACACCCAGACCAACGGAACAAATTTCTGCAGATCGTACACAAATTTGTTCCGAGGCGGGGATCGAACCCGCAACCTCTTGCGTCGCAGGCAGACTCTCGCCCGCTGCGCCACTGAGGTCGTCAAAAATTATTATTATCCAACAAGTTTAGACTTTTTTTTATATTTAGTTTTATATTCCATGAAACAAATGAGAATAATAATTATTATTATTATTCTGCGGGCGGCGGGCAGCAGCGCCTCTTGCAGAATGGATCTACCACCGAACTGCGATCCCCAACCCAACCCGCATGGTCAGCTTGGGTATTATGAGATGTAAGCCAATTAGGCGATTATCAAGGGGAGGCCTGCGTCCAGTAGTGGACCGTTAAAGGCTGTTGCAGGTGCAGGCAGGCAAGTTCAAAATTAAAAGAAGTGTCAGTGGTAGGCTACGTGGTCAGAGTGGTACAAAGTCAGAACAACATGTCATTGGCATCCTTACTGCTATCGGACTCAGGTCAGAACGCAAAATGATAGTTGCAGAATTATATGCGCGCAAAATTTTGAGTCATTTATCAAAATAATATGAAATTCACTTCAGTTTCGCAAAGCGTGAAAGTATATTCTTCCATTAGGTTTCGCAGAGTGATTTAAGGCTTCGCCGCTGAATTATACTCTTAATATTAGGGTACAGGCACTGGAGTGTGCTGATATTATGCGCGCGCGATTTGAGCTGATTTCAATGTAGCCGTTGAGAAAGTAATGGTGTGTGAGCGATTGTATTTGTGGTGAAAAAACATTCTCTCACACTAAATAGTATCAGGGCGAATCAATAAATCATGTTAAAATATTTTTTTATTTCCTTATGTTCTTTTAATACAAATAAGGTTCATAGTTGACCCGTTTTAGTTTAAGTTTTCCGCACACAATATATTTTGTTTTTTGGAAATATGTAAATGAAATGTTTACGTCCGTTATGAGTTCGTCAAACAACCATAGTTTTTATAGTAAAATAAATCATTTACTTGCAGGAATGTTGGTAAAAATAGGTCTTAATATTACTATCATGTTATGACCTAAAACAGTAATAATATGTTTTTTTTACAAAATTATGATTTTATTGTATTATTATGTTTATAATATAGACGCTAGAATTTCAGTTTTTTTTATATTTAGTTGCACCTATAATATATATTTTCTTGCCTACACTATTCTAGAGCAGGTAGAACTTTTTATAGGCTTGACGCTCTTTTTCAGTTATAACGTGTACGAAGCCGCGGACTGAAGCTAGTTATTAATATATCAACATGTTAACAGTTACTTAGAAAAGCAAATATCAGTGAAGGCAAGCCCTATAATAGGGCTAGAAATATGTATGAAGCAGAATAGCTCTAAAATGAATGTTCGCAAAATAACATCGCTCTCAAGTTTGTTCACCTTATAATATTTTTGAATTACATTTTTACGAGAACATTCTGGAGCCTTCATCAAACGCCTCCAAATCCTGAAAGGACACATTAAAGCAACCTAATTTGTAAAAGTAATAAAAAATGAAACGAAAACTTTTACACTCCTTACATCAAGCAACATCTGTCTCCAAAAAAAAGTGAAATACCTCGAAAGATTAAGAAATTTTTCACATTTTATCGGCAGAAACGCAATTTGCGCTTTCTGTGCTAAAGGATAAGGTTGAGAGTGAATCGCTGGATTAATTCAGCGGTAAATCTTTCTGGAACATAGAGACAAGTTGAGGCTCTCCATGGTTTATGCCCGTCACGCTTCTTCAGCGCTATAAAGCGCTTCTCTGCTGAAAATTGAAAGTGACTTTAGTTGTAAAACGTACGCAGGGAATGTAAAAAAGCGCTTTAGGAAATATCAATTGAGATACAGTGTAAAGCTCTTTGCCTCGTGAGTGCTTTTTTGTCTAGATTCTTTAGAACCTAAAGGATTCTCGCTGTAAATAACATCACTTGTGGGTATGACTAAATAACATTTTTCAGTAAAATATGCGCTCTGAAAGTTTAGTTGCACTTTATATTTTAGTGCTAACGTAAATAACAAATCTGCTGAAGTTCTAAAAGCTTTCAGGGCTTGCCATTGATCTTATTAAGGTTCTTTCAGACTTTGAGAAAGCTGTGTTTTTATTACAGTTGTTTAACATAAAAGTTTATTTCAAATCAAATTGTATTAGAAAGTTGAAAGTCAAAACTTCTGACGTTTGATGATTAGTTTTGACGTTGTTTGGTTAGAGAATTAAAGTTAGAGCAGTCAGAAGAAGAAAAGGTCGGTGGTACGGTTCTCACCTCGAATGAAATTGTTGTAGGTGCCTTCGATCTGCAGATATTCTCGTATTTTAATTCCAGGTATTCTCTGTGTATTACAAAAAATATATCGATGTAATATATATTTTTTACATTTTTTTGTCGTTGTGTGTGTCAGTTAGTACCAATATTAGATAACTAGTACCTATCCATAGAACAAGCTGTGCTTAGCTTGGAGTCCCAAGCTAAGCACAGCTTGTTCTACGGATCATCTAGCATCATCTAGTCAGATGATGCTGTGTGAATTATTGTCTGCAGTATTTATTTATGCCTTTTAAACATATTAGAAAGACGAAAGTTTGTGAAATTTGAATTTTATATTGTTACTTAAGATCTCCAAAACTACTAAACAGGTCAAGATAAAATTTGGCGTACCTTTAGTACATACATAGCCTAACTTAGATAATGGTATGTTAGTAAACTGAGAATAAAAGAAACCTGTCTGTATTTTGGCACGAGATATCTAAAAACCTGAACGTATTTTTGTGCCTAAATTATCTACCCTAATAAAATAGTAGAAGCCCACTAAGTCTTCTCTTGACCGATTTCTATTACCCGTAGATAAGGTCCCGATTGTGGGTAGGCCAGGCGTTTGTCTTATCTGTGACGTTATAGATGGTAGATGGAATATTGAACTCTCGGCAAAGGAAATACGTTTCATCTAGTTACCTAACAAGTGATAGATTTTCAGTTGGTTGGGTTCTGCGGAGTATGGATTTGCTATTTTAGTTACGTTTTGCTCGTTTTTAGAATAATTGTAGTTATTCTGTGTTAGCAAAGATGTATAAGTATGAGAACCAAAAATTTTATACAATCACAGAAACAATAGCAAAAAGGTGTGAAAAAAAACTTCCTCAACCTCATCGGCCTACATTAAAAAAAAAAAAAAAAAAAAGCGCCTTATTTTATTGGCTTTTATCTCCTGGGGGGAAATTCCCATAACCCCACGCTGGGCATGCGGGTTGGGGATCGCAGTTCGGTGGTATTTATTGTTGTACAGGAGGCGCTGCTGCCCGCCCCCCGGCTTATGTTCCTTAGTCGCCTCTTCAGACACCCACGGGAAGAGTCAGGGTGGTGCAAATTCCACATAGCAAAACCGGCACCACATGGCTAGAAAAACTTAATTTGCTAAAAAAACTGCAACAAAGCAAAATTACACACACGCAGTAAAAATGGTGTAAAATCAAGTTTGTAAACGGATATAAGACTAATGAAAGCTGCAAAAAACAAATACTTTGTGAAAATCTGCGATTTTCTCTATAATTATACTGGTATCATTGTAGCAAATCGTCCAAAAAATATTACCAGTGTCGTCATTTTCCACTTTTTGGTTTTGTATTTCCTTTCTTCATGAAAATATTCATGGACTTGGTCGAGTATAGATTTTTTTAGTAGACTTCCTTTCAAGTACCTATACCATTTTGTGTCAGCGGTATTTTATAGGTACATTCGATATTTAAGACGCCACTAATTGGACAAATCAAACATCATCTTCTAATTTTACATAGAGCCTTGTCAAATCATAAAGATTTTAGAAAAATGAGATCTCTGTCTATTGAGTCAATTTTTAAAACTTCGTAGGTATAACATTGTTGAAAATCTTTTAATGGTGAGATTTTCCAAAAAGCCCGAAAATAACAGTTAACTCAAGCACCTAAGGCCATTGCGTAGGAAAATCCAAAAGGAAGTCATGTAACGATCTAATTAAAGACTTTTTCCTCAACGCTCCGGTGAGCTACAAGCCTTGTGGCCCGTTACGTAACGAATGTAACGGGTCTAGCGTTCTAACGGGTCTAACAAGCAAGTGTTTCACGTCAAAGTGTTTCCTTGCAAGAGGGTGGAAACTGAGAGCATTCCTGAAATATCTCAGAAACGCTGTTGTAAGCTCTATAAAGTACTTTACTGAGTAGTAGTTCATGTTTACGTCATACTTCTTGCTTGTTAGCCTTACCTAGGCCTTACTTAGTGGTTGTCTAGGGAAAAATAAAAACATTGAATTATTTATTTATATAATATACGCAATGTATGACGATGCGATGTCAATATTATCTATTCTATCCTAGAAAACAATCCCGTGCTTGACCTACTGCTGGTCGATATAAGACATTTTTGTTAGTGTATATCACTTAGGGCGTGGCCCCATCACCAATGGGTATGGTCAAGGCGCCGTGATGCAGCATGGTGCCATATACTATGAACCAAGTACTTAATATATAAATAATGAACCAAGACGGATGCCATTTCAAAAGGAAAATTATGAATCGCTAAAAATATATTACGTGGACATAAGTTTTTTTTTTCATTCGTCGTCTTCGTTGTGTGGCAACAGCGCCTCCAGCAGAGCAATTGTACCACCGAACTGCTATTCCGAATCCGCATGATGCGCTTATTAGGGGGAGGCCTGCGTCCAGCAGTGGACCAGCATAGACATTCTGAAAATTAAACAATCATCGGCCTTAGGACACGGAGGCATTTTATTTTTAAAATTTGAAGTTATAGTATCTTCTCAAATATTTTTTTTAGTAAGTAGCTCTAAAACTTTGTTTTTTCTTGTATACTCGAAATCTTTAGAATACTAAAATCCTAGTCTAGTCAGTCAGAACTAAGGGAATAAATTGGAAAACCCTCCGACGCGCAGTATTATATTTTATGGCTGTTTCTACATTTTCGTTTCAAATAAGTTACTTCTGAACTTTTCAATAATTTTTCTTCCCGCCTCCGATGCTACATAACCCAAGATTTATTTTCGACAGTGTAGCTGGAAACACATAGTTTATAGCCACTTTGTTGTAGTAAACATCTTGCTTATGCTACGTGCTTCTTCACGCTTAGGTAGGTACTGATATTTGTAATGGCAACATTCAGATGTGACTTAGGTATGTTGATTTTAGGTTGATTTAACACTCATGTTGAGCGTTTTGTGATCAGATTTTCACTCTGGACAAGGACCCACCATTTTTAGAATTTCTTTTTTGAGATATTTTGAGAAAATCCAAAGATAGAAAATTTTCTAACCATAAAACCAATGGTATTTTATTGGAAAGGGTTTTAAAAATAAATATTTTGCTTCAAATTTCATTTTTAATACCTAGCTTGCTTCATTCAGCCATTTTGGATTTTACTGATAAGAAACTACTTTCTCGGTTTCAAGAAAATATCACAGTAATTCCCTGTTTTATTATTCAGTCAGTAACATTTTAGTAATAGAAAAAAAAGGTAAGCACGTTTTCCTGGAAAGCAATAATCAACTGACGTAAAAGACCATTCCGTTGAAAGCGCAGCTGATACGTTTTATTACTTGTGGGCGTTGGTTGTTGCTTAAAGTACCTACATTTGTATAAAAGTATTGGATACACTTGGGTTATTACTTAAATTGATCAATCTAACAAAGTCGCTTCTTCACTTGTCGATACTATTGATTGTTTTAAAAAAACTATCAACTGAGTTCAAATTCCTTAGAGTTTCCACAGTGGTTTTTAAGTTTTCCGGAACAAATATGAATATTTTTCACCACCACGGGTTTTTTTTTAATATATTAACGAAAGAATTGTACAAATCAGTCTATAGTTATTGGAGAAATCAAAGAACATTAAAAAGCATGGATAGAAAAATTAGATACTTTATTGCACACTTCATTTAGAAATAATTCACAAATGAATATTATTGTATCGAATAAGCGACAACTAGCGGTCTTATTTCTCAAGAGCGATCACTCCCAGATAATCTTCGGTGAAGAGGATTGGATTGTTGGATTGTATATGGTAATATCTGTATGCATAATAGTATAGGTATTTAATAATCTATACTAATATTGTAAAGAGGTAAAGATTGTGAATTGTGAGTTTGAGATTGTAGGGCGTAATCTCGGGATCTACTGAACCGATTTTGAAAATTATTTTACCAATAGAAAGCCACAATTTTTGTCAGTATCGTAGGCTATATAATATACAATTAATCTACCCGTGCGAAGCCGGGGCGGGACGATATTTAGAGAATATAAACAAATATACATTAAAAACTACAATACATAGAACTTCCTCCTTTTTTGAAGAATGTTAAAAAGGAAATATAATGGCTGGCAGGTGCTTAAAAATGAAGAAAGCAGAGAATTTCAAGTGTGTTCTTGACAAGCTTTTCATTTGCCAAAAACTAAAAAAATTAAGCGAAAAAATAGCTTGCGATTCCGATTGAAACGTGTTGGCAGATAAATACACACATAGCTAGTAGCAAACACAAACAAACCACATATGTAGCAGAATTTTAACATGGCTAGTTATTCGAAACTTCAAACTTAATCCGCGTTTTATTCATCAAGTTTCGTCGAAACAAAAAGGTAGATTCTGCAATAAGTGCCAGTCAGTAGACCATACCAGGAATCCCCGTACTTTTGCCTAAAAAAACAACGATGAGATCGAAACTACGCGTGTTAGAGACAATTTTTTTAGTCGTGTGTGCTGGCCGAGTGATCCCAGCTTTACAGAAATAGAACTGAAATAGGTCGTCGAACGAGGAGCACGCTTCCACATAAAGTTTTAATATATTGACGTTTTTACTATGAGACTATCCATTCATATCCATACTTTATGTACAATACTATTTTAACCAAACTAATAATTATAAATACGTAAGTAGCTCTGTCTGTCTTTCTGTCTGTTACATTTTCATGTTTAAACGGCTGAACGAATTTTAATGAAATTTGGCAGGTAGGTAAATGTTATCCCGGGAACGGACATAGGCTACTTGAAAAGTGCGTGAGAAGTCATGGGCAACAGCTAGTAAATAATTTTGTATATTTTAAGGTTTCAAAATAATTTGAGTGATATAAAATCCAAAAAAACCGACTTCTAAAATTACCACTGTTATTAATATGTATAAAGTTTTATGGGACAAATAATGATCCCTCGATAATAAGATTCTTAGTAAACCACCAGGAACATTCTCAATACAATAGCCAAGAATTTTCCAAATCGGTCCATATGATACAGAGGAACCGATGACAAATATACAAAAAAAATACATACAGCCAAAAATAAAACCTCCACCACTTTTGTTTTTTGTCGGTTTTATTAATTAATCGAATTGGGTATTCATTTGTTTTATTTTATATCAGAAGGGGGTTCAAATCGCATCTTTGGTCTTTATGCAATCCTCGTGATGAATTTACCTAATGCACAACACACATCATTTCTAGCTTTTAAATTAATTTACCTCTGTCATGACTCTAGCTTATACATTTTTCAGCATCACGAACGGGAGTTTCATCAGGTCTCCCCGACTTTGCATAATGGGTTTCATAGGTAGGTTCCAACTCGTTTTTACTCCCCCAGTTTCAAACCAACAAAACATTTCCATTGCAGAAACTCGTCATTTTCTCGCTTAACATAACTATTCATTTTAAATTTAAAACAAGCACCGTAACTCGGTCAAATTTGCTACAGATCTAGCTTTAACCCAAAGGTCTTGTTGACCCCATTCAGGTTTGTTCTGAATTAAACCGAGCTAAAAATAAGCCAGGATATTTTGAAATGTTTCCAGCTCCGTAATTATTACGACTGGGGACGTTATTTAGGGATGCTGCTTTTAGATTTGCAGATCGATTCGTTTTTTACCTTGTCCAGTATGGGTGATCAAGTTCGTTTCAACCCTACTAATCGGGTAAATAAAGAGGTTTTTATTGACGTTCATCTTCGATAACTGTTAATAAGACACCACATACACGTATAGCGACAACTCATAGCTATATTATATTTTTTATGTGGTACACCACAAATAAAAAAAAGAAACAAAGATACAATACAGACAGGAATTCTGAGAATCGAGGAAGAGTGGCCTTATGGCTGTGGGGGATCTTTTCCAATCAACCTTGGGATAGTCTGGACATGAAGAAATATAGACGTTGAATCGTACCTTTATCTATCATTTGCAACACAATTTAAAAAATGTAAATCAAATGTTAATTATTTCCCGTAGAAAAATACTCTTGAATACAACACTATAAACTATGGTATTGACTCTAATAGGTAACTTCTAAGTGTGTGTCAAAATAGGTTTACAAGATAAAAGTAGGGTGCTCTCAAAAAGTGCTTGCCACGTAGAGAAAGATTAGGCACAGCCCTACATAACACTTTCTGAAATAATCGCAGAAAGCTGTGTCAGTGTGTCATAATGTGTCCAAGGTTGCCGGTTAACCATATTCAAGTTTATTGTCTCTGCTTGAATAAATTATAATTTATGAAGGGCCTTTGCAAATCTCTTACGTGTATGCTTAGGGAAGAACATTTGTAAAGCCAACTGTTTAAAGTGTCTGCGTACATATAATATTAGTGAGAATAGAGTTCGAAATTGCCAGATTTATTTTTATTATATTTTCTGTGAAATATTATGAATCTATTTGTCGACTGTACTTGGAATACTAGAACTTAAAGTATCGGTGAACTCATCAGGTCTTCCTTTATTTACTTTACGTAAGATATTGAAAGCATACTTAAACAAAAAAAAAAATACAGGCAATAAATTATTCTTCAACAATAGTGTTAAATGATTCAAATTCCTCAAGCAACAAAAAACTTTGCCGTTCAATACCCAAGGCGCGAAGTTTAGTTCAAATCGCGTTTTTTATTCATGAGCCAGTTCCGAGTGAATGAAAAGTGGAGGCGGGCGGCGCCTACTGTACACTATAGCGCTACGTGGGCCGCCCAAGGGCCACGATATACTATGCCGTGTGTATTAAATCAGCGTTATTGTAAATGAACTGAATATTTTTGTTTGACTTTAATGTTTCGATTTGAGAACGGACATGTCCTTTTACTCAGAATGCGCTTTCTATGAGCACTGCAGAAAAAGTAGTTTTATGACAGTTTTCAATGTCTGTCTTTAGCCAATATTAATTTAGAAAACCGTTAAAAAAAATGCCCTTTTTCACCTCCGTTTTTGTTCCCGCCTGTTTTCATAGAAAAAGATCCATTTTCATTGCTGAAAGTATTAAAGCTACGTTCTTTTGATTGTAACATTCCTTTCCAATGTGTAGCCAATAATGTCAAACACACCGACTTTCTTGTTTGATGTGTGTAGGAACACGGGCTTCACGCGACTCGATCAAACGGAGACTTTGGGGCTTTCTGTGAACAGGTAGACCAAATTCTACCTTTTATCTACTAAGAAGGTTTTATATTTTTTTAGCTTTCGTTACTTTATATAAAATTATTGATTAAGGATGTTTTCTATTTAATATAACTAAAATCCAATAGTACCTATTGTATTAAATATAATATCAGTTATCTAGTTTCCATAACACAAGTTCTGCTTTGCATGGGGCTAGATAATGCTGTGTGAATTGTCAAGGATTTATTATTATAATTATAATATAATAATAAAAAAGCTGGACAGCTAACTTGCGCGATTTGCTACATGAAAGTTCTTTTGAATTCGTATTTATCCCTTTGATACTTTTTGTTTTTATTTTTCTATAACCAAACGTTTAACGGCGGTGGCGTTAAATATCGTTAAAAATTTAGAAGGCAAACGACCGACCCAAATCGTTCGATATGAGTTCATCGTAACGCACACTATAAAATAAAATCGTTCATAATTTTATTGATGAGAATTTATAAACTGAGCTATTAATAAACGGAAGAATAACATAAACAGTGAATGAAATCTATTTCAATGAACGGATATTGGTCTGGAATAATCTCCGTAGCGGAAGTCTTGAAATCCATCACATTACTAATGATTTCCTTTTGTAATTGATACTAGACGATCGATCTACCATATGGGCATTACCCCCATAAGATAAAAATCAGGGGGAGGCCTGTGTCCAGCAGTGGACCATTATAGGCTGTTGAGGTGAGGTGACCGATGTAGCGCGGCGGACGAAGGTCCGCCTGCGCTGGAGGTGGCGGGTTCGACTTTCTCTTTGGGACAAATGTTTGAACGATCTACAAATATTTATTTCGGGTGTTCTGGGTATTTCTATGCATAATAAAACATCTATCTATATATTCTATGTTGTATACAGTCATCTAGTACCCATAACACAAGCTCTGCTTAGCTTGGGAGCTTCTAAGAATATCATCAAGCCCCAAACTAAACAGCTTACTAAGCGAGCAAGAGCGAACACAACACCCTGTCCAGCAATATTGATTTATTTATTACTAGCAGCACCTCGCGGTTTAACATTCTTAGTTCCCGTTCCCGTATGAATTCCGGGACGGGATATAATTCATTTTATATTTATTATATATATTTATTATATTTTATATTCTATTCCAGACTATAATATCTCTGTGCCAAATTTCATCCAGATCCATTAATCCATCCATCCATTTAAACTTTTGCATTTATAATATCTGTGTGATATCTATATGTATATATGAATACCATGCTCATGACCAACAGCGTCAAGACAAGAATTGGAGTAGATGGAGAACATTTGTTCTACGTGGAATACTATAAATCTGCTTCGGTCAAATAGTTTCATTCGATTTCAGACAAGAGGAGCTCTTTCGGAACCGAACATTCCTGGAAAAGCTATTGGGCTAAGGGAGACCTTATAAAAGTTCCCGATTTTCTACTATACCTAAAGCGAAAATTTTTGGACACATGCGTTTTCCCCGTCTTAATATATAACGTGCAAACTTGGTCATTGACGCTACTCAGAAGTCAAAAACTTATTTTTCTTTTCGATTTTATTTCTCAGAAACAAGATTTTTGCGCGCAGTCCGGCAAATGGTGGCCGCTGGTCGCTGGCCTTTAAGTGCGTAGGGGCTCAAAGTGATTTTTTTTGTAATCCTGAACTCACTGGCCGCCGCAACCTAGCTGCCGTGGCCATGGTCGCCAGTGCGTAGTATTTTGGGTGTCCGACTAACGGACAGAGTCCGAAACACCAAACTGCCCTCTCAGATGCAAATCGCTAGACGTAGCTCTCAAACCCGCAAAGCTGAAGTGGGATGGGGCACTTGTCTGCCGCATGCCAGGTGAGCTGTGTAGACACCTATTGGCGACCTGACCAGGTGAGAAGGCGACGCGGCAGACCATCAAATACCGTGCTTACTGTACGTGATGCCTGGAAAGAGTGGGAGGCGTTTGCACTTTGGGATGTCCAAGGCTAACAATAATAAAAAAATGTCCCTGATTGGTAGATAGGAAGGCCCTCCCTTGGCTGATTGGTGATCGCAGTAAAGGAATTGTAGCATCATCACCACACACAAGTTCACTGATGCACATTTCTCCCCCAAACCCCCTTCGGGTTTTGACTTACTCACCACGCTTGGCAGGTGGATAGGTGGTCGCAGTGGAGGTGTTTATTAAATAAATAAATATAAAAAAAAATGCTGGACAATTCATCACCTAGCCCCAAGGAGCTTGTGTTATGGGTACTAGATAACTGATATACATAATAATTTACAACACTTATTCTTATGTAGATATTATTATACATAGAAAACGACCAGAACACCCTGAACAAATATCTGCAGATCGTACACACATTTGTCCTGAGGCGGGAATCGAACCCGCAACGTCCTGCGTCGCAGACAGACTTTCGCCCACCGCGCCACAGAAGTCGTCAATTAAACAGAAAGAAGCGGCAGCAATTCCTCGGGTAGATTGGTTACTAAATAAATAAATAATGCTGGACAATTCACACAGCATTATCTAGCCCCAAGCTAAGCAGAGCTTGTGTTATGGGTACTAGATAACTGATATACATAATATAATACAATACATAGATAGATATTTTTTATTATATATAGAAAACGACCAGAACACCCTGAACAAATGTCTGCAGATCGTACACACATTCGTCCCGAGGCGGGAATCGAACCCGCAACCTCCTGCGTCGCAGACAGACTTTCGCCCACCGCGCTACAGAAGTCGTCAATTAAACAGAAAGAAGCGACTGCAAATCCTCGGGTAGATTGGTTACTAGTATTCTCTAACGACATCCATGGGCTGACTATAATAAATCTGGAAATGTTCACAAAGATTCATATTATCTGAAAGGAAATTCCTAAGTGAAGACCACGGCAAGCGCTCAGAGATAATAATTGTATTCCAACAACCAACTTTAAAACCAATTTCACAAGGGTAAGTCATGCGAACAGTTGGCAACATTGTATTATTAAAACTTAATTATCTCAGAGACAGACTCGGGTGGTAACTCCAGGAATGTCTAACGTCTTAATTAAAGTGGCATCTTGGTATTTAATTTTATGAAGGTGAATGCTGAAATGTTAGCTTTCGGGGAATATTTTTATGCTTTCCCTATTTCGTGCCAAATTTGGCTCAGCCTACGCTCGGAAAAGTGGGTGTTTTCCTGTGAAATAAAACTAATTATTCTAACTTTTTTATCCTACCTTTATATATAAATTCTAAAATGTGAAAAGGTACCTTCATCTTCACTAATTAAATTCAACATACTAACAAATACCTACTTAACTTAGAGTGAACAGATCGTACACACATTTGTTCCGAGGCGGGAATCGAACCCGCAACCTCCTGCCCACCGCACCACAGAGGTCGTCAAGAATACATGAGTTTATTAATAAAACAATATTTTACACGTCAATTTGAAAATTGTTATGTATGTTGTTTCAATTGTAAATTCTAGTTCTAATTTGTTTCTATTATTTCTCTGTTTATAAAAGTAATTATAACTTAGATATTCAATTTTTTATGAAACACAAAGCCGTTAAAACCAAAGCGTTTTATCAGAAAGCCAGCTAATTTGAGAATTCATTTTCAGTCTTCAGGGTTCCCTCTCTAATCCTATACCATCATTCTTTCACGCAAAAATCCAACGGAAGAAAAATTATAATCAGTCGATAGCTTAGCGTGCAAATCCCTCTGTCCAATTTTCTTTGAGATGAAATTGCACCTACCTTCAGTTCCAGTTTTAAAAAATGCCTTCGGCATGCCGGTTGCCACAAAACAATACCTAATCGAATTACTGTCGAGAGCTTTGCGGGGGTGGGTAACTTTTCCGAGTGTTTACAGCGAGGGTAGAATAGGGTAGAATGGGGTACAGTGAAGTGGTCTGTAAAAACTGGGGGAAAGCGGAAATCAACAATTAAAGTAACGGCCGATTTCTTGAGTGAATTGGTTTTGGTTGTTGAGATAATGATGTTAGGCTCGAGCAGGGGTTTTTACTTTTTACGATAAGAGAAATGCTGTATAATAAATAATACTTCATTAAGTTAATACACACAAAGACTGGTTAATTTAATTATGAGAGATGTATTATTGTATTTCAATAGTCGTTAAGTCAATTAAAACAATTAATGACCTAAGTACTTAAATACGCCAGAAAAGCGAACACGCTTCTAGTTGACTGGACCATTCTAACTAAGACTACCTGGACATTTATATTAATCTTCAATAAAAGCCTTGATACATCATATTAGCAAGTACAGTAATTTGACCCAGTAGTGTTATAGTGCCTGTAAATAAATCCATCCCCGGGAGTCAGTAATTGAGTTAATTTGAAAGCAATAATCTCACGTCCATCGCATCGCGGATCTCAGCCATAATTTACCTTGTTAGCTAGCTTCCTGGTAGACCGTCCTCAATTTAATCAACGGAGGTCACGCTGCCATGAACCGTAGCCAATGAATGGCATATGTCGAAGGGTCAAAATTCCTTTATCGATACAAGGTCTGCGGAATACATTAGAGGCATATGAACGTAATATCGCATTTCTTTTGATTTTCTGATTATTCGATAATGTTTGGCGGTTTAATTGGTTTGCATTGCTTTTATTTTCTAACAGCCTATGTACTATATGTTTAGATATATTTACTTTTTCTATAGATAGAAATAGAGAACCATTTATGGATCCTACCTGATGCGACTTATAACAAAATAGTATTTATCTTACCGACTGATACAAAATTCAAGTCTGAGACATTAGTTTCAGTGAACTTTTTTGACTGGATTTTACTGAATAGGTCTAAATTTTAAAAAATCCTGCTCTTGTGGAACACAATTTTTTTTACAGCCACACTATCGATTTCTTCCGAGACGCCGAGTGGTTTGCACGATTTTTTGTAAAATAAAACAGATGCAGTCATTTATTATTTTCTGACACAATGTAAGAGCGCAACCGTTACTTATTTTTTTCCGAGAAAATTAATTATTGCGACATTCTACTACTACGACTACTGCGACTATCTAAGTCGCGACCGACGTTGCAATTTTTTTCCAATGTAGCCAAACACGTTGGATTGAGTTGAGCGACCACAAAGTTGTCTTACAACAACGCAAACGCGAAAATTTCTCTGAAAATTTAAATAACATTCTTAAGTCGAATTTTGGGTACCTAATGGTCCGTGAAGGAACAATAATTACTTTTATTCGGTTAAGGTCTACCATTATACTTTACTTGTCTTGAAGTATCATCGATAAATATCAGCTTGTCAATAGTTTATGAGACTACTTTATCCCCAGGGTTTCAAATTTAATGTTAGTGAGACGGATGGAACATCAAAAAGCTTTTAAGTTATTAGTTATTCTAGTCGGTAACCAAACGCTATTAAGGTGACCTAAATATGGAAAGACATTAATAAAGTAATAGTCTTTTAGTAGAGGCTGAATAACCAATTTATTTTCTTTGCTTGCATGACGTAAAGTGAATTGAAATTTTGAAGATAAACTTATCACAATGTGTTTATGTGGGTACGTGTGTCGATACAATTGCGCTTTCCCATCTTCCGAGAACATCCGTAAGAGCTGGTGTGGTCGCTGATTTAGGTGAAGTTCTCAAGATGCGCCAATATTCAGGTCTAGTGTCTATGCATTTGCTCGCGTTGGAGTTCAGACCCTATGTCAGTGGGGTGCTAAGGCTCTCCGCTTTTAACAAATCTATCTGAGCGTCTGGTCGATACGGCGCGTGACCCGAGAGCTGGTGAGTATCTGGCGCAGCGCGTCAGCATTGCCATACAGCGGGGCAATGCAGCCAGCGTCTTGCAGTCAGTGCAGTCTCGTCTCGTCGACTGGTATTGACATAGATCAGTTAAACTACCTGTAATTCGTTTACACTAGTCTGCAGTAAGCTGAATTGTAAATACTAATTCTAATTTGTTTCTATAATTTGATTTTAATTTTCATTGTTAAAAAATCAATGTATTTAGAAGTGATGTTTGACTAGGGTAATGTAGGGATGGTACGAAAGTAGGATATTATTTATTAAACATTCGATGTTAAATTCGTTTAAGATACCTAGATCAGTATTAGGTACCTATTCAAATCTTTGCTTAAATTTTATAAAATAATAAAATCTTGTCTTAATCTATGACAATATTTTTAAATCAAACCTTTTTTTATCGTTCGATTTAAACCATTTAAATTCAATTTGAGCTATGAGATCTTAGTATCTATGTAAACCTTTTAAAGTCCTCTGATTATAACCTCACTAATAAATATTCGAAAGTTTGGATGGATGAAACGGTGGATGGATGTTTGTTACTTCTTCACGCCAAAACTACTGACAGAAAAGGGCTGAAATTACTTGCATACAGGTAGTTCTAATCCTATATTAGAACATAAGCTACTTTTTATCCCATAAATCAGTTCCCAGGGGATAAAACTGACCTTAAAACTTTTCCATAGAAACAACGCGTGCGAAGCCGCGGGCAGAAACTAGTACTAAAATATAAAAGTAAGTTACTGGAAGACGTAAGTTACTAAACTAAAAGACACGCGGCTTACACCCAGTTACAATTCGGTTCTTCCCGAAACTTTCTCGTTTCAAACTAAATGCAAGATAAAGGAACGTTTGAAGAAAATTTCAACAGCTTTTCGTTTATTTTAGAGACACTATAATAATTTATTTCTAACCATACTTATTATAAGGAACATAATATACTTCTATCAGAATACACAATATAAACAACACCACAATAATTATGATCTGATATTCAGAATTCAATTAAATGGTTCTGCCTTACACTCTGTGATAAATTTCAAAACAATAGTAGCTACCCTATTGGCTGTAGAGGTAGATTGCGATTGGTTTAAAAAATCTTGCCTTCCACATTCAAATTCTAACCCAGAAACCTGTTTCCCATTCGAGGGCTAGATTTCCCTGTGGGGAACCCCGCTTCAGTTTCGACAGCAAATAGGTTTCCAGTCCAACTTCATTCTGCTTTCTAATTACACATACTAAATGGCTATGGGGGTTAGGGACTAATGGAATTGGTTTCTTGCTATTCTTCTAGCGTTTTCAATTTACGCGTTCATACATTAAACATGTTGGAACCAGATAATATGAACTTATCAAATGTAATCACACTTGGAAAATTGTTGGGATATGTGATAGAGCTTTGTTTATGTTGTACCTATGCAGTGTAAATGCCTATAAATTAGAGAGCACCTTTTCGTTTTTTAAATCAAATAATCCAAAAATAAAACAGAGCTTACACTGTTTTATTTTTTACATTATCTAATTTTATTCAGAAAATGTTCGCACTCCTATTTTACTGGTGTACCCACCCAATCCGATTTTATGATTTCTCTATTTGCTGTCTCGGTGGCCTTCTCGTTAAATGAAGCTGATATTGAAATGAAGATGTCATAGCTGTTTCCCATTGGGATTCGCAATTAGCGCTGGTTTTCCAGGATGATTCGGTTCTACCGTTTCTGCCGGTTTTACTCTAGATACGTGAATGAAGTATATTTATTTTATTCGAATGTCCGTTTTAATTAAAAATGGACGAAAGTGGCAGCGAGCGTCCGATATTTTAATAAATATTTTCCATATTTTGATGAACGGCGAGATCACGCTAATTGGGTGGAATGCAGAAATGTAGAATGCAATATTTGGACTGTTTTATATTTAAGGTAAATATAAATAAATAAATAATGCTGGACAATTCACACAGCATTATCTAGCCCCAAGGTAAGCAGAGCTTGTGTTATGGGTACTAGATAACTGATATACGTAATATTATACATTACATAGATAGATATTTTTTATTATACATAGAAAAACACCCAGAACAACGGAACAAATTTCTGCAGATCGTACACAAATTTGTTCCGAGGCGGGGATCGAACCCGCAACCTCTTGCGTCGCAGGCAGACTCTCGCCCGCTGCGCCAGGTCGTCAAGGTTAAGGTTTTTGTATTATAGTGCGTAAGCCGTAGTCTGGGTAAATAAGTTCCCAAAAATGCGCAGGTTTGAGTTCTGCCGTAATCGATTTTTTGGGAATTTACTTAATGTTTTATATCCATTTTATTTAAGCAAGTCTGACATGCATTTATACTCATAGCTAGCTCAAGATTTAGAGGGCCGGCGTCTAGTTCTAGATATTGTCTACATTAGTCCACTGCTGGATATAAGCCCCTGATTAGCGCCATAACGCCGTGAAAACATAATATTGGTACTAGGTACCTATATCATTATTAAATCATCAATAGTCCACAGCTGAAATTAGGCCACAATATGATGCTTAATTTTTTAAAGGATAAGGTTAGTTTTGGTTTCAAAACTTTTCAATGGCTGTTAAATATTGAACCTTACAGTATACTTATATGAGGATTCATTTTCTTTTAAGCTTGTTTTTATTATTTACAAGGGGCAAGCATAATTTTTATTTAATATTATGAAGTAATCTTGTCGATGTAATATTTAATTCTGCCAAATTAGTCTTCATTATACAGTTATAAATATAAAAAGCTAAAAAAAAACGATTGTGAAAAGGGGCAAAATTTTCAGATTACTTTATTTTTTGTAGTTACAAAATCGATACTATTATCTCAGACCAGTTCCGATTTTGTATTTGAATAAAAATAAATAAATAAATTGTTTCAGACACAGATCCATTTATCATTGTAAGTATACACAGCAGATTATATCATTTACGAATTATTACAAACATAAAAAAGGTACTATACAGAATAGCCTCCTCTCCCCCTCTAATTAGTTCTCCCTCTACGAACACAGAAAGATAGGTGCTCCAATATACATAGGTGTTCGGTTTTCTATCAAAGGGATAGAAATAGACAGGTCGCTGACCTCGTTAGATGCTGCTTATTCAGGAGTGAGAGATAAGATAAAGCTGTATGCTGTATCGAAGAATATTGATGTTCTTAAAGCTAAAGATTAGCTATAAGGTTGATCGTGAATTTTGAATTAACGATTATTTATCGGGTGTTTATCGCGTACCTGCCTTATGTTTTAGGGTTTCAAAGATCGGTTTTGAAACCCTTATGGTCTCGCTCTGTCCGTCCCCGATCTTTCTTGAATATCTCAGTAACTACTGCAGCTATTAACTTGAAATTTGAAATAATGATACATTTCGTGCGCCATTACTGATTTCAAGAAAAAAATATATAAATAAATGAAAAATGAAAATGAATATTTTCAGTACAAATTTTGATGTTGAAATTTCAAAAGAGACCTAGGAAGGCAAATGGGGTATCAAATGAAAGGTATCGTTTTGTACATTTCAAAACACTTTTTGAAATTTCTGTAAAATTCATACTTTTTGAAATATTTCAAAAAAAGTCGAAAAATTGACCATACCCCCCCCCCCTATCTCCGAAGATTGCACACCGATCCACGTACAATGTATTAAGCGTTTGTAGATATTGATCTATATTTTACAGGAAAAATATAGAGAAGTCTGTAATAATAATAGTTTTTGAAAAATGGTCAAAAAGGGGGGGATTTTTTTTTCAAAAGGGGGGGTACCTACCTATGTGGGGTATCAAATGAAAGGTATCGTTTTGACCATTTCAAAACACTTTTTGAAATTTCTGTAAATTTCATACTTTTTGAAATATTTCAAAAATAGTCGAAAAATTTACCTTTCCCCCCCCCCTATCTCCGAAGATTGCAGACCGATCCACGTACAATGTATTAGGCGTTTGTAGATATCGATCTATATTTTACAGGAAAAATATAGAGAAGTCTGTAGTAATAATAGTTTTTGAAAAATGGTCAAAAAGGGGGGGAATTTTTTTTCAAAAGGGGGGGTACCTACCTATGTGGGGTACCAAATAAAAGGTATCGTTTTGACCATTTCAAAACACTTTTTGAAATTTCTGTAAGTTTCATACTTTTTGAAATATTTCAAAAAAAGACGAAAAATTGACCATTCCCCCCCCCCTAGCTCCGAAGATTGCAGACCGATCCATGTACAATGTACTAGGCGTTTGTAAACATCGATCTATATTTTACAGGAAAAATATAGAGAAGTCGGTAATAATAATAGTTTTTGAAAAATGGTCAAAAAGGGGGGGAATTTTTTTTCAAAAGGAGGGGTACCTGCCTATGTGGGGTATCAAATGAAAGGTATCGTTTTGACCATTTCAAAACACTTTTTGAAATTTCTGTAAATTTCATACTTTTTGAAATATTTCAAAAATAGTCGAAAAATTTACCTTTCCCCCCCCCCTATCTCCGAAGATTGCAGACCGATCCACGTACAATGTATTAGGCGTTTGTAGATATCGATCTATATTTTACAGGAAAAATATAGAGAAGTCTGTAGTAATAATAGTTTTTGAAAAATGGTCAAAAAGGGGGGGAATTTTTTTTCAAAAGGGGGGGTACCTACCTATGTGGGGTACCAAATAAAAGGTATCGTTTTGACCATTTCAAAACACTTTTTGAAATTTCTGTAAGTTTCATACTTTTTGAAATATTTCAAAAAAAGACGAAAAATTGACCATTCCCCCCCCCTAGCTCCGAAGATTGCAGAGCAATCCATGTACAATGTATTAGGCGTTTGTAGATATCAATCTATATTTTACAGGAAAAATATAGAAAAGTCTGTAATAATAATAGTTTTTGAAAAATGGTCAAAAAGGGGAGGAATTTTTTTTCAAAAGGGGGGGTACCTACCTATGTGGGGTATCAAATGAAAGGTATCGTTTTGACCATTTCAAAACACTTTTTGAAATTTCTGTGAGTTTCATACTTTTTGAAATAGTTCAAAAAAAGACGAAAAATTGACCATTCCCCCCCCCCCTAGCTCCGAATATTGCAGAGCGATCCATGTACAATGTATTAGGCGTTTGTAGATATCAATCTATATTTTACAGGAAAAATATAGAGAAGTCTGTAATAATAATAGTTTTTGAAAAATGGTCAAAAAAGAGGATTTTTTTGTCAAAAAGGGGTACCTACCCATGTGGGGTATCAAATGAAAGGTATCGTTTTGACCATTTCAAAACACTTTTTGAAATTTCTGTAAGTTTCATACTTTTTAAAATATTTCAGAAAATTGATTGTCCAAATAATTGGCAAATGTTTGAAACCCTCGGCGCGCGAGTTACACTCGCACTTGGCGAATCTTGTTTTATACTACGATTTTATTGCGTTGCAGCGACGTAGTAGGAGAAATAAAACACAAGGTACTCGATAAATCCCTACTTAACTGATAAATAATTCATTTTAAGGCGATACCCCGACCTAGTAAAGTAATTTTATTTCATTAAAAAAATTGATCATTTTGCTATTATAACCTTTTTTTAATACATTTTAAATACCTATTTTATAAGTTTAGGCAGAGATCCGAATTTGCGCTTTATGGCCATCTAACTGTTAGTCTTAAATGTTCATTTTATTTTGTTTTTTAGTACCTACTTGTTATTATAGCTTCAACAGAAGTACATTATCATCTGTGAAAATTTCAACTGTCTAACTATCACGGTTCATGAGATATAGCCTGGTGACAGACGGACAGCGGAGTCTTAGTTATAGGGTCCCGTTTTACCCTTTAGGCACGGAAAACTAAAATCGATGTTTGTTGCGTTAATAAAATAAAACTTGGAAAAAGGAGGGTCTCAATTCATCTGTATGTTTTTAATTGCGGTATACTAAAATGACTGTAATTATTCATAGCAGTAGGTAGGCAATGTATTATAATAACTAATAATTATAATTTTTTAATAAAACCGTGTATTTAAAAATGCACGAAAAATACATTTCCTTTTCATTTGTTTCAGATGATGTTATGGTGTCTATTATGACAGAAATAGTGTTGTGACAGTGTCGATGGGATTTATCGATAAGATGGCGGGACTGCTCGCGCTAGTGTTGCTTGCGGTCGCTGCGGCGGTGTCTGGTGACACTGATTCGTGCAACCCGGACAAAATGACCGTGTACCGGATGGTTCTACATACGTATTGGACGAGGGAGAAATTTCCGAAACATTATCCAGACTGGAGGCCGCCAGCGCAATGGTCGAAAGTTTATGGTAAGTTTTGCAATATCTATTTATAAAATGTGGGCTAAACCAAGTTACATTAGAACTTATTACTTGAGATGGACATAAATTCAATTATTTATTCATCAGAACACAATAGAATAACAGCGAACAAAAACAAAAAGTTTTCAACTTATGCGCAGCAAAGAAATTATGCAAATTCTATAACTTGATTCGATTACCGCCCAAAATAAATCACAAAGAGAAAAATAATAATTGCAAAACCTCCATTTTAAAAAGCGGTACTTGAAAGTTCGGGCCAGACGAATAAATTTTCTCCATTGTGTGAATTTGTACGCAATAACCAGCAATGAATAAATTATACTGACATAAATTTACATTCTTAAGACCTAACTTGTAGCGATAAAACTGCCTCAGGTTTTCAAGCTTTAATGTCTGAATTTGAACAAAAGTAACGTAGAAAGGTGCTTACGTTAGTAAGAATGTACCGAAGTTTGGCAATTCATCTTGTTATATCTTTACTTCTTGCATTTTAAATGAGTTCAAGACAAATACCTTTATTAATTTATTATTCAAAGCAGAGACTTTCAAAATAACAAAATCTCAAAGCTATGTATTTTATTTTAGCAGTAAAATAAGATGATAATTGAAAAACCGCATGCATTGATTACAAAACCGTTCCACGAACGGATGACAGAGTTCATTGTTTTGCAAATAACAAATGAATAAGTGCAAATGATTCATGCTAAACAGTTCAGCGGGTTTGCTTTTGAAGTTTCAATTGATATACAATTTTATATGTACAGTGGGAGCTAATAATAATGTGAGGTGATTTTATCGGACAAGAGGGAGTATACTACCATTTATATAAAATAGGTAGATACTTTATTTTGTACTCGTTTCTGCCCGCGGCTTCGCACGCGTTGTGTCTATGGAAACGTTTAACGGTCATTTATATCCCACGGGAACACTAACTATAATATGTAACTTATGTTTAATTCCAGGCCTAGAATTACTTGTTTTAACGTTTAACTCAAAATTTTAGCCCGATCCGTTCTGTATTTGGCGTGAAGAGGTAACAAACACCTATAATCTAAACATTCGCATTTGAAAGTGTAATAAAAAACCAAAACACTTTTTAGTTTTAAAGGTAAAGTGGCGACACGGAATCAAAAAAGTTATGATATAACAAAATTATTCTAGAGCGTAGGTATTTAGTATGACAGCTTATCATATTACCATAAACTTTATTATTAAAACGTACATTATGACATGAACACGATAAAAAGCGTAATAATGCCATAACTCTACAATTAATTTGAGAGCGTGTCTGACTGTTGGCGGTCAGCCAAGTCATTGGAGGGTTGTGTCACCTTGCATTAATATACTTATTAATTTTAGAACACCGCTTATTAAAGATTTCTCTTAGATTTCAAATAGAAAGCGACCGATGGATGACGTAAATGAATATTGAATAAAATGAACTTTACTATGCTCATTAAGATTCAAGAGCGCTAAGGCAATATAAAATCATAACACTCAATGAATATAAATTAAGTAAGATTCTTTTTGGGAGTTATTGTGTTGAATACTTGAAGTTTTACTTACCTACAGATCTTATCCGACCACCAAACAGCAAATAATGATGTTGTGTGGATTGTCAAAAATCTTCCATTATTAAACAAACCTGAAAATATGACATTAGTTAGTAGCAGTTATTTCAGTAATCTTTCATTTTGTTAAGACAAATTAGAAACAATATTTAAATTCAAAATAGAATACAATTTTACAACAACTTTATTTTTGAGTGGTTTCGCTGAAATTATTATTAATGGGTTTGCCTATTTTAACAACTTTGTGGTAACGTAAAAATAGATATAATATCGACATTTTCCGGAAAGCGGGTTGAGTGACAACACTATTACGTTTCGGGAAGTGCATGGCAGGTGTCTCGTGTATTTCTGTCTTTTTATCTTTATTATAGTGAAGACCACGTTCTTGTGATTTAATTATTGTGAATTGAATGTCATTATTGTTAACCTCTCGACGGTCGAACGTCATGATTCATGACACCAAAACAAAAAAAATGAAAATAATGTTTTTAATGAATGTATAACATATCATCATCATCATCAGCCTATATAAGTCCACTGCTGGACATGTAGGCCTCCCCTAGTAAGCGCCATAGCGCCCTGTCTTCAGATTGCTGCATCCAGCATCTGCCAAAGGTCTTTAGCAAATCGTCATCCCACCTGATCAGAGCGCGTCCTACACTACGTTTGCCGAGTCGCGGTCTTCACTCAAGAACACGTTTACCCCAGCGGTTGTCGGTTCTTCTCGAGATATGGCCAGCCTACTGCCACTTCAGCTTGCTAATCGTTTGAGCTATGTATGTCGATAACCTTGGTTCTCTGTAGGATCTATTCGTCGCGAGTCCTATCCTTCACAGAATTTAAACTGGTAACAAACCGATTTTAAACTGGTGGACCAGCTCTACCGTGAGTGTCCACATCTCAGCTCCGTAGGCCATGTCGGGTAGGACGCACTAATTAAAAACTTTCTTTTTCAAGCATTGCGGTATGGATGACGAGAAGACTCGACGTAGTAACCCATTGTTGTTTTACAAGTACCTATTAAAATCATAATATTACTAATTGTTTATACATTGCAATAATCTCTTCTATTCTTGTATGTCTCGTTAAATCTTTAAGGTGTATTGGGATAAAAATCTATATATTTTTTTGAAGTGCTAGCGCGAATTTCGATAAGGATCGATAAGCACCTATTATTCACTGTTGTCAATTATTATTCTGTTCTGCTTATCTCCGAATTTTATCTAAACCAGAGACAACGTCTGTAAACCAACATGCTCGCGCTTCTGATCGTTAGGTAAACAAAAATAAAAGTCAGTATCTACCGTACAGAGCCCTGTACTCCTCTTTTCCCTATAGCCGAGTACAGATTATAGACCGTTCACCGTAAGTTGTAGAGGACATCTTACTGTGATGTTGGCAATTCCCAACACTAGCACTGGTTAACTTGGGCCTAGATGACGCTATGTGGATTGTCCAGCAGTTATTCTTTATTCAGACCTACGGGGTATTCGCTACCCTGAGCAGAAGTAAAAATCGAATGGGAACAGCACATCTTACGGTGAACGGTCTGTAGTTTTACAGGGTGTGATGTAACGTATCAAACAGTAAACGTTCGTGCATTTTTACCCTTAGTCTGAGATAATACAAACACGAAAAGGCTTAGAATAGTAGGTAGTAGACACAAACGAGGTGTAGCCAAAAACTGCGATAAATGCGTCTCATTTTCCTATTCTTATTCGTGCAGCACTGAAATTATAATCATGCTTATCAACACACATACTAGATTGATTTTTGTTTTTTTTGGATCATGGCGCATGAAACTGTGCCGAAATATTGGAAAACTAAAAAATCGAATCATGGTAAATATCCCGTTATAAATGACTTTAATGTTAATAACCATGATAGTTTTAAAAGTTTTAGATTGGTTTTGTTTTCAATATCAAGAGAATTATTGAGTGAGCGTGTTTCAACTCATTTATTTTACAATTATTTTCCATTCCTTGACACATGTAGAATTGTGTTTAACCAAACCATAGTGCCATTAACAAAGAATCATTATCATCATCTAGATTGTAAGAAACTATTGGATCTTTGTCATACTATATAGTAGTTTTATTAAAGTACTGCTTATAAATATTGGAATTAAACGTAATATCTAACTCACTGGCTTGGAAGCGCGTTATGAATTGATGACGTTTTGCTTTCGTAGTAAAGTCATTTCGCTTTGTAAAGGCAGTACCTTTTCAATTGAGGACGTTTTACTCCCATGACAATTTGCGTTGTTGACGTTTTTCTACTGAGAACATTTCACTCTAAGGACGAACCGCTCCGTATTCTTCCTCTCGATCCGGTAGGGGCACAACAAGGCGCTTAATGTATAAGAAGGACTTGAAATCGAAATATTCGAAAGATAATGCGTACAAGTCGTACTAGGGCCTCAGAAAAGGCAAAGAGTAAGTAGGACGCTCGTAACGAGACAAATCTTAGTCAACGTTTCATGCTCGTAGCGAAGGGTAGAGTGATCGCAAAATAACTTGAGCTCTGTGATCTTAGCAAACGCAGCAAAGTACGTAGGTACAATCAAATAGAAAACTAATATTTACAAGCCAGATATTAAGCACGGGGGTTGTTGTCTAGGGTAGAATAGAGAAAAATTACGTCACTCCGTCATCGAATGCGTGAATTGTTTGAAATGCATTCCTTCAACTTCAATAATGTACGCAATGTATGACGATGCGATGTTATTATTGTCTATTCTACCCTAGACAACAATTGCCATACTACTATTAGACCCAAAACTAGTACCTGCTGGGTGTACTGTGAGGAGCGCAGTTGAAGCAAACTTCACAGAGCTCAAGTTGTTTTGCGATCACTCTACATAATGCCCTGTATCTCAGGTCAATGCCCAGCTTTAAATTTTAATAAGTAATTAATGTTTTAAGGAAACTGTTATCCCTATCAAAGAAACAACCTACCTATTACAATATTAAATAATTTCGAAGGCCATACTTCCCCTTGAAGCTTTTCCTGACTAAATAATCCCTAAAGTTTTTAAACCCAAAGGATTTTTTGCGTAATTATTATTTAGATAAAAAATCAGGGTTTTTTGTTGCTACCTACAGTAATTTATAAAAGTTTTATTCCTAAGAAGGTAGGTATTGTTTAATAGATAAGTTTTTAAGTATTAGTCATTTTATTTCTACCCATTTATTTGCTGAGAGAAGAAGTAAGAGGACAGTAGTTATATTATATGTCACACTATAATATTATAAATGTGAAAGATGGATATTTGTTACTTCTTTACGCCAAAACTTCTGAACGGATCAGGCTGAAATTTCGGACTGTCCTACGGAATACCGGTACTCGAAATACCGGAGAACGGTATCTAGAAAGATCAGGAAACCGCACAACGAAATACCGAAAGTACAGCAGGCCGCAAAACGGAATACCGAAAGCACACAACTTCGAAAAACTGTAGACCGAACGATCACAATCTCGAATGAACGCTATACCGAAAGATTATGAGATCGCTATAACGAAATTTTCTTTAGGGTTGTACGTTAGTTTTCTCATACCAATAAAAATATTTTGAAAACTTTTCAGTTCACTCTGTATTTATATGTTCCAAAAAATTATAGGCAGCATTGGAGAGTTCCGTTTGTGACCTTGGATCTATCCAAAAGATATACCTACTATACATTTCGTACTGAATACACGGACTGTTTTGCTTTCATCTTCAAAGTGACCAATTAAAAATTGATCACCTTCGACTTCGGTATAATGTTCCGGTACGGTGAAAATCTGTAATGTTTTGGGTAAAGAACGTAGGCTTTATATAGGTACCTGTTATTTGCGGCATGAAACGGAAATTTCGCACGAGTAATTACTAAGACATGGCAGTACGTGACAGTTTTAGTTTTAAAAGCTGTCATCAAATTTTTAGATTTTGTTCCAACCATTCATTTGCACCTCCATTGAAATGTTTTATTGTATTTAGTTTAGGCAGAGATACGAAAATAGTTTTTGGTGGCCACCAAGTGCAACTTCGAGTCACTTCCTAAACTAAATAGAATAAAACTATAATAGAGGCATAAAAAAAGCTTCTAATAAGTATCACAAACTGTACGATGGATTTTTGCAATTTCCTTTGTTAAACGGAATAAGAATAAGATATAGTAGGTGGCGGCGCTAGTTTGAATGGGCATGCGCCTTAACTTGAACTGGATAATGCTTGTTTTGCTGCTGGTGCCGCGGCGAAAAACCTTATAGAGAGTAATAATTCATAATTCTATAACGTTTATTTCTTTACGCTTACAAAGTAAGCACTTAGACAAGTCAAATAAAATTCTTGCTATAAACAGGTTTATAAATAGTAATTATTATTAAAGTAAGTACCTGGTCAATCAAGGCATAGACGACTATTAGTTTTAAATATCGATTGATTAAAAATAGATGAAGAACTGTTCGGAAAAATAAGTTTTGACAGAAATAGGTCAGAGCGAACCATTATCGTTTATTTTCGGCGTAGCGTGTGAGTCAACCTCTCGGAGTATTTTCGTGTAAGTGACAATACTTCACTTACTGTTTACTGTTCGCCTACGCGTTCACGAGAATCGAGTTGGGCTCGATAACAATGTCACTGGTGACCGATTCACGGTGATTTAGTGAATACTAGCTTCTTTCCGCGTCTTTGGATGCGAAAATTACCAGATTAGATTATTTATAGAGCCATAATCTATGCAAAATGTATCCAGTTAGTATTGAGGATGTTTATCACATTAAATAAATAAATAATGCTGGACAATTCACACAGCATTATCTAGCTCCAAGCTAAGCAGAGCTTGTGTTATGGGTAGTAGATAACTGATTATACATGAGATAACACAATACATAGATAGATATTTTTATTATACATAGAAAACGACCAGAACACCCTGAACAAATGTCTGCAGATCGTACACACATTTATTCCGAGGCGGGAATCGAACCCGCAACCTCCTGCGCAGCAGGCAGACCTTCGCCCACCGTGCCACAGAGGTCGTCACATTCAAATGGAATGTGCCTGGAATCAAGATCACCAGATATTTAAATATATAATATAAAGGATCCTTGTTTTTGGCAGATAGGCTGTAACAGTTTTTTAGCTAATAGTTACTCTATTGGAGGAGACTGGGAAACTGTTTAAGCTTTATCATCAGGCAGTTAAGGCCCATACCCCATCGAAAGTGGCGCCGCCACCTAATTTGTCTTATAATTCTGTTTAACAAAGGAATTTTCAAAAATCCTTCTTCCAGTTTGTGATACCTATCATAAGCTTTTTTTTAATGCCTCTGTAATAGTTTTATTCTATTTAGTTTAGGAAGAGATACGAAAATAGATTTTGGTGGCCACCGAGTGCAACTTCGTATCTCTTCCTAAACTAAATAGAATAAAACTATTACAGAGGCATTAAAAAAAAGCTTATGATAGGTATCACAAACTGGAAGAAGGATTTTTGAAAATTCCTTTGTTAAACAGAATAATAACCTAAAGTAGGTGGTGGCGCTAGTTTAGGTGGTGTATGCGCCTTAAAGAACGCAACTAATATTTTGTTCCATTTTTCCCAATTGTACGTAGGTAGGTACTGAGCTTAATTTATTTCTTTTATAGTTTCTTCTTGTGTCTATTTTGTTATATTTGCGTACTTTTCAAGAGTGGAATGTTCAAATAATTGAACAATCCTTAAATAAATGTTATAAAAACCAGTCAGTACCGAAATAATCCGAAAGAATCACAGGAATTCGGACTGATTTCACTGAACATATTTTGACTGTTTTAAAAATATTTGTAAGGACCCATTATGCTACAGATATTTAGTTCCTTTGATTTGGTGAAAAACTTGTTTAGGAAGGATTATTTTTTTGTTTACTTGTCTACTTTACGAGTATGATTTTAAACCAAAAACTTAGATTTAAAGAACTTTATTTCTCATACAAACTATTATAGTTCATTTACAATGAGATAAACTTATTATATACTTATAAACTTAAATGTGTGTCACCTCTGAGATCTACAGTAATGAATAGAAAAATAACTAGTTACATGTTACATAATAAAAAAAATAGGTAACTTATTTTAAGTAATTTGAAGTAGCTGTAGGTACCTAGGTAGTGTCAGAGACTTATATAAAATGAATAAGTAATCATTTATGACAAAAGTATCCAGAAGAGAACAAAACTTACTTACTATATTCAAAATCAAGCACGTAACTTCTAACATGACTTTTCGATAACTCTCACGGTTACAGATTTCACTCAGTGGCCCGAAAAAAAAACTCACTCTGTAAGTATATAAATGTCCGTGTCCACCGAAATCACTCTAAGAAACAAGTGATTACTTGAAAAGGTCCTGCTTTAACCCTTGAGTTGTTGATAACTTTCATTCCAGGAACTCGGGTCGGGTTATTCTGACGAACATCAGATTCTGACAAAGGTCGAATATTGAATTGAACGTGATTGTAAGCTTAAGATCCCTTCGGTTTTGGTTATTGTTGGATTATTTAATTATTCAGTTTAGGTGCCTTTCGTTTTGGTTGAGGTTAAATCGATGACAGACAATGGTATTGGGGAAGGAAAGGCATTGTAAATCCGGTTTAGGGTTAGGTTAAGTTAGTAGGTAAAGATTACGTTCTCTTTGCAGTAATTTCAACCAGTCTTACGTCTTGTCTTGACGACTGAAACTCATATATCAGTGCATACCGATAGATATAAAATATGTACACATTAAGTAATACATTATGTAATATACATTAAGACAATTCCGACTGGTATTGATAAGGATCAGTTGACAACCTGTAGATTGTTCGCAGGTCTACAGTTAGCTCAATTGTTTCAATTGTAATGATTAGTTCTTATTTAATTCGATTACCTGTTTGATTGTATTTTTTTTGTTAATTAAGACAATTAAAAAATGCAAAAAAATCGACTTATGGTGAAGTACGTTCGTAATTTCTAGACAAGGACGAGCGAACACCGCGCAGTGAAAGCGAGAAAGGGACGCAAGAGCCGGCCCGCGCGCAATTTCACTGCTTTTTATTTATAAATTTGATATTGCTCTAAAATAATACTCTTTCGCAAAAAACTAAAACCATAATCCTCTAAAGTGTTTAGTTAAGTATTTTTTAGACAATATTTCATTCAAATATGTTAAGTAACTAGCAAATGAAACTGGTTTTCCGTAGTAAAAATGCAAAATTTAGAGGAAACTTTGCGATTTTTTTCTATCGAGTCAAGTTGAGTCAATCGTGTTTCGGCTCCCATAACTTACTAACAAAAATCCTAAGCTTTTGATGCTCATTAAAAAGATTTAAAAAAAATGTGTTTTCTTGCCTTAAAATTTATTTTCCGTCTAGGCAAAACCTGAGTTTTGAGACCTACTTCGCCTTAATTACTGCGTACAAGACCAAATCAACATACCTACAATACCTAAATAATTAAAAAAAAAAACAAATATGATTGCAATTTTCATTTTTGAAGCATTATCGCAATTTACAACTGACTTATCAATAATTTCGGCGGATAAGGATAACAACCAAAAATGACCACCAGAAGTAATGTCAAAAACTAAAATGATCACTTCTGAAAACGTCCTGCCAGATAGATAGTTTCGGTTGACTAAAACCGACTTACCGACATTTCGGACACTAAATTATCGGACACTTTTTCCGAATTGTAATTTTTTAATTTTAACAATTTCTTCACCGACATTTCGGACACCGATGATAAACCCTGTTTTGTACAGTCAGATAATAAAGTTAAATTGCCATGATGAATCCAATGATACCTTAAACATTAATGAGTTTAGCCGCTTGCATTATAAGAGGTAATAAAGAATATTACAAACCCACATACCACATTTGCAAATAAGCGCTAGTAGGTACCTAGCGATAATGTCCACTTCGGATATAAATAAAAGTGTCTACTTATTTCCACTTCATTGTTATTAACAAATGACTACTTGTTAATTGGTTAACCCGCTCACGGATGTGAGCGGGTTAACTACGAACCCTATCTGTGTTGAAAGAACACCAAAGTTTTATCCCTTAACGAGGGACTTCTTCAGGGTGAGTGCGATTCTAGACGCGCGCGTTCCCCATCCCAGCACATTGCTCACTCTGAAGAAGTCCCTCGTTAAGGGATGAAACGTTGGTGTTCCTCCAACACAAAAAAGGTTCGTAGTTAACCCGCTTACATCTGTACGATATTTTTATAGTAAAAAAGACTACTTGTTAAAATGACATAATGTCACCATTTCAGATCACTTCAAAAAGGTTCGCTAACTACTTAGTAAATTAATATCGTTAATTAATTTACTTTCACGAGTATAAGTACAATTCGTACGTATATCATGGGTCACAAGTTGCTGACACTCTAATATCTCTGGGAAAATGACATGACAAGTGTGTCCATAAAGCAAAGCAAATAGAGTTATGTCACGTATGTGTCATGTTCCACTGGCGCCGGATTCTTGGCAGCCGCCCTGATATGATTTGAAGATGCTTTACGTAATAACATAGATAGATGCCTGTTATTTGAGTAGCGATCGAAGTTTGATGGGTTTCTTGCAAACTCGTCATTGAAATATTAACCTATCGTAATAATAAGAGACTCTACAGTGCCTTAATTTTCCGAGTTTTCCTTTTTCTCTGAACATGGATTGCGGTTAATTTGTAGCTTAGATCAGCCGTGTGGTACTGGCTTAGAATTTGGACCACCCCAACTCTTCCCGTGGGTGTCGTAAGAAGCGACTAAGGGATATAAACCAGAGGCGGGCAGCAGCGCCTCCTGAAGAACAATAAATATCACCGAACTGCGATCCCCAACCCGCATGCCCAGCGTGGGGAATAAGGGTATTACCCCCTAGGAGATAAAAGCCAATGAGGCGCTTTTTAGGGGGAGGCCTGCGTCCAGCTGTTGACATAGATAAGCTATTGCGGAGCTTAGATCTCGGCATGCACAAACCATTAATTCTTTTTCTCATTGCAAGGTCGGTAAAAGACAGCTTTAGGTGAATATAATTTATCAAGTCACACACAAGCTGGGTTTCAAGCAGATGCCTATTAGCCCTCCTGTGATGCAAGAGGTCGCAGATTTGATTCTCGCCTCAGGACAAATGTTTGTACGATCTGTAGATGTTCCGGGTGATATGGGTGTTTTCTATTGTACACTGATATTGTAGGTACTAGGTATATCAGTTATACTGGGTGGCTTTTTGAGATGGGAGTGGATGGCCAAATCTGAAACCATGAGAGCTGGAGAAAAGTCTTTAACGACTTTTCTCCAACTGTCATGGTTTCAGATGGCCTTTATTAATGTGAGACAACAATAACTCATTTTTTTTTACAATTGCATGAAATCGAACAAACAAAAACATGACACCCAGTATTTTCGCATTTATCGATGCGGTTGCTGATAATGACCAATATTTTTAAATAAATACATTATTGAAAATGAAAGGACATGACCATTTTTTTACAAATTTGTTATGAAGATAACTAAGCAACGATGTGAAAAAATAAAAAAATAAATTATTCTTCTCTAACAACTGGTGTGTGCTCGTCGGTAGTCAGGATACTTAACCTGTATTTTAATAAAGTTTATCCTCGGTAAAACATCTATTCCAATAATTTTTTTAAACTTTAATGAAAATTTCCAAACAAAAATTTAAAAAATGTGTAAAAACTTTTTCAGTTTTTAGTTGAGCTCATAACTACTTAGACGAATTTTCTCTCATAGTTTCAGATTTAACCATCCACATCCATCTCAAAAAGACAGCCTGTACAGTACCCATTACACAAGCTCTGCTTAGCTTGGGGCTAAATAATGCTGTGTGAAAAGACTGGTAGGTATTAATCCTCTTTCGTTGAATTAACAGATAAACAGATAAACAAACAGATAAACAGATAAACTTAACTTTTAACTTTAAACTTTAACTTAACTTTAACTTTAAACTCTTCAAGGGCATTTTCTAGATAAAATACATTTTAGCACTTTAATCTTAGGTCTTTCAGTAAATCAGAGCTTATGAGTAATCTTAGGATAATTTGGAGCAAATTGCAACGTTTGACTAGACGAATCTTAATTAAGAACATATTTCATGGGCGAACACTAAAGGTATGAAGATTTATGTCTTTGCAATGACTCATTTATATTACAGCGTCTGTGAAGACGCAGCTGGTATAGTTTGTTACGGTTATTGAGTATCTAATTTATATAATGTACTATGTAAATAAATCAAAATTATAAAATGTTTAAAGTTTAATAATGTCCCAAAAAATGGAAGAGCATTTTCGAATCCTGCCGAAATCGAAAATTTTTGGGACATTATTAAATTTTCGTAGAAAATTTGCCCAGTGCGAGTATAACGCTAAAAGCTATATTTAAAGTTCTTGATCTATTTTTTTATAGTCTATAGACTTTTGTTTGACCACAATCTCACCTAATGGAAATTGAAGACGAGGCCGACGATGTATCACAAATCATCGAAGGTCTAGAAGATATTATTCACTCATGTCTCGAAGAAACCCAGGTTTTAATTGATACTCGTATATTCAACATAATTAGAAGGGAGTTCTATCCATAAACGATCAAATTACTTTAATTATTGTAATTGGTGTTACCGTATTAATTAAAGTAAATAAATAAAGAATTATAATAAATAATAATAAATGAAGATTAAAATCTACACATGACAGGAAAATTTCGGGGACAAAAGAACCACTAAGCCAAAACATCTCTTTGGTACAGCCTGGATGAATGCAAGATCGTGCATAAGTTTTAAGCATCTAGGTACCATTGTTACGAATATAAAAGCTACACAAAATAAACAAGATCTGTTATGTTTCCATTGTGAAGCGGCAAGGAGTTGCAGAACGCCCCAAAGATTTTTGATTCTGTACCATTATTCCTAGACAATACAAAAAAAATCGTTAAAAGTAATCGAGAAACATTGATGTCTTTTATAAAAAGGCTTAGAAAGAGTTTTACCCAAAAAAATACGACAAATACGTCTCATTTTCCTATTTGTATTCGTGCATTATGCGTGTCAACTCGTACATGGATTCGTTTTTGCCTTCGAAGTCAAGATAATTGTATCTCTTTGATTAATGTGTTTGGGTTAGTTATGGTACGCTCTTCTCAAGGGAAATACATAGATTTAGTGCAAGTACCGAGTGAAATGTTTTCCTGTGTTCTTATTTTTCTTAAAGCACCAATTGAAGGCATTTCTACGACCAAGCTTTGCTGGTAGAGCTCTATCAACTTACCTTTATAATATCAATGCCACAAACGTGACTGCGCTGTCATGTCAAAGTGCAACAAATCACTCAAAATCATTCGAAAACTATATCGAGTTTGAACCCCTCAAACTCGTGTACCCTGCTAGATAACGAACTAGGCTCTGGTGAAAATATCAACCTTCATCATAACTTGATAATTCATATTTTACTATTATTTTCCATTACTTGACACTGGCAGAAAAGAGTCCAACCAGACTCATATTGTCATTAACAAAGAATCATTATCATCATTGAGTTTGAAACGATTGGATAGTAGTCATACTGTGCTAAGTAGTTCCTTTATATCTGATAGGGACGCTACAAGGCGTTTAATGTAATGCATACTACCATTACTAAGCACACTGATGCATCCGTGTGTCACTCATAATATTTTTGCAGCCTATTAGGTCATTTTCGTTTCTTTTTTCTTTAATGTAGTCAGCAGCTGCCTTTTGCTTGACTTTTTGACGCGCTTCTTTACAAATAATAAGGTTTCATAAAACCAACCCAGATATTTCCTGTTACCTACAGCTGGGATATTTTCGAATGATAGGCATGCAAAGCAGAGTAAATTTATAGCACTGGTTGAAGATGATAAGCCACCTGTTCGTAATGAGATTCCTATATCGTTTACCTACTCTATCTTTGTCGGCTCTGGATTTTGGATTATTTAATGCTAGGTTGTGTACAGCCAGCAACGAAAGTACATGTACACGCATTCATTAGTGTCGTATATTAGTCGGTAGGTTCTTGTTACATTCTTATAAATAGGTTGTGAGTAGCATAGATATCACATACGAAAACAAAAATTTAAGTTAGATTTGTGATCACATTTAAATGTCATAAAATTATATGCATTTTACAAACAAAGAAAAGCTTACAGCAATAATAATAAAAAATAATGCTGGATAATTCACACAGCATTATCTAGCCCCAAGCTAAGTAGAGCTTGTGTTATTGGTACTAGGTAACTGATATACATATTATAATACAATACATAGATAGATATTTTTTATTACACAGAAAACGACCAGAACACCCTGAATAAATGTCTGCAAGTCGTACACACATTTGTCCCGAGGCGGAAATCGAACCCGCAACCTTCTGCGTCTGACCTTAGCCCACCAATAGCAACAAACCTTTGGTGCCGATATTAATTGTCAGGTATTAACGCAAGCTAGATGTTCGCTCAGGTTTCTGGACGGTTCAACTCCACGCCGCCATTGACCTATGTGGCTTCTACCTAAAGGACTAAATATTTTTGGCAATTAAGGCAATCATCATCATCATCATCAGCCTACATCAGTCCACTGCTGGACATAGGCCTCCCCTAATGAGCGCCATAGCGCCCTGTCTTCAGCTTGCCGCATCCAGCATCTGCCAGCAATCTTTCGCAAATCGTCATCCCACCTGGTCGGAGGGCGTCCTACACTACGTTTGCCGAGTCGCGGTCTCCACTCAAGAACACGTTTACCCCAGCGGTTGTCGGTTCTTCTCGAGATATGGCCAGCCCACTGCCACTAAGTCAATGATAGATGTGAAATGGGCAAATAACCTTATAATCTATCTATCGAATACAAGGCAGATCCCCTTCTTTTCCAAAATGGCGTCGTAGTATAATATCACCCCCAACGAAAAATTCGCTGAGAACTCTTGTAAACCCTACGTGTTTAAGTTGGTTAGATAGGCACCTTGTGACCATGTTAGCTGAGTAGAATGTATCACAGAATTTCTTTTTGAAGTCAACTTGTGTTTAATTTTCAACATTGTCACTGTAAAAAATACCGGTACCGGTTTACTCCCGCATCCCGCCCGTCTAAAAAAGCTTTTTACAGCTATGAGGAATTTATGGCATGCAAAAGCGATGAAATGTAATTAATTTTCTAGCTATGTAAATAAACTCTTTTATACCTTTTTTTTTGTTATCATTGTTGTTAAATTTTATTTTATTTTTGTATATTTAATTTACCTAATTCAATACTTTTTGCCTATTAATTTAAAATTACTACATACATAAAAACACTGTGTTATGTAAATAAAACTAATAGGACGTGTTATTTCTGTAGTTAACGAAATACATGATTATTGATTATTATTAAAAAATCGAAAATAATGACCCAGTACCAACTGATGAGACCCAACGGCGAAAGTTCTATACGATGCTATTTGCCAGCACGTTAGTATCTTACTAAGTAAAGGCTGCCCAGTAATGGCTTAACCCATTAGGAAATACCATCATTAGGCTTAATGTCTACTATCTAGGTACTTAGTAGAATGGTGTTCTAGTCATGGAGTTTGCTTTAGTGGTCAGTCGAAGTTTGTAAGTATTAGACTCCATAATTATACTAAAGATTAGTTCATCATCATCAGCCTATATCAGACATAGGCCTCCCCTAATAAGCGCCATAGCGCCCTATCTTCAGCCGCATCCAGCATCTGCCAGCAGTCTTTCGCAAATCGTCATCTCACCTGGTCGGAGGGCGTCCTACACTACGTTTGCCGAATCGCGGTCTCCACTCAAGAACACGTTTACTTTAGCCGTTGTCGGTTCTTCTCGAGACATGGCCAGCCATTTGTCACTTCAGCTTGCTAATCATTTGAGCTATGTCGATAACCTTGATTCTCTGTCGGATGTATTCGTTGCGAATACTATCCTTCAGAGAAAAAGATTTGTTACGGGTATTTATCGCGTAACTTTTGTATTAAAAAAAACTCTTATTAATGGTTAAGCTCGCATATATACATAACCTATTAGATAACTTCGTAAAATTATTATTGTGTACTATAAAGAATTAGAAAATAATTATTACAGAAAAAGTTCTAAATTATAAAAAAAAAACAGCCAAGTCTGAGTGGTTTATTCTGCAAAAAAAAGTGTTCGGATAAACCGACTACGCAGCAAATATGCATTTTAGTTTGCTTGCAATTGAATGTGTATTTTCTCGCGGTTACCCAAACTAGCTCAGTTCGCGATCGACCGCCATCGTCGCGGGTTCAACCAATACCATATAAACCATTTCATACCAGTAGATTAAGTACCAGTATAGTGTGTCCTGTGAATACAGTCTTACCATAACAAACCAGTGACTTTTTCTCGACCACATAACATACCACCAACCTCAAAGGGTAGATGGAGGGTCAACCAGCACCATCAATCACAACCCCCAGCCACAACCCTTTTAAAAAAGTATATATCAAATTATGATCACACAAATTGATTAGAAATTATAAGATAGATAGAATTTGGTTGACATGACACACAGCACAGGAAAAATACCAAACAACAGAAGAAGTATTTTATTTTCGTGGGGTACCGAGGCTCTCCGGGTTTTCAAAAAATTATCTGAGCGTCTGGTCGAAGCGACGCGTGACCCGAGAGCTGGTGAGTATCTGGCACAGCGCATCAGCATTGCTATACAGCGGGCCAATGCAGCCAGTGTCTTAGGCACGCTTCCAACTGGTATTGATATGGATCAGTTGAGCTACCTGTAGATTGTTTGCACCAGTTTGCAGATAGCTTAATTGTTTCTATTGTAAATACTAGTTTTAATTTAAATTTGTTCTTTGATTGTTATTTTCTTTCTGAATAAAGATCATTTTTATTTTATAAAAGGATTAATTATTTACTTCGTTACTTTAGTTACTACTAGCGGTAAGCCCCGGCTTTGTACGTGTATATTCTATAGCCTATGTTCATAAAGGATAATGTAGAATTCGAATGGTGAAAGATTTTTAAATCGGTCCAGTAGGTTTCGGAGCCTATTCAATTCAAACAAACAAACAAATATTTTCTCTTTATAATATCAGTATAGATACGTTAAAACATCCGATACATACCAGATAAATTTTCTTAAATATTATGTTAAAATATCAAACGAGAATTTAAAAAGTTATTGACGCCATAATAACTCTCATCAAACCATTGACTGTTAGGTTATAATACGATCACTGCTAGCGTCTGGGACTTGCAGATCGCTCTCTTTGTTTTCAGCAATGAAAGTGCTAGTAGAATATAAATTAACACAAATCAGATATTTCTCAAGAATACAAATTGTGTTACTTATTACAATGGTTTGATCAGAATTACTACAGCGTTTTAAAACTATTTAAACTTTTGCGATAGGCAGCATGAAGGCATCGTCATACATTGCGTAAGTTATTAAAGTTTAAGGAATGAGTTTCAAATAATTTACGCATTCGATGGCAAAGCGACGTAATTTTTATCTATTATAAATAACCTAGACAACAATGCCCTACTGATCCAAAACTCTAAAATTCCCTTCCTTTGGCTCCTCCAGTGCCTTCGGCTATGATCGGCTTAGACCTATAAAATTAAATTACGTACTACATGAAACTAGTAAACTAAACTAACTACTTAACCACATCACTAGTAACTTGGTTATCGCTCGCCGTAATATTTTAACAGGAATACCACACTTCAGGTTTAGCACCAATAAAAACTTTTCATAAGCTGAATTTATACTGAAAGCAGGGATAAGCTACCCTTAGCAACTGCTTCCGGTTATTTTGTTTATCCCTTCTAATAAACAGGTTATTTTTCTAATACAATTGTTGATGTAAGTAGTTACTCATGTAAGAAGATCAAATAGCCATTAAGTAGGTATCAATGCATTACAGATTTATTAAAAAAATAGTCACGTCTAATAAAGCTTACTATCTACAAAACGACCTAAAAATTTTACGGAAAGTACCTGCAGTAGGTATTAGTGCAATTTCTATCAAGTTTTACTTTCTACGTTGTTTCTAAAATAAATACAGGATTTGCACTAGGTGCTGCCTGCGGCTTCGCACGCGTTGTTTTAGGTTATTTCTAACCCACGGGAACTGATTTATGTGATAAAAAGTAGTAAAAGGTAAAAACCCAATGTTACTACTCCATTTATACTAACTCTATTATGCTAAAAATCAGGCTGCTTAGTTAGGTCTTGAAGGAAGGACAAACAAACTTTCGCATTTATAATATTAGTATAGATAGTAACGATAAAGGACTTTCTTCTAATAATTTTTTATAATATAACCTGAGTAAAAAACACAAGTAACTGTTCATTAAATTAATATAATTAGAAAGTTCATTGCTGAAAATTAAAGTTTGAACTTGGAAATTTTGGAAATGAAATGGGATACTTTTCATTTTCTAGGTATTATTATCGTTCTAATAACAATACCTAAAAAATGAAAAGTATTGAAAATCATACTATTATATCATTTGCTATGACTTCTCTTGTGCTGCCATAGCTCACTCTGGTGTTAGCTAGACAGCATCTAACACACCTCTACGTCATTGGTATGACGTAGAGGTACATCTCTTGTAAAAACACACCGCAAACCGGTGTAAATGCGTCCTCATATGAGCAAACACGTACAAAATTAATGCCCGCGTTACACAACAGCGGAGGAAAGAAATTAGACAGAGAGCCTCTTTGGGAAAAACAAGGCCATTAGTTAAAGGTGCTAGCCTACCCTTAATTGCCGTCGTTACTGCGATATATTGCCGTATGTTTACGACTTGGACCTTTTTGTTTTGGAAGTGCAGTCACAATGCTTTGTGTAATAGAGACCTTGATAGTTAAAAAAGGGAAATTATGGAGCTAATTTTGTTTCAAGTTGAAAGTAATACCAGAAACATAGAGGGACGAAAGTTAGACCCTGGTGGACTCTGCGTTGATCATCATCATGTACCACTGGGGACACCAAACGCTAAGAATAAGGAGCCGTGTTAGGGGAACGGGTATCTGATTCCTTGTAAAAACTAAGAGCAGGTACCTTACCTAGTGTGTGACATTCACATAAATACGACTATAAATTTTTTACTTTAATAACTATCGTAGTTTAACGAATTTATTGGAGCGGATGTAAGCGGGTTTACTACGAATCTTATTTGTGTTGGAAGAACACCAACGTAACGAGAGACTTCTTCAGGGTGAGTGCGATTCGGGTTCGGGTTCCGCACCCCTCCGAGCACTGCGCGCCTCCGCTTTGCACGAGCCGCCGCCGGGGGCGGTGGTGGTAAATGGTAATGTAATGGGAATTTTTACCTCCGGAACCCGGAAAGCCTCGGTACCCCACGGACCTAGGGTCTCGACTCGAAGGGGAGCAAATGCGTAGGCTCTGTCGAGACCCTAGGTGACTTACACCTGGAGTCACGACAGAGTCTGTCTGGGCCCTATTAACCCGAGGTGTTAATTAATTTCTTTAAAAACCTAGTTAATTTTATAACTTTGTCAGTCTGCAGGGATATTTCATAACACTAGCAAGCACTTGCATTCACCACCCCCATTCAAAAGCCACGCGTGTGTCGTTCATGCACGGACGTGACGCGTCACAATAATGACGTCACGAGCGGCTTGTTCAGCTAAACGCAACGTGACCTAAACGTGTTGTTTTTGGTCGAAACTGTTGTAATTGGGTAAATGTTGGCGTAGTTACAAATGGGTAAATGTAGGTGGATTTTCAAATGGGTAAATGTGGATTGTGAAATTTGCTGAGTTATGACCTGATTAGGGATGATGACACTGATGACAGTAACTAAGAATAACTAAAATTAATGTTTCAAAGCTCTATTTTTCCTTCAAAAATAATTCATTTGCAGTAATATGGTTAAATTTTTTATTTTGAACATTTCGGATTTACTCAAAATCGGCTATCTTGCCTATTGTAGACACGAGAGGTTTTGGAATGGGAGAGACGAATACGGATACTGAGCATGAGTAAGCTAAGTAGATTCTCTTGCGTGATGAAATCTATTTAACGCCTACTTTCGTATCTTTTTATATAATTTACTACCCCCGGTTTTGGACGCTTTCTTACTAATGGAAACCTATAAAGACGGTTCCATCTCAAGGGATTCTGTGGGATAAAACTGTGTTTTTCATGGTCTGTGAAAAATTTCCGTAATATCCCGTTCGTCCCACCAGCCTCGTCCGAACGAATGGGATTTTAATAGGCAGAATTAAAATTATATCCCGTTCATCCCACCAATCGTCACGGATGCATGCTGGTGGGGACAAACGGATTATGAAGTAATTTAAAATTATATAGTAATGTCTAATATATTGCAAAAAATAATTACAACTAATATTTACAATTACATCTATTTACTAAAAATCTAAGCCGTCACCAGATGGCAGAGTGCCCAGAATGCTGGCAGCATTGCCACGTTATATAGTAATTATAATAGTATTCTACTCGTCCCAACATTGTGATAAGGCGCTTTGGCACCATTAGGTACTTCAAAGTGACCTAAGGTCAAAAATGACAGGAAATGTTAAACATGAAAACTTATACATTTCCAATGACAGCTGTCAAATTGTAAGTCACTCATGATAGTCACCGTTAGCAGCCCTATTCGTTATGTAGTTTTGGTGTGAAGAAGTTTCTAACTTCTTCAAACTCCCATTACAAAAACATTTATATTCATTGTATCACTTGTATCTATTTAAAATTAAATGCTGTTTGTTACATCACTTGAAAATTGCTGGTCCAATGTGTTTTTTTATTTAATATTTCCTCATTTATTCAACTTTCTCATGGACAGAAAAAGTTCCCTTGGTTTTGTTGCACTAGATACACTGTACAGACTACATTTTACTGCTACAACAAGTCAGTGAAAGTTTTTAAACTTTCGCGTTTTGATAAAATATTTAAGATTATTTATTGGATTATTTATTTCTCTGAGTACATCCAGTCGCCCCGTGACCAAGACCGCTGTAAAGCGGTTGAAACGCTGGGGAAAAGAAAGCAAAAGGTACGCGATAAATACCCGATAAATAATCTTAAATCAGTGAAAGTTTATTCACAAAAAAATATTATTTCACATAGATCTTATTATTATCTAACGATATCCGACTCCTGAAAACCCAAAACGGCCTTTATCCAGTCATTTTGATGCACCTAATCCAATAACCCTGAACACAATCATCCTATGAAAAGAACCACCGTACCCCCTTACAATATGTAATGTTACCGGAACTTATTCGACCCCACGTAATTGATAAAGGACTGGAATAAAATGTATTTAGGACAGTCCTTGCCAAGTAGGTTGGGTAGGGCCATATATGACCCAACATCTGGAAGTATCTAGGTATCTATTCATCAGAATTAATCCAAATGGAAATGGGAAAATTGAGATAATGGAAATGGAAAAAGGATTTAATAAGTTGGCACCTTCCTTCCTAAGTAAGTACGTTGAAGTGGGTATTAGGTATTTTATTCGTTAAAATTACTTTTGCTACCTTGAAGGTAAGTTCGAAATTGCTTCGAAATAAAGAATTATAGAAAAAAATAAGTAGGAAGTAAGTTTAAGGGACCAAATTTTTCTTGCTCTATACATAGTACTAACTACTGCCCGTGGCTTTACACGAGCTTCTCAAGAAGTCTACATCCGTCCCCGGGCTAATATTTACCTCCCTGCCAAATTTCATTAAGATCTGTGTAGCCGTTTAGGTCTGAAAAGGTAACTGACAGACAGACAGAGTTACTATCGAATTTGTAATATTAGTCTAAATATCATTTGTACGTGGGACCATCCGAAAAAACAATAACCTAGTTGATTAACAATTTATAGAATTCTTAAAAACACACAGTTGAACATGCCCCAAAAAGAGTTTGATTTTGCCTCAATCACTACACTTGGCAGACGGATCCGTAATTATTACGATTCCTTGCCTCGATTAAATTAATCAAAATCTTAGAGACTATTTAAGAATAAGGTATAAACACAAGGAATTTTCAATTTGAATTCAAATATCTCAAGTGCTGCTTTTAACCTTTGCAGTCGTCAGACGTCCCCAAAAGTGGTTCAACGCAATATTATTTTAGGTGGACTATTTCGGCCTCTCATTACAGGCTTAGGGTCCTAATTAATTGGGTTCGGTTTATCCAAGCTTGTTGGTTCAGCTTCTGAGGGAATGGAGTGGAATAATGTTCGCTGTTAGGCAGTTTGTGAAGTAGAAAAAGGTCTTATACCTTCAGCCTTGTCTTGTGTGCCTAGTGTACTTAGAATTTTATTGGCCAAACGATTACATGTCATGTTTTCTGACTGTTAGTGTCGTAAATTGGCCGTGAAGGTCATGCCAAAAAAATACCAACATGCTTTTTTGCCCGTGGAGATCTTAATCTATGGGAACTTACCAGACAAAAGCTGCAGAGCCTCACTGTGTAAGTTTAACATCTCCACTGCATTTACCAATCCCTCTGCCATGGGAGGGGTTTATGAAACCCTCATTGCTAGGATTCGTGTTCTGCAGTGGACGTGTTTGTGGTGATGAATGTCTTAAATCCTAAATTAGGTTTTTATTCGGGTAGTTTGGGATTCTAACAAGACGGTTTGTTGTTATATACAGGGTAGGTAACATTTTACCTACTTTAAAATACCAACTCTTTTGTAGCTTTTTTCCCGCGGCTTCACATTTCTAGGGGAATAAAAGGTATTTTATGTGATACGAATGTTCCCGTAAATCTCCCATGGGAATTTGATGTTTTACTAGGACAAAAAGTAACCTATGTTACTCTCCATCCTTTCAGCTATCTCTATGCCAAAAACCAAAACAATTAGTTGCTTAGTTAGGGCGTGAAGGAAGTTTGTGATTCATTCATAATGTTAATTAGGATTTAAATAGTACATCCAACATGAGATCACAAAGCTAGATTATATAATAATTCTTAAGAAGCTATAGGTTCATTTTAGTTTTAGCACAGAATAACTTCAAAGTACTGGTTTTTAGTAAAATCTGACTTTGATTTGATTTGCCTTACTTTGAGAAATGTATTCCTGGCGGGAAGCAGAAGCGATTGTGGCAAAATTGCAAGTTTTACTGGTGCTTGATAGGCCATAACCTAATAAAAAACAGAAAAATTATTGCGAAGATTTAGATGCGTTTCTCTCCTAAACTCGCTCATAAAGTTATGTTTAGGGAGCAGCTCTATAAAAGTTCTCAGAAACAGGCATAATCCAGTCGGGTTAAAATTTAATTTTCGTTAATTACCACCCCGACAATAAATTGTATGTGTGTACTGTGTGTCAGTAACAGTCTAAATTCAAAATTATGGCAACCAACCTTGACTCTGACTGTAATTACCGATGCCATCTTGGTTTTAGGGGAGTAAACGTTTTTCGTTAATACCTTGGCCATTTTCAATGCATTTAGTTCCGTGTTCATATTTTTGTCCGACCGATATTTTTCGAACTATGTGGAGAAAGACGAAAGAGAATATAATTACTGAAAAATCGCATTGTCACTAGAGGACACCTTCTGTCGTCTTACTTGATTGGGCTAACATAGTTATCGGTTAACTTTTAACGACTATACGACTGAGCTTGTATTTTGTCAAGGAACCGCACATTAAACAACTTTTGAAAAAACTGCCAACTCTGCTTTGTTTTTACGTCCGATTTGCAATTCACATTGTAAATAAATCGCTGTTTTATTAGCAATATATTTTTTCGAGTCAACGCTTTCCATTTTATTGGACGAACAAATCACAACACAATGATCTGCTGTCGCCATTCGGTACATCGCATCAGTTGCTTTTTTATTTTCATTGCAACTGACTCCAATGAATCATTAGCTTCGAAATTTATGAATGTTGATTCGGACAAGCTGACAATAAATTTGCAAGCTTTTTCACATGTAAATTTTTGGATAAGTAATATAAGGGTAGAAAAATCTTTTTCAACAAAGCAACGAGCCATTATGAATTGGAAAACGTTAAATATTTTATTCAGTGTTAGAGTGCTGTAAAACCCTTTCACCTATTAAAAGGGTTAGGTTGATCTCGACATAATAAAGGTCATTGGGCAAAGGAGAATTATTTTATTACAAGCACTTCATATAGTCCTAAATGAAATTGCACAGTTATTAATTCTAATCAGTACGTTTTAAGCTTTTGGTGTATTGGTAACATGTCTAGCAAAATTAACATTTTAAATAAATATTTTCGTATTTGATTATTTAAATTTTGACTTGGCTATTATTAGATATTTTAAAGCCTAAAGATATAGATAAGATTAATTATAGATGTCTGATTTCAATATGTACTTTGTTATATTCTTTATTATGTACTTTATTATTATGTGTTTCTCACGTGATCTCGGGCCATCTAGTGGCTCTTTTAGGAGACATGCGTGGCCAAGAGCACAGGTAGAAAGAGAAAAAAAAAAAACATTTTTCATCTATTATGTATCTACACATAATCTTCGTCTATTGAACGAAGATTATTCTAAATGATTTTTCCAAGAAAAAGTATTGTAAATAGTATAAAAATATAGTTTAAAACAGTATTCTGTCTTACTTATTATGACGGAAAAACGCGCGTAAAGCCGCGTGCAGAAACAAGTAACAAATAAAACAACAAAGACGAATTATATTGAATGTACTGATTCCAAGAATTCATTTAGACGCCCGAGATAAGTCTGTAAAATAATACAAAATGTCCAGTCCATCCCAAGGTTGCCTGGAAGAGATCGCTCATAGCTATAAGACCGCCTTTGTACTTATACTACTCGTAGCATTTATTTCTAAACTGTTTTCTGTGTTTGTGTGGAACATAAACAAATATCTATCTATCTAAAATGTAATGAGCAACAATAACAATATACTGTCATTAAAATCCAATCGGCAAAGCATTAGGACATGACTATTTGATTGTCAGCTGAACTACCAGCTACTAAGCAGCAAATGTGGGTGGAATAACTACATTGATTGTAGGCCTTCTTGTAGGCTGAAGTCAGTGTGTTCATAGCTTTAGCATTATGAATTCTGTGAGCAAAGCTTTTCTCATAAATCCGCTTTTTTGCGAACTTTTGCAAACAATAAACCAAAGTGGGCGGCCATCAGATTCATTTCATCCAATTTAAAGCGCATTTATTATTTTAAATGTGCTAAAAAGATTACGCCAAACTTTCCTTTCAAGAAGCAATTAGTGTACTGAAATATCGGTTTGAGAATGAAGACAAGGACATTCTGTTTTTGGGACTTTTTTCGTGAAATCTTGAACGAGTAAATTGGGCTTTAATTTGTTTATCTCTGTTGTTCTAAGAAAAGTGGAACACTGAACAGTTTTTTTTGAAAACACACAAGAAACCCTAGAGCCGTTAGTTGTGTGTTTTGCCGTTTGAGGGCCCAAAGATTTTCGATGAATCGACTAAAGATTTCGTGGCTTAGTTGGTGAGAGCACACCCACAACAAAAATGACATTATTTAAAAATAGACTCAATAAATAGTTGCTGAATCATTGTTTTTATAGCGTTCAGGAATATTTTAATTTTAAACGTGGAAGACATTTTTAATTTAAGTTCTCGTAATTATTGTACGTAGAATAAAAACCAAAACCTAGTTTTAAACTAACCTACGTAGGTAGGTTTATTAAAATTCACACAAGAGTCCATAACTTCTGGTATAATAGTATCACATTGATAAATAAATAAATAAATAAATAATACTGGGCAATTCACACAGCATTATCTAGATAATGCTGTGTGAATTGTAAAAAAGTAAGCAGAACTTGTGTTATGGGTACTAGATAACTGATATACGTAATATTATACATTACATAGATAGATATTTTTTATTAAACATAGAAAACACCCAGACCAACGGAACAAATTTCTGCAGATCGTACACAAATTTGTTCCGAGGCGGGGATCGAACCCGCAACCTCTTGCGTCGCAGGCTCTCGCCCGCTGCGCCACTGAGGTCGTCGATACCACTGATACAACAACTGCATTGTAATATTTGACATGTTTTCTGCTAATTGACGTAACAGACAGCAGTCGGTGACGAAAGAAAGAGAAAATTAAATACCTACATAAAATAAACAAAAAATTAAAAGATATAAGGGTTAAATGTACTAACAGGTAAATATGTAATGTATTGTAGTGTAGACAGGTAATATAATAATAAGATAGCAGATGGTATAGTAGGTGCGATAATAGTAGGTTAGATAACGAATTTGCAGTAGAGCAGTGAAGTTTTATAGATATAATAGAATATTGGAGAGATTTTCCCGTGAGCTTCCGAATATCTAACTTGGATCCGGATCCATATTCCGTTTTTTTTTTCATGGCAATGAACTAAAAATAATTTTCTTCCCCAGGTGTATCCCACGACCGTTCCTACGTACTCTTCCGGCTGGGCCGTCGAGTGTCCCCCGCCGTCCGTCAGTTCGCGGAGTGGGGCCGCTCGGACGCGCTTGGCGCGGCCCCCGGCACTATGGACGTGTTCGGAGGCCCTCCCGTGGGGCAGGGCGCAGGAAGGACCGAGGCAGAGTTCTTTGTCGATGGCAACCATTCTAGGGTGAGTTTTAATAGCACGTAGATACATACTTTTTCACATTTTTTAAAATCTATTTGTTGCTACTCAAAGTACGCGACTATGGAGGAAGAATCGCTCTTCATTATGAACATCCAACAATCACCAAGGAGGCGCTTTAAGTTCCATGTTAGGGCCTAAATCAACCCACTATCCCCTGGTTAGGTGAGGTGGATAGTTGAGCTCTGAGAAATAAAAAAATGCTTAACCGGGATCGATCCAATCCGAAGATGGATCAGGGGTATTATAATTCGTCGGAAAGGCCTTCGGATTCGATATCGGAAACTTTGTCGAAGAACGCTATTTTAAACCAGCGGATTCGAAAACTTATTGCACCTTCCAAACTAATGGAAAATAAAGTTCTCGATATCATGGATCTAGTTAATGTTACTAACGGGAATTAAACCATCAGTAATGTCTTTGCAAATTTTTGCCTCCTCGCACTCTGGGTATTATTCTGAAATTTTTTGGGAACTTATTTAGTTTCTTAATTGTTTTGCCTGCGCAGGCTCGTCTTACCAGAAACGGGCAATAAGAATTCGTTAAAGAGCTTATATAAACTCATAAATATACACAAATTAATTCAAAATTCTTTGTTTCTATTCAAGTAGGTACTTTAATTCTTTCGGGGTTTTTTGGCGATATTATAAGACTATGGCCGCAAAGTAATTCCTACCAAATCTTTACTTTTTTAAACTATGCGTAAATGGAATTTTAACAAAATACAACTCTAACATCGTAAGCTCAATCGGTTGTCGGTTTCGTAATTATAATTATCAAAACCAGAACTCATCAATTCTATTCGACGTTTTAATCAACCCCACTATGACCTATTTCTGGAAATCGACTGAAATTCAAATGTCGTGAGTGTCATGACATGGATCTATAGGTTCATTTCTGTAAATTTCAGGAACACCCTTACTCTTATCAGTATAAGGGTTATAATAGCTTCTGTCGAACATTATCTTTATAATCGTTAATCCATACAATGAAATTCCCATACAAACAGACAACTGAAATTAGTCTAAACGACCAATAAAATAGATACACAATCGTCGATAAAACTTCCCCTTTTATTAGCCGATTTGAATGGGGCTATTTTAGGGTTCTTTGGTGTGAATGACAAAAAACGTAATGCGTTTTATGTAGGTTCAGTAGTTGAGATATTGGGCAATAAGTAACAAAAACGGTTGTGTAAAATGTCAAAAGAAGTGTTTTTGCTACATGTGCCAATGGTAGACCCTTACCTACTGTATTTTTACAACAAGAGAAGGTTTTTTTTTCTGCTGTATGTCTGTTTTTCTTAAATATCTATCTTTATGTACTCTTTGATTTCTCTGTCAATTATGGACCAATTTGGAAAATTATTTCGCCCATGTATAAAAATGATCCCGAAGTGATCCTAAAAAATTATTAAAAAGAATTAGTCCTGAAAAACTTCAAAAGATATTGTAGCTCAGAAATTCCAAGATGGTAATTCGTTTTTTTTTAATAATCAAAGTATCATATTAATTTATTCATCCTTATTTTTTTTAGTTTTTTGATACCTCGGATAAAATGCTTCGCGGTTGGTTTGCTTTAAACTAATAAAGATGGGTTTAAAGAAACTAAAAAACGCCTTAAAACTCCTTCACACACGTTTTATTGTGATTAGTTTTTGCTAGACAAATAGTGAGCTCTTGGGAATAACTAAGTATAATAGTTTTAGTTGACGGATAAATCGGTGAGTATACACGTACATAAAAAAACATAGGTACTTACAGTCGAACATCTCTTCGAAAGCAGGTAAAAATACACTAGCGGGTTTATTTTTGCTATTTTTGCATGTAGTTTGTGACCTCATTGGTAATACTCGTGCTTGACCGTTTGTTTTCGTCAAAAGTACGGCCCTCGGCTGACGTATCGTAATTGCTGTTTGCTCTCCGGGGCATTAATTAGTGTTAAAATAGGTAGGTACTGTATTTTCGCTCATTGTTTGTAAAGGGGAGAGGACGTTTTGAGGATTCTTTATACTTTTTTGGAGCGCTTTATAGTCCCGTAGCAATATTGTTATTTTCTCTCTCTCTTCTCGCTCATGCATGCTCTAGGTATAATCATCATTCAATGTAGGTACCTACTTAAGTATAGAATAGAATTGAATGTGGTGTCCACCTTTTATAAGTGTTTATAAAAGGCGACACTGACAACCTCTGTGGCGCGGTGGGCGAAGGTCCGATTGCGACGCAGCAGGTTGCGGGTTCGATTTCCGCCTTGGGACAAATGTTACTGGTCGTTTTTTATGTAGGTATAATTAAAAAATATCTCTCTATGTAATGTATTGTATTATGTATATCAGTTATCTAGTACCCATAACACAACCTCTGCTTAGCTTGGGGCTAGATAATGCTGTGTGAATTGTCCAGCATTATTATTATTATTATGACACTTCATTTTATTTTAAATCTCGTTAAAATATACATTTTTTATTACAGAAAATATAATATTGTAAAACTATTCTACAAAAAATATATATCAAAACGGTAGATCACCGACTGCGAAGCTAGGCTCTATTTATTTTCTAGGCTAAATCATCATTATTATTATTATAAATCGGTTTACGTACTGGGTTATTGGAAAAAAATCCTGTTTCTACATCTGCCCGGGGCGTAAGTACTAATTAGAACTTGAGACATTTAGCTAAAGCTGCAGCGTACTTAACTTATCTTGTTTCAAAGAGATTCTGGAAAGTGTCTTGAGATATTGGATTTTCTTTCATTTTGTTTATACTTCAATTGAGTTGGTATCAAATATCTTTGACTTTAATTCACATGATGAAATGGAAACCTTTAAAGATCTTTTGATATTGGGAGACAGATTCCTTATTGGTGCTCAATTACAATTTGAAATGAACTCCACTCATTTTATAAAGATGGTAAAAAAATATTAACTGCATAGACACCTACTTAAAATATATCTTTATGCCTTAGTTAACAGAACCAAAAAAAATCTAGGCTATCCATTTAATTTCATTTATTAATTGCTAATTTATACATAGGGTTGGTAGCTTAAGATCTAATTTTAGCCCAAGTTAGTACATACACCCTGTTGGGCACTGCAATTATTTACATAAATAATACAATTACAAACGTGCTCCAGCTCTGCAGATCGTGCCCGTCTTCTAGCCGTTTCTAAATGGGAGTCAGGACATTGGTTGCAAGCACTTCCTTCGTATAACACTGGCACTTTATTGGATCCCGTAACTTTCCGTGTCGCAACTTGTCTTCGGTTGGGTGCAAGGTGTTGCGCGCCTCATCAATGCCAGTGCGGTACTGCTGTCGAACAGCTCGGTCATCACGGATTATCGTGTACTAGGGCTGCCGGTCGGATATCTCGTCATGCCAGCCTGAACGACATCATCCGGCGGGCCTTTACCACCGCTAACGTACCAGCTATTCTCGAACCGAATGGTCTGTTGCGTGACGATGGTAAGAGGCCTGACGGCATGACTCTAGTCCCATGGGAGTTGAGGAGGCCTATTGTGTGGGACGCTACATGTGTCGACACACTCGCGCCTTCCCATCTTCCTAGGACTTCCGTGAGGGCTGGTGCGGCGGCAGATTTAGCCGAAGATCTCAAGAGGCGCAAATATGCAGGTCTCGACAGAGCCTACACATTTGCTCCCCTTGGAGTCGAGACCCTAGGTTCGTGGGGTACCGAGGCTCTCCGGGTTTTCAAAAAATTATCTGAGCGTCTGGTCGAAGCGACGCGTGACCCGAGAGCTGGTGAGTATCTGGCACAGCGCATCAGCATTGCTATACAGCGGGGCAATGCAGCCAGTGTCTTAGGCACGCTTCCAACTGGTTTTGATATGGATCAGTTGAGCTACCTGTAGATTTGTTATTTGAATTTGTTATTTGATTGTTATTTTCTTTCTGAATAAAGATATATATGTATACATTAAAAAAAAAAAATTAAACAATGGACTAGCTAAAATAAAAACTATCTCCAATTAGGTACGTATTCATAATTTCGAAAAATTTTGTAATCACGCACGTTACATGAGTGGTTACAGGGTTGGCTTTGTATTCTACGCCTTCTGAAGTCGGTTTTAAATAAAACATAATTAACAAAGAAAATTACAACTAGATAAAAGAAACAATTTAGAACTAGTATTTACAATTAAAACAGTTGCGCTTATGGAAACAATCTAGAGGATAATAAAATATAATGTAAGAGTTTAACTTCATTCAAGTACCAACGGCCCGCCTGGTCGATATACAGGAAATTTCTTGAATGTTGTTTCGAGAGGTACTTATTGACAAGGAAACCTAGTCTACCCTGGAAAGTTTTATCATTGCACCTGTATTGTGAAATTCGTCCTTCCCAACACGTACCAAAGACAGAACTAAATAAGGATATAAATTTTCTGTGCCACCAGGTTTCAGTGATGGCAAGGATGATCCCATCACCAGACTGGTTCATTGGCGTGGACAGCTTCGACCTCTGCGTGGACGGGAACTGGCTCGACAGCATCACCATTGAGGTTTGTACACAATTGAGGTCTGTAACAGAGTATTTTTTTTAATGGGTTTAAATTGTCTAAGTTAAAACTGAATATTTTTTTAAATTTTTATATCTATTTGTCCAAAAGAGAGCAATGACACTTCATTTATCAAAATACGTACAGAAAAGAGAACTAACATACACCTACACAATTCCCAGCTACACACACCAACATCATTATTTAAAAAATGAATAAATGGCCGTAACTTAAATTTTTATGGTTTGAATTGTCTAAATTTTACTCCTACACTGTTTTGAAGCCAGATCAGGGTTCAGTCTTACGACTGCGGTAGACTCGCATAAGCCCTGATCAGGCTATCATAGTCCTAAAACTGACCTCTGACTTGGGTCCAATCTAGTGTAGGGCTGTAGATTTTGTTGAAACAATATTAAATAAAAATCATCACAGTCCAGACAGCTGGACATAGGTATTTAACGAACACCATAGCACTCCATCGTCAGCTTACTGGATCGATCATCTGTCAGCAGTATTTTGTATACGTTATCCCACCTGACCTCAGGGCAAATAATGGTTTCATATAATCATACATGCTACCTTAAATCCTCATCACTAAACGTACATCCACTGAACATGCCTCCCCTTACATAAAATAAGTTTTTCCATAATCACCAGCCTTGATGGTTCAATGGTTCACTTATTGGTAAAAATATGGTATTACACGTCAAATAGTAGGTACATAGTACTTGGAAGGTGTGTACGTTCCCTTAGTTGGCTCTTAAGACATCTAATTTGCTGAGTTGGATGGGTCGATTTTTACGCCACCACCGTGCCCGCCATAGGATACATACATACATACCTACACCACAAATACCTTTATTCGTTGTCGGCTAATAAATATGGTGCTAGGGATTATGGATTATGAATTTATGACACTTAAGGCAATTTTTCTTGACACATTTTGAGTAAAAGATTATCCGGTTGTTCGCTCAACTTACTAGGTTTCAGATTAGCATAAATTTAATCCCATTAACAGAGGAAAATAATGTTATATTTCTTAGTAAGTAGTTCGTCTTTTGAAACACCAAGAATATAGTTTTTTGTTAATGGAAACACTCTTGATCGTATACAGCGTAAGTATAATGAGTCAAAAATCTGAGTTGCGTACACGAGTCCTGAAAAAATTTGGCATTGTAATGGGTTCCTGACACAACGATATACCTACTTACATTATTATATTAAACTTCATCGACATCTCAATTTTTGCCTAATCGCTTTTTGCTAATTTTGAGCCTTTCCTTAATTTTAATTAACTCGTTCGTTTGTTTTATACTTTATGTTCACTCCACATTTGATCACCATTTTTCTACTTCAAAGCTCTAACGTTTCGACAGTGCATCGGTTCTCATGATAGATAGATAATTCTTTATTGTACCTCACAAACACAGAAAACAGTTTAGAAATAAATGCTACGAGTAGTAGTACAAAGGCGGCCTTATCGCTATGAGCGATCTTTTCCAGGCAACCTTGGGATGGACTGTACATGTAAAAACAAAAAAGACGGTGGCACTCAAAAAAAATAAAATAAAAAATATATTTATAAAAGAAAACAATAATACTTACACTACATACTACATAACCTACAAACATTTTAATAAACTAACATAAAAAGATTGTCTAATTTTTACAACGGTAACTAATACTGATGAAGCAATTTTTTAAAGATAGGGTCTTTTCTATCCTCAGGTTGACCCCCTAGACGCAGGAACAGACAACGGCTTCACATTCACCGCTCCGAACTGGCCAACCGCACCACAGGGACAGGCTTATCGCATCACCTCCAAGTACCCATCGCATCCTGCTGGATCCTTCTTCTATCCGCATCTGAGAAGACTGCCGCCAATCGCTACGTTCCAGTTTATAAAGGTGATGATGATCAATTGTTCTCCTTGCCGAATTTCAACCACGGTGGCCAATCACAACGTTGACTAGCCATGTGTGCAGGGCACACATTTGCACTCTCTATTCCTTAACTTTCATATTTTGATGGCTCGGCAGTCTGACACGACTGGGGGAAAAGGTCAGTGATAGGACCAACAGCGCGTGCACCGTATTGTTTCCTAAGCACGGAGTGTAACACCGCCTACTTCCTGACTCCCCTGGCTTTGGTCTGCTTCTGTGAATTTTTCTTACATCTTGTAAAGGCAGAGGTTGTTTAAATACTTGATTTTCGATTAATGAGATTTCCAAGAATCTTAATCTTCATGGAAAGTTTCGAGGTTTTCCCTTGAGTAGGCAGGCATTTTAAACTTAGTTTGATTTTTGCGAATAAAATTCCGGATTTCTGGGAAATACCATTATCCTTGTCAGAAACAAAAACCTTTACAATGGAAATTACAGTGTAATGTACTCTTGGCTAGCCTTTTGATGATGAGGTACCTGTAATTGCCGTTATGTTGGCCTTGTGGCCACTTGGACGGTATCCATCATCACACTGCATTGCCCCACAGCATGGAAAGGTCTCTCTGATCCCCTTCCATACTTTTCTGTCTATCTCTTTCAGGTACTAAACCAATCCATCGCAAACGCATCCACTGTCTAGCTCATCCTACCATCACGATCTGGTTCTACCGTGACTCATAACTTTGATCCTTGAAAGAAAATTAAGTAGTTTGATATTTATCCCACAGCATCAACATATCTAGCTATCCCCGTAAACAGAACTTAATCTTCTGTACTTACTGGTTTAACACCGATTAACACCGGCGCGTCAGCTAGTTTACTAGATTTTTGTCGTATGAAGCTGAATGTTCAGAGAAAAAGATGCTCTCTGCGATTTTATGTGTCAATTCAGAAAGACAGCTGTTATATATCTGACGGAGAGAAACAAGCTGAAATGTTTATAACAGATTTGTAATTATTTCTTCAAGTTACAGTTAAAATCTAAAATGTATTTACAGAAATATCAATGTAGGTAGGCCATTACTTACTGGTATCTTTCAACAGCTCCGCGAATACGAACTATCCGAAGTGTTCCACCGAACCAATGACGACCGGCGCTACGACGTCCTCCAACTCGACAAGCTGAGTCACAACAGCATCGACGTGCTGGATGGAAACCGAGCTCTGTCCATCGCCGAAGAGGCGGAGCGAGCCGAGGCGCCGAGGATCTACTCCGAAGGGTCGATGACCACCCCTGACAGCTCTTACTCGTACTATTCTATGTAAGTATGAATCCAAACAATACCCCTCCCCCCTCGACAGCCTATAATGGTCCAATGCTGGACGCAGGCCTCCCCCTGATTTTTTTATCTCATGGGTGGTAATGCCCATAATCCTCACGCTGGGCATGCGGGTTGGTGATCGCAGTTCGGTGGTAGATCTATTCTGCAAGAGGCGCTGCTGCCTGCCCGCCGGTGTATGTCCCTTAGTCGCCACTTACGACACCCACGGGATGAGTTGGGGGGCAAACAATAACATTCAAAATAAAATTCGGCCAAGTCTCGTCTCATAATACTTGTGCCGTTAAGATTATCTGACGCCTTAAAACGTTTCCTGGATACAGGCCTTTTCTCCATTGCACCGACCTAAGTTTTTCACTATTTATCGGCGTCTAACATTTAGTTCTCTCCCCCAGAACGAACAATACAGTGCTAAGTACAACTGAAGAACCACGCTCAGCGAACGAGCTGCCCACCTCGGCTCCATCGGCCAGCTCGCGGTCCGCGCTACGCAGCTTGGCACGCAGGTACCGGGCGCGCAGGCGACGCAAGATGCGGGCCGACAGCACCGACCCGGCCGAGAGGAGGAAGCGGAAACGAGCGAGTAAGTTCATTATTTAGGTATCGCATGAAAACCATCAACAGTAACAAATGTAACGAAGGTCAACGTTTACTGCAGATTTTACACCTTTCCAAAGTGAACGAGCCGAGTGACTTAATAAAAATAGTAGACGACAATTGTCAGGGTTAGTACATTTTGTTGGCTTATTAACTCACAACAATTTCGTTTGATTTATCAGCAGGTAAAAGCGTTATTGCTTGCCAACATATTGCATTCACCTCCTCAGCGACTTAAGATTATAGAAAGGTGTGCGCTCAGTATAAATTGTATGCTGTAGTCGTTTCAGTAGTCCTAAGTCTCAACCTGAGAATAGATCAAGAAAAGACCTGTTGGTTTCCACCTAAAGAATCCTTTCCTTTCTAACGTCCCTATTTCCTCCAGGGCTGATAGACTGCCGGGTCTCAGAATGGGGAGAGTGGAGCCCATGCCGCGCTGACAGCGGCTGCGTTGGCTCAGCGCTGCGCACGCGTCGTATCATCCGCCGACAGAGAGCCGGGGGCGCCCCTTGCCCCCCCACCACGCAGTCCCGATGGTGCGCGACGAACTGCACGCACGAGGATTGGAGGAATAATCTTACATAAGTGGCAGCCCTAGACCACTTTGGTGGCAGCAGTTAGGATGATTTTCTCTTTGTATTTTTAACAAATCTCCTTCACTGAAAAATAACCATACTGTCGCAGGAGCGGAAATAAACCACATGAGTTTTATATAATTTGTTCTTGGAATAATACTCAATACGAGTTGTGGAAAAATATTTGTAAAAAAAGTATTTCTTTTATATAATTTATGAGATTAGTAGATTTCACGCAAATATTTGCATTTCTCACCAATATTTTTTTTAAATAATTTTGTGACTTCCATGATTGACAGTCAAGCTACCAATTAGACTTTGGAGTTAGAATATTCGGAGCTAATGGGAATGATCCCAGTTTTAGGGACTGAAAGAAAATAGCACGTTTAATTTGACAAAATGCTTTGATTTTCCTTTAAAAGCTGTAGATTTAAGTAATACTTATAGGTACTCACATAAATATCTCACATAACTTAAAATCTTACTATCGTTTCCTGTTGGTACATAATTTATTTATTTATTACTATTTTCCTAGATATCTGTGTCTGTCCGTCCAAATATCAGTTCAATTTCCCTTTTTGTAATTATTATTTAACTTCCTAGAATTTTTCTTTTCTGTACAATTAAAATTATAAAAAATTAGTAAGAGACTGTCAGTGTTGATAAAATTTGGTTATCGCTGTACAATGCTTTGTGCGTTTTAGTTTGTTCGTCAATTGTTAGAAATATCTAGTTGTAACTTATCTTTCATTGCATTACATTTTTACATGACAGTAGGTAGTACAGGTAGTACTTATCACAAATCTAGACACATAAACTTTTCTTAATTAAAATGCTTAGGTTAAAATAATTGACTCGACGCTAGAAATGGTTATAGGTTATAATAAAAACCATAAACTAATTTATAGTAACCAAACTTCGCTCTAGTACAAAATCGTATCGTGTCTTATAATACAGAATTAATTTAGTACCATTTTCTCTTTAATTCCCAGACAATACTACGGGAGACATTTAAATAGATTTAAAAATACATATCGTTTACTTAAGTGTTTAAAATTAGAGCATTAACCCTTTCAGACCCTGTGGTCACATTTGTACACATTAAAGTTTTTCCCAAATAAAACAATTTCAAATGATTATTTAGTATTTTAGAGCGGTTGCGATCGTTTGTACACATTAAAAGCTATCGAAAACAGTACTAGTAACGCCATCTCCTATCGTGTTCGGAAAGTTTTTGTCGAGTTTGTGTCAGTGGCCAGTGAACTTTTGAAGAGTGCAGGTAAGCAGTTCTGTTTATTTCTAAATTATAAGTTTTAGGGTGAAATACGTTTAGCAAAAAATGTTTATCGATGAATTGTAGTATTGAAATCATTTGTAACGTATTTCTACATTGTTTGTAGTTTATTTCACTCGGAAATCTTGAAAAATATTTATGTATACATTTGTACACATCAGGCCGAAACAAAAATTTTCAAGCAAGATTCAAAAGTTGTAACCGTCTTATAAAACGCGCGCTTTTTTGTTTTACTACGATAATTTTGTAAGACAGTTCAATTATTTGGTTTTACAAAAGTGTTTTTGTTTATTTTTACAGATTACTGTAATGCAAAATGTTCACACCCGATGCATTGGATGCTTTACTTACACTTACACTACACGATGGAAATTTATCAGATTTGGATTTATCTTCGGACGACGAATATGTGGATCCTCCTAGTCAACAACCACGATTTATCCGTGTGGGTGCAGATATAGTAAACCGGCATCAAGGAGAATTCTATCCACCGGAATCTGATGATGAAGAGGAAACAAATAATCGCGCTGAACTTGACTTAGTGGGTGGAGCAATACCGACTCCAGACTTTGCAGATTCTGAAGCTGTTCTGCTCGAGAATGAGTTACGACAGTCCGCTTCAACGGATAATTTTGAATGTCTCACGCCAAAGTCAAGTATTAGATGGAAACATAGAGAACTAGAAAACCAAATAACGACTGAATGGTCGCCACCCATATTCAGAAAAAGTATAATCATGCGATGGGAGGAGTTGACTTACTGGACCAGCTGCTGAGCTACTATAGAACATTTATAAAGTCTAAGAAGTGGCCTCTGCGAATGATATTTCATGCATCAGACCTGGCAGTTGTTCAAGCTTTTAGAGAGTATCAAATCGATAATGATTTGCTTGGAGTACCGAAAAACAAGAGACTCACTTTACTTGGTTTTCGACGACGTCTAACTGAGAGCTTAGTTTTATATAACAAAATGTCTTTCGCTAAAAGAGGTCGTCCAACAAGCAGCAGTCCCTTGGCAGAAGTTATTTCGAGGAGAGTGGGAGAACTTCGCCCAGGAACAGACATAGCTCGCGATGCAGTTGGTCATTTTCCAGTACATGATGACGGCGGTCGAACTGGGGCCCGCTGTAAATTGGTGGGATGCAAGGGAAGGTCACGCATCAAGTGTATCAAATGTAAAGTACACCTATGCCTAAACAAAGACAAGAACTGCTTCCTAACTTTCCATACGTAAACATAGGTATGAGTATGAAACTGTAAAATATACCTGATACCTGCCTACTGGAATACCATGTTCCTATTAGAGTGTAAGGGTTTTTTCATAAGTTTAATTTGTCCAAAGATAAAGTACAATTTTGCGATTAATTTTTAAATTTATAATAAACAAATCTACAAAAATATACCAGTCTTTGTTTGAATAGGTAATCACCCCATATACGAGTTTTATAACAATGTAGGCCGGATGTACTCATCTGTGTACATTAAGAAAATCTAAAATTTCCTGAAAACTACACATCTTGGATTTTTTTTTTCCGTATTTTCTTACTCAAATTTACCCCCTTTATCAACACAAATTTAATCGCAACTTAATTTGAAAAAATTATAATTCAGGACTGAAAGGGTTAACTAAACAGAACAATAGAACGGTGGTGGGTTGACAGCTTAAGCCCTTTAGTCTTTACAATAAGCTTGAGCGATGTAAATTAAAAATATTTACTTACCCACCGCGCTCCTTGTCTTAAGATCTCTATTTTTTACCATATTGTCGTTGTTTTCATTCAATTTTGTTCTGTGTAGACAAGGCTCCAAACTTTGTGACAGCAATTCAATAAGAAAAGTAGTGATTATGTAAGTGGGTATTGAATCCAAAGAAGCAGCTTTTATTTTCATACAAATAAGTGTAAAGATAAATAAGTAAGTCTATATTTTAAAATAGACATAACTTGCTGTAGGGTTTAATATAATATTGGGTAAAGCAACGTGAAATTAATATGTAAATTGATATTAAATATTTGAATAGAAATACTAAGGGGCAATAAGTGAAGGATCAACGAGAGTTGACCTTTAGTTGAAATTGCGGTTAAAGTCGAAAAAAATGCTTTGGTTCTAAAATTTAAATGTACAAATTGATGTCAGGCTCCTGAAACGATTTTCATATGCCAAAGAAGTAAATAAGCCTTATTTAAATAACATTAAAAAGCTTTGACTACTGTAAGGTATCACAGAAGCTGAATAACGAGATAAACTGTTACCAATAAAATAAAATAAAACTTAGAAGTTTCCAACATTTCAATGAGCGAGTTAGTAGATCTAAAATCATATTTTAGTTGTAAAACGTGTTACGTTGGAATGGACGAAATGTTAACCTTAGCGTAATCCTCGGAGTAAGTGTATTTTTTACAATGTAAATTATTCTGATTTCAGTAATAAAATGTCTTTTAAAAAGTGGAGTTTCATTTTATCACGTTTTAACCCAATTTCTGTTGTCTGTTTATCTTTGGCTTCAGAAAGCTAAAGATCCAAAATGTTGAACATATTAGCTAAACTTCTCTCAAATTACTATATTTAAAGTCAGTAATAATAATAATATAATTATTTTTTATTGACATGGTGTTATTGTGTAATAAAGTCAGTTAAAATTTGTTGAAAAAATTATTTTGAAAATTAAAATTTACAATATTCAACTGGACTCTATTTATTTATTTATTATGAAAGGAACGCCAACAGCGTATACTATACATAGATCAGATCTACGTGTCTTATATCAAGTGTTTTATCAATTTTAGGTGGAATTTTTTCAAACTATAATTTTCTAAGAATTGCCTAGGTAGCTTCTAACTCGTTTACAAAATATTTTAAATTAATAAGTTTTTATAAAATTTACTGATCAACCTGTCAAGTGAAAAGCCCAGAAAAGCCATGTTAGAACAGACGAAGAACTGGGTCATATAATTACGTGCCCAGAAGGAGCTGACTGGAGTTTTTCTCCGAGGAAATTAGACCGATGTGAAAGTTAATAAGCTTCGCATTGCGGGCTTACCTTAGATTTGGCAAGGAAAAACATTTTCTTTAAAAATCTAGCTTATTTTGTAAAAGCTCGTGGTTTGCTGAGTTGCTCAATTTAAAGTAGTGAAAAATCTTGCCGCTTCGAGATAAGCTCTGATTTGTCTGAACTTCTTGCTTAATATTATATTAGCGAGTAGAGAACCTGAAGTGTGTCTTGGCGGTCGTGCCGAAAGAATAGACCCCATAGAGAATTTATTGCGAGTGAAACCGCGGATAACAGCTGGTATTAAATGAATTTATCTTCCCTACCTTGTGTATTTCCAACATCACGGCAGGAACACCTTACGGTGAAGGTTCTGTAACCATACAGGACCGTAAAGAGTGACACAAGAGTTTTGTGGCCAACAAGGGCAAAATCTGATGATAATGATGACGACTTATGTCGTATGTGTTATCTTCCGTGACGTCACTAAACGGCTCTGTCAGAAGACAAGCGTTGGTTGTAACGTATTTACAACTAGCTCATGTTGAGACCGAGACCGTTTTGTGACTCCTATCAACAGAAGCTTTGTCTTTTAATTTTAAGTCATGTTTGTTTTTGTTGATAAAGTTACAAGTAAATTATATTCTATTCTACTTTTTTTAAAGTATTTAGAAACAGGCAGGAACATCGTACGGTGTATGTATGGTCTATAACTGTAACTCAGTACAAAGAAACTGTAACTGTCAGAAAATGGAGTATTATAATCATCAACTGGTTCCTCATATTCGAAGAAGGAATGAGCCCTTGCATCCATGTACAAGTGAAAACTTAGAGCAAGGAGTCAACATATTCGACCTCTATAAGTTTTGACTCTACAAATGTACCTACTAGGTATGTTAAAATATACTCTTTAACATAGAATAACTTATGTACTTGTATCTTGTAGTTTTAAGCTTTATTCTGGAAAATAAACTTTTATTATTATTATACATAATACAATACATTCACGAGACTCGAGGCAACCGAGATAAGCGTTGTTAACCGGAATGTCAAAAACGCCTATCTTGGTTACCCCGTCGGCCGCGGACCCGTCGGACACCCGCGGTACCGCCGGAAAGATGTGGTGGAAACGGACCTGCGTGAGCTGCAAGCAGAGGCCTGGCGGGAAACTGCGCAGCACAAGAAAAAATGGCCTTCTAGTATGAGAGGAGGCCAAGAAACACTTCAGGTCATTCAGCTATAGGAGTAAGTAAGTAAGGTTCCACAAGCTCTGCATACGTAGGTTCTTCCCTACTTTTTAGGGTTCCGTACTCAAAGGGTAAAACGGCATCCTATTATTATTCCGCTGTCCGTCTGTCTGTCCGTCTATCAACAGGCTTTATCTCATGAACCGTGATAGTTAGACAGTTGAAATTTTCACAGATTATGGATTTTTTTTGCCGCTATAGCAAAAAATACTGAAAAACAGAATAAAATAATTATTTAAGGGCAAAAAAGTCACGTTTGTTGTATGAGGGCTCCCATACAATAAACGTGTTTTTTTGCCGTTTTTATAGATAATGTTGCGAAACTCTTCGTGCGCGAGTCCGACTCGCACTTGGCCTGTATTTCATTTGAAATCGATCTATTACTGCGAAATTAATACCTTTATCACTTCTTATGAAGTTTTCGTTTTTCGATTTACCTATTTTTGCGAACATTCTACAACTTAACAACATTAAACTTGCCAACTCATTATAACCTAACTTCGACAAGCAGATTCTAACAATCCCTTCATTTAGCAAAACAAAATTACACTTTCTCTTCGCAAGTACAAAAGTCGTTTGCATCATTCTGCTAATACTATTTCCATGAGTTCGTTACCAAGATAGAATCTTTAATTTCCTTTACCCGTCAGCGTCGCAGCGTTGAGGTGTGTACACACTAACCCGTCAGTGTCGCAGGGTTAAGTTTGTTATTCGTTTGTGACCTACTTTGGAAGTTGAGGTCCTGGTTTGCGACGTAAGTTTCAGGTTCGTATGAACTTGACATGATGGTGAAATAGTTGTTAGTTCATAACAAATAATGAATACAGACATGGTCTTAACATTAGGTGTTTCAAGCAATTTTTCAGTCATGGTCGAAAAGAATGAAAATTGCTTGAACATACGTCTAAGAACTTACCTACACAGCTAAGTTATAATTTTTTTTCTAAGAAAACCGTTTTAATGCTTTCTATTTTATATCAGTCACTTCAAAGAATTCCAGAGCCTCGCAGAGCTTTAAAGTTGATCGATTTTAATAAAAGCGTTTCCTACAGTGTGAACGCAACTTAAATTCGCCTACTTTTGCATTGGAAAGGGTTAAACTGTGAATAAATTAACATTTATAGGGTTAATATCTCTTATCTCTCCGTTTCACTTCTGTCGTTTTATCTTTATCAGTTTGAGGAAAGTCTACTTTATGAACTGGTTTGGTCACAGACAAGGTACGTGAAGACGTGGCAGGATATTGGATGGAAGACCTTTGTCGAGCTGATAGTTTCCAGGTTATATAAATAAATAAATAATGCTGGAAAATTCACACAGCATTATCTAGTCCCAAGCTAAGCAGAGCTTGTGTTATGGGTAGGTACTAGATAACTGATATACATAATACAATACGTTACATAGATAAACATTTTTTATTATACATAGAAAACGACCAGAACACCTGGAACGAATACCTGCAGATCGTACAAATATTTGTCCCAAGGCGGGAATCGAACCCGCAACCTAATGCGTCGCAGGCGGGTCTTCGCCCGCCGCGCCACAGACGTCGTCATATAAAAGTTAAAGACTATCTTTACCATACGGGTTACTAACACATTGACTATTAGTCATTTTCACACAAACCGAGCTAACATCCTCCTCCACTCCAGGACAAGCAGACGCACAGCGCATTACCACCCCTACTTGATGGATATATCGTGCACCTGCACTAAGCGGTTTTCCTCCACCTTCATCACTCGTACCGCTGGAATGATGAGACTATGAACACCTGCTGTTTTTTTCCTGTCAAATACAACCTGCGTCTCTTCATGCACTTGCACTAAGCGGTTTTTCTCCACCTTCATCATTCGTACCGCTGGAATGATGAGACTATGAACACCTGCTGTTTTTTTTCCTGTCAAATACAACCTGCGTCTCTTCATGCACTTGCACTAAGCGGTTTTCCTCCACCTTCATCATTCGTACCGCTGGAATGATGAGACTGAACACCTGCTGTTTTTTTCCTGTCAAATACAACCTGCGTCTCTTCATGCACTTGCACTAATCGGTTTTCCTCCACCTTCATCATTCGTACCGCTGGAATGATGAGACTATGAATACCTGCTGTTTTTTTCCTGTCAAATACAACCTGCGTCTCTTCATGCACTTGCACTAAGCGGTTTTCCTCCACCTTCATCACTCGTACCGCTGGAATGATGAGACTATGAACACCTGCTGTTTTTTTCCTGTCAAATACAACCTGCGTCTCTTCATGCACTTGCACTAAGCGGTTTTCCTCCACCTTCATCATTCGTACCGCTGGAATGATGAGACTATGAACACCTGCTGTTTTTTTCCTGTCAAATACAACCTGCGTCTCTTCATGCACTTGCACTAAGCGGTTTTCCTCCACCTTCATCACTCGTACCGCTGGAATGATGAGACTATGAACACCTGCTGTTTTTTTTTTCGGTCAATTAAAACCTGCGTCTCTTCAAGACAAGAGTGAATAGGTATCTTCTAGACCTTCGTGGTACATCGTTGGTCACTTCTTCACCTTACACCAGTGACTATAAAAAAACCATCCCAGGGCAGCAGACTGTGCGGAGTCGTCGCGTCCTTCTTAGTCCCATAGCTGAAACTTAGCAGTGAAATCTTTAATCAAAAAGAAATAGCAAAATACTTCATTTGTAGGTAAAACTTAGTACTTGTAATTTTATTTTTATTTTACACAAAGAAAATTACAATCAAAGAATACAACAAAAATTAGAACTAGTATTTACAATTGAAACAATTGAGCTAACTGCAGACTGTTGCAAATTAATTTTAGATAGGTGATTTGATAATGCAAGAAATTTCTTCATTTTGTTTATAGGATTTATAATGACAACATAGAAAAAATCGTAACTAGCCTGTATTCGATCTTCGTTAGGCTCGAAAGCCTAGAAACCGAATCAATATAGGTAGGTACATTCCAAATGTACGTGCGTTGCAGTGCGTTGTTGAATAACGCCATTTATCACGAATTACAACCTCACGTGTATTTTCTTCCATCATGAGATATTTTATTCCCAAAACTTTGCAAGTAAACCGAGCTGCTGAGCTATTTCAAACTCTACATCAGCACAGCTAGGCATAAATTAGCTTGGCTCGTTACTTTTAATGTTCTTCGTGACACTGAACATGTCCCATTAGAGAAATGTTGTCCCAAATAAATTTAAATGAGGATTTACGAAAAGTTTTCTTTAGGATGTGCTTACTTAATCTAGCAAAAGTTAGAGGCATCTAATTTAATAAATATTTTATTGATCATTTTAGTCTATTTTATTTTCTAACTTTAAAAAAACTTTTGTTATTGCATCCATCACTATCAAAATTAAGAAGAAACCGATTTTAACGTGATTTTTTTTCACCTCAGCTTTTACCTCATCCTCCTCAACCTGAACTGGACGCAGGCCTCCCCCTAATTTTTTTTTATCTCATGGGGGCCCATTATTCCCACGCTGGGCATACGGGTTGGGGATCACAGTTCGGTGTTAGATCTTTCCTGCAAGAGGCGGGCAGCAGCCCGCCCCCGGGAACTCTTCCCTTAGTTGCCTCTTACGAGACGCCCAAGGGAAGAGTTCGGGTGGTGCAAGTCCTAAGCCGGCACCACACAGCTAGGTATAAAAAGACATTGAATTAGGTAATCGAAATACAAAAATAAATATGGAGATATTATAATTTTATTAAATAATATCAATAGAGAATACTAACAAAAATATCAGCTGTTTTGTCGTTACAAGTCACATACATAACCCTACTGCCGTAGGTTATATATTTTACTACAGAAGGAAAATAGGTATAATGAAGCATAACTCTTAGCGTAGCATCACAACAACTACAAAATAAAACAAAAGAACAATAAAAATGTCCGGAAAGTCCAGACAAATGCCAAGCCACATATAAAATGGCCGTAAAATATACAGAGGGATTAAACGAATGGGATTCATTAAAATAAGTGCGGGGATTAAACTTACACAAACGTATAATTTCAATTCATTTCCACGTGTGATTTAAATAAAAGATATTAACTTTAACGTGGCGTAAATAAAAACAAGGTAGTTTTTTAAATAAAATTACGCATAAAGTCTCTTGGCGGGATATATTTCTGCTCCGGTACTTCAAGGAGCTGGGCTGGTTAGGGCCTGGTTAGGCAGGGGGATAATGCACAATACACTCCTATGGGAGATGTCAGTGCAGATCCCAGTTCCCCCACTTAGAATTAGAATAAGGGATATTTTTACCATGAGTTTTGTAGTTTCTAAAGACAGAACAAATTATGTTAAACATCCTGGGGTGATTCAAGGGAAAAAACAATGATATTTACGAAACTTTTCTGGCATTTTTGATCCTAACTGATGAAATTGTGAACTTCACTAATTTTAATTTTTCTTAAGGTATGTAACTAAGCCATGAGTCTAATAAAACTAGAAAAGCTTCCAAAAGTTCCATTCTGGTACCTTTTTACGGTACTGCGCAAAGAGGTTATGATCCAATAAGCTTCCTTATGAAAGTTGCAAAGCAATTCCACTCTACAAATAAGCTAGAATATGGAAATAAAACTCCAGTGCTTGACACTAGCTTCTTTTCTATATAGGTTCTTATAAATATTGCGATAAGAACGAGTTAAGTGGTGCCATTAAGAGAATTCCGTAGGTATTAATTGATGGACTAGTAACTAACCTTGTACTATGTACCAATGATTCAGTTTTCAAGTTTTGTAATATCTTAAGAGTCCTTTTGCTTTCAAAAGGACTGAGTAACTATCAGACAGATTGTCAGAAATTTGGACCGGCACTCTGTCACCACCGGTTTAACATATGTAAAACCTAATGTAGGTACTATGCAGCTGGCATAGTGAGCAATGGCTAGCTGGTAGATTTTTTTTCTCGCGAACCAAACACTGAAGCATTTGAGAAAAGCTCTTTCGTAATTGATTTAATTTGTTTTATAGCTCTGCGGCCATTTTTTTTTTTGGTTTCTTTTGGCAGTCACTTTGAAAATAACAAGTACAAAATTACTAAGTTCTATTTTAATCATTGGTTAACATATACAATATAGGTATATTCACAAGCCATTATTCTAAATACTCAACTAAGATTTTGGTAACGCATTTTTGAATAACAAAAACTTTTCAGTGCTCATTAACATACACACACAACACAAAAAACTTAAAAATCGTTCGATTAAATCATAATCACAGAGGCCTCCTCTACTGAGCAATGTCTTCATATTTTGCAGGCAGTCATCCCACCTGGCTGGAGGGCATACTACACTACGTTTGCCGAGTCGCAGTCTTCACTCAAGGAAATTAAGTTTCATTACACATTGGGGCTAATCTATCTATCACAAATATACATTTTCACTGTCACTATATATTTTTTTAGTAAAGTAGACATTAAAAGTCTTGAAAGTTTTTACGGTACCCTGAAAACCTCCGGGGCATTATAAGGACGGAAATTCTACCGTCACAAACGATACAAGTTTTAAAATTGCAGGCGATCAAAGTTCACCGGGTACCGCTGTGGCACAATGTTGACAACAAACAGAAGAAACACGAAGTTTCATAAAAAAAAGGAAAAATAAAATTCACAACGTGTGCTTCGGAGTTTTCATGAGAGTAACTAAGTTTTAGAGGTGCTGTGTAAAACTTTTTTAGTTGAATGAAAGTATATTTTCTATTTGAATAAAAACACACGGTGTAAGTGTATGGTTTATATACCTTCCATATTTTAACCATCTACGTACCTTAAACTTGTCCGATGTTAAACATAAGTACTGAAAAATACAATATTATCAATAAAGTCCGTATTATTTTTTGTTTTAATTAATCTAAATCTTATTCTGAAAAAAAAAAACAATTAAATAGTAGAAACAAATGAGAACTAGCATTTACAATAAATGAAAATTGAGCTAACCGCAGACTATCTAGATCTACAGGTAGCTTAACTTTATAGGATTTTTTCAGTAGGTACGTAGAGTCAAAGTTAACCTTTTGAAAATGATTTATACAGAACTAAACCAATATTTTATTTGAAACCACTAAGTTTTTATTTCACATTTGTATGAATGAATGAGTTGTCATACAAAAATAAAAATAACAAAATATTGACACTGTAGTCAGTCACAGCATAGAAAAGTGTGGCACCTGGCAGAGAATTAATGATATCTGTAAAAAAAACTATAACTCAGAAACCACGATTTTGTGGTTTTCACCCCTCTGCCGTGTAAATCTAATAATCACTGTAAGTTGAAAAAGTGTGTTTTGAGTAAACGCGCCAATATATACTTTATTTGGTTTTATTCGAGTTCTCCGCTTTCAACTTCACATAGAGTTTCGGGACTCCGTGTATACATAGGTGTTTAATGTACTTATAATTTTGAATATTGACACTGTAGTCGCAGCATAGAAAAATATAACTCCGGACAGAGAATATATGGTTCATTACGGATGTAAGTGGGTTAACTACGAACCTTATTTGTGTTGGAGGAATACCCACGTCCCTTAAATCCCCTTAACGAGGGACTTCTTCGGGATGAGTGCGGTTCAAGACGCGCGCGTTCCGCATCCCTCTGAGCACTCATTCGTCAAACTACGATAGTTTTATAGTAAAATAGAATATATGAAATGAAAACCATTTATCAGTTAAAAAAAGCTATATCTCAGAAACCATGATTTTCTGGTAGGTCTGGGTTGTCGTGTACATACCTCTGCCATGTAAATGAAGTAGTCTGTAAGTTGAAATAGTGTATTGTGAGTTAACGCGCAGATTAACTTTATTTGGTTTTATTCGAGTTCTCCGCTTTCGGTTCGACGTTTAGTTTCGGGACACCCTGTATTATTGATAGGCTAAATGCAGAACAAAAAACAACAGAATGTTTTCCCCTGAGTTTCAATATAGACTTTACCCTAATCATCATCATGATTATCAACCTATATTTGTCCACAACTGGACATAGGCCTCCCCTTATGAGCGCCATAGCTCAACTTTACCCTATATTACCTAAATGTCTACAGTTGTATAAATCAGCGTTTACTTTACACTGTTCAATGTATCGTGACAAGACAGATAAGAGAGGGCACTCCGGAAGATCGAACATTATTCATACCATAGATTATACTACAGTAGGGTAAGTTGAAACTTCTAGATGAAACTTGAAACTTACAGTTTGGGTTGAGTTCTGGCGACAAATATACAAACCAAGTTCATTGATGAATTTGATCGAATGAGGTCTAACGGATTATTTTTCTAGGGTTCCATTTCTTTAATTTTTCATTTCTATTTTCTTTTGATCGGAGTTTTTCTTAAGGATAGGATTCGCAACGAATACATCCGACATAGAACCAAAGTTTCAACATAAGAAGTAGCATTGCTCAAAGAAATAGCAAACTGAAGTGGCAGTAGGCCGGTCATATCTCGCGAAGAACCGACAACAACCGCTACGGTAAACGTGCTCTTGAGTGGAGACCGCGACTCGCAAACAAAGTGTAGAATGCTCTCTGGCCAGGTGGATGACGATTGGCGAAAGACTGCAGGCAGATGCTGGATGCGCTAAGCTGAAGACAGGGCGCTATGGCATTCATTATTGAAGGCTTATGTTTTGTGTGGGCTAATATAGGCTGATGATGACCTACATAAAAATAATCTACAGAAGAAAAACATACGTGAACTTGTATACTTACCTATATTACCTGACCATAGAAAGAAAACCTCGGCTATACTTCTGTCTAATTGTCAGAAAACGATGTTATTCCTAAACGTGTCAAGTAATAGGCAGCGTCATAATCTACACATTAAAGTGAACCGCCAATAAGTCGACAAAACACTCTTCTCTCGCGCGATTCCACCGATCAGCTCGGACGCCAGCTGCATATCGCTCGGAGCGCGGAAATGTAGCATGTAGCTGGCGAAAGAGATAGTCGAGATAGAGATAGTCGTACAACAGACAAGTCATGGCGAAACTACTGCGGTACCGCTGCTATGGTACCGCGGAGGTGTTAGCCCACCTAATCATACTGAAATTTCGCGCTAACCCGCCGAACTTATCACTGACTTTGGTGTGTCCAACACCGTTAACATTATTAGTAGTAATCGATCGTAAGAAACACTGACAATAACCAAATCCATCCAAGAAATAATCTATAGGTAGGTACAGAAACCAATGCAAATATTTGTTTGGTATCACGGCGGTGTTATAAGCTCACCTAATAATCATATTATGCTGAAATGTCGCGTTAATCGGCCGGTCTGTGTCACTGAATTTGGTGTGTCTAACATCATTAAGGCGCATACCCCACCCAAACTAGCGCCGCCACCTTCGAGTACTTTATATTATTATTCCGTTAAACAAAGGAATTTTCAAAAATCCATCTTCTTTTTTGTGATACCTATCATAAACTTTTTTTTATGCCTCTGTAATAGTTTTATTCTATTTAGTTTAGGCAGAGATACGAAGCTGCCCTTGGTGGCCACCAAAATCTATTAGCGTATCTCTGCCCCATATAATGTTAATGATGTTAGCATCATTAACATTATCTAAGCAGTAATCGATCGTAAGAAATACTGTCAATATCGAAATCCATCGAAGAAAGAATCTACAGAAACCAATGCAAATATTTGTTTCAACAAACTCGGCTCTCGCAGGCGCTGCCACCTTTTATTTACTCGATGCGAGAATAAGATGAAGACAGTAAACATACCCGTAACTAAACTCCCTTCGTCTTATTAAAGGGGATGCGCCCCAATTAATCACTCAAGTGACACAGAAAAGCTAATCTTGCATACAGACAGAAACAAGCGGCTTCTAATTTAGCGCTAGCCGCAATAAAGTGTAATAAAGCCAGTTAGTTAGTCCAAAAAAAGTTTTTGGAGGTACTCTGTACTGGTATTGGCGCTCGTTTTTTGCTAAATAGAAAGTGGTCGAAAATCTCCCAACGACATTTACCGAAAATGCACGATTTCTGATGAAACTATCAACCGAACCAATTACACACTGGATCAGTAGTTAAGCCATCAATTGCACTCACGAATCACTTATTAACATCTCATTTATTTTCTTCTGTGTGGAACCTTTACCCTATCACTTTAAGGATGGCCGTATTATAACGGCCGCTTTTATCGTCTAACGTCTACCAAGAATTCACTTCATAACTTATCAGCATTCAATGCCTGTCGTGTGCAGATGATAGAAGGGTACCGACAACGTTTGAAACGGGTGACATTGTTCTTCAATTAAGTACCAGACTGCGTCATCAATCGGCAGTCGCCCTATTGAATTTGAACCGCTTCGTAATGATTCAGAACTATTTTACTTGTACGTTACTCACAGACCAAGAGGACGCTCACCAATACGCTGCTATGACATTTTTTTAAAGTCTATTGACATTAGTTTGACTACAATCTCACCAGATGGAAAGTGAAGATGTGGCCGACGATGTATCACGAAGGTCTAGACTAGAAGATACCTATTCACTCTTGTCTTGAAGAGACCCAGGTTGTAATTGACGGGAAATACAGCAGCCAGGGAGTGTGTTCCAACTGTTCAAAACCCCAGCGGTACGAATGATGAAGGTGGAGGAAAACCGCTTAGTGCGAGTGGACGGTATACCCACCAAGTAGGGGTGGTAATGCGCTGTGCGTCTGCTTGTCCTGGAATGGAACGAGTAAACGAACACAAACGAGTGGATATCATGACTTAAAGTTTAATTTTTTTAATAAAATTAAATTTTTTAAATCCTGTTTTTTTCAATAATTTCTATCGTTATACTAGATATTATTAGAACTCATTATTTTTTTCAATTATAATAGCTTTAAAACAAAAGAAAATCTGTATTCTAACACAAAAAGTACGCTGGAGCTTTTAAAGTTGACTGCTAATTACGTCACCAATCATCTAGAGATTTTTTTTCTGTACACAACATGATAGGTATTTATGTCTTTTACATTCCTAACGTTAAATAATGATTTTGTAATTTGTGTGTGCAAATTGGGTAATGCGCGTCGTTTGATTTATTTTTCGGACACACCTAAGCTTCATAACATATTATCAAAGAACTAGTAACTCCACTTATCCCAAAACAGGCGACTAAATTCAAAGTTTACAGTAATTCATGTCGTAACTCATATCCTGCCCCGGAATTGCTCCCTTCCGCCTTATTATTGCATTATCACTGACGCCTGGTCTGTTTCACTGTTTCAGTGCAAATAAGTCTTTTACCACTTTGGCTAAAAAACTGCACCAAGACTAATTTTACTGATGTACAAACAATACCTTTCTTTCAGTATTTCAGTTGGTTCCCAAACTTCAATAGGTACTGTTTTATATAATTAAATAATGCTGAGACCTAAGGCCATAGCCATTTGACGATTTAGAATCGAGACATCAGCGTCGTGACGTCTAATTTTTTCATAGGTGACTAGGGAATGGGGAACTACGTAAACACCAGACATCACGATTACGTTCTATACTATGTAATATGGACTCGAGGTTCAAGACTATTCACATAACATCATCTAGCCCCAAGCTAAGCAGATCAGTGTTATGGTACTTTAAGTACAGTGAGTATCTGCATGGCACAGCGCATCAGCATTGCCATACAGCGGGGCAATGTAGCCAGCAGCGTCTTGGGGACGCTGCCGACTGGTATTGATATGGATCCGTTGAACAACCTGTAAAGAGTTTGCAAAAGTCTTCAGTTAGCTTAATTGTTTCAATTGTAAATGCTCGTATTGCTCGTTATAATTTAATTGTATAATTTGATTATAATTTTTTAAGTACTAGTAATTGATATAGGTACCTTTTAGATATCATTACGTTTTATTATATGAAGGCGACTTTACCAAGTCTACGGGTTGTTAACCATTACAATTTATTCGTAAAGTTTAACAGTAAACTAAATAAAGCTTAACATGTACCATTTGTCCATGATGTCTTAAAATACGTACTCTTAACATTTAGATAATTTTACACACGGAAGAACAGTCCGCCATTACATATTAATAAAATTCTGGGTAGTCAAGACCGCTCCAAAACTTAACAGAACTTACATTTCTCATCTCAAGGTTCATTGATCTGATCAATCCAAGTGGCACAACAGCCTACCATCAGTACTGCTATTCAAACTGTGCTGACGCCTCTCAAATTGCGCGTAGATAACACCCCCGTATTTGTAAGAGGATTTACATTCCTTATCGCGTGATGTGTTTTTGACGTAAGCCGGATCCGCGTCTATTTTGCGGGTAGAATTTGTTTATTTTGAGAAGATTGAAAGGAGTTTCAATGGGTTGAGTGAATAAGAGCAAGGTTTTTCGGTCTTCTACTCTATATGACGAAAAAACTCTTAGAATGTAGGTACATATTATTGAGATAGCGTAAGAAGCAATCGGAAAATGTTAAGATTATTTCACTTCTCTTGCTCAAGATTGCTCGGAATGTTTGTTTACCTACTACAAATTTAACTGAAAACAACTTGGCTTATTGAATTGAAAATGCTTAGGCGAAGTTTAATTCAATAAATTGCAAATGGGACAGCATGGTAAAGAAATAATCAAAGTGATTCTATCTGTTGAAATCACATGAATTTTAAGAATAAAGACCAATGCGTGAAGTAGAGAAGTGAAATCGGAGTGGAATATTTACTGAAGGTAAGTTTTGATTGTTCTATTGTCACACTCGAAATGAAAAAAGTCGCTTTCACGTGGGCCAAAACCACCCATTATAACTCGGTATTGTCACATGTATAAACAACCTGTTTTATATTGAAATGGTTTAATCCCTTCATATTATAAAACATAAATACTTAAGTTTCTTAAATATATTTTTTAACACCATGAAATAATATGTGCAATGTTATTTCGTAATACGGTTGTGGCTACGAAAACTAAAAAGTATTAGCAACATCAGCGCATTTGCTGAAATATAAATTTTCAATCGATTTTTATGGGTAATATCGATTAAATAAAAATTGAGAATTTTTTGTTGTTTATTAGCACTATAAAGTCTAATTGAGATCCTTTAAAAAATGGGTGTGTACCATAATTATTCAATAATGATTTTTCCAGAGTAGGTAATTTACTAAGCACACATAGCTTAAGGTGGTTACTGACCGGAAATTTTAACCCTTGGTGGTCCAATACCTGGAATAGGCATCCAACAATTCTCATTAGCCAGTCTCTAGCTCTTAAAAGAGACTTTTATTTCTTAAAAGCAAAACGACACAAAGCTCAATGTCAGCGTTGTTTTAAGTAAATCATAACGGCCAGGTGGTCTACAGAAAAATCTTCTTTGAAACTTGCTGGTGGCCGCTTTATAAGAGACATAAATAATAAATAGCTGACAGGTATGAACTAAGAGATTTATTGCTATGAAACCTAGTTACAACCCAGTTTCACTGTTGCAACTAGGTTAGCAACGAGTTGAAAAGTTTTTAACAGTATATCGAAGATTTTAAAGTTAAAGTACAAGAAGCATAGAAGTTTTTAACGCTGGCCTTTTAAAAGAAATGGTTGAAAATGATGGTTCACTTGACACAAATAGTACAAAAGACTAGAAGACTATTTTAGTCCCCCGTGAATCAGATCTATCGACTGCCGGAATCATCGATGAATGTTCAAAAAAAAAAGATAAAAATTTAATTTAATTTGTTTTTAAAATCTAAAACAATCAATAAAATCTAAAAACAGTAACAATCTACACTAATATTATAAATGAGAAAGTGTTTGTTTGTTTGTATTTTCTTCACGCCCAAGCAACCAATAGCCTTGATTTTTGGCACAGAATTAGTTTAAAGAATGGATAGTAACTTATGCTACTTTTAATCCCATAAATCAGTTTCCATGGGATAGAAATAACCTTAAACAACGCGTGCGAAGCCGCGGGGAGCAGCTAGTAGAGTAAAGCTTAGTAATTTGTGAATCTTTATGGAAAATTAATTATTTTATAATTGTACTGACATAGGTACGTACTGGATGGTAGAGCTAGAGAACTTTTGCCCGTTTTCTATATTCAACGGACAGTCATCATATAGTATAAAAGCTAAGACTAACAATATCGAGTAGTTACGGGTGGTAAGTTTGACAGATAAACTGACGTTTGAAAATGGTTATAGAAACACAACAGAGTGCCATTTCCATACAAAGCAGGTATTACGGAGCGTTGACAGTAACTCCAATCCGTTAGTAAGACACTGTTGGTATTTTATACTACGAGACATTTGTTTTAGAAACGGTTTACACTTACGTCTGGTTTCATATTTTACTGTTTGTAGGTAAAACGATGCATTTTATTTTTGTAGGAACCAGGCAGAGCTTGTGTTATGATTTGCCCACAATTTCATTTGTGAAATTGGCCTTCTCTCTAATACCTTTACTCTTCGCTCCACAAACTCAACATTATTCTTTGTTTCCTTCAGGAAACCATAAACAATGCTGTCTTATTCGTGCCCACAAATCAAAAGAGGCTTATTTACCTGTGACTGACTCTTTACTCAATAACAAACTGTATTCTCTAGGTCGTAGAGCTCCAGTTGCTGGTTCGATGTTTGCACCTGTCCAAGTTCTTGTTTATTCGTCATACATGTTTGTATGGGTTATTGTTTCATTTGATAGGAAATAATGATGTTATGAAAGCTTATGGGAGGAAGGAAAAAGCTGATATTTTCTGCTACAAGTATTTTTCCTACTAATATTTTACTTTTAATGACAAAAAATTGACTGCACCGAGATGTTTAGTTTTTAGAAGAAGAAAGCAATTGTTACAATTACATACCTATTTATATGGTTTATAAAAGTTTTTGTGTGTTAGTTAATTTTGCGATTGTTAAAGCTTCTTTTGAAACCTGCATCATCATCATCATCAGCCTACATCAGTCCACTGCTGTTGAAACCTGCATGTATCGCTGTATTTAAAATTCGAACTAGGTATGTAGAAAAAATAGGTTTTATGAGAAAATTGACAAAAAATTACAACAAGTTGAAGAAAATAATTTCAGAGAAAAATAGATACAGATCTTTTATTAACAAAAATGTAGCTACTTCTGTTCAGTAAAAGAATGTTCAGCGATAAAGATTTTTCTATCAAATCTCTCGAATTTTCTGTGAAACGCCATAAAGAATGGTTGTAAACAAACCACAACACAAATAGCTAAGACCACATAGAACATTATATAATATCGATGGTTTCAGATACAATTGTAATCAATATTTATTGCAGGAAGGATCTCAAATCTACAAGTAATGTAAATTGCGTATAAACGGACGCGGCAACAGAGCGAATTTTAGGTTAGATAAGTGTGGGCGGTTTGTTTACAAGCATTCTACATCGAGTTAGACTTAGGTATGTGTAGTATCTATCCATACTGACTTGCTGTCTCTTCTGCCGTCCCAGCAGATGTTGGTCTGCCGTCCCAGCAGGTCTCATAACCTGCTGGGACGGAACCTGTGAGGGAACAGAGAATGCACCTGTGTTTTTTAAACACACTTGTGCACAAATATAGTGTACATGAATATTCGCACACACTTGTGCACTATCAAATGCCCTGCAGGATAGTATACGTCGAGACTGGCCACATTGGCCTAAAATCGTCTACTAGGAGGACATGGTACCTGTCCCTTTAAAAGTTTTTTTTATAAAGCTTACTTTACTAACGTCATTTGGAACTAACACATTCACATATTATTATTTTTATGACTTAATTTCAAAAATAAAACTATCTGTAACTCAAATCTACTAGCTATGTAGTTCCAGTGATAGTTCTGATGTATAGTAACTGAAACCGAACTAAACCTGAAAGTTCCTACTTTATCTTTTCCCTTTGTTGTTAGTTCAAAACCAAACTACTAACAATTTTGTTCCGTATTGTATTAAGAGCAGTAAAACAAATCGTTTATTAGTTAGCGCGAACTTATCTGCATTCGTCGCATGACACTTCATTAGCGTATATTTTCGTTTTCCGAAACAGGCAGTCGCGGAACTGTACGCACTGAGTGATAAAACGCGTGATAAAATAAAATATATGGTCGAGTTTTTGCAACTTTTAAAGTATTTCATGGCTTTGATAGTTATTTTAGAAATAAAGTGTGGTTAACCTTATAAAGTCAAATAAATACAACGTTAGATGATGGCTTACTCATGTCGTCGACCTCTGGGCGCTGTGGGCAAATGACTGCCTGCGACGCAGGAGGTTGCGGGTTCGTTTCCCGCCTCGAGACAAATGTTTGTATGATCTGCAGACATTTGTCCAGGGTGTTCTGGTCGTTTTCTATGTATAATAATAAATATCTATGTAATGTAATAAATTATGTATGTCAGTTATCTAGTACCCATAACACAAGCTCTGCTTAGCTTGGGTCTAGATAATGCTGAGTGAATTGTCCATTATTTATTTATGTTTTTTCAGTTTACTGTTATATCTTTGAAAAATGTTTAAAACAGCTCGAACATTTCCACGTTAAATTCGAGGTTGAATGTTAAAAAATATGTTACCTTCTTACCTTCTGTTGGATTTATGTTGATTACCCTTTCTTGTTCTTTTATTTTCAGTTAATTTTAAATTGATTTTGTTCATAGTTCTATTAATTGTTACTACACTGTTTTTTAGTCGTGAAAACCTTAATTTAAGCTTTCTATAATATAAGCTATAATTTAAGCTTTCTTCATATTATTCTGTTAAAATTAAGCTTCTGGTTTTCCAATAAATAGATAAATTAATATCTTGCACGTACATTTTTGTAAGTAGGTACCTTTATGCTACGTTTTTATAAAGTTACCAAGTATAAACGAATAAAGTCATAATAGATTTCTCGCATGTTCAAAATCGCTGCGTTCACGAAACCAGTGCGTCCCGAGATCCAGTGTTCATTATCATTTGTATTCCGAGTCGCAAGCGGGCACCTGGAGGGCTGTCATCCCGCGAGATTTATGTTGTTCACTGGAAAAGTGCGCAAAACGCGCTTTTGTATGGTAATGGTCCCGCTAGATGCACGGTGTACCTCACTCCAGTAGGTTAAAACCTGCTTAGAGAGATAATGAAAACTCTTTAGTTATGACGTTTGTCAGAAAAACAAACGCGAATTTCATGTTCCAATTTCAAAAATGGTTATGGTTACGAATGAGTAGCAAGGAGGTTTTTATTGTTTCTGTATAACGTAGCGTTTTTATTCTCTTTGGTTAACTGAGACGTCATTTTCAAAAATACTCGTATCTTCGAGTAGGCTGGAATTCGCCTGGTTGGGAGAACCATAGACATAGAATTTTTTCACTACGTAGAACTGATCTCGTTTGCATACGAGGCGATTTGAATGCAGAGGAAGACATTGAGCAGGTAGTGGATCCTAAGGTCATCCCACACCACCAGCAGTTTGACTAAGATTTCGTGTTCATGCAGGATAATGCAAGCGCACACACCGCAGGGCAGGTGAAAAATGTGTTCAGCGAGCACAATATCATGGTATTAGAGTCGCCTCAGTCCGCCGAACTCAATTCAGTTGATCAAGCATGGGATTTCATCATTCTCGGGAAAAGAAGGTTTCAGTGATCATACTCAAAATTTGAATATGGAAAAAGAACTTTTTTCATACCGTTCCAGAATATGGAGCCTTATTCACCTAACCTCAACAGCCTATAGTGGTAGGTATACACTGCTGGACGCAGACCTCCCCCTGATTTTTTGTCTCATGGGGGGTAATGCCCATAATCCTCACGCTGGGAATGCGGGTTGGGGATCGCAGTTCGGTGGTAAATCTAGATGGTAAATCTGGTGGTAAATCTAGATCTATTCTGCAAGAGCCGCTGCTGCCTGCCACCCGGTGTATGTCCCTCAGTCGCCTCTTACGACACCCACGGGAAGAGTTTCGGCAGGCAACAATTGATAACTTGATTCTCTAGGCTAATTCTCTGGAAGTTCCGACGGATTATGAATTTTTTTAAATTTAATTTTCAATTTGATATGCGTCAGATGTTTCGGTTAAGACACTATTTTAATTATTCTAATTAAACTCAGTTATTTTTGCGTGCACACTTTATATTTAATAACAAAACTGAAATCAATAATAAATTAGGCTTCTATTGATGTACATATAACATATGGTTTTAAAAAGTTGAATTAAAATTATGCACTAAAATGCCCTTGCAAGACTTTGTTGAGTAGTGTATTAGTTACCTACCTAAAAACCTAATATGCATTATATTGGGCTCTAGAGCAAAATGTACGAAATGCAAAAAAAAGTAATGACCTCGGATTACTCAAGACTTTTACTGGAGAAACGGAAAACAATCTATACTGTGCCTAAAGGATTCCGAAGTTTGGAATGCGATGTTTCAAGTTCATTTACATTTTATGTCGTAGCTAATCGAGAATTCGTGTTTGAGTTATCTTTCTTCGAGCCTATTCGAGCGTTCACTCTTCAAGACAAAATGCGATCTAAGAAGCTTTTTGAAGAGGTTCTCATCTGGTTGGAATAAATCTTAAGACTTTTTTTGCTAACAGAGAACTGTTAAATTTAAAACCATCACTAAAATAATGATGTCATAATTTTAAATTCAAGTTGGAAATCAGGAGGGATGTGGCGCTTGCGCTGTATGTGGTTAGGGTGTTCCGAGGGATGGTATCCAACCCAAGCATCTTGGGGATGATGAAGCTGTGCGTATCGGACGAGTTTGTAGGGTGGCGCAGACGGACGCCTCTGTTCGTAGTGCTTCGCGGAAAGACTAACCTCTGGAAAAAGGCTCTTCTGACACGCACAATTCAAGCACTAAATCTGGTAGCAGCTAACATTGACGTATTCCACTGTTCACAGATTGACTATAATATACTGTTTCGTTTGTCCGACTGTAAATAACTATTTAATTTTTTCTGTTTTTGTAAGCGACCAATATTATTTGTATAATCTACATAATTATTTTGCTCACTGATCTTTGACATTATTTTGCTTAAAGACATTTGTATTGAACTAGTATTATGCCTATTGACAAATTGTATCGAATTATTATTTTTATTATGCATATTGACAAATTGTATAGAATTATTATTTTTATTTAGCTTATTGATTACTTTTCTGGTGATTTATTATGTTAATTACTCTATTGTATGTAAGACCTGTGAGAATAAGGTAATGTTTTGAATAAATATTATAAATACAAATTTTCTACCTCGACGGCCAGTCTCAACGAATACTAGGCACATTCCTAAGAAAAATGTCCTGCACACTTTATTATAGTGCACCAATCTCCATCCTAGTTAACTTTAGCTAGTCGATTCAGATGTATTACTGAATGCACCGCGCATGCTAGGTTGCATTTTTAATGCCTAGCCTACTTTACAAAAAATTCTGTGATTTCCAATAGGGCTTGATACCGGTATCAATAATACCGGTACTTTTAGCGGTAATAGCGGTGTTTTCTTTTCGATAAATTTCAAGTCGTAACACGTCATATGTCGTAAGTTAACGACATGTTTTGAACATGTCGTAAACTTAGGTGCAACGCAGTAGTGTATACTTGTGTGATATTTGTTGGCTACATAGTGTGAACAACAAGAGTGTTTGAGACAAGTTTTGCATGCAAGTAGTTGTAAACATGTTTTTTGGTGGAAACGAGGAGAAATATCGGTTAATAGTGTCCGTGATGGTAGCGTACACATAACCGAATTCACGTTTGTTGTTATGCCTAATATATAGAGTGTATATAGAGTATAACTAGTGCAAAAGTAAAATAAATAGCGCCTCCTTGGTTTAAGAAATAATGACCATTGTTTGTGGGTACGCCAGCATAACGTTATGCTAGCGTACACACGACCGTTCTCAAAAACGGCTTATACTATAGCAACAAAATTTATACACAATTTAGAGTATAAATAGCGTTTCAGCTATGCAAAATTTCATAATGATTGCTCTCATAGGAACAGAGATATGGAACAAGACTATAAAATAACACCTGAGCTGGCGTTATGCTAGCGTACCCATTAAAAACCGAAATACCTAGTTCCTATAGAAAACGAGGTTCTCTTATGTTATATTTATAAATAATGTGTGAAATCCTCCTTCTCCCAGTAGTCATACTTTATGGAAATTCGTAATCAAACACTATAAAAAGTTGATGTAAAGTTCTAGGAACAAATTTTGTTGTGGTACTGTCGCAAACAAAAAATAAGTTATTATTGAATCAATACACCGAACAATGTAGTAGATAGTAATAATTAGTCGTTTTGTTACTATAAATGAGCTGTCACGAGTATTTTTATCTATATTTAGCTTTATTTAAAGCATTTTGTAAGGTTTTGTTAATTTACCTATTTGTTCAGAAGTCACGTTTATGCGCCATCTAGCAGACCACGGCGGAACTACATTGCAACGGAGAGCAATATCCCATAATCTTCGATTTTTATTTTTAACTACTTCTACTTACATACCTATATTTTCGGATGAGATTCTTTGATTAGTTGTACGAATGGAATTGCGTTTCGTTATTCCTAGATCTTGTTTGGACTCTGAGCAGTAAGCAATGTAGGTATTGGTCACAATGAAAGATAGAGAAAGATGCATGTGAATTATCCATGGAAGTGAAAGAGATAGAGATAATGCGTCGTCATGGTCGGGGCAGCAGTGCTCCGTCACTCGCGTTATTTACCTACAGTTTTCGCTCTTTCTGGGGGTTAGCGCTGCGAAGGGCCGCTCGCAGCCACAGATTAGTTTATGATAAATTGATAATACATATACGAGTAGGTAGGTATGTCTTCTATCTGGTTGTATGATAATATAATAGAGTTCAACGATGCCCGGGAAAACGCATTGTGCAGTGGATAAAATGGATTAATAAAAAAAAGATATTAGAGATTTAGCCTTTTTAAACGGCGGCCTAAGGACGAAGAAAGTAGGTACGTTACGTACCTACGTACTTCCTCCACCTAGCCATATTTTACAATAGGTAAATTGGTACTTTACCTACCTACCTAAATTATACTAATATATAGATATTACAAATGCGAAAGTTTAGATAGATGATGTTTGTTACGTCTTCACGATTAAAATAGGTACTTATATGAGTAGGTACCTAATAATAATATAATTACGAACGGATGGGCCAGCTCAGGTGTTATTTTATAGTCTTGTTCCATATCTCTGTTCCTATGAGAGCAATCATTATGAAATTTTGCATAGCTGAAACGCTATTTATACTCTAAATTGTGTATAAATTTTGTTGCTATAGTATAAGCCGTTTTTGAGAACGGTCGTGTGTACGCTAGCATAACGTTATGCTGGCGTACCCACAAACAATGGTCATTATTTCTTAAACCAAGGAGGCGCTATTTATTTTACTTTTGCACTAGTTATACTCTATATACACTCTATATATTAGGCATAACAACAAACGTGAATTCGGTTATGTGTACGCTACCATCACGGACACGGTTAATATACCAATATTATAGTATGCTGAACCAATGAAATTGTATGAGTTACGAATACGTAAATATTAGGTACATCTGAATAGACCAGCAGGAAACTGTTCACAAATCAATCACAGCCTATTCGGCTCCCATCCATAATTGATGAATTTAATTCAAATGAGCCTCACCAATGTTTACCCTGCCACCGTCCAGACCTATCGCTCTCAATTAGCTCATTGCGAATAAATACGCCATTAAACAAATTCCACAAAATGCATTACACACAGTGTAGGGTAGGTTGCGACTGCGCGGGATGATACAAATTGGTCCAAAACTCTTTCTCTTTAATGAGACTTTGTATTATGGTAATTAGGGCTGTAACAATAAGATTGAACCCTTCCTCTTTTAAGGCGCATACGCCACCCAAACTAGCGCCGCCACCTACTTTTTGTATTATATCTACATATATAATCGAAGTAGCCCTTCGAGAAATCGAAATTTGATTTTGGTAGCCACCAAAATTTATTTTCGATTCACTGCCTTAACTAAATAGAATAAAACTATTACAGAGGCATTAAAAACAGCTTATAATAGGTATCACAAAATGGGCGATAGATTTTTGAAATTTCCTTTGTTAAACGGAATAATAAGATAAAGAAGGTGGTGGCACTAGTTTGGGTGGGGTATGCACCTTAAAAAGCTAAGACAAAATAGAAATTACACTTCGCCTCACATAGCCTTCCAAAAGAACTGCTAACTTTTGGTTTCGGTTTCTAACTAAACGGACAGGATTTTTTCTTCTGCATTTTCGATGAACATCTGCTGTTTGGTGCATATGAGTTGACCAGCAAGAGTGGGCATCATCTGCGATTTAGCAGCTTCCAAAGTTGTTTGTTTGGAGCTACATTTTGTAGCTCCAAACAAACAACTGACGACCTCTGTGGCGCGGTGGGCGAATGTCCGCATGCGACGCAGGAGGTTGTGAGTTCGATTCCCGCCTTGTTACAAATTTTAGTACGATCTGCTGATATTTATTCATATTTGTTCTGGTCGTTTTCGATCATATATCTATCTATGTATTGTATTAAGTATGTATATCATAATCATCATTAGCCTATAATAGTCCACAGCTGGACATAGGCCTCCCCTAATGGGCGCTCTTTAGCTTGCCGTATCCAGCATCTACCACCTGTCTTTCGAAAATCGTCATCCCACCTGGTCGGAGGGCGTCCTACACTACGTTGTGTATATCAGTTAACTAGTAACCACAACGTAAGCTCTGCCTAGCTTGAGGTTAAATAATGCTGTTTCCAGTATTATTATTACTTAACAAAATTTAATTAAACCTGACTAAAATCTCCTTTCGCTCCCGCTGTCACCACAAACGCACCTTTATAATGATTTCGCATGTAACGTAATCCGCAAAACTCGAGATTGATCTGGTGGTAACAAATACACCTTTATCTGTGAATGATAAACAGTGTAACATAAAACAAATATTCATAAACGAGAAACAAGCAATATCCCAGCTGTCTGTTGTATTATCTAGTTGGAATCGGGGCTGGTTGACTGATGCCTGCATACGCCGGCTGATGGATGTGTGTGTAGGAACTGAATAGATTGGGAGGTAGCTTAGCGGAAAATACCGTCATAGGCAAGTCAAAACGTCCATCTTAGGAAATACATCAAATTATTCTTACTTACCCCTGACTACTCAATCGAAAATTAGATTTGAATTCGTCTCAAGCAACTCGCGATTTTCTTCCTTTTTTAGTCTTTTTTTAGTAACTTTTAAGCAAACTCTGTTACAATATTTGTTATGCTCAGAATCAAAAATCAAAATCAAAAAATCTTTATTTCTACAAATACAATGTACACTAAGAAAAAGCCAAATTCTTAAACTAAAACACTGACACGGAAAAAAATGATATTTTTTATTTCTGTCGCTTCGGTATGTAGACTAAAGTAAAGAAGCGACGAAGAAACCTTTAGCCAGTTCGTTGTTATTTTTCGAGTTTGAGCAAAACCCGTACCAAGCTTTGTTATCTTCTAGTTAATCTAATATTTTTTAGTAAGGCATTTTGCACATAAAGGTTTTGACAATTTGTTTGAACTAATTTACTGATAGATTTTGGAACTCACTTGGAGTTTTGTTGAAGAAGCGTATACATTGCCCTTTAAAAGATACATTATCTTGACTGTGGAGCCTGATTGTGGGCACAGCGAGTGTATGTTTATTTTTGGTATTAATATTATGTACGCTATTTTTAGGGAAGCTTTTGATACCGAATTGCTGTCCGTTTCGTCAGTCAGATTTAAGGTCTTTGGCTGAAAAACAGCGCTGAGCAAAAACAATTTTTTTTTTGTTCACCACACGCTGAGCCGACCCCTATTTCGGCGCAGGGTCATTGAGGCAGAGTCACTTACCACCCTTTTTTATTTTTTTGTATCATATATCTCCATGTTCAATTGTTATTGTTTTCTGTCTGTTTATTTTATTTTTTTATTTTATACTTTTGTGTACCTGTGCCTAAATAAATGTATTTCTATTCTATATTCTATTCAATTGATATTTTTATGAGTGTGCAACAAGTTTTCATAAATAATCAGTATTAATGGAAATCCAGCTATACACGCAGTCTACTTTGAAAAAGGCCTAGCATAGTGCGGGGAAAACGCGGCTTCAAGTGGTATTCGTACAGCTTTGTGGTTTGGAAGGAACCCCAAACCTACTGCTGTTTTTTCCGGTCTATTACAAGACAAGAGTGAATATTCTCGACGACCTCTGTGGCGTGGTGGGCGAAGGTCCACCTGCGATGCAGGAGGTTGCAGGTACGATTCCCGCCTTGGGACAAATAAATGCACGATCTGCAGGTATTTTGACCGGGTGTTCTGGTCATTTTCTATGTATAAAAAATATTTATTTATGTATTGTATTATGTATATCAGTTATCTAGTACCCATAACAGAAGCTCTGCTTAGCTTCGGGCTAGATAATGCTGTGGGAATAGTCCCGAATTTTAAAAAAAACTAGACCTTTACATCGTCCGTTGCAGCAAAAAATAATTACAACTTATATATTACACTTACAGACATCTATTTTCTTAAAATCTAAGCCGTCACCAGAAGGCAGAGTGCCCAGAATGCTGGCAGCATTGCCACGTTAAATGGCAATGCTAATTCGTTGACCGAAATATAGCATTCCGATCACCTGTGGACTCTATTAGTAGTTTTGTAAGATCTTTATAGATAACGTGTGCCCCAGGACCCCAAGGACCTAGGGTTTCCACCCCAAACGGCTGAAATAGGTAACCGCTGTCAAGATTAGCGTATTTTCGAAAAAAAATTATTGTTTTGTATCTGTATAAGAAATAATCAATCGTCAAACGTAGCAATGATGTATGCCAACTTAAAACAAGAATAATTTTTGAGCCTCGGTGGTACAACTATAATTTCCAAAATAAGTAGAATATTATTACGTGTACCTTTATATGCACTTTAAGAAACTCGCCACCAACTCCAGAACTACAAAGGAAAGCAACGAGCTAGGAAGCACCCGAATGCTCATTTATCCGAAAGTGATAAATAGTCCTGTATGAATTTAGCATGGGGTGTAACGCACCTCATGGGGTATACACCCCTTGGGGTGAAATCGTAATGAATTTATTATGAGCAAATCTTTACCTGAGTTCGTAAGTTAAATTCCACTGGAAGTTATAATTGGGTGGAGTTTTTGAGCAAACGATTGATTTTGATGAAGTTTCTGGAGTGTAAACATTATTAGGGGTATTATTTGATTCAAAACTTGGGTAAATAAATACGGGGTTGCTTTGTGAATATTAACGAATTACTTTTGACTTACGCAGCTGAAGTGATGATCTGAATCATTTTCCTATACGTCCCATAAGTGTGAAAACACATTATATGATAAGATTTTGTAGTGTAGGTACCTATTATTTAGGTTTAATGTGATGTTCACGTAGGATGCTCTTTTTGTAATAAAAAAATATATCTAGCTCCTTATAAGAGTCGAGTCGTCTATCTGAGCACTGAGTAGAAGTCTGAACAAATAACCTATGAAAAAGATTTGATATGCTTATGCTAGATCAAGCATTCTAGTGTTCATCATCATAATCAGTCTATATTAGTCCACAGCTGGACATAGGCCTCCCCTAATGAGTGCCATTAGCGCCCTGTCTTCAGCTTGCCGCATCCAGCATCTGCCAACAGTCTTTCTCAAATCGTCATCCCACCTGGTCAGATGGCGTCCTACATTACGTTTGCCGAGTCGCAGTCTCCACTCAAGAACACGTTCACCCTAGTGGTTGTCGGTTCTTCTCGGGATATGGCCAGCCCACTGCCACTTCAGCTTGCTAATCCTTTGAGCTATGTCGATAACCTTGGTTCTCTGTCGGATGTATTCGTTCGTTCTAGAGTTATTTACTTTCTATTATAGAAACATGAGACTATTTACTTTTGTTTCTTCAAATAGTTAAAATCTAGCTTGATTTAGGTATCCTGTTATGACGATTCGTGATTAGAAGTTTGATAGAAAAGCAATACTCATACATACCGAAAGAGTTTGGCTGGCTCCTAGCTATACAAATACAAAATACAAAAAAAAATACAAAATCATTTATTTTGAATAAGGAACGAGTCTAAACAGGGTACATCAATAAACGATGAGGTGGCAAAAGTTAAAAACTGTGGAGCGACCTCATCACTCGCCTCCTAGGCGCAACATAAATTATAATATAAGTGGTGAAATTAGCATGAATGATTTTGTGAATTTAGAATTACATTAGTTACAGTTAGACATGCAGAAAGCTAATTAAATTTACAATACATAGGTGATATAACAATTATTAAATTAGGAAAAACTACGGAAAGCACGCTTTGGTTTCAAAAAATTGGATAGAAGAAAAGAGAAAATATAAAAGCTGATCTAATCTTACGGAGATGCTGATGAAAAATGATGATGACTAGGGTAAATCGGATGTAGGACGCCCTCCGACCAGGTGGGATGACGATTTGCGAAAGACTGCTGGCAGATGCTGGATGCGGCAAGCTGAAGACAGGGCGCTATGGCGCTCATTAGGGGAGGCCTATGTCCAGCAGTGGACTGGTATAGGCTGATGATGATGATGAGAGTAAACCAAGTGCTTGATTAAAAAGCCCCACACATCTTAATTGGTACTTCATCTCGCACCGTTAGGTATTTCCGTTATTTCACCTGACAGTTAATCACCGTGATTTAGCGCCCCGCCCTTTAAAACAGCAACACTCATTCATCATAATTAAAATTTATATTCCGCGTTGGTGAGCGTTATTAATTATTATTTAATTGTGATTCAAAGTGTGACGTAATGGAATACCCATTTTTCGTTAGTTTGTATGAAACGATCTCTTATGATCTCGACATGCACTTTTACGACCTGCACTTTGACGACCTCTGTGGCGCGGTGGACGAAGGTCTGCCTGCGACGCAGGAGGTTGCGGGTTCGATTCCCGCCTCGGGACAAATTGTGTGTAAGATCTGCAGACGTTCCGGGTGTTCTGATCGTTATCTATGTATGGTAAAAAATATCTATCTATGTATTGTATTGTATTATGTATATCAGTTATCTAGTACCCATAACACAAGCTCTGTTTAGCTTGGGGCTAGATAATGCTGTGTGAATTGTTCAGCATTATTTATTTATACTGGAAAACTTATGTGAATTAAATGATAATGATTTATCTGTGACATCAATCATAACACGAATAGTTACAATAAGTAGTACAAGCATGACGATATATCTACTGAATATAAAACAGTTCAAGCACTACCATCGCTGGTCTTCCGATAAATGGCGGTGTTTTTTTGCAATTGGACGTAGTTATGCAAAAAGGAACCAACCCTCAAGATGTTACTTTCGAGATAATTGAGTTTAAAGAATAAAGTTGTGTAGAAATGTCTAGGTAGCTTTTATTAGCTTTATTGTTTTACAGTCTTGTATGGGTAATGAGGGCTTTATACAGAGCCTAAAAAGTTAAGATTTTTTTGGGCACAAGTATTTTTTTTTTTATTAAATTGCAGTTGGTTCCAATGCAAAATGCAGTTTTTGTGGGTTGGTTCTCTGTTACAAAAAGTTCTTCTAGTTGCATTGTGTAAAAATGAAAGCAAATTATTAGGTTTATTCATGTTTTATTTTAAAAAATGCTTAACTACTAAACAAACTAAATATTGAACACAGCAAAGTAAAGTGGCACAAAAAATCTTCTCATTTAGGTACATGCTAAACATGTTTTCTTATTTTTACGTTATTCAAAGTTAAATTATTGTATTTTGTTACTATAAGTGAGAACTTATTTTATCACTTGTTATCTTTACACATCTCTTATATGTATTTTTGTTCAGAAATTAATTAATACAGGGTGTCCGAAGCTCAACGTCAAGCCGAAAATAGAAGACAGGTAGTATCATGACTACCCAGAAAAATCATAAATTCATGGTCTATCACAAAGTTTAGATCTTACTATTAGATTCTAAACTTATGTTTTTGTATAATATTAGTGTGATTTCCTTTGAAAACTGTCAAGAAACCACCCTTGTTTGCAACCAAAAACAAATGAGAAAAGTAAGAGATAACATCCTAACAAATATAAGACATATCTATTAGTTCTCTACAAATTGAGCACCAGAATTTAGTTTAGTTTAGTTATCAAGGAGTGCCAGCCATGCAATTTGCACGCTTCGAAGTGGAATTTCTGGCAAACGTATTTCAATTCAAAACTATTCAGGCGTTAAAATAATTGAATTTAATCAAAAACCTATCTTAAATGTATAACTAAAATGGTCATAGATGTAGCATAGTGTAGTGCCATCAATTAACTATCGATAAACTGTGCGAGTAATAGGGTCACCTTTAAATTGCTGTAGAGTGCTGTTCTCTGCGACAGTTATTAAGCAATTTCGAATTGTTTGTGATAGGGATGACCGAAATAACATCGATAAAGACGGGCAGCCTACGGAGTCGTCTACTCATTAAATCTTTTAAAAAATACGGATAGACGGAAAGGTGCATTAAGTGCTTATATGCCTTAGATCGGCATACACAATTACATTATGTCCACAGGTACACTGCTAAACATGCATTTTTAAATGGCTATGCCAATAGAGATAATAATAAAATAACAGGCGCATCGGTTATAGCTGTGAATGTGTTGAATCGTACAGCGAAGAAAGCTGCTGTCCTTTTGATGGTTCCCTTAGGCGTTTCTTACTATATCTACGGACGTAGCGCTTAAACAGTCATTTTATATACTAGCACTTTGTGTGTTTACACAAATTACCATAGAGAATTAGAGAAATATCTAAGTTTCTACATGACCTGATTCCACTAGCCCACTTCCACTCCAGGGCAGGCAGAAGCACCGCGCATGACCCCTACTTGGTGGATGGATATATCGTCCACTCTAAGCGGTTTTCCTCCACCTTCATTATTGAAATCGTTGGGGTTTGGAAAACAGTCTCAATTAAAACCTGGGTCTCTTCAAGAAAAGAGTAAATAGGTAGGTATCTTCTAGGTATTTTCTATAGTAATATTTTTATGAGAAATAAATAATATCATCGATGACATCTTTACTTTCCATCAGGTGAGATCGTGTTCAAACGAAGAAATTATGGAAGGACTATAAAAAAGAAACTTTTCGATACTTTTGCACAACTAAATGAAAAGTATCGATACATTTGCCCATCTCTAGCCAGTAGTTCAGCTACAACTGTGCTCATTAAGCGCGCCAGTGAGTTTTGCCGCGACATGAGCATTCCTTGTTACATGCCAGCCAAGATGAATTCTGTAGTAAAACCTATACCTTTTAGATAGGTTAGGTATCACCCTACTCTACCTTAGGTTTAGTTTCTAAAAGATTTAAACTATTGTATGCATTTTTGAACAGAGGGTTTCAAAACAATAATTTATACTTTTATATTTTATCGTTAATCTGTTCTTATTACTATTAAATAACATAATGTAAGAAATACCTCAAGATAGCTTATTCTAGTCAAAATAGTGCTGGAAATAGGCCTCCCCTAAAAAGCACCATAGCGCCCTGTCTTCAGCTTGCCGGATCCAGCATCTGCCTGCAGTCATTCACAGGCCGTCACCCCACCTGGACAGAAAGTGGTCTACATTATGTTTACCGCAGCTAGTTTTATAAAAGGCTAAAAAACTGAGCTTTATAAGTGCTCCATTTTAATAATTATCTCGTCACTGGATTAAATCATAAGTGAACACTCACGTGCTGGGGCCAATTAACTAATGAACTCGTTGGAACGCGTTTTATGACAGCCTCGACGTGAGCTCTCGTTCGGAACGAAACCTATGAAGGTGAATGGTAGTTTATTTTAGTGTTTGCAATAAAAACTCTTTAGTAAGCTTTTCTATTCTTGAGTTCAAAGCATTTGAAAAAAAAACGCTGTCTAGCAAACCAGGGCAGTGTGAAACTAATCAACATCATCATCTTACCGTTGCCTTTACCATACTGACTGACTGACAGGAATCCCCTGATATTGAGCGACTCTTATCATAAGGGGGTAATACCATACTCCCACTTTTCATTTCCAACGTGGGCATACAGTTTGGGTATCTCAGATTGTTCAGTGTGGTGGCCAGTTATTACCAAACAGTGGGCTAATATTCCCAGACCGTTTAGTTATTGGACTAGGTCTGACGTTTTACATTAAAAAGTTTCGTAGTTAGTCACCCTGATGAAATCCCTAGTTAAAGGATGAAATGTTGGTGTTTACCACTAACCCTTATTCCGATGTCATTCTTCCAATCTAGGTGAGAACCCATGAAGAATGGCCAACGCAGACCGAGACGGGATGGGAAAGGATTTAAATTTATACCAATAGACATTTACACGTATCTATATAGAAATACGACATACTTTGTTGCTATGCCTTAAAAAATGCCGTGGCATCGAAAAATCCGTTTCGATCATTTAAAGATTTTAATGCATAGCAATTTATGTCATTTTTCTATATCGATACGTATGAATGTCCATTGGTAAACATTTAAATCCCTTGCCATCCTCTTGTCATCCAAGCTTTATAGCCCGGAGTCAAAATCTTAGTTAAATTCTAAAGAGACCCACCGAAATGAAGCATCGTGGTAGCTGGTATTTATCGTACATCAAAAGATGTAAACTCTTAGTAGATTTGCGCTTTTAAAATTAAAATCTTCCATTCCAATGTCTTCTAATCGCTTTAAAATTTACCGTTCTATTCGACATTAAACGAAAACAAGGCGTGTAAAGTAAGATAAGAAAACCAAACCTCTTGAATAACCCTTTCAAATTATTTTCACTACGTTTGCGATCATCAAAAACAAAACGGAACCCCGCTATTTGAATTTTCAAAATAAGTAGAAATTAATTTAGGGCTTCTTTGTTCTGAAAAATATTTGGGGTCCGTTGGTCTCCCCTTTAATTAATTGCTCGTAATCATATCAACGGGGTTTTCCTTCAATTTCTTTTGGGGGGCTTGCAGGAAACATTTTCTTCAAAAATAAAATTAATTTTCCACTTAATTAGCGCGCTATTTTGTTATTTTTTCTATTTCACAGGTGTTTCATTTACGATCATGTTTATCCTTAACGGTGGGGATAGCATAAGAAGTTATCTTCTAAGTTTCTAAAGATCATGTTGGTCACACCAAGGATTTTCAGACAAAACGCCAACACGCTCGCATTCTGATGAAAAATTCAACTTTTCTCCTTCCAATGTTAAATGGAGAAAAAGTGGTGTAAAATCACTGTTTCTCGTAAAGCTGATATAATCTCCCACATACGATAAACCCAGATGGTTCTGTTTTAAACAAATCGCTGGCTGAATTTATCTCTCTCCTATAAAGAGCAGATCACACTGTCAAAGGTCGTTTAAAGTAAAAGCCCCTTTAGTCAAGTGTGAAGTACTCTTCACGTGCAAATTATAGCAGCATGTGTTAGAGAGCCCTCGTGAGGGTCAGGTTAGTCGGGTTTTTGAAGAGGCTTGCAATTACACCCAGCTTAAGTGGACCCCTGTTAATTAGGTTTTGGTTGCGCGTTTTTGTTGAAATCAACGAGTTTTTTTGGTCGGTGAATTGAGTGGTTCATTGGCCGAGGTTTTAATTATAAATATGGTTTAATCCAATTTATCAAGATAGATACGTTTGTTTGCCTTACACTTTTTACTAAGACATTATCGCTTTATCTATAGTTAGAGCACTATAGATAAAGCGTGCGATGCGATTTGCACGAAGAGATTGATAGAATAGTTTCAATCTTGGCTCTTTTGACACGCGCCCCACCATCTGTAGCTTCTTTCATCAAAGGTAAAATGCCAAAATGTGTCATTTTGAGACTATACCATTATTAAGGTTTAGCGAATAATTTTGTAAAGGACGTGGATGATTTTAGGGCCCAGTTATTTTACGCACCACCAATATTTTAAGATTTAAAAACGTTTGAACCATTGTCTTATTATCATTAGAATAACTGCATAGGTACTGCAAAAAACTAAAAAGGTAAGGCATTTTAATAAATCATAAACTTATAACAAAGATACTCATCATTTGACCGTAAAACAACCCTAGAAACACTAACGAGGCCTGTGTCAGCCCCGCTGCGAACCCTCAAAGGAATAAGGGCTTAGTTTAGAGCTCGTGGTAAGGGATTATCTGCCAGACAACCTAATGTAGGTGAAACTTTTTGGCCCTTTAAGGTCAGAGTAGATGGCTAAAAACGTGGCGTTATGTAACTCCCACTGAATACGAAATTTACTCAACAAATGTTTACAGTTTTCCAAACGAAATTTCCTTTGATTCAAATGTTGTCAAAGCTGTCAAAGGTGTCAAATCTACTCCCGCTGTTTACCGGAAAGGCTTTCTAAAGGCGCTTCCCCACTGTGAGCATTCGTCTGTGTAATGTTTCATACAAGACTTCATATCCAAGCATTAGCTCCGCGCTAGTACGGTATTGCACCCATTTTAAAAAGTGTCTCAAAAAAGTTTTATGGTGCGAATACACAACATTTTGCCCATTAATACAAAGTGTTTAAAAACAGATTAAAAAAACATTACTATTTAGTTTAAGCAGTGAATCGAAGTTGCCCTTGGTGGCCACCAAAATCTATTTTTGATTCACTGCCTAAACTAAATAGAATAAAACTATTACAGAGGCATTAAAATAAAGATAGGTGTCCAAGCTGTCATAATACGAGTCTTAATCTTGACGACCTCTATGGCGCGGTGGTCGATGATCCGCCTGCGACGCAAGAAGTTGCGGGTTCGATTCAATCGAACAAATATTTGTACGATCTGCATGTATTTGTTCCGGGTGTTCATATCGTTTACTGTGTATGTTAAAAAAATACTATCTATGTAATGTATTGTATTATGTATATCAGTTATCTAGTACCCAATAAGTATATCAGTTATCTAGTACCCAATAACACAAAGCCCTGCTTAGCTTGTGGCTAGATATTGCTGTGTGAATTGTCCAGCATTATTTATTTAATGCGAATGCTTGCAATGAGGAAACGCCTTTAGATCTAAGAAAATAACTTTATCTTGTCAGGTTCCTTCTCATGTATGAACATAAAACAGGACTAATTTCCCACGTCGGGAGACGACAATCTCGTAATTGTGAACATTTTCTACGCGTTCCTTCAAACTCAATTTTACCTGCGATCACAGAATAATACCAAGTTTTATTTTATCAATTCTCTTTAAAGATTTAGACGTTGAAGATTTAGATAGAGACATTGACGAGCAGCACCTACCTTGCAGAGACTAAGGTCCTAATCTCTCATCGTCTCCTCTCGTCTGTCGATCTTTTCACAGGAACCACATGACCTGATTCCACCATCCCCTTTCTACTCCACGACAAACAAATGCACAGCACATTACCACCCCTACTTGGTGGATTTACCATCCACTCGCACTAAGCGTTTACCTCAAACTTCATTATTCGTACCGCTAAAGAATGGTTCTCACTGCTTTGTAGATCGTCGTCTGTTTTTCCGGCCAGTTACAACCTGGGTCTCTTCAAGACAAGAGTGAATAGGTATTTACTAGACCTTCGTGATACATCGCTACGTCTACATGGCTACATCTTCGCATTCCATCACGTGAGATTGTAGTCAAACAATGGTTACTGACTTTGAAACGGTGGAATGCGTCAAACTAGCGCCTATTTTACTTTATTACTACTTTGAAATTTCAAAAATCCTACGTCTGTACGTTGGATTTTTTGTGACACCTATTATAAGCTTTTTTTAACGCCTCTGTAGTAGTTTTATTTTATTAGGTTTTATTCTATAGGCAGAATATCAAAGTTGCCTTTGGTGGTCACCTTGTGGTGGATTTACTGGCTAAATTAAAAAGAATAAAACTATTAGGTGAGCCATAAAAAAAGCTTATAATACACAAACATACACATAATATATACACACATACTGTGTGATGAATTTTTGAAAGTTCCTTTGAACAACGTAGTAATAAAATTAAATAGATGGCGGCGCTAGTTTCACAGATACCATTCCTTAGGTACCTATTTGAATTGGATGAAACCATTTCCGTCCATTTTTATGTACCTACCTACAAAATGACCAACTTCAATAGGGATTGTATCGTCAACTGTAGTGCTACAAAATCCTATAAGTGCAATCCTACTTGTAAGAAAGTACTTGACTCTAGTAGAGTCCACCAGAAAAATTGCTTGCCTCGGAGGCCGTAAAATGCTATGGCGTTTTAACTTTTCAACATAACTTTCTAGAACTCGGCCCCTGATTCGACCATAGTAACTAGCAGAGTGACGGAGGCTCAGGATTCCTGAGATATTTTCAAGATTAGATCAACTTTGAAGAAAGTCGGAAAATTCACGATAATTTTGTAACTTTTTCAATTTGACGCGGGAACTCTTGCGACTATTTTGTAAGCAATTTGTACGAACATGAATCGATAGGTATGGAGGTGTTTGAAAAGTCACGAAAATGTGATAAGGAAAGTATTGAATGCTTAAGCCGAAACTTTGGGGAAGCTTTTCAAGGAGCTTTTTAAGAGAAGCGATCAATCTAGTAAAGATTTACTTTTCTGAGGCTTGTACATGAATATCACAGTTTTGAACGGGATTCAAGACAGTACAGGTTCAAATAAATGTTTGGTTTCAAATAAATGTTCTTCTTCTTCTTCTACAGAACGTAAACAAAACTTGGTTTGTTACGAATCGCAATGAGGATTTGTCTTTTAACTTTATCTGGAATACAGTCTCGAGCGAGTTTGGCTTTGTTTAAGTTTACTAGCTAGATAAAAAGTAAGTAGCTTATGTATGTTAATCCAGGCCTAAAACACATCGTAAAATTTCGTTTCTCCCAGATCCGTCCAGTAGTTTTGGCGTAAAGAGGTTACAAACACCACCTCACCTCAACAGCCTATATAATAGTCCACTGCTGGACGCAGGCTTCCCCCTGATTTTTTATCTTATGGGGGGTAATGCCCATAATCTTAACGCTGGGCATGCGGGTTGAGGATCGCAGTTCGGTGGTAGATCTATTCTGCAAGAGGCGCTGCTGCCCGCCCCCCGGTGTATGTTAGTCGCCTCTTACGACACCCACGGGAAGAGTTGGGGTGGTGCAAATTCTAAGCCGGCACCACACGGCATGTTAGTGGGAGACCTTTCTACCGACCTAAACTACAAAAAGGATACAAGTTAAATCCATGGTCGTTAATATAAAGAAACGTGAATGAATAGATACCTTTCTTTTCAAAATTACACGAGAGCTGAACAAGACACACCATAGAGAAATGTACGTGACAGTCCCTTACAGTCCCGAAGTCCCGATGGGACCAATTAAAGTGAACTAGAGAGACCTTCCTCCTTTTCTAAGGCTATGGTTTGATTGACAGATTGAAGCAAGGCTTGAAATACCGGCATAAGTAATATTATAATATATTTTTTGTTCAGGGTGTTCTGGTCGTTTTCTATGTATAATAAAAAATATCTATCTATTTATTGTATAACATAAAACATAGATAGATATTTTTTATTATACATTAGTATTTGTTCCGGGTGTTCATATCGTTATCTGTGTATGTTAAAAAATATATATCTATGTAATGTATTGTATTATGTATATCAGTTATCTAGTACCCATAACACGAGCTCTGCTTAGCTTGGGGCTAGGTAATGCTGAATTGTCCAGCATTCTTTATTTATTTATTATAAGCAATTTCTTTTTTTAGGTTTGTGGGAAACGTTATTAGCTCTGGGATAGGATTATTAAAGAAGATCTGAAAAATGGCCCAACAAAATTCAAATTCTAATAAAAATCATATGAAAACGATAGAATAAATAAATAATGCTGGACACCGCATTATCTAGCCCCAAGCTAAGCAGAGCTTGTGTTATGGGTACTAGATAACTGATATACTAGATAGATAATATTTTATTAGATATTTTTTATTATACATAGAAAACGACCACATCACCCTGAACAAATGTCTGCAGATCGTACACACATTTGTCCCGAGGCGGGAATCGAATCCGCAACCTCCTGCGTCGCAGGCAGACCTTCGCCCACCGCGCCACATAGGTCGTCGAATGTGATAAAAGACTGACTTTGTTATTATGTATTCATTTTTATAATACAAATTTAACAGAAATTGGCTTTTTGCTTTCTGAAATATAAAAATAAATAAATAATTAATAATACTGGACAATTCACACTGCATTATACTAGCACGAAAAAACTTCTTCCACGAATAAACATACAATAAATAATAAATAAATAATAATAAATAAATAATGCTGGACAATTCACACAGCATTATCTAGCCCCAAGGTAAGCAGAGCTTGTGTTATGGGTACTAGATAACTGATATACGTAATATTATACATTACATAGATAGATATTTTTTATTATACATAGAAAACACCCAGACCAACGGAACAAATTTCTGCAGATCGTACACAAATTTGTTCCGAGGCGGGGATCGAACCCGCAACCTCTTGCGTCGCAGAATAATATTGTAGGAATAAAATTCCTTACATATTCTAGAGTGTGTCCAACGCCTTAGTCCGGATAATGAGGGAGAATCTGATCCATTATGCACTGAAAGACATCATTTAGCGCTGGGATAGCGTACAATGTGAGGCTTGTGGTGTGTATCGTTCAGTAACTAACTGACCGATACAGAAATTGTATGGTCAGTTTCGTAAGATTTTCGAGTACTAGGTAAGGATTAGATGATTTTGCATCTAGGTCTATCAATTTTATAAAAAATATTTGATAAAATTATAACAACAAAGTATAAGAAACATTTTATAGAATTATTATTTTCAATAAATTATTAATCACATCTGATATTGCTATGGATCAGTTGAGCTACCTGTAGATTGTTTGCAACAGACTGCAGTTGGCTCAATTGTTTCTTTTGTAAATACTAGTTATAATTTAATTCTATTATTTGACAGTAATTTCCCTTTTCAATTCCCTCAAATTTGTTTTGGTTTGAAAATGGCCTTGAAATATTTACGTTACTATTATTAATATTGTACTGGGTGTCCCATAATAATTGGATAACATTGAAGGTGGTGATACCATTCGTTTATTCAGTTCAAACAAAAAACAAACAAATACTACTGAAATTGTGGGTATGGTGCACAAAAATGTGAACATTCTTTCCAGCCTTGCCCCACGCACAAGCATCTACAAGGCATTATGGGACACCTTGTACATTTTTAGTCAGTTCAATTTTTGAATCGCTCTTACGAGTGACTGTTGCGCCATGAAATAGCAACTATAATACTTCACTCACTGAGTGCCGTCCGTTATCTAAAAAGCGGCTAAGTCGCAAAACCAAGTTTCGAGAAAAACGCAAAAAACGCGGTAAGAATTTTGAAATTGCTGCCATTTGATTACTATAATTCGTATAACAGATTTTTTGACACTGAAAGACAGAATGACGTGAGTACTATCGAATGGCTTCGCTATAAACTCAATTCCTGATAACAATAATTAACGAAATGATTTTTTGCATTTAGTTTTAGCAATGATTTAATGAAAATGCTAAGTTTACACCACTATAAAGCGGCTATGTATACCTTAACGGCGTTTTAGTTAAGGATTTGCACATAACTGCTTTATTGCGTAGGATAGTTTATTTTGACTTGTGGCTCCTGCAAAGCTAAAACAGGGTTTCTGTATTTTACGGATTTTAAGCTTAGTATTAGCACGTAAATTGTATTTTTATTATTTATATATCTTGATACACATGACTAAGAGGCAGCTACATGCAAAACCTGTTTTTATAACCGCTATAAAGTTTAGTATTCCTTTATTGATAATTCAGGGTTTCTACTATAAAACAACATTAAATGCTAAAATAATAATAAAAAAATGCAAATTGCAATGGTTTATTACTTAAAATCAAATTTTCTGAGATCAATTATGTACTTACAGACTAATCTCTTAGACAAGATACGTACTTATCGCGTACAGTGTAACGCCCATAATTTATCCTACTTAAATGCTTATCAAAAAATCAGTCAAACAAAACTTATACTAAATTGTACTTGGGTAGGAAGGTACTTTTAAATCAAGGCACATAGTGGGTTAAGTACTTAATTAGGTATGCTCTTCTAGAGCTACAATAAAAATCTTTAAAATAAAATAATCACATTTATTGCGTAACATGCATTCTTATCCACTAGATTCTTACTTCTACATAAAATGGCACTTTTTTACTACTTATTAATCTGTAAGTTGAGAAATTATAGTGTTCTCCTACTCCTTGGAGTGCTTGTCTGTGCATTTTAGCAGACAGGTAAATTTTGCCTAAATGTTAATTTGTGTGGTGGAATAATTGTAGAGAGTTTGCTCAAAAGAGCTTCTTTTCTTTCAGGCTGCACACCTTTGTACTCTGATCAGAAAGTTACTATCGACATATTGTTATTCTTTAAATAACGGTCATTTAAAAATCTCAATGACTTAAATTCCTCACTGAAATCGTTTCTGTACAGGAGATCATAATTATTTCGTTTGAAACATACTTCTACCATATTTTTCAAATACGCTCTGGGGTTAGAATTTGAATGCGCCTATCAGATACAATATTTAAGAAGATGATGAAATTTTCTGGCGTCATTGATTTTACTACCACTTTAGAGTTATTTATTGTAGCCACTGCTTCTTCCAAATCTTCAAAGTAGTATATCTTCACCTTCTTTTTCATAGCTAATTCTATTTGGTGGTGTACCTGGTCAGCGCTCATCAATGTGTGGTTCAAAATAATACAGTATGATACTTTCAGTGGCAATTAGATCACTATTTATCAAGTGTACTAACAACGAATACTGCAACCAATTTTTATTTTGGACACTGCAATTATCCCGTCCCACGGTGACAGGAGTGCACTCGCGACGGTTCCTTGTAACGCACTAAATTCAAATCAAAAACCTGGCGGAACGTAGCCGCGGGGGTGGGAAGTCGCATGGCCGAGCGTAGATAACGGCTTTATAGCGAAGGAGTGCGACATAACCGCCATATAGTATTGTGGTTGTATCAAAATCAAATCAAAACACAAAGCTATAAAGTGGTTAGGAGACTTTAACTTCTTTGTAGCGTAGTAATTTGCACCTAACCGCTTTGTAGCTTAGAACTGCAATAAATAATAGAAAAACAAAACTAGTTATATGACTTTAAATGCTTTTTAGCTAAGTATTTGCAGATAGCCGTGATTTAGCGTTGCAATTTTAATATTTTGCATTTTTTAACGGCTTTCTTCCCATCGCTAAATCGGAAACTATAAAAGATACGAACACGTGTCCTAGACAGATCGATAGAGAATTTTGAACTGTCTATCGAGGCATTTAAAAGTCAAAATTGACCAAATGTCACTTAGCCGCTTTTTAGATAACGGACGGCACTGTTATGCACTCTTAAGCGGTTAAATTGTCTAAGACTCTTAAGTAATGATTTTGTTAGCGCTATATTTCCATGTTCTGTTTCTGATATTGCTCTTTTTTTCTGATATTGATATTCTCGTGATAGTGATGACGTCTAGTGATTTTTGAAACTGTTTTAAGAGAAGGTACCTACCTAATCATCTCTTAGATATGTGAAAACGGAAATTTTGCCCAACATTCAAAAGATATTTTCGTTCTATTCTCTTTTCTTTCTATAAGATAGAAGTTTCTGTGCTCTTTTGACAAAAGCTTTATATGCCAATTTCCGCGTAACTACGAACATGGCTTTGACGTTTTTCTCTATTGTGAATTATATTAGTTTAGTTCTGTTCAACAAAGCTTTGATTTACAAAAGCGTAATTGGCTTAGTAGAAGCACAAGACTTTTAATAGAACTTTTGAAAGGAGTTGAAAGCTTTTGTGGAATAACGGCATGAATTCTATTTCGTGATCACAGATGGGTTCCTTTTTCATGCCTACCTGATCACGTGTGATCAGACTACGCGGTTTTTTGTTCTCAGGTGGGACGTCATTTTAAGAAGTGATCGATAGGGTTGGTCCCTAAAAACTTTTATACCTAGTACCTGTAGAGGTCTTATGACCGATATTGAATCCCATTAGATGAACACTGGCTCGCTACATCCGCATATTGCAAAGCAGCACACAACCCGCCAACGGCCCCCAAGAAACTGGCGTTACCACGCTACGGACTTGCCTGACACGTCAGTTGACCACGTCAACCCGTCAATGACGTATGACAGTGACAGCTTGCTTTGGGTACAAGGGAGACTCCAAGATCTTGTCTCCCAAGCCAACCTAACCTGCACGTGGTGTACCCTGCTAGATAACGAACTAGGCTCTGGTGAAAATATCAAACAATCTTCATAACTTGCTAACTCATATTTTACTATTATTTTCCATTACTTGACACTGGCAGAAAAGAGTCCAACCAGACTTATATTGCCATTAACTAAGAATCATCAATACATGGACCACGAGATAGTGTATGTTTGCATGGCATTTAGTTTCTGCAAACACTACAGTAGGTACCTATTTTGCTGACAAAGTAAGGTCACTTAAAATAATTCCAAATGTAGACAACACAGTGACAAAACAAGAGAAATCAAAATAATATTTATTTCTGTCAGTTTTGCTGACATCTATACTAATATAATAAATGCCAAAGTTTATTTGTTTCTCCTTCCTTCACGCTCTAACTAAGCAAACAATCGTCTTGATTTGGCATTGAGTTAGTTGAAAGGATGGAGAGTAACATAGGCTACTTTTTGTCCCATAAATCAGTTCCCATGGGATAGAAACAACCTTAAACAAAGCGAGCGAAGCCGCGGGCCGCAGCTAGCAGATAATAAAAATCTTTAAACCATAAAACATTTTAAAAATATCAAAGGAGTCGAGTCAAATCACTTAGCATCAGTAAAAAACCTCTTTGTTGTGTAAGTAGAATGATATCTAACCTTCTGGCACAAAACCAGGGCAATCTAAAGAAAATAGATGCTAGCACCACAATCTAGTGCATAGCATCGCATAACCTAGAAAGCCTTAAATATCGCCCCGCACTATCGTTTTTCAGTACTATTGTGGGCGCCAACATTGGCGACTATAACCGTAAACTTTAAATAAACAGTCTGATGTGAACAGCTGGTGAACGAACTTGTGAAACATTTGCGAAAAAATAAAAAGAGATTAAAAACAGAGATTTAAAATTGCCGCGGCGGGCGCGGTGTAAGAGTCAAATCTGCTAACTCAACTCGTGGATTTCGTAAAGGACAATCACCCTGTGTTGCTTTTTGCCCACAAATCGCTGGACAATAAATTACAAATCAAACATCAACAGCTTTTCTTAGCCCACGGCTGGACTTAGACCTCCCCTAATACGCGCATAATCTGCTCTTATAATTAGCGGCAAAGCCATACCACATCCACACTGGACATGCGGGTTGTGAATTGCAGTTGGTGGATCTGTTCTACAGGATGCGCTGATGCCCCTTCGGTCAACATACGTCAAAGATATTTGACAGATTCTTTTTTCTCGTGGGTCACTTTAATGCACAACAATTTATTTACGGCCAAATAATGTACATATGTTGCCCTTGTTACTTAACTGCCTTATAGATTTTTTTTGTTTCCGATGGAGGAAATCTGCCGCGCTGCTGTCGGCAGTGGTCTGCCAAAAACTCCCTTGTGGAAGCTAACAGCAAGCTACATCTCCCTATCCGCGACCCGGAGAGGGCTTTAGAGTAGATAGAGATTCTCGGCCCACTGGGATAACCAAGCAGATCCGTGAAGCTGCCTTATACCTAGCCACTGTGACCCACCGGTTTTATTTGACTTCCTTTAGTGCCTGAGTGTGCTTTTATAGCCTGTCTCGTGCTGCGTCTCTAAAGTACATTGTAGGTCGGAAACTCTGAGGATAATTTTCTAGAATTGGTTTTATTACAGTCTTTACTAGGTTTTTTACTGTTGCTACAGTTTTTGTTTTCTCCGTTTCTGTTATGTTCGAGATAAAACATTTTTACAACCGAGAATCTAAAAAAATATTTGCTTTTGTAGTTTGACAAACATTTCTTTTATTTTCTGTTAGCAAATATAGTGAAAACGAAATGAAAAGAGCACTTTCAATCGTTTTGAGTGCATGAAAAGCGAACTGAAATCTCTTTGAGCTGGTAAATTAAATTATTTACTTTTATACCCTCTCTGTATACCTACAACCTGTTTTCTAAAATATGTGTCCCTGTCACACATCACTGTGAGAGGCATAGGTGAGAGGAGATTGAAGGTATAGTTTGAATGGCATCTTGTGATGCACACGGGCTTTGAACTTAGCCCCAAAAAACCAAAGAGCATTGTTTCTTATGTTAATGAGATAGGTCTGGCGGGTGACTGAAACATAAATACTAATAGCGTTCTTCTTGTAAGTTAGTATGAAATCATCAGTATTTGACACTTGAGAGGTTGAGAGTACTTGAGAGGTGTTAAAAGACTACACCAATCTGATTAGTAATCGATCTAGCGATACCTACTTACCTCGGGTAGCTAGACGATATATACTGGAAGCTCTACAAGGATTTCTTATATCTACCCCAAACAGCTTTTATTGAAAAGCATTATTAAAGATGCACCCCCATCTCAAAGAGGCTTTTATGGAATTACCCGCAAGGCAACAGAAATACCTCGTTTCTGACTACCAAGCAAGGGGAGACGAGTGTACATATATATAATAGCTATGTTTTGATTAAAAACAATCCATTTTGAATTTTATGTGCAGAGTTTTGATCCAATCAATAACCTACACGGGTTTATCAAAAGTATAACGTATTGTTGCAGACGTAAGTTACACGGCTTAATATATGTACGAAAATATTGAAATATTTTCGATATATACGATTTCAGGTAATTGAAAAAGAGGTCGTTGTCACGTGAATTTTCTTAAATTAATCGACGTTCTTACCGTGAGTTTTTTCTGCTTAATTACCACACAGGTTTTACAGAATCGTATTTTGAGCTTTATTTATTTTCTTTAAAGCTTTATTTACAATTATTATACTGTTTAGGTATTATTTATTAAGAAAACGGCAATAACAGAAGAAAACAATACAACTAGTATACACACTTATGTCTATTTCTTAAAAATCTAAGCTGCAGAAAGCTGAGTGCCCAGAATGCTGGCAGCATTGCCACGTTGAATGGCAATGCTAACTCGTGGATTAAAATAAAAGCCAGCATTCCGATCAACTGTGGACTCCATTAGGAGTTTTGTTAGATCTTTGTAAATAGCATATTCTACTGGACTTTTAAGAATTTTTTTGTATTTTTATGGAAGATAACAAATAGAGAGATAATAAAAACTATTGTACCTATACGCGTCCATGCATTTATTTTCTTTGACTGAAAGACATTGAAATATTTAATAGACTCTTTCTTTTTTTTTACAGTTTTCGAAATTGCTGTAGGTTTCATACTTTTAAAAATATAGCCATTCGAAAAAAGACAAATAATTGGCAAATGTTTGAAACGCTCGGCGCGCGAGTTACACTCGCACTTGACGGATCTTGTTTTTTCTTTCTTCTTTGTACACTTGAACTGGTCAATAACGTGTCTATGAATTATAAGATTCCTTCAATAAGTCCAAGATAATGAATGCGTGGACGTAGTTATACGCATAGTAATTTTGAACCTAGCTAGACTGAAACCTATACAAGGTTTAAAAACGCTCAAGCTAGATATAATTTTGGTTCCATTAAAACTTGCACAAAGCACAGGTTGCATGTCCACAAATCATAGCACCTCCAGCTTTCATGTCCATGAATCACACGCCGTTCCTTTGTTTCGTTATCTAGGGGCGCACAACTTTCAAGTACCTATGTACGTACATATCTACGGTCAACGACTTCTATCTCACGACTTACCAAAGTTTATGATCATTGTCCACGATAAGTTGTTATTTCTTCAGAATAGTGTAGAAAATGGATTACCGAATGAATCAAAATATTGTTGGTACAACTTGGAGAAAGAGCAAGTATCAGGAATTTAGGTACAAGGTGCCTTAAGACACTTGCCTTGGCGCTATTGAAAGAAATCCGTTTATAGTTTATTTTGAGGTTCAAGTTATTTCCGATCGTAATAAACAAAAGGCACAATAATATCCCTACCGCCCCACATGCCGCCCTACATGCCCTTAACCGCCTAACCCTATATCATCACACGGAAAACAAATAACCCGAGTATGTGATTTTGGGCAATGGCTTTTCACAAAAACTCTAGGAACTATTTGATTTCGTGTCTAGAGATATAATTTAATCAGAAATATCATAATGTCCCCTGAAAACCTACTGTGACAGCATGACTCTGTAAGGTAATCGTCAACGTTCGACCACACACGATATTATGCAAAATGAAGCACACATTCCTGCACAAAAAGCATACAATATTAATACTGCATTCCGATCCTCAGTAGACAAGTCTGTATGCATGCAGAATGCCGCTAACGTAGTAGAAATAGCTTTAGTACAGCAAATACAGTTTTCAATTCATATACAAGATTAAACAATCCATCATTTCAGATTTCAGAGAGAGCTTTGCCTCTTTTAAGCGCTTTATCAATAGCGGTTATTGTTTTTTGTTAACGAAATATGGTAATTAAATTATATAATTATATATAAGTTAGTTTTTGCTATTGTGTTCACGGTTGTCTGGTAGAGATTGCTCTTGAGCGATTTTGTTTGTTATGTTGAATTTATGTGTGCAATAAAGCATTTTCTATCTATCTGTTGTATTTGGGTAAGACGAACAAACTTACATGTAAGTTGTTCATGCCCATGTAGGATTTTCGTCTTCTAAACCAAAATATGGGACGTTTTTGACTGAATTATTTATACATTATTGGCTAAATAATATAGCAACAAAACTATAATATAATAAATAACTAAAATGTGATTTTGTAGTACTGTTTGTACTCTACTTTGCTACATGGGAACAAGACAACTTGCAATGAATGCAAATGTCGCTCGAAGGGAGCCAGAAATTACTCTTTATATTATGCATAATGCTTTGTGGTAGACTAATAAGTATGGAAATTTAGACGAAAGTAAACCTTGAGAACAGAAATTCTGGATGCAACGAAAGGCTATTTGCGAAAATGTGCTTATGATGCTGAAAATATGTTGAGCAATTTCTTTGTTCCTTCATTCTGCAAAGCTTTGGTCTAGTTGTCAGAGTCGTGAACAGAATCATCAGTAGTATCCATCTACAGCGAATTTTAGTCGCACTTGTTCATTGTAAACCCGCTTTATGCCAAACACAAATACGTACATGTCAAAGTATAAATCATTAGTTCTCGTCTCAATAATAGACGTACTCCTGAAAATTCAAATGATTATAAGTAAAGAAAATATGGAAATGAATTGATTGCTATTACATTTTCAGTATACAAACTTTTATTCGATATTTAAGATAGATGGTGACGTACAATTTAATAAAAACTGCTGTAAATGTGGCGTAGGAACCAGTAACAACAAATCTCCATTACCTTAATGAACATGGCTACAGCCACCCCTGAAATCAGTAAATATCTACAGCACTATACATTTTTCACGACACACGAGCTCGGGATAAAAACATGTGTCCCTAATTTTGTACGGAAGAACTGCCTTCATTTAGGGGCATTGTGTCTGTCGGATTATGCCCCTCTTGCCCCACCCTTCAGCCCCCTTAGGGCTCTTGTAATGAGAGGAATTATGAGTTTTTGTGTGTGAATTACTTATGAGCTGTGGGGACGTTTTTAATGACTGCTTTGCTGTTGAGGGTTTTTTGATCCTTCGTTATACAGTGTCTGAAGCTTACAAAGATAAGTATATAAATTCTTATCTTTATAGTCTTAGGAAATCTCCTCGTACCTACTCGCTTGTTACATACAACCTCATAAAGAAATTACTTGTTAAATCAACGTTGCCAGGAAGTAATCGCTGTTAGCGATAAGCCCGCCGATTGTGCCACTAGATATGGTCAGTATTAAGTTAATGTTTAATTATTTTCTGTAAATTTAGTGATGGTGCAATAAAGATATAATCTAATCAATCTATCAACTACAGGAATATTTTCACGTCGTTACAGAAACAATAATATCAAATATAGGATAGTACAGTCAGCGTCAAATTGAAATAAGCGTGAAGAGTAGTCAAAATGATCTGAAAAACATAAAAGCAATTTGATATACGCAGTTCGAATGATCATATTGTTGTAAGCACCCAAGTTGTTGAAAACATCTTACTATACTCATTGTTTCATATTTATATGAGCAGTCAGAGTGATCAAAATTATCTTAGCAAACAAAACTCTCAAAGTTATCTGCATAACATCAAGTTATAAATAAAAGTAAGAACATACAGCACTTTCAACATAGCTTGGTCAGAAAAATGTCTTCAATTGGTGCTTTAAGAAGTAAGAACACACGTGATAAAGATAACCTTTCAGTCGTTATTTGCACCGAATCTAAGTTTTTCCATAACAATCTATGAGCTTGTACCCAGTTTAACCCAAACACGTCAATCATTAGATAAAACACGTTCACTCCATAATTCTCTTGATCTCGAAGGCAAAATTAATAAATGTGTGAGTTGACAGGCATTATAACTTCACTATATTCACACAAAATGAGACACATTTATTACATTTTATAGGCTGCACCTCTTTTGAGTCTACTATCATTTTAAATATTTTTCGTGAGAGATTTTTTTCTGAGTATTATCGTCTTTTCTCTGATTTCAAAGATGACTGTATTTTTTTGTTGAAATATTTGGACAGAACATGGTCAATTGTAGCTAATTTGCTCATAGGCGTTTTCCCGACAAATGGCGGTTTATTTCAAAATTTCACAAACTTTCGGGCACCAAAATTGTGAAGTTCCCTTTGGGTATTATTATTGACTCTCGCATCCTTTTTTACAGACTCCAGGAAGAGGTTCTATGTTCGAATGTATGTTTTTTTATGAATGTTCGTCGATTTCTCCGTAAATCATAACCAATTACAAAAATTCGTTCGTTACCGTATAGAACACTATCTCGAAATGATAACATAATATTCCCGAGGATCAGTATTTATCCCGTCAAGTCATTCTTATTTTTTTTCGACTGTTGTTATTAATCTAATTTAGTTTTTTTCTGTGGAAACTTATAATTAGCCGTCACTTACATAACATTTTTTTTAAATTATTTACCTAGCTGTTAGTTTTCCTAAAATTGTAAAATAAAATAAATAAAATAATAAGTTTCAAAAACAACATAACACTTTTGAAAAATCATGACTTTAACTACACAAATTTTGGTGATCATCTTCACCAACTCTTAAAAGATTTTGATGATTCTTTCTCTGTTGTATAAAGTTTGATTTTGATGTGGTCTCATTAAAGTTTGATCCTCGACGAATTTATTTGCGCCGTAAACTTATCTAAAACATCATCTCATCTGAACTGAACTAGTAACAAATGATTTACATGAGAACGGGCTGAAACAAACTAACCTAGCCTCGAATTTCAACTAGATGTCGCCACTTGAAAAATCAGAACGCGCTATAGAAGTGTATCTGGTCCCAATACTCAGGAAGAGTTTTAAGTCGGCTTATAGTAAAAAAAACGCCAAATAATTTGCCATTGAAGATTAATTTCTACCCCACCGATCTACATCGAACTTACAAGGTATGTAGGCATGTATCTACATGAAACAAGCTCAGCAACGAATATAATAAATTCAGCAAAGGGTGCCCCCGTAAAACCAAACTGCGGTCACCAACATCTATAAAGCTTTCAAGTAAATGTTTTCGCTTGGCTGCGCCTGTTTCCGAACTTTCGGTTCTTTAAATAAAATGGCCCTACGAGGGTACGGCTGCTGTGGCCAGGAACGGGGTCAATGGCGTTTTTATTATGTTTTGGAAGTCGTTATGGCTGCAATAGTTGTTTTGTTTTATGTGCGTTTCCGCTTTAGGTTGATCGCGGTTGTAAGAATTGATGGTTTGGTTCAGGTGTTTTAATTTTATGAACACACATGGCTCATAAAGTCCTATAGAACTAAGGCTACTTTATTTCATCTGTGCTAAGGCCTTAAGTTATTTCAAGTTAAAGGATTTATTCAGAAAGAAAATAACAATCAAATAACAAATTTAAATTAAAAAAAAAAAAAAAAAAAAAAAAAAAAAAAAAAAGTTAAAGGTAGTTTTGAAGAGAACAAAATCTAAAACTCTTAATGCATAAGTAGTGGTTCATTTATTGACTAAAACTACACACACGTACAGAAAGCAGCCACATATTGAATAAAGTTAATATAAAATAACTTATTACTTGATAGGTATTTATGGCTCAGTAAAAATTTTACCGAAAAGTTCGGAAAAAATGCAGCTTACTCCCTTCTAAGCTCTACCAAAGATATCAAAGGCCTACAAAGAGCAGCCAAACTTTGTCTGTCAACCGTTTTGTTGGGGCACAATAAAAACTCCCCCCAAGGCGAGTTTGTCGGATTTTTATTATGAAAAATGACCGTCTACTTTATTTACTTCGAAACATTTTTGATTTTAAGCCGGTGAAACAGTGTTTCACTGTTTATTTCATAAAATATGCATGTAATTTGTTTAAATAATGAAAAGAAATAGACAATAAAATTGAAACCAATATATTTTAAAATAGCAGACTACTGCAAACAATCTAAAATTAGCTCAACTGATCCAGTCGGAAACGTCTCCGAGAAGCATCTTGGGGACGCAGCATAGGCATACGCCGCCGAGGCAATCCAGCAATCGGGCTGTACAGCTTTGCTGAATGGCAATCAAACTCAAACGCAATAACTTTATTTTTTAAGGCTTACAAAATAAGCACTTAGACATGTCAAATTTATAACATAAAAAACGGTATAATATAGTTATTAAAATGTAGATATATTAAATGCTGATGCGCTGTGTTGGACCCTTGTTAGCTTCTGTGACGCGTTGCTTCAACCAGACGTTTACTTTGTTTAAAAAAAACTTGATAATGCATTATGTAGAATTTGCTTTTGAAATTGGAATAAGGATTTTTTAAAGGTTTTTGTATTATAGTGCGTAAGCCCTCTTCGCACTCTGGGTAAAACTTAAAAATTAAATAAGTTCCCAAACTATTTTGATTTCGGCAGGGGTCGCACCTGCGCTAACTGCGCTAAAGCCTTATTTATATGAGGTCCAAAAGATTTTCGTGGCTTAGGTGGTTGAGCACACCCTTACTGAAGACGGGGCGCAGGATCTAGTCCTGCCGAAATCGAAAATTTTTGAGAACTTATTTCCATTTCGTATCTTTTTAAGCGATTTGCGTGTGCAAATCGCTTAGAAAGATAAAAAAAGTAAAGTTCATACTTATAAACTAGTGTTAGAAATAAACCCTGAAATAGGGGCGGGGCCAAGCGTCGCCTGATGCTGTGACGTCAGCGGTGACGCGCGGTGCCGAGGTGGCGCCGAGGTGGCGCGGCGCGCCCGGCGGAGCCTCACTTCTTGTCGGACGGTCGGACGTGGTGGACGTGCTTAGGAATTGTTATGATTCAGTTTAGATTTGCTTTGTTGTTTAAATTGTAACTAATTCTGTTCTTGCATAAAGTTTCTATAAACCCTTTAGGTTTTTGATTTTACTTTTAAAAAAACCTTTTGTGATCCTGATCCATAATATCAGAAGTGGGATCGCTGCGTTGCCAGCCGCCAACGGTTTTTCTGATAATTGTTCTTAGTGTAAATTTTGTTAAATATTTGCGGGTAATACTCGTATTGAGTGATTTTTTTTGTGATTATTTGTGTGCTAATCAAACTGTAAGTAGAAACTTGATTTCATTATGTCGGGGCGGTCTTCTAGAAAGAAGAAAAACCGCGAACGAGACACGTCTCGTCATCGTAGTAGATCTCGACACAGTGAAAGATCCCCCGATAGACGGCGTCATGGAAGCTCGCATAGCGTTCGTGACAGCCCTAGTATTTTGGCATTGGATACAATAGTAAGCAGACTGAATGCGATCGAGGGAAAGTTATCTGTCCCGTCGATTCCATCAGCCTCGATACCGTCACGTCCACCACGCGATTATCAGACACCACCGCTACCAGCCCCGACGCCCAGTGTGAATTCGTTTTCCTCTGCGGCCGAGGGCACGGTACAACAGATCTCCGTTCCTGCACGAGAACCAGGTTGCCAGCCGGCACGAGAGGGTTTCGTGTCACCATCGGACACGCGAGGGCCCGTTATAGGTGACGCTACGGACAGGCTTGTAGGCGCGTTATCTTCACTGATTCAAGTAAGATCTGCCCATTACTATGTTTCTAACTTTGACCCTAGTATGCATAACTTCGATGTTTGGTGCGCGGAGGTCGACCGCGGTCGAATTGCAAATCGGTGGGGCGATCGTGAGTGCTTGTCACAAGTGGGCAACTGCCTTAAGGGTGACGCAAGCACGTGGTTGAGTGACTGGGTTACTAGCGATCGCACCTGGTCCAATTTTAAATCGGATTTTAGATCCCTGTGCCCACCAAGCATCGATGTTGCTAATGTTCTTTATGAAGTAATGAGTACAGACTCCTCAAAGTTCAATACCTACGCGGAATACGCACGTAAATCTTTGTTGCAATTAAATATCGTAGGTGGTTTATCGGACGACTTGAAAACCGCTATTGTTATCCGCGGTATTTACGATCCTCAAGTCAAAGCCGCTGCATCTAACGCACGGTTACAAACGAATCAGTTGGTCGAATTTTTATCTGTGTACACTAAACCGAAAAAAGATTCGCAATCTACCCACAATCCTGTTCGTTCGTCAAATAACGAGAAACGCCCTCAATCCGGTAAACGTCCGAGTTCGAAAGCTAACATGCGAGGAAAATGTTATATTTGCGGTGTTGAAGGTCATAAGAAGGACACGTGTCCTAAAAAGCCGAAAACCGAACCAAAAGAGTCTAATACGGCTTCTACTCCACCTAGTAAACCAGTTGTTACTTGCACTTACTGCAAAAAGACGGGGCACCCTGTAGATAGGTGTTTCGCTAAGCAACGTGCAGAAACTAACAGTAACAAGGTTAGCGATGTAAATTTCTGCCAGAGATTGACGGATCCACTCCAAAATAATGTGATGGCGGTAGTCATAAATAAAGTGCCGGTAGACGCGATGATAGATAGTGGCTCAGATATTTCGCTTATCTCTAGCACCGTTGTTAGTCATATTAACTGCAACAAAAAGCCCACCTTTCGAGTCATGCGCGGAATAGGTAGCCAAGAGATCGAATCAACAACTTATGTCACAGCGGTCGTTGAGTTTCCGGAAATATCGCTGGAAATTGATATGTTCGTTGTTCCTTCAGATTGCATAAGCGCACCTTTGTTAATCGGTACTGATGTCTTAAACCGTGAAGGAGTAACGTACATACGTACCAGCGACACTCAACGGCTTATTAGAATCGACAGTACTTCACATGTCAATAGCTTGCACAGCTTAGATCTTGTAGATACGCCTCTAATTGGGGAAGATAGGGATCAGTTGTTTTCGCTGTTGACCGAGTTTGACGAGTCTTTCGTTACGGGAACGGCAACGTCAACTGTGAATACGGGCAGTCTCGAAATAAAATTAAACAGTAATGCGCCGGTTTACTATCGACCCTATAAACTGTCTGTTGATGAGAAGGCTCGCGTTCGTGACATCTGTGCTGATCTTTTGAGTAAGGGGATCATTCGGGAGTCTCAGTCCGAATACGCAAGTCCTATCATACTCGTCAAAAAGAAAGACGGATCTGATAGGATGTGCGTAGACTATAGGGCCATAATGCTTGCTATAACCGTCAAAGAAAGGTTCCCTTTACCATTGATCGATGATCACATCGATAAGTTAGGTAGTAGCAAGTTCTTTACGAGCCTTGATATGGCCACGGGTTTTCACCAAGTACCTCTAAGAGATGATGAGTCAATAAGTAAAACAGCATTTGTGACTCCTGAGTCTCAATATGAGTACATAAAAATGCCGTACGGACTCACAAACGCCCCCGTGGTATATCAACGGATCATTTCAAAGACTTTGAAACACCTGATAGATACTGGGAAGGTTTTGACCTACATCGATGATGTTTTGATAATGTCCGACTCTATTCAGGAAGGGTTAACCATACTGCGACAGGTTCTAGAGAGGCTTTCTAAGGCAGGGTTTTCTATAAATCTCAAAAAGTGCAGCTTTCTTAAAACGGAAGTTGAGTATCTAGGTAGGCTCATAAGTCAGGGTCAGGTACGACCGAGTCCTAGAAAGATAGAAGCGTTGGTAAAATCCCCAACACCTAGTAACGTGAGGCAGGTGAGGCAATTCCTGGGTCTCGCGGGTTATTTTCGGCGATACATAGCAAACTATGCTGTAAAAACTGCTTGCATTGCGAGATTAACTAAAAAGGGTCAACCATTCATTTGGGGCAGTGATCAAGACTTAGCTCGCAAGTACATAGTTGACTGTTTAACGCAAGAGCCCGTGCTCGCTATATTTGACCCAAAATTGCCTACCGAGCTGCACACTGACGCTAGTGCAATAGGTTTGGGTGGGATTCTGTTTCAAGAACATGAGGGAAAACGTAAGCGGGTAATAGGGTACTTTAGTCAGGCAACTCATGGGGCGGAGGCTCGTTATCACAGCTATGAGCTTGAGACGCTGGCTATAGTTAAGTCCTTGAAACATTTCCGTCACTACCTCATTGGAATCGATTTCAAAATTGTGACAGACTGCAATTCGATTAAAATGACTGAGCGAAAAATAGATCTTGTTCCCAGGGTAGCCAGATGGTGGGTCTATTTTCAAGACTTTAACTACACCTTAGAATATAGGAAGGGTGCGTTAATGCAACACGCTGACTTTTTGAGTCGAAATCCTGTCCAGGTCTCCCATATTCGTAGGCCAAATAACTGGGCACAAATGGCGCAGACAGCTGACGCCGAAACCCAAGAGCTAATGGAGAAATTAAGGGATGGTCAGTTAGATTCAAAACGCTATTTTGTAAAAAAGAACATCTTGTACTATAAATACAGTCCCACGGGCGAGGAGTCACGTCCTCTATGCTTTATTCCGAAGGGTCATAGATTGAGCTTATTACGTGTGTTTCATGATGATCATGATCATGTAGGCATCGACAAGACAACCGATTTGATTCTGCGTCATTTCTGGTTTCCTGGCTTGAGACAATTTGTAAGAAAGTACGTAACCCATTGCGTAGTGTGCCTCTCACACAAAAAGGTCCCTCGTGCACCACATCAGCCCATACAGTCATGGACTAAACCTGATGTTCCTTTTGCCAACGTTCATCTGGACGTTCTTGGTCCCCTGGTAGAGTCTAACGGCTTTAAATACGTTCTAGTCCTGGTAGATGCGTTTTCAAAGTTTTGTCTCTTGAACGCACTCTATAGGCAGGACACCGATGAACTAAAGCGGGTGTTTACGAATGCAATATCGTTGTTTGGTACTCCATCTTTAATTGTATCTGATCAGGGTAGAATGTTTGAAAGTGCAGGTTTTCAAAATTGGGTAACTGACATGGGTTGTGCTACTCACCTTATAACACCGGGGATGCACAGTGAGAATGGACAGGTTGAGCGATATTGTCGTACCCTTTTAAATATGCTCCGAATAGAAGTTAATGTAAAGGGTAGTAGTTGGTCAGATGTCTTGTGGAAAATTCAGTTAACGCTAAATGTAACCAAGCACTCCACCACGCAGACTTCGCCTTTGCATCTGTTGACAGGAATAGAAGGTACCACTCCTGTTCTAAGGTCTCTTGTCCGAGATGTGGCTCTAGAGAATAGCCACCCGAATCGTGAGGCTATGATGACGCTCCGCAGGCAACGAGCGTCCGAACTCCTGACTGCTAACCAGCACCGGCAGGACTGCCGTGTGAATGAGAAGCGAAAGGAACCACATCCTTTTGCTGTCGGCGACTTCGTCTTCGTCGGCAAGGCTTCTCAGGCTACTGGCAAGCTTGATTCAGGCATGAGAGGTCCGTACAGGGTTGTACGAGACCTCCCTCACCATCGTTATGAGCTCGAGCTTATGACTGGCTCATATGGCAAGCGAACTCAGGCAGCAGCTGAGCATATGGTTCGTTGGCGTGGCGAATGGACGCCCGACGCCTGTGTTGCCTTCTTTGAAGGTGGTGGTAAGTTGACGTCAACGCTGTTTTGTTATGACCGGTCATGTTTTATTCTGTTGATAGCGAGCTCGCTCGGGACGTTGTCCCGGGACTTACCTTCATGTTGATATGATGGTTCGTCACTGTTGAAGATGATCGTTTGATCGTCTGTTTTCGTAGCAAGCGAATGGGATGCTTCGTGCTACGGGGCATATTGATTGCATTTATAGATCTAATGCTTTCTCTATGCGAGTAGTGGCCATACTATGCGAATGGGAGGCCTCTGGTATGGTCAAGGCAATCGTGGCAAGCGAATTAGATGCTTCGTGCCACGGGGCATAGCAAATGCATTTAAAAACCTAATGCTCTTGCCATGCGATACGGCGACGGGAATCCGGAACCTGTCGTTCGTATTTCGATTGGAATAATATTGAAGTTAGGCTTCTTATTTCGATTTGATAAGGCTGTCGAAAATATTAGGAGCTTAGCAGTAGACAGGTCACTTCACAATCTGAGTGAAAGCGGTTTCGTGTACGATGGCTTGAGAGCTCGCTTGTTATCGTTATGCGAAATCGTCGTAACTCGAAAGCTGGTTTTCGACTTTGCTAAAGTGATGCTCTTTTCAGATAACGATCTGTCTGATGATGGTGTCTCAGATAGCCTGGAAGAAACTTCTCCTGGTGAAGCGGTCGAGGTCGCCGCAAGGTCAGGAGAGGCCGTGTTAGAAATAAACCCTGAAATAGGGGCGGGGCCAAGCGTCGCCTGATGCTGTGACGTCAGCGGTGACGCGCGGTGCCGAGGTGGCGCCGAGGTGGCGCGGCGCGCCCGGCGGAGCCTCACTTCTTGTCGGACGGTCGGACGTGGTGGACGTGCTTAGGAATTGTTATGATTCAGTTTAGATTTGCTTTGTTGTTTAAATTGTAACTAATTCTGTTCTTGCATAAAGTTTCTATAAACCCTTTAGGTTTTTGATTTTACTTTTAAAAAAACCTTTTGTGATCCTGATCCATAATACTAGTGTTAGTTTATAAGTATGAACTAGTAAGACATCTAGTAATATTAAAATTAAATAGAAATATCATTCAGAGACTGGGTTAAATTGTCTAAGTTCAGTAAGGAACAAATTTAATTTAAAAATGTTAGAGAATACCTAAGTACTTACATTTTACCCATTATAATGTAATGTCTCTGCTTGAGTTTCGACTTCAAACAAAGACAGGAAACAAAGGGAAACGCTGCAAAAGTAAACACTGCTTGAAACGGTTTTTTACCTTTTCGGCGACAAATTTAAAAAGGCACTTTTACATTTTTGTTTTTTTTTCTTCCGTAGGGCAGATAACGATTATTTTTAACTCGACGACCTCTGTGGCACAGTGGTAGAAGGTACTATTGCTTATAAAATTAAGAAAGTGTGGGATAATGAATATCATTATATTATATAGGCCGCCAATTCCATGCCTTTGTATTGACACAGATAATAAAATTGAATAGTACTCGTGCCAAACGCGGATTGCTATTCTGCATTTTCACTAGCTAAAGCGAGACTAACCGTAACCAGTCACTTCATAAAGCAGAACACACATAATCATAAATAAATCTGCAGAAATTTGTTCCGTTGGTCTGGGTGTTTTCTATGTATAATAAAAAATATCTATCTATGTAATGTATAATATTACGTATATCAGTTATCTAGTACCCATAACACAAGCTCTGCTTACCTTGGGGCTAGATAATGCTGTGTGAATTGTCCAGCATTATTATTATTATTATTAAATGGATTATAGACTATCGGCAATGTAAATTAATGTACTCGTGTCCTGTGTAAAGAATATACCCAGTTAATATAATAAACTCTTTTAATCACAACCAACCCACAAAATGCCACTAAACCTTTGTTTAGGATAAATTTTATAATTTACTTAGGTAATGTTTTTTATGGGCTATGAAATAAAGCATTATCTATCTATATATTAATAAAACGTTATTCTTGAACGACATAGGAACATTTGTTCGATTCCGGGTAACTCTGCCTTTTGCGGTACCATATCAAAGACTGTGTTTATATAGGGCGATGTTGTTTTTAGGTACTGCTTTTAATACTTACTATTACTAGTACAAAGGGCTTCTTTCTTCGTATTTTTAATGCCTTTTCTGCGATCCTGCTAAGCGTGTTTATGGCAACATCACTCTAATTGGGGGGAGGCATGTAGGACTGCTTTAATCTAGCAGTGGAGGTATAGTGCGTAACATTTTATATGTCGCCATTGAATGGTGCCTTGGAAGTTGCCAGCATCAAAAACTATGGCAATAATTGCGCTAAAATTAATATGGTCTTCACTCCGCGTACATCAAAGCCGCCACTTATCTTACATTGTGTAAGGTATGCGAAATACTTGGGTATTATTTCCAGTTTTTGTTCAGAAAAGTCTTTGGTTTATTTTCAACACTTTATTTAATATGTATGTAAGTATTTTGTATTCACCGACCACAGTCCTAATATATTGTGAAGATGTAAACTTTGTAATTTCTATTCAGAATCCGAAATCCGCACCTTGTAGCAAACAACAAGCATAAAAGCTAATTCCAATGTCTCTTTGTAACACATGTTGCAGACAAAGAAGCAATAATTACTTTACCTACAAACGCCAGGAAGTGTCAAAAGCTACAGAGGGGCTAGTTTGGGCTTGATTAACCAAACAGATAATTTATAGTTTAAAACCGCCTACCTACTTGTCAAAGTTGAACTGCGAAAATGCAACAAATCACTCAAAATCGTTCAAAAATTATAATCGTAAGAAACTACTGAAGACAGCGATCAGTACCTGGTAGGGTGCTCCAGGGATGCTCAGAAAGATATATTATGAAAGGAAACGAAAACATTATAGTTTTTGTATATGAGTCTTATATTAAAGAATTTTAATTTAAATTTGCTTTTTGTCCGTGGCCCGATCGGTTTTTTGACGCTTGACGGCTTCGGACAACCTGTACCGACCAATAGAACCGCTTGATTCTTTAAAAGTTAAAAACTATGCAAAACTCATACTAGGGTCTCAGTATAATTAAACGCAAACTAATTTTGCTCCAGTTTCGCTACAAAAGTTCGAAAATAAAATCTCATTCGGATTACAAGAAAGATTGGAACCAACAAAGTTGACAAGAACCGAGAACTTACTCATTTTCTTTCATGCAAAATTACATTTGGGAAGTCCTCTGGATTTGAAGTGGAAATTTTTAGGGTCGAGATCACATTGAACGAAGGAATATTAAAAAAGTTTGCGGTGAACTTGGCTTGTCTTTTTGGTAAGCACGCACTGCGGAATCGCGTCGCGCATTTATTAAAACGGCGTGGGATTCGTTTAAGTGGTCTGTAGAATAGAATAGAATAGAATTTTATTATTTATTGTCTAAAGTAAAGAGCTACAGCAAAACTGTTCTTAAAACCTAGTGAGCGGCACAATACAATGGAGTCGTCAGATCAGTTTACACATAAGTACACAACTCTGTTAGATCGCTTTTTAGCGATCGACTGCCAGTTGTCCCTTAATTAATATTGTATTCGATGAACTGTGTCCTGATTTTTGGTCTTGATAGGTAATTGATTTTCATAAGATAACAATAAAATAATTTCTATCTATCATGTTCCAAACATAAGTCAACCTTTGTGCCTCTTGTCTAGTTGTTCCATAAATAGATTCCTATTTAACCCCAGGTTTCGCTGAATTGGGCCGTGGCTCAAACGAATTAAAGCGATTCCCCTTTTAATATACACAACAACAACATCTTTGACGAAGTCAAAAATGAAGAAAAATCGACGCGGCGAGTTGCAAGAGCAGCTCCTAACCAAGACGCATGGAGAAGTCTTGTGTCAGAAGAAAAACTCTAAATGGATTGCCCTGAAAATCAGCCTTTCAATTAATAGCCCAATAAATGTTCTATTTTATTAAATATTTTTATGCTTAAATTTATGCAATTAATTGCACTGTGAGATTTTAAAGTATAACGTGCGAGTGCTAGATTCGAATGATAATTTTAAAAAAATTGCGGTTTATATCATAGTGCGTAGCCGGGTCGACTTGTGAAGCTACTGAGGCCTATTCTGGGCCTTGGGTCGGGTTTTTTATTTAGTTTTCTCCAGTTTGGTGTATGGCCTTTTGAGCGGAAGGAAAGTGTTTCCTCTCTTTTAGGATTTCTTAAATGTTAGAGCACTACTGAAAGGCCTCGTAGGATGTAAGTACCCAGTATTCATTGATTGATGAAATTAAATATCAACGAAGAGCTTACTTATTCTTGGCTAGATTATTGGTTTAACTTTTTTTTTACGTTCTGAACTCTATCTCACTTTTTTGTACTTTTACGAAACCAGTTGCGATTATATACTTTTCTGTACTCTTACGAAACCGCGATTAACTTTTCGTAACTGGTGATGAGCAAATTAATAGTTTTAAGTATCCATGTGTTTCTGTATGCTTATGTAGAAAAAACAATTTCATTATTTCTAAAGTTAGGTACTATCTTATTTTACTAGAAAGTAAGTGAAAAGCAGCCGTATAAAATGTTCGACGAGTTATCAGAACAAAACCGAACTGATAATAAAAATATTTGGCAACATATTTTCATGTGCCCACTCATAAAACGTGAAATAATGTAGGTTCTACCACTCAAGAATGTTTTTATTCACATAAATGGGGTTTCGTTGGGTTTCTTGGCTCATAATTATTTCCCTTTTATTTATTCTTTATTTTTTTAGATAAGTCTCTAGTTTTATAATGAAACAAATCATAACCAGACCATTATAAATTAAAGTGCGTTGAATCGTAATTTTATTTTTAGTCAAAACTAATGTTGTTTTTAAATAACTACTAATTACAAGCATTAAGGACCTTTGCAACATCAATTTTTTGTAAAAAGGATAGACATAGGATTTCGCGTTCATAGGAGCGGGACAGGCCATAGCAAAGCCAGCCCAAAAATCAAGTTTAAGCTTATTATCTATTAATTAAGACAATATTTAAAAAAAACTGAAACAAATAAAATGTTTTTTGTACTTAGTACTTCTTTATTTATTGACTATAACCACCTCGCGGTTTCACTCGCTTAGTGCCGTTTCCGTTTCCGCAGAAATTCCGGAATAAAAAGTAGCACATGTCACTCCTTGAAAAGTGAGCTTTCTAAAGGTGAAAGAAGTTTTGAAATCGGTTCAGTAGTTTTTAAGTTTATTCGTTACATACAATAATACAAATCTTTCCTCTTTATAGTATTAGTGTCGATAATTAAAGTTTTTAGTAAAAATTTAGGTAAGTAAGTAGGTTTGCGATTTTTTTCTATAGAGAAAAATTTATGGAATCGTGTTTTCGAAACATGATCAATAGAGTACTAAGTCCTGAACTTTACCACATATAAATTTCAAATTTAAATATTGAGCAGCTTGGAAGATATGGAGACCTGAGGGATTTGATTTGTTGATACCTAGTATATGCCGTTAAGACTCTGTCCTTACCCAAGCCTTCAAAAACTGTGAATTCTCTACATTTTCCAGCAGATTTAACCTAAAAGCCCGAATTCCGTGATTACTGTAAAAGAAGTTGGCAAATAAATCAGGGACTGCGTCTAATTTATCGCGAATACGGAGCACCGCGGAAATCTTACAAATTGATGGATTCCACAAATTCCGAGCTGGCAACCCTAGAGTGGTATTCAGGGAAAGACCATTGCCTAAGGTTTGAACGGTCGGCGTAGGTAGAATAATTTTTGATTGATTTTAGAAGTTTGAGATCAAGCTTACTTTGTATAATAATAATGTTTTGTGTGTACTTTTGACCAGAAAAATCTATTTTCTCTAAAAAATTACTATGTTTTATAAGTTCATAATTAAGTCATAATTTGACTTGACCGAACACATCTGTAATGTTGCTAACCGATAACTTCTTTGTAATTGGCAACATTATTGCGTCTGGTTTGCTAATTTTCTGGCAGTGAGTTCATGGAAATTGTTTATTCGAATATGGAATAGAGGCGCGATTACAATAAATAAATAAATAAATAATGCTGGACAATTCACACAGCATCATCTAGCCCCAAGGTAAGCAGAGCTTGTGTTATGGGTACTAGATAACTGATATACGTAATATTATACATTACATAGATAGATATTTTTTATTATACATAGAAAACACCCAGACCAACGGAACAAATTTCTGCAGATCGTACACAAACTTGTTCCGAGGCGGGGATCGAACCCGCAACCTCTTGCGTCGCAGGCAGACTCTCGCCCGCTGCGCCACTGAGGTCGTCCAACAATATCAGCGGTAAGTTATGAAAATGTCCCATCCCATGAGATTTTTACCTTCAATCAAAAATCCATTCAGTTTCATTCCTGTCAGATGTATAAATATTCTAAAAACGCAATTTTCCCACATACATAATTAGTTAGAGAGCTACGTAAGGAAGCTACATTATCATTTATCACTGAGTAACTATGCTATAGAATATTTTTAGATGACCAAGTTATCATCTAAGAAAGCGAAAACCTAAATTTTCACAAGTCGATGGTTTCTACTCTGCGCTTAAAACCATTGAAGCGTGTATTTAAATGAGTTTTTCCGTTAGCACATTTTACTTTTTAGAAGACGTGTTAGATGTAGATCTATAAATCGACTGATGTAGGTTATTTTGATTTAGTTTTTTCTATTTACTGATATGTCAATTTTTGCTCTTTTGGTCACGAATTAAGATAAGTTACTTTATATAATATTATATTAACCATTTGCGTAACGAGTGACGATTCAAAACCCCAAGCAACTGGCCATTTTGAAATGTGAAATGTAAATCTATCACATCCGGGAAACTTATCGATAACGGCTAGAAGTACCTACCGAAGCTTCTTCTTGCACGATGTTATTATAGAGAACTTATAATGTATATCAATGTATATCAGTTATCTAGTACCCATATAACACAAGCTCTGCTTAGCTTGAGGCTAGATACTGCTGTGTGAATTGTCCAGCATTATATTTTTATATTTTTGTGTAATTTTGAAACTGTGTGTGATTTTCTGTATTTGTGATATGGGTTTTTTGCCTGAAATAAACGAATTTTATTTTATTTTATTATTTATTTATTTATTATTTATTTTTTTATACATCATATAATTCAGGGTGTTCTAGTCGTTTTCTATGTAAAATAAAAAAATATCTATCTATGTATTGTACATAGATAGATATTTTTTTATTATTAATATCTATCTATGTACAATACATAGATAGATATATATTTTTTATGCATAGAAAACGACCAGAACACCCTGAACAAATACCTTCAGATCGGATAAACATTTGTCCCGAGGCGGGAATCGAACCCACAACCTCCTGCGTCACAGGCAGACCTTCGCCCACCGCACCACAAAGGTCGTCAAATGTGTAAATTGAAAGATTAGTATTTATATATATGGTTAATATTTAAAAATTCCTCATCTAAGTTAGCGTTTTCTGGATTTCATGATCGCTTTGACACCATCAATCCTTTTCATGGTCATGGCGACACTTTAAGAAATAGGATTTAGATTTATTATCATTGAAAGGACACTTTCGGATTCAGGTGCGAAAATGGTGGACCGAGATTGATGAAGGTCTCATTGCTCGGGATCCCGATCGAGTTATAAATTATTTTCAATCTCAGTTCTGATGGAAACTTTATTTTAATACTGGAGTGGAATTATCACAGTCTGCTGGATCGATCATCCCCCTCCACTGCAGCGGTATTAAATATACATACACGTATTTTACAACTTTTTAAGAAGGAAAATAAGAAAAACAGTTTAAGAACCTTCAGAAGAAAAAACTCAATTTGTATACCTCCGTAGATACTTCATCACCAGCCTATATTAGTCCACCGCTGGACATAGGCTTCCCCAAATGAGCGCCATTGCACCCTGTCTTTAGCTTGCCGCATCCAGCATCTGCCAGCAGTCTTTCGCAAATCGTCATCACACCTGGTCTGAGGGCGTTCTATACTACGTTTGCCGAGTCGCGGTCTCCACTCAAGAACACGTTTAACCCAGCGGTTGTCGGTTCTTCTAGAGATATGGACAACCCACTGCCACTTCAGCTTGCTAATCCTTTGAGCTATGTCGATAACCTTGTCCTCTAACCTCGTCGGATGTATTCGTTGCGAATCCTAACCTTCAGAGAAACTTCGAGCATCGTCCCCTTAAAGTTTGCAAAACCCAAGATTTTGGAGTATTCAACTAGATCACTTGTATTTCGTGTGTTTTTCTTTGCACTTAAAAAAAATAAACTTCAAAGTAAGCTGCCAGTCGCATATCAAAGGAATAATGCCGATATGACAAAGAGACAATGCAACTTGAATAAGAATCGCCTGTTTACAGTTTATGGGCACTGCGCGTGTCTAATACAAACAGTATTGGTATAGTTTCAATTTAAATTCACTGAGACATGGATGAAATGGAGTAAAGTATCGAATAGAATATTTCGTTTGAAAGAGTATAGATAGAATCATGAAATCAGGGTAATTTTCTTATAAGATTATAAGATGATAGCCGTGTGGAACTTGCACCACCCCAACTCTTCCCGTGGGTGTCGTAAGGGGCGACTAAGGGACATACACCGGGGGCGGGCAGCAGCGCCTCTTGTAGAATAGATCTAACACCGAACTGCGATCCCATACACGCATGCCCAGCGTGAGGATAATGGGCATTATCCTCCATGAGATAAAAAACAGGGGAAGGCCTGAGTCCAGCAGTGGACCATTATATGCTGTTGAGGTTATTATAAGATCGGACGCATGGATTCTGTTGTCGAGTCATATGTACCTAAATAGACAGCCACCTTCCAACAGAGATGGCACATTATCTAGTTAGTGAAAGGTTGAGTTTTCTTTTGATAAACAGCGGGACAGACTTAGCCTGTTTGCTATAGATCGCTTCCATTTGAAAAGTGTCAAAAATCCGCTGTAGATGCGCTTCCATTGTCTATCAAGGTCATTCGCACGAATGCAAGATCTGAGCAGTCCTGAGTACTTCATCCATTGATTCCCAGGCAACAAACAGGCTTCAGCGATGGCAATTCATTTTATGTTTTGTAATTAAATAACATTTACCGTGAATACTTTCTTAATAATAACCCAAGCACGTAAATAAATATAAACAAACGAGCACTTAAACTTCTGCATGGTTGTTTTGTTTTTGAGATCGGTTTACTTTTCAAAAAGGCAAATATTAACAAAAGTTCTAGTTTCTTATAAAATAATCAAAACTTCTGAGTAACATTTTAATCAATAGGTCGCTGTCACTCTTCGAAATACTTTGAAAGTCGTTTGCGATGTACATACAATGTCTCTGAACAGTGCTATATAAAAGCCTTACTCTGTTCTAACTTATAATTACGCGCAGTACTTTGTCGTCTTGAAAGACGTAGAAGGTGAAGTAGACCTAAGCCTTGTTCACACTGCGTGACAACAGCTATGCTCTGACAAGTGGCTCAGCGACCCAAAGTGGAAGATTTCCTCGTACAAAAGTCTTCTCCAGACATCTCGATTGTGAGCTGTCTCTTCCTAGTAGCGTTTGAATCTTTTGGAGCTCGTTAAAATGCTCAAAATCATGTATTGCATTCTATACATATGTGTAAAGAGACTGTTTTAATCTACCCAATTATGTATCACTTCATCACACCTTTTTGGGCAATATGTATAGAGAGAGAGGGAAGTCATTGTTACTAGGTGTATTATACTCATTTGCATATATTATTGTATATGTAGTATGTAGGTTTTTAGTGTGTGAATTGTGTGCCATAAATAACGCATTGGATTTTATAATCTGTAATGTTATTATTGTGATTAATAAATAAATAAATAATTATAGGTTTCGTTGAAATATTCGTCAATTGTGTTATAATGCTCTTATGATTAATGTGAACTCAAATTGTTATCTATAAACTGTGTCGTTTTTCAGGGGATGGATCTTAATTTTTCGCCTATCATGGTCATCCTCATTATACAACCTAACTTCACACATTGCTGGATATAGAAGTTCTAGTTCTTTTGCGACACTCCATAGTTAAATAAGTTAGTTTTTCGCGATTTTCTCCCATACTTTATCCAAAATTCAGTAAGTGTGATCTACTTTTACATTGTAGACAGTAATATTTCCGTCTACAACACCAGCACATTCTACAATTGAGTTATCGATTGACTCGTCGCCTGGACTCCCAAGGCGCGGATTGTCTCGTCACCACTCTCTACGGCTTTGACGGTTCATTTACTTACCAACGCCATGCTATTGTGAAGCTATCACTAGTGTGGGGCTGCTTTATAAGTATAATATAAAAACGGTAAGGGAAAACGCGTATCAAATAGAGGAATTTGGTACTCTAGTTCCATTTTAATATTGTAGGTATATGTCATCAGCATTCTAAAACGGTCACCCCTGCTGGTGTTATAATATTTAATACCTCAACCAAGTGTCTCAAACGCTTGTTGAGTAGCATTTATTTTTATTAGGTACTATTTCATGAAACTTAGTTTAGATGTTTATGTTAACAAAACGCCGTCATTCTTATTTTTTTCGACTGTTGTTATTAATTTAATTTAGTTTTTTTTTTTCTGTGGAAACTTATAATTAGCCGTCACTTACACAACATTTTTGTTAATTATTTACCTAGCTGTTAGTTTTCCTAAAATTGTAAAATAAATAAAAATAAATAAATAAAATATTTTGAACTTACTCAGAGTTTTAAAATCATAAATAAATAAATAATGCTGGACAATTCACACAGTATTATCTAGCCCCAAGCTAAGCAGAGCTTGTGTTATGAGTACCATAAATAATAGTTTGTTTCTATATTGTGTTAATCACTTATCTTAGTTGTTTAAAAAGAGTCTAGTTATCGACTACTTACCTCCTTTTTGCTTTATTAGGGCCTTCTAGTTGCATATTTTTTTGTATGTTTTCGACAATTTTCCAATGTTTTTAATACTTCTTGTCCTATTCCGGACTAAGAGAAATCGAATAAATCAAAAACCATGAAAATCGGTCCCGTCGTTCTTGAGTTATAAATGGTGTAACTAACACGACTTTGTTTAAAATAAATAGATATATAGATGTAAATAACTCGTATATGGATAGCGGTGTTTGCTACATTGTGAATATAGCTTATCTTTACATAGTAAAGTATTAACATAAATGTATAATAAGTTTGATGTCATCATGTCAGCCCATACACGTCCACTGCTGGACATAGGCCTCCCCCATACGACGCCACAGAAAGCGGTCCTGAGCCGCCTCCATCCATCGACTCCCTGCGACCGCTACGATGTCGTCGGTCCATCGAGTTGATGGTCTCCCAACACTCCGTAATAATAATAAGTTTGATGTAGTCCCTTGTTATTCCCCAATATATAAATAAATAACTTACTGATTTTCTAGTTAACTAGCGCCATGTTTTTGTTACAAGTGTGATCCTGCCTTTATCATTTATTTTACTGTATCTACCCGTTCCTTAGACAATTTAACCGACCCGTTCTCATATAGTAACTATGTTGTTTCTGTTCTTTTGTTAATTTATTCGTCAACATTGTTGTGTTTCACAATTAGCTTTTCTCGTGCTAACGAGAAATTTCCAGACATTATTGTATTAAAAGCCTTAGGACTGATAGAACTTCTACCAAAATTCTCTGTAGTTGTTTGAATAGTCATCTACACAGGGGTCAAAATAAAAGAAAGACAGGGCATATAGGTTGGCCCTGGTAGATGACAACTAATTATAAAGACGAATCCGACATTTATAGGGACTTTTGTTATAGTGCTTACCCCCACTCTGGGTATCTCTAAGAAATAAGTTACCAAAAAAATCATTTTTTGCGGGACTCGAACCCGCACCGCACCCTCAGTACGGGTGTGCTCTAACTAACTAAGCCACGAAACTTACTAGTCGGTTCTATCGAAAATCTTTGGGACCTCTTACGGACTGTAGCGCCGGTAGCTCCAGACAGAGGAAAAAAATTAAAGTTTTTCCAAACCTGTTTAAAAACTAAAGTTACATTTAGTTTATTTCGAACTAAATGTAACTTTTATCGAAATCGAAATTTTTTGGGAACTTATTTCATATCTATAGGGACTTTAAGAATACAGACTTTTATTTCGCTACAGAATCGAATTTTAAAGAAAAATAATATAACGATATAAAAAACCGATTGAGTCAGCAAATACACCCTTATTAACTTCAAACGCGCATTACATATCCATCGACCCGCGAATGCACGTAACGAACGAATATTCGCGTAAACCTATTTTATATGTGATCGTAAATTCAAACAAACGAGGCGAAAGCCAATTTCCCTCGCTTATTTGTCGCGTGTGACTGGTGGGCTTTACGTGAGGGGGTATTAGCAACTCGAAAGAAAATTATGTCGGTTGTAGCAGCACGAATGAGATCTTCATCATTAAATGTTATTAGACAGCCATGGCGAGCATTGTGTCTTTTTCTGTCTCTGTATTTTTTGTTAAGGCGGTGGTATGTGTGAAACTACGCTGCCACCTGTTCTATTTTATTACTACGTTGAACAAAGGAACTTACCAAAATCCATCGTACAGTTTGTGATACATATTATAAGCTTTTTTATGGCCTCTCTAATAGTTTTAATATTCTATTTAGTTTAGCCATTACATTGAAAATAGATATTGGTGGCCACCAAGAGCAACTTCGATATTTTGCCTAATTAGAATAAAACTATTACAGAGGCATTAAAAATAGGTATCACAAACTGTATGTTGGATTTTTGAAATTTCCTTTTTTGATAGGTGGCGGCGCTAGTTTGACGCATACCACCACCGCCACGACATCTGTTTTCGTCTTTACATTCATATATTCTTCTCGTGTATGAATAGTGATTGAAATAAAAGTATTATTTTATTTCTACATTTAATCTTCACATTTAATGCATTTATTTACCAAATAATAAAGGTTTTATACTTGGCTCCAACTTGGTTCTACAACTGATATAAAATTTTTAAAGAAGTCAAGTACTTAGCTCATTTCCATAGATAATGCAAGAGCAACCAAACTACTAAACAGTACCTAGGTTTCTATTAATGAGCGCCTTTATCAAAGGGAATGGATTGTATTCGATATGTACTAGCAACATATCGCGGTTTCACCCGCGTAGTTCCCGTCCCCGTCGGAATTTTGGGAAAAAATATAGCTTATATGCTATTCCAGACTACATTCATCTCAACGCCAAATTAAATCCAGTTCAGCCACTCTGGCTTGATTGAGCAACAAACTTCCATCTATCCATCCATCTAAGCTTACGCATTTATAACATTAGAGTGATAATAGGTCTATATTTTATTAAAAGAGTGTCGAATAGAATTTGTTTATAAGTCATATATATACTCTTACTAGTGGTTTATTTTCCACTACTAAAAAAAGTTTAAGTGAACAAAATCAATAACACCTTTATTTCTTATTTAATAATAATTACTATTTATAATTGAAAAATAATTGTGTGTCAAATTTTATTATGTCAATATAACAATTTTTACTTTTTACTCAACATCCATTAATGGTCCACAGCTGGACGCAGGCCTCCCCCTGTTAATCGCCATGAGGCGTAGTGTAATTATAATTATAAAGAAAAAATTATAAACCTGTTTAGAGTATTAAATTTGACTGAGGGGAATATGGCGTTACATCCATGCCATACACTCGCGCTACGCCATTATTTTTTCGCACAACGATTCCAGTTGTGACGAAACTTCCATTAGAATATTCTGAGACCAAACTTTAGTTTTATTTTATATTATTTATTTATCTTCCCGAAAAAAACTCACATCTTGCGAAATAACAGAATAATGGTCTTAAGTCTAGTGTTTATATAATTAAAGGGTTCCACAGCATGGCAAGATTTGCACCACTCTAACATTTTGTAGAAACCTATTAAACCTTTTCACGCCCGAACCCTATAGGCACATACCTAGTAGATGTATAAAGACGTACGGAACCCGTTTAACCTTCAGATTGGGTACGTGCCTCGCGTTTTATGACACGGCACAATTTATCGCAGGACGTGGTCGTCGCACATTACCCACTGTGCAATCCAAGAATCCACAGATAATAAACTGTTCTAGGCTGATGGACTGGACCATAAAGATTCCTTTGTGTTTGTATGTTGTAAAACTATCTATGCTTTCTTGATAGAAAATACACTCAAATGCAGTTATTTAAAAATGTATGCTGAAAAGGGTTGTGGCTGGGGGACTGGGGGTTGTGGTTGACCCCTAAACTGTTCTTTGAGTTTGGTAATTGGTATGGTAGGTATGTGGTCGAGGAAAAGTCACTGGTATGGTATGGTACGACTGTATTCACAGGACACACTATACTAACGATACTGGTATGAATGGTATGAAATGGTTTATGGTTTGAACCCGCGTCGATGGCGGTCGATCGCGAACTGAGCTAGTTTGGGTAACCGAGAGCAAATACGCATTCAAATGCAAGTGCAGCTAAAACGCATATTTGCTGCGTGGTCGGTTTACCCGAACATATACTAATATTGGTAAGGGAGGTTCTCCTACGGAGATTTCCTAGAACAGAAGAAGGTTACCAGTTTCTTTCTGTGTATTTTGACACTCCTAGTACGATCACCAAGCGACCTGCCCAGCGCGGTGATTATAAATAGACAAATCCACCTTCCATTGTTCTTTTCATCGGGCATGTTCAGCTGTGCTCCACTCAAGAACACGTTTACCCCACCGTTGTCGGTTCTTCTGGAAATATGGCCAACCCAGCACTGGCATATGGCACTTCAGCTTGCTAATCCTTTGAGATATGTCGATAACCTCGGTCGGATGTATTCGTTGCGAATCCTATCCTTCAGAGAAACTCCGAGCATAGCTCTCTCCATAGCTTGAAACATTATAGGTATTATTTAAATAAAATAAGTAATGCTGGACAATTCACACATCAAATGAGCATACTATTCTCTACCTACACAATAGTCTGTATTACTCGTTTTGGGTCGAAGGGGAGATATCACGCATTTGATTTTCGTCTGTGATATTTTATCCAAATCAAATAGCACAAATGAAACCTCCAACACTCACTTCCAAACGTGAGTACGAATGCCAATATAAATGTTATTCTATTCTATACGTGGAACTTCAATATTCCCCAAACAGGCAATGCTTTATACATATCCCACAGGCTTTCCAATCACTTAGCAAATTCCGAAGCAAAACACGAACCCGTCATTCATAATTTCAAAAAGTCACCACGTCCGCCCATAAACGTGTATCGTTCTCCGACTACATGGCTTTCCACTTTCCAACTCGTAAATGCGTCTTTTGTTAACACGCTTAATGTGGGGGATAGCTTTAAATATGTTACCATATCCTATGCTTTACTTATATCTACATCACAGTGGAATATTCTATAAAAATTCTTATATGTAGGTAGAAATAGGTAATTCTATCATTCTATCATCTAAAACATCGTTAGATATAGTTTTTAGTCGGATTTTTGTAGTCATCATTGTATAGAAAGTTAAGTAATAATTTATTCGTATATCTCGAGAAGAACCGACAACAGCTGGGATTAACATGTTCTTGAGTGAAAACCGCGACTCGGCAAACGTAGTATAGGATGCCCTCTGTCCAGGTGGGATGACGATTTGCGAAAGACTGCTGGCTGATGCTGGATGTGGCAAGCTGAAGACAGGGCGCTATGGCGCTCATTAGGGGAGGCCTATGTCCAGTAGTGGACTGATATAGGCTGATGATGATGATGATAATGATGAATAATTTATTAACAAATAAAATTACAATCGAATAATAACAAATTAAAACTAGTATTTACAATTGAAACAATTGAGCTAACTGCAGACAATCTACCGGTAGCTCAACTGAACAATAGTAAAAATTTAAAACATTATAAAAAAACCTAAGTCGGGCCTCGCTTCTTAACTTATTTCGTCACATGAAATAAAAGAAATACAGCTTTCATTAATTACTCCTAGTAACATGTCATAAATAAAATGTCATGAAATGGCAAACGCCAGCCAATACCTTGAATCCTCATAATTATATAAATATCGCTTTCTGATATCTGTGTCGCTATCCGTTTCCATACTTGACTGTGTTAAATTTCCAAAAAGGCCCGTATAAGAAAAGCTCGAAAGTCGTTTACTTACCCTTGAGTGACGATTATGCCATAGAAAAACGTTATTCCGAAGAAACATTCGAAAACCTCAACAACGCCTCGCGGGTATAAAAACTGAACATAATTAGTTAAGTAGTTATTTTTATCTGGTTTTCGTTTGTTGCGTACAATCTTTCTCTCGAAACATAAACGTGCAACATTTTTTTTTCTTGTTGTAGGTTTGTTTATATCAATCTGTCCAATCTAAAGTTCCGTGTACTTTGGAAATAGTATTTTGATGCAGTAGTGAAATATACATTCTTTATTTGACGTCCTCTGTGGAGCAGCGCTCAGCGGTCCAAGGTCCGCCTGCGAGGATGCGGGTTCGATTCGCTTCAGGTCAAAATTTGTCCATATCGTACCAACACTAATACTACCTATTTAAAATTAGAAAGTATAACACTGTCTGTCTGTCACTTACCTTTTTACACCTAAACGGCTGAACAGATTCTAATGAAATTTGTCAAAGACGTAAATGGTGTCCTGAAGACGGACATAGGCTACTTGAAAAATGCATGCGAAGCCGCGGGCGGTAGCTAGTATCATATATATTATATTATACGATCTGCAAATATTAGTTGCCGTGACCTCTGGATGTTTTATTAAACTTGTATTAAAAAAAAGTATCTATTAGTTATCTAGTACCCACCATAACACAAGCTCTGCTTACGTTGGTGCGAAATGATTTTTTATTAATTATTTATATTTTTATAATACGATTATGTGGCCTTTATCCGACCCATCCAACGCGTCACATTAACGGGGCGATAAAAATTCGGTATTAAAACCATCAAAGCCCATTATAGCGCCATAAAAATGCCCCTGTTTTTGCTCATAACTTTACGTTTAACTTTTAAAGGAGACGTTATGCTTTTGATGCGGGGTTGCTTGTTTATGGATGATCGGAATTGCAAAAGTTTGGCAAAAGGGTACCTACTTCCAAGCTATAGAGAAAGGGTTTCTAAAACAAAATCTTTAGAGGGTTGCGTTTTTTTTTATTTATATTCAAATTTCAAGACCTAAGTCAATAATAATGTAAGCACGTAATGATTTTCAATAGGAAATGGGAGACTGTTTCTGAATACAACACATAGGTACATGATGTTAATGATTTTATGATTTTGCAATGTGTTTGACTACGATGTAGTTTAATTCTAAATAGTTTTTTTTATTTAATAATTTATGAGCTAATTAAATAATTCCTTAACAACTGACCAGTAATAAAGAACTATGAACTATAAAAGTGTTTTGCAATGTCTTAAAAAATTTGAAAGTTCTACATTTATATTTTTGTCTTTATTATTATTTCTGTGTATCTATTACCTGTTCATGCCTAAACAGCTGAATGGATCTTAATGAAATTTGGCAGGAAGGTAAACGGAATCCCGGGGACGGACATAGGCTACTTGATAAGCGCGTGTAAAGCCTCGAGCAGGCTACATAGTTAAACATAAATCCTACTTAACAAACGCTATGTTTACCGATAATTATCGTAAGTCGTTTCGTACGGTAATCATTTTGCGATCCATCTAACTCGATAAATAACGAGCCAGAATCTTAAACCCCATCTGAGCCAACGCGAACGATTGAAGGCTAATCAGATCGGCACTTATCCAGCCAATAATGATGGACATCAATCACTGACCAATCAGATCTAGACTCGAGGGTTAATGGTTATTTGAATGAATCAATGAACTTTATCTAATCTGATTTTCATGACTGCGAAATAGGAAATCTGCAGTTGAAATCACTATAAAAAGTTTTCATAATATAGCACTATGTTTGGTGGAAATATAATGCTGGGGCAAAAGCGAAACTTTTGTAATTTATAATCTAAAACATTTTGAACCGACGAAAAACCATCAAATGGAGGTTCTATGTTCAGCTGTATTGTATGTTTTTTTATGTATGTTTCAGTTTAAAGTCGCCCAGCGAGCTTTGGAGAGAGCTATGCTCGGAGTTTCTCTGAAGGATAATTCGCAACGATTACATCAGACAGAAAACCAAGGTTATCGACATAGCTCAAAGGATTAGCAAGCTGAAGTGGCAGTGGGCTGGCCATATCTCGAGAAGAACGGACAGCCGCTGGGGTAAACGTGTTCTTGAGTGGAGACCGCGACTCAGCAAACGTAGTGTAGGACGCCGTCCGACCAGGTGGGATGACGATTTGCGAAAGACTGCTGGCAGATGCTGGATTCGGCAAGCTGAAGACAGGGCGCTATGGCGCTCATTAGGGGAGGCCTATGTCCAGGAGGGGATTATGTATGTTCATCGAATTCTCTATCAATTATGTAAGGATTTGAAAAATTGTTTCGCTAACGTACGGAAAAAGATCCCGGAGTGTTCACACAAATATATTATTTCCGAAGTCTACCTACTAAGAAACTTGATTTTGAAAAAATGCTCTTCTACTCCCAATTCTTATTAAAAAACTAACCCCTAAACATGAACTGTAACACTAGAGCCCAACTCTCTCTCTACTAGTGGACAAAAAATTTAAGAGAATAAAATATTTTATCAATAAGGTGAGCAACCCGGGGGTCGGGCAGGAGCGCCTCTTGCAGAATAGATCTACCACCGAAATGCGATCCCCAACTCGCATGCCCAGCGTGGGGATTACGGGCATTAACCCCCATGTGATAGAAAAATCAGGGGGAGGCCTGCGTCCAGCAATGGACTATTATAGGCTGTTGAAGTGAGGTGAGGAAGGTGAGTAATCGCAAGGATGATGATTATGCCTGACATGCAACATCCTTGTTATAAATAAAGAACTATTGAACTATTATGCGTTACGGTATCTGTGTATTATTCAATTCAATTCAATACATTTATTTCAGCTTAGATACACATACATTTATATTATTATATATATACATATATTATTATATAATTATACATATATTATTATTATCAAATTAGAAATAATTCTTATTTGGAAAAATCACCTTACGGTGTCACACCTTATGGTGTTATTGATTTATTCATTTCTTCTTACGGTGTCATACCTTATGGTGTTACCTTATGGTGATGTTGTACCTATAAAATTTAACGTGTTATTTAGTAAGCATAAAGAAATTAAATTATTGACTTAGACTTTCATTTTAACATAGTACTGCAAGACCTATGATAATTTATTCCACAGCGGATATCGGGATCTCATAAAATCTTAAAACCACATCGATAAAAAATATAGATCAATTTATATATACCATTTACTAAAAAACCAATCGATACTAAACTTTATATCAACCAGACGGTAACGATAAAAGTTACACCACATATTTTATCCGAAAAACCCGTCAGTATGGTCTCAATAATTTCCGCTAGAATGGTTTTATTACCTTTGAACATTCGGCAGACTTCATGCTCCAAGCAAAAGCTTTTCACCCACAATGTTCCGTTAATAAAAGCTCGCTTGATATTATTTTAGGATATGTGTAAAGTTTTACTAAAAATAATGGGGTTTTCCACAACTGTTTATCCTGTTTCGAGAATACTTATGTTACCGAGAAAAAAATATTCGAATAACGCTTCTGACTGCTTCCCTTATAACAGTTATAACATTTGGAAATAACTAAGGCCTTACCTATGTCCTCAGAGTAAAGTTAAGTGAATATATTTGAATATATAATTTGCCAGAACACAAAGAGAATCAGTGCGTCCTACCCATCATGCATGACCTATTGACGACCGATGTGGCACGGTGGACGAAGGTCTGCCTGCGACGTAGAAGGTTGCGGGTTCGATTCCCGCCTCGGGACAAATGTGTACGATCTGCAGACATTTGTTCAGGGTGTTCTGGTCGTTTTCTATATGTATAATAAAAAAAATATCTATCTATTTATTGTATTATATTATGTATATCAGTTATCTAGTACCCATAACACAAGCTATGCTTAGCTTGGGGCTAGATAATGCTGTGTGAATTGTCCAGCATTATTTTATTATTTTTATGACCTACGGAACTGAGATGTGGACACTCGCGGTAGTTCTTGTCCACCAGTTTAAAATCGCTCAGCAAGCTATGGAAAGAGCTATGCTCGGAGTTTCTCTGAAGGATAGGAGTCGTCACGAATACATCCGACAGTGAACCAAGGTTATCGACTTAGCTCTAAGAATTAGCAACTGACATAGGCTGATGATGATGATGATGATGAGAAAGCGTCAGAATATGTTTGTTGTTAACTGTAGTACAAAAAAGGAGTTAAGTATAAAAAGTGTAGGTACGGTTGTACAGTTACACAGTTATAGTTTTAAATAGGTAGGTACCTTTATAACTATGTATATACCTTTACTAGGTATGTTTTAGGTGTCAATTTATTACACTAATTATTAAGGGACCATCTTTTGTCAAAGAAATTCTTTGAGCGAATGTAAAACATTTAATTCTTACTATCTTTTAAAAAAAGGTTTTACCTTCTATGGGAAGATTAATATTGATTTTTTTATGGCTGTGATGAAAGTGCTCTTGTGATAAATAGTGTTCTAAAAAATTTAATTTACCAAAAAATTACGATTTCGGCAGGATTCGAACCCGCGCCTCATCCTCACTACGGGTAGGCACTCTAACCAACTAAGAAACGAAATCATACACGTGCTTCGTCGAAAATCTCTGGGACCTCTTACAACTCTAGCGTTGTTATAATTAATGTTTTTTAAATTACTTGAGTGACACAAATATTAAATTTATACTTGAAAATGATACATATCATGAAGTAGGTACTTTACATGTCATCTTGCAGGTCTATTTAGGTAATTCCAGCTGAAAATAATATGCTCTGAAATACAGACCCAAAGCTAGGGCTTCTAACTACATGAATCGTGAGACCGTTTAAGGTTTCTATGACCTTCCACTTCGGTGACTGAACTTGGATTCCACTTAGCTGATTTCTTCCCTTTCTTATCTGTCATCCTCTTGTAGGGTCCTACGTCAAACAAAAGATGTTAGCGATTCACATAGACAATGCAGGATATTTAAACTTATTGATAAACATAAGATGAAACTACAATCATAAAACAAGATAAAGGGAAATGAAATTTAATACAAGTCGTATTAAATTTCAAGTTACTAATATAAGACGAAGAAGGGACAAGCCTTCTGTTCTAATTCTATTGAAGGTACACGTTATAGAATGTTCTAATTATATAAGTTGACCTTATCAAGGGTTAAAACAAAAGAGCCCTTAGCTCAGGGTACAAGGGACTAAGGTGGGTGAGACGCGGTAAGCCTTGCTGAGCCCTTCTAATCTAGTGAGCGTTTTTCTCATAATTAATATCCCGATTTCACGGTAGCCCTCGATAAGCTCTGTGCTGTTCCCTTTGTTTTGGCTCAAGTTATAAGCTACATAACTTATTTTTTTTTATTAACGATAAAGGCGATAAAGTCTACGAGATTTTCGTTCTCATAACTTAAAATTTGATTGATTTGAAAGAACTGTCAAGCGATTAAAATTCAAATTTCATTAAAACTAACAGGGGTTTGTGATACATATATTTTTATTATATACAGCGAACACCCGAACCCCCAAAAAATATCTGCAGATCGTATCGTTGTCCCGAGGTGGTAATCGAACCGTCGTCGTCGTCGTGAATATGTACCTACCTAACTATTGTGGACTGTAACTTCTTCATTTTTCCAGTAAGATACTTTCTTATTTTCAGATTTATTTACTGTTCACTAGAACAACTGTTATTTCTTCATGCTTTCTTGATCACGTCGAAGGATAAATTAATTATACCTACTCTTGTAAGCGAGCCTATTTATACCAAAAACCATAGACAGAATTTTTTTCACTGCGTTAAAACTCCCCTTTATATTTCGAAAATTATAAGGAGAGAAAACAATAGACGATCAACGGTTCGTTCGTTTGTAGTGATTTGAATTTTTGAAGGTGCTTGCGGCCAGTAGGTACGTGTGAGGTATTCCAACCTCCTTGGACGTTAAAAACCTAAACTGTTTTTAAGCAGGATTTTCTTTAACCTGTCCTAACACTACGAAGGCTCGTCGTGTCCAGTACACTAACTACAATACCTATACATAGTTCAAAATAGATCGAACATCTCAACGTTGTTCCTTTTTTGTGGAACAAAATGCCCGATCTATAGAAAACTACATTAACATGAGAGGAGCTATAATTATAGAGGTATAAGTAAAAAGTACTGCCACACGTACCTACTATGAAAGCATACAAAGCCTTCGCCTGTGACGGGCACAACTCTAAGGCCCGTGCATAATTAACCATGTGTAACGTGATTAGGTCGAGCCCAGCAAGTGGTGCGTACAGAGTGTCCTTTAAGAGGTTATAAATAAAGTTGTTGGGTTTAAGTTTAATCCAAGTTCAAAGGCAGCTTATTTACAGCGTGAGCATGAATGGTTATTTCGCCCTAGGTGCTAGGTAATGGCTAGCCGGAGAGGTTTCACTCGCGTTATATCACTGGGTATTTTGTATGCATTTCTTTGAATCATCGGGTTATCGCATAGGTATGCTTTTTTGTGTTTCGGAAAGCACGTAAAGCCGTTGATCCTGCGCCTGACATCTACCCGGTCTAGACGGTCCGCTGGCCCATCGGATTATGAGAATGAGGGAATAGTGGGTGGACTTGTGTTTGCGCTCACACTTTTACATCACCATAATATGTTGTGTGCGCACCTGGCTAGTCTCTGTTAAGAAGACTATGACCGCCGTGGTCGCAATTTGATCTCAAATTATGTACATCACTCGGCTTTCGCTACATAGTAGCGATTACCGCTAAGATATGAACATGCTACATTATGTTTCGTATATAACTAAATGTTGGATGATTGATTCGTAGGCAAGGCTAGAACCTACAGTCTGTCAAATATGTACGTGGACGTCGGATCGCTTATTGATAGGTACGTAAGTTAAAGAATGGTGGAAAAAGAACCTACCTACCTACGTATTAAAAATCATCAGCCAATGAATGTGTCATCATAATGATAATTTTACATTCAATTAACATTTAGATATCGATTGGAAAGTAAGAAATACTTTTAAATAAAATATACTTAACTAGCTGCTGGCCCCGGCTTCGCACGCGATGTTCAAAATTAATTATATCCCATGGGAACTGATTTATGGGATAAAAAGTAGCCTATGTTACTCTCTATCCTTTCAACTAACTCTATGCAAACAATCAAACTTAGTTATTATGTGAAGGAAGAACAAACACACTTTCGCAGTTAATAATAATTAGTATAGATTTTATTACAGTCACACACATCAGGTACATATGTACGTACCTACATTTATTAAGCTAATTACTTATTAAAAGGTCTTATTTTTAGCATGTTGCACTTGGGTTAAATAATTCTATCCACCAAACAAACTGCTTTTATTAATAACCACAAACGTGAACATGAACCGTGAACAAAAAACGTTTCCCTGTGAAGCCTATTTTAATGGGCTTGGGTTATTCGGTAATTCATGCGTGTTTTAGGCAAGGGCGGATCTATTCACTAATAGATTTGTAGGCATTTTGCTTAATCATCATTACCATCATTTCGTTGCCACAGTCAGGTCACGGTGAGTTTTGGCCTTGATCACAACGCACAACGCTGCGGTATGCGGTGCTGAACACGTATAAAAAAACGTCAATAGTGGTCTTTTTCTCTGTCGAAGTCTGCGTCAGCATTTAGCGGTGATTGGCAAATGTGTCCGGCACCGCGTACTGCAGCGTTGTGCGTTGCGATCAAGATATTGAAGCTTTACAGGGCGTAATGTACCGGCCAGTCGGCCCCTGCTATCCCGTTGTGAATTTAGTCTAGGCAGTGAGGATGTGGGTTATTGATGGATTAAATTGTATTTTGTTCTGTGCTCGCTATGTTTCCTATATAGGTACAGGGCGTCCCACAGCCATGCCACATGTAGGGAAATTCCCTAAAATAGTGTAGGTAGATTTTTTTTGTGTAAGAAGACTTCATTTTGATTTGAAAAACAATTTAAACTGCATTTAAAGATTTTATAATAATCGCCTGTCTGAATGAATCGAACCCTCCAAATTGTAAAAAAAAATCACACCTTATACCGATACTGATGAAAAGGCTTAATCGTCAGTATAATTTTTTTCCAAGTATATGTTACTTGGAAAAAAATTATAGCATCTTAAATAAACGGAAAACCATGACCATTTTACATTCATAATTTGAGGAAAATTAATACTTAGATAGGTAGGTACATTAATTTTCCTGAAATTATAATGTAAAAGTTTCTCATTTGTGTATGGGTTAATGCTATAATCCCTACGCTGGGCATGCGGATCGTAGTGCTAGATATTTTCTGCAAGAGGCGCTGCTGCCTGCCCCCAATTTTTGTCCCTTAGTCGCCTCTTACGACACCCACGGAAAGAGTCAACTCTTTGGTGGTGGTGCAAATTTCAAGGGGAGTAGATTGTTGACTGCTTTTAAAATTTGAAAAGCGGTCACTTCCTGCTAACGGGCTGCTACTACTCATTAGATGTTAGAAAACTACCAAGATCGATTATATTTTCACCGGATCCGGATCCCTGGCCCTTATTATCAGCGGTTGAACTGAAACTAGGTCGAATCTTCTCGTCATACATACCGCAATGCTTAAAAACGAAAGTTTTCAATTAGTGCCTTCTACCTATCATGACCTACGGAGCTGAGACATGGACTCTCACGGTAGGGCTGGTCCACCAGTTTAAAGTCACCCAGCGGGCTATGGAGAGAGCTATGCTCAGAGTTTCTCTGAAGGATAGGATTCGCAACGAATACATTCGACAGAGATCCAAGGTTATCGACATAGCTCAAAGGATTAGCAAGCTGAAGTGGCAGTGGGCTGGCCATATCTCGAGAAGAACCGACAACCGCTGGGGTAAACGTGTTCTTGAGTGGAGACCGCGACTCGGCAAACGTAGTGTGGACGTCCTCCGACCAGGTGGGATGACGATTTGCGAAAGACTGCTGGCAGATGCTGGATGCGGCAAGCTGAAGACAGGGCGCTATGGCGCTCATTAGGGGAGGCCTATGTCCAGCACTGGACTATTATAGGCTGTACATAATGATGATGATAATGATGAACTGAAACTATCGCTACCATCGAGGCGGTCAGGTATACTTTGTGATGTTATAGCTCGAACTAAAGCAACAAATAACGTTCATCTTGTAACTAAGTAAACTTACAATGAAGCTCCTACAACCACTCAAAGCCCTTCAACACCTACCTCCTGTTTACGAGAGCTATTAAACGTGATTACAGATTAAATCGCCCTTAGCTTGCTCAAAATAAATAAACGAAACATTCCGACGTCAAGTTCGCAGTGCTGCCAACTTATTTGTACAAGAAAATACAGTAATTATTCCCGATTTCAAATTTTTTCTAATTGTGTTGGTCTTTGGCTTCGGAAAGCGAAATTTTTTACGATTTCGTGGTAGAGGAGGTAAAAGAAGTGTATTGCCACCATATTGGGCAATAAGCACACGCGGTTTGGGTATAGGCCTCTCAAAGTTTGTGCCACCCACCACGGTCCTGTGCTAACCGCCTCCGTGCCATCCTTACCTCCTAATAATAATAATAATGCTGGAAAATTAACACAGCATCATCTCACCCAAAAATACAATTGTATTTGATTCAGACATCAGATAAAAAGCTCTTAACTAGCGCCGCGCCAACTTAACATTAATTTTGTGGTACTATGTAAAGCTTAGATTAAAATCGTAAAACGTTTCGGCACTTAATCGGTATCGTTGTTGACTCTTGTTTACTTGAACAAAATTATGGTAAAACGACTATAATTAACTTCGTGGTAGAAAAATAATATTATGTATGTTCTAGATCAGCCCACCAACTTTAAATACCTTAGGATGCCAAATTTAAGCTCAATCGGTTGAGGATAACTGGTCTTAAGTAAATTTAAGTTGCAAGATTGGTTTCACACATTAAAAACCTTCGGTCTCCATCACCAGACCAGAAAGATGGTACCAAAGCATTGTATTGATAAGTATGCTAAATTTCAGCTTAATCGGTTGAGGATACCTACAGGTAAAATTCCGTCGCAAGATTTATCCCACATAAACACACATAAGTAAATACTAACAAGGCGCAATAAATAAATAAAACCGGCAAAATGCAGTCGATTTGTTGTTATTAGCGGCAATAGAAATACATCATCTGTGAAAATTTCAACTGTCTAACTATCACGGTTCATGAGATATAGCCTGGTGACAGACGGACAGCGGAGTCTTAGTAATAGGGTCCCGTTTTACCCTTTGGGTACGGAACCCTAAAAAGGAGAAGGTTCTCCAAGTCAAGCATAGGTATGTCCTTGTTGTCCTTGTATAATATATAATATATATAATTACCATTGATCTCGTTGTACATACGAGTATATATCGATGATTGACCTGATATATTTATGTATGTACCGTAGGAAGAAATTTACCTGCATTCTATGATTCTGTGTGAGACAGAAATCACAATTGAAACAGCCAATAAGAGGATACTCATAAAACAAAATGTTGTTTTATGAAAAGCGTAAAAAGGCAGTAAAACATAAAACTTGAAGGAGCAGTTGCCGTAAAGAAGAAAATTCGGCGATTCCGGCGTTTATTAAGAGGCCTCAGTTTAATCAACAAGAAAAAATACTTAATTAAATCTTAGCCAAGGCCACAAGGTGCAAGGTTTAGGGTTGTCTACACAAATAATGTAAAAAAACGACTAGAGCAATTTCACTAGTTTTTTTTTTGGTAGCTTCGTATGCTACCGCGAACTATTCCTACCATTAAAAGTGAATGGAGATTAATAAGAGCGTAAATGTAGTTCTGAATTTATCATTGTTCGACCACTTTGGTCAGAAGCGGGTAGGACTCATTATCATCTACTATTTTTTTCTTTACAAATAATGTTTAACTTTATTCATACTCTATATCTTCAGCCTCGATTTGACAGCCTGTCAAAGCCTAGACCAATGAAGTACCTATAAAAGTTATTAAACCTAGGACTCGGCCAACATTTAAAGTCGGCGTCGACAAGCCGGCATCCAACGCTCCGCGCTAACCGCATTATACGGATGATATAGAAGGAGAATATAGCTACCTGGCGGAAGCGGCACGAAACGTGGGAGAGAGAGAAAGGTGGACCCCTGTCCACCTTTCTCTCTCCGGGCGGGCGTACGATTGCGTCCACTGATCGGCAATCCAAAAGACGTCATCCGCACTAAACGGATCCATTGCCGCTTCGTGCGGTGCTTATTAGAGGACGCACGCACGGCAAACGATACAAATAATACAAAAATACGTTTTTTGCGTTCAGTGCGGAGCGTCCGAAGCCAGCCTGTCGACACTAGCCTTGACGAACCAAAGCGTGTCGATTGACCATAAAATGTCAGAGCTCTTAAATAGCCCGATAGATCCCACTGAGCAAATGTCTCCATTGCCTCCTTACAAATATCCCGGTCAACGGCGTTAGTGGGCCACTGTGAACAACAGCAATGTGGTTCACCGAGTAGGTCCCATTCGGTGGAGCACATTCTTCCTGATATACGGAACACGTATCTGGCCCAGTCACACTTCAAAGAAGCAAGAGGGTAGCTTTGAAAATTTACCAAAAAGCGCATGGATAGATAAATACGATATTGAAAAAATTACGAGAAACGTACGGATAGGTAGATAAATACAAAATTTTTAAATAATGCTGGACGATTCACATATCATCATTTAGCCACAAAGTAAGCAGAGGCAAGGGAGGCGGACAATTTGAGCATTTTAATGTGAAAATTAACACCCTCAAAAAAACACATGATCTACGTACCTACGCCTTGTACAAAGAAAACAACCAAAAAGATTGACAACAAAGCTGCCGATGAAGAGAAAAAGCTTCGACAGCCCTAAACAAAAAGTTATTCTTTATTTATCCCTAAGCTGCGGTGCGTCTCCTTTCCTTAAATCTGGTGTATCCTGCACAGGATTACGAAACATTTTTATTATAAGCAGGTCTCGGAACTTGATTAACTCTTTCAAGGCCAGAGCTTTCTTGAAATAATATTGGATTAGTTTTTATTTTTCGACAGAATGAATAAAGGCTTTCGTGTTTAATACATTAAGTATTTTTCCTACTTATTTATTTTTATTCAAGTTGAAATCACAATCTATCTCGAAAAAAGTCCGTTATCAAAAAACAGACATGGTCATGGGTAACACCCATTCTTTTTAAGGTCAACGACTTCTTTGGCTCAATAGGCGAATGTCCACCTGTGACGCACTGGGCTGCGGGTTCCTGCCTCGTGATACATGTTTGTACGATTTGTAGATGTTCCGCGTGTTCATTTTTTTACTGTGTTAAAAACACACACCGTTTTATTTTATACGACCTCTGTGGCGCGGTGGGCGAAAGTCCGCCTGCGACGCAGGAGGTTGCGGGTTCGATTCCCGCCTCGGGACAAATGTGTCTACGATCTGCAGACATTTGTTCAGTCGTTTTCTATGTATAATAAAAAATATCTATCGATCATTTTCATTACCTAAGTAAATTTAAATGTCTGAGTGTTGGTCCCTGAAATTATTATCCATTTAATAACGAGCTGCTGAAACCTTGCATTAAATTTGTGATGCAAATCAAATTTCCAGGCTTCTGGCACCAGCTTCTCCTGGGCTTTCTCTTAGATATTGTAATCCAATCTGGGGCTCTGAAATCTTGCTTGCATCTGATTTTAGAATTACTTCATTACCCGAGGGTAATTTGTGTTTTCCCCATAGCACCACTCCCTTTGGAACCTAGCCTTTGATAAGCATTTTCATTTTATTATTATATTGTATTTCTTTCCAAGATTTACCCTATAACCCTAAATTTAGTAAGCAACAGTCATCATCATCATCATCATCATCATCAGCCTATATTTGTCCACTGCTGGACATAGGCCTCCCCTAATGAGCGCCATAGCGCCCTGTCTTCAGCTTGCCGCATCCAGCATCTGCCAGCAGTCTTTCGCAAATCGTCATCCCACCTGGTCGGAGGGCGTCCTACACTACGTTTGCCGAGTCGCGGTCTCCACTCAAGAACACGTTTACCCCAGCGGTTGTCTGTTCTTCTCGAGATATGGCCAGCCCACTGCCACTTCAGCTTGCTAATCCTTTGAGCTATGTCGATAACCTTAGTTCTCTGTCGGATGTACTCGTTACGAATCCTATCCTTCAGAGAAACTCCGAGCATAGCTCTCTCCATAGCTCGCTGGGCGACTTTAAAGCAACAGTATCTGCCATAAATACTTTATTTTATTTTATTTTATTTTCTTAGGGATAACTAACAGTAACACTTAGATATTAACAATAGAAACTTAAATAAACTTATTTCTACAAGTGAACCAGCCCCGTTATCCGCAAGTTACTGTAGAAACGGGTGGTGTTAGTGCTACATTTGTCTAAAATTTGCACTTATGTAACAATAAGTTATTTTATATGATATCAGATTATAAGATATTGTTGATGGTTTTCTTAAACAAAGCAGGTAATACTTACCTTCTTTACTTATTATTGTACTTAAATTCCAATTCTAACTTTTATCTACATTAACTTTGTTTGTATGTTAGCTACAGCAAAATGAACTGAAGCAAAATTTTCTGTTTTCTTCTAGACTTGAAAATAACAAGAAAATTTCTTAATTTTTTTGCTAAAGTATTTATAATTCCATAGCTAGCGATAAAAAATAATTTCAGCGGGGAATTTTCAAAACAAACTTTTGCAATTAACAAGCATGGTATGCAACGACGCAGAACTATTTGATCCGCTGAAGTAAGTCTACAATGTGAATTTTCAAAGGCCTTAACCACAGAATGCCGGCTAGGGGTAAGCCTTTGATATAAAGAAGTGAAAAAAAACTGCGACGTACATGAATACTGCATTCGCATCCCGAAATGTCACAATTCTGAATGACACTAAGTATGTATGTATTCGTTTCACTTTAGGCCTGTAGCATATCTCCACCGCGAAATTATAACCGAACCTTAGATAAAAGTTAAAAAGGGGAGATACGGTACGTTCTCCCAGCGTTAAATCAATAAATGATTGTGTGCAAGCAATCGCAAAGAAACACGTTATTTCCAATCTTGTGCAATATACCTATTATTAAACACAACCCTATAAACAACATTTATGGAAAGACGTACCAAGACCGTAGTGCGACCGAGACACCAATATGCTACCCATGGTGAACCACCAAATGGCGAAATAATCGTAGCATGCATTCAAATCATGAACGGTGGCGGCACCGACGACGGTCCGACTAACTATGACTGAGGTGGGTGGACCTAATTGAACTTAATATGAGCCTTCCACTTTCAAGAAGATAGTACCTTATCTCCTTTTTTTACTTTCATCTAAGTAACCGCAGCGAGCGGAACCACATTACCATATATTATTTCTGCGATAAAAAAACGAGATAAAATCATAGTCTGTGCGTTAGAACAGATATTTTTCCTCTGTTTCGCCTGTCATACAACTGACAAGTGACGGCAAAACTACAGCGGTTCCACTGATTAGATTTTGCGGCAAATATGCCCTAACCTTGCAATTATTTGCTTATTTTATTTTTTTAGACGCAGTATGTTGCGGGTTCGATTCCCGCCTTGGGACAAATATTTGTACGATCTGCAGTTATTTGTTCCGGGTGTTCTGGTCGTTTTCTATGTATAATAAAAATTATCTATCCATGTAATGTATTGTATTATGTATATCAGTTATCTAGTACCCATAACACAAGCTCTGCTTAGCTTGGGGTTAGATAATGCTATGTAAATTGTCCAGCGTTATTTATTTTATTTATTTATTTTGGAATCATAATCAGCAATTTTGATCATGTGGTCATCATCTCAGCCTTACAGCCAGTTGTTCGTAGGCTTTGCCTTTTACATCTTCTATCAATGATCAAATCTCTTGTCAATCTAGATTGACAGTTTCTGTTTCTCCTGTTCACCTAGTACCTAAATGCATTGGGTCCTGGGCTTCTTGTTAGTTTTTACCATAGACATAGAATTTTTTCACTACATTGTTTTTACCGAGGTATCATGACACAATGAAGCTTAACGTCGGTAGTTTATGACGTCATATTGCCGTGGAGCAAACAGTAGGGGTCATAGGATTAAGCTACAGGAAAATTGAAAAGGAAAACTAGACTACTTGTTGGACATGAACTTGAAATTTCTCCATAGCGTTGGTTAATATTTACCTTATTTTCTGGCAGGTTGGCAGCGGCAGTGTGGGTTATATTGTGAACATGTTTTTTGGAGAATACTGCTGAAAATCTTCTCAAGTCCTGACATTATAGTAGTCCGCTTGTCAATATCTTCTATCATAGAGTAAAACCTCATTGCATTTTACAACTACCTAGTACCTACCCTGTATTACTCGTCGATCCAGAAAGGGATACAGAACGCGCGCGTCTAGAACCGCACTCACCCTGAAGAAGTCCCTCGTTAAAGGATGAAACGTTGGTGTTCTTCCAACACAAATAAGGTTCGTAGTTAACCCGCTTACATTCGTCATGAATTCGTCAAACTACAATAGTTTTTATGGTTAAATAATATTAATCGTCATTAATGTGCCTAAACTTCACAAACGCTGAAGTTTTATTCCTGTTTTATTCTAAAATAAAAATATATTCTAAGATAAAAATCTTGACGGTTGAACGTTTTCTTTGAAGCTGTTCGACAGATTCTACAGCTTAAAGTCTTTTTTAAAGAGTTCAATATAATAACCATCAGCAAATGTCATAGTTTGACGCAGTCAGAATCTACTGCGTGAAGCTGCGACTGCTAAATGAACTAGTCTTCTATTAACTACATACAGCTGTTTATCCTCACTGCTTCAAGCTGCTGGTGTATCTAGGCCCATATTTTCATCTCACACTCACCCAGACGAAATTCTTTGCTAAGGGATGGAACAATAATGTTCCTCCAACACAAATAAGGTTTGTACTTAAACAACTTAAATTCATAATGAAAAGGTTAACAGTTTTGATAATAGGGTATTACACCTATTTTTGGAAAGTGGCTCAATTATGTTCTATAGTGCTAATGAACTACAAAATTTGTATTCAATCGATAAGTGCAGCTAAAAATGCACTTAAAATTTTCATTTTCAGTTGCTCGTGTAACTTGACGAAACCACTGGACCTAGCGGGACGCAGTGGACGCCATATTGACGTCAGTTGGATGTGAGACCTGAACAAATACGCTGATGATGGTGATGAACTTTGATAATTTTTAGTTTGCCTACACAGCCGTATGACATAACGACACAAACGCCTACTGTTTCATGCTGTTTAAAACAGATAAAAAAAACCGAAAAAAAAATATTTAAATCTAAAATTGACGACCTCTGTGGCGCGGTGGGCGAAGGTCTGCCTGCGACGCAGGAGGTTGCGGGTTCGATTCCCGCCTCGGAACAAATGTGTGTACGATCTGTAGACATTTGTTCAGGGTGTTCTGGTCGTTTTCTATGTATAATAAAAAATATCTATCTATGTATTGTGTTATCAAGTATATCAGTTATCAAGTACCCATAACACAAGCTCTGCTTAGCTTGGGGCTAAATAATGCTGTGTGAATTGTCCAGCATTATTTATTTATTTAATTCTTTTGTTATTTTATGAACTAAAACGAACATTATCCTACTAATTTTTGTCTAAGCTATTAAATGGATTGGAGTAGCGCAAACTAGATTACTGCAGTATTAGCTATCTACGATTCAGCGATGTCCTTTACATAATTTTTTTCGTGTGCCGAAATAGCTAATAATATAGTTTCAGGAAATATATTTTTTTCTGCGTAAATATAATCTTGTATATATAATCTATAATATGGTTCTTCGAAGTTTCCGGAAGATTATAACCATCATTTCAAAGGACCAATGCAAACCACATTTGGTCAGGAATTAACAAAGCCAGTTCTGTTGGAAAAAGTGACCCAAGAAACAAAACCCAATAATAGAAAAGTATACATTTCACCGAATGGAAAGTAAGTTAACCTAACATTATTAAAACTTTGTTTCGTTTGTTGAAATTCGATAAAATTGAGCAGAGCTGTCTCTCCGGACATACAAAACTTGTGAGTTATTTGCACCCCACTGCCTCCTCCCGCCCCCTTAAGGGGAGGTCGGGGCATGCCCCTGCTTCGTTATCGGCACCGGAAACTTTTGTTTTACGAACAATTAAGTGTAACGTTAACCGCCCCTAAAGTTAGTACTTAGTTTGTACAGTTTGAGATACACTGAGCTTTGGAAAGGATCTGTCTCATCAGTAGGTTAAAGTTTCGCTGAAAGACCGCAAAAACCGCAGACCAAAATGTTGTATTGATGATTCCTACTCAATATAAAATGGAAAAACGATTTTTAAGCTGCTGCGGTAGTAGACACTAGGCAATGTACGACCGGAAGTTGTGGTTGCGTTTTGTGGTAAAATATTTAAGTGAATTAATATTATTTTCTGAAAAACATATTAATGGAGACGTTTGGAACAATGAAAAATTATTCTCTCTGTTTTTTACGTAAATTAAACCTGAATCTCACTGTACATCAAACCTAAGAAACGACACAAAATTTAGGGGTTGTGTTACACGATACTTTGCATTGATAACATTGTTCAACACTTCCCAGATTTTATGATGCCTTTATTGTACGTGTAAACGCGCCTTAAGCGTGACTTGTTCGCGTGTACAGCCCCTATTATGAGCTTGAGGTGCTAAGTATGTTGATTAATGAAGCAAAAGCAGTGATAAACATTCCTCGGATTTTTCTTTAGGAATTTTGTTTTTTATTTAGGAGATAATTTTAAGAAAATAATGTCCTTAGCGCAGACATAAAATGAAATTTATCGAAGTTGGCGTACAACGTGGGGCAAATAATAAGGTTTTGAGTGCCCCGTGTTGTACGCCAATTAGGTTTGGTTACATGATTCTCACCGCATCTTTTAGATAGATAGATAATACTTAGTTGTAGTATACAAACACAGAAAGCAGTACTGAAATAAATGCTACGAGTAGACGAAGCACAAAGGCGGCCTTATCGCTATGAGTGATCTCTTCCAGGCAACCTTGGTGTCGACTGGAATATGTAAGAAAAACAAAGACGGTCGTACATAAAAAAAAACTTGCTCTACATACTATTAAAATATATACTTTACCTATAAACATTAAAGTGTGTTTTTTAAGTTCAGGTAATTGTTTTCTTTTATTAATTAGATTTTTTTTTTGAGTGCCACGCTGGCCACGCGGGTTGGAGATCGCAGTTCGGTGGTAGTTCTATTCTGCAAGAGGCGCTGCTGCCCGCCCCCCGGCGTTTGTCATTTAATCGCCTCTTATGACAAAACTTAAAACATATCAGCTTATTACAATCTTATAAATGGAAAACGCGGTGTTTCCGGTTTTGTACAGCGGTCTAGATCTCAAACATTTATGTGGACCGTTTCCTTGCGGAAATTATTTCCCAACCCTCCAGGATCCTTGGAAATAAATATAAAAGTGCCCTAGACACTCTATGTGATATGTCCTCGGAGAACTACGACCTGTACGAGGATAATATAGATACAGTGTTTTAGGGACAGAAACTATTGGGTAGAACCTGTTCTTGCACCGTGCTCTTCAGTCCTGAGTTCTTTGAAATATAAGGACAAGTTACAAACTTCAAATTACATAAGTCAAACTAGGAATTATAGTGACCACTTTGATTTTTTCTTCACTTCAATCTTTTTAGGTAAAGTATAGAAGCGAACAAGAAACCTTTACTGTTAGGTTGTTAGTTAACGCCGTTGCGTTTTAGACTAGTCATTCAGAAAATATAAGAAACCTACCGCGATGCGTCCGTTTTCAGAATGGCCACGCCAATCGCAAAACGGCGCAAATTTTATAAATTGCCTCCTTGTTTCAAAAAATTGCATATATTTTCGAACGGTCAACGCTCAACAAAATGGCTAAATTTCACTCAGCCATCTCATTACAAGAAACCAATTAATTATTTCCAATTAAATCATTGTTCGTTTTGCAATCGCCCAAGCCATTCTTTTCGGTTTGTATGGCCCGTTAATTAGAAACTGATTAGGCTGATTCTTTATATAATTTAAATTCAGGTAAGATGTTTGTCATAAAGCTGATAAACACCTCACGTTAATATTAGAAAATGTATGAGTTGACGGTATTTTCAGTCAATTTGAAGTTCCTAAGTCTGCTTTCTCGGTAGAGTGCAATCCTGAAAAAGGTCGGTCATTTGGTTTTAGCTGCATATGAGATGACAAAGACCTTTACGATGTCCAAGACTTTTAAGGTGCCAAAGACCTAAAAGACCTAACCAATGAACTCACAGAATCTGAAGTAATATTACACTTAGAATAGCAATATGATTAAGTAATTAAGCACAAAAAAGTCCGTCCTATTCGCTCAAGTCAAATGTCATCATTATAGCAACGCCGCCCAGAGGAAATAAAAGATTCTTCTCAGATTGACTTGTCGCGTATCAGATACGCATGCAAAAATCGAGCGTCAAACTGCAGCGCGACGTATCGCGTAAGTGGGTATTGGCCCTGACCATCGCATAAGTCGCGTAGTTAAAGATTGGTATTGAAAATGACTGCCTCCCGCGTGCTGTATCGCTTGAATCATGTTTGATCAAGTATGGTCTAAGCGATGCATCATAACAAAGGTAACTTTCTATCTCAATTTTTATGTTCGTGACTTATAGGTACATATGGTAAACAGACGTGCTAACCTCTTTGTTAGCTGAGCTAAAAGAATTAGGTATTGGTATATGTTATTTATTCTTATTCTTAACCAGTCTGAAATAAGAATTTTAATCTAATTGGGTTAGTTATTAGACAAGGCGTCATTAAAATCGAATAGGATATAAGGTGTAAATTGATCCTTTTTATTTATTTTTCCACTAACAGAAGTGGAAATGTCGTCCCTAGGCAAGTTCGTGTTAGTTATTTCATTCAAAATGCATACTTCACTTTTTCTGTCCTGGACTTTAAGGGGTTTAAGTTCTGGAATAATGCTGGTGATTTGGCACTAACAGAGCGTAACCTCTCTGTCGTAAAGAATGCTTTCCACGTCTTGAAAGAAGCATGTGTCATCATGTGAGGCGGGATTACAAGTAAATTCGTTAAAAACCAAATATCTTAGACCCCCGGGATCTAGCTATTCCTCAGACGTGATTATTTGTAACAACGCTTTTGACACCGTAAGTGAGTTCGGCTGCAGAGCTGTAGTCAGGGTGATGATGATGAGGTTCCTTAGTCGAGTCCTACAACATCCACGGGTTGAGATGGACAGGTCGATTCCTATGCCACAAGAGTCTCGGCCAAGAAAAGTACGGATAAGACCATTAATTTGCAGCATTCAAACTCTGTTTCTACAGGCTTTACCTCTACCCAATATTAAAATCGAACCATTCATCTGAACACAGCTTTACAAGCGGAAATTTGCAAATTAAGCCATCCATATCAGTCGCAATTTCAAACTGTATTCCGAAGTAGATAAAGATAATAATCCTGTAGAAAAAACTGAAACTGCAATGGTTTGAGATAGGATTATATGAAGGATGCCTGTACGATGGCGTGAGAGGTTCGTTAGCTACAAATAAGAAGAAAGGAAATTGAGAACAATGCACAACGGATTTGGTACCGAGGTTTTTCTTCTATTTTAATTGGTAGGTGACTTTTGTATTGAGAAAAAACAATCTAGTTGGAACAAGACGGTTAATAATTGGCGGAGTTACCGTTAAACTCTTCATTATAATATATAAAACTTGCTACTCCCCGCGGTTTTGGTAATTTCTATCCTATGAGAACTGATTTATGGTATAAAATCAGCCTATGCTACTCTCCGTCCTTTCAACTAACCCTATGCCAAAAATCAAATTGAATAAAGAGTTAGAGTTAGGGCGTGAAAAAAAGGATAAACAAACAAATAAACCACCAAACAAACACACTTTCGCATTTACAGGGTGGAAGGGACGAGGGCTGTTGACGATATACCTAGTACCACATTCGTGATGTACATTCAATGTTTAATGGTTGGAAACGATTATTATAAAGAAAACACAACAGTAAAAATAAGTATATTTAATATTGGTGACAACCATATTATGTCTCTAACTACATCTCTAAAAAGTGTAAGGAGAAAAAGATACCTCTTATTTTAGGGATATACAGCCGATGTTCAAATATTCCATCACGTCTAATAATGCGATTTATAACGGGATATTTACCATGATTGGTTTTTTGAGTTTTCCAATACTTCCAAAACTAAAAACAAAAATATTTCCAATATTTCTGGCCAATCATGGTAAATACCCCGTTATAAATGACTTTAATGTTAACATCCATGATAGTTTTAAAAGTTTTAAGAAAGTCACATTGCTCCATGTTAGATAGAACGGACTTGATTAAGTCAGTTCTATCTAACTCTCACGCATTACATACTATCCATTTGCAGGTCCTTGAAGCGGCTTGCAGCTTAACGGGTTGTAAGCTCAACACTCGCAACATCGAGGCGTCTCACCCTTTTAGCACACGGGGAGTGTGCGCCATACTTAAAGAGTGAGACGCGCGGGTTCAAAAATTTGTAAAATTATTTTATTGCTTATTGAAAACCAGACTGCATCGTAAGCACTATAATAACAAAAAACCGTCCATCATCCTCCATTGAACCTATTATCATCTGACAATAGTGTCTTAAAGGGTCCTCAATGGTGCAGGGTTGTTTTTTACTTTCTTCTATCAATGCAATATACATTTTTAGCAAAAAACGTGCTTGCCACGGCAATGCCACATGGAGGGAAAGTATCTTATATTGTAGATAGAACATTTTAAATAAAGAAGACTTCATTTTAATTTTCGTTCCTGTTTTGTCCTTAACACTGTAATAATGATGAAATAGTTTCATCATAAACGATTGCAGTGTTTGAAATTATTACACTTATTATGACCTCATACTAAATAAAATAAGATTGACTAACATAATATGGACCTAACTAGAATTTATTATTATTATTTTGATTTAGACTTTATATAAATTTATTCAAAGATTTTTGAATAATTTTCTGGCTAAACAGATACCTAATAAATTATAAAAATCGCCCTTAATTTTATGATACCGATCAAAAGGCTCACTCGTTTGGATTATTTTTATCAATAACATATTATCTTTAATAAAAGGAAGACCTTAAAATTAAATTCATTTAAAATAGACCTAATTTTATTTAGCAAAAGCTCAAAATGTGTCACACACAAATTCTCACTTTTTAATAATTTAGCTCCTTTCCTTATTTTACTATAAAAAACTTTCGTAGCTTATGTCCTTTCCTTACTCGATTTATTTATCTTTTCATGTTGAATGTTAGATACACAAGATAACTGACCTGATTATTAAACTGAAAATTATGCTAAATCAATTATTTCCAATGTTTTAATTGTAAATAAAAATTTCTAATTGGCTGACCTACCTTTAGATTCAACAATAAATAAATACCTAATAAAAAATAATGTTGGACAATTCACACAGCATTACCTAGCCCCAACCTAAGTACAGCTTGTGTTATGGGTACTAAATAACTGATTTACATAATATAACACAATACATTTTAATTATACATAGAAAACGAACAGAACACCCTGAACAAATGTTTGCAGATCGTTCATACATTTGTTCCCAGGCGGGAATCGAGTCTACAACCTCCTTCGTCGCAGGCAGACCTTCGCCCACCGCGCCCCAGAGGTCGTCACTCTAGAGGTAGGTTAACTGATCTACATCAATACCAATAAGAAGCGTCCAAGCGTCCGACCATGTAGATTTGGGTGTAGATTTGGTGGAGCATGTACGTTTGGTTGTATATTTAGTAGAGCATGTAGATTTGGGTGTAGATTTGGTGGAGCATGTAGGTTTGGGTGTAGATTTGGTGGAGCATGTAGATTTGGGTGTAGATTTGGTGGAGCAAGTAGATTTGGGTGTAGATTTGGTGGAGCATGTACGTTTGGTTGTATATTTAGTAGAGCATGTAGATTTGGGTGTAGATTTGGTGGAGCATGTAGGTTTGGGTGTAGATTTGGTGGAGCATGTAGATTTGGGTGTAGATTTGGTGGAGCATGTAGATTTGGGTGTAGATTTGGTGGAGCATGTAGATTTGGGTGTAGATTTGGTGGAGCATGTAGATTTGGGTGTAGATTTAGTGGAGCATGTAGATTTGGGTGTAGATTTGGTGGAGCAAGTAGATTTGGGTGTAGATTTGGTGGAGCAAGTAGATTTGGGTGTAGATTTGGTGGAGCATGTAGATTTGGTTGTATATTTAGTAGAGCATGTAGGTTTGGGTGTAGATTTGGTGGAGCATGTAGATTTGGGTGTGGATTTGGTGGAGCATGTAGATTTGGGTGTAGATTTGGTGGAGCATGTAGATTTGGGTGTAGATTTGGTGGAGCATGTACGTTTGGTTGTATATTTAGTAGAGCATGTAGATTTGGGTGTAGATTTGGTGGAGCAAGTAGATTTGGGTGTAGATTTGGTGGAGCATGTACGTTTGGTTGTATATTTAGTAGAGCATGTAGGTTTGGGTGTAGATTTGGTGGAGCATGTAGATTTGGGTGTAGATTTGGTGGAGCATGTAGATTTGGGTGTAGATTTGGTGGAGCATGTAGATTTGGGTGTAGATTTAGTGGAGAATGTAGATTTGGGTGTAGATTTGGTGGAGCAAGTAGATTTGGGTGTAGATTTGGTGGAGCATGTACGTTTGGTTGTATATTTAGTAGAGCATGTAGGTTTGGATGTAGATTTGGTGGAGCATGTAGATTTGGGTGTAGATTTGGTGGAGCATGTAGATTTGGGTGTCGATTTGGTGGAGCATGTAGATTTGGGTGTAGATTTGGTGGAGCATGTAGATTTGGGTGTAGATTTGGTGGAGCATGTAGGTTTGGGTGTAGATTTGGTGGAGCATGTAGATTTGGGTGTAGATTTGGTGGAGCATGTAGATTTGGGTGTAGATTTGGTGGAGCATGTAGATTTGGTGGAGCATGTAGATTTGGGTGTAGATTTGGTGGAGCATGTAGATTTGGATGTCGATTTGGTGGAGCATGTAGATTTCGGTGTAGATTTGGTGGAGCATGTAGATTTGGGTGTAAATTTGGTGGAGCATGTAGATTTGGGTGTAGATTTGGTGGAGCAAGTAGATTTGGGTGTAGATTTGGTGGAGCATGTACGTTTGGTTGTATATTTAGTAGAGCATGTAGATTTGGGTGTAGATTTGGTGGAGCATGTAGATTTGGTGGAGCATGTAGATTTGGGTGTAGATTTGGTGGAGCATGTACGTTTGGTTGTAGATTTAGTGGAGCAAGTGGTTGTAGAAGTAGTGGGTGTAGTGGGGGTACAAGTGGTGGTGCTAGAAGTTGGTGTCGAGCACGGTGATTTCGTTCTTGGAGTAGTAGTTTTTCTTAGTTTGCAAGGGGGTTTAAAAGGCCATCGACAGTTTTCTGGAATAAAATAAATGTCCGTTTAGCAGCTTTTAGAACAATATGGTTTATTTTTTATCATTATGGGTCTATATAATGCAATTGGAAGAAATAAAAAATAAAAGAAATTACTTTATTGTAAAAAAAAATGGTTCTGTGTTCATTTATTGGGGTGGTAGGTACTTATAAATGAACACGCATTAAAAAAAATAAAGGCAAATAATTGTTAAGTTACAATTACACCAATTATTATTATTACCCTTCCTTGATATGATTGGAGGAAGGGTGGTGCACGCTACTTGCATTTCTTAGGATCATAATAGAGACGACTAAAAAAATCTAAAGCAGGTATCCAAAGAAAAACAAATCTGGAGTGAAACTTAACTGTTATTCTTGTTCTTTTTGACAAATTGACAGCAATTTTGAGAGATATTCTAGAGTCTCCCTGTTTCGAATGCACTGACCTTCAACATCTGCACTGGGGGCAGCGCAGCAAGCAGCAAGACACTGAAAAAAAAACATGACTAGTACTGAGTCGAAAAATAACGGAGTACTGCACTATAGTAAGAGTCAATGAACTACGTCATGTAGAGCTAAGCAGATTTATCTAATTAAACACATGTTTTTACATCAATTTGTTTATCTGTGTATTATTGCAAAATTATTAAAGAATATTAAAAACAGTGTCAAACTAGCACTCGAGGGTATTAAAGAAACAATTAGAGGGAATATTAGGTACGAATCAATGTACTTTGTCCTTCTCTCTACATATTAACTTAAGTTATTACTGTAGGAACCCTTACAGTTTCATTATTATTAAAAATAAATATAAATAATTTTATGTCAGTTAGTACTAATCCGGTAGTGACCTTTTAACAGCTTCTGTTAGGTAGAAGACTTTTTAATGTAAAAGTAAAATTAAATATTAATTGAAAAATAATGCTGGACGATCCACACACGAAACTTACCATACAAACGATCAGCAGAGACACGAACACCTTCATCTTGGCGAACTTCTTATTTCCGGTTTCTGTTTTATTAATCGGTTTATCCGATTTTCAGGACTGGTATAATTTAACCAGTAACAAACTTTTTCTCCGGTAAAGGTCCCTAGGGCCTAGTCTTTGCTAATGATTTTCAAATAGCAAATGCAGTCTTATAAAGATATATTTTATTGTTATGGTCATACGTATAAAGCTTTTGAAACTGTTCTTGCATTATATTAATGAAATATTTATTTATTTGCTACGACTGTTGTTGGCAGAATTATATATTGCATACGCACGCCATCTTGTGTTGCATTCTTCCAGTCGGCTTTCAATTGAAAGCACTTGAGCAAACAGTAATTGAAATAAAATTCTCATATTGTTTAATTGATTAATTATGCCACATTATATTATAAGCATTTATATTTTTTATTAGGGTAATTTGTGTTTTACCGATAGCACCACTCTCTTTGGAACCTAGCCTTTGATAAGCATTTTCATTTTATTGTATTTCTTTCCAAGATTTACCCTATTACCCTAAATTTAGTGAGCAACAGTATCTGCCATAAATACCTACCTTCTTTACTTATTATTGTACTTAAATTCCAATTCTAACTTTTATCTACATTAACTTTGTTTGTATGATAGCTACAGCAAAATGATCTAAAACAAAATTTTCTGTTTTCTTCTAAATCGTCTTGAAAATAACATGAAAATTTCTCAATTTTTTCGCTAAAGTATTTATAACTCCATAGCTAACGATTAAAATTAAATTCAGCGGGGAATTTTCAAAACAAACTTTTGCAATTAACAAGCAAAGTATGCAGCGACGCAGAACTATTTGATCCGCTGAGTAAGTCTACAATGTGAATTTTCAAAGGCCTTAACCACAGAATGCCGGCTAGGGGTAAGCCTTTGATATAAAGAAGTGAAAAAAAAACTGCGACGTACATGAATACTGCATTCGCATCCCGAAATGTCGCAATTCTGAATGACGCTGAGTATGTATGTATTCGTTCCACTTTAGGCCTGTAGCATATCTCCACCGCGAAATCATAACCGAACCTTAGATGAAAGTTAAAAAGGGGAGATACTTGCGATTGCGACACGTTATTTTCAATCTTGTGCAATATACCTATTATTAAACACAACCCTATACACAACAATATTTATGGAAAGACGTACCAAGACTACCAAGACCGTAGTGCGACCGAGACACCAATATGCTACCCATGGCGAACCACCAAATGGCGAAATAATCGTGGCATGCATTCAAATCATGAACGGCGGCGGCACCGACGGTCCAACTACTATGACTGAGGTGGGTGGACCTAATTGAACTTAATATGAGCCTTCCACTTTCAAGAAGATAGTACCTTATATCCTTTTTAGGGTTTCAAACATCGGCTTTGAAACCCTTATGGTCTCGCTCTGTCCGTCCCCGCTCTTTCTAGAATATCTCAGTAACTACTGCAGCTATTAACTTGAACTTTAAAATAATGATACATTTTGTGCGCCTTTACTGAATTCAAGAAAAAAATATATAAATAAATGAAAAATGAAAATGAATAATTTCAGTACAAATTTTGATGTTGAAATTTCAAAAGAGACTTAGGAAGGCAAATGTGATATCAAATGAAAGATAAGGGTTTTGTACATTTCAAAACACTTTTTGAAATTCCTGTAAGTTTCATACTTTTTGATATATTTCAAAAAAAGTCGAAAAATTGACCTTCCCCCCCCCCCTCTCTCTCCGAAGATTGCAGACCGATCCATGTACAATGTATTAGGTGTTTGTAGATATCAATCTATATTTTACAGGGAAAATATTGAGAAGTTTGTAATAATAATAGTTTTTGAAAAATGGTCAAAAAGGGGGATTTTTTTTCAAAAGGGGGTACCTACCCATGTGATGTATCAAATGAAAGGTATCGTTTTGGCCTTTTAAAACACTTTTTGAAATTTCTGTAAGTTTCATACTTTTTAAAATATTTCAGAATATTGACTGTCCAAATAATTGGCAAATGTTTGAAACCCTCGGCGCGCGAGTTACACTCGCACTTGGCGGATCTTGTTTTACTTTCATCTAACTAACCGCAGCGAGCGGCACCGCAATACCATATTATTATATTATTTGCGATAAAAAAAATGAGATAAAATCATAGTCTGTGCGTTAGAACAGATATTTTTCCTCTGTTTCGCCTGTCATACAACGGACAAGTGATGGCAAAACGACAGCAGTTCCACTGATTAGATTTTGCGGCAAATATGCCCTAATCTTGCAATTACTTGCTTATTTTATTTTTTTTGCCGCAATATGTTGCGGGTTCAATTCCCGCCTTGTGACAAATATTTGTACGATCTGCAGTTATTTGTTCCGGGTGTTCTGGTCGTTTTCTATGTATAATAAAAATTATCTATCCATGTAATGTATTGTATTATGTATATCAGTTATCTATTACCCATAACACAAGCTCTGCTTAGCTTGGGGTTAGATAATGCTATGTGAATTGTCCAGCGTTATTTATTTTATTTATTTATTTTGGAATCATAATCAGCAATTTTAATCATGTGGTCATCATCTCAGCCTTACAGCCAGTTGTTCGTAGGCTTTGCCTTTTACATCTTCTATCAATGATCAAATCTCTTGTCAATGTAGATTGACAGTTTCTATATCTCCTGTTCACATAGTACCTAAATGCAATGGGTCCTAGGCTTCTTGTTAGTTTTTACCATAGACATAGAATTTTTTCACTACGGTTTTTACCATAGACATAGAATTTTTTCACTACATTGTTTTTACCGAGGTATCATGACACAATGAAGCTTAACGTCGGTAGTTTATGACGTCATATTGCCGTGGAGCAAACAGTAGGGGTCATAGGATTCAGCTACAGGAAAATGGAAAAGGAAAACTAGACTACTTGTTGGACACGAACTTGAAATTTCTCCATAGCGTTGGTTAATATTTACCTTATTTTCTATCAGGTTGGCAGCGGCAGTGTGGGTTATATTGTGAACATGTTTTTTGGCGAATGCTACGGAAAATCTTCTCATGTCCTCTATTCGGCTTTTACATATTATGTAGGTTAGTTAAACACAGAATCAGAATCAATCGTTTATTTGCAGAATACAATAATTACATGCCAAGATCTTAAAGCTATGTGATGACAATGTATTCGACCCGCAAGCAGGTGTGCAAATATTAAATATGTCATTATTATTAATAGTAGGTAGGTATAACTTATCGTATAAAATAACATTATCTAATGCTCTTAAAATTTAAAATTTAAGTATTCGTTTACTATAAAAACAATTTGAAAGCAACCAAATATCTAACTGTTTCTTAAACAAGTTTCCATTCAAATCTTTAATTTTTCTGGTAGTTTGTTATAAATAATTATGCACATGTTAAAAACATTTTTCTTACAACATTGAGCTTTGTAGAGCAAGTTCTGAAACTTGGTCCTTTTCTGTCGAATCAGTCATCCCCACGTTTAGTAACACATCTAGAACTGCTAAGCTACGTCTGGTATTTAACATGACATTAAAGTAGTCCGCTTGTCAATATCCTCCATCATACAGTAAAACCTCATTGCATTTCACAACTACCTAGTACCTACCCTGTAATATTTCTCGTCGATCGAGGGATGCAGAACGCGCACATCTAGAACCGCACTCAACCTGAAGAAGTCCCTCGTTAAGGGATGAAACGTTAGTGTTCTTCCAACACAAATAAGGTTCGTAGTTAACCCGCTTACATCCGTAATGAATTCGTCAAACTACGATAGTTTTTATAGTAAAATAATATTTCTCGTCATTAATGCGCCTAAATTTCACAAAAGCTGACGTTTTATTCTATAAAAATCTTGACGGTTGAGTTCTTTGAACGTTTTCTTTGAAGCTGTTTGACAGATTTTTCAGCCTAAAGTCTTTTTTAAAAAGAGTTCATTATAATAACAATCAGCAAAAATCATCAAGCTTGACGCAGTCAGAATCTACTGCTTGAAGTTGCGACTGCTAAGTGAACTTCAGTCTTCTATTAACTACATACAGTCTAATATCCTCACTGCTTCGAGCTGCTGGTGTATCTAGGCCCAGATTGACATCTCAAACTCACAGAAGAAATCCCTCTCTTAAAGATGGAACGGTAATGTTCCTCCAGCACAAATAAGGTTTGTACTTAAACAGCTTATACATATTCATAAAGAAAAGGTTAACAGTTTTGATAATAGGGTATTAAACCTATTTTTGAAAAGTGGCTCAATTATGTTCTATAGTGCTACAAAATTTGTATTCAATGGATAAGTGCACCTAAAAATGCACTTAAATTTTTTATCTCATGTTAGTTGACGAAACCACTGGACCTAGCGGGACGCAGTGGACGCCATATTGACGTCAGTTGGATGTGAGACCTGAACAAATACGCTGATGAACTTTGATACTTTTTAGTTTGCCTACACAGCCGTATGACATACCGCCTCCTATTTCATGCTGTTTAAAACAGATAAAAAAACTGAAAAATTTGAATTAAATCTAAAATTGACGACCTCTGTGGCGCGGTGGGCGAAGGTCTGCCTGCGACGCAGGAGGTTGCGGGTTCGATTCCCGCCTACAAATGTGTGTGTACGATCTGCAGACATTTGTCTAGGGTGTTCTAGTCGTTTTCTATGTATAATAAAAATATCTAGCTACGTATTGTGTTGTCTTATGTATATCAGTTATCTAGTACCCATAACACAAGCAAATAGGATATAAGGTGTGAATTGATCCTCTTTATTTTTTGTTACTAGCAGAAGTGGAAATGTCGTCCCTAAGCACGTTCGTGTTAGTTATTCCATACAAAATTCATACGGTTTCACTTTTTCTGTACTGAACTTTAGGGATTTAATTTCTGGAATATGTGTGTGATTTGGCACTAATAGAGCGTAACCTCTCTGTCGTGAAGAATACTTTCCACGTCTTGAAAGAAGCATATGTCATCTTGTGAGGCGGGATTACAAGTAAACGCGTTAAAAACTATATATCTTAGAGCCCCGGGATCAGGCTATTCCTCAGCCGTGAATATTGGTAACAACGCTTTCGACACAGTAAGTGACTTCGGCTGCAGAGCTGGTAGTCAGGGTGATGATGATGAGGTTCCTTAGTCGAGTCCTACAACAACCACGGGTTGAGATGGACAGGTCGATTCTTATGCCACAAGAGTCTCGGCCAAGCAAAGTACGGATAAGACCATTAATTTGCAGCATTCAAACTCTGTTTCTACAGGATTTACCTCTACACAATATTAAAATCGAACACTTCATCTGAACACAGCTTTACAAGCGGAAATTTGCAAATTAAGCCATCCATATCAGTCGCAATTTCAAACTGTATTCCGAAGTAGATAAAGATAATAATCCTGTAGAAAACACTGAAACTGCAATGGTTTGAGATAGGATTATATGAAGGATGCCTGTAAGATGGCGTGAGAGGTTCGTTAGCTACAAATAAGAAGAAAGGAAATTGAGAACAATGCAACAAGACAGTTAATAATTGGCGGAGTTACCGTTAAACTCTTCATTATAAAATATAAAACTTGCTACTCCCCGCGGTTTTGGTAATTTCTATCCTATGAGAACTGATTTATGGTATAAAATCAGCCTATGCTACTCTCCGTCCTTTCAACTAACCCTATGCCAAAAATCAAGTTGAATAAAGAGTTAGAGTTAGGGCGTGGAAAAAGGATAAACAAACAAACAAATAAACCACCAAACAAACACACTTTCGCATTTACAGGGTGGAAGGGACGAGGGCTGTTGACGATTTACCTAGTACCACATTCGTGATGTACATTCAATGTTTAATAGTTGAAAACGATTATTATATAGAAAACACAACAGTTAAAATAAGTATATTTAATATTGGTGACAACCCTATTATGTATCTAACTACATCTCTAAGAAGTGTAAGGAGAAAGAGATACCTGTTATTTTAGGGATATACAGCCGATGTTCAAATATTCCATCACGTCTAATAATGCGATTTATAACGGGATATTTACCATGATTGGTTTTTTGAGTTTTCCAATACTTCCAAAAATAAAAATAAAAATATTTCCAATAATTCTGGCGAATCATGTTAAATATCCCGTTATAAATGACTTTAATGTTAACAACCATGATAGTTTTAAAAGTTTTAAGAAAGTCACACTGACTTAATCAAGTCAGTTCAATCTAAGTCTAGTCGTTCAGCTACAAGCCGCTTGCAGCTCAACGGGTTGTAAGCGCAACACTCGCAACATCGAGGCTGGGGAGTGTGCGACATACTAAAAGGGTGAGACGCAGGTTCAAAAATTTGTTAAGTTATAGAAACCCAGAGTGCAGGGTAAGCACTATAATAAACAAAAACCGTCCGTCATCCTCCATTGAACCTATTATCATCTGACAATAATGTCTTAAATGGTCCTCAATGTTACAGGGTTGTTTTTTACTTTCTTCTATCAATGCAATATACATTTTTAGCAAAAAACGTGCTTGCCACGGCTATGCCACATGGAGGGAAAGTATCTTATATTGTAGATAGAACATTTTAAATATAGAAGATTTCATTTTAATTTTCGTTCCTGTTTTGTCTTTACAGTGTTAAGGAATAATGATGAAAAAGTTTCATCATAAACGATTGCAGTGTTTGAAATTATAACACTTATTGACCTCATACTAAATAAAATAAGATTAACTAACATAATATGGACCTAACTAGAATTTATTATTATTATTTTGATTTAGAGTTTATAAATAAATTTATTCAAAGATTTTTGAATAATTTTCTTGCTAAACAGGTACCCAATAAAATATAAAAATCGCCCTTAATTATATGATACCGATCAAAAGGCTCACTCGTTTGCATTATTTTTACCAGTAACATTATTATCTTTAATAAAAGGAAGACCTTAAAATTAAATTCATTTAAAATAGACCTAATTTTATTTAGCAAAAGCTCAAAATGTCTCCCACACAAATTCTCACTTTTAAATAATTTAGCTCCTTTCCTTATTTTACTATAAAAAACTTTCGTAGCTTAACTCCTTTCCTTACTCGATTTATTTATCTTTTCATGTTGAATACACAAGATAAGTGACCTGATTATTAAACTGAAAATTATGCTAAATCATAGCAACATTTGCAATTGAAACAGTTAAGCTAACTCTGCAATTATTTCCAATGTTTTAAAAAAAAAATGTAAAGAAAAATTTCTAATTTGCTGACCTACCTTTAGATTCAACAATAAATAAATACCTAATAATAAATAATGTTGGACAATTCACACAGCATTACCTAGCCCCAACCTAAGTAGAGCTTGTGTTATGGGTACTAAATAACTGATATACATAATATAACACAATACATTTTAATTATACATAGAAAACGAACAGAACACCCTGAACAAATGTCTGCAGATTTTTCATACATTTGTTCCGAGGCGGGAATCGAGTCTGCAACCTCCTTCGTCGCAGGCAGACCTTCGCCCACCGCGCCACAGAGGTCGTCACTCTAGAGTTAGGTCAACTGATCTACATCAATACCAACAAGAAGCGTCCCTAAGACGCTGGCTGCATTTCACCGCGTCATACTTGTCCGTTACATGTTGTGCAGTGTTACCGTCTTGTAATGTAGTGTACTCGCTAAAAGAAATTGTGGTGGCTGTTCTTCTTTCTTTTTCTTCAGAGAACTCTTGCATGGTGTCAGATTATACGAAGTGGCATGTAGTATAAAAAAAAACCTTTGCTTATTATCATTAACATTTATTATTATTGTTGAAAAACAGAAATGAATTTTGAAATAGATATTATCCTAATCGGCAATAGGTAAGAAAACCATTTTCGGTCTAATTTTCAACTAATAGGATACTGAACATATATAATATTTATCATTCTCAATCATTGGTCACAAATAAATAATTACACGTATTTATTTAAGTTTAGCATTTCGGTGTAGTTATTCTCTTAACCGTGAAACATTTCCTTGTTTTCGATTTAGTAGGTTTGTGTGTACGTGTTGCGCATGTGCTTGTAGATTTAGTGTAGCATGTAGGTTTAGTTGTAGATTTGGTGGAGCATGTAGGTTTGGGTGTAGATTTGGTGGGGCATGTAGATTTGGGTGTAGATTTGGTGGAGCATGTAGATTTGGGTGTAGATTTGGTGGAGCAAGTACGTTTGGTTGTATATTTAGTAGAGCATGTAGATTTGGGTGTAGATTTGGTGGAGCATGTAGATTTGGGTGTAGATTTGGTGGAGCAAGTACGTTTGGTTGTATATTTAGTAGAGCATGTAGATTTGGGTGTAGATTTGGTGGAGCATTTAGGTTTGGGTGTAGATTTGGTGGAGCAAGTAGATTTGGGTGTAGATTTGGTGGAGCAAGTACGTTTGGTTGTATATTTAGTAGAGCATGTAGATTTGGGTGTAGATTTGGTGGAGCAAGTACGTTTGGTTGTAAATTTAGTAGAGCATGTAGATTTGGTGGAGCATGTAGATTTGGGTGTAGATTTGGTGGAGCATGTTGGTTTGGGTGTAGATTTGGTAGAGCATGTAGATTTGGTGGAGCATGTAGGTTTGAGTGTAGATTTGGTGGAGCATGTAGGTTTGGGTGTAGATTTGGTGCAGCATGTAGATTTGGCTGTAGATTTGGTGGAGCAAGTACGTTTGGTTGTAGATTTGGTAGAGCATGTAGGTTTGGGTGTAGATTTGGTGCAGCATGTAGATTTGGGTGTAGATTTAGTATAGCATGTAGATTTGGGTGTAGATTTGGTGGAGCATGTAGATTTGGGTGTAGATTTGGTGGAGCAAGTACGTTTTGTTGTATATTTAGTAGAGCATGTAGATTTGGGTGTAGATTTGGTGGAGCATGTAGGTTTGGGTGTAGATTTGGTGGAGCAAGTAGATTTGGGTGTAGATTTGGTGGAGCAAGTACGTTTGGTTGTATATTTAGTAGAGCATGTAGATTTGGTGGAGCATGTAGATTTGGGTGTAGATTTGGTGGAGCATGTTGGTTTGGGTGTAGATTTGGTAGAGCATGTAGATTTGGTGGAGCATGTAGGTTTGAGTGTAGATTTGGTGGAGCATGTAGGTTTGGGTGTAGATTTGGTGCAGTATGTAGATTTGGGTGTAGATTTGGTGGAGCAAGTACGTTTGGTTGTAGATTTGGTAGAGCATGTAGGTTTGGGTGTAGATTTGGTGCAGCATGTAGATTTGGGTGTAGATTTGGTAGAGCATGTGGTTTGAGAAGTAGTGGGTGTAGTGGGGGTACAAGTGGTGGTGCTAGAAGTTGGTGTCGAGCACGGTGATTTCGTTCTTGGAGTAGTAGTTTTTCTTAGTTTGCAAGGGGGTTTAAAAGGCCATCGACAGTTTTCTGGAATAAAATAAATGTCCTTTTAGCAGCTTTTAGAACAACATGGTTTTTTATCATTATGGGTCTATAAAGCAATTGGATGAAATAAATAATAAAAGAAATCATTATTTTGTAAAAAATATGGTTCTGTGTTCATTTATTGGGGTGGTAGGTACTTATAAATGAACACGCATTAAAAAAAAGTAAAGGCAAATAATTATTAAGTTATAATTACACCAATTATTATTATTACCCTTCCTTGATATGATTGGAGGAAGGGTGGTACACGCTACTTGCATTTCTTAGGATCATAATAGAGACGGCTTAAAAAATCTAAAGCAGGTATCCAAAGAAAAACAAATCTGGATTGAAACTTAACTGTTATTCTTGTTCTTTTTGACAAATTGACAGCAATTTTGAGAGATATTCTAGAGTCTCCCTGTTTCGAATGCACTGACCTTCAACATCTGCATGGGGAGCTGCGCAGCAAGCAGCAAGACACTGAAAAAAAAAACATGACTAGTACTGAGTCAAAAAATAACGTTGTTATACGGAGTACTGCACTATAGTAAGATCAATGAACTACGTCATGTAGAGCTAAGCAGATTTACCGACTTAAACACATGTTTTTACACCAATTTGTTTTTCTGTGTATTATTGCAAAATTATTAATGAATATTAAAAACAGTGTCAAACTAGCACTCGAGGGTATTAAAAAAACAATTAGAGGGAATATTAAGTACGAATAAATGTACTTTGTCCCTCTCTCTAACTATTAACTTAACTTATTACTGTAGGAAAGGGTTCCTACGTTCCATAAGTTAAGTTAATAGGTATCTAATACAGTTTCATTATTATTAAAAATAAATAAAAATAATTTTATGTCAGTTAGTACTAATCCTGTAGTGACCTTTTAGCAGCTTCTGTTAGGTAGGAGACTTTTTAATGTAAAAGTAATATTATAATAATTGAAAAATAATGCTGGACGATCCACACAGCATCGTGTAGCACCAAGCTAAGCAGAGTTTGTCGCACTTTGGCAACTTCGAAATTCTGCCTAAACCTAATAGAATAAAATATTAGAGAGGCCTTAACAAAAACTTATAATATTGTATCACAAACTGTACGATGGATTTTTGAAAATTCCTTTGTTCATCGTAGTAATAAAACAAAATAGGTGGCGGTAGGTACTAGTTTCACGCTTACCACAACCATAAATCTAAGTTGTTGTACTTCTTTTGCTAATTTGACTAGCATACTTCAAATCAAGTTGATACCAATAAATTTCGACACTTACCAAACAAACGATCAGCAGAGACATGTACACCTTCATCTTGGCGAACCTCTTATTTCCGGTTTCTGTTTTATTAATCGGTTTATCCGATTTTAAAGACTGGTATAATTTAACCAGTAACAAACTTGTTCTCCGGTAAAGGTCCCAAGGGCCTAGTCTTTGCTAATGATTTTCAAATAGCAAATTCAGCCTTATAAAGATATATTTTATTGTTATGGTCATACGTATAAAGCTTTTGAAACTGTTCTTGCATTATGTTAATGAAATATTTATTTATTTGCTACGACGACTGTTGTTGGCAGAATTATATATTGCATACGCACGCCATCTTGTGTTGCATTCTTCCAGTCGGCTTTCAATTGAAAGCACTTGAGCAAACAGTAATTGAAATAAAATTCTTATATTGTTTAATTGATTAATTATGCCACATTATATTGTAAGCATTTATATTTTTTATTATTGTTTTAGGTGTTGTTTACATAATGCATTTTTAATTTTATTCTACATGTGTTATCGGTGGGCAGTGGAAGTGGATGCAAAAGCAAACTGGGGTAAACGTAGTGTAGGATACCCCTCGGACAGGCGGAAAGGCGTTCTGCGAAAGACTGCAGGCAGATTATGGATGCGGCCAGCTGAAAACAGGGCGTTATGGTCCTTATTAAGAAAGACATTTGTCAGGCAATAGACTTCATCATCATCATCATCATCAGCCTATATTTGTCCACTGCTGGACATAGGCCTCCCCTAATGAGCGCCATAGCGCCCTGTCTTCAGCTTGCCGCATCCAGCATCTGCCAGCAGTCTTTCGCAAATCGTCATCCCACCTGGTCGGAGGGCGTCCTACACTACGTTTGCCGAGTCGCGGTCTCCACTCAAGAACACGTTTACCCCAGCGGTTGTCGGTTCTTCTCGAGATATGGCCAGCCCACTGCCACTTCAGCTTGCTAATCCTTTGAGCTATGTCGATAACCTTAGTTCTCTGTCGGATGTACTCGTTACGAATCCTATCCTTCAGAGAAACTCCGAGCATAGCTCTCTCCATAGCTCGCTGGGCGACTTTAAACTGGTGGACCAGCCCTACCGTGAGTGTCCACGTCTCAGCTCCGTAGGTCATGACGGGTAGAACGCACTGATTGAAAACTTTCGTTTTCAAGCATTGGGGTATGGATGACGACAAGACTCGACGTAGTTTGCCAAACGCGGCCCAACCCAGCTGGATCCTCCTCCTTCTCGAAATTGTTTTTACCCAACTGCAGAATCTGCCCAAGGTAAGTATACTCGGAAACAATTTCGATAAGGTGACCATGTACGACCACCGGTCCCGGATCAATGTGACCATTGATCATGACCTTGGTTTTATCCAAGTTCATGCCAAGACCGATGCGTCTCGAGGCTGAAGCTAGGTCGGTCAGCATCCGGTTTAGCTCCTCAAGCGACTCCGCCATTAAGACTATGTCATCAGCGAATCGCAGGTGTGAGATGTAATCGCCGTTTATGTTGATGCCCTTACCTTTCCAGTCCAGCGTCTTAAACACATCTTCCAACGCGCTTGTGAACAGTTTCGGGGATATAACATCCCCCTGTCTCACTCCTCTGCGCAGTTGAATAGGTTTAGACTGCTGGCCCTGTACTTGGACACTCATGGTGGCGGCATCATAAAGACATCTCAGCACCTCGATATAACGATAGTCTACTTGGCATCGCTGTAAGGATTCCAGAACAGCAGGTTTCGACAGAGTCAAAGGCCTTTTCATAGTCCACAAAGGCCAGACACAGGGGCTGATTATACTCTTCGGACTTCTGTATAATCTGCCTCACCGTGTGTATGTGGTCTATGGTGCCATATCCTCCGCGAAACCCGGCCTGTTCCGGTGGCTGGAACTCGTCGAGTCTTCTGGCGAGACGATTCGTGACCACTCGTGAGTACAACTTATAGACATGGCTCAGGAGCGATATAGGTCTGTAATTTTTAAGGAGGGTTTTGTCGCCCTTCTTAAAAAAGAGCACCACCAAACTCCCGCTCCATGCCTTTGGAGTTCTCCCACTGTGAAGGACGGCATTGAAGAGGTTCTGTAATTCCTGTAAAACAGGGGTTCCTCCAGCTTTCAAAAGCTCTGATGAAATTCCGTCTTCACCGGGGGCTTTTCCATTTTTAAGCTGCCTCAGAGCTAACACGATCTCGTCTTGACTGATGTCCGGCAGTTCGTCGGTGTAGTGGCGTGTCAGGGTGGCTCTAGAATCGTGGTCATTTCGTTGGGCATGAGGGGCATGATTATAAGACAAGCGTTCATCGATTGTTCTAGTCATATTTAAGTATAAGATAAAGTGCTGATCGTGCCTTCTCCAAAAAGTCCATCGTTCTGGGACATCTAGTAATCATTACTTGTTTTTTCTTCTGTCTAGATGGCTACAGCAGCCATCGTGACTTATGGGGTGCCTAAAAAATCAAGCAAAATGTGTATTTTTAAACAATTTATGATAACGGACGTAAATGTTAAGATTTAAAAAATACGGTAGCTAGGGAAAAAACCTGTAGAAATCGAGTAATCGAATAGAATTTTTGAAAATAAAATGGTTTCTTAAAAAAAATACAAAATTGTCCTAAAAACTGTTTTGATTGAAATGCTCTACATAAATTATCAGCGAAAACACTACATAATTTTTTACGAATAACAAAGCCAGTCTTGTGTTTTATTTAAGTCATCGTGTAGTTTTCCTATTAAATGAATAATTAATTGAAAAAAAGGAAAAACTTGATTTTTGCACTGACGTTGCTTTGCTCCGTCCCGCTCCTATGAACGCGAAATCCTATGCCTATCCTTATTACAATCATTTGCATTAGGCCCGCAACCTTCCAGCTCGGAAAAGGAAAATTTATTGACATTGAAAATGAAGCAGTTTCCTTTTCTGTAATTTTGTTCTAATTGTAATTTTCCCCTACTGGATCTAGAGGTCGAGAGGTGCCGTGTGGTGCGGCCTTAGAATTTGCAAAGCTCCAACTCTTCCCGTGAGTGTCGTAAGAGGCGACTAAGAGACCACCAGGGGGCGGGCAGCAGCGCCTCTTGCAGAATAGATCTACCACCGAAATGCGATTCCCAAAACGCATGCTGGGCATGCGGGTTCGGAATCGCGGTGGGGATTATGGGCTATTCATTACCCCTCATTAGATAAAAAAATCAGAGTTTACCTGCGTCCAGCAGTGGACAATTATAAACTATTGAGTTTGAGGTTTAGGATCGAGGAGGAGAGGATTTCTTCACTAAAACTTGCATGAAGTCCTACTAAGGTGAAGTGTTTTAAACGGTTCAATATGTATGATGCTATTCGTTAATCCCTTTCATTATTTAAATAAGTTTGAAAAAGCGCATAGCGCTTAAAAACGTGTTTACATTTATTTATAATATTGTCTAGGATGAAAGTACACTAGAATTGTTTTACACTAAGTTTTCAAAGTAAATATTTTCCGTTTTCCTTTTAATATAAGTTAATTTCCATAAATAAACATATGTTAAAATTGAAAATTGAGTGCGTCGATATCATGCGGTTTCATGTAAAAATCAAAGTACCACACTTTGATTGCCGCAACGGCACGCCACATTGCGACTAGCCGCTAATGCGTTTCAGGCCTTACGTTGTGAAAAACGTACGTAACGTTACGTAGTTTTTAAACTAGGATTATTTGATTTTCACTTTTTTGCTGATTTGCTTGAGATTAGTTAAGCCCTATAAAAATTGTTGCTGATCTGTGTAGGAAATCGTAAATATCCTTATTTTTCTATTTTTCCTAAACCTCTAGTGTTGCGCAGTAAATAGATTAATAAAAAATAATAATAAATAATAAATAATGCTGGACAATTCACACAGCATTATTGGGGCTAGCCAAGGTAAGCAGAGCTTGTGTTATGGGTACTAGATAGCGGATAGCGGAAGATTAGGTGACCGTGCAGTATCGATGCAGTTATGACCGATTCGATTGGCATAAAGTCACACTTTCATCATCATCATCATGATAGTGTGACTTTATGCAAATCAAATGTGACCATGAGATGATGAAAATCACATCGGATCTATTTTTTTAAAGTAAACGTCTTATTGCGCTTGGTACTGAAATTACCTTACACTTGTTTAATTTGTGATCGAAAAAAAAGAGACGTCAACAATTTTAGGCTAGTTTAGTTTAGGTTTTATGCCAACAGAATCGCTACCAATTTGCTCATAAGCAAAAGCAGGAATTTAAAAAACCAACTCAGCTGAATCTAGTCGTCATTTAAAAATATTAGCTGTGATAGATTGTTTTTGTTTTACTTAGTTTGTTAGACGTTGATAAAGTTAGTTAGTAAATAGTAAGTTTGTAAAATTTTTGTTGAATAAAATTTCCGCTTTCTTTCCTATAGGAATTTTACGTATCCTTTGGTTTGGGGAGCATTTTTGGGACTGTTTGATTTTTATCTAGTAATTATTACAAACCTGCATAAAACAAGTCTGCACAACACACACTGTATGTAACCTGAGAGATTTTGAAAAGAAGAAATAATTGAAACAGCATATTTCGCAATAGTTTAATTCAAATAAATACCAACAACATACAATTTACCAGAACCAATTAAATAAACTGTAAACGAACAAAACACATTTAAAAAAAAATTAAGTTAGCTTATTATATCGAATTAGTCATAAACATCTTCCGATCCATAACATACGCTAGTATTATTATTTTCTATTAATTTAATTTTCTTATTGATAACAAACAGTAACACTTAAATATTAACAGTATAAACTTAGATTACTTATTTCTAGAAGTGAACTAGCCCCGTTATCCGCAAGTTACTGTAGAAAGGGGTATTGTAGTTTGCACATAAGAAACATTAAGTTATTATATAGTCAATAGTGCAAATTAAATATTCTCTTATAATAGATATAACGCATTTACCGCCCAAAAAGCAAAACAGCAGGGATGACGTGCCATGCATTGAAATACTGTACGTACAACTCTATTGAGCGCATCAAGCTTTTTGGAAGTTAACTTGTATTCTAGATGACTGCGAAACTGGACGTCACCTTCGATTTCCATACTCAGGATCACAATGCTCGTAGTGTTAGTCTTTTCTTTCTTGTAGATTCCTTTGTTGTAGTTAGGTTGTGGTAGATTTTGATTTATATAAGAACAAGAGAATAAGAATGTCTTTATTCGTAGCTAAGATACAGTCTTGATAGAAAAGATGGATAAAACTTTATTTGTTACTGTCTTGTTTGATACAGTCATAATTAACTAGGTACTACTAACACCAATAGGGAAAAAAATTATAAGTAGGAACTTAACTTAGGAACTTTTTATCGACTGCACTTTATTTAGTAGTACAAAAATTTAACTTAAAAGCTACTAAATGGCGTCCGACTAAGCATATGTTGTAATACATGTTGTTTGCGGTAGTTAATGTTATTGTTTTAAGTAGAAGGTTTCATTGTTGCCTTAGTAGTTGTGTGGGACGCTACATGCGTCGACATACTCGCGCCTTCCCATCTTTTTAGGACTTCTTTGAGGGCTGGTGCGGCGTCAGATTTAGCCGAAGATCTCAAGAGGCGCAAATATGCAGGTCACGACAGAGCCTACACATGTGCTCCCCTTGGAGTCGAGACCCTAGGTCCGTGGGGTACCGAATCTCTCCGGTTTTGTTTTAAATATCTGAACGTCTGGTCGAAGCGGAGCCTGGCCCGAGAGCTGGTGAGAATCTGTCGCAGCTCATCAGGATTGCCATACAGCGGGGCGGAATGCAGCCAGCGTCTTGGGTACGCTTCTGACTGGTATTGGATCAGTTGAGTTACCTGTAAATTCTGTCTCAACTACAGTCTGCAGTTAGCTCAATTGTTGTAAATACTAGTTCTAATTTGTTTATAATATTTGATTGTAATTTTTTTTGTTACTGAAGAGGTATTAGCTTACTTACATCCGTATACGTTATGATGAGTAGTAGGTATAATCAAATTTCATAATATAAATATACTTAACCAGCACCAACCCGCGCCTCTGCATGCATTTTTTTCGCTGTAAAAATTATTGTGTCTGTAGGTCAAGGAAAAAAACAGGGGAAGGCCTGCGTCCAGAAGTGGACCATTATAGGCTGTTGAGGAGGTCTAGAACTATAAATAAAATAAATAAAAAAATTAAATTAGACTTTATCTCTCTACTAACTTAATGTAACTTTATAGAACAAACTGTTTATAAGAAATGAAATAAGTACCCAAAAATGTTCGACTTCGGCTGTAAACTGTTTATGCTAACTAGTGTTAATTGATATTTATGCTTATTTAAAAATGAATTTCATTGTTAGTATAGTCGCCGTTTTTGGAGTAGGCAGTTCCTTCCAAGTTTCCCTGTCCCTTGCCTTTGTCATCCAGTTAGGACCAGCTCTCTTCATAAAGATGTCTTGCTATCTCTTCTCCGGTCGACCTTAGGATCTCTTCTTATTCCTTGCGACTTTTTTGGCCCAACGGAGAGTAGAATCCGGATGATTATTTTTCTTCCTGCTCATGTGCCCGACCCAATTCCACTTTAAGGATCTTATGACCTCTATAACGTCCCTCAGTTTTGTATCCCTTCTGATATTTTTGTTTTTACCTGTCTTTAATTTTCCAAGCATGCTTCTTTCCATTTTTCTTTGGTAAACTGATAGCTTGTTTTCATCGTCTTTCTTTAGTGACCAGCTTTGACAGCCATAATGACAAGGATGGTAAGATGGTTACTTCGTAAAGTTTCTTCTTGATGTTGATGTCTACTTGGTTATTTTTTATGACTTCCTTAAGATTCCAGTATTTCCTAAAAGCAATTGCTATTCTAGAACTATATGTAATGCAAAATTACAGCACGATCCGTTCAGTTGTTTTAGTATGAGCAGGTAACTAACATATAAAAAATAAAATAAAATACTTATTTATTTTCCAAAAACACGTGTCGTCATGGGTACATATATAATATCATATATAGGTAGTGTAGTGCCAGCGGAACTCAAACCAAGCAATGCTTGTGTCTTGAGGTTCGAAAGTGAGTTGCCTTTATTATTCCACTGCTGAACGCAGGCCTCTCCCTGATAATATAATATCATATTATATACATGTATAATATAGTAAGCATATATTATATGCTTACATATTGGTTTTTATCTCATGTTTTATCTATGTTGACATATTGGATTTAGGAGGGTGTGCAGTAACAGATAATTTTAAAATCTAGTTTTTAGGGTTCCGTACCCAAATGGTAAAACGGGACCGTATTAGTAAGACTCCGCTGTCCGTCCGTTCATCTGTCTGTCTGTCTTTCACCAGGCTGCATCTCATGAACCGTGATAGTTAGATACAGAAATACACCATGAAAATTTCAATCAGGCAAAGACTCATCTATAATCAGAGATCCTAAGAGGCAAAGCGAAGACTTATCTATCAACTTCAGGTTTGGGGCCAAACTTTCAAAGCTACTTTTTAGATTTAAACAAGACCCGCCAAGTGCGAGTGTAACTCGCGCGCCGAGGGTTTCAAACATTTGCCAATTATTTGGACATGGGTAGGTACCCCCTTTTGAAAAAAAAACCCCTTTTTGATCATTTTTAAAAAACTATTATTATTACAGACTTCTCTATATTTTTCCTGTAAAATATAGATTGATATCTACAAACACCTAATACATTGTACATGGATCGGTCTGTAATCTTCGGAGATAGGGGGGGGGAATGGTAAATTTTTCGACGTTTTTTGAAATATTTCAAAAAGTATGAAACTTACAGAAATTTCAAAAAGTGTTTTGAAATGGTCAAAACGATACCTTTCATTTGATATCCCACATGGGTAGGTACCCCCCTTTTGAAAAAAATTCCCCCCCATTTTGACCATTTTTCAAAAACTATTATTATTACAGACTTCTCTATATTTTTCCTGTAAAATATAGATCGATGTCTACAAACGCCTTGTACATTGTACATGGATCGGTCAGCAATCTTCGGAGATAGGGGGGAGGAAAGGTAAATTTTTCGCCTTTTTTTGAAATATTTCAAAAAGTATGAAACTTACAGAAATTTTAAAAAGTGTTTTGAAATGGTCAAAACAATACCTTTCATTTGATACCCCACATGGGTAGGTACCCCCTTTAGAAAAAAAATCCCCCCCTTTTTGACCATTTTTCAACAAAAATATTATTATTACAGACTTCTCTATATTTTTCCTGTAAAATATAGATTGATATCTACAAACGCCTTATATATTGTACATGGATCGGTTTGCAATCTTCGGAGATAGGGGGGGGGGGGGAATGGTCAATTTTTCGACTTTTTTTGAAATATTTCAAAAAGTATGAAACTTACAGAAATTTCAAAAAGTGTTTTGAAATGTACAAAATAATACCTTTCATTTGATACCCCATTTGCCTTCCTAGGTCTCTTGAAATTTCAACATCAAAATTTGTACTGAAATTATTAATTTTCATTTTTCATTTATTTATATATATTTTTCTTGAAATCAGTAATGGCGCACGAAATGTATCATTATTTTAAATTTCAAGTTAATAGCTACAGTAGTTACTGAGATATTCAAGAAAGAGCGGGGACGGACAGAGCGAGACCATAAGGGTTTCAAAACCGATGTTTGAAACCCTAAAAATTAGGAGAAGCCCTTGCCATTTTCGGAACATAAAGTTCACATTTTGCAAAGTTTAGCTTCAAGCCTAGCTTAAATTCTTCTTTTAAAACACGCCAATCTTCCAAAATCGTGTCCACCTCGTCTCCTATAGAGCCATCATCCAGGTACTAAACATTAAATTTTGACTATAAACGTTTTATAATGGGATGTATTGCGAGACTGAAAATAGCTGGTCCTAAAGTTTTTTCCTATTGTTTTTGTGTATGCATTGTATTTAGTATAATGTATTTATCTACTATTTTATTATATTTGTGTATATAGTAGCATTGCCAAAGAAAGGGGTAAACATCAGGTAATTTATCTTTTATTTATGTCAGAAGGGCGACCTATCGAAAGCATTATTAACATCCACCTTCAACAAAAAGTCGAAGCGCGTGTACTGCAGTTTCACAACCACCACGGGATTCAAAGCCCAGCTAGGTCGGTTGGAACACAGCAAATTTCGGATGCAAACCCGTGGTATGTCGTACCAACCACGATAGGTCTAATGCCTCAATCTTTTTTTGAAAGTGCACTTATATTTGCACCATACAAAAGTCGATGATACCTGCACTGACCTGTCCGGATAGTATTTTGTTCACTAACGACGTAATCGCTACTATGGCTTTCACCCATTTCACCACAACCAGCTGCACTTTCTTCTAAGTTTTTGTGGTGCTTTCACCACAACACTTAAAAGATTTAACAGGTGGCCGTCGAGGCCACCAGCAGAGGCTCTCTGAAAAGAGTTTATGCTGAAGATTATGTCGTCAGGAAGCACTGACAAGAGAGTGCAGGAATCATCCCGTGGTGCTGGGAGGCAAAGATCAGGCGCAGCAGGTATATGGTGGATGCAAGTGCCGAAAGAGTTTCACTAGAATTTGAGACTAGCGTGTCGTTAGAAAACAAAAGTCTTGCTGCACCTCTTATATCCCCATCACTGACACAGTTGTCTACCGTTCGATATGCAACATCAGAGCTTGGTTTTTGCCAAAATGCCGAAAATAGGTGTTTGAATCAAAACTTGTTGGTGAATTAGACTTTTTGGTACAATTTTGCTTAATTTTGGCTGTAAGAGAAATAATTCTATCATCATCATTAATTTATTTATGAGTTATTTATTAAATATTTACAAAAAGGGGATGCTATTTTTGAAAATGTAATGGGGGGACGAATAGGCCTATAATATTTTAAATTATTTGATATCACGTATGTTTCATACCACGCGTCGATGATAATTGGTGGGACGAACAGGATATAATTTAAATTCAGCCTATTAATATCATTTTATTCCATTCGTCCCTCTACGTCTTATTCTCATATCATTCTAAGGAAACGGTTAAAAAAAACAAAAATCCGAAATAAATTTTTATTGATAATTTGTTTAAACAATCCATACCGATATTATAAATTTGAAAGTAACTCTGTCTGACTATCTGTTAACTTTTCCCGCTTAAACGGCTGAACGGATCTCAATGGAATTCGGCAGGTTGGTTAATGGTTCCCCGGAGAAGCTACTGGCTGCAGCTAGTTCTTTCATAAATGCAGAAGTGTTCACCTTAAACGACGAAAAGGGTAGATTTGCAAAAACATAAATTTTAAAATAACTATGTGTTGAGTAAACTTCAATGCATAATAATTAACTATTGATATAATAATAATAGAATTTGAAATAATTAATACAATTGAACTAACTGCAGTCTGTTGCAAACAATCTACAGGTAGCAATAACATGAAACCAAACTTACATAAGAAGATTTTTTTAAATATAAATAAAAAGCACACAGAATATCCGCAGCAAATATCTACAGATCATACAAACATTTGTCCCGAGCGAATCGAACCCGTAATCTTCGTCGCAAGCGGATCACAGAGGTCGATAGAAATAAGAAAGAGGTCGGTCAAAGTGGCTCCCATTTGTCACCCTGATTTGTCCCTTTAGAGGAAATGGGAAAAAAGTTATATCAAAAGTTATTTCCTCGTCTCCTCCAAAGTTATAACCTCTTTAATTAAACATTTACGTTGCCAAAATCATTTTATATAAAAGCGGATTATGATGCTGCAGAGAAACGGCATGTCGCGACCGCAGACGACATGTCCATACATCATTTTTTTATTTTTTTAAAATCTCTTTATCAGTGTAAGGCACTTTATACTCTGTAGTGGTGCGGCCTGTGTGTTGTGGTGGTTGATGGATGAAGAACACACAATCCAGTTCACAGACACGTTTAATAAAATACTACAGTTATATAGAAGGAGTGGAAGGTACAGTAGATATATACAGAAAGTCACGGTCACAATAGATAGAAGATATAGAGAAGTTATAGCGAGAGCGGTGCGAAACAATAGAATTTTCGTTACAAATAAATGCGAGGTAGTGCGCGCGGTAAGCAGATTCCATCGGGTGATACACGGAAAGAGGTGCGAGGCGCGGGGAGTTCCCGCGCGCCGGTACAATACCGGTTGGCTGGTGCAAGTGAGTAGAAAGTATGAACAGGGTGTATGAGTGTGAACGTTAAGCAAGTATGAACGGTAGAATGTATGGACAAGGTATGAACATTGTATGAAAGTGTGAACGTGTAAATATTATAATGTAGATGTTATATAATGAATAAATAAATTAATAATATACTTAAATAAACTATTTAGATAAAACATGGTGGGGAAATCCCCACATCCTCTAACAAGCCTTCAGAATCCTTTTTGTCACAACATTTCTTGGTTCTACATTTCTCAGTTGCACATTTCTCAGTTGCACATTTCTTAGTAGCACACTTCTTATGCCCATATTTCTTTGTACGTTTTTTAGTTGCACATTTTTCTGTTGTAGTTTTTTTATTTTTACAAGGTGATTTTGTCCTTTTGCAACGTGAAGCCACTTCATCGACTTCCGCTAAAAAAGACAAAAATCGATTACTACACAACAACCAAATTATTCTATTCAAGTAACTTTAAGTAGGTAATGTCTAATACTTACATTTTTTATCATGTTTTTTCGATGAAGAATCTGTAAAAATAAAATATTTCTTGAATTCGTTACATGTTTGTATTTAGGTTTCTATTACTAGACCTTCATCTGTGCTTCTGTGCCTCTCTGTTCGTCCCTCTATCAACGGGTTGTTTTTCGTAAACCGTAAGTAAAAGGTGGACTTGAAAATTTGTTTGATTTGAAATCAATAATTTAACCATTTCCCTAAGACATAAGTACTAGCTAAAATAATTGATCATTTGAACAATTTTTTGGATTTCACCAATGTCTCGCAAAGTTCCGTTGTAATGTAGTGTTGTATGTGTTAGTAATGGAGACTAGAAGATTTACTTGCGTCAGACTGAACATAGCTATAAGACTTCCACTCCCCTCCGTTCGATGCTACAACTCCTGAGGAACTAAAACTACATCGTTACCACCTCCATGCTCACCTTTGTCATCACAGTCCTTATCTTTGTCATCTTTGTCTTTGTCCTTACAGTCATCAGTGTACTTATGAACATCAGTGTCATAATCCTTACCTACATCATGTTCTAAAAAAATAAAAAAGGTGAAATCGGGAATCTTTTGGAACAGCGATACGAATCTTTAGATATCTTATATGAGACACCTTTAAACGGTGTGAAAAATTCGTTTTTGTTGTCTACCTTAAAACACTCACTGTATGAGACGCAGCCTTTCCTATTTAGATAGGAAAGGCATAGGCCTTACCTATTTATGATAAATAAGTCATGATAGATGTCTATGGCCAAAAAGCAGGTTGTACTCTATTTAACTTCATCCTAGAGAACAGCAATGGCAGCTGTCTTAACGCATATGAAGATTTATTGTCGGCTGCTTCTCATACAGTGAGTGTTTTAAGGTTGACAACAAAAACGATTTTTTTCTGGGTTCAGCTGTGGACTACCATAGGCTGATGATGATCATCGTAAAAAGTCAGTTTGAATTGTTTTTTTGTACGTACTTACTCATAAATGCATTTTTTTACTTTAACTTACTTAATTACTGCATTTCACATTATCAATGAAAAAAACAAACAAAACTTTTTAACTTTTACTTTGGTATTTTAGCGTTTATATTATGTTTACATATATATATAAACATATATATACACATTTTTTTTATGTTAAAATATGAAAGGATTCTAAAACAAGCTCCGGCAACGGCAAGCTTTAGAACCCTACGGATTTAATAATGTTATACTGGATTGGTCGGCGACGTTGTTGACTTTGGTGTACGTGCACTTACCATCATCGGATTTACCATCATCAGATTTGTAGTGTTTCTTAGGTAAAGTAGGTTGTGGGTCTGGCGCCGCATAGCAAATTACTGCCTAAAATAAATAAAATAAATAATGCTGGACAATAAAATTCACACAGCATTACCTAGCCCCAAGCTAAGCAGAACTTGTGTTATGGGTACTTGATAACTGATACACATAACACAATACATTACATGGATAGATATTTTTTATTATACATAAAAAACGACCAGAACACCCTGAACTGTCTGCAGTTCGTACACACATTTGTTCCGAGGCGGGAATCGAACCCGCAACCTCCTGCGTCGCAGGCAGACCTTCGCCCACCGCACCACAGAGGTAAAACATCATAATAATAAATAAATAGCCTAAAACATCATACTAATATTATACATGCGAAACTTTGGACGGATAGATGTCTGTTACTTTTCATGCAAAAACTATTCCGAATCGATCGGGTTTTTGCAAAGATGTGTCTAGGACACGTTTTTCCTAGGTTTACTTATGTAATCTGAGTTTTGTGACGTGTCCAAGAGTCCTGTAAGGTCTAAAGGGAATAAAGCACTTTGAATTTTGAATTTGAACATTAGTGGTAGAATTCGAAGGAAAATGGTTTTAAAATGCAATTTTAATATGATGTAAATGTTTTTTATTCAATGGAATATTTTTATTACTTAAGAAAATTACAATCAAATAATAGCATATTAGAACTAGTACCTACTCATAATATTGTGAAGAAACAGAGAAAGCTATTGATTGAAGAAAGTAAAATCTTCGCGCTGCTGACTCAGTCTAGACCAAAGTTATTCCTGCGGTTATTCTGTGACACATTACATAATTGTGACAGCATAAATCACACCTCAGTATTTTCTGATTGGTGTATAACGTATCAAGGCGAATCGCTGTATTTTGTGGTTTTATTTTATCAAAATAATATTGATCTCGATCAAAATAATTAAGTATTATTTAGTAAATACAATATTTTGGTGACTTATGGTTACTGTCATCATCTTTACTCATCTTTCCAGAAAAATCATTCATCTTTTTGAACATTAATATAAATTTAAGATTAATTCAACAAAAAAATTAAAAATTAAGTTTTGGTTCGTATTAAGGATGAAGGTATCGTATTACAATACAATTTTATAAAAACATTTAAAGAATATATTTCTTACCACACAGCAGAGCAAAAAAGGGAAAAGCAACTTCATTTTTACGTTTTCAGTAATGAATATTGAATTACTGACTACCACTACAAAATAAAGTCAGCCCTTTTTATAGTCACCGTAACTATTGTAATTGCCGTCACTATTCTTGAAAAACAATTAAGAATACTAAAATAACTATTTTTCAATAGCACAGCTGAAATTATGTGTGTTTTTATTTACATAATACAATATTGTAACATAATAAGAGCTGCGACTTTCTTTTAAATGAATGTTTATTGTTAATAACAACTATGTATCAAAATTAACATAACGGTACTTAACTACGTCAATTAATTACTTACCACATGTTTTATTTACTTATCAACATGTTTCGTACATGTTGATAAGTAAATAAAACATGTGGTAAGTAATTAATTGACGTAGAAATAAAATATGAATACCTAAATTCTGCCCGCGGCTTCGCACGCGTTGTTTCTATGGAAACATCGAAAGGGTATTTTCTATCCAGCGGGAACTGATATATGGAATAACAAATAAATAGTAAATCATGTTTTTCATATTCTGGCCTGCCTATTGTAATTCATTACGGATGTAAGCGGGTTAACTACGAACCTTATTTGTGTTGGAAGAACACCAACGTTTCATCCCTTTTACGAGGGACTTCTTCAGGGTGAGTGCGGTTCAAGTTATATCGCTAGTATCAATGTGGCCACTAAACCTACACAACAGAGAGTGAGTGTAATAAACGTTCCGATAGCTAAAAGGCCGTTATGTGACGCACTGAAAGTTTTGACTTCGAGCAAAAACGTGAAAAATGTTGGTTCTAGGCTTTTGAGTGATTTGTAGTTTTTAAGCTTTTTTTGTGAATCAATACAACAAACTCAAGTTTATAAATAATTTTTTTATGAAATGTTTGTGATTTATTTGAGGTAATCTGTTTTAAAATGTAACCTAGAGCAAAGCTAAAAAACAGTTAACTGAAGCACAGACGCATTTTTGAGTTGTATTTATTACAACCTTTATGATTGTTTCAAATAGAAAAGGTGAAATGTTGCCAATAGTAATTTCAAAACCACGCTAATGGCCCTTTGCTGTTTTTTACTGTTAAGTAACCCTTGTATTAACCATAATTCCTAGCTCAAACATAGCTTTGAGGCAAACAATTTTAAGTTGCTGTTCTGTATCGTTGGAAATATGACCAAAATTATCATGACTTATTTATAACCATTGTTTGTGGGTACGCCAGCATAACGATCAAGCTAGCGTACACACGACCGTTCTCAAAAACGGCTTATATTATAGCAACAAAATTTATACCCAATAATAGAGTATAAATAGCGTTTTAGCTATGCAAAATTTCATAAAGATTGCTCTCATAGGAACAGAGATATGGAACAAGACTATGAAATAACACCTGAGCTGGCGTTATGCTAGCGTACCCATTTACCCACGCTATTTATACTCTATTATTGGGTATAAATTTTGTTGCTATAGTATAAGCCGTTTTTGAGAACGGTCGTGTGTACGCTAGCTTGATCGTTATGCTGGCGTACCCACAAACAATGGTCATTATTTCTTAAACCAAGGAGGCGCTATTTATTTTACTTTTGCACTAATTATACTCTATTTATACGTTATTTATTAAGCATAACAACAAACGTGAATTCGGTTATGTGTACGCTACCATCACGGACACGATGACCATTGGTGGGACGAACGGGACATCATTTTAAATTTAACCTATTAATATTATTTTACCTATTCCATTCGTCCCACTAGCAGGACAAATAGGGTCATCACGTATTAGTTTTAACTACTTATTCTCGTATCTTTCTAAGGTAAAGGTGAAAAAAAACAGAAAATACATTTCCGAAATACATTTTTATTGATAAATTGTTTATACAAACCATACCGATATTATAAATTTGAAAGTAACTGTCTGACTATCTGTTAACTTTTCATGCTTAAACGGCTGAACGGAACTGAATGGAATTTGGCAGGGTGGTTCATGGTATCCCGGAGAAGCTATGGCTGCAGCTAATTTGTTCATAAATGAATAAGTGTTCACCTTACACGACGACAATAAACAAAATAAAAGGGTAGATTTGTAAAAACATAAATTATAAAAAAAACTATTAGTAGATAATTCTATTGATATAATAAAAATAGTTGCAAACAATCTACAGGTAGCACAACCTGTAACCAACCTTACATAGATATGTATATATTTAAAATATAAATAAAAATCACACAGAATACCGTACCCGCATCAAATATCTGCAGATCATGCAAACATTTGTCCCGAGGGAATCGAACCCGCAGTCTCAGTCGCAAGCGGATCACAGAAGTCGTCAGAAATAGGAAAGAGGTCGGTCAAAGTGACTCATTCCCATTTGTCACCCTGATCTGTCCCTTTAGAGGATGGGGAAAAAGTTCTATCCGCCCCCTCGTCCTGTCCAAAGTTATAACCTCTTTAATTAAACATTTACGTTGGCACAATCATTATAAATAAAAGCGGATTATGATGTTGGAGAACGGCATGTCGCGACCGCAGACGACATGTCATATATAAATTTATTCATTTTTATTAAATCATAAGCCAGGCGGATCATTTACGTTAAAGGATTTAGAATCCTTTTTATTACAATATTCCTTGGTTCTATATTGTTTTTTATTATATTGTCTCGCTGAAGAATCTGTAAAGATAAATATATTTCTTTAACTCGTTTACATGTTTTTTTTTAGGTTTCTATTACTAGGGCTCCAATGTCAGTTCTTCTGTGCCTCTCTGTTCGTCCCTCTTTCAACGGTCTGTTTTTCGTGAACCGTAGGTAAAAAGAAAGACTTGAAAATTTGTTTGGGTGATTATAATATTATCTGTCCTATTATAACCACAAATATCAAATTAATACTGAACTATACGACTACCAATTTATGAAACGGTGCGGTGTCCGTCCTTGCAATGGGCATCAGAGAGAACCAGTAAGGACGCTGGAGGGTTGCGGTGAGATAGAAAGACACAAAAAGGTCAACATAGTGTGGTGCAAGTCTTAACTAGTTTATTTAAAACAATCTAAAAACCGCTTAGTGATTTACCAAATACCTGATTTTTGCTGTGTTGAATCACTAATTTTACCATTTTCCTACAGCAAATATACTAGCTTAAATAATTGATCGGCAGATAGGAGGCTGCAACAGATACTTAGCTATTCCTCTATCGGAGGTGGCTGGGAAGCTGTCTTAGCTTTATTATCAGGCAGTTAAAGAACGCAATTAAAGTTTTGTTTTGTTCCATGTTTTTTTTACTTACTTAGTTCAATTGTTTCTTTTATTATTTTTTCTTGTTCTTCCTATTATAATTTGTGCATTTTTCATGGGTGGCATGTTCAAATAATTAAACAAACCCTTAATAAATGATTTAAAAAACTTGAGCAATTTCTGGGATTTCACCACTGTCTGGCGAAGTTCCCATGTACTAGACTAGAAGATTTACTTGCGTCAGACTGAACATAGCCATAAAACTTCCACTCCCCTCCGTTCGATGCTACAACTCCTGAAGAACTAACACTACATCGTTACCATCTCCGTGCTCACCTTTGTCATCACAGTCCTCATCTTTGTCATCTTCGTCCTTACAGTCATCTGTGTCATAACCCTTATCTCCATCATGTTCTTAAAAAAATAAAAAAGGTGAAATCGGGAATCTTTTGGAACAGCGAAACGATTCTTTAGATATTTTATATGAGACATACATAGATATTTTCTTTGCACGCTGTCAAAAATTCGGTTTTATTTTCGACCGTAAAACACTCGCTGTATAAGACGCAGCCGGCAATAAATCGTCATATGCGATAAGACTGCTTATTCCATTGCTGTTCTCTAGGATGTAGTTAAATCGAGTACAACCTGCTTTTTGGCCACACCAAACAAACACCTACTAGACATCTTATCATGCCTTATTTATCAGAAATAGGGGAGGTGGATGTCTAGCAGTGGACTACCATAAGCTGATGATGATGATCACAAATAGTCAGTTTGAATTGGGTTTTTTTATATTTTTGAATAAGTAACTCATAAATGCATTTTTTTTACTTTAACTTACTTAATTACTGTTTTAACATTATGTTTCGTAAATTTGGTACTATCAATGTAAATAACAAATACCTAAACATATTTTATTTTGGTATTTTAGTGTTTATATTATGTTTACATGTGTGTTAAAATATGAAAGGATCCTAAAAAAGATAAGGCTAGTTTAGAACCCTACGGATTCAATTACCACATCCAGTATTATCAGTCCAGTAGGACTGTTTATACTGGATGTGTCGGTGACGTTGCTGACTTTAGTGTAGAATCCATTACGTGCACTTACCATCATCGGTTTTGTAGTATTTCTTATGTCGTGGATCTGGCGCCGCATAGCAAATTACTGCCTAAAACATCATACTAATATTATAAATGCTAAACTTTGGACGGATAGATGTCTGTTACTTTCATGCAAAAACGATTCCGAATCGATTGGGCTTTTGCAAAGATGTAGGTTTAGGACACTTTATTTCCTAGTTTTACTTATATAATCTGAGTTTTGTGACGTTTCCAAGAATCCTGTGAGTCCAGTAAGGTATAAAGGGAATAAAGCAATTTGAATTTTGACTTAGGCTACTTTTATCAGTCTCCTGCATTAGTTGTAGAATTTAAAGAGAAACGGTTTTAAAATGCAATTTTAGTATGACTTAAACTTAAATTATCTTTAGTCATCTTTCCAGAAAAATCATTTAACTTTTATATTTAAATATGAATTTGAGATTAACTCGACAAAAAAAATTAAAATTCAATTTTGGTTGGTATGTATTTAAGGATGAAGGTATCGTATAACAATATAATTTTGTAAAAACATTTAAAAATATATTTCTTACCATACAGAAGAGCAAAAAAGGGAAAAGTAACTTCATTTCTACGGTTTCAGTAATGAACATTGAATTACTGACTACCACAACAAAATAAAGTCAGTCCCTTTTATAGTCACCATAATAATTGTAATTGGTGTCACTATTCTTGAAAAACAATTAAAAATAATAAAATAACCATTTTCCAATAGTCACAGCTGAAATAATGTGTGCGTTATTATCTACATAATACAATATTGTAACATAATAAGAGCTGCGTTTTTCTTTGTAATGTATGTTTATTGTTAATAACAACTATGTATCAAAATTAACATAACGGTCCTTGAACGAAACAATGTTTTGTTCAAGGACCGTCATGTTGATAGGTGCACAAAACAAGTGGATACCTGGATTCCTAGTTTCCGCCAGCGCCTTCTCACACGTTATTTCTGTATAAACGTTGGAAAGTTATTTTTATCCCGTTGGAACTGATTAATGATATATATTTATTTATTTATTAATCACATTAATAACATTACAGATTATACAATCCAATACGTTATTTATGGCACACAATTGTGAATTGTGTGCCATAAATAACGTATTGGATAGCTGTAAGTACCTATTTATTTCTTCTTCTACTACCTACATAAACAGTATTTTATTTACATGCCACCATACTTTTTCAATCACTTCTTGTCCATCCTAAGGTTGCCTGAAAGCGATTTCTCTTAGCGATACGGCCGCCCATTGTACATTATCTTTAATTGTTTTTGTGTTCTGCATATATGTTTTTTGTAATTATTTGGAGTGCTATAAAGTATATTTGTATTGTATTGTATTGTACAGTCACTGTCTTTTAGCATGGTAATAGTTTATGATTCAAGTTAACTCACCAACCGACTAGCTAACTAAGGACGTTTTAGGGTTGTTTAGCTTGTTAGTATAAGTACAAAAACTGCAGATAACCGACTTTTTATGGGTGTTTTCTATGTATAATAAAAAATATCTATCTATGTAATGTATAATATTACGTATATCAGTTATTTAGTACCCATAACACAAGTCAAGCTCTGCTTACCTTGGGGCTAGATAATGCTGTGTGAATTGTCCAGCATTATTTATTATTTATTTATTATTTTTAGTTTATAAAACATGTGAAACATAAGAATGAAAATATGAAAGCACATTCAAACATTTTAGCTATGTTTTAGTATTTTCAAAAGAATAAACCGTATTAATGAATTGCGTAAGTCCAAAAATAGTGTAATTAGCGGGGATTGGGGTTACGATATCTCAGCACTGTCTTATGAATGATCGAAATACTGGAAGATAGAGCGTTTCCGTTTTCGCGCTGTGTATAAAACTCAAATCTACGCAAATGTCATTTAACGGCCTTTTAGCGATCGGACGACAGTATAGATGCACTTGTATCCCTTACTTATTATCTTTCATGAAACGTGTGCCAAAGTCTCGTTCAATATTTGGCATTTCTATGCCCTTTATGGGTGAGGCCAGTAACCCTTAAAATAAATAAACGAATTATCGAGTTAAAACTTAAAACTAGGATCGGACCAGGATCGGTTGGAAAAACTACTTCGATTTAAAAAAATGTTGAAAGGCGTAGAAAATATAGCTAAGAAGTAAATATAGAAAAGTTCAGACGAGTATTTCTTTGCCACATTTATCAAAATCTCATCTGTTTAGATGCTTTCAGATTAATAAGTGTCAGTAAACACTCGAAAAACAGCTGACCCAAAAGAGTAAATGGTAATAGGATCCTGTTTTCGCCTTTTGGGTACCGAAACCTAAAAAGGGGGATATCATTTACCTCTCTCCTGAAGAATAAATAACGGAAATCCAAAAACAGAATTTTTATTAAAAATTGTTTGTTTATAAATACTAATAGAAATTTTCAGTTATCCGAAAACAACAAACAATCAAATAAACAGGTACATAATGTAATTAAATAAAGATGTTGTAATTTGCTGTTGCTTTGAGGTTGCTTATGAGCCAGCTCACACCGAGACGACGTTGGGCGCATTTTGATACAAAATATAAAAGGTACAAGTTGGAGCAAACGTGGCGTAGCGCGGCGTCGCGGGTCGTTGTCGCACTATGTCAATAAAATTTGTACCTTTAAATTAAGTACATAAAGTTATATTTTGAATCAAAGTGCGCGTATCGTCGCGTCTCGGTGTGATCTGATGCTAAAGGTGCAATTCCGAAACGAACGACGAAGTCTCGACCGCAGACACGGTAATGTTATCAGATTCATCATCATCATCAGCCTTTTTCAGTCCACTGCTGGACATAGGCCTCCCCTAATGAGCGCCATAGCGCCCTGTCTTCAGCTTGCCGCATCCAGCAGATTACAGATGCAGGTTATCAGATTACATGTCATAAATACATAATATATAGACATTAAGTACTAATATTGATTCAATCACGCGACCAAATCAACTAAAGCATCCAAAGGGTTATCGTCTTTACACTGGCTTGGGCATTCAGTACTACATTTCTTTGTTGGGCATTTAGTTGTACATTTCTTTGTTGGGCATTTAGTTGTACATTTCTTTGTTGGGCATTTAGTTGTACATTTCTTTGTTGGGCATTTAGTTGTACATTTCTTTGTTGGGCATTTAGTTGTACATTTCTTTGTTGGGCATTTAGTTGTACATTTCTTTGTTGGGCATTTAGTAGTACATTTCTTTGTTGGGCATTTAGTAGTACATTTCTTAGTTGTACATTTTTTTGTACAAGGTGGTTTTGTCTGTTTGCAATGTGAAGCCACTGCGACGACTTTCGCTAAAAAAAAAAAAGTTTTTATTTGATTGCTCCACAACTATATACCTACAATATACAACAATATACCTACTATATTCGGCTAAATTATTGAAGTTCCTTAATTCAAGTTTCTAGTATTTTATACTTACATTTTTTACCACAGCTTTCTCCTTCTGCTGCAGAACCTGTAAAAACAAACATTTTTGTTAAATTTGTTTATCATTAGAGTTCCATTTCAAAGAGGTGCCAACGACGCCTTATTATTAGGCCTCTGTTGTCTGTTCTGTCCGTCCGTTCGTCCGCTCGTCTATCAGCTGTTTTCCATGAACCTTAATAGGTACTTAAGTGGAACCGTGGAACAAACTAATGTAACCTAGAGAGCAAGCACCACAAATGTTATTCATAAAGATAGCTGTAAATTTGTCACACAAGTGACAAGTTTCCTAAAAAATTTAACTTATTTAGTACTTTCAGAAAATGGCTTGCCTTATCCGTTAATCGTACTATTATTCCGTGCGCAATAACATACTAGAATAGAATATAAACTTACGTTCAGGACCAGACTCAGCATAGCCACGAGAATTTCCATCTCCTTCGTTAGATGCTTCAACTCCTGCGGCGCCACCACGTTGATCGTAACCATCTTTGTGGTCACCCTCGTCATCAGTGTCGCCATGAGTATCATCTTCAGTGTCAGTGTCTCCGGTCTCATAATCAGTGGGTTCTAAAAAAACAGAGGTAAAATTCATGGATTCTCATGCTGAGCCGAGACCTTTTTGCTTCAACACAGCAGTCAGTCTTTTTGAAAATAGTTTTCACCATTGTTGTTTCACCTTTCTTAATGTTGAACTGTATCTTTTTTTTAAATTAAATTTTTATGTATGTTTTGTACTGCAACAGCAAATAAAGGAATGTCTATGTCTATTTTTTTTAAATCCGGATACTTTTCTAAATTATTTTTTTCGCCCTCACTGAAACACGTGTCTGCTTAAGTCATCCTTCTACGCTACAAATTTTGACAAGCCAAAAGATACAGTTCTGAAGTTATTATAAAAAATCCTTTGACCCCATTTTAACTACCTTAGAATACGAATTTTCGTAAATCCGTTTTTAGCCTACGTCCTAAAAGGAAATTTCGGCTTCGTAGCTCTTGGAGTTTCAAAGATCTCTTGGTATGTTACCCAGTTTTTTCTTTTCTTTTATAAATATAGATTATCAACGTAGTATTGGGAGGCGTCAATGGAGGCGGTAAGCACAAGATCGTGGTAGATGGCACAATTAGAAGATGTATACCCAAAGTGGGTAGAATCCGGCTGCCGATTCCATTGCTGTTTTCTACTTCAACCTCAATCCCAATAGTCTATAATGGTCAACTGCTGGACGCAGGCCTCCCCCTGATTTCTTTATCTTATGGGGGGGGGGTAGTGCGTATAATCTCCACGCTGGGCACGCGGGTTGGGGATCGCAGTTCGGTTGCAGATCTGTTATGCTAGAGGCGCTGCTGTCCGCCATTCGTTGTGTGTCCCTTAGTCGCCTCTTACGACAACCAGTAGTTGGGGTGGTGTAAATTCTAAGCGAGCACCACACGGCTTGCTGTTTTCTAGGAAGAAGCTAAATCGAATACAACCTGCTCTTTGTATATAAAATGAAAGTACCTATTGTCTAAACATACATCTATCCTTAAAGTCATTTATAAAGGGATATTTACCATGATTCGATTTTTGAGTTATCCAATATTTCGGCACAGTTCCATGCGCCAAATAAATAAAAAAAATTGATATTACAATAAGAAATATTGGAATATATAGATCTACAACCGAACTGCGATCCCCAATCTGCATGCCTAGCATGGGGATTATAGACCCTCATTATGTATGAGATAAAAACATCAAGGGGAGTCCTAAATGACTTTAAGGTTAATAAACATGATAGTTTTAAAAGATTTATACATATATACATCTTTCAAATAATTTTAAACTTTATTATGTTTGTCCTATTGTAAACCTAGCCGAATTTCACCCACAAGGGCCTTCGGAAATAAGCCATGCATGTGCGCAGGACTATCGGACATAAGTAAATGTGTGCGCAAACACTGGTGCACTTTCTATTCCTTGTAGCACTACCGTTGTGTCCCATATATAGGACTCTAACCACCAAAGTTCAACAACATTGCCGAGACAAATGGGTAAGAAACTAGCAACGTTTGACCCATAGACATAGAATTTTTTCACTACGTTCAATAGACTAACAAAGCGTGGGAGCGAGAGGTATTTAGTTAATACACACTGCCACGAGAGAAAAAGAGATAGAGACACAAGATGTCGATATGTCGTTGTTTTTGCTAGTAAGAGGCCATAAGATCCCGCGCTAATCCAAGACGAGAAGAATTTTGTGCATTTAATTAATAATCTTACGATTAAAACGTAAAATCATTATTCTGCCACGATGGTGTATTGTTCAGTGAGTGAATGTGACATTACAAACGTAATAACTCGCTTATAAACACGTTTTACAGGTAATTTATGACTGTCTGTACTGAATTCTTCATAATCATTATTTCGTCTTTTTTTGAATGAAAATGAGGCAAAAAAGCTATTGAAGCTTAGATAATAGGTTTCTCTTAAGACTTATCATCAAATTACATTGCTAAATGAAGAATTTTAGGATATTTTGTGTAAAAATTAAAATTGTTTGTTTACGATAGGGATTGACAAAGTGATGATGTCATTGTATCGATAGTCGATAATACGTGTCGGCCGGTAGGTTCGACGTGATTGGCTAGGCTTATCATAGGCTTAGATTTGTAAAGTACACAAAGTTTACAAATCCATTGCTGTAAAATAAAAAGAAGGTAATGTACAGGGTGTACAGGGTTATTATAACATAATATACAGGGCTACTGGCAATTCAGTACAATACTGTATTTAAGTGCTTATTGGGGAGGTACTAAGCTATGAATTGAGCGCCATATAATGTTCCACGATAACTTACGGTTTTCAAGTTGACCAATTTATTTCGAAAAATTGACATTAAAAATGCACTTAGAAATTATATCAGAGTATTGTTGTAATTAAACAAATTAAATATACTCGCACACTAAAATCAAAACTATAGAAATTTTTTTTGGCCATATTATTTTAAAAACTTCTCTGTTTTAATATTTTTGCTTTTCTTTTAACCCCCGTCTTTGTTTCAGTGGGTCCGCTCTCTTTCGAAAGCTTTCTTTCGAAATATAAAAAAATCTGATAAGGGGTTATAGAAAACTCGAGTTCACAACGTTATCATGGAAGCTCAAAACACTGAAACGACCTTGAAACTAGTTAACACAAGACATCAAAATTTTAAACAAACCTAAACAGAAGAAGAACTTGAGATTATTTTCTTTATTTAAGAATTAAAAAAAAAATTGAACTAGTTAGCTGACTGTTTATCAGCATGTAATTTAAAATAACTATAAGTATCTAATAATAATTTATAATGTTATGTTCTTACAGGTTTCCAACCAATTTTTGGTACGTGATAAATGGTTACGAATTTTTTAGGGCTCCTGGACTTCCAATAAGAACTCTACTGTTTGTAGTAAATATTTTGAATCCAAAAGCTGACTGTTTATCAGCATGTAATTTAAAATAACTATAAGTATCTAATAATAATTTATAATGTTATGTTCTTACAGGTTTCCAACCAATTTTTGGTACGTGATAAATGGTTACGAATTTTTTAGGGCTCCTGGACTTCCAATAAGAACTCTACTGTTTGTAGTAAATATTTTGAATCCAAATGCTTCATACTAAGGAAACATCGACGTGTCCTAATGAACCAACCTTATCTGTACCTGTTGTAATATAATAATGTATAACATAAACCAAGTGTCCCATTACTTTTGTGACGACCCAATAGTATGTTTTTTGTTTGTTTTAGTAGCCATTATTTTTGGATACAAATTCTTTGGAGTCACAATGTGTGAATATGATTAAGGGAGCATATAAATTTGGTTAGCGGGAGTCAAATACTGATAAGTTTTATTTTGATTTTGTACATTTGACTTTTGAAAGCTTTACATTACCTACTTATAATAAATGCATTGGACTTCAACTTTGGATACGTTTTATTTTACAAACATGGTATTATACACACACACAGAAATATCCTTTATTATATTTAAACATACATTATTTCATACTAGCTGAACCAAGTCATTTCATTTATAAATAATAGGTTACCTTTAGCTATGTTGCTATTTGTTTACCTATTTGAAATGTATTTGATTTTTTATATTATAAAATACTTTTTATATCACTTTGTTAAACTAACTCATTATGTCCTGTGATTTCGCCCGTAAGACTATCGATAATATTATGCTAGAGTCAAGGCAGCACTATTTCACGCACACATTTACATTTCATTTTTTGTAACACCTTTAATCTGTCACTGTTGGTCTTGTACATTCTAAGCCTATGGTTTGACCAGTCGCGGGACATTTATCGCGGACATATTGCAAGAAGATGGCGGGCACTGTTGCCGACATGCTTCTATATAATAATGTTGCTAACATCAAACCACACTGGCTCTGTCGACGATTTTAGTGTGTACATATTTTTTTATTTGCTCTCGGTGGCTTTCGTGTCACTGCGGCCATGATGGGCCTATTGTGATCGAAACTTTATGTTTTCACCCAGAGAAGCCTATATCTACAGGATATAAGCTTCTTGGTTCCCCCTAAAGCTGCGGCGTTCAGAGTTCGCTACTTACCCTTGCAGCTGCTAGGAACTGAAGGATTTCCTTCGAGGACAAGTCCCGTAGCTCGTCTGGGCCGAGCAGGTGCTTGCCCAGATAAGTACTACATTAGTTAGGAGTGCTCCACACTCTCCTAGCAGATGGAGAGGCGTTTCGTCCGCGTCCTCACAGAATCTACACGATTTTGTGTCACATAGCACCAATTTAAACATGTTCTTATTAAGGCGACATTGTTCAGACAGGGCTCTTGTTAGGTTATCTCTGTTTAGCCCTAGGATTTGGTTAGTGCACCGTTTATCGAAGGCTTTTATCAGTGATTTTGAGTGATCCATGCTAGAGGAGTTTTTCCAAAGCATGGTTGATTCCTCGTAGCAGGAATTTAGGAGGGTACATAGCCAGACTTTTGGGAATGACACAAAACGGCTCTGGGCCAGACTGCCCCCTTTGTATATTACAGCGGACCTCTAGATACATAGTACATTTCGTGCACTTACCAAGGTCATCGGAAGGTGAGTAGTCCCAAGGTGTGTAACCAGGTCGTAGCCTGACTTTTGGGAATGACACAAAACGGCTCTGGGCCAGACTGCCCCCTTTGTATATATTACAGTGGACCTCTAGATACATAGTACATTACGTGCACTTACCAAGGTCATCGGAAGGTGAGTAGTCCCAAGGTGTGTAACCAGGTCGTGGGCCAGGCGCCGCATAGCAAATTACGGCCTAAAACATAAAACAATTATGTAAGAATTATTATAACAAGTTAGATGTGCCCCTTTCAAACTGGCCTATGGGATCTAGAGACAGGGGAAGCTGGGAAAATGGAGGGAGGCCTTTGCACTTTAGTGGAACAATACAGACTGAAGATAATAAATCCATACTAATATTATAAAATCGGATGGAACAAATGAAATCGTTCGGACTTTTAACATTTGATTAATCCTAACAATTCGAACTAAACCGTAACATTATAACTTATAAATGCTGGCAGCAATCTGCCTTATAGAGACAGCTTAAATTTGTAGATAATTGATTTACATTTTGTGAACATAGATAGTACTCCAACCGACTGGCCGACGACCAATCGGTCGGCCTAGATACAGGTGGAAGGACGAAGTGGAGAAGGACCTTCGCTCACTTCAAGTCTTCGCCCGGAGTGGATGGAGGCGGCGCTGGACAGAAGCCGGTGGCGATCTATTGTGTCGGAGACCAAGACCCACTTCGGGGTCGATGCGCCAGGATAGTAAGTAAGTAAGATAGTACTCCATTTGTAAGGTTTCGAACCTCAAAGGGAAAAAAATAACCCGTAACGGATCACTTTGTTGACCAGACGTCTGCCCATCTGTCTAGCCTCTTTTTTCAGGTATCAAATTGAAATGAACATCAAATAATCAAATCCGTAGCTTCTTGGAGCCGTATTATAAGTTAACCTTCTAAGTCAATGCAATTAGAAGTTACAGCCGTATAAGCCCATTTTTTTGGTATTTCTAAGGGATTCATCATTCACATGCACACAAAACTTATAGATCATGAAAATTGGCAGGAAGTAAGGTCTTATAGCTCATATAAAAGGAAAAATATAGATGTTAAGCGAAAGTTCGTATCAGAATCACCTGATTAATTATTGTAACCATAATCGAAAGTTATTTTATAATTTCCTCATTCTAACATTATGCATTCTTTCATTTCGAAACAGAAGACTATTTTTGATTTATTATACATTTATTTTGATTTAACTAGCGTTATTATTGAATATAATTTATTTCTTACCACACAGCAGAGTAAAAAAGGGAAAAGCAACTTCATTATTACGTTTTTTGTAATTAATATTGAATTGCTGACTACCACAACGAATATTACAGCAAGCTCTTTTTATAGTCGCTGTTTTTAAAAAAAACAAGTAAAGAATAGTAATATTTTTATTTTTTAATGGAACAGCTGAAATAATTGTATGATGGTTTATAATACAGTGACGTAGCCATACAAATATTTGTTCATTATTATTTAGATTTCTATGATCGTAGCATAAGAAAGGATGAATTTATTTTACCTTTACTACCCAGTCCAAGTCCATATAAAAAACACAGTCGTTCTGACAGTCACCGTATTTTACCTCTATGATTAACGCGCCGGGTAAGACTTGGTACGCTTATAGAGCGAAAGTAAATATCTTGGTGCAAGTACCGAGTGAAATGTGTGTTCTTATTTTTCTTAGAGCACCAATTGAACGCATTTATGTGACTAAGCAATGTTGGTAGTGAAAGAAAGAAAGAAAATTATTTATTTTTACCCAAAAACATACATAACTGGTAGGTACAGGTAGACACTAGGTATAAACGAGATCCGTCAAGTGCGAGTGTACTAATGTACACGTTAGAAGCTTAAATGATGTTAAACTAGGTGGTAATGTGTACATTGGTCTTCAGTCAATCTCTAGTCTGCCTTGGTCAGGCTTACAGCATTAGGTACTAATCTAATATTAAAGTAATTTAAAACGGGATATTTACCATGATTCAGACAGTTTCATGCGCGCTATCACGATCACGGAAGAACAGTTCTTCCGTGATCATGGCGCATGAAACTGTGCCGAAATATTGGAAAACTCAAAAATCGAATCATGGTAAATATCCCGTTTTAAATGACTTTAATGTTAATAACCATGATAGTTTTAAAAGTACTAAACTAATATGCTTATAAAACAAGGTAGCATTTTACAACTCAAAAAATATATAAAATGTTCTATTAAGCAGGGCGACAGCATAATAATTATAAATTACATTATCTTTGCTATTTAATTTATACTGTAAACTTTTCGAAATATTTCAAAAAGTTTGAAACCTACAGAAATTTAAAAAACTGAGTAAATGCATAAACCGATACCTTTCATTTGAAATTTGCCCCTCTAGGTCTATTTTGAAATTTAATTAATTTAAAATCTTCTTGATATCACTTGAAACCTAACAAAATTACCTTTCAAAGAATTTACCACGCACAGTTCATAGTTTAATGAAAGAAATTGTAATAATTAGGTTCTATAGATCCCACGTCGATCACATAAAAGTTTTATTCCCGCGGAATTAATAACGTTTTTGAAAAAAAAAATAGATATTCAATGTAAAACAACTGTTTACAACTGTTTTGTTCAAATATCTTGTAAAAAAAATACTGGAAATTTAATTATTGATTTGTTAATTCGGAGGTATACAAAAACATTAGAATTATCAAACTCTATCTACAATTGACGGAGAAATTGGTGAACATACAATATATATACCAAACATATAACCTCCTTTTTACGAAGTCGGTTAAAAATTAAAGTAGCTCCCTCATTCGTCAAAACCTTATCTCATTCATTCTTTTGGTAGAACTTGTCTATCAACAAATATTATATCGAGGTAAAGATTGTGAGTTTTTGAGGCTGCAGGGGTAATCTCTAGATCTACTGAACTGATTTAGAAAAAAAAATTACCAATAGAAAGCCACGTTATTTATGAATGTCATAGGTTAATTTCATCTATATAAGTTACAACTAATCTTATTTGTTAAAGTTAATAATAATGTAAATAGGCTTCCCGCGACACAGGCTTGCCTCGTGCGGGGGCCGCTAGTATTGTGTACCTTGTCTACAGACACTAGTATTACTACAGTAATTGGCAAATAAAGAATTTTGTATTTTGTATCTACCTGTTTTAAACCGGGGCGGAGCGCTAGTCTATACTAATCCTTACTAATATTATAAATGCGAAAGTGTGTTTGTTTGTTTGTCCTTCCTTCACCCCCTAACTACGCAACCAATCGACTTGATTTTGGCGTAGATTTAGTTGAAAGGATGGAGAGTAACATAGGCTATTATGATGTGTTATTATGATATGTTTTTTTCTGTATTTTTCTGTATCTTTCTGTGTACTATGTATGTGTGTGTGAGCCAATAAAAAGTATACTATTCTACTACTATTCTATTCTATTTTTTATCCCATAAATTCGTTCGCATGGGATAGAAAAAACCTTAAACAAATCATGCGAAGTCGCGGCCAGCAGCTAGTAATATTATAAAGATGAAATATTTGTCTGTTTGAATTTAATAGGCTCCGAAACTACTGAACCGATTTAAATAATTCTTCCATCATTAGAATCCTACATTATACCTGACGAACAAAGGTTATAGGACTCCTATATATTGTAGTATACCTACCCGTGCAAAGCCGGGTGGGCCACTAGTGTTATATATAGTTAAATAATAAACCCAATCACAATACAAATCCCTAGACAAAAACCCATGTTTCTATATATCTAAAAACATATCTGTTCCTTTTCGCTTTGTCGTAGTCAAGTAAAAATTTACCACGATGCTGTTCCATAAGTGGGCAGTTTTCGCTTAATCGTTGCAAACGAGCAACTTAGCCGTTCGATGCGTAATCGTGGATGTTATTTAACTGAGCAATCTTGGCATTCCTGGGTAATCCCAGCAAGGGGCTATTATGATAGCGTTTGGCTTTTCATGTGAAAAACAAGTCTACGTTACCTTACCTACATAGTACCTGATATTCAGGCATGTATTTTTATCTATAAAATATTTATATTTTTCAAAATATTTTTAGTTAAATAAAAATCTAATTTTATTATCATCAAATCTCTACAATCGCCATTTTAATAAAACTCTTAAAATTATCAATGTATCTAAAACAAATAAATAATGCTGGACAATTCACACAGCATTATCAAGCCCCAAGCCAAGCAGAGCTTGTGTTACGGGTACTAGATAACTAATATACATAATACAATGCATAACATAGATAGATATTTTTTTATATATAGAAAACGACCAGAACACCCGCTACATATACCTGCAGATCATACAAATATTTGTTCCAAGGCGGGAATCGAATCAGCAACCTCTTGCGTCGTAGGCGGACCTTCGCCACCGCCACAGAGGTCATCTAGTAACTAAGTACAGTTACTTATGTGACTGTGACCCATTGTGGATCTTGGGTACAAGACTACTCGAGTCATTAATGTATCTAATCTCTTAAAATGTCGACGGCGTGCGGAATAGTCCCCCAGTTCGTCGCCCCTCACATGCGTCGGCAATGCCTGCCTCATCAAAGCGCATGCTGCGGCGCCGACAAAGGCGCTGCATTTTTAAATCATACTCCACATATTCTAGTTTTTAGCTGCGACCAAGTATTTAACAGTTGATTGAGGGTCAATTGAGGTTAACCGCAGTTGCTGTTACTTAAAAGAAAGATGAATTAATGGATGGCGATGGTTTTTTTTTTAAAACACGAATGCTTTGTTTCCCTTTGATTTATTGTTTACTAGATTCTACCACTTTACCGGGATAAAGAATAGCATATATCCGTCCTTGGGATACCGTCTACCGCTGCCAAATTTCATGAATATCCGTTCAGCAGTAGCCTTTTCAAGGTTACTTTGGATTTTTTGTTACTAGGAAGCAAAAAAAGTGCCTGTACAAAGCGTTAAATATGTTTCAATTTATTATGATGGAAAAGCAAAGAAAGAAAAAACATTGGTTCGTTCGTTTTACTGAGCTGTAGATACTCGATACTTTTAGAGGGATCTCCCTCACCGAGACCGGCTCTATATAATTATAAAATTTTAATTTTGGACATTTTTAATTACTAACATTAATTATGACGAATCGCGAATGTTTCGATATTTGTTATTGTTGCCTCTTTACGCCAAAAACTACTGATTGGTCTAAAATTTTAAATATGTACTTAGTTATAGACTCATATGATTCGTAATGAATACATCCGACAGAGAACATAAGTTATTGACATAATTCTAAGAATTAACAAGCTGAAGTGGTAGTGGGCCGCCAATATCTCGCGAAGAACCGACATCCGCTGCTGTAAACGTGTTCTTCTGTGAAAACTGCGTTTTGGCAAAGGCAAACGTAGGGTAGGCCTTTCTTCGGCCAGGTGGGACGATCTGCGAAATACGGATGGTGGATATTTTATAATAAATAAAAATTAAAAATTAAATTTAATGTAACAAAAGCCCTTATTGCTGCTAAGCAATCCAAGGCTAAGAAGTGATCGAATAAATACATTTTTTTAAATACATTTAATAATATAAAAGAATAACTCACATACAGTTTGCTGTTAAAAAAGCTTTTATAGCTCAAACACCTACCAAACTAGACACACTTACATCTACCAATATTTCTTAGAGATAAGACAACACAATTTTCGTAGTTGGTTGCTATGGTTATAATATGCTTCCTTGAAAACACCCTGTTATAAGGTTCTCGACGAAGACCTTTAAAGATTGAGGACCCCGTACCCTGCCAAGTAGAATATAAGTAACCCTAGAAAACCCTACCTTTGAACCTCTGAAACCACCCTTTTGAAATACGAAACTCGCATAGGGTACTTGGGTACTTAATTTAATGTAACCCTGTTACCTCTGGGATAATAATAAGACATTCTTTGTGAAAAGGTATTTTATTATCGACTCATGTGGCGTAGTGAGTGAAGGTCCGCCTGCGACGCGGCAGGTTGCGTGTTTGATTCCCGTCCTGGGAAAATGTTTGTACGAACTGCAAAAAATTGTCATATTATGTAATTTTTGTATCACACTTCTTCATGCCAAACCTAATAGATGTATCTAGGCCTAGTTCTAGGCCTGGCATAATATATAAAGCTACTTTTTAACGCATAAATCAGTTATCATGGGTTTTTCTATCTCATGGGAACCTTATCTTTCATAGAAACAACGCATGCGGTATGTACCACGTGAAAAAAATATCAATCTATGTTTTGTATAGCATTTTATCTGTAGGTACCTATAATACAAAGATCGAGTTGATGCTGTGTGGATTGTCCAGCGGGTATAACATGCGTTTTTTAAAAGAACTTTAATGAGTTCTAATAGTGCTTATGAACGATAAAAAAATAAAAATGAATATGACTTTGTTTTGTACAAAACAAAGTCAACAAAGTTGTACCTATGTAGATATAGTAAAGCATAATTAAAATTGCTTATTAAAGAAGTGTTATCATTTAAACACTTGATCAAACAATAAATAATAGATAAATATCCATTTGCATTTCGCATGGATAGATTATGAGGTCGATGAACTGTATGTATGTTGTTAGTTGGCTAACGCAAGGGTCTCACGAAGGTCCTTATCTTTCTTCTGCACAAACGAATTCGATGAAATTAGATTTAAATCTACACTAATATTATAAAGAGGAAAAATAATGTATTTGCATTTTTGTAAGTAACGAGTAAACTTAAAAATTACTGGACCGATTACAAAAAAAGTTGAGAGGTGTCAAGGGACATCCGGATGGAACGAAGTTCCAATGGCTTCCACGGCTTACGATAGCTTACTATAGCAAAAAGTGTCGTAACAACTTTTCGTGAGATTTTTTTCCAGCCCCCTTTCACAACGCGCGATAAGGAACTTAGTTCCAAAATTCTTTCAACATTTTCCAAGAACATTATCTCTGGAACTGAAACTACGTGGGTGAAACCGCGAGGAGCTGCTAGTATTCAATAATTTGATTGTTTAGAAAAAAACTTAGAACCGACTTCAAATTCCTTAGAATTTACACAGTTTTTCGCTGCAATCTATCCCTCGGGATTTTTTTATGGGACAACCTAGAGATTATATTATCTATACATCATCATCAGCCTATACCAGTCCACTGCTGGACATAGGCCTCCCTTAATGAGTGCCATAGCGCCCTGCCTTCATCTTGCCGCATCCAGCATCTGCCAGCAGTCTTCACATTATCTATACTAATATTATAAATTCGGAAGTACATTCTATCTGTTACCTTTTCACGCCTAAATGGCTGAACGGATCTTTGAACATAGAACCTCTTTAACTGTCTTCTTTGTTTTTCATTTTGTCGGTTAAAAACCGAAGCCGACAATAAGGTCTATTCCGAATTATACCCAATTTGACACCCGCAAAGTGCAGGGTTAAGTTTTTCGAACATTTCTATGTGGCTGGCGGACATTCTTTACTAACTCGAACGAGCGAATTTTGATAATTTTGAAAAAGGTATCAAAATAGTCATCATCATCATCATCAGCCTATATTTGTCCACTGCTGGACATAGGCCTCCCCTAATGAGCGCCATAGCGCCCTGTCTTCAGCTTGCCGCATCCAGCATCTGCCAGCAGTCTTTCGCAAATCGTCATCCCACCTGGTCGGAGGGCGTCCTACACTACGTTTGCCGAGTCGCGGTCTCCACTCAAGAACACGTACACACAAACGTAAACACGAACACAAATAGTCATCGGGACTTAATGTTACATTTTGTAGGCCTTTGTCCTCTAATTTTGGAAATAAAAGTTAGCTAGTCGTTTTAATTAAGCGGCCGCACACGGACATGGCTTTGAATACGGTAAAATACCAAACTCTTTATTGTAGACCAAATAATAAATCAAGAAACAGACATAGACACTTAATATAAAAATATAATGAGCACCAAATAATATACCGCCTAAAATTTAAGAATCTCTGTGTAGTAGCGCCACATTTGGTGCATCTAATTTTTCGCCCCCATTTAACAGCGCAAAATCACTTACACCATGGCCAAATTTTGAAACGGGTACAGTTTGAACATTTGTTCGGTCGTAGCATGTTCTAGTAGGTACGGTTTCACTAAATTACTTGTTTACATAAGCAACGGAGAAAAACGAAGAACAAGGTGCAGCAGTTCTTAAGCTTCAGTGATTTAAGAGAGACGCTGCATCTAGGAGTGTGAAGACGGGAGTGGAATGAGGTCATGGAGCTTAAAAACCTCTTCTGTCTGCTGGAGTTTACACGTTGAACCACCAAGCACTCTTGAGCTTAGGTGAGGAGTGATAATGCTTCGATAATGCATGCACGATGCAAAACCTTGGTCGGGTAAAGCTGCATTCACACTAGCGTTACTATTGCAATATATTTATGAAAACTTTTGTACATAATCATAAACTCGTTTTTTCCACAACTAAGCTTCACAAGACATTATGTATCTTGTATACACTTCTACAACAAAACTCGTAGTAAGTTGCAAAATCTATCAGTAAATAAATTACAAATTGTCAAAACCTTCTTGTGCAAAAAAAGTTACAGCCAAATATCAGATTATCTAGAAGATAAAAAAGCTTGGGATGGGTTTTGCTCCGACTCGTAAAATTACTACTAGCAGGCTAAAAAGCCCAGCTACTTTACCTAGTGTACATCAAAAATATCACAAATACAGATACATTTATTTCCGTGTCAATGTTTTTTATTGAATTTGACGTTTTCTAAGTGTACATTTTTGTATTTGTGGCAATAAAGCATTTTTGATTTGATTTGAATGGTTTTTTCGCGAAATATACGTATGGCATGTTTTTGTAGGCAGCCGTCAGTGCTATTTCAACTTCTTGACGACGACGGTCCGCCCACTTTGACATGGCTTTCCACATTTTTGCTGTCGGCCAGGTGCCGGCGCCTGTGTCTTGTTGGCGAGTGAAAAACGCCGAAAACATTGCAAAGTAAATCTAGTTTTACGTTACTAGCTGTGGAAGTATGTTTGTAAACTCTGAATAAACATTTCATTTCGTTGTTAAACTGGAGTATTAACCTACATTATGATTGTCACAAAAAACTATCTTCAGAACTCACTGATAACCAACGAATTCTGAATGTATTTCATGTAATGATAATCTTATCAATTTGTTCATACTGAGATAACAGATATTGAAAATATTTTTAGCCTAACAGCGGGAATAAGATTTCCTATAAGCTAAGTATTAAAAAGCCAAAAACCAAACACGGTTAGTGTGAACGACTCCTAACCTGAATTTTTTATGAGTTCCCGCCGGGTTAGCCGGCTAAGCATGGATTAAAAAATAATCGATTCGATCGAATGACATCAAATTGTCTTTGTTTTTTCGATTCGCAACAGCTGTTCTTGCAGCTTCGGGCTGCATAATATTGAGACAGCTGTGTATATAAGTAAGTAAGTAATTCAAATTGTAATGAAATAACAGAACAATATAGAACTATTAGTTTTTAAAATTGCAATAATTGAGCTAACTGCAGACTGTTGCAAACAATCTACATGTAGCTCAACTGATCCTTATCAATACCAGTCGCGCGCGTCCCCAAGATGCTGGCTGCGCCGATATTCACCAGCTCTTGGGCCACGCATCACTTCGACCAGACGCTAAGATATTTTTTTATCATGCCTCTCACCTGGAGAGACTCGAATCCCCGCGGACCTCGACTCCAAGGGGAGCAAATCAGTAAGCTCTGTCGAGACCTGTACCTATATTTGCGCCTCTGAGATCTTCAGCCAAGTCTACACCAGTAGTAAATAAATAATTATGTATTATCAATATTTTTTATTGATAATGCTCGTATTGTATTCGGTTCTTTCATTTTCATTATCATCATCATCTATATTAGTCCACTGCTGGACATAGGCCTCCCCTAATGAGCGCCAAAGCGCCCCATCTTCAGCTTGCCGCATCCAGCATCTGCCAGCAGTTTTTCGCAAATCATCCCCCCGTCCTACCTACACTACGTTTGCCGAGCCGAGGTTTATGTCGCTTTCATGTTATATTATTTTTAAATATTTCTACTTGAGTGACTAGCTACTTTTTTAAAACTAGCTAGTCAACCAAGTAAAAATGTTTAAATTGTATCCAAGAAATTAAGTTAAAATACATATAGAAGAACAACCTATATTCAGATTTTCGTTTTTTTTTTGCGATGAGGCACTATGGTGTGTTTATAGGCGACTACATGTTTTACCCTTATTGTGGGTTCGATACATTATGTACATTATAGGTATACATGTTATGAATATTTGTTTTTTCATAATATTTTGTAGAATTTTTTTTGAGGTGTACAGTGTTTTCTATCTAAGCATTAAAAAAATAAATATAGTAAAGTAAAGTAGAAGGTTTTATTTTTGTCACAATAACACAATATATTTATGTAGTAATCCAATATCTTTGTAATGTTTAAGTTGTTAGGTTGTTAGGTATGTGTGTTGCTAGTTGTTAGGTACATCAGTACTTAATTCACAATGCACATAATTATGACTGTGATTAGGACCGATAAAAGAAGCTCTTTGGAGCTAGATGATATTGTTAATGTCCAGTAATATTGAGCTATTTATTTACAAGCCATTTTCTAAAGCAATCCCATTCAATATTCACAAGCCATGAAGTCGCAAGCAATAAACAAGTACCGTTGCGACGTGATGTTGAGTTGATTATAAATTCCATCATAGAGGATTGCCTGCAGCGGTAGCGGTGAATGGCAGAATGACATGACATGGCGTACTCGCAGTACAATATCAGCACAGGCCACCGTGAAATCGTTATAAGTATTTATGAGATTCACTTGTTTTATTGGCATCATGAAAATGATTGGCAGACTCGTGGTCACACCGTTTTGCTAAACCACTGTGGTTACACTACTCTGAAAAGGATAGCACATGACCGAATAGTAGGTATGTAGTGGAGTATGTATATAGTATGTAGTAAAATAGTGAACAAAAAGAAAGGGTGTGTAGGTATGTATAAATTGTACCCAGAGTCATGTTTTAAAACTCCCACGACTCTGTGACGGAAAGGGTGTGTATATGTATAAGTAATATTATGGTATAATTACACCCAGAGTCATGTGTTAAGAGCGGGCTTAATGCAAAAAATTGTAATAAGGATAGGCATAGGAGAGGGTCAGTGCAAAAATCAAGTGGTTGCTAATTTTCTATTAATTCTTCAAAATACATATAAACATTAAATAGAAAAACTACAAGATTACTTGAATAAAACATTAGTCGTAGTAGTAAATAATGTGGTATTGTCGCTAACAATTTAAAGCATTTCAATTAAAACAGTTTTTTAGGCGCATTTTGTATTTTTATTATTAAAGAAACCAGTTCATTTTATAAAATTCTATTCGATTACTCGACTTCTTCAGGTTTTTTCTCTACCTACCGTTATCTTTTTATCTGAACATTACTTCCGTTACCATAAATATAAGTGTTAAAAAAAGACATTTTGCTTGATTTTTGCGTTAGGCGCACCCTTAACGTTAACGTCAAAAGTTGAGAGTAAGAATGTATATCTATAAACGCAGATCCACCATTCGTCGGCAAGACTTGCTATTTCCCCACACAAACAGTGTTACCACAAATCTAGTTTTAATAATTACTGTTATCACAACGCACAGTGTTACCACGAGTAAAAGAAATTACTGGTTGTCACACCTGTGAGCACGAGTCTACCCCGACAAACTGAATGCATTTATTGTCCAGCATTATTTAATGAAACGTGCAGGCGTTTCACACAGCGTCTTCCAGTAGTGGGGATATCAGTTGTTAGCATAAATTCAAGCTCTGTAGGGCAAGCACGGGGATTCTTGTCTAGGGTAGTATAGAAAAAAATTACGTCACTTTGTCAACGAAGGCGTAATTAATTTTATTTATTTATTATTTATTTTACAGCACCAAAGCGACAAAGAAATATAAAAAATCTATACATATATACACTCATTAAACATTTACTACTAAAACAATTACACAAACAAGCTACTAACTACTATAACATAATAAACTACTAGGCATTAGAGATTTCTATGCATTCTATCAAAAAAAAAGTTGAGTGGTGTCAAGGGACACCCGGATGGAACGAAGTTCCTTTCTATAAGAGAGAGAGAGGGAGAGACAGACAGAGAAACATGCGCACGTCGCACGGCTTACAATAGCTTACTATAGCAAAAAATGTCGTTACAACTTTTCGTGAGAATTTTTTCCGTCCAGCCACATGAAAATATCCATCCAAACTATCGCTTTTATTAAAATATTAATTTGACTGTATGGACAAAGGGGAACACGTTAGTCAAAGACAATTTTAATGATGTGCCTTATGTTTAAATAATACACAAAAAAGTCACCATCATCAGCCTATATTAGTCCACTGCTGGACATAGGCCTCCCCTAATGTACGCCATAGCGCCCTGTTTTCAGCAAAAAAGTGTACAGAATTGATAAAGAAGAAGCTATAAAAAACTACATGAACAGTGGAAACAATAAACAAACATACGTAACCTATTGATTCGCACTAATTATAAATGCGAAAGGTTTGATGGATGGATGTTTGTTACTTTTTCCCGCCAAAACTACTGGCCGTTCTAAGTCTGGAATAAAACAACATGTTTGGCGTCGAATTTCCAATGTAATTGTTAGCAATGAAGGTCTCTTTATACAGAATTTACATTACTCAGAGACGCGACAACAGAGTATGGGCGGCTTGTTTACCAGCATTCTACTTCAAGTTTGGCTAGTATACAGGTACTTTGGCGTATTTCAGATCCCTATATTAAGTTGTCTTAGACTTGAGGCCATAATAGAACTTCTGCTAACTCAGAGGTTGGCTGATATTGGTATAGTGAAGAAACTTTAGCCAGTATTCTCTGAATATTGCCAGGGTATCAATTACCTGGAGGTAAAATTCACTTCGTATTTATTACCGGCTATTAATTTTACCTATTACTATTTTATTTACTTTTTTTGCATGACTTTTATTTGAATTGTTACTTGTATTACTACTTCTTTAATTAAGCAGATTTAAGCATAAAAATTATTAATTTTAATGTTTTGAAGATTGTGAAACTATTTAGTACATTTCATGTACCTGCCAAATTTTGGTGCTTTGTTATTCATATGCCATTAATGTGGGGAGATTTTAGGATCAACTTAGATACCACCACATCTGTAATTTACCATGTCTCCATCATCAGCCTATATTAGTCCACAGCTGGACATAGCTTGCCGCATCCAGCATCTGCTAGCAGTCTTTCGCAAATCGTCATCCCACCTGGTCGAAGGGCGTCCTACACTACGTTTGCGGAGTCGCGGTCTCCAATCAAGAACATGTTTACCCCAGCGGTTGAATTTACCATGTCTGAGATGAATCAACTATATGAATATATAAACGAATCATCAATCTAACATTGTAAGAGTAAGCTTAAGAACCAATGAAAAAACAAAATAAGAGAACATTAGCGTCTATTTTATTTAAAAATTATAATCTTTTTTAATTGTTCAAATTACTTAGTTTATTAATTTTATAGATTCTGCTCGCGGCTTCGCATGTATTGTTTTTATGGAAACGTTTTAAGGTTTTTTTAAGGGATAAAAAGTAACCTATGTCCGTCTCCGGTATACTATTTACCTTACTGCCAATTTTTTTTTTTTTATTTTTTTTTTTTATTGATTCAGCCGGTAAAGCGTCAACAGGTAACAGACAAACAGACTGATATACAGAGAGAGAGAGAGAGAGAGAGAGAGAGTTGCTTTCGAATTTTAATATTAGTATCGATATCAAGTACAGCTGTTTAGGGACATTTTTCAAATATCAATTACGTTTATTTCTTTAGGCTTAGGCGTCAAATTTTATACCCTAAACAGGTTTATAGTAATTTATAATAACGAAATTTATACATATATAGTATACATTAACATAAATGACTTATAAACTGATACATCTTTTTCATTTGCGTATCTTAGTCAAAATATAATGTGATTTAGATACAGTTCAATATTTATATAAGACGAACTAAGCTTAACATTATTTTCCTTATATAGGTACTATTTTCCGTGCGGAACTGAGCGACATCTGGCCAAGCATTTACATCATTGATGTTATTCGTATTTTAATTGTAAATAGTTACCACCTTAAAATCTTTTAAGACAGTATTATTGAGACAGTAAAATTTGCGCGAGCAGCTTCCAATGTGAAATGGACTCCTGTAAGTTTTAGTGATTTGCCAAACTTTTGACAAGTCCCCCGTGTAAATGGAAAAATCGCAATCAGTTGAAACAGTCGTCCATATGCTTCTGTAAGAAATTGCAGAAGTTAATTGCAAATGGACACTTCGTTTTCAATGTCTTGCCAACGAAAATAATACTTTAAAATTGTATCCAATAAGGCCCAAATCCCCCGAGTCTGAGCATTATGTTAATAGTATGTAAGCAGTACAAATTGCCGGACATCGTTACACGAGCGCAAACTACCTCGGACTGTTGAAATCAATTAAAGAGTAGTCGAGATCCAGAGACTGCTGGATCTCGACAACTCGACGACTAGTTTACCTCTGGCAGACGATCAGCGTTGGATGTTAGCTTGCTAGTCATCCAACGCACCATGCTGAGTTAGAGGCACTGAGAGTACAAAAGGCTTTTTTTTGACGACCTCTGTGGTGCGGTGGGCGAAGGTCTGCCTGCGACGCAAGAGGTTGCGGGTACGATTCCCGCCTCGGGAGAAATGTGTGTACGATTTGCAGACATTTTTTCAGGGTGTTCTGGTCGTTTTCTGTTTATAATAAAAAATATCTATCTATTTATTGTATTATATTAATGTTTATCAGTTATCTAGTACCCATAACACAAGCTCTGCTTAGCTTGGGGTTAGATAATGCTGTGTGAATTGTCCAGCATTATTTATTTATTTATTTTATATTCTCTCTTAAATTAAGTTGTTATATTGTGTACATAATCCTGTTTAGAAAATAAATTTTATTCTATATTTTGCTTTTTCGATAACTACTTTCAAAATTTATGACATCTCTCTGCGTCATCTTTTTGAAAATCAGCTCGTCATTTTGTATAAAAATTTTCAACACTATGATGGCTTCGAGTTAGGACAAAATTTTACATTTAACTGGTGGCTAGGTGGAGATATACGTTTCATAAGCCTGATGTTATGCAACCTTTTGATAGTTCTGGTTCCTTCTAAACTCATGCCACTCATCCGTACGCTATCAGACTGACGGAACCTTTTACATTACGTCACATTCTCTTACAATTTGCGTAATATGCAAAATGTAATGAACCTTGTCAACGTAAATGTCCAAATTCTTTGTTTCAGTTTAAAATGTTTCCATCTGGGGGATCGAAGTTCCATTCCCAACTTGAGGCTGATACCATAATGGTTCCATCATAATGCCATCAGATTTAAGAAATATAAAGAAATACTTATACATTTTGGGGGAGTAGGTGGTATTTCAATCAAATATTTGCAGAGAAAGATCTCCCCTCTTCCAGGCTGAACCAACTTTTCCACTTGCTTAGTGGTCTTTCAACCGACAGTTGATGTCGAATAGTCCTATATAAGTCAGTTAAAACTGAATGAAGCGTTTGCGCGATCTTGGAATTGTTCTCATTTCGCACTCCATTTTGTCCCCAATTTTGTCTTAACAACATCTAGCGGCTATCCATCGAAGAGCTATTGACGTAAGCTTTGTAGTTCAACTGATATCTCTCTAGAGGTCGCTACATACAATTAAGAATTTATAGTCCGCGTGTTGATAGTCGCATTAAAAATTCTTTACTGGAAGCGTCTGGAGTCTCTGTTCAAAGCTACTCTACGATTGTAGGTGGCATGTAGTCAATTTGTCGCTGTTCGCGGAGGCGGTGATCTAGCGCAAACTGGATATATCTTGTTACGTGTCCACGGTTTACCTTCCTGGCTTAAAGGAAAGCTCTCCTTAAAATAACAAATACATTGTGTTGAGAAGTAACTAACAGAGATATTGTAAAGGAACTGTAAAAGTACATACATTCTGACAATAACATTTTAGGGCTGGTCTTTCGAAAAAATCATCATTTTCATGATCTTTGATATCCTACTGCTGTTCAAATATGAAAATCTAGAAAAATCTAGGAATCAGACTTCTACACCTAATATTCCATTTCATTCTGTACAAAAGCGCCAAGATATTTTTTGTTCATCAAACTTATACAACTTTAAGTTAGATGAAAAAAAAACAAAATGATCTCAATTTTTGCCTGGAAAGAGAAGTGCAAGTTTGTCATTTCAGATGACATGACACTTATTAGGCAGCCTAACACGGTCAGTAGTCCAAGCGAAAACTCCTAAGACTGGAATTCAACGTTGAAACTAGTTCAATTGAAGCTTAATCGCGTTTCCGCTCAAAACTGAGTTTCGGTGGTACAATGGAAAGACATTTGGTCACTGTAAAATGTATCTAAACTGTGTACAAGTTTAAGTCCATATTCTGATGCACATTTTTTTGCGACGTGAATGCAGAGCTTTGAATTCACCTACCTACATCGATAACTTACCAAGTACCGAACCCATTTTGATAAAAGCACACACTAACTTATTTCTGAACCATAGAGTTCAGAATCGGTTTGGCGCCGCTCCAACTTAAGTGCATGAAATAAAGAGTCACAATAACGTTCAGCTATATGTTTTATACACGTCACTGGCATTATAATATACCATTTCTACAAACTCACTGTAAGCTGCGGCCTATCGTGAGTCGCGGCGTAGGACAAATGTTTGGATTATCTACAAATATTGTTCCAGGTCTAGTTATTTTCAAATACATAAGAATATTTATCAGCAGCAACTGAGTAACAAGGCCTGTCAGTAGCGTATCCTAACACTTTCATGGCCCAAGACGCAAAAGTCGATCTTCGGATCCGTGTCGCAGCGGCGCGCCCCTGCGGGCCGCACTGCCGTTTCTGGGCAGTGAATGCGTTAAGGAGGGTGTCAACTCAGCCCGTTGATGTCGTAATAGTCGAAAAAAGGCACCTACCCGAGGAAAGGCAGGTCCTTTTGCGTATTTTTAATACCTTCACTGCGATCACCAATACACCTGCTACGCATGGTTGGTTATGGCGCTTGGCGAGGCATGTTCATCAGTGGCGTATGCGTTCTGGTGAGGATGCAAACCTCATATTCTGTACTGCAGCCCTTATAAAGGCGTAAAGCGCGCCATTTTCTGAAAAGGATAGGCATAGAATTTTGCGTTCATACGAGCGGGAGAGAGCATGCGTTTTTGGAACGGCGTTACCGCAAAACTCAAGTTTTTGCATATTTACAAGAAAACTACACAACTTACGAAGAAACTGCTCAAGGAATCAAATAATTTCTGAATCCTACGAATCAAAACATAAGTCCTTTCAGGTCCACCTGAGATCTTGACGAAATTTTGTGTAAAACAGTGATAGCTATACATTTTAATGATTTTTCTATCGTTTTTTTACAATCGTATTTTCACGTTCAATGAAACAATGAAAATTTTTTGAATTTTTAGATAAAACTAGGGGATCAGTGAGTACTAAGATCTAATTCATTCAATTTTTAATTCAATAACGTTTATTTCTTTATGCTTACAAAATAAGCACTTAGACATCTAGGTCTAGTTGGACATCCAAACCCGTTAGATTCGCATTTTAAACTAGTCTAGTTTAAAAGAGAGATCAGAGTTCAAATTACGAATTTATGAATGAGGGTTTAAAGAAGATGAAGGAAAATATTATTTTTTTTCCCGTAAACCGTACTTTAGGTTTATGTTGGCAGCTCTGAAGAAAAGTACTGCAGAGGTGCCTATTGATGACTCTGTATGTTTGCCTCGCAAAGATAAGGAAATAAAAGTTTGTTTTCCTCATATTTACCGTGATTTTATTATAAGGGAGAAAGGGAAAATCTACTCAATATCCTTTAGTTGAGTGATAGGCTGCATGACAAGGCTAATACGGACCTACTTACGAGTATTCATAGGATCAATGCTTATGTTATATTATTTAATTATAATTATTCATACTAACTGTGCCTGCGTAGACCAAAATATTTCAAGCTATTGATTTTTTTACGGAACCCTAAGTTTTTCTGCAATAAAAGAAGCGTTTACTAGATTTAACAAAATGTGCCAGTAAATTCCCCCTCAAAATCAGTCCATCCTTTTCAAAAATAAGCTAAACATACCGTCTATTTAAAACTCGACTAAAATAATTCGTCTAAGACAATTCGCCTAAAAGTATTCGTCTAACAAACAATTCGACTAGTAACAACTCTTTTAAAACGATATGCGGATCTTGGGTACAGTAACACAGAACCAGCATGGATAGGTTAGGTTAGAAGGTTAAGGCATGTTTTAATCGAATTGTTTAAGACGAGTTATTATTAGTCGAATTGTACTTTACTCGAATAGTTTTAGTTGAATTTTCCGCAAAGCCAAACAAACACACAGACAATTAAGCTGTTATTTTGACATTACCAACAAATACTTCAGTTTTTTGTTTGAATCGATAGAATCAACAATGGTGTTTTAAGATACAATCAATCAAAACCTAAAAGGTCTGCGTACATAATATTTACATTACCTTGACCTGTCCTGGCAATTTTTTATCCGAAAAAGTTGATTCGAAAAGCATGGCATGGCACATAGCCCATGGGCATTTATTTGCATGCAGTAACAAAATAAGTTCGATAACGAAGGGTAACACACCCACGGCTTACTCAACTCAGTTGAGCAATTGAGTTCAGCATCGGTAAACTCGCGAGTATATAATATTAGACATTCTAAGGTCCGTTTTATGAAAGTTTGCTCAGTCATCGATCTATCCTTGAGTGACGTTTGTTCTACAGAAAAACGTTACTCAAGCATACCAGGGGTGCTTGAGTAACTTTAACGTTAAGCGCACACACTCTGATTACCCAAAATGAGAGGAATTACGCACTATAATCACAAAACCTTAGTATTATACATGTCTAGCCAACCAGATGAATATTTTTAGTTAAAACAATTACAAATATTATATACACTTATATAACTAATATTTAAACTTAAATCTATTTTCTAAACTAAACAAACAACCAGTAAAATTCAATTTATTGACACCATCACTAATAAATATCTAATTGTGACTGTCATATCCCAAGAGCTCAATAGTTCATTTTTATGTCGGGAATGGGAAGGGTTATGATTCTTGAGCATTGATGGACGGAGGTCCTCAAAAATATTTATCTACAAACTTATATATCTATAACCCTAAGGTTCTCTTAAATATCAATCGTTCAACTTATCCATTCCTCGAACAATAAGTAGGCACCTCCGTAAAGCTACTGTTACATAGAACTCGGTATCAGCCCGCGCAAGCCAAATCCAGGCTTACAGTCATAAACGCCGTTTGAACGCATCAGAGTTAAGAAAGTTGGATACAATAGAGGCGATTTGATGCAGATATTAACAATAAGAAAAATAAGAGAGGTAAGACAAAAGATAAGTAAGGCGCTTTCGGATCATAAACGCGCGATTGGTCAATGCTTTTTTTATCGTGATGATGTAAAAATACCTACGTGTCTCAAAAGTCTAGAAGAATATAGAAAGTCGGGTGCAATCAATATATCGTTCGTTAAAAAGTGGCGTAAGAAGAGGAAGCTCTCAATAATGCAGTATCATAAAAAAAAACATGTGCCCGCGCAATTATGCTATTGAATGATGAATCAATGAGAATAAAACTACTAGGTACATGAATAAAGAAAAAATCTATGTTACTTTTTTTCTGCACGCACACCAAAATATATATGACAGAACAAAATGTACATAAATCACAAGTATAGGGATTTTAAAATACAACGAACCTCTACATCAGGACTTAATTACGACTAACTATAGTTATTCTGTGATTTCGATACTCTACGTGCAGAGTCATATGGATAAAATAGATAAAATAGAATAAAATAATAGAATAGAAATTCATTTAATAAAAGAATCAAAAATTTGCTTGGTTCTAGAACCTAGAAAATTTTTCAGTAACAAAATAGGCTTGCTCAACTCAGTTGAGCAATTACCGCTGGACGACTTAATAATAATCAATAATCATTTATTTCGTTAATTTCAGGAATAACACGTCATATTTGTTTTATTTACATAACACAGTGTTTCTATGTATGTAGAAATTTTAAATTAATAGCAAAAAAATATTGAAATAATCTTATCTTCTCGTATCTAAATAAGTCGGTGTTTCAGCGTTCAGCGGCTCTTAGGAAGCTGTAACAAAGACCTTTAGACGAGGCTTCTCTACTATTGCATAATTTTCACTGCTTCACGGTTCTCTTGAACTGAAGCTCGCTTTATGACGCCAGTTTAATGCCAGTTGTAAATATTAATTTGTTAGCAAAACTCTGAATTTCGTTAGCGGCTGTTTCTGATGGCGTAAATAATTTCCGTCCGGGCTACGATGAATTGAAATAATTATAACTTCAGTATTTTCGACGAACTGCCGACGTGTTAGGTTACTCTGACAACTGATGGAGGCTTGGCGGTAAATATTGGGTAACGATTTTCAGAGAATCAGGGTTTTCCGAATGCTATTTGTGATTGATATCCAAAAATAGAAACATTATTTACTTATACAGAAACGTACATAGGTACCTACTTAAGTATCAACTCGGAACCTATCCCTAATGATTACGTACGGAAAGATAGTTCTGTAGTATTTGATGGACCTCTTAATTGACGACCTCTATGGCGGAGCTGCCGAAAGTCCGTCATTGATGCAAGGGGTTGCAGGCTCATTTCCCACTTCACGACAAATGTTTACGGATACGTTCTGATGGAATTTGTTACGTGTGCTCTGGGTATTTTCTATGATAAAATAAATATATATTTGTATTCGTACCCAGGGCTTGATACCGGTACCAATAATACTGGTACTAATTATAGTATATATTGAGTTAGGTAATTTGTAATATTTATTTATTTATTTAATATAATTATGTTTTTCAATATTCTGTTATATTCATGTTTATTTTATCTTTTGTACACCCCCTGCCTTTCTTATATTCATATAGTTCTTTCAATCCAAAGGTTGCCTGGAAGAGATCGCTTCTAAGCGATAAGGCCGCCCATTGTACTCGTCTCATGTAATATATCTTTTTTGTAATGTTCTTTTTCTGGTGTACAATAAAGTGTTTTTGTATTGTATTGTATAGTACCAGGAATATCTTCATTCAAGGATTAGCAAGCTTAATTGTTGAGTGAGCGTGTTTTACCTTTATGATTGACGTGTTTAAGTTAAACTAATTCAAAAAAACTTATATTCAGTGCTAGTACCTAGTGAAATGTTTTCAAGTGTGTTTTTATTTTACTTGAATGCATTTCTATGACCAAGCTGTGACCAAGATGTTGGAGGTTGCCGCCAACGCGACTGCCCCTGTATGTCAAAGTGCAAGAAATCACTCAAAATCATTTGAAAACTATCATGGAGACATGGAGTTTGTAAGAAACGATTGGATCGTTGTCATACTACGAGAAATAGTTCCTTCCAATCCGGTAGGGGCGCTACAAGGCGCTAAATGTATAGGAAGGACTAGATTTCGATAGAAGTATTCGAAAGATAATGCGTACCAGTCGCTAGGGCCTCTGAATGTCGACTTTTCCAGTGCCTCAACTATTATAGAACTTAAGTAATCTCTGCATACAATATCCTCCCAACAACCGTCAAAGTTCCAGCAACTTTGTTGTTGCATATCCAGTTTTATCACCTTTAAGTTCGCGGCCGCCGCAGTTAGGTGTTTGGCAGACCGCCAGCTCTGCTACACGTGTGCTCACAATACGCTCTCTATTTTACACCTCGCCCAGGATTTACAGGTGCTTGCTATTTGGCTCCTATTTCATATTTTCTAGATCGCTGATACGACAATACAGTGCGGGAATTTCTCGATATTCTTTGCGGTTTGTAGGTATTCTCCATTTGTGCTCTGTGAGTACGAATACCTCCGATGAACAAAAAACTTTTATTTAAAATGGTACTACCTGCTAGCCGCGGCTTCGGACAGTTATTTATATCCCATGGGAACTGATTTATGGGATAAAGTAGCCAATGTTACTCTCTATCCTTTCAACTAACTCTATGGCAAAGATCAAGTCGATTTGTTGCTTAGTTGTGCAGATGTATAGCATACCCTTATAGATACGCCTAGTTCATCTTAGAGAGAGGACCGACCTTGGGACGCATTCACACAGCGGATCTCTTTTTGAACGGATCCTTCTCTACTGATAACTATCGTTTACGGGATCCGAAATAATGTCGAATGTGTGAACTCGCTCCTACAACTCTATCGCCATCATGAAAAAAATGGATGCTGTAGGGATGTTTGCGCCCTTAGGCTTTATACACGGAGATGCGGAGCATCGCATGTCGCGTGTAGCGTGGCGTCTGCTGTCTCTCTCGGACTCTATAACGCCATATGTTTGGATTCAGTAAGGTAACAAGGCCTTATAGTGATATATACCTAATCTTGGTCTTGGCACAGATAATATAATACTATACTAGGGCTTGGTAACTGCAGAAGCTGATATATACCTAATCTTGGTCTTGGCACAGATAATATAATACTATACTAGGGCTTGGTAACTGCAGAAGCTGATATATACCTAATCTTGGTCTTGGCACAGATAATATAATACTATACTAGGGCTTGGTAACTGCAGAAGCCCTGCAATGGCAGTAAAAACTAGTCAAAATGTGTAAACAGGTAGTTGACACTCGTATAATTTTATACCTCAGTATGAGTTATTCCTGATTCATTCTACTTTGGTCCGAAGTTGGAACGAGTCAAGAAACTCAAATTTTATGTTGAAAATGTTCCTGATTCGTCCCATTTATACCTGACATGCATCAACCCAGCGGCGTCATGGGGCTGGATTAAAATAACTCAGGACTGTTTTGTTAGCTTACAGATTTTTTACTATGCAAGCGACATTGCCGCTATTCTTAGTAGCTGGAGTTTTAAAAGTAAAAAGCAAAAGTAAAAGTCATTTATTTGCAAAACACGTGTAAAAAGGTGACAAATAGTTATTTTTGAGTCAACATGTTTGACCAATATAATAAGTGTGCAAAATATTTAATTGTACATAGCAGCAGCAGATTTATAAGAGTATTTATTTATCGATTTGAATTTGACTCCAGAATTTCTTATGCAGGTAAAAAACAAAAAGTATATGGCTTAAATTTTGTTTGAGAGTAACGTCGAAAGCTCATACAATATTAGATATTGTTAGTGATGTCAACATCGCAGCTCCATGCAAAGTTTAAATGGGACACAAAGGATTCCTCACGCTAATGCTCTCATTCATAAAGCTAGCGCTATGCTTCGTAAATTATGTTTATTTCGGAGTTCATTTAATTTTCAAGAGTTTGTCTTTGCGGTCAACTCTAAATAAACATGTCATATAATGCTGAACAATCTACACAGCGCCATCTAGCCGCAGCTTAGGCTGAGCTTGTGTTATGGGTACAAGATAAGTCAACCAGCTGTCACGTTTTCGTTCGTCCAAGGCAAAATTTCTCTTGTCTATGTACATAGGCAGGTGAGGTATCACTTTTTATTATGATACTACTTATTAGTCCTCACTCGGGCTCCACCTGAAAACCAGCGTAGCATTGGGCGCAGCCAAATGCTACACATGCTGAGGTGGGGACCCTTTTTTCCCATTTTTATGTTTTGTTTTATTGTTTCATTTGTTTTTTTTTTGTATAGTTTTATCGGCTTATTCCCAGAGGTCCATGATTCTCTTGAGCTTATTCCCGGAGGTCCATAATTCTATTGTTTTTTAATTCCCAAACGGTCCATGAAATTTTTTACTTTAATTCCAAATATGCATACATGGTGACGACCGAGACGACCTCAGTGGCGCAGCGGGCGAGAGTCTGCCTGCGACGCAAAGAGGTTGCGGGTTCGATCCCCGCCTCGGAACAAATTTGTGTACGATCTGCAGAAATTTGTTCCGTTGGTCTGGGTGTTTTCTATGTATAATAAAAAATATCTATCTATGTAATGTATAATATTACGTATATCAGTTATCTAGTACCCATAACACAAGCTCTGCTTACCTTGGGGCTAGATAATGTTGTGTGAATTGTCCAGCATTATTTATTTATTTTATTTATTTATTTATGGACTCCCAAAGGGTCCATGAGATTTAACTAATGTACAGTCAGTAAAACCATACAAGAGGCTATTTCATTAGTTAGTGAGTCTTTGTGTCAATAAAGCGAAATAGACTACAGGTTTGAGCGAGATACCTATTACAGCATGCAGGGATCATCATCAATTTAAATAAAATAAGCCTATATCAGTCTACTGCTGGACATAGGCCTCCTCTAGGTAGGTAGTCAAAATATCTGTACCTACCTAGTAATAGTTCCTAGCATGTAAGTCATAACTTTGGGATAAAATAAATTTCTTTCTTTCTTTCTTAAGATGACTGATATAAATAATACAATACATTACATAGATAGATCTACCACCGAACTGCAATCGCCAAAACGCATGTCCAGCGTGAGGATTATGGGCATTACCCCTCCAAAGATAAAAAAAGGAGGAGACCTGCGTCCAGCTGTGAACCATTATAGGCTGTTGAGGCGGGTGAGGTATTACATAGATCAATATTTTTTACATATATAGAATACACAATACAATACATAGAATATACCTAGAACACCCGAAACTAATATTTGCAGATCGTACAAACATTTTTCCGAAGGAGGGAACCGTACTCGCAATCACGTGTCGCAGGCGGACCGCCACGTCACATCGGTCGTCAAATAGTAGCAGGTATCTATAAATACTTACTGAATATTTTGAATCAACCTACAGTATCTTTAAAAGTTGTATTATGAAATAAATAATGCTGGACAACCAAGATATATAAATTAAAAAAAATTGGCTGGATGTTCAGTCGACAGCGAAAAAAGCATACCAGCGTCATAAAATTGTAGAGATGCACAAAAAAGAAAGAAATGGCTCAACGGAACAAGACCGGAATCTAGACTACGAAGGTAATTGAAAAATAACAACGACTCAAAAACGCTCCACGTTGCTACGATTTTTTACAGTCCCGAGCAGTTTCAAGCCTTTCTAAAAACATTTCACAGCTCACATACAATTTAACCAGTAAGTAGCTAAGTAGATGTTGGTATACATATGTGTGGGTACTTAGGAAAGGCGTGACTGGTAGGAAAGTTATCGAGGACCTTTTAAAAGTTCAGCGTGAAAAATCACCGACGTCGGAACGCAGCGTGTCCCAGCTAATTTGTGGACATCGATCACGGTGGAAGGAACACTGAGCTAGTGTTCTGGATAGGGCACTTGTCGCTTAGAATTGTTGATTAGTATGTCGTTAGGATATAGTACTTTATGATACGTGCGGTAAGTTGAAAATTACAGCCGAGGCGATATTGCTTGCCCGAGCCGTAGGCGAGTGCTACAAGAAAGCAGAGGTTGTAATTACTAAAACACACGTATAAAAAAATATGTAAACATCAATGTGCTTTATTCCTTTAAGTTTAAAGACTGACTCTTGGACACCTCACAAAAACTAGCTAGGTAATAAAGTGATCACTTTTTAATATTTTTAAACCGTTCAATTCATTCTTTTTAAGGCTGCCAGATACAAGCGTATCAAAATTTATTCGAAAGTCCGAGTTTTATTTCCTCGCAAATATGTTATAAGACGTCGTATGAGATACGTGCGTTTTGATAATTACAGCCTCTGCTTTCTTGTAGCCCTCGCCTACGGCTCGGGCAAGCAATATCGCCTCGGCTGTAATTTTCAACTTACCGCACGTATCATAGTGTACTATATGCTAACAACTTAAGCACAACGCAAGCTATGTTTTCGTGAGGTTTCGCGGTATCAGTAGTGTGCTATGGGAATATCACCCTCAATACAAGGTAGGGTAGGAACCCTGTATCACGCCTACAGTTTAAGTATATTCGGGATCGGTTAAAGCCATGTCGCTTCCAGAAAGTGATTCTAATTCTTCACTGCGGTATCCGCTCAGAGGAAGGTACCACTCCTCCGTTTGCCAATTTCAATTCAAATTGCGGAGAGTGGATTTTCACTGTTTCTCTTTTAGATTTTGAGAGTAATTAACGCTTTTGCGTGAAAGCTTTACTTTATTTTCAGTCGTTTATTTGCATAACAAAAGGGTTGTGTTGTCTCATTTTTAGAAATTCTTTAGGGATTAGACGGATTGGATGTGGATTTTGGAATAGGTTTTTTAGACTTTTTGATTAGACTTTTAATCTTATTAAAAATATAAGTCTATAAAAATAAAATAAGGGCGTGGATGACTGCTCTAAAACCAAAATCGTTCTGTGTCGATCTTCGGAAGAAAATTGTTGATTTTAATTAAAATGTTGTAAGCGTCTTATTTATAAACAACCAAACAGATCACAGACTATGTGCTCAGACCTCCATACAAAAAATAAAAAACACAACACGTCATGTTACCGATTTTTTCCAAAATCACGGTTAAATTTTCAGTGCAAAGCAGGCAACCCTTCACCGCAACACAAGCGGCTCTGATTTCAAATAGATCGTTAGCCGCAAAGTCGGTATTAGACTCATTTACCCTAATAGTCGGCGGTCGTCCCGCTATGTTTTCAGCTGATGAATACATTCATTTTGTGTATGGCGGATATACACATTAGCCAACGTTTGTCTTTCGTTTAATATCGCAACATTGCTGCTGATTTTAGCAGAAAATTTTACCCTAAAATTCTGTAAATCGTTTGTTACTACCCGCGACCTTCCTAGCGTTAAACCCACTTTTACTAATTACAACTCTCGTTCTTTCTCCCTATCTAATGTTAATGAGACCTCTTTTACTTCAATCGAATAATTCAAATATTCTTAAAGTCAGTCTCACTTGGGTACCAGGCTAATGAGAAACTGATACACCTATTTTCAAAGCAAGACACACTCAAAAATTACTTAGGGTTTTTTTTACAAAAAACAACATCGACTCATCCATTTTTATGTAAATAGACCTTCGCTTGGCCGCAGTTGAATCAGTAACATAGGCCGAGTTATTACAAAAATCATTCGATAAGCGTAACCGAGAATCATAGACGTCTTCCACGTAAAAAGCTAAGAATGATTGTAGACACAAACGAAGCGTAGGTAGCCAAAAAAATGCGATAAATAAGTCTCATTTTCCTATTTATATTCATGCTATGCGTGAAAGCACTGAAGTGGTAATTATGTTTGTCAACTTACAAATACATCGATTCGTTGTTAGCTTCGAAATCAAGATAATTGTTGAGTCAGCATGTTTTACCTCTAAGATTGACGTGATTGGGTTAGACTAAGTAGTCTCTCGCTCAAAGACGCAAAAGAAATACTTAGATTCGGTGCAAGTACCCAGTGAAACGTTTTCTCGTGTGTTCTTATTTTTCTTAAATCACCAATTGAAGGCATTTCTGTGACCAAGCTTGGAGGTGCTCCATCTACTCACTTCTATAACATCAATGCTGCAAACGCGACTGCCCTTGTATGTCAAAGTGCAATAAATTATTCAAAAACTATCATCAAGTTTGTATGAAACGATTGGATCGTTGTCATACTACGATAAATAGTTCCTCTCGATCCAGTAGGGGTGCTAAATCTATAGAAAGAAGTCGAAATCGATCGAAGTATTTGAAAGACAATGCGCACAAGATGCACTAGGGCCTCAGAAGATGTGATCGACCGACGATGTATTACAATAGTCTAGTCGAATAGACTCGGGTCGTAGTTGACAGCTTGTATTTGAGCATTGATTGATGTCTCAAACAGATGCAAGTCTGTTGATACTGTTCGCGTCGCGAGTATCTGTAAAGTTCAAAGCTGTGGAAACCTCCCCGACCTTCAAGCTAACTCGAGAACTACAGAAGCCCACAAGCCACAACGCTAATCTTTTCTCTTTGACAAAGTAATATTTTAATTAAGGCTGTCTCTGGCAATTAAAACTTACGCCACGGATTGTTTTCAGGGTTTGTGAAGACAAGATGCACAATTCGTTTAAAGCCGGGTAGGTATGGACCGGGGGTATGGAGCGCAACGTTACGTGTTACACATTGAGCGTTCGTGCTGTCAATAAATAAATAAATAATGCTGGACAATTCACACAGCATTATCTAGCCCCAAGCCAAGCAGAGCTTGTGTTATGGGTACTAGATAACTGATAAACATAATACATTACATAGATAGATATTTTTTACTATACATAGAAAAAGACCAGAACACCCGGAACAAATACCTGCAGATCGTACAAATATTTGTCCCAAAGTGGGAATCGAACCCGTAACCTCTTGCGTCGCAGGCGGACCTTCGCCCACCGCGCCACAGTGGTCGTCAATACGAGGAAAGAAGGCGCAACGAGACGGATTTTAGCCCAAGTTGTAAAGTATCGTCCTCTACTCCTATTGAAAATCGCCTTTGGCTTTCATCTCATGATTACTCACTGCCTATAACAATATCCTTACGCTGAGCATTCGGGTTGGGGATTGCAGTGCGGTGGTAGATCTATTACGCTTTCTAAACTACTAAAAAACTAAAACGTCTTCCAACACTTTCGTTTCGCATTTAACCGTCACGGGACACAAAGATGGGCATAGATTAGAAGTGACTCTATTATTATTATAAAAATGAATTTGAACAAATTGTCAAACATGTCCTTTGTAAAAAGACTTAACTACATACGATACGATAAAAATATGATTTTTGCTCCAACTCGAAAATTAATAATCTAACAAAGTAAAGGTTTCTTTAAGAAACCTAAAAGTAAGCTTTATTTACGTATTTTTGTGTAGCAATTTTCCACGAACTATAGTTTAACATAAAAGTACAAAACCTGATCACGAGCCAACACAACCTAACATCCAAAGGGTAACCTATAACGCACCAATTCAAAACACAGACATGGCAATAATCTGTATCAGCCGCGAGCAGGCTGGCGGGCGCCCAACAGTCTGCCCAGAGTGGCCAGAACTAACGTGTTTTATGTGTCTGGCAACACCGTAATCTAATGATGTCGTGTTATTGTTGTAGCAAATATACCAAATGGCATTATTAGAATGTGCATTTCCTCTCGTTAAAGGAAATGTAGGCTTCGCTGATCTTTGTTAAAGAGTATTTTCGTTTGTTGAAAAGAAAACTGTAACAAATTATCAATAAGAAAACTATTGTAAAACTCGATTCTATCCTAGCTCTTTAACTTTTTTCGCAAAGAAAGTGAAGAACTATTAAATGGGTAGAAAATACCCATCCTTTGTACCTTAGTGCATTAAAGTTTTAAATAAATAAAATGTATATTAGCTTTGAACCATGAAAGCAGACAAGTAAGTATTATTGATCGTCGACGACCTCAGTGGCGCAGCGGGCGAGAGTCTGCCTGCGACGCAAGAGGTTGCGGGTTCGATCCCCGCCTCGGAACAAATTTGTGTACGATCTGCAGAAATTTGTTCTGTTGGTCTGGGTGTTTTCTATGTATAATAAAAAAAATATCTATCTATGTAATGTATAATATTACGTATATCAGTTATCTAGTACCCATAACACAAGCTCTGCTTACCTTGGGGCTAGATAATGCTGTGTGAATTGTCCAGCATTATTTATTTATTTATTTATTGATACTTATTTCATAATTTATCAAAACTGCTTTAGCTGTTTTGTTGATAGGAGATTATAAAGAGTTTCATACGAGTTTTACGGCCTCTGTGTGTCTCTCTAGTGGTCGAAGGTCTGCCTGCGACGCAGGAGGTTGCGGGTTCGATTCCCGCCTCGGGACAAATGTTTATACGATCTGCAGACATTTGTTCAGGGTGTTCTGGTCGTTTTATATGTAGGTACCTATAATTAGCTTTTGTTATGGGTACTAGACCCATAACAAAAGCTCTGCTTAGTTTGGGGCTAGAGCATTCTGTGCTAACGGCGCAATAGCCGTAAGAGGTCCCAAAGATTTTCGGTTGAACCGACTAGGGTTTCGTGGCTTAGTTGGTTAGAGCACATCCGTACTGAGGGTGGAGCGCGGGTCCGAATCCTGTCAAAATCATTTTTTTTGGGACATTATTAAATTTTCGTGGAATGCTGTGCGAATTGTCCAGCATTATTTATTTATTTTCTTCATCATCATCAGCCTACACTAGTCCACAGGACTGTTGGATATAGGCCTCCCCTGATGATTGCCGAAGCGCCCTGTCTTCAGCTTGCCGCATCCAGTATCTGCCAGCAGTCTTTCGCAAATCGTCAAACATAAACAAAATCAACCTGACGCAGTACACAGACAATACAACTATGCATATACAAAACAGACTCTCAACTATTCGTATCGTACATCCCGGCATTTTTACAGGCATTGGCCGCGGGGCTCCGTCTGACCCCAGTTAGCCTGCCAATTTACTTCGCCTCTAGCGAACCAATATTGGTTAAGGGTCCATGCACAGTATTTTGATATTAGGTTTATGAAAAGATTTATATGAAAAATGGGTGCAGTATTTCGTTTACCTGTGGGCTTGTGGGTGTTTGCTGGATGATTGGGTTTTGATATTTTGTGTGTGGTATTGCGAATTCGTTTACAGTGAAAGGGGTTTGAATTGCCTCTGTTTGTTTTTTTTTTTTAATTGTAAATTGTTGACAATGAAAGTTTTAATTTGGATAGTGACTTTAAACTACTATAAATAAATAAAATAAATAAATAATGCTGGACAATTCACACAGCATTATCTAGCCCCAAGCTAAGCAGAGCTTGCACTATACCTAGTGACTATAGTAAGTTACGCAAATAAACATGCCCTATAAAACAATTTATTATTTATTTACAGCCGATCAGCATTGTCATACAGTGGAGCAATGCAGCCAGCGTCTTGGGCACTCTTCCGACTGGTATTGATATGGATCAGTTGAGCTACCTGTAGATTGTTCGCAACGTCTGCAGTTAGCTCAATTGTTGCATATGTAAATACTGGTTTTAATTTAATTCTATTATTTGCTGATTGTATTTTGTTTGTTAATAAAGTTTGTTTATTGAGGCGTTGGGTTTCTGATATATTTACATATGAAAAAATCTTAAGAGCAGTAGTTACTTTCATCTGTAAATTTCTCAGAAAAATGAGGTTTCAGGACAAGAAAAAATGGCGCTACCCTCGTATTGACGACCTCAGTGGCGCAGCGGGCGAGAGTCTGCCCGCGACGCAAGAGGTTGCGAGTTCGATCCCCGCCTCGGAACAAATTTGTGTACGATCTGCAGAAATTTGTTCCGTTGGTCTGGGTGTTTTCTATTTATAATAAAAAAATATCTATCTATGTAATGTATAATATTACGTATATCAGTTATCTAGTACCCATAACACAAGCTCTGCTTACCTAGGGGCTAGATAATGCTGTGTGAATTGTCCAGCATTATTTATTATTTATTTAATAAAATCTTCAAACCAAGACTTTGTTTCTTCTTATTTCTTGCTTCATATATAAATACCTCTATAATTGAAGTGGCTCCATCTTAAATTCACTATTCTAAATATTAATATTTTATGAAAGATACAAAAGGTTAGTTTTTTTTTGTTTTACAGTGCGTTACTCTCATTGGGGAAATTTTGATAATGATGTCCCAAAAAAATTCGATTTCGTCACCGACTAAGATTTCGTGGCCTAGTTGGTTAGAGCACACCCGTACTGAAGGACGCAGGATCGAATCCTGCTTTTTTTGATTTGATTTTTCTGATTTTTTTGGGACATTCATAAACTTTCGTTGAATACAAAAGGTTCATTAAAATAAAGGCTTTATTAACTAGATTTATCCTAAATTCTCCACCAGACCATCTGTTTCACCAAAAGTTGCACTAGTTCCCCAAATTCAACTTCAATGTTCTTATTCAAATTGTAAATCAACATCCTGCGAGCTAACTGAAAGCAATCCCACATAAACTAGAACTTAACGAAGAATTAATTAAATCTCCCTACCAATCTCTGCAGTTGAGGCTTTCACTATAAAATATGAGCAAATTCCTTTACAACCAAAACAGAACTTCAGCACACAAGCTATACAGTTTAAATTCGACATATATGAAATACAAGACTTGGTGTTGCTTACAGTTAAACAAGTTATTTCGAGGTAAGTAATACTAATCGACTAGAGTAGAGAATAAAGTATCGAACAACTTATTTGGCCGAAATTGGCAGCCAACGGAAGAAGGCATAAATAGATTAAAAACCCTGAAAAACAGAACGGACACTCAGCAAAAAGTATCAGGAACGGAGAGAATCGGATAACTATTCCGAATGATTCTATCCGATCCGATGGTATTGGCATACTACAATTGAAAGGACGGAAGCCAAATATTAAATCTGAAATGATGGATGCCTTATAATAAATAATAAGCTAATCATATTTTGCCCATGTTTATCTTTGCAGATTATTTGTTTGCTAATGCTGGATGTTGAAATTTACAGAAATGGACAGTTATTTATTTACGGTTAAACAACAAAGCTCTGGCTATCAAGCCTTATTGCCACCTCTGTTAAGATTTGTTAAATTAACTGCTTGATGCAAACCCGCTAGGGCGTAGAACTCTGAAGGAAGACATTTGCTCTTCATCTGAGTGGCATAAGACCATTAATGTACCTATATTCATGCAAATAAATATAATCATTCATTCATAAACTGTGCTATACCAAAGAGCTCTTCTTAACCAAATCATCTTTGCGCCTCATTGGATTGAAGCCAGACCGCCGCTGTCCGGCGCTCACTACCACTTTACTACTAATTGCATCCTGCTTGTTTCTACTAATTTATTAGTATTTTTAATTGAGGATTGTGCCTTATAATCTTTAATAGGTAGATTATAATCCTAAATGCGAGGAAGTCATGGGTGCGCCGCGCCTAATGCAAAAAACAAGCAAAATGTGTATTTTTAAACACTTACATTTATGGTAACCTACGTAAAAGTTCAGATTCAAAAAATAAGGTAAGTAGGGAAATAACCTGTAGAAGTCAAGTAATTAAATTTTTGATGATTTTTGAAAATGAACTGCTTTCTTTAGTAAAAAAAATTACGTAATTCGCAAAAAAAAACTGTTTTAATTGAAACACCACATAATTTTTTATTACATAGCCAGTCTAATGTTTTATTTAAGTAATCGTGTAGTTTTTATATTTTAATGCTTATATTTTGAATAAGTAATATAAAAGGAGCATTAACTTGATTTTTGCGCTGACGTTAGTTTGCTATGGGCGCTATGGGCGCAAAATCCTATGCCTATCCTTATCACATTTTTTTGCATTAGGCCCGCTCTTAAAGCGTTCGAACAACCGGTGCTTAGGTATATAGTTTCATTTCATAACAATAATTAATTATAATTTTTTTATTTGTTTTATAACAGCCTATACACGTCCACCGCTAGACATAGGCCTCCCCCTTACGAAATAGCTTGACCCGCCTCCATCCATCGTCTCACTGCGACCGCTGCGATGTCGTCGGTCCATCGAGATGATGGTCTCCCAACACTCCGTTTCGCGTTGCATCGCAGCCTTCATTCGAGAACGTATAAGAACTAAAGCCACCGATATAGCTCTCAGAATTAGTAAGCTGAAGTGGCAGTGGGTAGCTCATATAGCTCGCAAAACTGATAACCGCTGGGGAGTAAAGGTTCTCGAATGGCAGCCGCGAGTGTTCTACTAATCCCTCTAGAACAATGATCAGATATTTGGCAGAAAAAGTATTTTTATCAACCTTCCCCGGTTGATAAAAATACTTTTTCTGCCAAATACCTTGACAGTATTTAAATACCTACTAGTTTAAATTTTATTATTCGATTGTTATTTTCTTTCTCAATAAATAATGTTCTGTTTAATTTATTTCGTGTAGCTTCTAGAGTAGAGTTTATGCACTAGCTCATTCTAAGTTAGGACCACAAGCAGTTAGAGCACGCTCGCAGTGGTAGGCAGTTATCCTGACTTCTCCTGAGCTTAAATTAAACTTTGTGCACTTTATGTTCACTATACGCATTCCTTTTCGAAACTGTATTAGTTTCTTGATAGAACACCAGTTTGCTCGGGTCAGAGGAAATTCTTAAGTAAAGTAAAAATATCTATACCTTAGCTGCGATCTTTGGACATAGGCCTTAGAATCTATTGTATTTATACTTAATCTATATAAATATAAAACAAAGTCGTGTTAGTTACACCATTTATAACTCAAGAACGATGGAACCGATTTTCATGGTTTTTGATTTGTTGGATTTCTCTTATTCCGGAATAGAAGTATTAAAAACATTGGGAAATTGACGAAAAAATAACTACCCGTACAAAGCCGGGCGGACCGCTAGTATTATTATTAAATTTTTTCGGTTTAAATAAAATAAAACATTAAATAATATCACATACATATTTGCACCTTAATAAGGCGGCAATTTATTTAGACGAATTGAAGACAATGTATATATAGACTATTAGCTTAATCTTTTAGTAGCAATTAATTGTAAGAGTTTTTTAATACCATTCATTTCAAGACATTTCATTTCATCCAACCAAAACAACATTTTTCTAGTTTGTCGCCCAACACGGGGCAAATTATTAGCACCACGTTAGGACGCCAACTTAATCAGTTAAAACCAACATTAGATTTTGAACATTTCTCTCTTTGATCTCTTAGTTAGGAGTAAAACAAACATAGTAATTTGGAGTGCACATTGTTTGTTTAGGTTACAAAATGTAAGCTCCCTCTCGAAGCTCAAACACGACACGTTTACGAGACATTGAATACACGTGCCCAGGCCACTACCCTACAATACACCTACCCTGCTTATTGTTAGCCACCAGGGTGATAGTCAAATTCAAATATTATTCAGTAATGCAACTCCATACTCAAAACCTAAATATTTTACCTGATTTTTTTCGATTTGATTTATATCAAAAATCAAGTTTAAACAATCGACAAAAAAAATACTAATACGATGAATAACCTTAATTAAGTTAACAAATTGTGAAAGTTTAAAAAGTTACAATCTAAATTTAATTAAAATTTAATAAAAAATATAGTAATAGTTACTTTTAAAACGATAAAAGTTGTTTACCTTTTAACTAATAAGACAAAACTAAAATTATTCTTTCACAAAACTGTTAATCAAACCATGCAAAATGGCACCCAACATGGGGCACATTTAGAAAATGATAGAAAATATATTGCCCCGTTGGAATCGGCCCACTGTAATATCATTTATACGCCACCTCACGAGCAACAATAAAATTCATAGTCTGCGATGGACAAACGGCGATGACAATATCTGTCGACGGACGAACGTGGAGACCGCTGTACAAGGTTACTATGAGACGCGTTCGAAATTTTCGCTACACGAATTAAGTTTTACCACGTATGACTCCGTCTACAAGAAAATACTTGAAGGTTATTAGGTTATCTGTATCATTTTATGACAGATGTGAAAAATAAAGTCTCAAAAATGTTATATGAATTAGTCATAAACGCTTAGTAGCAAAAACTCTCTTTGAAGAATTTTGTTGTAGTGCTCACCTCCACTTTGGGTATATCTAAGAAACCGACTGAGACTTCGTGGCTTAGTTGGTTTAGAGCACACTGAGGGTGGGGCGCGGGTTTAAGTCCCGCCGAAGTCGAAAATTTTTGAACATTTGAAATTTTCGAAAATTTCGCTTTGATTAGTTTTGTATGTTGTTATATAAAAACTGTGCTGCGTCGTGTAAAAAACTGCCTTTGTACAGTGGAAAACAAAATACATTAAAAAATCAAAATACCAAAAAGTATTTCCATAAGCCGCTTATTCGCGTTGAAACGTATGACATGGCGGACATGTGTATAATGAAAGCATTCGAACGTTGGAATGTTTAAAACATTTTGCGTAGCATTTGTACGGTCGACTCTGTCATATTTTACTCTGGCAATATTAAGAATAAAGAAATTGCAAAAACATTTTCATATTTTTGGATCGGCAGGACACCAAGTGCATATTTCTGCATAGAAATGTTATCATCTCTAATCAGAGACTGTATGGCGATGGTGAAATATTTATGCTCGTTTTATAACACCAGCTTTTTTTGGGTCATCTAAATGATGTGAATAGTACCGCGTTAGGTAAAATTATGTATAATAATAATAATAATAATGCGGGTCAATTTACACAGCATTATCTAGCCCCAAGGTAAGCAGAGCTTGTGTTATGGGTACTAGATAACTGATATACGTAATATTATACATTACATAGATATATATTTTTATTATACATAGAAAACACCCAGACCAACGGAACAAATTTCTGCAGATCGTACACAAATTTGTTCCGAGGCGGGGACCGAACCCGCAACCTCTTGCGTCGCAGGCAGACTCTCGCCCTCTGCGCCACTGAGGTCGTCAAATGTATATGAGTCAAAGAGATTTCAAATTGAAACAAATCTAGTACAACATTGGCGTACCAATGAGGCGTATTTCAATCATGAAACCTATTTACCTTAGAACTCAATAGATGGCATGATCGTTTACAGAATAATACAATTGTGGAAGAATGTCATGTCAACCTGGGGGTAGCTTAAGCGGTAGGTGGTTACTTGGTACCGCGACTATATAGTAACGCAAACTATTTTATGACATAGCCTCATTTCCTTATTGCATGTCCTTGTCTATGTAGGAAGCTCCTACATCTCACTTAACCGGTTGTTTAGCAAACACAGATGTCAATCCCTTGTTTCTAAGCTCTCTTGTTTCCAAACAATCAAATAATCTTGTCCACCCTTACGACAAGACACCCCAAATATAGTTCCAAACTTATTGTGCTATAAGTTCTGTACTCAAGTTTGTAAGCAAACAGAAGATTTCCGGTTCGGAAGGACTTGGAACTTATAGTACCACATACCTGAATACAATTATGTACTATTCGATTTATTAATTATCGAGTGCACGTAAATGTTACTCAACTAGTACCTTATGTTTGTATACTCAGTATGTAACTTAGGTATGTTTATTTAGGTATGTTTGTAAATAAATAAATAATGCTGAATGATCCACACAGCATCATATAACTCCAAGCTAAGCAGAGCTTGTGTTATGGTTATGAGATGATTGAAATACATAATAAGTTTTTTTTTTTAAATACATAGAAAAAACCCTGATCACCCTTAACAAATTTTTGCAGATAGTACAAACGTTTGTTCCAAACTACCTAGGCTGGAATCGAGCCCGCGACCCCATGCGTCGTCGCAGGACCTTTGCCCGCCGCGCCGTATCGGTCGGCAATAAGAAGTGGGTAGAAGTTGTATACCTAAGTAAAAAAATACTTGATAAATTTTGATCAAGGAAGAACTAAGAAAAGGTCAAGTCCTTGAAACTTCATTGAAATCTAATCAAATCAAATCAAACTTCTAGTTTCTTAGCATTTGCTTTGGATTAACCTTTCTTAGAACGAAGCCTAAAACGTTTTCCCATTTAGGTACTATATAAAGAAAAAGCTTTCGCTCACTCCATTACCCACAAATTAGAAGTCTCGTCAAGCCGTTAGAAAACCATAGACATAGAATTTTTTCACTACGTTAGAAAACGGTTTCGCCAACTAGTACACCTACCTACCTCTGGGGCAAGGGCTTTAACAAAATATCTTTTTACATATTTTATTTCGCCCAGCGAGCAACAACCGCATGGGGTAAACGTGTTCTTGAGTGGGGACCAAGACTCGGCAAACGTAGTGTAGGACGCCCTCCGACCAGGTGGGATGACGATTTGCGAAAGACTGCTGACCGATGCTGGATGCGGCAAGCTGAAGACAGGGCGCTATGGCGCTCATTAGGAGAGGCCTTTGTCCAGCAGTGGACTAATATAGGCTGATGATGATAATGGTGATGATATTTTATTCGAATAGCCGTTAAAAATTAAAAAAAAAAAACATTATTGGCTTTTAATGCTGGCTATTCAAAAGCATGCCAACAATTTAATAAAAAAATTGGTAACACCAAAAATATGAACATTTTATGCATTAAAAGAATAATGATGAAAACTTTTTTTTAATGCTTGTACAGAATAAACGACAGAGGGGTTCCTCCGGAATTTTTAATAAATATCTAGTTGGTACCGAGTTTCCCGGGATAATATGACAATAGGATGCCTCGCTAGGAATCCCTATTGTTGACTTTTCAGAATACAATAAACAAAATACTTCACAGCTATTTCAGTCTTAATAATATTTAAGTATAAGACTCAAAATGGGATCTGAATTCTAAACGTTTTCTGTGTGGTTGTCTATATTGGCTTGAATACGAACCATTGAGTGCGATGTTGGTTCCATCGTTTACTTTTATAGGTTTTGCTTTGAGATATTTTGGATTTTCTTTTTACTACAGCAAAACATTTGATTTAAGGCGCATACCCCACCCAAACTAGCGCCGCCACCTACTTTATCTTATTATTCTTACTTGTCTTTAAATTATTAAGATAATAAGAGAGTTTTACTCACTCGTACCTGCTAACAAAGATAGGTACACTTCTTCTTATGGCGCATACTAAGGCAAAAACAAGAAAATTAGGTGTTTTCGAACCCGTTTTCCGACGAAAATATTGATTGTGGAGCTCTGAAATGTATAAATCCTGTAACACACATCCTGAAAGGTCCCTTGGAGGTTCCAAATATTTGATGTTAATCATAGTGTAGTTGTTATACTGTTAGTTATAGTTTATAGTGTATGTGTAGCGGCTTCGAACCCACTTTTTATCGGCGTCTCAAATTCGACTAGTACCAAATTCAGTAGAGTGATTCACATAGTTCATCCCTACCGCTTGGAGGTCCATTAGCTTCGAAAAGCAGTCAAATTAATGAAATCAAACGTAAAAACGTATTTGCACCTACAAAATCTGTGATTCAAACCTGACCAGTTACACGTTACCCAACCGTAGAGGATCCTATTATTTGGTTGATTATGGCACTACATAGTATGCTGAACCGAAAACAAGCACTCTTTGCTGCATAAAGGCGCGCGGAATGGTCCAAGGTCATTTGCCTTACTATTCGTCTTAATTTAAAAACTTGATGAATGTAACATTTGGGTCAAACCCAGGTTCATCAGAGGTAAACTTAGCGTGTTTGCTTGTCAAACTAGGACTAGATTTCAGTAAGTACTTACGGGATTCTCGTGGTTAAAAAATCAAATAACATAAAATTATAATTACTATGAGCGCTATGCTCGTGAATACCTACATCTAAAGGTGCGAGCCCACCGAAACGTGACGAAAGAAAGTCGTGCAAACACATTTTATATCGTTACGACAGATAGATAGATAATACTTTATTGTACCACACAAACACAGAAAACAGTACAAAAATAAACGGTACGAGAATACGAAGTACAAAGGCGGCCTTATCGCCATGATCTCTTCGAGGCAACCTTGGGATGGACTGGACATGTAAGAACAACAAAGACGGACAGATTGTAGAACAGCTGATGATGGTTGTTCAACGAAAATTTGCGGTCACGACACTGGTGGGAATACGCCCTTAATCAAATAGCTGGCATGGCCACCTGAATCAATTACACATAACTTCTTTCTGTAAAATGTTATAAAAATTATGACGTTATTTTAAAATAAATAAATAATGCTGGACAATTCACATAGCATTACCTAGCCCAAGCTAAGCAGAGCTTGTTTTATCGGTACTAGATAACTGATATACATAATATAATACATAGATAGATATTTTTACTATACATAGAAAACGACCAGAACACCCTGAACAAATGTCTGCAGATCGTACACACATTTGTTCCGAGGCGGGAATCGAACCCGCAACCTCCTGCGTCGCAGGCACACCTTCGCCCACCGCGCTGAGATCGTGAGAAAAAAGTTCCTAAAACTGCAATTTCGCTAAATATTGAGTCTTTAAACTGCCTTAATCATTGGTCCGTATCTTATATCCACTTTAAAGGAATTCCTGTGACAAAGGCGGTTCAGATTAACATTGAAGCTAATAAATGCCCGAACTTGTGATGAATCTGGTCGAAAACCTCATTTCACCGCCTGAGGGTAGGTAAGCATGACGAGATCAAGTGGTTTATTGGCGCAAGAAAACTATAGGAGACAAATACCTAACATTGTTATTTTATAGTTTTAGATAAAGCAACAAAAATTGAATTAGAAATATAGGTAATTTTTAGTTTTTGGCCTGTGCTTCTTGGTGGTGTTTGAGGATTAGACAACCACTTAAATGAACCAGAACAAAACAGAAAAAAAACTGTAGTTTGAACTCAATCGAATTGTCATTGACTTTTCACGTTTTAGTTTTTATTTGTATGCGTCTATACGAAATGATTAATTATCATGTGACACTACTATTTGGAATCTAGCGGATCCACGGATTTGATGATTGCAAGAATTTGCGGATTGTCGGATTGAGATTTTAGTGCCGGATTAGACTCTCTATTCAGGTCACAAAATCCATAAAGTAAAAAAAAAATTACACAAGTCCTTAATTAATTTTTAGATAAATCGTTTCATTAAAGTCTACCATAAATAGTGAAACGGTGATCTACGTGAATAGAACTGTATACGTAGGTATTTGAGCATCTGGTCGAAGCGACGAGTGACCCGAGAGCTGGTGAGTATATAGCGCAGTGCATCAGCATTGCCATACAGCGGGGCAATGTTGTCAGTGTCTTGGGCACGCTTTCGACTGGTATTGATATGGGCAACAGTCTGCAGTTAGCTCAATTGTTAATACTAGTTTTAATTTAGTTATAATATTTGATTGTAATTTTCTTTGTTCATAAAGATTATTAGTATTTTATGATCAAAGACGCCAATCAGATCCTGAACCATGAACTTCAAGTCAATAATATTGATAGTTGGTACTTTTCGCACCTCGAAAATACCAGTGTCTTATGCTCAGGGCACTGTTTTACATTTCTAATGCTGGAGCGATCTGAGATGTAATTAATGAGACAGCGAATAATTAAGGATTTATAAGATTTAAGCTTGAAAAATTACTTTTCGAAGGAAAACAGGTACTTTTAGGTACAGAAAACGATATGCTTGCTGAATCGGTAATTTATTTTAAATTGTAAGCTAAATTTCAATAACAACAGAGAATACAAATAAAATACAATACAATATCCCTTTGATTGGATATGTCGACCTCAGTGGTGGAGGAGAAAGACCGCCTGCAACGGAGGTTGCGTGTTTGATTCCCGGCTCGACTAATATTTGTACGACCTGCAGTTATATGTTCTGGATGTTTTCTATCTATACTAATATTATAAAAAGGAAAGATTTGTTTGTTTGAATTGAATAGGCTCTGAAACTACTGGACCGATTAAAAAAAATCTTTTACAATTAGCAACCTACATTATCCCTAGTGAATATAGGCTATAGAATATACGCGTAAGAAGCCGGGGCGGACCAAACGTAAAATATAAAAAAAAAAACTTCACAGCACCACATTACATTTAGTGTCCTGCGAAGAACCGATGCGACAAGAAGGGTTTTCTTATTTAGCGGAAGAAGAGGAAACCTGCTCGTGCGGATCTGCCACACTGACCGCATCACGGCACCCATGCTCCCTACGTGCTGAAGTACTCACCACGCAACTCTACGTGTCCCGCGTCAACCACGCCGTGACAATAGAGGATGTGGTGAAACCTACGACAGAAATCCGGCATGAGTTAGAGTGTCGAGAATTTGGAGTCACACCGTAACAAATCATCACTTTTTGATAAATGACTGAAAAAAACTCAATCCTCCCTGTATATTTTCGACGACCTCTGTGGCGCGGTGGGCGAAGGTCTGCCTGCGACGCAGGAGGTTGCGGGTTCGATTCCCGCCTTAGGACAAATGTGTGTGCAGACATTTGTTCAGTAATCATTTATTGCATTCTATAGGTATACAGAGGTGGTTAAAATCTACGTAGGTATTTAGTTTCACTATAGACCGTACTGGGCACACAATATATTATGAAGTTCAGGGTGTTCTGGTCGTTTACTGTGTATAATTAAAAATACCTATCTATGTATTGTATTGTATTATGTATATCAGTTATCTAGTACCCATAACACAAGCTCTGCTTAGCTTGGGACTAGATAATAAGAATAAGAATGTATTTATTTCAAAATGTACAGGGTTGCCATAAAGTTATATAAACCTATAGCTAATTTACACCACTAAATGCAATTACATAAGTATGTATACTTAAGGTCTATAGGACCTTATAATGCTGTGTGAATTGTCCAGCATTATTTATTATTTACCTATTTTTTATTTATTTATACTAGTTTCTTAGGTATTTATCAAATGTGCTTTAATTAAGTTACTTTGTACATGTTTTCTGGTGCCATGAAAATCATCACAGTTATAATCATAAATTTATAAAATATAATCTGAAAGTTTGGATGTATGGATGGACGTTTGTCACTTCTACCTCTTCAAGCCAAAAATACTGAAGAGATTGGGCTGGAATTTTACATACTGTAATTCTAGGCCTGGAATCAAACAAAGGCTACTTTTCTTTCATTTCGCATGGGATATAAAAAAAAAATAAAAAAAAATATAAAATTGCCTGGAAGAGATCGCTTCTAAGCGATAAGGCCGCCCATTGTACTTGTCTCATGTAAATGTTTTTTTTGTAATGTTCTTTTCTGGTGTACAATAAAGCATTTTTGTATTGTATTGTATTGTATAAATGTGCTTTAAACTTTTTCATACAACAACGCGTGCGAAGAAGCGGGCATAATCTAGTTTTATATAAAAAAGTGATATCTTCATTTCAACAGATAATTTATTTATCTGTTCACGTTTGACCACTATAGCCTTTCACTAAAGCTCTACAGTATTCGTAAAACGAATTAACCTAACAAAACAGACAACAAATTAAAAAGTGTAAAAAAATTAATGCATTCACTGCAATGCCTTTCAACGAGCTTTGGAATACTGCTAAATAGATCCGATTAACATTGCGGATGTATTGCTTGGGCTAGATCACTTACACATTGAAAGTGATATTGAAATTTGATAGTTGTCGCTATCAAATTTCAATATCACTTTCAATTTTATTAGTTTTGGCATATTTTAGAATGGAAATCTAATTGCTAACTGCTTTCAGCTTAAGAAATGAAATAAGTTCCCAAAAATTTTCGACTTTGGCGGGACTCGAACCCGCACCCCACCCTTAGTACAGGTGTGCTCTAACCAACTAAGCCACGAAGTCTCTGACCTTTTTCGTAGAAAATCTTTGGGACCTCTTACGGACTGTAGCGCCGGTGACTCCACCTACAGAGCTTTTGCTTGATCCATTTAGTAGATTTGGCTTTGATTTCGGCCAAACATCTTCACGACAGCAATATTTTTGCCCTTATTATTTTAGGTTATAAAAACTATCGTAGTTTGACGAATTCATTACGGATGTGAGGCGATAGAGATTGGACGGCGGCCCAACTTCAATAGAGACAGAGGTTGGAACCTACCACCGGCCTGGAAGCCGTGTCTACATGGGAAGTCGGATATAGCAGTATAGAGCCGGGTGTAGATACTGTTCCGTATGCACCCAGATCATTATAACTCGCGACGCAACGATGTCTCCGCAAGGAAAAGATGTATCTCATGCTCCTCGACATCTTCAAGAAGCAGCGCACCACCACCACCACCGCCGCCGTCGTTCGCGGCTCGTGCAAAGCGAGCGGAGGCGCGCAGTGCTCGGAGGGATGCGGAACGCGCGTGCTTAGAACCGCACTCGCCCTGAAGAAGTCCCTCGTGAAGGATGAAACGTTGGTGTTCTTCCAACACAAATAAGGTTTGTAGATAACCCGCTTACAACCGTAATGAATTACTTTAGGTCTAGTTTTCGCGTGGTTCACTATCCTTTCACGCGAAAACTAAAAGAAGTAAAACTGTGGTGAAATATTATGTAACTACAACTGTTATCTCTTCCTTGTCCCTCAATACGAGGCACCGTATTATGTCTTGTCCCTTTTTGAACGGAAAGCCGGATCGAGCCAAAAAACCAACAGATCGTGTATACTTGAAAAGCGATTCAGTTGGAAAAGGCAAACTGGAATAAACCGGTGGATACTGGATGGTTTACTGAATTATAAGATGTATACCTAAAGGACATGGGTATTTGGTACTGAATAATAGATACTGTATTATAGAATACTAGATACGCGTGAAAACCTTTCTAAGCCAAACGTTGCGAAGGATCCGATCGAAAACTTTCACACAATTCGTCCACAACACAAGAAGAATTTATGAATCGGAATCTTTCATTGGGTTATACAGGGTTTTTTTAGAAGACCAGCAACCTTCGGTAACCAGCATCATCAGTAACAACGTTTGTTCTACGACCTTTGATAATTGATGCTAGGAACCTGATCACCGAAGGTTGCTGGTCTTTTAAAAACAACCGTGTTTAAGATTTTTTTGAATTTTCTCTTTTTCCCTTCCCGGCTTCTTTAACCAGATGTTGCTGTTAAGATTGTCCGGTAGGTACCTAATAATTTACAATTGTCTACCTACTCATAAAATAAATTTATGTATATTGAACTGATCTTTGGTAAATGCGATTATTTAGCTTGTTATCACTTGCAATTGTATTTGTTTCTATAAGTAAGAGCTTATTAATAGCCACCATTTGTTATCTTAGCACATCTCTTATATTGTATTTAAGTGCTGAAGATCCCATAAAATAGATACATAAATAAATTTGTTGTCAATAAACGGTACATAAGTGCAATCATAAGAGCCAAAAAAAAATACAGGATATACTAGTTCGGGAGTCTATGGATTCATTAACATTAATGTATGTTTATTTGTGTCAAATAAATGATTTATGATTATGAATATTACTCGTAATATAACCCCGGCCCTGAGTACTGAGTACCCTTGAGGTACAACAAAACAGTCTGAAAAATCATCGTGAAGATTGCAGAATACTTTTAAAAACGAGATTACAAAAAAACATGCAAAAATGTAAAACAATGCTTGAATTAAACTGAGTTACTGTGAACTGGGACTGCTGACCCGCTGTACAATACTTCCACTAAACTTGATTACTTCGCGGGGAGATATTGTTGCGATTTGGGTTTTGAGGTTATGTTTTGAAACCTTGTTAAAGAAAACAGAAACGGGTAAGGTTAAAAAGTTTACTGACTCGTGGTCCTACCGATTTTGTCCCACTATTACTCATAGTCTATTACTCAGTTTAAAGTCGCCCAGCGAGCTATGGAGAGAGCTATGCTCGGTGTTTCTCTGAAGGATAGGATTCGCAACGAATACATCCGACAGAGAACCAAGGTTATCGACATAGCTCAAAGGATTAGCAAGCTGAAGTGGCAGTGGGCTGGCCATATCTCGAGAAGAACCGACAACCGCTGGGGTAAACGTGTTCTTGAGTGGAGACCGCGACTCGGAAAACGTAGTGTAGAACGCCCTCCGACCAGGTGGGATGACGATTTGCGAAAGACTGCTGGCAGATGCTGGATGCGGCAAGCTGAAGACAGGGCGCTATGGCGCTCATTAGGGGAGGCCTATGTCCAGCAGTGGACTGATGTAGGCTGATGATGATGATGATGATGATGATTACTCATAGCCCCACTAATGTTGAAAAACATTGCTTAGTGGGACCACCAGTCACAAGTATAAAAGTATAGCTAGTGGTCCAACTGTCAAGCATAAAGATATTTTTTGTTTTCAAACTTTTTGAAGGGAACGAGGACTGGCCACTTACAACAACAATAAAATTAAAAACAAATAAAAATATATTTGAAAACACACTTTTGATTCATTAAATAATACAATTAAATTAAAACTAGGTTTTACAGTTAAAACAATTGAGCTAGTTAGCTCAAGCTCAAGCTGAACTAGCATACTGTTGTAAATAATGTACAGGTATCTCAACTGATCCATATCAATACCAGTCGGAAGCTATTTATTAGTATACAGTTTAATGATACTAAATATTAGATTGTTTCGAAAAAACAACATCAAATTCTTAAGCATTTACACAGTTTTTTGACTTATCCTTCAATCCGTAATAATTTTCAAGGGACCATTTCGGGATCATCAACCATACAATGGCGAAAGAATTTTACAAATTGACGAACAAACATAAAAATACACAAAGCCGAACACAAATAATTTCACCATTTTTGTTTTTTTTTCTATGGTTTAATATTTAGTTATAACTATTTAGTTTATCTGACAGCTTATCAGCATTGCCATACAGCGGGACAATGCAGCCAGTGTCTTGGGCACGCTTCCGACTGGTATTGATATGGATCAGTTGAGCTACCTGTAGATTGTTTGCAACAGTCTGCAGTTAGCACAATCGTTTCAATTGTTAACATTAGTTTTAATTTAATACCATTATTTGATTGTAATTTTCTTTCTCAAAAAAGACATTTTGTTCGTTGATAACTTTTAACATAGGAGTCGTTAACACCGAATATCCCGCGTTAATTACAACATCTGGCCGTTATCACCCTGCGGCGATTATTTGCATCCGATGCAGCTATCGACAGTAGTACGTTATTGCTCTTGTCACATTATCATGGGTAGGTATTTTATATATGCCATGACTTTAATGTACAATTAATTATTCTACAAGTTTTCTAAACTTAGTTATAGCAAGGTGATGAACCAAATTGTGAATTAAGTCGTAAGCACAACATTATACAAACTATGTAATATATGTAAGACCTACAAATATAAATGATTTTATTATTATTAAAAAGTTTTTACTATTTTTCTAACAGCATTTGGTTATAACCAAAAAGGTTCTATTTTAAGATCATACGGTCGAGCTGCTAGTGCGTACGACTGACAGAAAAATAATTAGTAATTGGAAACTTTACTTACCGTTTTTATTTTTTAAGGGCCCAAATACCATTTCCCAGGCCACTAAGCCCTCATCGTCATCATCTGATCTGAGTTCTCGTCCACGTAGCACTTGTTACTAAACTAAGTGTGTAGAATTTGCTACGAAATACGCGGCAACGCAGCGGTTTTCTGATTTGCAACGTTTGCAACCCTACTAGGATTTAATCTGACCAATCCCAAAGTAGCATGTAAGACGCAGTGTAATCAGCCATACGTCAAGTTTGACGTTTATCCAATACACTACGTGCCCTCCACAAGCCTGTTTCACTCGAGTAAACTTAGCGATCGATAACATACGACTATCCTAGGAATATTATTAGATACTTTCCCCTTTAATGTGACGAAGTTTTGGTATATAAAATAGTTTGATTTTAATGTATTTTCTAAGTAAAAGTAATAAAAAGATACAATTTAAAGAATTTTCAATTTGACACGATTTATTTTGAATTCATTGATATCATATCTGAACCTACATTTTCATCAATAAATTGATTATATGGACGTGATGACAAAGCACACTCTAGGTTTTTCATATCTGTGCAATAACACCTTTAAAGCCAAGTTAATAAAGTCTAGTCTCAACTAAACCTAGACTTGCCAATATTCGTATTTATCCAATCTAGTACTCTAGAACCATAGTTAGCTATATATAACCTCAAAGCTAAACCACATTGCTCATTGATTCGTCGGCAACTCTCGAGATAATGGAATAGCTGATATCTGTCAATGTCAAAGTCGATTTCGATTGGTTAATTAGTGAGATAGATGTCCTTGCCTCAATCAAATCCGTTAAATACTAATTAAACAGTATATAAATAATAAAACAGTTAAAAAAATGTGTCAATTCAGGTGACACAAAATTAATCTCAATATAATTTTATACTATTGTATGTTTGTATACCACTAACATAACTATTTTTGTCACGTCTCCTATAATTTATTTGTTTATGTTGTGTTTTTCGTATTTTATGTGACAATTTTTTACAAATTTGAACTATATAATGTCAAAAAGTTGAGAGGTGTCAAGGGACACCCGGATGGAACGAAATTCCTTTCTATAAGAGAGAGAGAGAGACAGAGAAACATGCGCACGCCGCACGCTTACAATAGCTTACTATAGCAAAAAGTGTCGTTACAACTTTTCGTGAGAATTTTTTCCGTCCAGCCCCATTTCACAACGCGCGATAAGGAACTGTATCTAGTATCCAGGTTTTCTGGCAGAGATCGCTCTTGAGCGATTAGACCGCCAATTGTCACTATGTTATAATTGTTTCATTTGCAAATTATTATTTTAGTTTTAAGTGTGCAATAAAAGTATTTTCTATCTATCTATTTTTTATTTCAATCAAGAAGAAAATGACGAGAACATTTTCAGTGTCAAATTAGACAAGTTTTTGTGTCATATCAATTGACACTGTTATAGAAAAAAGCCTTCAAACTGAAACAAAAGTTAATTATTTACCAATCTGTAGTAACGTGAACATAGTCACAGATAATATAATACTTGACATCGTGAACCTTTGAGGTGGAGGTATTAATTTGAAGACAAATTAGTGCTCTAGTGATTTCTCATAAGACATTCAAAGAACCATACCGAAATTTAAAGACATTGAAAAATCGCCAGTGTATTTCAGATTCAGACTATTTACTAATATCGCTTGTTACAGGTTATATAAGACTAGCGGTCCGCCCCGGCTTTGCACGGGTATATTCTATAGTCTATGTTCATCAGGGATAATGTAGGATTCTAAAGGTGAAAGAATTTTTAAAATCGTTGCAGTAGTTTCGGAGCCTTTTCAATTCAAACAAACAAACTAACAAATCCTCCTCAAACCTCTTTATAATTATTACAATAAAAAGTAGTTCATCAATTTAGCATAAAATACTCCAAATTTAATAAAAATTATTTCATACTATAACATACTCATTACTTTGCATAAGCTCAAGAAAGACTACGACCGCATCAAAAGCCTACAAATTGGCTTTTGATGCCTTTTGGAAACCAGTCACTGGTATAATACGGTCCAAGCCATTTGTCCCAATAAAACTACTTATTTTCCTTGATCGCCACGTTTACTTTCTAAAAGACCTTTACCATGCTTTACTACTTTACCACGAGCACGACACACAAAAACAAAAGAATATCTATTTGGACCAAAAAGTCATAATGTAATTTACCTAGCCTATAACAGCTTAGCAAAAATAATAATTTAAGTTATTATGGAAACCACAAACGAATTTCTCGATTTCTAAAACTAACGTCCTGCGCAATTTCCGAAGTACCTATCTGCTAAAGGCAACGTCGTGGAAGCTTGCATTCCATTTTCAAAAATCGTAATTGGTTTGTTATTACATTCATTTTTGAAAATAAGGTTTTGTTTAGTGGTTTATTAGCACTTCTATTATAGTGCTAATGAACCACCAAACAAATACAATATTCTTATTCATTTGTGATTAGACGTCAGTCGACGACAGTTGGTTGTATTAGTACCTTACCAAATGCGCTAATGGGGTACAAGGGAGACTCCAAGATCTTGTCTCCCAAGCCAACCTAACCTGCACGTGGTGTACCCTGCTAGATAACGAACTAGGCTCTGGTGAAAATATCAACATTCTTCCTAACTTGCTAACTCATATTTTACTATTATTTTCCATTACTTGACACTGGCAGAAAAGAGTCCAACCAGACTTATATTGCCATTAACTAAGAATCATCATCATGCGCTAACGATGCCGATGGCAGTTGATACTTTTTTGCTTGCCTACACAGCCGTATGACATAATAACAATGCGGCTACTTAATTTTTATGATTAAAAAACTAAAAACTCTGAAAAATTTATATATGCAAATAACATTTACCGACTGCTTTTTGCGTAAGCTAAAATATATTATTAATTGAATTAAATTAAAACTAGTACCTATTTACAATTGTTACAATTGAGCTAACTGCAGGCTGTTGCAAACAATCTACAAGTAGCTCAAACCAGTCGGAAGAGCTGTGTGTTTTATTGAAAAAAAAATTTTTTTTTTTTTTCTTAAATAGTAGAATCCCCTATTAAACTATACAGCAAAATTGTGAAAAATATGAAAACACATGGTACAGAATGGCCTATCACGTAACTACCGTAAATCTTATAAAGATGTCTCGCACCAAATATTTGTAAAGCATTATCAGGCGATTTACCCGCACCTTGCGGTGACAGGGGCCTGTTTTATGGTATTCTCAAAAGGACTGGCGGTAAATCAAACACAGATTTTTTGGGTAAGTAGGCGATTCCGATGCCGAGTGCCGTATCTTTTCAGTTATATTGTCTTTGATGTTTGGATGGTTTTGGAAGTTTTTCGATTTTTCTGACGATTTTCGAGGTTTTTACTTGGAGGGTACTAAATAACCATAAATTCTGAATATAAAGTATCTGTACCTAGTTGTTTTTGTTTAAGTAGGTACCTCGACGTAGTTTCCCAAAGAGAAACTACGTCGAGTCTTTTCGTCATCCATACCATGCTCAAAGGACATAGCTCAAAGGATTAGCAAGCTGAGGTGGCAGTCCACCTCAGCTTGCTAATCCTTTGAGCTATGTCTGGCCATATTTCAAGAAGAACCGACAACCGCTGGGGTAAACGTGTTCTTGAGTGGAGACCGCGACTCGGAAAACGTAGTGTAGGACGACCAGGTGGGATGACGATTTGCGAAAGACTGCTGGCAGATGCTGGATGCGGCAAGCTGAAGACAGGGCGCTATGGCGCTCTTTAGGGGAGGCCTATGTCCAGCAGTGGACTGGTATAGACTGATGATGATGATGAAGTAGGTACCTTACTTTTTTTTAGACTAATAAATAGATAGGTAATTTTTGTATATACGCTATTATTTTTACTTGTAATGTAGGTAAAAGTTACTCATCCATGGAGTTACATATCGACGATGAAGTATCAATATCTTCTATCTCAATTTTTTCGATTTTTTTTTTATTTCACCAATCGATGTATTTTTTCATTCTCTATCTCCTGATAAAAACACACGAATTTCGACTTAAAAACAACGTAAATACGGATCAAATGAAAATAATACTAACTCCGTTAGTTTCAAATCATGCTGGAAATACCTACTATCTGTATTGAAGAAATACCTCCTATCTCATATTGCGTAACTTATGCTGTGAATACCTCCTATCTCCTAGAGGCGCCTGCGAATCTGTTCGATGTTTTTGTACTAGATATCAGGGAGGGGGGTGTTTGCCCCGCGCGCACCTTCCCCCGCTCCCCAGATGCACTGTGACGCCTCCTTATGATGTCGAACACGTTAATTTTGATTTTGTCAAAAATTATGCTGATCCTGACACTTGGGTGTACAAAAGCATTCGTCCAGGACGTACAGGTGATCAGGTGATCCTCAAGTGGTCGACATAAGAGCAATTCAGTACAATCCAGATTTAACATTATTGATCAAGTTAAACTTTGATGACAATTGGATGGAGCTTCCACAAATACCCAGACCACTTAGACAAGTAAGTTATTCGCAGCTTAATGCGGTTACATATCATAATAACTAAAGCTATTTTAACTACTTTCGAGACAGCTACGGTCGATTCACCAATGTTCATAATGCATATTGGCCGACTCAAGTACTGTTTAAATAACATAGTTTTTATTAAACTAAAATTAATCGCACTAACGGACGATCAATCTAATGATTTTTAAAAATATTGGACGTTTGCACTATGTATGAAATATCTAATGGACAACTCGCCTACAGTTTATCAATGCAGCGCACCGCGCTGGATTTTTTCTTAAATGAGGGTGCCTTTTTTTTGAAAACGTCGTTTTATTTTGTTTTTTTTTTGGTTGCATCTAGCATCGCGATAGCTCCGGCACTGCGGGAAGTGCAGCCTCTCCGCCATTGCGTAACAAGGGACAGGCGGAGGCTGCACTCCCTGCGCGCCTCCGGCTTATTAAATACACTCTACGCACAAGAACACGTGGGGTCGGGGTACTCTGTGTCGGATCCGCCACTCAAATTGAACCTAATCAACTCTTATAGGAATGCTCTGTATCGGGTAGTTCTTTTTCCTGAGGATAAACTTAGATAAGAGAAGTTTGTGTTTTTTTACTCTTATTTTGTCTATAAATATTGACCAAAGATCAGTAGGTGAGTCGTCCATTATTTCAATCAACCTTAGGTTACTTAATTGTAGTTGTTCAAACCGTAGATGAATAAACCGTAGGTGAATTCTCCTTTATAGATATAGTTCATTAGTTTTAGCAAAATTCTATGAAACGATCTGTAAGTATATTAAACAGTAGGTCTTTTGACCGTAGTTATTTCAAAAATAGTTGGATTATGTTTAGTTGTTATGTTTACTATGTAACCCTTAATGCTAATCCTCTCCCGATCAAAGGCACAAAATTTAACCATCTACAACAGCTAAAAACTGTTCTGCCAAGAGACTGCCACCATTTTTACGACACTTTGCCATATTTACAATAAGTAGCTTTATGGGAAAGCGTCAAAATATTTCTATTATTATGTTTGTCTTTTCGAGCACATATTACTTTGTTTTTGGTATAGTTTATCTATTGTTGTAACTTGCAAAGTATTTATTTTTCATGCGAATATGCTAAATGTTTTTAGGAAGGAGGTACCGCCAATTGTTAATTTCTTATTTTTGATAGTTTTATCATGTGACTTTTTTATTACTTTACTGCTGACACCTGCCTACCAAGGCAAATATTTTGTATGTTTGCTGTTTATGAGTCGCTGTATAAATGATTACAATAACTAAAAGATGCTTAACTTGTTATTTTGAAATAAAACTAGTTTTTTAAAAAAATACTCTTTGTAATTCCTCCTATCAAAATCATTCATTCATCCTAAATAGAATCAATACCTCCTATGTCTGATTATCTTCTTAATTAGATATCCTACTCATAATTCACTAATAGTAATATAATTGCCTCCAAAATAAGCTTCTTTTTGCATTAAAAAAATCTGATAATTGTAAATAAAATAAAAATTATTATGTTTTTTTCGCTTCCTGTAAAGTTGCTGATTTTGAGATAGGAGATATTGATACTTCATCGTCGATATGTAATTTTTGTACCTACTAAGTAGGACCTGTAATTAAGTAAGATTTTTTGTTGTGTTTTTCATTTTATTCTATCAAGTTAAAAGTATTCAAACAAAAAGTTTATTCGTTCAAAAAAAGCACTTAAGTATATTTTATTACGCGTTCTAAAAACCTTTCAGACCTTTGAGCTTTGTCAGAGCTTTTAAAATTATATTTTTAAAAGCGAATTTGACCGCAATGAGTGGGCAACACTCGCCATCAACACGTTATTAAATTTTTCTCTTTAGCAACACAGACTTAAAGGGATTTTTGCGGTGCCTATTGTGAATGAAATGTCTGAAAAAAATATTTTCAGGAATTCCTAAACAAATGACAAAAAAAATTAATAAACACTTTTGTTCGTCTGGTCGTTCAATGATCCACATTCATAGAAGTCGACAGAATTCCTAAAACGCAGGATGAATGGCCCCGCTGTATATTATATATATAACATGGGCTATAGAATATAACCGTGCAAAGCTTGGGCGGAGCACTAGTGATAAACAAAGCTCAAATAAAAGTTCTTTATTTGAAAATCTCCTGATCTCTTGAGACAAAGAGATTATTAGTCAAGACATAAATATATTTGTCTTTTATTTGCACAACAAAAAACATTTCGTGTTTCTTACAAATAGAAAAATATTTGATTAACAAAACACGAATGAAGTTTACACTTGAATTATCTCAGAGAGCAGCGAAAAATCATACGCTAGAAAATTAAAAACGAAGTTATAGAAAGTTGGATTATTTTTGTGATATCTTTTGTGAGGGATCTTTGGAAACTGATAAACTTAGTTATGCGTAAATAGGGACTGATCTGATTTTGTTTATAACTTTTCTCGTATTTTTTATAACATAATACTCTTTCTTGTATTTTCTTTTTGCAAAAAATGAACATATTTATTTTCTCCGTTTGAATGTTGGCATGATAATATCAAATGGCTAGTCTAAATAATAACGAACTCTGCTCATTTTCGTCACTAAAAAGATTCGTGGAAACCTCGTTACCTAACTAAATATATTCAAAAAAAATCTGAAGCTGCAATCGAGTTCTATTCTCAAAGCTGATAGAGTCAACATGAAAAATAAAATTTACATGAGAAGAAAAAACAACTTCAAAGGTAGTATCGTAAATTAATTTTTCATCGGGCAACCCCGACGTGAGGCTAACGAACTCCTGAATAAAACAACACTACCTACTAAATTTTAAATACATTTACATAACCAACTTGGGTTTGAAACCTTTTATTGACGGGCACAGCAAATGATCATTAAATGCATAAGTACTATTTTATTAACAAAGAAAATGAAGTAAGTTAGATGTTAATTGGATTTAGGTGTCCTTTTAATATCTTTTTTTTGTTGCTCTACATGTTTTGTTCGTATGATTCTCTGTATGCACATAATTTGTGAAACGATCAAGTTCTATACACATATTATTTAAGTTTTGTTATATTATGTGTCTGATTATTTTATGTTTTGTGCGTCTAAATAAATAAATAAAAAATTCTACAGTCATAAACTACAAACTGTATCAATTATGACTACAACTTACAATTCAAACAGATGAGCTGACTGTAGACGATTGCATCTATTAGGTAGCTCAAGTGATCTAAATAATAAGCTTTAGCGGGATAACTTTTTTGAATGAAAGAAAGAAAATGATTTATAAGACAGAACACCCAAACAACAAAAATGGCGGTTTATATCATTTCTTTGTCTCTAATTTTATTTTGATTAGAGGAACAGACGTCGTAGTATGTACGACTTGTACGCATCTTTCGAATACTTCCATTGAGTTCGAGTCCTTCTTGTGTATTTAGCGCCCCTACCGGATCGAGAGGAACTACTTATCGTAGTGTGACAACGATCCAATCGATTCTTACAAAGTCGATGTTTCGAATTATTTTGAGTGATTTGTTGCACTTTGACATGACAGCGGCAGTCGCGTTGTGGCATTGATGTTATAAAAGTAAGTACATAGATATCGCATCTCTACAAAGCTTGGTCCCAGAAATGCCTTTAATTGGTGCTTCAAGAAAAACACAGAAAAAAGGGCAGTATTATTATAAACCAAAAGTGCGTACAGTTTTATTTTTGTTTTTTCCTGTCAATTTAAAAATTGTATTTTTTTATCGGTCATTGTAATTACATAAAAAATACCCTATTGGAATCTTTTTTTCATGCACGGGTTTAGTTGGAGGTGTCGATTCTTACGCCGCCCCTAAACTACTATATTGTTTAGTACACGGTATGAACTAAACTTAAATAATAATATTGTCAGACAAACCACACAACACCATCTAGCCCAAGGTAAGCAGAGCTTCTGTTTTGGATATGACTGATATACTACATAATACAATACAATGCATACCTACATAGATATTTTTAGTAGAGGTAGGTACATAGAAAATACCCAGAACGCCCAGAACAAATATTTGCAGATCACACATCGGACACACCGGTAGTCAGACAATAACAACAAGACAATAGAAAACTCCAACTTGTATTTATGAAAATAATAAAGCAACATAATAGCGTCCTGTAGGAATAAGCCCCTAAGTTGTAGGGGATCCCTGTAATCCCTTGCAAGACGCGCGCCCTACGGAAACGTCAAAACTAGCCCCTTCTATAAAAACACGAAAGCACTTTTAACTACTTCACGAGTCAGTTCAATGTTCGGATATGTATGTATTTTTAAGTATATTCGTAGATTTCTCCGTAAATTATGATCCGTTTTAGAAAATTCTTTTGTTATTGTGGAAAACAATTTCGAGGTAGCTTCATAAAAAAGTTAGTCGGTAATGTCTGTGTCTCTAGTAAAAAATGTGCTTTATTTCCTTTAAACTTTACAGGACTCTTGAACACGTCATAAAATTCAAATTAATGTAAGTTGAACTAAGTGATAATAAAGTGATCACTTTGAATATATCTATCTTTCAATATATAACCAAATTATTAACATAGACACGTACATAATTGGCGTTAACTTTAATTTATAAGATACAATGTATCAATAACAGTCCCTTAACTCAGAAACAGCACTCAGCCCAGTCCCGGCGGTGCGATCCACAGAAGTGCGCCGCCATCGTTACACGGAGCTCCGGATGAAAGAGTCCATGAAATTGTTAACAAATATGTTAAAGACAATGTCTAAGTAATCATGATTGATCCGTATCTCGTCAGTCTAAAAATCATATTGAACTATACCATTGTCCATTTGCCAAAATATTAATACTCTGAAGACACTCACCACATTTAATTTTCGTAACATATAGTAGGAGCCACGTCATAACCAGAAAAGCCTAATTGTGCGGCTAAAAAAGTCTACATACGGACAAGCATGGAGACGACAGGCTTTGATGTATCTAAGGGCATCGACCCTCTTGTTTACAACCTTCTGTTATTTGAAGTCCTTAGACAAAGCGATCCTACCCACGTGTGGGGAGGATGGGTAAAGTAGGTAGCTTTATAAGAATAGCCCGAGGAAATTAAATAGGTTCGAGTTTCAAGAGATTTGGATACTTTTGTTTTGATTTGCCATCCTTTTGTTATCAGACATTTATTGTTCGACTTAGGAAAGAGAAGGTAATACTGTGTCTTTGTAATATTTCATTCTGTCATTCAGTACTCATTTTCTCACCTATCAACTAGGTATGACAAAAAAACAAATTACCATTACTACTTTATCTCACACACCATCAGATCCATCGAAGCATAATAGAGAGGCGATGAATTAATTTTTTTGAAAATATATAATTAATATTTATTTTTGTGAAAGATCAATACAATATACTTAACTTTTTAATAAATTAATTATCATTTTGTCAAGGCACAAGCCTCCCATCTCATTTCACGTTTCAAGTTTACACGATTCTGTGAATTTAATGTAAAGTTTAATTTTAAAACCATTATCTTCTTAAAAGTCAGATAAACTTAGCTGTACATATTGAACACATGCTCGCTAGCGCGTCCCAACAATTTCCAATTTCCGTGAGGCTCAGCATCTCATGCCTGCCTAAGTAGGCTTTGATATGCCGACTTAAGTGGTATAAAGGCGGTACTTAGGTTGTTTATCGCTCTTCTGGGTGCCAGCGGTCCTTTTGGACTCTTTGTGCTTATTGTGTTTTTCTTTATCTCGGGTTTTCAGGCTGAACGGTGGTTTGTAGAAGTGTCGTTTTGATTTGTTTTAGCTTGGAGATGAATCTGTATTTTTTACCTGCCTTTGGATATGTTTTTCGAGAGTAATATATACATGTGGTTGGCTAGAACTATTTCTATCCATAAAGCAACAAAACAGCGTATTTAAACACTTGTATGATTTCCGAGAGTGTTCTTAGTAACATTTGGAAGGACATGTTGCTAAAGAAATGTAAAAAAGCTACATAGTTTCGAATTTGGCCTTTCACTCACATCTCAAAGAGCCAACGTGTTTCATATCACCCCATACACGTTCACTGTCGGATAGGCCTTCCTTCCTTCTCTTACTTATAAATGTACCCAGTGAATATTTCCTTTCCTTGCGAACTCTCAACTAAACTGCTTTGATGACTTCACCACAAGAGAATGCATTTAGGGTTCGTTTATGCAGAAACTTACTCGCCCACTTAAGTTTTCAGATACATTGAGAGCAAACATTTAACCGTTTTATTTACATGAAATATACCTGTTTACATTTATTGGTATTGAATTTTTAGAAAGGTCTAGTTTAGGGAATTTTTAAACGTTTAAACAATGTTGTATTACAAAATGTATCCTATATACATTATGTATAGTGCGATACATTTTGTATATTTTTGCAATTTTTTGTACATTTATAAAATGGCAAAAAAAATTGGATGGTCTTTTTGACATAGGAGTGGATGGCCAAATCCAAAATTGTGAGGGTTGAGAAAAGTCGTGAGATTAGTCTGCAACCTTCACGGTTTCTGCTTTAGTACTCCACTTAAAAAGCTAAACCTACAGGGGTTTAGCTGGTATATATTATAAAAAAAGTAAAATATATTGTAAAAAAGTCATTGTGAGGTTTCTAGTTACCAATACAGTGATATACCTAGAAACCTCTCTTAACATTAACTAAGCGCGTGAAGTTAACTGAAGTTATCAAACAGCCGTTATGATGTGTAAAGAAAGTAGTTTCTGCTCGCGGCTTAGATCGTGACTTTTCTATAGAAACGTCAATAAGTTACTTTATCACATAGGAACTGATTTATATCATAAAAAGCCTAGGTATGTGTTATTCCAGGCCTAGGACTACCTCTATATACATTTTTAGCCTGATTTGTTCAGTATTTTTGTTATGATGAAGTAAAAACATCTAGCGATCTAAACATCAAAACTTTCACATTTACAATTATTAGTGTGAAGTGTGACGAGGGTTATAGGAAAGGGACCTTGTTTAAATCTGTTTAACGCATTACAGACAGCAGACGACTTCTACGTCTTGGGCCATGAAAGAGTTAGTTTATACATATATAGTAAAATAAAATAAATAAAAAAGCTTTAATTCCTTATACTTATTTAACATTTTTAAATATGGATTACATTGCCTAATATTTGACAAAGTTTCTAACTGGTTAAATTGGTTTTAAACTAAAGAGTAACTTAAGTATAAGGACCGCCCAAGGCGGTAAAAGCCTCCTCCAAACGATTCCATGCACATCTGTCTCGTGCGGTTCTTGGCCAGAGCTTTCCGGCTACCTTTTCAATGTCGTCGCACCATCGTTTCATATAATCATTTTATATATAATTGGTTGTAACTCTTAATGCACCCACGTCCTTATACTCAAGTTATTCTTCCAAGACGTGGCCCAAGTCAGAAGATTAGCATGCGTCTTGACAGCGGGGCCCTAATTAATGTTTTACTGAATTTCAGATAGGCTGCATTTTAATGTGTGCAAGTCTGAGGGGATCGACATCTTTGGAGTTTAAACTTCAACGGAAGTTTTATAGAATTATAAACAGAAGTGTAATGTGTACATAAATCGAGCACATGATTAAAAAAATTAAAGACTACGAATAATGCAGACATATAAACCTTTGTTAACAAAAAAAATTACAATCAATTATTATAATTAAATTGTAACTAGTATTTATACACAAATTTGAGACACAATAAATTATCGCAATCAGTGTTATTGAGCAGAAGAAACAAAACGACTCATAATTTTTTTAACAAAATAGGTTTATTACTGTAAACGATCAGAATTTAAATCTTTTATTAAATATTTTTTTCCTGAAATTTTCAGGTTTTTCCATTTAAATATGAGTGGAGAGAATTAATGTGGGTATAGATAGATAGATAATAATTTATTGTACCACACACACAGAATGTTTTCTATGTATTTGTGTGTTTTTTGAGCGATAAGATTGCTAATTGTCGCTTATTCTGTTACAGAATAAGCATAATACAGTAATTAATACAAAAGAATACGATATCTACAGTAGCTATCGTATTCTTTTGTATATTATTTCTAAGTTAAATGTGCAATTAAATATTTTCTATTATCTATCTTTTCGAATTTTTTGATAGAAAATGACCATGTGGCTGATAGTGATGTAACATTTGTGTTATATCGGATGACATATATTTTAAGTTACAATCATCGACCTACAAATACTACAATTTCAATGGCGACAGTGTTAATATAGCTAAAGAGGCATGACAAACTATATAGTTTTCTCGCTTTATTGTCAACCAGCAAAATCACACATTTTTGCAGACACATTTTCATTTGTTTCATCTAAAAGAACGAGTTTTCTCATAAAAGCCTCTCTTTGTTCTAAGAAACCATATCTAAAAGAAACATTCACACAAGATAAGGCACTTCACAATAAAATAAAATATTGAAAAGCTCTTTGCCAAAGGGGAAATAATATAAATGCTGTATTAACCTCCTTGGTTCCACCTGAACCCTTACCATTTTTACACGAACGATATCAAAGTTTTTACGATGACGTATTTCAAACTTCTTGGAATTTGATAATTTAATCTTAATTTGTACCTGTATATAATAATTAATTTTTGTTTAATTTATAAAAGACTACTCACTCCTACATCGATACCATCGCATTATACAGAAAATTTAATATATTCAGATGATTATTAAAAGTACACATTAACGTTAACGTATATTAAAGTTAATTGATAAATTTTTACATGATTTAAAAACCACTATTTCCATATTTTACATGTTTCTTCTCTCATATGAATTCCTCGAGGGTCAAAGTTTTATGCGACCACCTCAAAATCAGACTTTATACTGGTGGTTGCGCCCCACAAAATCAACTTTTACTACAACAACAAAACATTCATCAAAATCTATCAAAAATTGGCAAATATCTCACCAAAATTGTGGTAGCTGGTAATGATTTTTCATACAAAAGTGTTGTTTTTATAGCTTGTTATAAATAACAATTTCAAGGGAATATTTTTTGGGACCAATTCGAGATTATTCTCTATACAATAGCGAAGGGTTGTTTTTATAAAACATACAGCCAAACATAGAACCGCCTCTTGAAGTCGTTTATAAACTACAACCAGCAATGCAAGATAATCGAACAGTAACTTCTGCAACTCCCAGAAGAAGACCCTAAAACAATCTGTTAAACTCCATTGGTATTGTTCTCGTTTTTTTAAAGCCACTCATGGTAGTGGTACAAGTATGCCTTTGATCCTTATATAAATAAAACACGCGACTTAACCCAGCTGGGACTGACAGACTGACAAAAACAGATATTAGTGAAGTATTTAGGGTTGTTTAATACGACAGAGATATGATTAAGAAACTCCCTACTGGGGCTTTATCTTTTGTAGGTAAATTTTGGATAGGTTTTAAGACAGAATTTTAAGCACGGCGAAGAAAATTTATGTTTCTCTTTTATCTGTACAAAGTTTTGCGGGAATAGAACAATTCTTTGGGCATAAAAAACATTTCCTAGTTTTTAGTTTTTTTTCTGTTGCGTTTTTGTAGGTAAAACAGAAAAATGTATGAAATTATATACTTACCTACGTATGAGAAAAGTATTGTTAGTGTTGCTTCTAAAATTTATAACAAATTACCGAAACTGTAGGTATAAAAATTTTAATTATGAAAACTATAAACAGAAAGTTAAAATATTATTAATATCAAAGTGCTATTTATAGTCTAGACGAATTTCTTAATGATAAATTGTAATTAGTTTTATTAAATATTGCATGCCATCTCTCTACTTATATTTGCATACCGTACCCGGTCAAGCATGTTGTTCCTTATTTAATATTTGTTACCTTACATAGACATGATTTTTTGGCAAATCTTTATCTTAATATTTACGTTAATTGGGTACCTGAATTCAATTCACCAAACTTAAGTATCAATTTTACGTTAATTTTATGTCCTAGTCATTACGTATTTGGAAAAAAAGGCTCATCTAGATTTTTAGTTGTTGAATTCAGATTAATTTTCAGTACCGTGGAATACAATTTCGTTAAAAGTTGGCAATGCAATGTACTGTCCATACATATTATAGTGGATCCATTAGGAGATTTAGGATGATGAAGTGGAAGTTATTTGAGGATTTGGTAAAGCTGGATTATCGTACATGCTGACCGTAAGCGCCGAAGCTCGGCAGTCAGCGCGTTTCTATCAGAGTCATACAGCAACGCTCGTTTTATTTTATCGTATCAACCCACTATATCCAATTGAAGGGCAAAAGCCGCCCTTCCTCCACAACGCTCATTGCAAAAAAACATTTATCAGTGTACTATCCTACTTATCAAATGTCCTTGTTTCGCATTTTCTCTTCTTTCTGTGAGATAAGTACCTACCAAGTCAAGATGGAGCGTGTTGGATATGAATGTGATCGGATATAATTATATGGGGAAAGGGAGATCGAAGAAAATATGGATTCATTACGGGTGTAAGCGGGTGAACTACGAACCTTATTTGTGTTGGAAGAACACCAACGTTTCATTCCTTAACGATGGACTTCTTCAGGGTGAGTGCGATTCTAAGCCGCGAGTAGAAACTAGTATGTACATATTAGGGTAAGGACCGGAAGAAGAAGATATACCCAGAGAACTAAACGAACAACGCAAATTTATCAACGTGTTCGTAATCGCCTACTTAAACTACATTGGCAATTCATGGCAATCATTGTGTTTATATTCAGGTCTTCTTATTAGGTATTAAGGTAATGTTTAAGAGACACAATGGTACCCAAATAGGGCGTAGTAAAAGGTATCGAGAGTGGAAGTGGACCGGGTTTCTAGAAAAATCTTTAGTTAGTTTTTATCAGATAAATGTAATTCAATTGATAAGGTAATATTTTAGATAAGCAGGTATCATGCAGGTTTCTATCGTATCAAATTAAGCACATGCAGCACACATGACGTAGGCATCTTGTTGTCCCGTATTTTCTATAAGCGTAGCAAGATAACTCAAAATAAACAGCAACATGTTTCGAGATTTTTTGAAATTCACCCCCGGTGTGGAGTCAAAGTAATGCCAATCACAGACCTATCAAGAAATCTCAGGAACTAAAAAAGCTATGAGGTTTGTGTGGAAATTTAGTTTAAGACGGAAGCACCTGTTGAGAACAGATTTTTTTAGAATATTTTTCGGTTATTAAGTACCTAAACTTTTATCTGACAAACAAACCGACTGTATGACAAAATAAAGTAAAAAGTTAAGCAATAAAAGAAAATTAGCATGATCTCCAAAACAGGGGTTCCTGGTAGATTGGGCGTGAGCGTCCGATTAGAAGCTTAAAGGATCTGGACTGATACGTACGGATTACGGTGGAGATATCTACTTTATCTTGTAGGTATTTGTACAGAATACCCATAAGTACCTACCTACAAATTCACGCACTGTATTTGTATTTTTTATAGTGTTAGGACAGGGAAATATAAATAGAAAATAATAATAATAATAAATAATGCTGGACCAGTCACACAGCATCATCTAGGCCCAAGCTATGTAAAGCTTGTATTATTTGAAGGTACTAGATGACTGATATACATAAATATATTTTTATTGTATTTATTAAAGAAGCGGAAAGGTTTAACATTATAAACAAAAAAATTACAATCAAGGAATAGAACCAAATTAAAACTAGTATTTACAATTGAGCTAACCACAGACTGTTGCAAATAGTCTACTGGCTTCCGATATGGATCATTTGAGATATGAAATGATCCATATCGGAAGCGGGTAATAAGTTACGCATCGACTATATGTTAAAACATTAATTTTATTTTTTATCTGTAACCACTCATTCGTAGGTTCATTCCTGTGTTCGTTCAGTCATCATCGTTTTCTTTTTGTTTCAATATAAATCGCGAACCACTGCGCTCGCAAAAATTTCTTTTATTTAAAAATACAAGTTATCAGCAACCCACACCCAAGATAGGACCTTTTCATTATCGACATGACTGTAGTATTAGAATAGCTTTAATTTCAATGAAATTATTTTAAAAACTTTTAATAGATTTTATAATTTTGTGTATGAATAAAGATTATGAGTTATGAATTAGAAATCGTTTCAGAGATACGAGACCACAGCTTTATTGGCACGCACTTCCTTTCGCCTCAAACTTCATCTCTTCCCGAAACGAGGAGGTAAAACGATATCCGTTAAGAGCGAGCCTAATGCAAAAAATTGTTAAAAAGAAAAGGAAAAATACGATTTCGCGTTCATAGGAGCGGGACAGAGTAAAGCAATGTCAGTGCAAAAATCAAGTTTTTGCTTCTTTTCTATTAATGATTTAAAATTTAAGCATTAAATAGAAAAACTACACGATTACTTAAATAAAACAGTAGTCTGGCTATGTAATTAGTAAAAAATAATATGGTGTTGTCGCTGATACTTTAGAGGATTTCAATTAAAACAGTTTTTTTTTTAAAGCGATTTTTGTATAATTTTTTGTAAATAAACCAGTTTATTTTTCAAAATTCTATTCGATTACTCGACTTCTATAGGTTTTTCCCCTACCTATCGTATTTTTGTAATTAGAATATTTAAGTTTGTTACCATAGATGTAAGGGTTTAAAAATACACAATTTGCTTGATTTTTGCATTAGGCGCACTCTTAAAACTTAATAACAAAAAAGTGTAGGAAACACGGATGTAATTTCTTTATTTGGCTCAAAAGTTCACCGTATTTCCTAATACCAATTTACTTGGCTAATGAAAATGTTAATCAACTTTTATTCTCTCCGAGATAATAAACATTTTACGCTATAATTTATAAAATGAGAAAACCACGGGTTTTAAACATTTGTTTCAGTAAAATAACTAGAGGTCCATCTTCGTAATAATTGAGTAATATTCTCAGATGATCTGGTCTGTTTCCATGGTAACTAGGTTAATTAAGAAAATTACATGATTTTGAGTCAGATATTCTAGAAAACTTCGTGTTGATTGTGAATGTAATGGCTATGGGTGAGAAGCAACGGCAGCTACATAGATGACATATTTTTATTTAAAACATCTATCGTAGATGTTCATAGGTCTAAGATGATGAAAATTCTTTTGATTCTGTAAATTTCTTTGATCACAAATAATGCTATATATACTTTAGATAGAACTTAAAATAAAATAAATTCCATCCATGAGCGTAATTTACCTACTAGCTTTTAAAAAATAAAGTGAAAGAATTATACTAACAGTAATTCAAAATTTGTTAAATATTTTCTTAACCCATTCCCATTTCGTTTCACAATTGAACTGCTACAGCTTAAGACCTTCTAAGTAATTTTAATAAATAAGCCTCCTGGGAATCTTTGTCCAACTTTTGCCTCTTAAAGCAATACCTACTTCATCAATTTAAATTAACAATAGAAATAATTTGAGAGAGGCTAGACATCAAAAGCCTGCCTGCTTTATAATATGTTTTTAATTAAATTGTAAAAAAATCCTTTAGTTATAAACTAAGGCCTTAGGCGTGTGTTCACCCAAAGATAATCGGACAATTAGGCAGCTTCTTCGGTTATTATTGACGTTTATTGTATAAAAACTTATGTCAAAAACGTCAAACAACGGTTTAAAATTTAACTATTTGTTGGTGAACTCGGTTCTTATTAACATTCGATAAACGTAATCGAGAACCATTGATGTTTTCCACAAAAATAGCTTAGAATGATAGTAGACACAAACACACGAAAAAAATAAGTAGATTAGCACCTCCAACACAGCTTGGTCACAGAAATGCATTCAATTGGTGCTTAAAAAAAATAAGAACACACGGGAATACTGGACTACACTGGGTAAGTACTTGCACCGAAAAAATCTACGTCAAATATTACTTACTTATTAATGATAAAATTTCACAACTACGTATAGTATAATAGTACTACTTGTTCGGAAACTTGTAACAACGATTTCTGTTCAATAATCAATAAAAAACATCAACTGAGTGCATTGTCAGTATCAGTACACAATGATAGCAATTAAATGAACGCAGTGTAGTGTAGGAATAGGAACTTTCTGAACGCGTGCTGAGCCGACTAAATAGCATAATAAACTTGGTGCTACGTTTTATTGGCCTAGTAGTTTGTTCCAGGAACAACTAGATATTTCTTTCCTTTTTTATCAAGCTCTAAACTTATTTGTTCCAATACATATTATTTTTAGTTATTCGCTGATTGATCTGATGTAATAACGTAGCAACAGTCGCAAGTGCTATGCCTCGTAGCATCTTTTGCGAAGTGCTACGCTTTGTAGCAAACGCTACGAGTTGCTATGCCTCGTAGCAACTGCGAGAAATGCTACGTCTCGTAGCAAACGTTACGAGTTGCTACGCCTCGTAGCAACTGCGAGATAATTATGCTACGTCTCGTAGCAAACGTTACGAATTGCTACGCCTCGTAGCAACTGCGAGATAATATGCTACTCGTAGCAACCACAGGTAAAGTGCTACGACTATGAGTCAAAGCAATGGTTATGAAGTGCCACGTTTTGTGTAAACATTATGGTTGCTACAAAGCGTAGCAAACATTCAGTACTCAAATAACATATGAATCATAGCAACTTTAATGCCAGGCATGCCTTGTAGAAAGGATTGTAAAAGATATAATGCACAACGTGTAAAACATAGTTTTTAAACTTTTTCGTAAGCAGCAAGGGCTGTCGAAGAATTTTCTATTTAAACCCACGTCAAAACAGAAGGAAGTTCTATGTTCAGCTATTTATATTGGCTATTTATAATATATTTAGAAATGTATTTCCTATGGATTGGTTTTTGTCCGGCAGAACTTAAAAACAGTGTAAATGTTTAGGAATTTAAAGCCAGTTTTAATTATTTGAAAACAATACCAAATTTATGCAAACCGTTAACTAGCACTTGCGCTGGATCAATGGAACTAAAACAGGCAAACAAACCACCAACAGTTTTATGTACGTAGCTAATGGAATTACTAAGGGTAATTGGAACAATAGTTTTTATCTCGATTAAACTAATCTCGTTAAATGTAACGCGATATCGAAACAGAAACACTTTAAACTTAGCCAATTATCTGGTATCTTTGCGTTATTGTGAGAATTTTATTGAATACATAGTAGCATACATTATGATTTTGAACCTTGAACTTACATCGATTGTCTGAAGTAATTTACTTCCGAAATTCGATGTCAATGTCACTACGGTAGTATATTTTTTTTGTGTTCTTCGATCTTCTACAACGAATTGGCCAAATCACTTTCAACAAGTTTTATATGGTCTATCTATGGTCAAACCAATCATATTCTATTTTCGAAGTTTATGACACTCTGATACAGACAATGGCAGAGTCGCGGTGAAAAGCAAGTGGCACTATAAAGAAGAAGTTGAAGTTGAGTCTTTGCAAAGGTCCTTTGTGATAACCGATTTGAACTGATTTGAAACCATAGACATAGAATTTTTTCACTATTCGAAGCCTATGTTTGAAACACTGTAGGTAGGTACTACAAGTTTGAATTTGCTACACAGATTTATAAGTATAGTACTAAAGTAATTTGCTATGACTCCGCCAACATGGCGACAGATCATTAAGGTTATAATAATCAATTAATACACAGGTGGATAGATTTCTATACGAGCGCGCGCGCATCTATCCCTTTTTTATTAAATTACGAGAAAAAGGCGAAAAATCTATATAACATATTACAATATATTAACATATTATCTAGGCTGTAAATTTTGATTGCGTTGACTTGAGTTCGATACATATTGCGGCTCTAAGAGGTTACGAACTAGAGTACAAGATGTGAATTTTGAACTCGATACCTCTGAGAAAAGAGGAGATCCTCTTGTTTCCTTTTAAGATACGGAACCCTAAAAATGTATTTATGACAAAACTCCTTATAAATTGTCGATTCAGCATGTTTTCAACCCTATCCCTCGTTCCAAATCCTCAAGGTACAATCCTTCACGCAGAATCGTAAAGTAATTAAGATATTACACATCACCGCCCCGGACATAAATCTCGGGGCCTCAGGACCCGTGGCCCGGCGGCCCCAGATAACAGCCCTTAATTTCAGGGTCTGGATCAGAACCGCTGTTTCCGAAAGCTATGAATATATTTAGCATTGCTTAGCACGGATTTTGAAACGTTGCGTTTTATTTCGTCTATCTAGTCGTTAAGGAAACAGAGGTTTTTGCTTTATAATGCGTAACTTGCACTGAATTTCGTGAATGAGATTCATTCTCGTTGCGTGGGTTCTAATCCTGCCGAAATGGTTTTTTTTTTGGGATAGAATCAAATTTTCCGTTCTTTCCACTTGAAACCCCCGTTTGTACCCCCTGGGGGGACCATGGACACTGACTATTCGTAGAATTCAAAATTGGGACCTCGGCCCACTCTCCTTCTGTTTTTGATGTGATGATTTGAGCATTAGAATTTGATTGCGTTTTACTCTTAGACTAAAAACTTAGCAAGAAAAAAAAAGGTTTCTTTACCTAGGTAACCCTAACCTTAAAATAACCTTAAAATTATTAAAGTAACCTTAAAATTATTGAAGTGAACAAAAAAATCAAAGTGACTCTTTACTGCCCAGTTTTACATAATTATGTTAATTTGGAATTACTGACTTGTCTAAGAGTCATTTAAGATTTAAAGGAAATAAAGCACTAAGTTTTAGAATAGTATTGACCGATTTCGTTATTTTTTACATTTAAGGCGCTACCCCGACCCAAATAGTGCCTCCACCTAAATTATCTTCTTATTACGTTGGAAATTTAAAGAAATTCAATGGGCATTTTCTGATACCTATAGGTAAGATAATTCTAAGGTTTTTTTTAATGCCTCTGTAATAGTTTTATTATACCTACTCTATGCAGATAAGCGAAAATAGAGTTTGGTGGTTACAAAGTGCAACTATGTATTTCTGCCTAAATTATACAGAATAAAAACATTACAAAGTCATTGAAAAATCTTATAATAACTAGGTAGGTAACTATCACAAACTGCCCAATGAAATTTTTAAAATTCTCTTTGTTCATCGAAATAATAAGATAAAATAGGTGGCGCTAGTTTGGGTCAGGGTATTGCCTTAAGTACTAGATTCTACCCTAGGCTTCATACTATTTAGCAAAGGATTATGGAATATGGATTAGCTGAGTATTCGTTGAACAAAAGCATTGAAGCCCACCCTCAATTGTATCAAGTATTGTTTTCATCTAAGGACCTGTGTGACGCGGTGGGCAAAGGTCGGCCTGCGACGCAGGAGGTTGCGGGTTTGATTCCCGTCTGGGACAAATATTTGTACGATCTGCAGGTATTTTATCCGGTTGTTTTGGTTGTTTTTTATGTATAATAAAAATATCTATCTATGTATTGTATTGTATTAACAGTTATCTAGTACCCATAACACAAGCCCAGCTTAGCTTAGGTCAGATAATGCTGTGTGAATCGTCGTTCAGTATTTATTTGTTTATTATTTATTGTTATTATCTGTTCTTTCTCATCTTCACTAACTTTCGTCAGAATTTATAGAACAAAACTCTACTTACTTGTTTTGAGTGAGAACCCTTCTTCCTAAACTCCTACAAAAGCAATTCCTTTCTATAATATAAATTCCAAAACTAAAGCAGTAACATTTTTTAAAAGTACCATTCAAATAGAAAAACCTAAGTATACGTGTCTCATTATAGAAAACGTTTGTCTTAAGCCTCGTGACCGTTAAGGACACTTCAAATGATATTGTAGTTTTTCAACTTCAAAATTAAGTTATAAATATTTGTTCAGCGAGTTTTGGACGTTTTCTATGTATAATAAAAAATATCTATCTGTGTATATAATTGTATTATGTATATCAGTTATCTAGTATCCATAACACAAGCTCTGCTTAACTCGGGGCTAGATAATGCTGTGTAAATCGTCCAGCATAATTTTTTTATTGTAATAATAAGATAAAATAGGTGGCGGCGCTAGTATGAGTCGATGTACCGCGAGTGTCCGATCTTTACGCTTAAAAGAAGACCTATTCTGTGCTCTAGTGTAAGAGTAAGATTTTTTGTGCACACAATGACTGCAATTTAGTTCCATGTCCTTTATCCAGGACTTATCTTGTTCCTGATTTAAAAGCACCTGGACCTGGCTCTTGTAAGAGATTTTCTAATGAACTGAATTTTCGCAAGACGTTAACTTGAATGAGCTTTCGTCGGCACGGATTTAGAGCTTTCTTATTTCTTTTATCTTAGCTTAATTGGTTTTATTTTCAAGCATATAAGAAGAAAACGAAAGAAACAAGCTTCTGCCTGTAGCTTTGCACTCGTTTTTTGAGAAAAATGTCTATGTATGTATTATTCCAGATTTTGTAACTCACATTATATGCAAAACTTCAGCCCGAATACATGGTTGGATAAATAAATAATGCTGGACAATTCACACAGCATTATCTAGCCCCAAACTAAGCAGAGTTTGTGTTATGGGTACTAGATAACTGATATACATAATAATAATACAATACGTAGATAGATATTTTTTATTATATATTGACAACGACCAGAACACCCTGAACAAATGTCTGCAGATCGTACACACATTTGTCCCGAGGCGGGAATCGAACCCGCAACCTTCTGTGTCGCAGGCAGACCTTCGCCCACTGCGCTACATCGGATTTTTGTCAACTTGTACCAAACTTCCAATCATGTATTCATTCATCGAAACCTTCGAATTTTGTAGTGGTAGATGAAACTTTATCTTTAGTTAAAGATTTCCCAATGATATGTTCCAATTATGATGCAAAAATCATAAAGGCGCTGGCCCACTGCGCCGCACGCTGGGCACGGCCACGCGGCGCACTTTAGCTACGTGGATTTGTTTGCTTGTAACGTGTATACGTTTTCACTCAAGACACCATACATAAAAATTAACATTCTATAAAGTACTATTAAGGTACATCTTTTATTCCCGAGGGATTAGAAAGTGAGTAAAGCTGTGTACACGTGCATAGCGTTGACAGCATTGAGCTTCATGGGCGAAATGTTCGAGAAAGCCGTGTGTGTAGCAATGACGTCATTAATCTCGTATTCGTGTGAGCGTGTTCATGGTCGGCAGTGGACGTTATGTTATCACATACATGTTCGTGCATAGCAAAGCTACATACAAGTGCGTAGCCTCTCCGTGCGCAGCAGTGGAGCTGTGGCTTTATTCTTACTAGCAACTGAAATAACTTTTATTTTTTTCCAGTTTCTTGGCCAACGCAGACCGGGACGGGATCGCAAAGGATTTAAATTTTTACCAATGGACATTCAAACGTATCTATATAGAAATAAGACAAAAATAACATGATTTAAAATGATGCCGCAGCATCGAAATGGATTGTTTGATGCCACGGCATAACTTATCGTATTTCTATATCGATACGTTTGAATGTCCATTGGTAAAAAACTAACTCCTTTGCCATCCCGTCCCGCCGAGCGATTCCAGTAAATATATGAGATATTTACTCAATGGATCGCCATCCGGGGAGACTGGGTGTAAGCTATTTCGGTTTCTATCACATAAGTTACTAAAATACATACAATTTTCAACAAACCCGTCTATGTCAAAATACCACAAATGACAACTCAATTGTAATGTTTTTATTTTAACATAAAAGTTACCTTCTGAACTTTAGACATCATAGGTAGGAATTTTTAACGTCAACTTCAAGAATTAAGATAAGCAAAAGCACAGTAAAAGTCAATTGCTAGATTACTCACACTTGACTTTGTTTTGATCGCCTACGTTTCACTTCAATGTATTATCAGCAAAAAAAGGGCAAGTGTGAGTAATCTAGCAATTGACTTTTACTGTGCTTTTGCTTATGTTAATTCTTGAAGTTGACGTTAAAAATTCCGTTGTCGATCACCTTTACCCCGCCAGAAAGTTGTATGCATTTTAAGTACCATACTTTCTACCGAAATCGTTTATGACGATTCTCCCCGTATAATATTTTACCGTAATCACTTGGTAGGTCTGCGTTGGCCCTTATTCCCGTCTAGGCAGTTATTTTAAGCTATGTAATAAAGAGCCAAGCTGGCGATAGGTACTAACACCTAGTGCCATCCTAAGTTACACAGTGCGGGGTATTGCACTGCATGTATTAAATGCACGGGTGCAGCCGAAATGTTCATTAGGTGCGAACCTGCGAACCGAGGCGATATTACAGTGGAAATCATACGAGTATCATAACTTGAAGGACGTACTATCGGAACTCACTTTTAGATTATTACTCACAGGTTTTCAAGAGGTTTGAGCCTAAAGGAAAGGAGGATAAAAAACGGCAACCGGACGTAGAACATATTCGGCTACGAGTAGGTTTTTTTTATAATTATATATTTATAAGAAGATTTTTTTGTTGCTTATTTTTATTTGTGTAATTAATTCATATAAACTTATTAATTTAAATTAGTTGTAGTACTTATTACTTAAAATTAGAAGACGTGGTTTAGTAGGAATTGAAATTGTATATAAAATAATAAATAAAAAATTTATTCTTGGGAGATTAGAATTTATCCCGCAAAACTTTAAAATAGTATATAAATAAATAAAATTAATAATGATGGACCATTCACACAGCTTTATCTAGCCCCAAGTTAAGCAGATAAAATACATTATAATCTTAGTAAGAAATTGGAAGTCGTTTCACTTTTTATAATTTTCAGAGAGTATTGTAGAGTTTGTTCACTCTAAACTTTCGCGTAGAGACTAAAATAGGCACAATAAATAAGTAGATTTTTTATAATATTATAACTCATCTAGATTTAAAGATCCTTTTAATATAATTGAGTAACCTGCAGATACTCAAACGCAAAATTTATTTATTTTTATTTTATTTTTTATTTACTTTAATTAATACGGTAACACCAATTACATGCGTAAAAAAAAAAAAAAGTCAAATTCAAAGTCAGATTTAAGAGTGTACGATAAGCTAATAATACAATACAATTAATAATAGTTATTTATCTCAGAATATATTATGTGAAAGCCACCTTCATATTAAGGGAAATGTTACTTAGAACTTTTATCTTGGATTACGTCTTTTAAAAACACTATTGGTGAAAGACGCGTCTCAAGCAGCGATTTTTCGACAAATTTAACACAAGCTCTGCTTAGATATGCTGTTATTTATTTATTTACAACTAGCTGCTGTCCACGGCACGCAGGTGCTTTTCAAGTAGCCTATGTCCATACTCGGAATACCATTTACCTCCATGTCAAATTTCATTAAAGCCTTTCAGCCGAAAGCCTCAAAAGGTAACAGACAGAACTTTCGAATTTATAATATTACCAAAGATGTTGTTTGGTTTTCGTCAGTGAATTCAAATGGTAGTCAACAGTTACCAAACAACCATGCAATTCTGTAACTGTAATAAAGAGCGCACACGTGCCAATGAAGGTGGATGCTATTAAAATGACGCTTACTTAGAGAAACTGGAATCGGTTTGAATATTATTCTGAGTAGTGACATTTATATATGGACGTGGCGTTCGCGTCGTAAGAATTGACCCTTCTAACTGCGCAGTTGTGTAGAACCGACGTTTACTAAGAAGAGGAAGGACAGAAGCTTAAGCCTACTACTCAGGTATAAGGTAGTACTTAATAACTTCACTGCGATCACCAATCTGACTGCCAAGCGTTGTGATTGTGGTAAATCCTTCCTTTTGGGGGTATTGTGTTGAATATTATTGACGACCTCAGTGGCGCAGCGGGCGAGAGTCTGCCTGCGATGCAAGAGGTTGCGGGTTCGATCCCCGCCTCGGAACAAATTTGTGTACGATCTGCAGAAATTTGTTCCGTTGGTCTGGGTGTTTTCTATGTATAATAAAAAATATCTATCTATGTAATGTATAATATTACGTATATCAGTTATCTAGTACCCATAACACAAGCTCTGCTTACCTTGGGGCTAGATAATGCTGTGTGAATTGTCCAACATTATTTATTTTATTTATTTATTATCATCCCCGAAATCATTCGGGAATAATAATATACTTACGGGACCACCGAGGGATCATTCTATATACAATAGCAAAAGAATTTGTAAAATATGGACGTATTTGAGTTTTTTTTTTTTTTGGTATTGTATGGAGAATGATTCCTAGTTAGTCCCATAGAAAAAATATTCCCATAAAAAATAGTGTAGGGACCTTAATTCTAAGGAAATTAAATTAACTTTTAGTTTTTCTAAAACAATCAAAATCATTTAGAATTAATTTTCAAAATAGAATAAAAACAGCACGGTTTCGTTAGTCGCAATGAAAAAAGAGATCCCCTTCGGTGCAAGGAAGGGCCCTGACGTGTAGTTAGTATGAAAACTTCATATTCCATGGCCAGGTCAGTCGGCCATGCTAAGAAGTTAAATTGTTTCTGGTTATACAGAATAATTTCATAGATAGGGCCCATCTATAGACTATAAGTGATCAATGGTTAGTCGTAACTCGTTAGTAACGTAACGAAAGCAGCAATTTACCCTTCCCGACAGAGACACAGAGCACAGAGGGTCCTCTAACGACAATATCTCAGTGTAAATACTAAGGAAATTGAACTCGCTTTTAGTTTTTCCAAAACAATCAAATAATTTCGAATTCGTTTAAAATTAGAATAAAAACAGCACGGTTTCGTTAGTCGTTACTCGTTAGTAACGTAACGAAAGCAGCATTTTACCCTTCCCGACAGAGAATGAGCACAGAGGGTCCTCTAACGACAATATCCATTGTATGCCTCGCCATTGTGGCTCGAGTATCAGATAACAGATATTGGTGATTTATTACTGTGATTAGCCATGGCTATCTATCTTTAGGTATGAAATACCTACACAATACAAATGTATGCGAAACTAGACGGCATTGTGTCGAATGTTGATCTATGTTTAAATTAAATACTAACAGTAATAGTCATGGTAGAAACAGACTGAGTGATTACGCCACGCAATGTACGTGATAGATAGATAAAAAGATACATAGAAAATACTTTTGACAACATGTGGCGCGGTGGGCGAAGGTCTGCCTGTGACGCAGAAGGTTGCAGGTTAGATTCCCGCCTCGGGACAAATGTGTGTACGATCTGCAGACATTTGTTTAGGGCGTTCTGGTCGTTTTCTATATATAATAAAAAAAATCTGTCTATATATTATCTATCTAATGTATATGCCACTTTGGGTGGGGTATGCGCGCTTTTGTCATTAATCTAATGAGTTCGCTGGATCTGACAGCTGGGCAAAGGTCGTTTCGGCAGACTTGTCTACCTACTAGCATCTACTAGCGATAAGTTTACGCTTGTGTATCGGCACAGATGATGAAAAAAAAATTACATTCATCATCTGTGGGAAGGGGTATTCTTTTATTAGTGTTTTTGAGCATTGTTAAACCATGTTTACTAAGTGTGATTTTCTTTACTTAGAGGAAGGATAAAAAACACAAAAATATCCTATCTCGTAACAGGCCCCAATGGTTTCAATTCAGCATTCACAGGTTGAAGTAACTTACCTACATATTTTTGTTTCGAACAATGTTTACTCCCAGAAGCCAAGAATCCTCACAAATATTCCGTACAAAGGATAATGCCAAGTAATTTGGACAACAAACGCCTCGTTGAATGCCAGATAACAGTTTTGGTAATGCATTCTCAACCGTCCCTCCCTTTGTAACCGAATTACTGTAATTCCACTTGAAGGACGTTATGTTTTTGGACTCTGTGTTTTTTTTTAACTTCTAATTTTTCTTATATTTGTATATTTTTTAATTCACCGTAGGTACCTATTGATACACTTGATATCGTTAAGATTAACAAAATTTGCTTAGATTAACATGTTAAATTACTTAAATATAATTATTTTAAAAATAAACAAAAAACACTTACTACTTATAATCTTTAATTATACACGAGATTAAATAATACGAGTAAAACTTAAAACTAGAGGTTATCGCAAAGGCAAGCTTAACGCATCGAACTCGAAATTGAAGAAATTAAATAATATCCCAAAATATTCCCGCATTGATGGAAAGGTCGCGGGTTCAGGTCCTGATAAAATTGTTTTTTTTAGGACATTACTTATAATTTCTTAAGACAAAAGTTCCAGTATTTATAACTCATGTAAGTACTTTGAACAACTGACAACTGATGTCATGCTTCCACGCCACGTGTTTGATAAACACTACACAGTGGAACTGCCTTCCAGAGAAGACTGGTCGAACAGCCAGCTTCTCTGTAAGGACGGGTGCCTTAACTGGTCACGGATGGTTCCAAAATGGGACTGGAAGTAGGCTGTGGAGTGTATGGAGAGCGACCCAGGCTTAGCAGTAGCATAAACCTAGGTAGTTACGCCTCCGTCTTCCAAGCAGAGGTATTCGCCATTCTCGAATGTGCTGACATAAATCTGCTAAAGCGCTACACCAACCAAACTATATTTATCAACTCTGACAGCCAGGCGGCCCTCCTAGCACTGGATTCGAAGGTTATCACGTCCAGGTTAGTTGAGGATTGTTTGTATCGCCTGAACGCTCTAGGCTCGAACAACAGAGTTATTCTAAGATGGGTACCGGGTCACGCGGGTATCAACGGCAATGAGTGTGCTGACGAACTTGCGCGCTCCGGGGCAGAGGGGACTCAGTTTGGCCCCGAGCCGTTTTGTGGCATTCCCAAAAGTCTGGCTCTAAGAACCCTCTTAAATTCCTGCTACGAGGAATCAACCAAGCTCTGGAAAAACTCCTCTGGCATGGATCACTCAAAATCACTGATAAAAGCCTTCGATAAACGGTACACTAACCATATCTTAACGCTAAACAGAGAGAACCTTCGCATCTTAACAAGAGCCCTAACTGGACACTGTCGCCTCAACAAGCACATGTTTAAATTGGGGCTATGCGACACAAAATCCTGTAGATTCTGTGAGGAGGCGGACGAAACGCCTCTCCATCTGCTAGGAGAGTGTGGAGCACTGATGCAAAAACGTAGTACTTATCTGGGAAAGCACCTGCTCGGCCCAGACGAGCTACGAGACCTCTCCCCGAAGGAAATCCTTCAGTTCCTAGCAGCTGCAAGGGTAAGTGGCGAACTCTGAACGCCACAGCTTTAGGGGAGAACACATAAAGTGGCGATCACAATAGGCCCATCATGGCCGCAGTGACACGAAAGCCACCAAGAGCAAATAAAAAATAAATAAAAAAAAGTACTTTGAAAAGGTCCATTGTTTAGACGACAAATCAATTATTTATTTACAATTCGCTCCAATTTGGTGGTTAATAGGTAACCTGAGCTAGGCTATAAGCCACAGAATAACAATAGCAATATTGTTCTTCTGTGGCTTATAGGTACCTTCATTATAGGTACTTCAAGAAAGTTCTCGAGTTTTCCTATTTTGTATTTATTTTGTTAACGTATCGTAAAACTAAACTACTCGTAAATAAATACGAACATGCTTTTCGAAAGTATCTTAAAAATTATTTTATGATGCACATATGATTCCTACCAAAGTTATCCAATCCACACACAAGAATTAACATTCAGTCCTATGTACAAAATTTAACATTGGAGAGCCGTTGCCGTTTAGAACGATTTTAAAACGGCCGCATGCGCTTAGCGCGTAGTCCTGTTTCTCCTACTCGTGTCGAGAATTACGTAATTTCATTCACAAAATGGCTGTAATTTCAGTACATTCGCGTCTAGCTTTATGACGGTCGCGATCTAACTAGGCATAATGTGAATTCTGGGCATAATGCGAATTCTGGGCATAATACAACAAACTGGGCCTAATAGGACAAACTGGGCAAAATAGGACGAACTGGGCTTAATAGGATGCTTAAAGTGGAAACGATTTTACTAATGAGGATTCAAATTATAGTGTAAAGGATTATGATGTTACATGATATGAGGGTAGTTTAAACCTTTATGAGGAAACCTAATATAACTAACTATTATGGTGAAAGTTTGTAGAAAGAAGAATGGTAATTCGTAGGTAGGTAAAGTGAAAAGAGAACACGCGTTCAGATGAAACAATTCACACAGCATTATCCAGCCTCCAAGCTAAGCAGAGATTGTGTGTGGGTAGGTACTAGATGACTGATATACATAATACAATATATTACATAGATAGTTTGTTTTTATTATACATAGGAATACCGAAAACATCCGGAACAAATATTTGCAGATCATGCAAACATTTATCCCAAGACAGGAATCGAACCCGCAACCTCCTGCGTCGCAGGTGGACATTCGGCCGCCGCGTCACATGTCAACCTTGAGAAAGCAGAAGGAGCATGGTTCATGGTTTAGAACAGTAGATTCTCGATTTCAAATCTTTCAGAAAACCCTTCTTTTGATAGGCTTCAAGATTAAAAGGATAACAATCAAGAGTTTTAAAACGACTTAAATGCTCACCTAAATAATGAAAATGGGTTTGGAAATAGTAGTTTTAAGTCCGGCACATTTTGATCTAATTTTTTAAGTAGCGACATCTAGTTAAAATTTGAGTCTGAGTATTTTGTTTGATGTGGTAATTAATGTATGACATAGAATAGAATAGAATACTTTTTATTGGCTCACACACACATACACAGTAGGTCACAGAAAGATACAAAAATAAACATAAAAATAATTAATACTACACTACGACATATGGATGAAAAGACGAATGAAAGGAGGCCCACTTTAAAACAGGAAATACGAAATATTGATTAAAGAATCGCGCGGAACTATTAAATATTTACGGTAAACGTGAACGGTCTATAATTAATGGTCCAATTTCAATACTTGCGATCCTGGATCGTGGTATTATTAACTGTGTAACACGCCCCATCTACCATCCAGCTTAAACCCTTCCCAGAAGCCCCAGGACACAGTAGACATTAGTGTCTAAAGAGGCGCTACGTAGAAATACAGAGCACACGCATTGGAACGGAGACTAATCCCATCCGCGTTATCTGTGCGTATCGGAGCGTAACTCGCGTAGTAAAATTAGTTGCAGTAGCGCAATTATGTCTTTTCCAAATAAACCCGTAGTTACTCGTACCTTCCACCTTAAGGTGGTTTGTTGCGGATTAGCGCGATTTTTTTGTGGTTTTATTTTTTTTGGTTCCACAAGCAATAAAACTTGCGAATAAGTATTTTGCCGCAAATTGTAAACCATTTTCTATGAATTTATGGTAAAATCAACTTTTATTAATTTGTAGATGTAGATTTTCAGGGGGAGGCCTGCGTCCAGCAGTGGAACAATATAGGCTGTTGAAGCGAGGTGAGGTGAGGTGAGGTACCTATGTAGATTTTTAACACATAATTTCGTATATTGATTGGTCAAAACAAGAAATCGTGTTATAAAATCGGTTTACTTAGCAAGTATTAGGACAGAGCACATCAAGCTATTCTGCCTTGGTCTTTCGTTCCAACATTTTCAATAGTTTTAGTTCGATCTAGAGGTTGTTTTGAATTTACATATATTTGCACATTTGTAAATCTTAAACACTGAATTATGGTACCTAATATTGAGATGATGACTGACGTCATTCTTAATCCCACTCTTTCAGTACGTAGGTTATAATTATATTACGCATTAATATCGTGGCAGTGGGCCGGCTATCTCGTGAAGATCCAACAACCGTTTGGGTAAACGTGTTCTTGAGTGCAGACCATAGGTACTCGGTAAACGTAGTGTTAGGACGCCGTCCTCTGGCCAGGTAACGCAGGTGGGATGACAACCTGCGAAAGACTACAAGCAGAAGCTGGATGCGTCAAGCTGAAGACAGGGCTCTATGACGCTCATTAGGGGAGGCCTATGCCCAGCTGTGGACTAACATAACATAGGCTGATAATGATGATTAAAATCGTAGCTAAAAACCTTGGCCAGAGTTAATCAAAGTACCCAGTTAAAAAACTGAAAAAGATTATACTATGCCGCAGATACGGTGCTGGTGTAAGGATTAGCTGCAAACGTTCTCAGGCTTTGTGTAAAGAATAGATGCAGGACAATAGTACGCAACGCTAGATAAGGGTACGTTCACACAGCTGATCTGTTTTTACGGATCCTTCGCTACTGTAAACAAACATACTGGACCCGGAATACTATCTGTCGGGTGTGTGAACTCTCTCCTACACATGTCTTTCACACCATCACAGAAAAAAGGCGGATCCTGTAAAACGGATATTGTGTGAATGCATCCTTACTTACGCACAAGCCGATATAGGCCCATATCCATTATACATACTTTGGTATTTAAGTTATATGTGTTTTATATGATAAGTAGCTGCAATTAATAAATATTTAATATAAAAAAAATATGTACGTAGTGGTTACAATAAGATTTCCAAAGATATTCCATAATAAATTTTAACAGGCCTGATTTACTTTCTGCCCAAAAAATAATGTAGGAGAATGTAGGTATTCAATTGTAAAAGACTTGCCTTCTTATTTGATTGCCTCTCATATTCAATAAACAAACTAGTGTTATTTTTTCAATAAGCTATTTCATAATGCTTTTTGTGGATGATACTATGTAGATGTCATAATTGTTATTTTTTTATGCAAGACCATTTGTTATACTATTCATCATATTATTTTCTGACCCTGTAAGCTGAAAGTATTTCACGTATACAGGGTGTCGCAAAACTCGACGTCAAGCTGAAAACGAAGGATAGATGGGTTCATGGCGACCCAGACAAACCAAAAACTTATGGGTCTGTCTCCAACGATTTCTGTGTTATAGGCTTTTTCCTGAAAATCATAAAATCTCTGACCGGCGTCAAACTTTTCTATGCTGTGACTACAGATACATTTTGTGTTTTTTTTTATTACTGAATCAAATAGCTCATTCTTTCATTTTAGTGTGAAATAGTTTAAATAATAGATTCAGGCGTTACTGAGCGGAAATCCATTGCAATATAAAATTTATTTACAATTAGTTCAGTTCTGTTTTTCATGATTCATGCATCATTGCCTTTAATTCATTTTCAATAGGTTAACTTTGACTCATTATACTGAAAAAAAAGTCCACTAGAGAACATGCCAGCCTATCGGGCTGGCATGTTCTCTTGAGTGAATTTAGAGGCTACACAAAAGGCTACGGCGTAGCATAATGCTACGATGTACTACAAGCGTAGACGCGTAGACCCTTCTACCAGAAAATAATCATCACTCAAGGCCAAAATATATGCGTTATTCTGGCCTATCTTTCTTGGCCTGGACAAAATACATACATTGAAGTCATTTATAACGGGATATTTACCATGATTCGATTTTAGAGTTTTCCAATAAAAAAAAATACATTCATTATAAATGCTAGAAGCAACGCAATAAAATACATTTCTGCTTGTATTTTTCCGTCAGAGCGCTAACAGCTATTTTTATGACACGAGACAGAAAAACGTAGACGGCATTTGTTTAATTTGAAGCAAACAACCAAACTCAAACTCAATAACTTTATTTCTATAGGATTACAAATTAAACAAGTCAAATTTAATATATAAAAAGCTGTATAAATAGTCACTATTATCAAATAAGAAATATTAAGGTGTTATTGATTTTATTCACTTCAATTTTTGTCCACTAGTGGAAGAAGCGAAAAATAAACCACTAGTAAGTTTATATAAAACTTAAAATTAATACTTTTCATGAGGCTTGAAAAAAACTGTATGAATGCTACCTTCTCTCCCCTACTTTCTTATGTTAGCTCCTGAGAGAAAATTGAGGTGGGGCCATGCTGCGACCATACGATTTCAATAAACTTACACAATGTTTAGTTAAAACCTAAAGAACCAATTTCTCAACCAACATACCTACAATCTAAAGCCTTGTCTTCACGAACAAGAACATCCTGAATGTGATGTAAGGCGAGTGTACACAAGCGAACAACGTTATGAACACGGACTTGGCACGAAAACTGATGTAGTTACAAAATGTAGCGGTTTCAAAGAACACGACTCAAATTGACCAAAGGAATAGAAGTGGTTGCCTTACCTTGTTTTACACAATTGAGAATTCTGTTATAATAATTATCAGGAAACAATGAAATTTAGGGTTACAAAATATAAAATGCATAAAGATTAGTCATAGACTAAACAAAATTATTAGCGTTCTAGCGGAGCCTGTTTCGGACACAGCTAGAACGCTGTACATTTGTACAAACTTGTATTATTAGGTAATTAGGTAAATTTTGTTTTAGTTTCTAAGATTTGATTGTTTGTAAGATTTATTTTTCCAGTTAAACTTACCAGGGCGTCATAATCGCATGTGCGACAAAGCTCTTATTTTTTTTCCAACCTATGTTGTCCCACAGCAAAGGTCTCCCCCAAACTTCCACAAGACGCGTTCGTTGGCCAGGAAGCACCAATCTACCTAAAATGCGTCACGGCGACACGTCGGTCGTCGTCGCCATAATAAAGAGAAAACAATATATCAAGAAATCGAATTTTTTAGGTTATTAGGTATTTAATTTCTTAGACATTACCCCGAGTGTGAGGGCTTAGGTACGCACTCTAATAGCAAAACCTTAGAATTCAGCAACGGAATCCCTTTGGTCAAAACACACTAAATGTAACTTTAGTCTTTGAACAGGATTGGATTAACTTCAATGTTTCCCCTGTAGGTAGAGATAACGGCGACACTAAAGTCCGTAAAATCACAGAGTCGACAGTCTCGGGTCACGCCATGATCGATTATTTTGGGATTTCATTTATTTTTTTAAATTATCACATTATCAAACACCACATTACAAGTTTGGATAGATGGATGGATGGTACCCATGTTTGTTACTTCTTCACACCAAACTTATTGAACAGATCGGGCTAAAATTTTGCTTTTACGTAGGTTTGAACTACAATAAAAAGGTACCCAAGTCGTAAGAGTCTGTTTGGGAAGATAAAATGCCCCTAACTAAACTAGGTATAGGTAAGTACCTATAATAACCCCTTGAAGCAGTGACATGGCAAGAACGTGTCTTTAACCCACCTACTCATTGAATCGAGAATTGCCCACTGACTAGGTAAAACGATGTACCGTTAGTTTCAAATAGTTTGAATGTGGTTACAACTACAACGCGCATAACAAGGGTTGCTTTATAAAATATGATTACACAACTATGACACCCTTTTATTAGAAGAACACTAGACCTTAAAAACACTTAGATAAGTACTTTATATTTCATGTTAAGTACTTATGTGATTTTTTTGTCGAGAGTCCTTTAAATAAAAAAAGTGTGCTTCTAATTTATTTTCAAATTCTACTTCCGCGTTGTACAAAAGGGATCTTAGCTCTACTTAGATTCAGCACGTGGTAAACCTAATTTCTGAGGTTTTTTTCAATTTGTTTGTAATGATCAGAATAAATCTCCAGAAAAAAGAACCTATTACCTACACGATTATAAGATCATTTTGAGGGGTCCATACCCATAGGGTAAGACGGGCCTCTATTATTCTCCTAATAATAAAACGCTGTCCAGCCGTCTGTCTGTCCGTCTGTCACCAGGCTGTATCTCATGAACCGTAATAGTTAGACAAGTGAAATTCACATAATGATGTATTTCTGTTGCCGCATTAACAAATACTAAAAAAAAAGAATAAAACAAATATTAAAGTGGGCTTCCATACAACAAACTAGTTTTTTTTCCGTTTTTATAGATAATGGTACCTACGGACCTTTCGTGCGCGTTACCGACTCGCACTTGGTCGGTTTTAACTGGTACTTATACAGCGTGTAACAAAATGTTAGGACCAAACTTTCAGGGGTGCTACTAACTAGGTTTTAAAAAAAATTGACCCGAAATGACCACTAGACAAGGCAATGACTGATTTATGTGCTACAGGCACCATGTGAGAACGCGTCGATAAATGCTAGTCACGCAGGACACAAATAGCTGCAATGACGTTGAAAAGAGTCTTATGCCAACTAACTTACCTCATATTTACAGGAGTTTTACACCCTCTCACTCCCCGAAGGAATGACTTATGTATGTAAAGTACAAGCCATACGGGAGTGCCACTATCAGTAGATTAGATAGAAGGCCGTGCCATCGGATCGCCATCCATGCAAATTCAAATTGAATCATCAACGGGATTTTCCCTCTAAGCCGGCCGGGTTCGCCCCAATTTGCGTATTTCAGCCCAGCTCGTACCGTGTCTCACTTCTTAGGGTTAATCGGATCTAAGACGGAATAAATGAAAATGGTATTGGAATCAAGTGGATTGTCCTACTGGATTGATAACACTGTTAAGGGTGTAAGTAGGTACCTACCTTCTATCTATTGCAGCGATTCTCAAGAAGAGAAGTTTAATGAATAAATATTAGATAGATAGATAGATATGCTTTATTGCACACATAAATATACATAACAAACAAAGATAAAAGAAGTAAAACTTTATTACAGCATCAACGACGACCTCAGTGGCGCAGCGGGCGAGAGTCTGCCTGCGACGCAAGAGGTTGCGGGTTCGATCCCCGCCTCGGAACAAATTTGTGTACGATCTGCAGAAATTTGTTCCGTTGGTCTGGGTGTTTTCTATGTATAATAAAAAATATCTATCTATGTAATGTAATAATATTACGTATATCAGTTATCTAGTACCCATAACACAAGCTCTGCTTACCTTGGGGCTAGATAATGCTGTGTGAATTGTCCAGCATTATTATTATTATTATCATCTAGCTAAACATTGCTTGTGTTATGCTGAGCATTAAGAGGGTTTTTTTTGTATTTTTAATACACACTTTTAGGTACCTAATTAGAACATTGGGTCTGATGTCTTTATACAGCGTGAGTTTTTTTATCAGGGCCACTGAGGGGAAGTATGAAACAGTGAGAGTTATGATGTTTGTACGTAGGTTTGAACTTAGGGAGCGTTAAAGCCGCTTAGTCGTTCGTCCAATGGAGATTCTAATGTCCAAAAAATTACGTGTACCTAATACAAATTACCTACCTACTTAAATTAGCAAGTATTTTAAATTTTAAAGCAACGGTAGTCTACAGATTCCTACAAGCTATCTCTTCTTGGACCAACATATTTTAAGTTGGTACAAGTAGGTATACAAATGAAACAAGATTGGTTTAAGTCGACCAAAAAGTTAAAGAATTCGAATTAAAAACCATTTCAGAACGCTTTAACTGTGAAAATATCTCTCGAGATATAAGGATTAGTCCAGATTAGTCTGACAAATAACATGCCCACTAACAATTTGAGGGCATTACCATAATCTGTTATCGCCAGGCCCGCACTTTAAATGTTAATGAAGGGGTCTTTTTAACTCCCGGATTGGCAAAGAGTTATGGGGGTGCAAAAGAGTTGATAGAGGATTATTGTAGCTTTTACGAGTGTTCTAGCTAGATTATTACTAATGCAAGATTAGACAGGTCACAGATGGTCGTGACGTGACCTGCCTTCTCTGGCATGCACTGAAAACCAGCGCTGGGTTGACACATCAGTGTCTATCCAGCACATTGCTGTAAGCCATATTTGTCCTAAGCCCTGTTACGAAAAAATAAGCCGCAAAGCCTAGATTTAATATTGTGTTCTAAGATATTATTTTGTGTAGTAGATTTAGGATTAATAAAGTTATTTTCACTCATTTCACTTAGGTCATAGGTCATTGAGGGTCCAATATAACCCCGTAACCATCGTAGCATATTTACCAATGTTTGCTGAGATCTACTTGTACATCATCCGCAGTTAGAAACTTTTTAGGTACCACCTCTTTATTTTTAGGCTCAATTCACACCGGGATGATAGCGGCGGCGGCGCGGCGCTGCGGGCACTTGGGTTTTTCGAGCTTTTGAGAGCGTATACCTACCTACTCAGGTTTTTGTTACTCAATTTTGGTGAAAAGGGTAGACAGGATTTTGCGTTCATAGGAGCGGTAGTTACAGGACTTGCCAAAACAACGCAACGCAAGCCCAAAAATCAAGTTTTAGCTTATTATCTTACTAGCTAGCTTATTATCGACTTAAAAACTGAAACATTATGAAGTGTTCTTCATAATTAGTTTTAGTACCTATCATGCTTATTCTCAAGATTTTAACTTCTGTATTTATGAGAAATTAAGGTTTTAGGTACCTACTAAGAATAAGAGGTAACTTTGCGCTTAGGCCCCTGAAAGCGCTGGTGCGTCGCTGCCGCCGCTGCATTTCCGGTGTGAATTGACCCGTACCAAGATTTGGTAGGATGGTTGCGTCTGTTGCGAGTTATATTGAAAGAAACGTTTGCTAATAAGTATAAATATAATAACAACAAACAAATAGCAACAAAACAATATAATTATATCAGTTGACTATTCAGATCTTATTGCTTCTAATTTTCGATACACCAGCATGCTCTAACCACATGATTATTTTACTTATATTTAATTTTACATTTTTACAAATTGTATTGCTTTTAATTATGTTTCGTTTTTATCGCTGTGCTGTGATTGGTTTTAATTCTCTTTAGACTCTCCAGGTGCTCCAATAAGGAACCATCTTGTTCGCGCGCGAACCGCCATATTGCGGACCAGTCGTTTTTTGTCGTCGAGAGATGGCGCTAAGTCGAATAACACATCCTGTTTGTAAGGCAAAAGGAGGGTAGTCCGATATACGTTGGCGATCTCGTAGAGGCATTGTAAGCTTTTTATTCTTACATCCTGAAAATAATGAAAATTGTAGTTAAATTATTAAGGCGGTACCCTTGGTCTTGGACGTGTGATGTTTGCATTTTTGCTAGTCACTCTTCCTGCCCGAGCGTTAAAATAACACTAGTTGGAATGGAAACCCAAAATGTCAAATGTGTTATCTTTAAGTCTCCAATACATGTTAGCCCAACGTTGCCGAGTGAGGGATAATACCAAGGTTTAGACGGCATGTTTACCTTGCCCTGCCATCGCTCGGTGTTGCTCGCCTAGCTAGCCGAATGAATACAAGCGCCAACGTGTATAGAGGTCATTTGCAGTGACTTGTCGCTCCGGCGGAGTGGCGGTTTTTCTGTACATATCAAAGGAACTGCGCTCGGCCATTCAAACTGACAGCTCCCAGTGTGTGGGCAGCTTCACACAAATACCGTCTACATTTTCCGCTTGCAATAGTTTGCGTAGACTTGACGAACGTCTAGACGGTAGCACTGGCCTTGCACCACGCTCGCATTGTCCTTATCTCGGCCAACATGTATTGGAGGCTTTAGGTATGGACGGTTTCCGAGTACTCATTGTGAATCTATGGGAGGCCGGCGGGTACTTGATGTGTGTTTCTACGTGATGGTACTGCGATAATACCATTTTAAGCCCCACTTGCACAACAATATTTAAAAGTCTAATTTTGATTAACTTTGACGTATTTGTATGGTTTGACAACTCACAATCAAAATTAAGCAAGTTAATTATCGTTGTGCAAGCGGTTCTCAAGCTTTGTTAAGCGATTGGTTTAGTAAAATTGGTTCCCTCCAACGTTCAAGTTGACAATCCTCGCTAAGAACCCATCTAGAAGGTTAGGTGATCCATTTCATCTAAGAAGTTATAAAATGTGTAACTTACCATAGATTTTACGTATTTGGAGAGCGTGACTAGGCGCGGCAATATGGTCTGTAAGCTGTCTGCCACAGTGGCTAGTTTCGCTTGCACAAATGTACATAGCACGTCGATCATTACAGTTAGTAAGTCTTTGTTGTCGAAATTTAACGAATCTACTACTAGTGGAAACATCTGCAAGAATAAAGAGAAATTCAGTTATTAATTTTGTATTCCATTTTTAAATTCATGAGTGATGAAAGAAAACACTATATTGTCGCTTAAGGTGGTGGTATGCGTGAAACTAGCGCCGCCCCTATTTTATTTTATTACTACGTTGAACAAAGGAACTTTCAAAAATCCATCGTACAGTTTGTGATACCTATTATAAGATTTAAAAGGCATCTCTAATAGTTTTATAGGGGATAGAAATAACGTTAAACAACATGTGCAAAGATGCGGGCAGCATTTAGTGTAATTAGTACACATAACACAAGCTCTGTTTATGATGCTGTGGGAATTGTCCAGGATTATTATTTATATATTATAATTTTCTATACAGTCTGTTATTTCATTTTATAGAACGGCACAGATTTTTTCCTTTTTATATTTTTTAATTTATAGAACCGCTACGCTACAGCGCCCTCTATTGAGTTCTACTGCAATCAAGTATTAATACTCTTCAGAAAAATCGTGTTGGCTCCCTTTTGTCTAGCTAGAGGAAGAGACTAATAGGCAAAAAAACTGTCCTTCAGTTACATTATCAGAAGATATTAGATACATATTTTTTTCTTTTGTCAATCAAACAAAAAATAACAAAGATACAGCGCCTCAAAGTTTGGGAGTGTGGGCTCGTGACGTCACAACTAGTAAAATATAAAGATGAAAATATTTAGTAACAAAAACAAGAATTTTGTAAAGACAATTTAGTTTGTTACTAAATATTTTCATCTTTATATTTTGCAATGGATTTCCGCAAAGTAACGCCTGAATCTTTTTTTTCACAAATATTCACAAGTCGCTGAAAATGTGTCGACCGGTGTGACGTCACGCGGAACTTTACCAGACTGTTTTTTTGTTAAATAAATTGTCAAAAGAAAAATTAGTTGTCCAATATTTTCTGATAATCTAAGTGACTGACTAATTAGATTTTTTTAGTAAAATCCTAAATCCTATCATTGACATATCAAAACAAACCTTAGTAACTTCATGACAAAGCACACTCTTCGGCGCCTTAGTCAGCACATACGCCCAGCTAAGTAAATAAGCCTCTTTGGTCTCCGGTACAACAGCTCCAATCTTCTCAGTCAAGTTCGCGAACGCTACAAACATTCTCTGCTTGTAAAGTAGACTAATTCTGCAATGCTGTCTTCCTGTCAGATGCTCCGTTGAGTCTGACATTATAAGGTGGATGGCTTCGGCGCCATGGCTGCAGTAGTCTTTATCGGTAACTGTGGTTACTATCTGAAAAAATTATAAAGTAATAATTTAAAAATAATGTTTGGGTTTAGCTGTGTGGGAATCGAACCCGCAACCTCCTCTATCTTAATTGTTCATTCTTTGATTTGTAATTTTGTGAATTTATAATAATTTGTATAATACATTAATATCAAATAATTATTTGGGTTTCATAAGAGGTAGGCAATGCTTGCTGTTAAACATAATAATCATAAATAAATAATATCTTAAAGGACAATAAACAATCTATGATAAATATTTGTACTGTAGTATTCATTATTTGACATGCCAATATTAGTAATAATGTTATGGAAAAGAAAAAAATAATTGATAACTTAGTATTTGTTAATTTATTTCTATAAAGATCTTACAAAACTACTAATAGAGTCCACAGGTGATCGGAATGCTGGTTTTTATTTCGGTCAACGAATTAGCATTGCCATTCAACGTGGCAATGCTGCCAGCATTCTGGGCACTCTGCCTTCTGGTGACGGCTTAGATTTTTAGTAAATAGATGTAAGTGTAAATATTAGTTGTAATTATTTTTTGCTGTTATTTGATTCAATAAATGTCTTCATTAGACTCGAAGTCTCAGATGTTATGGTGAATAAATCGAATTTACTGAATTAAACCAAATAATACTCACTTTTTGCAGCCAAAACATGAACAAATCACTGCCTCGCATGATCAAAGCTTTCGCTATCCAACCATACAAAGCAATCAGTTTAGGACATAGATTCTCACTTCGTTTACAACTAGCCAGATATCCCTTTAACAACTCATAAAGCATTTCAAACTTCACCCCATACTCTGACTTGTTCAGAAAATGTGCTATCAGACCACAAGCTTTTGTCCTTATAACCTTATCTTCCGATTTTAAGGATAACTTCAAAGACATAGTCATTATTTCTTCGAACTTGGAATCATATAAATCTTTGTGCAGAGAATTGTATAAACTTTCTAAGACTATAAAGAATTGTTCATCAGTCTCGCATAGTGCAGTTACGTCTGGAGTATGCCTTGTGAGTACCTTCATCTGCTTTTCTGCTGGTAAGCTTCCAATCGTGTTGGCTATCAAGGAGTACCCATGGTCAAGGTAATCCCGCTTACCTAATTTCATTTCTCTCAGAACCCACAATAATACAGAGTCTAACAAGCCGTGGTCACTTTCTATTTGTGATACCTTTACGTCTGAATATAAACTGCTATTTGACATGCTTTCGTTTAAAGCTTCTACAACTTTCGTTGCGTTATTATCTGCTGTTATCAACTTGAGCATTTCTTCTATGATTATTGTGGTGAAGTCATCTATGCTCGCTAGATTAGATAGAAGATTAAGGCGTTTCTGTAGAGCCACTTTGTCTTGTGTTAAGTTATCTAGATCACATTTTCCTTTGACAACGTAATTCATGATAAGTTCTGGGTACTTTCGCGCAATCGCGTGTATTGTTTCAACGCTAGTTTTGAGAAGTTCATCATCGTTAGCGAACTGTACATTGTGAACCAAAACCTCTATGAAGGGCAGTACAAGTTCCGTATCTAGAACATTCCTGACACGGATCAAGTTTTTGAATCCTGCTATTTGGTAATCCTTCCCCGTTTGGCTCACAGCTATCAAACATAGCCGTGGGATATCTTTAACTTGAGCTTGTATTTCGTCGAGAATATCCCAATGCTTTCCGACCTCGTACAAATCCGCTAGGAATTCCAAGCAAGCGATTTGTAGCCTTGGCGATATTTTGAATTCGTAGAAGGCCATTGTCGCGGGTATCATAGACTTAGCAACAATGATGCATGATTCTTTCGACGCGTTTGCGGTGGTGAGGACCACTTTAGTTGCTTGGACGAATTGGACGACTGTTTTCGAGTCTGCTATAGCGGTCTGCATGGCTATAAGTATTCCTTTGATGAATAACTCGAATGCTTGGTCGGTGTTGGCTGTGCTGGCTAGTTTGGCGACTAAAGTGGAGAGTGCTTCATGGGCCGCCATCTTTAGATCGTCGTCCGTTTTATTTGTCATATCTTTGTACATGACAGACCAGAGAGCTTTCAGGAAGGGTGCATAGGAATCCGCTCTGAATGTTTTGCAACTTTCACTCTGAAAAGTTAAAACATGTGAAAACTATTTAAGACTTTGAGTTTGTAAAATATTGTAACTACTCGTAATTACAAGGCTTGTAATTACGAGTAGTTGCAATATTTTATTCAGTGTCCAGCGGTGGACTTATTTCATTTAATTTTAGGGAGGTCGCAGATTCAAGTCACGCCGAAATTGAAAATTTTAGGATATTATTTTTTATGTACCTACCCTCCTCCGAATATTCAAACGCAAGTTTAGTATACCTTTATTTTGATTTTATGCTGTAGTAGATTATTTACTGAAAATGTATTCCCTTAGATGTGAAATATGTATGCGTGTTTAGCAAATAATTTTCTTTTCTTCTGTCTTTTTCTGGCTATAAATCAGGGAGCACCAGACCTAAGAACCTCATCATTGTTATTTAATTTCTAATTGTGTTATCTCTAGTTGGTATTAGTCATAGAGAATAAATATATTTTTTCCTCTTGTTCCAGATCCGATCCAGTTGCGAACCCAGCTTTAATAACTCAAATACATACTTAACTCTTTCTACTGACTCTCATTATGCTCAAATTTACAAGTGAAATTATGCAAGGAAGGTGCAAAATTGTTTATTATTGCTAAATATCCCGGGTGTTAATCCTTTCGAGCATTTTGTTAGAAATTCAAAAGCATAGAACAAAAGCTTATCCCCTGGGGTCAAGTATCACTCCCTTTAAAAAGAGCAATGTATACGCTTCTACAACAAAATTCCTAGTGAGTTGCAAAATGTATCAGTAAATTCAAACAAATTGTAAAAACCTTTCTGTGCAAAAGTGCTTATTACAAAATATCAGATTATCTAGAAGACAAAAAAGCTTGGGACGGGTTTTGCTCAAACTCGAAAAATAACAACTAACAGGCTAAAGGTTTCTTCGTGGCTTTTTTACTTTAGTGTACATACCGAAGCGACCGAAATAAAATTAAAATAAAATGTCAATGTTTTATTTTAAGAATTTGACCTTTTCTAAGTGTTAATTTTTGTATTTATGGAAATATAAAGACTATTTGATTTGATTTCGGCTTGCTACTTATATAAAGTAGCATTTCGCGGCATCGTTTTGGCAGATTTACATTGAAAAACTGTCATAAATCGCGAGTTACGGTTACGACGTGCTCAAATCTGTGTTGCGTTTGATTATTCGGGTGTCAGTATCTCAGAAATTTTGCTGATAAAAATAAAACCAACTAACCAACAATCTGTACGAATCAAGTTTCGCCAACCTTAAGCTCGAGTCCAGCTTTTCCACCAGCAGTACCAGGCAAGGTTCTGCAAAGTCCGGGATCGCGCATAGACAAGGCGCCAGCGCATTCGCTAGGTCTTGGCGACTGACGGCGGCTGGGTCATCCGGGGAGGGGTGGAAGTCTATTGGGTAGTAGCAGGACACTACCTGGAATGAAGGGCGATAAGATGCTAGATTGTTTTTTGTGTTCATGTTGTACATTAATAAATAAATAATACTGGACAAATATATTTGACAGAAAACCAAGGTTATCGACATAGCTCGAAGAATCAGCAAGCTGAAGTGGCAGTGGACCGGCGATATCTCGAGAAGAACCGACAACCGCTGGGGTAAACGTATTCTTGAGTGGAGACCGCGACTCGAGAAACGTGTAGGACGCCCTCCGATAGGGTGGGGTGACGGTCTGCTAAAGACTGCAGGCAGACTCTGAATGCGGCAAGCTGGAGACAGGGCGCTATGGCGCTGATTACGGGAGGCCTATGTCCAGCAGTGGACTAATATAGGTTGAGGATGATAATGAATACTGGACAATCCACACAGCACCATCTAGCCCCAAGCTAAGCAGAGCTTCTGTTATATGTAGGTACTAGATAACTGATATATTACAAGGTCTTTAGATTTCACAGATTCAGTTTGTGCAGCCGTGTGGTGCCTTTGAATTTGCACGAAAAAAACGACTCTCTCGGGTGTCATAAGAGGCGACTCCCCCTCTTCATTCCACCGGGGGCAGCGCCCCCTGCAGAACGGAACAGAACCACCATCGAACTGTGAAGCGTGGCGATTTTGGCTAGCCCGCCTAAAGTGAATGTTTGGTAATCATAATCAGTGATCTTGGGGTTAGCGGCGGCGCCTATTGTGTTCAGTGGTGGACGTCTTTCAGCTGTACGTAGGATGAACGTAATTTATAAACTCAAAACTGACTTCATTGTCCTGAATATTCCACAGTTTTTTAAAGTGTTACGTGAAAGTAACCCCCTCGGGAATTTAACTTTTATGGGACCACCTCTGAATCATTCTTTTAACAAAGGCAAAAGCATAAAAAAATGGAGTTGGCGAAAATAACGACCAGAACCACCATAAAAAACAGAATTAAGAATACTTTTTAGAAGTCGATAAAAAGATTCAAGATTGTTTATTGCGTTACTTTATATTACGGAGGTCATTAAGATTACCTACGTTACAGATTACGTCAATTAGCAATGTAGCACTCAAGGCTGAGCGAACCGTGAGGAGAACAACAGGGAAGTTGTAACGTTTTAAAACTTACGCGACAGTGGAATTTAATAAAACACCAATCCTTTATTAACATTTGAGAGCCGTTTGAATGGGCCTTCGTAATTTGCAATTGTATTGTATGCCGTATAAAAGTAAGAAAAGAAAAGGGCTTTCAATGCTATTGAAATGGCTTTGAAATGTCAATCATCTTTCACTGAATTTTGTAAGACATGAAAGTCGTCTTTACTAAAATAATTAAAACAATTTTATCCTATGGAATATCTATTTGAGTCCGCTAGATGCTAGGCTCTATCCTATTTATTATCATCTTTCGCGATAATCCCATTGGGTTCAGAAATCCTCGGTCGTATCTATCTGCCACCGTCCCATCGGATTATGAGAGTGAGGAAATAGAGAGTGCACCTGTGTTTACGCACACACTTGTGCACTATAAATAAAAAAAAAACATTTATAGTGCGTAGTGAGACTAGCCAGGTGGTTGCCAGTTTCCGTTGAGACTGGGCGCCGTGGTCAAAATAAGGTTTTATTGGGTTCTCATTCATGATCGATCGGGGTCATGCCAATTAATTCTTCAGCTGCCTTAATACGCATGTTAACCTGGCAATATCCCAATCAGCACAAATACCTAGGTCCACTACTGCTACTGAACATTCCGCCCGCTATCAAAGAGGTTTGTGCCATTATAACCACGCTTGGCGGATTGTGATTGCAGTGAAGATATTAAATGATACACAGAAGAAACTGCTGCCCTTCCAAAAGACTAGGTACAGTCTTTTGGCTCTTACGACAGCCACAGGCTACGTAGTACGTTGTGAAGATCGCTTCCTACGAGACCGCTAGTCAATAGCGGTCTCGTAGTCATGGCGATATCATCGCGTCGTAAATTTGCCTTAAATTTCCGTAAATTCACCGAACAAACCCTTGAGGTCATTTGAACATTAACATCTGCGAGTATAATCAAAATGCCAAAGACAGTAGTGCGTGTTTCAATGAAGTTTTATCAAATAGTCTTGCGACATAAAAATAACCGTCGTGCTTTGCTAATTGGTATTAGATAGTACCTACAGAGCAAACATTTCCTAAAGATCAAATGATAGAAATATGCAAATGTACAAACCTCAAACATTTCTTCCACCAAGTGTCCCAGTGGTATATGCTTGATGAAGTTGGGTAGGAATGAAAATAAGAACATCAGGTTACGAGGGTCTCTTTCTCCGTCCATGGATGATATCACACCATAGACAAAGTCTGGCCCTAAGGTTTTCATGTCTGGAAATATCACATTTTATAAATCAATACTGTCTGTCTCTTTGTCTGCCTGTCCATTGACCTTTACACCCCTAATTGGCCTAGCTAATGGCAGGCAGTTATATGGTATACCAGGGAAGGGAAAAGGCTTCTAGTTACGTCAAAAAAGCGCGGGCGTAGTTGCAGGCAGAAGCTAGTGTATTTATAAATGTGATCGTTTGTGAAATTAAAAGATATGATTTTTTACTAGACACTCTCAACACACAATAATAATTAAAGATAAGGAGCCCTCGCACTGAACGGAACTGCACTACAACGGAACTGCGCGACACGGCGGCGCGGCCAGTTATTCTTTGTATGAAATCCTATGAGACTGATCGCACTACGCGTCAGCGGAACTGCGCTGCTTTTTGGTGATTTGTTCTAATTTGACGCGCCATGCCGTGGCCGCGCAGTTTCGCTGTCGCGTATTGCGTGCACTCTTACACACAATATTTATTGAACGGCACACTTTCAGGAGACAGAACCAAGAGGAGACTGGCACTATGAAAGAAACTAAGATTTATCGACAACATTGCTTTCTTAGGCAGCATAATCATCTTTCGTAGCAGCAGCATAGTTATTGGTGTTTGGCGAGAGAAAACATTTTGTCTCTCTCCTGCCAAACACCAATAATAGGCGGTGGTAATCAAGCTGGTACTGGAATAAATTTTTGGACCTGGATTAGTTTAGTATTTCAACAAATAAGCTACTTTTGATGATTTTTGTTGTGGGGCGGGAGAAGGTCTGCTTACTGGAGGTCGAGTTCCATTCCCGCCTTGAAACAAATGTTTCTGCAAATATTTGTTTTGGGTGTTCTGGATATTTTCTTTGTACATTAAAAACATTTGTCTCAGTTATTTATTGTATGACTGATATATTTATTTATATCAGTCATCAAGTACCCATAACACAAGCTCTGCTTAGCTTGGGGCTAGGTGATGCTGTGTGGATTTTCCAAAATTATTTATTTATAATGACAAGTGAATCTTGCATTTTTGGACCTGGATTAACATAATATAGACTACTTTTATCACAGTTATTCAGATGTTTTAACTTTACAGCAGATTTAAGATAGATAAATTGATTCATAAATTTCTTCTTTCTTTTTTTTCCTTCATCAGTACATAATAAAACACATACATTAAAGAGAAGTGAATGCTTACACTGTATACCTTTTGTTTACCTGTTACTTTCATGAGCAAATAACAATGGAGGTATTAAGATTACTGCAAGATTGTATCTGCAATGTTTTTTGTTTATGCATTTTCATAAATCATTGATGAATTCCTGACATTGATTTGAAAAATGGGTGTTCAACAATTGAATGATTTATTTGAATAAAATTATTCTAAGCTGTTTTGTTGTTAGGAGATAACCCAGAACATGATAACTTACAAACAATGAGATAAAGTTATATAGACGGATGTAAATATTTTGGACATTTTACATTGGACTGCCTTGCCACAAAGCAAAGCCAAGTTTTAAGACAGTAATGTTGGGAGTTTTTTAACGCTTTTACTTCCCAGCCCCTGCGGATTGCACACAGCTCCAGATGAGTTTGTCAAGGATGTCAAAAGTGTGTGTGTGTCAGTATATTGCTTTCCTATTAAAAAGTCATTAAAAACCACTTACATTCCACATTCTTGTCCATCAGTTTATGGATGATCAGATAAATATTGTATCTATCTACTCTAACTTGAGACTGGCAAGCAACTTCTCTGAACAAAATTGTAAAGAACTCAGCGCTACTACTGATGCTGTAGTGAGTCATGTCTATGATAGTCAAGTATCCATCCAGCACATTCGGTATAACTCTATGGTTGTCCTTCAAGCGGTCAATATAGAACTTAGATATAAAGTTCAACTGAGCCTCCGTTAAGTAATTTTTAGGAATTTCTTGTAGGACTTTGGTGAAGAATCTCATCCCTTTCTCACGGTTTTCTGCTTCTCTATTAGTCAGAACTCCACCCATGTTTTCAAGAAGTATTGTTATATCCATGCGGCCAGATATCAAGTCTGAAATGGAAGGATTCACTAAATAATGGAAATGGATTAAATGTCAGGATTGCAAGGACCTCAATTAAGTTGACAATAGGTAATTTGAAGTTAGTGAAACTACAAGAAACCGAATATTGCATCTACATAATAGCATCTATAATATAACTAAGTAATCAAATGGAAAGTTTCCTGGGCCATTGAACTCAGGCAAAAAATATATTTTATAACCCATAAAAGTGATGGTAATAGCAGTTTCTTGGGGTTGTCGGGTTAGGAACATTTTGATTTTGTCTTACCTGTGATGATATTCGGTGTTTGGTCGAAAATATCATCGCTTTTCACTATTTCATCGGCCAATTCAGGTTTAAACCAAATCGAATCCATCTTGTAGGCTTGTGCTTGGTTGTGAATCGAAAATTAGGTAGGTAATATGTGTGGTACTCTAGTTACCTACCGTGCACATCGAATTAACTATTACATAGCACGGGAATTTTGCAATAATTAAATGTTATTTTGTTTATTTAGAAAAGTGAGGTTACTTTTTTTAATCTTTTGGCTTTGGCCGAGGCAGGCAAGACAGTAGGGCTGAGTAGCAAATGGACTGTCACTGTCAAAATAACCGTGCAACGCGAAGCGACGCGTAAACTTCGCGCTTCCGTCCGTACGGTTTGCAGTGCAGACACACAAACCATTTTACACTTTCATTCATGGCCTAACTAAACGCAGAAGTCGATCCCTGGATCCATGACGCGGCGGGGCGGCGACGAAGGCTGGGCAGTGATTGCGGTATACCAATGAGTATCCAATAACTACGTATACTAGCACTTTTATGGCCCAAGATGCAAAAGTCGATGTCGATGTCGAAGTCAAACACCTCTCCACCATGGTAGTTAGTGTAGGTACAATAATATACGTGCTCTCCACCGCATGCAACGGATGTTTGATGTTAGTTAATAGAAATTTTAATATAACAAGTGACGCTTTTCCCCTACAAAAACTTTTCACAAGACCTTCTTGCTCTACCTAGGATTTATCTCAGAAATGCTTGGGATGAGTCTTGGGAGGGTAACGAGGGTAATAAGGCAAAACACTAGGGGGAGGTGGGGTGCATTGATACAAGGGGCACATTGATACACTAGCCTTATCCAATAATTGAGTGAATGGATTTGAGTGGCGCCATCTCTAAAACGTTCGGTAAAACTTCCGAACGCATCCATTGTAACCGCTCCGACCGTCTGTCAACGGGCGGCCTTGGGCATGTCGAGACGTGTTTTGAGCACTCTTATGTAAATTCTGACGCAATATGTGAAAGTGTTTCGACGCTCTTCGATAACATCTAACGAGGATCTTTATATACCAATGGTAAGTTAAACTATTAATTATTATGATTGTTGTTCATTTTAGTTAAAATCAAAGTTAATTTTATTATGATAATTTGTATTTTGAAAAATGTTGTTTGGGGCACTTTGATGCAACAAAGTGCGGGGCACATTGATGTGTATCATTGTGCCCCATCTCTGTATGAAGGTGCCCCATTTCTGTACCAAGGTGCCCCTTTACTTTTTTTTAAATCTTAAATAAATGTACTATTCATTTGGTATCCTCAGAAAATGGTGCGCACGTACAAGTTAAAGACTGATAGAAGTAAAATAGATGAAGAGAGTATCAAGTCCGCCATATCAGAAGTAACTTCAAGGGTATTATCTATACGAAAAGCAGCTGACAAGTACGGTATTAAGCCCGCAACTTTGCAACATCGAATTGAAAAGTTTAGAAAAGCCTATGAAGAAAACCGACCATCTTCAGATTCATACAGGTCAAAGTATTCTGTTGCTCAGGTATTCACTGTCCAGGAAGAGAAAGCCTTAACAGAATATTTGCTGACATGTAGCAAGAGGCATTATGGGCTCTCTCTGCAGCAGCTTTTGAAATTGGCTTACGAGTTTGCTGAGTATTCAGGATGCAAATACCCAGAGTCATGGGAAAAAAAATGTGCCGGGAAAGATTGGTCAGCAGGATTTAGAAACAGGAATCAGGAGCTTAGCCTAAGGAAGCCTGAAAATACAAGCGCCGCACGAAGTTTTGCATTCAATAAGACTGCAGTGGGTGATTTTTTTGAGAATTACGAGCGTGTTATGTTGCGCTACAATTTTACACCTGATCGTATAATCAATTTGGATGAAACAGGTATTAACACGGTCCTACCTTAATTATTTTAATTTATTGATTAATATTTGTTAGAATAATTACACAAGTAACTTACATAATAAGGCTGATTATGATCTCATCACAATAAATAAGTAGAATCAATGTTATCGTGTTTTAATATGACCATTCTCACAGATGTTCCACCCTGTATGAAAGTGCCCCACGCGGTGTATCAAAGTACCCCACTAGTGGGGCAGATTGATACAAAACCCATTTTTTACTAAACGTCAACTATTTCTTTTTTTTTATAACTTAAACAATTTTTAACTCTGACATTACAATATTCAATTATTTAGCTAAAAGTATAATGCAAAATTAATGAAGAATATTATGTTATACACATTTTATGGAACTTTAAATTTTTGTGTATCAATCTGCCCCACTTCCCCCTACAGATTTATACAAACAAGTGTTCCAGTCAAACCTTGTTTTTTTTAAATAAAACTCAATAAACGTGCAACAACAGTTATCATAAGAATGCGGCTAGGTCATACGTGTACCCCAGCCCATCAAGCCCGGATGAAAGTTGTAAGTAACCCTTCTTGCGAGTGCGGTGATGAATTTTGGTGACGAAAATCATATTTTTTTTCTTGTAACTTAAACGACCACACTTCCTTCTATAATGATCTCCTCTCCCTCCTTAATCCGCTTCCTATAAATATTGCCTCCCTCCTTTCCTCCTTAGACCCCTGTATATATCATTGCTTAGCATCCTTTATTTGTACAATTAATATAAATATAGTGTATAAAGTTAAAGTATGTTTATTAGTTCCCCTTATCATTTTCCTATCCTATCTCTCCTGATCCTTATCCTGTTTCGTCTCGTTTTTATAGTAGGTTTCATTTAAATATTGTAAATGTTTCCCAATTTTTTTTCCAATTATTAAAATAACATAAAAAAACAGAAAATGGCAAATGTTAAACTAGCGAGCCCAAAAAAAAAACGAGTGACGCGAACGCCTAAAATGTATTAACTACGGAGTGGAGATAGAGAAAAGGAAGGAAGGAAAAAATATAAATAACACCGAGCGGAGCAAGCCGCAATAACTTTCAAGTTTAACACGTTCGTGCGAGCATAATTTTTTTGGACTACTTAAATTGACACACAATCTGCCCATTCATTTGAGTTCCCTTTTTATTATTCTTTGTTTGAGTTATACGTCTATGGACGTTATCTTGAATTTCCTCGTAAGGTTATCGCTTTTACACGCCATTTCAAAACGTTTTATCACTGTCGTCCTGCGGGATACTAGGTACCTACCTACATACTTTTATTTATGTTTAGGAACATGCCGTGGTCGATTTGACAGTTCAGTTCAATCGAAGTATCACAACCATTAAGTCGAAGTGGTGGCGCTTTTTCGAGACAAGGACGAGCGAACACCGCGCGGTGAAGGCGAGAAAGGGAGGCAAGAACCGACCCGCGCGCAATTTCACTGCTTTTTATTTATAAATTTGATATTGCTCTAAAATAATACTCTTTCGCAAAAAAATAAAACTATGTTGCTCTTAAGTGTTTAGTTAAGTATTTTTTAGACGACATTTCATTATATTATGTTATATAACTAGCAATTGAAACGGGTTTTCCGTAGTAAAAATGAAAATTTAGAGGAAACTGCGATTTTTTTCTATCGTGTCAAGTTGAGTCAATCGTGTTTCGACTTATATAACGCACTAACTAAAATCCTAAACTTTCGGAGAATCATCAAAAAAGATTTAAAAAATAGTGTTTTCTTGCCTTAAAATGGATTTTTCGTACAGACAAAACCTGGGTTTTGGGTAGCACTTCATCTTAATATGATTTTAGTTTGCTCCGTCGTCCGTCAGGTGCTCCGTAGTCATGGTTTTCATCCGAACCAATTTTTTTACCATAGTTGTCGCTATTTGTCGTAGGTATATCGACAAATTTTAAGTCATTTCCCTATTTTTTGAATGTGTCACTTATTCTATAGGTGCGTTGTACCTAAGTACCAACCTGAATAAAATGGTACCTACCTAACATTATTAGCCGCTTTAATAGATTATGATCAAATTCTCAAATTCGTTCAAACGATAAAACAAATCATTTGAACATAATTACCTATGTTTCCACCCAAAACTACGAAAAACAATACCTACGTGTTGGTTGGCATGGCACACGTAATGTGTAAAATACAGGCTTAGAGCATTTATAACGCTCTTAGAATACCTACCAGGCGAGACCATCTCCTGTGACACTGTGTCACTCACAGGAACGGCGACGTCCAACTCTAGTCGAGATTAATGTTTTAAAATATTGAAAAATTACCAAGCTTTTAGCAAAAAAACGATTACTTACTTATACTTAACAATTAATAATTAGTCGTTTTGTTACTATAAATGAGCTGTCACGAGTATTTTTATCTATATTTAGCTTCATAGCCAAGCATTCATAAGGTTTTGTTAATTTACCTATGTGTTCAGAAGTCACGTTTAGCGCCATCTAGCAGACCACGGCGGAACTACATTGCAACGGAGAGTAGTCTTGTTCCACGGAACAGAAATGTTCCGTGTCTTGTTCCATATCTCTGTTCCTATGAGAGCAATCATTATGAAATTTTGCATAGCTGAAACGCTATTTATACTCTATTATTGTGTATAAATTTTGTTGCTATAGTACATATAAGCCGTTTTTTAGAACGGTCGTGTGTACGCTAGCATAACGTTATGCTGGCGTACCCACAAACAATGGTCGTTATTTCTTAAACCAAGGAGGCGCTATTTATTTTACTTTTGCACTGATTATACTCTATTTATACGTTATTTATTAGGCATAACAACAAACGTGAATTCGGTTATGTGTACGCTACCACGCACTGTCAAGGTCTAACTGGCGGCCAATTAGTACACAATAACTACCGTAAGATGGCGGCGCCGCGACGACGGCGACGGCGGCGTCACAGCGGTGCAGTGACGTCACATGACGATCTCATGTGGCGCGTTGGTGGGCGAAGGTCCACCTGCGACGCAGGAGGTTGGGGGTTCGATTCCCGCCTTGGGACAAATGGGTGTACGATCTGCAGACATTTGTTCAGTGTTCTGGTCGTTTTCTATGTAGGTATAATAAAAAATATCTATCTATGTATTGTATTTTGTATATCAGTTATCTAGTACCCATGACAGTCTCTGCTTATCTTGGGGCTAGATTAATGCTGGTGTGAATTGTCCAGCATTATTTCATTTATTTTTTTAACTGTTGTGTGACAATGAAGTGACAACTGGACAGTGACATTGCTTGTGTCCCTGGAGTGTCAGACCTTGTTTTCTTGGACCATGTACAAGGGAGACTCCAAGATCTTGTCTCCCAAGCCAACCTAACCTGCACGTGGTGTACCCTGCTAGATAACGAACTGGGCTCTGGTGAAAATATCAACATTCTTCATAACTTGCTAACTCATATTTTACTATTATTTTCCATTACTTGACACTGGCAGAAAAGAGTCCAACCAGACTTATATTGCGGTTAACTAAGAACAATCATCACCATGCCAAAGAGTATATAAGGACCATGCTAATAATATAAATAAAATAAAATAAATAAATAAATAATGCTGGACAATTCACACAGCATTATCTAGCCCCAAGGTAAGCAGAGCTTGTGTTATGGGTACTAGATAACTGATATACATAATATTATACATTACATAGATAGATATTTTTTATTATACATAGAAAACACCCAGACCAACCAAAGAAAACAAAGTCATATCTAACCAAAGAAAACAATTATGGAAACAGATGTTATTGATGGTACCTAAGATAAGACCGGTTCCATACTTTACCCCTACTTAAATTATTCAATGAATGTTTCATCAAATCTTATTAATGACTGGAGACTTAGCACATTCTTCGAGCTTAGCAAAGAAAATGAGCTAAGGTAGAATACATAATTTGTTAAGATTTATCTTCTTGATGATTTAACTTCTTTTCCATCAACTTAAACAGTCTTAGCAATAATTTACAGATATAGTGGCACATTTAAAACATATCATCATGTCCAAGATCTGCTAACATATTCATTCCGCGGTCCTTCAAAGCCTTTGACAGCAGTTTTTGTTGTTCTATCTTTGCATCTTGTTCTCTTCTCTGGGCATCTAGAATGTCATCAACAGAGACTTCTGTGAGCGGTAGGCTTTCCTCTTTGTCTTTATCCTGAAAAAAGAAACGTATGAGGTATTGTAGTATTAATGTGTTGTGTCTTTTAGGAAGGTGCTAGTTTTTTTATACCTATCAACGCTAGGTGCCTACTTAGTGATGGATGATTTTAGATCAGGCTAGGAATAAAATTTAAAACTGTGACAGTGCCTAGGTGCCTAGGGATGAGTCATCCTCCTTGTATTCTATTACTTCTTGAGACAAACACCTACATTTTGATATTGGTGCTACATCTAAAAACTGATAAATAACTCACGATTTCACCTAATAGCACCACATTCTCGCCCCGCACTATAAATATTCCACGAGGAATGTCTCCGTACTCCTTTCCCACGTGAATCCTCTCAATCGTCTTGTGGAGTACGAGATTTGCAAATTGGTCAACGCATCGAAGGTAGCCAATCAGCGTCCGACCATCACGGAGTAGCACCATAAGCTTTTCTTCATGGAAAAAGAACCACTAGATAAAACATGTAAAGGGTTGTAGGTACACAAAGCTTTGAGAGAATTGAATGCTATGAAACGTACTGTCTAATTCGTCTAGTAAATGAGCAGTTCCTTCTAAAGGGTTTACAGCGCTCGACATGTTCATTTTGCTAAGGTTTTTGAATTAAATTGCAAATTTTACGTAAACAAAAAAATTTGTTGTTTTCAACTTCTTAATGACTTAAGACTTTACTTACTTACGGCCACAGATGTACTACTTGTACTAGGGACTAGGGAGGGATGCTAACGCATCTTACGGCTCTGTCTGTCTGTCTGGCACGATTTTGCTCTGTGTCAAAGTAGAGCCATTTTGTTTTGTGCTGTTACTGCCAAAGTCAAAACGTCAAATTGAACGGTTGTTTGTCAAAAATTCCATTCTTTCTTGTTTCGTGAATTGTATTCGGAGTTGATTTATTTTTATTCGTAGCCAAATTCAATTCCTTCTATCTAGCCCATTTTAAACCCGAATTATAATAACCTGAACTAAATCTAGATTCTCAATCGTGATATGATTCATAGTGTGATTGCATTAACTAGAAAGTTCGAAACGTTTACGATTCAACATGGAACATGACGATGAAATCAAATCAGGGTGTTTATTGTTCCCGCCAGCCGGAGGAAATGTATTCAGTAAATTTCCGAAAAAGGTAACAGGAAGGATATACACTATTATGTTTATTTTTAGATATTATTTGATGTTTTTATATGAAAATATGCTTACTCGTGCGGTAGGGGAGGTAGGGGAGGGATGGGCACTTTTTCACAATTTAATGCATAAAAAATCAGATTTTAGAGATAATCAACATTTATTGGCAATTCTTATTGCAGCACACATTTGGCTAGATATCTTAGAGAAAACTTTCTTAAATTTATAATCAGTCTCGACATTACGAGATCATTTCTGAAACAAGTCAAAAGTGCCCAATGCTCCCTATGGCAGGGAGGCTTGGACACCACCTGTGGGAGGCTTGGGCATGGCCTATAAAACACTAAATATCCATAATAGAATCAAATAAAAGTTAACAGCAAATAAAAAACATCTTAATTAGTATCTTCTTAACTTATATAAGATTAGTTAGAGCATTACCTATCATCATGACTTCGATGTAGGTAAGTATTTTATATATTATTATAAATATAGAATCGTTATTATATTTATTAGATATTTATTCAGATTTATAGTATTATATATTATTTTATGTATTAGTTTATGCAATTAGTGTAGGTATTTTCTGTCTTTATATCTTTTGCACACTTGACCACTTCTACATACATGTCTCTCTCTCTCATTAAGGTTTGCTGGAAGAGAACTCTTTTTAAGGTTAAGCTCGCCTTTGCGATACCTCTCTTGTAACAAGGTTTAAATAAGGTTTTATTAGTGCAATAAAGAATTAAGAATAGGTATAACCCATAGGTAAAGGATTTCTGTCAATCATTATCACATCATCTTCATCTAACTCTTCTTCAGACATTTCTTCAACAAATGATTCCTCAGAACTTTCAGCGAGTAAAACATTTTCTACATCACTATCACTACTGCTCATTTTCCTTTTCTTTATTCTCTGTAATAAAAAACAATTTAAATACCTAGTTTAATTAAAGCAGGTAAGTAATTAGAATTTTAAAAAAATCCTCCTTTACTCAACAATATAGGAGAACTTGAAGGGAGCATTGGGCATGCCCAAACCTCCCTCACATCAGAATGCCCAATGCTCCCTCTGTATACATTTTCAACATAAGTTACCGGTATTTTTTTTGTTTAGGTATTTAAGCGTGAATTTCAGTTTAATTTCTAAGGTTAATAAATATACAATAGATAAATAATAAAAACAGACATACCTTTTGTTAGTTTTCCCTTTATTACGATCCGAAACCACAACAAAATATTCACTTTTACGAGCGCAAAACCTTCAAACGTATCTGTGTCAAACAACTGACGTAAATGACAGATCGTCTATGGATAAGCAGTGTTGCCAGTCGGTAAAGTAACCTTCCAAAATAGTAAAAAAATAAAATCTGTGACAGGATCAGAATAAAAGGGGGGTGCCCATGTCTCCCGACTGCCCGTCCCTCCCCTACCTCCCCTACTCATGCGCACGTTGACATAAATGCAATTTATGACTCACAGGTAAAATCAGGTCCTAGATAAGTAGTCGGTGTAGTGTAAGCTAACCTGTTTTGCCTCATTACATCAAAACAAACGTAACAAAATTTGCATACATATGTAATGTAAATATTTTATTACTTACAGAAAATCTGGCAACAGAAACACTGCATACTCTTCAATGCTAGTAAACAAGGCATCGAGCGGCTCGAAATTTACGACAACAAAGATGACGTGAATACTGGTGCTATACCTAAAATCATTACACTTGAGAACTGCATCAAAATAACACATTCTAGTCTAAATACTATTACCATACTCACCAAGACTAACACACAGCAGCTGTGTGCTGCATCAGAACCAGAGACATTGGAGTGGGTCACGGCTCTTCAGTCTGTAGCATTCAGAAGCAAAGACACTAACCCAATTAGCTGTGATGAGGACAATGACCTTTACTGCTCATCTGGAGAGGGTATTTTCTCAGTCAAAATGTGCACCTCGGATGCTTCAACCAGATGTGGTTTTGAATCCACTAGGTATCTTCTCCTGCTCACTTCAACTGCCATAGAGCTAAGAGATTTGAATGACAACAAACTTTATGCCACTTGGCCATACAGATATATCCGGAGATATGGATACAGGCAGGGGAAATTTACATTTGAAGCTGGAAGAAAATGTGACACTGGAGAAGGTATCTTCCATCTGGAACATCCAAACCAGTCTGAGATATTCAAGTGCCTTTCTCTTAAAATGAAAACTATGAAGCAGATGATTGGAAATGACAACCTTCACAGCCCAGAACATTCAGAATTTAATATCCAATCAAGCGCCAATCTCTTCCCAGGATCCAGGAGCCCACTGGTGGCTGCTAGACCTGATGACTTAAATCTCACCCCGCTATCATTCAAAAGCTCTCCATCTATGTCAAGTCAGACTCCATCAACTGATAGAGATTCAGCCCCTTTGCTCATGCCCAAACCAGCTTTGAAACCAAAACCACAAAAACCTCCTCGAAAAATCATCAACTTACCTAAAGGCTTATCAAAAGACTTACCAAACATGAACAAGGATATCTCAAGCTCAACAGATGAAAGCATAGATTTTGGAAGATATAAAAAGCTAGATAACTATGAACCCATTGAACAAGCAAAGAGGGACCCTAGCCCTTCAACAGTGCCATATGACAAAGTAGAAATCCGTAATGAAGCTTGGAAAACATTGGGGATTGATAATCCTGATCATACTGAATACATTCCTAACCTTAGCGAGGATCCCAACTGCATAAAACTAATATCAAGGTCACAGGATAACCTAAACTCCTCTGGACCAGAATCTTCTAGAATAATCCTTCTACCAAGCTCAGCAATCGACCCAGAAGATGAGAATTATGACAGACTGCAGTATTTTGGATCTACAAGTAAACTGAACAAGTCATCCCGTTACAAGAAGATTGAGGCACGTCCTACCACATTAGCTCTCGAGCTGAAATCTAAAGACACTTGGAATGATTATGATGAAGTTGAGAGTGTGATGCAACCAGCTAGGCTTGCTGATGATTCTCATTTAGGCTATGGTATGATTAGAAAGCCCAATACCCCAGGGCCTCAAGTACCAACAGCTGCTCAAGTGCAAAACCTTCAAAATCTGGTTGGGTTAGAAGATATCAACCATAATAGTTGTAATGGTACCGATTATGCTATTGTAAGTCGCCCTAAGAGAGTTTAGCGAATTTTACTTTTAAGACTGACTGTGAGGTGTTTTTACCATTTTCATAGATTTAGGTGTATTTTAACTTTTACTTTTTTCATGTAACGCAATATTTTTCTAAGAATATTCCAAAATGAGACTGTATTGCATTCCTTTAGTTTTATTGTAAAAGGTGGTGTAAAGATGCACAATTGTAATGTTTATAAGAGATTATGGTAATAAACAGTGATGTGATAAGTGCCTTATTTTCAGAATAATAGCTGGTGACAATTTTTTGTAAAACCACAGAATATACTGTGTGATTTAAAATAAATGCATAGTTATATGCAAATTAATGTTAGGTATGTAAGTAGTCTAGTTTTTTATAATAATAGGTTTAATTTTGAGTATTCAAAAGTCAGTTCTTGAATTTCTTATCCTTGAAAGTTTTTGGCCATATATTGTGATTTGTAATCTTTTGTATTATTAGTAAGTATAAATAAAATTATGTAATCTCCAAAACTAGTTTTATTTTACATCTGAAGAAGATTAGGAAGATAAGCATTGTATTGTACTAGTACTATTACAATATGAATATGTAAATGTTATTTAAATTCAATTCTTAGAACCATTTAGAAACCCGACACTACATTTTGTAGCAGTGACAAATACCATCAAACCTAATCTACGTATGCCTAAAATAATCATTATTTGACTAGCCCATTATCTTACAATAATCAACAATAGCAGATAACAGTCCTTTAAGTTCCTAACAAATTAACAATCCATTCATAAGTTAACCGCAAAAATGTATTCGAAACTTCAGCCTTTCAAAAGAACACACTCTTCAGACTTTTCTTCATGTGCAGCAAACTCCTTAGCAATAAACTGTAGGTCTTCAGACAAGATTTTTTGTACCGTTTCTCCTTTTTCTGCCATAATGTCTTCAATGTTCTTCTTTCCATTCATGTCGGTAAACCAGTTGAGATTGTCAGCAATAAGATGTCTGTTTTCACAACCATCACAATTTACAATAACGACGCCTTTGTGGTAGGCTAGCTTGGAAATCAATTTTGAGTTTCGTGTATTACATTTTTTGCATGTGTACATGAGTTGAAACTTCCCTTCCGTTGTCTTTGTGGAATTCAATATACCCAATTCATTATAGTTCCTCATAGTTGTGCTGAAGTTCCTTGGAGACTGGATCTTTGGGGTGGATGTAGACAGCGGGGTAGCTGAAAACACCACTCGCCTCCCGAAGAAAGAGTTCCCATTGCTCGGAAAGAACACCAGATTGTTCAGCAGTCTTGGTGAATGATACTTCACTATAAAGTCGATAAGGTTTCTGTGCGACATCTTTATTACTTTTTCGAGTGATATGCTGCATATACTTATTAGTTTATTATATGCTGTAATTAACGAATTCCACTTTACAACAGAACGAAAGAGAATAAAACCACTAGAACAACAAGAAAGAATGTGTCAGTAAAATCAGAAAATGTGGTGTAATCGTGTGCGCGTGCTTGATTTGATCAATGAATGAGGAATGAAATGAATGAGTATAGATAGAGTATACAATAACTTCGTAAGAAGAGACGGGACACCATAGAGGAGCCATCAAAGATTATAGTATACCTCTAGATGGATCGTTTTAAAAGCTACAATTTGACTCTGTTTTGACTTCTCTCTCCTTTGGGATAGTGCCATATGAAAGAAAGAGATAACTATATTGTATCAGGTTATACTAAAACACAAATGTGGTCAGTTTCATTCCTGTCATTGAAATTTAACTAGGGATGTGAAATGTGCATAAGTATGGAAACTTATCGATAATATTAGACGACCGATGTGGCGCGGTGGGCGAAGGTCTGCCTGCGACGCAGAAGGTTGCGGGTTCGATTCCCGCCTCGGGACAAATGTGTGTATGATCTGCAGACATTTGTTCAGGGTGTTCTGGTCGTTTTCTATATTATATAATAAAAAATATCTATCTATGTATTATATTATGTATATCAGTTATCATAACACAAGCTCTGCTTAGCTTGGGGCTAGATAATGCTGAGTGAATTGTCCAGCATTATTTATTTATTTATTTAATATTCAGAATGGAACGTAGCGTAGGTAGGTGCTACCTACCTGCTATAGATGGGTACCTACATCTTTCTAATAACCGTGAAGTTTCAAATTAAAAGCTTCGGTAGGTAGTTACTGAGATTTAAAAGAAAAAAAAAGACGATCAGAGTAAGACTTAAGCTTTTTATACACTAACGAAACCCAAAAGATTTTATAACAAATTATGGTTTATCGTTTCGCGGTGGCCGATTAAAAAATAATACTTAATCAACTACAATAAAATAACAGGCAACACGAAACGGCAGCACCATCCAGGCAAGATTTTGGTAATTAAAAATAATTATAACCGTTTAAATTATGCCGTGACTAAGAATCTACCGAAAATGTACCTACCACAATCAATACCCAAAAAATCCTGTCATTACTTGTCAAAGTCGGTACTTTTATTAAGTAAGCTTACAGTCAGTCAGTCATCGATCTCACTTGAGTATGAGTAACACCTTGTCTTAGATAAGCGTTACGATGACAAAGTAAGCTTTCATAATAATTACCAGAAAAATTTACCTAGATATCTCCTAAACCAGTAACTAGTAGTCTCTACCTTATATGTTTTTACTTAATCTAGTGAATCCAACTCCAAGTCAGTCAGTCCATATAGGTACACGTACCAATCACACTGAATTTTTTTTATTGATGACGGTAAACCGTTTCGCCACCATAACTTAAAAATTTATTAAATGTTGTCTCAGTACAAGTAGGTGTATGTATATTTTGTATTAAACTTATCGACAGTAATCTATCGACAACAACAGTACGTCACTAGGTAGCATCAATATGGTACATAAGATGTCATTTTATGGTTTGTTACCAAAATTTTTGTGAATTATGGAATTTAAGACTAATTTAAGACTATGGAAATTAAGACGACCTCAGTGGCGCAGCGGGCGAGAGTCTGCCTGCGACGCAAGAGGTTGCGGGTTCGATCCCCGCCTCGGAACAAATTTGTGTACGATCTGCAGAAATTTGTTCCGTTGGTCTGGGTGTTTTCTATGTATAATAAAAAATATCTATCTATGTAATGTATAATATTACGTATATCAGTTATCTAGTACCCATAACACAAGCTCTGCTTACCTTGGGGCTAGATAATGCTTTGTAAATTGTCCAGTATTATTTATTTATTTATATTTATTTAATTATAAGGCTAATGAGCTTTGAATAACTTTATGAAATAGCTTCAATATTACATTATTAAAACAATTCAACCTATTGCAAAGAAATTTATCACTAACATTAGCCAAAACACGTCAATCGACTTACCGATGGAAAGATATTTTTTGTTTTTTGGTTTAATTCCGACAAAGCCATCATCCTGCGGCTTTTGCAGCCAACAACTGCACAGGTCATGATTTATATTAGTAATAAACACCACAAAAACAAAGTTTTAAACACAAAATTACATAATAAACAGTATATTTTCTGTTCACCACCGTTGTTTGTTTGAGCCCAGCTGGGCCCAAACAAACAACGAAAAATATCAAAATGTGACACTCTGTGTTTCAAGATGAAATTGACGTTGGGATGTTGTCTCTTTCTTTCACATAGACAATTGTCATAAGAAAAAACGAAAAGAATGACTAATTATTTGTTCATTTTTTTACGCTATATCTACCCTACGGAACGTAGGATCCTAGATCTTTGGGAGCCATAGAGCAAAATGAGTTTACAGTTTTGACTGGGCACTCGGAAAACAGCAACATAACAGCCCCAATTTACACACGTACGCACATCCGAAACTGTCACTGTCACACATAGACAAGGACAAGGCTACCAACACAAAAAAATAGGGATGTGCTGCTACTAGTTCGAATTTTTAGATATCGATGAATTAGCTGCCCTACTAGAAACCTATCACTTGATTTTCATTAATTAAAACACAGATTAACATTACAAATTTATTAAAATAAGCAAAAACAAAGTATAAACAAGATCCGTCAAATGCGATCCAATTTTTCGACTTTTTTCACATGGCATTATTTTGAAAAGTATTAAACCTAAAGAAAATTTTAAATGTATCATATCATGTTTTATTTTTAAATAATAAATATACAATAAATGTTAACAACATACTGTAAATAGTATAAAATTATATAATAGGTCTTTACCTATGAAATTGCCGTTCTTCAGTACTAGTCATTTCAAATAGAAAAAAGTTTGGAATGGCTTTGTATTCTAAATTCAAAATAATTTTGTTTTAAAAACATGACATTATTTTTACAAACTCAGTCTTATGTTTATTGATTAGCGTTGTATTTTCATTACATTTGAACATTTTTCGTCATAATGGATACCTAGATACTTTAAAAATTCGTGTAATTATGGAATATGAGTTTCGTCGTGGCACCAACGCAACTCAAACGGCACGTAACATCAAAAACGTTTACTGTTGTTCAGCCAGCACGTTAGCGGATATAGACAATCTCCATAGATCTGTCGTCAGGTAGTCATGGAGATGTAATTGATTTTGTGATTTCTATTTATTGGTGTCAAACAGAAAGTAAAATTGTTTTCTTCGAAAAACCACTATCCCTTTTATTTCTAACAAATGGTAGCAGAGCGTGGTTACCTGATTACATAATGTAAGTAGTAAAACATTAAACTGTTGGTTGGATATCCACGTGAGTGTAAAAAAAAAAATGTCATCGGCAACAAATAGCCGAACCATGATAGAAACATTGACCAAGTCAAACTACGACACCTGGTGCCTACAGGCCCAAGCGGTGCTCATAAAAAATGATTTATGGGACATCGTAAGCGGAACAAAAACTCTGGCACCAAACGCTGATCCAGCAACCACCGCGGCATTCAACAAAGAAAACTTAAAGGCCAAAGCTGAAATCATCTTGTTGCTATCGCCCTCCGAACTAAAACAGATAAAAGGTTGCGAAACGGCTAAGTCGGTATGGGAAACTCTAAAGAAAACCTATCAAAGCACAGGACCTGCCCGAAAGGCTACATTATTAAAACAATTAGTCTTAAAGAGGATGACACCAAATGAAGACATCCGCGACCACCTCAACAATTTCTTCGATATAGTTAGTCAACTTGAGGACATGGAAATAAAGATCCCTAAAGAACTACAATGTATCATGATCCTGTACAGCTTGCCAAAATCTTTCGAAAACTTCCGAATTGCCATTGAATCGAGAGACACACTGCCAAGTCCCGAAGACCTCAAAGTCAAAATATTTGAAGAGTCACAAGCAAGAAATAATAAGAGTGCTGAGCAACCGGAGTACGAAGAAAGGTCTGAAGCTTTGTATGCAAAGAAAAAGTTCTGTACTATCTGTAAGAAAAAATCACACAGTACAGAATCTTGTTGGTCCAAAAAGAAAGAAAACAAAACTCCTTCAAAAGTTCCAAATAGAGGCAACAAGCAGCAGCAAAAAGGTTTATATACTTGTTTAAATGTAAATAATGAAAATACGTCAAAAATGACGTGGTGTTTTGACAGCGGCTGTACATCACATATGACAAGTAACAAACAAATATTTGTAAATATTTCTGAAGACAACGGCTCTGTAAAATTGGCTACGAATGACCATACAACGCCAGTCAAAGGAATTGGAATGGCACGGGTGAGTTTAAGCAACTACACTTGTGACTTATATGAAACCCTATATGTGCCAAATCTCTCAACAAACCTACTTTCAATTGGGAAAATCACTGACAAGGGCAAGAAAGTTGTGTTCGAAAAGGACAAAGCCTACGTCGTGGAACCTAATGGCAAAATATCGCTAAAAGCACGAAAAACTGACGGCTTATACTATATACATAGTACCGAATCCAAAGATATAGCTAACTCAGTAACAGTCGAATCCGAGATGATGACATGGCACAAGAAGCTAGGCCACATTAACGAAAAAGACCTGAAACAAATGGCAAAAGACGAAAAGTTACGAGGACTTGCGACGTTCAAGGACGTTCAAGGAAGACAAGCTTGAAACGTGCGAAACGTGCATCAAAGGAAAAATGACACGTTTACCTTTTCCTAAGAAAGATTCTATAAACAGCACTCAACCACTCGAAATAATTCATACGGACGTATGCGGTCCATTCGAAACTGAAACGTTGGCCGGATCAAAGTATTACGTCACATTCATTGACGATTATACAAGATACAGCTACGTCTACTTTATGAAGAAAAAGAATCAAGTGTTCACAATATTCAAAGAGTTCAAAGAAGAAGTTGAGAATTATCACAAGATAAGAATTCAAAACTTACAATCTGATAATGGGACCGAATATATAAATAAAGAGTTCGATCAGTACCTTAAAGAAAACGGAATAAGGCGACGACTAACCGCTCCGTACACGCCTCAACAAAATGACATTGCTGAACGCAAGAACCGGTCTCTACTAGACAAAGCTAGATGTTTACTCATAGACGCAAATGCGCCCAAAAACCTATGGGCTGAAGCTGTAAATACTGTAAATTACCTTGCAAATAGAAGCCCAACAAAACTACTCAAAGGTAGTACACCATACGAAATGTGGGTGGGGAGATCAGCATCGGCAAATCATCTACACGTGTTTGGAAGTAAAGTTTTTGTACTACGAAAGACACGACGAGGGAAGCTGACACCTAAAGCCATAACTGGTGTATTCATGGGATACGCGTCAAATGCAAAAAGCTATCGTATTTTAATTCCTGAAAAAGACGATATAATAGTGAGCAGAGACGTGAAGGTAGTAAACCAAATGTACTATGAAAATATAAATGAAAAATATGAAAATCTCGTCAACAATGAAAACGAAGAGAATGAAATGAAAGGGACGAATAGAAAGGAAAATGATAAGAAAGGCAAAGCAGAAGACATTGAAATAGAATTTGAAAATAAAAATGACTCAACTGTACAGCATCCTGAACCTGAAAATTTTCCTAACTTGAATGAAAGTTCCCCTAATCAAAATGAAAGTCAAAGTGAAGAGATTGAAAATGAAATAAATCCAAACGTACGCCCCCAAAGAGAACGTAGACCGCCACAATGGTTAAATGATTATCATGTATCACACGATAATAGCGTAAGCGAGCCCGACGAATTCTATGATGTTTTTATGGCTTCACACAATTGCGAAGACGATGATGAAAATTATCATGATGCAATAAAGTCAGAAATTAGAGCTCACATCAAAAACGGCACATGGCGGATAGTTCCCAAAGATAAAAACATGCGACTTATTGGATATAAAATGATTCTGAAAAAGAAAATCGGCCCTGGTAATACTGAAATTAAAAAGGCTAGACTTGTCGCACAAGGTTTCTCGCAAAGACCTGGCGTGGACTACAATGAAACCTTCGCACCAGTTGCAAAGCTAAGTTCAATTCGAACAGTAGTAGGAATGTCCTTAGAGGAAGACTTAGATCTATGTCAAATGGATGTCACTACAGCATATCTAAATGGTGAACTAGATGAGAAAATAACAATGAAAGTTCCTGATTATTTAGAAGAATTTGTAACAAAGGTGATGATAGACGAAAGTGACAAGGAAGATCTCACTGTTTACTATAAAGCCAGAGAGATGCTTCAAGATATAAGAAGCATAAAAGGTGAAAAAGCCTGCTTACTAGAAAGAGCACTTTATGGATTGAAACAGTCGGGACGACAGTGGTTTAAAAGATTAGACACTGAACTTAAAAAGATTGGATTTGAGACATCATTTGCGGATCCGTGTGTGTACATATCCACGAAAGGAGGAGATAAGACAGTGATAACAATCTACGTCGACGATATTTTAATGGCTTACTCAAACCCGGAGAGAGCAAAGAAAATAAAGGCTCAGCTATCCAAAGAATTTGAATTAAAAGATATGGGTCAACCAAAGAAACTACTCGGAATCGAATTCGATTACACAAATGAAGGCATAAAGTTGTATCAAGAGTCATACATTGAAAAAGCACTTAAAACTTTTGGTATGACTGATTGTAAAGTCTCAAAGACTCCTATCGAGCCTGGTTCCTGTCTCATGAAGAACCCCAAGAAAGGGGGGGATAACCTACCGTATAAAAATCTTATCGGTACGCTGATGTATCTTGCGGTTGCCACAAGGCCAGACATAATGTTCTCAGTAAGCTACCTGTCACAATTTAACGATTGCTACGGAGAGGAGCATTTTAAATGTGCGAAAAGAGTATTAAGATACTTAAAGGGAACTAAGAGCATGGGTATGAATTACAAAAAGACAAACGAAATGTTAATTGGAATGGCCGACGCAGATTGGGCTGCATCAAAAGATGACAGAAAATCTTTTTCGGGATATGTATTTAAATACGCAGGAGCAGCCATCAGCTGGGCATCCAAGAAACAGCGATCAGTAGCACTCTCGACGGCTGAAGCTGAATATGCTTCCCTAACGGAAGCCGCAAAAGAGGCAATTCACCTACATTCGCTGCACAAAAACCTAAAATTACGGCAAGAAAAGCCAGTTATCATATTTTGCGATAACCAAGCAGCAATTAAACTAGGGTCGAGCCCTATAGTATCTTCTAAGTCCAAACACATCGATATGAAGATACATTTTATTAGAGACTGTGTTGGTGAAAATAAAATAGAGCTGAAGTTTGTGGGGTCAGAGGAAAACGAAGCCGACCCCATGACGAAAGGAATGCCTGGTCCACGCCTTTCAAGATTAAGAGAGCTGTGGGGGCTCAGGGCATGAAACAAGCATGCAGCATGAAGCGACACCTGAATCCTGTACACCATCAGTGCTGAGGAGGAGTGTTGTTCAGCCAGCACGTTAGCGGATATAGACAATCTCCATAAATCTGTCGTCAGGTAGTCATGGAGATGTAATTGATTTTGTGATTTCTATTTATTGGTGTCAAACAGAAAGTAAAATTGTTTTCTTCGAAAAACCACTATCCCTTTTATTTCTAACATTTACGGAGAGAACTGTACAAACTAACGCACAACCCGTTATTGGTTTTCCCAGTTCTGTTCTGGAAATTTTGACTTAAAAAATTAAGCTCGTGGTCGTCCGGAGACTTTGGTCAACAATGATGAATTAAAGGCGATTGTGGAAGCTGACGAAACTCAATCTACAGCTGAGCTAGCAGCAGCTTTTAAGAATAAGAATAAGAATAAGAATCTTTATTGTGAACTGTGTTTTGATGTTAGCATCAACATTTAGATGGGTGCCCCACGAACTTAACAATCGCCGCGCAACGTACGCGTTGAGACCTGCCTCGCGCTGCTCAATAGGCAAAGAAATGAAGGAATTTTGAACCGAATTGTTACGTGCGATGAAAAATGGATTCTGTTCGACAATCGAAAGCGCTCAGCAAGTTGGTTAGATCCTGGTTCAGCACCAAAGCAATGCCCTAAACCAAAAATGACCCCAAAAAAGGTGATGGTCACTGTTTGGTGGTCTAGTGCGGGTGTGATTCACCACAGCTTTTTACAAAACGGCATGAGCATTACTGCAGATGTGTACTGTGAAGAACTGGAGACAATGATGGAGAAACTTGCACATCGGCAACCAGCTTTGGTCAATCGATCGTCCCCACTGCTCCTTCACGACAACGCGCGACTCCATACTGCACAACATACAGTCTCCAAGCTGCAAGAGCTGGGGTTGGAAGCTCTCCCTCATCCGCCATACTCACCAGACCTTGCACCTACCGACTATTACTTTTTCAAAAATTTAGACAACTTTTTAGTGGGTAAAAAATTCAATTCCCGAGAGGCAGTACAAAATGCCTTTGAAGAATTTGTTGCCTCCCGTCCAGCAGATTTTTACAAGGGCATCAATAAACTGCCAAAGATGCGACGCAAAGATGCGTCGATTGCATGGGTGATTACTTTGAATAATAGAAATAAAAAAGTTTTAAAAAATAAGTACTTTCACTTTATTCCATACAAAACGGCAATTTCATAGGAGTGAAAAAATTCTATGTCTATGGTAAAGACATAATACAAACCTCTGTATTTGCTCCGTGGGTTTGTATTTTGTGGTGTGGCCAGACTAAAAAAATCACTAAATGACCACTTCGACCGACCCTAGTGTACACGCCTTGGACGAACGAAATCTTCGTTCAGCTGTACTTGTGATATTGACCAATCTTGTGAATCTTGAATCTTGGTTTAAACCAACATGAACGAAAGGGAACTTACAATACAACATAGGGAAGGGAACGGAAACCGTTTGATTCGAACCGAAAACATTGCACTTTGCAGGGTTTTTAAAAGTTTTAGTAAAAGCTAGATCATATTTATAAAACTGCTATAGATTACGGTTACAAAATGAACAGCTTGAAAATATGTGCATAGTTTTGTTGTGATACGTGATTTTACAAGTTCTTCTTAGCCATGACCTCACCCGATGTTTCTTTGATAGAAAAGCTTAGAAAAGAGAACATTGATCAATTTTTTACGTTAGTGCGTATGCATTTATCCTTTGTTGTCGATATAAACACTGACGAGTAAGTAAATCAATGTTCAAGAAGACAAATTTATTACGACGTTTCCTTCACATTGCTTACCATTACCAACGAGTCCCCTCATTTATTTTGTTTATTTTTAGTGTTGATAGCTCAACAGATAAACCTAAGCAATTTAGATGGAATTTCCATAAGAAAGCGAAAAGTTCCACATCAAATTCTAGTCAAAACAATGGCAACAATGCAAAGATCAACCCTGAGGGTAACAACATCACTGAAAATGGGATTTCGAGGCTCAATGAACTGATAGAGTTTTTGTCTAAGCCTGACAGTAAGTATTCTTCCCTTCCCATGAAAATCTCGTACCTACCATAAGTCTTATTTATCTATACTATTATAAAGAGGAGGAGAAAGATTTTTTGTTTGTTTGAATAGAATAGGCTCCAAAACTACTGGACTGATTTGAAAAATTCTTTCACCATTCGAATCCAACTAAAGGATGGAGAGTAACATAGGCTTTTCATCCCTTAAATCAGTTCCCATGAGATAGGAATATCCTGAAGCAATGCATGTGAAGCCGCGAGCCATAGCTAGGGTACTTAAGGTAAAAGGTGGACATATTTTTTTTCATGTCATAGTTACTTAGTATAATATCCTACTCGACTAAAGAATGGTACATAAAAATGTTGTATATTTAGTATGAGGAGCAGAAAGAATAGCCTACTCATCTTAAAAACTTGGAAGAACAAATAAAAATTACCCATTGTATAAATTTTCTTGTTATTGACACTACTTGTCTCTGGACTGGTTTCCACAACTAGGCCCAATCTATTGACACTAAGACAAATTGGTGACAACAAAATATAAAAGTCAAAACACATTATAAAAGAATCTTTCTAAATAATTACCCAATTTGATTCTCCACGTCTGCCAAGCATAGTGATTTCTGACAAGAGTCCCTTGTTTGAGGGAGACACAATTCAGTAGTGCAAAAAGCTTAGCCTAATAGATTGTTGGTTGAATGGCTTTTACACACACATTATTTGCTGTTTTCAGATGTAATCCAAGAAGGAATATTCCGTCGCACTGGATCGCTCAGTCGGCAGCAAGAGCTTCGTCAGCTACTTGTCACGGGTTCGAACCTGGGTCTGGAAGAGTCCCGGTTCTCAGTCCATGACTGTGCATCGGTACTGAAGGGGTTTCTTGCAGAGTTGCCGCAGCCTTTGCTGATGGATCAGTATTATCAGACGTATTATACATTGGCTAGTAAGTGATTGCAGGGTTGAAGACATAAGTGTAATAAAAGAAGGCTTAATCCAAATGTGGGTGAATATGGACTGAGTTCATTCATCATCACATCAGCCTATACTAGTCCACTGCTGAACATTGGCTTTACCTAATGAGTGCCATAGCGCCCTGTCTTCAGCTTGCAGCTTTCAGCATCTGCCAGCAGTCTTTCGCAAATCGTCATCCCATGGTCTGGAGGGCGTCCTACACTACGTTTGCCGAGTCGCGGTTTCCACTCAAGAACACGTTTACCCCAGCGGTTGTTGGTTCTTCTCGAGATATGGCCAGCCCACTGCCACTTCAGCTTGCTAATCCTTTGAGCTAATACATTAAACAACCAAAACTACACTGTACACTTTTAATTTGTATCAACTTTACTTCTACTTTAGTAGAATATATTATTCCTTAATTTGGTTGTTATTTTTATGTGTTTTTGTCAAAAGTCAAAAGTCAATAACTTTATTTCTTTAGGCTTACAAACTAAGCACTTAGACACGTCAAATATAATAATATAAACAGGTTTACAAATTTGGTGATAGCTTGTCACCAAAAACTATCAAAAACTGTCACCTAAAAGCTTACAGCTGGTCTCGTTTAAAAGAGAGCAGGAGACAAGAACAGTGTTAACAGATATAGGGGGTTTTTGCCATGAGACACTAAGCTAAGAGATATCCTGGAAAATGAACAGTTCAAGGTTTATCCCATATGGTATTGTGCACCTTACAAACCTGTACTTACTGATTTTCAGATCAGTACCCACCAAATGCAGAATCTTCGGAGACCAAGCTCTTGACAGCACTTCAACTGCTACTACTCCTTCTGGCTCCATCCCACAGGAGTTTCCTCCAGAGGCTGCTAGGGTTGCTCCGATTGGTTGCTGATAATGAGGCTTCTAATAGAATGTCACCTGATACGCTGGCTACTATGTTCACACCGCATTTACTGTGTCCAAGAAAGGTGAGAGTAAAAAAGAGGCTGTCTTTAAGTTTTTAAACTTACGCGATCTGAACACATAATTATAAATACTATTTAACGGGTATTTATCGCCGGGGTATGTCATCCCGTGACCATGGCAGTGTGTAAACCTTTCGAAACGTCGGGAAAAATAGGTAAATAAACGCGATAAATACCCGTTAAATAGTATTTATAATAATGAGGCTGTCTTTAGCAAGCACGTAGAGTAAAAACCAAGCCGAAATGGGATTCGGTATATGTTTGGTAACAATTTTGATGCATATGATGTGAATGTGACTCACTTTTTATATAAAAAATTAAGTCACGGATTATTAAATTATTGTAATTTTAAATACCGAGGCACAGGCATTTGGTGAGCAACACCTTGGTGAGGGTCGAGCGGTTGGAGTCGCGTCATAATGATTTTAAGTCGTTCGTGGTGCGTATTCCTACTGAGAAAATATTGACCTTCACTAAGGAAGAATTCTGGCCGAAGAATGTGCTGTTTCGGCGTTTTCGATTACCGGTTGCAGCACATAGTGAGTGTCACACGTCACCGACACTACGTGCTAGTAAATAGGTTTATTTTATGGATGTTAGATTAAGGTATATATTTATATGGGCCGTAGTTTTTAAGTATTTTACATCCTGTACTAGACCTAATGTTGCCTGAAATAAATGATTTTATTATTATTATTATATTATTTGGTTAAACTACTTTCACCTGCTGTAATTTGCTTTTGAAATTTTGTGGACTGTATTCCTCTCTCTGTCTTTAGAAACACTAACAATAATTAAGTTAAATTAAATCAATCTAATCTAATTTTTATTTTGAGTATTTAATGTTATTAATTGAATTTACAAATATAATCAATTATGGTAACTTTCACCTACCAATGTTATGACAATGTAACGAAATGGTTAAATGAAATGATTCTGATCTGGACTGGACTGTAAGTGGATCAATACTATGTAAGTCCAAGTATTATCTGTGGTGCAATCGTGTAATAAGGAAAAGTAGCTACAAGTACAGCTTGCTGTTTACAATCCACCATTTATTTCAGTTTGGAAGTTTCTAAAGTCAATGACGCTAAAAATATAACAGGCAAAAATTTTGCGTAGAGATACTTTGTGATAGAGGCCTGGATTAAGATTATAGGCTACTTCTTATCCCGAAAGAATACGTGCGAATCCGCGGGCAGAGCCTAGTGATTTATTTTGAACTCATTCGACGACCTCTGTGGCGCGGTGGGCGAAAGTACGCTTGCGACGCAGGAGGTTGCGGGTTCGATTCCCGCCTCGGGACAAATGTGTGCACGATCTGCAGACATTTGTTCAGGGTGTTCTGGTCGTTTTCTATGTATAATAAAAAATATCTATCTATGTATTGTATTATATTATGTATATCAGTTATCTAGTACCCATAACACAAGCTCTGCTTAACTTTGGGCTAGATAATGCTGTGTGAATTGTCCAGCGTTATTTATTTATTTATTCCTTACAGCTGTCTCCAGAAACATTCCACGCGGACGCGATCGCCCTATCCCCCGTCATAAGCTTCATGATCCGTCACTCAGGCGTCGTCTTCGCTGCGCCATCGCAGCTGACAACTGACGCCGCTGCGTACCTACACGCGAGAGAGAGGCGACGAGTGCTATCACCCACTGGAGAACTGAATGAGAGCATCACTGATAAGTAAGTTCTCTACAAAAAGTTCCTACTAACGTGAAACATTCCACGTCGACGCAATCGCCCTTCTATCCCCAGTCATATGTTTCATGATCCGTCACTCAGGCGTCGGTTTCTCTGTCCCTCTCCCTCTCACGAGACTGATGCCGCTGCGTACCTACACGCGAGGGAGAGGCGACGAGTGCTATCACCCACGGAGATCTGAATGAGAGATAATGGTAAGTAAGTTCAGTACGTAAGTTCTAATACGTGTATCCGTTGCTTCCACTTAATATATATACTCATTGACGATTAAAAAGTGTTCTGTGTCAGTAACTGGTAACTAAAAGTCGTCAGTTGAAGACACAAGCAACATTAACAATTTTCCTTACAATTGTACTGAGCTGCGAATTGTACCAGTGGCCAGAAGTAGCGAGGGGTAACTGTGTCCGATCACCGCTACAGGACACAGCAACTACGGTACCCTGTGATGGTGTGCCGTGTCGGCAACACGTTTGCGCAGCGCCTAAGTGTATTAATTTTAAGTTTTTTATATTTCAGGACAGCAGCAAACACCGTGTACACATTCGTAGATCGGCCGCGCACGCAAGCCGAGAATGAATCCAACCCGACGGACACCGCGCTGGCGCAGCTCTACGCGCACATACAAGCGTTGCCGGATTCCCAGCAGAAGAGACGGCTTATCAAGCATTTTAACCGGCAGAATGGATACGGTACTTCAATCACACCAATATTATAAACTAGCTACTGCTCGCGGATTCGCAAGCGTTGTTTATGGTTATTTCTATTCAATGGGAACTGATTTATGGAATAAAAAGTTTGCTTATGTTTTTTTTCCAAGCCTAGAACTACCTGTATGCAAATTTAAGGCCAATCCGTTGTAGTTTTGGCGTGAAGAATAAACATCCAGACATCCAAACTTTTTAATTTATATTATTAGTATGATGCAAAGGAAGTTTGCATAGATTATATATGTTTACCTAGAATGAGGTTTAAAATAAAAAGTAATACTGGATTATCAACACAGCACCATCTAGCCCCAAGAATCGAACCCTCCAGCTCAGTCCATGATTGTCGTAAGAGCCGACTAAGGGGACCTATCAAAGGAAGAGCAGCAGCTTCTATATTTAACACCTTCCGTCATTTTATTACCATTCCTGCCAGGCGTGGTAATTATGCCAAAACCCTTGTTTTTGGGAGGTTTGCCATATCCGCCATTACACGCACATCAAAGCGTAGCCGGATGCACAGCAAAAGAGATGGCTTAAAAAACATTGGCCCAAACATCATTGCCATGCACGCTTTCCATTCTACAAGCAAGTCTCGACTTAATTTATATCAACATCATAAAAACGTTGCATTTATAATTTTTCAGGCACGCCCATACAAATTCAGAGAACAGGTAAAGTAGCCGGATCTAGAAGCTTCGGCGACTCAATCAAACGGCACATATTTAACAAAGGACTTCTCAACAAAACTCCCAAGAAAGGCTCGGGGTCAAACATCAATGTTATAGAAGAGGTATGTTGGAAATTGAGTCCTATTCTCATTGTAATACAGTCATGCTTTAGCTTACCGTGATGTCTAATCAAGCATGTTGTCATATGTTTCTAATGTGTTACATCATTGTTTTAACTGCACATTATCCATGATACGTCTTCATACGTCATCCAGAACTCTCGAAAGCTTTCTCAAAAGTAATTGAGGACTTACCCCCGAATACTCCAAACGAATCTTAGATTTAATCTTGTCTCAAGTGACTAATTTTTGACACATTTTCATTGAAAACTGTCAAAAAACAGAGACTTGAGACGAGCTTATATGCGAGTTGCGTTTGAGTATTCGGGGGTTTGTCTCAATCTGTGGCTGAATTGCTATGCAGAAATTTTAGGCTAAACATATGGCCGAATTTTGCTAACTAGTGACTTTATTACGTCTGTAGTATCGGTGCAGAATCGTCACGTAGAATCATAAGATCAAAGAAACTAGTAGTTAGAAACTAGATAGTGCGTACGGTGCTAGTTGCAATTGATAGAATGGTTTCAACTTTAACACTTTTGACGCGCCCCCCCCCCATCTGTATTTTCTTTTATCTAAGGAAGAATGCCAAAATGTGTCATTCGGAGTTAATGCCATAGTCATAATCTAGCGATTAGTCTAAGGCTGAAATGACTAAGCCACTATATGGAATATCGATACTTCGAGCTTCGCGAGTTTTCTGGGTGACGTAACCTATATCTTTCGCGTGTGTCTAACGTCTATCTATCTCTTTCTAACTTTCCCCTAACGCATGTTTTCCAGAAAACGAAAGGAAAGCTCAGATTTACAGACGAGAAAGTTGATGTTTCGCATAAAAACATTGTTCTAAAGAACTTAGCGAATAAAATCGCTAGCTCCGAATCGCTTGACGATGATTACGCTTCTGACGCGAGCAACGAAAGCACTTTATCAGATAGCGCGCTTAATAGATCTAAAAAACGAAGCCCCAAATTCGTATCAGAACCGAATCTCAGCGTATTAGACCCTGAAGAAACGCCGAAAAACACTAAGAAAGCCAACACAAGACTGTTCCGATCCAAAGTTCTCTCCGCCACAAGTCTAAACAAGAAATACAGGAAAAGAAACGGTCCTATTCGAGGAACACCAACTTGTGTCTCTTGTTTCGAAGATCAAGACAATTCTGACGCTTCTGAATCAGCTGTAACCGACACGCCAAAGAAGACTGAACTTAAAGATGTAGATGATAAGCTACATTATCTAACGAGCACGCCTGGGATATCTGAAGCGGTTGTTTTCGATGAGGAATGTACGACCCCTTATACGATCAATTTCAGAAGAGCCTCAATGTCGCCGATTACAAAATCAACGCAGAAATTGTCGAAGGCGATGCAGGTTTGTTGCATGATGCATAATACTATCCTTTCTGTCAATGTTGCATTTTGTGCCCTGTTCACGTTAGGTTAAGTTCTATTTTAAGATTGTGTTAACTTTAAGCTTAAAGTTTATGGGTACTAAAGCTAGGTAGTTCAGTCATATTAGGTATATCATATACGCGCCCTAAAGAATGTGGACACCAATAGCTCGGCAGTGGTAGAACATTGTATTGATGAAGGCTCATCGCTTCATGTTCGTTTTGATAAAGCCCGTGTCTTATGTAGGGAAAAAATTCTACGTTCCCCGCAAGATACGCGAGGCGATAGAGATTGGATGGCGGCCGTACCTATATCTATTTACGATGTTCGGTCATAGTTTTGATACAAACATTTCTTTTATATAAGATGGCTTACAATGTACGCAATTTTTTTATCTGCTACCTATGTAGGCACTTAAAGTAACTAGAAAATAGTAAAAACCCCAATTTCTGTCACGTGTGACTCAAGTGGGCCTAAGACCATAAGGCCGAGTATTTTGAACTATTTAAAAGTATTAGTAATAAGTAAAATTCTAAACTTTTACAGGAATCAATAATGACTCCGCGATCCCGGAAGCCGCTGATAATGACAGACCAGCGTGATAGTTTGCCGCCGACCAATGAGACTGCGCGAGAGAGCGAGACGCCCAAGTCAGACGTATACCGCTCTCTTTCCCCCAAGAACGACAGCGATTTCGTCTCTTCTGATGATGAGGATTACAGTCGGTCTACGTTTTCTGGAGAACGGTAAGCATAGCACAGTATTAAACATGTATATTTTTGTGTAACTTTATTAACAAAGAAAATTACAATCAAATAATAGAAACAAAATAGAATTAGTATAGCACATGGGGGTATGATCGGATGCTGGGGAAGACCGTATGACAATAGTTATAGCAGAGCCATTGTTTTCTAATGTTGCCACCATTTTCTACGACGCCATTTAATGTAGTCAACATTAGAAAATACGGCTACGATTAGTGTGTTTTCCTCCGCGTCCGATCATACCCCGACTTACTATATCACTCAATTGTTTATGTTGTAAACATAAACAATTGAGTTAACTGAGGCTGTTGCAAACAATCTACAGGTAGCTCAACTGATCCATATCAATACCAGTCGGAGGCGTGCCCATGACGCTGACTGTATGGCAATGCCGCTGCGCCAAATACTCACCAGCTCTCGAGTCACGCGTCGCTTCCACCAGATGCTCAGATATTTTTTTAAAAACCTGGAGAGTCGGTTGGTGGGATGACGATGCTGGATGCGGCAAGCTGAAGACAGGGCGCTATTAAGCTCATTATGGAAGGCCTATATCCAGCAGTGGACTAGTATAGGCTGATGATGATGATAATGCTGATGGTTTGACAATACAAGATATTTTATGTAACCAAAGCACTTTATGAATAAAAACGTCGCAAATACGAATAACAACAACAAAACACAGCTAGATAACAGCAGGGTTACTAAAACAATAACACTAACTTGAACAACGTATAATTGCACGAGCGCAGTGAAAAATATTGAAATTCGAGTTTGAAAACGGACGAGACGAATGAAATGGTGATTGAAATGATAAATAAAAGTTTCAAAACAAAAGATGTTTCGGGCTCTTGTGATTTGATTTCTTTGGTTTTGAAACACCTTTGTTTACAAAAACAACTAAGATTCTAGAATCAAGTACCCATACAATATTCTGATTATTCTTTTCAGATCGAACCAATCTACAGCATCACAACCAAAGAACCCATTCGAAGCCCGATCAGCTTCAATCGGCGAGATAAGTCCTCTACGATCTCAAACAGCGCAATTCACTTCCAGCCAACCTTTAGACGATCTTAATACAACACTATGCGAAAGTTCCCCAAAGCTTACTCTTCAGAAAGCGCTCTCCGAGCCATTCAGAGAGTACCTACTCAGTAGATCTGTACTCACGGCAACCCCAGTGGATCTTTCGTTGCTAGACCAGTCGAATGAAGATGAAAACTTAACTGATTCGCTCATGTATTGCTTGAACGGAAATATGCCGAGCGATTTGACGTTATCGATCGGTAATCTTGCTGTTGATAGATCGCCGCTGAGGAATATCGATAAGAATATAGGCATTAAGTCGATAATCGATAAAAGTCCGAAACGAAAGCGATGCGCCAGCACTAGTTTCGATGGAAGCTCGAATAGTGACGTGAAAAAGTTGATGGTGGAGAAAGAAAACAAGTTCGCGATACGAGAGACTGATTTATAGTGAGTTATATTTGTTTTATTTTTCGTTTATTGTGTTCTTTCTGGTTCTCAAAGATATGGGGCTATTTTTTACTGTTACCGAAATGTTACAGAAGGTATGATTTTTTAAAACTATTATTATTCCTAATTATAATATTGCTATGTTTACCAAGTGCCTAATAATAAAATTATATGTTAAGTTTGTAGTTCAAAAAACGTTATGATTATGAATATATGTGATCTTACGGTTTATAAGTATTTTTGATACTAATTTAGTACATAAAGTATTTTATTAAAATAATGACGATACCAAATATTGCTTATTCATTACTTATTGAAGATTTAGTTCCCATAGTTTACCTAGATGGCAGTAGCGAAATCCGACAACATTTTAAACATATTTTTTTTCTTGTGAAAAACTTAATAAATACAATTATATAAATCTCTAGTATCTTAAAATTGCCTTTTTTTGCTAACTTTAAATTAACTTGCCCTGTCGATGTGTATGTCTGTGTAAGACAAAAAAATAAATATCTATTTTCCGATTAGATTACTAATAATGTTATTTGCTAATAAACTTCGGAATATAGACATAGGATTTCGCGTTTATAGGAGTGAAACACGGCATAGCAACACAAGCCCAATAATCAAGTTTTGGCTTATTATCTATTAATTGGGACTTTATTTGAAAAAACCGAAACACATAGAATGTTCTTTATGGATCTACTACCACGCTTATTCTCAAGATCCTAACTTCTGTATTTATTGAGAAATTCAGGTTTTAGTAAGATTTTAGAGGTAACTTTGCGATTTTTTTATATCGAGAAAATTTTATGATATCGTTTTTCCGAAACATATGATCGATAGAGTAAGTCCTGTATACATTTCAAAGTTAAAAATTTAGTAGCTTGAAGATATTTCGAGCTGACGGAGTTGATTTGAGGTAGTATATAGGCCCTTAACACCTACACTCGTTTGAAGCCAGATCGGTTCAGAGCTCGGTTTTAAGACTACGGTAGACCAGCATAAGCCCTGATCAGGGCCTACCATAGGTGGGTATTGACTGGCGTTAAGGGGAGTAATGTGCTACACAGCGTAAAGTCAGTACGGGGAACGAAGGCGCTCACGAGCGACGAGATGGATTTAAAGCACACGGCCTAACCTTTCATGCTCCCTTCTCCCATAACACCAGTCAGCACAACCCAACACCTTTAGATGCGCAATCAATAATAAAAACATTTTTGATTTTCAAAATGGACTTCATTCAACTGAAAGCGCGACACAAAAATGGTTCATTGTATTGATTTCATAAGAAGTAAATAAACAAGAACCCTATTATAAATATTATGGAGAAATAACAGTAGCATTGGCAGCACAGTTTGTTGCAAAAGTTCACGAAGCGGTAAGTAAGGGTCTTGTTGTTTTTAGATCTGAAAAAAGAAAACAAATGTTCAAAAATACCATTAGCAGTGGGTACAAAAATACCAGCAAAATTTTAAGTAGATACTAATTGCAAGTCAGTGAAATAATAGGAGAATAAAAGAAATTGGTCTACTCTAAATAAATGATAGCCTAAAGCTAAAGGCCTGATCAGACCTATATTCGCTACACATGAGCGGGAACCAAATCCGAGTGGGTAATCGTTAAGTACGCGTTAATCGTTAACCCTACTGTCACTACGGAATACCGTGGACCGCGCGAAATCGAGCGAGATGTCAAACATCGATTTGGTAAATTCGGAAGATAGGGTACGTTCTTCCAGCGAGCTAACTCAAGAAATGGCCTGTGCTGTGGTCGTGTAAACGCTAAAACACGCTTTTTCCAATCTTGTGCAGCATAAAATATGCACGGAAACTGTCAACAAATTAAACGTCTAACAAGATGTGTATTGCTATCTCTTCACGAATGTGTCGTATATTTCTATCCCTGTCTGCTACCTATAGTTGTAGCAACCACGTGATACACCAACGCTGTCGGCGCCGCGCGCCGGTCCGACTATGACTGAGGTGGTTGGACCTACTGGCACCTAATTTGAACCTTCCACTTTAGAGATGCTAGTGCCTAAACTTCTTTTTTTAATTTGATCTAGGCTACAAACGATTTTGTAATAACTCAGGTGGATTGTGCTTGCGCAGTTTTGCGCAATCTCTTGCGCACTTTTGCGCGGCTTCGCAAGCGATTTTGTATAAAATAGATGAATCAGCATAATCAGCAGAATGGAATCAGCTTTGTTGACCTCAACCAAGCTTATGGGTCGAAATCATCTTTCAAAAAATGTAAACAGACCAAAAAAGATGTTCATTTGTAGTAAAAGATGGAGAGAGTAACCTGTCGTGCCGTAAGGTTGAAAGAAAAGTTGTGTGATTTATATAATTAGGTACTATAATCAGCAATAATTGGCGATGCATGCTTTGCTTTATCTGATCGCTCATTACCTATGTATATATCTAAGTCCTCATTTACGCAGACGCGGGGCGTCGTGTGTAACGTGGCGTCTGCTGTCTCCCTCGCACTCTACACATGCCATATTGTTTGAACTCAGTGCGGACCGCGACGTGCGATACCCCGCGTCTCCGTAATCGAGGCCTTATTATACCTAAAATTTGGAAGATGATCGTTATTACTAAATGTTACTTACGCTTGTTTGACACTAGCATATTTTGAAAGGGAAATCGGCTTGGCTGTAGCTTCCCTCTCTTTTACTTTTTGCTGAGCCTTTTTCCATCTCGATTTTGCTTGTTCTTCAAGTGCATGTAGAGCTTCGTTCTCGTCCAGTTTCTCCTACAAATTAAACATGTAAAACTTGATGGATTCGTGTAATCAATTTAAATTAATTGTAATCTCCACCTACGGTTAAATTGCACTAAGATCCTTTTCCAAAATTGCTCTTTAGCAAGTAGAAAAAAATAATACTTCCGAACAAGCCACGTCTCCATTTTTAGGGTTCCGAACCTCAAAATGAAAAAAGGAACCCCTATATTATCACTTTGCTGTCCGTCTATCCGCCTGTCAACACTCTTTTCTCGTCGAGGTATCGATTGAAATTCACATCATATACTTGGGTTCGTTACCTCTTGGAGCCTAATTTGAACTTCTAAGTCAACGCAATCAAAAGTTACTAAACACAAAACCTATAGGGTACTTCCCATTGACCTAGAGTCATGAAATTTGGCAAGAAGCGAGGTCTATAGCACAAGGAAAAAATCCGGAAACAGAAATTTGGAGATTTTTTTATATCGCTAGGGACCAAAATCTAAGATGGGCACTACTTTCCGTTGAAATAAAATCATGCTATTTGGCAAGAAACAAGAACAAACACAACAAACTCTAAATTTTACGGAACCCTCGGCGCGCGAGTCCGACTCGCACTTGACGTTTTATTTATATACTTTAGGTTTCTATCTAGATTAGCTAAGCTGAAAAAATAATAGCAGAAACTTTTTTGAAGCATTGCCATTCAACGTGGCAATGCTGCCAGCATTCTGGGCACTCTGCCTTCTGGTGACGGCTTAGATTTTTAGAAAATAGATGTAAGTGTAATATGTAAATATTAGTTGTAATTAAAATAACATATAAAACAGAAAATGGTCGATTAAAATAAATTATTCAAAATGATACATTTCAGAATTTCTGATTTAAATATTTTGATAAGTACTATGAATATCATCTTGGGATTTATTGTTGAAGATAGGCAACATGTTGGTCCAGTTTCTGGCTAGGGTAGTTTTTAGGGTTTCAAACATCGGTTTTGAAACCCTTATGGTCTCGCTCTGTCCGTCCCCGCTCTTTCTTGAATATCTCAGTAACTACTGCAGCTATTAACTTGAAATTTAAAATAATGGTACATTTCGTACGCCATTACTGATTTCAAGAAAAAAATATATAAATAAATGAAAAATGAAAATGAATAATTTCAGTACAAATTTTGATGTTGACATTTCAAAAGAGACTTAGGAAGGCAAATGGGGTATCAAATGAAAGGTATCGTTTAGTACATTTCAAAACACTTCTTGAAATTTCTGTAAGTTTCATACTTTTTGAAATATTTCATAAAAAGTCGAAAAATTGACCATTCCCCCCCCCCCTATCTCCGAAGATTGCAGACCGATCCATGTACAATGTATTAGGTGTTTGTAGATATCGATCTATATTTTACAGGAAAAATATAGAGAAGTCTGTAATAATAATAGTTTTTGAAAAATGGTCAAAAAGGGGGGGATTTTTTTTTCAAAAGTGGGGTTACCTCCCCATATGGCGTACCAAATGAAAGGTATCGTTTTGACCATTTCAAAACACTTTTTGAAATTTCTGTAAGTTTCATACTTTTTGAAATATTTCAAAAAAAGTAGAAAAATTGACCATTCCCCCCCCCTATCTCCGAAGATTGCAGACCGATCCATGTACAATGTATTAGGTGTTTGTAGATATCAATCTATATTTTACAGGAAAAATATAGAGAAATCTGTAATAATAATAGTTTTTGAAAAATGGTCAAAAAGGGGGATTTTTTATTCAAAAGGGGGTACCTACCCATGTGGCGTATCAAATGAAAGGTATCGTTTTGGCCTTTTTAAAACACTTTTTGAAATTTCTGTAAGTTTCATACTTTTTAAAATATTTCAGAAATTTGATTGTCCAAATAATTGGCAAATGTTTAGAACCCTCGGCGCGCGAGTTACACTCGCACTTGGCGGATCTTGTTTTAATAAGGTTTCGTATTTAATTTTAATCATATTTAGAAAATAGATGTAAGTGTAGGTAAATATTAGTTGTAATTATTTTTTGCTGTTAAATAAATGCATTAATCATTAGTTTATTCGATAAGCTACAGGCGCACCGCAAATTTTCATGTCGCAAGCACTCAAAGGGTAAAACGGAACCCTATTACTAAGACTCCACTGTCCGTCTGTCTGTCCGTCTGTCACCAGGCATCTCATGAACTGTGATAGACAGTTGAAATTTTCTCAGATGATGTATTTCTGTTGCCGCTATAACAACAAAATAAATAATAGTGAAAATTTACACAGCATTATCTAGCCCCCAAGCAAAACAGAGCTTGTGTTATGGGTACTAGATACCTAACTGATATACATAATACAATACATTACATAGATAGATATTTTTTATCATACATAGAAAACGACCACAACACCCGGAACAAATACCTGCAGATCGTACAAATATTTGTCAATCTTTCTTTTTATAATACTCAAATGCCACCGTCCATATTGTTCACTCATGTTCAGTCTACCTCAAGGTTGCCTGGAAGAGACGCCTAAGGCCGCCCTTTGTACTTCCTTTATTCTATGTATTTTGTGTTTGTGTGGACAATAAAGAGTTATCTATCTATCTCACCTCACCAGCCTATAATAGTCCACTGCTGGACGCAGGCCTCCCCCTGATTTTTTCATAGGGGTTATGCCTATAATCCTCATGCTGGGCATGCGGGTTGGCCATCGCAGTTCGGTGGTAGATCTATTTTGTAAGAGGCGTTGCTGCCCGCCCCCCAGTGTATGTCCCTTAGTCGCCTCTTACGACACCCATGGGAAGAGTTGGGGTGGTGCAAATTCTAAGCCGGCACCACATGGCTATCAATACTAAAACCGGAGCGCTAACCTTATCATTCTCTTCTTTTCGTCGTTCATGCTCAAGCCGGATCAAAGCCTTCCGTCTCTTAAACCAGCTCCGTAAGCTTGGTACCCTCCTCTTGGCTGCCGGTGGTGACTGTTCTTCCTTTTTGAGTTTCTTCTCATCTGATTTGCTTTGTTTTAAGATTTTTTTTTCTTCTTCTGAGTATCGTTTTTGGAGCTCTTCTACTTTCTTCTTTTCTTCGGTGTGTAGTTTGATAATCTGTTTTGCTTTGTTCTCTTCTTTGTGTTGTTGGTTTCGCGTGGTGACACGGGAGATGACTATAGAAGTTGGTAGGCGGCGCGGTTCTTCTATGTAGACTACTGGTCTGAAACGTTTAGAATTAACTTAAGGCTGGTGTTTTGAAAATTCAACATTTTTATGGTTTTTGAGGTTCTACCTACTGCTGTTCAAATATGAAATGTAAAAGAAGATTCTTTCAAAGGATTCTTAGACACCTGATATTCCAGTTCATTCAGTACAAAAGCGCCGAGATAGTTATTTGATTAGTTGTATAAGTTTGAAAAAAAAAATATCAAAAATATCTTAATTTTGATACATTTTGCCTTCTTGCCCAAACAATATGACTGACTGATTTTTATATTGAATAAGATTTTTTCTCTTTTAATTAGAAGAAATCTTGATTTTTGCACACGCGTTCTGCTCTGCACTGTCCCGCTCCTGTGAATGCGAAATCATATGCCTATCCTGACGACCTCTGTGGCGCGGTGGGCGTAGGACCGCTTGCGGGTAAGAGGTTGCGGGTTCGATTCCTACAGGTATTTGTAACGGGTGCCTTGGTCGTTTTCTATGTATAATAAAAAAATATCTATCTATATAATGTATTGTATTATGTACCTATATCATTTATCTAGTAGGTAACACAAGCTCTGCTTAGCTTGGGGCTAGATAATGCTGTGTGAATTGTCCAGCATTATTAATTTATTATTATTATTTATTTATCCTTTTCTCAAAACGGCCTGGGAAGAGGCCCCTTAAAGGCTTCTAAGACAGCGTTATTCTGAGGATAAGGGTTGTCGGTGAAATTGTGTTAGCGGTGAAGATATTTGTATGGCGGGTGTGCCCCAGCATAAATTTTTTGGAATCGAATCCTGCCGAAATCGAACATTTTTGGGACTTTATTAAATTTTCTTAGAAAATTGATCTAGTGCGAGTTACGCACTATAAAGCAAAAACCTAAGAAACGTAAATATATTAGTTAATTTCTTCTTTGAATATCTCAGAAACCGGACGCTTTTGGACATTTTAATATAGAACATTATTCAGTGTTTTAAAATCAGGGACAAGGTTAAATTATAAATGTTGTAGGTAAGCAGCTGACAGCGGCGGCCGCCGACTTGCTTTTGGTTTATTTGTAGGTATGAAAGCGCACTTCTAGGGTTTACACACTGTGAGCTATTTTTTGTGTTAGGTACTTGATCATACCGCTTTTAAGAAATTATATTTATCTCAGGTCTGAAGAATGCCGACGCCGATTTCGCTTTAGGATTCCCAAGAAATAGAGTTACAAGTCGAGTTTAATGGGTGTTCTAGGCCTAATCCATCACACAGTTTAATAGGTCCTAACCTTTTATACCTCGGCGGAATAAACATATACACCATTTCAACAAACAATCACGAAATAATTACTTGATAGCTTTCTGCTTTTTGCAACTGGAACATTTTTTTCCGGTTGCACAAGAGCATGACTTGCCTTCTATTTTTTTAAAGATTCTATTCATTTGAATTCATTTTGGTTTTGGATGTTATTGATTTGTCGTGGAAATTCTCGTAAATTATCCTAATTTTTGCTACTCATGTTGGACTCATGCTTTGTTGTTTTCTGGTTTCTTTGTTGTGATCGGTATGTCATCTTGACTTGAAATATTAAGTTTGACAAAAGATTTGCGAAAATGAGAAAGAATGAGAGAGAGAAGCGTTGGTTATGGAGTGCAGCAGGGTGATTTCTTCCGTCCACGGAGAGAAGTAATATCGTAGATCAATGTGCGATGCGAATAGGGGCCTAATAGAGTCTGCACACCAAAGGATTTTTTGTTATAGTGCTTACCCGCACTCTGGGTATCACTAAGAAATGATATCTATAACACCTTGATAATCCGCGTCATTGCTTCCAATTTTAATAGGTTTTGACACGGATTATCAAAATGTTCATTATTCGGCCGTACAATAAATTGTCGTGCATTATAGTGACCCAAATAAGTTCCCAAAAATTTTTTTCGACTCAGGCGGGACTCGAACCCGCTCCCCACCCTTCGATTCCCGCCGAAGTCGAAAATTTTTGGAACTTACTTCATTTTTCTACACACCAAAGTGGGATGGAGCTCCATGGGGCTCCATAATTACTTAGTACCTCTCTCTTCCAATATCCACAACGAAAATAAAAAATAATGCTGTACAATCTACACAGCATTATCTAGCCCATTCTAAGCAGAGCTTGTGTTATGGGTATTAGAATAGTATGGGATATATTAATAAATAAATAATGCTGGACCGCTAGTAACTGAGAGAGTACATAATGCAATACAATACATATATGGTCGAAGCGACGCGTGACCCGAGAGCTGGTGAGTATCTGGCACAGCGCATCAGCATTGCTATACAGCGGGGCAATGCAGCCAGTGTCTTAGGCACGCTTCCAACTGGTATTGATATGGATCCGTTGAGCTACCTGTAGATTGTTTGCAACAGTTTGCAGATAGCTTAATTGTTTCTATTGTAAATACTAGTTTTAATTTAAATTTGTTATTTAATTGTTATTTTCTTTCTGAATAAAGATATACATATATAGATATTACTTATAAGAAAATGTCCAGAAAACCCAGAACAAATATCTGTGATCGTACAAACATTTGTCTGGAATCGAACCCGCAACCTTCCGCGTTGCAGGCGGACCTTCGCCCAAAATAAAAGGGTAAAACCGCGGAGAAAAGAAATCCAAATTCTGGACTGAATGGGTGGGTTCTTTACACGGTTTATTTATTACATACGTAATGTACCTATGTAATGGAGCCACTTGCTAGCAAGCTGCTATAAAATTGGTTCAATCTTATTTACGATTTAATAACTAATAACTCACCCCGTAGCGAATACAGCGAACAACGAACCCATATAATAAACTCCAAAATTTTACGCCACCTATCTAGTTTTATCACCGCGTTTCAGCCACAAAATATTCCTATAAAGCCGCTGTCCTACCGCCACGCACTGACAGGCTACACACGTGTGTCTGGCTTTGCTTTGCAAGAAAATGTATGTGATAACGTCCACTGCAACCCACGAACACGCTACACACGAATACGAGACTAATGACGTCATTGCTATACGTTTGGCTTGCTCGAATATGGCACCCACACAGCTCAACGCTGTCAACGCGATGCACGCGGTACAAGCTATGCACGCAGGACACGTAAACCGGTACCGTAGACGCACGTTGTTAAAAAAAAAATTCGAAAAGTTCCTTTCGTAAAACTTTCCCCCCTTTTTGACCATTTTCCAAAAGGATTATTTTTACAGATTATTATTTTTAGATTTTTAGTAAATAGATGTAAGTGTAAATATTAGTTGTAATTATTTTTTGCTGTTATTTGATTCAATAAATGTCTTCATTTTTACAGACTTCTCTATATTTTCCTATATAATATAGATCTCCTTATATCTACAAACGCCACATACATTGTACATGGATCGCTCGCTCTGCAAACGGTCAATATTTCGAAAAAAAAAATATGAAACCTACAGAAATTTCAAAAACTGTTTTGAAATGTACAAACCAATACATTTCATTGAATATCCACTTTGGTCCCATAGGTCTATATTAATTTCAACATCACAATTTGTCTTGAAAATTTTCAGGACAAATTATGATGTTGAAATTTCAGAGACATTCGTCAAAGAACGGGGACGGACTGAGCGAGACCATAAAGGTTTCGAAACCGATCTAGAAACCCTAAAAAAGGTAAAAACAAAGATGTAGAGGCATTTCTTAACTGCCTACAATACAACGATGATAACTTAACCATATTATTGAATTATATTGATCTGCTGCAACCTAACTAGTGAATTTTCTAGAAGCCCGATCTACTTCCACTCTCTGTTCCTATTGCCACAACCTGCTTATGCATTACCTAGATACTAAGAACTACAAACATACACAATGTTTTTTCTGTTCCGTGGTACACAATGATGCAATAAATGAAATAGAACTAGGCATGGTGACAATTGGTAAAGCGTGTGGTGCTTAGAACTTGCACCACCCCAACTCTTCCGACATACACCGGGGGGCGGGCAGCAGCGCCTCTTGCCGAATAGATCTACCACCGAACTGCGATCCCCAACCTGCAAGCCCAGCGTGAAGATTATGGTCATTAAAGATAAAGATAAAGATACATTTATTTGACACAACAAGAACAGCACAGACAGACATACACAATGACACACACAGGGTAGAATACAAAATAAGGGATATTTTACATACTTTGTAGATAGATGAATTTAGTAATAATGATTATTATAGGTAATGATTACCCTCCATGAGAAAAAAAACAGGGGGGGCCTGCGTCCAGCAGTGGACTGTTGAGGTTGAGGATAATTGGTACCATCGGTGAAGCGCTTATTCTGCCCCTGACATGACATGTCCATAAGTTTTTGGCTCTACTTATCTGGACAAGCACCTGCTCGCCCAGACGAGCTGCGAAACTTCTCCCCGAAGGAGATCCTTCAGTTCCTAGCAGCTGCAAGGGTAAGTGGCGAACTCTGAACGCCGCAGCTTTAGGGGTGAACACATAAAGTGGCGATCACAATAGGCCCATCATGGCCGCAGTGACACAAAAGCCACCAAGAGCTAAAATGAGCAAACTTAAACTCAATAACTTTATTTCTAGTTTACAAAAAAAGCACTTAAACAAACCTTTTCACAAGCAGCTTAACTTCATCCATCCATTATAGCTGATGGATCTACTTAATTCTAGTAATTAGCATAACTTTAATCAATCAGTCCAAGAGCTATGAACATCTACTTCACTAAGCAATTTGTACTCCTCCACTAACCAATTTGTATTCCAATTTATCGCCTTGATGAATTCCTGGTCGTAGGAAATTGTAACTTGCGTTCTTGTTTACATACATGCAATCTAGCGGACTAAATAAATTGTTTTATCGTTCGATGGGTTAGGGTAAAAGTATAGGCTAAAGCAAATGTAAACAACCTAAAATTTTGGAAAAAGTATAGACATAGGATTTTCGTGCATTGAAGCGAGACAGGGCATAGCAACCCAAGCCCAAAAACCAAGTTTTAGGTTAATCATCATCATTAGTCCACAGCTGGACATATGCCTCCCCTAATTAGCGCCATAGCCATGGTCTTCAGCTTTCCGCATCCAGCATCTGCCAGCAGTCTTTCGCAAGTTTTAGGTTATTTTCTATTAATTAGGACTTTATTAAAAAAACCGAAAAATATAAAATGTTTTTGTACTTAGTTCTATTACCATGCTTATTTTCAAGGTATTTACTTGTGCATTTATTGAGAAATTAAGTTTTTAGTAACAAGCAATTTTTTTTTCAAAACATGTGATCGATAGAACAAGTCCTGAACTTTACCATAAGTATACAGGGTTACTGCTAAGTTAGTAACACTACGCGAACTGCAGGTTCTGCCCATCACCACGAAGACGTTCGTGAGGATGCCAGGTCCTAATTCTTGAAATTTGATCACATCCACCTCCCATACAAACTAAAAAAGCACTTTAGTCCGGAACCCAAGGATATAATAAAGATCGATCTACCCCTCCCACTTTATTTGAATCTCCCACTGTTCATTCAGTAAAGAGACTAGTGTAGACCCAAGCATTGAGGCAAAAAATGCTTACAAAGTATCAGTGATGAATTTTGCCGAAATCATTTGATCCACAATTTGCTTAAGTTTAGTTCCAATAAATAAAGCCCCTATTATGATTGGATTTAAGATGTTTCATACTGGTAAAGTAAAAGCAGAATGGATACATTACTTACATCCCTACTCAGGTAAGTCCTTTGTAACAAGTACTGTTTAAATTTGTAGAGACTGGTATACTTTAAAAGTTTAAACGGTACTAATTGACGCATAAATCTATGGAAACGATTGTCAATACAATTTAAAACTCCCGTTATGTTTGGAACAAGCAAAAGGCTTCTCTAGGCTTGTTTTGAGTCAAGAACGCAACAAACTAAGTATGGTTTAAGATATTTATTTACTTCTCAAAAGATTAATAATCACTGGTGAGAATCAAAATAAGCTTATTATTGTTAGTTAAAAAATCAAATACGAAAGGTACCTACAGTAACTGGTCACTAGTTGATAAATTCTCTATCAAACACATACACAAATTATTAAGGAGCTGATTATTATTGGCCCTATCGAGGGTCCATCGACAGATTTCACAAATCAAATCCACATTTAACGCAACAAAATTAAGTATTTCATATTAAAATTATCAAAACAAAGCACGAAAATACATTTCGATAAATCAAATTACTTTGACTGACACTTGTCAGTAAGAAAGTCAGTTTGTTTATTTTTCAAGGAGGGTTTTCGTTTTTGGATACAACAAAGAGGTTAGTACGTATTGGATAAGTAGCCTTCATTTTACTAAATGGCTTCTCAGTCAATGTGATTTGCAAAGACAAAGTGGCGTTCCGTATTTGTAGGTACTGGTGGTTCAATTGCTCTATCCTATGGTTAAACAATAAATTCTTTGAGTTCTTATGTGTCGAATCTATCTAGGTATGGCATCTTTGAATGTTGTTATTTAAAGTTAGTGTTTAACTTTTTTGATAGGCTGGTGAATCATAAAAAAGAAAAACCCAATTATTAAATTTGTATCAAAACACTTTAAGGCACCCCGCCCAGTTCATCCCACATAAAAGTTATTCTAACAACGCCTTAAAACACCCCTTTTAATTCTTATGATATGAAAAACTAGCTGTTGCCTGCTACTTCGTTATTGTATTTTTGTAACTTTCCCAGTGACAATAAGAGACCACCTTTATTAACTAACCTACCGTGATACGGCTTTAATGGCAGATAAGGTAGTTCAGTAGGAAAGTAAAAAACATCCAGAATACCTACACATTATTTATTAAACGTTTCTACATATTTTTTTTTGTAAAAACCATAAACTTGCTTACATAGGTAAGATATGCTACACGTTTTGCGAAATCGATTATTACCTACATGCTGGAGTGAGAGGGCCGATGCACTAATAATAACAGACATCCATTAATTCGTTCAACCGTCTAGGCGTGAAAACTTGCAGACAGACAGATTTACTTTCGAATACATAATAATAGTTTGGATACCGCCTTCCAAACTCTCAATTCTCAGGTCCAGAGCTGGGAAGCACAAAAGTGAATTAGTTACTTAAGGGCCTGTTCACATCTAATGTGGTTATCGCTAACCAAAGCGGCAGGCAAAAACTGCCGGGTATGTGTACTGTATATGTATACCCACTCAGATTTCACAGCCACTCTGGGTAGTGATTTTTTTTATTTGATATCGAACAAATCATACTTTAATGTCACTTGCATATTTAAGAAAGCGTTTACGCGAAAAATTATCAGTAACTTAGATTACTATTAGTACATTTTATGGCCGTTACCGTTATCGCATTCTTAAAGGCCTACGCAGAGAGCGTAGGCCATAAGAGTGTTAATGCAAAAGTCAAGCAAATGTGTTTTTCTAAACACTTAGTTTTATGGTTGCGAACATAAATGTTCAGATAAAAAAAAACGATAGGTAGGGGTAGGGACAAAATCTGTCGGTCGACTTTTCGACAGATGCTAGCATGCAACACCAATAGTCTTCACGTCTCATCACGTGAACGATTTTAATGAAGTTATATCTTATCTGTGGTAAGCTTTTTCGTCAAACTCTAAGATGCGCGTCTAATTTTCTCAACTTTTGACAGTTTTACTCGAGTAGTTTCTGGTCTTTCTATTCTACGACAAGATGTGACGAGATGGAGTCTTGAACAAAATATAATTTAATTCAAGTCAATAAATAGTATTTGCAATAATCGCATTTGCGAAAGCGAAAAAACACTAATAAATAAAAGAAAGCTACCAGTGCGATGCTATTGACATATCTAAAATAGATTTATTTCTTCTAGTAGGTAGACAGGTGTGGAAAACCATCCTGCGTGGATATAAAGGCATCCTTCGTGGCCTGGCTTAGAAAAATATTCAAGTATTTTATTTTGCGAAACTAATACAATGTGAGAGATCTTTAAAAAAATTACTTATGCTAGGTATAAGGAACCTATGTCTGTGCAGTAAGTACTTGATTTGACAATTATTGCTGGATCAACAGAATCGTTAAATGGCAGGATTACGGCTGTTAAAATTAGTAACCTACCTTAATAGGTAGGTAGGCAAGTAACAGTAAGTAGGAACCTATTTACCTAGTATGTAAGACTTTTTTATTAAGTATGTATCTTTGGGAAAAAAAATTATTTCTCTCTCTCTCTCTCTTTCTATTTATCAATACTGTGAAATAAACAACGGGATGAACTTGAGCGCTTATGGTGCAGACCATGCCTAAACTCTCGATACAAGAAAATTGAACACCCGTAAATAGTCGGTTCGTGGATAATCATCATCATCATCAGCCTATATCAGTCTACAGCTGGACATAGGCCTCCACTCATGAGCGCCATAGCGCTCTGTCTTCAGCTTGCCGCATCCAGCATCTGCCAGCAGTCTTTCGTAAATCGTCAGCCCACCTGGTCGGAGGGCATTCTACACTACGTTTGCCGAGTGGCGGTCTCCACTGAAGAATACGTTTACCCCAGCTTTTGTCGGTTCTTCTCGAAATATTGCCAGCCCACTGCCACTTCAGCTTGCTAACCCTTTGAGCTATGTCGATAAACTTAGTTGTCTGTCGGATGTATTCGTTGCGAATCCTATCCTTCAGAGAAACTCAGAGCATAGCTCTCTCCATAGCTCGCTGGGCGACTTTAAACTCATGGACCTACCGTGAGTCAATTGTTGGTGGCAGCCTGAGGTATAGCCCGGTGATTTCTAGCACCACCTACCCCGCCGTTACCATGGCCAGGACTAGCAAGGCGGCCGCGAACTGGGGGCCATTTTTTGTCTTCTTGCATCATTGGGGGGAGGGGGAAATGCCCATAATCCCCACGCTGAGTATGCGGGTTAGGGATCGCAGTTCAGTGGTGGAATTGTTCTGCAGGGGGCGCTGCTGCCCGCCCCCCGGTTTGTGTCCCTTAGTCGCCTCCTATACGACACCCACGGGAAGAGTTGAGGTGATTACTATTCTAGGCCAGCACCACACGGCACATAATAATCGTGCATAATAATTGACACAATAATTTTGGCGCTTATCGTTTTCTTTTGATACCATAGTAGGTACTAGTGTTTTCATATTAAGTTGCTAAGGAATTAACAATTTAGATGATAAAAACAAACAGTTATTGTTTGATATCTGCGCGAATAGAATTGCTTCTTCTTTTTTTTATTCGTGGCTTTTCCTACTATTCGGAACAATTCTGTCAATGAAATGAACATTTTCATCATTCATTTTCAACTACCAGTATGGAGACGAAAACTAAGAACCGAAGAAGTTTATTTCTTATATGCAGTTTACTAAAACCAAAGACAATTTGAATAAATAAACGAGTGTTCATCTAGGTGGCTGGCTTTACGCGAGAAGGAGTACTCGACAACGAATTTGAACTCTTTCGTGGCGCGCATCTTACCCCTCTTTTTCACCAAGGTATAAAACAGGTATTTGCAAGTTTTGTGTAATGTTTTCGTCTTACGTTCTCACTGGTAGGTATAGGTACATGTTTAAAACATGATGAATTTGTTGGATAAAATTATTTGTAAACTTCTCGCTGTGCGCTGCATGTTTTGGTCAAGTCAATTGATACCTATTTATCGCAACATGTTATCAACTTGTTGGAAGAAATTTGTTTCGTTCAAAGGTAAAAACCATAAAGCTAGCTAGTTGTAAATATTTTCTTTTAAATCAAATAACAATTTGCCCATTTGCAAAGCAAAGCAAGTTTTTTCGTGCTTATTCCAAAAGCATTATGAACGTACAATAGCTCAATAAGATCTTAAGTCGTCCTTTTTGACCACTCCATCCTCCAATAAGTAGCTGTATTCTTGATTTTTTATTGATTCTAATCATCGAGAACAATGTGGCCCCTTCAACTTATTACATTAGATTTCCTTTGATTTCGGTTTAAAGAACTTTATTTATACTCAAAAAAGAACAGACAAGTTCACTTGAAATGAGTATACATTGGTATCTAAAAATATGTATTACTTAAGTAAAGTTAAGGTAGGTCTACGGTTTCGGATTTCACAAAGTTCATATCAAAACAAGAAAAGTTTAAAACTTTATCCAACAAAAATGGATAAAGTATAAAACGTGTTTGCATCAAGTATTAAATAGTTTACATTTCCACCAATAGACAATACTTATCTAAAACACGACTGCTTTTGCAGTGAGAACGCTGTCAATGTTTTGAACATGTCGTAAGCTTAGGTGTAAACGCAGCAGTGTTTTATATTGTGTAATTCTTGTCACAGATTTATAAGTATAGTAGTAAAGTAATTCTTGTTGGCTACGCAGTGTGAACGAAAGAGTGTTTGAGACTAGTGAATAACAGTTTTGCATGCAACGAGTTGTAAACATGTTTCTTGGTGTAAACGAGGGGTGACTAAGGTGCCCATTCCACGCATCCAATATCTTTGTCAAGTGATTTGTTCAATTTTTGGTCAAATTTATCTTTTACTTTAAATTACTTGGATGGATGCCCATTCCACTCATCCAAAATCTTTGTACAAGATTCCTAATTTACGTTTTCATAGAAACAACGCGTGCGAAGCCGCGGGCAGAAACTAGTATCCAAATCTTTGCTCAAGTATCGCTGTTGCAGTAAATTGGATGAAGACATCCAAGTTCTTTGATCAAATGTACATTGGACAAAGAAATTGGATGAGTGGAATGGGCACCTCAACAACTGACGACGACTAAAAAAGTCGTCACGTGCGCGACGACTTTCGTGGTGCGCATCTTAGCCCTGCTGGTGACGTCATAGATAGCCTTTGAGCCTAGCTAGGATAATATTTTTGCAAAATAATAGTCAAAGTCAATGGTCAAAGAAAATTCGACGTGACTCCCCGGAGTGACATGAACAACGTCACTGTCCAGGTGCCACATAATGCAACAAAACATAAGTTGGGGTTGGGAAACAAATGTGATAAAGATAATTAATGGCCAGATGTAAAAAAAAATATTAGATCAGTCAAAATAGTGTTAGTTAAACACGAATATACGTTTTTACACGTTGATGTGATCAATAATTTAAAAATACAAAAACACGTAGTTTTAAGCTCACCATCAAAAAAACCATCGTCCAGATTGGTTTTTGTAAACCAAATTACATGTTAGAATATTCTGAAAAAATCTTTGGTTTTTGTTTTCAGTCGATTAACAATTTAGTAAAAAAAATACATTTTTTGATAAGTAATTAAAACTAGGTTTGCACAAGAAACACAGAAATGTGTTTGTTTCTTTGTCTTTCCTTCACGCCCTATCTAAGCAACCAATCGACTTGATTTTTGGCATAGAGTTAGATGAAAGGATGAAGAGTAACATAGGCTACTTTTTGGTTTGCCCTAAAAACGTGATATTTGAATGTAACGTGGGTGAAACCGCGGGAAAAGCTAGTTGGTTAAATAAATTAAGGAACCGGAAAAATTAAAGCAGTAAATAAATCTATTTACCTACAGAAAATAAAATAGTTAGTGCTGGTAAATTTAAATATGAAATAGCACACGCGAGAATATTTTTCAAACAGTAATGGAATAATATGGTAAATAACAATTACGCGAGTTCATTCACGCAGTCCCTGTTTTTGAGATGAATACTTTTGGTGCGGCCGTCTTTCTACAGGCTCTGGTGAAAATATCAACATTCTCATAACTGGATAACTCATATTTTACTATTATTTTCCATTACTTGACACTGGCAGAAAAGAGTCCAACCAGACTCATATTGCCATTAACAAAGAATCATCACCGTCTTTCTACGTAAAGTAGACGCGCCTATAATTCACCTACATTGTGTGTGTCTCGCTGCGTGTAGAGTTATGCATTCGGGAGTCAGTTTTAACTAACGTAGATGCTACGCCTTTCGATTGGCAGTTGTGTGCGTGGTATTCAGGGCATTCTCTCGGTTAGAGCGGTTGTAGCGACTGAAAGCTGAAAGTACCTACTTCATCTCCTAGGCAAGAATTAGATAGAGTAACAATTATATTCCGAGGGCGATCTGAGGTAGCATTTGACTTAGCAACTCTACGGCAGGCGACTATTTTGTGTTCGCCAATACTAAATGGTAAACTCATGCACTGGCTTTGAAACAAATACATCGGGTTTTCACCGCGACTACAGCCTGGATCTCTAGGTTTTTTTACATATTTAGGAAAGGTCGACATTGCTTAAAGAAGGTTAAATAAGGTTATTAAAATAAGGACCCTATTAAGAGCATTTTTGAGTAAAAGATGATAACGAACTGTTTTGTAATTGTAATTTTGAGTTCGCGGCAAAAAAAAATACATCGCTGCGCGATCAAATTGTCTCTAAATTGAACATATGTGCATATTTGTGACTCTCTAACCCTGAAAACACTAGAAAGACCACGAACTACCTATGTGATTTATTGTAACCATCTATCTGTAATGTGCTTTTCGTTTGAAAAGGTATAATTATGTACTTACTAGTGCAGTCGGGTTAGACGACAGAGGCCTTCCCCATATTCACTGATATTTTTCATAATTACATTCAACACGCGTAATATCGCGTAATACGTGAGATATCGGTCGGAAATATTTTTTTAGCAAGGAACTAAATGTAGAGAATAAAATAATGATAAATTTCAATCAAGATGATTTTTCTAGAATTTTTAAAAATGGCCCTTTATTGACGAAAAATGTTTACACAGGTACTCCGTTATTTCTTCTACTTCTCCGTCACTTTTACGTACTCGTTGAGTTTAGTCACCATTGAGTTTAGACTCCCACTCATCGACATCATCATGTTGATGATGCTGACTATTCCAAAATTATTGCATCAGCCTATGTTAATCCCCTGCTGGACATAGGCGTACCCTAATGAGCGCCATAGCGCCTTCCTGTCTTCAGCTTGACGCATCAAATCTGCAGTCTTTTGCAGGTCGTCATCCCATCTGGCTGGAGGGCGTCCTACACTACGTTTACGGAGTCGTGGTCTCTACTCAAGAACACGTTTACCCCAGCGGTTATCGGTTCTTCGCGAGATATGGTCGGTCCAGTGCCACTTCAGCTTGCGAATTCTTAGAGCTATGTCGATGACTTTCACCTTTGTCGGATGTATTCGTTAGGAATCCTATCCTTCAGAGAAACTCCGAACATAGCTCTCTCCATAGTTTTGGTGATAAGTCATCCCCTGTCTCACTCCTCTGCGCAATTGCAATGGTTTAGACTGCTGGCCCTTTACTTAAAAACTCATGGTCGCATCTTCGTTGGAGACATCTCAACACCTGTCTACTTGTCTCTCGTTCTACTCTAAGTATTCTAGAAACGGGATGGTAATTATTGCTATTTGTAATTCTAACCCGACTGGGCTATACCCACGGTATTACACAAATGTGACAAAACCTTTACTAGATTTGATATCCACCCATGGGCGTGGCCGTGACGCCCTCTGCAATTAGGGATCCTTGTGATGCGACAAAAACTTTTTTTTAGGGTACCGTAACATATTCGGATTAGGGAAAAATCAATTTTTTTTTTTGAGATTTTTACCCTTTTTTAACCGAAATCTAATTCGTTGCCATGTTCAAAAATAGCGCGCAAAAGGATATCAGCTAATAACCAATAACCCTGTATAAATTTCAAAGTTAAATATTTAGTAGTTTGGAAGATATTGATATTGAGATCTGGAGTTTCAATCATTTTACAGTTTGTGAGTATTTGTCCAGCAAAACTTAAACAATGTAATAATAATGGATTCGGAGTCGGTTCTAGTTTGTTCAAAACATAAAATTAAAATAAATAAATAAATAATGCTGGACAATTCACACAGCATTATCTAGCCCCAAGGTAAGCAGAGCTTGTGTTATGGGTACTAGATAACTGATATACGTAATATTATACATTACATAGATAGATAGATAGGCGGGGCAATGCAGCCAGTGTCTTAGAGCTCATACACACGAGCGGCACGATGTCGACGGCAGATGCAACTTCAGCCGTCGACACCCGTCAACGGCAGCCGCCGACGCGTCGACGGCTGCCGTTGACTTGTCAACATCGAAGCTCTGCGGCAGCCATCGTCGACTCTCTTTGTACAGGAGCCAGTTGCAAAATGAATTCCGAAGAAGAAACACTGTTATTTATTAAGATCTTATAACTTAGGTACTCTACTTGTATATTTAGATGCACGTGCTAAAACGCATTCTTGTAGGTATCTTAAGAGACAAAGATTTACGTAAATGTGCATTAAGGTGCAAACCGGTTGGAGCAAAGTTTCCGCATTTAGGACCCATGACAACTTATTATGACAACTCACGCCAGACCGTGCCGGATCCGAGCCGAGTGTCGGCCGTAGCACGGTCAACTGGATGTTTGTTGCTCAATCACGCCAGAACGTATGATCTGGAGGAAATTTGGCAAAGAGATCTATCGAGAGTCTGAAATAGCACATAGGCTAAATTTTATCCCGGAATTCTCACGGTAACGGGAACTACGCGGGTGAAACAGCAAGGCACTGCTAGTATTACATATATTTTGTATGGACACCATAGAAATCTAAATAATAGTGCCTTATTATTTAGTTTTCTATGATGGACACACTTTCGCTATACCAAGCGGCAAAGTGACAGCTAAGCAACGAACGAGAACTCGACCGACACTCGGCATGGTCCCGTCACGGTCTAGCGTGAGTCAACCTTTAAAGTTATAGCCAGGTGTTGAAGTATCATGGTTATTACCATTAAAGTCATTTATAACGGGATATTTACCACGATTCGATTTTTGAGTTTTCCAATATTTTGGCATAGTTTAATGCGCCATGATCACGGGGAAGAACTAAAGTCAAAACAAAAACCAACTCGCAGTGAGTTGGTTTTTGTTGGCAGATATTATATCGATCTACCTTCATTCTTTGTCTTTTGCTACGAATGTTGCCACTACCACCGGTTTCATTTATGAACGCAATTCGATCATATACCATCATCACTCAGGTATATTCGATGTGCCGAAATATTGGAAAACTCAAAAATCGAATCATGCATGGTAAATATCCCGTTATAGTTAAATGACTTTAAGGTGTTGAAGTGTTTGTATAGCAAAGTTAATGTCTATCCGATTCCACAATCAATGTACAAATCTGAACCTATTGCAAAAAGGAATGAGACGGGGACTCGTTAGGTAGGTACATAGAATTCTAAATAATAAGGCACTATTATTTTAGATTTCTGTGGGTAGGTCTCATTTCTCTGAAACTGTTCACGTCTGCATTGGAGCCTAGGTACTGAATGGCATTATCATAGAATAGAACATAGAACTCTCGCTATCGTGCTAAGTATGTAGGTAAAAGAAAAAAAGAATAAATTAATAATGCTGGACAATTCACACAGCATTATCTAGACCCAAGCTAAGCATAGCTTGTGTTATGGGTAGGTACCTACTAGATAACTGATATACCTACCTACCTACATTAATTCAATACATTACCTACATAGATAAATATGTTTATTATACATAGAAAACGACCATAACACCCGGAACAAATACCTACAGATCGTACAAATATTTCTCCCCAGGCGGGAATCGAACCCGCAACCTCCTGCGTCGCAGGCGGACCTTCGCCCACCGCGCCACAGGTCGTCAAGAGACGCGGCGTAAGCAGACGAAAATCATTTAGAAAGATCATAAGATTCATAAGACTCGAGGAGTCGTGCCATCACAATATGTAATGTAAAGGCACAGATTAACTATGGTAAAGGTCTGACTTTCTTGACAACATCATGGTCATAATTATACGGTTTCTTGCACTTGATTATTATACTGAAATAATCAAGTGCAAGAAACCGTATAATTATTATAATTTTATTTTAAGACCTTGCCAAATACCATGATTCTAGATCAACGAAAAGTAGATACCTTATATATTGGTCAACAATTTTTTTTTGTGAGTCATATTATTATTATGGATTTTTTTTCTTTAAGTAATTGCCATAAAAGATCTTGCTTCTTGCTAAATTTCATGATTTTTTGCGAATCGAATATTTCAAAAAGTTTGGGTTTATACAGCTCTAACTTTTGATTGCGTTGACTTGACTTAGTTTGATTTATATACAGCTTTATCATTTGACGGACTGGAGTATTTTGATATTAATTTAAACTTAATACGCGTTCCTAAGAAAAGAGGGTTTACAGACGAACGGATGGACAACTAAGTGATCCTGTAAGGGTTCCTTTTTCCGTTTGAGGTAGAGAACTCTAAAAAGTGCTTTGTTTGTGGGAATATTAACGTTTCTAGTTTCTAGGTTCCAGGCTGCACACGTATCACCTAATAGTCGTTAAGTGGTAACGTGAACAATCAATTGACACAATTGTAGATACTTGTTATTTAATTGTTTGTTGTGTTAAATAAACTAACTAGCTGGTGTTAGCTCTCTTGCCTTGAATATGACGTCTCATATACCTAAATACCTATCTATCTTGGTTCTAGATTCCAGTTAGTATATAGATTTAAAGTTAGGGCATACGACTTTGGAGTCAGAAAATAAAAAAACAAGATTCTGCTGTTTGATATTAAGTAAGTTTAACACTGTGTTTAACACGTGTTTTTACACCATAGTCAAACAAAAAAAAACTTTTTTTCAAATTTGTTTTTGAAAAATAAAAAACTATTAATTTACATTTTATACTTATGTAAAATAGTCCCTTATTAGTAATAAGGCACTATTTTACACTACTACCCACATAATAAGTTATTACTTATTATAATTATTTACTTTTCCTATTTGCATAAATCAACTACCTAAACCTATGATAAGGGCAAGTACTGCGCTAGGAAATATCATGTTTAGATGTAATACGACCTCTATTGTGGTTGTGATAAGAATAACAACGCACCTACTTCGAATGAGGATCTGTAAGTAGTTTTACTTACCTACCTATTATATTACAGCTTTGTATACAGAGTGTTGTCTTTTTAAAACTCTGTTTTTCTCTAATTTTCAGAACGCATGGAAAATATACCGTCTCTCGTTGCTAAGGTGCCTTGTTTGGAACTGTTCTGTCCAGCAAGCACCTCCCTAATTTGGCTACATCCGGAAAGAACTGGTCGGTATCAGGAGCTGAGATTGGAGAGTGACAGAAGAACAAACGCACAAATTCGTGCTTATAAGGCAATACCGGGCTGAGAAAATTATAGGTAATTCCGGCTGAGGCTGGTCGCCGAAGGCGACCAAAAAGCCGAAGCTGCGGAGGTGAGCAGTGCACTGGCTGCACTCCCTGCGCGCCTCCGGCTTATTAAATACACTCTAGGGGCGCCACGTACAAGACCACGTGTCGGGGTCGGGGTACTGTGTCGGATCCGCCACTCAAATTGAACCTAATCAACTCTTATCGGAATGCTCTGTATCGGGGTGGATCTTAATTTTTTTTGGTTGCATCTAGTATGTACATAAAAAAAACATCTTTTTGAAATTTTTCTGTCTTTTTCGCCTTGAAACTGAACGACACACTTTGACCTCTAGCGCCGTAATCACTGAACGTTGGGGTCAATGACCTGAACAAAAGTTGCACCTCTAGTGACCCCCTTCACGATGCCATTTGAAAAAATATATGTTATATGTACATAAACAAACATCTTTCGAAATTTTTGTCTTTTTCGCCTTGAAACTGAACGACACACTTTGACCTCTAGCGCCGTAATCACTGAACTTTGTTGTCAATGACCTGAACAAACGTTGCACCTCTAGTGACCCCCTTCACGATGCCACAAGAAAAAATATATATTATATGTACATAAAAAAATCCTCGAAATTTTTTTAAGTCCTGCGTCCCGTAAACTCCACCCCAACCGTAAGTTTAAGATGTCAAATATAAACGGTCTCATTTAAAAAGAACTTAAAATAACGAAGATTTTGAACTTGATAATTGATCGCTGCGCTGATAATGTTTGCTTTAGGTACTTTATCTGCTCAGTGCTATTGCTAGTTGCAAAGCAGGGCAGAACTTGTATGTTCTACATATTACATTAGTAAACATCATGTATATTGTACAATAATCGCTCAATACGTGTATGTACATGATATTGCACATAAAATTATGTATTGAATTGAAGATAGGACGTCGCGACTGACTGCATCCGCGTTTGGATAAACTATAGCAATTATATAATTTATTTCACAAATGTGCAGCAATTTGTAGTAGGAAAAGTGACAAAATGTGTTACAATAAGTTTTCATTGTGTTTGAAAGCTTTCAGTAGCAGGAAGTTCTTGGGTTTTAAGAATTCAAGCAATGCAAGGAGTTTTAGTGTTCATGGATTTGGTTTGAATGTAAGTTTTTTGGATACAATCTAATGTTTTACTATAAAACGAAATATACTATATAGAATAGAATATTTATTTATTTATTTATTTAATTATAATTATTAAAATATATTTTTATTTCTATCAAAACTTACATAAAATACAGACTACAGTTTTTAAACTAAGAAATAGAAGTAAATAAAATAAAATAAATACAATAAGTAAAACAACGGAATATAAAACGAAAAATAAAATAAAAACGTCAATCTACAGGAGATTGACGAATTCATTCCCGCTTTTATCCGTAATTCCGTAGTGCATTCAGCCTATTATTTTATGATTCTGCATACCAGTTGTGAGTGAACCTCTACTGGAAGACTTTTGGACCCTAACCACTATAAAGTATAAATTGATAACACTTTATTGTACCTGATAGTATACTATTTACTATAATAATGATTGTGCACTACCACACAGACAGAAAACAATAAAGATAGAAATGCCGAGAATCGCGGAAGTATAAAGGGCCATCCTTAAACGCTTTTAAAATGTAAAAAAAATATTAAAAAATAATGCTGGACTCACACAGCAGCTCCAAGCTAAGCAGAACTTGTGTTGTTGTTACTATAAACAGTTAAAATACTTAGTACAAATTTTAACTTTTATCTTGGATAATAATGTTATAAATTAATGACAATATTATTAAAATACCCAGTGCAAAACTAAGATACGCCAGTGCCTAGCTTAAATTGACCAAAAATTTTGCATAAAAGAAAATAAATACCTTATTAAATAAAAAAAACGATTTCGGCAGGGTTCGAATCTGCGCCCGACCCTAGTCCCATTCTAGTAGGTTCGAGTCCTACTGTAATCGATTTTTTTTGGAAACTTATTTAATTTCTTGGAGATCACCCGGAGTGCGAGGGCTTACGCAATAATAATAATATATTAATGACATACAATTTAGTACATAATCAATATTTTCATCTGTGTAGATCAATTAACTACATTATTCGACTCTCTCTGAACAACCCTTCAACAAACAACAAGAGAACAAACTTCTCTTCACCATTAAATGGTCCTTAGTAACAGTACATTCTGCCTAATAAGGATAATCTATAAATACACAAAATAATCAGTATTGTCCTAATGACAATAAACATAGCCGTCATTTTTCGTTTATCATATTCAGAACTCGTGATACTCTCAGACGTGTGTGTAGTGTTTATAAAAATAATATTGGTGTTATCAGAGTTTAAAATAAATAATTAAACTGTCAAAATAATAATCGGTCGATAACCTAACTAGACGCAAAAGTATTTTTCAAGTATAATAAGTGTGTTGTTTTTTAAAAGATACGAAGGATAGAGTCGGTCATTAAATTAATAATAAAATTTAGCAATGTTTTGTGTTTTTAGGCAAGTTTTTAGGTTTTTAGGCAAGGTTTGTGTTTAATAAAATAAATAAAAAATGTACAAATTTCAGTAAGTGCAATAAATTTAGTCAAAGTAGGTAATTGTGATGGTTAAAACCTATCTCCTACAAAGTGAATCTCGAAACTTCGACGAACAAATCACTCTGTAACGAAATAATCTTCTGAAACTTCGCTAAACGACTGCAAAAACTTGAAAAAAGCTCTTAAAAGTTCGATAAACTGTAAACGATAAGTTCATAATGTTGTCGGCAAGCCGCGTTATCAAAAATATCGGTGGCAGGAGGTATTTTAGCGTCATCGGCAATGATAAGGATAAATTCCCTTTGAATATTCCGAAATGGGGTCAAGAGGTAAGTTTTAAACTATTTAAATTAAAAACATATGTACCTACTCTTACTATAATAGTAACTAATTTATTAAATAATATTTGTTAGTATGTTACCTAATAGTATTTATTTATTTGCCGCTGGAACCAAAACGCTTTGCTAATCTGTCAGACAAGTACAAGGTGCCATATAATATGTGTACAACCTCAAGAGGGTTATCCGCGACCCCGCTACGGACTATTATTCTAGATCTTTGAATTTCGAATCCTTATAGGTACCTACTGTCAAACAATAACGTATCTACCTAGGCATCTTTACACCGCTAATATGAAGCCTTTATATACAAATTATGAAGCTGTAACAGAACAAGCGGTTTTTACACATTTTGACTATTAAGCCTTGGCCGTGAAGAACTATGACTGTCAGATTGCACGTCAATTTTACCAAAAGTAGTCGACAGAGGGCACTTATTTTTTACGTAGACTTATGCAAAGTTTATCATTTGAAGAAGATTTAAACTTCTTTTGTTTTGGTTGCTGGCACAATCACATGGTACTAATTTTATTACAAACTAACATTTGCCTGCGGCTTTGCTATTTTGTAGGTACATAAATAAATCTGTATCTTGGCCACGCATAACGGCGAAAGTACATACTGAATGAACTCAAATAAAACTTGCAGGGGCGCACCGTGAGTTTGTGGGGCCCTGGTTTATATTACTTAAGGGCCTAGCAGGCCACAGCCAAAGGCTTTGCGGAGATCATTCTTCGGTTTTTAGTGACCAGTTGGGTTATAATTTTAGATTATTCGTGGGGTTTGAAGAAGTCGATAGTCAAGAATAAGACAACTAGCCAGGAGTGTTAACGGCGGAGCAAGCGGCGATTTTTTTTTTGGGTTTAAATACTCACCGACAAATATGGAAGAACGGTGTCTAGGGACTTATAAAGGGTGTCCCGAAACTCAAAGGCAAGCCGAAAACGGAAGACAGTTGTATTAATTACGACTCAGAAGAAATAAAAATTCAAGGTCCATCTCGTCCAATAGTTAAAGCTTTTTACTGAAAATCAGAAAATCGCTCCCCGGCGGCGGCGCCAAACTTTTCAAACTGAAAAAAAAGTCCAACGCGATAGGCTGACATATCGCAGTTATCCTTGATTTCAAAAAAGTATATTTAGTAGGTAATACGTTTTACCTTCACAAATTATCATCATCATCATCAGCCTATACCAGTCCACTGTTGCATAGATCTCCCCTAATGAGCGCCATAGCTCCCTGTCTTCAGCTTGCCGCATCCAGCATCTGCTAGCAGTCTTTCGCAAATCGTCATCCCACCTGGTAGGAGGGCGTCCTTTACTACGTCTTCCGAGTCGCGGTCTCCACTCAAGAACACGTTTACCCCAGCAGTTGTCGGTTCTTCTTGAAATATGGCCAGCCCACTGCCACTTCAGCTTAAATTAAATAGCTTTAGCTTAAATTATCATAATTTTTAAAACGTGATAATATATTTTATTTTGAGTTTCGAGAGTCAAAATAATGCCAAATTCTAGAGAAAGGTGTATTTTTAAACACTTAGTTTAACTGTAACGAACGCAAATGATCAGAATAAAAAAATACGATAAGTAAGGAAAAAGCCAGTAGGAGCCGAGTAATGGAATAGAATTTATCTATATATTATATAATTATAATCTATATAAATATTTATTCAGAAAGAAAATAACAATCAAATAACAAATTTAAATTAAAACTAGTATTTACAATAGAAACAATTAAGCAAATTGTTGCAAACAATCTACAGGTAGCTCAACTGATCCATATCAATACCAGTTGGAAGCGTGCCTAAGCCACTGGCTGCATTGCCCCGCTGTATAGCAATGCTGATCTATATAAATAAAATAGAACAGAAAACTGGGTGAAATATCAAGAGATCTCTGAAACTGCAAGAGATATGAAGCTGAATTTTACACGGAGTTTCCTTTTAATACGTAGGCTAAGAACGGATTTTTGGAAATTTACTTGAAGGAATGTTTTCTAAAAAAGTTTTAAAATCGTAAAGGATTGGTTGTAAAACTTTGGCGTTGATAGTTTACATGGAAACCAACACATAAGGTATTATTAAAGTCCACGCGAACGAAATTGCTGGCTGGTCAGTGGTCAGCTAGTAATATATAAAGCGGAAAAATTTGTTTGTTTGTTTGTTTGAACAGGATAGCCTCCAAAATTACTGGGCCGATTTAAAAAAATCTTTCACTATTAAAATGCTACATTATCCCTGACGAACATAGGCAAAAGAATATACCCGTGCGAAACCGGGGCGGACGCCTAGTATGAAAATTAACTGATTTGTAAAAATAAAAAACCCACATAAGTTCTTTAAGAATTACAGAGCCAGACTAATATGTTATTTGAGTAATCGTTTAGATTTTCTATTTCTTACTTACATTTTGAACAATTCAATAACTCCCGCCGAAAATTATAGACCAGCGCTCAAAGATCTACTTATGAGCTTCTACCTATTTTATTACTACGGCAATTTACAAAAAAATCATTGGCTAGTTTGTGGTACCTAACGTAAGCTTCGTCTGTAATAGATTGATTTTTTATTGTTCAGGCAGAGATGCGAAGTTGTCTTGCTGGATACAAGTGCCTAAGTGCCTATTGTCTAATTGTCTATACTATAGGTACTATACAAAATAAAAGTATTACAGATGTATTTAAAGAACCTTATGGTAGGTATCACCAACGGACCAACGTTTTTTTTTGAAAATTCCTATATAATATAATTAAAAAAAAATTTAATATGTGGTGGCGCTCGGGTAATGCCTTAATCAAATGATAAAAATAAAGTATTTACATTCAAGTATTATCTTATTTTGACTTGGATGGATGACCGCATACTGTATACGGCTTTTTACATACAAAATTGAATCCTTTTGCGAAATAGTTATGTAACCCTCGTATTTATAGTAAAAAAAAATATGGTTTTTTATCAGGTCGTCCTACCTGTCATGACCTATACGGAGCTGATCGAGACTTAGACACTCACTACAGGGCTGGTCCACGAGCTATGAAAAGAGCTATGCTCGGAGTTCCTCTGAAGGATAGGATTTGTAACGAATACTTACATCCGACAGAGATCCAAAGTTATTGACATAGCTCTAGAATTAGCAAGCTGAAGTGGCAGTGGGCCGGCCATATCTCGCGAAGAACTAACAACCGCTAGGATAAACGTGTTCTTGGATGGAGATCATGTCTCGGTAAACGTAGTGTAGGACGTCTTCCGATCAGGTGGTATGACGACCCATGAGACTGCAGGCGGATGCTGGATGCGTCATGCTGAAGACATAGCGCTAATGGTGCTCATTACTGGCCTATGACTAGTAGTGGTCTAACATAGGCTGATGATGATGTATTGTAATAACTAACTCGGTCACCTAGTAAGTAAGTAAGTACCCAACATCTTGAGTAATACAGATATTATAATACTAGTCTACATCTGGACCGTGTTTAATTATTCAGTAATATTTATTTATGTTCATTTAACTACTACCATTCCATTCTACCAAATTGATAACTCTGTCAATGAATAAAAATACTGCAAAATCCTTGTAACGTAGGTGCAATCCATTATATATTCTATTACAATGACAAATGAACTATTGAACCCGCAAAACAAAAGTTGTCGAAAATCGTAATTCGTAAGGCGTGTCCAGCTGTCATCGCGAAAAAAGTAACATAACCTCGCGTCCGTCCATGGAGGCGGCTAGCCCCCGACTGACGTTAGTGGAAACGATTTTCAGTTATATACAAAGGGATATTTGATCAATAGGGTTGAATTTATCGTGGCAAAATATTACCTAGGTTCCAATTACTTCGCAAAACGCCTTACAAAAATGAGTTTTTTGGGATTTATTATTATTGTATTGAATTCTACAAAAATTATGAATGTTTATTAGAAAGATATGATGTAGAAGTAGCGGTACCTGTAATTTCTTTTTCATCTGGAGTTATATATTTTATGTAAAGGCTCAAACGCCCTGCTATTTTTAAGCGTTTTTCTCCAGTGATTTATTATAAAACTACACAAAATAATGAAAAAAAGAGGTAGTAAAGATAGTTATTAGTTATTTGTTTATATAATGTGGTATTTTTCATCACTTAAATCGTATGCACTTTAGAGCAAAACAAAAAAAGGTAAAAGCTGTTCGTCCAAGTAAGGCATCACTGAGGCCCCTTAAAAGGCCAATAACATTAGCTGATTGCGATGTGCGAAGGCCATTCCCATTCCCAAAGTCAAATGAAAGAGGCCAGTAGGTACTGTATTCCCGACATTATTTTTTGCGAGTGTTCTTTGTGCAGGTACCTACTACGTACTAGACGAAAGGGGGTCATCCTTAACCCCTCAGGGTACCTACAACTTTGGTTCTGACACCTTGAATTTCGAAGCCCAACTGTCAAACAATAACGTAGGTCTCTCTATCTACAGCCAAAACTTTTGATCAATGTTCAAAGTCTTCAATGGCTGCTGATAAATTAATTGAACAATCGATGTCTGTTGAATGACCCGAATTATTGATAATGTCAAACAGTTTGATACAAGGTCTACAGTCTACATTATAGATTACAAGTTCACAGTGATAACATTATGAGAACATTTCCTAAATGATAATTCAGTTCATTTCACATTGATTGTACATTTTGGGAACATCTTTCTACGAAAAGGAAACATTCATTATGTTTTCTTTTCGTGGAAAGATGTTTCTTCATAGGACTCTAGAACTCTTTGTAGTACCTACCTGCTGTTCTATAACACTTAGCCTCTTAGAAGTACACGTCGATATTGATGTTGATACTATTTTGCTGCCCAAGAGCACATAAGGACCAAGAGGTACCTACCTAAACGGTTTTCCTCCACCTTCATCATTCGTACCACTGTGGTTTGGAACACGTTCCTGCTGCTGTTTTTCTAGTCAATTACATAACCTGTGTCTCTTCAAGATAGAAGTCCCTATGTGGGTATACTGTGATAGAAGATACCTATTAAGATGTGGCCAACGATGTATCACGAAGAGAAGGGATTTTGAAGGAATGACATAGAGTAGAGATAGGTCGTAGTGAGGCGACTGGTGTGGCGTGTCGGGCGTAGGTCTGCCTGCGACGCAGGAGGTTGCGAGTTCGATTCCCATCTTGGAAAAAATGGTTTTACGATCTGCAAATATTTGTTACGGGTGTGCTGGGTAATTTCTATAATTATGTGTAGTTAAAATATCTATAGACAAGCTCTGCTTAGCCTGGGGCTAGATAATGCTGTGTGAATTGTCCAGCAATATTTATTTATTTTATTTATTGCTAATGTATTGTATTATGTACTAGCGACAACCCCGGCTTCGCACGGGTACTAAGTCATGCATTATAAACCTTCCTCTTGAATCTCTATGTAGGTATTAAAAAAATCGCACCAAAATCCATTGCGTAATTTCTACGTAGATCTAAGCATACATAGGGACAGACAGACAGCGTTGAGCGACTTTGTTTTATATTAGCTCTGTTTAGCTTGAGGCTACCAGGTAATGAATGCTGTGTGAATTGTCCAGCATTTTTTATTTATTTTATTTACTATGTACCCAGAGCTTCTGTTATGGGTACTAGATGACTGATATATTATATAATATAATACAATAAATAAATATATATTTTTATTATACGTAGAAAACGACGAGATCACTCTGAACAAATGTCTGCAGATCGTACAAACATTGGTCCCGAGGCGGGAATCGAACCCGCAACCTCCTGCGTCGCAGGCAGACCTTCGCCCACCGCACCACAGAGGTCGTCAATAAGATTTATAATGATGTTTGTTACATGGGCTACTATTAAATCTTCAATAGTATATATGAATATAATCTGTACTGATCTTTGTTTCTGATATCTACTGATTTATAAACATGTTTACTATACTGATGTGAAGTATCAGCGATATAAGCAGATGGCATTACCGTTAATAACGTCCTTATCTCAGCGTATTACCCTCCATTAGCACGCTTACTGGTGTTTGCAGTTTGCACCCACCTCAACATGAATATATACTAAGTAGGTAGGTACCTATCTTACAAATAGATTGTGTCTGGCTTCACCAAAGCAGAGACTCCACTAAAGCGGAGATGTGTGAAGATGTCCGAAGACGAGAAGAGACTTTTTTCAGCTAGGATGTGTCTCCACCGAAGCTGTGCAGAGATGCGTACTGATGCGTAGACTGACGTGGAGAAAAGTGCTGGCTAAAGCGGAGATGTGTCACCACACATGTGAAACTTGGATGTTTGTCTGACTCTGATTAAAAAAACTATAAACTCACTTCTAATTCCTAAGTGAAAATGGGTTTGGAAGTAGTTTTTATTTATTATTAGAATTTGTGAGACGACATCTAGTTAATGTCTATTTTAGTTTGATGTGGATGTGTGCTGGTTAATCCAACTCTTCCCGTGGGTGTCGTAAGAGGCGACAAAGGGATATAGGTATACCAGGGAGCGGGCAGCAGCGCCTCTTGCAGAATAGATCTACCATCGAACTGGGATGTGCAACCCGTATGCGTGGGGATGACGGGCATTACCCCTCATGAGATAAAAAATCAGGGGGAGGCCTGCGTCCAGCAGTGGACTATTATAGGCTGTGGAGGTGAGGTGCTGGTTAGAGAGGATGAGCTGCATGAGATGAATGCACTAGCCAGGCACAGCTCACATCACCGCTTCGATCTTTCTTTCTTCGCATACAAATATGATACATCTACTTTATTCGGTGATCTTCACTGAAAAGCGGAGACAAAATGTGTCAAAAACCGAGTTCTATTAAATAAAATAAATAAATAAATATTGCTGGACCATTCACACACCATTATCTAGCCCCAAGCTAAGCAGAGCTTGTGTTGACAACAAACATTACATAGATAGATATTTATTATTTTATATAGAAAACGACCAGAACACCCGGAACAAACACCTGCAGATCGTACAAATATTTGTTCCAAGGCGGGAATCGAACCCGCAACCTCTTGCGTCGCAGGCGGACCTTCATCATTAGTAGTTGTCCTTAGTTGTTTAAAACACATCTCTTCAGTGCTCTTCTCAGCTCATGCTTTGGTGAAGCCTGGCCTTTATACCTTACCTTCCCCCGACAATCGATACCTATCCTCAACCTCCATGTTCCAAGTTCAAAATATAAGCCACTTGTTTTACTTACAAATTCAAATTTTCAACGACGAAACAAACAAAATGACGACCTTTTTCAAGTAATATTGGATAGGGATGTCAAATTCGATGTGAAAGGTGTTAATTGAAAGATTTTTGAAATAGGAATACTTTCTACGCAACTTTTTAATATATTTTTGGTAGAGTAGGTACCTAGTTATCTCATTATTGTGGAACTACATTCCTGTTTCTGAAGTACTCAGGTCAAATTACACGAGTTTTATGATTAGGTTTTTGCTTTATAGTGCGTTACTCGCGCTGGGGAAATTTTCGTCTTATCGATTTCGTCGGGTTCCTGCAGAAATTGAAAATTTTTGGTACATTACTAAATTTTCGTAGTTTTATGATATTTCAATATTCATATTCATATATATTCATTCGCCGTAGGAGCACAAGGCACACTTGGTTACGTCTATTTACATTTACTTATAATAAGGATATCTAGTATATTATTATGACTAACAAGAATAATTAAAATTTACTAACATAAACATCCAATCAAAATTATACTTATGTCTGCTGTAAATGGGCATCGTCAATGTTGAAATCGGCCTCACTTGTAAAGAAGGTTCATTTTCAGACTTATTGTATTTCTCGAAAATGCCGTAATGTGCACGTTAACATACATTTGTGAGAGTGTAGAAGCTATCAAATGTATGTATTATGTTGCATCAAAAATAGCTAGGTTAGGTTTATGTTTACGAGCTGTCAAACTGTGCCTGCGGTCATAGAACAAGGTCTCTCGTATCGATTACACTGTGCTGGTGGTTTATTGTACACTAGCCGCTGCCAGCGACTTCTCTCGTGATAAAAAAGAGATTAAGCAACAGTGGTATATGTAAGCAAATCAGTAATCTGGCACCCGCCAAGCTGTGTAAGCTTTGGGCTGAATTCTGCTAATCTATCACTTTGGTACTATGAAAATAGGTATCGTTGCAGAATTGTCGGGTGAATTCATAACAAAATATAAAAAAACTATACTCCGATTTAGAATCCAAGATATTTTATGTTTACAACATTTTATGAATTAAACCTTAACAACAACTGATAACAATAACAGAAACCAACAGAACAATTCTCAACTCAAATTAAATTAAATATTTTTTCTATTCTATTCAAATGTAGCGGATTTTTTTAAAGCCTGATTTATTTAATACGCCTTTCAAAAGAACAAATATGAACTAAGGTATACTCAACTTATTTTAACTGTTTTGTCGATTATTCCAATTGAACCTGCGACCGACGACATGTACCTACCTACCTGTATTAATATAGGTATTTATAAATACTTATAGTTATTGATTATTTATCGCGTACCTTGTATTATTATTTCCCCTACTAGTTTTCATAGCGTTAAAGAGATTGTGGCCTCAGGGAGTCGGAGAAATACTTTGTACGTATTCACATGTAGATAAAATTAGACCATACCAAAAAAATCCGTCTGAGTAATATTACCCAAAAGTTATGAAAATGAACAAATATTTTCTTGTCCCCAATTTGTCGCGACAGAACCTAAAATATCTGATTTTCTGTAAAGCTACACCTGTGCCGAAACAATTTCAATAATAATTGCTTATATTACAGGGTGTACTAGAACAAAGTGGAGCTTCGTGTAGCTTAATACAGACGAAATCTTTTGCTAAAAGAGCTTTAGGCATAGGAACTCTACGATTTATTCCACATTCGCCCCACTTTTTTGCCCCACATTGACACGACAGTAAGATTTAACGATAGATTGCTGAAATACCTACCAGATAAAAGGTTTTGCAGATTAAAAGTCACAATTTGAGGTATATATTCAAACGCTTTTGAATTTAATTCGAAATTCAAATTGGACGTTGACTCTATTTTCTATTTGTCTAACTTCTACCTGGTACCTACCCTGGTAGGTACTTACTTATATTTTCTATTCAACTAATTCAGTTTTTCGTTCGATTTATTGTTTACGTTATGTACCTATACCTAACCTTCCTATTGAAGTTATATTTCTGGCACACCCTGTATCAGACCCAGTGAATATCGAGTTTGAAGGCTTTTACAAAGTTGATCATTAAATGATAAACTTTTGCGCGGCGCGGCATGTTTTTATAATTGTTTTACAAAATCAAAAACCTACGGCAAAGAATATCGCCACGGGCAAAAGCCGAGATTAGGGCGAACCCCCAATTTCTATGTATACAGAACTATTTTAAAACTAGAACCTTGCAGTTAAATTAATATATTAAGCCGTTTTACCAAAACAAAAAAAAAACATCATCATCAGCCTATATCAGTCCAATGCTGGACATAGGCCTGCACGGTAAGCCATAGCGCCCTCTTCAACTTGACGCATCCAGCATCTGCCAGCAGTCATTTGCAAATCGTCAGCCCACCTGGTCGGAGGGCGTCCTACACTACGTTTGCCGAAAATAAATTGCCTTCTAAATGTCTATAAAAATATATGTAATTATATAATGCTGGACAAATGACACAGCATTATCTAGCCCCAAGCTAAGCAGAACTTGTGTTATGGGTACTAGATAACTGATATACACACAATAAATAAATAGATATTTTTATTTGTTCCGGGTGTTCTGTGTTGTTTTCTGATCATTGATCATACAAATATTTGTCTCAAGGCGGGAATCGAACCCGCAACCTCCTGCGTCGCAGACAGACCTTCACTCAACAAGCCACAGAGGTCGTCGACAATGAACAACACTGTACATTTAGTAAATAGGCACCATTTGTATTGAGGGTTTAAAAAACTAACTTACATATTTCTTTTCTCCAGCAGGGTTTAAACGTAGACAAACGCACGCTAGTCAGCGGAGAGCGAAAACAGAAGAATACCTTTACAGACCGGTCTCAGCTCAAGTACGCGAGAAGACTGGTGGTGAAGCTAGGCAGTGCTGTTATAACCAGGGAAGACGGGAATGGACTAGCTCTGGGTCGACTGGCTTCTATTATTGAACAGGTATGGATATTTTATTTCATTGACGAGAGGCTAAGGTCCAAAGTCTCGAACACCGCTGCAAGGTCGCTTGTCTCTCGATTCTTTATAGGATACATTTCGGAGAATGCTCATAGGAACTACATGACCTGATTCCACCATCCCCCTTCCACTCCAGGACAAGCAGACGCACAGCGCATTACCACACCTACTTGGTGGATATACCGTCCACTCGCACTAAGCGGTTTTCTTCTATCTTCATCATTCGTACCGCTGGGGTTTGGAACACGCTGTATTGTATTGCTGCTGTTTTTCAAGTCAATTACATAACCTGGATCTCTTCTAATAAGAGTGAATAGGTATCTTCTAGACCTTCGTGATACAACGTCGGCTGCATCTTCACTTTCCATCAGGTGAGATTGTGGTCAAACAAAGGCCTATAGACGATAAAAAAAACATTTGCCGTGTCATGCCGGCTTAGAATTTGCACTGGAAATAGAATCACACAATAGCTTTATTCCTTTATTCATTTTGGTATAGTAAGACATGACGGCCGCAGAGCTAATGAGTGCAAAAATATATAGACCTTTAGCAGGCAATATATTTTCGGCAAACTTAGTGTAGGATGCCCTCAAATCAAGTGGGATGACGACCTTCGAAAGACTGCAGGCAGATAGTGGATGCATCAAGCTGAAGACAGGCCCTATGGTGCTCATTAAGGAAGGTCTATGTCCAGTTGTGGACTAATATATGCTAATGATGATTGTAGCGACCTCTAGCCTTGGACAATTTAACCCGCTAGCAAATATTATCGGAACTACAAAGCTGACCTCAATAGAGTAGCTCAAGAAACAAAACAGAAGCTAGCTAGGTAGCTAGCTTATGTTATCTTCTTTGAGCTATAATCGCGAATATCCGTTGAAGCGCTTACGTAGGTACCTAAGCGCTTGTCGAAGTGGGTTCGCTTTTTCGAGACAAGGACGAGCGAACACCGCGCGGTGAAGGCGAGAAAGGGAGGCAAGAACCGTCCCGCGCGCAATTTCACTGCTTTTTATTTATAAATTTAATATTGCTCTAAAATAATACTCTTTCGCAAAAAAATAAAACTATGTTGCTCTTAAGTGTTTAGTTAAGTATTTTTTAGACGACATTTCATTAAAGTATGTTAAATAACTAGCAAATGAAACTGGTTTTCCGTAGTAAAAATGAAAATTTATAGGAAACTTTGCAATTTTTTTCTATAGAGTCAAGTTGAGTCAATCGTGTTACGACTTATATAACGCACTAACTAAAATCCTAAACTTTCGAGAATCATCAAAAAAGATTTAAAAAAATAGTGTTTTCTTGCCTTAAACTGGATTTTTCGTACAGACAAAACCTGGGTTTTGGGTCATACTTCATCTTAAAGTGCAAAAAGAGCTAGATCGAACCTAGATCGCGCAAGCGCTTGATTCAGTTGCAACCAACCTATAAAAGACTATCCGACATCAACTGTCTGTCGAAAGACCACCGGGCACAGTGGGTCAGCTCGGTAGAGAGGAGATCTCCATCTGCAACTATTTGGGGGAAATACCACCTTCTCCCCCAAAATGATGATGAAAGAAGATGAAGTTCTATTTAATCCAAGTAGGTGACTCGCTATGAGACATTTAAGATTGACATTTCTACATTCAAGAACTCTCAGCCAGCATCTGCAGGAGTTCGGTTTGAAGTACTTCTATAATTTCCAGGAAACCAGCTGCTATGTTTAATGCAACAAAGTTTATATTCCTTTGGCGAACAATCCGAGAAACAAAGCAATACTGAAGGTGCTCATTGTCGATTCATGCTATTATACTGTGGTAATAACAATGAATAATGAATTCTATTGCTGGCGTATAAAGCTTAAATTCCATTACGGAAGGAAACACTATGACGATTATCCTGAAGGGCGTTCGATTTACACTGCGCGCGAGATTCAAATTACTTTTTGGGTTTTCGTATTTTGCAGTTCGTCAAGGAAAAATCTAAAGCAAAATTAATTTACCAGAAACCGTAAACAATTTTATATGAACTCATGATAAAACTGTAACAGTCCAGACAGTGGCTACACTGTTTTATGCAAATATTTTACATTTAGCGTTTCTTTTAAAAATATTTAACCCTAAAAATAAATCAATTATAAAACTGCTTTGGTGAACTACATAAAAACCTCGTTAAACTTCTCTGAATAGAAGAATAGTAAAAAAATAATTTATATTTTACCTAGAGAAACGAATAATGCATATCGAAAGAATACAACGTTCAGCGGTTATAATACGTTAAATACAAGGGAAAGAATTCCAACATTTGGTAATAGCGTTTACCGGAATGAGGTCAGAAATCTATTTTATTTCCGATACAGGGCTATTTCAAGTTCGTGCTTATATCATTCCTATTTCATCATCTAGGTCATCTTCGATTCAACGATATTGTAAATTGTATATTACCTAAAGAGTGTGGACTCCAAGTTTGCTCTAACTATCTTTAAATTGAATATTGTATTTATGGGTCTTTAGTATGTGAAAAGCAACCATACTACTGACTTTAAATTCGGCAAACGGATAGGGAGCGGTCGTCTCCCATATTCCGTGAGGCAAAGTTCTCGGCTGAAGGAATATCCTTAGATGATCATTTCGTCGGATATTTCAGGGTTATTATATATGTATATTCTTTCGGACTAAGAGTTATTGTAAAGCTTGGAATTCAGATTTTAAGGTTTTAGAGTAGTTTAGACCGGAGGAATAGAGGGGAGGCACGCCTGAATCTACAGGAATCAGAGGATTCCTAGTTTTGGGAGAGATTAATATGAATCTCAGTAAAAGTAAATGTTGGAACATTTGATTCTTTTGGGTTCAAGTGTTGGGGATGGGCGGAGGCCTTTCCAGGATATTTAAAAAATATCCTAGTTTTAGTATCTAGTAATTCAATAGTTAGATCATGTTTGTATTAATATTATTCTCTAGTTCTTTTCTTCTAGCTATATTATTCGACTGTGTAAACGGAGGTTCATGTTTGTCAGGTTTAGGTAGGTATTCTTCAGAATTAGGGTATTTTGTAGTTAGTTCGTTTGTCTTAGCTTCTAAAAGAATCTGAGTTACTACAACATAACGGGCGTCCTACCACTAGACGACACTAGACGATCACATTGGCCATTATAAATCACTTTTCTATATATTCGTTTATCTTCAATAACTATCTCTTTGGAGGACGTTTCTTTGGTAAGTATAGGAAGATTTGCAGCTTCTTTCTGAATTTTAAGATAACATAAATTAGTTTATGATCTATGTTTAATAAGTTCTGTAATAAATGTCTTGAATCTTTAATTTTGAAGTTATATTTATTTTATTTATAATAGATAGGGTAGGGGTGTTACAGAACCATAGATAAATATAGAACTAAAGTCGATTCAATGATACCTAGGTATCATGTTATGCCGTTGGTGCTGCGCGTGATCTCTCCCCGGTCGCGTCCTCGGTCTGCCGTCCTATCAGATTATGAGAGTTAGGAAATAGAGAGTGCACTCGTGTTTAGGCACATTTATGTACTTGTCATCTAAAATGTGTCTAACATATGCCCAGTATCGTCAAAAATCATCGTCAAATCTCTAACATTCCCAATAATCATTGAACCATTAATCCAGAAATACCGTAAATATCTGAATCGAAGTTTTAAGCTACTTTTCTGCTTGTCTTATCTCTTGTATAGCGCAAATATAAGAAAAAACTAAAACAAAAATGAATCTCACGCCAATGTGAATCGAACCACCTGAAGGTAAAGATTCATTCGTAGTCCACCGCCGCCATTAACAGAAGTGCACTTAGCAAAGTGCAGATTGCTTTTAATTTTAACGACCCAATCGCATTCGATCTACTTATAGTTTCTTTAGAATTTTTTTGACTTACTAATTGATCTGCAAATTGCAGTTTGCGAGAATTTTCTTGTTAAGAGCCTACACAATCTCAATTTTTGTGAAAAGGACAGACATAGGATTTGGCGTTCATAGGAGCGAGACAGGGCATCGAAAATGTTCTTTATACTTAGTTCTATTTCCATGTTGATTCTCAAGATCTTAACTTCTGTGTTTACTGAGAAATTAAGGTTTTAGTAAAAATTCAGAAGTGACTTTGCTGTTTTTTTTTCTATAGAGTAAATTTTATGGAATCGTGTTTTCGAAACATATGATCGATAGAATAAGTCCTGAACTGTACCATGTATAAATTTCAAAGAAAAATATTTAGTTTTTGGGTGATATTTAAGTCTGACGAAGTTGATTTGAGGTAGTGTCCGTGCTTGATATTATTTACTTTTGTATTAGCAGTCTTTTCATTTTATCTTTTATTAACTTTGAATTATTCTTATATTTTGAGAGCACTTTAGACATATTTTCTCTAGGAAAATATTTACAGATCAGCTGTGGAATTATGCGAAAACCACCCATCCTTAATTGACATTTGAAAGCCACTTCAATGGCCTTTGAAATCCCTTTTAATGGCCTTCACCTTACTTTTGCAAGTTGCAAAGGCCATTCAAAGGGCTTTTAAATTTCAATATAGGATGGTTTTTCACAGCTGTGTTGATATTTGAAAGCCATTTCCATAATAGCCTTGAAAGCCCTTTGAATTGTCATCGTAATTTGCAATTGTATAGCGAAGGTCATTCATAAGGCTTTCCACGCCATTAAATTAAGTTTCAAATAGGATGGGTGGTTTTTACGTAATTCCACAGTAGCTTTCAGCTCTGTAATGAAAGTTTCAACCTTTTGGGCCCTAAAGCTACGAAAAGGTCACCATTGTAAATATAATCTACTCTTACTGATTTTTGGCTATCTTAGGGTCGATGAAACCAGAAAAACCAAAGAGTTGCACCTCTTGCTCATGGAACGTGACACAACGTAAATAGAGGTTTATGCCCAGCTGTGGGAAGTAAACGGCTGATGATGCTGATGGTGATGGAAAAGGAAGAACATTATATTTTGATCTATGTATTACAAATGAAATGTAGAGAACCTCTGCAGAATCTTTAGCCATTGTCATATCTAACCCAATAGCAGAATTGGAACCGTGCCAGAAATACATTATATTGCCTACGAAATATTTACACATAAATAAAGTCACATTATAGCCTGACGAAGCTTTGGTTATGATTATATTTCATTCGTCTGACGAAAAAGGATAAAAAATGTACATTGATCTCGGAATACGTTAAATAATAGAATCAGGCGTTCTTTCCGGAAATCCATTGCAAATATAAGGTTAAAAATTAAGTAACAATTCCGCATAAAACTGTCTCCGATAAGTAAATTATATGTATAGAACACAGGCGTTTTGTAAAGGTAGCATTAGGAAGCACCATAAGTTAATGTATGTAGAAAATTATAGATAAAGCATTCAAACGTATTGATAAAGAAATATGATGTAAATTGCTGTGCTTTAAAATTATGCCGTGGCATCGAAAGGAATTTCGTTACACGGCATTGAAAGGCATCCGCGGTGGGATGCCTAGGTTTACTGCGGTAGGCCACGGCATGCCGAGGACGCCGGCGCTCGTTGTGACATACCGCGGGGTGAAGCAGGGGGATGCACACCATTTGCGCCCGCGTCGGCCCTAAATGTGTATCGTTCAGCATGACTTTGTCGTGCTGGCACGCCGTGGCATGCCATGGCAAGGCGCTGGAATGCCGCGGAATCTAACCAGCTAGTGTGCGCTGACTGACGGCAAAATCCTTTGCCATCCTGTACCGGCCTGCGTTGGCCTTAAGGATATTGATAACCTATGCGAAAGGACTTTTTATTTGTATAATTATGCTTCCATGTGTTACACTATTCAAATGTTACAAGTTTCAATGTGCGCCGCCATTTTAAAAAAGAAAAAACAGTGGATGTTACCGCGAAACTGTTCAAACGTCAAATTTATTTCAATGAGTACTTAGTGATAGAAACTTTTTAATAAGGATAAACTTTTGAATCTCCAACTACCACTTCCTGGAAATCAAAAGATGTTTACGTTTATGAATCAGGATGAAATTTAATATCAAACAGAAAGGCAAATAAATAAGCCAAGCAAAATCAAAGACGGATAAAGTTTGTAATAGAAAGGAATCAAAGGCTTTTCGGAGTGGTTAGGGTTACCTTCCACTAAACGAATGGCTTTAAAAAACAATTCTTTACAGCAAAATCATGAGGCACTTTTTTAGCTGCGTTTGGTTACTAAAGAAACTATTACGTATTTGGCTTACCCGGGCCGAGGCATAGATTTTGCATGGATTTTTCTTAAAAGAAAAATTCACAGTAAATGGCCAGTGTCGAGAAATTGGCAGTGTTACACCCTAGTGCCGTTGGTCTTGCGCCCAACTTCTCCCCGGTTGTGTCAGTCTGCCGTCATTCGGATTATGCGAGTATGGAAATAGAGAGTGCTTCTGTGTTCTCGCGCACACTTGGCAACTATATTTATATACTTGACTGTTTTATCATATTATTATGTCCCTCCCAAGGTTATGTTACACTAACTAGTATTAAAATGCGAAAGTGTGTTTACTTCATTTTTGGCATAGAGTTATTTGAAGGGATAGAAAGTAACATAGGCTACTTTAAATCCCATAAATCAGTTCCCATGGGATAGAAATAACTTTAAAGTTTGTCGCGTATTAGCGCCGAAATCAATTTTTATTGTGGTTTTTAATTTTTTTGCTTTCCTCGAGCAATAAAATGGCGAATAAGTAATTTGCCGCAAATCGTAAACCATTTTCTATGAATTTATGGTAAAATAAATAAATAAAATAAATAAACAAATCAACTTTGATTAATTTGTATTTTGGGAGCATTTGGGAAAATGTAGATTTTTAGCACAAAATTTCGTATTTTCCCAAATGCTCCAAAAATAATAGTAAATCGATGTTGGTTTTATCATGAGCTCATAGAAAATGGTTTACGATTTGTGGCAAATAACTTTTTCGCTAGTTTTATTACTTCCAAACCACAAAAATATTTTAATTTCGCGCTAACCCGCGACGACCAACCTTAAACAACGCGTGCGAAGGCGCGGGCAGAAGCTAGTTGGATATAAACAATATAACTGAACTCGCTCGCTCACAGTCGTCCTCGAAGTGGAAGACTAGCATTTTCCAGAGTGCAAAGTTATTTTGCTGAATATTATGAAAGAGCTAACACGTGCCACAGTTTGTTGGTACTACTGACTTAGGGTAATTTGAAGAATTAACAAGATTGAGAATACAATTTACTTAGATAAGTTATTTTAAGTTGGTTGTTCAGGTAAAAACTTTTTGAATCTTACGTGAGTAGATCACGTAAGAAAAACTTAAAGGTAAAAAGTTTTTTGGCAAAGAGAAGGTGTATAGTACTTAGTTTAAGTCTTCTGAATTTCAAGTTTTTTTGTATTCGGAGTTAGATAAAATTGTTTTCTAAGATAACTATTATCAGAAATTGAATTTGAAAGTGATGTTTTCTAAGATTTTTAGCCATATTTGATAGGCACATTTGTTCAAAATAAAAACCAGATCTCAGAGGAGGAGATCTTTTGGGAATAACTCCATTTGATAGACATATTTATAATTTACTAGTCATATTTGAATTTCCGTGTTCAGCTCGGACTATTTTGGGCCGAGGCGAGTGGGCGCCGCCGCCCCGGTTCGTAGAATCAACCCCCTTGTAGAGTAACTAGGCGAATCACAAAACGAACGGCGGTTTTTTAAAAAAACCAATTTAATTCAACGAGATGGCTATTAAATTCAATAATATCGTTCAAAAATCGGCATTGCCCTGAAATATGCCGTTTTGTTAGTAATCCACCTAGCAATTCTACAAAAGCTCTGATTCTACAATCTCTCGGCGACATACGTACCTATAGATTGCAACGAGGCAAACATGATCTCTTCTTTGCTTCTTTTCGTTTGGTTCGTACAGCCCACGATGTCAAGTGTAAAGGAGCCCTCGCACTGAGCGGAACTGCACTACAATGGAACTGCGCGACACGGCGCGGCCAGTTATTCTTTGTATGAAATCCTATGAGACTGATCGCACTACGCGTCAGCGGAACTGCGCGCAATTCAGCTGTCGCGACTCTTACAGTAATTTATTCTTATTTATATTTGTTGTACCTAATACATTTTACATTGTTTTGTTCCCCAGGTAGCAGAATGCCACCACGAAGGCAGGGAATGCATCATGGTAACCAGCGGTGCAGTGGCCTTCGGACGGCAGAAGTTGACCCACGAGCTTCTCATGTCTCTCTCTATGAGGGAGACATTATCACCTAGCGATCACACAAGAGAGGTCAGTTAGAAGACTCATCAGTCATCACCTTAGTTTACTATCTCGCTTACTCTTAGGTTGTTATACCTCCACATTGAGCTACTCTTGTGATTGTGACGAACGAATCAGAACGCAGGAAGAAAACAGAAATATTTGTAGTTAATTAAAATCAGTTATTTTGAAAATAAAACTACCTAGACTAGAAAAGATTTAAAAGACATGAAAAACGTTGAGCTGTCAAAATGGACAACTTTGACGGCTTATCCACTACACAAAGCTACCCACGATGCAAACCTATGTCCTATTCCACTCTGGTCCACTGGATACCAACATAAACTAATAAAAACTGCCACGCAGATAGTTTTCAGGCCTCTACATTTTCGACGGCTTTTCCACATTTTGAAAGCTATTGGGAATTCTCTCGACAAAACACGACGCATAGGTTCACAGCAAATAAAAGTTGGACTATTCGGCAAAATTTGGTTTCATTCTGAAACTATGCGTAAAACAATGATGGGGAGTTCATACCGAACCCAGAGATTAGCCGGGCACTCACTAGCGATCTGTTATCGTAACCAGACTGATTAATCGACTGACTATAGAGTCCCAAAAAAAATCTGCTCTAATTTTCATAATAAGCACGGCCAAAGGAGTAGAGGTTGCGTCAGCTTTCCCGTTAGAGAACAATCTTGGAGTCTTCAAATCCAGAGTGAATTAGTTCCTTCTGGGAAGGCGTGTTCGAGTAGGCCACCCAAAACTTTAGTATCATAAGAGATGGTAGTCAAACGCATATTAAGGCAATTTGCAATGCCGCGTGTTCTGGGAGTTCAGGTAAGGTGCTTGACAGCTGCATTTCACTATTTCAGTTGGTTTAGATTTTGTCGCCTTAACACGATCACTGCTAGCGTCGGCGGTGCACGGAGTTGCAGATTGCACTCTGTATTTTCAGCCATGAAAGTGCTAGTCTAGTTTAATAAAAAAATTCAGGTAGATCATCTTCTATCTGACCTCCTCTGTGGTCGTACCGTACCACCACGATAGTTTCCTTGCTCAAGCAGCCTTAGCACACGCTGTCATTTGCGGCATTCTTTGTTTGTCCGGTCTTGAAAAGATAACCTAACATTCGCTTTTAGGACCGTTCATAAGGCCGTCTTTTCTAATCTAGGAATCGTCATTTTTGTGTATCGATAAACAAGGATATATCTCGCTAGTGAGTTATAGGCTCACTTACCTACTCTGCCCAGGGTCTAGCCCTAATTTAATCTGGCAAGTGGGATTTAGTTTACAGATTAGTTTCAGGTTGGGCTTACCTATTTCATAAGTTAATTCTCAACGGTTAGTTAGTTTTGCAGTTGGTAATTTAATAACGTCAACCAGACCGCAAGCCTGGCATGAAATCTGTAGGTAGACCATTCTAACTCGATGTGCAGAACGCATAAAATATTAAAAACTATTATAATGTCATTTTACGCGAATCTGTGTCAGATTCCGTGTCGAAGACTCGGTAATGGAGTTTCTGTATAGCTGTGTAGTAGTTTAGGCAGAGATACGAAGTTGCCCTTGGTGGCCACCAAAATCTATTTTCCTATCTCTGACTAAACTAAATAGAATAAAACTATTACAGAGGCATTTAAAAAAAGCTTATAATAGGTATCACAAACTGGAAGATGGGTTTTTGAGAATTCCTTTGTTAAACGGAATAATAAGATAAATTAGGTGGCGGCGCCACTTTGGGTGGGGTATGCACCTCTCGATTCATCAGAAGAAATAATATTGTCATTGTCATATTTTATGTACCAACACATTTCAGTTTAGTCCAGAATGTCAATCTATGTTTACACCGTTCTACGTTCCATTGAAAACGCATTTACCCGTTTCAATAACATTGTAATATTATCCAGGACGCCGGGAACATCCTCGACCCTCGGGCAGCCGCCGCCGTCGGTCAATCGGAACTCATGGCGATGTACGACGCTATGTTTTCGCAGTACAACGTTAAAATAGCACAGGTGAGTCGCTGCAGTATTGTGAATACAGGACTGGAGCAAGGATTAATCAGAGGGGGCAAATAACAGGCTGGGTTATTGGGCGGTCGCGGTCGCTGCCGCTTCCGCCGCCGCGCCGTCGCTGCGCCGTTTGCTAATCGGGAAAGAAGACTCCATTAAAAATGTAGCTCCTGAATGGTTAATCTCAGATACGTAGAACGAAATGAATATTTTTGTACTTACACTATCGGTAAGTACACGATAAAATAAATAAATAAATAAAGTATTATTTATTTCATTTATTCAGGTACAAACAACATATTTTGGTTACAAGTGTCTTAAAAAAGCCTATGTTAGGTTTACCTAGACACAGAGTTCCCAACCTGGTTTAATAAGAGCTCATAACAGGTATAGGTATATATGTATATAATATAAGTACAAATCGGAATAAAATGTAAAAAATATAGGTATATAAGTATAGAGTTTTTTTGTTTATGTTTTATTGGGCTAATTATTTCTACAGTACAACGTTAGAGTAACGTCAACAGATATAAACATTTTGTAGGTATAATTAGGGAATAAAACGTTGAAATAACACAGGTGAGTTCCATTACAGGACGGAACTAGGACTAATAACAGGGGCAGTCGAACTCAGAGTTCACCAGTTCTATTCCGCGCCTTCACTAATAATCTACAGAAATAATTCCGACATTAACAAAGTTGTGAGATCCTACAGAACTCCGGATTAAACTTTAGACGCGCGACGCTTATACAGTTCGCTCCCCTTTTTTCCACTTGACTACTTACGGCCCTGATGAGAAGTAAACGAGAACTCGTTTAGATTGTTTTGTCTGTGTTGCCTGAAACATTGCAGGGATCTAATTAACATGGTAGATGGAAACACATATCAAATTGTTGATTCGTTGACCGAAATTAATGTTTTTTGTACTGTAATACAGTTATTCAACTACCACAGAAGGCAGAGTTGCCAAGTTCGATGTTCCAATTATTTACATTTCTGTGTTGTTCAAAAATAAACATTTGCATTTCCATGTGTGCAGTAATGCTGCTCTTTACAAGCCTATATAAAATGGCAACTTTGTCACATTCATAACGACCGATGTGGCGCGGTGGGCGAAGGTCTGCCTGCGTAGCAGAAGGTAGCGGGTTCGATTCCCGCCTCGGGACAAATGTGTGTACGATCTGCAGACATTTGTTCAGGGTGATCTGGTCGTTTTCTATATATAATAAAAAATATCTATCTATGTATTGTGTTATATTATGTATATCAGTTATCTAGTACACATAACACGCTCTGCTTAGCTTGGGACTAGATAATGCTGTGTGAATTGTCCAGCATTATTTATTTATTTATTCATAAGGGTATCTATTTACTTATTCCTGTTTTATTATTATGGTTTATTTTAATACAAAACCCGACTTAAAAACACTTTTGTCCGGTGATCGTTAGCGTAAAAAACGGTATAAAAATTAAACTCTCTATTTCCTCCAAAATTGATATCAGAATCAAGGTAAATTTCAAAGCGTATAAAATTAAAACGACAAAGTATACAATTTCGAGCACAATTTAACGGAAAATGTTTTATTTAAACCGCATTTTTAAACAGCGTCGCACAATTAATTAAATTCTAAAATGCAAATGAAGCAAGCATGCACTGGGATACAATGCTAAGTTTTTATATGAAAAACTTTGCTTTTCTTTTTTGTGTCACTGAAAAATGGTTGTAGATAAATAGATTTTACAGCTGAGGCCGCACACCTGAAACTATGTTATTTTTAATCAAATTGCATACATTAAAATCTTTTAAATTTAAAAGGGACGAGCATGAAGCTGACTTGTTCATGCAAACATGTGATAAAACAACACTGAACAAGGTGTTCTTCAAAAAACAACAGCTGTAACTGGTAGGTTTACAACTGCCCGATATATTTTAACAATGCTTTGTCTCCAATTTCACTGTATTTCATTGTTATTTTCTGTTTTATTTGGGAAATAGGTTCTTTTTTTGTTTGTAATTGTTGTCCATCTGATTAATTAATAGACTCGGTTGTTTCTTTGCGGAATTTCATTCTAAATTAATTATCTAAATGGAATGACAACTGTAGTATTCATTCCACAATTTTCCTTCTCTAAATGAGGTAAAGATAAAACCGTTGGATTAACCGCTGTCCCTAAATATTATATTCATTATTACTTTTTCATAGCTAGCCTATAAAATAAATAAATAAATAATTCTGGACAATTCACACAGCATTATCTAGTCCCAAGCTAGCAGAGCTTGTGTTATGGGTACTAGATAACTGATATACATAATATTATACAATACATAGATAGGTATTTTTTTTTTTATTATATTTAGAAAACGACCAGAACACCCTGAACAAATGTCTGCAGATCGTACACACATTTGTTCCGAGGCGGGAATCGAACCCGCAACCTTCTGCGTCGCAGGCAGACCTTCGCCCACCGCGCCACATCGGTCGTCAATAAATAGCTAGCAAATAAATGACGCAAGAATTGGCATCATTATCTGCTAGTTCCTTGCCATCACATTTACTGGAAGTAATATCTATTTCGACACGTTTTATAATGAGTTGTGAAAGCCATCATTTTCTCATTATAGAAGTTGCTAGTTTCTAAACAATGTTTGTAGATGTCTAGCGTATTTTATGGCTCTAAGTTTTTGTAATAAAATAACATGTAATTAAAGTTTCTGAAGCTTTGGCGGATTAGTTGTTTCCCTAGAATGGGACCAGGGATGGAGTAAGGCGGTTTTGTTGGTGAAAATGAAATCTTATACAGTTCTTGTCTTATAATTCACGAACATCCATGAAAACGATAAAAATGTTGAATTCGAAACACGTAAATGATTATAATTCAATGTTTTCATTTGTAGGTACAAAGAAAAAATACCATCAGGAATACAGGAAAATTGATGTTTTTATTAGTAGCTACCTACATGACCGTTACACTTATAATTAATATCGAGTTAAAATCGGTATTGCCCTTGAGGTTTCCGCGCAATTTCCGCGTTATCGCCCGGCCGCAGGAAAAAGAAATACCTACCTACTGCTGTATTTCACAATACACCTATTTTTAATGCTTATTATATATAAAATAAATTTAGTTATTTTACTATAATACTATCGTAGTTTGACGAATTCATAACAGCTGTAAGTGGGTCTACGAACCTTATTTTTGTTGGAAGAACACCAACGTTTCATCCTTCAACGATCTCTATTTAGTTTAATAAAAAAATGCTTTATCTTTGTTTGTCCTGAGTACGGCCCAGCTCTAGTCGTTTTACTTTAGACAAGGCTTGATAAATTGTAGTTTTATAGGTATCAAGGGACTCTTTCTGGATTTTAAACAAAATTAATTTGCTTTCTTAGGTGTTCTTTAATTAAATATTTTTAAGAATATGCTTAAAAGTGTTTGCTTATTTTGAACATTAGAAAAAATACTAGGTATTAATGAAATAATCTTTACTCCTACTTATTTAATGACCGAGTTTAGTTATCGAGATTATTTTCAACAGTCTGTAATTTAATAAGCTTAGCTGTTTCAATGGTAAAACAGTTCTAATTATATAAGTAAAATAATCTATAATAATATTATAAAATGCTGGACGCTATCAGATACCTATCGCTTTTATTATGGGCTCTCCTTTATTGTAAATAATAGTGTTCTTCCAATTCCTATACTACTAACTAATACTTGTAAGGTTAATTTGATTAGAAATAAGTTAAACTTCTGTATAACTCACCTTACTAAACTTTAATATACCTGCTTACTTTTACATGTATACCTCTCACGGAATGAGTACACTGGTGACCTGTGCTACAGGATTTTCATAAACCTATTACAGGCACCAGTCTCTCACAACTCAGGTTGTTAATAAGTTGGCATTATTATATAAATTAACGCCTTCACTGTCTAGTCTATGTAGCTATATTTGTACCTTTGTGAGAGAAATAAACATTATTATTATTATTTATAAAGTGAAAAGATTTGTATTTATGTATGTTACCAATAAACTTAAAAACTATTGAACCGATTTCAAAAATTCTTTGACCGTTAGAAAGCTACATTATCACTGAGTAACACAGACTATAGAATATACCTGTGCAAAGCTGGGGCGGACCGCTAGTAACTTTAATAATAAAAGTTTTATATAGTATAATGTCTACCTACTACTCGCTCTTCTCTTGCCAATTTAACCTAGAAACATGATTCTATTCAAATTCCTATATTATATTAGATACATTTATTTTCAAAGATCGTTTATGTCTAGACTCACAAATCGTCACAATATTGAATAAAACCGACCAAGTGCGAGTCGATTCGCATACGGAGGGTTCCGTACTATTTCGTAAAAAGAACCATAAAGCAGATAAAAAAAAGCTATCATGACGCGGTCGCCCATCCAAGTAAATACTGACCGCCCGACGTTGTTTATCTTCAGTGATTGGTACTGAACTTGGCATCGACGGGGCAAAAAACTTCTTAATTATTTAGAAAAAATTTTGTTATAGCGGCAATAGTAATCTACATCCTGTCGAAATTTTAATGTTACCTGTTACAGTTCAAGAGATACAGCCTTGTCAAAAGTAGAGCAAAAATAGCCAAAATAATTAAGTTTTTTGTATAGGACTCTAAAATTGAATATTTATTTATTTACACTAATACTTATTTTAAAGGAGAATGAGAAATACATATTCTGTGTCAATTTTAACAGTTTACCTTTTACGGTTCATGAGATAAAGCCCACTGATAGACGGGCAGACAGAAAGACACCGCAGAGGCTTAGTAACAGGGTCCCGTTTTCACCCTTTTAATACGGAACCCTAAAAATCGTTTATCAAACCTAAAAAAAGCTTTCAATTATAAGCCTGCCCCAAAATTGGATTCCAAAAGTAGACCACAAAAGGTGTCATTCGCAAATATCCTTCAATTTCGCCCGCATATAAATCTTCAATTGAGTCTCAGACGGCGTCTAACCTTTATCGATTGACCTAATACTTATTGATATCATACGTCAAGCAATCCAGGATTGATCAATCAGCTGATCGATGATCAAGCAATCGCGTTTTATTCCAGTCTGGAAAAAAAGAAGTTTGAATGATTTGTAAAGGTTTTACTGAATAGTGACAGATATTAGTAAAATATACGCGTACCAACGCGAATCGCTATTCAGCATTTTCACTGGCAAGCCGAGAGCAAGCAGTCATTTCATAAAGCTCCCTTTGAACACACCTATCCTAATAAAGAGGATTATAGACTATTGGTAAATGTAATTTCTTGCACAATCAGAGAGTATAATGTTTATACACTTTCGTACCTTGTCACTTTAACTTACTTAAGATGACTCATGCTAGACCGTCAGCGTTAAAGTGACAAGGTACCTACAGAACTGTTTAGATATTATTGCCTCTTGACGTACTCGTGTGTATTGAATAGACTCAGTAAAGTGAGCAAACATTTTTTTATTTCAAACCAACACACAAAAGCCTCATAGACCACTTAGACCACCATCGTCGTTTTGGTAGTGGTGGTCGTGGCGTAAATGGCGACTAAGGGAATCTAAGAGAGGAAGGGCAACAGCTTCCTGCTTTGTATTTTTAACACCTCTACTGCCATCACTGACCTGACAAGCATGGTGATTTGGTGATATGGCAAAACCGTGGACCTATGAGATGCTCATGTGGTTGCCACTTGAGGGGCCTCTTCCCAGGCCATTTTGTGAAAAGGATAGGCATAGGCTTTCGCATTCATATGAGCGGGACAGATCAGAACGCATGTGCAAAAATCAAGCACGAATATCTAGGTTTCCTCTAATTAAAAGAGGACGGTTCAAGTAATCAAATATTTATTTTGGCGAATCTGATACCCTGCCTATGCTTTACTTTCAATATAAAAATTAAGTCAGTAAGTCATATTGTGGAGAAGAAGGCAAATATGTATAAAAAATTAGATATTTTAGATGTTTTTTATCAAACTTATACAACTAGGTATAATCAAAAAACTATCTTGGCGCTTTTGTATATGTATACTGTGCTTTTGTACAGAATGAAATAGAATATCGGGTGTAGGAGTTTAAGAATCATAAATTTTATATTAGAGCAGCAGTAGGATCTCAAAGACTATAAAAGTATTGAATTTTTAGAAAGACCAGCCTTAAAATAATGTCTATTTTTTAAAATATTGGTGATTACTTGGTGGACAGAGAGTGGGTAAACGGATTTTTGTCACATCGCAAAGGTTTTTGGCTAAAAAGACATTCGGGTAAATTCTAGGTGGTTTTTGAGAAGACAGCTATTGCATTTGACCAACAAAAAAAATCCTGCTTTTTTATCGAAGGTGATGCACATATCCCACGATAAAAGTAACCCAATTCAAATAGAACAGTACATTTACTTTATACACTTTACATTATAACGAGATATTAAATCCACCCAATAACTCATAAAAACAAGAAATTCCTAATAATTCTAAATTAAAATTGTCTCGCGATTTGTTGGATCACAAAAAGTTATTACTGCTTCGTGACCTAAATAATATTAAAGGGAACTTAGTGACTTTGTATTCGATCTAATTTGTAGAACAAACAAACGGTCCCTTGAGGACTTGATTTGTTTGGTTCAAATTGACCTAATTTATCGCAAGCGCAAGAAAACTTTTATTTCCCAATGGGAAAGATAAAAACAAGATGTGAAATCGACATTAATATAGTAGTGGTAAGAGCATAGACATAGAATTTTTTCACTACGGTAAGAGTAAAAAAAAAATGGTTATTCATATTTTCTAGTAATGATTTACAATCATTATTGTATTAACTTTTTGTTTATACAATAATTACTAAAGCTTTAGTTTCCTTTTTTCTTATTGTTCTTGTGTTTTTTGGGGTAAAACAAATGAGCTTATCTTAATCTACAAGTTTTTTGCCAAACCGGCAAAGCGGGTGGTCCATTTTCTCTTTAAAAATTAATAAAACTAACACATCCCAATCTACTAAAGAAGACACACTAAATTATGCGAAATTTATCGCACTATCAGTTATTAGCCCGCTCTCTAATCCAATTAAAATTCCCCCCGACTAGTTCCAAACCCATGCCTTATCAGTAGGCCCTGGGATTAATTGCAAATAAATCAGGGCCTGACGGTACCGATAATTTTGTCACGGCAAATTCAAACTAAGCTTAGATTTAAAAGGCCAGTTTTACATGAGCCAATACAAAATACTCTAAGTACAGCAGTTACATTACGTAATCATTAGTACTATTTGGTGCCGGCTTAGAATTTACATCACCCGGCCCATCTCTTCCCGATGGTTTCGTAAGAGGCGACTAAAGGGACATACACCGAGGGGCGGGCAGCAGCACCTCTTGCAGAATAGATCTACCACGGAACTGCGATCCGTAACCTGCATGCCCAGCGTGGGAATTATGGGCATTACCCACCATGAGTAGTTTAAACTAGTACATTGTACACCTAGGCGAGAAAGTGTCAAAGTGATTGAGTGTGTCATTTAAACCTTAAGATGAAGTGCTACCCAAAACCCAGGTTTTGTCTGTACGAAAAATCCATTTTAAGGCAAGAAAACACTATTTTTTTAAATCTTGTTTGATGATTCTCGAAAGTTTAGGATTTTAGTTAGTGCGTTATATAAGTCGAAACACGATTGACTCAACTTGACTCGATAGAAAAAAATCACAAAGTTTCCTCTAAATTTTCATTTTTACTACGGAAAACCCGTTTCATTTGCTAGTTATTTAACATATTTTAATGAAATGTCGTCTAAAAAATACTTAACCAAACACTTAAGAGCAACATAGTTTTATTTTTTTGCGAAAGAGTATTATTTTAGAGCAATATCAAATTTATAAATAAAAAGCAGTGAAATTGCGCGCGGGCCGGCTCTTGCCTCCCTTTCTCGCCTTCACCGCGCGGTGTTCGCTCGTCCTTGTCTCGAAAAAGCGCCACCACTTCGACTTAACACACACGAGACAGGAATCGCACTTTGCCTGAGTGATACATACCTTCTGTTTTATACTACAACTAAGAGGAAAAATCTTTAAAATCACTCGTCTAATTTGGAAATGTTAGCTCGAATTATTTGTAAATCGATTCGTTCAGACGCATAGTAGAAACGCAAATTACCAGGACTAGAATTTTTTACGTAATTTACCTTCTACGTAAATTACCTGAATTCCATCACGCAAATGGCCAGGATGCTAAAATTACGCAATATACCTGATACGCAAATTACCTTATACGTGAAGGACCAGAATTTTATACGTAAATTACCTGAATTCCGTTCCAGCTCATTCCATTCATTTCTTAGAAAACTAATAATTTTAAAGCTCTTGAGTAGTGGGAAGAAGAAGAAGTAAAAAGCTTAGTTAAAAAAAACTGCCACATTTATATTTTCTTTTAGATTTACGCAAGCAGAGTGTGCATACATAATTTAAGTGGAATATCGAAAAATATTTTATGATTGTAATTTTTATAGACTATAAAGTAGTAATACTTAACATCACATGTTGTTTTTATTTCGTCTAGCACTAGCATCTTAATAACTATCAAATTTTGAATATTACGTACCGAAATAGGACATTCTAGAAAAATGCCAGCAAATTCTTAACAACTAGCCACCACAAGTGTTTTACCCTTTTACTGCTTACTTTTTTATAGTATAAAAGGTATTTAAGACCGGTATTTAAGACCTGCGTAATAGGCAAACCTAGGAATATAGGGGGCAAACGCCTGACAAATGTTAGAGATTGACGAAAGTTTTTATCGACATTTATGCATATCGATATTTTTGGCACCAAGAAAATATTTTTTTTTTGCAAATTAGAAAGGCTAGTAGAGAGTTTGTATATAGATAGACTTGTCTTGTCTAATTTGTTTTAAAGAATTTCTTTAGTATTAGGGTCTGTCTCATAGTGTCCGAATAAACACTAACCGCCAGTTAAAATTAAGGAGATCCTTTTCTGTCATATGGTCAAATAAGGAGACAGCATTACATTTAACTGACAGATACGTATATCCGTCGGAGGTGTAACACTTACTGTCAGGAACTTTCTTATAAATATAAATAAATGTGTATTGTTTTTTGTTAGCAATCTTATCAGTTTTGGCAAGGAACGATTCAACCTGGAAAAAATTGGATGAAATAATCGAAAACAAATATATCGATATCCATAAATGTCGATAAAAAAATTTAGTCAACTTCTAGTATCTGTCAAGCGCTTGCCCCCTATATTCCCAGGTCTGGTAATAGGTATCTGGTAATTTGCGAAACAAAATCTGGGCATTATGCGTATCTGGTAATTTGCGAAACAAAATCTGGTCGTATGCGTATCTGGTAATTTGCGAAACAAAACCTGGTCGTATGCGTATCTGGTAATTTGCGTATCTGGTAATTTGCGAAATCCATTTCTGGCCATCCGCGTATAAGGTAATTTGCGTTTCTGGTACTATGCGTCTGAACGAATCGATTTCTATCCAAATCTAATTTTAATTGAAATAGACACTTGTTTTTTTGATTACGGAATCCTTCGGATTTTCTTTTCAACAATGCTGTCAGCCAGTTTTTTGTAGTCATGCATAATATTGATGTCGTTTTGTGCCAAAAGCGTACTTTTCATCTTTGGATACAAAGACCACAAGGTACTCGGCTTGTATTTTTCGCTTTTTTACTAAAATAGGACAGCAAAACATTTTTAGAAAAAGAACTTGCTTTTTTCTCGTTTTCCAATACACAAAATATTCGTAACTTGTTGTATTTATTTCTAAATTTCTCGGACAATAGTTTGTCAATTTTTGTTTGAGCAGTCTCTTTTATTTTTGGCGGTATCATAAAATCTTTACTATCACTCGACGACATTCTTTACAATTAGTAAAATTACCAAAACCATCGTCAAATCGAAAAAAATCACGCGAATGCCTTTATCACTTCTGGGTTTCTAGCATCAGGGTTCTCTCTTCAAAATATGGTTCGGAAATCGGAAGAGGCACAAATCATTTGGCGGACTTGGAGTAAAAACTTTTTGTCGTTTGACCTATAATAAAAATAACCATAGCTATAACTGGCTTATCTTTCAAGAAAAAAATATATTTATGTAAGTATACATTATTCTCTTCCGCTAAATGCGTTGGAAATGAAATTCCATAAAGTCCTAAAATGATGTACTTTCGAAGCTGTATTTGAAAAAGGAATTTGCAACTTTTTGAGTAGGTGCAGTACCTATAAAAACATTACCTCTTCAGTGATGAAGTAAATATAACGGGTCACTATAATGCACGACAATTTATTGTACGGCCAAGTAATGTACACATTGATAATCCGTGTCAAAACCTATTAAAATTGGAAGCCATGACACCTTACAGTAAGAAGCCTGACACGGATTATCAGGGTGTACATTATTCGGCCGTACAATAAATTGTCGTGCATTATAGTGACCCAATATTACATGTATAGTAGGCATTTGTACGGGTACTTTACAAAGGGCACGCACGGAAAGAGGAAAGTCCGAAAAAGTTTCCACCAACTTTCCGATTTCCGCTCCCGCCTCATTTGCTTTTTACTTGTGAGTAGGTACATGAAGAGAGTAAGCAGGAATCCATTACGGAAGCAGTTCGGAAAACACTTTTTACCTAACATTCTAGCAAATTTAAATGTTGATGCTCTGTATTCGAATTATTTCGAAATAAAGATGGAGTTGAAATATTTTTCTAACAGATTAGCTGGGTATTTTTACTGAAAATAATCGGTTTCGGAATTCTTAGACACCATTTGCATTCATCTCTTGAATGTACTAAAATTGTCCGGTGGCTATAACTGAGTAGTAGGCCTAGATATCAGTACTCACGGGATCCCTGTGGCAAAAACTCGAATTACATAAAAGTCATAATTTTTTCTTTGGTTCCTTAAACGTGAAAACACGATTAAGAAATAAAATCATGAAAAAGAACTTTTTTTACACCTAATTTGGTCGAGATCTCAGGAAACCTGCAGTCTTGTCTTGAGTAGTATTGAATGACTTAAGTATGTTTTGATTCGTTGGTTATTACTAATTTTTGGGTTCCTTCCACCAATGTGAATTCTTAGCTGGTTTATAGGTTGTGTGTAGTTTTCTTGTAAATAAGCAAAAACTTGATTTTTGCGCTTACGCCGTTATAAAAAAGTATGCTCTGTCTAGCTCCTATGAACGAGAAATCCTATGCCGGTCCTTTTCACAAAATGGCGCGCATTGCGCCCTCTTCTGGTCAATAAATCGATAGCTACCATATATTAAAGATTATATGATAAACATATCTATATAAGTCCTACTACATATTATAAAGATGTTCATCCGTTTTCCAACGCTTCAAATATCGGAATCCATATCCGATGTAAAAGAACCTCTTATAATTTTTGGTAATCGAGACCCTTTGGTAAACGATATTTGATACCACGAGGTTGTTAGAGATTGAAGTTTTTGCTTTTATTTCCATAATTTTTCGCAGCATTCTTTTTTCATCAGATTATTACCTACATTATTCGGCAAATTCAATGATACATTTTCACAACCAATTTCATTATTTTCTGCTATAAAATAGTTGTCTGTATTTTGATGTGAAATAGATCTGTTTCCATTCGGGAAAGGGGAAAGGTTAAGCGTACCTAAGTCGGGATACGTGGGAATTGGGGTAGGGTAGGGTAAGATTTACGACTGTCCCTGCTATGATCGCATGGCAAGTGTTTGCTTCCGCGTTACTAATACGAGGATGTTTATCATTTTCTCGTTCAATCAGTTTTTATTTTGTTTGTTGCTTGGTTGGACGAACGAAATCACCCTTTTGCGGGGGTTCTTCAGACGGGCTTTAGTGTTTTAGCTTTGAAATGGGGAAACTACCATGGGTTTTCTAAAGTAAATCCTTAAATACATCTTCCAAGCCTGCCTGCTACTTGCCTACAGCTTTTATTAAAAAACTTATTTTGATACGTCACGACGGCAAGCAATGTCACGACAAATTATTACTTAAAGAATATGTATGAAATTTTATGGTCACGCTTTTAATTTCGTCCACGGTCGTTACCGTTACTGTCAGGCCACCGTGAATATTATCGCTGATGATACCTACATTACAAAAACGTCCGATATCGGGTCTAGCATTGAATACCAAAAGTATATAATACCTATCGGAGTCAGTCTGTCAGTGACTCAGTAGATAAGTATTATTAAACTGAAACTTTAGTATTATTTTTTACCCCATATATGTACATACGAGGTTGTTACAGTCCCGAGAATAGCGAGGTAGCATGAAAATACTGAGTTATAATGGGTGGTTTTAGCCCCATTGAAAAACTCTACCTTTCTCTGTCTTGTCATCCTCCATAACAACCTCATAATAGGTCCCGCCAAAGACGAAAATTTTTGGGACTTTATTTCATTTCTTATAGGATCGTTTAGTTTCTGGTAAAACAATCTATTATTTTTTGTCCGCACCGAACCTAAAACATAGTTTATAACCTCTTTAATAGGGTAATAACCCGAAGAGCAGCAAGATTTCCATTTTGTACAGCTCTTGTAAAATTACAGCCGACGAAGTTTTACATAAAACTCTCAGTAGGTCAGTAATAAAGTAGGCGTCTCTGTTCCTGGTACAGTCATCTAGGGGTAGACCGTTATTACTTTGAATAGGTACCTAACGTACCTACCTAACCATGGCGACATTGTCCTACCCCTTGTCTAAACTTTATTAAATAAACATTTTGTCACTGTCTTTTGATACGGCCGAAGATGTGTATCTTCGGCTGAAAGCCTCCTTCATCTATCTCCATCGAGTCCAATCTGCGGCGGCGTGTCGTCATGTCCTTGTGACACGCCGCCGTTTCTACAACAAAACTCCTAGTGAGTTGCAAAATCTATCAGTAAATAAATTCAAACAAATTGTCAAAACCTTTCTGGGCTTACTACAAAATATCAGATTATCTAGAAGATAAAAAAGCTTTGGACGGGTTTTGCTCCAACTCGGCAGTACCTAAAGGTTTCTTCGTTGCTTCTTTACTTTAGTCTACATACCGAAGCGACGGAAATCAAAAATATCACTTTATTTCCGTGTTAATGTTTTATTTTAAGAATTTGACCTTTTCTGAGTGTACATTTTTTTATTCAAGGAAATAAAGATTTTTTGATTTGATTTGAACTCCGTACCTAGTGTTGGAAGAACACATAAGTTAGGAACAGCTACCATTATATCATTATCAATAGTATAAGTGCACGATGCACGATGCACGATGGGTAGAACCTGGAATGTTGCATCCATCTCTTATTGTGTTTGCTTGTAGTACCTAGATAGATATTATATATATATACCTACGATTCAATATTATGTAGTATGTATTTTCCAAAATAGGTACTTTTGGAAAATGTTTTTGAACAAGGTTAGAGTTGATTATCTACTAGTTTATGAAATACTTTTACCAAATGTATAAAATGTAAGCCGGTAGCATAATAATATTTTTATTAGTAAAATCATCTATCTACAAAGTTTGTAAAATATCCTTAATTTTTTATTGTACCTTGTGTGTGTGTATGTCTGTCTGTGCTATTCTTGTTGTGTCAAATAAACGTATCTTTTTCATTGTTGTATGGTTCTTCTGTAGCCAACTGTACCACCCGACAACTCTCCACATGAGCTCATCGCGATTGCGTATATCAGACAAGGATCCCTTTTGCATAACTCATGCGTACCGTAGTCGGGATTACATACCTACACGTATTCAATCAACGTAGATTTAAATCAGCTTCTTACATCTACAAAGTTTACAATTGCATACCAGTGTAACTGTGTTCAATCTACGGTGCGATGTTATCGATCGAGCGTAGGTAACCTGAATTGTATTCAAGACGCACAACACGAGATGCTTATAAAAAAGAGAGACATAAGCCAGGCGCATACCCCATCGAAAGTGGCACCGCCACCTAATTTATCCTATTATTCCGTTTAGCAAAGGAATTTTCGATACGAAAATAGATTTTGGTGGCCACCAAGGGCAACTTCGTATCTCTGCCTAAACTAAATAGAATAAAACTATAACAGAGGCATTAAAAAAAGCTTATGATAGGTATCACAAGCTGGGAGATGGATTTTTGAAAATTCCTTTGCGAAACAGAATAATTACATAAAGTAGGTGGCGGCGTTAGTTTGGGGGGGGGGGGTATGGCCTTAAGAGCCTATACTACCTTAAATCAACTCCGTCAGATCTCCATATCGTGGGCGTAGAGCGAAAAGTCATCAACTAGGTCATTAGAGTTATGAAGGTTTAAAGTTTTTCAAAAGAAAAAAAAACATAACTTCCGCATAGTTTGGGATATTTCAAATTTTATGGTCTCATATCAAAGGAAATAAATAAACGCATAGGAGTAAAGTACAAAATTTTGTGTAATTTGTTTATTTTTCAAAGATTTTTAGAGAAAACTCACTTAGTTATTTTTCGCCCTCAAATCCTGTACTGAGAATTTTAGTCACTGAATTGTTAAATAGTGTTGGTGACTTTTCCTCTATGCTTATGCTATTTTAAATGAGAATTACCTTGAGTTAGTTAAATAAGAGTAACCTTTGAAAATTTAAAAGGTATTTTAGTGATTATTCTAGGCTCTCTAATTTAACCAATTTCTCGATTTTGATTAATTTTATTAGAGAATCGTCACAAAAACTATTGGTTGGTAATAAAATGCAACTGTTGTACTTTTGAAAACATAATAAAAAAGAATGCAGAAACAAAATTAACAAGGAAAACAGTTAAAATTTCAAAAACTAGTAACGTCACTAGTAACTAGGGTTTGCACTATTCGTTAAATTTTGCTATTCGAATAATATGAATAACTACTTCAAGAGCGAAATATTCGAATATTTTTTTAGTATTCAAATTCAAACATTGATAAGATCAGAGCAGCTACACTTGGGTTTGATTTGATTGCAGCATAATTCTATTCAAATAAAACCAAGTATTTTAATTAGCTTTATTGTTAATTAATTAAAAAAACGCATTTATGGTTTAACAGTGATAACTAAGTCTCCGCTTAGGAATATTAATGATTTGGATAGTTGCCCTGACATGACCATAGTTTTGTCCAAGTTCATACCAAGGCCGTGCGTCGTGAGGCAAAAGCCAGGCCATCCAGTATCCGGTTCAGCTCTTCCAGCAAGTCCGCCATTAAGACTATGTCATCAGCAAGACGATTTGTGACTTATCGTGAGAAAAGCTTATAAGCGTGGCTCAGGCAGAAGTGTGATGGGTCAGTTGTTTTTAAGAAGGGTTGTATCTCCCTTCTTAAAAAAGAGCACCACCAAACTCCCGCTCCATGCCTTTGGGGTTCTCCCACTGTGAAGGACGGTGTTGAAGAGGTTCTGTAGCTCCTGTATAGCAGGGGCTCCTCCTGCTTTCAGAAGCTCTGAAGTAATGCCGTCTTCACCGGGGGCTTTTCTATTTTTAAGCTACCTCAGAGCACGTCGAGATCACGGTCTCGTCTTGACTGATGTCTGGCAGTTAGTCGGTTTAGTGGCGTGTCAGGGGCTCAGGGCTCTGGAATCGTAGTCGTCGCGTTGGGCACGATGGGCAGCGTTCAGCGTATAAACGGCCATAGTAATCCTCTATCTCTGCAGAAATCTCCGGCTTCGACAATACGGTCCTTTCATCGTACGTTTTAAGCTTCGTCAGGTGACTGCTGACAAGCTGCTGAGTGAATACTTTGGACCCTCTGTTTGGCTCTATCGCCTCTTCAATAAGGCGTGTGTTGGAGCTCCGAAGGTCGCGCCGTACCATCTTCGCAATTCGCTTGTTCAGGTCTGACTTCTCACACGAAGTCGCTTGGGTGGTTTCCCGTCTTCTTGGCATCAACTCAAGAGTCTCGATCGAGAATTTGGATTTCCTGCCAGTACGCTGCTTTTTACAAAACTTGATGTCCTCGTTCCTCAGCGTTTCGAACAGATTGTGTAGGGTCTATTAAAGTCTCTCATAACAACGTTGATGTGAGCCTTAGTGGTGTGATGCAAGGCTTGGGATATGTCTTCGTACAATCCTCTACTTCATCATCTGAGTGTGCCGAGGTCGGTGCGTAGACCCGAACAACCTTCATGCTATACCGTTTGGATAACCGAAGGATCAGGTACGCTACCCTGGTCGACACACTGGAGATTTCTTGGACGTTGTTAGAGAGGGCCTTATTGACAAGGAAACCTTCGCAACCCTGGGATGTTTTATCACCCTCGCAAAAGTAGAGAAGATGGCCTGAGTCTAGGGTTACGGTGTCCTCCCCCGCTCTGCGGACTTCACATAACCACAGAACATGCCTTTGATGTTCTTCAGGGTCAAGCCTCAGAGTGTGTCCGTTGTACGTTGCCAAGGTTAGTTGAGGTAGCCCGGTGATTCCTAGCACTCCCTTCCCCACCGTTACCATGGCCAGGAATAGCGAGGCGGCCGGGAACTGGGGTCCATTTCCTCGTTCGTGTCGTCATTGGGGGTAATGCCCATAATCCCCACGCTGGGCATGAGGGTTAGGGATCGCACTTCAGTGTTGATGTTGTTCTGCAGAGGGCACTGCTACCCGACCCCCGGTTTGTGTCCCTTAATCGCCTCCTACGACACCCACAGGAAGAGTTGGGTTGGTACTATTCTAGGCCGGTTCCATACAGCCACAAGGTCGTTTTGGATGTACAGATTCGAAAAACGACAGACCATCTAACTGCCAACATGGAGATCAATCTTCGGTGCTATCTTCAGATTTGAAATAATTCGTGGGTCGCTGATTCGTCTTCTGTACGTCCTCGGTACATATTCCCTTTGCTGAACGAGTACAAACAAGAACACAACGTGGTGGGACTCAGCTCTGAGCAGGGCCTGAGTCCCACCATGTTGTGTTCTAGAATCAGCGACCCACGGATTATATCAAATCTGAAGATAGCACCGAATATTGATCTCCATGTTTGATAGATTTGTTCTTGTTTGGACACAGAAAATTATTCAAAAAAATGAAAGTGCATGTGTAGATTATTATTATTATTACTTTATTAACTATTCGAATATTCGGATAATTTTAATAAATTATTCAAATTTGAAATTGGAGCGGATATTCGAATAAAATGAATATTCGAATTGCAAACCCTACTAGTAACGTCAATAAACCCAGAACTACTTTTGAAGATTATGATTATTTCTAATCTTATAGAATCAGTCTTCACCTTCTTCGGTGGCATCGGGCTCTAACAGCCTGTCTACAACGTCATTGCTGGTAGGCTCTAGCTAGGTAGAGACTCATACCAGGAATGCAGCTCTTCACCGCCAAATTCACTTAACATACGAAGATAGATAGAGAATGAAAATTATCAAAACACTTTAACGACTATTCAAAACAAAACTTTGTGATCATTATTATTAGGATAGAACTCTTTAAACCGGTTTAGTGATTTCTTGCTCCTACACAGATAGCGTATTTTTCATAAATATTGATCTAGAAGTCCCTAACTAGACTTGGTTAGTTTTCGCTTTCACGTTTGGTACCGAACCAGTCATACTATAAGTAATCAAGTGGAGTAAGTTAGTTTTGTGTTCTTGTTAGGACCTAACTTTAATAAGGAAAAAGTAACCAACTCGACTTAGGTTTCGGATTGTGATTTTTCCAAGTAGAGATAAAATAACTAAGTATGCTTAATTAATTTTCGACTTCAATATTAAAGTCCAAATGTAGAATTAGTGTTTTTTCGCATATTCTGAAATGAAAACTATAATAGATATGGACATAGTTGTAAGACTGAAAAATGCAGAAAAAATCGGTGATTTTCATGACATGTTTAACTCAATTTTGGCCAAATAGCGAGTTGATGACTTTTCGCTCTACGGCCACGATATCTTCCAAATTACTAAATATTTAACATTTATATTTATGTGGTAAAGTTTAGGACTTGTTCTATAGGTCATATGTTTCGAAAACACGATTCCAAAAAAAAATCCTCTATAGAAAAATATTGCAAAGTTACTTCTGAATTTTTACAAAAACCTTAATTTCTCAATAAATACAGAAGTTACGATCATGAGAATAAGCATGGTAATAGAACTAAGCATGAAGCACATTTCAAATGTTTCGGTTTTTATAAATAAAGTCCTAATTAATGGATAATAAGCTAAAACTTGGCTTGCTATGCTATGCCCTGTCTCGCTCCTATGAACGCCAAATCCTATTATATCTATCCTTTTCACTAAAACCGGGCCAACTCTACTGCCATAGCTAAGTAGGTGTTCTGAGACCAAGTTCGGTCTAGCGAGCCATATAAAGGATGACGGACGATAGAAACAGGAAACCGTAATATCTTGGGTCACCGTCATTGAAATCGACGGGGAGTGAGACTATATAGGATGTTTGGTATATTGTGACCGACATAATTATTTAGGGATTATAAGTGCTCATACAAAGGCTACATTGCTCCGGTAAAAACAATGTCCTAAGTGTTACGGTTGCTGAAATATGATTTTTGTAGTTTTTCTGAATATCATCCAAAATATGATAACGAAGAAAGTAATATAGATAACTCTTGGAGTTGTCTGGAGCCTTATCAGGCATTTGTTTGACTCGCATCAGGGTCTACCATAGTCTTAATGATTTGAGTCAAAACGAGCCATGATTTGGGTCAAAACGAGTACTTACCTAAATCGACATAATTATCTTTTTTGTTTCTGTTACAGCACAATAATGTACAGCACAATTTACGTTGTGGCATTACATGCCACAACGTAAATTGTATTCTTCAATGTCTTATTTAAAAAATTGTAACTTGATACAATTCACTTCAACTACAAAGCTTTTCATTTTAAACGAGAACAAACCTAAGCGTCTTTGATATAAGTATCGAATCAAAGCCGTGGCAGAAGCTGGTAAAATAAAAAATATAATTCTACAAAGTAATGACCATCGCAAAAACAATATCCATTCAAATAATAAAACCCATAAAATTAAGGGAAAATAAATGCAACTTCCGGGTAAATTTTCCCATTTAAATTAATACCTCACAGACCCTTACAATTGCTTTAGTTCTATCCAAATTAATTTACAACGTAATTAGCACTCTGTCCGTTTGTAATTACGGTTAGTTTCTATTGTCCAGCATCAAAGTTAAATTAAATAAACAGAATATTAGGCTGGATGTGTGAATTTTCGTAATTATGGGTAAAATGGGTGATAGTTTCAAATTGTTCCTTTGGGCGGGCTTACACGATGACGCGACGTTCCGAAATTTCCTGTGGACTACAGAACTTGGATAATATTAATGTTGATTTCTTTCTCGTGCCTCCCCCAATCAAGGGGGATTTGCTATAGTTATAAATAAATAGATAATGCTGGACAATTCCCACAGCATTATCTAGAACCAAGCTAAGCAGAGCTTGTGTTATGGGTACTAGATAACTGATATACATAATATAAATCAATATAATAGATAGAGTATATTTATTCAGAAAGAAAATAACAATCAAATAACAAATTTAAATTAAAACTAGTATTTACAATAGAAACAATCAAGCTATCTGCAAACTGTGGCAAACAATCTACAGGTAGCTCAACTGATCCATATCAATACCAGTTGGAAGCGTGCCTAAGACACTGGCTGCATTGCCCCGCTGTATAGCAATGCTGATGCGCTGTGCCAGATACTCACCAGCTCTCGGGTCACGCGTCGCTTCGACCAGACGCTCAGATAATTTTTTGAAAACCCGGAGAGCCATAGATAGATATTTTTTATTATACATAGAAAACGACCAGAACACCCTGAACAAATGTCTGCAGATCGTACACACATTTGTCCCGAGGCGGGAATCGAACCCGCAACCTCTTGCGTAGCAGGCAGACCTTCGCCCACCGCGCCACAAGAGGTCGTCACAGTTTGAACGAGTTTTCTTGTACGTGTAGCCACTGATGAGTGGAATGGGCCTTCATCCAAGAACTTTGATCAAATATTGAACAAAAAACTTGGACAAAGATATTGGATGAGTGGAATGGGCACCTAAGCTAAATCTACATGAAATATTCTTCTTAAATGTACTTACCTACTGCATGTACTTATGCGATAGGTAGCTTATCATCTTTAATTTTTTCGCTGGTGAAAAAAGAAACCATGGATATAAATGCCCTTGTAAGTTCCCCAGGATATTTGACCTGTAATGACCGAAAAATTGTAATCCCAAAGTTTAAAAACTTCGCTCGAAGGTTACATTACCATATTTTTACAAGTTCTTGACATTCATTTGCATAAGTATTATAATTTTTCGCTTTTTCCCTCAATTAGCACATTTGGCTCTTGTAAGTGTTGACTGACCGCTTTTCCATAGCTTTCCGAAATATAACTTTGGACATAAATCTGAATGAATGTTTGTTAAATAGCTCATTTCGTTATTCCGAAAATTCAACTCTTAAGTTTGGACTGCTTCATTTCTCACCGAAATTAGTTTTATGAAGTTTGAAAACTTTGTGATTCCTGTTATATTTTCTTTAAAACTATATACTCTAACATAAATTTAGCGCACAAAACGATGAACTTTCGGAATATTTATACAACTTGTTGAAAAAAGTAATTTGAATTCAGAATGTTGCACTAAATTTCGATGGTGCTGTAAGTCAAAGTTATATAGGTACAAAAAATATTGTATGAACGGCGCCGAAAAAAAACAAGGGGAGGTCTACTTTCTTGTCTTTTTTTGTGAACCTTGACAATTTAGCTTGTGAAGACCATTCGGATTGCAGACAGCGCCATCTCTGAATAATATCCCCAACAGGGTACATGACAGAAAATAGATGAAAGTGTAAATATCAGTTGTAATTATTTTATTCTGTTTTTTCCTTAATCATAAATGATTCTTATTTAATAAATAGGTACGTTATGATCCCTATATAAAATAAACAAACCCCTCCTTCCACAGGTGTTGGTAACAAAACCCGACTTCTACAACGAAGAGACTCGGAAGAATTTGTTCTGCACGCTCTCAGAGCTGATCTCTCTGAACATTGTGCCGATAGTGAATACCAACGACGCTGTGAGTCCACCGATGTACATCCACGATGATACCATGGTCCCAGGCACGGGAAAGAAGGTAAGTTTTATGTGCACCTATTTATGAGCAAGAAGAAGCCGTGTGGTGCCGTCTTAGAATTTGCACCACCCCAACTCTTCCCGTGGGTGTCGTAAGAGGCGACTGAGGGACATACACTGGGGGGCGGGCAGCAGCATCTTCCAGCAGATCCTTAACCCGTATGCCCAGCGTGTGGATAATGGGTATTATGGTATATATGGGTATTAACTCCCAAGAGATAAAAATCAGGGGGAGGTCTACGTCCAGCAGTGGACCATTATAGGCTGTTGAGGTATTGATGAATATTTCATACTTTCCCTCATGAAGAACCTCTCTTACATGATAGTGTGGTTTTAGTGGTGCCACGGCGTTTTTATCAGTACTTGATATATACATATAAATATATTATATAAATATATATTTTAACTAAATAAAAAAATGTGGCTTACAAAACCGTGGAAGTTGATACCGCCTTAATAAAAATACCCCTTATTTTTCACAATTATAAACAAGCATTACCTTATCTGTGGTCACAGATAGTGTTATAATTAAGTGAAATTGAGTAATTGTTATTTAAGTTCTTGATGATAATCGTATTATTTATCGTCCAGGTTGATTTTTACTAAACCAGAAAGCACTAAACTAAACAGACTCAGAATAAGGGCATTTAACAACCAGTTTTATATTAAAGGTCAATATTTTTGTCCAGGGAATCAGCATCAAAGACAACGACAACCTCTCAGCGCTCCTGGCCGCTGAAATCCAGTCGGATCTCCTCATAATGATGTCGGATGTAGACGGCATCTATAATAAACCACCTTGGGAAGACGGCGCGCGGATGATGCATACCTACACCTCACAGGATAAAGATTCGGTGGAGTTTGGCCAGAAATCCAAGGTATGTAAAGATAGTAGAATCACGTTCATCATCATCTCAGCTGAGACACGTTCACTGATGTTGACTGGACATTATTTTTAATATTTTATTTGCTCTTGGTAGCTTTCGTGTCACTGGGGCCATGATGGGGCCTATTGTGATCGCCACTTTATGTGTTCACCCCTAAAGCTGCGGCGTTCATAGTTCACCACTTTCCCTTGCAGCTGCTAGGAACTGAAGGATTTCCTTCGGGGAGAAGTCTCGTAGCTCGTCTGTTCCGAGCAGGTGCTTGACATAGGCGTCCTACAAAAATTATCACACTTATGGCAGTATCGCACTACGTCCGATCCGAATCCGATCCGAACCCGTGAAAATATGGTCCGGAGTAGTTGTAGAACTATTTCTATGGTAATTTATTTTCACGGATTCAGATCGGTTTCGGATCGGACGTTGTGCTCCGCTCTGACTGGCCCTCCACTGCCAACATAGCGCTTTCTCACACTTTCACCGGTCATCGGATTAAATAGATAAATTAACATTTATTTTATTCAACATCAGTAATTCAGTAGATACCATTATAGCGCCCCCAACTCGGGTGTCGTAAGAAGCGACTATGAGAGACGCTGGGCACACTGTAGGGCGGGCAGTAGCGCTTCTAGCAGAACAGATCTACCACCGAACTACGATCCCCAACTCGCATGCCCTGCGTCGGGATTATGGGCACTACCCCCCTTGAGATAAAAGCTAATAAGGCGATTATCAGAGGGAGACCTGCGTCCAGTAGTGGACCATTAAAGGCTGTTGAGGTAAAATGGGATGCCTTATATTTTATGTGATGCAATGCAACGTTTTCAATTTTAAAGACCTGATTTTGCTCATGTTTTCTGACCATTTTGAATAAGAACTAGTTATTTTGGAAACCACTTTTTCTAGCTAACATTCGATAAAAGAACTGTGAAATTTCCAGACTCTGTATTCATAAATAAGTAAAAGTATTGTAAAAAAAGAATCAGCGCATTATAATTATCAAAACATTATAAAAATCTTCGCAAATTGCTGTAACATTTCGCCCAAACACAGATGGGCAATAACTTATCCTCAGCGGTTTTTGAAACAATGTTTTACAAATGTGTTTTGCTTTATGACCGTGAAAATCTCTACCTTCGCTCTTGCGGTCTCATATATTAAAATAATAAAATATTCAGTAATGCCTTTGTTGCGAAAATAATAACTTTATATGAACGACGTGAAATATCAGACAATGTTTTCAGGCACAATTTTCCGGCGTCTCGCATAATCTAACAAGCGTTACAAACTTGATATTATCATCATTTTTTCTTTTATTTCGAACCTTTCGGCTCAGTTTGCTTGATACATTTCACCGGCATGTTGCCTATGCCTATTAAAACAGTTCAGAACCAGCCTTGAATTACGGTACCCGGGTAATTTTAGTTAGAATAATGTAGTTTCTTCTTACCTTTCATAATCCCAAATGTTTATAATATTCATTATCATGTGTTTTTTGTATTACCGTTTTCTGTACAACATGTGTGTGGCTATGAATAAATTTCTTTCGTTCTTTCTAATAGTTCTTTACCGTCAAGTACCTATCGCTTAGTTATTGTTTCTATTAGATTTATATTATTTCTTTTTAAGAGCAGAGAAGTGAAGCTATGAAAGTAATTTATGTTTTGTCTGTAACTTTTACAAAGCAAGGATATTGATTCCAAGAAAGTATAGGCTACTAGGGAGGACCTAAGCTACTAAAGAGCATTACATACTCTAGGCAGGTTTTACGGGGTCCGCACGCGCACGTAATGTCAATAATTACAGACATATGCTGCATTCAATAGCTTCCCAACGGGCGAACCGCACGCTTTTCCTTTTCCGTTTTTGTGATGTATCACCGTATCGCCTTTGAGGGCAATCGCTCCACCTTTACATGTCAAACTTGCGGTTATACGGACCGAAACTGTGAAAAAAGAGCCACTCGGGTAGCTCAAGCCTCTACAAATCCTGCGCACAATGTCCCGAACACTCTCCCCCTTCTGGGGCATGCCACATCTCATCACAGACTTCATTGCCAGGCTGGTCCACCCCAGCTCGGTGCTGCTCTGTGCCCCCCCTATTCATAATCGAAAACGTGCCGTCCTCAGCGCGCCGTAACTTGTGCCATGGGCAAAAAAATTAAACCGATTAAAATTGCTTTCCGAATTGACCAGCCAATAAAAATATAACGGCTCCGTATGCTCACGCTCAATGTTGTCAAACAACGCCCTACCCTCCGCATAGTTCGGACATTCCCAAAGAACGTGGTTACTTGTCTCTGATATGTAACCGCAACTACATGCCGCCGTGTCGCTCAGTCGCATGTCGCTCAAACGCTTCCTGAAGCACCCGTGGCTCGTCAGGAGCTGCCACACCTCGTGATCAGGTTCGACCCAGTGCGCTCTCATGCGCTCTCCCACGTCTGGGAAGAACCTGTACAGGTCACGGCCCTTGTCGTCTGACTCCCAACTAGCCTGTCAAGTAGAAATGGTATCCTCGTCTACCATTCTCCTAAGCCGCCCATGCACCTCTCTAGGCTCGCCCTCAGCAACAGATAGTCTACGGCCAGCACGGGCCAGCAGCAGGTGAAGCCGTGGGCTGATAGTTGTCTATGTCTTTTCATAAGCCTGTTTTCCCAGGTCGGTACAGGGGGTATGGACTCCAAAGTAAACGCAGCGACCTGGGCCATGGCTCGCGGAGTCAGCGTCGTCATCTGCAACGGCATGCAAGAGAAGGCGATAAAGACGATCATAAACGGGCGGAAAGTTGGTACTTTCTTCACTGACTGTCCTGCTGTGACGACGTCGTCGGTTGATGTTATGGCTGAGCAAGGTACAGTACAAACAGCTGTATGGTAAAACGGTAAGGAGACTATATTATAGGCCCAGACTCTAGCAAGCGGAGACGAGACAAGAGGAGAGTATACATAATATTATGTCAACCAATAGAATGTCGTTATTTACACATCTCCACTCTCACTGCAGACTGTAGCAAACAATCTACAGGTAGTTTCTAAGAAATCAAATAAATTAATTAGAAAGTTGAAGTTGTAACATTTTTAGGATAATATTTAATTTCTTACAATTACAATGTCTTGCCAACAGCCCGCACCGGCAGCCGAGCACTCCAAAAGCTATCCCCATCCGACCGAGCGTCCGCCATCCACTCCTTAGCCGACCTCCTACTCAGCAAGCAGGACAAAATCCTCGAGGCCAACGCCAAAGATCTCGAAGAAGCCACCAAAGGAGGCGTAGCTAAACCACTACTAAGCAGACTCTCACTTACCCAAGGAAAGCTCAAGACTCTATCAATCGGTTTGAAGCAAATCGCCGATTCTAGCTACGAGAATGTAGGCAGGGTTTTGAATAAGACAAAACTAGCGGAGAACTTGGTTTTAAAACAAGTAACCGTGCCTATTGGAGTACTCCTTGTTATATTCGAGTCTAGACCCGATTCGTTGCCGCAAGTAGCAGCCTTAGCGATGGCATCAGCCAATGGTTTACTGCTCAAAGGTGGGAAAGAAGCTGCACATTCCAACAAAGCATTGATGGACTTAGTAAAGGAATCGCTGGAGAACGTCGGAGCAGCAGACGCAATTTCCCTAGTATCAACACGAGAAGAAATCAGCGACTTACTAGCAATGGAGAAGCACATAGATTTGATCATACCAAGAGGTTCCTCTGACTTAGTCAGGAATATTCAGAAGCAGTCCCAACATATACCTGTACTTGGTCATGCGGAGGGTATATGCCATGTTTTTGTAGATAAAGATGCTGATCCCGCCAAAGCGTTAAAGATCGTCCGAGACGCGAAATGTGACTACCCAGCTGCTTGTAATGCTATGGAAACGTTACTAATTCATGAAGATCACTTATCAGGGACTTTGTTCACTGATATTTGCAACATGTTGAAGCTCGAAGGGGTTATAATTCACGCTGGACCGAAGCTAGCGAAGAATTTAACATTTGGACCGCCTCCAGCGAGGTCTATGAAGCATGAGTATGGGTCGTTGGAGTGTTGTATAGAAGTGGTTAAGGATTTGGATGATGCTGTCGACCATATTCACAAGTTTGGAAGCTCGCACACGGACGTCATTGTTACTGAGAATGGTAAGAAATTTTACTCTTTGTTGGCAAATATTTTGCACCCTTTCTACCGACTTCAGGAGGTTTTACGTTCGGCTGTGTTTTTTAGTTAATGTTGGCTATTTTTCCGTCAATTATAGACCGATTTTAAGTTTCTTTTCCCATCAAGCTTAAAAACTTAACATCTTACGACTGGAAAATAACAACTATCTAGAACTATCCATATGCTCACGTATATATTCTATATCTATATATATATTCCGGTGATATCTTCAACTATTTATAATGTATTTTGATGATTTTTTCCTTAATGTATAAAGGGTAAATTTGAGGTGCCCCAGAAAAGTTTTAACCTTGAGTAATTTATGGGTGCGAAGTAAAACGTATCTAAAGCATCATCACAATGACCATTTCCACAATCGGTAACAAATGGTTTCCATGGCAATATAAGTGTGATTTTACTACTTCCCTAAACAATAATTGTCTCTCAAAATAACTTTATCAATGTTTACTCGCACAACGTAGGATGTTGATTTGTTCAACTGATAACATTTCACAACAACACGTACAACTGGTTTATTTATACAATAAACAACTTGATAATTATCTCCATGCCCTTTTAAATAATAGAAATACATAACTTTGAGAAGATTTCCATAGTGATGTAAAAAGGGAGCACGGCTTTATGATTTATTCCGAGACGGGTGCATTGCACTATTTGCACTTCAATTTGAATTGTCCAAAAGAGTCGATAACACCTGAAATCGCTTAGCGTCAGCGATCATAATCATCATCATATCATCTTTTCCATAATACTGAAGCACTTTGAGAATATTATTATGTTATGTTTCAAAAAACACGATTAAATAAATAACATTTTCTCTTTGAAAAAAAAAACAAAAGTTAGCTCAATAAGTACTTTCAAATAAGCCTTGATACTTTGTACAGTAGGTATACAAACAAAATATAAAGCAGACGGCGTGTGTTTAAGATTTTCGAAATTACTTTTATTTTTTAGATAATACGAAAAAACTTTATTTTTGGACTTGATTTTTGCACACGCCGCTCTGCTCTGTCCCGCTTCTATGAACGCGAAATCCTATGCCTATCTTTTTCACACAATGGCGTCGTATGGTAGCCCTTTAAGATTTATTCCAAAACAGAATGATTTTGACTGAAAAGATAGAATCAGTAAAATTTTTGCAACTAGTGTTATTCAGTACGAATGTAAGCGGGTTAACTACGAACCTTATTTGTGTTGGAAGAACGCCAACGTTTCGTAGTTAACACCGAGGTTCGTAGTTAACACCGAGGTTCGTAGTTAACCCGCTTACATCCGTAATGAATTCGTCAAACTACGATAGTTTTATACTAGTGTTATGGTTACAAAAAACGTAATAGCAAAGCAGAGACATACCTAGGAATTAGGAATACATATTTTCTTCTAATCGTAGCACGAGTTCTGACACCTAAGTCCTGTTCATAGTATCGAAACATGATCGTGTCTCATGTTTGTATGATATTTATGTAGTACCTTGTGCGAACGATAGAGGCGTTTTACCAATTGAAAAATGAGATGTTACGCTCACGTCTCCATACTATCATCAACCGGATTCAGGGCTCTGTTCTGTCATTCTGTAGCAGTTGGCAACATAATCTTCTAATTTAAATCTCTGCTTTAGTATCCTTATCAGTAAACACATGTGTGTTAGAGGAAGCTGCGCTATCGGTGTTTACCTTCTGTCTAGTTTGACTATTAAACTTGAACTTGGTATCTTATTGACATGACGTCATAGTTTCAGGTTATCAATTGGATACGTGACAAAGAGTTTTTATTGTTACCAGACGTATTTGTTAAAGTCTCCGTAGATAACATACCTTTATGAAAATGTGTCCCTTCTTATCATAGATACTTTTTTTATAGCTGATGCAATTGTATTTTTTTTTTATTTATTTACGCCGCAGTCACAAAACATCTTAGACAATTTAACCTTGGTTACTTTGTCAAAGCAAAACATACATTCGGCGAGGTAAGAGAAATTAAGATAGATCGCTGTTGGCGTTCCTTTCTCATAAATAAATTGATGAGCATTATCCTAAAACTTAGGAAGGTACAAGTTTACTGGTTACACAACACACTAAAGTTCTACTTTCGGAATAAACAATAATTTGTACAAATTGTTTATCATTGTTTATTTTATCTTCCGAAGAACTAAGCGAAACCTCTAATTCCAGAAAACGCAGCAAAACAGTTCCTCCACGCTGTAGACAGCGCGTGTGTATTCCACAACGTGTCATCTCGCTTCGCTGACGGATTCCGCTTCGGACTCGGCGCTGAAGTCGGCATCTCTACGGCTAGGATTCACGCTAGAGGTACGTTGTAATGAGTGGTTTTTATCACAAATTGAAGTTACTTTAACCACTCGTCAGACTCCCGTGGTACCGCTGGACACCGATGCGGTAGAACACCAGCGAAGATTGACGGGAAACTGAACAGGTAAGACCATGGTTGTGACTTCGTTTATCAGGGAGTAGACATAGACATAGACATTTATTTATTTGCTGCTGCAGTACAAAACATACATAAGAATATAATTTGAAAAAAAAAGTGATAAAAAGACTGACTGCTGTGTTACAGCAGCAAAAAGGTCTCGACTCAACATGATTGCCTTACTACTCTGAAGTAGATAGGCGCTGATATTCTGCCGAAACCATTATGAGTACATGGCTCACTTCGTCGCTAAGCCACAAAAGTAAATAAGTAGGTATGTTGCAATGTGATGAAGAGAGACGGAAAAAGGGAAAAAGCGTAGCAAAACATTTCCTCCACGCTATGGACAGAGCTTGCGTGTTCTACAACGTGTCGGCTGCTGACGGGTTCCGATTGGGACTCTGCGCTGAAGTCGGCATCTCAGATTAATTTTAGAGTTAAGTTACATTGAGAAAGAGTTTAAATTAGGTAAGTTACTCTATCTGAGGCTATTAAAGCCCCCATATACATTTCCCTAAGATCATGATTGAGATTGACACAATATTACCGGTCGTTGTGGCGATCTTTGGGAGAGACCAATGAGTATACCCAGTAGTGAATGTTTTTTGCTGAAGTGTGGTGCTGAGTGATGCAAGACAGTCAAAAAAAGAGAGGAGCGCAGTGAAACAGTTCCTCCGCGATGTGGAGTTGCGTGTTCCACAATGTGACGTCTCGCTTCGCTGACGGATTCCGATTCGGACTTCCTGATGAAGTCGCCATCTCTACGGCTAGGATTCATGCTAGTACCTACTTCATTGAGCTCCATTATGCAAGTACCTACGCTGGAAGCAACATATGCAATAACAGCTGTTTAATATGACGATTAAAAAAGCGCCTCGATCGTCTATGGTTATACAATACAATATATTTATCAATAACATAATGTTATAAGTCGCGTACTACAGGTACAGTTGCAGTTGATTCTATATAAAAATAGGTATCTACTACTAAATATTTTATATACATTATTATAATTTGACATTTATTAAGGCATAAGTTCCGTGGACGTTGACGCAGCTTTTGCAGACGCTCAGCTCAAAAATGGCGAAAATGTAATGGCCTCAATCTGTCGTCAATGATATGACCTCCAGCGTTGGTACTTGTACGGTGGAGCTCAAGAACCTACCTTAACTATACGAATTCTTTTCATCATCATCATCACAGCCTGAAAGAGTCTACTGCAAGACATGGGCCTCCCCAAAAGTTTACAATGGGACCCCCATTGTCACCATAATCACCACGCATGGCAGGTGGGTTGGTGATCGCAGTATGGGTATAGAGAGTCAGAGAGCTGCTGCCCATCTCCTAGTGCTACCCCTCAGTCGCCTCTTACGACATCCACGGGAGGGAAAGGAATAGCTCGTATTCTATGCCGGGGTCGCCACATCTAACTGCAAATTATTTTATTGAAAGTCAATATTCAGATCTCTAAACCATAGAAGCCGTTTGGTGGCAGCTTAGAATTTGCACCACCCCAACTCTTCCCGTGGCCGTGGGTGCCGCAAGAGGCGACTAAGGGACATACACCGGGGGCGGGCTGCAGCGCCACTTGCAGAATAGATCTACCACCGAACTGCGATCCCTGACCCGCATGCCCATAATCCTCATGGGATTATGGGCATTACCCCCCATGAGATAAAAAATCAGGGGGAGGCCTGCGTCCAGCAGTGGACCATTATAGTCTAATGAGGACACTATAGAAGTTGAACTTAATCATATCCTTCTCAGTGGTTATTAACACATTCTACTGATACTTCACGAAATATAAGTTGCATTGAAAAGAACTAGTGTATCAATGTTGGTTTTCACCGAAGCGTATATGTGTAAAACTAATAGCATGGTGTCAAAATAACGTCTCATGTAAATCTCGACTTGTATTCGAAAGAAACCATGCCAAATCCTCCTGTGGTACATTAGCCTTTCGTTTCGGAGTAGGCCTTTTGCTAGAATAGCTAAGTGTGATTAATGATATTTCTTTAAAATAATTGGTATTGATGGTAGGCGTTTGATTGAAAACCTGAAAAACATAGATCATTAGTTACACCACCCCAAAGTTTGGTCCAAAGTTTTAAAAGAACTTGATAATTTTAAATGGTAACAATTAAATTGAATTGTAAAGTAGACTCAGCACATTTGTATTGAATATTGGAATCTCAACGACAGACAAGCTGAAATACTATCCAATGACTTTATAAAATCTAATCTCGCGAAGATCCTACTACCGCTTAGGTAAACAAGTTCTTGAGTAGACACCGCGACTCGGCAAACGTAGTTCAAGACACCCTGTGGCCAGGTTGAATGACGCCTGCGAAAGACTGCAGAGATAAGCTGGATGCGGCATGCTGTGACGCTCATTAGGGAACGCCTATGTCCAGCAGCGGACTAATATAGACTGATGACCATGATGATGGCCTACTAACTAAGATGGTATCATAATAACGCCACAAGTACTGTGCAAATAATCAATATTTTTTTCTGATCAGGCCCAGTCGGCGTTGAAGGCCTGCTCACCACAAAATGGATCTTAGAAGGAACGGACCACACTGCGGCCGAGTTCAACGAAGGCAAGAGGACATGGCTCCACGAAAAACTTCCCATCAATTGACTGCAGGAAGCTACGCTTTGGGGGAAGATTTGGGAGTTCTTTGTAGGTAGTGTAAGGGAAAGATAAGTGAACAGAGAAATTTAGATTCAGACGAGACGACAGAGCCCTGGGTCTGTTAACGATAGAATCAAGATGTGAAGTCTCCTTTTTTTGAACGATTTGTTACATCGCCTATATTGCGCGAACAGGAAATTACAACCAACCTCAATACATTACGATGACAAAAACCGATCAGAAACCTGAATCGGTTTGATGGCAGTATGGAGACGTCATCGTGTATCATTTTTGTATGAGATGGTCGTAGTTCCATGTCCGATAGAGGCACTGTACCTAATCCCATCGAAAGATAAGACGTTGCGATCACGTCTCGATCTCATTGTCAAAACGAGTTCAGGGTTCCCAGATGGGAAGCAAAAGTCAGGGAGAAACAGTAAGCTACTAAATTGATATCTATATATTGTTAGATTATGTAAATAACTCGGCGATATTGCAAGTATAAAGTTACAAATTATTACTCAAATCATATATATTTGCAGGAATGTAGGTATTTAAGAATAACATTATATATAAACTTTTTTTAGGGAGGTTAATGCTGAAGTCACCGTATTTCGGCTAAGATGGTGATGTGATGTAGGATTACCTAATTTTAAAATTACAGGGGACCAAAACTAACTCGAAGTGAATTGTGTGCATATAAAAAATTGCTGATACTGCGCCCTTTTCTATTAGAATTTGAATGACATACTGTCGCGTGTCTATATGAGAAAAGCGAAATATATCTTTGAATGTTCTGTAAAATTCTCGCGTCAAAATTAGAAATTGGAACGTCTGTCAATGTTAATTACCTTTGCGGCTAGAATTTTTTAATTACGGTATAGTAAAATGGAATAGCTCAGTAGAATATCTAAATCTACGAAATATTATAAAGATAAAAGCATATTTTGTAATTAAGCAGTAAATTTTTGAATTATTCATAAGAGAAGTTATGTTAAAGTTAATGGATGTTATTAAGGTTGAGATTAACTAATGTAGCATGTAACACGAATTCTCGGACAAATTTTACGAATTAGGTAAGTACTTACTGTTTTATTTATATACAGGCTATGCGAATTATGTAAGTAGATATTTTATAATGTTGTAGATCAAAATCATAATTTCTTTATTTCCTAAGATAGTTTAGGTTAATTTAGAAAAAAAAAACGTAGCGAATAAGTAAAAAAAATTACATTTATAGGTAGATACTTATTTTATTATGAGTACTTATCATTTCAAATATTAGATATCAGTGTGGAATAAATAATTTATTTCTATAAGACTCTACATTTCATGACTCTTTGACACCAGAAGATTAAAATTTCAAAATCATTTAGAAACTAATTCGTTACTTAGGTATATAAAAATAAAAATAAACAAAATACGACCCGATCGAAATTCTTTAATTTTTTATCCCTTTCCAGATTCTAGCTCAAAGCCTTTTGTAACTTCAACTGAATAGTTTTGTCTATCAACACCATCTTTGTGTCCGCGCGCAATCAGAAGCAGACTGAACCTTGTCAAACTAAATGTTTCGTCATATTTCTCTAAATCACGTTGATAAAGTTTAGGATTGAAAATGAATCAAATATGATCGAAGCAGGACAGCATGATAGCGGCTATCATACTTAAACCTATTTTGGAGAAAGAAAATAACAATCAAATAACAAATTTTAATTAAAACTAGTATTTACAATAGAAACAATTAAGCTATCTGCAAACTGTTGCAAACAATCTACAGGTAGCTCAACTGATCCATATCATATTTTGGATAATAATAAAACAAGACATTGAACTTTATGATCTGGAAGTAATTGTAATATTCTTTTAATTAAAAAGTCTTTTCATGGTGTATGTTTAGTAATCATAAGTGTTTATTTTTATCATCTTCAAAATAAATACAAACAAATAATGTTCAGTCGAAACAAGTCTAAGTTTTTGCCACGTGTCGAAATAACGAACGGTCTAAATTCAAAGGGACACGCTTCGCGACTACCAGTAGGTAGGTACTCTGACAAATCAACATAGGGTTTAGGGCACTGCTTAAAACCTGTAAACAAAAACGAGGAGGTTCTATGTTCGACTGAATGTACTTCGATTTTTCGGTTAATTATGGACCGATATGGAAAATTCTTTCTCTATTGAACTGAGAACGGTTTCCAACTATCGGGAACCTGGCACCCTGTGGTGAGGTTGTGTATAAACCGTAGCAGTGATGTTCCAAACACGCCGCGTTCAGAGAGACAACATTTTCCCGAGGAACTAAAATTTGATCCAAAAGTCTTGAAAAATGTGTATGTACGGAGGAATTTTAAGTTTTTAGTTTTTTTAAACAATCACCTCTAGAACAAGACGAATTTTTTTTCTCAGAGAGATTTTTTTTTAGTGTTGACGAAAAACCGTTTTCTGCTGGTATACAATAGAATTGTTAAGTTTTTGAACGTTTAATGTTAAGAGCCTTTATACAACCTCAAGTTTTTAAAAAAAGGATAGACATAGGATTTTGCATTCATAGGAGCAGGACAGGGCATGCCAATACAACGCAACGCAACTTGCGTTACGCAATACCAAAAATCAAGTTTTCGCTTATTATCTATTAATAAGGACTTTATTTGAAAAAAAAAAACGAAACATATGAAATGTTCTTTATACTTGGTTCTATTACCATGCTTATTGTCAAGATCTAAACTTTTGTATTTATACAGAAATTAAGGTTGTATAAGGAATTTAGAAGTAACTTTGCGTTTTTTTCCTATAGAGAAATTTTTATGGAATCGTGTTTTCAAAACATATGATCGATAGAGTAAGTCCTTAACTTTGTTATATACAAATTAAAAATGGAAATGTTTAGTAGTTTGAGTTGATTTGAGATAGCCCTTAACTAGCCAATTTGAATAAGTATTAAACAGTTTGTTTGCGTCAAACAACGTTTATAAAGCGAGATTATGAGTTTTTCACCATTTATTAATAACATTGAACGATTTTGAAATAGTAAAAAAACTCTAAAACACGTTCGTAAATAATACTGTACTATATCAAAATATGCTATGGCGCTCATTAGGGGAGGCCTATATCCAGCTGTTGACTAATAATAGGCTGATGATCATGATGATGATGATTTCAATATAGTCACAAAACACACAATCAGTAAAATTAAATGCTGAATTAAATCAAAATAATATGGAAAAGAAAAATAAACGCGTTTCACCAACACCAGATTAACACTAAATAATTCACCCCTGTAATAATGTAATAAAAATAAACGCCCAAATTGCAAGTGACCAGAAATAATTTCACGTTCGTTAACTTACCTCATTACAACGACAAAGAGTGATGTAGAAAGCCGGCTGTTAACCTCTCGACGGTCAAATTTGCGAAATACGATACAACAATCTTGTTGGCGCGGTAAAATTTCGCGATTCAAATATGCAGAAAAGTCGATTTTTTTAAATTTTTGACGTAGTTCCGTCTTGTCATAGGTGCAAAATGATCTATCAACAATCCGCGATTAAACAAAAAAAATGGAATCTATCAAAGAAAATATACGACTGCTGTTCTTTCAGTGCGAAATGGTTCCGTTCCATTCACTAGAAGCGAGCACATTATACCTAGTGGACAATGTAATTGCAATGGAAGCGTAGGAGAGGCTGCATTGCAAGTTTTTCTTTGTGATGGCGATACAAAGGGAATATAATCACGGGCAGTACGATACTGTTCTATTGTTCCGCGTTCATAGAATAAAGTACTTACAGGGAAGTTAGATAATAGTGGTGCTTAAAGTTTAAAGTCGTTTGAAACATGGTCAAGTCGATGAAAACCTTCGCCTTTTGTGAATCAGCCAGTAGGTCTTTGATTTGATTAAGGCGGTTTTAAAAGCTTTTAACCAAGGATTTTTATGTCAATTACTTAAATGATTTTACTTTTTGGGATGGGTTATTGTGATTTGAGATGGTAAGTGAAGATATCGCGCGCATTAGAAAAGGCCTGCGTTCAACGGTACAAGGCAAGGCTGGCGAAATGCCAGCCGAAGGGGAAAAAAAGTGAAAAAAGTATGAATTGTAGGAACTAACAGGGCTGTAGCCCGGAATACATTATGGGGACCCCACCGAAAACCGCTAAACTTTATCGGCGAGTGGAGCGAGTCGCAAACAATGTAGTGTTAAGTATAGCAACACGGCAGTTATCTAGTACATAACACAAGCTCTACTTAGCTTGGGGCTAGGTAATTTTAGATTTTTAATAATGTTATTTGAATTGGCCAGCTTTGTTTATTTATTAAATATATGTGTTTTGTCACTTTTTAAGACAAAAATGTAGCCTGCGAGGAGTGTTAATATAAACTCAGTGGTTTATTTTTCACTTCTTTAAAATCAAAAACATCTTATTTCTGAATTGATAGTTTAGAATTTGACTTGGTTATATTCTTATTTAGTAAGCCTAAAAAATAACTTTATTGAATTTGAGTTAGCCATGACTTACTTTGTTTTTGTTAGATTTTCGTAATTTTATGCGAATTTGGCAAAGTACACACACAGTAGTAGGTACAGCGGTGGTCGAGCACTGGAGCAAAACGGGTGAAACAAATTATCATTTCTTATTCTGTTTTTCTTCTTAATCTTCTTCTTCCAGTTTCCTCAATACAGGCTCAGCCTAGCAAGGAAGCCGGCAAAAATCGACTGTAAAATTAACTCATCACAAAAAATATCACACTACAAAATTTACATATGTATTTTAAGTTACGTTTCTTTTTTTTAGTAGCATAAATGGCAGAGAAACCTCAATAAAGTTTCAAAAAGCAACGCTTTAACAGAATTAAGTAGCTATTTCCCTCTTGCGGAAAGTCGTAGCATTCCTTGCATATCTACATATCTATTCAAACCTCAAAGCCTTTTAACATAACAATAATTTTACGACGTAAAATTTTAATATGAAAACGGAAAGTTGTGAAACAGTCCACATAATCTGTGGTTGCTCCTCGTTTGTGTTGATTTATGATAACTAGCTTTTAGCAGAACAATGCCTGGATTTACTTGAGCTATAGTGCGATGCACCTAGTTTAACACACAGAAAGAACACTTACACTTTACTTTACTATCAGAAAGATACCTGTAATACAGGTTTTCCGTTTCCACTTCATCAGGGCTATTCAAACACCGTTTCCGAGTATTCGACACAGAATCTATCTAATACAGGACCGCGCGAAATTCAAATATTTTAGCCTTTCATTTTCTGCGTTCAATTACGGAAAAGTAGTTTCTCGTAAATCGTAAAATATTTTCTATGAAACTATGTTTTAACTAATTTAAGTGTGCTACTTTTGTAGCAATAAATCATTATCAGCCTACATTAGTCCACAGCTGGACATAGGCCTCCCTAATGAGCGCATCCAGCATCTGCCAGCAGTCTTTCGCAAATCGTCATCCCACCTGGTCCCCTCCAGCGACTCCGCCATTAAGAATTTTGTCATCAGCAAATCGCAGGTCTGAGATGTAATCGCCGTTTATGTTGTTGCCCTTTCATTTCCAGTCCAGCGTCTTATACACATCTTTCAACGCGCTTGTGAACAGTTTCGGGGATATCATCACTCATCTGCGCAGTGTTGGCTTAGATTGCTGGCCCTGTACATGGACACTCATGGTGGCGGCATCATAAAGACATCAGCATCTCGATGTAACCCAAGTCTACATGGTATTGCTTTAAGAGTTACAGAACAGCCCAGGTTTCGACTGAGTCTAGGGCCTTTTCATAGTCTACAAGCAAATAAATAAATAACCATGGCCGCTGCCATGTTTATTTATTATTTTTATTATATGTAGTGTTCTGGAAGTAGAAAACTAATACTTTTAAAACTATCATGGTTATTAACATTAAAGTCATTTAAAACGGGATATTTACCATGATTCGATTTTTGAGATAGAAAACTAATGTTTAATTTATACTGTGATTAACAATACCTAGTGCTAAAGTGCGCCTTGACTTTATGTTAATACGTTTTTCCATTGTGGTTTCGTTTTAAAGAAGATTAAGGAGATAGCTAGTAAATGGAGATTGTTGGGAAAATTACGAAGCTAAAATAATAGCCAGTGCAATATGAAAATTAATGGGATTGTCTGGCTGCTCTGTAAAAGTGACTACATAGGCAGGTTACCTGTTTCATTTGGAGCTTTTTTACTTTCCTTACCTTTTTTTACTGTACCTAATGCCTTAGAATTTGCACCACCCCAATTCTTCCCGCGGGTGTCGTAAGAGGCGACTAAGGGACATACACCCGGGGGGGTGGGCAGCAGCGCCTCTTGCAGTATAGATCTACCACTGAACTGCGGTCCCCAACCCGCATGCTCAGCGTGTTGATTATGGGTTACCCCCGTTGTTAGTAAGCTATTGAGGTGAGGTTAGATGAGAAGGCATCGTTGCGTTAGGCGGCGCGGCCCGCACTGAATTCGAACATATGGCCGTTGTTGAGTGTAAAAGAGAGGGAGGACAGCTCGCCACACGTGACGCGCGACGTCCCGCGTCTCCGTAAATGAGGCCTAAGGGCAAGTATTTCATGAAATGCATAATCCTCTATAGCCCGAATAAAAATGTCATTGTATTTAAAAACGCATCATACACAGATCTCAGCTCAAACACGAAAATTGATTTCTAAGGGAGAATGGGTAGAATTGAGTAGCATTTTGTCGCTTTGTCATCATGCGTAAATCGTTTGAGATTCATTCCTTCAACTTCAATAATGTACGATGCGAAGATGAAATGTCATTTTTGTCTATCTACATATTTGGGTTAGGACACATATTCTCGTCCGCGGATGAGATAAATAAATAAATAATAAATAAATAATGCTGGACAATTCACACAGCATTATCTAGCCCCAAGGTAAGCAGAGCTTGTGTTAGGGGTACTAGATAACTGATATACGTAATATTATACATTACACATAGATATCTATTTTACCCTAGAGAACAATCGCCGTGCTTGGCGTAGGCACTGAATAACTCCAATATATGTACCTAGTACGCCTAACTAACAGCTTAGATTTTTAGAAAATAGATGTAAGTGTAAATATCAGTTTTTATTAGGTTATTTTACGCCTAGGTTTTTAAAAGATAAATAATCATTTCAAGGCTGGTAGATCACCTTATCATCGTCCTTCTAGGGTAATCCTGAATGACGACGATAAATCTATATTAATAACTATTATAAACGCGATAGTGTGTTTGTTTGTTGATTTAGTTGAAAGGATGGAGAGTAACATACCTTTTATCCCATAAATCAGTTCCCATGGGATAGAAATAACCTTAAATAACACGTGCGAAGCCGCGGACAGCAGCTAGTAATTAAATAATGATGGATAATTCACACAGTATCGTCTCGCCCCAAACTAAGCAGAGCTTGTGTTATTTATTTATTTAAAGATAGAAGTTTAGTAGTTATGAGTTCAAGTTATGACTACCTACCTACTCGATAACTGATACACTTAATAATTTAAGTCGTCAATGATGATTCTCCCAAACTCACATCTAACAACCATTAGATCAAACTCGTTATAGAGTTGACCTTATCCCCCCACCCGGCGCCGGGCCAAGTCACCGGGCCAGATGGGATACACTCATTTTAATCAAGTTGGCGAGAAAGAAAGGTTGTCAGATGGGAAGTAGCTGTTATTTGTCCCAATACACCAACAAAGCTAAAAGGTAAGTACTTCTCAGATAAATAACTCAGTCAGAAGGTACGTTAGAACAACAGCAATTTAATTTCACGGCGTGATCTCGCTCGCCATTTACATATTTTTCATTATGTACCCGACTTCGCGTATACGTAGGTAATTTTATTAAGGCCTCGTAGACAGACAGTAGGTGAAGGTTGTAAAGTAGGTATTTGTTTAATGAGAAGTATCGAACTTCCAATTGCAGTTATGGGTCTTACTTAAATTCTGGGTAAGCATGAGTTTTATTCTTAAATATTTGCTTTTTTGACCTGCGCCTATCCTTCCCTGTCATATGGATCTAAAGTATATCTTAAAAGTCACCCAGGTTACCTATTCGAGTCGTTTGGGGTGGAAATCCTAGGTCCTTGGGGTCCTGGGGCACACGTTATATTATAAAGATCTTACAAAATGCCTAATAGAGTCCTCAGGTGATCGGAATGCTGGCTTTATTTCGGTCAAAGAATTAGCACCATTCAACGTGGCAATGCTGTTAGCTTTTTGGGCACTCTGCCGAAAACGAAATCTCGGCTAAACGGATAAACGGCTTAGATTTTTAGAAAATAGATGTAAGTGAAAATTTTAGTTCTAATTACGTATTTTATTTTCTTGCTGTAATTTTCTTAATAAAACGCATCATCTCTCGAGCTGGGAATAAAAATCTTTCGCAATCATTGTGTTTATTTTAAAATGAAGTTAATATCCTACTTTGTACTTTAGAACGTATATTACCTATCATAATACCTAGATGGAACAAAGGTCTAAAATTAAACAGCTTCTTGTCTTACCTTTTGCGTCTGGTTTCTTTTTAATAACTTATTAATGCCTCATGGTATCTAGTCTTCGTTAATATCTAGTAATCAGGTGCTAACTTAATTTGCTACATCTTAATTACATTCAAATGTAAACACAAGTCTGGTAATTTGCAAGGAGACTGTAATTTTCTCTGCAGTTTCATCCAGGTTAGCTGAAGGGTTATATTAAATGAACTAACAACGGGATAGCAATCGTTAATTGCAAATTTGTGGTTAAAAGTAACAACGGTATTTTAAAATATATCGGCTGAGCTACAAACTGATGACATTGTGTTATGATGATGACTTTGTCCAGTACCTATCTTATCGATAATTGTATTTTCGCCCTGCTTGTAATTACCTAAAATTTTATGTACTATATTTTATTTTTATTTTGTGTAATATATATATATACATATGAAATTTAAAAAAAAACACAATTTGATTCCCTCTGGGTCCTGAATCAACCCTTTTCGGTTTAGTAATTAATTAATATAGTTTATACATTTTTTTTGTAATAGTGCTTGCACTCTGTCTCTAAGAAATGAAATAAGTTCCCAATTTTTTTTCCCTCCAACGTTGAAAATTTTTGGGAACTTATTTAATTTCTTAGTATATACATATGTCTATAATCGATTTAAAAAATATATGCAGAGTATTTTTTACACCCTATTCCTAGACTCAATCTTATGAAAAGGCCACGCCATTCCAACACCAGCGAGCTTGAAAATCCGACACCAAATACCTTAAAGTAAAATCATGAGCGAGTGGACTAGAGTGGACATAAACTGTAATAAGAGCGCTGCTGCATGCATCAGGCTGTTCAGACTGAACCAGTGTAGAGTCAAGTAAACTCTATACTGACAATAAATTGCAATGAGTACTATAATTAAGTTAGTTTACTGTTTCTGATCGCGGTTTCAAACGAGTTGTTTCTATGGAATTGTTGATAAAAAGCAGTCTTTTTTTTATATCTGCCAAGGTACATTTCTGTAACATTTCAACCCGTTCTGCTAAGTAGTTTTGGCGTGTAAACGTGGAAGGTAAGAACACAGACAGACAGAATCACTTTCGAATTTATAATATAATATTACAAGTGGCCTCTGTCCGTCCATTACCATTACCATTACCATCATCAGGGTACCATTTACCTCACTGCTAAATTCCGTTCACCCGCTAGAAATAAAAAGGTAACAGATAGACAGATCAACAGATAGATAGACAGAGTTATTTTCGAATTTATAATATTTTTATAGTGTAGTATATACTATGGATTAATAGTACTATAGTATATAACACAGTATAGAAGCCGATGTCAGTGCCGGTGTCAGTGTCGGATCGGGCCTTCCCTTGTCTAGAAGAGAGTAGTTGTTTCGAAGGACTAGGTCGACCTTTATTAAGAAAGAAAACTACAATTAAATAATATCATTAAATTGAAACTAGAATTTACTATTAAAACATTAGAGCTTACTGCAGACTGTTGCAAATAATCTACAGGTAGCTCAACTGACCCATAGGGCTAGGTTGATGTGAAACCCATCAAGTTCTACTCACTTCACACTAAATCATAAGCTACTTCAAAACTGGATACATACAAACAAACCTTAATTCACAATCCACTCTACTTATCCCTACTCAGATATTCTCCATCCATCCCTGTTTCACATCAACATTAATACCGAGTCGAAATAGGACGTAAGATATTTCAGCTGCTAAGGGCGAAGCCGGGTCATATAGCATGCAACCCTGGCGGGCAATTTACAAGGATGGTCGAGTAATCTTACAGAGGTTGTGTATTTTTAATCAATTTTGACCTTTGTGTTAAAGGGAATAAAGCTTTGTAAGAAGTGTGGCTGATTTACTATAAGAAGAATAAGAATAGTTTATTGTAAAATTGTGTGAATCATATTACATGAAGGTCTTATAACGAAATTATAGTAAATAAGTATCAACAACTTTATCCTATTCGGACATACCTACAATATTTTTTTTTACATAGGTTTAATGTTAAACCTACATCTTACTTTCTACATAAAAGTATCGATAACCATAATCAATCATAATACAGCAGACAGAGACTTAACTGTCGAAAAATTCCTTTAAATTGTAGTAAACATTATTAACAAGCCATTTCCTTAACTTTATTTTAAAAATATTTCCATCAAGTTGTTTTAATTCTGTTCTGGAAAAACTTGGCAAGCGGAAATAGTTAACGGTGTCGTAGTATGGTAAGAATCTGGCGCAGCGTATCAGCATTATCATACAGCGGGGCAATGCAGCCAGCGTCTTGGGCACGCTTCCGACTGGTATTGATATGGATCAGTTGAGAACCCATAAGATTGTTTGTGACAGTCTGCAGTTAGCTCTATTGTTTTAATAGTAAATTCTAGTTTTAATTTAATGATATTATTTGCTCAGTAGTTTCTATTGACGACCTCAGTAGCGCAGCGGGCGAGAGTCTGCCTGCGATGCAAGAGGTTGCGGGTTGGATCCCCGCCTCGGAACAAATTTGTGTACGATCTGCAGAAATTTGTTCCGTTGGTCTGGGTGTTTTCTATGTATAATAAAAAATATCTATCTATGTAATGTATAATATTACGTATATCAGTTATCTAGTACCCATAACACAAGCTCTGCTTACCTTGGGGCTAGATAATGCTGTGTGAATTGTCCAGCATTATTTATTTATTTTTGCACTAGTTTAATAATACTAATACTAGTTCTAATTTGTTTTTACTATTTGATTAATGCATTCACTGCCCAGCCCCGCTTCGACGACGGAGCCGGAACAGGCTTCTTCGTGTTGGGCCATGAAAGTATTAGCAAAGATTAGAAGATAAGAATTACAATCAAATATTATTTAAACAATTTAGTCAACATTTGTAACTATTCGATTGTTATTTCCCCTATTACTAGAAGTTCTACGAACAGTAGATCTCGCGATCACTTAACTTTTACTTGGTACTGCTAAAAAAAAAAACTTCGAAATAAAATCTGATCATCTAATTTTTGCCTTTTTTTGGAGAAACTTAGCCTTAAATAAAAAAAACCCCGACTACTAAAAAATTCTATAACACCATAGAATCTGTACACCAAGTTTCGTCCAGTTCGGTCGTAAAATACGACCTGTGTACGTCCATTCTGACAGAATCCATACTTTTGCTAATAGTTGATGCAGAGACGCTTTGCTCGCTCGGTCAAATAAAGATAATGATAAGTCAAATAAAGATAAGTTACATTTGAATTAAATTACGGATAAGTCATGGCCAAAGGAAATTTTTTTCTCCACAAAAAAATACAAAATAATTTATTTTGAATAAGGAACTAGACTAAACAGGGTACATCAATAAACGATGAGGTGGCAAAAGTTAAAAACTGTGGAGCGACCTCATCACTCGCCTCCTAGGCACAACATAAATTATAATATAAGTGTTGAAATTAACATGAATGATTTTGTGAATTTAGAATTAAATTAGCTACAGTTAGACATGCAGAAAGCTAATTAAATTTACTATAGTAAGGTGATATAACAATTATTACATTAGGAAAGAACTATGGAAAGCATTCTCCACAATTCATAACTACAATATATAATACTAGTCTACAATAATTTAATTTTGTGTGACTCGGAAAATGTATTTCCATTCGACAAACGTCAAAGTTCATACTTAGGGCTCAGATCCACAAACGAACTGCGGTCACCAACCCACATGCTTATGACATTACCATGTTATCAGGGGAGGTAAGTACATCATTATATTCTAAGAAAGCAAACGTACTACGCGACAGCGGATCTGCGCGGCCGTGGCGCGTCAAATTAGAACAAATCACTAAAAAAACCGCGCAGTTCCGCTGACGCGTAGTGCGATCAGTCTCATAGGATTTCATTCAAAGAATAACTGGCAGCGCCGTGTCGCGCAGTTCCATTGTAGGCAGTTCCGCTCAGTGTAAGTGCACCTTTAGAAAATACAAATTACTTCTCTTCTGCTTTCACAAGTTTCCGTTCAAACATGCTTAAGTCTAATATCAAGCAGCGTAGATTTACATTGTAAATTCTGCAAATGGATGAAAACTTTCAACCTCAAATAAGAAATGTGCGGAACCGAGTAAAACTTGATGTAATTTAATGAATAACTCCAGTGGCTATTCCGAAGAACTTACGGTAAGTGTCGAGAGTAACTTTACTCGTAAGAAGGCTTTACATTGAACTGGGTTATACTCATATACTTGAAGGCTTCTCGAAACTAAGTTTTGCGTAGTTGTAAGATTTATACGGATTTCGTGAGGGGTTGAATTATAATACTACAACGGTTATTCTAATTAAGCTACTTTAGTTCTAAGTACAAGATATCTGCAAAGTTACGACTTTTTTGCACCGAAGATTTTGAAATTCTAACATCCAATGACCTGCTGATCGCGCGTTGTATCATCATCATCAGACTATGTTAATTCACTGTTGGAAGTAGGCCGTAGTACTCTTGTGAAATAGTTTTAGAAAGTATGATTTTGTGGTCAGTAAGCTGTAGCTGTATAGATCGCTTGAGCCGCTACGAGATCAAAGCTCTGCCGCTACGAAATGCGTAGTCACTGCTACGAAGCGCGTAGACCAATGCTACGTGAAGCTACGAAACGGGAAGTCACTGCAACAAAGCGCGTATACCAATGCTACGTGAAGCTACGAAACGGGAAGTCACTGCTACAAAGCGCGTATACCAATGCTACGTGAAGCTACGAAACGGGAAGTCACTGCTACAAAGCGCGTAGACCAATGCTACGTGAAGCTACGAAACGGGAAGTCACTGCTACAAAGCGTAGACCAATGCTACGCCATTTGCAAACGCTACGATGCTACGTTTGTAGACTAACGGAATAATAACGGGATATTTACCATGACTTGTGATCACAATAACCGTGACCATGAAAACAACTGTGCCGAAATATTAGAAAACTCAAATCAACACGATTTTCAACCTTAGCATTTATTTATTTATTTTTATTTTAATACGGTGACACAAATATACATTAATAGTATTAACAATCAAGATAGTTTTAACGCACCAACTGCCAGCCTCGGCCATGAAACCCGCGGATTATTATACAGAATGTTCGGCAGACCACGTGCTATATGGTAACTGGAGGTAGGTGAAACCAAGTGCAATACATTGCGTACATTATTGAAGTCGAAGGAATGTATTTCAAATAATTCTATTCTGCCCTAGACAGTAAACCCCGTACTAGAGGAGCTGTCCTTGTGGGAGTTGGAGAAGGTCAGTGGACAGTAGAATTAAAAAATGTTGAAGTTGCTGTCGGATAGTAACTGTCGGACAGTAGCTGACTCACCTTGTTTCTCGAAGACAGTTATTGTAGGCCTGTAACTGTCCTGTACTGTCCGACAGCTACTGGATCTGTGAAAACCAGGCTTTATTGGAATTCCTAGGAACAAATTTTACCTGTCTGCAGATACAACGACCAATGTTTAATATTCTCGGTAGGTATATTCCATTGCCCAAAATAACCGGGTTCAAATCCTCGTTGCAGGACTATGTAATAAAACCGGTTCGAGCTGGTCCAATTAGGGCGCAGGTGGGCAACCACAGTTCTCCGGAATATTCCAGTTTTCACCGCACCTAGAAATGTACAAGTTTTTGCATGAAATAATAAAATGTTGATGGAACTCGGAATTGTCTCTATAAAAATTACATTCGTGACGTCACAACTTTTGTTATATACGTTAGGTAACACAGGTATTTTTTTTACCTACATAACGAACGGTTTTGCTTTTGTTTAATTTAGGCACAGGAGCTTAGTTGATGGATTTGATATTTTACGAGTCCTTGACATGAAAATACTGATTTTATTTAAGTCGAAGTGGGTTCGCTTTTTCGAGACAAGGACGAGCGAACACCGCGCGGTGAAGGCGAGAAAGGGAGGCAAGAACCGACCCGCGCGCAATTTCACAGCTTTTTATTTATAAATTTGATATTGCTCTAAAATAATACTCTTTCGAAAAAAATTAAACTATGTTGCTCTTAAGTGTTTAGTTAAGTATTTTTTAGACGACATTTCATTAAAATATATTAAATAACTAGCAAATGAAACTGGTTTTCCGTAGTAAAAATGAAAATTTAGAGGAAACTTTGCGATTTTTTTCTATCGAGTCAAGTTGAGTCAATCGTGTTTCGACTTATATAACGCACTAACTAAAATCCTAAACTTTCGAGAATCATCAAAAAAGATTTAAAAAAATAGTGTTTTCTTGCCAAATTTTCTTGTTTTCTTTAAAATGGATTTTTCGTACAGACAAAACCTGGGTTTTGGGTCCCACTTCATCTTAAGCTTCGGACGAGCACTGCGACAAATAACGTAACGTAACGCTTGCTTCTCAAAAGAATTGCTCAGAATTTCATTCATTTATTTCTCATAGGCACGTTACATTGCACTTAAGAAAGTTTTTCACTTAAATTATAATAACTGGTACTTAATACATTCATCAAACAAAAAAGCAGTGTTGCCTAAGTGATGTCGTTCCAAAAATTGTGATCTGAGAGATAAGCCTTTATATCTTATTAGGCTCTCTCAGTGAGGTGCTTTTTGATGATGGTCCTAAATACCACATTATAAAATCTGACACTGTCTACTAAAAAAGATTTGATAACTTTCGCTAGTCTCATCTGAGGTAATACCAACTTAAGGTTTCCTCGCGTCTCATAATTATGAATATCACAATTATTGGAATAATGATTTATATGTTTCCTTATGTATTCATTTATATTATATTATATTTATTTACTATTTATTTTTTTAAGGAAACAGATGAAACTTTATTCCAAAAATTGTGATATTCATAATTATGAGAAAAGCGATGGCATATTCATAATTAAGTTTATTAAAAACGTTCTGCAGGCTTTCCCTACTTGTCTGCTCAAAAGAAACTTTCCTGCTACATAATTTAGTAAACAAAGTAGGTATTATGTTTTCTTATCTCTGCTGCAACAAAGCCTGTAAAAGATGCTGATAACCCGAGGGCTACTTAAAACTTGCAAGAAAGCGAACAGCATCTGTAAGTAAATTTAAGTTTACTAACTCGTTTTTTTATCCAACTGGAGTCGTGGGGTATTATTTTCAAACTTGTTTATGCCCGCGGCTTCGCACTCGTTATTTCTATAGACACGTTGAAGAAGAAGAAATAGATTTATTTATAACAACGATAATCATCATCATCATCCGCAGCCAGTTTTACCACTGCTGGGTATGTGCGATCCACCACGTTATAACATCAATACAAACAGTTAAAATCAGCCCCCCCCCCCCGATTGTTGTCAGGGAATAGAGAAAAATACGTCACTTTCTCATAGAATGCGTAAGTTGTTTGAAACGCACTCCTTCCACTTAAAAAAAGTACGCAATGTATAGCGATGCGATTTCATAATTGTCTATTCTACCCTAGACAACAATCATTATCCCCGTGCTAGAGGGGCTGGACACACTTTCATGGCCTACGCACTGTTGATCCGGAGCTCTGTGTGGCAGCGGTGGCGCACCCCTGCTGGTCGCAACGCCGAGACTGGGCAGTGATAAATAAATAAATAATGCTGGACAATTCACACAGCATTATCTAGCCCCAAAGTAAGCAGAGCTTGTGTTATGGGTACTAGATAACTGATATACGTAATATTATACATTACATAGATAGATATTTTTTATTATACATAGAAAACACCCAGACCAACGGAACAAATTTCTGCAGATCGTACACAAATTTGTTCCGAGGCGGAGATCGAACCCGCAACCTCTTGCGTCGCAGGCAGACTCTCGCCCGCTGCGCCACTGAGGTCGATGAGTGAATGCGTTAAATAATAAGATACATGTATAAAGTTATTATAGGTATAAAGGTCTTAACTTAGCATAATGCTGTCTAAGCACCCGTAAGGGACCTAGCCAGCGCTGGTCCTCCGTTAGAACCTTGTACAGGTTCCAAGACCAGCGCTTGTCTAGGTCTCTTACGGGTGACTTCACGAACAAGCCTAAGCTATGTACAGGGTAGGTGTTCATACTTTTTTAAGTTTTTGTAGGTCTGGTGCCCGTGCCTATTTTCCTATTTTCTTTATTTTTTACATACGGTACCATAATCTACTATATTATATAAAACAATGTCGTGTTAGTTACACCATATATAACTCAAGAACGACGGGACTGGTGTTCATGGTTTTTGATTTGTTGGATTTCTCTAAGTGCGGAATAGGACAAGAAGTATTAAAAACGCACGAAATATGGAAAGACAACGATACTCTGTGAAGGCGCACAGCTCTACAATAAACTACCCTCTCAAATTAAAAATGTAACCTCATTCAATGTGTTTAAATCCATTATTTATCCATTGAGTTCTTCCGTGATCATGGCGCATGAAACTGTGCCGAAATATTGGAAAACTCAAAAATCGAATCATGGTAAATATCCCGTTTTAAATGACTTTAATGTTTAAATCCAAACTAACCGAGCATATCATTAATGATGATTCAATTCTCGAAAAATAAACACATTAAACGAGTAAACTTTAAACGACCATAACCCATGTATGTAACCGTAATTCTTTGTAAAAACCCTGTTCTCAAGTAAGTGACATGTAATATTTTGTCTTTTTGAGAATAAATGATTTAAACATATAAAAACATTAGAAAACTGATGAAAAAAAACTACGAACCGCTAGTATATAATAAATGAAAGCCTTTTTAAGGTTCAATAAATTTTATTCGGTAAGTTTCTCCTTATCCTACTTAATACTTAGTGTCTCTCATTAAGCTGGTGACATTTATTATAATTTACTACAATTGGCTTAAGGCCTTCAAAGGCTATTTCTATCCCTTGGGAACTGATTTATGGGATAAAACGTGGGTAGCCTAAATTTTATTCCAGTCTCAGAACTCCGAGTACATTTGTGCATAATTTCAGCGTGATCGAAGAAGTAACAAACATTCAGCCAAACTTTCGCATTTATGATATTACTGTGATTGTTTATATGTAGTGGTATAACTAAGGTTAACGACATAACTCAAAGGATTAGCAAGCTGAAGTGGTTGAGGGCTGGCCATATCTCGAGAAGAACCGACAACCGCTGGGGTAAACGGGTTCTTGAGTGGAGACTCGGCAAACGTAGTGTAGGACGCCCGCCGACCAGGTGGAATGACGATTTGCGAAAGACTGCTGGCAGATGCTGGATGCGGCAAGCTGAAGACAGGGCGCTATGGCACTCATTAGGGGAGGCCTTTGTCCAGCAGTGGACAAATATAGGCTGAAGATGATGATATACAGTACAGGGTTATTTTTAAAAGACCAGCAACCTTCGCTTACCAGGTTTCTAGCAAGAACGTTTGTTATACGACATATATTTCAACGAAGGTTGCTGGTATTTAAGTTTTTTTTTTATTCTTATTTTGGATTATGTTTTAACCGTAAATGTGAAGGAAAATGAGAAGAAAGAATCATGAAGAAAATCAATTGAAGTTTGCTTCAGACTCAGAAATTAATAAAAATTGAGATATCATTTAATTTATTATAAACCATTTTATTTAAACTTTGACCCGTTAAACTAAAAGTCAAAATTTAAGGACAAATAATCTACAAACCTTGTTAACTTCATAAAATAAAAAAGCTTTCTTTTTTCGTAAATGGTACTCAAAAGGTTTCACTTAATATCACCGCTATTTTCAACTCTTTTACAAATTTCTTGGAATAAAATAGAAAATCTCACGTATTCCTTTACATGAAAATTCAATTATACCCCGAACAGGCTTTTGTGAAAGGGTTTTATTTCATTTATGTCATCCAAATAACGAGTACGACAAATATGTAGTACAAATCTTTATAACGCTTATTTTCGAGTTGTATTTGTATTTTTTTTTAACATTATGCTGATTTAATATAAGAGTTTGCAATCACCTACTGTAATAGAGCTGCTAAGTTGTTCTTACACTCTGACAAAATTTAAGTAGTTACATATGACTTATAATGCCTTTTCTTTTTTTTTCTTGACTGATGACTGAACCAGATTTCCACTAAGCTGATTCCATTACCTCAGTACTCTCAGAAGGAATTTATCTCCGATATGACGTATGTATATTAGTCATTTCGTACCCAATATACAAGCTTTGCTTACTTGAAGCTAGATGATGCTGTGTGAATTGACCATAAGATGATATACATATCTAAATAAATAATTCATTTATTTAGTCATATATATATCATCTAATTGCAGGCAACTGTACGCTACTCTCTGTAATCTTTTAATAGTCACCTAGACACAATAAATCAATAATAAATAATGCTGGACAATTCACACAGTATTTATCTAGCCCCAAGCTAAGCAGAGCTTGTGTTATGGGTACTAGATAGCTGACGTGACATAATACAATATACTACATAGATCGATATTTTTTTATAATACATAGTTTACTAAAAAAAATACCTCTAGACTAGACCGTACAAATATCTTTCCGAAGGCGGGAATCGAACCCAAAACCTCCTGCGTTTCAGGCAGGCCTTCGCCCACCGCGCCACAGAGGTCGTCAATGACGTGGTAATCTGGTTTAACTTACAAGAAATGTTGAAATAAAGGGAAAATAAAATATTTTCGTTGTTTAGGAACATATTTTATTCTCAACCATATGTCTTTACCCACTGACTCGCGTTTCTGTACTAATTCCGCGACTCAAGAGCTTATGTAAAGCTGCTTCGCGCTACGTTGAACGAATATCAACTATACCGGGTAGCAACTGAGCTAAAAGTTTTACTACGGAATTAATAAACTGTTCCATTATCGTTAATATTGGATGCGGTAAGCTGAAGACAGGGTGCTATGGCGCTCAGTAGAGGAGGTCTATGTCCAGCTGTGGACTAATATAGGCTGATGATGATGATCTCAATAATACCTATATTTTTAGATTTATTCTAGGTAAAACACCCTATTATGAACCAAGTCGCGGGTAGATCTACTAACATATAATAACTTAACCGCCCCTATTTGCAACGGTGGGACAGATTGAACTTTTTTTCCCATTTGTCCACGTGTGACAGATCAGGGTGACAAATGGGAATAAACCATTAAAACGTCCTGTGTCTGTAAACTTAAGCCACAGAGACCTAAGCCACCATTAGCGTTATAAATGTCATAGCGAAACAACTATATTTTATCGTAACTTGTTCCGACGTCTGTAGGGTTGGTTCTAGATCCGTGTAGTTTGCTCTCAGGGGAGGCAAGTTGACAACCCTGCATAATAGGCGGGAAATTGGGAGACGAACAGACTTACATGATAGATCCACAACGAATGGGTGGGGGTTAATAGCGCCACTCTTGAATAAAACCCTTTTATTTGCCTTCAAGGGTACTTTTTTACAGTTGTGTATTTAACTGTAAAAAATTACTGCGATACCGAAAGATTTTAAATTTTCATCCGTCGTGTTTACGAGCCTGCGGTGGAAATAATTATATTATATAAAATAGAAAAAAAAAGTAAAACCATACGTATCATTTTTATGACACCCTTGGGCTTAACAACGTTAAGTCATTTTCTTTCAGCGAACATTTCAACAGCCTGCCGGACAACTCTTTCAGGTAGTTAAAATATTAGCTGCCCTCTAAAGTGTTTCATAAGTACCACCTATTCATAATCAGAAGTGGATTAACATAGGCTGATGATGATAAACCTATTGTCATGTCATGTTGGCAGTGACCGTCTCTTTAAGCCGTTTCAGGAAATACTACTCTGCTTCGATTCATTATGTAATACTAAAAATAACTTCAGACAATAATCAGCTAGGTACCCCATTAACCACCCAAGTCACAATAAATAACGACCACATACGACATGTTATCTACATAAACAAAACACCCAATTTGTGCGTAAATTGAACCTGAATTATTAACAAAACTATTCCGCTCAAGGACGGCGACAGGTTACCTTACCAAAGTCCTTAACCGCGACAGGCTGAACAAGATTACAGACTAAATGTGTAATCAGTAGGCCCTTAATGAAGGGAATAAAGACGTTTTTCGCGTAACTTTCTTTTGAAGGTGAACAAACTTAAGTGAGATTTTAGTGTTAAGTGGATTTCCTTTGGGGAAGTTTTGTAAACATGGTTTTTAATAAGATTTTGCCATTGTGAGCAAAATGACAGAATTATCACGAATCATTGCGCTTAAAAAGTTGCGATGCATTGATTACTAACTAGCTGCTGCCCGAGACGACCTCTGCGGCGCGGTAGGCGAAGGTCTGCCTGCGACGCAGGAGGTTGCGGGTTCGATTTCCGCCTCGGGACAAATGTGTGTACGATCTGCAGACATTTGTTCAGGTTCTGGTCGTTTAGTATGTAAAATAAAAATATTTATGTATTATATTATATTAAATTATGTATATCAGTTATCTAGTACCCATAACACAAGCTCTGCTTAGCTTGGGGCTAAATAATGCTGTGTGAATTGTCCAACATTTTTTATTATTTATTTATTTGTATCTCCATGGAAACTGATTTATCGGATAAAAATCATATGTTATTCTGCATCCTTTCAACTAACTCTATGCCAAAAATCAAGTCGATTGGTTGCTTAGTTAAGGCGTGAAGAAAGGACAAACAAACAAACACACTTTCGCATTTATAATATTAGTACCTAGGTATAGATTTTAAAAAGACTTTAAAAAGGAGGAGAAGCATATCCAATGAGGTTCTCGAATCGAATTTAACCATTTCAGCTGTTCTGATGTTCCTAACAATTTTAACCTACTTCAATTCCTTACGAAAACTATCAAAGTGATATAGGTAAGTACAGTCAGCGCCAGAAAGCTTTAAACAAATAAATACTCCAAAACCCGTGTATCTACCTACCTACCAATATATAGGGCAACACCAACAGTAAGCGCGAAACCCAAAATAAGAAAAATACAGACTACTAAAATATTATCTAACTTAGCAACAATGACATCCTCCTCTCTCTCCATAATATTGTGTGCCCAGCAATGGTCTATAGTGACTGAGAGAGATACCTAGATTTCAAGGTGGGACGGAACCTCTAAGCTCCCATACAAACGTAGTTTTCGATTCATTTGGAATCTACGTCCACGATTTTAATGACATTATGCATATATTCTGAAAAGAAATAGCAATGTTTGTACCTTTTAGTTTTTCAAAATACAAACATTTATCATCATTAAATGAGAGCGAAAATTCATTTTTATCCATTTTCAAGCGATTTTATATCTTTCGCTCCCATTTAATGATGATTATGTATTTTGAAAAACTGAAAACATACCTATTTCTTTTCCGATTAACTATGTATTCAAAATGTCATTAAAATCGTGGACGTAGTTTCCAAATGAATCGAAAAGTACGTTTGTATGGGAGCTTAGAGGTTCCGTCCCACCTTAAGCACCTTTGTACACCTATAGAATGCAAAAAATAATTAAGTAGGTACTGAACCATAAATGAAACAGATGTTGTTCAACGCTTTTTAGCGGTAACTGTACTATACTTCAAAGCTGGTACGATTATCAACGCTTGACCAAAATATCACGGTTGATATTTTACAAAGAAACTATTAAAACGCTATTTATTAGAAAGGGTTGTACCTACAGCTCTGTAGACCGTAAAATATTTCTATCAAACTACTGAACCGAAGCAATTGGTTCAATTGATCTGCTTCACTCGCTCAAAGAAATCTATTATGATAAAGTTACTTAAAATTTCTCATTACTTTGAAATATTGAAGAAAAAAACATTGAAAAATTTAATTTTCATTTGGATTCAGTGAGTTTTGTATTTTTACACTTTGAATGCCGTTATTTTATCGCTCCGGGCCGCATCGCTAAATCTTTAGCAGTGAACGCTAGTAAATAATACTGAACTATTCACACAGCATCATTTAGCCCCAAGCTAAGCAGAGCTTGTGTTATGGCTAGGTTAGGTACTAGCTAAATCCATATCCATCCATACTATCATTATTATCATCATATCAGCCCATACACATCCACTGCTGGACATAGGCCATATCCATACTATATACTATCCATACCAATATTATAAATTCGAAAGTTACTCTGTGTCTGTCTGTCTGTTGTGTTACCTTTTACCTTTTCACTTTGGCAGAGAGGTAGTTGGTATCCTGGGGACATAGGCAGCTTTTTATTGCAGAAAAGCGAGCTGCGCGAGTGAAGCCGCTGGCAGAAACAAGTAAAACTTAATACTTACTAGGAACATTACATTAATTACATACCTGATATATTCAAATTATACATTTTTAGTAAATTTACCAGAAAATGTTAAGTTTTTTAAGTGTCACCGTCTTTTTTGTTCTTAAATGTCCGTCCATCCCAAGATTGCCTGGAAAATATTGCTTATGGCGATAAGGCCGCCTTTGTACTTCGTCTTCTCATAGCATTTAATTCTGTATTGTTTTCTGTGTTAGTGTGGTACAATAAAGTATTATCTATCTATCTAATTTTGAAATAATCTGTATAAAAAGTTCTGCCACATAAATAAATGTAATTTCTTATAAAGGTTATACGTTGCGTTATATTCAGCACAAGAGGGCCTTAGAGACCTCATTCATTTGAATCACAAAAGGTTAACCTCTACGCACATTTAATAAAAAAATAAAACACCCTTAACGGATATGGTCGTAAAGTTTTATTTTTCAGTTAATGTTAGCATTTTGCGTCGAGAGTGTCGTAGTACTTCACAAACGAGGTGATTTTTATCTCTCAATGATAAATACAACCTGGGATCGAGCATAAAAATGTAAAATACTTAACTTATATTATATGTATCAGTTGTCGATACCTCATTTAAAAATTCTAATTCTAATTCCGCCAGAGGGGGTATTACCTATACAATTCGCAAAAAATAGTTAAAATCATTTTAGATTACATAACTTTATTCTATATGCTTACAAAATATGTATTAAGACAAGTCAAGTTGAGTAAGTTGATTTCATGTATGCACCATTTAACATTCACAGAACAGACAACTAAAGACATCTACAGAACACTAGCTACCTACATACAGCTGATAGGTGAGAGGTAAGCAGGTACCCAACTACAAACTTCTTTACAGGCTTTAGAATTCCACATGAATTATGCATAATCCCTTAAAAGTCACCTGAACGTAACGTATAGCGACTTTTGTTGAATTTTGAAGAGGGTGAACAGGTAATTCTTTAGGAAAATCTGAAAGAAATCATCAGTTTTGGCAGGCACTTAAGAAGGCACTTTAAAGTGCCAGATTAAACCTTATCTTGCTTAGCTTGGGGCTAAATAATGCTGTGTGAATTGTCCAACATTTTTTATTATTTATTTATTTGTATCTCCATGGAAACTGATTTATCGGATAAAAATCATATGTTATTCTGCATCCTTTCAACTAACTCTATGCCAAAAATCAAGTCGATTGGTTGCTTAGTTAAGGCGTGAAGAAAGGACAAACAAACAAACACACTTTCGCATTTATAATATTAGTACCTAGGTATAGATTTTAAAAAGACTTTAAAAAGGAGGAGAAGCATATCCAATGAGGTTCTCGAATCGAATTTAACCATTTCAGCTGTTCTGATGTTCCTAACAATTTTAACCTACTTCAATTCCTTACGAAAACTATCAAAGTGATATAGGTAAGTACAGTCAGCGCCAGAAAGCTTTAAACAAATAAATACTCCAAAACCCGTGTATCTACCTACCTACCAATATATAGGGCAACACCAACAGTAAGCGCGAAACCCAAAATAAGAAAAATACAGACTACTAAAATATTATCTAACTTAGCAACAATGACATCCTCCTCTCTCTCCATAATATTGTGTGCCCAGCAATGGTCTATAGTGACTGAGAGAGATACCTAGATTTCAAGGTGGGACGGAACCTCTAAGCTCCCATACAAACGTAGTTTTCGATTCATTTGGAATCTACGTCCACGATTTTAATGACATTATGCATATATTCTGAAAAGAAATAGCAATGTTTGTACCTTTTAGTTTTTCAAAATACAAACATTTATCATCATTAAATGAGAGCGAAAATTCATTTTTATCCATTTTCAAGCGATTTTATATCTTTCGCTCCCATTTAATGATGATTATGTATTTTGAAAAACTGAAAACATACCTATTTCTTTTCCGATTAACTATGTATTCAAAATGTCATTAAAATCGTGGACGTAGTTTCCAAATGAATCGAAAAGTACGTTTGTATGGGAGCTTAGAGGTTCCGTCCCACCTTAAGCACCTTTGTACACCTATAGAATGCAAAAAATAATTAAGTAGGTACTGAACCATAAATGAAACAGATGTTGTTCAACGCTTTTTAGCGGTAACTGTACTATACTTCAAAGCTGGTACGATTATCAACGCTTGACCAAAATATCACGGTTGATATTTTACAAAGAAACTATTAAAACGCTATTTATTAGAAAGGGTTGTACCTACAGCTCTGTAGACCGTAAAATATTTCTATCAAACTACTGAACCGAAGCAATTGGTTCAATTGATCTGCTTCACTCGCTCAAAGAAATCTATTATGATAAAGTTACTTAAAATTTCTCATTACTTTGAAATATTGAAGAAAAAAACATTGAAAAATTTAATTTTCATTTGGATTCAGTGAGTTTTGTATTTTTACACTTTGAATGCCGTTATTTTATCGCTCCGGGCCGCATCGCTAAATCTTTAGCAGTGAACGCTAGTAAATAATACTGAACTATTCACACAGCATCATTTAGCCCCAAGCTAAGCAGAGCTTGTGTTATGGCTAGGTTAGGTACTAGCTAAATCCATATCCATCCATACTATCATTATTATCATCATATCAGCCCATACACATCCACTGCTGGACATAGGCCATATCCATACTATATACTATCCATACCAATATTATAAATTCGAAAGTTACTCTGTGTCTGTCTGTCTGTTGTGTTACCTTTTACCTTTTCACTTTGGCAGAGAGGTAGTTGGTATCCTGGGGACATAGGCAGCTTTTTATTGCAGAAAAGCGAGCTGCGCGAGTGAAGCCGCTGGCAGAAACAAGTAAAACTTAATACTTACTAGGAACATTACATTAATTACATACCTGATATATTCAAATTATACATTTTTAGTAAATTTACCAGAAAATGTTAAGTTTTTTAAGTGTCACCGTCTTTTTTGTTCTTAAATGTCCGTCCATCCCAAGATTGCCTGGAAAATATTGCTTATGGCGATAAGGCCGCCTTTGTACTTCGTCTTCTCATAGCATTTAATTCTGTATTGTTTTCTGTGTTAGTGTGGTACAATAAAGTATTATCTATCTATCTAATTTTGAAATAATCTGTATAAAAAGTTCTGCCACATAAATAAATGTAATTTCTTATAAAGGTTATACGTTGCGTTATATTCAGCACAAGAGGGCCTTAGAGACCTCATTCATTTGAATCACAAAAGGTTAACCTCTACGCACATTTAATAAAAAAATAAAACACCCTTAACGGATATGGTCGTAAAGTTTTATTTTTCAGTTAATGTTAGCATTTTGCGTCGAGAGTGTCGTAGTACTTCACAAACGAGGTGATTTTTATCTCTCAATGATAAATACAACCTGGGATCGAGCATAAAAATGTAAAATACTTAACTTATATTATATGTATCAGTTGTCGATACCTCATTTAAAAATTCTAATTCTAATTCCGCCAGAGGGGGTATTACCTATACAATTCGCAAAAAATAGTTAAAATCATTTTAGATTACATAACTTTATTCTATATGCTTACAAAATATGTATTAAGACAAGTCAAGTTGAGTAAGTTGATTTCATGTATGCACCATTTAACATTCACAGAACAGACAACTAAAGACATCTACAGAACACTAGCTACCTACATACAGCTGATAGGTGAGAGGTAAGCAGGTACCCAACTACAAACTTCTTTACAGGCTTTAGAATTCCACATGAATTATGCATAATCCCTTAAAAGTCACCTGAACGTAACGTATAGCGACTTTTGTTGAATTTTGAAGAGGGTGAACAGGTAATTCTTTAGGAAAATCTGAAAGAAATCATCAGTTTTGGCAGGCACTTAAGAAGGCACTTTAAAGTGCCAGATTAAAACCTTATCACACTGACGATTTGCCAGCGTTTTAATAGCCATGAATCCGCAACCTCCTCCGTGGAGGGAAAAGGGCATGCTGACCTTTTCCCACCACGCCACAGATGCTAAAAACTAACTAAAGATTTTTATAGAAACCCGGTCCACTTCCACTCTCGATACCTTTTGCTACGCCCTATTTAGGTACCATTGTGTCTCTTGAACATTACCTTAATAATAATAAGACCTGAAAATGTACACAATGATTGCAATAAAATAAATGAATAAATGATGTCTTCCTTCTGATTCCTCAACCTCAACAGCCTATAACGGTCCACTGCTGGACACAGGCCATCCCTTTATAATCGCCTTATTGGCTTTTATCTCATAGGGGTAATGCCCATAATTCCCACGCTATGCAGGCGGGTTGCGGATCGCAGTTCGGTGGCAGATATATTCTGCAAGAGGCGCTGCCGCCCGCCCCCCGGTGTATGTCCCTTAGTCGCCTCTTACGATACCCACGGGAAGAGTTGGGGTGGTGCAAATTCTAAGCCGGCACCACACGGCCTTGTGATTCACAGTCTATAAAATCCCAAAAATCCTATCACTAGCAAAAAAAAATAAGTTTGTTCATCTGTTCTTTAAAACTTTTAACTCTTGTCGATCCTACTTTAAAACTAAACGGAACTCAGTCTACACAGAACTCAGTTCTCAACAGTACTCAGCCCTCAACTCAACTGAACTGTTCTCAACGGCTCTTCTAGCATCACTCGTTATTTCGCAGTGGCATCGTTTGATCGCAACTTTGTTTGAGTAATGTGGACATTTGTAAATAAGTTTTATTTTAAAGCTTACTTTAAGCGTGTTTTATGAGTTGATTCTATGTCATTTTGTCTTATTGAGGTAAACGGATGATAAATAAATAAATAAATAATGCTGGACAATTCACACAGCATTACCCAGCCCCAAACTAAGCAGACCTTGTGTTATGTGTACAAGATAAACTGATATACATAATATACAATGCACAGATAGACATTTTCATTTTACATAGAAAACGGCCAGAACACCCTGAACAAGTGTCTGCGGATCGTAAAAACATTTCTTCCAAGACGGGAATTGAACCCGCAACCTCCTGCGTCGCAGGCAGACCTTCGCCAACCGCACCACAGAGGTCGACAAATGATAATAATTTATCTTTCTAAAAATTCTCGAAATTTTCGCACCCATGATTTCTTCAATACAGGCTTAGCCTTGTAAAGAAATCAATAGAAAAATATATTACTAATATTAATAGCTAGTAAATGACATACTTAGTTGCTCTTCTCCTTATATTTTACGTGTTAAATGTTTCTCTTCCTTAAATACCTATTGTCTTTTGTTGTAGTAAATACTTTTTTAACCTTCTACAAAAAAAACCCCAAAAATTTTGGATTTCGGCAGGGTTCGAACCCACGCCTGCGCTCGCACACCCACCTGCGTGCCCTGCATGCGCTCTAACCAACTAAGCAACAAGATGGAGCAAGTTGACGAAAGATGTCGCATTGCTTTATTTTTATGTTTTTTTTCTTTATAAATAAAATAAATAAATAAATAATGCTGGACAATTCACACAGCATTATCTAGCAATTATCTCCAAGGTAAGCAGAGCTTGTGTTATGGGTACTAGATATTTTTTATTATACATAGAAAACACCCAGACCAACGGAGCAAATTTCTGCAGATCGTACACAAATTTGTTCCGAGGCGGGGATCGAACCCGCGTTTATAGTAGGTACTTAGTTTTTAACTTTTTATCAATCTCATAAAAGAGACTTAAATTTTGCTTGTTCTATATAGGTAGCTACCTTTTTACGAAAATTTACTGATATCGATAATGATATTGAAATTGAAGGCACTCCGGGTTTTAAAAAAATTATCTGGTCGAAGCGATGCGTGACCCGAGAGCTGGTGAGTATCTGGCACAGCGCATCAGCATTGCCATACAGCGGGGCAATGCAGCCAGTGTCTTGGGCTCGCTTCCGACTGGTATTGATATGGATCAGTTGAGCTACCTGTAGATTGTTCGCAACAGTCTGCAGTTAGCTCAATTGTTTCTATTGTAAATACTAGTTTTAATTTAATTCTATTATTTGATTGTAATTTCTTTCAATTCTTAATTGAAACTAAATATCTTTGAATCTCTCTGAATATCTAATAAATATTTCTCACGAAAAATACTCTTTGAGCCGCTCTACAAAAGGTCAAGTTCTTCACAGAAAAGTTCTTTTCTAAATAAATTAAGTCTTTTCCGCGAAATGAGGAAAAAGCAATTCGATCTGAAACCAAAAGAAGTAGTGCCAAAACTAATAAGTTCTAACAACACGTTCTAACAGAACGTTGATGAGATAGGTAACTAGTTAAACCATTAGTACCTACCCCATTTCTTCCCGTGGATGTTGAAAGAGGCGACTAAGGGATATAAACCGGTGTTGGGGGGCAGCAATGCCAATCAGAATAGATCTACCACCGAACTGCGATCCCTAACCAGCATGTTGGTAGGAGATCGCAGTTAATACACAGATTATGGGCATTATAGGCCCCAGATTACAGGCCCCCTATGAAATGAAAGCCAATAATCCGATTATCATGGGGAGGATTACTTCCAGCAGTGGACCATTACAGGCTGTTGAGAAAACATGTAGTAGAATTCTGCAAATGCAAGTCAGGAGCTGGGTTGGTTAGGGCCTGATGCACAATACACTCCCATGCGAGATGTCAGTGCAGATCCCAGTTCCCCCCACTTAGAATTAGAATTAGAAATGCAAGTCAAAACGTCAACTGACATGACTACGATGTCAAAGTCATTTTGTGCCAAAGACCTTCATTATCACTGTAAACTAATCAGACACCAGTCCGATTTACGGCGCTTGTACACGCTAAGAAAAAACGCCTTATTGTCTCGTCAGTTAGAACCTCAAATAGTATGTTAACTAACCCGTTTCCTAACTAACTATACATGTTGACCATACGTAAGTAAATTAACCCTGGTCTAACTAACTCTTAACTACGGATACCGCACAACGAAACTTAGGACTTAGTACTCCTTTATTAACAATATAATTGCTTTTTCTTATTGTCATGTTTTACGACTCACGTAGGCTTACGTCCATTAATACTATCCTCCACCTCAATGACCTATCATGGTCCACTGCTGGACGCAGGACTCCCCCTGATACTAATATTATAAATTTGCAAAAAAACTCTGTCCGTCTGTGACCCTTTTACGCCTAAGAGGCTTAACAGATCTTAATGAAATTTGGCACAAACGTTCGTAAAGGTCTCAAGTCGACGCGTATATTTTTTTTGTGTTAAACCACGCATATCTTTTTACAGAGTAGTCCGATTTTGATGATTCTTTCACTCTTGTATAGAGAATGGTCCCGAAGTGGTCCCATATAAATTTTATATATAATTTTTATATTAATTTTATATGGGTATATAAATTTTATTCCTTTTTATATGGTATTTATCCTGTAAAACTTAAAAGCTACCCTAGCAACCAACTAACGGGACAGCTCGAGACGCCTTCGGCCGCGTATGATACACATATGTAGATGAATACTATTTACCGAAATTTGAAGTCGGTTTACAGTTTTTTAAAACAAGCCATTATATTATATTGACGACCTCAGTGGCGCAGCGGGCGAGAGTCTGCCTGCGACGCAAGAGGTTGCGGGTTCGATCCCCGCCTCGGAACAAATTTGTGTACGATCTGCAGAAATTTGTTCCGTTGGTCTGGGTGTTTTCTATGTATAATAAAAAATACTATCTATGTAATGTATAATATTACGTATATCAGTTATCTAGTACCCATAACACAAGCTCTGCTTACCTTGGGGCTAGATAATGCTGTGTGAATTGTCCAGCATTATTATTATTATTATTATATTTAGTTGGTAGTCCTAACAAATAAATGAACTAGAGCGTCAAGCAGTGAATTCAATGAATCTGAGAATTCTGCGAATAGCAGATGTTATTTGTTATCTCGTATTATTGAATTATCTTATAAAATTGTTCAAGAGGAAGTTAGCGGAAAATATTCATATCTTCGACCATCGCTCTTTGGCATTTCTTTGAAGTTCTTTGTTTGGTTGTACGAGCGACTCCTTATTTGAAGGTATGGTTCATCCCTTTTCTGAAAGATGAGGTCGTAAGCTTAGTATGAGTGTGCAAAATGGCAAAATAGGAATACAATTTTTTTATTAAAAAGAAACGACGGCGACGTCTGTGGCGCGGTGGGCGAAGGTCCGCCTTCGACGCAGGAGGTTGGAGGTTCGATTCCCGCCTTTGGACAAATGTTTGTACGATTTGCAGATATCTGTTCAAGGTGATCAATCTTTGTATTGTATTATATTATGTATATCAATTATCTAGTACCCATACCACAAGCTCTGCTTAGCTTGGGGCTAGGTAATGCTGTGTAAATTGTCCGGCATTATTTATTTATTTCTCGTACGCTCTATTGACTTTAACTTCTGTCTCGCATACACGTACAAAACATACCAAGACTTTAATAGATTCCGTTAAATATCCTCAGTCAAATCTCTCAAAAAATTCGAAAACTATGATCAAAACTATTATTAAATAGCAACAATTTTTCACATTACCAAAAATAATTCCTCTCTATCCAGGTCCAGGCGCGAAAAGTATTAGAAAATGAAAACTTTTTTCGTAACGTAAATTGATGCAAGCCATACTAAGGACTCCGCTCATGGAAATACCTCGAGGCGACAAGCTTATCCTATCCCATTAAATAAGGAATTCGACAAAACAACTTGCTCATTACAAAGAACACAACATACAGAGTAGCTTTCGCATTTTTGTTATTAGTAGGTTGATGACAATAATATTTTATTATTAAAACGAAAAAGTGTCTTTTTCGTTTTTACATGTCCAGTCTATCCTAAAATAATGCCTGGAATAGATCGCTTTTAGCGATAACGCCGAATTTGTACTTCGTCTACTAGAAGTCAAAATGTTTCTGTGCAAAAAGGCTACTACTACAAAATATCAGATTATCTAGAAGATGAAAAAGCTTGCGACGGGTTTTGCTCCAACTTGAAAAATAAGAATTGACAGGCTAAAGGTTTTTTTGTCGCTTCTTTACTACTTACTTTAGTCTAGGTATATACCGAAGCGACCGAAATAAAAAATATCACTTTATTTCCGTGTCAATGTTTTATTTTAAGAATTTGATTTTTTCTAAGTGTACATTTTTGTATATATAGTATGGAAATAAAGACTTCTTTTCTTTATTTCTGTATCTATGTTTGTGTGGTACAATAAAAATTATCTATAAGCTTCCCTGCTTGACTGTTTGCAACAATCTGCAGTCTCAACTGTGCCAAAGTCAAAGCATTTATTGTTACACCATGTTGTACCGGGTTCGATTCCTGTCTCCGAACAAATGTTTGTACGATCTGCAGACATTTGTTCAGGATGGTTTGGTCGTTGATGTATAGTAAAAAATATCTATTTATGTATTGTATTATATTATGTATCAGTTATCTAGTACCCCATAACACAAGCTCTGTTTAGCTTGGGGCTAGATAATGCTGTGTTGTGTGTGTTGTAAAAAAGATCATAATTACACATAAAGGATTCAAAGACGGACCCGGCTAGGGCACAACTAACAGATTGTAAAATTTCAATTGTAAAACTAATTCAAAACTAATTGTGTATAGTACTGAATGGAATTTATCATTGTTAGTAGTAAGTCTGGATCTGATATAAATTTATACATATTACCATGACTGTTTAATTTTGAACTCAAAAATAATCTTGAAGGGGTGCTAAAGGCAATTAATAATTAATTTAATAGTGCCTATAAAAACGCACTATTAAACATTATTTTATTGTGAATTATATTATTGACATCAAAATTGAGCTCGAAGGTCAACATAATCACGGTAATGTTATGAGATAGATATTGTAGTAAACAAGTGAATAATGTGCCAAGAACTTAGCGAGCCGTTAAATTGCTTTTGAAAAACCCGGCTCTCGTCAACAATTTGCTAATGAAAGTTAAACAAACTTTTATCCATACTATTAATAGTTGTATTTGTAAAGTTTGTGAATTGTTTGTGACGTTGTAGGGGGTAATCTCTGGATCTACTGAACCGATTTCAAAAATTCTTTCACTATTAGACAGCTTACTTTTCAGTGAGTTATCCCGGAATTCACACGGGAACGGGAACTACGCAGGCCAAGGCGGGCAGCAGCTAGTCAAAAATAAAAAGCGTTTAAAAACTGGCTGTCAGTCTATTCTACAGAGACGTTTTATGGCTCATTTTGCCAATAAATTGCGCATTTCATAAGCAAACATGGTGGTTCGTAGCACGACCTTGGTATATAACTGGGTATGTATCCCACACTCAAGATATGAGCTATTGTAAATATAGGAAAACGAAGCACCCGTTATTCTTAGCCCAATAGGCGGACCACCCGGCGCTTTCATTATTTCTCCCAGTTTGAGAAGGATCTTAATGGAACGGGATTCGATTTTGCTTAGCCGAAAGAATTTATTTTTTATTTTCTTTTTATTCTACCCACTATCCATGTTATCTTAATTTCATAGTAAGCTAGGGAGTTAAACGTTTCAACTAGTTCAACTTTTTGTATCATTTACAGACGCTTTTACTTCTTCAGAATCCTTTGAATCTCAAAAATCGTCGTATCCAGCGAATAAGGTCACAGTTGCAAAACACCAACTTTACAGGAGACGGTTTTTTCTTATTAATTCGAAAAGTTTATATTATGCGAGTGTGTTTTTTTTGCTAAATCGTTTTTTAATGTTGTCAGCCAAATTATCATGTGGGTTTTAAAAATAAAAAATACCGTTTTCCCTAGTTTTTGTCGCTTATCACCTTATTCCGCGTGCATTCTTCAAAGCTACGCTATTCTAAACGCCTTTGTGACCTTATTCCACGGAGATTTCGCTTCACGTCGTCAAACTAAAGGGTTACAATGGTCTTTGTAACCTTATTCGACTAAATAATCCGGACAATTACAAAAACATAAAGGTTACATTTTACTTTTCTTCAAGAATTTCGTTTAATAAAAATAATTTTCGGGTTCGATTCCCGCCTCGGTACATTTTAAAACTACTACCGCTGACTTTTTAATGTTTTATAGCTAAATGACTCAAAATCATTCTAAAGCCAAAACCAAGTTCATATAAAACTTTGGATTGTTGGATTGATATACTTTGAAAAGTAGAATTTTAGGGTTTCTGGAATTATTATGGGTTATTCGAGTTTTTTTTTCCACAAAAATAATTAGTACTAATACGTTATAATTCCTTTCATAGAAAACAATGTAATTCTGCATAAAATTTGTACTGTTATACAGGTTTTTAACGATAAAGTCGTATCATCATCAGCCTATACCAGTCCACTGCTGGACATAGGCCTCCCCTAAAGGGCGCCATAGCGCCCTGGCTTCATCTTGCCGCATGCAGCATCTGCCAGCAGTCTTTCGCAAATCCTCATCCCACCTGGTCGGAGGGCGTCCTACACTACGTTTGCCGAGTCGCGGTCTCCACTCTAGAACACGTTTACCCCGGTTGTCGGTTCTTCTTGACGCGGTTGCCGGTTCTTCTTGAAATATGCCCAGCCCACTGCCACTTCATCTTGCTAATGCTTTGAGCTATGTCGATAACTTTAATAAACTGTAATTAAAGTCGTATAAAGTTACTTAATATGACTATGTGTCGAAATATGTATAAGATAACTAATAACTCAAATCATGGTAAATATAACCCGTTTTACCTCTGACTAAGATAATTCAGTGCAGCTACTAAAAAATAATAATGTTTAATTTGCCCTTTTACATTCGCATTACATTCGCGTGCATTGTCGCAAATGCGAGTATTTATTTTCCACACTGTCATGTACCTGTGAATGCAATTTATTAGCTTTATTGTCGTTTTTCTAACCTATTGTGTATTTAAGTAAGATAAGGCCTTTTTTAAAAATAAACAAAGTAAGTTACAATCTGCAGATGTTTTCCAAGGGTGCTGGTTGTTTGTTACGTATATGAAAAAATCTATACATATTTAGTATATTGTATTATGTGTATCACCCATAACATAACACAAGATCTGCTCAGCTTGGGGCTTGTTAATGCTGTGTAGTTTGTCCTACAATATTATTGTTCTTATTTATCTATCCGCTCAATTAAGTCGACCGTATCCAGATGAGAGGACTCGTCGATGAGCCTGAAGCCTATTTAAGATTAGAGAATACCTACATAATATTTTAGTATTTTATAGTCTGTTTCATAATGATATAACCCTTACATAATTAAAAAAATATTGGTATGAATAAAGGTAGTGGACGGAAATGAAAATCTGTATAATATAAAGGAGAAGAGAAAACTGGGTGACATATCAAGAAATCTCTGAAACTACAAGAGCTACGAAGATGAAGTTTTGCACGGAGGTTTCTTTTAAGACGTAAACACCCGCTAAGAACAGATTTTTGGAAATTAGTATTCTAAGGTAGTTAAAATGTGGTCAAAGGTTATTTTTTTAATAACTGCAGAACCGTATCTGTTGGCCCATCAAAATGCGTAGCGTAGAAAGATGACTTAAAATAAGACGTGAAAGAAATCGCAGGCGGGTCGGCTAGTAATTAATAAAACTTTAAACGTATTTATTTAGAAGGTATTAAAACAGCACTCTCTTCATTCAATACTTCATATTTTCTGATTCATAATCATAAATTAATACCTAATTTGAAGTATGAATTTTATTTTATTGTAAGGGTAAAAAAAAGCTTTCAGAGCTTTGAGTGCAGGTACCTTATCTATAAAGTATAAAAAACTCTAATATAATAGTCTGAGTATAGTTAAATCTTTCGGTTCCTTTTTTTATTCTTATAACGTTGATATTTAAAGAACATCGGTCATCTTCTTAAAGTTTAAACCTTCTAGGAACAGTCTTACAATTTCAGCCACAATCAAAATAGATCCGCCCTTCAGTTATGATGAACTCTGTAAAAAGTTTCATTTTCTTACTCATTCAAAATGGCATGAAATAACTGATCTGTCTTTCCTTCTAAAAATAACTTCGAACAAAATAGACTGTCCTGAGCTACTGAGTAGAATAGACATTCGTGCTCAAACTACTACAATGTTTTTCAGGTACCCTGATGGACCTAGATCTATTCTGTACGAGCGTAAATTTAGCCAGACAGCGGCTGTCCAGCAATTATTTAAATAGTGACTTATGTACATAAGTTTACATTATTTTTATTAGTTTATTGCTAATCTCTGTCTAGCCTTTGTGGACTATGAAAAGGCCTTTGACTCTGTCGAAACCTGGGCTGTTCTGGAATCCTTACAGCGTTGCCAAGTAGACTATCTATATATCGAGATGTTGAGATGTCTTTATGATGCCGCCACTATGAGTGTCCAAGTACAGGGCCAGCAGTCTAAACCCATCCAACTGCTCTGAGTTGGAAGATGTGTTTAAGACGCTGGACTAGAAAGGTAAGGGCATCAACATAAACGGCGATTACATCTCACACCTGCGATTCGCTGATGACATAGTCTTGATGATGGAGTCGCTGGAGGAGCTTAACCGGATGCTGGACGGCCTAGCTTCAGCCTCACGACGCATCGGTCTTGGCATGAACTTGGATAAAACCAAGGTCATGATCAATGGCCACATTGACCCGGGACCGGTCGGCATGAGAACTACAGATTTACCAATTTTTAATTTAGATTTAGCTTGATCAATTCGTGGCGAGTGTACTTATTTATGTTTATAATTGATTAAAGTTAAAGATTCTTACATTTAATATTACAAGTTATTCAGGCTGCAAGATAAGCTCACCTTGTGAAGCTATGTAGCCCATGTTAACTGAAGACACAGCTCTTAATTTTAAATTATGGATCTGAAAATAATTACTTAATAAAATCAGGTTTTAAACAGCTTTAATATCAATCGATTTTAATAATCTAATAGAGTTATTTAACCATACTAGAGATATTATAACGAATACTCGCTTTCGTGAACATTTGCAAGATTTTCAATACTCGCATTTGCATTCGCGACAATGAACGCGAATGTAATGCGAATGTTTAAGGGCTCATAAAAGATTAAATCTATCGGTAACTGCACTGAATTATCTTAGTCATTTAGAACGGGACTATGACCATGATTTGAGTTATTTTATTTGTTTTACAATATTTTGACACGGTTTCACGGAACAACAATTAATGACTTTAGTGTTAATAGCCATATTTGAACTTTAAATAGGCAAATACAATACAATACAATACAAAACACTTTATTGTACACCAGAAAAAGAACATTACAAAAAAAGACATATTACATGAGACAAGTACAATGGGCGGCCTTATCGCTTAGAAGCGATCTCTTCCAGGCAACCTTTGGATGGAAAGAACTATATGAATATAAGAAAGGCAGGGGGTGTACAAAAGATAAAATAAACATGAATATAACAGAATATTGAAAAACAGATATTAAATAAATATTACAAATTACCTAACTCAATATATTTACACATAAACTAGATAAACACATAAAAGAAAAGAATATATATATATAATATACTACTTAAATACATAAATAAATAAATAATTTGTACCAATATTCACTATTCTGACAGGAAAAACTCCTACAAATACCTACACCTTTTACTTTCTGCTTTTTTCCATGCAGGGGATCTTTCATATACACTAATTAATGTACCTGTCTTATTTTAATTTCTCAGTTTACTACGTAAGACAACCCGCCGCGCGCCGTCCGCGCGCCTTTTCGCCCGCGGTACATGGTTACTGTGGAGCATGTAACCTTATTCGCCGGGAAATATTCATGTCGGTTGCGTTTCGCACATGAAAGAAAGCGCCAAAGCTTTTAGTGACCTTATTCGTCGGGCTAAATGCATCAGTGCAATTGTAACCAAATTTTCAAACCATAATAACTTTTTTTATATTCATTATTTATTTACTTTTTCGAAATGGTAAGGTGTAAATGATAATGGAGATTCTTAAAATGCAATAAAAATAAAAGGTCACACTGGCGACTGTAACCTTATTCGTTGGATACGACGAAATATGTAAAATTTTAAAATAAATCAAGGAATATGATATTTTCTGCGTGACAACTTATAAAGTTACCAATAATGTAAAAGACATTTTCTTCATCTTATTTATCTACATAAGTATAAGTACTTACGATTTATAAGTTAGTGTGTTTCCTTTTCGAAAGCTTTTCAATCCGTCGGCTTACAAAAATACTCAAATAAATCCACAATATTGGGAAAATATAAATGTTTTGTATGAACACATCCGTTTTGCTGAGATTTGTCTTTTGTTCGATATTAAAACCGATGAGTAATGTAACGCAAAAATTCTTCAAATCTTTAGCTGTAAAGAGCTAATATTATAATGTAAATCCTTCTCTAAGTATACTAATATAATAAATGCGAAAGTGTTTTTATTTGTCCCCTCCAACTAAGCAACTAATCGACATGATTTTCGGCATAGAGTTAGTTGAAAGGATGGAGAGTAACATAGGCTACTTTTTATCCCATAAATCAGTTCCCATGAGATATAAATAACCTTAAACTAAATTTTGCTATAATATGGTAAGTTTAATCACGAAAGTATCTACCCTTAATATATTTTTTAAAAACAATTACCTTCTAGACCAATAAACTACCTGATTGAATAATACTTTCGTTTTACGGTAGATTATTGCTGGCTGGCTATTTTTAGGCTGGTCTTTCGAAAAATCTATATATCATGCATGATCTTTGAGATCCTATTCATATATGGAATCTATAGGATTCTTAGACTCCTACATCATGCAGTCATGCCTGCACCTAATATGCCATTTCAGTCTGTACAAAAGTACCAAGATAGTTTTTTTGATTAGATAGTTGTCTAAATTTGAAAAAAAAAAATATCTAAAGTATCTCAACTTTGTTACATATTTTTATTCTTCTCCCAAACAATATGAGTTATTGATTTGATTTTTATTTTGAAAAATAAAGCAATGGCAGGGACAACCGATTTATCAAATAAATATTTGATTACTTGAACCGAAATAACTAGAAGAAATCTTGATCTTTGCACTTGATTTTTGCACACGCGTTTTGCTCTGCCCCGCTCCAATGAACGCTAAATCCTACGCCTATCCTTTTCACAAAACGGCCTGGAAGAGGCCCCTTAATATCGATGACAGTGATCCTCTGAGCATTATTTAGGCCATCTATCTATATCATTTGAAAAAACAACTCATTTGCCAATTCAACTACGTGTAAGTTTTATCTACATTTAACTCCATTCAACATGCCTTTCCATTCACGCATTATTTCAAATATTTACCCGAATGTGAGATTTCATTTGCAAATGCCCTCGTTTGGTTAACATGCGTTATTCAGGCCAATCAAATCAAGTACTATTTTATAAGTTGGTGTTTACATAGCGAAAATATGTTATTTAATGTGTAGTTTCAATTAAAATCCACTATATATATATATATATGTATATCTTAAAACCTGGTTACATACTCTATCATACAATCAAACCTGACCAAACCGAAAGTATTTGTTAACGCATTCACTGCCCGGGCCGGGCGCGCCGACGACGACGCTACACTGAGCCGGAGCACGGCTATTGTATAATAAAATAAGTAAAAAAATGGAGTCTTAAAACGAAGTGTAAAGTAACAAATTTGGTTCTGACTCAGCATTAAGTTTATTTTAAGTTTGTTTAGTTATTTTCTGATTTTAATTTCGATTTTTAATTGTCTGTGTTTAATATTCTTTTGTAGGTATAACTCAGCATAGGTTCGAAAATCAATTGAGGCTATTTTACGCCTTAACTGTTACAACCTTAACTGGTACAAAGTGGAAGTATTTAGATGACACTACTCTTGTAAACGTTCACCGCACGAAACACAACTTAGGTACATTTTCATTCATGTCAGAATGTTCTGTTAACCAACATGAGGGTTCTCAAACAAAGGTTCTTGATTGCAGCTCAAAATATATTCAAACACTGGGGTAGTACAAATTATACAAACATATATTAGTTGCTTTTGCCCGTAGCTTCGCACGCTTTGGTTAAGGTTATTTCTATCCCATGGGAACTAATTTTTGGGATAAAAAGTTGACTATGTTACTCTGCATCTTTTGAACTGTTTGTTTTTCAAAGTTCTTCATTTATCGTGTTAGGTACATTTTATACAAGTACAATTTCAAAACACAGTTTAGATTTGCTTATCAAACTAAGGAATTTAATAACTAAACAGGTTAATCGCACTTTTCTCAGTTTTTTGATGAAATAGAAATCTATTTATGGACACTTTAAACACTTTGTTAAATCTTGATTTAGCCATTAAACGATTATAAATTTCATATAACATTCACCTTGTACAGTCATCGAGTTTGTACAGTGTATGTTTTTAACAATGCGTAATTGCGTATTCTATAAGATAAGCATGGATACCTACCTAAATTCTCATCATGTAATGCAAGGAATAGACGAATGTTGGTATTCATAAAGTTGAAATAGAATGCGAACAGCAAACGCACCGGCGGCCCGGCCTACCCTCATCTCATCTTTTGAACTAACTTTATGGCAATAATCAAGTCGATGAGTTACTTAGTTAAGGTTCACGCCTTAACTAAGTAACCCATCGACTTGATTTTAGAAGGAGGAACAAACAGACAAACACACTTTCGCGTTTATAATATTAGTATAGATAATAATAGAGTGAGATGATGCAAAGTGAAAATCAAGGTCTCATTTTATTTTGTTGTGGTTTATTCAGAGTGGTTTAGAACAAAATGAACAAAACTAGCGTTAGACTAAGTAAACTAGTTAGGTAATCTCGAGTCAAAAGCTTTTCTAACAAAGAACTACCGAGAAAATAACAATTGTTCTTGGAACTAGAGAAAACAAATCACTTTAGATGTTTGATTCTCAGTAGTTCATGAATTTGGAATCCTTTTTGACAATAATCTTTTACCATTCGCTGAGTTACTATTTTTTTTATAAATTTCTAGGTTATTTGCAGGGGCCTTAGTACCGCCACATTGTTTTTTAAAGATTTCGATGAGAGTATTCGACTCTTTCCATTTGGCGCCTTGCACCACCTTTACCGAATAGAGTGGAACTACTTATCGTGCTATCGAGTTCAAATGAAACTATTCCACCGCTGACATAGCGGTGGAATAGTTTCATTTGAACTCGATTAAAGTTTTCGAATGTTTTAAGATATTTTGTACCTACATTTTGCTAGTATGTGTGTACATTTTTATAAGCACAGAACAGAACATTTAGGTACTACTTCATGTCATAAAGTTAGACCCACACTATTGTAGTGTGGTGTGTTGTGTGGCTCGTCAGAAGCAAGTCACACACAGTACCTAATTACGTTGCTCTAACCATAATAATGTTTGAAAAAAGTTAAAATCGAATACCTACCAAGTGAATGTTATTTATATAAAGCTAAAAATTTGTCCGATTGTCGCTAAAAACTAAAATTAATTGCTTTATTATTTTACAGTTTTTTAAATAACTAAGCGACAGTAAAGAAAGTCTTCCAAGCGGAGCTAGAATATGGCCAATCGAAGAATTGTTTGGCTAATTTGTATAATTATTATAACTCAACATTTGACAGTTATAAATTACTAGCTGCGCCTCGCGGCTTCACCCGCGTCGTTCCCGTTCCCGTGGGAATTACGGGATATGTAATAGCCTATATGTTATTCCAGACTAGTTAATAACCATTATAACTACAGGTCACTTTATTTATTTAACAGCAAAAAATAATTACAACTAATATTTACACTTACATCTATTTTCTAAAAATCTAAGCCGTCACCAAAAGGCAGAGTGCCCAGAATGCTGGCAGCATTGCCACGTTGAATGGCATTGCTAATTCGTTGACCGAAATAAAAACCAGCATTCCGATCACCTGTGGACTCTATTAGTAGTTTTGTAAGATCTTTATAGATAACGTGTGCCCCAGGACCCCAAGGACCTAGGGTTTCCACCCCAAACGGCTCAAATAAGTAACCTCTGTCAAGACTAGCGTATTTTCGCCGTTTGAGGAACTCCGCTGATGTTGCTGCGGAGCCTGCCCTTACTGATGTCCCTGCAAGATGAGAAGGTGCTAGGGTATCTACACACGTAGCATCCCAAACTAAAGGCTGACCCATCTTTCAAGGAATCAGAGTCATACCGTCAGGCCTTTTACCATCATCTCGCATTAGGCCACGTGGTTCGAGAGTAGCTGGCACACTGACGCTGGTAAAAGCCCGACGAATGATGTCATTAATAATTAATTCTAGACTATAATCTATTTCTGTGCCAAATTTCATCCAGATCCGATCAGCCGTTCTGGCGTGATTGAGCACCTAACATCAATTCATCCATCCAACCATATAAACTTTCGCATTTATGTATAATATTAGTGTGATGGCCTTTTAAGCGTCGATAGTAGTCAGTATAGTATATCTGTAAAATTCTCTGTAAGTAAAAAAGGTATTACTACTCTGAATTACTTAAGAAGGTACAATTTTTTGCTCAGTGCTATTTCACAGTTGTGTCAGTAAATTCTTCTCTATCTATCTGTCTCTATCTTATACTACACTCATTGACGACCTCTGTGGCGCACTGGGCGAAGGTCTGCCTGCAACGCAGGAGGTTGCGGGTTCGATTCCTCCTCGATTTCCTCGGGACAAATGTGTGTACGATCTGCAGACATTCAGGGGGTCGTTTGCTATGTATAATAAAAAATATCTATCTATGTATTGTATTATAATATGTATATCAGTTATTTAGTACTCATAATACAAGCTCTGCTTACCTTGGGGCTAGATAATGCTGTGTGAATTGTCCAGAAATATTTATATTTATTATACTATCCATGCGTATGAAACTGAGATGCGTCTAACGCTACGGCACATCACACTTCAATAGTGTGGTTCAGCTTGATTTGGCGAACAGTATTTACTAAAACAAAACCTTCCTTTTAATCAACAACCAGTCCATTTAATCTAAAACAATTCCAGCTGCTATAACGACTGGAACATAACGCTGAGTACCGAAACTTGAAACAGCATTATAGAGATAGAAACAATTAGTTGAGAGCCATTAGCTTACGTTTTAATAACGCCCATTCTGCGCAAACGTCTCATGTGCTTTATGGCCAACCTCGCGAAAGTCTGATAAGTATACAAACTAAAATAGAGCTATAGGGATTACCTCGAAGCGTAAGATTCTCGCGGCGATTATTTTACTAAAAAGCTGCTTGAATCCACTCTTTGGAGTGGTCCTGATACCACATCATTTGAATATGAATTTATTTATCGAACAACTAATACGTTTAAATAAATCATGATGGACAATTCACACAGTGTTATCTGGCCCTAAGCTAAGCAGAGCTTGTGTTATGGGTACTAGATAGCTTATACACCTAATACAATACAGTACAAAGATAGATATTTTTTATTTAACATAGAAAACGATCAGAACATCTAGTTAAATACCTACAGATCGTACAAATATTTGTCCCAAGGTGGGAATCGAACCCGCAACCTCCTGTGTCGCAGGCTCTATGTAATGTATTGTATTATGTATATCAGTTATCTAATACCCATTACACAAGCTCTGCTTAACTTGGGGATAGATAATGCTGTGTGAATTATTGTGCAGCATTATTTATTTATTTTTGATAAAATCTCACAAAATGTACTGTAACTTATTTTTTATACTTACAGAACAAAATTACATAAATTAAATTAATACTAAATTAATATAAAAAAGCATGTAACTATTTGTTTAACCTAGGTATACTAGCATCCTCCACACGGCATACCATAACAGCCCTCCTAGCACGGGGATTGTTGTCTAGGGTAGAATAGACGACAATGACATCGCATCGCCATACATCGCGTACATTATTGAAGCTGAAGAAATGCATTTCTAATAGTTTACGCATTCGATGACAAAGTGACTTAATTTTTCTCTATTCTACCCTAGACAACAGTCTCCGTGCTTACCCTACAGGGAACCATAGTGTGTCCTGAAGCGAAGATCGGTCACAGCTACCGTTCGCTACTTCTGGCCACTGGTACAATTCGTAGCACAATTGTAAGGAAATTTGTTAATGTTGCTTGTGTCTTCAACTAACGACTTTTAGTTTCCAGTTACCGACATCGAACACTTTTTGATCGTCAATGAGTATGTGTTAAGTGAGAGAAGGTGGACACACGTATGCGCAGGGAGTGGATGATTTCATACTGGTTCTATAGAAATTAAATATCTGCTTGAATCTGACATAAGACATAAAAGTGTCTACGTTTGCGCAGCGCCTTAGGTGCATTATCCTATTATGAAGTTAAAACCGAAGTTAAAACAAATTCTGGTGTTTTAACTTCGTAATCTATATCTTCGTAATTTTTAACTTGACTCTGACCAACTTGGGCTGAGTTGCGGTGGTCGATTTTTACGTCACGACCGCCATGATGCGACGTCGAGGCCTTAACGCACAGTCCCATTTCAGGGCTTTTCCAGGAAAGAACCTTCACAATGCAATTTTCTGGAACGATTAAGTGTTTTTACCAGTTTATATGACAAGGAAAATAATACGCTACACCTACGGTACACATACTTTACTACGAGTATAAGAGTTTTGGTGCTAGAAACTTAGAGCGCGCAAAAAGTAAAACTCAACTTTACTACTTATCGGTAAAGGTTCAGAGTATCCGCGATAAAGTATGGATGGTACTGAAGCCACTAAAATATTCTAGTCTCGCCAGTTTCGGGGCCACACATTATCTGAATAGTTCTAGTTAAATGGTCCTTTCGGGAGCTTCTTGCTTATAAACAACGTTGTTTAGCAGTTTCCGCTTAGTGGATTGCAAGTTTTATGCCGTAACTTTGCTTGAGTCTTGTGTCTGTTGCATAAAGTTTAGAATGCTCTGAAGATAGCTTAACATGCTGAAACTAGTTCATAAATCTGTAAAATATGACGTCGTCCATTTAATATAAGCTTTATTGTGATAGAATTAAAGGCGTGGATGTAGCGACTGTAGTACAGAATACGTCGTAGAAAGTTGCGCTGTAGACGCTACGTCGTAGCAAGCTACACTGTGGAAGCTACGCCGTAGCGAGGAATTTCGAATTTAGAACAAAACTAATAACCTGATTGTTTTGAAAAAAGAAGTTGTAAATTGTTTTTTAAAAAATAATATACCATAATAGAAGTATTTTTTGTCTCTATGGGACTCATTAGAATCTAATGATTAGATTCTTCGAAAGTGATATATCTGTTAGTGCACATTGCCAAGTATAAGGTTAAGTTTTGCGCGATAAATACTCCGCATAGTCCGCATCTCCTCAACAGCCTACAATGGTCCACGGCTGGACGTAGGCCTTCTAGTATTCGCCTTATTGGCTTTTAACTCATGGGGTAATGCCTGTAATCCTCATACTTAGCATGCGGGTGGTGGCGGTCGCAGTACGGTGGTAGATCTATTCTGCAAGAGGTGCTGCTGCCCGCCCCCCGGTGTATGTCCCTTAGTCGCCTCTTTCGACACCCACGGGAAGAGTTTGAGTGGTGCAAATTTTAAACCGGAACCACCGGATATAAGTATGTATACTAGTCCATATATAAAAGGAACTTTATAGGACTAATTCGGATCTACATATATATAATAAGAACTTAATAGGACCAACTCGGAATCATTCTTTAAACAAGTGCAATCATCCAAATCAAACTAATATAATAATAATAGTGAAAGTTTAGATGGATAGATGGATGTTTGTTGCTTAATCACGCCTGCACGGCTGAACGGATCTGGATGAAATTTGGCACAAAGGTAGATTATAGTCTGGAATAGCACATAGGCATATTTTATCCCGGAATTACCACGGGAACGGGAACTACTTGGGTAAAACCGCGAGGCCCTGCTAGTCAGTCCATAAATCACGGAGTAATCTACGAAATGTACGTATGTAGGTATACAGCCAAACATAGACCCTCTTTCCCAAGGTGGTTAAAAATAATCAGTACACGGATACTGTTTCGGGGATCCTTAGCCCATAGATCTATTAATACCTATCTAAATCAGGATTATTTAACCCTCATCAACGTGTCGCATACGTTTGGATTTGCATACCTAATTGGAATACGCATTTGGCTTGCTATGGCTATCATAGGATTAACACAAATGATGTTGGTTCTTCATTAACTGGGAAACTGGAGGACGTCTTGCCAGCGCAACGTTTCGGTAGAAATAATGTAAGTTTGTTTAATCCCCTCCTCACTCTCAACAACCTTTATTAGTCCACTGCTGGACGCAGGCCTCCCTCTGATAAGCGCTTTATTGGTTTTTATCTCATGGGGGGTAATGCCCATAATCCCCACGATTGGTCAATCAACCCGCATGGGTTGGGAATCGCAGTTCGGTGGTAGATCCATCTACAAGAGGCGCTGCTGCCCGCATTCTAATATCCTACTTCTCCTTGTTTAATACTTTTTTCCACGGTTTCTTGGTAGTAGACTTGCGCTTAGCAAAAAAATTGGTACAAACTTAAAGCAAAAAAGGAGAGAAAAGATACAAGCCAAGCAAGTGGAAGGCTCAAATTAGGTGCAATTAGGTCCACCCAACTCGGTTATAGGCAGTATTTTAGTGTAATTTATTGACTTGGATTTTTTTCAACCTTTTCTTTTATTGTAGATTGTTATGCTGAGATGATCCCATACGACTTTTATTCACGAAGGATTTCTATTTGTCTTGTTAACCGAACTAAAAAAAACAGTAAAATGATTCAGAATTTTTGTTATTCAGATTTTTTTTATGTTTGTAAAAAACATCAAATTATTACCACAAATATACTAAATAGGGAGTAAAGTGCCATTACATTCTTAACAGGGAATAAAGTGGCATTATATTCTTCACTTCCATCATTTTAAGTTCAATCCACGATCGTTTCATCTCAAATTCATCAGGAAACTGTGGTCTCGCGTAATTGCATTTACATAAAGGAGTGCGTGGTTTCAGCTACGAAAACAGGCAGCTTTATGTAAGTAGGTTTGTACCATACATCAAAGTTCATTCAAAGTTTGATTTAGAGGTAACTTTGTAATTTTTTTCTATCGGGTGAAATATCACCAATCGTGTTTTTGTCTAGTGATGCACTAGAAAATATCCTCAACTGTAATATGTATGAATTTCAAAACTATAAGCCTTATAGTTATTGAGGTACGGACAGTTAAAAATTCCGAAATCGGGGAATCCTCGCCTTAATGACGCTTTTATGTAAGTCTAAGATGTTACGTAATTAGTGACGCACTAGGGACGTTATTCGATTAAACTGTTGATTGACAGCGTTTTAGATTTGGTTTTGGTATGGTAACGACATCCTGAAATTGGTATCGACACAGTCCGGCGAATCGGGGCGGTTACTAATATTGGAAATAGGTAGGTACATATAACCGTCGCCAGCTGACACTCTGATTGCGTCATTTACACGTCGTCGCAGTTATCACAGAAAAACGTGTCATTAGTGTTTTATGTATGTTAGTTTTAAGGTATATATTACTACGGACTGTAGAATAAGTTAAATAAGATCTGTAACTTTTCTATGATCTGAAATAAATGATTATTATTATTATTATAACTTTCTTATTTTCTTATCGAATAATAATTTTATTACACTATTATTGGACTGGTATTGATATGGATCAGTTGAGTTATCTGTAGATTGTTTGCAACAGTCTGTAGTTAGCTCAATTGTAAATACTAGTTTTAAATTAATTCTATTATTTAATTGCAATTTTATTTATTAACTATTTATCAGTTATTATCTAGTACCTACCCCTCTGCATAAAACACAAGCTATGCTTAGCTTGGGTGATGGTGTTTGGTGACTTTGTGGTATGAATTGTCTAGTATTATTGCTCCACATATGTACACGAGCATTAAAAGCTCTTATTCCCGTAGAAACTAAACTGAAGGTAACAATAAAACCAGCTCTATCAGCCATTCCTATTGGAAAAGCATCGCGTAATATAAAACATGCATTGTATCAACAAAGCTCTATATTTTATACCGCCGGGAGCGAAAGAAAATACGATTTCTCTGAGATATCCAATTTGAAATAGCTCCGTCGATCATTGTTATCATCAGGTATGAAGTCTTTTCTTACCTATGTTATTTTTTTATTACGTTAAATAACGGAGTTTTTAATAAACTATTGGGCAGTTCATAATCATCAGCCTATATTAGTACCAAAGGTGGATATAGGCGTCCCCTAATGAACGCCATAGCGCACAGTCTTCAGCTTGTCTTTCGCTAATTTACTACATACACTACACATACACTACGTTTGCCAAGTCGCCGTCTTCTCGAGATATGGCCAGCCTACTGCCACTTCAGCTTGCTAATCCTTTGAGCTATGTCGATAACCTTAGTTCTCTGTCGGATGTATTCGTTGCGAATCATATCCTACATTTGTTCCTACATACACAAATAGACTTCATACCATTCAACGGACATCAAATTAACGCGTGCGAGCGGCCTCAAGAACCGACAAAGATATTTTTTAGAGAAAGGTTAGCAGCTTCCTCTGTGTTTAATTTTAACACCTTTACTCCAATTATCGATCCCGTGGTGGTTATGGGAAAATCCTCCTTGTTTGTTTTTGTTATTATTGTTCAGCAGTGGGCGCGTATGTGCTCTGATTTGGAGAACTACTTATTATGAGCAGGTACTAAGAATTTACGTTCAAATAAATAAATAAATAATGCTGGACAATCCACACAGCATCATCTAGCCCCAAGCTAAGCAGAGCTTTTGTTATAAGTACTAGACGACTGTTATACCTACATAATACAATACATTACATAGATAGATATTTTTTATTATAAATAGAAAACGACCAGAACAAATATCTGCAGATCCCGAGGCGGGAATCGAACCCGCAACCTCCTGCGTCGCAAGCGGACCTTCGCCCACCGCGCCACATCGGTCGTCAAGTTTATTCTCCCCACGGAGTGTTTGGGAGACCACGCGATAGACGTCGGTCGACATCGTAGCGGTCGCAAGGGGGCGATTGATAAAGCGACTCAGGACCTATATATACCTATTTGTGGCGTCGTGTGAGGGAGGTCTATGTCCAGCTGTGGACGTGTATGTTCTGTTTTAATGATGATGATGAAGTATTTGCTTCAAAATTGGTATAATTATTTTTCATCCATCTCATAATTTATTATCAACGCAGCAACGCCAGCGTCTCGCGGTTGCATCCGCGTAGTTCCCGTTTCTGTGGGAATTTCGGGATTAAATTCCTATGAGCTATTCCAGACTATAAATCTATCTTTGTGCCAAATTTTATCTAGATCTATCCCATCTATCCATCTAAACTATCGCATTTATAATATAAGTGTGATTATTAGACATAGGGTTTGATCATAGATAAACAACTAATATCCAACCCAGAAAAAAATCATTGAAAAAAATATTTCTTTATAGAAATAAAAGCATTTTGAATGAATAACAAATTAACTGTCGTTCTCTAATTATAAGAATAAGAATAACTATATTTTATTTGTACAAACTTATAAAACATTGTTTAAGTACCTACTGACTATATACAAAGATCTTCATGTACATAATTATTATCGTATTTATCTAAGTAACAATGCTAAAGGTAGAAAAATGACGGTACTTAAATCAGACAAAGACTTTACTCTCCTTGCTAGTTAATAACTGTGTTACGGCAAAGTAATGATTCAAATCAGTTCACCAGTTTAAAGTCGCTCAGCGAGCTATGGAGAGAGCTATGCTCGGAGTTTCTCTGAAGGATAGGATTCGCAACGAATACATCCGACAGAGAACCAAGGTTACCGACATAGCTCAAAGGATTAGCAAGCTGAAATGGCAGTGGGCTGGCCATATTTCGAGAAGAACCGACAACCGCTGGGGTAAACGTGTTCTTGAATGGAGACCGCGACTCGGAAAACGTAGTGGAGGACGCCCTCCTACTAGGTGGGATGACGATTTGCGAAAGACTGCTGGCAGATGCTGGATGCGGCAAGCTGAAGACAGGGCGCTATGGCGATCATTAGGGGAGGCTTATGTCCAGCAGTGGACTCGTATAGGCTGATGATGATGATGATTCAAAATGTAAATACATAATCCTTGGTGGCTAGGAGAAACACAAATAGTTTTGTTTTAATAAAATCACTTCAATGGTGTTTATAACGGTAGGTACAGTTACCGATTAGTATTCTAAGTGTATGCTCTCCGGGAAATTAGTAAGCAAATCTGATACTCATAGAATGTCCACGACGCACATGTGGTCCAAGCACTGCTGGTAGCTGCAGCGTGCCTCCCTGCGGGTTGCACATCAGAAGCTGGACAGTGAAAGCTTTAAAGTACACCAACATTTTCATTGTCCAGTCACTCGTGTGGTCCAGGCGGATGCGCGGTTGGCACAGCAAGAGCAGAAATCGTAGAAATTGTCTGGCCGTCTCCCATTGCAACACCCTAAATGGGTACATTATTGTGTGTATATTCTACTCAATTATGTTGTGACAAATTTACCATAATATGATGCAATAAATAAATGAAATGAAATGAGAGCTGGGCTAAGAAAGCGTTATGTATTTTGTAAGGGTGTCTGTCTAGGTGTTAAAATACTATTATTACTAGTATTCTTTTTTGTTTGTTATTTATATATTATATGTAAACTAGTAGTACCTAGGTGTTATTTTTTCGTCAAATTTCCAATGTTTTTAATACTTCTTATCCTATTCAGGACTAAGAGAAAACCAGCAAATCAAAACCCATGAAAATCGGTCCCGTCGTTCTTGAGTTATAAATGGTGTAACTAACACGACTTTGTTTTTGTATAAAGATAAGATAAAGATAAAGATCATTTATTGTCAAATAGGCACACAAATAATAAATATACAAATGATACTTAATTAGATGTATAAACTATGACTTGTCAACATATATAATGTAGGTACATGAATTAGCAGCTCAAAATAAAAAAAGTTGGTAGTATAATAATAATAATAATGCTGGACAATTCACACAGCATTAACTAGCCCCAAGCTAAGCAGAGCTTGTGTTATGGGTACTAGATAACTGATATACGTAATATTATACATTACATAGATAGATATTTTTTATTATACATAGAAAACACCCAGACCAACGGAACAAATTTCTGCAGATCGTACACAAATTTGTTCCGAGGCGGGGATCGAACCTCTTGCGTCGCAGGAAGGTTCTCGCCCGCTGCGCCACTGAGGTCGTCAGTATGTAAGTACTTACAAAAACAAAAGACAGTCAGGTCGTATCATGAGTTTAAAACCATCTGAGTACATCACGGCCTTCACTAGAGTGTACTTTGAAAGTGTTAGATCTACACAATATTGCCGGCGGTCAAAGGGTGGCGAAACAACGGAGTTTTACTATCCTCTCGCTACTTGACCTACAAATAGCCCTCTCGACGCTGTCAGAAGTGGGATGATATTGCGCTGTGTTTTCTTGGATTTTACTGTTACTAACGGACAATTAGGGAAAGGAATAGGGAACCTAGCTACCTTCTGTGCTTTTTAAGGCGCTGCTGTATGTTCCGATTGCTCTTTAGCAAGTAGAAAAAAATACTTTAGAACAAGCCACGTCTCCATTTTTTATATTTACAAGCAGCGTTCCGCGGTTTCACCCACGTAGTTCCGGTTCCCGTGGGAATTCCGGGATAAAATGTAGCCTATGTGCTGTTCCAGACTATAATCTATCTCTGTGTCAAATTTCATCCAGATCCGTTCAGTAGTTTTTGTGTGGAAGAGCAACAAACATACTGACAGAAGCAGAAACTTTTCTCAATAAAATAATTTATCAAAATGATAAATTTTAGAATTTCAAATTGAAATATTTTGATAACTACTATGAATAACAACTTGGGATTTATTGTTGAAGATAGGCAACATGTTGATCCAGTTTCTTGTTAAGATAGTTTTTTGATAAAGATTCGTATTTAATTAAATTTATTAGTTTATTCGAAAAACTACACGCGGCGCACCGCGCATTTTCATGTAGCATTTTCAACTTTGTTGACCTGATTAACGAGGTAGCAGATAGCAGCGCCTTAACCGAAGAAACTAAAACAAAAGAACGTGTAATAAAATAAATAAATAATGATGGACAATCCTCACATAATCATCTAGCCCCAAAGCATACAGCGGGCTTATTTTCCAGAACTTTTTGTTGGTTCTTACATTGTTAGAAAATAAATATTTTTCACGAGAAGGCTTGTTTATTTAATAATCTTGTTTATTTAATGGGCTTATATGATTTCTGAGTTCTCAAAGAGACTTTTAAGAGTCTCTTAGAAGATATTTGTCATTTGTCTTTAAAACACAAAAAAAAACTTTTAGATCACGTAAGTTACAATGGTTTTAATAATTGAAATAAGTAGGTTTGTTTTAGCAACCTGTTCTTTTGATTTTGTACCTAAAGTTAAAACCTGTTATGATTTTTTTACGCAAAAATATAGTGTTTTACAATAATGCTTTCTTTTTACCGGTACAGTGATAAGGATAACTGATAAGCCATCACTCTACCGTTGTAATAGGAGGCCAAAGAAGATCAAGGAAGATCACCGTAATACTGTCGACTAGCTTCTGCCCAGAGCGATTTTTGGAATAAACAATAGCCTGTTTTTTTCCAGGACCATAAATGTTAATGTGTGCAAATTTCTGCCCGATCCATGTAGTAGTTTTGGCCAACCATTTCACAACCAACGGCACAACAGCAGAAAATTTCACCTTTAAAATTAGTAGGATAGGAACTGGGATAATCTTATCCCAGATCCTATCCTACTGATTGCCGTTACTAGTGCCGTTACCGTTAAAACTACTATACATGGATCGGGCTGAAATTTGCACACATTAACATTTATGGTCCTGGAAAAACATATAAGCCACTGTTTATTGACCCATCCAATCGCTCAAAGATGAATAATACTTTCGTCGCCCACAACGCATGTACAGTGTCGTTCATTGTTAGCTTAACCCCCTGTTACTTTTGAAGACAATTTCTATGAATCCATAACTATTTTAATTATTTGTTTATTGAATATAGTTAGTAGTTTTTTTATAAAAATATCATTAATGAAATAAAACCAACGCTGATATAATTACGAGACTGAGAACATCCGACGTAAGTAAGCTAACAACCATAGAAATCTAACACTGTACCTTGATCTAACCATAGACCTAAAATTTATTCACCATGGATCTAACAGACGTTTTAGCTGTGCTCTTACATGCAGCTAGGGCCGCAAAGTTACTCAATAAGTTTTCAAAAGAGTTTGGTTGATGAACCGGTCAAGGAGTCCAATGAGTATGTACTGGACAAAGATATGCTACATGAATACTCCTTCGTACTGGAAATTCAACCGAGAGGCTGAATGGCAGACATTGCAATGTCTTGGTCTAATTGAAGGTTTGCTTGCTTTGATTGCGATGTGTCGGTTCGATTGATGGCTTTTGGTTGTGGTTCTGAAAAGCAATTCATTGCCAGATCCCAGATGATAGACTAGGCCTCCCCTAATGAGCACCATAGCGGCCTGTCTTCAGCTTGCCGCATCCAGTTTCTGCCAGTAGTCTTTCGCAAATCGTCATCCCACCTAGTCGGAGGGTTTCCTACACTACGTTTTCCGAGACGCGGTCTCCACTCAAGAACACCCCACCCCAGCGGTGGTCGCGAGATATTAGATAACGTAACAAAAATAATTTCCAACAGGAATGGATTTTGTTTTAAATTGAGCGATTACCTTTTATTTCCGTTATTATGTTTCACTGTGTATGTATTAGAAAAACCTACTACAAATTAATTATCCTGTTTCTCAGTAATCTGGTTACAAATTAATAATAAAAGCTTTATTTTTACGTATTTTAACAAGAGCGGCTTTATAAAATATATTTGGTGTCTCTTTTTTCTACCAATTATCCTGTATGAGGTACTTTCCTATTATAAATGGTGGGATAAAGTTTCAGGGACCGCGAAATTTTTCACTTTTAAAAAATGGTTTCATTTCGTGGTTTAATAATCTGACATCAGATATTTTGTAATCATAGGTAATGGCTGTACTTGTGCCAAAAAATGAGCCCAGCTTTTTTGTTTTGAATTAAAATATACACCGTTTCATTTAAAAACTGGATGCCGATGCTGTGATTTTTTTTAAATAATCAATAGATCTTTGTTTGAACAAAATGAATGATATGAATTTGTAGGATGAGCAATAAGGAGCATGTCATCACTATAGAGGAAAAACACGCTGCTGTCACAGCAGAGGTATAGCGTGATTACTCTATTTCAAAACGGATCTATGTGTGGGTTGACTAGCATATTAAATAACTTCAGTGCTTTTGCGCACACAATCGCAATAGGTATAACGAATAGGAAACTAAGACTAATTTGTCTTCTATCATTTAAGCCTTCTTCTTCTATGCATCCACACCAGTTCATAAAGAGTTAAAGCTGTACCAAAACCTATTTATTATTTACTTTCATAATTATGTTGTGTTGTAAAAAAAAAGAGTTATGTAACTTTCTGTCTAGGTTGCAATTATTTGAAATTAAAATAGCCTTACGGTATGACTCTGATTCCTTGGAAGATGGGTCGGCCTTTAGTTTGGGATGCTACGTATGTAGATAACCTAGTACCATCTCAGCTTGCGCACAAGCCACGGGACAAATGGCGAAATTACGCTAATCTTGACAGAGGTTACCTATTCGAGCCATTTGGGTTGGAAACCCTAGCTTCTTGGGGTTCTGGGGCATACGCTATATATAAAGATCTTACAAAACTCTTAATAGAGTCCACAGGTGATCGGAATGCTGGTATTTATTTCGCTCAACGAATTAGCATTGCCATTTAACGTGGCAATGCTGCCAGCATTCTGGGTAGTCTGCCTTCTGGTGACGGCTTAGGTTTTTGAAATTTAATATGCTGTCGTAAAAAACTCGAATACAATTCTTGTCGAACATATTCAATTAATAAATAAAAAACTGATATCAAAAAGCTGGCTTGACAATAACAAACTTAGTTCAGCAACAGTACTTATATTAAGCGGCGCTCCATACACCGCCCTAAGTACCTACAAACTCTGTCATTAACACTGGGATAAGCTAATTATGTTTTACGGCACATTTTCCGCGTCCCTTGTCATTTCATAAAAACACCAAAAAGGTTACAATTTTTTATCATAATTACGTTTAATTCTCGACATAATTCTCAGCCTCTGTAGGAAGGGAAATAAAAATATTGTGCTTTAAATTTTACTCTTGAAAGAGTCGTTTTACAGAGATAAGCTCAGACCAAGCATATAATGCTCACAGAAATTTAAAGAAGCCTGTTAAATTCGAAACCTTATCGTAAATGTAAAGACAGGAAAATATTTCTAAAACCTGAATACTTATAAATTTTGTGGGCATTTTACAGGGCGACAAGCGTTTGGCGTAGGCGGTGGTATAAAATGAAATTTTATTATTATGCATTAAAATTCCCTAGGGTTCGTCTGTTAATATCATCATGAGTAATATCATTATATCATTTGTAGTGATATTATTATAAATATAAATTATTATAAATAATGCTGGACCATTCACACAGCATTATCTAGCCCCAAGCTAAGCAGAGCTTGTGTTATGGGTACTAGATAACTGATATACATAACATAATACATTAAATAAATAGATATTTTTTATTATACCTACATAGAAAACGACCAGAACACCCGGAACAAATACCTGCAGATGGTACAAATATTTGTCCCAAGGCGGGAATCGATCCCGCAACCTCCTGCGTCGCAGACGGACCTTCGCCCACCGCGCCACAGAGGTCGTCTTATGTTTCCAGATAAGTCCTTTGATATGGATTTGGCGACAGCTGCTCGTAACTTCAATTCGTAAATTATTGTGTTCCGTAATACCAAAAATGATGACTGTGTTGTTATTCAGTAGTTGTTTTTAATACTAAACAAATACGATGAAAAAATGTAATTTTCGACGTAAATAAATAAGCAAAATCGCATTTTGCATAGTTTTACTTACATATACGTGTGTATTATTATTATTAAATTGAGAAAAAAAACCAGGGACCTAGATAAATACTATTCGAATACAGAAAACAATATGATATGGTGGATATAATTATGCTTGAATTCCAGATCATTTTGGTAGTACGTTTGTATGGGCAAATGATCACCCGCAGGCCTCTTAAACAGTAGGTACCTACCTTAGCTAATAATTTTATTGTCATTAATGGTATTATATTATTATCAACCTAAGCCCAGAAGTATATCCTAGTTCTAGAAATGAAGACCTCACATTGAATGATTTTACGGCAAACATTTTTCATTCATCATTTTAGTGTCGTATTGAAAGAATTACAAATTAACAGAAATTCATGAAATGGGAATTTCAGTTACTACAGTAAAATGTAAGTATAGTAAATAGTACTAACAAATTGTAGCCTTCAGGAACCTTTTTTACCATTTCATCTGCCCTCAGCCTTATTTAAGGGCCCAGCCCAAACATTTACCAAGGGTTTATTTTAAATACTGTGGGGCTCCGAGATATTTGGGGCGGAGCACTTAACTTGTGCAAATATGGTGTATGTGAGGTTGCATACCAATGAAATAGGAAGAGCATTATCTCTAAATGGATGGGCATGAGCGAATCTTCTTTATCTGTTACGAATAGGTAAATATATTATATTTACCTACTGTTTCTGGTTCACCATCTAAAGTAGGGTACTGACCGGTGTAACGGGCGTAGTTTAACCTGTTACTTAGCAAGCATTTGTGCAATCAGTAGCCGTAAGAGAGATGCCACACGGGCGCTGCGCAGCCGCTGCGCTGCGTCAACGCTGCGTCATCGCTGCCCTTTACGTGGTGTATACCTATTACGCAGTACAACTAACTCGCGTTATGCCTAAGTCATATCACAATTAAGGCATAACGAGAGTTAGGTATAATGAGGCTTAAGCATAGCTAGAGTGTGACATACCCCGACATAGGTCTGAAGCAAGGAAGGCATAAAGCTATCTGACTGTTATGTTGTTAATTAGAATAAATATGGTGGTAAATGAAAGATTGCAGTAGTAAAACATAGATTTATAATTATATTAGGTATCTACTTTTCTTACTATCTTATTAAAGTAAACTCAAGAGTATCCTTAAATGAACTTGAAACTTAAAATAAACGTAACTTAACGTTAAAATGTCCCATTTATAATCTAGATTTTCACACACACACTCATGACTTTCAGTCCCCGTAAATTGTTAGTAATTCCTTTTTTATTTTAGAAAGGTTTTTAATAAAATATAGTGCCCGAGGAGTATTGAAATTGATTGACGTAAAATTCTGGGAAAAATGTTTCCCGGAAAAACGATGTTTACTTATTTTTATCCGTATTCATCTAGTTTTGTAGTTTCCACGTGTTAGTTGTGAGTATTTTTGACTCTTAGAAGACAAAACACTTTTGTTCACTTTTCAGTAAAATTAAATATTCTCTTGAAAATCTGTACAAAAAAAATCTGTAAAATCGCTTCCTCCTACTGACAACGAATAAGTTAAAAGTTAAAGTCATTTAAAACGGGATATTTACCATGGTTCGATTTTTGAGTTTTCCAATATTTCGGCACAGTTTCATGCGCCATGATCACGGAAGAACTCTAGAAGCATTGAGTTCTTCCGTGATCATGGCGCATGAAACTGTGCCGAAATATTGGAAAACTCAAAAATCGAATCATGGTAAATATCCCGTTTTAAATGACTTTAATGTTAATAACCATGATAGTTTTAAAAGTTATAAGTTATTCTAAGAAAATGAAATGGACAAAATATAATCCTCTAATTTACTTATTGTTCAAGAAAGTCCAATAAACTACCCTTACAAAGGGTTACAAAGAAACAAACAAAGCTCTTTACGAAATAAATAAGGAAACAGAATACGAGGCAATACATAAATGATACAGTTGTCATAAAAACTCTTTCTATAATTCAATACGAATTTCGTAAGGCCGATTTTCACTGAGTTAGTTTGAGCAGAAAGGTTTTATTCCGAGTAAAAGGCTTGGATTTTTCGATCACCTCTTACCGCTACCAACCAAGTAAAGCACTGAAGTTAAAATACAGAATTACATTTTATAGAAAGATTGGAATAAGCTGATTAACTGAAGATTTTAAAACAATAATAAGTATGCTGGACAATTCACACAGCATTATTTAACCCCAAGCTAAGCAGAGCTTGTGTTATGGGTACTAGATATAATTAATAGAATACAATACACAAATATATATTTTTATTTTACATAGAAAACACCCGAAACAAATATCTGCAGATCGTACAAACATTTGTCCGGAGGCGAGAATCGTCGCAGGCAGACCTTCGCCCACCGCGCCACATAAATCGTCGAAAAAAATAAAAATATTATAATAAAAATATTATATACTAAAGTGTAATATTTGCAAAACTAACTAAGAAGTGAAGTATAATAGTGGTACCTACAGGCCTGGAAAATTTTATGCCAAATTGGGAAAAAAAATTCAATTTTGATGGTAATATGTAGAGTAAAAACGTAGTTATTTAATTAATTTAATTTAATTTGTATTTAGCTACAAATAAAGATTTTTTTATTCTATCCTAGAATCTTTGCTTATAATGTTATTGACGGCATCCTATGGTCGTCAACAAAAATAACCCTAGAGCTGAAATCGTTTTAGCCTATCGATCGAAGGAGGCTTGTAATAAAAATCAGAACGTAGGATCCTAGGATCTTTGTAAAAAATTATCAACCTTCTCAAAAAGTCTGGTTTCCAAGAGGTTTTATACCTCAAATATGCGTTACCTCCTTGGTTTATGTCCAAATTGAGTTTCTTACAGTTTCTTACTTTTCCTTTTGCAAAAAATGCCGGCCGCAAAAGGCTATACTAATAAAAATTGCTGGTACCTTTTCCAGTAAACCGGAAAAGCGAATGCTAAATTAAAAATAATCGCCAGATTACGTATGATGTTTGAGTAAATTAGTTTTATTATACTTACACCAAAGTTGGACGGAAAACGAGCGCGAGGACGGAGCCCTATGCGTTGGTGTGATCAAATTCGATCAACGCCTGAAACCAGCATGAGTGACGCTATCCGCACTGCGGAAGACTGACCCCGATGGAGACACATCGTGCGTTCCAAGGTCCTACATAAAGGTCCCGACCCTCAGCATTGAGGATATCGCCGCAAGGAGGAAGAAACCATAGTTACATGAAGTTGAAGTTACCTAGTGAGACAGCGTATACATTTAGAAAGCATCAAACATTCAACTATGAACCAACACTGTTTGCAAGTCAATAGAGTCGAAACACTGGCTCAATAAATAAAAGCCTTTTAGATGCCTCCCATGCATCTCTAGTCACTGAAATAATAACCAGCCAAGGTTGATCTTCTTTTATAAAACTTACTAGGTCTTTCTAATGGACTTTGAGGAAGGCTGAACAAACACGAAGGTCTGACTAAAGTGGTGAGAGGTTGACATCGGGGCACTTAACGGTGTGGAAAAATCAACGAGTGGATGCTACTTTACTCGTGATAGCGTTTGATCATGCTATACTTTAGTGGCGGGATATTATCTACTGAAAGAAAGAAGTAAGACTCATTGAATTTTTGTTTTTGCTTCTTACATAACAACGTGCACTTTTATTTCAAAATCGCGGCGAACAATGAAAGATATTTTGATTGAGAACATCGATAATACATCTCGGGTTAAATTGTCTAAGATTTACATACACGTACGTACATATATATTGAGAACAATAAAACCAATAAAAAGTCTATTAGGTATACTATAATGTCCTAAAGCGTCAGGTTTCCAAGATATTCACAAATGAAAGTAAATTATTACAGCAATTTCTGAAAGAAAGAAAACGGTTTCGGACCTAACCGATGTTACCTACTCCATACAAAAATGAAACATTATTTTAAATAATAATAATAATGCTGGACAATCCACATATCATCATCTAGCCCCAAGCTAAGCAGAGCTTGTGTTTTAGCATAGCCAATAACTAAATAAAATAGTTTATTTCTTTAACATAATGTATTCAAATCTTTAAACTGCTTTAGAAAACCCCTTTTTAAGTGCATAATATAAATACCTGTGTTAGAGGGTTTCACTCTGGACTTGCCATAAGGAAAATCCTTCATAAAGACTGGGTCGATTTAATAATATGGTAATAAATAAACGTGGTCATAGATTCATGGTAATACATACTTTATCTTTTCTTTTAAAAAGACTAAAATTAATCAATGTTGCTATTAATTTTCTTAGGTGGAGCTATTTATGTGCACTATCATGAAACTATCTCCAGTAGGTTTTCCGTGTCCTAGTATGATCGTGACCCGTAGTCAGTAGCCAGTTTGTTGGTAGTTTTTTAGAAGCATGTTTTGTAGGTGGATAAATCTTTATAATCTTTTTAATTTTATTAAAAAAATGGTTCGATTGTTTGACATATTAACGGGTTGCAAATTATGAGCGAGCGATTTTTTTATACTTAGAAAACAGCCCAACTCGAATACTCAAACGCATCTCAGGTTTCAGCACGTCTCAAGTGACGATTTTTTGACACATTTTCATTAAATAATGTCAAAAAATCGCTACTTAAGACGAGCTTAAATGTAAGTTGCGTTTGAGTATTCGGGGGTTAGAATACAACCCAAATATAATATAAGGCTATCTCTACACCATAGCTGACTGTACATTAGCAGATTCGTTTACACAAGCACCTGTCATCGCCACCGCACGTGATCTGGAGTATCACGCAGTCGGCACTCGGTGACGGGCTGACTGGGAATTTGAGGACTCATCCTGCTTCCTCATAAACAAGCTAGGTATAGGTATTATATGTAATACCTAGTAAGATGAGTCCTCAAATTCCCAGTCAGCTGGCCACCGAGTGCCGACTGCGTGATACTCCAGCTCACGAGCCATGGCGATGACAGGTGCTTGTGTAAATGAATCTGGTTAAGTACAGTCAGCTATGGTATTAAGTCGAAGTAGGTTCGCTTTTTCGAGACAAGGACGAGCGAACACCGCGCGGTGAAGGCGAGAAAGGGAGGCAAAAACCGACCCGCGCGCAATTTCACTGCTTTTTATTTATAAATTTGCTTTAAAAAAATGCTAAATTAATATTGCTCTAAAATAATACTTTTTCGCAAAAAAATATAACCATAATCCTCAAGTGTTTAGTTAAGTATTTTTTTGACGACATTCCATTAAAATATGTTAAATTACTAGTAAATGAAACTGGTTTTCCGTAGTAAAAATGAAAATTTAGAGGAAACTTTGCGATTTTTTTCTATCGAGTCAAGTTGAGTCAATCGTGCTTCAACTTCTATAGCCCACTAACTAAAATTTACTTTCGAGGATCATCAAAAAAGATTTAAAAAAAAATAGTGTTTTATTGCCTTAAAATTGATTTTCCGTACAGACAAAACCTGGGTTTTGGGACCTACTTCATCTTAAAGATAGGTTAGTTCTACTCAATGCCAAATTTCTTCCCAGAGAATGCCACGGAATTTACGGAAAATTTATGGACCCAAATTAGCTCCAACCAATGTCATGACAAGCAAGTACAGTCCGCGGTAACATCATAGTAAGATCGAAGAAGTGCTAGAGCGAGACAGTAAATGCTTGAGCGAAACAGGAACTATCGTTGTCTATTGTTTTACAAAAATAGGTTTCGTCCTTCGGAAATACAAACTCTTATCAGTAAAAAAACTATTAATATAGCTTTTTTAAGGTAATTATTTATATAATCGGCTATACTAAAACACAAACTCTGCTTAGCTTGGGGCTTATTGATAAACATGTCGGTATTGGCTGATCGATATAAATGTTTATCGGTAAACCAACCATTAGTAACACGGGTAATTAAGTTGTTACATTAAAGTAAATCTGAACGGGTTATATTTTTTACGGAGGTGCTTACCTTCACCTTTATGTAACAGGCTATTTTCATAAACTCTGCCGACATAACAATAAATTCTGCATCAAATCCGAGTGGTTTTTTTTGACGGGCGGTAAGGAAAAGTACAGTAACCTTAACCGTCGAAAATGGTCTTAACGGACTATAGGTACATATTTGTTAGATAACTTTTCTAAAAACTATTCTCAACGAACATCTCTCGAAAGTTCTAAAGTTCCGACGGTTCACTGGCCGCCTTCAAGGAGACACCGCCGTGCGTCGTCGGCAGCTGACACCCTGATTGCGTAATCTACGTCTCGCCGTAAATTGACGCGTCAATACTTTAGTTTCTAATTTTGTATGTATTTTAGTTATAAGGTATATAACTATGGATCTAAGTTAAATAGGAGCTGTAACTTTTCTATACCTAGTATGAAATACATTATTATTATTTTTTATTCACAGATTTCTAACAAAACTACAATTATCGAGAAATTAGGCAAGTACGAACTACGACGTATCCAAAAATCTATGTTGTCTCTGGATTCGAAAACAAGGTTTAATACAGAGATCAAAACAAAACACTGGCGAGAAACAAAACACAACTCGATGTTATGCGGCTCTAACAAACTGCTCTGTAGTATTTGGATCTACGAAAGATTGTGCCTCAGGATGATAAAGTTCTATGGAAATTTTCAATACACCAACCCTAATCAGTAAATTGTGGAATAATTCTACTGTTCGTTGTCTTCCATGATGGAACGGTCTTATATTATCTTACGCTGGTAAACTTTCCTACAACAAACAAGCGCGTCTAATGAAGACAGTAGTACCTTGTGGTCCTATGAATAACTTCGGAAAAATTCTGGTCAATGCAAAACAAATAGAGGACGTTCTTCAATGCAATGGCGGTCGATGGTCATGTCGGGTATTACTTTCGCGGTAATATCATTTGGTCGATAATTATAGAAGAGACAAGCTGATCCATTGGGTTGGTTTTATGCGTAGGTCCCATTATAGGCTTGCTAGACAAGTACTGAATTCAGGCCTACCACAGACGTACCTAACCTAACTTTATGAGAGGGTTTATTACAAAAATCAAGCAAAATATGTACTTTTTGTCTTAGTTTTAGGGTACCTAACTATAGTTAATAATCAGATTTAAAAAAAACACGATAGGTAGGATGGGAGGGGAGTAAAAACCTGGTAGAACCGAGTAATTAATAGAATGTATGAAATTTAAATGGTTTTTTTAATCGAAAAATATATGAACATACAAACATTAATACAAATTTGATATAAAAACATTTTTTTGGAAATGCTATTGTTTATCAGCGACAACACCACTTTATTTTTTTCGAATTACCTAGCCAGACAAATACTTTACTTGAGTAATCGTTAACTTTTTCTATTTCATGCATAATTATTATGTATAATTAGATAAAATCCCAACTAAAATTATACGTACGTACGTTAGCCCAGTGCTCAAAGCCATCATTTTCTTCTACTGTTTTTTTCTGTCTTTAGGCGCACTCTTTACTAGGTACCCAATATCGATTCTTGAAAAAATGTAGTAAGTCACTCAGACGTGATTCGAATTCCATTTCACTATCGGTGCGTTGCACAAATATAAACAACTCCGTGGGTGGTTATGTTTTGAACCACAAAAAAAATTCGTCTGCTTTTTAGTACGTTGGAATCAAAACAAGTCTAAACAGAAAATAGCACAAATCGATAACCAAATCCTGATACGTTTTGAAGATAACCATTGACGTAAAGGTCCAACGCGTCGACCTTTTAACATTTAACCTGTCATTAGTGACGCATATGTCTGCGAGACCGGGTGGTTTAAAAAAATGATGGACACAACATCACACACAAGCACAAGAACTTGATCTAGCCCCAAAGTATACAGAGCTTTTATTATGGGTACTCGATAATTGATATACTTAATACATAACAATATACATAGATATCTTAAGAAAGAAAATTACAATTAAATAAAAGAAATAAATAACAACTAGTACCTATTTACAAAATAAAAAATTGAGCTAACTACAGACAACACACACACTGCAAACAAAAAAAATGTAAAAAATTGCTAACTGTTGTACATATATTATATTTTAAAGTCAAATAACGTTTTTACTTACTATGGATTTGGGTTGTAATTTTGAGTATCTACTTGCCTCATTTGACGTCTCCTACCGTCTGTTTATTAGGCTACGGCTTCATCCTTTTTGGCTCTCATTTACAAGAATACTTTACTACAATACAATAATACTTTATTGTACATTTACCTACAAAAAAATTACGTTACAATCAGACAACACATAAAAAAGTACTATGAGAGGCCTCATCATGTAGGAGCGATCTCTCCTGTTTCTGAGCTTTGGAGCCAAAACAATTCAAAAGAATGATTTTCGCAAAGTGTTTTAATGATTTTTTTGTAGTAAGACATTTTATACGTTTTGGTAAATAATATAGTGGCTATAACGCTGTCATAGGCTTTAGAAATATTTAAAAATTATTATTATTTTTATTTACAAATTTAAAAATAATAGTTTATATTTTTAAAAGCCAATTTAATTAAATTAGCTAACCCTGTTAATTATTAATGTTAAATTTAATCAATAATTAAATGTTATTGTTATATTAATTTATAATGTCAAATTATACTGTTAAAATTTTAAAATAACCCAGTTTTATCTATGTAAGGTCATCCTCCCATCCCCCCCCCCCTTTACCTTTTAACTATGAAAGTTCAATTGACGTCACCAATGGCGGGTTAAGATCATAATAATACTGAACAATTAATAATTACGATAGAATTATAGATGAGTCGCAGATACAGGTCGGATCATTGACGTTAAATCTTCAATAAGGCATATAAGTACCTACCTCAGTCAGAATTCTACTAAACAGAAGCAGCGTTTACGAAAGAAACGGATGACTTTCAATCAGAGATAGTAGGGGGTAGGGGTATTCGTTCTTACAAATAATCTAAAATTGATTACTTTGATTGGACTCTAGTAGTTTTATGGAATGTTGATAATATGCAAATTAGGAAAGACTCTAGATTAGAAGACTGTTACAGATATTAAAAATAAATATACAATACACTAAACTACTTAAATAATTTGATAAGTGATATATTAAAAATATCTACAACATTTAGATAGATATTTTTAATTTACAGAAAAAACACTCAGAATAATCTGAACTAATACGAGTATCTGCAGATCGTATAATCATTTGTCCCGAGGTGGGAATCGAAACCGCAACCTCCTACATCGCAGTCGGGCCCATCGCGCCACAGAAGTCGTCAAAGCATATTGGCTGTTTTTAATATGCACAATATGCCTTCCTAATCCTAAAACACCTAAATCAGTATTGTATAAATATAAATACATCAAAACGGTATATTTATTCACCTGAGACGCCTATCTTCGTTTTCCCTCACAAATGAGTTCAATGTACAAATCTAAACGCGAGAGGTCACTTTTTTAGCAGAGTTAAAAAAAACAATAATCGCTGATGATAACGCATTGGTTGACAAAGTTCTCAAGACCAATCAATATTTGACATTCGACTCATGTATCGAACCTGTGACCTGCCAATGCGTTACACCACCTTGCCTCTGAAACCAGGGTGTTCTAGTCGTTTTATATGTATAATAAAAATATCTACGTATTGTATTATGTATTTCAGTGATCTAGTACCCACAGCACAAGTCTGCTTAGCATGGGGCTGACGGTGAAAATTGTCCAACATTATTTTTTACTAGCTGCTGCTATTCTTATCCCATGGGAACTGATTCATGGGATATAAAGCCTATGTTACTTTATATCATTTCAACTAACTCTATGCCAAAAATCAAGTCGATTGGTTGCTTAGTTATGGCGTGAAGGATGGAAAAACTAACAAACACAATTTCGCATTTATAATATTAGAAATAGTATAGATTATTATTATAACTACTTTCATAAGCAGAAAGAAAAGAATAAAACACTTTGACATAACCCCTCCAAAATTTAGATAATAATTATAAAAAAAAGAAACATTGGATTCCTATTGTTATATGATAAAAAAGTGCAACTATTTAATTTTAAGTATATTATTGTATGAATTATTGTATGTCCGAAAGGACAAACTGTTGAAGAATGTATAAAAATAATTCATAAGACCGACTATGTTACACAGTTCACAATTCTGATGTGGCGCGGTGGGCGAAGGTCTGCCTGCGACGCAGAAGGTTGCGGGTTCGATTCCCGCCTCGGGACAAATGTGTGTACGATCTGCAGACATTTGTTCAGGGTGTTCTGGTCGTTTTATATATATAATAAAAAATATCTATCTATGTATTGTATTATATTATATATATCAGTTATCTAGGACCCATAACACAAGCTCTGCTTAGCTTGGGGCTAGATAATGCTGTGTGAATTGTCCAGCATTACTATTATTATAAAGATTTTTATTCTTAAAAACTTTCCTTACCGAATGAATCTTCTCATCCCTACCATTATTTACAGATCCTGAAATCCATGCTGCCTTGTTAGGCTACAACGGTTCCATGTCAATGCTAAATTGCCAACGATCTGTGTTCAGGAACAAATTGCTGCAATTATGGATTGATACAAACCTGCCTTAGCCTGATTTACCTGGTAAGCTACAAATGCTAACAAATTCTAGAAATGTTTAACTGTTATATTTCTTACGACTAATAGAAGACTACGATGGGATCTTTTGTACAAATTCATTTATCGGTAAGCATTTATCACAGGTATAATAGGATATGGGCACAGATAGATAATGCCCGAGGAGGTAGGAGTAATGACCCCTGTGTTGTTTTGAGGACGTGCAGTTGCCTGGTAGATATTGCTTTGGCATTTAACCCATCTTTTGCGAAAGACTGCTAGCAGATGCTGGATGCGGCAAGCTGAAGACAGGGCGCTATGGTGCTCATTAGGGGAGGCCTATGTCCAGCAATGGACTAATAATAGGCTGATAATGATGATTTAACCCATCATTTGTAGTTAGGTACCCTTGTACAATTGGGCTAATTGCACAATGGTACCTACAAATATGATGGGCTACATATCTTCTCATAGGTCCTTACATAATATATATACCTACTAACCTTTCTCAACTTTAAATTATACTTACACTTTTGAATACTAATACAAAAAGCGCGCCATAACGCTCTGTCTTCAGCTTGCCGCATCCAGCATCTGCCAGCAGTATTTCGCAAATCGTCATCCCACCTGGTCTGAGGGCGTCCTACACTACGATTTCCGAGTCACGGTCTCCACTCAAGAACACGGTTAGCAGTTGCTAAGAGCCATTTGCTTTCTGCGGGACTGCCTCAATTTTTTAAATAACTTAATTATGAAAGTGTTGTATAGTATGTAGATAAAAGATTAAATAAAAAAAAAATGCCAAAAAAAATAATTTAAACAACAAGAGAAAGGCTTTTTGCCATAACCTGGGACACTGCCCTGAACAGTACAACCTTATGATCGTACAAATATTTGTCCCAAGGCGGGAATCGAACCCGCAACCTCTTGCTTTGCAGTGGGACCTTCGCCCACCGCGCCACAGAGGTCGTCAAAAGTATAATGAATGACCATATAGGCAGATAATTATATAGATAATTATTAGATAATTGTTTCCTAGCTAATCTTTATCTCTGAACTTAACAAACACCGGCTTTTATGAAAGGAAGGTAAAAAAATAGAAAGCAAATAAACAAATATCACTATTTATTTTCACATGTCGGTGATAAAATCACTGGCAAAATCACAGCTAAACTTAAAACTACTTATATTAAGATCACAGTCTAAACGATGGGGTTTCTACGTCTACTTCTATGCGTATCTCTCCCGAACTTTCTCAAACATTTCCGCTGAGTCCACTTTGTTGGGCCCTTCGTTGTTACCAAAGTACGTCATCTTAGTGGTCTTCATCAGACCTTTATCAGCTGTCTTTCTCCAGTAAACGGTTTGCACCGCGTGCCTGCCAGCGATGTAGCGTGTAGCGCTGCCGATCAGTTGCCTTTTATCCATGGTAAGAACTTAGAAACTTTCAACAAAAACCCTTTAGAAACTTGGGTTTGACTTATACGTCCGTTACTCTCGGGTGTTAGAATATGTTTAATGTTTTGAATGCGCGCGCGCTGCATTTATACTGGGCAACACGTGCGTTATGAATGAGTGATAAAGGATTGCTAGGCACGAGGCGAGAACGCTGGTCGTGCTGCAGGATTGACGCGAAAACAATGGCGCGGTATTGTGCCTGGTGGAAAATTTGTTGTTTCAATTATTAGCCCTTATCAACTAATTATTTGTGTTATTATAGTATCTCATAGATTTTTTTAAAAATAATAATCAAATAAGAATTATATCAATTAAAAATAAATTAAAACTAGTATTTACAATTGAGCTAAACGAAGACTGTTGCAAATAATTTACAGGTAGCTCAACTGATTTTTTTTTGAGGATGTAGGGGTCCTTGTCACAGAACATACTATGTAAAAAAAAAAGTTTTTATCGATTACCTTAGACTTACGTAAAAAATAATTCTTTTATTTGTAAATTTAATACATAATATTTTGTATACATAGAAAATACCCAGAACACCCGTAGCAAATATTTGCAAATCGTAGAAACATTATTCCCAAGGCGGGAATCGAACCAACAACCTCCTGCGTCGCAGGCAGACCTTCGCCCGCCGCGCCACATCGGCTATCAAGGGACTCAATACAAATATAAAAAAAATATCTTTGAACCATAGCGATGTTTTACACATACTTAACCTTTAAGGAATCGCAGTTTTCATAAGAACTTAATCCAACTAAATCCTAAAACAACCCAAAATAAATGTAGCAAGAAAGTAAGGTACTTTTATTACACGTGTGTTAACGAATTTTCTAGCCTACATACATATTATATTCAAACTTATTTTATTTGTAGTATTCAAATATGTAACTAAAACTATTTAACTAAACTATTGGCAAACCGACTGAGTGTAACTACTATAGGCAGACTTTCTAGCCTTAGACTTAGTGTTACAGCGTTCTAGCTGAAACTGTTTCGGACACAGCTAAAATGCTGTACAAGTCAGTCTTGTAATTTTTAATTTGTCTTAGGTAATTAGGTAAATTTTATTTAAGTTTCTAAGATTTTATTTTCTTTTGTCCTGTTAAACTCACCAGGGCGTCATAATCGCAAATGCGACAAAGCTGTTAGTAAAGATGAAAAAATTAAAAAAGTCCGATTTGTATAAGTAGTAATAGTTACCTATGTAATGTAATCTTCCTACTCTCTCATCTTTGAATTAATTAAATTAAATATTATTGTTATGTTATAGCTCTACAATTTAAAATATCGTACCCCAAAATCTCTAGACAAAAAGTAACATTTAACCGAGTTTTTCCGGGTTCGTCCAACTCGCCTCGGCCCAAAGTAGTCCGAACAAGGAAATTAAAATTTCTTCTTCGTGAAATCTTGATTACTATTGTCTCCAAAGGATTTTTAACTATCTCATGCAAAGTACCAGCAAAGACGGAATGCATAGGAGATGGTACCTAACAATAGTATTTTGATTTCAAAAGGATCTGATCAACGTTTATCTCACTCAAAGTACCAGGCGGGTAGAAATGGATAGGATATACATTCCAAGAGAATCACATAAGTTTGGATAACTCTACACATTGTCATGTTCCGTTGTTTGTAATGTAAACTTTGCACTATGCAGGCGCGTGCCGCAAATAACTGACAACGATAGTTACTGCTACATCATCTGTAGTACGATAAATAACTATAAAAGTTGATATACTGCAGCCAGAGCTCTTTACTAACTCGTAAACAATCCATTGCTTTGCTGCCATGGCTAGACTAGACGATTATGATGGCTTACATTATAATACAGGGTGACACGTAACATGCCTACTAAGCCGGTCATGCATGCTAAGCCGAAAAAGGGTGATTCTGGATCTCGAGGGGAGTATTTTTTGCATGTACATTATAATCTTTATTAAGAAAGAAAATTACAATCAAATAATAGAATTAAATTAAAACTAGTATTTACAATAGAAACAATTGCGCTAACTGCAAACTATTGCAAACAATGTAAAGGTAGCTCAACTGATCCATATCAATACTAGTCGGAAGCGTGCCCAAGACACTGGCTGCATTGCCCCGCTGTATGGCAATGCTGATGCGCTGTGACAGATACTCACCAGCTTTCGGGTCACGCGGCGCTTCGACCAGACGCTAAGATGAGAGAGATGGAGAGCCTCGGTACCACACGGACCTAGGGTCTCGACTCCAAGGGGAGCAAATGCGTAGGTTCTGTCGAGACCTGCAATACAATATATATATATAATGAGTAATAAGTATTCTTATGGATTGCCCGGGAATTGTGGAACAAAGACAAATTGCGTTTCATCTGTAAGACAAAAGATTTATTTACTTACAAGTTACAACATAATTTAGCTTAAATATTACAATAAAACTGATAAGAAAGATTCTCTGACCTGTAAGACAAAAGAAACAGCATTTATAAGCCTTTATTTCCTCTGTTTTTTATCTTTTATAAATGTTAGCGCGAAATCTCGACTCGCAAGTTTTTCAGCTTCAACTTCTTGTCTTAAGCTTTATGATGTCTGGCTTGGCACTTATAAAATGAGATAGATTCGTTTACCGACATAACGCGGCAAATATAAACTTAAAGATAAATCTTTACATCTCCCCCCTCAGATAAGGACAATTGCAAGATAAAATACATGCAATTGTTCATCTGTCAGTACACACTGGAGATAGTTTTGTAGCGTGGTAGAGATTTGATTCTGTTTTTTTGTGTCCGGCATCAACTTCATAGATTGAATTGGAAATCTTCTTTAGAATTTTGTAAGGCCCAATCCTCAGTTCATCCATTTTCTTCCTATTTAGTTTATTTCCATTTTCCACATAGACGTTATCTCCTACATCCAATTTGCATTCTTCCCTATGCATATCAAACAGTTTTTTATTGTAGTTGTGAGATTTTATTGTATTTTCAAAAGCTTGTTCTCTATCTCTTTTCAGGTCTTCATTTGTGCATTTTGATTTTAATTCAGGTGGTAGAATATTTACATTCTCCCCTTCCAGGAGGTATTTCGGGGCAAATTTTGTAACTGTGTGTTCGGTTTCATTGTATTTTTCTACACATTTTTGTGCGACAGTGGTCCATGCTATTTTCTTATCGCTTTCATTTATTTTACATCTTATCTTGTTGACTAAAGTTTGATTTAGCCTTTCATTAAGCCCATTTGAAAATGGTGTGTCAACTGCAGTAAAAACTATTATAATGTTTTCTTTCTTTAGAAATTCTTTAAATTCTTTTGAATTAATGCCAGGGTATTGGTCTGTTAATACCATACGAATATCGTAGCTTTGTGTCACATTTTGCATTAGTTTAATAAAATCACCGGAGCTTTGATTCTTTGACGTGAGTATATAAGCATACCTTGTGAAATGATCAACCAGAAGATGTAAGTACTTTTTTGTTGAACGTGATCCTCCAAAACCTCCAATGGTGTCAATAGACACTATTTCAAATGGGCGTGTAGCTGGCCCTAAATGTGACATTAATCCCAACTTTTGGTTCCTCCTTGATTTGTTTTTTATACAAATTTCACATTCGTCACAGATTTGTTTAATGTTTGCAATGATATTCTTTGCTGTGTAGAATGGTGTTATTTTATTAGTCATCTGGGTTCTTCCAATGTGGCAGTAAGTATAGTGGACATTTTTTATTAAAATTTTGCTAAGTTCTTGTGACAGGATGATTTTTTTCTACTTCTGTTCTTTTTGTAGTAAATTTCATTTTCCAATAATAGTTTTCCATTTTGTAAGTCCATATTTTTTTGGTCTTTCTTTATATCATCTAGGTTTATTAAGTTTACTACTTTTAACAAATCTTCAGCATTATCATGAGGTTCTAGAACTGGATTTCTGCTTAAGCAGTCAGCTTCTTGGTTTGATTTCCCTGGGTTATATTTTATTCTAAAATTATATTGGGATAAATAATATGTCATATCCCCTAATTCCTCATCAGTTCGAGCCTTGATGTTCATATTTTCTAATGGTTTGTGATCAGAGTATACTATAAATTCTTTGCCCATAAGCCAGTGTTGCCAATACCTCAAAGCTTCTTTTATTGCCAGGCATTCCAGATAAATTGCCTTTTTGTTTTTCTGGGATTCTGATAATTTTTTTGAAAAATATGCAACTGGCTTTCTGTTGCCATTTGTATCATCTTGTTTTAATACCGCTCCAACTCCTTTGATACTGGCATCGGTGTAAATACTTATTGGTATTTCAGGGTCAAAGATTTTTAGAACCGGTTTAGAACACAAGAGTTCTTTTATTTTATCAAATGATTTCTGACAGTCTGTGGACCATATGAATTTTACATCTTTTCTCAACAAATTGTGTAATGGGTCCAAGATAATTGCACTGTGTGGTATAAATTTATGATGAAAATTTACCTTCCCTAGAAACTGACGTACATTTTTCCTTGTTTCTGGAACTGGAAAGTTCCTGATGGCTGTTAAATAGTCTTTCAGAGGTCTGACGGAATTGTCCTCGATAATGTGACCTAAATATTTGGCATTATTATTTGCAAAAGAGCATTTGGAGAACTTTAGTCTAAAGCCTTCTGTTAGTATTGCCTCCAGCAGTTTTGATATATGAATTAAATGCTCCTCAAAGCTTTTCGAAAATATTAAAATGTCATCTATGAAATTTACTGCAAAACTAGAGAGTTTGTATTTTCTTATGATGTTACTCAGTATTCTTTGAAAGATGGCTGGAGATGTCTTTAATCCGAAAGGGAGGCAAGTCCACTGATAATGTCCCTCTTGCGTCACAAATGCACTTTTATGTCTATCTTCAATTTTCAAAGGAATCGACCAAAAAGCTGAATTTATGTCAAAAGTAGAGAAATATTTGCAGTTTACAGTTTTTATCACTAAATCCTCAATAAACGGAAATGGTTGTGATTGGGGAACAATAATTTTGTTCAATTCTCTGAAGTCTATACATAACCTTATTTTTCTTTGTTTTTCATCTTCTTTTTTATATGCCAGAGTTACTGGCGCAGCAAAAGGGCTATACGACTCCTCAATTAAATTCTTCTCTAATAGCTTTGATATTTGATGTTCTATTTCTCTTCTATCTTCAGCTGTGCATCTGTAGGGACGTTTGTAACAGTATTTATCTACTGTCAAATCAATGTGAGCTTCATAATCACGTACAGAACCTACATCATATTTATCCTTAGCAAAGACGGATTTGTATTTTTCTAATAATCTGTCAATTTCTAATTGTTGGTGTAAATGTAGATGATTTACTACCATTTTAAATTTCTCTGGGTTGATGTGTTCATTGAAATTAATTTCACATTTATAAATGTGTTCTTCCCCTTTTTTTTTAGAGTCACCCAGTACATTGGGAATAGTAACCTTTGTTTCCTCCTTTTTTGAGGTTCCTTTCTTTCCTTTTAGATGTTGACATTGTATGATCTTCAAATCTTCATTTTGCATTAATTTAAACTTTTTGATACAATCCAATCCAATTAGAAAATCATAATTGAAGTTTTCATTATCTACTACAAAAATATCCATCATTTCTTCAATATTGTAGATTTTTATCTTCAGTGTAACCATACCTTTTGTTTTCTTTTCACCATTAATAGTTTTCAAGTTTACTATTTGTTTCACACTTGTCTGTTTTTTAGGCTCTATCTTCAATAATCTTGCATTAATTAATGATACATTTGAACCTGAGTCATAAATTCCGGAAACATTTAAGGTATCATTTAATAGTAACTTTATTTTTATTAATGGTGGAACTGCTAGTTTTTTTGATTATTCTCATTCAGTTCAATTTCCAATTCCGAGTTATTAACAGTTTTTACAACTGCTTTTTGTTTTGTCCCTTTAAACCAGCAATTTTCTTCTGCATGATATCGTTTTCCTTTTTTCTCAGTAACACAAATTTGGCATGGTTTTTTTTCTTCAATTTTTTTAAATTTTGTGTCCGAATACCGATCTGAATTAATTAGGATTTTCTTATCATATTTATTTTTTCCAACAAGATGTTCCAATTTTCCTAATTCGTTGTAGAGGTCCTCAGTTCCTTGTAGAATTTCTCTGTCAATTTTGTCAGTTACATAATTAGGTAAACCAAATGCTATCAGGTCTATCAGTGTCCCAATGTCAATTGATTTTCTTACTTCCAGTAATATTTTTTCTTTCTTTAGAGCATATTCAAGTAATGAACCTGCTTGGTATTTAAAAGCAAGAGCATATCTAATGGATGACCAACCTTTATTAGCGAACGTCTCACAAAAACTTTTTTCCCACATTGCCCATTCCGATTTCACAGACACTTTCAAAAGCATGCAGCTGTACCAATCAACGCTGGAGAATTCCAAAAAGTTTTTTAAAATTTCTATTTTCTTTTTATCTTCATCGATTTGGAAACGTTCACATTCCTTATTGAAATCTTTAATCCACTGATAAGCATTTGAGTTTCTGCCAGTAAATTTCTCAATCATGAAATCCTTCGCTATATTCCCTAAATGTTGTGTTTCTGATTTTGATTGTTTTTCTTCCAGCAATTTCTGTAACAACTTTTCTAAACCTTGACTTGAGCTGCTTGGGGTCGGTTCAGCATTATTTGTGCCTTCTGATATATCTTCTAGGTACAAATCATTGAATTGTAGGTTTTGCTCAACATCCAAATAGACTTGTGATATTTCATCGGTTAAATTTATCCATATTTTTCTTATTTGATGTCTCTTATTTAATGATTTCTTTACCTTGCTGTAGTTAGGAGTTTTTGTTATAGCCTGGTGCAGACTAACAGGTTGTGATTCTGTTGGTACTCCATATAACTTTCCATCAGGTGTGGCAATGGAGGTTATGCAAATGATATTGGATTTCCCATCCGCCGTAGCTTTTACAACAAAATCGAACCTCAACTTTTCCATGTTTCATGAAATACAAGCAGTAAATGCTGTTTTATAATGAGTAATAAGTATTCTTATGGATTGCCCGGGAATTGTGGAACAAAGACAAATTGCGTTTCATCTGTAAGACAAAAGATTTATTTACTTACAAGTTACAACATAATTTAGCTTATATATTACAATAAAACTGATAAGAAAGATTCTCTGACCTGTAAGACAAAAGAAACAGCATTTATAAGCCTTTATTTCCTCTGTTTTTTATCTTTTATAAATGTTAGCGCGAAATCTCGACTCGCAAGTTTTTCAGCTTCAACTTCTTGTCTTAAGCTTTATGATGTCTGGCTTGGCACTTATAAAATGAGATAGATTCGTTTACCGACATAACGCGGCAAATATAAACTTAAAGATAAATCTTTACATATATAATACAAAATTCTTTATTGTTCACCAGAAAATAACATTACATAGAGACATAACAAGATAAGCACAATGGGCGGCCTAATCGCGTAGAAGCGATCTCTTCCAGGCAACCTTTGATGTTCATCTTCTTCTTTTCTCATATTCATGCTAGTTTGTATTTAGTCAGTAGTTAGCAACTTAAACCGTGTTTTATAATTTTTCTTATTCTTATGAATTTCGTATATTTATTTAAAACAATAATATTTATGATTTTTCACGATGGAATTACATTTTCACTATTTCTAATTTTTGAGCTAATGTTATTTAATTTTTTGTTATTTGGCAAACTTTTCTAAACTTTTTGAATATTTTTTACCTTATCTTTGAATTCTTGACTAAAGTAGTTTTGTTTTTCATACAGTTCATACAAATATTATAGTCTACTGTTTGTCACTCACTAAAGGTAATTTTTTCTGAGACCATGATTGATAGACTTTCGACTTAGTACACATGTATCGTGACACCCTGTACAACAGGCTATCACGTGGGATAATTAGAAAATTAGTATTCATGCTTGCTTTTGCTCATCGACAAATAAATGGAAAATGCTTTAGAAAACCAAAGATACGCTGAGCACGTTTATGATTTAGAATTTAACCTAATATGTAACCCTGTCTAGCCTGAATCTAAATAAACAATTCTGTATCAACCGTGTAGATTAAAATACTTTAAGGTGAATAAAACAACGTTCTATCAACGTTGTTTTATTCACCTTAAAGTAGAAAATCCATGAAATATAATAATATGATTAAATAAATGAATAATTTGGTGGGTTTTAGAAAACTACTAGCAGCAACTCGCGGTTTCACCCGCGTAGTTCCCGTCCCGTGGGAATTCCGAGATAAAAAATAGTCTATGTGCTATTCCAGACTATAATCTATTTCTGTGCCAAATTTCATCCAGATCCGATCAGCCGTTCTGGCCTGATTGAGCAACAAACATCCATCTATCCATCCATCCATCTAAACTTTCGCATTTATATTATTAGTGTGATTTAGAATCCGCCTTCAAATTTCTAAATAGAAAGGAACACTTCGATAAAGCGATTAAATTTTTCAAGTTTTTTTCATCTTCTTAAATTTTAAGTCTAATTTAGTTCGATACGATGATGATTACACATGGATGAAACGACAAATGAAAATAACTTTTGTTAGCATCCGTTGCCATAGAAACAATTTGTTATCGATTGTGATAAAAAGTATCATAAACATTTTTATGGCGCACATATTAGTTTTTCTTAGTCTTATCTACGTATTACCACAGATAACAATTATTTGTATTACTAACTTAATTTAGTAGACTTGAAAAATAATAAATAAATAAATATACCAAAATAGGATTTACTAACACAAAAAATTTAAATAACTTAACCATTGAAGGATGTTCAAGAGTTCCTATGTTGCCTGACATCATACCTACTTTCCATCCAAACGAATTAATAGATAAAATTTCCCTCCCTTTACCGACCGTCTATAAGTCGCTTGCCCCTTTTCAATGTCCGGTTATTAACCTAAGTAGGAAAATCATTGAGTTCTAAATTTGATATTTAATCTAGCTGCACTTTGTCCTCAGAACCTCAAACTAGGTCGCTATGCATTAAGCCGCTGTCCCACCGCTGCGCACGCGCACGGCCACGAGATGCAGTTTAGCTGCGCGGGTTCGTTTGCTTGATAGCGCGGGTCTACGTTACCAGCTTACTTGTACCGCGTGTATAGCGTATATCGCTCCACAGTTTTTAACTTTTGCCACCTAATCATTCGTTGATGTATCCTGTTTTAGTCTTGTTCCTTATTCAAAATAAATGATTTTGTATTGCATAGCGTTGACAGCGTTGACCTGCGTAAATGACATATTCGAGTAAGCCACGCGTGTAGCAATGACGCCATTTATCTTGTATTCGTGCGAAGCGTGTTCGTGGGGCGCAGTGGATGCTATCACATACACTTTCTTGCTAAGAAGCCAATAGCCATAGCCTGTCCGTGCGTGGCGGTGGGACAGTGGCTTTAATCGGTTACAATGTTGAGGCCGGGCATTGCCTTTAGTTGCGAGACCTACATGATCTACCTACTGGTCTCTTGGGAATAGTTTGTAGGTTTCTTGCTGTCAAAGTAAATTTTGATAATTTAATAGTCTCAGTGAGTCCGAATCAGACATATGAGGTAGATTAACATTCAAGTTCATATATAAAGTTTATATATAAACTAGTGACCAGCCCCAGCTTTGCAAGTGTACTATATTATGCATAGGTAAACATATAAACGTTTCTCTTGAATCACTCTATTTAAAAAAAACCGCATCGAAATCCGTTAATTTTGTAGATGTATGCTTAGATACATAGGGACAGACAGACAGCGGGAAGCGACTTTGTTTTATACTATGTAGTGATAATCCTGGATAATTTGCTCGGAATCATCTATCCCGAAAGATGCAGAGCTTGTGTTAAGAGTACTAGATAACTGAATATTGCGCGTATTTCGTATGAACGCACCAAATTGCAAGCTCGCTGGAATGAAGGGCAGGGGTGATGATGAACTCCTAGCCGAATTTCGGCTACAGCGTCGTCTCAACGAAGACTAGCCAGGTGTGCAGGACATGTTAGAGCATGTAGCCTTGCTCAAGTGTGCACGAAATTATAGGTGCACTATATTCCCTTACTGCATTATCCAATGGGACGACTGACCGACATGACCGGGAAGAGGTTTGACGCAGGACCAACAGCTTTACGTGCTATCCGAGGTACGAGGGTGTGACACAACCAATTTCCTGAGTCTGGGCTACTACTGTCAATTTTTCTTACTAGAAACCGACCTGGAATTTGAACCCGGGATTCTATTATCATCGGTTGAACTCGTGACCGATGAAGTAACAAGGCAAGGAAAGGGTTATTGTTACTATAACGCTAACAAAGTCACGGGCAAGATTTGTTCCGTATCAAATTACCTAGTTGCAGACTTTGAGAGACTCATAAAGATTATTAAACATAACTCACACAATACAAGAACAATAAAATATTTATTACTCCGTATAAACTTAGTAATCTTTCGCTACTCAAACATCATTGTTTACTTGTTGATAGTAAATTGGACTTTGCAAAACTAACAGAACATTTTATGTAATAAAGGAATAATTGACATCATTTCTCTGAATCACGGCATGTATATTTGTTTAACAATCAGCAGCGTCTGGTAAGAACTTGTCTCTCTTGTTTTGTTTGATTTTCATCATCAGAGTAACCTGATGATAATGCCATGATGATGCTGCTCGAGATGATGTAAATTTTTGGTACAATACAACGATAGAGTTATTTTTGTTATAGTGCTTACCCCGCACTCTGGGCATCTCTAAGAAATGAAATAAGTTCGACTTCGGCGGGACTCGAACCCGCTGATTGTTTTCTCTGTAGGTAGAGCCACCGGCGCTACAGTCCGTAAGAGGTCCCAAAGATTTTTATCGACTGAGACTTCGTGGCTTAGTTGGTTAGAGCACACCCGTACTAAGGGTGGGGAGCGGTTTCGAGTCCCGCCGACGTCGAAAACTTTTGGGAACTTATTTCTTTTCTTAGATAGAGTTATTGTTGAAGAAGATTCCTATAGAGTTAAAATCATGACAAGATGCTATTATACCCGTTTGTTTGTGACTAGTTCGACGATCGAACTAATCAATCAAACTAGTGAGTTTTTTTTCTTTTAAATTCGGTGGTCGGAACTATTTCACGATAGGTACATTGCTGGTTTGGCAAAATGAAAAAGTTTGACTATTTCCGAAGTTTTAATTACACTTCTTTATAGGTATTCTAATAAGAAAATACTTAGTTCTTTTTCGGATAATATCGTGTTTTTCAACATTTCAAATCAACTATTCGCAAACAACTTTACAGAGTAGAAGTGCAGGTAAAGACTGTGACAGCTGTCAAATTGACAGCTGTCACAAATCCATTTATGAAATGTAGCACAATTAGATAGTAATAATTTTATAGAGCTAAAAGACCACAATTTTTTTTATTCAATCGATAAGTGTCATAAAATTCATTTCTAATTAACATTTTCAGGTTTCGCGCGTGATTTGACGAAAACGCTGGACGTTGTGGGCGCCAAATTGCTCTGTTGTCATTCTGATGTCATGACAGTTGATACTTTTTAGTTAACGTACTCAGCCGTATGACGTAGGTAATAACATTGCGCCTATACTTCATCATGGTATTTAAAAACAGATAAAACCGAAAACTTTGAATTGAATTACAAAAAATATTATGCTATTTTATGAACTACAACTAACATTTCCGACTGCTTTTTGCAATATGCAAATGTTGTGCATGCCTGATAGATTGAAATAAATATGATTGCTATGGTAAATGTTTCATTGGTGTATTGTTAGTATTGCCTTATAAATAAATAAATATGCTATCTCAATATATGTTATATTATTCAGAAAGAAAATAACAATCAAATAACAAATTTAAATTAAAACTAGTATTTACAATAGAAACAATTAAGCTATCTGCAAACTGTTGCAAACAATCTACAGGTAGCTCAACTGATCCATATCAATACCAGTTGGAAGCGTGCCTAAGACACTGGCTGCATTGCCCCGCTGTATAGCAATGCTGATGCGCTGTGCCAGATACTCACCAGCTCTCGGGTCACGCGTCGCTTCGACCAGACGCTCAGATAATTTTTTGAAAACCCGGAGAGCCTCGGTACCCCACGAACCTAGGGTCTCGACTCCAAGGGGAGCAAATGTGTAGGCTCTGTCGAGACCTGCATATTTGCGCCTCTTGAGATCTTCGGCTAAATCTGCCGCCGCACCAGCCCTCACGGAAGTCCTAGGAAGATGGGAAGGCGCGAGTGTGTCGACACATGTAGCGTCCCACACAATAGGCCTCCCCAACTCCCATGGGACTAGAGTCATACCGTCAGGCCTCTTAACATCGTCACGCAACAGACCATTCGGTTCCAGAATAGCTGGTACGTTAGCGGTGGTAAAGGCCCGCCGGATGATGTCGTTCAGGCTGGCATGACGAGATATCCGACCGGCAGCCCTAGTACACGATAATCCGTGATGACCGAGCTGTTCAACAGCAGTACCGCACTGGCATTGATGAGGCGCGCAACACCTTGCACCCAACCGAAGACAAGTTGCGACACGGAAAGTTACGGGATCCAATAAAGTGCCAGTGTTATATGAAGGAAGTGCTTGCAACCAATGTCCTGACTCCCATTTAGAAACGGCTAGAAGACGGGCACGATCTGCAGAGCTGGAGCACGTTTGTAACAAACAATTCCGTGTCAACTCACACAGAGGCCCGTCCCATTGCCGTTGGGACAAAAGAGATTTTGGGGGAGCCGCATCGGGGCAAGCACTATGCCAAGCAGATCGAGCTTCGTCTAAAAATGAAATTTTGAATGAAATTCCAGGTATAACCAAATGAGAGGGCTTTAAAATTTTTTCAACTAAGGAACTAGTGCTGTAGACAGAAGACAAGAACGCTGGTAGGGCTACACTTGAAATTTTGCGTATACCTAAGCCTCCCAATTTTACAGGCAGGGAGGCCTGCGACCATGCCTTGTCATCCAAATATATATTCAAAACCGATGATAAAGTATTCTTTATTATGTTGTCTAAGCCTTCCAAGAGCTCGCTGTGTTTCCACAGTTGACAACATCTCAAAGAATATGTAAATTTAGGTACAAACAGGCAAAACCGAATAATTGTAAAAGCCATATGGCTATTAATTTTGAGAAGTCTGTCTGAAGTTCTGTTAAAATTTTGAATTTTCTCATCTACAAATGGCTGAAAAGACTCATCAAGAATTGGTGACCCAAGGAGTCGAAGTGAACATTTATCTACAATTGAAATGTTGGGGGCCAAACTATTAAATTTACAAATGATATTGTTTTTATCTACACAAGAGTCCGAAATAAAAAGCTCGCATTTTGAAAAATTTAGTGCCAATCCAATTTTTTGAAATTCATCAGTGATGGTTTTTAAATCATCAAAAACTGTGTTCACCTCTCCACCCAGGGTTCCGTCATCCAAATACCAAACATTTAGCTTGGATTGGAGACGTTGAATAATAGGTTGGATCGCAAGGCTAAAAATATATGTTTAGATTTTATATCATATAGAGTAAAATACCCTAACAGGGTATTGGTTATAATTTATAAAAAAAAAAACATTTTGTCCTGATCTCCAACCCGCTTGCCAAGCATGGAGATTACGTATGGCAAAATTTTCCTTATTTGGGGTATAATTATTATCAGCAGTTGACGAACGTAGACGTGCTGATGAGTCAAGGTAGCTCAACAATCTATATAAAGGAATATCACACAAAATTGAAAGTGCTTTATTTCCTTTAGTTAGACCTTACAACAGGACTCTTGGTCACGTCACAAAAACTCAGATTAGGTACATAAGTAAAACTAGGAAATAAAGTGATCACTTTGATTTTTTGTCCACTTCAATCTTTTTAAGGTAAAGTAAAGAAGCGAACAAGAAACCTTTACCTTGTTAGAATGTTAGTTTTCGAGTTGGAGCAAAACTCGTCCCAAGCTTTTTTATCGTCTAGATAATCTGATATTTTATAGTAAGCCTTTTTACAAAGGATATGTTTGACAATTTGTTTGAATTTATTTATACAGATAAAATACATCAACATTTACCTACCTGAACACGTGCCTAATTCAAAGTTCAATTGTTCATTGTCTCAAGATGCAGTTGTAAACTGGGACGAATATAAACCAAGCACATTGAATCAATTGAGAATATGCATGGCCGGCCATGTGATCTTGACGGAGGCAAGTTCAAAGTCACAGCCGATGGAAGTCGATGACTGCAATGTCTTATCTGTAGGCAGATAACATTTATACTACATGTACCTACTGTAGGGAAAGAACCAGAAATACCAAATACCAAATAAGGAACCAATTCCACTCAGGGTAGGGATTGAATTTAAAATAAAAAGTCAAGTGCGAGTCGGACTCGCGCACCGAGGGTTCCGTAAAATTAAGAGTTTGTTGTGTGTTCTTGTATCTTGCCAAATATCATGATTCTGTGCTTACAAGAAGCACTACTTTCCGTTGGACTAGAATCTCTGGTCACTAGCAAGATAAAAAATCTTTAATTTTTTCTACAAATTTCCGGTTTTCGGATTTTTCCCTTTACTTGTCTTTAAGTAAGACCTTGCTTCTTGCCAAATTTCATGACTCTAGGCCAATGAGAAGTACCCTATAGGTTTTCGGTCCAAGAAGAGAATAACATTTTTTTTTGGTACCTATCTAATAAAAAGGAAAAAAAACGAAAAACGGGAGATTCGTGGTTTATTACCAAAAAATTTTTTTTTCAATTAACCTTGACAGACTTTTGTGAGATAAAAATATATAGACTATCTTAAGCATTGCAGGTGCTTAGTTTTACTCCATATAAAAAACGTTTTTTCCACCCTGGATAGTAAGTGCTAAATATTGGTGACTACAGTGGAAAAATTTGAACGTATCATTAATTAAAACTGATGCAATAACTCATGATTAAATAAGTAAGCATGACCTACTCATGTACAAATTTAGCAGGAAAAAAACAATAAACGCGAAAGGGAAAATTGATTTATTGATGTCATCTTCGAAGTCATTGATGTACCACTCAAAACTACACTCATCAAAATGCATTTACCTAATTAAAAGTATCCTGTTGATACATTGGAAATTACGAATTGGAATTTCTTGTATTAAAAATAACCTACTCTTGGCTCGGCGTTGATAATTCAGAAGTAGTTACGTACTTAATTGTTCATTAATGTCGTTCTACCTTAGGGACAAAGTCCAATCAAACTCTATTCGTCTTGTATTTACTTCGATGATTTGTTTTGCAGGAAGTTTTATTGTGGAGAGGGCAAAGGTCCACTTTATCAATTACTATTTCAGGCCCTTCATTTAATATTTTATGAGCATAATAGACCAAATTTTGTTTGTTTTCTTATTTATTATTTTTCATTGCGTCATTTCATACGTACCTACTCCATCCTAAATTCTGTTATTGGTGTCTATTCTGATGACACAAATCTGAACATAGGATCATTGTATTACTTTAACTAAAATAACAGCACGAATACCTGTAATAAAGATCGAAATAAAATGGATGGCATAATTTATATACAATCCAACAGGGTTCCTTAGATCATAGAACACGGGAATAAATAAAGCTGATTTCGAAAAATTATGTGAAAATAAAAAATGATGAGCTGCCCAATAAAGTAATAAATAACGAATGAATGTGCTTTATTGTTATAAAACCGAGGCAAAATGACCTAAGGCGCGTCGCTTACTCCGAAAAACACACAAAAAATATAAAAACCTTTCCATATTTTTTTTTCAATGACATGCATCAGTCTAGTGGTCATTTAATTTTTAATCGAAATTTAATCGACTTGTTTTAAAATTTTCCCGTGTTCTGTTTTCGAAGCTGAACCCCCCTTAAACTTTAAATATATCGAAAAAAATAATCGAGAGTCATTGACGAAGTCGCCGAAGAGCCATAGTCTTCCACGAAACTGGCTTAGAATGGTCGTAGATACAAACAAAGTGTAGCCAAAAAAATGTGATAAATACGTCTTATTTTCTTATTCGTATTAGTAAGCGTCTCGTAGCATTTATTTCTGTACTGTTTTCTGTGTTTGTGTGGTACAATAAAATATTATCTATCTATCTATCAATGCGTGAAAACTACTCAAAACCATTCGAAAACTATCATCGAGCTAGTAAGAAACGATTGGATCGTTGTCAAACTAGGATAAGTAGTTCCTCTCGATCCGCTAGGGGCGCTAAATGTATATAGGAAGGACTCAAATTCGATGGAAATATTCGAAAGATAATGCGTACCACTTGTACTAAGGCCCCCGATGGTGACGTAAGGTTGTTGTATATTAAGCTGGAAAAGCTTTTGATGTAGTGCCCTTATTTGTGCTTCATAATATAAACCGATTTACGAAGGTTCGGGAGTTACGGCATGTTCTAAAATCAGCTTTGAGGTTTGAAATCTGTTAAAGGCAACGGTTAGCCTATTTTATACAAGCTTCTTACTAGCCATAGCAACGACTAAGCCTATTAACATGGGATTCGTTTTATTAAGCGAAACATTATATTTTACGATACGGCCATGGCAATGTATGTTGATAAAGACTTGTTTAGGTACCTAAACAACGTTTTGATATCATAGCTATAAAAAATTGCAGAAATAAAGGGTAAGAAAGAGAAATTCTTGAATTTATTTGCTGGTGATGATTCACATCACAACCAACGTCTTTCCCGGTGGTTTATTTATTTTATGACAATAATAAGAGCTTTATTTCAAACACTTCTTTTTATTCTTTAATAATTATCTACTTAAATATATGTTACAAAAAATCTTAATAATAACACATAATTAAACATAATAAAAATGAAAATATTTAGTAACAATTCCGCGCAAAACCTTCTCTGATAAGCTCTAACAAAATGTAATCAGTGTTGTAGAAGAAAAAACCACACCAACTACAAAATGAAAAGAAATCTATCAAAGCAAGACGTCAACTAGTTTCGTCTCTCCACGAGACATCATCAGGACACCACAACACTCGACCTTGACATTGAGAGCTCTAAGCAAACACCGGCAGGGTCCCACCAGAGATGTTACCACTCCGAGCTCCGCGCGCCAAGTACTTGATGTACTTGACTTGGCGCTTTTCATTTTGTAGTTGGTGTGGTTTTTTCTTCTACAACACTGATTACATTTTGTTAGAGCTTATCAGAGAAGATTTTGCGCGGAATTGTTACTAAATATTTTCATCTTTATATTTAACAATGGATTTCCGCAAAGTAACGCCTGAATCTATTTTTTAACATAATTAAACCACAGAGGTTTGTAAGTAAGTGTTATTTACGAGTCAGCCGAGTAACTATCACATACTAGGTTCTACAATATTAAACTTATACTAAGTTTACAATAAGCTTAATCATCGGCAACCTCTACTGTATCTGTTAGCCTGGTTTTGGCAAAGGGCTCTTCTAACTGCTTCCATTCTTCTCTTGCTCATGCAGTTCTTGACCAAGTAGGACATACTTGGTCAAGAACTGCATGAGCAAGAGCAGTCTCTTATCGTCCTTAAATCATTTGTCTCTCGCGTTTTCTCTTTTCTCTCTTCCCGGGTTTATTTATAATCAATTATTATTAAGAAAGGAACGACAACAGCATATACAGAGAGCATTCTTATAGATAGGTAGACTTATATAGAGCAGGCTCTTATGGGTTATGTCGATGTTGCTGTTAAAATAAATTTTATTGCTGACAAGAAATGTACTACCTCTCAAAAATCATAAGTCAAACAGTACTTTTGTTTGGGTGATGTTGTTTGAGAAACAGTGCTTAGTACCACTTATTTCTAACTTAACGATTGAAAAAATTGAGTCAATATCTACAGCCGTCAGACCTACTTAAATGATGATGATGACCTAGTATAAAGTTCACGTAATTATTAACTCAATGACCCGTTTAATGAAAAAAATATCAGTTGTTTTGCAACAACACTGATAACTTGCAAAATAATTAGCGGAATAGTTTTGTAATAATTTACAAAAACTGATAGCCTTTTGGCTTTCTCTCAGGAGCCTACGTGAGTGTTATACTCACGCTCGTATTATGACCTCCGTGGCGTAGCAGGCGAAGGTCCGCCTGCGACGCGGCGGGACGCGCCGGAGATCGTGATTTCGATTCTCGCCTCGGGACAAATGTTTGTATGATGTGCAGATACCATTTCAGGTTTTGTTCAGGGTGTCCTAGGTGTTTTCTTTACATGTTAAAAAATATATCTACCTATGTAGTCTACTTATTGCATTATGTATTACGCTTGTCTGTCTGGTACTCGTAAAACAAGCTCTGCTTAACATTGGCACACATGGGATATGACGCTGGATTATATTAAATGTTGTGTAAATTGTTCAGAATAATGCATTCAATAAAGCTGATAATTTTCTATTGTTATAGAAAGATATTCCTATGATAATTTATTCGAAATATCTTTTAAGAAAAAAAAGAAAGAAAATTATTTGTTAGACAGAAATCACAACCAACAAACATGAAAGTTTGTATAATTTATTCGTTTCTAAATTTAAAAATCAATATAATTTTTTGATTGAAAAATCTACAAAGAAACAGAATTACGTTGAGTTGACAAACTGAACGGTGACGTCACAGTAAAAGCGTTTTTGTCACCTGAAACTTACAGTATTTATTTTATTAATAACTCTGTAACATTTTCATGCTAGTCTAAGTAGAAGATAATTGAAACAAAATAATTATTAACATCTGTGTAACCTACATTGGTGTTCAAGCTAATAAAATCTTAATCTTTATAAAAAAATGGGTTCTATATTTTTTTCGGTAATGTAATAGTACATTAGGTATATTCTTTATTTTATTTATAGAAGAGAGGAAGCCAAAAGGCTATCTCGATATCGGTCCGGTCAACATTTTAAATAGTTCCATTTATGATACTAATACCTACTTGAAGATAAGATATTTGTGTTTCCATAAGTATTTCGAGTGCATGTTACCGTAGGTTGTATTTTCCAAGATGGCGTCATTTGTTGTCTGAGTAGAAATAACACATGTAAATTAAATTAACGAACATCACTTAGAAATAGATCTTGGAAATAAACAATAACTTATTACGTAACGTTTCAAACAAACAAACATGTTGTTGTTTATTAGATACAGCGGTGCTAAATGTACATGCTTAGATTGCTTAGCACCTCTTGCAGCGCAAGAAATTATTTTCATCACTGTTAAAAATGCATTTCGAAATTCTAGCCATTAAAAAATAACCACAAAGTTTTGACATGCTTAGCACGCGTTTTTTCCCGGGAAAAATAACACCTTTACCTTTAAAAAGAAAAACATTTAAATTGTAGACATAATAGATAATAGCGTATTCATGTTGAAGTAAAATTCTATTTAAAAATTTAACAAACATGATAGATAAGCCATCGAAGGGACTTAGGTCTGCAGCGTATGCAGTCAAAACAAGATCCGTTAGGTGCGACTGTAACTCGCGCGCCGAGGGAATCGTCAATTTTTCGACTTTTTTCGAAATATTTCAAAAAGTATAAAACCTACAGAAATTTCAAAAACTGTTTTGAAATAGTCAAAATGATACCTTTGATATCTCATTTGAGCCGTAGATCTCTTTTGAAATTTCAACATCACACAATTTGAGGTAGGTAGGTACCTACTGAAAATATTCACTTTCATTTTTCATTTATTTATATATTTTTTTCTTGAAATCAGTAATGGCGCACGAAATGTATAATTTTTTCAAATTTTAAGTTAATAGATGCAGTAAAGTTTCTGAGATATTCAAGAAAGATCGCGGACGGACAGAACGAGACCATAATAAGGGTATCGAAACCGATCTCGAAACCCTAAAAACCGTCATCTTACAGACGTTGATACTTCTAGACTAGCTAGTCTAAAATTATGTCTTGTAAGTAAAGGAAATAAATAACTTTGATGTTTGATATTTATAGCCCATACCTATAACCTAAATGTTTTCAAATCCAAACTTAATAAAAAAGATTACTTATAAGTAGGTTAGTACAGATTTTTTTTATTAAATAATATTTTGTTTGCGTCAATGTGTTTTGATAAACATTCTAGTGATTCTAAAAACATCAAACGCGCGTAGGAGGTTCTCACTCACTCATAACATGTTATTTTGTTGTTCCTTTCTGTGTACCTATATTTTGGCGAAGTATTTATAGCATCGACGTGCTGATTTGTTGATTGAATTTCAGCGTAAATTACTAAATGTACTTAAATGAGTAGGTAATATTATAATAGTTAAAGCAAAGGAAAAAAACAGAATAAAATAATTACAACCGAAATTTACACTGACATCTATTTTCTAAAAATCCAAGCCGTCACCAGAAGGCAGAGTGCCCAGAATGCTGGCAGCATTGCCACGTTGAATGACAATGCTAATTTGTTGACCGAAACAAAAGCCAGGATTTCAAACACCTGTATACTCTATTGGGAGTTTTGTAAGATCTTTGTATATAACGTGTGCCCCAGGACCCCAAGTACTTAGGGTTTCCACCCCAAATGGCTCTAATATATAACCGCTGTCAAGATTATTTTTTTCTTAATAATAAATGTTATGCACAAGTTAAAAAAAAATGCACACGTCATGGTCAAGCCATATGGTAAATATAGAGGTTTTGTTTCGATGAACGTGAGTATAATGTACAAAGTGTAAGAAATATCGGATTCGTACTTAATGCACTTTCTGCCATATTATGGTACTTCATCATCAGTCTATATTTAGTCCACTGCTGGACATAGGCCTCCGCTAATGAGCACACCATCTTAACCTTGCCGCATTGAGCATCTGCCTGCAGTCTCTCGCAGTCATCGCACCTGGGCAGAGAGCGTCCTACACTACGTTTGCCGAGTCGCGGTCTTCACTCCAGAACACGTTTACCCCAGCGGTTATCGGCTTCTAGAGATAGGGCCAGCCCATTTCAGCCTGCTAATCCTTTGAGCTATGTTGATTACCTTGGTTCTCTGTCTGATGTAGGTATTCGTTACGAATCCTATCCTTCAGAGAAACTCCAAGCATAGCTCTCCATAGCTCTCTGAGCGACTTAAAAGTACCTTTTATCAGCCATAAACGCTTCTTGACTTCCACATCTAGAAGCTAGGTACCTATATTTACGACGCTTAAAATTCGTGGAAACACCGAAGGTATATTAAAGCTTGCGTAAAATATTACTTTTCAAGTACGAAATGTCTAAGCTTTCAGCCTATTGATATTCCTATCCATAGTATTATGTATATTTATATTAATATTATAAAAAGGTAAAGTTTATGAGGTTGGGTTGGTTTGGGTTTAATCTCTGGATCTAATGAACCAATTTAGAAAATTCTTTTACCAATAGAAAGCTAAGTTATTTGTGAGTGTCATCATACTAGTATTATATTGTCAATTTTTCGACTTTTTTTGAAATATTTGAAAAAGTATGAAACCTACTAAAATTTCAAAAAGTGTTTTGAAATGGTCAAAATGATACCTTTCATTTGATATCCCATTTGCCCCCCTAGATCTCTTTTCAAATTTCAACATCACAATTTGTACTGAAAATATTCATTTTTCATTTATTTATATATTTTTTTCTTGAAATCAGTAATGGCGCAAGAAATGTATCATAATTTCAAATTTCAAGTTAATAGCTGCATTAGTTACTGAGATATTCAAGAAAGAGCGGGGACGGACAGAGCGAGACCATAAGGGTTTCAAAACCGATCTTGAAACCCTAAAAAGGCGATCCTTCCATAGAACTAACGCTAGCGAAACCGTGGGCAGAACTAGTATTACCTACTAAATATCATTGCTATGATCTCTCTATAACTCAGTAATTACTACTTAACCTAGCGCCCTCTGGTAAACCAATATGCAAAGCACGCATCACACGCGTGAATCTAATTAATGTGTTGGTAATGTAAACCTAGTGAATCTAACTACCTAGGACGAACACGTTAGGTCACACGTGCTACGAACGAGTGCAATTTATATTAACTGAGCCACTGATATTAGTTATGCCGAGTACAGACTTACGCAAATGTACCATCAAATGAAATAATTTGCCGTCCACCCTCGTGTAATGTAACATGCAATGAAAGCCAATCCTATAAGCGTGGACGCCTTGCAAGCGCGATCCGAGCCTTATATTGATAGGTACATATAATTTATTCATAAAAAGTCGTTACATAACTTGGTTAGTAGTGCTTTAAAGCCTTAAAGGTTTATTAAGGCACTGGATTCTCCTCTAATTTACTTAAAATTTAATATGGTAACTAGCCTTAAAGTTATAAATGTTGTTAAATAATATCTAAATCTTAAAAAAAAAAATCTAATTTGACAGTCTTGAGCATGATAGACACACTCTTACATAATAATGTGGGTAAACGGTTTACAATTACTTATCGCCGCTTATAGCCACAATCTACAAGGTGCTCCAGTTCAGCTTAGCGTTTTTGCTAAAAAAAATGTTTTATTAAAATGGTTACTTGCATTCATACGCACGCCGTAAACAGAAGCGTGTAGATATAAGTTCGGTTCGTGCTCTGCTCGCACAGTCCATTCACACTGGTGAAATGCTCCATTCGCATTTCATTACGTGGTACATTACTTAAGTCTGTACGCAGCATTATGTTAGTGTACAATACCTAGGTACTTAAGAAGTTATTATAGCTAATGAGTATAATATTGTTATCAGCTGTTTAATGATTTTTGTCGCATAGTTATTAAATGTTTTAGTGTTATATTTGAACTCTATACCTAAATGCGTAATGTGACATTTTAGTAGACGTGTGTATTTAAAAATTTCACATCATAATTTTTTAAAGTTTTAAAGAAGTCAGTTTAGTCATAGACTATACTATAAACCTAACCGCCTGAAAGAGCTATACAGATGAAGACTTCAAAACACCGTGTACTCAAAAAACCAAATGTGGTCGACTCCTGAAGGCGCAAAATTTTCGATCAGTGCTAATTTCACTTCTGAAACGTGATAATTTAACGAATAATCGAGTCTATTCGATTTCATACCGGTTCTAATTCTGATTTGTTATCAAAAATTTTGCTTTTATTGTAATTTTAATTTGTTCTGTATCTGAACCTCTGCAGTGCGGTGGGCGAAGGTCCGCCTGCGACGCAGGAGGTTGCGGGTTGGCTTTCCGCCTCGGGACAAATGTGTGTAAATTCTGCAGACATTTGTTCAGGGTATTCTGGTCGTTTTCTATGTATAATAAAAATATCTATGTAATGTATTATATTATGTACCTATATCAGTTATCTAGTACCCATAATACAAGCTCTGCTTAGCTTGGGGCTAGATAATGCTGTGTGAATTGCCCAGCATTATTTATTGTATTTTTTATAAAGCCCCTTGTATGGTGGACTTTCAACTGTGGACAGTTCACAGTTGAAAGTCGTCAGGTTTCGAGTTCTGATCGGTAGGTAAGTATTCCATCACAAAGGCACACTAAAACAAATATGCCTTTTACCAACGCATCGTTGAACACTTTATTGAAATAGTGCATGCTATAAAATTACTCGTATGTTAGTCAGAGAATAACTACAGGGATAAACTATGGTAAAAGTCTGCTGTTCTTTAATAAATATCTTTCTTTGTTTTACTTAATTTCCTAAATAGTTTTTTATGAAAAATAAATTCGTTAAACTGAATGAAATAGTACCTACTTGTTTTGGTACACCTTAAAAAAGAGGAATGTCGATGGTTGGAATCGTTAAAAGCTAAAGCATATTCTATTGCGTTGTCTGTGTGAAAGCCAGTGAATTTAGACTCTTTACTTTAGGCCTTTCAATCCACCCCACCGTTTTATGAAAATCGTTGTTACAGAATTTTTACCTTTGGCTTTGTTATTGCACTTAGATATATGATTATTTACGACGCGGCACAGTAAGTGAAAGTTGAACAAGATTGCGAGTTCGATTCCCACTGTTGAACTTTATTTTGATGTGTTTGTATTCTAAGTCGTTACGGATACTCCTCACCCCTGTTTCAGATTAAATTGAAGCTAGTTACTACGCTGACTTGACAGATAAGCGTGTTTTTAGAATATAAGTGCTTATGCGGCGCCATTCTGGTGGCCCATGCATCGACCTGTGTGAAACAAAATAAAGATTGTGTCCAAATCGCCGTAACGTATTTTCGGGATTTTAATTTAATTTCCTTCAGTTTCATAAAAGATATCCGTCAAAACGTTCCCAAAATTGCTTCAGTGTGAGTTACCCTATGGTTGAATAAGTCGCGAGAACCTATTCCTTACTAAATGGCAAACATTGCCGGAGTAGTATGTTCGTACTTAAGGCACATACCCCACCCTAAGTGGCGCCGCCACCTAATTTATCTTATTATTCTGTCTAGTCTAGTATAATCTAGTACACGATCACTGCTAGCGTCGGCGGTGCGACCCGCGCAGGGGCGCGCCGTCGTCGGGACAGGGAGGTGCAGATCGCACTCTGTGTTTTCAGTCATGAAAGTGCTAGTATAATCTAGTCTAGTATAATTTTACAAATGAATTTTCAAAAATCCATATTCCAGCTTGTGATACCTAACAAAAGCTTTTTTTAATGCCTCTGTAATAGTTTTATTCTATTTAGTTTAGGCAGAGATACGAAAATAGATTTTGGTGGCCACCAAGGGCAACTTCGTAAACGGAATAATAACATAAAGTAGGTGGCGGCGCTAATTTGGTTGGAGTATGTGCCTTAATTCGTCATATCTCCAGTATTAGTATCAGTTGTACACAAGTTCCCCTATAACGCTCTAGGAAATATTATCAGTTATTTGTGAAGAAGTTCCTTCTTGATTATTTCCTGTCATCGAGCCCCATTGCAAATTGAGAATTAATCTTATAGCAAGATGTAAAGTAGATGTTCCATTCTTACGATTCAGTAGCAGAATGAGTCCCCACTTAACAAAGGAAACAGCTCCTATCCAAAATTACCCTATATCCTCATTTACTCGTACATATACAAACATATACATATGTATATAGGTCAACAGCGTCGTTTCTTCAGTAGGGAGCAAAAACAAGCAAAAGCTAAGATTTAGTTTTTAAAAATTTCATGTTTCAGTTCTCTTCAATAGTTTTATAAAATAATAAGACAGTTGATTGTAATGTTTTCGGCTGTGTGGTGTCGGTCGAGAATTGTACCAACCCAACTCTTCCCGTGTCGGTGTCGTGAGAGGCGACCAAGGGACATCTGTCGGTACTACCTATATTATATACCTATACTACCTTATGGCCGAACATGTATGTTTGAAGTATCACTTATCGAGCTGACTGTATCACTCATTATAAAAATGGTTACGAGATGGGAAAGTTACGAAATGGGAAGGAGCCACATACACTGAGGGGCGGGCAGCAGCGCCCTCAGAAGAACTACCCACCATCAAACTGCGACCCCAACCCGCATGCCAATCGTGGAGATTATAGGCATGACCCTGCGAATGGTGCACTCAATGTTTTCAAAAGTGAGAAAAAAAACTTAAATACAATTAAGACCAATACTTGAAGAGTTATAACGAACTAAGTACGAGCGTCAGACTCATGGAAAGCAAAATTTCAAATGGCTGCCAAAGACGAAGTGACGAAGAGTTCTGACCACTTTTTCCAACATATTGGTGGATCCTTTTTAATCTAGTTTTATCCACTATGATTGTACAGATATTTGGGGAACATCGTGTATATCGGCGGTTTGACGTTTCACCAATATTTTTACTAGTGAATAGTTTTTGTCAGTTTATCCAGAAGGTTACTACACTACTTATGTGATGAATTATGGATACCTACTGCACGAAACTCTATACCAAACCCGCTGAGAAAATAAACCTTATAATTCAACGATAACCTTGGCTAGAAGTAATGTAAACGGGATATTACTTGGGTCTCTTTACACAGGGAAATGAAACTATGTTTGTCTTTGCAGATATTTCTCATTCATAATCGAAGTATGTTTGGAGAACAGTGACGGTTTTTGGACTGGTTCGGCGGCGCGCTTTAGCCATGAACTACATTTCAGCGTAACCCTTTCAGAAAGTTTTGGCGTGAATTTTTCCAGGTCTAGCATTATTTTCGCAAAATTTAGGCCGGATCCGTTTAGTAGCTTTGGCGTGAAGAGGTAACACTTTCCAAATATTTAGTGTGATAAATATAACTTCGAACTAAGGGGAAAAAACCTTGAAGCGATTTTTCCTGGGCTGAGTTAGCCTGAGTTTCCCGAAATATAAAATACGGAAGGAACGAAACCCCATAATCTACAGATTGCGTTGAAATGCTGATCTTATCGTGGCTTGAGTCGGAAGTGCCTTATTCCGGAGGCCTCGCTAAAGTTAATTAAAAGTAACCCCCTGTAACCGACACGACGGCTAATGCTTACAAATGAATCTCTGAAGTTGAAGGGATTTTCACTAACTGAATAGTTTCACTATTCCTATAATAATTAACTACCTATTTTCATTCAGCATTGCCATACAGCGGGGCAATGCCAGCATCTTGGGGATGCTTCCGACTAGTATTGATGTAAATAAATAATGCTGGACAATTCACACAGCATTATCTAGCCCCAAGCTAAGCAGAGCTTGTGTTATGGGTACTAGATAACTGATATACATAATATGATACAATACATAGATAGATATTTTTTATTATACTTAGAAAACGACCAGAACACCCTGAACAAATGTCTGCAGATCGTACACACATTTGTCCCGAGGCGGGAATCGAACCCGCAACCGCCTTCGTCGCAGGCAGACCATCTGTTGATTTTGATCGTTTGCAACAGTCTGTAGTTAGCTCAATTATTTGAACTGTAAAATACTAGTTCTAGATAGATAGATAGATAATACTTTATTGTACCTACCACACACACACAGAAAACAGTACAGAAATAAATGTTACAAGAAGACGAAGTACAAGGCGGCCTTATCGTTATTAGCGATCTCTTCCAGGCAACTGTGATGTATTTACTGGACATGTAAGAACAACAAAGACGGTGGCAATTGAAAAAATAAATAAATACGCAATATTTACACTACTAATAACATCTACATAATCTACATAATTATAATAAACTTAGGTATCTACATCAACATAAAATAAGTTGTGTGATCTTATAACGATAAATAATGCCGATGAAGCAGTTTTTTAAAGATTGATGGAGTGATTTGGCACTTCTGATAACTAAGGGGAGAGCATTGCAGAGACGGGTTGCTTGTACAGTGTAAGATTAGTTCTAATTACTATAATGCCAGCATTCTGGGCACTCTGCCTTCTGGTGACGGCTTAGATTTTTAGTAAATAGATGTAAGTGTAAATATTAGTTGTAATTATTTTTTGCTGTTAAATAAATAAGTTCTAATTTATTTCTATTTTCTAATTAATTGATTGTATTTTTTTGTTAGTTTGGACCTATTTGTATTCAAATCAAATCGTACAGAAATAAAAGTTTTACCATAAAAACTATCGTAATTTGACGAATTCATTATTTATTTTTGTGCCTTTTTGTGCATTGTGTTTTTTGTGCCCGAATTAAACTGTTTTTTATTATTATTACGGATGTAAGCGGGTTAACTACGAACCTTATTTGTGTTGTCGTAGTCCGTCGTAAAGGGAGGAAACGTTGGTGTTAAGAACACCAACGTTTCCTCCCTTTACGACGGACTTCTTCTACCGCATCCCTTAAAGCACGTTAAGATGAATCGTTGCAACGTTGGTGTTCTTCCAACAGCAATAACGTTCGTAGTTAACCCGCTATCCGTAAGAAACAGTAGATATTAATTGAAATCTTTATAAAACCGACTCCATTTCCCTTCTTATTTTTTTCGCAAAATGGTACAAAGATGGCCTGCAATACGTAACCAATGTTTGTATGTAAATAAGATACATATGAAGAAGATCAGATGAAAATTTTGGTATTTTTTACTAAAATCACTCCAGAAGTTTAGATGATATAGTAAACACAAAAGTAGATTTTGTAGAAACTTACAGCTAAATAAAAACTTAATAACCCGTTTTGAAATGTTTCAGTTTCTGACCTTTTTATCTAGGCAATACTTGGCGCTTGCTTGTGTAATGTTATTTTTACATTATTAATTAAAATATCATTGTTCAGTTATATTCAGAAGAGATTCGGAATAAGACATGTCATAACATTTCGTATTTGGTTTGTGGCAGATACTGTTGAGGGCAGTATTTGTGCGGAACGTAGGCTGCTTGGGGCTTAAGGCGGACTTCATAATCTCGTCTCATAAGCCAAACCTCAACGTGCAGGGTAAGACTAGCTACGTACACCCAGCTAGATAGAGAACTGGGGTCTGGTAAAAATATTCAACAATCTTCTTGTTTGATAACTCAGATATTTACAATAATTTTTCGTTACCTGATACTGGCAGAAAAGTTTCTAACCAAACACATATATTGCCTGATGATTCAATGATGCTGGTGAGTATCTGGCGCAGCGCGTCAGCATCAGCGCATCAGCAGGGCCGACTGGTATTGATATGGATCAGTTAAGCTACCTGTAGATTGTTTGTAAAAGTTTGCATTTAGCTCAATTTTTCAAATTGTAAATGTGTTTTAATAATAATATAATGCTGGACAATAAATAATAATAATTTAATTCTATTATTTAATTGCAATTTTCTTTCCTCTCTTTTTTTACATAATCATAATTATATGAGAACGAAAGTTATAAAATCGCTTAAAAATGGATAAAAATGAATTTCCGCTCTCACTTAATGACGATAATGTATTTTGAAGAACTGAAAAGATACAAACATAGCTATTTCTTTTCCAATTATGTATGCAAAATTTCATTAAAATCGGGGACGTAGTTACCAAATGAATCGAAAAGCGAAATTACTGTATTTTCCATAGACATAGAATTTTTTCACGTATTTTCGTTACAATGCCTTGGCGTTTTACCAGTACTACGTGGTTCAATTACACGCCCATTCCTTTAAAGTTGTAGGAAACTTTTGTAAAATGTAGTGACTTTGTTATTTCTTCCTCCGCTAAAATACTGAACGAGCTGAGCTTTTAATAAAACTCCTAAAGTTAAATTAGAACTAACTATAAACAATTTTTGTGCCACCAGCAAGAAACCGTTTCAGTTTAGCTGGTTTACCATTTCGGAAAGAAACCTACCTAGCGTGAGAAAAGGACCGGCAGATGATAGATTCTTCATAGGGACTTACATTAGCCTTTCGATGGAGTTTGCCTATATCCTACTCTAACAGCATGTTTTTTTTTGTAATAGCCTTTATTATTTAAGTATTAAATATCTGGCCGAAGGTCTTCCTTCTTCACCATTCCCTTCCACGAGTATGTTAAATACAAAATCAGTCCTTATTATTTAATTAAAACTATGTCTACATTAAGATTCCATTTTTAATAAAGCAATCCGAAAAAAACCTTAATTTTCAAACAGACTTAAGACCTAGGTATTCCTGGCACAGCGCATCAGCATTGCTATACAGCGGGGTAATGCAGCCAGCGTCTTGCCACGCTTCCGACTGGTATTGATATAGATCAGTCGAGCTACCTGTAGATTGTTTGCAACAGTCTGCAGTTAGCTCAATTGTTTTAATAGTAAATACAAGTTATAAATATATCTATTAATTAATTGTAATTTTCTTTCTTAATATATTATGTGATAAACATAACTTCCCCTTAAGATGCATGGTAAGTAAGTAAGTATGCATGCGCTGGCGCATGGCGCCCTAATAGCCTTATAGCAATGCGATATTCTTACTTTGTTCAGTTTCGCTCTCATCCAAGTTAATACCTCTCACACTGCTTTAAGCTTGCAAAAATAAATACTTGAATAATTGAGATGACGACCTCTGTGGCACGGTGGACGAAGGAAAATGCGGGTTCGATTCCAACAACAACAACAAATATTTGTATGATCGGCAGGTATGCCGGGTGTTCTGGTCGTTTTCTATGTATAATAAAAAAATATCTATCTATTGTATTGTATTTTGTATATCAGTTATCTAGTACCCATAACACAAGCTCTGCTTAGCTTGGGACTAGATAATGCTGTGTGAATTGTAAATATTTATTTATTTATTTATAATTAAATCCCTTGAATAATTCAAGTTCTGAGTTTGTTAACAGATATTGTGCCTTAAGAATTTTAATATGTGAGACTAGTTATTCCACGGTTACTTGCATAACTATCGTAATGTTACTAACTCTTAAGAACCCCAGAATCACGTATCTATCTATAAGATCAAAGCTCCAGAAGGTTCAAGTTAACTCCATAAGCCATTATTACAGTTCCTGGCCTCCCACGGTTCAATGATCAAACCATTACCGTTCCTCAATTTGGCACTAGCCATCCTTATAGACGCACAATAAATTCACAGTTAGCCTTAAGCGAGTCTAACTTTAAAGAATTTTTTTAAATTAGGTTACTTAAGAGATTTCTTACTAGAAATCTCTTAGGTCCATGAAATAGTCTTCTTTAACTATTCCATAGAAACAACGCGTGTGAAGCCGTGGGCAGAAACTAGTTTACGAATATACGAACTCAAACCAACCGAATCCCGAACGCCACCTCACGACATCCACCTCTTAAAATCTCTACCTCAAATGCTTATAAAAGCAATGAAGTTCGAGTGCTCATGAGCGAAGTTAGTAAAGGTGGTTCAGCATCATTACCTTATGACATTTATATTTTTAAACCAGCATCAAAATAGTTTAGGAATCTGATCGATTTAGTGGACCTATGTGGCCGGCGAACGAAGGTCGCCTGCGACAGGAGGTTTCGGGTTCGATTTCCCCAAAACGTTGAATGACGGAGAAATTTTTGTACGATCAGCAGGTATGTATTTGTTCCTGGTTTCCTTTGTTTGATAAAAAAACTATGTAGAAATTGAATGAATTTACTATGCAGGTTTAATCAGTTATCTAGTACCCTTAACACAAGCTCTGATGGGGGCTGTGTGATTTATCTAGCATTATTACTTATTTATAATATTATTCAAAACTAAATCAATCAAAGCCGATGTTTTGTTTCGTTAGAATTTAGAGCCTATTTTTGTTTGTGCTAGTATGGTCCCAACTTTAGGAAACTTTTTTGAGTTTTATTCAGGTCGCATCTTGGTACTAAAAGGTAACATTCTCCAAGCATATTTTTAAGATAATGAGGAAAAAGTTTTACTGCATATTGCACGAAAAACACAAAAACAACTTGGCACAGTTTACATAAAAACAGAAGAATAGCTTTAAAAATCTCAAGCAACATGAAGCGCTCTTTCCATAGAAAACACAAGATTGGGAGAAACTTTGGAAGAAAATTTTGTAGGACTTGTGCTGAAATTGGAAAAAAAAAACCATATCTAATGTTATTCTTACGTATTTACAAAAAAAATGGGCAAAGGTGATCACGACAATACATTTTTAAATTTATTAACGGTTTAGGATTGATTGCTTAAGGTTTTTAAAAAATTATGGACAATTCACCATCTCCATTTAGCCTCTGAGTACCTAAGCAGAGCTATGGGAAGGTAATAATTAAGAAAGAATTATTTATTTATTTATCGTAGGTAGGTATAAATAAATAAATATACCTATATGGTGTTTTTTAACACAACAAAAATTCTCTTTTACGTTTGAGTATACCGAGGCTTACATTATTTTGTGATAGAAGCACAAATTGTCTAAATTGTTTCGTCTCGGAAACTTCATAGTCCAGTCATTATAGTAAGTTCACCTCGGAATTCGAGATACCCAGCTGTAAGTCTGTAAATACTTGTATATTGACACCCTAAAAGTTGTCTCAAAACCTACATATGGTAGGGTGTACGCAACTATTAAAATTTCAAGGTCAAAGGTCACAAAAATCTGTTTTTTGCGCTTTTTTTGTATATATCTCATTTCCTATGGGTTTTTTGCTATTTGTATTTATTACAATGTTGTAGAATACAAAATTCTCTACAAATTTTAATTAAAAAACTTTTATACGGTGAACCGTTTTCGAGATAGAGGGCGGAGAGCGCGCGGTCACAGCATCACTTCAGGTCAACCGGTGCCTCCGGTCGAAAACGTGCCATATATAGTTGATGAACTATCGATTAATCAATGATTATAAACGACGAACGGTCGACGGGACGACCACGATTCCACCCTGACACGCCACTACACCGACGAACTGCCAGACATCAGTCAAGACGAGATCGTAATGGCTCTGAGGCAGCTTAAAAATGGAAAAGCCCCCGGTGAAGGCGGCATTACTTCAGAGCTTCTGAAGGCAGGAGAAGCCCCTGTTTTGCAGGAGCTTCAGATCCTATTTAACACCGTTCTTCACAGTGGAAGAACTCCAAAGGCGTGGAGCTCTTTTTTAAGAAGGGAGATAATACCCTTATTAATAACTACAGACCCATCACACTCTTGAGCCACGTCTATAAGCTTTTCTCACGAGTGGTCACGAATCGTCTCGCCAGGAGACTCGAAGAGTTCCAGCCACCGGAACAGGCCGGGTTTCGTGGAGGATATGGCACCATAGACCACATACACACAGTGAGGCAGATTATACAGAAGTCCGAAGAGTATAATCAGCCCCTGTGTCTGGAACATCGGTCTTGGCATGAACTTAGATAAAACCAAGGTTTGGGTTTAGTTAGGTCATGATCAATGGCCACATTGATCCGGGACCGATCGTCGTACATGGCCACCTTCTCGAAATTGTTTCCGAATACACTTACCTTGGGCAGATTCTGCAGTTGGGTAAAAATAATTTCGAGAAGGAGGCCAAGAGGAGGATCCAGCTAGGTTGGGCAGCGTTTAGAAAACTACGTCGAGTCGTCTCGTCATCCATACCGCAATGCTTGAAAACGAAAGTTTTCAAGCATTGCGGTCCTACCCGTCATGACCTACGGAGCTGAGACGTGGACACTCACGGTGGGGCTGGTCCACCAGTTTAAGGTCGCCCAGCGAGCTATGGAGAGAGCTATGCTCGGAGTTTCTCTGAAGGATAGGATTCGCAACGAATACATACCGACAGAGAACCAAGGTTATCGACATAGCTCAAAGGCTGAAGTGGCAGTGGGCTGGCCATATCTCGAGAAGAACCGACAACCGCTGGGGTAAACGTGTTCTTGAGTGGAGACCGCGACTCGGCAAACGTAGTATAGGACGCCCTCCGACCAGGTGGGATGACGATTTGCGAAAGACTGCTGGCAGATGCTGGATGCGGCAAGCTGAAGACAGTGCGCTTTGGCGCTCATTAGGGGAGGCCTATGTCCAGCAGTGGACTGACGTAGGCTGATGATGATTATGAATAAAAATTGACAAATATTTATAATCATTGATTTATCGATAGTTCATCAACTATATAATATATGGCGCGTTTTCGACCGGAGGCACCGGTTGACCTGAAGTGATGCTGTGACCGCGCGCTCTCCGCCCTCTATCTCGAAAACGGTTCACCGTATAATTTTTTTTATAAACAAAATTTGTAGAGAATTTTGTATTCTACAATATTGTAATAAATACAAATAGCAAAAAACCCATAGGAAATGAGATATTTACAAAAAAAGCGCAAAAAACAGATTTTTGTGACCTTTGACCTTGAAATTTAATAGTTGCGTACACCCTACCATATGTAGGTTTTGAGACAACTTTTAGGGTATCAATATACGAGTATTTACAGACTTACAGCTGGGTATCTCGAATTCCGAGATTCTTACCTAATTTAAGCTTAAATGACTGGACTATCAAGTTTTGGCTCGTTAGTCTCAGTTTCTCTCTTTACAGCTTGAAAATATAATACACCGTTTCTTTGCATATTTCACAACAATTTGTTTTCGAATCGTTGAATTTATGAGGCCTTAGCCAGGCTCAGAAGATAAATGTACGTACATTCAAAGTAACATCTAGGTAATGCATGTAAGCTTTCCTAAGATGTCAGCTGTATGTTAGAAGAAGAAAAAATTAAATTAAAAAAACATTTCTCATACACAGTAACTCAGTATAGTAAGATTTATGTTATATCAAATATTTACGTCTAAATAATAAGTTATAGCCCATAAATTTAACGTTGCCAACAATAAAGTAATTCGATCAAATATTTCCCACGGTCTAATAACGGATGACTTACTGCTTGTGCCAAATCGGAGTTATCATATAAATTTGTCAATTTTATAATGCAGTGAAATACTGTAAATGGCTACAATCGTAGCCAAGGAACCGGTCATAATTTATAGCTTAAGGCTCAGAATTTAGCATATCATTTTGATTTCTTGCTACTGAATTAAATATCGTAGATCCAGGTATTCTTCGTTCGAATATTTTAAGTCAAAAACTAATTAAGAGCGCGCCTAATGCAAAAATTTGTGAAGAGCAAAACTTAACGATTACTTAAAACATTAAATGAAACATTAGTCAGGCTATGTAATTCGTAATAAATAATATAGTATTGTCTTGTCACTGATAATTTAGAGCATTAGAATTAAAACAGTTCCTTTTTGTGCATTATTTTTTGTAAAGTATTAATTTTATTTTTAAAAATTCTCTCCGAATACTCGACTTCTACAGGTTTTCGCCCTGTATCGAATATTTTTTATCTGAACGTTAACGTTCGTCACCATAAATCTAAGTGCTTAAAAATATTTTTGTGCCTGATTTTTGCATTAACTAATTAAATAAATAAATAATGCTGGACAATTCACACAGCATTACCTAGCCCCAAGCTAAGCAGAGCTTGTGTTATGGGTACTACATAACTGATATACATAATACAATGCATTACATAGATAGATATTATTATTATACATAGAAAACGACCAGAACACCCTGAACAAATGTCTGCAGATCGTACACACATTTGTCCCGAGGCGGGAATCGAACCCGCAACCTTCTGCGTCGCAGGCAGACCTTCGCCCACCGCGCCACATCGGTCGTCAATTAATGAAGGGATATCTAATCAAAGTCTTTGTTCAGATTGATTTTTTAAGGCGAACAGCAGGTTTTCTTAACTAAATAATCGTGTATTAGGTGGCTATTACAAATTCATATAGGTAAGCAATAGGGATGTTAACCATAATCACAAATTAAAGTTTAGTGTTAATTTTATAATCATTTGTATTATTAGAATATCGAAAATCACATTTTTATAATATAATATAACTTATTGAATTTATTAAAAATGATTTTAAATGCTATATTTATAATCTGTTGTCAAGTGACTGCAAACGCCATTATAAGCTTATGACGTCACTAGCTGCAAAACTAGCTGTCGCACTGTTTGTTTACCTTTCTGCATTTTCTCATAACGACGAATTAGTCTGTAAATTACATAATATTAATACATGATGGAATCCGGATTCACTAAAGGGAATAGTTCCAACTTACCAAAAGTAGATTTGTTGATGGTGGCAAACTTTTTTGCAAGAAACGAAGACTTTTGTGGTTCAGAATTCAGGAACGTGAAAACATCTTTGTAGGTACTCTTTTACGTTTAATACCATTTATCTATCTACGAATACATAAATAACAGTCAAGTACATGTGTAATAGATGATTTTCTGCTTTTTATATATAATTTATCGTGTTTAGAACATCGTTTAAATCACTGTTTACAAAGTTAGGTTATGTGCTAAAACAATAAATTCGTAACATTTGCTTATCTTTTGGCACATGAATAAACAGTTTTTCCGGTATAGTAATTGTTGTACTTTTACACAGGGGGCACTGCACAGGTTTTGTAAAACTTTGTGTTCATTTTGATTGTTTGTATTCAAGTAAAATTAAGAAAACACATGTCCTAATCGAACAATGGACATACAACATACAGTCATGTCATGAATCGCGACCATCGTTTTGCGGTTCGTGACGTCATTTCTGTTACGTGACAGTTGTTAGTGTTTTAGCGGAAAAGTTTAAAATTACTCTATTTTTGTACATTTTCTTATCGAAAATAGTAATATTTTTAAAGAAAATATTTTTTTTTATGCTAAACAAGAGTCCATCTTCAAAATAAAAGCAATTCCGAAAAATTGTTAACATCCCTATTGTTTGACTTTTTAATACACAAACTCTGTTCACTTTGGGGTTAGATGATACTGCATGGAAAACATCTATCGGTATAAAGACGGTATAGTTTCAGTAGGTTATCTATAATCTCTTTTGGCAGCTCTTAATCACAATGAGGCTAATATATTATTAGGTACTAATGGTAAGTCTGTAAGTCCCACTGCAGCAAAAATGTATTAAAACCATTCTCGTTTACTTCACCTCAAAGGTGAGGTATAAAAATGTAATTTGACAGCGACGATGATGCATAGCCAGCCGGAAACGTAGTCTGGTAGAGTCTGACGAAGTTATTTCGGTTTTAAAGGAAGCAAATGAACTTGCCACGTACTCTTATTTTGCTATTTTGTGTGGCGTGGTTGTGGCATGAATTGCAATTTATATGAGAGTCTACAAGCCGCAGCTTGGTTCAAAATGTACCTAGCTAAAGTAGAATTTCTGAGCACGACGTTCAGTTAACCCCCGAATCATCAAACGCAACTCGCATATAAGCTCGTCTCAAGTCTCGGTTTTTTGACAGTTTACAATGAAAATGTGTCAAAAAAGTTGAGAGATTTCAAGGGACACCCGGATGGAACGAAGTTCCTTTCTATAAGAGAGAGAGAGAGAGAGACAGACAGAGAAACATGCACACGCTTTTTGCTATAGTAAGTTATTGTAAGCCGTGCGGCTTACAATAGCTTACTATAGCAAAAAGTGTCGTTACAACTTTTCGTGAGAATTTTTTCCGTCCAGCCCCCTTTCACAACGCGCGGTAAGGAACTTAGTTCCAAAAATCATCACTTGAGATGAGATTAAATCTGAGATTCGTTTGAGTATTCGGGGGTAAGACACAGAAAGCGCATTTTGAAAGTTCAGTGGAGTGGAATTACAAAATGAAAATCGCTTGTGGTCAACAAACGATCCATTGAAAACCATCAAATGCGAAGCCTTTCTTGCTGTTTATCAAAAGCTAAGTTTGTTGCAGTCAGTATTATTTAGAGATGCATAGAAAGTTTTTATAGTGAAAATAAAACCGGCACCAATTTTCTTTCTAAACTTCTGGACAGCTTTAGTTTGAGCTTTTGTGACATGTATTCACGAAAAGCTGTTAAATATTTAGCGGTTTCAAGGTACTCACTACACATTAGACACGCTTCATAGCGTGTGCAAGCTACGATGGTAATGTATGACCACACGGCATCTCAGCAAACATTGTAGGTAAGTAAAGTATCGTCAGAGACAAAACTTCTAAATAGTGGCTATTTTCCAAAACGTTGAAACCTACTGACGTTGAGATTTAAGAGCTATCTTGGAAGCTAGACACGTTTCAGTTATTTTCATTTTACAAATGCTTAAATGCCTAACCTTCAAACACGTTTTTGTTCGATAAAAGCATGTCGGTACGCAAAAGACGGTATTTAAGGTATTGTGCCTATAGACATCTATTAATCAATAAGGTCTAGTATTCAAGGTCTAGTATGCAGGTAGGTAAAAAATTAAAAAAACCAGTCAGTTTCGAAGCCCTTTCAAAGTCCTGACAGCTAATTGCATAAAAATGCCTGAAGACTAAAAAAATTAATTAGTTCTCAAAAGTTTTTGTCTCAAATTTCGGCAGGACAGCAAAACTACAGCATTACCCAATTACGTTTCCAAAGCTTAGAATCGACTTAACATATTAGTTAGTATTAGGATGCCAATTAATAGGCATTCTAATACGAAAACAAGAATCGTAAGAGGCGAATTCTCAGAGGTGATTCGTAGTGAGCCTATTAAGATACCAACAGAGTCAAAGTCCTTTATTTGATGTATACAAATGGAAGCTTAATAAACAGCCTTCTTTTGTTTTTAGAGTGTGTTTTGTTTATAGGTTTGAGAGGGAGTGGACCGACCGGTATAGACCAATCGTGATGATTTTGTTGTATTGGTTGACGACGGATTTAGGCTTCCCCGCTCTGCCGATAAAAGAGATAACATACTTAACTATCGTTCATTCCATCAATTACCGGAGATAAATAAATAAATCATCATCATCATCATCATCAGCCTACATCAGTCCACAGCTGGACATAGGCCTCCCCAAATGAGCGCCATAGCGCCCTGTCTTCAGCTTGCCGCATCCAGAATCTGCCAGCAGTCTTTCGAAAATCATCATCCCACCTGGTCGGAGGGCGTCCTACACTACGTTTGCCGAGTCGCGGTCTCAACTCAACAACACGTTTACGCCAGCGGTTGTCGGTTCTTCTCGAGATATGGCCAGCCCACTGCCACTTCAGCTTGCTAATCCTTTGAGCTATGTCGATAACCTTGGTTCTCTGTCGGATGTATTCGTTGCGAATCCTATCCTTCAGAGACTCCGAGCATAGCTCTCTCCATGGCTCGCTGGGCGACTTTAAACTGGTGGACCAGCCCTCCCTACCGTGACTGTCCACGTCTCAGCTCCGTAGGTCATGAGGGGTAGGACGCACTGATTGAAAACTTTCGTTTTCAAGCATTGCGGTATGGATGACGAGAAGACTCGACGTAGTTTTCCAAACGTAGTTACGTTTCCCGACGTAGTTTTTAATAAATAAATAATGCTGGACAATTCACACAGCATTATCTAGTCCCAAGCTAAGCAGAGCTAGTGTTATGTGTACTAGATAACTGATATACATAATATAATACAATACATATGTAGATAGATATTTTTTTATTATATATAGAAAACGACCAGAACACCCTGAACAAATGTCTGCAGATCGTACACACATTTGTGCCGAGGCGGGAATCGAACCCGCAACCTTCTGCGTCGCAGGCAGACCTTCGCCCACCGCGTGACATCGGCCGTCGGGAAATAATAGGGCATGGGCGTTTAGCTGGTGATAGAAAGCAAATAAAACTTATTTAAGAATGCCGCGATAAATAAAATTAACTTAGCGGAAAATAGAATTTCTTCCCTAGACATCTAATATAGGCCATATTAGATGTCTAGGGAAGAAATTCAATTTTATGGGCACTAAGAAATCCCGTCAAATATTATTAACGATATATAAATCACCTAGACGTAGTAAAATCTTAGAATATCCGACCACGAGCACTAAGTTGTGTCTGATTGATGATGTTTTCATTGTCGGAGATAGCAATTCATCATCTCAAGTTCCCACTAGCGGTAACTTCCACAAAGTGATATTTAGACGGGCTTTGTTGAGATAAGAGTAGTCTTCTATTGGTTAATTGATTTATTGATGACTATCGGTACGCCCCGGCTTCGTCCGGGTATATTCAATAGCCTACCTAAGTTTATCAGGGATAACGTAGGATTCTAATGGTGAAAGAATTTTTCATATAGGTCCAGTAGTTTTGGAGCCTGTTCAATTCAAACAAACAAATATTTCATCTTTATAATATTAGTATAGATGTAATAAAACCGGCCAAGTGTGAGTCAGACTCGCGCACGAACTGTACCGTACCATTATATAAAAATGGCAATAAAATCATGTCTGCTCCCCTTAAATATTTGTTTTAGTGTGTTGTTTCCTCCTCCTCCTTGCGTCGATAACCTCAATGCTGAGGGTCGGGACCTTTATGTAGGACCTTGGAATGCACGATGTGTCTCCATCGGGTACGGTTTTCCGCAGTGCGGATAGCGTCGCTCATGCTGGTTTCAAGCGTTGAACGAATTTGATCACACCAACGCATAGGGCTCCGTCCACGCGGTCGTTTTCCGTTCACTTTGCCGGTGACCACGAGCCTTCCAGACTGCTGCCGTCTTTTCTGGCAATGTGTCCGAAGAACTCAACTATTCTGCGAAGACATATGGTGGAGAGCCTGATGTTGACGTTGAGCTCCTTTAGAATGGATATGTTGGTGCGACGAGCAGTCCACGGTATCCGAAGCATCTTGCGCCAGCACCACATCTCAAAGGCATCGATGCGCGCTCGGTCCGCCTTCTTTAAAGTCCAAGTTTCTGCTCCATATAGGAAGATTGAGAAAACTAGGCTGTTCACTATCTTGCGTTTGGTTTTAAGGGAGATGTTCCTATCAGCCCATATTTTGTCCAACTGTGACATGGCGCTCTTTCCCATCGCGATCCGCTTGCGCACATCTTGCAATAAATCTAAATATTCTGTGAATATTTCGAGCGTCCACCTGTTGTCGTTATCAATATCGAGCAAAAACAAGCAAAAATATCACGTTTATTGTATTGGAGCCTCCATAAATATTTATTTTATTCTGCTTTTTAGTATTTGTTGTTAATAATACATCATTAATTGTGGAAATTTCAACTATCACGCTTCATGAGATACAGCCTGGTGACAGACGGACAGGCAGACAGACGAACGGACAGCGGAGTCTTATTAATAGGATCCCGTGTTACCCTTTGGATACGGAACCCTAAAAATCACATTATTCTTGAGGATTATTCGTAACGTTTATGTTTTATTCAGACATATATTATACGATGTGAGAACAGGAAAGGGCAAAAAGTTTGTTGAAAGGTTGTTAAAGAAGTAACTGTGACAAAAACTGTCTGCACATATTTCGCCCTCCAATATTATTTGGTTGACAAAGCTCGTAACAAAGTTATGGCGCCGTAAAAAAGTTATAACTTAATCAATAGCTAATTAATTTTCATAACTTTGAGATAATCTTTCGCATAAAAATAATTTTTTATCGTGTAATCAGAGGTTTTTATTGTCGACTTTATAAAACACTAGCGGTCCGTCCCGCCCCCCTTTGCACGGGTATATTCTACTGTCCATGTTCATCAAGAATAATGTTGGACTCCAATGGAAAAAGATTTTTTTAAATTGGCCCTGTAACAAACTTTCTTCTTTATAATATTAGTATAGAAAACTAAACTGCATCAACAACAGTCTTAGGCCCCTGTCGGTGCTGATGGTGAAAGCTTCCTCAGTCATAAATCTATTTTAGATTGACGTTTATGCAAGAATTGTAAATAAAAGTACAAAGTACCATCTGTTTTCTTATACCTTTTTTCTTCTCAACTATCAATTACAAGATTTTTTTGTCATCGCCGTTTTAAATAATAGTATACCAAGGAATCTTAGACTTATTTTATAAATAACTGTGGTAATTAATAGATAATCAGCAAAAGCTTGGTTTTTGCGCTAACGTCGCTCTGCTCTATCCCGCTCCTATAAACGCGTAATACTATGCCTATCTTTTTTTTACAAAATGGCGTCATATATCGCCCCATAACAAATATACTGAAGAAAGCTACTGAGCTTCCTTTGGTAGATTCCCATAATCGGCTTTTACGACATCCACGGGCTGGGTTCAAGTGGTCGATTCTTACGCCGCGACCGCCATGACGCGGTAAAACATAGGTAACTATATATTTGCCTTTATACTCAACTGCGCAAGAAGGGCTATTGTTTAGGAGGAATAGGTTATTCAAAGGTTATTTCTTGGTGTGGCTGTGCAGCCATGACGGCCAGACGGCAAATTGTGCAGATGAACGTTCATCTGCAAATTGTGTTCAGATGAACGTTCACCTGCAAATGTGCAAATGAATTTTCACCTGCAAATTGTGCAGATGAACGTTCACCTGCACAATTTGCCTTCGCTCGCGCATATGGCTAGGCGGGGCTACGCACATGACTACGTCGTCATGCTTGCAGGGTTTAAGTACTTTGCATGCTGTCTTGCTCTTTTATCAGTAAAAGAAAAAAGATAGGTAACAGTTTTGGTCAAGGTGTTCGAAACTGTCACGTAGACTTTTACTTATTCTTCGCAAAAACTGTCCAGTCTGACGGATTATCATTAAGAGCTAGCATGTCCTGCTTTTTGCAATCTGTATATCGAAGCAAGGGTCTCCCAACGCCTTGTTCAGCAACACGCCATGTTAAATGGATGGATGGATGCGGCAGGCTAAAGACAGGGCGCTATGGCGCTCATTAGGGGAGGCCTATGTCCAGTAGTGGACTGGTATAGGCTGATGATGATAATGATAATGTTTAAATAACTTATAATAATAAAAACAAGTCTTAGTTACCTTCTTCGTAAAAGTCGTTTAACGTAAGCACCTCTAGTGCGGAGAGAGCTAATAATTCAAAGTGATACCAGCGTTTCAGTAGTTGACTTGACATGCAAAGCTATGAGTTCTACCGTTTATTCACACCCGTCTTATAAGCAGCTCACGTATCATTGCCATTTAGTGCACGGTATAAGTCTCTCGGGTTCTAACTCTGGGGCTAGCAGAAAGGCGTTTTTTACTGATTTTTAGGGTTTCAAAGATCGGTTTTGAAACCCTTATGGTCTCGCTTTGTCCGTCCCCGCTCTTTCTTGAATATCTCAGTAACTACTGCAGCTATTAACTTGAAATTTGAAATAATGATACACTTCGTGCGCCATTACTGATTTTAAGAAAAAAATATAAAAATAAATGAAAAATGAAAATGAATATTTTCAGTACAAATTTTGATGTTGAAATTTCAAAAGAGACCTAGGAAGGCAAATGGGGTATCAAATGAAAGGTATCGTTTTGTACATTTCAAAACACTTTTTGAAATTTCTGTAAATTTCATACTTTTTGAAATATTTCAAAAACAGTCGAAAAATTGACCATACCCCCCCCCCTATCTCCGAAGATTGCAGACCGATTCATGTACAATGTATTAGGCGTTTGTAGATATCGATCTATATTTTACAGGAAAAATATAGAGAAGTCTGTAATAATAATAGTTTTTGAAAAATGGTCAAAAAGGGGGAGATTTTTTTTTCAAAAGGGGGGGTACCTACCTATGTGGGGTATCAAATGAAAGGTATCGTTTTGACCATTTCAAAACACTTTTTGAAATTTCTGTGAGTTTCATACTTTTTGAAATATTTCAAAAAAAGACGAAAAATTGACCATTCCCCCCCCCCTAGCTCCGAAGATTGCAGACCGATCCATGTACAATGTACTAGGCGTTTGTAGACATCGATCTATATTTTACAGGAAAAATATAGAGAAGTCTGTAATAATAATAGTTTTTGAAAAATGGTCAAAAAGGGGGGGAATTTTTTTTCAAAAGGAGGGGTACCTGCCTACGTGGGGTATCAAATGAAAGGTATCGTTTTGACCATTTCAAAACACTTTTTGAAATTTCTGTGAGTTTCATACTTTTTGAAATATTTCAAAAATAGTCGAAAAATTGACCTTTCCCCCCCCCCTATCTCCGAAGATTGCAGACCGATCCACGTACAATGTATGAAGCGTTTGTAGATATCGATCTATATTTTACAGGAAAAATATAGAGAGGTCTGTAATAATAATAGTTTTTGAAAAATGGTCAAAAAGGGGGGGAATTTTTTTTCAAAAGGAGGGGTACCTGCCTATGTGGGGTATCAAATGAAAGGTATCGTTTTGACCATTTTAAAACACTTTTTAAAGTTTCTGTAAGTTTCATACTTTTTGAAATATTTCAAAAATAGTCGAAAAATTTACCTTTCCCCCCCCCCTATCTCCGAAGGTTGCAGACCGATCCACGTACAATGTATTAGGCGTTTGTAGATATCGATCTATATTTTACAGGAAAAATATAGAGAAGTCTGTAATAATAATAGTTTTTGAAAAATGGTCAAAAAGGGGGGGAATTTTTTTTCAAAAGGGGGGGTACCTACCTATGTGGGGTATCAAATGAAAGGTATCGTTTTGACCATTTCAAAACACTTTTTGAAATTTCTGTGAGTTTCATACTTTTTGAAATATTTCAAAAAAAGACGAAAAATTGACCATTCCCCCCCCCCTAGCTCCGAAGATTGCAGACCGATCCATGTACAATGTATTAGGCCTTTGTAGATATTAATCTATATTTTACAGGAAAAATATAGAGAAGTCTGTAATAATAATAGTTTTTGAAAAATGGTCAAAAAGGGGGGGAATTTTTTTTCAAAAGGAGGGGTACCTGCCTATGTGGGGTATCAAATGAAAGTTATCGTTTTGACCATTTCAAAACATTTTTTGAAATTTCTGTAAATTTCATACTTTTTGAAATATTTCAAAAACAGTCGAAAAATTGACCATACCCCCCCCCCCTATCTCCGAAGATTGCAGACCGATCCACGTACAATGTATGAAGCGTTTGTAGATATCGATCTATATTTTACAGGAAAAATATAGAGAAGTCTGTAATAATAATATTTTTTGAAAAATGGTCAAAAAAGGGGATTTTTTTTCAAAAAGGGGTACCTACCCATGTGGGGTATCAAATGAAAGGTATCGTTTTGACCATTTCAAAACACTTTTTGAAATTTCTGTAAGTTTCATACTTTTTAAAATATTTCAGAAAATTGATTGTCCAAATAATTGGCAAATGGTTTGAAACCCTCGGCGCGCGAGTTACACTCGCACTTGGCGAATCTTGTTTAGCTAAGTTTGAACTGAGACTTGGTCGATGACTATATCCCACATCACCTAAACAGCCTTTTATGGTTCACTGCTCGGCGCAGGCCTCTCCCTGATTTTTTTGTCTCAAGGGGAATAATACCTATTATCTCACGCTGGGCATGCGGGTTGGGGATCGGTGGTACAGTTTTCTGAACTACAGAAAAAATAATTTTCAGTGGTCCTGTCAACAGGACCAACTCAGCTGGATCACGGGCTAGGGGCGGTCACTTACATGAGAGTAGATATTTAGCTGTGTAAGCAATTAAAACAAATGAAGTAAGGAGAAGTGTGTGTTTGTTATACATTGAAAATACCCAGAACACCCGATGATCGATGTGGCGCGACGGGCGAAGGTCCTGCGATGCAGGAGGTTGTCGGTTCGATTCACGCCTCAGGATAGATGTTTGTACGATCTGCAGATATTTGAGAATTTGTTCATCAATTTGTATATCAGTTATCTAGTACCCATAACACAAGCTCTGCTTACCTTGGGGCTAGATAATGCTGTGTGAATTGTCCAGAATTATTTATATATTTATTTATTTATGTTCAGTGATGGTCGATTTCTATTAAAAATATCTATCCATATATAGTATTTCATTACTCGTGTGTACTCGTATGTACCTTCCAGCACATACAGCATTCATGCTGAGCCGTTTCCTAATTCATAATTACAATCAGTGATACCTAGTTGTAAGCGACTTGTTATCCGTCTTATTTTATGATTGTAGTTGTAAATAAATATATTTTCTTTCTTTTCTTTCTGTATGTATAACAGGTGTCTAGTACCCAAAAGACAAGCTCTGACCGCTTGGGGCTAGATAGTGATGTGTGAATAGTAGTAGTACTAGAACTAAGAAGTAACCTGCGTCGCAGGTGAAATCTCACCTGCCACGCCACAGTCGTCAAGTGCTAAAAAATATTGTATTCAGATTGTACATTTTGCTGGAATCAAACGCTGGATTTCTAGCTTCGCTTACATTTAAACTTAGTAACACCATTTACATAGTTCTTCGAGAAATGAGAAAAGTAGGTTCGTTATCCTTTGATAGGTACTCTTGTGGTTTTGTTTCGACGACCTCTGTGGCGCGGTGGGCGAAGGTCTGCCTGAGACGCAGGAGGTTGCGGGTTCGATTCCCACCTGACATTTTGTTCAGGGTGTTCGGGTCGTTTTCTATGTATAATAAAATATCTATTTATGTAATGTATTGTATTATGTGTATCAGTTATCTAGTACCTATAACACAAGATCTGCTTAGCTTGGGGCTAGATAATGCTGTGTGAATTGTCCAGCATTATTTATTTATTTATTTTATTATATACGTTATAATTTGACTAGTTTCTGTCCGCATTTGCACGCAATGCTTCTATTGAACGTTTTAAGGTTATTTCTATCGTATCTATTTGTAGGTTTTTCGTGGGCGTAGAACGAAAAGACATCAAGTTAGATTAAATATGTCATCACGTTAAAACTTTTGAAACTGACATCATTATTGACATAGAAGTTATTGAAAACGGGATATTTATGTCATGTTTTGTTGTTAATTTAAGTTAATTTTAAGTACATAATGTTAATGGTTACAGGCTACAAATAAAGTAAATCTTATTCTTATTTACCATGATTTGATCCTTTTACCGTTTTTATGGTTTTAGAGTGCAAACGCACTACGCAATACTAAATAACGCATTGGATTTTATAATCTGTAATGTTTTTATTGTGATTAATAAATAAATACGCGACAGCAGAACTGCGCGGCCGCGGCACTTCCCGTTAAATTAGAACAAATCAACAAAAAGCCGCGCAGTTCCGCTGACGCGTAGTGCGATCAGTCTCATAGGATTTCAGACAAGGACAAGGACCGCGTCGTGTCGCGCAGTTCCATTGTAGTGCAGTACTGCCCAGTGCGAGCGGCCTTTAGGTGATCATGACGCTGAAACTATGCCGAAAAATTGGAAAACTCAAAAAATCAAATCATTGTAAATATACCGTTTTAAATGATTTCTATGTCAATGAAAACGTAAAATTAAATACGGAGTGGGTCGTTTTTAAGCAAAACGTTCTCACTAGAAAAACGTTCCCAACGTGATCTCGACCAATTCAGCCCAGCCAGTGTATAACGTAAAAGCCGACTAGGGGAACCTACCAGATGAACGGCATTTACCAATCTGCCTGCCAAACGCGGTCATAGCAAAACTCCCTAGTTTTGGGGAGGTAGGTATAGGTACAGCAGTGGACATAAAATACAATACAAAATTTTATATTGTTCACCAACGAAAATACGATAGAAAAGACTTATTATTCTGCAAAATTATTGTGCTAGCATAATATGTAACACTATTGACAATTTCAAAAACAAATGAAATTAATGTTACTGTCAGTTCAAGTTATAGTTTTCAAGTGCATGTCAGATTAAATAAATAAATAAATAAAATAAATAATGCTGGACAATTCACACAGCATTATCTAGCCCCAAGGTAAGCAGAGCTTGTGTTATGGGTACTAAATAACTGATATACGTAATATTATACATTACATAGATAGATATTTTTTATTATACATAGAAAACACCCAGACCAACGGAACAAATTTCTGCAGATCGTACACAAATTTGTTCCGAGGCGGGGATCGAACCCGCAACCTCTTGCGTCGCAGGCAGACTCTCGCCCGCTGCGCCACTGAGGTCGTCAAATCGAAATCGATGAAATAAATAGTTTTATCAAATTAGGTATACTTTAAAATCTAGTGAGTCTTCTATAGATTGCTACGTACGTAGGATGGTAACACAGTACAAGAAAAACTTATTTATAATGTGGGTAATATTTACCACATGGCGTTCCTTCAATACGGCGTAACAAAACGGTCAAGTGTGTGTTTGGTGGGACCACGAAAAAGTTTTGTCCCACCAGTGGGACATCGCAGTGGGACCACGGTTTCGGAGTGCTATTACATAAGATACAAGTACAATGGGTGAACTTATCTTATAAAAGCGATCTCTTCCAGGTGGTTGCCTGACAGAGATTGCGGTTGACATCTGTGTGCTGAAGGTTTAAAATAATCTTAGGTAATTATTTCACATTTTGCAGCTATATAATAACCTACTTTCGCTCAAGAATATCCAGCAATATCCTCCGGTACAGCCGGAAGGTAGTCAAAGGACTCATTAGAGTCTATCATTAGCAAAGAGGCCTCTGAAGGTAATGGAGAAACGAATTTCCTATTTAATTAAATCTCTTAAGTGGAATAGTTCCCTCTTAAAGGTCTTGAATAGTTGTAAAATGTAGAATAGCAACTCGTACATCGTCGCTTACGCCGTTATATCGAGTTTAGGTTCTATATTCGGTCTATATTTCTGATAGTTTGGGATAACGACATCAAAAGATGAATGCTTTAGACAGTTAATTTGTAAAGATGACAGTATTTGATGGGAAATCAATTTCAACATTATGTACGGTTACACACAGTAATCGCACTAATTTTAAATGCGAAAGTTTGGGTGGATCGATGGATGGATACCCATCCATCCATCGATCCACCCAAACTATTAATTAGTAACTTTTTCACGCCAAAAGTACTGAAAAGATCAGGCTTTTCTTGCTTAGATGTAGCTCTAAGCCTCTTATCAAACATAGGCTACTTTTTATCCCATACTAGCGGTCCGCCCCGGCTTCGCACGGGTGTATTCTATAGCCTATGTTCATCCGGATAATGTAGGATTCTAATGGTAATTTTTTTTCAAATCGGCCCAGTAGTTTCCTACCCTATTCAATTCAACCAATTACAAAAAAAAATTCCTCTTTATAATGTTAGTTTAGAAAACAGTTCCCAGGAGATCTAGGCGGGAATCGAACCCGCAAACTCCTGCGAACCTCACTACTGGCTCGTCGAAGTGTGAGTAAGTGCTATAAAAACAAAAAAACTCGTGTAGTAAGTTTGGAGTAGTTTGGCTTACCTTAAAGTTTATCATTAAGTAGGTATTCAAAGGTATATAAAGGTTGCCTGGAAGAGATCGCTTCTAAGCGATAAGGCCGCCCATTGTACTTGTCTCATGTAATATGTATTTTTGTAATGTTCTTTTTCTGGTGTACAATAAAGTGTTTTGTATTGTATTGTATTTTAGAATTCATATTTTTAATTTCTGGATTTCAGGGGAGAAAATTGGAATAACCCTGTACCTACTAAATGTACCAACAACTACTATATTTCCCGTCTGGATTGATTTTGCAACAATATCCACTTAAGCTACTTCACTCTAACGTAACATTTACATTTTTAACGTTAAAAGCTTTCAAAAGATACCTAACTTTTCATATAAATAAACAATACCTGGATGTTTTATCGAAAGAAATCTCTTACGAATGAAATATAACGCCTTAAATATTCACCAGGTTGCGTTATTTTATTTCGAGTGCCGTAAATCGTATATGTAAGATAAACGGGCGCTTCTTGATCTTAAAGGAGCCTACACACCAAACCTGCCGAACCCACCGACACAGCTCGGGCTGGTATCAGCGACATTATTTTAAAATTAGAGAATCATATTATGCTGCGCGGTGACTTGTGAGACAATTACGTGTATGAATGTATTGTAGCGTAGGTATTGTAGGCTTCTGATAGTGTTATGTCAACTTGGCGCTATGGAGCTCAATAGGGGAAGATTATGTCCAGCTGTGGACTAATATACGCTGGTGATGATTTATTTATGGAGAGATTTTTGTGTTCTAGCAATACCGTGTGTTAATAAAAGAATGAATGAAATCAGACAACGCGTTGATAAATTACAACTGAGTACACAATTTGACTTTCATCCCCTCTCTCAAGTGAACCGTACTGAATTCTGGGATAAAAAGTTAAGTATCCTACTATGTCCTTCTTCGTAGTATGAACTCATATCACGGCGAAAATACTACAAAATACGATGTTTTTAGGGAAACAGAATAAACAGACAAAAATGAAAAAAAAAAAACAGTTCAACTTCAGTTGCGAAAATACAGCTAGGCTTCGTCTTCGGGTTCGGTACGTACAGTCCTTATATACACGGCGACGTAAAAACGTAAGATATCTCAGGCGTTACTTATCTATAACATAATTTTATGTGAAGCGTAATCTGGAGAGAACAGATTGTATTTTCAGATTTTGCTATATTAAAAAAACATTTTTTTAGTGACTCTAGTTCAAACTCTGAAATGGTTGACCAACCTATGCCAGGTTGGTCAATCATTTCAGAGTTTGATTGATGTTTCACATACGATTTTGATGGCAATCGGTCATACTTTTCCTGAATAAAAAGACCATATTTTCTTGGACTTAAATTTATTTTTCAGGTATGAGGCTCATACAACTCGAGTAACAGCCGGTTGTTAGTCTGAGTCACGTATTATAAAAGCTTGCTCAGTCGTTAATCGATGCTTGAGTAACGTTTTTCTATGGCATGAACGTCTGCCAAGCATAGCTCTATGACTGACCAAGCTTTCAATATACGGGCCTAATTCTCTTTCCTTAAACTCTTGTCAAATAGTTCAACCTCATTCTTTGTTTAATGGATTGCCATTAAACAAAGACATTGATTATGTCTGATTAGACAAAATTCTACCAGTGTCAAGTTCAGTCAATCAGAGAAAATAATTGTTTAACGAAATTATCATAGAAATTATCACATTAATATATAGATTCTAGTTCGTTATCTAACAGGGTTTACCACGTACAGGATAGGTGGTGTGGGAAACTAGATACCGGAGTCCCCCTCTACAAATTAATTTTAAATTATTTTGAAAGGTGCCGCTTGTTTTTCACCACGACTGAGGTCACCATGACACTGTGCCATGACCGAGAAAAACATAAACTTCTAAAATAGGATGTGATCGCTTTGACTACAGAAGGTTTGGCGAACTAAAATCATATAATTTTGCATCAAAATGATTTGATACCTGTAGATGTATTGTAATACTTCGCTTTTATATATATTTTTATTTGTACTTCCTCGGTCCCACCGGCCCCAGTAGAAAACCAGCGCAGGTTTTTTTCTATGAAATACCTGCATAAGCTGAGTCGGGACCATTTTGTAGCTAAGACGTTAATATGTATCTTCATTGTTTCTTCATTTATATTTTGTGTATATTTTTTAAGTCTTTGTAATTGTAGATTTATTATAAGTTTTAGTTACAAATAAACGCTTTAAAACTAAAACTAAAAAACTAGATAAATAAGTCTTTATTGTACACACATGGTACCCAGAAAACAGTACAGAAATAAATGCTACGAGTATTAGAAGTACAAAAACCGCCCTATCGCTATTAGCGATCTCTTCCTGGAAACCTTGGGATGGAATGGACATGTAAGAAAAAAGACGATGGCACTCGAAAAAATAAAATGAAAAATATAAGAAATCAATAATAAACTTCATACTTTAATACCGACATTATAACCTACAAACATAGGTATTAATAATGATTTTGCTAAAACCAAAAGGAACAATACAAACAAAAGGACGACACAACATATTAAGCGCAATAAATAAAGCAAAATAAACTTTCTCTGGCCGAATTGACGTGGACAAGAGATTTCATAATTGATTCCTTGACCAGATGGTCAGCGAACAAGCAACTGTACGGCGTAGCGGCTGTAAATCAAATTATTCGCGATTCGGACGAAGCAATGTATCACGCACATTTGTTTTCAGTCGCTAACGGCAGGAACACGATTCATTATACCCAGCTGTTACAGGATGCCTATTGAATAAGTACAATATAGCCTAATTATACAATCTACCTCGAACCAGGCATATTTACGTACAGGTTTTTTGAAATTATACTTGACAATCCACTCAGAAATTGTTAACCAATTCTATAACGTGCCTATATCACTATCAATAATAAAGCCATTTATTCCCATTTCATAAAAAGACAGTAAATGTATTACAAATAGAATTAGAATTATGATAATAAAATATTACTTATTTGGTAAATTAATGTATGCAGAATTAATTTACGAAATATACGAGTATGTAATAATTTAATTTAAAAAAAAATAAAAAAAATATTATAATTTTCCTTCTGGGACGTCCATTTATGAACGTAGGCCTCCTCCATCCTGTTCCACTAGTTCCTGTCCTGAGCCAGCCGTGTCCAGGTGGCGCCGGCGATGGATACGATGTCGTCCGCCCAGCGGCGGCGCGGGCGCCCGGGCGGGCGGCGCTCGCCACGACGACGACGGTACCAGTACATCAGTCTTTCGCTCCACATGTTGTCTGAAGTTATGTTTTTTTTTGTTGCGTGTTCTAGCTCTTCTTGTCGGCCGACTCCAAATTTTTTTTTTGTTCAATGTGCATAATGTATTGTTGGTTTTAAAAGGTTAAAGTATAGATACTTTTCATTTTGAGATATTTCGTTTTGTGTCTGAATAAAAAAAAATTAGATAGATACTTGATATTTAACAAAAAAAAAACATCCAGACCCGGAACGTCGTGGATGACGGGATATGTGGATTCTACAAACCTTTGTCCCGCAGCAGAAATCGACCCCGCAACCTCCAGTGTCGCAGGCTGACCTTCGCCCTCAGCGCCATTGCAGTCATCAGGTTTCGTAACTTAATACAGTAAATAAATAAAATAAATAAATACATTTTAAAAGACTTAACCTCATCCAGAGTTTCTCTCATGCTAGGTGAGTGGTTTCTTTAGTAAAAGCAGCCAACGGTGAAAATAAGACAAGCGTCTCATAGTAACTAACCCGATAAATGCTAAGGTCAAAGTTATTAAATTACAAACTCTAGTAAAACTAGTTAAGTACCTAAAGCCTATTTAAATTGAAGCACTTAAGAAAAAAAGTTTTCACTCAATCACGTTAAAACTAAAAGAGGAAAACGTTTACACAATTCATTTTAGAGTTTCTTTAAATTCTCGACACGGATTTGAAGCTTAAGCTCCTCTGTTTGATCCGATTAGTAAGAGATAAATTAAAAAAGACGTGATAGAAGCTGGTTCCTGAACAAAGTGTTATTGGATTCTTTTAAAGTAGTATTCAAACTTAAGTACTTTATTTTGTTTCAAAAGTTGTTGAGATTCACGATTTTTAATTAACCAAACACGGTGAAGACATCCTTTTTTGATAACCTCTGTGGCGCGGTGGGCGAAGGTCTGCCTGCGACGCAGGAGGTTACGGGTTCGATTTCCACATTGGGACAAATGTGTGTATGATCTGCAGACGTTTGTTCAGGGTGTTCTGGTCGTTTTCTATATATAATAAAAAATATCTATCTATGTATTGCATGACATTATGTATATCAGTTATCTAGTACCTATAACACAAGCTCTGCTTAGCTGGGGGTTACATAATGCATAACTGATATACATAATATAATACAATACATAGATAAATAAATAAATACTTAAATAAATAATGGTGGACAATTCATACAGCATTAGCCCCAAGTTAAGCATAGCTTGTTTGATATATTTATTATACATAGAAAACGACCAGAACACCCTGAACGAATTTCTGCAGATCGTACACATATTCGTGCCCAGGCGGAAATCGAAGCCGCAACCTCCTGTGTCGCAGGCAGACCTTCGCCCACCGCGCAGAGGTCGTCGAGATGTCGAGGGTTTTTCAACACAAACGCCACGCCTCTGCTACTTGCTGCTGTGTAACCTAATCCACGCGCTATCAGGTCGGGAGGGAACCTTGCAAAGTTAATCTAGGAACGCTTGTTTCAGTTTGAAATGGGACCATTTCATACTCAACGTGCGTGGATGGCGACCTGCTACGCGACTAAAACCCTAAAACTAAGTCAACTTGTCAACCCGAGAGCTGGTGAGTATCTGGCAAAGCGCATCAGCATTGCCATACAGCGGGGCAATGCAGCCAGTGTCTTGGGCACGCTTCTGAATGGATCAGTTGAGCTACCTGTAGATTGTTTGCAACAGTTTGCAGATAGCTCAATTGTTTCAATTGTAAATACTAGTTTTAATTAAATTATATTATTTGATTGTAATTTTCTTTCTTAATAAAGTTTTTTAGTCAACTTAAGTATCTTTTTGATTCCAATATTATTTTTCGATACAAACAATACGAATACGATACGGGTATTGTTTAATTAAAACAGGATATCGTGTACAGACGTGTATAGAAAATAAACCAGAGTGAACTCCATTGTATCAGAAATAAACTGGAATGGATTTACGGAGTACGTATTGTTTCGAGGGTTGTCATTTGTAAAATAAATAATGATAATCCCATGCATTGATTGGTAAAGTTGTTTTTCTGACAATATGTTGTAACGTAACTCGTTACACACTTTTGTACCTATTTTAGTTTGTAATTTTAATTAACTTATAATCGATTAAATAGTTCCAAATTTAAAAAATATTGACGAACTTACGTATGGTCTACGGCACTTCACTAGTAGACCACACGTAGGTTCGTCAACTTGCTGCTAACTTCGTGATGCTCACGGTTTTCATTGTCTTCATTGCGAGACCATAATATGCAAGGCTGACGTGTACCACATTGCGCAGAAGACAGACACACGCCATTTTTAGGGTTCCGAGATCGGTATCGAAAACCTTCTTTCTTGAATATCTCAGTAACGAATTTGGAAATAATATCTAATACATTTCGAGCGATGTTAAGAGAAATGAAAATAAAAAAATTCAGTGTAAATTGTTGTATCAAAATTTTAAAAGAGACCTATGGATGAAATCAAATCAGTTTAAGTATATGAATTTTCTGTAGATTTTATACTTTTCGTAATATATTGAAAAAAGTCGCAGAATTTCCCACCACCCCCTCATCTTCTAAGTGTGCAGAGCGATCGATCTGAAAGGTATCTACTATTTTTCGGTTATAAATCTCCTACCGGTCCTTATACCATATACACACACATACATTGTTCTGTAACTATAATCAGAACACTTTCGATAGTTTTTTAAATAAGATTAAATGGAATATGGACATACATTTTCCGAAAAAGCTAACGAAATTAAAAACAATAAAGCCATGTCCATGGTTATGTGACGCAATAATTAAATCTCAAAGAGACATTCATGACTTATATAAAATAAAACTTCAATATCCGGACTTTACTGACATAAATTGTATTATAAATAAAAAGATAGAGTATAGAAATAGTATTACACTGCTTAAAAAGAAAGAATATGTAGAGCAAAGAATAAATAACGCAAACAACCCAAAAAAAGAAGTGTGGGCTGTCATTAAAGAAGAAACGAATAAAGCAGTGACTGAGTGGAACTGGAGCTTAGTAGATACAATATCAAATTGCCCTATCAAGCAAAACGACTTGCCTGACTTCATAAGCGATCACTTTATATCTATCGCAAATAATATTCGTGTCTCCTGTCCACCTACTTTAGAAAAAGCCCTAAGTTTCCTACATAATGTGACTTTAAAGCAGATTTGTTTTGAATTTAGCTGTATATCTAATAAAAAATAAATAATATAAATAAAAAATAAATAATAAAAAATAATAATAATAAAATAAATAATCTAATGAAGAGTTACATAAACTTGCCAGTAAAAAAATAAAAGGCTCAAATACGCAAGATCTATTAGATATATCGGGATCATTACTATTTGATATGACTATGTTTCTTTCAAACCATTTTGTTTTTCTCATTAATAGTGTTTTGCAGTCTAATTCCTATCCAAATATGTTAAAAAAATCACGTGTAACTCCACTTTATAAAGGCAAGGGGGAAATGTCTGACGTAAAAAACTATCGCCCTATCACAATTGTACCCACGTTATCCAAGCTGATAGAATCAATCATGTCCGAATCAATAATGAAGCATCTACAACACAACCAGCTCTTATCAGACTGTCAACATGCGTACAGATCCGGCAAATCAACAACGTCAGCAACCCTGAAAGTCATTTCTACCATAAACAAATGCCTAGAGAACAAGAAGCAAGTAGCAGGCATCTTTTTAGACCTTTCTAAAGCTTTTGATTCTGTTAACCATCAATTACTATTAGAAAAGCTGAAGGTCTATGGGATTCAAGGCAGTAGTCACAATCTAATAAAATCTTTTCTAGAAGGCAGGGAACAGACTATAGAAATTAAAACGAATGACAAACGGGTTCGATCAAAGCCGCAATGCGTAAGTATAGGAGTCCCACAGGGGTCGTCGCTTGGAAATACTCTCTTTTTAATTTTTTTAAATGACATTGCCTTTGTAAGTATCTCAGGGGAGATTATACAGTATGCTGACGATACGACCATAGTCGTTTCATCTGATACTATGGACGGACTATTGAGTACTATTGGTGACACAATTGATGTTTTGGGAAATTGGTTCGCAATGAATGGACTTATGTTAAACGAGGACAAAACTAGTGTTATGATCTTTAATGCAGTGTCTGCTAAACGACCATCACTAAATATCCCCTTGAAAAGTGGGAGATTAATATGTAGTACTCAATTGACAAAACTGCTAGGTTTCGAACTAGATCCGGCCCTAACTTGGAAAAATCATATTGACTCTACCTGTACAAAAATGGCTAAAGGCATATATGCTCTAAAACAACTGCGTCCTATGACATCCCAATTAAATCTCACATTTACCACTCATACATACACTCTATAATTAGTTATGGCATTATATTATGGGGAAACTCTACCGAATGTGAAAGAGTCTTAAAGATGCAGAAACGTGCAATTAGAGTACTAGTTAACGCCAAATTTAAAGATTCTTGTAGAGAACATTTCAAAACTCTAAACATACTAACCTCTGCATCATTGTACATTTATAAGATATTAAAATTTGTAATACAAAACATGTCACAATTTAATTTAATGGGAAGCCAAAGCAAATACAGTAACAGGCACCAAATGTGTTTACAATCAACTTTTCATAGACTCAGATACATGTCTAAAAAGCAACCGCAAGTAATTGGACCTAAACTTTTCAACAAACTTCCATTGTGTATTAGAAGCATAACCTGTAAAAAGTCATTTTTAAATAATGTGAAACTTCTTTTATTACATAAAACCATATACTCTGTAAGCGAATTCCTGGAAAATGACTATAAACAATTTGTAATTCCACAAAGACGAACCTTAGTCTTAGTCGATAGTTAGAATTAGTCATTTATGTAATGTATACGTAGGTTTACTTGACGAGAAACTGATAACACCTAACTTAAGCTTAACATTGTTAAACGTTGTTATTGTGTATTTTCAATAAATAATTTCATTTCATTTCATTCATTTCATTTCATTTATATTTCTAAAATTGGCAAATGTTCGAAGCCCTCGGCGCGCGAGTTACACTCGCACTTGACGGATCTTGTTTAGTTATTGGCTGACAATTCATTGACATCTAGTTGACATCGCCATTTTATAACTTCAATTGTATTCTTGAAACTGTGTTTATTTTCTAACCTTTGTCTGTAAGTTTTGTAAAGAAGCACTGATTTGTAATGTAGGCTTTCATTCCTATACTCAAAGAATGACATATTGTGCTTTTTCATTTTCGTCAAGTAATCTCATACTTTCATTTCCTACAATTACAGTTCTTCATAATACATAAAGAAACGGGAATAAATGCAACTAGCATTTATTCCCGTTTCTTTATGTATTATTCTTAATAAATTATCTTTCGCATATCTTGTATTTATCATCCCTCGTTCTGATAGTGACGTCCAAGGCCTCATGAACACTTATTTTGCTTTTTGTGCTGCCGTGGGAGTTCATGACCCTATATAAACCTGGCTGCAATGCCTAGCTTGTGGGGCTTATTTAGTCCGGACTATGCTACTAATATTATAAACGCGAAAGTTTGTAAGTATGGGTGGATGGATGGATGTATGGATATTTGTTACTCTTTCACGTAAAAACTACTGAACGGATCTGGATGAAATTTCGCACAGAGATAGATTATAGTCTGGAATAACACATATTTTATCCCGGAATTCTCACGGGAACGGGACACGGGTGAAAAAGTGAGACGCTGCTTGTAGTTGATAACTTGTTTTTTAGCGTTTCTTGGTACCAACTGTGTTACAAAAATGCCAAGCTGTCGGTGTCTAACTGCAGGTTTTACACGAAAATATTGCGGACTGAAAACATAAAAGTAACCTCCACAATGAAATTCAAAACCCATTGGTATTCGTTCAGTTTCTCAGTAATTTTTCGTACTACCAGCAATTTATTATTAGGTTCATACATTTGTGGGCAGCCGAAAATTATTGGGTCATTTGTCTAAATTACACCTCGGGACCGTAAGTAGAACGGACACTTGAAAAATTGTTTAGCTTTTGCTTGCTACAAACTTAAATAAAACGTTCCAACATACCTTCAAGAGGTTTCTAAAATCTTTTTTTAACGTTGCACTAAAAGGATTGAAGTGGAGAGAATCAATAAACACTATTTCTTTATTGAAATAACATTTATCAAGAAAATTACTATAACAGAATAAAATAATTATTATATCTTAATTATTCTATATTGTTCCATTTAATGGTGGAAACTTTGCTGGTTTAAGTGTTATTTTAGTAGTTTTTAGTTTAGTTGATAAGAAATGTTTGTTTCCCAAATAAAATAAAATATCTAAACTTAAATACATACACTTAATTCTATTTTCTAAAAATCTAAGCCGTCAAAGATGGCAGATTGCCCAGAATGCTGGCAGCATTGCTACGTTAATTAATGGCAATGCTATGCGTTCACCGAAATAAAAGCATTTTGTAAGACCCATATTGACTACCTACTGCTCTTATGACACCTTCTCCAACTGGGTTCAGATTTTGTTATAGTATTTCTAGGTATGATATTCTGTGAAATTTACTTCTGTTTAATCTATGACCAGCGGTTTTCATTTCTCATCACGTGCACGTGAAAAATAAATCTGGCGATATTTTACGCCACAAAAAATGGCCATTTATAATGCTTTATTTCCTTTTAATGTTTTAATTGTATGCTGGTTATATTTTATGCGAAGGATTTCGCATTTTATTGGTCAGTAGGTGCCTGTGGATATTTGAACTTTTTACCTAAAACTTGTTACAAAAAATTAAACTTAACTTCCTCATTAACATCCCACATACATTTACTGCAAAATAATGGACAGTTTCATCAAAACAGGGGTTTTTCTTTAACGAAAATGCATTACTAAAATTTTTAACCCTCAATCGGATTGCAATTTGTTCTTGTTTCATGGATGCAATCCCATAATCCATACTCATTGGTTGAAAAGTATTGGTTTGTTTGATCCGGCTATCCAACCAATCGGGGACGTCTATTATTTAAGCTGCAATCTAGCTGTCCTCCGGAGGACTGGCAACACTATTTTTGCGCTTGTTATAGCTTTAGTTATAGCAATGTTCTCGGTGATCACGATCAAGAGTCCCTAGTCACATTTTTGCAAAGGATAGGGAACTACACAAAACCCATACAAATATGGTTTATGGTTTATAACAAATAAATAAATAATGCTGGACAACTCACACAGCATTATCTCAAACTCAATAACTTTATTTCTTTAGGCTTACAAAATAAGCACTTAGATAAGTCGATTTTAATACTATAAACAGGTTTATAAATAGTCATTATTATCAAATAAGAAATATGATGTTATTGATTTTATTCGCTTCAATTTTTTGTCGTTTTGACGATTTTTGTCTAAGCAGAGCTTGTATTATGGGTACTAGATAACTGATATACATTATATAACACAATACATAGATAGATATTTTTTATTATAAATAGAAAACGACCAGAACACCCTAACCAAATGTCTGCAGATCGTACACACATTTGTTCCGAGGCGGGAATCGAACCCGCAACCTACTGCGCCGCAGGCAGACCTTCGCCCACCGCGCCACAGAGGTCGCCAATATGAGACGACAGGATCACGCAACTGTTCCACCGCGCTCCAAGAATGCATTCCTCCGGGCTCCAAGTTTTTATTACTCATGTTATTTAAAAAATTAGAAGTAACAATATGCTTAAACAGCGCTCCAAAATAAGGAAAAATAGAGTCAGCATAAAAGGTAAGCCATAAGTTGTTTATGTTTTGTACAAGTAGAAATATCGTTAATACTTTTAACTTGAATTTATCTTCCTTGTTTAAAAAATTGTGAAAGCTGTGATTTTATTACAGACTGGTTATTTTTTTGTAACTGTTATTTCATTAAAGAGTATAAGAGTTTTAAGAAAACTTTTTTAAACTTAACTGTGATTTTTTTGTTGTTCTTATTACTTTGTTTCTAAGAAGATTAAATGATTATTTTTAGATTTGATGTCGTGATTATGACTAAGTAAACATTTTTGACATAGATACATCTTTTATTTTACATAATGTTCCACGTAAAAATTATTTTTTTGCTAACTCTACTAATAAAGTTTGGAGCGCGGTGGAACCCTATTCAATTATTTTATTACTTAAAATTTCGTATTTTCCCAAATGCTCCAAAAATACCAGTAAATCGAAGTTAGGTAGTATTATCATGAGTACATTTATTTATTCAATGAGCAACTAATACGATTAAAACTAACCAATTACAATAGTTACTTAAATTTACAACAGGAATTAAATAAAATCAAAATTATTATTAAATGAAATGAAATGAAATAAGTTTATTAGCACACAAAGACAAACACTTTAAACAAATATTACAAAAATAATAAACAATACATTTAACAAAACAAGTGTCCGCCCAGTGAACCAATAGGCCCCACCTCAGCTTAATGTTGTTATTAGGCTAAGAACTTAAATTACACTAACTAAGTTACACGAAATTTTACAAATAGAATTATTAAATTACACAGGTCAAATTAAAAATTAAGCAGGCAAAAATATTGGTCAAGCCAAGGTCATGATTATGTCATTTCAAAAATTGTAAGAAATAAAATAAAATAAACAAGGCGGGTGTACCATACATCACGCTCACAGAACCTCAAACACACCGATAGAATCTCACTAAGACTATCCGTAAATAAATCGGTTTCAGGACTATCGTTCAGGAGAGAGTTGAGTGCGGTGAGGATACGCGGGATGGGTGACGCAGAGCGCGCCGCCGCCGCCTTGGAGGACGGCACCACGTCAAAAAGATTGTGCTTTCGGCCCCCACAGTAGTTATCGGGAACGTAGAAGCGACACAACACATCACTCAGTTCAGGGGCGTCTACTTTACCTCGGAAGACCTTGCACGCCATGGATAGCTAATCAAGTTGTAAATAGAAAATGGTTTATGATTCAAGGCAAATTATATTTTCGTCAGTTTTAATTCTTATGGAACACAAAAATTAGTTATAACCATAAAAAAGTTATTCTTACACCAACCTACGTCAACCAACCTTAGCGGACAAAACGACGAACATAATTAAAAAACGTATGAATAAAGAACCTCCTCTTCATTTCGAAGGCGGCTAAAAATACACTCATTGCCTTATGACATGTGATGTTTCTTCACCACTGCAAACAAAACAATCTGCTCGCCCAATAGAAGGTTACATGCTGTCACATTGTGGCGCGTAGTGACCACTTATAGAGCATCTGGCGTCCAATATTGTGTTACACTGAGCTTCTAGGAAAACGGGGATATAAAAACAGAATTTAATTTGCGCCGCTTTCGTTCTTGTTATTATGACTTGATTGCTCATTGTTATTTATCAGGTTGAAAACTGTGTCAGACGGTTTTGTTACTTTGTTTTGTTTTTCTAGTGACCTGTAGTTATTCTATGGCGTAATAGAGGTATTATAAATGCGAAAGATTGTGTGTAGATGGATGTTTCTTACCTCTTCACGTCAAACTAAGGAAAGGATCGGGCTTAAAATTAAATAAAACCTTGCCTTAATGAAACATAGGTTCTTACTTTTTATCCGACAAATTAGTTCCTGTGGGATGGAAATTACTTTAAGGTTGTTCGTCGCAGGTTGGCGCGAGATTTTTTTTTTTGTAGGTTTTCAAGGAATAAAATTACCGAATAGGAAATTTGCCGCAAATCATAAACCATTTCATTATGGCTAAGCAGAATCATATAGCAATGAGAATCAAAAGCTCTGCTAATAAAATAAAATGTGTATGGAAAATTATTAAGGAAGAAACAGGGAAAGAATGTAGAACTAGTCAAAATATCTGTGATAAAATACATTGTGATACTAGTAATAAGTTTATTTTAGATAAGAATGACATTGCGAATTTTTTTAATGACTATTTTGTAAATATTGCTAAAGATGTGACATGTAATTTAGCTTGTTCAATCGAAAAATCTCAATCTTATATTAATCAATTTATTCCACCCGTAAAATCTAGTTTTATTTTAAAGCCAGTTAACATAACCAGAGTTATAAAATTAGTAAGAAGTTTGAAACCAAAAAAATCTAACGATTTTTGGTATATAACTCCATATCTGTTAAAGAAACTTGAATTTGAAATCGCTGAGCCAATGATGCACATTATCAACAATTGTATCATTAATGGGATATTTCCCAAACAAATGAAAATTGCGAAAGTTGTACCGATACATAAGAAAGGAAATAGGGCTTTGTGCAATAATTATCGCCCTGTCTCTGTTCTCCCTAGTATCAGTAAGATTTTAGAAAAGTATATTGCTGAAGAACTTGCCACCTATGTTGTTGACTATGATTTGTTGAACTGCAGACAATTTGGCTTTCAAAAAAGGAAATCGACTAAACACGCAATTACAAGGCTATTAGAAGATGTGTTTGCAGGCCTGGAGAAATCACAAAAAACTTACGGAGTATTTTGTGATCTCTCCAAAGCGTTTGACTGTGTTTCACATAAAATCCTTCTTAATAAGCTAGATCACTATGGTGTAAGAAATAAAGAACTCCGAATATTTGAATCCTACCTGTATGATAGAGAGCAAGTTACAGAAGTAAATGGATGTAGGTCTGATGTAAATAATATATCACTAGGGGTACCCCAAGGTTCTACACTAGGTCCGCTATTGTTTTTATTGTATGTGAATGATGTTTCAATAGCTTGTAAGGATACTGACATAGTCTTATTTGCTGACGACACTAGTTTAATAATTAAGGACAAATGTAATTTAAATCTTAGTCATAAGTTAAAAGAAGTAATATTTAATTTAAAAGAATGGTTTTCCGTTAACAACTTACTCCTAAACGTTGACAAAACTCATGTTGTAAAATTTGGCTTAGGAACAAGGGAGAGAAATTGTGGCGATATGGTTGATAGAGCACTAGAAGAAATTGATGTGCCCAGAAGTAACAAAATTAAATTTTTAGGTGTATGGTTAGATGCAAAATTAACGTGGGAAACTCATATAGACGAGCTATCAAAAAAACTGAGCTCCGCAACATATGCGATCAAAAAAATTAAAGAAATAGGCGGAGAGAAAGCTGCAAGGGATGTCTACTTTGCTTATTTCCATTCTCTTATGAGTTATGGATTAATGTTCTGGGGTACTGCAGCAAATTGCAATCGCATATTTGTACTGCAAAAGCGATGTATTCGATACATACTAGGCCTAAAATATAGAGACTCTTGTAGAGGCAAATTCAATGAACTTAATATTATGACCATGGCTAGTGAGTTCATCTATCAAAATATAGTCTATACGCTAGAAAATATTGGAGAAGTGGTGACAAATGCAGAGGTTCATTGTCATGACACTAGGAATAAGTCAAATGTAGTAGTACCTCGAACCAGACTTAGTAAAATTTTGAAAAGCTTCAAATGTATATCTGTAAAATTTTATAATAAAATACCAATCGACCTAAGACAAAAACCTGACATTGAGTTATTAAAATATGTTAAAAACCATTTGATGAATAAATGTTACTATACAATTGACGAAGCTATGGCGGATTCATCCTTATTTTGTGTAAATAACTCAGATGTTGAATAAGTGTGACCTAGGTACATTGTACACAATATTTTATGTAAATCTTTCGACATGTCTAAGTGCTTAGTATAAGTTTAAGGATGAAATAAATGACTTTAATGACTTAATGACTTTATGAACTCATGATTCACTGATATTTTGTGCTGCATTTGGGAAAATATGAAATTTTGTGCTATAAATCTACATTTTCCCAAATGCTCCCAAAAGATCAGTAAAACAAAATTGATTTTATAATAAGTTTGTAGAAAATGGTTTACGATTTGCGGCAAATTATTTTCTTGCTCGTTATATTCCTTGTGGAACGCAGAAACAATTAAAACCACAAAAAAATAATCTCGTGCCAAACCGAAACGCACTACCTGTGCGAAGCCGCGGGTAGATAGAAACTGGTGATTTCTGAAATCGATGAAATTTATTTAAAAAAATTTAATGTCTCTAATAGTGTTATTCTATTAGTTTAGTTTAGGCAGTGAATCTAAGTTGCCACCAAGATCTATTTTAGATTCACTGCCTAAACTAAATGGAATAAAACTATAATATTACAGGGAAGATACAGTAGGTGGCGGCGCTAGTTTGAGTAGGGTATGCGCCTTAAAGTAATTTTTAGAAATTACCCTTAAAAGTAAATTTTGGCGTTGTCGCCAAAATTTTACTCTGTTGGTGTTTTGAAAGCTCTTCATCAAAATAAAGGATTTGTTTATTGGCGTGGGCGTAGTAATCTAAGCGAAATCCGTTCCTTGCTGCTAATCCTATCTGACCTTTTAGGATTTATAAACTAAACAGAAATTAAGCTGAAACCTTTTCAGTAAGGACTAAGGCGTAGAGTTAATCTGTGACTAAGGGAAATCTCTAAGGAAATTAAAAAAATAAATCATTTTACGGGCCCCTATTGTAATTCTTACTTTGAATTCTTAGCACGAATTATAAATAATTTCTAAAAGCTGACGGAAAATTATCCAAAAATTTTGATTACGAGTTTGATATTTTTTTAGCACCAAGTTTTGGCGTGAAGACTTGTTATAACGATGGATGGAAGCAACTTCTTTTGTTATTTGTAGCGTATTTAGAGGAGGCCTATGTCCAGTAGTCACTGCTGGACATGTGTGCTGTCCACTGTGGACGTGTGTGGTCTGATAATGATGATACATGACAAACATTTATACAAAAGAATTTATAATTTTAATACGGTAAGTGTGACCTGCCCATCCCTGAAGAATTATCTAAACTCTTAGATAGTAATAGTTTTATGACGACCGGTGTCGGGCAGCGGGCGAGGGTCCGCCTGCGACGAGGTTGCGCTTTCGATTCCCAACTTGGGACATATTTGTACTATCTGCAAATATTTCTTCCGAGTGTTCTGGGTATTTCTATGCATAATAAGAAATAACTATATACCTATGGTTTGTATTAGGTTTATCAGTCATCTAGTACCCATAACACAAGCTCTGCGGGCTAGATGATGCTGTGTGAATTGTCCAGCATTATTTATTTAAGTTATATGAAACCTATGAAACTAAAAAAATAATTTTAAAGATTTTTATCGTTAGCTGCGCCCTGAGACCAAAAACTGTGCACAAAACAACAAAAACACGACGCGAGTAAGGTTCTACGAGTATTAAATATTTGGTTGAAAACGCAAATTCTGCATTATTGACAAGTTTTGCGCTAGGTGTAAAAACGCATCTGTGACGTTACATGCAAAGTTGCAAAGTGTTTAGGGTTGCCAGATAATGTATGCCAAGAATATAGCCGGAGGTCGAAGGAAAGCCGTATTTGCTCTAAACTGGCGTGGTGGCTTAGTGTTACTTTTGGAATTAGTTAGAACGTTATCTATCTTTTCAATAAAGTAAATTTTAGCTACCTATCAAAACTTTTAAGTACTAGATAGATAGACAGAGAATACTTTATTCATCACCAATTAAGAAGAAAAAATACATTATTACTATTCTTACCTAAGCTTTCTTTTTTAGATTATTAATAATCATATTACAATTTTTGCGATTTCCGGTTGTACCAAAAATATCCTATAATAAACGACTTCGAAACAAGGTGCAGATAATCGGTTTGTTTAATGTTTTATGTTCGCCGATTTCTCCGTTAATTTAGGGCCGAATAATATTTCCCTAGTGTGCTGTTAAAAGTGATCTCTTGAGTAGCCTTTAAAATGGTATTCCCGAAGAATAACTATGTGTTCTAAAAACTGAAAATCGGTTTTTAAAATTGGTTTTTTGTTTCTTGTCACTATCATCTCTGCTTAGCGTAGGATTAGATGATGTTGGTGAACTGTCCAGCACGTTTTTGTTAATCTCTAAAAAAACTTCAAGAATAACTAGATACCATTAAGTTCTTACGCTCTGCTTCATTAATATACAGGATCACAGTAGCAAAAAAAATTAAAAAACGCTAAACAAAATATTTTTTTGGCATAGTTTCATTTTATTTTCTGCAAATGATGACACATTATTAAAAAGTATTTTCTCGCGGAATTTAAATTGACAAGAGATTTTATTATTGATTGGCTAATTACAGAGATGACCATAATGCGAACAACCAGATTGCCAGATTAAATATAAAATGGGAATCCGGTTAATTATTCTGGCAACACTAGCTCCAGATGTCGCTAGTTCTCGCCAAGTTGAGCTAGCAAGAGAAGGGTGTACTAAATTGAATGAAACAGAGGCGACATTAAATCTGTTAGAGATTTATTAGCAGGAGCAAAAGTATTTTAAGCTCGACCAACTTGTTTTTGGAATGAAGCTAGTTGAGCTCAGTTTTAAATTTTGTAAAGGATGAAGTATTTCACATTTGAAAATTTCTAACGGATTATTGGAATAAGCCAAAGTTTCCTGATTTTCATATTCTTAGTTCATTTGTTTAGTAGTTCATTATCACTATAGAACCTAATTAAGACATTTTAAGTAATTTTCAGTAATTCAATCACAAAGTCAACTGTAGGTCATGCTAGGTTTTTTTTATCTAGGGTACAATAAATATATAAATAATAAATAATGCTGGACAATTCACACAGCATTATCTAGCCCCAAGGTAAGCAAAGCTTGTGTTATGGGTACTAGATAACTGATATACTACGTAATATTATACATTACATAGTTTTTTTTTTTTTTTTTTTATACATAGAAAACACCCAGACCAATCGAACAAATTTCTGCAGATCGTACACAAATTTGTTCCGAGGCGGGGATCGAACCCGCAACCTCTTGCGTCGCAGGCAGACTCTCGCCCGCTGCGCCACTGAGGTCGTCAACAATTTAGACAACAATGACATTGCATCGTCAAATATTGCGTTCAAGAGGAATTTAAAATTCCCCTAGGAGGTCACATAGATCCAATTTCAATATCGAAGTTGAAAGAATGAATTTTAAATATTTACACATTTGATGACAAAGTGACGTAATTTTTCTACCCTAGACAACAATCCCCGTGCCACTGTACGGTCTGCCCATCATAGGGTACTTAATTTAGATAGGCTGGGCATCATCATCATGATGATGATGATGAGACCTACTTCTACTTAAAGTCTAGGTCTAGACTTACATGCATTTAGAGTTTCAGCATGATAGTAGATTAGCGCGTTGACAGCCAAGCTTCAACTATGCGAAGGATTCACACTTTCGCATTGCTTTTAGTGTGAATTGACCCAAAAACTAGCCGACGTAACTTTTTAGCTGCAAAAAATAAAATATCTTTACATAGCAGGGACATTTCAGCTTCCATTGAAATACTTAGACTGAAGCAATATTTCACAAACGTAGAAAAATAGAGAGAAAAATGTTACTCATACGCCTCGCACTGAATCAGTAACGGAATGAAAAAACTGTGCTATTCATAGCCGGAACTATTCCAAACGGTCGAAACCTACTATAATGCCTATTTGGAATTAATTCCAATCTTACGGAGCTATTAGCCTTTTTTAACACGAAACGGAGTGTTGAGATTGTAATGCTGTACTTAGTTGTATTTTCATTTATTATCTTACTTGGCATTTTTTATCAAAGTTTATTTATGACTGTGTTATAAAGTAATAATTTATTTGTGTGATGGAAATGCATTAATTTATTTTGTATTCATTTATTATGTTATTTAATTTAGTGTTGTATTTTATGCTCTATAATTCCGACGCAATAATAATTGTTTGTGAAACAATATATGAAATGAAATAAATGAAATTGGGAGACCATCAAATCGACGGACCGACGACATCGTAGCGGTCGCAGGGAGTCGATGGATGGAGGCGGCTCAGGACCGCTCTTTGTGGCGTTGTTTGGGTAAGGCCTATGTCCAGCAGTGGATTTGTATAGTTAGGATAGTTTTAGACAAAATTATAATCAAAGTTCAAAATAAGTTTAAATTTAAATTACCATATCATTTTTAAGTCATTAAACCAGTCTTAAAACGCCCTTAGCTTAACATAGGCCTCACCCACACACGCGATAAAAAGCTGTCCTGATTGCTTTTATGTCTTCAGTCCATCGACTGGATCGTCTCCCAACACTCCGATTCGGGTTGTATCGTGGTCGCAACTCGAGATTTATGTCGGATCGGTTGTCAGTTCTGCGAGCTATTCGTTCATTAGATAGATTGAAAATAGTTTTACTGCACACTTAAAACTAGAAAACAATTTACACATGAAACAATTACATCATAAGTGACAGAAATAGAAATACAGAAATACATTTATTTGTAAAACCGATTTACATGTCATTTTTTTATCAGGATTGTTAGTATAACTAGACAATTGGCATTATTCGTAGAGCTTCAATCAATATTAGAATTAAATTAAAACTAGTACCTATACTCAATACATTTATTGTTGTCATCACATTGGTTTGGTTTTTATCTGGTAGGTTATGTATAAGTAAGTATCACAATAGAACCCTGTTGGGCGTAAATAACATGTGGAAGGCATGTTACACTCGTAGTAGTGCAGAATTGCCCACCTCAATTGGCATCGCAGAATCGCACCCGCGAAGCAGCGGCAACGTGACGCAGAGTCAGCATAACGTGACGCCCCGCGCCTCGCGGCTGCCTTCGACCTGACCTACTAACACTACACGAGGCATACGAGTTCACTCACTTTTTATTTGGGTCTCACATCGACCACTAGATTATTTTAGCTGTAATTTTTTATAAATGTTCGTGTGTAATTTCGTTATGTGTAATTTATTTTACTCTATTAAAAAGTCTTTTTAAGTAAACGTAGTTTATATCAAGCACCTTCTGGGCGCGCTCGTCCTAATTGGCAGACCGAGGTTGTTATTAATTATTATTTATACGTACCTACCTATTTACAATTGAGCTTCAGACTGTTGCAAACAATCTACAGGTAGCTCAACTGAAACATATAAATTCCAGTCGGAAGCGGACCCAAGACGATGGTTGCATTGCCCCACGGTATGGCAATGCTGATAAGCGATTCAGCATTGCCATGCACCGGGGATGAGCGCTGGTGAGCATCTGGCGCAGCGGTGCCAGATTTTCACCAGCTTTCAGCCCCCCAAGCATGGCGATTGTTGGTAGGGTTGAATAGACAATAATGACATCGCATCGCCATACATTGCGTACATTAATGAAGTTGAAGGAATGCATTTTAAACAATTTACGCATTCGATGACGAAGTGACGTAATTTTTCTCTATTCTACTCTAGACAACAATCCACGTGCCAGGGGGGCTGGTCTTGATTGAGCGTACGCATTAATTGCTCCCCTTGAAGTCGACATCCTAGGTCCGTGCGATATAGAGACTACCCGGGTTTTAAAAATTATCTTAGCGTCTAGTCGAAGCGACGCGTGATTGGGAGATTATGTATAATATTAAAACGTTACATTATTCTTTTTTTAATTTCCTTTGTTGTGTGTCTCATCACTCATCTGCTGTATATAAAGATGGGTCTTAAGACCTCACGATAAATTACATTAACATAAAAGCGTCTTTAAAAGCAATCTCTTTTGTTCAGTTAAGTCAAAATTATGTTTAAAATCCGATGCGGTGAAAAATAGCCGAAATAAATCATGCTCCTATTTCTCCGGAAAAGGACTACATTTCCTTAGAGAAGTCTTGTTGAGCCAAATATTAGGCAGCTACTTTTACGTGCAAAATGCACTCCTACCTCTCGTGTAAGAGGTGAAAATGGCCCGCTAAGCCTGAGTGCACACGAGCTACTCGGTGGCGACCACTTGGTATGACAGTTTGCCGCAAGCTTAGCTTTAGAACACAATATGTCATGGTCTCTCGAAATTTTTGTATGATTATGTGCGGAAGGTGTATTTTAACACTGCACGGCATGGCAAGTAGCTGTGTCATGTTTTGAGGCTGGTGGAATACAGACTTTAAAGAATTTAAGTTATGTGACCAGGCTAAAATGAGGGGCTTACTGATGAGGGGCTAGGGGCCGTCAGTTCATAGCTCAGAAAAACGTTCATAGTGGATTATATTGTGCTTACGTTGACATGACATCCCACTGATTGAACAAAAAAATTCGACAGTGACACACTAATTGAAAACATTGCGGTATGGATGACGAGAAGACTCGAAGTAGTTTCCCGAACGCTGCCCAACCTAGCTGAATCCTCCTTTTGGCCTCCTTCTTGAAATTGTTTTTACCTGACTGCAGAATCTGCCCAAGGTAAATGTACTCGGAAACAATTTCGAGAAGGTGGCCATGTACGACGACCGGTCCCAGATCAATGTGGCCACTGATCATGACCTTGGTTTTATCCGTAACAGAGCTACCAATCGACTTAGTTTTTGGCATAGAGTTAGTTGAAAGGGTGGAGAGTTATATAGGCTACTTTTTATCCCACAATCAGTTCCCGTGGGATAGAATAAAAATCCTTGCTAAGCAATATACCAATGTTACAATCCACCAATGACCTCACTAATAACTGCCATCGTGAACCTCGTTAGTTCTCTGAAACACGACACGTCCCAACTGAGCAAATAAAATCTTGCCAAAACAAAGGATCCTTACAAAGCAGAGCTGCCAGTAAAATCTCCTTCGCAAAATTGTCTCCACCATACATTTCTAAAGACCCTAGTACCCTCGGTAAACAACAGAATAAACACGTCAGAACGTTACTTCACAATGAGTCTCACCAATACAATTGAAGCAATTTCTAACTGAAAATAGGAAGCAATTTCTTTATTTATTCTGCCGAAATTCGTAACACGGTTGGGGGGTTTGATAAAAGATTTCAACAATAGATTGGTAATAAATTCTTTTATCTTATAATTTGTAACTGACAATGGTCTATTCAATTAGATTTTATTTAGGTCTGATTCAATCACACGTAGGTATACTCGACTTCTTATTTAATCTCTTATCTATTGCTGTGAGATTTGTTTACTGATAGAGTTTTACGTGATTATGTTCCCTTGAAGAAACCTGTGGGTAACTCAGGCAGCAAGTTTATTTGTTGATATCATAAACTGCAGTTTATAACAAAATATAAGTAAAGAAAATTTATATAATGTCCCTAAAACTTTCGATGTCGACAGAAAAAAAATTGGGACATTATTAAAATTTTCGAGTAACGCACTATAAAGGAAAATAGCTAAAATAGTATAAGTTTTTATCAATTCGTATTGGACAAACAGAATTGCTTAGAACAATATTGGCAAAATGGTAATATTTTTGATACATCACCAAGTAAGTTTGCAGAAAACGTTCCATAGTTTCGCGATTTAAAGTAAAACACGGTCCGCGCTCCGATTTGTTTAAAACTTTAGCAATTTCGCAACGTTTTGTTTGCATTCGTCTTGTTATATAGGGGCTGATTTATGTGCAAAACGGAATGTAAAGAAAATTGCATTCCGCTGGACGATTGAACACTGCTGAGTGATGTTTGCATTCGCTTTAATTTGTACCAACTTTTAGAACTAGAAACAAAATTCATAAAGCGCGAGTGTCATTCTCGCGCGTAAGGTTTCGATATTTAATTCATTTAGAAACATCTAAAAGTGCTACATAAAATATTTGAGCCGAACAGAGGAGAAAATAGATCTTTGCGAATCCGGAAAAAGCAGGTGCTCGAGGACCTGTATGCCAAAGGCAAGTTCAAAAGCTAGTAAAGGATTCGAGAACGTTGAAAGTGTTTTATGTTTGAAATGTGAAATATGTTTAAAGATTTTTATTAACGAGTCAATTTATCTTTAACCTCTACAAGACCACAGCAAACTATGTACTTGAGCTCATCATTAAATTTACCCCCGCCGGTCCACTGTCCAAAGCTTTACAATTTGAATTGCTAAACGAAACTCCCTGAGGCCATTGGAAAAACTGCCGTAAAGCGCTAGCGATAGCTCACTTCATCCAACTCTTTAGTTGTTGTAGTGAACTGTTTTTCTACAGTTGTCTGATAATTCAGGCTGGATGGGTACACCTATAATATTGTATTAAAGCTAACCTACTTGCTGCGTGCAAACTTGTTAAGCTAAAACTTGTGTTTTTTTAGGATTCCGTACCCAAAGGGTAAAACAAGACACTATTAGACTCCGCTGTTCGTCCGTCTGTCTGTGCGTCTGTCAACAGGCTGTATCTGATGAACCGTGATTGTTAGACAGTTGATTTTCACAGATAATGTACTTCTGTTGCCGCTATAACAACAAATACTAAAAAACAGAATGTAATAAATAATTAAGGGGGCTCCCATACAACAAACGTATTTTTTGCCGTTTTTATTGATGTGGAACCCTTTGCGCACGAGTGTGACTCGCACTTGATCGTTTTTTTTCTTTTGAGCATTCGGTGTACCTTGGTAAGGTTGTACATAGAAACCCAAATATCACTTGCAGTTTTGAGTTCATGGCTGATGAAGATATGATGTTTCATAATCACGATTAGTTACATTAATAAATTTTGCTTTATTTAACTTACATTTTACTATATCTATATATTTTATTTTCTTTGTATTAAAAAATATCTACCATTGTAATGTTATATTATGTGTGTAATAGGTACCTACCTATAATATATTATCAGTTACCTATGTTAATACCCATAACACAAGGTCTGCTTAGTTTGGGGCTAGATGATGATGATGTGTGTAATTAAATTATGCAGCATTATTTATTTAATAATGTGTTATTTTATTAGTATGTTGTATTTAATTTGCAAGGTTTCAAATAGAACCGTAAGAAGCATATAATAAGTACTTCTCTGTAACTGATCCATTTGGCACTTCACCTGCTTTGTTTAAGAAAACCATCAACAATATCTTATCATCTGATATCATGTAAAATAACCTAATGTTTCATAAGTGCAAACTTTTGACAAATGTAGCACTAACACCACCCGTTTCTACAGTAACTAGCGGATAACGGGGCTGGTTCACTTGTAGAAATAAGTTTATTTAAGTTTATATTGTTAATATCTAAGTGTTACTGTTAGTTATCCCTAAGAAAATAAAATAAAATAAAAAAAAACCGAGCTGATAAAAATTTACCTAATGTTTTATGTCGCCCGAAAATTCAAATTCTTATTGAAGGAGTGAGATAGCTGAGTTATAGCTATAAATGCGCTCGAAACTTTTTAAAAGGTAGACTTTGAATAACACCGGTGAAATATCTATATTGTGAACAAAATTGCTTTGAAGCTAGGGGTGTGTTAAGGGGAGCTACACACATTCGCCAGGTGTGTTTGTTCCCTCTTCGTGTCTAAGGTAGATGAGTCACTTATTTTAATACTTAAAAACATGTTCATAGTATTAAATTTGTATCGTCTATCTAAGTGCTTATTTTGTAAGCTTAACGAAAAAGAAGAAACATTATTGAATCATGGCTTTTTGTAGTTGATTAGGCTGTATTGTAGAAGGCCTGTGTTTTTTAATTGAGACATCAAATTTAGATTTTATCACGACTCAATTTTTTTGTTAATATTAACAGACTTCGAAAAAAATGAGGAGGTTCTATATTAGTAAAAAATATTTCTGTTTATTTTAGTTTGTTCGTCGATAACGCCATTATTATTGTAAGCATAATAAATGATTATTTTTATAAAAGTAATTATCATCCTCATCAGCCTATATTAGTCCACTGCTGGACATAGGTCTCCCCTTATGAGCGCCATGTACCTATAGATAATTATTACATGGTGGTAGATATATTTTTTATTCCCAAGTGATTGATAATAATAATAATAATGCTGGACAATTCACACAGCATTATCTAGCCCCAAGGTAAGCAGAGCTTGTGTTATGGGTACTAGATAACTGATATACGTAATATTATACATTACATAGATAGATATTTTTTATTATACATAGAAAACACCCAGACCAACGGAACAAATTTCTGCAGATCGTACACAAATTTGTTCCGAGGCGGGGATCGAACCCGCAACCTCTGATAAAGTATAGCCGTGTGGTGCTAGCTTAGAATTTGCACCACCCCAACTCTTTCCGTGTGTGTTGTAAGAGGCGACTAAGGGACTTACACCGGGGGGCGGGCAACAGCGCCTCTTGCAGAACAGATCTACTACCGCACTGCGATCCTCAACCAGCATGCGTGGGGATTATGGACATTATCCCTCATGAGTTAAAAAAATCAGGGCTAGGCCTGCGTCCACCAGTGGACCATTATAGGCTGCTGAGGTGAGATGAGGTGATAAACTATTTACCCCGCCAAACTTTACAGAGTATTTTTTTAGAAATTCGGTGTCAGTTTGTCGTTTATGTAATAAGTATCAATTAATATTTTAGCACAGACATTTCCCTTGTAGATTACAATCAAAATTTATAACGCCGCTTCACAATAAAGAATTTTGCCTGATTCAAACAACGCGCGATAAAAAAACCGCACTTTGAAGGGTCTTGATTCAATTATTCGGCTTGATAAACCAAAGAACACTTTATTGCTTCTGAGCATCAAAAGAATTTTATATGAGAAATCTTGGATGTTTGGATAAATGTTTGTTGCCTCTTCAAGCCAAATTATATACTAAACGGATCGGGTTGAGATTTTGAATTACTACGGTATGCAAAATTTCAGCCCGATCCGCCTATGTTTTACTCCGGGTCTAGAAGCCTTGACGGAGACTTAGATGCAAAGGTATCTTTGATTTTATGGATATATAGATACATATCTATTCTAAATTAGGAAAGGATTCGCAACGAATACATCCGACAGAGAACCAAGGTTATCGACATAGCTCAAAGGATTAGCAAGCTGAAGTGGCAGTGGGCCGGTCATATCTCGAGAAGAACCGACAACCGCTGGGGTAAACGTGTTCCTGAGTGGAGACTGCGACTCAGAAAACGTAGTGTAGGACGCCCTCCGACCAGGTGGGATGACGATTTGAGAAAGACTACTGGCAGATGCTGGATGCGGCAAGCTGAAGACAGGGCGCAATGGCGCTCATTAGGGGAGGCCTATGTCTACTGTACGACTAATATAAGCTGATAATAAACGCTTCTATAGAAACAACGCATGCGAAGCCGCGGGCAGACACTATTTATTCTATAGAAGCCGAATTTAGGCATTATTTACGAAGGAAATATAACTCATGAATATCTAACGAATTGTGTGAGCAGCCAATAATTTTGCAATGTTTGATGTCGTGCGATACCTTGATTGTTGGGTGTCATTAGAATAATTCGCAAATCGGCTATATTTGAATAATAACCTATTCTTTGGTTACTTTAGTATCATCGCCTCAGAAATGTACACTTGCAATTTGTAAATTTACAATAAAATGTTGTGCGGGGTACCCTAATTGAGGTACAGTGGTTAGTAGTGAGGTACGTGCAGGACACGTGCCTGCATCGAAGGTGAGTAGCCTGGTCACAGGTTCCAATTCTCGTTTTTTTTTACATTTTCTAACTTATTTTATGATTTATTATTTTACCAAGAAAACTACGGAATAAGAGAAACAAAAGCAGATAATGTACAAAGGCCGGCCTTATCGCTGAGAGCGATCTCTTTCAGGCAACCTTTGGAGAGAAAATAAGTAAAATAATCTTATTTATCTATTTGTGACTGCTTAGATTTTAACTCTTTTTAGGCATCATGATAATGTTGGCGTTATCAATAAATAAATAAATAATTCTGGACTTTTTCACAGCATTTTCTAGCCCCAAGCTAAGCAGAGCTTGTGTTATGGGTACTAGATAACTGATATACGTAATACAACACATTACATAGATAGATATTTTTAACATGCATAGAACACCCAGAACAAATTCCTGCAGATTGTACACATATTTTTCCTAAGGCGGGAATCGAACCCACAACCTTTTGCATCGCAGGCGGACCTTCGCCCACCGCGCCACAGAGGTCGTCATAATAATAGTGCATGTACGCTGCCCAATATAAAATTTACGAAATTGCGATGTGAACATCATGTTCACATCGCAATTTGTTATTTACAATAATATTGACTGGGCAAAATTGGATTGCGTCCGGAAACTTTTAACCGAAACTGTTTTTGGGTAGCGTTCTCTGTTTCGGCTCTGTTGATTTTAACAGACGTGACTGAGTGTTTTATTAGTTTCCAACGGTTGTCACTGCGATCGAGTTTGTTATTGTGATACTTTATTTATTTTAATTAGGTCAAGGATATGGTCGGACTGCCCGGCGGTAAAACGGGCTGCCCGGGCGGTCGACCGGACTGTCCCGGCGGGGGCCCGGACAGCTCCGACTGCGGCTCTGGCTGCCCCGGGGGCAGGGCTCCTGCCTAGGCTGGAGTAAGGACGGACCCTCTGCCAGTCCATGTAACATCTACCTAAATAATATCAATATACGAAACAGGATTTTCTAGGAACTCTTTGTTAAGAAAGAAAATTACAATCAAATAATATAATTAAATTAAAACTAGTAGTTACAACTGAAACCATTGAGCTAACTGCAGACTGTTGCAAACAATCTACAGGTAGCTCAACTAGTCCATATCAATATCAGCCGGAAACGTGCCCAAGCGCTGGCTGCATTGCCCCGTTTTTTGAAAGGCATGCCATATGTAATGATACTGTGTTGTGAACAACTGGCCCCTCTGCTGGGACAACGCCGGTTTCTTAAACCGTACGGCGGCGCGCCGAAACCGGCTTTCGAAGAAACCTTGAGACACACACGGCGACACGGCGAAATCACCCGAGTCAACGACCTTTTTTCTATTTTGTAGATGTCTAATTGACGCCATAGAAAACATACGGCGCTGGTCCGACAAAGAGCAGGCATGGCGCATGTAAGGCGCTGTCGCCGTGCCTTGAAAAAAACGTGTCGTTATCACGCTTTACAATGAACCACACAACACTAACAAACGTGTTTTTCTACGGCGAGTAAACCAGACTTTCACGGCGAGCAAAAAGTTTGTTAAAAAGGCCTTTAAACCTGTGCTGAAACTTACTGTCTCTACCATGTGAACCAAAAGATCTTGCCTCAACTTTAAATAAGTGCAGTCGTTATTTATAGGCCAACCCTTGATGATAAAACAAAAAAAAATAAAGCTGAATAGTAATCAGCATAATATTAACTTCTTAAGCCGCGTTGACACGGTAATAGTCTGCTCAGACCGAGTGGACTCGAATATCACGAGTTGTGTCCGAGTGAACACAACCACCAAGCAACCCAACCTCTAATCCGCATGCACTTAGACGACGGCGTCCACTTTAAGTAGACTCCGACCGCGTTCTACCTTACTAGCAAGTTCAAGTTTTTTATTTGGTAACAATAGTATGGTTACATGTCAATAATTCATAAATTAATATTTTACCTCAATGTAAAATACAATTTTAACATAATTTTAGTACAATAACAATATTAATATTATTAGTAACAGCCAAGAAGCTACCTCTCTCTCTTCAATACGATTATATAATGTAGAGTGGGAAAACAAAATGGCGTCTAGGAACAGCAACCAAGGCGGTTTATATAATTTTTTGATGTTGACTTAGAATATAGTCCGATTGAACTACGATAGCATCACATTATGTTGGAAAAATTCTGCAGTTTGGTAAAAACAATTTTAGGAAGGAGGCCAAGAGGAGAATCCAGCTAGATTGGGCAGCGCTTGGGAAACTATGTCGAGCATAATATAGTACATTCGTATGAAGCTACTCCTACGAGGACTAGGAGTAGCTTCCCCGAGTGTCCACGGTCCGAGCTTTGTCCAAGCTGACTCTGAGCGTACCAACACGGCTTTAAAGTCTTAGGGCGCAATCACAAAGCGGGACCGTTTATAAAGGCACTTTTTTCGGTCACTTCGCTACTGGAAACAATCGTTTACTGGATCCAGAAAACAGTCGGGTGTTGCGCCCTTAGCTGTAACAAGATTTCCTTTAGTGCGTGTCTTGTAAGGCTCTTAAGTCGAGTACAAGACCGCTGCTGGCTTGAATACCGCTTGAATACGAGCTCAGGTTTCTTTACAATCTTTTGAAACTTTCTTGTGAAAATGTTGACTATTATTTAGTTAGGGGCACTTAAAAAACTTTGGCTGGAACGTCGGGGGTTTCATTGAACTTGAAACATTTAGTGCCTATTGAATATTTGGTACACACGAATTGATGCCTTATCAGAGATTTGTGTCTTATTGTCATTATTCCGAAATTCTGAACTTCGCAATCAAATTTATACTTAGGTATATTATAAATTCGAAAGTTACTCTGTCTGTCTGTCTGTTCTGGCGTGAAAGGGTTCGCCTACACCTTAGCGGCTGAACGGATCTTAATGAAATTTGGCGAGGATGTAAATAAAGGATACCATTTACGTCTGAAAAACACGGGCGAAGCCGCGGGCAGTAGTTAGTATTATATAAGTTAACTATGTCGCCTAGTAAATATATTTTGAACCAATCAATACTCGCTTGCGATTTTCTGAAGTTAGGCTTTTTTTTCAAATGACAGAATAATTATACATTTCTACCAATGGGGTACGTAGATAGGTACCTGTCACCACTGAAGGGACTATACGAAGTTTACCTTTTAAATAAGGTAAAGCTCGTATAGTCCTGTGTGGTACTTATTAAGTTATGAATATTTGACCATCTCTATCTCTATGGCACGATGGTCTATCCTTTGAGATATGTCGATAACCAAGGTTATCGACATAGCTCAAAGGATTAGCAAGTTGAGGTGGCAGTGGGCTGGCCATATCTCGAGAAGAACCGACAACCGCTGGGGCAAACATGTTCTTGAGTGAAGACCGCGACTCGGCAAACGTAGTGTAGGACTCCCTCCGAGCAGGTGGGATGACGGTTTGCGAAAGACTGCTGGCAGATGCTGTATGCGGCAAGCTGAAGACAGAGCGCTATGGCGCTCATTAGGGGAGGCCTATGTCCAGCAGTGGACTGGTATAGGCTGATGATGATCTCTATGGCGCGGTGGGCGAAGGTCTGCCCGCGACGCAGTACATAGGTTGCGGTTTCGATTCCCGCCTAGTGGAACAAAATATTTGCTTACGATCTGCAGACATTTGTTCAGGGAGTTCTGGTCTATCTATCTATTTAATTTATCTAGTACCCATGACATAAGCTCTGCTTAGCTGGGGACTAGATAATGCTGTGTGATTTGTCCAGCATTATATATTATATAATATTATGTATAACTAAAAACTTTTAGACTGTATATTTGGGACATGTACTACGTTTAAATCAAATCTGATTATACGCCTAGTATTTACTTTGAGTATGGCCTGAGATCAAGTTGCGTTAGCTTAGTTAACTTCTACGCAGTAGGTACATCAGCCCTCAAAGAGTCAAATATGCTAAATAGTCAAAACAACACTCTCATGCCGTAAAACAATGTATACTTACATTATTGACGTAGCGCAGTGACCCGAAGTGGATCTTCTCATCCAACACTAGAAATCGCTAGTTTACCTGGTTTCTTGCCCTTTCAGCCCAGTCGAAGGCCCGGATACTTTACAATATTGGACGGCTATTTTAATCGATAGAACCTTTGCTTTGAGATACTGGATCCGGCTACACAGTGGAGATCTAACCAGCAGCCGGCGGCGACGCGCTGTCAGCTCAGAGGACAGACGTTTGGGCACGAATGCAATGTGAAGCATTTGACCTGAATCGGTTCTCGAGTTATTGCAAAACAGCGATTCATTTGACCTGTATTAATCCCTCCTCACTTCTTTCCACGTAATTTCTTAAATTAATTGTTCTATAGGACCAAATAGAATAAATATCCCTATTCTTCAGGGGACTCACGCTATGAAAAGAGGAAAGAGCGAGAATCAAAAAAAAATCCTTTCATTCTTTATTTAGTCTTTTACTACTATACTTTTGTTTGACCACAATCTTACCTGATGGATAGTGAAGATGTGAAGTTCTTACCTACACGGTAACTAAATAAATAAACTAATGAATTATTTACCTACTTGTTGTCTCTTAGCTCATTTTCAGCTCATGAATCGTAGGAAGGCAAAAACAAGGGTCTTTTCTATTTCCAAAACAATAAGATTAGGAAAAGCAAGCAAACACAATAATAAAAAATACTGATTATAATTAAAAACTTAAGTTTTATTCACAGTGCCTTACGATAATAAAGCACAACCCTCTGCGACATATAACATGTTATTGCAAACGAAATAATCAGAGCTAGGTCAGCCAAAATACTTGGGACGAGTTTAGTCGCGTACCCGGGCATAATGATTATTCTGGTAATAGTGTACAGTCTGAACAAGGTAGTTGCGGTAGTGGCAGAAGGATTTGTCGTCACATATAGAGCTGATATTATCCAATAAGGGGATAGGATCTTAAGCTCGGATAGATAGGCACGTCGAACAACATCTACGTTTTGGAAATAGCCTTTTCTGACCCACGTCATTGCAGCCACAGGACTTAAGGCTAGCAGCTTGCATGCAAGCAGCGCTGCGTGGGCCATATACGTCTCAGCCAGAGGACTTTGCAGCTCTATCACCAGCATCAGAAAACGTACAAATAATCTGTTACTAGTTTCCAACTCGCTTTAGAGGGTTTTGTGAAAGGTGTGATTTTTCTTCGTCCATGTTGTTTTAGTTTTTCTTATTTAGATTCCGTAGTACTATGCTTATAAATCTGTGGATTCCGTAAATATCGCGTTTTTGAAGTTTATTACAGGTTTTATGAAAAGGGACAGATAGGCTCGGTGGGACAGTGTTTGTCACTCTATGGCGTGTCAGTTGTCAAGTTGATGAAGATTAGTGTTGTGTCTGACCGCGTCTATGTTGTTTATGGTCGTCACGTCGCTCTCACGTCGCTGGTATCTGATAGTTTTTTTATGGTAATTTTTGTTTTTTTTTCCGTGAGTTTTAAGAAAACAAAATACTATTGGGAACGAACGGCCTGTTCCTTAGTTATCTTCGTGCAGTGAATTTATTATCTGCACGGCGTCGCACGCATTGGTTATTTATATCCCATGGGAACTGATTTATGAAAGAAAAAGCCTATGTTACTCTCCATCCTTTCAACTAACTCTATGCCAAAAATCAAGTCGATTGGTTGCTTAGTTGGCTTGAAGGATTCATATTATCAAATATAGATTAATATTATAGGTAGCACCAAGAAGCATACCTATATCCTGTTATACCACTGGAGATTGCAGTGCAAACAAAGCCTTGAAGCAAAGAAACTTTGACGTTGTTATGTTTTTTTATCTCTTTCTTTATGGTGACCATACGTGACATAACGTTAGATCATTCCGTACGTTGGTCAATTTCAACATGAGTTTCGATTTAGGATACTTACTTACGTTTTAGCTAATTTTATGAAAAAAAAAATGAACGCAAGTTAGAAATATCATCATCATTATCAGCCTGTGTTAGTCCACCGCTGGACATAGGCCTCCCTTAATGAGCGCCATAGCGCCCTGTCTTTAGCTTATCGCATCCGGCATCTGCCAGCATTCTTTCGCAAATTGTCATCCCACCTGGTCGGATGGTGTCCAACACTACGTTTACTGAGTCGCGGTCTCCACTCAAGAACACGTGTACTCCAGTGGTTATCGGTCCTTCGCGAGATATGGCCGACCCACTGCCTTTTTAGCTTACTTATTACAGCTATGACGACAACTTTGGTGTAATTGGTTGTGTGAAAATTACATTAAAAACAAATCAAAATAATCGTTTATTCTAAAAATCTGCCATTTTTAATACCCTCTAAATTACCAAATTTTGTCTCTCTTGGCTATAATATACAGGTATTTATAGCTCCCGCATTACCCCTAAAGTTATAATCTGTGTATAATTCCGCTAACTAAACTTAAAATAATATATATAATAATCTTTTTGGCCTTATTGTTCCATATATTTTAAGTTTTTTTATAAAAATTGTAACGCTGTGGTTTACTTCAATAAATATAAATAAATCAACAGCGATTTCCTTCGTCCACGAAATAAATATATATTTTCGAAGTTTATAACACTCTAACACAGACAACTGGCGATAAGCGGTGCCTAAAAAGTGTACACAACATAATCTACATAATATATAATGATATGTGATAAAGGAGAAGTTGAAGTTGAACTCATCTGTGGTTATGTTTGTTTACATTTTTATTTTAACTTACGGTTGTTATTGTATACTCATTGATTTTAACTAAAAGTAACAAAACAGACACATATTACCATTATCAAAGAAGTCAAGTCTAGGTACATAAATAAGTTCTCACCGCTTATTACCCAAATTATTTAAAACTTTGAGACCAAAATCCAAAACAAGTTTCAAAATGAAACAAAACCCGTTCAGTGCCATGCTGCTAAGAAATGAGACTATCACCATTTCTTCTTCATCAATCGCATCCCCTCTTCTATGCAGCTACTTCTTTTATTCTGCCGTACTAGCCTTGAAGTTTCTGATCTTGAAACCTCTAGCCTCTATTTCGCTTCACCCTGGGTATGCACAGCGAGCCAATTTGAGTACCTTGAAACACGTGACTCCTTTCTGGTTGCTAGCAGCGTTATACCTGACGACGTCGCCAAGTCATTACACAACATTGACTTTGATGCGTTCGTATGTAATAGCTAGGTGTACATCAGCATTGGGGTACTTAATAAAATTGCCGAAGATTGTTGTAGAAGTAGCCTTTGTAACGTCTTTTTGTATTAATACTTATATGGGGGGCTACGTTTTATATACGTATAGGAGTGCTTTGTGAAGCTGTTGTTGATTGTTGACAAACTTTTGGTGAAGTTATTGCAGTTTTTGTTTTTTTAAGGAGTATATTTGATAGAAACGTTTTAATCTAATTGTTGTACTATATTATTATATTCTCGAAGACTCACTAAGCCCTGAACAGGGCTATGATTTACGATTCTTATGTTTGTAAAGCTCATAATTTGAAAGGTTAAAATGGTAAATATTGCCTTGTTAAAGGTCCAAAAAGGAGTTTGGTTGGCTATATTGTACAGAAAAAAGTTATATATTTTTATTTACATAACAGGTATAGGTATATAACTATTTAATCACATAGTATGCCATAAAATGTCATAACTTAGGATTAAGCTGATATACTGAGTAAAATGGTATTATTTTAAAGGTTATAAATAACAAAAGGCAGATGGAAATTGAGTTATGTTTTGGTAATAAATTGGTAAAAACGTTTCATGTTCTTTTGTTATAATGGATATTGGTATATTCCTAATGGCCGAAATGAATGCCACCGCTGTCCCATTAATGAGAAAAAAATGGGACCACGTGGACACGTAGTAGGTAATTGTCTAAATATAAAATAATGAACAAAATATGACATTAGGTCATCATTATTTTAAAAGCATTGTTAGGTATGACAAGTTTTGTATTCTCTTTATGTTATTGGTAAATAACACGGACCATGGTTGCTTGATTAAGTAGGTAAGTAACCACGCTTCACGACTTCATCATCAAAAATATTGTGCTTACACATAAATGCATTAACCTTGGTAGGTAGTACTTGAAACGAAACTTCACAGAACAGGCTCTTTGCCCCGTAGTGGGATAAATGAGAAAAAATAGCCCGGTCCAGAGAAATACAACAAAAAAACAAACCGATCGCTGAGAAGTCTGAAACCGTGAGAGGTAGAAAAGTCATATTAGGAGTAACGTACTCGATTTTGTGTGTATTTATTTCAAATAAGTACAATAAAATTATAGTGCTCAGTATAAGTACAATAAAAATGTACAATAATTTACTTACTACTTTGCACAATAATTTTATTGTAATAAGTACAATTAAATTATTATGCCCAGTATGAAGTTACATACTATAATTATACTCTCTACTAAATACTAATATGTACACTAATATCATAAAGAGGAAAGATTTGTATTTTTGTATGTAACGAATTAACCGCTAGAGGAGCAGTGGGTAAAATACGACTGGTTGATTATGTTTAAGATTATTTTATCGGGTATTTATCGCGTACCTTTTGCTTTCTTTTCCCCAACGTTAGGATGTACGTTACGCTGGTTGATTATGATTTAATTCCCGGCAAAAGTGATCCAAACTGACCAATAAAAAAAGCTGAGTGTTACAGAATTTTATTTCATCCGTAAGATTATTTCGTGTCTGAAAATAATGAATTTTCCTGAGCCTTTTGAAATCCTCGTATTTTGTTGACTTTACTTTTCGTATTGGGAAGTTTCCTTTTGATGTTTATTTTGTGAATGACATACATTAAACGTAATAGGATGAATTGGAAAATGCCTCGTCCGCAATCAATTTATGTATTTAGTTCGTCACCACCCACTCTCCTTTGTGATCTTGCCCCAGTCACATAACAACTGTGTATGTTTATGTATATAGTACTAACCTAGTGGAGTCGATAGATACATACCTATTTCCCTAGAACGACCTAGTGGCTCTGTGGCGCGGTGGGAAAAGTTCTGCCTGCGACGCAGGAGGTTGTGGGTTCGATTCCCGCCACGGGACAAATGTTTGTACGATCTGCAGGCATTCAGGGTGTTCTGGTCGTTTTCTATAAGTAATTTTATCATGTTTGTATTGTTTATCATGACATGTAAGTTTGTGTGTATAATAATTTAATTATAATCAAATTTTATTAAAAAGTATGTCAAAAAAATGATTAAATTATACGTCAATGGTAAATAGGTTATAAACGTTGAATTGACATTAATTAATTAGCGATGATATACCGACTTAATTGAGCAATCAACGTCCACCTATCCATCCATCTAAACTTTCGTATTTATCATACCTATTAGTGTGATTTCACATAGGGACGAAAACATTTGTGGTTGCGCGTATATTCAACATTTAGTTAATCCTTTGTAAGCGTGAACCATTTGCGAAGTCCAAATCCATATTCCTCTATCCCCCTCCTTCGCACATAGATAGCGCTACGAGTGAACGAGACGCTCGGACCAACATTAGCCGTTTTGCCACAGTCAAAATGGCGAAAGTCTTACTTTGGCAACCGAACATCGTGGAAGCCTCCGCAAACGAAATTAACCCCGCATCTCCCTAGGGAGCCTATAGTGTCCCAGTCTGTGCCGAATGTTGTGCGCTCGCGCCGTGAGTGTCTGGAGTGTCATTTGAACCTGGAGGAGTGCCGAATAAAGGTATGTGCGATCCTTCCCTCGTGCTGGCTGACTCGTGTACCCCGTGAACCTACAGCCGGCATTTTCCTGACCTCTGACTTCACAAATTCAACTGTTTGGCGTGCCCATTGTCTGGTCCTTCGAACCGCGATATACCTATTTGCTTGTATATCACGTTAAATAGTTGAATCTGCGCCCAAACCATTCTCGTAAAATCGTTCGCACGGCACACGGCTAGGCCGCCATCTTTGGTCGTTCGCTTGCATTCGTTTCGTTTCAAAGGCGATTATTCTTATAATATTTCGCCTCACCGCATCGCATCGCATATAAATTATAAACTCAAATAGGAACATTGAACCTATTTAGTCGTAATATTTAGTCAACCCCGCTTAGCTTCCGCGTTCGTTTGCATTTACAATATGTAGGTACGCTTTAGGTAACCTACGTATTACAAAGCATCTCTGCTTAGACTCACATCCGCTTATTTCGACGTTTTTCGCATTTTGGTACCTACTTACTACATAGATAGGTACGTCGTGGCACGTACACGTACCTTACCCATAGACATTCTTTCTATAAAACTCGCTTTACTACACAAGATTATTTGAATCGCTTACTATTTCTTTGTATTCAAAGACTTTTCGTAACTCGACAGTACAACGGAACACAATTTAGCAACTGATACGTAGCTATGACACATACGCAGTCAGCTATATGCTAATTACCGCAACGCTTATACTTAATCTATTCATTTGTAGCAAGTTCGCCCATTACATTTAGCAGGTGTGAACTTATTTTATTCCGATTGTAGGTAGGTCGAAAATCTTGATAAACCCACTCGACCTTAGTAGAACCAACCCGCTTTGTAACATTTTTATTTGTTTTCTCGTTCGCACTCACCACAGACAACACAACCCGCTCATTGAAATACTTGTTTTATTCCCAGCTTGTTGTTGGTCGTTTCGTTATACATCTAAATTAAACCGCTCGCATTTGTAAACAATTATTAGCCACACGCATGCATTAGGTAAATCAGCTGTGCTACACTGCATAGTTTGGTCACTCATTCATTAGTCATTACTTACCGCTGCGCCGCCGCGTTCATACATTGCTTGTTTGTAAGTAGCTGTTTATCAATCCAACTTCTTCAACATGGCACCTCCAGTGGAGTCCACCGCAGAATCGCAGCTTAAGCTATTCCTCGCTAAGAGAGATCGAATCTTTGCCCGTATGCAAAGTATATGCGATCGCGCAAGGAAATTAGACAAGGGTTCTCCCACGGACGAGGAATCGTTCCTTTGTGATTACGAAGTTGTTGACAAGTTACACTGCGACTTCGAGAACATAGTAGATAAAATAAACGCACTAGAACTGAAACTCGATCCCGAGACCGCATTCAACTTTCAGGTATTGTCATCATTTGAGGACCTGTTAGGTTGTGTACGCCGCGCTGCTAGAAAGCTGCAGTCTGTCGACAGGGATGTCAAACCCTCTACAGCAGCTGCAACACAACATAGGTCACCTAGACTGCCGCCCATAGAAATCCCTAACTTTGATGGTGATTTTAAAGATTGGCCTCTGTTTTACGCTAGCTTTCGAAATTCAGTACACAATAACGCTTCTCTGACCGATTCAGAGAAATTGTACTACCTACTTGGTAAATTGACCGGCCGTGCCCGATCAGCGTGCGCAGGCCTAAATTTGGTGGCTGATAACTACACACTTATTTTCGATTGGCTTAAGGACAAATACGAGGACAAGCGCGTCATGGGCGTCTCGTACTTAGACCAAATATTTGATCTAAAACAAATTTCAACGAGTTCCGCTTCTAACTTGGAATTATTCCTGGACAAGTTTTCGACTTCAGTCACTGCATTGAAACATCTTGGAATAGATAATCTCGCCGATTTCGTTTTCTTATACATCGCACTTAAGAAATTAGATGTAGAAACTGCGCGTTCATTCGAGTTCGAGCAACTTGGTAACAAGATACCAACATTCGATAGTTTGACAGCCTTCTTGCGAGATCACGTCAAAATCTTGCAACGCACTTCGCCCGCACAATCAAAACAAGATGCTTATAAGCGCAAGCCCCATGGTACAACTACGCAAACATATGTCAATACGACAGCTTGTGCTGATTCAAGCTCTTCGCTATGCTCATTGTGCGATAAACAACATGATTTTATTTATAAATGCCAGGCTTTTCATAATTTAGACGAGCACGCACGCTTTGCATTTGTTAAGACAAACCAGTTATGTCTGAACTGCCTAAGCCACAGACATCGCGTCGCTAACTGTGCTTCCAAGTCTAGATGCAAGAAGTGCAACTCTCGGCATCATACATTGTTGTGTTTTGGTAATAAACCGCAGAATAGCACACATACGGCGGCACCACAGCTGCCGTCGCTCGCTTCGGCGCAACCGCACGCCTCAAACGACGCGTGCGCGCCTCCCGCTCGCTCTTCGCATAGTGATAACGTGTCACTGTGCGCGTTATCAGCAGATAGTGGCACTTCGCATCGCACCATTGTGCTACCTACCGCTCGCATTATTATCGTCGATTCTTACGGTAACGAAGTTACCGTGCGTGCTTTATTAGATAGCGCTTCGCAAAGTAATTTTATTACTGCCGATTGTTGTAACCGCTTAGGATTGAACCTAAAACAGAGCCCTACTGCCGTAGTAAAGGGAATTGGAGGTTCTAGTAAGTCGATTCAAGGTTCAGTAAACATTAGATTCTTCTCCCGCTTGGATCGCCGCATTCATTACGATATGGAGTCGCTGGTAGTAGACAAAATAACAGAGTGTTTGCCCGCGGTTTCGGTCGAAATATCCGACTTGAGTAACTTCGAAAATCTGCCTTTGGCAGATGATACCTACTCCATACCGGGTTCGATTGAAATACTAATAGGCGCTTCGATTTTCCCGCATCTACTACTACACCGCAAGGTTCAAGGAAGCTCTTCGCTTCATTCCCCGCTGGCCTTGGAGACAGTCCTTGGCTATGTGGTCACTGGTAGCGCTCCTACCCAAGTAGGTAGCTACCAATCGCTCTCTTACTGCTGCACCTCGCCCACTTTGGACTCTGCCGTCCGTAAGTTTTGGGAATTGGAAGAGGTAGACATCCCGACGCCGGTACTTAGTCCAGATGATCGTTTGTGTGAGGAGATTTATACTCGTACGACCTCTCGTGATGATGACGGTCGCTATGTAGTATCACCTCCTTTCAATGGACAGAACCTACAGGGGAATCTTTTCGATATCATAGTAAACTTTCGCTTGTTTTCGATCGCACTTTCATCAGATATTCGACAAATGTTTCTCGCTATTGGAGTTAGAGAATCTGATCGTCGCTTTCTGCGCATTTTGTATAGATTTTCCCCGCATCCAGGGTTAAGAATTCAACCGCGTTGTGTTTGGGCTTCGGTCAAGTCCTTTTCATGCACTCCTCACAATAAAACAGATCTCTATAGACGAAGGTGACTCATGCCCTAACATTCAACAAATTGTCGTCTTTGAGATCTTACGTCTAATAGTCGAAAGTCTAGCTCGCTTCAAGCTTGCCATTCTCGTTCTAGCACACCTCATAAAGGTTATTGTTTCATCGTACCAAACCCGCATTGCCATTAGAAACATTTTCGCATTCTCCGACTCAAACGTCGCACTCTGTTGGGTACATTCTTCTCCGCATCGTTGGCAAACATTTGTCAATCGACCAACTAAAATTCGAAATGATTTATCGCCGCAAAATTTGTACCATGTGCCCGGCATCGACAATCCCGCTAATTGTTTGTTTCGTGGCCTTACGCCTTCACATATTACTGAATTCCCGCTGTGGTACCATGGCCCTCCTTGGGCCCACTTAGACATTTCGCATTTGGAGGTTCCTGAAGAAGGGAAACACTTGCTGTTGGTCGCTGAACCGCCTCAAGAACCGCTATTGATATCGCTTTCAAACCGCTTTTCGTCGTGCTCAAAGCTGCTTCGTTATGTAATTCACATAAGTAGATTCGCTAAGCTGATCGCACCGCAAGTAGAACTCGCCCGCATTTCCTATTACTGTAGGAACCGTTGTGATCCTTTTAACCTAAAATTCTCTCCGCTTCACGGACCTCTAGGTGTAGTGGACGAAGTGTTTCCGGGTTCAAATGGCGTCACACGCATAGTTCGTGTTCGGACGGCTACTGGGTCATATCTGCGTCCAGTTGTTCGTCACTGTCCGATCTCTAATCAATAGTTTCTACCGCATCTTAGTTCGTTAGTATCGCCCGCATATCGAGTACCACTCGCATATTTCGTAACATCCGCATATTTCGTAGCACCCGCATATAGTAGACCTTTCGTTTCTCGCATCACCCGCATATTTACTAGTTACTGCATCCTTAGTAGCGCCCGCGTATCTAGTAACACCCGCATATTTCGTAGCACCCGCATATTTAGTAGACCTTTCGTTTCTCGCATCACCCGCATATTTACTAGTTACTACTTCTTTAGTAGCGCCCGCGTATCTAGTAACACCCGCATTCTTAGTATCATCCGCATATTTAGTAGCACCCGCATCTTTAGTTGAACTTTCGTATCTCGTATCACCCGCATATTTAGTATCTACCGCATCCTTAGTAGCGCCCGCATATTTAGTAGCACCCGCACCTTTGGTAGAAACTTGTCTTTAGTATCGCCCGCATATTTAGTAGCACCCGCGTCTTTAGTTGTAACCGCGGTAGCAACATTCATTCGAGTAACGTTATTAGCACCGTCCGCATCTTTAAGAGTGACTGAATCCTTAGTCCCAACCGCATCTTTCGTAGTGCCCGCATCTTTAGTCGTAGCTACAATCTTAGTAGCATCCGCGTCCTTAGCAATATCCGCATCTTTCGTAGCGCCCGCATCTTTAGTCGTAGCTACAATCTTAGTAGCATCCGCTTCTTTAGCAATATCCGCATCTTCAATCGCAGCTACATCCTTAGTAACAACTACATCTTTGTCAACAACCGCGTCTGTAGCAGCAACCGCATGCGTCTTAACTTGTAGCGGTACACCCGCATCGTACTCTTTATCGTCTTGTTTAGAAGGGGTCCCTTCTAGCCCGGGGGAATGGTTGCGCGTATATTCAACATTTAGTTAATCCTTTGTAAGCGTGAACCATTTGCGAAGTCCAAATCCATATTCCTCTATCCCCCTCCTTCGCACATAGATAGCGCTACGAGTGAACGAGACGCTCGGACCAACATTAGCCGTTTTGCCACAGTCAAAATGGCGAAAGTCTTACTTTGGCAACCGAACATCGTGGAAGCCTCCGCAAACGAAATTAACCCCGCATCTCCCTAGGGAGCCTATAGTGTCCCAGTCTGTGCCGAATGTTGTGCGCGCGCGCCGTGAGTGTCTGGAGTGTCATTTGAACCTGGAGGAGTGCCGAATAAAGGTATGTGCGATCCTTCCCTCGTGCTGGCTGACTCGTGTACCCCGTGAACCTACAGCCGGCATTTTCCTGACCTCTGACTTCACAAATTCAACTGTTTGGCGTGCCCAATTTGTGTTTATAAATCAACACAAATAAAATAATTTGAGGTTTAAATAAAGCGGAATTGTTTATCTTTTGTGCAGTTTAATAATAAAAATCTAGTATAGTATTATTTTACAGACTGTAACTTCCATTCGTCTATTCGGGGAAAACATCTAGACAATTTGGATGAACAAAGAGAAAATATTCAATTAAAACCCTCCTTAAACGTGTATACGCAAAAAACATTTCATTCAACTTGACGTGTACTTGATGTATTAAAAGCCTTTCCAAACAGGGTTTATAGGAAACTAGCAGCGCCTCGCGGTTTCACCCGCGTAGCCCCGTTGCCGTGGGAATTCTAGGATAAAATATAGCCTATGTGCTATTCCAGACTATAATCTATCTCTGTACCAAATTTCATTCCAGATCCGTTCAGCCGTTCTGGCCTGATTGAGCAACAAACATCCATCCAACCATCTAAACTTTCGCATTTATAATATTAGTGTGATTGCGTAAGATTTTTATCTAATCGTAGGCTCATTGAGCCGTGTGGTGCCGACTTAGAATTTGCACCTCCCCAGCTCTTCCCGTGGGTGTCGCAAGAGGCGACTAAGGGACATACACCGGGGGGCGGGCAGCAGCGCCTCTTGCAGAATAGATCTACCACCGAACTGCGATCCTTGACCCGCATGCCCAGCGTGAGGGGTTATGGGCATTACCTATCATGAGATAAAAAAAATCAGGGGGAAGCCTGCGTCCAGCTGTGGACCATTATAGGTGGTTGAAGTTGAGTTAGGTTCATTCAAGAACGATTAATAATAGTAATAAATAAATAATGCTGGACAATTTACACAGCACTATCTAGCCCCAAGCTAAGGAGAGCTTGTGTTAAGGGTAACTAGATAACTGATATACATAACACGTTACATAGATAGATATTTTTTATTATACACAGAAAACGACCAGAACACCCGGAACAAATACCTGCAGATCGTACAAATATTTGTCCCAAGGCGGGAATCGAAACCGCAACCTCCTGCGTCGCAGGCCGGCCTTCGTCCACCGCGCCACAGAGGTCGTCGTATACGTAATGTAATCCTTTGTTGTGGTTGCTGTGAATAAAGTTTAAAATATTAAAATGGATAAAAGTCAAATAGCGACTTGCAATTAGTACGCCTGACACGACATCATCCCAGAATAAGTCTACAGAATTCATTCAAAAGTTAGTAGCCTAATCTCGATCATCAAATCGAACACCGCTCTCAAATAACCGTTTAGCTTTTGACAATTTTCCTAATTACTACGACCCAAAAATAGCCTTAGCAATGGCTTTAGTAATCTTGACATTATTATCTCGAGAAAGCTAAAATTGTTTAATTAAATTACCTGTTGAAAAGCTAATTACTTCGAAACTTGAGTTTAGAAGGTCGTACCTTTGAGAAGCTGAGGTGTATGCAGCTCATTCAAAAACTTTGGTTCAAAGGTCAAAAGTTTTGAATCACTAGCCTCTTTTAATGAAATTAGAGATCAGAATACTTCAGCGTGTCCATTGGCATAGAACCGGACAGAATGGCTATATAACCGGAACCTGATTCCGGCGAAACGAAGGCCGATCGACCCCTACGTGGTTCGAGTTTAGTGGGTCAATCGGCCCATGAATATCTGTAATATCTACATGAAAACCACTAGTTGATTAAAAAAAGTTAATTTCGACGATCCCTGTGGCGTGGTGGGTAAAGGTCTGGCTACGACCTAGGAAGTTGCGTGTTCGATTCCCGCCTCTGGACAAATGTGTGATCTGCAGAAATTTGTTCAAGGTGTTCTGGTCGTTTTCTATGTATAATAAAAAATATCTGTCTATGTATTGTATTGTATTATGTATTCAGTTATCTAGTACCCATAACACAAGCTCTGCTTAGCTTGGGGCTTGGTAATGCTGTGTGAATTGTCCAGCATATTTATTTATTTAATTATAACTTACGAGAGACTTACAATTTTGAAGGTAGTCGGAAAGAGAGAGAGAGAGGCATCAGAGTAACCGAATCAGCTAGCTAATGTATGTTCTATACCGATACCACACTTATGGTCCATGAAGTTATGTCGTATTTATGTACCAACGCGAAATATCTGTTTAATACTTTTAAGATCTTCGGTACCTAGCAAACATGTTCTCTTCAAAGATTTAAATCGATAGATAGGCATTTACCCGCGCCGTGTTGTTGCCACGCGAAGTGAGATAGCTCTCTCACTTAGATTTTTTTCTTCCGTTGTCCGCTTGTTGTGACCGCACTGTACAGATTGCACACTTTTTAGACGTAGACACATTTTCCATTTCAGTGCATAACCTTTATTTTATACAGAAAGTGTGTGCAATATGGTTGCACAATAAATGGTAATAATAATAATTAGGTTTACTGCCAGTAACATTATTTTTAACCACTTAAGGCGCATACAGCACCTAAACTAGCGCCACCACCTACTTTATGTTATTATTCTGTTTAACAAAGGAATTTTCAAAAATCCTTCTTCCAGTTTGTGATACCTATCATAAGCTTTTTTTTAATGCCTCTGTAATAGTTTTATTCTATTTAGTTTAGGAAGAGATACGAAGTTGCACTTGGTGGCCACCAAAATCTATTTTCGTATCTCTTCCTAAACTAAATAGAATAAAACTATTACAGAGGCATTAAAAAAAAGCTTATGATAGGTATCACAAACTGGAAGAAGGATTTTTGAAAATTCCTTTGTTAAACCGATTTATAAGACAAATAGGGTGGTGGCGCCACTTTCGGTAGGGTATGGGCCTTAAAAGGTAGTGTGCTTGCGTTGGTCTTTCGACGCACATATTCAAACATTCGGTTTTAGGGCATAAATAACATTTATATCTTTGCAAAAGTTCGTGCAATATAATTGCACATTATATTACGATAATAATAACAGTTAGATTTATTAGCAAAAGCGTTATTTTTAACTTCTCATTATAAGTGGGCGTCCTTCGGCATTTTGTTGGTGCACACTTTTAATGACAATGCAAAAGTTTTTGGTGTTTGGACATATCTAACAATTTAAATAATTAGTTCTCATATATCTTCAGTCAAAAAGTTCGATTTTACAATATTAGGTAGAGGCTTGATGATGGTTTCGATTCACAATTAATTTTAATTATGTTCAAAGTGTACTAACTGGGCAGTTATCAGCTATGTATAGATGTGGCAGGTAGAATGTTTAAATGATTAATTCAGCGAACAATAACTTGAAATAGGGATGAGAAACCGAACCTGCTACACATCGTAATTAAATCACGTACACGGAACCAGACTTACCCAAGGGTTCTCTATCCTTTCTGGAGTTTCAAAGCCTTTATTACCGCCCCCAGAGAAGATGGTTCTTAATAGGGTAGTAGGTACACTATTTTTTTTAAATGTCTTAATTAGATTCTATAATTTTATTGCTACTACTAACTGAGCACTTAAAAAATTACTAAATTTGTGTTTAGTGGATAAGTAGGTATCCTAAAGATGCATTAAAATTTACATTTACAAGTTGCGGGCTTTATTTGAAGAAAACGCTGGACGCAGTGGACGTTATATTGCTCGGTGGTTATGCCGTTAGTTGGATGTGTGGTACCTGAACAAATGCTCTAAAGCTATTTTCCGAATTAAAATTAATATTTACCGTCTGCTGTTTGCCTAAGCTATCTCTAATCTATTTTTAGATTTTTTTCTCATATGGAGTAAAATATCCTGCTTACTGTAATAGTAATACACGTATAGAGAGAGAAGTTTGATATTCACAATCTACGATGTTATGGTAATCAGAATGCTCACGTATGACTGGTCCTTCTGCTTGCTACATTCTGGGATTAGATTGAGGTATTAAGCGATTTGCTTTTGCATCGATAATCGTGTTGGTACTACCGTGAAGTTGAGACATAACGCGTACCTATAGCCTATATATTCGTGCATCTTTAATAGTTATGATCTTGAGTCTTAGTAGTTGTAACTTATCTAATAAAGTTTGGCATAAACACTTTCCAGGCTCTCTTTTGGTGATCCTACACTGGAATGCCCAATAAGGGCAGGACAAGGTGGACCAACGACTTGGTGAAGGTAGCTGAAAGCCACTATAGGGAGGCCACTTATGAAAGGTCATTGTGCAGATCACAATGATGTTAGGGTAGCTAATGTTTTTTTAAAATTCAAAGTGTTTTATTTCCTTTAGACCTTACAGGACTCTCTTGGACACGTCACAAAACTCATATTACTAATAAGTAAAACTAGGAAATCAAGTGATTACTTTGATTTTTTGTTCTCTTTAATAATTTTAAGGAAAGGTAAAGCAGCCAACAAGAAACGTTTACCTTGTTAGATTGTTAGTTTTCGAGTAGGAGCAAAACTCGTCCCAAGCTTTTTTATCCTCTTTAAAATCTGATATTTTATATATAGTAAGCCTTTTTATAAAGGATATGTTTGAAAATTTGTTTGAAATTATAAATAAATAATTGATAATTTTTGCAACTCACTTGGAGTTTTGTTGTAGATGCGTCCACCGTCCATAGTCCACCAATTTGGAGGGTGATAAAGTGTCCATTCTGGGATACTACTTATTTATTCTATGATCTTGGCTATGGATAGCAGAATATTAGGTTCAATTTGTAGGTAATTTCTATTGTTGTCTTTACAATAATGTTGCCATTTGAAAGGACATGATTGCTATCAATTAACGGACATGAATTGATAGTGTATAATAGGTAATGTTGCACAATAGACCGTTGTTCGATTGCGTTATTAATAATAATAATAATCATTTATTTCAGACCATAGAAAAGTTACAGATCTTATTTAACTTATTCTACAGTCCATAGTAATATATAACTTAAAACTAACATACATAAAACATTAAAAACTTAACTAATGACACGTTTTTCTGTTATAACTGCGACGACGTGTAGATGACGCAATCAGGGTGTCAGCTGGCGACGGTGCACGGCGGTGTCTCCTTGCAGGCGGCCAGTGAACCGTCGAAACTTGACACCCATCGGCCAAAACTCTGCTGTTATTACCTTACTTGATTGAGTACCAGCGCCCTACCATATTATAGTTATTCTGTGGCCCTACAGAACTTACTAACAGCGGGTTAATTGGATGTTTGATAGATTTCGATAATAACTTGGGAATGATAGAATATTTGCGGTACCCTGAATTTGCGAAATAGACCTTCCGCTTAAATAATTAAATATCAATCATGTTTATGATGGAAAATTGGTTTAATATCCTACTATTATCCTAAGAGTTTTTACTCGGTGATGATTTTTTTTTTTTCCATGTCTTTGTTTAGGATAAGTATTTTTTAGGGTTTCAAAGATCGGTTTTGAAACCCTTATGGTCTCGCTTTGTCCGTCCCCGCTCTTTCTTGAATATCTCAGTAACTACTGCAGCTATTAACTTGAAATTTGAAATAATGATACATTTCGTGCGCCATTACTGATTTTAAGAAAAAAATATATAAATAAATGAAAAATGAAAATGAATATTTTCAGTACAAATTTTGATGTTGAAATTTCAAAAGATACCTAGGAAGGCAAATGGGGTATCAAATGAAAGGTATCGTTTTGTACATTTCAAAACACTTTTTGAAATTTCTGTAAATTTCATACTTTTTGAAATATTTCAAAAAAAGTCGAAAAATTGACCATACCCCCCCCCCCTATCTCCGAAGATTGCACACCGATCCACGTACAATGTATTAGGCGTTTGTAGATATCGATCTATATTTTACAGGAAAAATATAGAGAAGTCTGTAATAATAATAGTTTTTTAAAAATGGTCAAAAAGGGGGAGAATTTTTTTTCAAAAGGGGGGGTACCTACCTATGTGGGGTATCAAATGAAAGGTATCGTTTTGACCATTTCAAAACACTTTTTGAAATTTCTGTAAGTTTCATACTTTTTGAAATATTTCAAAAAAAGACGAAAAATTGACCATTCCCCCCCCCCTAGCTCCGAAGATTGATGACCGATCCATGTACAATGTATTAGGCGTTTGTAGATATCGATCTATATTTTACAGGAAAAATATAGAGAAGTCGGTAATAATAATAGTTTTTGAAAAATGGTCAAAAAGGAGGGGATTTTTTTTTCAAAAGTAAGGGTACCTACCCAAGTGGGATATCAAATGAAAGGTATCGTTTTGGCCTTTTTAAAACACTTTTTGAAATTTCTGTAAGTTTCATACTTTTTGAAATATTTCAAAAATAGTCGAAAAATTGACCTTTCCCCCCCCCCTATCTCCGAAGATTGCAGACCGATCCACGTACAATGTATTAGGCGTTTGTAGATATCGATCTATATTTTACAGGAAAAATATAGAGAAGTCTGTAATAATAATAGTTTTTGAAAAATGGTCAAAAAGGGGGGGAATTTTTTTTCAAAAGGAGGGGTACCTGCCTATGTGGGGTATCAAATGAAAGGTATTGTTTTGACCATTTCAAAACACTTTTTGAAATTTCTGTAAGTTTCATACTTTTTGAAATATTTCAAAAATAGTCGAAAAATTTACCTTTCCCCCCCCCCTATCTCCGAAGATTGCAGACCGATCCTCGTACAATGTATTAGGCGTTTATAGATATCGATCTATATTTTACAGGAAAAATATAGAGAAGTCTGTAATAATAATAGTTTTTGAAAAATGGTCAAAAAGGGGGGGAATTTTTTTTCAAAAGGGGGGGTACCTACCTATGTGGGGTATCAAATGAAAGGTATCGTTTTGACCATTTCAAAACACTTTTTGAAATTTCTGTGAGTGTCATACTTTTTGAAATATTTCAAAAAAAGACGAAAAATTGACCATTCCCCCCCCCCTAGCTCCGAAGATTGCAGACCGATCCATGTACAATGTATCAGGCGTTTGTAGATATCAATCTATATTTTACAGGAAAAATATAGAGAAGTCTGTTATAATAATAGTTTTTGAAAAATGGTCAAAAAGGGGGGGAATTTTTTTTCAAAAGGTGGGGTACCTGCCTGTGTGGGGTATCAAATGAAAGGTATCGTTTTGACCATTTCAAAACACTTTTTGAAATTTCTGTAAGTTTCATACTTTTTGAAATATTTCAAAAAAAGACGGAAAATTGACCATTCCCCCCCCCCTAGCTCCGAAGATTGATGACCGATCCATGTACAATGTATTAGGCGTTTGTAGATATTAATCTATGTTTTACAGGAAAAATATAGAGAAGTCTGTAATAATAATAGTTTTTGAAAAATGGTCAAAAAAGGGGATTTTTTTTTCAAAAAGGGGTACCTACCCATGTGGGGTATCAAATGAAAGGTATCGTTTTGACCATTTCAAAACACTTTTTGAAATTTTTGTAAGTTTCATACTTTTTAAAATATTTCAGAAAATTGATTGACCAAATAATTGGCAAATGTTTGAAACCCTCGGCGCGCGAGTTACACTCGCACTTGGCGAATCTTGTTTAATGTAATTTATGTGTTCTTTGTTAATGGGCTATGAAATAAAGCATTATCTATCTATCTATCTTTTAAGAAGGATATGCGATGTTGAACAGTATTTCAGTACTTATATCCTAAAAAAGGGTTTAATTTCTGACCAGGTGGGATGATGATTTCCGACCAGGTGGGATGATGATTAGCGAAAGACTGCTGGCTGATGGCACTCTAGCTTTTATTAGGGTAGGCCTACGTCCAGCCAATGCCAGCTCGGCATTGTCACGCAATCTGTTTAGGTACGTTAGTATAATATAGAGTTATTCTGTGGTTTAGATCGCTTCTTAATGCCTCTATCATAGTTTTATTTTATTTAGTTTAGGCAGTGAATCGAAGTTGCCCTTGGTGGCCACCAAAATCTATTTTTGTATCTCTGCCTAAACTAAATAAAATAAAACTATTACAGAGGCATTAAAAAAAAGCATATAAGAGGTAACACAAACTGTGCGATGGAGTTTTGACCTTTGTCAGCCTACAATGGGCCTACAGCGTGGACAATCTAATTAGGGTCTACGCCGTAGGAACCTACGCAGACTCTACGGCGTAGGCAGTCTACGATGGGTCTACGGCGTAGGCAATCTGCTACGGGCCTACGAGGAATTTTTATTTAAGGGGGATGCAAGGTTACGGTGAACGTAACATGGTTCTACGTAGTTGACGACCGATGTGGCGTGGCGGCGGCGAAGGTCCGTCTGCGACGCGGAAGTTAGCGGGATCGTAAGCCGCCTTGGGACAAATATTTGTACGATCTGCAAACATTTGTTCCGGGTGCTGGTGTCTATTTCCTATGTATGTTAAAAAAAATCTATCTGTGTTATGCATTATATGTTTATCATTCATCTAGTAGAACACAAGATCTGCCTAGATTGTGGATAGATGGAACCAGTTCCATACAAGTAAATTAATAGCCACGATCGGAACCAGTTCCGTACAAGTAATATAAAAGCCTCGTATGGAACCAGTTCTGAAACTCCGGTTCTGTAGACGGCTGAAGGGGTTTGTCCAGCATAAAAAAAGTTGTCTCTAAAATTTGAGTAGATAGGTACTTTTAGAATTTACACTTTATGTATTCACATTACATCTGTGATTATGAAACTAACTTTAAAGTTAGAAAAATTTGATATTTTTTTTTTACTTGTTTGCTTTAAAAGTAAAAATTAGAGTTATTTGCCTCGGGCTCTTCAATTACGCTCTCAGCAGGGAACACTTTAAAATTGGGCTTAAAAATTGTTAAAATGAATTTTAAAGTGAAAAATATGTTTATATTTGCTGAAACTTGAATGTATGTTGTTTTTCTGCAATAGTACAAAATATGAGCTGATAATACAGATTTTACACAGAATCGGGAATCGAAACTGCGACCTCCTTGTGTAGTAGGCGAGTCTTTCCCCGCTGTACCACAGGTTGACAAAATTGAAGGGAAGCTGTCCGATGTAGGCTTTTGAGTTTATTAATGAGTAAAACTGCAGAATAATACTATGTAAGTACTTAGTATGTATTAGTAAGTATTAGTATGTAGTACTTAGTAGTAAATACTAAGACTTAGACGATTAAGACGAACTCTGTAGCGCGGTAGGCGAAAGTCTGCTTGCGACGCAGGAGGTTGCGGGTTCGATATTTGTGGCCTTGCCACAAATATTTGTACGATTTGCAGACATTTGTTCAGGGTGTTCTGGTCGTTTTCTATGTATAGTAAAAAAGCTATTTATGCATTGTAATTTATTTATAATAAGTATATGTGTTATCCAGTACCCATAACACAAGCTCTGCTTAGCTTGGGGCTAGATAATGCTGTGTGAATTGTCCAGCATTATTAAGACTACTCACCCCAAGAAGTAGTTATATATAGTTCGTTAGTTAGTTAGATTATCCAGAACGCTGTCTAACTAACAGGAACAGACGTTATATTGACACCGAGTAAACTAACCGCATTGTGCTCACCGCAGATACTGATTCAATAGAGCGGTAAGGCCACAGCGGCAATGGAATGTGTTATGTTGGACTGTAGATGGTTAATCGATACAAACATATCACACTTTGTCCTGTACGTCTTCCATGAGTTGTCATAGTTAGATCGCCTGACGTTACTACAGTAGATACGTAATTACGCAGATAGTCTAGTTAGCTTCTTTGTTGGTACCATGAGCTATGTCAAATTTGTAACTCATGCTACCAAATTCTAAGCAAATGAAGCCCATACTACAGAGACTGTAGGATAGTTATCTACGTGACTCATACTGCAAATTTTAGTACACAACTATCCGCTAGAGGCGCTGTAAAAGTTTTCATACATTTTTTACTACAGTCGCTAGCGAATATAGATTGATAAAACTCATGGTAGACGTACTGACTCATAGACAAGCTACAGCCCAAACCACTTATCGAAAAGATTTGAAATTTGCAGGATGAAGTTCTCTTTTTATGATAGTGGACAATAAGAGAGGAATTTGGAAAAAGTGCACTTTAAGCGATTCAAAATATGAGAGAAAATTTTACGTGAAGATTTCCCTTACTAAACGAACACAGATTTCATTATTCAGGGTATTTTTGATTTATTCATAGACAAGCCACAGCCTAAAATACTGATCAAGTAGACTTGAACGTGGCACGCGGATTCGTTGTATCTGGTCACCGAAGGTAGCTGGTCGTCAAAATAGCCCTGTACATGTGGTTGGTGGTTGCGTTGTGATACCATCCGCAACCACACTGTTGAATTAGAATTGAATTAGTCGCCCTTGTGAATTAAACTATTCATTTTCGTACAAACCAGCCACATGTTTTCGTTGTCGTATGGTTGTAGAGTGGAAAAAAGAGGAAAAATTTATTTGTTTGTTGGTTTTAAAGATCCTAAGATTAAGATTAATCCCAAGATTTGTTTAAATTAAATAGGCTATGAATCTACTGGACCAATTAGAATAATTCTTTCACTATGAGAATTCTACATTATCCCTGATAAACATAGGCGATAGAATATACCCGTGCAAAGCCGGGACGGACCGCTAGTTGTCAATAAAGTACTTGGTCCAATACCTAATCTAGAAGCTAAACTGCTGTAGGTTCGTGGATCTGAAAAGGCCTAGAAGAAGGAGAAAAATATTTATTTTTACCGCCTCAGACTAGGAAGGTAAATATTGTCATAGAGCAAAAAAAATTGTCAGGTGGGTAGTGTAGCTAAAAGGCCTAAGTAGCGTAAGTAGATTTACCAGGCATGATGAGTTTCCGGTAACCAGTTAGTTTTGATTTCTGAATACTCAAAGGATAGGCATATGTGGATAGGCAACTGATCCGGCGAAATACCTGCAGCAATTCAAAGCGTTCAAGCCTGAATTTGCAAAGGGAATCTCGGTGAGAGCAAATCAGCTTGAATTTCAATTCTCTGTATCGGATCTAGCCCACAATGTCGGATTATTGGGTAAAGTTTCATCTATATTGGTAATATTATTAAGAGGAAAGATTTGTTTGTTTGTTTGAATTGATAAGCTCCGAAACTACTGGACCGATTTGAAAAACTCTTTTTCCATTACAATTCTACATTATTCCTGTTGAACATGGGCTATAGAATATAACCGTGCGAAGGCGGGCGGACCGCTGGGTAAACATAAACCTATTGCCTTAAATCTACAAAATAATCTTCTGTTATCGTATGTTTCCCTTTTTAACAAGTCTCATATCACTAGAATAGTGTAAACTCTAGAACATAACTCTTTCCATAGCTCGCTGACTGACCTTGAACTGTTGATAAAATACATCAGACTGTTTTAATATTATTCTTATTCAATTATTCTTATTATCAGCGGAAAGATGTCCACAGCTGGACAAAGGCCTTCCCCGACCCAAAGATCTCCACAATCAACGGTGATGCGGTGTGTATCCAGCGCTTTCGGGAAAGCACGGGGATTGTTGTCTTGAGCAGAATAGACAAAATTACGTCACTTTGTCATCGAATGCGTAAATAATTTGTTTTTTTTTTCCCTCAACTTCAATAATGTACGCAATGTATGACGATCCGATTTCATTATTGTCTATTCTACCCTAGATAATAATCCCCGTTCTCGCCCTCCAATTCGTATAATGTCCTTCTAGACGAGTTTCGGCCACGGCAGCCAGTCTCAACAGAGATTGACGATGAGTGCAATCACAGCGGGTTAAATTGTCTAAGGTGCAATCACATGTCATGTTTTCGTGTTGCTCACGCAAGCACTAACTATTTCCTCTGATAAAGTTAAGCGCAGGACCAACGGTTTACTGATTCAGTAGTTCAGTTCAGTAGTTCAGTTCAGTAGTTCAGTTGTAGTTCAGTATTCAGTTCGCCTACGGCAAAAACGTATAGACAACTTTTATACAGAAAAAACGCAAGCGAAACGAAGAGCCTACAGTATAGAAAAACAATTTAGACAACTATAGTCGTTTTTGATGTTAACGCTAGCATCAATGTAAGGACGCAAACAGGGCTGGTTAGCCGTTGTTTTGCGCCTTCGTCCGCTAACGACATAATTAGCTGACTCAGGCTAATGTCCCGGCAATTTTGTTTTCTTCACTATTACCCAGATGTAGTAATATTTGGATGCGGCGAATGTTGATATCTAAAAAGTGACACCAGATATTATTAATCGCAAAGTAATCAACGAATCTTTATAATCTACCCTATTTTACTGTGTACAATTACCGTCACTACAAATACAGTTAATATCTACAGTAATTAATTCAGTATAGATTATTGACTCAAAATTTACTGTAGGAACTTTCAACATTTTTCTAGATTCATTGACAAGTAAATTAAATCAAATATATTTTGCTGAAATATGCACGAATAATTTTTAAAAATCAGACTATGTGGAGACTATAATTCTATTACGTCCATTCGGTCTCTATCCAGTCAGATTTCGTAAAACATCAAAATCAGAGAAGATCAAAAAGATGAAAAGAAAGTTCTCTATAAATAAATAAATAAATGTTGGACAATTCACACAGCATTATCTAGCCCCAAGCTAAGCAGAGCTTGTGTTATGGGTACTAGATAACTAATATACATAATATTTATACAATACATAGATCGATATTTTTTATTATATATAGAAATCGACCAGAACACCCTGAACAAATGTCTGCAGATCGTACACACATTTGTCCCGAGGCGGGAATCGAACCCGCAACCTTCTGCGTCGCAGGCAGACCTTCGCCCACCGCGCCACATTGGTCGAATGTCTATAACCATATGCACCGATTATGTCTGTAGTGTCAAATAAATCGGATACCAGAAAAATATGAAATATGTTTTACTGACAATGTAGGGAACGGAGACAACATGGTTTATAAACGACCATTTCCTGAATCGATATTTCGCATAACAATCTCTTACAAGCTCCAAATACCACATCTGCCCACAGCTCCCCTAACAAGCCAGGTCCTGAAAAGTTCAGCGTAAATCGGATTAGTTCGTCTAGCGGAACGATTACAGCTAATTAGGTGTTTGCCTTCTGTTTGCAGGCAGTTAGGTGGAAGTTGCTGGCTCAATGATAGCCTGAACTCTGAGTACTAGTTTAAATGCTCACTTGAAATTTTAGCAGCGCTTGATTGCTTTTACATTTCTATACTAATACTATAAAGAGGAAAGATTTTTACTTTTAAACGAATAAACTAAAAACTAGTGGACAGATTTCTAAAATTCTTTTAGCGATAGAAAGCCACATTATCATTGAGTAACATAATATGCTACAGAATATATCCTTGCGAAGCTGGGGCAGACCGCAATAAAACAGTTACAAATAGTATATACATTTATATCTATTTCCCAAAAATCTAAGCAGTCACCTGACGGCTTGGTGCGCAGAATGCTGGCAGGATTGCCTCGTTGAATGGCAATTCTAATTCGCTGACCGAAATAAAAGCCAGCATTCCGTTCACCTTGAACTCTATGAGAAGTTTTGTAAGGTTTCTGGGTGTACACATAATACTGTGTGCCCCACGAACCCAAGGACTAAGGATTTTCAAGCCAAACGACATTGAAATTTTTTTAAATGGCGGATTACTTAGGCGGATACTTTAGGAAGGCTTTAGTATTAAGTTACGCATTTTTTTGGAATAAAACATGACACATGTTTCTAAATTCCATAAAATCATATTATCTTAGATAGGAAGAACTCTACTTTAAAATCGCAATTTTTTCGCTAAGTAGACTATTACTGTTGAAGCCATCCTTGGATCGGCATGTTTCTACGACACTGTTCAGATCGGCTTTCTTTCGGCATCTTGATGTGCAGTTACTAATTTAATTAACTACATGCTATAAGCATTCTCAGGAATTACAACTGGAAAAACAACAAGCAAAATCTAAATAACTGTGACTGTATGTAGAAAATCAAGGCATAACAAACTACAATATAAACAAAAATATAAACACGTTTTACTTATATTCGTTTTACAGGTGCTATTTGACATACAAATTCTGTACATGTACTATATGGTTACAAATGCACTTTAATATGTAGATTTTCGTGCATGTTACGGACGGATATTGTGGCAGTATTCTTGGAATTTCATTGTTACGAGAGGGACTCAAGTTGGAAGATGAAAACTGATCAGAAAATAGTCCTTTATTAGGAAAAAGTTGTGTAGTTTTACGAACACTTATTGTATTGGAAAATTTAAAACAAACAGATGTCAAAGATTAAGATTAAAAATATTATTATTAAAATTTGTACGTATTAACAGTCATTACCCAGTCAAGCATTCGGAGCTGAGACGTGGACACTCACGGTAGGGCTGGTTCACCAGTTTAAAGTCGCCCAGCGAGCAATGGAGAGAGCTATGCTCGGAGTTTCTCTGAAGGATAGGATTCGTAACGAATACATCCGACAGAGAACTAAGGTTATCGACATAGCTCAAAGGATTAGCAAGCTGAAGTGGCAGTGGGCTGGCCATATCTCGAGACGAACCGACAACAGCTGGAGTAAACGTGTTCTTGAGTGGAGATCGCGACTCGGCAAACGTAGTGTAGGACGCCCTCCGACCAGGTGGAATGACGATTTGCGAAAGACTGCTGGCAGATGCTGGATGCGGCAAGCTGACACAGCTGCTGAACAGCTGATGATGAGCTGGCTGATGGACAGGGCGCTCATTGGGAGAGGCCTATGTCCAGCTGTGGGCAATATAGGCTAATGATGATGACCCAGTCAAAGCATAAATATCAATGCCAATTTTTGACTTGCTTGCAGCTGTAGCCACAAAAAATAGCTTTCATTAAATGAAACTATTGAAATCAGGCACTAAGGCCTAAACTTGTGCACAATCCTCTAATTTCAGTAAGAAATAACGTCATTATTAATAAAAAACCGCTTTTCCCTTGAACCAAAGACCCCCCAGGACGAGAGTTCCAGCATGTTTAAGTTACATTTTTATTGGTCCATCAGACTGTTTCCAGATTTAACATTGAAAAAGGATTTGGGAATAGAATTTATTTAAATATGTTTTGTAACGTCGGCAACAGTCTAGAAAAATAGGTTTGGTGTACTTTACAAAGTATATAAAGGAATGTTTGACGTGAAATATGTTTGACGTGAAATATATTTTGATTCCCATTAGCACATCAACACAAAAGTAAAAAAAAAGTAAAAGTATGTATAATTAATGCAGCAACAATTAAAGTAGGTTTTTAACTTAGTTTGATATTATTTATTGCCAGATCAAAAATAAGTAATTGTTCATTCATATTGATCATATTACCAAAGTGAAGGCAATTTTCTTGACAAATTGGTAGAGACGTTTGTTCAAAAGAAAACAACAGAAAAATTGGACCCTCAAAAAAAAAAGACGCGGAGGTTACGTTCAAAAGAGCCCTCTTAAATTATAAAAGGCCTTTACCTGACGAAAACAGTGTCTACAATTTAAACAGAAGAAGCTTAACAGTTCACCTTATCAAAATATCTGCACTTACTTCATTCAGGTGCAAAGTATAAACTACTGCTAAGATTAGCCCTATTATTACTTTATAGATACTCGATGGTTATATTATCATAGACACCGACATTCAGTGTCTTTCAATGCGGGCTTCATCGAATCCCGAGCTCAACTCAGGGCTCTATAATACTAGACTAGATGGATTAGTGTCATTGTGTAGTGACGACATATTTTTTTACGTTTCGTCATGGGAAATTGGTAGAGAGATTTCCGAACTATTTAGTTTCAAACATGTAAGCCTAGTACCGTGAATCTCGTATAACTGATGAAATAAATAATCAGTGTTAAGCTAATTTTGCTTCCAACAGTTGTCCCGAGATTTGTATTCGAGCCCGAGGTTAAGTGAAAACAATAACAGTGTTCTCGAAGCGGGGGTACTCGGCGTTAATTTATACTACAAAAGCACGACAAGCTTTAATTTTTGCACTTCTAATAAAAAAAATACTAATTTGTTACGTATTGTTTTTGATGCTTATGTCTTTTTACCGTTATTTCGTATTGTTATTGATCATTATTTATGTCTTACGAGATGTAGATAACACGTTGTTAGGCAAATAAAAGAGGAATAATGAAACAGAGGTCAATGGCGGTATGTCTGTTTTTTTTTATCGCTGTTTAGTTATTAAAAGAGACCCACCCCTCAGTATCCAGTAGGGGTGCTGGAAGGTGCTGATGGTACAGAAGGAAACGGAAACTTTAAAAATCTCGTAAACTATGAAAAATTGCTAGGTACTAAAGTCCCAGGAATGGGTACCTACATATTTATCGAAAACAACAGCACCATTGAAATTCATTCATGTGCATCGAAACGCGAACAATTCAGTTCCTATACCAAGGATTCCTTACTATTTTTTTATGAAATTGCTATGAAAATGTTGTAGTTAATGCAGGTACCTATATGGCTTAGGAAATTTCGTAGAGATCCAGGTTCTTAAAGAACTCCGTCTACGTTGAAATGGCACGTACGAGATAGACGACCTCTGTGGTGCGGTAGGCGAAGGTCTGCCTGCGATGCAGGAGATTGCGGTTTCGGTTCCCGCCTCGGGACAAATGTTTATACGATTTACATTTACTTGTTCTAAAAAAAAACTACTTATGTAATGTATTCTATTATGTATATCAGTTATCTAGTACCATAACACAAGCTCTGCTTAGCTTGGGGCTAGATAATGCTGTGTGAATTGTACAGCATTATTATTATTATTAATTCAATGCTACATAACATGTATTTTTGTTGGGGTTTAATAAATTATTTATGTATTGTAGTATTGCATGATACATCATTTTTTTGTTGTTGTTCGGACATACATATGGTTTTGTTAAAAGCTTGATTATTACTTTTACTTTTTTTGTGTTATGATTAACTTTTGTATTTCTACAAAAATCGATTAATTCCTTTTTGATAATCAAATTGATGACATGGGTGTCTTAAAATCGAAATAATTTTCCATTTCGTTAAGAATTTTCTTTGACATAATTTACAATCCGCTCCCGCTCATCCGCTCATCTACCGAACCGTTTTTATGATGACATGAGTGCTTTTTAGTGCCTGCGAGCACCTGCGAGCTGATTTATGTCAAAAAAATGAAGCAGGAAATTGGCACACGTATCAAACATGTACCTAGTCACTATCAGGACGAGATATAATCTGCTATATATCACCAGCTCCTTTGCGACAGTTCGTAAGCTAATAGCTAAAAGTTTCAGCTACCAAAAATAATACAAGATTATAGACGGAAGCTAAAATAAGCAAATTATATTTCCTGATCTATGCCCCCTCGCGATAAATGAAAATACACCAATCACTAAGCCTTAAATGTAATAATCATTGTAATAATCATTGTCATAATGTGTTAATAATCGAAGTCGAAATTTTTTGGGAACTTATTTCATTTCTTAAAGTATTGTTAATAATAATAATGCTAGACAATTCACACAGCATTATGTAGCCCCAAGCTAAGCAGAGCTTGTGTTATGGGATAACTGCTATGCATAATACAATATACAGATAGATATTTTTTATTATAGTACATAGAAAACGACCAGATCACCCGGAACAAATATCTGCAGATACATTTGTCCCAAGGCGGGAATTGAACCCGCAACCTCTTGCGTCGCAGACGGACCTTCGCCCACCGCGCCACAGAGGTCGTCATAGAGGAAGACTGAATGTTTTATTTATTTAGCTTATTTTCCTGGCTCATTATGAACCTATCCAAATTTGCAGGCTGCTTTCAGAAGTTGAGTTTTTGCAGTGGGAACATATGCATGTTTTCTCTTTTGTTGCAGGAGTTTCTACATTTTGTTACAGGAACTAACAGTTTCAGTTTTTCAGGCGACGACAACTTTTCGTTCGAGGTCTCTATTCAAACTACCGTTTACGCTTCCCACTAAAATTTTTGTAATGAAAAACCTGATGAAAACTTTCAACAATGCTGAAATAAATTGAAAAAGTTCGACGATGCAATTCAGCTTTCTCTACTCAAATGGTACTATGAATTTAAAACAGGTAGGTAAGCGCTTTGTGAGCTTTATTTTTAATTTCAAATTTTATATAATAACGTTTTTGTAATTATACAAAAACTATTGTATAGGTATGGACCATAACGGTTCTAAAATCAAGTTCATTAATTATTCTACAAGTAAAACGGTGATCAAGCCAAAACACGTTAAGTTCCACAGACGTCTCAGTGCCACTATTTTTGTATATTTTTTTTAATGGTGGAAACATTTATTGGTTTGTTTATTATTTTTAAGTCCTATTTTTAATCACTATTATTATAAATGTTTGTTTCATAAATAAATAAATAAAAAATAAGTAACCTAAACAAAACACGATCTGACTTGATGCATTCCGACCTCAACTGCGTTCTAGAATGCGGCCCTTTGAAACGACAGCAAATTTCTTACCTGGAGCACCAGTTCGAAAAGGATCGATTGGAACTGATTTTGTCTTCGATGAGGATAAACTATAGCTAACCTAAATAATATTATTGCATCTGATAGAATATACCCGTGCGAAGTCGAGGAGGACTGGTAGTGGGATACAAAGTAGATAGATTTAATAATGTCCCAAAAAATTTCGATTTCGGCAGGATTCGAACCCGTGCCCTACCACACTACATTTTTGAGACATTATTAAATTTTCGTGAAAAATTTGGCCAGTGCGAGTAACGCACTATAAAGCAAAAAGCTGAGTAGATAGATGTTTTATTCCAGGCCTATAAATAAATAAATAAAATAATAAATAATGCTGGACAATTCACACATCATTAATAACTACGTACCTGTATGCGTTCATAATTTTAAGCCCGATCCATTCAGTAGTTTTAGCGTGAAGAAGTAACAAACATCCACCCAAACCTTCACATTTATTATATCAGAGTGATTTCGTTGTTCACAGAAAGTTCAGCAAAAATGCTATTCGCTAAATGGTAAAGTGATTTCACATTTTTCAAGAGACCTCCTAGAAACCTACAAAGTGCTTCGTGCGCAATATTCAAACCACGTAGGGGATCAAAAGGCACGTCGTGTACAAATATTGGCGATTTCGAATTCCATATTATAATATTTGGTTATGAAAAACGCGGTATATTTTTGGAAAATCTATTTTCTCGGATCTGATTTGAATGATTTCCCAATAGAATAAAAACAATTAATGTAATTAATTCTGATGTGAATTTTTTTGTTTAGATTATCGTGTATAAAAATCTTTTTATGATGTAGGCACAAACCATTAACTTTGAGGTGCCTGATTTAGCTATTCCAGACGATGTAGAGAGCTTCAAGTGATGAGTGAATAGGTATCTTCTAGATGTAACCGACGACGGTGTATGTCTCACTTACCATAAGGTGAGATTGTGATCAAACGACTATTGACTAACAAAAAAAGAGATCCCTCGCGTCTAGATCATTTACTTTTTTCCAAAAAATCAAATTATTTTCTTTTAAAGCGAAAATATTTTAGAACGAATTCCACTAAGACCCGAAATTAAATATTTTGTCGAAATAGCTTTTTTTTACATTGAACTTAGTTATAAATTTAAACAAGCACGAAGAGAAACAACGGAATCATATTACTTACTTAACGGAAGAAAGGCAGAAACAGAAGCTAATCAATGTGATTCCCAGATAAATAAAAATGTAGGCTACGTTTCAGAGAAATATTTTTTATCTATTAGCGATTATTTCTGTGGTTTTGGAAACGTACAAGCCATCAATAAACATTCGCCATTGGAATACGATTTATTGAGCCAATAATATGGCCAGCTGCTTGGTACGGTCAGCAAAACAGAAACGAAAAGTTGCTTCAATTTCTTTTTTTGTTTCTTTGGAAAATTAGTAGATTCCAAAATAAATCTATGTACAGATGTGGCAGCAATGCGACGGGGCTGGGTCGCAAGACGAGCGCGGCCGTGCGAATTTTTCGCGATTTTTAAGCGACATTGGTCTTTTGTTGTATGTGTATAAAGTTTTAAATTATTTGACACCAGTTTGAAAGTGCAGGGCGTGCACTACCAGCCGAAATTTCGATGTGAATCAAACCCGTACATTTCTTAGATTAAGTCTATTAAATTTTAGCTTCTGAACGTACATAAACTATAATTATCTACATTTATATTATTAAGAGGTAAAATTTGTGAATTCTGAATTGTTTGTGACGTCGTAGGGGGTAATCTCTAGATCTACAGAACCGATTTCAAAAAATTTTCATCATTAGAAAGCTTACTTTTCAGTGAGTGACATAGGCTATGTTTTATCCCAGAATTAATATGGGAACGGGAACTATGAGGGTGAACCTGCAAACAAATAATAATTTTCTGACGAAATAGTAGTAACCAGAACAGTTACAATATTTTTTCGAATCAAATTAAATACCTAATTATCTGAGACGAGATTTTAAAACCTAAGTTCAAGAAAGATTATGTTTTATTACCTCACCATAGGAACTGGTTAAGTATTTTACTTATCAGCGAAAAAGCATTTTATGTTGTATCGTTAATCAGATATTTTGCGAAATGCCCCATAAACTCGCAAAAACCAAGATTATAGCTTCCCCTGTAGATACCAACGCTAAGGTCGCATGTGAGTGTTTCTCATGCATATCAATATTCGTCAAAGCCACTGAGTACGAGTTGCTTTGCCTTTAAACCTTCAACCTTTTGCTGCCTGAAAATCTTGCGAGGAAGAATTAATTGAGCCAAAAAAAATCATCCGAACACATCTAAACTTTCTTCTTAACTATTACGTTTTAATATAGCCACGTAATGCTTTAAAATTCTTTTAAAATTGTCTTTGAATTTTAAAGGTGACCTTTGGTGCTATTTTATGGAAAGGATAGGCATAGGATTTTGCGTTCATAGGACCAGTACAGAGCAGAGCGGCGTAAGTGCAATACCACTACATTGTATAAAACAAAGTCGCTTCCCGCTGTCTGTCTGTCCTTAAGTATGATTAGATCTTTAAAACTACGCAACGGATTTTGATGCGGTTTTTTTAATAGATAGAATGATTCAAGAGAAATGTTTACATGTACCTATAATTTAGTATCCGTGCAAAGACGGGGCGGGTCGCTAGTTATCTAATAAGTAATAGTAATATTGAAAATCTATAGCACACAGCGTCTGTTTTATATACTGTTTTTTTACTGTACAAAGTATCAAGACGTATTTTAAAGTATTTATTAAATAGCGACGATTTATTCTACACTTTAGAGCGAACTTTGGATTTCTGTCTACAGAGGAAATTTTATGGAATCGTGTTATCGATACACTAGCGTTCTAGCATCAATCCTGAACTACATATTACATTTATTAATCTCAAAGTAAACGCTTCAGTATTGTGGAAAATATGATTGCTGACGGTAAGCGATTTCGGGTAACATCGACTCTCTTAACATTTCAACTGGAATACAAGTAAATGTTTAGCACTGTGAGATACTTTCTAACAATCTAAATAACACAAGAAAACATTCTCACAATCCCAAGACCATGGACGTAACTTACCCCTGCCATGTGCCCTTACTTTATGGACCTTTTATGGTTACTGAAGACAATTATTTGGGGCATAACCTATTTGGCTCAGCTTTTATGTGTATCATGACCTCTTTATCGTCGTACCATGATTTGTTTCGACGATAAACAAAGTTAGGTTTTAGGTCTATCTACTGTGGCAAGTAGTCTTATCATAAAAATTTTCTTATCTATTTCCTTTATTTTTACTAGCGCATGTGTCTTATGCGTAAAACCGGGGGAATTAAAAAACTTACGAAAATTATTAAATCGAAAACGTTGCCAGTTTTTTATTCATGCTCTGCTCTTAGTGGTTAATATAGGTGGAATACCAACGTTGCTCTCGTTACTTATCCGAGAGTCCGTCAGCAATTTCTAGTGCTACTATAACAACAAATAATAAAAATAAAATTAATAAAAAATAGGCTATAAGGAACATTTTAAAACCATTTTATAACGTCAGAAAAACTATAGTAGTTTTAACGAAGGATAATAGAAATAAAATAAAGCTCCAATATAAAAGTAGGTAATAAAAAACAGAACCGGGATCTTGGATCTGCACTGATATCTCGCATGGTATTGTGCATTGTCTCCTGCCTTAACCAGGCCCTAACCAGCCGAACTCCTTGAATTGAAATACCGAAGCAGGACTCTTGGTGATTGAAAGCTGCATTTCAGCTTTTCTGTGGTGTTTGTGTGTGTGGATTTTTAGCCTCTATGAAACTCTTCAATCCATCCATCATTCCCGTCTAGCCTTCCCTGTGGCCATGCAGCGTATGGCAAAGTGTTTCACAGTCTGTTCTTTCTGGAAGACGAAGCCCTTCGTGCGCGTTTCCGACTTGCACTTGGCCGGTCTTATTCCATTATTCGTGATTATTTTATTTCAAAGGATTTCATAACTTAACACTTTCATGGCCCAAGACGCAGAAGCCTGCTCCGGCTCGTTACGAGACTTTAAAAATATTGTACAAAATTAAATTTTAAACATATATTAAAATATCGAACTCAAAAATCGATGATAAATATCCCGTTATAAATTACTTTAATGTTAATAACCATGATAGTTTTAAAAGATTTATTACAATAGCCTGATAAACTAAATAATACTAGATTCACATTTAAATAATGTTAATAAAACGATGTATGTGGGGCATTGTAGGTAGTTAATGTAGGTGAAAAAAAATTCACAGGCAAACAAACATCTTCTGAACAAAATCCAAAGTAACTTTCCATGTAACTTTCCAAAAAGAGAGGCATAAAAATAGCCACATTTGTGAGATAAAAATAAAGCTTTTGAATTTGTAGCCTTTTAGCCCTATGTCGACTTTATGTGTTTATTTTGGTGAGGGTGAGGATTTCAAGTTTGTTACACCATTTAGACCAAGCCTAACAGGTTTGGCTGCCACACAAGGCATAAATCTCTGTACTCACGGGATTCTAGTGGTAAAAACTTGAATCAGCTGAACTAAAACAGTTTAAGATTATTTTTTTGATTTCTCCAGTGTGAAAACAAGATTAAGAAAAAAAAACGTCAAGTGCGAGTTAGACTCGCGCATCAAGGGTTCCGTACAAACTCCTACTCTTTAGCAAAGAAATCAGTCAAATCCCGACGAATAAGGCACAATAATTTTCTGATTTGATAACGATTATGACGTAACTTATTTAGTCCCTCGAACTATTGGCGTCTCGAGACTAAATAAGTTACGTCCAACCCTAGTGTAACAATGTACTATTTTGTATGAATAAACCACAAATTTACGGTTTTCTGATTTTTCCCTTTACTTGTGCTATAAGTCATTGCTTCTTGCCAAATTTCATGGTTCTAGGTCAACGGAAAGTACCCTACAGGTTTTTGGTCCATGGCGAGATTCGAAAATTATTTTTTTCTGTGAATATACTAAAAATTTACGTGTTTCGGATTTTTCCCTTTACTTGTGTTATAAGACCTTGCTTCTCACCAATTTTCATGGTTCTAGGTCAACGGGAAGTACCCTAAAGGTTTTTGGTCCATGGCAAGATTAAAAAAATATTTTTTCTGTGAATAAACTACAAATTTACGGTTTTCAGATTTTTTCCTCTACTTGTACTATAAGACCTTGCTTCTCACCAAATTTCATGGTTCTAGGTCAATGGGAAGTACCCTATAGGTTTTGTGTGCATGTGATTCCCTTGGAAAATTGAAAAAAAAATAGACATAAATATCTGTAACTTTTGATTGCGTTGACTTAGAAGTTTGATTTATATCGAGGCTTCAAGAGGTTACGAGCCTGCGTATATGATGTGAATATCAACTCGATAACTCTACGCGTTTCTGAGAAAAGTGGGTTGACAGACGGACAGACGGACAGACGGACAGACGGACAGACGGACAGACGGACAGACGGACAGACGGACAGACGGACAGACGGACAGACGGACAGACGGACAGACGGACAGACGGACAGACGGACAGACGGACAGACGGACAGACGGACAGACGGACAGACGGACAGACGGACAGACGGACAGACGGACAGACGGACAGACGGACAGACGGACAGACGGACAGACGGACAGACGGACAGACGGACAGACGGACAGACGGACAGACGGACAGACGGACAGACGGACAGACGGACAGACGGACAGACGGACAGACGGACAGACGGACAGACGGACAGACGGACAGACGGACAGACGGACAGACGGACAGACGGACAGACGGACAGACGGACAGACGGACAACAAAGTGATCCTATAAGGGTTCCTTTTTTCCTTTTGAGGTACGGAACCCTAAAAAACAATAAAAAATATCATGAGAGTGCACTTGTTTGCACATGTTCGAGGCCTCAGGGATCCTGCGGTTTATTGAAATTACTTATATTTTATGCATAGGTTATTTATTAATTATAATTTGGTTCATCTAAGCCAGTTTCATTATTAGTTGGGTACTTTTTAGTATTAAACAATACCTAGGTATATTAATATTTACGCTCAATTCTTTCCGATAATCTACGCTTTGTCACACACCTTTTCTAATAAATATATTTTGTTACAGTAAAGTAACTAATATGTAAATAGAAAGGTATATCAAGAACAACTTAAATAACGGTTTGTTTATGAAAAATGTACGTTTGTTTATTTTACCTTCATGCTATTCCGACTGAAATAAAATAAATTGAAATTAGATTCGATATCTGTAATTTAATTATAGCTTTTTAAAGTGATTTCCGTTTTTATATTTGCAGAATAAATCAAAGCAGAAGAAGAGGAGTCGCTTTTATTAAATTAAACATGCCAGTTGAACATTTATTTGTTATTTTATTCAAAGCAACAGTCTGCTTGCTTGCTCAACTGTTTCAATTTTAAATACTTGTTCTAATTTCTTTCCTTTTATTTATTGTAAATCTTTCAATTATTTCTTTACTTTAGTATCGTAGTGAACCATGACAGCTTTTTAATATAATCCCATACAACAGACATGATTATTCTGCCGTTTTTATAGATAACGGTACCTACGTAACCCTTCGTGTGCGAGTCCGACTCTCACTTGGACGGTTTTTGTATTAACAATGCACGTTTATAAAATAATTCAGAAACTAGAACCGTTTATTCGAAAAAACTTGTAATTCACTCACTAACTTACAATACGCACTGCTTCAGAAGAACTAATAATGTAGGGCACCTTGTACGCAGATTTTCCACTGAAAATTCATTCAAAGTCGTTATCAATTCGCACACTCCCCGCTAAAACTAAGTCGTGCTTGGAGTTTAGAATTTGATTTTTACGGTTCAGTGAGCACAGCAACAATACATTTGCATTGAACAGTTGGCAAGGTTCAACACTCAAGCAGAGCTTGGTTACGGTCGAGTTTGTACCTATTTCATGGGAAGTTCGGAGGTGGATAGGTACCAGAAAATCCCTACGTGCTAAATTCAAAGAAAAAAAATTTACACTTTTTCAATTATAAATCGGTTCCCTACAAACCAGAGAAAGGTCAATTCGCGTATGTGCCATGTTGCTTACTGGTCATGCGTTTTGGTTCTTTTGCGTTATTTTTCCAATATATACTGGTCATTATGCGTCTAAACCTTGGTATAAACTTGGTATAATTAACTTAAAGTCTAAAATGTACCATCCCCTATGTCTGAAATTTGTGGAGTAAAAAATCCATGTAAAATATACCTACCACCGTTTGTAAAATAGATTTATATTTTACTACAAAAATTAAAGGAGTCTTTCTATAAAAATAACATGAAAAATTTACAAAGATGACACTTTTGTTTATATGAGAACATACCTGATTGTGCTGTCAAGTGAAAGGTATTGATTTATAAATTTCAAAACATGCCCCACCCTCAGTTTACTACCCCCGGATCCGCTGTTTGCAGAGTGATCCATCTGAGAGATACCTTTTTTAACTAATTTTTCGGTACTAATTAAATAGAAAAGTCTCTAATCGGTACCTATAGTAGGTACTAGGTACATACATGTTTGTATAATTGACAAATGTTCCAGACCCTCGGCGCACGAGTTATACTCGCACTTGACGGATCTTGTTTTATACTCAAGTACCTAAATCTGCCTTTGTACTTCGTCTACTCATAGCTTTTAATTCTGTACTGTTTTCTGTGTTTGTGTGGTACAATAAAGAATTATCTATCTATCTACACTCCAATTATTTGTTATATTTGAGATAAAAACAATACGAACATAAATTCTTATTGTTTTTGTCTGGCCACAACAAGAAGTGTTAAGAATTATTTTATTTTCAGGTAAACGACATTGTTATTAAATCCTGTTCTGTACAACTTCAATAACGCATTAAGAGGGCGATATATGACGCCATTTTGTGAATAGGCATAGGATTTTGCGTTCAAAGGAGCGGGACGGAGCAGAGCAACGTAAGCTCAAAAATTAAGTTTTTGCTGATTATCTTTTCATTGAGACATTTGTTTACAAAAATAAGCCAAAGGTGCCCTGGGTATTCTTCTATTAAACATTATGAAATGTTGGTGAAATTTGATGATAAAAATAAAAAAAATCGGATGATTGATAATTTAGGAGAAAAATTTAAAAAACTAAGAAAACAGATGGTATTTTTACAATTATTTCTGGTATCAAATTTTTTTATTTTTATTTTAGAGAAGAAGAGGATTTGCCTTGTGTCCCATAGATTATTAGATGTATTTTTTTAAAGCTTTATCGATAAAGATGACAGCGAAAAATTTACCCATTTCACATCTTTCGCCGCCTTAAGTTTCGTTTAAAAATTATATTTTTTTAAGTATTTAATACCTACTACTGTATTGTTATAACATTGACCCAGAGTTGTTCTTATTGTCATTAAGCGAACCTACTTCAGTATGACATGTGTACCTATATATAAAAATGAGTGGCCCCCGAATACTCAAAGGAAACTTATAAATAAATAAATAATCCTGGACAATTCACACAGCATTATCTAGCCCCAAGCTAAGCAGAGTACCCATAACACAAGTGTTATGGGTACTAGATAACTGATATTTACATTATAATACAATACTTGGATAGATATTTTTATTATATATTGAAAACGACCAGAACACTCTGAACAAATATCTGCAGATCGTAGACACATTTGTCCCGAGGCGGGAATCGAACCCGCAACCTTCTGCGTCGCAGGCAGACCTTCGCCCACCGTGCCACAGAGGTCGTCATAAATTTAAGCTCGTCTTGAGTGTCGGATTTTTGACATAATTTAATGAAAATGTGTCAAAAAATCGTCACTTGAGAGGTTAAACCTGAGGTGCGTTTGAGTATTCGGGGGTGAGGTAGGTAGGTGATAAAAGCAACCTGAAATGTCCATATTATAAACGCAATGTTCAAGTTTCCTGAGACAGCCGTGCCTATTTGAATCAACATTGAATCTTATCATACGATTTATTCACAAAAGGTAGGTCGAAGATAATATTGACCCTGAAAATCGATACCTAGCTAAATACAATTTAATTGAATTGATGTTGATATCTAACTTAATTTAACATTCCTTAAATAGTTTGGTATTGAGTTTCTCTGATGTTTGATTATTGTAGAGGCAGACAATGGATCCCATACCTGACAAGTACGTAAATTGATAGGCTTTTGTTGTAAGATGTTTGCGAAATTGAAGTCTAATTAATTCAAATATGATCTTAGCTTAATTTAATAAACGCACTTTGGCATTGTCTAGTGCTAGCATCAAGTAGACGGCAATCTAAAAAAATCTAAAAAAATATTATTTATTTATAGATTTTGTCCACGGCTGCGGAAGTCGTTTTCTTAGTCTATGGTAAGGATTCAGCTGTAGCTGCTCGCAACTTTAATTCGCAATATTATATGTTTGGTAATATCAAAAATTATAACTGAAAACTTTTAATATTTTCCACAAAGTCTTGTTATTCTGTAACAAGACCATTTTGCTTTTTGTTATCAAACAAATCGTAAGATATTGTTGTTTTTAATACAAAACAAATATGACGAAACGAAATCATTTGCGGCGTAAAAATATGCGAAATGCGATTTGATTTGAATGAAATGTAAAAAAATCACGAATATTCACTATCATTTGTTTAGGCGTAAAAAGGTAACAGACAGCTAGTTTGTATAACTAATAATAATATTAGTACCTATGGGTAAAAAACTTCAATTTCATTATTTTCTATTTCTTTTCAGAATACGCGCAAACACATAAGAGATTAAAACAGAATAAAGTAGGTACTTACAAATTCTGAAAACTCTACAATAAAATCTACAGAATCAAACGGAGTACAAAAAACATTTGAAATGTTTTAGAAATATTCCTGTAAATCAATCGATTCTGGACTAAGCGTTTCGTTTTATAAAGTCTAGACAAAAGTTAAGCTCAACTTTTACGAGAATTAATAAAAATTAAACCTATTTTAAACGAACAGAGTAAGGTTTATTTTGTCCTGTAAACTTTGCTCTTCAGAGCTTTAGATAGGTACAATCAAGTTTTTTTGCGTTAAAAAATACTTTCAAACAACGTTGTTTCAAGTAGGGGCCAATAAAAAACATCAAACATCGTAAATGATATTAAATTTAAGCTCATTTTGATCAGTTTGCTCCAAACACGATGTAAATGAAAGCGTTTGAAGCCAACAAAAAACTTGTTGAGTTTATTTGTTAAAGACTTGAGTTTTGAGCTCGCGCCTTGACCCATTTATTGAGAAGCAAAAAGACCGTTCTGACCTAAATAATTGATATTTCATTAACTTAGATATTAGGATAGCAGCAAACCAGCGACTGACGGCGACTATTTCTGTCGTCAAGTCAATACACAGTAAAATTTGACAGCAAATTTTAACAGAGAAACAAAAATCACGGTATTTAAGAATAAATTATATTAAACATCTTCGTTTTTTTCATAGCGTTGCGGATACTAATTGATTCAGATCTTAAAGATATCTGTTTTTACTATCCCGCTCTCGCAGCAGAGAAACAAAAAGAAACAATCTTAAACGAATTTTGTTTTGTCCATATTGCACAACACAAAAGCAGGATTTTAGGAGTTACACTAATATTATAAATGCGAAAGTTTGGATGGATGGATGTTTGTTACTTCTTCACATTTAAGCTACTGAACGGATCAAGCTGAAATTGCACACATTTATTCTAGGCCTGGAATCAAACACAGGCTACTTTTTATGTCATAACACATAAAACTTTCCCATGGGAAAGAAATAACCCTAAACTTTACCATAAACACAACACGTGCGAAGCTGCGGGCAGAACCTAGTTTTACTACATTGTAAGTAGGTTAAGCATAGTGCAGAGGGACCAAGAACGCACGTGACTCGAACCTAACTTATCCTGAAGAAGTCCATTGAGATTTTTCCAACACAAGCAAGGTTTGTAGTTATGGTGGGTCGAACCTCTATCCTCCCACACAATCATACTTTTCGATTCATTGAAACTATACCTGCCTATTATTTCTTGCAATGATATTTTGCATACATTAGCAGCTTTGCAATAAATGGGTTTGTACAGCTTTTAAAAAATACATGATAATCATCATTCGATCAGAGAGAAAATTCATTTCAATTAATTTTCAAGCGATTATTACTTTCGCTCCCATTTAAACCACTCCCGATGATTTTGTTTTTTGAAAAACTAAGACTTTTATTAAAATCGGGGATGCAGCTTCCAAATGAAAAAAAAACATTTTTACAGGGGCCTAGAGGTTCGAACCCGGCTTAGATTATTTAATTTTCGGAATTCGAAAAGTGACTTTCAACCACCACACAGCAGTCAAAGTTCCTCGTTTGCACAGATCTCTAAGTAGATATCGGAATAAGCAATCTTCAAAGAATCGTCCTCGCTTTTGTGAAGGGAATGAGATAGGATATGACCATCGGATTCCTCCCAATGCCAAGGAAAGAAATGATTGGAACGCATTGAAATAAATATTTATGGCCGCCATGGAGAGATTAGTGGGATGTTGGGGATAAACCAGGTTAGATTAAGACGAGGGATTATTCCTGAATGTGAATTAGACCCACACTCCTTGAATTGTTCTAGGTAACACTAGATTCAGAACACGATTTTTTATTTGAATTTGAAGTAACTTTACGCACTTTGCGGTTAGGCGGCACACGGTCTGCCGTCCGGTTGGTCGCCATGTGAAAATTGTTTTACAGTCAATAAACCTTCGTTTGGCCACAATTTTACCTGATGGAAGTGACGATGTTGCCAACGATGTATCACGAAGACTTAGAATATACTCACTCTTGTCTCGAAGGGACCCAGTTTGTAGTTCACAGGAAAAACAGCAGCAGGGTCTTGTGGAGTGTTTATATGAACACTGCGATGTGGCTACCGACCAACTGCTCAGGTCGCTTGGAGCTTTGCGCCCCAGGATCGTAGCTATGGAGAGAGCTATGCTTGGACTTTCTCTGAAGGATAGGATTCGCAACGAATACATCCGACAGAGAACCAAGGTTATCAACATAGCTCAAAGGATTAGCAAGCTGAAGTAGCAGTGGGCTGGAAGTATTTCGAGAAGAACCGACAACCGCTGGGTTCACCCCGTGTTCTTGAGTGGACTGCAACTCGGCAAAATAAGTGTCGAGAGCCCTCCGAAAAAGTAGGATGACGATTTGCGATAGACTTCTGGCAGATGCTGGATGCGGCAAGACAGGGCGCTATGGCGCTCATTACAGGAGGCCTATGTCCAGCTGTGGATTATTATAGGCTGATGATAAATCGTAATTGCACTCGCACTGCGTTCCGGCTAACCTCATAGTGCGTGTGTAATCTAATAGACGACGACCCATTTCAGCCAGCGAATTATTATAATCCAGCTGTTGTTTTAAAGTCCCAATCTAGGGTCCAATTTTAGAGGCGCTATGAACGAAGGTTCAGCTAAGCCGTTGTTTGTTTTATTATCATACCCCGTCGTAAAGTTAAGCGGGACCTTTCGGTGATTTGGTGTTTCGGTGATTTATGCTGAAGCTAACTGTTTACCGCTTCTGCACTCGTGATATAGGAACCATTTATATACGTTAAGAAGTTGGTCCTGCACCTGACCTCTCACCTGTCGCGTCGGTCTGCCTTCTCATCGGATAAGGAGAGTGAGAAAATAGAGAGTGAACTTGTTTACACTTGTGCACTTTAATATGTCTCCGTTGAGACTCGCCGATGTGGTCGAAAATTTGGCTAGGAGTGCATCATCCATTTGAGGTTTTAGGATAGCTTTAAGCTAGCCTCAGTTGAGATTGGCAGCTATTACATTTGAGGATTTAGGATAGCTTTAAGCTAGCCTCAGTTAAGATTGGCCGCTATTGCCGAAATTTCATCTACCTTAACCTCAACCTCAACTTCTTATAATGGTCCACAGCTGGACGCACGCATCCCCCTGATAATCGCCGTGTGGGGAGTAATGCCCATAATACCAACGCTGTTCAGTGGTACATCTAAATATCCTACAAGAGGCGCTGCTGGCCACTCAAGTTGAAAGCCTTGCAGTCAAACTACGTGGGAACTCACCACATTTAATAGAGACTTTACGCAGGACTACTAATTAGAAAAAAATACCAGAGTCCTATGTCCGGTTGACGATGGTACCGAGGCGTGATTAATTGTCACGTCTCCTTTTGGTACAGCATCTTTATCATGCGGTCAGGGAACTACGCAAATCCCATATCCCATCCTCAATTCACCCATCTTCAATCCAACTCATTGCTTAGAAAACATTTCGATCGAGCAAACACCCAAACAAACGCACTGATCTTTGTTGTAGCAACACAATGATGGAAAGAAGGATTAACGAATTTTCCAATTTCGTTGGAGTATAAGCATTAAGCACCGTACCTAAAGCTACAGCCGTTTCGTTTGAGTTTGTCTAGACATATTTACAATAATAGACCTTATATTTGTTAAATATAAAACGGGGTATAAAAGAGCTCTCGAAAATTTAAGCAAAATTCAAAGCTTGTATTTATTACGTACAAATATAACATTTTGCAGACGACATCACGGGGTGACACAATAAAATTATGAGTTCAGCAGGTTCAGTTAGATATTATAAATCTTTAACTTGCCTCTTAAATCTGAGTTAACTTTTTATTCTCATAGAAATAAACCAGGGTCATTAAATATTAGTTGTTTTCTTTTAAAATGGCGTCACCACATAAAACGGGACAGTAAAGATAGGTACGATGAAATGGGTAAAAGAGTTATAAAAAAAAATACTATTTATAAGAATTTTGTCTGTGTCTGTGAATTATGTCAATAAAATTTGTATATTTTTGCGTATTAAATTTAAGTTATATTTTGAATTAAAGTGCGCGCACCGTCGTCGTCGCATCGCTGTACGTCTTGATGTGAGCTAACTCTACTAAGGTAACAATAGCAAAATATCAAGTAACTCAAGCCACCACAAGTTACGGCAAAAATCCCGTTTATAAGTGATTCTAAAAATAACTTGCTGGGTCGCAAAGTACATGAATTATGATACAACTCCATTAAAAGCACAAGAGATAAGGCCACACCTCCATCAAGCGCGAGCTAAACCATCTTTGCTTGCATATTAACCCCTCACAAAATAACTCAGTCCAAATTCGCGCTAAATTTTCCTCGAACTTCGTAGTCGCGTTCCAGAAATACGGCACATTCCCTTTGATCACAGGATGCAAACTTCTTTAGTATTCAAAAATCGGATGACTGTTTTGTTCTAAAGTTTTTGAATTAAATCCAAGATTGAGCCACAACAATCCAATAACGAATCACTGGGGGTCATTGTGAACAACTTCGGTGTTAATGGGACAGTTCTATAGACCACTTTCCGACTTCCAAGTTTCCCCGAAGTTTGTTAGCTGATTGCTTAGTATTGTCAATCATTTGTGCTATTCATCAGTTGATTTTGGCTCAGGTTGGACGAGGCGTAGTCTCGAAAGCGTAGGTATCTAATATTTTGGGTAGGAAATAAATCTATTCCGTAGAAATGCACAGTTAATAACAGCTAAATTACATCTTTTGGGCTTTTATCACTAATCAAATAGTATTCAATAAAATGAAATAGTTAAAAATACTAGCTATAATTTGTTTCTATTCACGGATTGTAGGTTACTAAAATATTAATGTATATTGTAAATATTATGTATATTTAGAGTAGGTACTTACATCCTATTTCTGTAGTTTTGTCGATTTCATGGCAGAAGATTACATTGAGTGCAAAGTTTAAAAAAACTCAATTGTAAAGTAACCTTGCCAACACTTGCCTGAGTAAAATAAAGTTAATAAAAAAGAAAACTTCAAGAGATACAAATCAGACATTCAACACAATACCCAAACAGTCTGTTTCTCAGAAATTCGCTCGTGTCTTGTCAAATAGAAACGTAGAATAACGAGATAATTTGGACACGTGGAACAGTAGCGCAGAATCAGAAAACACTTGAAATATTTCTTTTGTTAGAAACTTTTCTCAAAATTGAAAACGAATAGAAGAACCTCCTTTGTATTTCACAGTTCACGAGTGTTTTATAAAACTTAATGAAACTCTGTAAATAAACGAAAAACCCATACCTACTTATAATGGTTCAATTTCCTTACATAATTTTGATGAATTCGAGAGTTCGTAGCGGAATAATAGATGTCCATTGAACAGCCAAAATTGGGATAGCTAATGGTTAAATGGATGTAAGAGGTTTATATGACAATGTAAAACAGGTTAGTTTTCAAAAAACATTGAAAGCGCCTTCTAAAATAAAAGGAGAAGAAGTGTCAGTTTTCCGGTACCTACCTATAGTATCCTTGGTTCATGACATAATATTTTCCGTTTCTAAAGTACTTATATTAGAGAAAAAACTCGCTGCTGGTATAATGTCACTCCATCTTGCAACAGCCGTTAACGCAAAACAGCAACAGAACGAATTGCTCACTAAAGTCAGAATGCAGTTCAAATTAATTCTCTCTGCGTCTGATTACGAAGCTAATTTATGCTAATATCCCTTTAGTCCTCCTAATGTGAATGCACATCATTTAGCTTTACTAGTGGCATAGCTACTGAAATGACAAGAGCTGTTCCCAAACCCAGTAGGCGAAATTGCGAGATTCATAGACACAGACCCAGTTATGTGATTTATGCTGCACATTCGCTGGAAATCCATTAACAGAAATGAACTGTTGTAAGTTTAACGAACGTGGATTTATGAATTTTCAAAATTGTTGAATAATTTAGATGTACCTACCTAGTAAAAAAAAGGTTAAAATGATTTGTATCATCTATAATTTATAGACTGAAAGAATAAGTAAATTACAATCAAATAATAGAAACAAATTAGACCTATTTACAATTGAAACAATTGTACCTAACTGCAAGACTAACTGCAGACTGTTGCAAACAATCTACAGGGGTTAAAGTCATTTATGACATTATATTTATTATATGTACTGACTGTACAGTATAATGTAATTATAACGACCTCTGTGGCGCGGTGGACAAAGGTCTGCCTGCGACGCAGGAGGTTGCGGGTTCGATTCCTGCCACGGAACAAATGGGTGTACGATCTGCAGACATTTTTTCAGGGTGTTCTGGTCGTTTTCTATGTATAATATAAAATATCTATCTATGTATTGTGTTATATTATGTATATCAGTTATCTAGTACCTACCCATAACACAAGCTCTGCTTAGCTTGGGGCTAGGTAATGCTGTGTGAATTGTCTAGCATTATTTATAATTATATTTATATTTATAATTATTACTAATCAGTCTCCCTTGCAGTGGAACAAAAATTGCAGAATAATACCCATGAACACAAACTTACAAGTATAGTAGTTTCTCCAAAGATCTTTAAATTTAACTTATGCTATCTTTAGCATAAGTTAAATTTAAAGATATTTGAAGAAGCTACTATACCTACTTGTAAGACCTACGTGCTCTTGCACGTAGGATCCAATGGTACCAAATGCATCTAGATTTGCGCTTATCTACATTTGATTTGATCAAACACTAAATGCATTTTTGAACTTAGAATCCCAGCTTGGAGCGAACTTAAAGAACCTTTTGTTGGTATCTTGGTAGTATTACTTTGGATTTCAGTTAGTTCAACTCGTATCTCTGGTCCATCGTCCTTGAGTTTGTCTTATCTAGATTGGATGTGACGGGTCGCTTTGAAATTGCCACATCTGACCAAAATTGTTTCGACTGTTTTCGAATTCGAAGGGTGTTTTTGTCATGTTTCCAAGGGTCAATGAAAATAGCGCATAAAATGTTGCCATAATATTGCACACAAACTGCCCAATGGTTTTTTTTTAAATCCTTTGACACGTAATACTTACTTACTTACTATCCTGGCGCATCGACCCCGAAGTGGGTCTTGGCCTCCGACACAATAGATCGCCACCGGCTTCTGTCCTGCGCCGCCTCCATACAGCCCGGTGCAAAGACTTGAAGTGAGCGAAGGTCTTTCTCCACTTTGACACGTAATAATAAAAAAATTAGGTGGCAGCGCCAGTGTGCGTCTGGTACCGCCTAATGGCGCCGGCAATTCAAATTTCTTTATTTTTTCACTTCTAGGAAATGTCCTAAAGAAAAACTTGTTTAGAAATAAACGAGATATTCCAATTTTCGGCTAACTCGGGCCACGACAGCTTCGCGAGAAATTAGTCGCTACTGTCCAGGGGCATGGTAAATACGTACCGGCAAGTACGTTCACCGTCCATGAGACCGTACCTATTTTGCTGCTATCGCTGTTAATGACTCAGGTAACTTAATTTTCTTCATTTTCTCACTTCTAGGAATTGACTTTAAGAAAAACTTCCAAAGAAATAAATTAGATAGGTATTTCAATTTCCGGCTAACAAGGGTCGCGAAAGCAGATTAAAATCTCGCTGAAATCTCCGATTTTAGTTAGGCTTTTAGTTTTCACGTTATTTTTAAATCTGCAAGAAACTTAAAGAATAAAATTGTTCGCAAAATTAGTTTTTTCTATAATTTCGTATTGAAAAGATGCTAAGTATATGGATAATTCACTTTAAAGATATCATATGGAGGAGCCCTATGTTCAGCTGTGGACGGATACGGGCTGATGATGAAGATAAAAATATAGATGTATAAAAATAGTACCCTAACAGAATGAACCTAATTGCTGTCTGTCGCTTTAGAGAGTCTACATATTGTAGTAGTAACTTGTTTTATGACGTCCACTTTCCACTTTATAGATCTACCTATGCTTCTTAAAACATTATTACACCTAAAAAGATGATGCTTTTAGTTTGAGCCTGTCAAATTAAGATGCCTACATAATAGACTGTGAATTTCATCAGTTATATGACATCCCAGTGACCACTTATATTTTTCCGCGAAAGTTCTCTGCCACTCATTACTTATATACACTCTATTAAGAAATGAAATTACAATTAAATAATAGCATCAAATGAAAACTAGTATTTCAACAATTGAGCTAACTGGAGAGACTTTTGCAAACAAATTATATTTAGCTCAACTAATCAATAACAATACCAGTCGGAAACGTGTCCAAGACGCTGGCTGCATTGCCCCGCTGCTGTATGGCAATGCTGATGCGCTATGCCAGATACTCACCAGCTGTAAGGTCACGCGTCGCTTCGACCAGACGCTCAGATAATTTTTTGAAAACTCGGAGAGCTTCGGTACCCCACGGACCTAGGGTCCCTACTCCAAGGGGAGCAAATGTGCCACCCATGACTGATTTTCAAAGTTTCAGCTTATTCTTGGTATTTCTGCCTGCGACGCAGGTGGTTGCGGGTTCGATTCCCGCCTCTGAGCAATGTGTGGACGATCTGCAGACATTTGTTCAGGGTGTTCTTGTCGTTTTCTATGTATAATAACAAATATCTATCTATGTATTGTGTTATATTATGTAATATCAGTTATCTAGTACACATAACACAATCTCTGCTTAGCTTGGGGCTAGGTAATGCTGTGTGAATTGTCCAGCATTATTTATTTATTTTTATTATTTTGTGGTTTATTTTGTTATCTTTTGATAAACTCAGTGTTCATTACCTTGAAGAAATCAACTACAACCGCAATCTTTACGAAATAAACACTACCTGCTGGACAAAACGGTTTTATCCTGTCTCCATAACACTCTTCTTAAGGGAGGGAGAACCTATAACCCGTATAGTGGGTATCAAATGCGTTTATGGAAATCAGTCCATTCTTACTCCATTCAGAAGCAATTCAAAACATTCACAGAAGACGTGCGAGAATCGGCAAATCACGAGGGACCAAATAACAATTCACAAACGGATCAGCACTGGGGCCGACTGAGGCAATGATTTCGATATATGTTTGGAGGGAATCTCAGCTCTATGTTCATAGAGATAAGGCATGGTTATCTCTCTGATTTCAGCCAAATCACTAGACCCTAGACCTGGCTAACCGCCATCGGAACTGATCCTTGCCCCACAGGTAGCATTTATCAAATAAATTACACTATTACGCGGTACGTGCTGAGTTGAGAGTTGTTTTTATGCTCATTCTTATTCAACTTCGTATCTTGGGCGGAACAGTTTTATGCTGTTTGTTTTTCATTCATTTCATTTTCATTAAACTAAATAGAATAAGACTATACCAGAGGCATTAAAAAAGCATATAATAGGTATCACAAACTGTACGATGGATATTTGAAACTTCCTTTGTTCAACGTTGTAATAAAATTAAATAGTTGGCAGCGCTAGTTTGGGTGGATCTACAAGCATGCAAACGCACAAAGTTTTGATCTAATTTAAAACTGTTTGTCACATAAGATTGTGTTTTAACAATGCGTGCCGTTTTCTGTGAAGGATAGGCATAGTATTTCGCGTTCATAGAAGTGGGCAGAGCTTACGGTTTTGGAATGGGGTAGACGAAAAATCTAGTTTTTCTCATTAACAACAAAACATTAAAATTGATGAGGAAACTGGTTTAAGGAACCAAATAATTAGTACTAATAACCTATGAATGAAAACATAAGTTACTTCAATAAACAGTAGGGTTCCGGAGATCTTTACCAAATTATGTGCATAACAGTGCATTTTCATGGTCTTTTTTTATGTATTTTCGAATAAAATTTGTAGAATTTTATGTAATTCCCTTTCCTTTTTAAGGGATCCCGTAAGTACTGAGATATAGTCCTAGTTTGAAAACCTAACTCGTTAGTTTCGCCCCGTATTTAACTTTTAACTTTAACGCAATGTCTCAATGGTATTATCAACGGCCCCATCGCCTGACATTATACCCCGAAGCCCACATGAAAAATTCAGAACCACCAGTATCATAAACCTCAAATAAATTCCAGGGAAACGCCGCCATAGGTCGTTTAAAAAAATCATGTTTTTACCTGAAAGGGAACATTTTACGAATGCGCCTGGCACGTGCTCCCTCAGCTCGTTCGCATTACTGAACTCCGTTGTATATTCTCATAATTCCACCAATTTGCATGAACCATTTCGTTACCACCATCTCGAGAGATGGCGATTACCCACCGAGTTGAACAACCCTGAACTGGAACTTCTGTTTTCACGTTTACTTTTATGATATCTTGAAAAGTTTAAAGGACACACGCGAAATGGGTTTATTTTTAGCTCAAGAAAGTACTTATGCGTGTTTTTCGTTTATACGTACCTACGTAGTACTTCATAATTATTCTGAGCTGGAAACACACGTTTTATTAATAGAACGATCACCAATATCATCAGTATTTATACGCTTTAACATCTAAATGAAATTATGGGAATTGTAATAAGTACTCGTAGAATAAAAGTCGATTCAAACGTTTTAGTGAAGTCACAGTTCAGGGAGCTAATTCCAGTAAATTAACAAAAATATCAAGGTTGGAAACATTATATATTAATACCTCCGTGCAAATAGCCACCACACGCACTATCCAGGGTTTCGTTCATCTATGGACGATTTTGCGACAATATCACTGTCATAGTAATGCGATTAGTAGGTAGCTAAACAGAATTCAGGTCCAGAATCATTGCTGACACAATTTATCGTCAAATCTGTTCCGTACGGAACCAATTTGACGGTCCGTCAACGGTCCGTCAATATTCTATACCGAATTGTAGATTCAATGATACTGAACTGTGATTTCACTTGATATACTTGAATCGGCCCTTTCATCGCACTATACTACACACAACCACAACAACACAACAATGGCAGTTATTTCGTTGATGTTCAATGTTTACAATAAGAAATATTGTAACACCCAAGTAACGAAATAATCTTCATATATATGTATATAAAACAAAGTCGTGTTTACACCATTTATAATTCAAGAACAATGAGACCAATTTTCAGGTTTCTGATTTGTTGGATTTCTCTTCTTCTGGAATAGGATAAGAAGTATTAAAAACAATGGAAAATTGACGAAAAAATAACTACCCGTGCGAAGCCGGGGTGGATCGCTAGTTTGTAATATACACATGCGAATCAAAATATACTTGAGTCACTTCAATAGTAAGGTTTTTGTATTACAGTTCGTAAGCCCTTACACTCTGGGTAAATCCCAAATAATTTTTCCTGTCGAAATCGAAAATTTTTAGGACCTCTTTAATCACTTCAATAGACCGAAGGGTTCCTGAGATTTCTACCAAATTATGTACGTATCAGTGCACTTTCATGATCTTTTCTATCGAACTTTTTACCCTCAATCGTCTTTTCATGTTCAAGGAACCAAAGAAACGGTGTTTAATTTTATGTAATTCGAGTTGTTTTTAGGGTTTCAAACATCGGTTTTGAAACCCTTATGGTCTCGCTCTGTCCGTCCCCGCTCTTTCTTGAATATCTCAGTAACTACTGCAGCTATTAACTTGAAATTTGAAATAATGATACATTTCGTGCGCCATTACTGATTTTAAGAAAAAAATATATAAATAAATGAAAAATGAAAATGAATATTTTCAGTACAAATTTTGATGTTGAAATTTCAAAAGAGACCTAGGAAGGCAAATGGGGTATCAAATGAAAGGTATTGTTTTGTACATTTCAAAACACTTTTTGAAATTTCTGTAAATTTCATACTTTTTGAAATATTTCAAAAAAAATCAAAAAATTGACCATACCCCCCCCCCTATCTCCGAAGATTGCAGACCGATCCATGTACAATGTATTAGGCGTTTGTAGATATCGATCTATATTTTACAGGAAAAATATAGAGAAGTCTGTAATAATAATAGTTTTTGAAAAATGGTCAAAAAGGGGGGGAATTTTTTTTCAAAAGGAGGGGTACCTGCCTATGTGGGGTATCAAATGAAAGGTATCGTTTTGACCATTTCAAAACACTTTTTGAAATTTCTGTAAGTTTCATACTTTTTGAAATATGTCAAAAAAAGACGAAAAATTGACCATACCCCCCCCCCCCCCCCTAGCTCCGAAGATTGATGACCGATCCATGTACAATGTATTAGGCGTTTGTAGATATCAATCTATATTTTACAGGAAAAATATAGAGAAGTCTGTAATAATAATAGTTTTTGAAAAATGGTCAAAAAAGGGGATTTTTTTTAAAAAGGGGGTACCTACCCATGTGGGGTATCAAATGAAAGGTATCGTTTCGGCCTTTTTAAAACACTTTTTGAAATTTCTGTAAGTTTCATACTTTTTAAAATATTTCAGAAAATTGATTATCCAAATAATTGGCAAATGTTTGAAACCCTCGGCGCGCGAGTTACACTCGCACTTGGCGGATCTTGTTTACAGTGAACTCACTTAACCTAACCTAACCATCTCTATTTTTTTCCGTATAATACCTATACAATCACTAAGAATTTCCGAACATAACTGTCACTCCAAACCTATTTTATAACGAAAGTTGATTCAGTTTCAATGATCTGATTTTAATTAAGAGTGAGCATGGAATGGAGGGACGCATCTCGGATTATCAAGTGACAAGTTGACGGAAAAGCTACCCTCATCACGGCAGTGAAGTGCCACCAACATTTTCTGTTCAGCTGGACACAATTTGAACTGAACTCAAACGCGTGAAGTTAATTTGAAGCTGAACTCTTACACTCTAAAGCACTAAAAGGGAACCAAAAGGACCAAATTTTTGGAAGTTTTTTGTATAAATTTTCGCAATTCACGGTGTGTCGGGCGAACATCCGAATTCCTCGGTTACTTTTGGCGCGATCGGTTTTTTTAGAAGTTCTTTTTAGTTTTAAATACACTACGTTATTGAGGCGGGAAGCTTGGAACTACAATTGTACCAATCATTTTCTGAAGAATTTTAGAATCATTGGAACTTAATCGTCTATATTCTAGGTAAGTATAGTATAGGGTTATTTTAAAAAGCGTAACTTCGGAACAGCTACTTCTTTGTATGTTCCATGCGTTACCAAACCATTATCACAAGCTAATAAACTTCACTGACATATTTATAAGTTAAATTTAAAATAATATGTAAGTATGCATGTGTAAATTGAACTTAAAAATAAGTTAGTAAAGTTTTTTATTGCGATATTATTAATGCGATACCGCAATAGGTGCTCTTCTATTCTGCTATTCTATATTAATTTTCTACCTTAATTTAAGGAATATTCCACGAAATCCTACAAACTTTCCGGCTTTAGTACGAGAAGTATTAATCAAAAGATTTATTTCCCGAAAGATGTCGGAAACTAAACAGCGGTTAAGTTCTTAATTATAACTTTAAACTTTGATTGGCTTTGTTAAATAAAGGTCGACCAAGATGAGATATAATTATTAGCAGATGAAAAGAAAACGGCGCGGAAATCGATCCATGATATTTATTTACACACGAGCGATTTTGATCCATCTACTCATACACAGAATGACTTATTTGTTAGCTATAGAATGGTTTATTTTTATTTCATTATGGAATTGATTTCACCTATGTCTGCAAGTTCATCATGAACTAAGTTACAGTGCTAATTTATGCAAAAAGGCCTTTATTCAATTTAAACTGAAGTATATGACACTAATAACTTCTTAGATCGCATTGAAAGCCTTTCTAAATGATTTTCTATAAACTAATAATTTCAGATGAAAATTCAATGGAACGATAATTATTATTTTATATTGTATTTTTAAACAACTGCAAAGATAAAAAAGGTTCTCGATTCGACTTTATTTTGTATGCTTCATGTATATTACTCGATAATTTTTCTGCATAATAGGTATACATACATAGGTACAAAAATGAACCAGGAGGTACAATAAAAAAACATTTCAAAGGGCTTTGTTCCGATAATCTTAAAGTTCAGGAAATTTGAAATATGGAATATTTTTCGTAGAACTATGTTTAAATATTCAACACTAATTTCATTGTAACTTTTCCGCATTTTACTTTTTGCTGAATATGTTGTATAAATTGTAAATTGCAATTCTGCATATCGAGGATTGCCTGTAAATATTAAATGAACACACACAGCTAACGTTTTCATATTTCTGGTTTTCAGTGAATATTATAATAAAATCAAATGCAGCCATTTTATCAACGCATATCAAAAATAAATTATGCTCTCGAATTCGGCTTTAAAACGGTTCAAGTAGCACATGGGCGAAACAAGCCGTGTTATTTAAGGTTATCTTGAACTTCGTATATTTAATAGACGTCAGTGTAGGCTTAGTAGTACTGGACACAACAAGATTACGATAAAAGTAATCAAGAACCATTGACGTTTCTGGCGAAAAAGGCTTAGAATAACACAAACTAGGCGTAGCAAAAAAAAGATAAAAGTCTAATTTTATATATTTTTCTACGAATAAATAATATATATATTCGATATTCGTGCGCTCGTATGCGTGTAAGCACTGATTATATAATTACTTATGCTTGTCAATTCACACAGAATCGTTTTTGTCTCGGAAATCTATAGAATAGTGTAGACTAATAAAAACCGTTTTAAATGACATTAATGTTAATAACCATGATAGTTTTAAAAGTTTTAGTGTAAACTAATTTTGACAACCGATGTGGCGCGGTGGGCGAAGGTCCGCCTGCGACGCAGGAGGTTGCGGGTTCGATTCCCGCCTCGGGACAAATGTGTGTACGATCTGCAGGTATTTGTTCAGGGTGTTCTGGTCGTTTTCTATATATAATAAAAAATATCTAATGTAATGTATTATATTATTTATATCAGTCATTTAGTACCCATAACACAAGCTCTGCTTAGCTTGGGGCTAGATGATGCTGTGTGGATGGTCTAGCATTATTTATTTATTTATAGTTGAGTTAGGTATCCCTCTGCTGTGGTCGAAGCGTGTTTTGCTTAAATGATTGACGTTCGGCACGATCATGGATTGCTAGAGAAAAACTTAGATTCGGTGTAAATACGTACCGAATGAAATGTTCTCCCGTGTGCTCATATTTTTCTTAAAAAACCAGTTGATTGCATATTTTTTCTATAAATGTTTTAGTGAGTTTATTGTTTGATTGGTAATGACTTATGTCCGACGCGACGACGACGTTCCGTACAATATAGACCTACTACTGAGACCGGAACGTAAGATCCTAGGATCTTTGACTGAGATTAAATGATTAAGGACTTACACACTTAGACTGGGACTTAGTTCAGTCGGACCAAGCACTGTTATTGGTGCTTTATCTTCTTACTTTTATACTACCAATGCCGCAAACGTGACCGCCGCTGTCAACTCAACTCAAAATCATTCAAAAACTATGATTGAGTATGTATGAAACGATTGGATCGTTCCTCTCGGTCCTGTAGGGGTGCTACAAGACGGTACATGTAAAGTTACAAGTTAAAGTTACTCGAAAACGTTAAAAGTATGCATAAGATAATGCGCAGAGCTAACTAAGCGTTTCGCTTTCTATTTGTCCATTTACACCCCCGAGGCGAGTAGTAAAACTCCGTTTTTCTGTACTTTAATAGCTACAAATCAGAAATCTTTCTTAGCTGTTTTTCAATCAATAATTATGAAAAAAAACATTACCATCATAGAAAAGTAAGGTACTTATTATTGCAGCATATCATCATAGGAGTTAATTATTGACGACCTCTGTGGCGGGCGATGCAGGATGCAACCTCCTTTTTCGGGTTGGATTCCTGCTTTGGGACAAATATATGTACGATCTGCAGATATTTGTTCTGGGTATTGTGGTCGATACGGTAATAGATATTTTTTATTGTTGATAAAAATCAATACTAAAAATTTCTTACTAAATTATTAATTTCTTCTTAAATTCTCTTCTTAAAAAATCTTCTTATTCTTCTTAAATTATTACAGTAAAATTAACCAGCGAGCAGCGAAGACAGAATGATTTATACATCTGAATTGTTCTAAAGTAGTCAATAGAACGTTAATTTTCAAGACGCGTATTTCCTCAAGAGCTGTCAAAAATCCACTTCCACAGGCTATGCACCTAAAATACACCCTTTACTGTCAAAACGACCTATAGTCAGAAACGTAGTAAACTTGTATAAGGAACCTGGCCCTATACCGCGTCCGCATTGGGCCAGGTTCCATAAAAAAATGTAAGGTCAGCGATAGCACGTTACTTAACTGTCAAACATTCAGGTCTAGTATTCTGCAGACTATGTTTCTCGCACTGAAGTCAAGTATTATTTAGTTTTCTTTGCAGAAACGCAGAATAGAAATTCTGAAGTGCAAATGGGCGTTCTTTCATCCCGATGAAATTAATTATTTAGGTGTTCGACGCGAAGCAAATTGTCGACGATCGCTGCTATTCAACAGGGCTAATAAAATTTGCAGAATATTTATCGAACGTTTTCACTTTGGCTCTGGTCGTACTCTACCGACCAGAGCCGAAGAGAAAACGTGGAATTTGTTCTGTATAACTTAAACAATGTAGATAGAAAATACTTTTATTACACACTTAAAACTAAAAAAACAACACACCATAAGTGACCACGTCAAGTTTCAACCAGTGAAATTTCATCAATTAGCCACGTTTGTGTTAAACAAAATGTTAAGGTAAAATTTTAAGAATCAAATAAAATAAAGTTCCCATGTAATTACTCGACAGATGCTGATAACCACACTTGAAATATTATCCTATTTATATGTATAAAATATTATAATTTCGCAGTGCCGTGCTACAGATTTATTTTAATGGCCGAAAAGAAAAACAGATTTATCTAATCGTTTAGGTTTAAAAGTAAAATTTACATTTATAATGCGTGTTATGGCTATGCTAGGCTTTAAGTAAATATAAAATATTGTGTTTTAATTTTGCAATCATGTTTACAAAAGTGTGTTTTTTGAGAAAACAGAACTAAAGTAGGTATATTCTATATGGTATAGTATAAAAAAAGAAAATTAAAATCAAATAAGAACTATAGTATAAATAGTTGTCTTTTTCATTTCTGATAATATATATGTAAAAAGTAAAGTACCTACCTATATGGTTTTTGTGTTCATGTTAAGAAAACATTCTATAGAAAATGTATAATTAAACATAGAACTTCCTGAGTAAATTGACATTTGGGTGAAGCTATGAAGTGCATCGCACGAAATGCTGTGGCAAAAAAGCTAGCTTTTTTGGACTCCAGTCTAGACCTTCAAAATGATCACAACAATTTTACGCCGTACCGGTAGAAAAACATTGTTTCATACACAACACTTACCTGTGAGTAAAGTACATACTTTACTCACATGGGATGCAATAAAGTATTCCTTTTCTTTGAAATCATAGTCAAAGCGACCACGTACTCTCAACGTAGACAAGCTTTATTCGCGTGACATCCCACTCTTATTATCTGAAGAAGGTTCTACATTGGGAATCATAAAAATTGTCCAAACAATACATACACAAAAGCCAAGATAATAAAATATCGAGCAATTAAAACCATTATTATGTTTTATACTTAAAATAAATCGATTACATTAGATAGTATTGTGGTAAAATTACAAAATACCGGTTCAATAGATGCTTTTGCGTTAAGACGCACACCCCACCCAAACTAGCGCCGCCGCCTACTTTATCTTATTGTTCCGTTTACCAGACGAAATTTAAAAAAATCCATCGCACATTGTGTGATACTTATTATAACCTTTTTTTAATGCCTCTATAATAGTTCGATTCTATTTAGTTTAGGCAGTGAATCGAATATAGATTTTGGTGGCCACCAAGGGTAACTTCGGTTCACTGCGTAAAAAGGAATAAAGAACTTAAAGGAACAATAATAATATGTTGATACTCAAAGCAAAAATACAATTACCAATAAAAAAGTCCCTTCTTTAATTTATCTGACTGTCCCAGAAAGAGGGTTATTTCCGTTTTCCCGCCAGGAATAAGAATCCAGAATGTGAGCATTCGATTCTACTCCAATGTTTTCAGATGAGTGCACCCGATCGGAGTCTGCGTTCAACAATAGAGGAGAGGTGGTTTCAATCTTCAGCTCGATATTAGCCCTTTTATTATGTGCATCATTCAAGCGTTGCTTGCCAGCGGTACGAGGTGTATCAAAGATAATTTAACTATAAATATTATATATATATAAATATTATATATATAGTCCAGCATTATTTATTTATTATTTATTTATTATTTATCTGTAAGTGTAAGCTGCTTAACGCATTCACTGCTCAGACACCGCCCAAGGCAGCGGTGCAGCGGTGATGCCGACGGACACGTGCGTCCGGGGCCATGGAAGTGTTAATGGCAGACCATTGGCCGATGCAGTATGGCAGGCGGTATAAGATAATTAATATTTACACTTCGATTACAAATACTTTATTCGTTATAAATTCGTTATAACGTATGTGAGTACTGGGACAACCTTTACAAAGTTTTCATGGCACTAACTTTAAATGTATAGGTAGTGTTAATGTAATAAAACAAAAAAATATTTTTCTTTTTATGACCAAAAAAGACTACACAGACAAAAAATATGATTATAATATTGAACAATGGTTTATCAAAGAAATTTTTATTTCAGAAAGAAAGGTCATTGGGCACTTTTGTAAAATAATAAAAAAAAACACAACACACAAATCAAACTTTAGTATATAAATATAGACTACTTATATAATAATATATTACTTAGTACAAGCAGACGAGCGCGCACGTGTGTTCTTCTCACATGTCCTGACTCAGCTTATTGCTCTTACACAGAATATAATTTGTGAAAGAGCGTTGGTTTTCAGTCAGAACCAGGTAGGGTAAGTGACAGACACGATCTCAGATCCAGCGCACAAAAGACAGTTTGTAACTACACATAACGGAAACAAGGTGGCAACACTGGATATTTGAAACAGAATACTCTACCAACAATAACAACTTTATAATGAGATTCTTTTAAGTTTGAAAATACGTTTAATCTACATATATTTATAAATCACCTAGCCTAGATGATAGATCATTATTAAGGACAATAATATTTAACTAGAACAATGGTTAAATATAATGGTATGGTAATTTTGATGAGTCACAGGTATTTTCTAGCTAGACCAATAGACACAAATGGTTTATTAGTTGATGTGCTGTTAAAGAACATATTTATTTTGTCACTATTCAAATGAAATCCATTTATTTTGAACATGCGTTGTATTGTATGCTCGTTTCCAATTCTACGCTTGTTTTGGCTAATAGCAGAATAGTTGTGTAATCAACATATTGTAACATATTTGCCCAACTGATTATGATGTCTTCCAGCCGATTTCGATTACGGTGACTGCATGACTGGGCAAGCATTTTAGCTCCGACTATTTACAAGCTGTTGGTTGACTATCTACCCTTTGGCGCGCTCTTTGATGGCTTGCATACCCAAGTTTATGGCTAAATTTACGGGCGCACTTTGGGCAAGTCAAAATGCCACCTTTCGCCCATCTAAGGCGTCGACAAATCATTTAGAAAAATTATTATTAAGATGTTTCCAAATAAAGAGCCCTGAGTTTCTTCCATAGGTCCAAGGCTAACAAAAACAAACGAAACAGAACAATTTTCATTTTCAAAAGCTTGCCCTTGCCTAAGAGATAATGAATTTATTTAAAGTGACACATACTTTGCAGTAGCAAAATAATTTCGAAAAGGTCACAATGTCTGCTTCTCGTTAAATTAAATGGGCCTACAGAATAGGGTATGGTTCTTCAAACGCGAACTTAAGTTGTTATTAATAAATATGCTATTGAAGAAAAGATGATAAAACTTAGGGCTCTTGATTGGGACGCAATAAAAATTTATGTATGGTAAACGGCTTATACTGCGTCGTAATTAAGAGAAGAGACTTATGAAAGCATTGAGAAATTGAAATCGTCTTTTTAGTTTGACCAGTCTTACTTCACATCTTCGCTTTCCATCAGGTGAGATTTTGGTCAAACGAAGGTCTTTTGAATATAAAAAAAAACTTAATACGGGAAGTATTAATTATTTTAATAATTATTAAATTGGAATTATAGGTTATATGATAAGAAGAAGAATGACATGAGTAGAAACCATCGTCTTACATCGGCCACTCATCGTCATTTTCAGTCAGGTGAGATTGTGATCAAAGGTCTACTGACAGGTCGACTGGCCAAAAAAAGTTATGTTTTGACTGATTTATTACTAACATCGATAATGTAAATATTGGTTTGCCATTATAATATTCTCTCGAAATCCAGGTGGGTGGGCTTAATGTGCCAAATTGCTAAGTGAATGTGACATTCCCTTTGTATAGTACCTTGTCAAAGTAAATTGAACAAGATGATTGAACTCAAGTGGGCGTGATGCAATGTCTTCACACTGAAATTATTTTGTTGTTTATGAACAAAGTGATGGAGAGTGACGTTGATTATATTATCTTTGGTGTCGCGAAAGAGCTGACACTTCTATCAGGGACGAGCTAAAGGTGCTTGTACCGGTATTTATAATTATTTTTGTGATTCTTGTAAGATATTTTGGTAAATCCCTTGTGAAAAAGCTATACTAGAGATCGCTACTTTCGTACATCGGCTCTGAACTCTGACAACCAGGCACCCCTCCTAGCACTAGATTTGAAGGTCATCAAGCCCAGGTTAATGGAGGACTGTTGGTCACCCCTGAATGCTCTGGGCTCTAGCAACAGAGTTATGAGTTATCCTAAGATTCCTAAGATGGGTACCGGGTCACGCGGGAATCAACGGTAATGAGTGTGCTGACGAACTCGCGCGTTACAGGGTAAAGGGGCCTCAGTTTGGCAAAGAACCCTTTTAAATTCCTGCTACGAGGAATCAACCAAACTCTGGAAAAGCTCCTCTGGCATGGACCACTCAAAATCACTGATGATTTGCGTTCGATAAACGGTACACTAACCAATTCCTAGGGCTAACCATCGCATCATGACAAGAGCGATAACTGGACAGTCGCCTTAACAAGCACATGTTGAATTGGGGCTATGCGCCCCAAAATCCTGTAGATTCTGTGTGGAAGCGGTTGAAACGCCTCTCCATCTACTAGGAGAGTGTGTACCGCTGATGCAAAAACTTACCTAGTACTCATCTGGGCAAGTACCTGCTCAGCCCAGACAAGCTACGAAACATCACTCCAAAGAAAATCCTCCAGTTCCTAGCAGCTGCAAGGGTAATTCAGAGCGCCGTAGCTTTAAGGAGCGAACACAAAAAGTGGCGATCACAATATGTCTATAATGGCCGTAGTGATAGGAAAGCCACCATGGCAAATAAAAAAAACCCAACATCGGCGGTGTGCAGAAAGGGGTGGGGGTTAAAAATACTCGTTAAAAATACTGAAAAAAGCTGTCAACATTTTTATTTCTCTATCACCACTCGCATACTTTTTACCTTCATGCCAATGTTCAGCAGTGGACTCATATAGGCTGATGATGATGATGATACTTTTTACACAGACGAAAAGACTTGGCCTTGTAGGGCCTACCCTAAATAAATTTATTCTTATTATATGAATGTTGTCCCTAAGCAATAAAGCGAATTAGCTTTTGCGTGTTTTCATAATGGTGGCAATCCATATTGCGTTTTCGGGTATTCGTCTTATTTGTCCGAAGAGACGATGTAAAGTTTCTCTAGTAATTCGCCTATATTTGCCTGATTTTCAAAAATAATATGAATCCAAAGCAATTAATAATCTTCTTAAATATTCGGCATACATATACACTACACTGTTCACGATCTGTGGACGGTGTGCTCGAGTCATTCGGACTACACGTTCTAAAGTGTCACCGTAAGAAACAGGTTTTGCAATACTGACTTGCTCTTTTCCTCCTCACCTCATCTCAACAGCTCATTTTGGTCCACAGCTGGACGCAGGCCTACCCCTGAAAAACTGCTTTTGTATCACACAAGTATAATTCTTATGCATTATTATAATATTTTTCTAGCGCTATTGCTTTTGATAAATAAAATTATGTTCGGTGCCTATTTGATTTAACAAAAGGCGAGGCATGGAACAATTATACCAGATTAAATGAACGCCTGACTAGATTGCGAGAACCAAAGAAAATGATTTTTGCGCGACGCAATAACCTTATTAATATTGCCTGTAGACTAAACAAATAGCTCGTATCTGAAGAAAAACAACGGGCGAAGATTTATCGTTTTAAGGCTCGGAACCTTATGAATGAACTAGGCTGAATTATTTAGTAGTTATGGCTAGAAAACACGCGTGAATACTACCTTAAAGTAATTTTACTAATATTCATTGTATGAGTAGTATTACTTCAGCATCGTCATCATCATAATCAGCCCATACACACCCACAGCTAGAAATAAGCCTCCATCATTCGACGCCACAATATTTACTGCTCACATTTACATTTGGCTTTAAAGTACCAAAAGTACCTACTTAACTGACACTTTAATTAACTCGTTCAAAAAGTGTAAGTAGTACAAACATTTTTACGTCAAGAGCACGTAATGAACTTTTACCGGAAACCCGCCCAAAATATAACAACAATCGTAAAATAAAGAGGGTCAAAAGGATAATGGCAAACAAAAATACCGGGAGAAAATAAACACGTCATCACTCCATTCAGACGAACTAAAAACTGTAGAAAGCTCTTTCGGTAATTCCACGGGGGAAATTACGTCTTAGCACTTGACACCTTCGAGTTTCAATGAGAAAGCACCTGGTGGCTCTCCTGGTAAAGATATTTTTCGTCTTTTAAAAAGGTATAGATACCATTGAATGATAGAACTTACATTTCGTGAAGATTTGCTTTAGACCACATGAAAGTAAAGAACTCTCGAACTTGTGTTATAACAAAACTGAAAAAAGCTATACAGTTGAAGACTTAATAACCGTGGTACACAGAAACCCACAAAAACTGCTGACCAAACGAGGCGTAAGCTGAAACTACAAACTGAACTCACCGTTTACAGAACCAACCATGCTGCTAACCATGCCAACAAACAACGCTTTTTAATTCCCAAAAGTATATAACCTAGATTTTAAACATACTTTTCTATTGCGTTATAAATAATAACTGAATTAACTCACAACCAACAATATAAGCCACAGTTTAGATAATTATATATGTTAACCTAATAGATTATTAATTGGTTTTCGCCTCGTTTGATTGGATTAATTAAACGATTAATACTTTTAACGACCACCGTTAGAACAACAGCTGGAGAATAGATTTAGTGAATAGATTCAGATTAAAATAAAGAATATTTTCCCAACCGTTAACGCTGCAAAATAGCAACGGATTAAAAAAAATAGTTTAATTAAAAGCTTTTTTATCGAAAAATTTACAAGATTACTGTCAAAATACTCGCGTTCGTAAATTAAAATATATTGTAGGTAAACGAAACAGTTGGCAACAGGATAAAGCTCAACGCGCATTTGGCCGCGCGGCATTTCCTGTGTTCATCGAATTTTCTAATTCTTTAAGCCGGGCGATATATGACGCCATTTTGTGAATTTCGCGTTTAAAGGAGTGAGACAGAGCAGAGCGGCGTAAGCTCAAAAATCAAGTTTTTGATGATTATCTATTAATTAGGACTTTTGCTTGCAAAAATAAGCCGAAGGTACCCTGGGTATTCTTTTATTTAATATGGTAATGTAAAAAAAATCTTGTGATTCATAGTTTAGGAGAAAAAGTAAATTATTTCTGATATTAAAATTGTTTTTTTTTTTTCATTTTCGAAAAGAAGCGGGTTGGCCTTGTATCCCATAAATTATTAGGTATTTTTAAAGCTTTATCAATAAAGATGACGGAGAAATATTTCTTTAATGTAACCTTAACCAAATTTGCCCATTGCCTGCAGTATCGACAGATTGCGCGTTTAGCTTTACATTTACCTACGTACACAGGATGCATAACTCAAAGCAAGTTGAACCGTTCTAGGTATTACCAATTTGTCTGTGACCCATTCAACCAAGACATTTTCTAACTTTGTCGATGACACCTGCGACAGCGAAGTTCGCTGCATTTGCATTTATCTGGAACCATAAGATAAAAGCGAACCACTGGATAAGTTTTCACTTTAATGGTGTGTAAGGTGTGAAGATAGGACTGACTGACATATTTAGAATGTTTTCAAGCAATGGGGAATAGTTAGGTACTCTTTCTCAGTCTCTTTGTAATATGAAGTGGCTAATTTTGTTTGGACTAGTATGGAACAATTTGACACGTAACCAGCTGACACTCATCGCAAAGGTACACTACGACCTACACCACCAATCATGTAAAGGTTATTTAGTAAGAGTGTGTTTTGTTTATACTAAAATCCCTATGTCAATATGCTCCGAAAGTCATTTCAACGAATTAGTAATGCGATTCACGTGGCAATGCTGCCAGCATTCAGGGCACTGTGCCTTCTGGTGACGGCTGATGCAGGTGTAAATATTAGTTGTAATTATTTTACTCTATTTGTACCTTAATCAATACATTACCTAGACACATCTTTATTTTTTTTTTCTGCTACTAGCGTATAAGAAATTAATAAGAAAATCAAGAACTCCTTTAACACTTCCAATAACACATAAATGTGATTATAATTTATTAAAAGTTCAAAATTAGATTTTTTTGTTGAAGTGCCTTTATGTAAGTCTAAAAAAAGTTGAAGAAAACTGTTTGTGGAACAATACGATAACTGATAATGATGATGTTATTGTATCTCGGACGACTAAGCTAGTCTTACAATTTGTCTGCGTCGACGAAATATCCCGCTGTAAAGTTATTAAGCTCGTAGTTGTAAACCAGAGTGGCTTTTAGCTTGTTATGAATGAACACTTTAAGCTGGCTTAAACGAACTCCTTCAAAATAATATTCACGGTAATTTCTACTAAAAAAATCTATTTCGGTGAACACACATCCTCAACATCAAGTAACCTTATATTATTTAGTATTTATTTTATGATAAATAATTTTTGTTTATGACATGTACAAATATAAGTATATATAAACATATCTATAACTGTAAGTATTTATTTTTATTTACATGCCACCGTCTATACTTTTTCGATCACTTCTTCTCCATCCTAAGGTTGCCTGGTGGAGATCGCTCTTAGCGATAAGGCCGCTTATTGTATATTATCTGTTATTGTTTTGGTGTTCTGTATATACGTTTTTTGTAATTATTTGGTGTGCAATAAAGTATATTTGTATTGTATTGTATTTCTAATCGATAGAAAAATATTTAATCGATGCGGGACATACGAGGTCTGTCGAAATCGGAATCAAAACTTTGCCTGAAATTTGAGTGAGTACTGCTGTGAGTTGAGGGTCTATTTTACCCGCGAGGCGTAGGTTAATTTTTCGACTGATCGTAAAGTGATTGGCGTAAGTACATTGTTTATTACCTGAGTATGAAAACGGCTAAAGAAATTTTGTTAAATGATGAATTTAATTACTCCTCTCAGGTTCTTTGCTAAATTTTGTAAGGACTCCGCACTCATCATTAGCGAAAAAAGGAAATATGGAAGAGTCAGTCGGGTGTTTTTTTTTTCAAGTTTTCTGTAACTCATTTTTGAATGAACTTTGATATACCTAGTGTCTCAATCGTGCTAACCTATGTTTGTTAATATGTAAGAATAAGAATATTTTTATTTGTAGTTAAGAGGCGATCCTAGCGTGTTTGCTTGTCAAACTAGGACTAAATCTCAATACTCACGGAATTCTTGTGGCTAAATACTCTAATTACATAAAATTCCACATATTTTCTTTGGTTCCTTCAAAGAGGAAGCACGATTATGAAAAAAAAATAGAAAAAAGTCATGAAATTGCACTGCTTTGCACCTAATTTGGTCGAGATTTTAGGAACCATGCGGTCTATTGAAATGACATATGTTTTGCTTCGTAGGTAATTACTAATTACTTAACCTTCAGATAGTTTTTTTATAAGTTGTGTGGTTTTCGTGTAAATAAGCTAAAACTCCATTTTTGCACTTGCGCCGTTCCAAAAACGCATGCTCTATCTGGCTATGATTAGTTATGAACGCGAAATTCTAAGCCTATCTTTTTCACAAAGTCTTGTTTGTTACAGTAATAATTACTAATACTAACTAGCACAATTACCATTAAAAACAATAGGCAGGTATTTAAATTAAGAACTTATAATGATTTCACACTACTAAGTATATTAATTAAACTTAAAGCTACAAAATATTATTAAAAATATTATTTATTAATATTATGAACAATATAGTTTGGAGCTCAGTTTTTTAAATTCCTCGAGCAAAATTTATCAAGAAGCATTTCAGTAAATTTTTATAAAATAAAATTTTGGAGACAAACTTTATTATGAGTATTTATAATAATAATATTTTATGAGTATTCATTAAATTGGTGTTATAATTATGGCTTAACAAGTAACCTACTTTGTGTTGGAAGAATACCGTTTTATCCTTCAGTTCTTTCTTATGAGTACTATCTAAACCAGATACATTATTTATTGCTAAAGAACTTTAGTATCAGTACCGACAATATTTCCATCAACCCTGCGAAGTTACAATCCCTTTGACGACTAAGATATAAAACTTGAATAACTTTTTTATCGTCTGTCGAGTCGTTGTGAATTGGATGACAAAACTCTCTACTATTTTTATAAAAACTTACTATTTTTACAAAATCTCTAATTTTAACTCTTCAATGCCTAGATGGTATAAATTTTTAAGAACACAAGACTTTCTTTTATCCTTTTGTGAACAAAATAATCCTTATTTTTAAAAAGCTAGGTTTTTCTGCGGTAGGTAATCATGTGACGCAAAACGACTCAGAACTTTGACTAAGTCTATTTTATTTACCTACTTTACTCTGCAACGCATTAGCGGTATTTTTCACGTATTTAAACAAAGTTGTTTGCGATTTTCTTAAATATTTCACGAAATCATAGGAGAATATCGTTTGAAGACGTTTCATTTGGTTGACATGTTTGAGTGATTTTATGTCGAAATCCAATTTCAGATAGAATGAGAAACGGATATGAGTTTGTTTTCACACTTTATGCGATTGGCTGAGATGCTAGCTTCAAAATGATTTCAGACAAATTTTCTGAACGTAATTTTTTTCTCTTACAATTATTAATTTCGGTCTTTTTAGACTCATTCCTCAAAAGTAAGAGCACAATTTCTTAACCCCACAAAGAACAGTAAATATTTACATTAAAGAGATTAAATTTTTCCCGTCAGAAAATTTACGGTTCCGCGTAGATTAGGTTTATTTCAAAACAAAAAGGGTCGGATAAATAGAGCAAAGCTTTCTGGAAGACTTAGCAAAAGAGGAGATAAGAAGGAATCAGCTGGGCTTTGATGATAATGTTTGGAAATTTTCGAACCATATTTACAGATGTTTGCTGTTTAGCATCGTTGAATTTTACCGTACGAAAGTCCAAATGCTTTATTATAGGAAGTGGAAGTGTCGATAACGTATTTTTTTTTTCGTGTTTAATATTTTGTTACTTTCCCATAATAATCAAGATATCAGATCTCTCACGAACACCGATAGAGGCGTCTTAGTTTTGTGAAGCTCATGCTATTTTTAGACACAAAAATATCTCAAAGAAAACCTGTTTTAATTAAGAAGTTGGAATAGAATTTCACCAAAAGCAAACAACAAAACTCTAAACAAAAAGTAACTAATTATCGTCAACGCCCATGATGAGCCCATACAGCCTACCAAACGCGCGCTCCTAGGTATTTCAATAGGGGACCAGACGATTTTTTAAAAGCCCACTTCAAAACGCCTAATGTGTACTTTTTTTTTTTTTTTTTTTTATTATTATCCTGAGGGAAATGCGCACGCATATCGCACTGCCACGGGGAGACAGTGCGATTATGTGGGACTCCAACCCACTAAAACCCTCAGGGTGTTTCCGTCTCTGCCGCTTGTGGTGGGAACATGGGAACGTTTTCTCTTCCACGAACCCACCACGGCTGCCCGATATCGGGCCCCTCAATGGAGGGTGAACACGTGACGCGCCGCGACCACCTCGGGGACCTTACCGCCAAATGGGCGCCGAACGACCCCGTGTCCAGACGCCCTAGGTCCCCCTGCGACGGGTCAGTCAAGTGGCCCCGCCGCCTGCCACACGGTCGCAGAGGATAGGGAGAGCGGCCCTCGCAATACCGACACTCCTCCTCCCCTGCGACCCCACCGCGTCCGCCATCGAACGGTGGCGACCCCGCCAAGGCCGCGGAAGGCAGGGAGAGCGGCGCACCGCAATACCGGCACTCCTCTCCCGCCGCGGCCTCCATCTCCCTGCGGCCATGCTGCCCATACAGCACAGCCGCCCGCCTCAGTCACGGTACCGCCCATACGACACCGCAACCTACTACCACTCCAACTGGGCTTAGAGCGCAAAACCCAGAGGAGCGGTCCGTCTCGGGGCCGGCCATGTCGCCCTCTGCGTTGGCACGGCCCCATGGGTTCCTCTTAGCTTCACCGCGGGTGACCAGTCCGCGATTACTAAGCCCCCCCGCCCCGGCAAGGCGGGAACCCCTCGGGGGAGCCTAATGTGTACTTAGTATAGCATAACAATGATAACAAATGGCGAGTCGTTCGTCAGCTCAGTCAGTCACACGAAGGAAAGTTATAATGAACCCGAGTGAGCTGCCGATAATCTGAGTCGCCTGTCATCGCTGTCAGGATCCGGGGAGGGTGTGGTTTGGTAGGTAGTGGTTAGATTTATTTCAAGTTTATATGCGAAATAAAACGAGAAACTAAACATTTATTAGTAATTGGTTCTTTTCATATTCGTAAAATTGATTTTGTTATATTTTCCGATATTTTAATCTCGTTGATATATTGTATTTTTTTATGACTAGGACTTGGTTTCTTTGGATAATCAGGAGCGTTGCATGGCATGCCATGACTGCATGTATACAAAATGTAACCTGGAACCTGTAGAACTAACCTGAACTACCAAGCTGTGAAAACGGAGACCGGATATCATAGGTACGTACCGACTACCTAATACACAGTTTACATCATTTTTATATGGAACCATTGAAAGTAGGTACGATCTACGTGGGCAAGTTGTCCATTCACTATTCATTGTCTTTTGTTAAGGAGGACAATTGGCCCGCTCTTGATTTTTGGTTGGGGCGAGTTGACCACTATGCCTTATAGAAATGGGACCACTCACGCGTGTTTTTTTCGTAGATGAGATGTACCTATACCTAATCCGTTAATATCAATCCGTACAATATCCAGCGGAAATATTCTGCTTTCAGGAGAGCCAAACCTTTTCCCACCAAAAAGGTTTCATTTTCACAGTGACGTGGCGAGAGATAGCGACATTTTTAATTTATTCTTGTTTCACGATTTAAATCTTTTTTGTCACAGAGAGCTCTGTCAAAGTCGGGTAAATTGTTCTTAGGGCTAGACTCCACCAAAGCTGAGCTACGCTGAGCAGAGAAGAGATGTATTTTAAACAACCAAAATAGAACGTCATTATTTGCACATTTCGTCCTCGCTCAGCTTCAGTGGAGACCACCGTGTGGAGATGTATTATGGTGTAAAATATTTGTATTTGTATGCGAAGAAACAAAGAAAGATCGATGCGGAGTTATGCCTCGTAAGCTGGCGACGACGTCGTTATTCACACATTTCGTCTTCGCTCAGCTTCAGTAGAGACCACCGAGCGGCGACGTATCATATTTGTATGCGAAGAAACCAAGCAAGATCGATGCGCAGTTGTGCCTCGCAAGCTGGTTACGTCATTCAGTGCAAACGATAAGAGATGAGCGGAGATGTGAGTTAAGCCTCGCTAGTGCATTCTTAACAAACATCCGTCGCTTGCTGAACGTAGCTTAGCCGCTCTAACCAGCCCACATCTTCGCTCCAGTCTAGCCAGTACGGATCTCCGCACAGCTTTGATAGAGACACCCTAACAGAAAAACGTATATTCCCGTTTCCGCTACTTACATCTCCGCACATTTCCGCTCTGCCCTCTAGCACAGGGATTGTTGTCTAGGGTAGAATAGAGAAAAATTACGTCACTTCGTTTCGAATGCGTAAATTGTTTGAAATGCATTCCTTCAACTTCAATAATGTACGCAATGTATGGCGATGCGATGTCATTATTGTCTATTCTACGCTAGACAACAATCTCCATGCTAGGGGGGCTGGTCTCCACCAGAGTTTCTGTGCGTACTTAGTTATTTTGTGGAATTTTAAGAGTAAAGTTCGTTTCAGTGTTAACCTAACCTAATAATTTAACGAACTAGTTTCTGCTCGCGGTTTTGAACACTCTATTGCAGGATAAAAGCCCATCCGCGGAATACCGCCAACCTCCCTGTAAAATTTAATTAAGATTCGTTTGGGCCTGCTTTTGCCGTTTGGGCGAGAAGAGGTAACGGACAGGCTGACAGAATTAATTTCACATTTATAACAAGCATGGATGTGCATATGTATATAAATGGATATGGATTAAAACAGATTTATTAACACTGCAAACCAGGTCAAGTACTTACCATCCTTTGGCTATGCAAATCCCCAACCGAGTAAGCCTCATCCCTCCCGGGAGAGGAAGGAGTTGGGAGGGAAGCCCTCTTCCCTCCCTTCGTGGTTGAAGAGTAGGAGTAAGTGACGAATACGTCATATCCCGTAAACGTTGAGATAAGAGATCGCAAATAGGCACAACGAGGATGCCTCAAATAGATGCTATTATCAAAAAGATTTGCGTGACAGCTTTTTGATAGCCAGATAATGGAATAAGTTAGTAATTAAAGAAGTCGTGAACGTTTGTTTTAGCAGAAAAATGTATTCGAATACATTTAGTTTAATGTTTATTTTATAACTATTTTCTTGACTCGACTCAGCCATGGGAAAGGGAAAGTGCGGAGACCTACTATCAGTGGGCAAGTCTTATCTATGCCACTTGCATAAAATTCATAATTAGGCACCTTTTTATTTTTATAAGTTATATTATATTTAAAGGTCTATAAATTAAATATAATTGGTATGTAAATAATAATCAAATAATGGTAACAAAATAAATAAATTTAACACAACGAACGTGGTGGATGCCCAAACTTTGGGAGGTCTAAAAAGAAATACTCCCCTCTTGCATATAGTGCTGTACAAACAGTCCACGCACCGGTGAATATCCCTGACGCGCTGCATAACCGGGGCAGCCCCATATGCACCCTGAACACGTTATCGTACTGCACACTTAAGGCGCTGTACTATTTTTGCGTATGAGTCACCCACAAGCTGCATGTGTAAAAACTAGAACAATATGCTTTAAAAGAACATTGTTTTTTTACCTCTCTAGAGCGGCGAGCGAACCAGCGGGCTATGTACTCTTACAGACAGCGCCCTCCGTTTTCTCAATGTCTCCGTCATCTTTCAGATCAGAGGAGTTTTCCTAAGTTCTTAACTTCTCTAACTCTCTTTAACGGAGTTCCATATAACTTTATGGGCGGTATGTTATATACGCTTCTTCTGGCCTAAAAAAAACATGCATTTACTCTTTTTCTGTGACGTCATCATCATCATCATCATCAGCCTATATTAGTCCACAGCTGGGCGTAGGCCTCCCCATAGTGCCCTGTCATGAGCTTGCTGCATTCAGCATCTGCCAGCAGATCGTCAGCTCCTGGTCGGAAGGCGTCCTACACTACGTTTGCCGAGTCCTCTCAAAAACACGTTTACCTCAGCGGTTGTTGGTTCTTCTCGAAAGATGGCCAGCCTTCTGCCACTTCAGCTTGCTAATCCTTTGTGCTATGTCGATAACCTTGGTTCTGTGGCGTACCTATCACAAATTTTTAATAATTTACCTAGGTCACACGTGGATGCGCTCAGCAGCACCATATCGTCTGCATAGTTTATGCTGTTGATTTAGACTTGGTCAGTGTGACAACCGACAAGGGTTCTGCTAAGCTCATCCATCAGCCCGTCAACACACAGGTTGAAGAGCTTTGGAGACGTCAGCCCGCCCAAGGTTTAAGAAAATAAGAATACACGTGAAAATATTTCACTCGTTACTTCCACCGCATCGAAGTTTTTCCTTGCGATCTATGAGCGTACTAAGTCTAATCCAAACACGTTAATGATAGAGATATAACACGCTCACTCAACCATTCTCTTGATTGCGAGGGCAAAAACGAATACATGTGTGAGTTGACAAGCTTAATAAAATTATATTCGGTGCTTTCACGCATGAAAAATAGTAATTATTTAATAAAAAATTCTTATATTTTTCGACCTATATTGATTAACAAAGATGTACCTAACCTAAAACATTCCAGTCATCCTTACACGCTGCATCCCACATCACCTATCTCCGTACACATTTCACATGAATATTGTAACAAGAGTTTCATTACATCAAAGAAAGAGTTACCCATCGCTTTTCATAAACTGTTTCATATCACAGTCACAGTTACAATAAAGAATTTTGTCGTTGCCCAACGCTTGGGCGGGCGGCAACGCCGTCAGCGGCAGTAGGGAGATAGACGCTACGCCGCGCGCTCGCTACGACGCTACGCGCTGCTACGAACGCTACGAACTTACTTTTATAACTACATAACTCGAACTTTAATTTTCGGTTATTACTAAACAGTTAGTGCTGTTTAACTTTGAGTACTCGTATGAAATAAGTTGAGTGAGTTTTGTTTCTTTATTTTATGGGACTGTGGCGATAAGTGTGAATTGTTTTTTATGCTGAAGACAATATAGTTTTTATAACACAGACGAAAGTTAAGGTGAGTGTCACTTTTTGATTTTTAACTAGAAACATTTTATGATCTTCAGATTTATTTAACTTGCTCGGTTTGGAACCCACTTTTCTATTTTTCCGAATCGACAGATGTCCCTAAACCTAAACCTATATCCTTTGAAAATCAGCTTTACATTTTTTTCGGGATTTTTTTATTAAATAAATAATGTTGGATAATCCAAACAGCGTTTTTTAGCGCAAAGCTAAGCACAGAGAGCTTTGTCATGGGTACTAGTACTAGTTATCTGATATACTAAATACATTTAATAGTTTTTTGTAATTATTTATACTCACCAAAACAAACAATTAGATTTTTATATTGCTGCTTAATGTCCCAATAGTTAAGCTAATAAAAATATAATGCTTTGGTGATACCCTAATACCCTATTATAACCAACGAATAGCCTTAAAACAAGCACTCATTGTCTTTTTACTCGCTTAACACATATAATATTCTGAATTTAAGAATAAAAGAAATTCTACTTTTTCAGAAGAATTTCTGCCCCGACAACTTAAACTGGGTCTATCTTATTTACTACTAACTAACATACAATATCTCTATTACTGGAGTTATGCTAAACCCAGTCTCAACTACATACAACTTTGTTCAACTAAACTTACAACATTCTATTACCAAAATGGTTTAAAGTTAGGATACATAAGTGAGGATAGCTTAAGTGAGGTCTAAACCTTCCAACCTTAACACATTACGAAGGTTCTAGAACTTGTTTTGTATCGAATAATGCAGTTGAGGCAAATGCCCATACATTATGTATGAGCCTATACCTATTCGAGACCTTACTTTACCTTTGAGCTTTGTTCGTCTCTTACATCGATAAAGAAGGTTCCACAATATGGGCACTGAGCCGAAAACGGGACATTCAATGCCCTGCAGTTATTTACTTTTATTTGAAACTTGTAAAAACAAAAATAATGTTGAAGTTGACCTTACTAAAATGTTGTTCATATAGACTCGAGTTTGCCTCAAAATCATTCTGCTTTTCTTGGGAAATGCTTCTCGAGGCATCTCATAATTGGTGTTATTGTGGGCCTTTTCTCTGAATAATTTAAAATGTATTGTATCATACGTGGGTTACATCCTCTGAAGAATGTAATTCTTAATTGTACAAAAAAAAGAACTTAACTAATAGGTTATGTACAAAGGCAAGCTTAACCCTTAATAAGAGTTTTCTTAGCAAACCTTAGAGTTATAGAATCTAATGTATATCATCCGTGAAGGCTGGCGCGGCGACAGATTTAGCCAATGATTTATTTATTTTAAAAAAATACATATGCAGGTCTTGACCGAGCCTACGCATTTGCTGCCCTTGAAGTTGGTCCATGGGGTAGCGAGGTTCTCCAAATTTTAAAAAATTTAAGCGTCTGGTTGAAGTGACGCATGACCCGAGAGCTGGTAAGTATCTGGCGCAGCGCATCAGCTTTGCCATCATAGTGGGGCAATGCAGTCAGCGTTTTGGGGCCGTGTCCCATTGGTATTGACGTAGATCAGTTGAGTTTCCAGTAGATTGTTTTTGACAGTCTGCAATTAGCTCAATTGTTTCAAGCGTAAATTTTCGTTCTAATTTGTTTATATTATTTGATTGTGGTTCTTTGTTAACACTTTCATGGCTGAAAACATAAAGTACGATATGCGGATCACTCGCGCGACGGCGCGCCCCTGCGGGTCGCACCGCCGACGCTAGCAGTGATCGTGTTAAGCTTTGTGTAGCTTTTAAAAAGCGACGTGTGAGAACGCCATATGAAAGAAAATTGAGGGTTGAATTTCCAGCTTAGGTAGCAGAGTGTGGTAGTTTCATGCACACATAATTATGTCAATATAATACGATTGTATTGAAAAAACCTAGAAACAACTTCGAATACCTTAATTTTAAACAGTTTAACTCTTTCGGGAATATTTTTTATGGGTCATCTCGGAATCATTACAATAGCGGAAGCATTTTCAAAATCGGTCTATAATTGACGGAGAAATCAACGAACATTCATAAAAAAACATACCTACATACAGAGGACACAGAACCTCCTCCCTTTTTTCGAAGTCGATTAAAAAGAAGTTAGAGTGATATGTAAAACTACTTAGCAATTGTTTTAGTTAACATACCATTATAAATAAGTGTTACCAACTCAAATTGCGACCGTAAATTTAGCGATAAACTTGGGTATGCAAGTCATCAAAGAGCCCACCAAAGGGTAGATAGTCAACCAACACCCTGTAAATAGTCGGAGTTAAAATGCGTGCCCTGTAAGTGTGCAGTCACCGTTGTCGAAATCGGCTGGGAGTCATCATCATCATCACCACCAATCAGACTATGCGATAACTTCCTAGACCAGACCTAGATTTACCACCGACTTTCTGCTATAGGTGATAAAAATACCGATAAACAGACTGACCGTGTTGTTTTTATTATTATGCCGATACATACAAGATTTTATGAGCCATAAAATAGAAAGGACTTGTTCCTGTACCGCCCATAAACCTTTTGAAATTACTTATGGAATGAAACCGATATTTTATTCGACGTGATAATGATATATACGGAATACGGAAGCCTTTTCTGTTGTTTTGTAACAGAAAAGGCTTCCGTAATCATAACACCTACCAAAACACTCACATCATCCACACTGGGGTCTCCTGTTGCCCAGACACTTGGAGGCTGGTGTTCTCGGGAGTACCCTGCGCATAATCCTCACACTTACTATAACATAACACCCATTCATAGATCAGGTATCTAGACACCTGTCCTGTGCACCTACTCTATGTCAGACTTACAGGTACATACTGTAATTATTATTTGCTAAGTTTTTTATTTTTATTTTTTGTACATAACTCTAATCCATATTTTTTGAATATTATAGCGCACAGAGTGGATCTGGTGACCCGTAATACAGGTTCTTGTGAACCTAAAACAGGCACCAGTCTCTCACAAAGTTAGCTATAATATTAGCATTACTTATACTTGTCAGTTATTCTAGCAACTAAGTTTCTATTGTGAGAGAAAATAAATAAATTAAATTTATTAATCTTTGTTAAAGGTTCTTGATAACTGTTGCTGAAATATTCGGGGGAGCGATCAGATATTATACACAGCAAAAACAACATTAAAAATATATTTTCTAGACCTTTGTGATACAACGTGGCCACATCTTCATTTTCCGTCAGGTGAGATTGTAGTCAAACGATGGTCTATTAACTGTAAAAAGAAAAATATCACCTTTTTAGGAACATCACCAATTGTCAATAGCAACGTTTCATATCAATGAATCTATAGATGTATACAGGGTCTCTCATAATGAGTGGATAATCTTGAAGGTGCTTGTGCGGCAAGGCCAATTTGACAACTGTGGTGTAAAAAAAATATTAATACCTCAAAGGCAATGTACATTAAAAACATGTCAATTTCACGATAATTATGAAATGGTAATGAAATGTTATTTAGTAGAATAAATTACTGAGATAATGTTTCTTATGGGATAAACGGCGCTATTCTAGCTAAAAACCAAGGTATACAAAACAACACATCACATTAATAAACATTATCTTTTCACCAAGCTCGATCGAAACTGTCTCTTTGCTAATCAAAAAAAGTGAGTGAATCCATATTTGATCTCTATGATCCATAGACGATTGCCGCTCGAAATTGGTGCGCGAGACAAATGAGAGGTCCGGCCCGCAAGGGTCCTATGCCGATGATGATGATGTATCCTACTCATTCTCCCGATGAAGGCTCGATTTATGGCCGTTTGAAATTGGCGGGGCGAAAGGTTAGAGTGGTATTAAGTCACTTGAAGAATTTTTGAGGGTCTTTAAAAAACGTTTCACCCGATTCATCTTTATGTATAGTAAATATACGAGGTTTCTCTGTAGTCAGCTCTTTCAACTACTACGTATTAAGTCACTTGAAGAATTTTTGAGGGTCTTTAAAAAACGTTTCACCCGATTCATCTTTATGTATAGTAAATATACGAGGTTTCTCTGTAGTTAGCTCTTTCAACTACAGTTCTAATTTGCTGTGTTATTTCATGTTAATAGATTTAAATTTTTAAATTTCATTGTGAAATAAAAATTATAAATATTTCCTTGTAGTAATATTAATAATTAAGAGGTAAATAAAATACCTATTATAGTATAATGAACGTAATTCAACATTTGTTTCCGGGAAATAATAATTCATTCCATTGCAATCCACAGTTTCAGGAATAATGAGGTTTCTGTCAAAACTTGCCATAAAATCAAAAGTCAAAAGTCCAACCAATCCAGTTACATGCTATCCATAATTTTTAATCAATTGGATTTTCGCCTGAAAAACTTCATTACCGCGATGTGGTATATTATCTGTGACGCGATTAATTTTATCTGAGTTTTATTAGCAGCCTACTGATTTTTAAATCCTTTTTCGATAGCGTCTTTAATTAAAGGTCACAAAAAGAACCTAATGATGAGGCAAAGATTAATTAGGCCTGGCACCCTTGTCTTTTTCACTAAACAATTATAGTCACTTCTGCCTAAAAAGAAGATTAAACAAGTACACAAAAGCAGGAAAATTATAGAGCAAAATAAACATTACGTTCTAAAATGCTATTTCATTCATTTTTGTATTTTTTGTGTAACTGAATAACTATCCTCAACAGCCTATTATGGTCCACTGCTGGACACCACCTGACAGCGATCCCCAATCCGCATGCCCCATGAGAGGCCTGCGGATTGGGGATCGCTGTCAGGTGGTAGACATATTCTGCAAAAGGTGCTCGGGCATCAGTCACCCCCCAGTGTCTTTCCCTTAGTCGCCTCCAACGACACCCACGGGAAGACTTGGGGTGGTGCAAGTACTAAGCCGGCACCACACGGCAATTACCTATCAATCTGTAGTTAATGCAAATAATTGTTATGCAAAACAAAGAGTTTTATTTATTTAAAACTAAAGAAATGTCTAATGGCTCTACATGTAGATTTTTATTTTTTGCTCTTAATAAAACATAATTACTGTTCTGTAGACGTAAGGAAAGTAAATCGTGGCGATAACGGCTAATTTACCCACACCCCAGCTAAAGTTCTGACAACTAGTTTCAAAGTATGTGCAGAATGTTACAAGTCGAATACAAAGACATTCTGCAATAGGGACGTTACGCCTGCCTAAACATTTTAAGACAGTTTATTCGTTCACCAAATGTAACCAATAAAGAAATCGCTATTCGTCAAAACTGGATTGGAAAACTCGTAGTAACAATCCCGTCTTTTTCTAAAATCTACGTAGCAGTTAGATAATCAAATATTTTAGGCGTTATAGCATTGTAAGTAATACTTACTCGAACATACATTCGAACAAATACATAATGTATTTGTTCGTTGCTCTACTAAATACAAAGAAAATGTAGCTAAAAAAAAGTAAACACAACATTAGGTATCACTGGTCCAATTTAAACTGGGCGATCGATCGTGCCCTCGGGGGTTGTCAGAGGAAATTAACCCTTGATCAGCTTCAAACATCCACACAATAACGTCCAGGGAGGCACAACTGAAGGAGATGGTGGTTTGTTTTTATTAATGTAAAGCCAGCCTTGAAGAGAATCATGGATAAAAAGTGCGGTAACTCGAACTCCAAGTCGAAAAATAACAACGACTGCTCTTAAGTATGGATCTTTGTGTTGTCTTAATTAAAAATCAAATTTGATTTAGTTAACTTTTATGTACATATCGAATTATCTAAAAATCGAAACGACCGCAATAAAAATCTTATTTCTATTTTTAATAAAAAAAAACTAATTTGGCTTTTTTCAAGTGTCTTTTTTCAAGTCTGACTAAGGGACATACACCAGGGGGCGGTCAGCAGCGCCTCTTGCAAAAGATTACCACTAACAAATTGCGATCCCCAACGCGCATGCCCAACGTGGGGATTACGAGCATTACCCCCCCCCATGAATTAAAAACCAATAAGCCGATTATCAGGGGAGAGATCAGCGTCCAGCAGTGGACCATTAAAGGCGGTTGAGTATAGGGCTGGACTGCCACACCAAGAAATGTTTATTCCAGAAACCCACAGGCATTGGAATCGTCTTTAAAGACGTAACACGGCTGATGATGATAATGTTTTTACAGAAATGTAGCTCATCATCATTGGCTTTTTTGCATCTAAACCTTGTGTCAAAACCTATTAAAATTGGAAGCCATGACACGGACTATCAAGGTGTACAATGTTCGGCCGTACAATAAATTTTCGTGCATTATAGTGACCCCAAAAATCTTACGTAGATGCAAATAAGCCAATGATGATTCTATATTTCTAGCTACATTTCCGTAAAAACAATGGCGTCAGTTCGGCTGGTTGTCAGTCCAGCACTTTCTTGCATGACTGGAGAGACCTATTCGGAAGCGACAGCAGAATTTACTACCTATAAAAGAACCCGTGGCTGGCCTCTGCGAGCCGTCAAGGCCTGGTTAGCCACGATTAGCCCAAAAGCGGACGGTTAGACACGAATGTGCCGCTTAGCCTCTGCTTAACGGCACATCCGTGTCTTATAAGAGATAAGAGTTGCAATCACCGGGATCTCCTTTTCCTTTGAAGAACGTTTAATTAAACTTGCGTTGCGCATATTTTGTGGCACGTATCCTTCGTGCCAACACTTTACTAAAGGATTGTGCACTGGAGGTAAAATGAATATTGCACTTTGATGAGCTCTTGAGGCAGAGCTCATCCAAGTGCAATCTTAGTTTTTGGATTCCGTCATTTCCTGGGCTCTTTCCATTCTTCACTTGTTTCACTGCGCAATACAGCTCCTCGAGGCATCGTCTAACTTATCACATACCGACAATATTGAGAAAAGCAAACACAACATTAGGTATCAATGGCCCCAACTAACACTGGCGATCGATCTTCTGCCCGCTGGGGCTGGCAGAGGAAATTAGCCCTTGACAAGGGAGGACATCCATACAATAACGTCCAGTCCCCTTAGTACTGCGCTTTGTTGTCTAGGCTAGAATAGAAAACATGCTATATATCCCCAAACACAAACACGCACACACAGACACACGTAGGGTATCTAATATACATATATATATTCTCCAACACACGAAACAGAAACTTTAATGTATGTATTTGTATTAGCCAGTAACATAAACGTTTAGTGGATTAATAAATAGGTGGGTTTTAATAGAATACTTTATTCATTATTACAGATTATTTTATATTTAACATATTAAATACGATAGAACAGCAATAGATTTGGCGGCATTATCGCTTTATTTTAATAATATTAGCTTGTAAATAATTACTCAGGAATTACTATAATTACTGTGTTTGTGACAACGCTCAACTCCTGGAGAGTTGAGCGTTGTCACAAACACACAGTTTTTTTAAGCTTCGGTGGTGTCATCGTTTCAATAGTATCAGTGATTCTTTGACAATTATCTGTATTTTTTATTCTATTCCAAAAATATTGAACCCGAAGATATGAATATCAAATGATTTACGCATACGATGACGATGCGTTGTAATTTTTAGGTACCTACCTAATTTTTGTTTATTCTACCTTAGACAACAATAGCTGTGCTAGGCCTACAGAGGCACAACTAGAGCCAGCGCTTGGTTATTAATAATACAAGGTCAGCCTTGAAGAGAATCATCGTTAAATAAGACAAAAGGTGCGTCACTCTAACGAAATCGTTAGTTGCTGTTAGTGTATTTATTATGTGTCTTGTGTGTTATGCGAAAGAGTGTGGCTCTATATTTTGCTGCATCTTCATTTAAGTTACCTAAGTGGTCGCGAAACATTCAGAAATAAAAAAAGAAAAGAAAAAAAAACTTATTTTTAAATGTAGGTTTTGATCCAAAAGTGTTTTGTGAAGTTTCTTTTAATAATTCAAAAACCTTAGGAGTTAAAAACTATGTTAATTTGTCCTTGAAAATGTAGATACTTAATATTGCTTAGGTACCAGATTTTTTTATCAAAATCTATGCATACATTCTTACATAAACATTGAAAACATCACTCGAGACCACTATAAAAAAACTTAAGACGAATTTTGATAAAATTCCAACTATTAACCTCTTATGATCAATATGAAGTTTAGTATTTTTATTATTATAAAGCCCGAGCTTCAAAGCTATTTGTCAAATAACCATGCCCCGAATATTTGGTCACCATTATTCTCGAATACTGTTTTTCATAATAAAATACTGAGAAAAATAATTACAGCACCGAGTGGGTACTTCTCGAATATGTTTTTGGTTACAGCTTGGCTTTCATTTTTCATCATAATCATGATTGTTTTGGTCATGTAATATATTTTTATTAAAGTCTTTCGTAGTTCAGATGTTTTCTTTTGTCTCGCGTTTTCTTTTATTGTTTATTTTTCTCGGTTACCTACCAGTAAGTTTCGTGTCACGCTGACAAATTGTTGCGTTTATGGTTTGTATGATAGTTATGAACAAGAAATAATAACTGATTTCAAAATCCTGTACCTACTAACACTGTTTTTTTGAAAATTTCGATACTAATACTTATTCTAAGGTTTCTGTATTAAAGTGCGTAAACCCTCGCACTCAGGGTAATCTCTAAGTAATTAAATAAATTCCCTAGGTTAAGGTTCGAGTCCCGCCGAAAACGAAAATTATAAAGATGCACAAAACAAAAGTATTACTGTTTTTTTTAAGTATTTATGTTGTCTTTTAAGGTATTTATCATATTAGCCCTAGTTGAGAGCCTATACTACCTGAAATCATCTTGGTCAGATCTTCCTATCTCCAATAACTACTAAATATTTAACTTTGAAATGTATATTATGGTAAAGTTCAGGACTTGCTCTATCGATCATACGTTTCGAAAACACGATTCCAATCTGAGGTTTTATAGGCCCTAAGTTACTTTGTACTTGTTTTGTGAAGCCTGAATTATTTTATTATTTTAATTACAACCACATAACATTTTATTAAAATCTATAAATATGTAGGTATAAAACTTGATTGCATCCAACAAAACCTATGTGCATACAGAAAATCATGTGAGATATGTAAGTTTTATAAGTTATAAGTTTCGTATCAAAACAAGGAGATTAAAAAGGTAAAACGTAAATATATTTTTAAACAAAAGTAAAAGAAAATAAACAAAAACACGTTTTATTTAAAACTGTGAAAAATTAGCCCAGTTTATCTACAGAAAACGTTAAATTACATTATTTTATTCGTCATGCGTGATTATAATGGGCCCACATTCTTCGTCTTATCATTTCGCAGAATCACAAATTCAAAATTAAGTAGGGATTCGTGAAAATCGTCGGCAAACGTTTACAATGCGGGTGTTACCCTACCGCCAAAGAGAGGTTAGCCGAATTAGAATATGCAAATCTTCTAATGAAATTACTTTATTTATCCTAAGGATTTTCGATTAATCTATGTTACGAGAAAAGATTTGCATAAAAGAAAAAATACTTATGAATTAAGGCTCTTGTCAACTGGAACACGGATAGACAATATGGTAGGTACCAACCTACGTACTGGGGCCCTAGTATGACTGGTAGGTACGCGTTATATTTCAAATATTTCCATTCTAGTCCTTCCTATAATATATTTAGTGCCTTGTAGCGCCCCTACCGGATCGAGAAGAACTACTTATCGTAGTTTGACAACAATCCAATCGTTTTTTAAAAGCTCGATGACAGTTTTCGAATGATTTTCAGTGATTTGTTGCACTTGACGTGACAGTGACAGTCGCGCTTGCGGCATTGATGTTATATAAGTATGTAGATAGAGCACCTCCAACATAGCTTGGTTACAGAAAGAAAAATAAGAACACACGGAAACACAAGTGCACACTGTGTTTTAGCATCGAATCCTTTGTGCCCGACGAGCATACCGAGTCTAACCCAAACTCGTCAATCTTAGAGGTAAAACACGCTCACTCAACAATTCTTTTAATTTCGAAAACAAAAACTAATCGATGTGGGTGTTGACATGCATAATTATAACATCAGTGCTTTCACGCATACGAGTTCACGAATACGAATAGGAAAATGAGACGTATTTGTCCCATTTTATTGGCTACACCTCGTGTTTATTACCATTCTAACATTCTCCCTTTTCGTGAAGGACATCAATGGTTCACGATTATTTTTCTGAGTCACATTCTTACTATTCAAGTCCACTATTCGTCAGTTCATTGCTCCGTCAAGTTCTCTTTTAGCGTGGACGGAGCAAATCACCCTTTTCTTATAGTGAGTATCGATTGTTTTTTATATTGACTCGGACTAAGGATACCGAATCGGATACCAGATGATCGTGTCTGAACTCGACACGGTATCAACATTGCATCGGCAGCTTCTATCGACTCATTGCGAACACACTCGTCCGCAAAAATCGTCCCCAAAGCACGTAGAATTACCGTGACAAATCCATGACCATACTTCAAAGTGCGAATCGCCTTTTAATTAGAGTTTAAACATTTATCTTGTAAATTGCCACCATTAGCGAATTAAATTGGCCGTTTGTTAGCTCCTATTGAATAGTTGCTTTATAAGCACGCAAGTTGGACAGGCGATATCAAGTTTACTGCTTATTAGGAAGTTAGAATCCTTAATCCTAGTATTAGTTTATTCACTAACTAGCTTTGCCTCGCAGTTTCACCCGCGTAGGACCCATTCCCGTGCGAATCCCGGGATAAAACATAGCCTATGTCACTCCCTGTAAAGTAAGCTTTCTAACGGTGAAAGAATTCTTGAAATCTCCAGTCCAGTAGTTTTTAAGTTTATTCGTTACATACAAAAATATAAATTTTTCTTCATTATCATATTATTAGTGTAGATTGTTACAGACTTTCCAAGAAACTCGTTTTACCTACCCTTCTTACTTTTATAAAATATAATATTTTGTGCCATAACTACACTACGGACAGAGCTGAATTTTCGTATATTCGATTATTATGTAGTTCTAGAACTGGAATAGCATACGTTACAATGTTACGTTTTATGCCAGTAAAAATAATACTATTTTGCCGCTGCATATTACTGGAATAAAAATGTTATTTTTTCTTCTGTATTAAAGAAAAAATAACATAAGAAATTGAACGTACCTGCTGATAAAGAACTTTGCACTTAGACAAAGGCTTTCAGTTCTCTCGGTGAAGTCAAAAACAAATTAGTCCCTGTTTTCTCATAAATGTTTTCTGTGGAACCTAAAACTTTTATCATTACGCTTTCGCATATATCATTATGCCATAAAGATATAAGTACAGGATCTTTCAATGTCATGGACAAAATATCGCGTGCAGACAAATTAAAACCATAATAGAAACATACAAGACCAGCAGTTTAAACTGTTTATAAGTACGTTACCTAAATATTAAATAGTCCTGCTGGCTTTATTTTATCAATGGTTTTATCCCATGGTTTTGCTCATGTGGTAAGTAGGTACTTACCTGTAAAAAACGTAGGCTACCCACCTGCATCAAATACTAAAATTATATTACATTTATTATATTTAAACAGAATTGGGTAAATTTCCCACGAAAATTAACGTGAATTCCACGTATAATCGTTGGGGCAACGTTGAAAGTTTTCCAAACCTCAAACGATTTTCGTGAAAAATTTGCCCATTGCGAGTATCACACTATAAAGCAAAAAGCTAAGGATTGGGTAACTTCCATGTTTCCCCTGTAGAGTAAACGGCACTTCAGTACGTAATACTCAAAGTCAAAATTCTGCGTAATAGTCGTAGGTAACAGATTCGTTAGCGTTTCAACCTCATAATTAAGTTTCTACTAAATACATATTATTATTATTTATTATTCTAGGTATTTATTTATGATTTACCAATAAGTTGTATGTATATTTTTCTGTTTTTTTTGTTCTCTTTTTTTGGCCGTGTAGACACGCGTGCATCAAGGTTCTGCCAGAAAACCAGCGTTGCTCAACTTTCTGTGGAGCAACATTAAGCTGAGGCAGGACCTTATTGGTTCACTTCACTATTTAAGTAGTATTAATTATTTTTATGTTTTTTTTTTGTATCTTTCTGTGTACTGTGTATGTGTGTGTGAGCCAATAAAAAGTATTCTATTCTATTCTATAATAATCCTTAAATTCAGCACACATACCTGCGTACAAAAAGGGTGGCTTGCTTTTCCGTACCTCAAATGGAAAAGGGAATCCCTATATGATTACTTTGTTGTCAGTCTGTCCGTCAGTCAACCCTCTTTTTTCAGAAACTGTGAGGTATCGAGTTGAAATTAACATCAAATACTCAAGTCCGTTACCTATTAGAGCCGTAATATAGATCTAGCTTCTAAGTCAACGCAGTAAAAAGCTAAAATTTCCAAGGGAATCACATTCTCACAAAACGTATAGGGTAGGTATTTCTTGTTGACCTAGAATCATTAAATTTGCCAAAAAGCAAGGTCTTTACTGCATAAATTATGGGAAAAATCCAAAAACATTAAATTTTCAGTCTAATTATTACCTGGTTGCTTTTCATCGATTGAGCCAAAATAGCAGAGGACTCGTTGGCACTTATTTCCAATATTTACTCATTTTAGTGGTAGGCCAAAATTCAACGTAGTCGAAAAGTTAAAAAATTCAGGCATTAAAAAAAAGGTTATGATAGGTATCACAAACTGTACCATGGATTTTTGCAATTTCCTTTGTTAAACGGAATAAGATAAAGTAGGTAGGTTTGGGTGGGGTATGCGCCTTAAGTAAATAATTTCGAGATAACTGAAACCAACAGTTGAGTTCCAGAAAAGCAGCTTCAGTCAATAACAGATAAAATCATAGCAAATCATGGCTCTTCGAGCTCGTATGATTTTTTGCACGTCTTTCGAAAATCGATTTTCTGTACTTTACTTAGACAGATGCTAACATCTATATTTCGAGTTTCGGTTTCAATACATTTACAAATTGCTGGACCTAGACATTATTATTTATTGGAAAAACAGAAGCTTACATTAAACAGAGTAATATGAAGAAGCATATCCTAGAAAGCTTAAATGAAGGTTTTCACGACTAAAAAAAACAGTGTAGCAACAATTAATAGAACTATGAACATAATCTAAATAGAAAACAATAAAGGGCAATCAACATAAATCTAACAGAAGGTAACAAGTTAATAATTATATATCACACTACATTTGATGCATCTATTCCCTCACCAAAAAATTCACCGATCAGCCGCCGCCTGGTCGAAGAGACACTGGTGGAAAAATAGGCAAATACCATAAAATATCTAAAACCTATTTCGACACGTTGCAAAAATATTGCCTATATTTTACAATTCCAGACACTACGTACGTCCAACTAGATATTTACTGTTTGTTTCTCCTCTGCAATATATTTGAGCAAAGTGTGAAAAATTGGCCCATATGGTGTAACAATGAGCTTTCGAAAATCAAAGCCAAGACTTTGTCATATATAGGCTGTATCAAAATATACACAAGCATAGCCGTTTTCAAGGAATTTCCACCCTATAGGTATTAGATTTTTGAGTGTATTTAACATGGTAATACATATAGAAATAATTATTTAATGAAATAATGTAGGTACATTTATTTAACAGCGATAAACAATTACAACTAATATTTACACTTACATCTATTTTCTAAAAATCTAAGCCGTCACCAGAAGGCATAGTGCCCAGAATGCTGGCAGCATTGTCACGTTGAATGGAAATGCTGATTCGTTGACCGAAATAAAAACCAGCATACCGATCACCTGTGGACTCTATTAGTAGTTTTGTAGGATCTTTGTGGGTAACGTGTGCCCCAGGACCCAAGGACTTAGGGTTGCCACCCTAAACGGCTCGAATAGGTAACCTTTATAATCAAATAATGTTGTTTTTATTCAAGAGACTAGTAAAAAAGGTCATTTTTGCGCACTTCATGCCTAGACAAAATTTTATATGATAACCACGGTCACACTAATGGTCTCTGGATATATATTTAGTTTCTATGTTATTTTTATCCCATGGGAACTTTTCTATGATTCCAGGCTTAAAGCTACATCAAGCAATATTTCAGTCTGATCCGTTTAGTTGTTTTAGCGTGAATAAGTAACAAACATCCATCGATCCAAACTTTCGTGTGATATTTTATTTTTTATCTAAAAAGGCATTTACTTATTCGTTTGAAGAATTCCAGGTATTTTCGTTTTGAATAGTGAAAAATAAAATCACCTGTGGAACAAAAGAGATGCCTCTAAATAACTCACATTTATTTTGGTCCTTACAAAGAGCTGTCGAATTGATAAAAAAGATTTCTATTGTCAATGGTATCTCTGAGTATTCCATCTTTTTGTGCGCAATGTTGCGTAGCCGTAAAGCGATGGTAATAATACCAGGCTATACAGGATGTTTGATAAAATGATGTAGATATTGCAGGAGCTCATCAAAACTACCATCATCATCAACATCTGCCTAGCCTTCTTATTCTTCTCTTATTCTATAGCGCCCTGTCTTTAGCTTGACGCATCCAGCATCTCCCTGCAGTCTTTTGCAGATCGTCATCCCAGAATTTATATTTGTTTTCTGGATATTATCATCATCATCAGGCGGTATACGCTGAACATAGGTCGCTCACAAATGACGACCGAGCCGTCTCTATCCATCACTCTCTGCAACCGCTCTAATGTCGTCCGAACGTCGGTGGGGTAATCTTCAAATAATCCGTTTAGCATTGCATCACATCATGGTTGTCGCTCGAGATTAGGTACTTTGCGCCCCAGCGGTTTCTGGTCATATTGACCTAATTTTTAATCGACGTTTCTTACTTAGTTTAGTTTAAAGCGTATTTGTAACTAAAACTTACCTATAATAAATCTACAATTACAAAGACTTAAATATACACAAAATATAAATGATGAAACAATGAAGATACATGTTAACTTGGTTGCATTTTTTTCATATCTCCGTCAATTTATGGACCGATTTGGAAAACTCTTTCTGTATGGGAAATGATCCAGACGTGGGCCCATAAATTTTTATTCCCAATGGATTCCCAAAGTATATGTCCCGAAGACTTTTTAAACCTGCGTGTATACATTTTTTGGGATTTTTTACACTAATACTAAGGAATTTGAAGTAGCTTATTAGATTTTTTCCAAATGTTCAAAATCTACACTTATACTTATATTTTATGTGTGTTTGTGACATTCTAGGAGGTAATCTCTGGATCTACTGAACCGATTTCAAAAATTATTTCACCATTAGAAAGCTTATTTTTCATTAAGTGACATAGGCTAAGTTTTATCCCGGAATTCACACGGGAACGGGAATCATGCGGGCGAAACCGCGAAACGCTGCTAGCTGCTATATACATACTATGTATAAATACTTTATTCAGAAAGAAAATAACAATCAAATAACAAATTTAAATTAAAACTAGTACTTAAAAATAGAAACAATTAGGCTATCTGCAAACTGTATACATACTTTATATATACATACTTATATGACAATATTAGAATTCAGGCATCAAATTTATCATCTATCAGGGCATAATTATATTCGTAGAATTGCTCAATCAAATGTTATATACCTATTATGTTATATACCTACATGATTATTGAGCAATTCTACGAGTTTGAAAATCTAAATCCGTTCATAAATGTTTTACGAAGTACAAAGTGGAATCGTTATTGATTTGGAGTTCAGAGAATTGCTCAAAGAAAAGGTTATGTTAGGATATATTTACGCTTGCCTAAGTTAAGCTGAGTTCCAACTATCATCGGATTTATAAAGTATATTTGACAACCTCTGTGGCGGGGTGGGCGAAGGTCCGCCTGCGACGCAGGAGTTTAATTCCCGCCGTGGGACAAATATTTGTACGATCTGCAGGAATTTGTTCCGCGTGTTACGGTCGTTTTCTATATTAGTATAAAAATATCTATCTATGTAATGTTTTGTAATATGTATATCAGTTATCTAGTACCTACCCATAATACCTACAAGCTCTGCTTAGCTTAAGTCTAGCTAGATAATGCTGTGTGAATGGTCCAGCATTATTTATTTATCTATTTATTAAAATAAAAATAAAAATGCTGGACAATTCACACAACATTATCTAGCCCCAAGGTAAGCAGAGCTTGTGTTATGGGTACTAGATTTTTTATTTATTTATTAAAATAAAAAAAAATAAAAAATGCTGGACAATTCACACAACATTATCTAGCCCGAAGATAAGCAGTTATTATATACTAACTTTACATATATACATACATACATATATATATAATATATAGTAAGAATTTATTTATCTTGTTAGAGTTATTCGTATGGGTGTTTTCTATGTATAATAAAAAATATCTATCTATGTAATGTATAATATTACGTATATCAGTTATCTAGTACCCATAACACAAGCTCTGCTTACCTTGGGGCTAGATAATGCTGTGTGAATTGTCCAGCATTATTTATTTATTCGTCAACTCACACCATCCAGCTTGTACCAACTTGTAAAAAATCTAGTCGGTATATCTCAACAGCCTTTATTGTAATACAAACTCTTTATTGTACACCACAAAATAAAGCAAAAGAAACATAGACATAAACAAACATAAAAATACAATGGGCGATATTATCGCTTAGAAGAGATTTTTTTCAGGCAACCTTTATAGGTACATACATTCATAGAAATTAAAAAATTTAAGATAAATAAATAAATAATGCTGGACAATTCACACAGCATTATCTAGCCCCAAGATAAGCAGAGCTTGTGTTATGGGTACTATATAACTGATATACATAATACAATACAATATAGATAGATATTTTTACTATACATAGAAAACGACCAGAATACCCTGAACAAATGTCTGCAGATCGTACACACATTTGTTCCGAGACGGGAATCGCCTTATTGACTTTTATCTCGTGGGAGTAACGGTCCTAATCCCCATGCTAGGCGGGTTCGGTGGTAGATCTATTCTGCAAGAGGCGCTGCTGCCCGCCCCCTGGTGTATGTCCCTTAGTCGCCTCTTACGTATAAAATCTTGTCGGGATGAGAGATGTTTTTTTAAGAGACTTGTTCGATGCATCGCTGCCTTGAAAGCTTTGTTCTGGGGTAAAAGTAGCCAATGTGTTTTTCAGACTTAGAAGAACTGCACGCTCCTATCACTCTATACTCTAGCCGAATTCGATATTAAATATTTGAAAACAAACCTACCATACATAACATAAAATTACCATTTGTTACCGTGTATTTATTGACGCAACTTATAATCTTTGTCGATTGTAGGTCTTTACTTCAATAAATAATTCTAACTAACAATATGTCTAAAACTCTGCTCCAAGTATGTAAATGACGATTTAAGTTTTCTGCTTACAAACATAGCGTATTGAATTTGACTGGAATATATTTTTGCAGAGCTTGTGTTATGGGTACTAGATAACTGATATACATAATACAATACATAGATAGATATTTTTTATTATATATAGAAAACGACCAGAACACCCTGAACAAATGTCTGCAGATCGTACACACATTTGTCCCGAGGCGGGAATCGAACCCGCAACCTTCTGCGTCGCAGGCAGACCTTCGCCCATCGCGCCACATCGGTCGTCAAATATAGTTGTGATGTGGCTCGCATTTGTGGCCTAACACATAATAAGTTTTCAATGTACCAGTGTAAGTTAAAAACGTACAAAACGTAGATCGAAAATGGCCATTTCAGTATGTAAGTTCCCGATTTCGTTATTATCAAAAAACAACCAAATATTACATTTTGGTTGGTTTCATCAGCTCGTTGGTTTTACGACGACACGAGCGTAAATTCACCGGTTACATTGCTATTACATCGCAGATAGGGCCTGAATGCGCGGTGCACGGTATTATTGGATAATCGGACTGTAAAGCTTGGTACACACCGTTGCTTACAGGCCGTATCTGTCTGCACATAGATTGAGCGTACAACCACTAAAACTCGATGCTGTGGTTATAATTCTCCATCGAAATTATATGTGAAATGTTAGTTAACAAACACATTGAGTTTTAGAACAGTCGTTGGCATTTTGAGATATTTCCTTCAGTACACATTGCTAACAATTTTCTCTGAAACTATACGTCAACCATGTCACCATCATCATCATCAGCCTTTATCAATCCACTGCTGGATATAGGCCTCCCCTAATGAGCGCCATAGCGCTCTGTCTTCAGCTTGCCGCATCCAGCATCTGCTTGCAGTCTTTCGCAAATCTTCATCCCACCTGGTCCTAGGACGTCCTAAACTACATTTGCCGAGTCGCGGTTTGCACTCAAGAACACTAAATGTTATTTTTTTAAGTTAAAGTTAACTAGATTTTGCCTGAAGCATAGGAATTTGCCTATTCTCCCAGGAACTAACTCTTGATAATTAAAATCCGGTCCGAACTAATCAGAATGAGGGATGGAACTTTATCGAACTGAACCCGAAGCTTCAGACAATAAAACAAAGTCCTATCCCGTTAAAACAGCGCTTAGACTTGATGGCAGACTTATTTTTATTTAAGCTTTATAAGCTTAAATAAAAATAAGTCTGCCATCATGAAAAATTCAAAGTCCTGCCTATTTGTTAAAAGTAGCTACTACCGAAGCCAAACCCTAGGGTCCAAAATGATTTCGAAGTTCCAGACTTTCGATATTCTCTCCAAAACTTGCAAGAGTCACCGTTGGGATGGAATGGCACTAATACGACCCTAATCCAGCTTACTCTGTCTGTCTTTCCTTTGGTAGATTTTGTTCTTGTTGCTCGGATTTATTTACCTAGAAAAATATGACGACCTCAGTGGCGCAGCGGGCGAGAGTCTGCCTGCGACGCAAGAGGTTGCGGGTTCGATCCCCGCCTCGGAACAAATTTGTGTACGATCTGCAGAAATTTGTTCCGTAGGTCTGGGTGTTTTCTATGTAAAGTAAAAAATATCTACCTATGTATTGTATAATATTACGTATATCAGTTATCTAGTACCCATAACACAAGCTCTGCTTACCTTGGGGCTAGATAATGCTGTGTGAATTGTCCAGCATTATTTATTTCTTTATATTTAACCTTATTTAACCAATCTTGCAAAATATACTGAAATGCGTTGTAGATAATGTAGATGAAAGTCTATTGTGTTGGTCCCATATTGAAATTGTAGTGAAATTGGCTTGGTACCTAGAAACTCACGACTGAATGAAAGGATGCTTGTTTAATTAGTTAGTTTAGTTTAATTCATTGTAATATTATTATGAAAATCTTATTTTATATTTTCAATTAATTTATTTGCCTCAGTGTTCAAAAACTATTTATTTTTTACCGTTTATAATTATATTTTGATTTATTTTGTTATATTTTAACTTATTAGTAGATAGATAATCATAAATAATGTATTTTGATCTTATGTAACAAGCGTAATTAGTTTTTTAAATCGTGTTAGTTAATGTTATTAATAAATAAATAAAATAAAAATAAAAAAATAGGTGAAAAATGAGGACAGGGTCGGTTTTCGGTGGCTAGCGGAACCCTGTTTTTGATAGTTTTTTGTGAACCTTTAGCCTGCATATAAATTCTTCTTTGAAAGTTAGGTTGCCTTGTCATCCACTCCACGAAAGATCCATGATATAAGTACTTAAGTTTTAAACAAAACAGACGTTTTGTCTTATTACGAAACGCTTCATTCTGGATGTGAATATCCAAATAGAGTGATAATCATAATAATCCTTCGTAAAATCACTGGAGTATAATTATCTAGAAGACGTGGTAATGACCGTAGTGTCAGCAAGAGGCCACTAACGACTCTTCTGAATGTCTTATTGACGAGCCAAGTTAGCAACATCGATTCGCAAGCAAATTTTGCTATTTGGAGAAATTAGCGATTTGTGCAAAGGCTTTAGTTGTGTGATTTCCATACATATACTTTTTTACTCTACTTTTTTGGAAAACAAAGCATCCTTTATTTATATTCATCTAGTACACATAACAGAAGCTCGGCTTAGCTTTAGGCTAGTAAGTCTACTGGAAAGGGTTGTAGCTAATGATAACGCAGGGATTTAACATGCGGGTAGGTATTTTAGTAGTGTTTTGTTCTTGAGGCAGTGTGGAATAGAACAAAGCAAACGTAGGATGGATGAAACATAACACGGCTTGATGCCTAATAGCGTATTAAACCTCTTTTTGATAAGTAGATGGTATATTTAACTAAGTGTGTTAGAATAGTAAAATATTCATGTAACTACCACACCTGTATAATTATGATGCAATAAACGAAAAATGAAATTGAATTTTTCTATTTTATTATCTTAGCTTCTTGATTGCTTGTTGCTTAAGTTAGTATGTCTATAATATATTTTTAGATCTTTCTTTATGTAGAGTAAAATACCCTATTATTAATTAAACTCAAATTTATTCAAAAGCTACCGCCAACCTTGAAGACGATCCAAACAAATCTGTTCCTAAAAAAGTCTGTTCAAACTAAAGGAACTCAATCCCAGTAATAATGTGACAAGGCCCTTACAAAATCATTGTCACTCACATTACTGTGAGCGCGCCGTTAGATTGAGAGCCGTCGGCATTGATTGCGTCCATTTGTAATGATGACCACGCGAATATTGCTTTTATTACCGGAAAAGTTTCATTCGAATTCGCCTTGTAGCTAGGGTCGATATTAGCTTACCTAGAAAGCTATCTATAACCAGACGAAGAGTTGAAAAGATTTTGTTTGGATGGCCTTTAGGGTTCAAATTAGCTTTTTCAGAGAGTTACGAGTCGAAAAGAAGAATTATTTCGTCCATAAAAGATGAAGAACCAAACCATTGATCTGTAGTCTATGGATGGGAACTTTCTTTCTTTTTGTCTTTTCAAATATCACTTTGTTACAAATCATTGCTTAAATCCATAATCGAAGATTTGTTATTAAGCCATGTCTGGCCAATGGTTGCCACTGGTTTTTGTTCTTCTTAGAACCACAATATTTTATACAGCATATCGAGGGCATGGTTTTGCCTTTAACTAAAGCTAATTACATTATACATGTACTTTTCATGGGTTAATTTCAGAAAACCATCAAAATATTTCAATCAAAAATCATCAACTCACAGCAGATCTACCACAAAACTCGAAACAAATCAGAATAAAACCATAGACCATGGTAAACTTTTTACTGCTTAATATGGCTGACTGAACTGGCCATGGAATATAAAATTTTCTAAAGATTTAAAGACGTTAGGACCCTTCCCTGTAGCGAAGGGGATCTTTTCATTAAGATAAACACCTGAGCCAAGCCAGCCTTTACTTAATATTTTCCCGATCCATTCGTTCAGTAGCTTGGCGTAAAGAAGTATTGAACACCGTGCATCCATATAGATGTTTGATGCCGGCTTAGAACTTGTATCTACCGCCCCAACTCTTCATCATAAGAGGCGACTAAGGGACATACACCAGGGGGCGCCTCTTGCAGATTAGAGACCACATGCCCAGTTTGGAGATAAGAGTTGAGAGAGCCCGAGAGTTGAGTATGCATCCCTAAAACCATCCAAACTTTCGCACTTATAATATTAGTTCATTATTTCAGTATTCAGTATTTTATTTATTGCATTCATACAGTCATCAGGTCTTAGTGATTATGTGAGTGTTAATAAAATGTTCACAGTATGTACCCATTTAGGGTGTTGCAATGGAAGACTGGCCAGGTATCATGCCTTTCTAATTATAATAATAATAATAATGCTGGACAATTCACACAGCATTATCTAGCCCCAAGGTAAGCAGAGCTTGTGTTATGGGTACTAGATAACTGATATATCTAATATTATACATAGATAGATATTTTTTATTATACATAGAAAACACCCAGACCAACGGAACAAATTTCTGCAGATCGTACACAAATTTGTTCCGAGGCGGGGATCGAACCCGCAACCTCTTGCGTCGCAGGCAGACTCTCGCCCGCTGCGCCACTGAGGTCGTCAAGGTATTATGATAAACTATGTATTATATACCTATTATGAAATATCGCTAAAATTATCATTGAAGAATTCGTCAAGTTCGTAAAAACATTTTTTATGAGTATCGCCTTTAGTTTGTATTGTAGCTTGAATAAACGAGCTGGTTTGGATCAAACGTAATACTGTAGAGCTTATAGCGATCCTGGAACCCTACTTTAAATAACTTTGAGTACCTACAGAAATGCTCTTTCAGTGAAGTTGTAGCGGATATCCAAAATTTAGTCCGTAGCGAATAGGTTTCTAGATTGGATTATGGAAATTTGTGAATGTTATCAGATTAAATTATTAGTTGAGTGTAAACTTAAAGTAGGTACCTAGTTTGAAATTTTAAGTTAGACATGTGCGTGTATGTGTGTTTGCTAATAAAACTATAAATTTGCAATACAAGATCTGCTTAGCTTGGGACTAGATGATGCTGTGTGAATTCATCATCATCATCATCATCCTATACTAGTCCACAGCTGGACATAGGCCTCCCCTAATGAGCGCCATAGCGCCTTGTCTTCAGCTCTCTGAATTGTCCAGCATTATTTATTTATTCATCATTAGAAAATGAACATGCCGATTGTACGGACGTGTTTGAAATTTGAAGTAAGTAGTTAAGAGCGCAAAGTTAAATCACATACCTATCACTTTTCAAAAGTTTTTGAAGTAATACACGTAAAAACACAGATAGAAAGTAAACGATCCGTCGGAAGTTTTTATCGCGTCGCGGTCAGTAGAGCACTAGTTGTAAAATAAGATACATACAAGAAGCTTATAACGAAATACACGGTTCTTGGATACATATTACGTCTTCGTACATCGGTTCTGGAATATGTTTTTATTAGTTTAAAACGGTTTTCCTTTATATCAGTCATTATTCCATTAAAATAAATAGAAAAGAATATTATTTACTTGTAACTTTATCAACAAAAACAAACATGACCTAGAATTAAAAGACAAAGCTTCTGTTGATAGGAGTCACAAAACGATCTCGGTCTCAGCATGAGCTAGTTGTAAACACGTTACAACCAACGCTGGTCTTCCGACAGAGCCGTTTAGTGACGTCACGGAAGATATGGAATTTTATTTAACCCTATCTATGAGTGTGAAAACATTTGTTTGGTTCTATTCTACTTATTGTTTGATTTTTCTGCTGTCTCTACGGAAAAATCTATGTGACGAACTTACAACAACCAAAAATAATAAAACAGAAGTGTGGCGAACTTACACATACTTTTTTTCGTGACGAATTAACTTTGTGGCAAATGTACAATAACCCTAACACATACAACACAAAACAAATAAAAATATAACGATAAAAAACATACGTTTCTGCCAATAAACTAAAAATAATTAAGAAAACATAAAGTAACAATACAGCATGGTTTTTTTTACACAAGTTAAAATAAAATAAGTAATCAAATAGAATGGTAACTATTCACTTCGTTAAACTGCTTTAATCAATTTATTATTTAATATATTTTAACCTCTCGCACATACACACTCGTTAATTGAAGTTGGGACTGTAATTAACGAGTATTGAAGATAATTAGCTGAACTCATTCAAACGTAAAGCCCAGATAGATACATTAAACTTATTGCAGAATGCGGTTAGATCTGTATTTCGAAAAACTCGTGCTTGCCGATTATGTTTGCAAATAAACCTTTTAAAAATTCGTAAAACTTATATGAAAACCCAAAACCTATTTATTAAACCAATATTTTTTTCTGCGTTTGAGTTTCAACTAGTTTTTTTTCTGTATCTTTGTTTTAGAGCTCTATTTATTTATTTTAAATTGAACCAACGCACTGTACACCAAAACATGGATTGTGAACAAAAAATGGATTGTGTAAAAAAAACATATTTCAGTGCCACTTAAACTATAGGTACAAATAGGCATCAACAACAACATTACTGAAACGACCAAAAATGAAAAGCCATGTAGATTTTTTTCGAGACAAGGACAAAAGAACACCGCGCGGGGAAAGCGAGAAAGGAATGCAAGAGCCGCGGAATGGCCGATCCGCGCATTTGTGAACTTGTAATTACTCTGAAAATTCTCTTTCGCAATAAAATGACAAAAAAAAAACATCTAAAGTACATATTAATAATTCTTTCAACATTAAATTTACAGCAACGACCATTCATTCATTTGACCATTCAATAATTACGAAGGTTTATCTCGTGCAAACAGACATTCATTAAGTTCAATAAATTCGAGCTATTAAAAACGAGGTTTTAGTAAAATTTATACAAATTTGGGTTCAACCGAGCTGGACTCTTACTCATTACTCACAATTTGTGAGCTTTTTCAGAGCTTGATGAATGAGTGGCATTGTCTGCAGGTGGTCAGATTAAATTACATTTCACTGATCACATCATGCAAAGTACATAGCATTATCTTTTGTTTTGGGGAATAAATGAAAACGTTTGTCTTGTTATTAAAACGAAAACAATCATTAAATAAAACAAAACCTACCTATTATTGTGTTTGGTATTGGTAATGACCATAGTAGTGAAAAAAATTCTATGTCTATGGTACCTACATAATTTTTTTGGGGAGTTTTTGAACTCAGTCGTGGGCTATATTTCTCCGATATACATTACACATAGTTATGATTTTTATAAAGTTTTTTTGAAAACCTTCCAAAATCTAACCTTTATATTGTCATATCTTTTTGTTTTTGGTTGAAATGCCACAAAATATATTCATTTGGTATAAATAATATACAGGTGTTGGACGTTGGAAAATAAAGCACAACTTGTGCTATATTTCCCAATGTACCTCTAAATTATTTATACCAATTGTATCAAAATATAATTTAATACAATTTACTTAACAGAATTACGAGTACCTTATTCAATATTATAAATCGTGAAAACTCCTAAATTGAGTCTACCGGAGAAATGAAGCCCACGACCGTCTCAACTCTTGTTGAAACCGCACGCGAACTGCACACCGACTGCAATCGGGCTGCACGAATGGTTTGCACATTTATTGCAGGCATATGAACTTCATTCAAACTTCAAATTTGCAGTTGGAGTGCAGTTGAAAGGCAATCTATACGTCGAGTCTAGAGTCTAGAGCCTAACGATCGAAACTTTTGTTACTGCTAAAAATAAGAAAATAAAAACATTCAAAAAATCTTCTTTTGCTACGCTATCACTTTCTACGTGATATTACAAAGAATTTTATGAAATATAGTAAATACAAGGATTGTTAGCATAACATTGATCGTAAATAATACTGGACGATTCACACAGCATTATCTAGCTCCAAGCTAAGGGGGAGTTGGTGTGATGGGTACCAACTAGATAAGAGATAAGCTTAAAACAATGAGAAGAATGATAAAATAATGTCCTTGATAACATTACATTTAGTAGATATAACCTAAATTTTCCCCTGGATGTATTCCCTCGGGTAACGGCTCTCGTAAAGCATGGTAGCACTATGGCTTACTGCCAGATTTCAGTAATATATTGTATCCTTTCGCTACAAAGTGATATTTATTCAAAGTTTATGGGAATCGTAAAGTTGAGACAAAGCTGGCGAAATGGTTTCTTCTCCGATCGGGAATCTGAGATGTTACGTTTGCAAATAAGCACGCAACTCTAAGTTAGACCTAGAGTTGCTGTAGGAAAAAAAAAATACGTACATCATACATACCTATTTTGGGGGAGATGGCGGGATAAATTTAGTTTTAAACAAAGAATAGACCCTAAAGTCATTTCAAACGTTATATTTATCATAATTCGATTTTTGAGTTATCCAATGTTTCGGCACAGTTTCATACGCCATGATCAAATATCAATAACGTTTATTTCTTTAAGCTTACAAAATAAGCACTTACCTAGACAAGTCAAATTTTATACTATAAACACGTTTATAAGTAGTAATTATTATCAAATAAGAAACAAGGTGTTATTGATTTATTCCACTTAAATTTTTTGTCCACTAGTGGAAGAAGTGGAAAATAAACCACTAGTACCTAAGTGTATATATGACTTACAAACTAATACAGTATTTGCATATCTAAGTCTAAATATAATATGAATTAGATACTGGTCAATATTTATGTAAGACTAGCTAAGCTTAACATTATTTCCCTTATATACTATTGTCGGTGTGGAACTGAGCGACATCTGGCCAAGGATTTACTCACTATTGATCACGGAAGAACTAAAGTCAAATATCATAAGCAAAGGTCTATAGGTAAATATTCCGTTTTAAGTAACTTTATTGTTAATAACCATGATAGTTATATAAGAATAGACCCGACTTCCAAAGATCGAATATAAAAAATTAATGGAGGAAAAAAGATATTTTCCCAGCCCTGGGATACTCCAAGATTTTATTAATTATTTTTTGCGCAAATCTCTAAATACTTGTACGGTACATACCTTGTCAGCTTATGTTGTTGGGGGTATTAAGAGAAACGTTACACATAATTTTGATTATCAAGTTATGTACGTATACGAATTTTAATCATCACAGACGCAGTTTAAGAAATTAGTCATACAGACGTGTAACACTTGAATTACAAACACGTTGTGTGCCGGTAATCAAATCCGGTCGTGAGATAGATCTCGGTATTCGCCTCGCATACGTAATTTATCAAATCTAGAAACAAACGAATCTGAGCTATTGCAAATACAAAATCTATCAATTTCAGGATATTTTCCCGCTGTTCAGGGAATCTTTGTGTTGTCCTTTTTTGACTATCAATCACTGTAACAGTGTTCTACAATCACAGCAATAAAAGAATACAGGTATGATATTTCGAAATACAAAGGTAGCGAAAAATCCCAGCAGTTAAATTTCAAACAGACATTCAGCTTTGAAAACTGCATTGTGCTTATCCCTTTTTCCATGTGTAGGTACACATAGACGGTATATATAGACGGTATAAAATGACAAGACCTGTTATTACAAGAAATCTGCTGGGAATAATGCTAGCTATCAAAATGAGGATAAGAGAGGGAAGTTTCTACTCAGCAATATGATCACGAAGAAAATTCCATTAAACTTTAGAATTTTTCAATTTGTTGTACAAACTGCGGTTTCTCCTGGACCTCCCCAAGGCTTGGGTGTACCCTCAAGGCTTCAAGTAAACAGTCTGTGCACGACGTCACTCGATTCGATCTGACGAGGATCCGTCTCGAACGTTCGATGAGGCATTCTTGAATATTCTCGATTGTTCGTTACCAAGCGAGTGGTTTGCAATTAGAGAGCTTGGGCACAGCGGGGACTCATTGTAATGAATTGAAATTGTAAAGAAGGTATCCCGAAATTCAAATGTGAAAAACCACGTGATTTTCAATTGCACCGAACCCAATAGGTTTTAGAATTTCAAGATTTTCAATACAAAATGGTGAAGAGTATTTGGCACATTATTTTGGAGCAAACTTCTTCAATTACAATTAGTAAATAGACATAGACAGATTGAAGTCATTTGTCTATGTCAACATGTGATTTCAAGCTTCGGACGAGCTTCAGACACATAGATCTGTCATTGGAATATACGACCGATCGTAGCACCAGGCAACCTTCATGGAATCTAGACGCCAAAAAACTGTAGGACTATTTATCGCTCTCCTCAGCATTACTTTTATATTATTTATTACTCATCATTTTTATACCTTGACGGAAATTTTAATCAAAGTGTAATTTGAAATAACACCTCACGCTTCACAAGTGTGTTCACCACTTTATGGCCTGCGTGCTTTGAGAGTTAGAAACTTATCCGGTTATTTCCTAGATAGGTAGACTCCTTGCTGTGTCAACAATAGCTGGCAGCTCGTAATGGTGATTGGAGCGAGTTTTGGCGCGTCTTGGGACTAGAATGTTGGCCAGTAATAAAAGGACTTCCATTTATTTCTGCCTGAACTTTTATTACTTTCACGTGCCAGTTGGGTATAGAGCTGAGTTCAACTACTTCGTGAATGTCTGACTTCGGAAATAATGAGGAAAGGCTTGTGTAGTTCGCATGCGTCGAGGGAGTCAAAGGATACGAATTTTAGAACTCGTTATATGAAACCGTATGAAACCCACTTCGTTTCACTTTGCTTTTCATGGTGTTCCTTCTCCTCCTCCTCAAAAATTCTTTTATCCCTCAAACCTCAACAGCCTTTTGAGGACCACTGTTAGACGCAGGCCACTCCCTGATAATTGCTTTATAAGCTTTTATCTCATGGGGGGTAATGCCCATAATCCTCACGCTAGGCATGCGGGTTGGGGATCGCAATTCGTTGGAAGATATGTTCTGCAAGAGGCGCTGCTGCCCGCCCCCCGGCGTATGTCCCTAAGTCGCCTCTAACGACACCCACGGGAAAAGTTAGGGTGTTGCAAATTGTAAGCCGGCACCACACGGCACTATGGACCGTTGCTGAAGCTGAACGCAGGCCTCGAAATTCGGCTAGGGCTTCCCTCTCATGACGTCCAATCATGAGAGGGAAGCCCTAGCCGAATTTCGGCTACGGTGGCGAATCTCAACAAGGACAAGCCATGTGCGCTGGATATTCGTAAAGTTGCACAAGTGTGTGCGCAAATGCAGATGCACTTTCTATTCCCCCAGTGTCTTTGATGGGACGGCAGACCGACACGTCTAGAGAGAGGTCAGGCGCTGGACCAACAACAGCTTAACGTACTTTCCGATGTACGGAGATGTAGCACCGCCAACTTCTTGATACCGGGCTGCTTGGCTGCTACTGTGAATTTGTTCTAACTTTCTTAAATCAAACATGCTTTATATATATAACAAAGTGCTTTATTTCCTTTAGTCAGACCTTACAGGACTCTAATTGGATACGTCACTAAAAATCTCATTACATAAGTCATCATCATCATCAGCCTACATCAGTCCACTGCTGGACATAGGCCTCCCTTAATGAGCGCCATAGTGCCCTGTCTTCAGCTTGCCGCATCCAGCTGCCAGCAGTCTTTCGCAAATCGTCATCCCACCTGGTCGGAGGGCGTCCTACACTACGTTTGCCAAGTCGCGGTCTCCACTCAAGAACACGTTTACCACAGTGGTTGTCGGTTCTTCTCGAGATATGGCTAGCTCACTGCCACTTCAGCTTGCTAATCCTTTGAGCTATGTCGATAACCTTGGTTCTCTGTCGGATGTATTCGTTGCAAATCCTATCCTTCATAGAAACTCCGAGCATAGCTCTCTCCATAGCCCTACCGTGAGTGTCCACGTCTCAGCTCCGTAGGTCATGACGGGTAGGACGTACTGATTGAAAACTTTCGTTTTCAAGCATTGCGGTATGGATGACGAGAAGACTCGACGTAGTTTTCCAAACGCTGCCCAACCTAGCTGGATCCTCCTCTTGGCCTACTTCTCGAAATTGTTTTACCCAACTGCAGAATCTGCCCAAGGTAAGTGTGTTCGGAAACAATTTCGAGAAGGTGACCATGTACGACGATCGACTATTATATAGGTAAAACTAGGACTAGGATAAAGTGATCACTTTGATTTTTTGTTCACTACAATCTTCTTAAGGTAAAACAAGAAACCTTTTCCTTGTTAGAATGTTAGTTTTCGAGTTGGATCAAAAGTCGTCCCACGTTTTTTATCGTCTAGATAATCTGATATTTTGTAGTAGGTAAGCCTTTTTACAAAGGACACGTTTGGCATCAACAATCCTGGAGGTATACTGCATAAAGCCCTGTAAAGTTAGTCGAGCGTAGCGAGTTGTTCTAATGTAGACTGCTGAGTGTGCTGAGCTTGCAAGGGATTTAAAAGGCACGAAACAAAATACATTTGCTCTCGAGTTAAACATACAACTTTTCACCTCAACTAGCGAAAAATATTTTGTTAGTAAAGTGGAAAATACAACAATGTCGTAAGAAGACAATGCCATCAAGGGAGCGGTGTGATTTTCCAAAAGCAATCCATTTGAGGAGTCACATGTGGTTCCCAACAGATTCGAGCAGAAGGTCGTAACGTCGCAGAATATACAACAATAGATCTAAAGACCACATCCTAAGATTGATATTCCATATTATGACACAATGAGGATGATGGAATGCCTTGGGTAAAGAAAATGTTTATGGAAAAGTAAGCCATAATGGTTCTTTGTACGTTCAAATCTGTAGGCTGATTTTGGTTTGACGAAGGTTTCTGTAATCAAAATTTTTCGGTTATTTAATGTTGTCTTGTTACTAAATTTTGTTAATCGGACCATCAATCTTCGAATCAAGCAAAACAAAAACACCTAGGTACCACACCCACCCTTAGCACGTCTTTGGTTCAGTTAATTATGCTAAAAGGTACCTGTAAAAGAGATATATGTAGGTACCTACTTATTGCCTCTTGGCCATCTTTAATTAAATTAAGTAACTAATCGAATTAATTATATTTCGCGAAATTTTCTTTTTATAGGTAATAATTTTATTCAGAATCTAACTGCTGCCCGCGGCCTCGCAAGCCTTGTTTAAGGTTATGTGTATCCCATGGGAACCGATTTAAGGATAAAAATGAGGCATGTAACTCTCCATCCTTTCAACTTACGGTAGACTGAACGTGGACACTCACGGTAGGGCTGGTCCACCAGTTTAAAGTCGCCCAGCGAGCTATATGGAGAGAGCTATGCTCGAAGTTACTCTAAAGGATAGGATTCGCAACGAATACATCCGACAGAGAACCAAGGTTATCGACATAGCTCAAAGGATTAGCAAGCTGAAGTAGCAGTGGGCTGGCCATATTTCGAGAAGAACGGACGCTGGAGTAAACGTGTTCTTGAGTGGAGACCGCGACTCGGCAAACGTAGTGTAGGACGCCCTACGTCCAGGTGGGATGACGATTTGCGAAAGACTGCTGGCAGATGCTGGATGCGGCAAGCTGAAGACAGGGCGCTATGGCGCTTATTAGGGGAGGCCTATGTCCAGCAGTGGACTGGCATAGGCTGATGATGATGATGACGTTAGTAAATTTACTTTGGTCGGTAGTCCATAGTCTCCTGTTCAAGTTGACCTACTGAAATTACTCATACAAAGATATCAAAATAAAATAAATTCGATCACATATAAAAATCTATGACAGAAACTATTTCGCTGTTTCTTGCTGAAACTATCCATCCAAATAAAAATTTCCTGTGCAGGCAGAAGTGAAACCTCACTCAGCTTACTGACAGACAGACACACCGACAGTTTCATGCTTCCGACTCTTTGGGATTCGGTGGGAATTGACAGATATAAGTGAATATTTGAATTTTCAAGAAGAGTGACATAAATCGTCTAGTGTCGGTTTTCAGACATAAGCTGCAAGCTGAAATGACACAGATTCGGTGCACCCTACTGAATAACGAACTCTTTGGTGAAAATATCATACAATCTTCATAATTTGTTAAGTCATAGGTACAATTTATAATTATTTTCCATTAATTGACACTGGCTAAATTGTCTAAGCAGACACGTTGCCATTCATTCATTTATTCAGCGACAGCAATGTTTTCTTTAGATATACATTGCATTTAGATTCGTCTTTTTAAGTGGTTAAAAACACGACAAATATTATGCTTTCTCATGTCTAACTGTATCCACTTTTGCTCATGCCATTTGCAAGAAGCAAAAGTCTGCATTTTGGTAGTGCCCACATGAGAGCCAGCCACCGCTTTCTTAGACGTAAAAGGAACAGTTTCCACATTAAAAAAACGTTACTTTTTAACTTTTTAAATAATATGTAGCATTTTTAACAGCACATTAGTTGGAAGCGGGGTCAGATTTTTGTCAGCTTACGGAATGAAACAAACGAAGAACGTTCCATAAAAAAACAAATATTCGCTGTATACTGTCCCTTCTGCCCTCAAACTTGATTGAGACATCATCGAACTGTTATACATCGTCTTAATCAAGTTCAACCTTCAACTGTGTTGTCCGAGTAACATAATCCCTCAAGTAAGTACTTTCTATCTAATACAAAGACTATTGGCATTGTATAAATAAACTGTTCTACGGGTCGTTAGGCCAGATATCTCATATTTACTGCTCCCAGACAGCCTCTCAAGTTAGGTAGTTCTGCCCGTCTGCCAAAGTTGTGTGCCAAATTACATGTTCTAATAGCGCTTTAGTTCCGCGTTACTTTTCTGCCGTATAGTATGGTACTGTGCGGACATATGTATGCCGGCCGGGGTAATGGCAAATATCTTGTATATGGTAATTTTTGGAAGCTGCTATTTAGTAGAGTATTTTTAATGGTATAAGGGAAAATAATTTACTTACGTTTAACACACAAAGTAGTCATTCATCCCTCCTGGTCGGAGGGCGTCCTACACTTCGTTTGCCGAGTCGCAGTCTCCACTCAAGAACACGTTTACCCCAGCGCTTGTCGGTTCTTCTCGAGATATGGCCAGCACACTGCCACTTCAGTTTGCTAATCCTTTGAGCTATGTCGATAACCTTTGTTCTCTGTCGGATGTATTAGTTACGAATCCTATCCTTCAGAGAAACTCCGAGCATAGCTCTCTCCATAGCTCGCTGGGCGACTTTAAACTGGTGGACCAGCCCTACCGTGAGTGTCCACGTCTCAGCTCCGTAGGTCATGACGGGTAGAACGCGCTGATTGAAAACTTTCGTTTTTAAGCATTGGGGTATGTATGGTTATACTTATCTAAGATTAAAGTGCTTGGGAAGATAAAGCTAACGAACCAGACATGACGGGGTTAAGTCGTTTCATATGGCTACCTTCTATCTCTATCAGATCACCATACTAGATGGTACCATTATCATTACATTGTCAGTAAGCGTATTATGCCAGAGGGCCTAGCTAGACAATACAATACAATACAATTACTCTTTATTGCTCACCAAACAAGACAGATACACAGGACATGAAAGAACTTAGATGACGTTGTACAATGGGCGCTTTGAGCAATCTCTGCCAGGCAACCTTTCACCACTTTTTCCAGCGAATTCAGACAATTTAAGTAGGAAGCAATAGAAAAGAAAAAAAGGGTAATTCGTTTACCAATCAGATTCCGCCATCGTTTGAGCCATGACAATTAAAGAAATCTAATCGCTTTATTGCGAATGCCAGTTGGCTAGGCCTTCAGATTCAAAAAGTTATAAACAGCGCTACAATAACACAAATTTTGTTTTTCAGTCAGTTTCAAAATAATTATCAAATTGAGTTAAAAAAGTGACCTTTGTCTCTAATGTGCCACGACAAAGCCTGTAATATATTCCGTCGTTCAACGTCGCGCTAGAACAATTTGGCCACAAGAAATTAATTTGGGCACGACGTCAACTTCCTTTACGACAAATTTTCAGGATCTTATTCAAAGTTAAGTGAGATGCTGGCTTACATAATGATGAAGCTTCATTGGACCTTATTTCGTAGGTGTTTTAACTTTATTCGAAGAAGCGACTGCTTTTTGTTCTTACTTGTGACCTTTTCGATACGAATTTCAATTGTTAAATCGATTTTTCAATGATGATTTCTATGTTATGTTCCATTGGTTGTAAAATTTGTCACGAAAAGCTCCGTTGCTCCCGAAAAATAACTTAAGATTGGAATAAGATTTGAGTGCGAGTATATCTTAATTGAGGAACTAAATTTGTAATCGCCTCTTTGCTTCATTTTTAGGTAACCGTACCTCAAAAGGAAAAAAGAAACCCTTATAGGATCACTTTTTTGTCCGTCTGTCAACCCTCTTTTCTCAGAAATGAGTGAGGTATCGAGTTGAACTTCTCATCATTTACTCGAATTTGTAACCTCTTGAAGCCGCAATATAAATCAAACTTCTAAGTCAACGCAATCAAAAGTAACAGACGTTCATGCCCAAATATTAAGAAATTTCCTCGGGAATCACATGCACACAAAATCTATAGGGATAATCCTATTGACCTAGAATCATGAAATTTCTTAAGAAGCAAGGTCTTATAGCACAAGTTAAAAATCCGAAAAACGGAAATTTGTAGACAAAATTAAAAAAACATCTTGCTAGTGACCAAAATTTGTAAGGCACTACTTTCCGTTGAACTAGAATCATGCTATTTGGCAAGAAACAAGAACACACCTAACAAACTCTTAATTTTACGGAACCCTCGATGGGCGAGTCCGACTCGCACTTGACGTTGAATTACAAATGCTACTCTTATAATATAATCCAAGAAATATAACAAGAGCCCTTCAAGCATAAAGCTCTTATTTCATTATGTGATATCGCCGCCAAAGATCCGCTCGTGTAAAAGGTCCCTGAGGCCCCTGTCCCCATGAAATCAGCGTCTAACAAACCGTGTTACTTTTCTCAGTTTAAAGGACACAATAAATCAAGTCCTGTAACTAACTACCTGTCGAGCAATCGCGCTGGACATCCGGAGTTTATTTACGAGTTCAAATTAAAGGAAGTGCTGTTCATTATCTCTGAACTTGCGTGGCCTAAATTGATTATATCTTTTACGTTATATTGTATATATTGTTTAATTCTAATTGTAGTAGGACTGATCCTGCGGGAAGCGGTCGATTTTCTAGCAATCGGAAATTGTAATAAATAGGTCATATTTTACTTACATCTACAGGACTATTACCAACAAAGTTATAGGAAACCATATCACATGAATTAATAGATTCCTGTGATATGGATTTATACGAAACCATATCACAGGAATTAACAGATTTTGTGTGCAATGGATTTATACGAAACCATATCATAGGAATTTATAGATTACTGTGATATGGTGTCTTATAAATCCTTTGTCTAATAGGTATAAGAACATACGGAAAATGCAGGTGATGGTATGTTTAATATCTAAAGAGAACTAGTACAATCGTTTACGGTTATTTTCCTTTAATAACAAATATAATGTGGTTTTTACTTTGTTTGATAGGTACTTGTTAAATACTTTCATATAAATTACCTAAGCTTTCGCAAAGCCCAAATGAAATATCGGGTTTCCTGGTAATCTGACCATATCCTTTATCGAGGTCATAATAACCTATTTCATAACACCGTTTTAACAATTGCACGTACATCATAACTGTTCTTGGAAATCGTTGGAATTTTCATTCTATTTTGATGAAGTTATGGTTGAATTTTGTGAGGAATTTTGTTTTGTTTAGCAATATTACTGGTTTTAAATTGAACAATGCGTTATTGGGTCGTTTGATTAAGATACGCTCAGGCTGATTTATGCTGCATGGCCTTAATTAACTTTTCGGAAGCGTATTTATTATTTTTATTGATGTATTTGACATATTTTTCCCTTGATAATAACTTTGAAATAATATTTTTTTAACTCTTTCGTTCCTATAATACGCTTAAAATAAAACAATAGAGAAAAAACTTAGGTGATTGTATCTTCACCTTAACTTAACCTAACAGCCTATTAAGGTCCACTAGCTGGACGCAGGCCTCTCGATGGTAATCGCCTTATTGGCTTTTATCTCATGGTAATGCCCATAACCCCCACGCTGGGCATGCGGGTTGGGGATCGCAGTTCAGTAGTAGATCCATTCTGCAAGAAGCGCTGCTGCCGGCCCTTGGTGTATGTCCCTTAGTCGCTTTTTACGACACCCACAGGAAGAGTTAGGGTGGTGCAAATTCTAAGCCGGCACCACACGGTAATTGTATAGCTAAGAACCTCCCTTAGCTATACAATTACCTAAGTTCGTGTTCTATAACACAAATATTAGATGCAAAGTGGATGGTATTAGATTTCTAGAACATCAGTGCATTCGTAATGCGATAGAAATTAATATGAACACCTTCGTCTGAGGAATTTAGTTACCTTTGCCATGTCCTATTTCTTGAGCTTTCTGAACTTTTGAAGTTACTCATATATCAAAATCGGATTCAAAATGGCTTCGTTTCTATTCACAAAACTTTAAATCGAGTAACTGCATTCTCATTTCAAAGAGTTGATTCGGAATGTGCTGGTTTCGAATTTCAAAAGTCGAAGCTGAAAGGAAAAACTTTAGGTGTAAGCGATGTAAGCGTGTGCTTGGCCTTAGCTCGCCCTCACTCGAATCTATTGTGCGATAATCACAAAGAACCTTTTTTGTGAAGTTTTAAAGAGGTTTTCACTTATTTCCTTTCAACCCTTTTGGGAAATTGGGAATGACAACTTACATCTTGTGAGCATTTTAGCGAAAAATAACGTAACGTAGAAGAATTTTAGCGATTTGAGTGATTATTCTCCCTTTCCATTTTATCAGATTATTAAACATATTTCATTTTTATTAGATTAGATTGTGAATTTATGCCACTTAGTGACTTTTACTATACATCTACTCTTATTATATTAACTATCTACTGTTCATTTTTATCATTAAAAAGATCATTTTAAAAGGTCTTAAAGAGCTCACTTAAAAATTGAATTTTTCTGTGTTTATTATTTTACTGGATTTTTGGTGTCTCAGTTAAGTTTTTTTATGACTGTTTATGCAGCAGGAGATTGCGGTTTCGATTCCCGCCTTGGGACAAATATTTGTATAATCTGCAGATATTTGTTTCGAGTGTTCTGGTAGTTTTCTATGTTTAATAAAAAATATTTATCCACGTATGTATTGTATTATGTAGGTAATTATATCAGTTATCTGGTATCCATAACTCTAAGCTCTGATTAACTTGGGACCAGATAATGTGTAAATTATCCAGCATTATTCGTTTATTTTTGTGTCTCGAATTCCGTTTTAGAATAAGACCCTTGGAAATTCACTTTTTTCTATAGGAATGACATATAACACCCCATGAGATCCGAAGTTTCCTTGTGAGCTTACCGCTTTGGATCTCTCATTTTTTTGCTACTCACAACTTTCTTAGGGATGTCGTTTTTTCGCAGACAGAAGTTATAATTTATACGTAAGTAGGAGGACCGCAAATGTTTGTTCCTTTGAACTCTGGTCGGAGATAAATTGATTCATAACAAGGGGGGATAAGGAAGCTTTCGTTCTTAGGGTTCCGTACAGGAAAATCAAAACAGTCCCTTGGAATATACCTACTCGATTCACTGTTCGCATAACATGTCCACATATTTTGATGGTAGGTAGCTGATCCATGCGTCAGTAGATATAAATAAATAAATAATGCTGGACAATTCATACAGCATTATCTCGCCCCAAGCTAAGCAGAGCCTGTGTTATGGGTACTAGATAACTGATATACATAATATTTTTTATTATATACAGAAAACGACCAGAACACCTTGAACAAATGTCTGCAGTTCGTACACACATTTGTCCCGAGGCGGAAATCGTACCCGCAACCCGCGTCGCAGGTAGACCTTGTAGACCTGGTTGGCAGCTAATCCTAATTAATATTATTAATGTGAAAATGTGTTTGTTTGTTTGTTCTTCCTACATTCCCTGACTAAGCAACCAATGGATCGATTTTTTTGCATAGAGTTAGTTGAAGGACAGAGAGTAACACTAGCTACTCTTTGCAGGACAAAGAGTAGCTAGTGTTACTCTCTGTCATGTCTGTATCAAACATCTAATTCTTATAAGAGATAAGAGATTACAGGAATAATCCCCCTAGAAAATAAAATTTCGAACTTAACGAGGATAAAACCGCGGGGACAGAGAGTTACGATCATATTTTCTCATTAAGTTTTTTCCACCATATCAAGTCTGGTTACCTACTTAGTACCAATGAACTGTCTTTTCGGTACTCAGGTACTCTTGTTTTTATGGTAGTGGAACCTTTAAGTGCTTGAGATCAACTCTTTCTTGGCCAGTTCTCATGGTAACAACGCTTCGCGGTATTAATGTAAATCTTTCGAAAACAGAAATCATTATTGCGTTATTCGGGAAAAATGAAACGCGGATTTTACGTTTCGGTGAATAAATAGAAATAAAGGTTTGTGGTTTCCGGCAGTCGCCGCTGAACCGCGCTTCGAAAGTGGGATTGTTTTGTGTCGTTGACTACGTTTGTTTTATTTGGGGGAAATTGTTTTACTTTACATAATAAGCGAATCTTGTGGTTTAAAAATACGAGTAGGTGCTTCAATAGGATTCCTATTGAATGACGACCTCTGTGGCACAGTGGACGAAGGTCCGCCTGCGACTTATCTATATATATAAAACAAATCGTGTTAGTTACACCATTTATAAATCAAAACGACGGGAACGATTTTATAGGTTTTTGATTTGTTGGATTTCTCGTAGTCCGGAATAGGATAAGAAGTATTAAAAACATTGGAAAATTGACAAAAAAATAACTACCCGTGCGAAGCCGGGGCGGCCCGCTAGTTTTTAATATTCGTTCGAATTTATTTTTGAAAAGAATCTCAATAAGATTATATCTCTAGTGCTAATAAACCACTAAAAAAATTTTTTTTTTTTCAATGTATAAGTGCCCTAGAAATGCATTTAAAATTTACATTTTCAAGTTGCGCCCGTAACTTGACGAAACAGCTGGACGCAGTGGACGCTATAATGCTGTGCGGTCGTGACGTCAGTTAGATAAAGTGAAGTTATTCTGTTTTTTAGTATTCGTTGTTTTAACGGCAACAGAAATACCTACATCATCCGTGAAAATATCAACTGTCTAACTATCACGGTTCATGAGATACAGCCTGGTGACCGGCGGACAGACGGACAGACAGCGGAGTTTTAGTATTAGGGTCACGTTTTACCCTTTGGGTAAGGAACCCTAAAAAGCAAGTCAACTTCGTACAAAACTTTCTTTAATGTCTGATTAGAGTACCGATCGAACGAAACAAAACAAAATTTTACTGAGAAAGTAGGCTACCAGTATGCGGTAAACAAAAGAGGATCGCGTTAGGTAGTCAGTAATTTACCATAGCTATTTAATATCAGAAATTTAAACAGCCAGTCCTTTTGAAATCTTATTGTGTTGTTATATACGGGCATTTATTTGCCTGTCAACTGTCTTTGTCAGCCTAGTCATTTTAACAGATTAGACTGTAGAGAACTTTACACGAAAGAAGTTCCGAGGCAATTAGTGGAACAATTTTTTTTAACGCAAAACTCACTAAATTCATACAGTCGAACTGGCGACAGCAGCGCTATATTTAGGTGTTAGGGTTTTGGGTTCTTTCGTGAAAAATAATTATACAGGGTGTTTGGTATTGCGACTGACATAGTTTTTGTGTGTGTGTTTGGTTTTATTGGCTATATTTCTTTGGTAGTATCAATGTCCTAAAGTGTCTCGGTTGATGAGTTTTTTTTCAGTTTTTTTTTTTTAAACATTCAATTTCACGCCAATAAAATCCTCATAACTTCTTTGTGTGATGTTGTAATGCCACAAAGTAGATTTAATTATATTGCTAAAACTAAAATTTATTGTTTTTATGTAAGCTTATTCTAAATAAATCATGATTTTCATCAGAGAGAATTGGGGTTATTTAAAAAATATAATATTATATGTTTCTCTACAACCATGATGTTAGGACACTTCTGTACCTCAGAGGTATACAACATTATGAACCTTTACTTAATTTATGCAGTAGACCAAAAAAATGCGCGAAGTGTAACTTTGATTTTATTTTTAAGATGGTTGGTAGTTGTGGTATTAGAATAAATTGAACTGGATTTTTATTTAAATTAAAGGATTCAATTAAAACTAAGAAAATAATAATCAAATAATAGAATAAAATTAAAACTAGTATTTACAATAGAAACAATTAAGCTAACTGCAGACTTGCAAAGAATCAACAGGTAGCTCAACTGATCGATATCAATACCAGTCAGAAGCGTGCCCAAAACACCGGCTGCATTGCCCAGCAGTATGGCAATGCGCTATGCCAGATACTCACCAGCTCTCGGGTCACGCGTTGCTTCAACCAGACACTCAGATAATTTTTTGAAAACCCGGAGAGCCTCTATTTGTCATTATTTTAAAAGCTGAAATCTATGAATTATATACTGTTTATATACTGTTTATACATGACCTAAAAAATGATGTCGGTCGCAATATTACGCACCACACCAACACCCTGTCTATAGAATGCCTCTCAGCCAGCCTGTATAATAAAAAAGCATTAGCTTCTTTGTAAATTAAACGTATTATTTGTCGAAAGCTTTTCTAGGGTCATTGAGGTCAATTAGACCAGTAATATAATTCTATGATATTAGATATAATATTAAATGGTGCGTTTCAAAGCAGTTTTACGGTAAATTAAATATCGTTTTAAGTGCCCTGCTCGAACATATAGGATTATTTTGTGAAGTTAGGCGGGACAATGGGGTTAGACCCTTATAAGGGACATAAACAGACAATTTTCATGTTTCTCGGAATTGGGTTTAACAAATAGATTGTTAAAAGGGATTTTTAGGTTATTTCCTGAAGACCCTTCTTTAGAAAATAACTCTCTTTTGAAAATACAGGAATCTCTTGGTTAGTGTCTCGTAAAGGGCTACTACTTTTTCGGCGATAGGATTGATGTTATTTAAGAATATCATTAGTGTTCATTTTGCAACTTTTCTCTCATTATATATCTACATTATTAACCAAGTTAAAAGACTTACTTCTTCTTCATCGTGTTCTTCATTACTGAAGGTCGTGCCCGCTTTGAAAAAACTTTGTTGATGAGTTGACGAGCTGCTTCCAAGCTACTCTGTCTTCGGCTTGTCTAAAAAAGACTTACTACTATCATAAATATTACAAGATTATATGTATGTATTATAAGACACAGAGATATTATAAGAACAGAGTACAGAAGAGATGCCTCAGAGTTATTAACAAGACTTGGTATCGTGACTCTTGCAAGCCTCTGTTTAAGAACTCTAATATTATGCCTCAACCTTGCATGTACATTAGAGATATATGTATGTTTGTCAAATCTAATCCACAATACTTTACCAAACGTAAGGAGATTATCACTCGACAAAAAAGAGCTAAATTCAATAATTTGTTATACAATCCACAATGCCATAAACAGATCTACAAGAAAAATGTTTACAATATGTGCATCATTATCTACAATAGGTTACCAGAAGTAATTAAAGACCTCAATGGCAAGTTATTCAAACAAAAGTTAAATAACTGGCTCCTCGACAGATGTTTTTATAGTGTTATGGAATATATTAATTTTAAGTAAAATAATTTAATTGACTCAATTAAGTATCTGTTTGTTAACTACATTTTTTTTTGTTCTAGATTATTTTTATTATTGATTATTTTAACACTTACTATGTATATTCACCAACATTTATTTTAATATTTGCATACCTGCTTGCGGGTTGAATACATTGACTACACTCTAGTTATAAGATCTGACATGTACCTGTAATATTGTATTCAGCAAATAAACGACTTGATTTGATTTGATAAGTATATATTCATGTATTCTATTCTATTCTAGGTATTTATTAGTTTTATTTAGTCGTTATTATTATAAATGTATTTTTATTATAATCAAAATGTACATAGGTATTGTATACATAGCTTCTTACTATTAGTTTAATTGTCTGTTTATCCGATGTTTGATTTATTTTGTACACTTCCTCTACCTGTTCCATCGCGCATCGCCTCTCCTATAACTCTAAGCTTTGCTGGAAAAATACTCTTATTAAGGGTTAAGCTCGCCTATATTCACAATCTATTAGATAAATGTAATGAAACTTTATGTACGGTAAATAATTACAGAATCAGGAACTATCAACAGGATACCCTATTTAATTTTTGAGACATTTCATCAGCATCATTGACAGCATCTAGCACTCCAGTAGCGGATGTATGACTCCATTTTGTCTATTTTCCTCTGTCTTTCGTATCAAGACTCATCGGTCTTCCTGCTACAGCTTTCATATCAGAGTGCTTTGCTTTTTTATAACCTTACCTTAAAATTTGTGGTCTAGCCACCGTTTTGTCAGAGTATCTTTTTAATGGTTTTTATGAACTACACCTATCCTAATTTTTTTGCCTGACATATTTTACCAATGGAATATCAAATTTGAGAATACAAACGACCTATTCAGTGTCAAATTAAATAGATGTTTCGGTTTCAAAGTCTAATCATATTACCCTATTCAGATTTGTACCGTATGGTTGATTCAATTATCAATTAGGTATCTTTTGTAAACGGTAACGGGTAAATGTGTCATTGAGTGGAGACCGTGACTCTGCAAACGTATTGTAGGACGACCTCCGACCAGGTGGAATGACGATTTGCGAAAGACTGCTGGCAGATGCTGGATGTGGCAAGCTGAACACATTAGGGGAGGCCTATGTCCAGCAGTGGACTAGGTATATAGGCTGACGACGATGTTATGATCTATTGTAAGATTTAGTTTCTTGAGTAGTCCCAGTAAAATAAAAAGACACAATTAAATTCTTCTTCCTTTTTTATAAAAACACATGTTTTGGTTTTGCGTCTAAGTATTTATCAGCACACACAAACTTCTCTTGTTCCGAAGTAATCCGACATAATACCTTCCAAGCTGAAGGCTTTACGTAAATTGGCATCAAGTTAATGACACAAGACTTAAGTTACTGGATCATTATTGTTTACCTTTATTAAAACTCGTAATTATTATTTTTGTGCTAGGTCATTTTTGCGTACAAAAAACACTAATACCTACTGCACCTACCTACCAAGTATTTACGCTGAACAAAGTGATTGAATAAAGAAAGCTTTCGTGAACTGTAGCTTCTTGAGTTTTCCAATACGACACTTTTTCCTTATTTTCAGGTTTCTTGATCGCGTCCGAGTATAAACTTATTTTACTCTTGTAAGCATGCCTATTTATATCAAATCTCAAAGGTGTCCAGGAGCAATATTTCTTTACTAATATTTACTTTTTGAAAAAAATCCTATGCTTTTGATTCAATTTCATCTATAATCAAGTCTGGTTGATTTATGATTGCTTTATGATTGCCATGAAGAGGTGCCAAGCAGCAAAAACAAACTTTATATGAAACTTTCTTTTTATTGAAACTTTGCATTAAACTTTCTACAAAAACTCAAGCTTATCATACTTCTAGCTTAACTATTTACTAAACTTTTTACGTTTACTTGCGACCCGTCCCGGCTTCGCACGGGTTCTATACCGTTGTGTAATTTTTAAGGTAGTGAAGCGAACAGGAAGCGAAATTAGATTTTGGTGGCCACCAAAGGCAACTTCAATTCACTGCCATAACTAAATAGAATAAAACTAGTAATCATTTTATTACAGAGGCATTAAAAAAACTTATAATAGGTTAGGTAGGTACCTATCACGAACTGTACGATGTATACCTGAGAGCAAGTGCCAAGTCAACATAAATTAAAGAACTGGCTGATCGAACAATCCTTCTACAGGATTGACGAATTTTTAAAATGATGTTATATCGTTATTTTATTAAGATAAAGATAAGATAAGATCATTTATTGTCAAATAGGCACACAAATAATAAATATACAAATGATACTTAATTAGATGTATATACTATGACTTGTCAACAAAAATACAATTTTGCTGTAAAGGGACAATAGTCGATATATAAATTAAAAATAATATGGTCCTTATATAATATTAGAATCTAGGTCAGGTGACTTTACGATAGTGTCAGGTAACTTCATGGGGAAATTAATGTCCAGGTGACTGTAGTCGTTTTCTAAAAACTCTTTGATGCTGTATAGCGTTTTGTCAACCATATTATAATTATTACTCTGATGCATATGTAAAATAACATTGTGTTGTTGAGTTGTTATTTTATCATTATTATTTTATTGGAATTATTATTAAAACTTTTTAATGAAATTGATTGATTGAAATTGTATAAACAAATATTTTTTTTTAAATTATATTCATCATTTAAAAATTGAAATATAATAATGAATTATTTTAGTTGCTAATGGTACCATCTATATAATTAGGTACTTTTATGTTGTACTATGTACCTGCTATTCGACGTGTAATACTATCTTTTTATCAATAAATGAACCATTGAACCACCGATGGATTTTTTAAAGTTCCTTTGTTAAACGGAATAATAAGATAAAGTTGGTGGCGGCGCATTTTGGGTCCTATGTGCCTTAATAAAATAAATAAATAAATAATGCTGAACAATTCACACAGCATTATCTAGCCCCAAGGTAAGCAGAGCTTGTGTTATGGGTACTAGATAACTGATATAGGCAATATTATACATTACATAGATAGATATTTTTTTATTATACATAGAAAACACCCAGACCAACGGAACAAATTTCTGCAGATCGTACACAAATTTGTTCCGAGGCGGGGATCGAACCCGCAACCTCTTGCGTCGCAGGCAGACTCTCGCCCGCTGCGCCACTGAGGTCGTCAATAAATAATGAGATCAAACCCTATTTTCATCTAGTCTCAGTTTAATTAGGTTACACATTTTCATTTGATTTCTAGTGAGCCTTAACAAACAACAGATGAACAGCCTTAACTAAACTATTTACTAGAAACGTCTACATTTGATATACACTCGAGAGCAATGAATCCGGGTCACTCAAAGAATCCAAAAAATCTCGGAAAGTAAGAATGCTAGGTTAAGAAAGTTATGTTCTCCGACGAATCAAAATTTATGCTCTACAAGCACGATGGAAGACACAGAGTGTATAGAAGACCAGGGGAAAGATTCAAGCAAGCATGCATCGAAGAAAAAGTAGCCTACGGTGGTGGGTCTGTACTTGTGTGGGCCGCAATTTCCTCTGAAAGTCGCACAGAGCTGGTGATCATAGAAAACGGCTCTTTAACTAGCGTAAGATATGTGGAAGAAATCCTCAACGAACACGTTGGTCCATTTATGGTCAATTTGGGTGAGTATGCTATATTTATGCATGACAATGCCCAACCTCATACAGGTAGGATTGTGAATGACTACCTTCAAGAGATGAACATTACTTGTATGGAGTGGCCAGCGCGCAGCCCGGATATCAACCCGATCGAGCATGCTTGGGACGAGCTAGGGAGATGCGTAAAACAACGAAACCCTCCCCTAATCACGCTTCCTGAGCTCAAAATTGCTCTCACAGAGGAATGGGAGAATATTCCCCAAAATCGTATAAGGAACTTGGTGTACAGCATGCCAAACCGCGTAAACGCAGTAATGGAAGCACGAGGAGGTAATACGAAGTATTGAAATTCAAGAAAATCGTCATAAAGTTCAAAAATTTCATGTTTCCTATTTTTGTTTTAAGGAGAGATCAGCAGTTTTTTTTCTTTATGTAATTTTGTGTAAATAAAATGTATGGTGACTCATATTTTTTTAACTTTCATTTAAGGAGTATTAAATTGTCTATTAAATACAATTTATTGCATTAACCTAGCATTCTTACTTTCCGAGATTTTTTGGATTCTTTGAGTGGCCCGGATTCATTGCTCTCGAGTGTAGTTCGGTAGCATTTAGCAAAATTTGGATACATTTAGTTAAATTCGGTAACATTAAGTTAATAATATAGCAAATTGAAACGACTAAATGTTATTAGAGGATTTGTATAATAATGTCTCTACTTACAGTATTTAAGTAAAACCACTGCACAGACAAGATTATTAAGGTAATGCAGATAGTGATTCTGAAAATGAGTGGTATGTGGTTTCTCTCGTGATTATGTTTAAACGTCGGTTTTAAGAAGGTACAAAATAAAAACAAATGTAGGTACATTTGAGAGGTTTTTATTTTGTGGCATTGAGGATGATTATGACTTTATCCAAATTCCTGCAAAGACCGATACATCGGAAGGCTGAAGCTAGGCCGTCCAGCATCTATTTCAGCTCCTTTAGTGACTCAGAATAAAAAAAAGATATAAAGGAAGTTTTAAGATAAAAGAAGAAAAGAAAAAGTAAGAAGTATAGTACCAAATGACATAAATTAGGTTTAAAATCTTTATTAACAAAGAATATTACAATCAAATGATACGAATAAATTAAAACTAGTATTTACAATTGAAACAATTGAGCTAACTGTTGAAAACAAACTACATGTAGCTCAACTGATCCATATCAATACCAGTCGAAAGCTTCCCCAAGACGCTGGCTGCATTGCCCCGCTGTACCTATGGCATGATGATGCGCTGCGCCAGATACTCACCAAGTTTCGACTAGACGCTCAGATATTTTTTAAAAGTTATACTAATGCTGGACAATTCACACAGCATTATCCAGCCCAGAGCTAAGCAGAGCTTGTGTTATGGGTACTAGATAACTGATATACATAATAATATAATCATCATCATCATCAGCCTATACCAGTCCACTGCTGGACATAGGCCTCCCCTAATGAGCGCCATAGCGCCCTGTCTTCAGCTTGCCGCATCCAGCATCTGCCAGCAGTCTTTCGCAAATCGTCATCCCACCTGGTACGAGGGCGTCCTACACTACGTTTTCCGAGTCGCGGTCTCCACTCAAGAACACGTTTACCCCAGCGGTTGTCGGTTCTTCTCGAAATATGGCCAGCCCACTGCCATTTCAGCTTGCTAATCGTTTGAGCTATGTCGGTAACCTTGGTTCTCTGTCGGATGTATTCGTTGCGAATCCTATCCTTCAGAGAAACTCCGAGCATAGCTCTCTCCATAGCTCGCTGTGCGACTTTAAACTGGTGGACCAGCCCTACCGTGAGTGTCCACGTCTCAGCTCCGTAGGTCATGACGGATGAATAATATAATACATACATAGATATTTTTTAGTATACATAGGGAACAATCAGAACTCCCTGAACAAATACCTGCAGATCGTACAAACATTTGTCCCGAGGCGGAAATCGAACCGGTAACCTCCTGCATCGCAGGCGGACCTTCGCCCTCAGCAGAGATCGTCAAGGTTAAATTTGTTGTCAAATTAAGTTTTATTTGAATTAAATTGTTTCAAAACTTAACGATTGTCAATAGATAACGAGTTAGTTAGGCTCTAGCTAAATCCATCAAAGCAGTATCAGACTGAAGTAATCTACATAATTCATTGTGCCTTCAAGTTCATTTCCAACTTTGAACACAGCACTTAATACCAAGTTTAAAGTTTGGGGCCACCCTTCAAAGTCAGGACTTGGTATCATAATCTCTGTCAGAATATCAGCTCAATGCTTAAAGTTTCTCTAATGTACAGTCACTGACAAAAATTGAACTATAGAGTCAAACTGGTCAAACCCGGTTTTAGGCGTACTTAGATAGGTACATATTTATACACAAACTCAAACTCAATAACTTATTTCTTTAGGCTTACAAAATAAGCACTTAGACAAGTCAAATTTAAGAAATAGTCAAATTTTAGCTTACCTATTTTAAACGGGACAATTGCTTTTAAAAATGTAATTTTTAACAATTTCTGTTATCCTCTGTACCTACCATACTGTAGCTGTAGTGTTAATCAAAACATTCGATTTATGTAATCGAGAACCGTTAATGTCTTCCACAAAAAAGGCAATGTTAGAATGTAATTTTTAGGGTTCCGTACCTCAAAACGACAAAAGGAACCTTTATAGGATCACTTTGTTGTCCGTCTGCTGTCCGTCTGTCCGTTTGTCAACCCTCGTTTCTCAGAAACGCGCACTAAGTTTAAATTCACACCATATACTCAGGTTCGTAACCTCTTGGAGCCGCGATATAAATCAAACTTCTAAGTCAACGCAATCAAAAGTTACAGACGTTTATGCCCAAACATTTTGGAATTTCCTAGGGAATCACATGCATACAAAACTTATAGGGTACTTCCCATTGACCTAGAATCATGAAATTTGGCAAGAAGCAAGTACTAAGCTAGCACAAGTAAAGGAAAAAAAATCCAAAAACCGGAAATTTATGTTTTATTACCAAAAAAAAAAACTTTCCTTGGACCGAAAACCTATAGCGTACTTCCCGTTGACCTAGAGTCATGAAATTCAGCAAGAAGCAGGCTTTATAGTACAAGTAAAGGGAAAAATCCAAAAACCGGAAATCTGTAGATTTTTTTATCTTGCTAGTGACCAAAATTTGTAAGGCACTATTTTCCGTTGAACTGGAATCATGCTATTTGGCAAGAAACAAGAACACACACAACAAAATCTTAATTTTACTGAACCCTCGGTGCGCAAGTCCGACTCGCACTTGACGTTTTATTATATTTGTAGTCGATAAAGTACTGAAGGTATAATTATGCTTGTCAACTCACACAAAGATTTGCCTTCGAAATCAAAAAATTCCTTAAAATCCGCGCAAAATCCTCGAAATGCAGAGCTTATTATAATTATCTAGTTTCCGGAAGGTGTTGAGATAAAGTTAACCATATTTCCCTTTTCAGAGAAGTAATTAAAATTTTGATGACATTCTTTAGTAGAAATAAACCTGACAAGAACCGTGTATTTTATTTTTTATTTGCTACTTTTTTACCTAGTATTTTCATGAAATATGTTTCTTAAAAACATTTTTAACATCTCCGCTGCTGTGACTTACCAATTGCATTCATATTAAATTGAATCTACTAATGAACGAAGTTAACTGAATGAAGTTAACTAATATTATAAATGCGAAAGTTTGGATGGATGTTTGTTACCTCTTTACTCCAAAACTACTGAACGGATCGGGCTAAGTTTTGCATACATGTAGTTTAAGCTTGGAATAAAAGATATGCTATTTTTATCCCATAAATCTGTATGGCAAGCACAGGAACTGTTGTCTAGGGTAGAATAAAGAAAAATTACGTCACTTTGACATCGAATCATCGAGTTAGATTCTAACTCGATGCATCGAATGCGTAAATTGTTTGATATTAATTTCTTCAACTTTAATAATGTACGCAATGTATGACGATGGGATGTCATTATTGTCTATTCTCCCTAGAGAACAATCCCCGTGCTTGGCCTACAGTTCCCATGGGCTCCCATGGCCGCGGGCAAAAACAAGTAATTAATAATGAATAAAGTAGGTACCTATGTAAAGTTTTTTTAAAATATTTTGTGAACTTTTGCAATGAGTAAGGGACGAACAGTCGGAAAAAACGAACCAAACCGTTTATGTCATTTGGAACCGGAAACCTTTTATATGGGTCGGTAATAAAATGTCTAACGAAACGTCTCGATCGAAAGGATACACAGTTGTCGCAACTTTATATCTTCCAACAGTCAGCGTAATACCCTCGGAATAAGGGTACCTTTTGGTTCAAATAATACGTGGTAATACCAGCACCCTGTCTGTGGTCGCAAACACATGTCAACTGATTGTCAAAGCAATATAGATGGAAACACCTCCACAGGACGGGAGTCGTTATTTACGAGGAACATTGCACCGCACTTGAAGATTCTCTGTTCAGAAAATAGGTTTGTATCTTTACGTTTAATACTTCTTGGTTGTGGAGTGAGAATTTATTTTTCTTTTGCTGAAACCTCCTTTCGACATTCGTTGTTCCTTAGTTTTCTTTTAAATTTTATAAGTCTGAAAGATTTTAAATTTAAACTCACAGGCATTGAAAACAGAAGTTTCAAATAAAATATTTAATCTCTACTAAATGTTGCAATTTAATATCTTTATTCAGAAAGAAAATAACAATCAAATAACAAATTTAAATTAAAACTAGTATTTACAATAGAAACAATCAAGCTATCTGCAAACTGTGGCAAACAATCTACAGGTAGCTCAACTGATCCATATCAATACCAGTTGGAAGCGTGCCTAAGACACTGGCTGCATTGCCCCGCTGTATAGCAATGCTGATGCGCTGTGCCAGATACTCACCAGCTCTCGGGTCACGCGTCGCTTCGACCAGACGCTCAGATAATTTTTTGAAAACCCTCTACTAAATTATAATTAATGTTTAAATTTCTTAGAGATTATCCCAAGTGCGAACTGTTATAACAAAAACCTTTTCAAGTTAAATTGAAATATAGGGAAAATACTTGCATGGGTCGAAAATTCTTATGTTGATTTTGTCTAAGGTGGAAACTTGGTGGTATCAGGAAAACTTTTAATGGGAATTCGAATGACTCCTAGTTACACATACCTGATTAAAGTCCGTATAACATACCCTCCCGGCAAAATATTAATGGATAAAGTTAGTTTTTTCTTGTTCAAACAGTGTAAAAAAACAGGTTTTCAGACTGAATTTTACTTCATTTTGTACCCAAAGGGGTTTGAATTCTAGAGTGAATGCAGTTAATTTGTATGTACTTTGAGCGCAAACTTATGCACTTTCCGAAACGAACTGAAAATAAACAAATATGAAAAAGAAAAACAATGTTTGTAATTGGAACTGCTCCAGCATACCAGAAAACAAAAACATAGGAGGATCGAGAATCCCATAATTTACGAACGCACCAGAGCTCGTGCCATAAATAAAAAGTTCTTTCGCGTTCGCCGAAGGTTCACAAAGGACCTGTCATCGCCCCAAGATTATTTCATTTGTAGAACGTGCCTCTTGACGTATTCAATTGGAATAAAAGCCTCCTGGCTCACACGGCAGGAAAACGAGCGAGTTTTCGAAGCAGTAGTGAGTGGACCAGTTGGTCGAGTAATTTATTTTCACAATTGCTATTCTTTATAAAATAACAATAATATTAGGATCAAAGTATTAAGTAACAATTCAGAATAAAACCTTCTCTGATAAGATCCAACAATATGCAATTTGCGTCCATCAAATGAAAATGAGAGGGTGGGCGGCAGAACACGTTTATATTGTACAAAGGATTTCCGCAAAGTAAAGCCTGAATCTATAATTTATTTTATGAATTGGATTATTAAATTAAAAGACAGATTAAAAACAATTTATGGACTCTTGTGAGTTTTAGTTCTATTTATGCCATCCCAGAAGTAAAACTAAATACTTTTTATGTACTTACTGAGCTAAGCGAGCCTCCATTTTAAATAAGAATACACTATCAGGAATTGGAAACGCTTTTATCTGTTGGTATCACTCTGTGAAAACCAGCTTCCAGGAAATAAGCGCAAAAAGTGAAATGAGTTTTCCGTTATACAAATACATTATAGACTTTCTGTACAATTTATGCTTGTGTTACTAAATGTAACACACGAAGCAAAAACTCTCATTTAGTAGAGCTTACACTTTACAATCATTGAGCAAGAAGCCGTTGGCCAAGAAGAATTGTGTAGCTTTTCTTTGTTTTAAATAACGTTATGAGTGTGTTTTGTTATTTTAGTATGTATATTAAAATTTGAATGTTGCAAGGAGTTTGGCATGATTTCTATTGTCATTTGTTTAAGGTTGTCGGTAATTATCAATAAACTTTCTATTTTAAAGAATAATTAAGTTACTAATATAAAGACTGGTTATCATTCTCGTGGTTACCATGTCGTTGTCTTCTTCACGTAACGGAAAACAGACTTTTTGCGAATTTAGACCGTTAAAATGAGAAATGTTGACGTCGTAAGGATCACAATAGGATGCAGAACAATCTGTGAGAGTGGCCCTCGAGGCAGCCGCGCTGCGTCACGACTAATGGCCAACTTCCTTATACAGGGCGTTGTTTGATAAAGATGGGAACCTACTTCTCCAATAAACCTACATACATATATACTGGTATGTTAAAAACAGCACCACCAAAATAGACTGCAAAATATGCGTCCATCTTAAAGGTCCAAAAAAAAGGTTTAAATTTACTGAGTTGTATTCATCTTTCATTGCTTCTTGCCAATCATTGGCATTTTCAGATTTTATGGCTTGTTTATATGTCGTAGGTTAATTAAGTCCCATTATTGCTAAAGGTTTTTGCGATAAACTTACAAAACAACACAGTTATTAGGTCATCTCACGTTTGTTATATTCACAAGTCAAACGTAAAATAAATTTCCAAAGAGAACATTCAAAGGAAAAACAAAGAAAACAAAATATAAATATCTTTCACCAAAAATATATAAGATACAAAAATTTTAAGTTTAAATAATCTTTTTTTGTGACCGAATGAATAAAAATAACAAAACCACAAAAACAAGTATGGCGTAAAATTCAGTATACCAGTGTAAACGAGTGTTACATTCAGAGCGTCCTCATTATCGACTGTACTGCGAACAATGACGACTCGGGCGAACACGTCACTCAGTCAACTGCGATTGCTGAAAGCAGGGGACACTGGTGCAAAGCATAGACTGAACCATCTGAACAAGGCTTTCAATCTGCACAATAGCCTTTTTGGTACAAACATAGCTTATATGTATACACCCTCCACTAACCAACTTTATAATAAATGCGAAAGTTTTTTGTTTACCTCTCACGTCCACCAGACCACTTGTTTTCCCTGTAATGTGTGTTCCCGGAAACTCCTTGCCAATTTTAATTACGATCACATTTTTAAGGTGATACTCGGAGCCCTCCTCCGACCAGTTGGGATGATGATTTGCGAAAGACTGCTGGCAGATGCTGGATGCGGCAAGCTGAAGACAGGGCGCTTTGGTGCTCATTAGGGAGGCCTGTGTCCAGCAGTGGACTGATTTAGGCTGATGATGATGATGATGGAGCCAAGTTAGCACCGCCGCATTAAAAAATAATAGGTATCACAAACTACCCATCGAAATTTTGGAAATTCTCTTTGTTCAACGAAATAATAAGATAAAATAGCGCCTACTAAAAAACTACCTTAAACTGAACTTGTACATAAACTACCTTAACCTGCAGCTTAAATAGACAACAGCAAAACTACTAAACCTCCCATATATTTAACTCACCCGACTTTTACAAAAAGATTTATTTACCTGTAACACACACAACAAATTGCATCCGACGATAAACGTTACCCTATAAACTGCGGCTCCTGACAGTTTACCCCAGTGATGCAATTTACCGGTGCAAACTGGTACAAACCAGTATTTACTGCCTAGGAACAGGTTTCCTGCCTGTAATTGGGAGGTGGAAAAACGCCGTCCCCTATAACTTTGAGCTGATGAACACGAGAGAATTGTTTGTGCCTTCCAGCTAGTGACCGTATTGTATATATAGTACCTTCTTTAATGTTCTTAGTTGTTTTCTGAAACTGGGACTTTTTCAGGAAACTGCTGTGAGTTGTCTAGTCAAACATAGCACCGGAAAGTGAACTTGTATTTGGTATTTTGAGAGCTTCAAAATCGAGCAAACACCTTCAGAGCATATAAAACATACTTTGTCGGAATAACCGATAGAGGATGTCATGCGAGCAAACGATTTTGTCGTTGAACGACTTTGCAATTAGGATATAGCGTTATATTGATAACTTGACATTACTTAGCTGTTTATTTTAGCTTTATTTTAGTGTTTATTTTGTTGTGCATTATACCACATCTTATAATGTTACTTCTAGGTATACCAGTCTTTGTCATCGAATGTAAAATTTGTTTCTCGATCCAAGATACGGCATCTATAAATTCGAGATTCTTTTGTAGAATACACGGTATGAGTTAGCATCGCGATCTCCTAAAAATGGCAACAATTTGTAAGTTTTCACACTTTTCACGAGCAAAATACATCAGTTTGTCATTGAACTTGTAATAGGTAGTGGTGTGTGGCAGATAGCTTACGAATACTTCATAAAATATATGCTAAAGCTTGTGAAGTTAATTGAGACTCGTCGTATTGTTGTCAGCTAGGCTCTTAAAATCCTGTTGTAATTTCTTGGTGTCTCATCCAGCAGAGTGTCTATTTAATCAAAAAAAATCCCGCTACTATTTTATGTTATGAGACCCGTTGCTTTAAAACCTAGTATATACATATGTAACTATATGATCTGTTTTAGAATTATCGAATAAATTCATTGATAAAATTTCAATTGTAAATACTAGCACCATGAGTTTAAAACGAAATTACAAAAGACAACGTAAAATAAGGACCATGTCAGGATGTCACCAGAATGTTACCCAAATTTCATAATCTATAAATGTATAAAGCAATCAATCATTTTATAACTCTTTGCGAAAAACTACCTGCTCAGCTCCAACCGGTAATAAATCATACAGACTATAATTTCCGGGAACTCAGCATTTTTTTCTTGACCGCAGCACCTTAATGAGTTTACTTCTCGTTTCCATAAATTAACTTTTGTTCATATTTCCGAGTAATTCCTTCACAAGTTATTGCCGAGTTATTTTAATTACTCCGATTTTAATTTTGATATTATTTCTTATTCTGATTCATGATTCAAAGCTTCCTGTTGAAGGTAAACCACTCTGAAAGATGTCTTTCCATTCGTAATAGTCTACATCAAACCTTTTCAGGGATTTGTCTTTAGCCCCCGAAGAAGCGGTAATACTATCTTTCCTCTCTCGTGTTTTACTGGGTAACATTTCGAGTGTCTTACAATTCGTAGGATTTGCTAAACGCGTAACCTTGAACACGAACCAATTCAGGGTCTTGTTTCGTTAATGTCACAGCCTCATAAAACATATTTACTTTTCTGTTTGACTGACTTTCATGTGTCTTTGTTTCAGATTTCTTTACGCATCGAAAAATGAACAGGCTACACAACTGGGATTTTCGAGAAAATCTGAGCAAGAGGTTGGTTAATTTTTACGACATTAATGTGGAAACAAAATAATTGTTTACGACAGCTTACATGTTCCGTTTATTGTTGCAGAAAGATGGTTCAAGACACAAAACAACGAGAGAAATCAACAAAGCGTTATAACATCGGAATTGAAAACTTGGAAAAGAACACTAACTTTCCGCGTCACACTTGAAATGTAGCTAGAAAGCACAACAAAATGGGTCAGAAATCCACTCATGTTGATTCGAATTTCACCGCAATAAACTACACGGAACTATACGACGTGATAAGTGATGATAAAGATGCCTGTGCAGTCTCAGACGAGCCTCAATACCCGAGCAGTTTCGGAGTAACGCTAGCGGTACCAGAGTGGGAAGCTATTTGCACGGCAATAGTGCTCACACTTATAATAATTTCCACGATAGTAGGGAATATACTCGTGATCCTCAGCGTTTTTACATACAAGCCTCTAAGAATCGTTCAGAATTTCTTCATCGTCTCTTTAGCGGTAGCCGACTTGACTGTGGCAATATTGGTTCTCCCGTTGAACGTCGCGTACTCGATCCTAGGACAATGGGTGTTCGGAATTTACGTCTGCAAAATGTGGCTCACATGCGATATAATGTGCTGCACGTCGTCTATTTTAAATTTATGTGCGATCGCTCTAGATAGATATTGGGCGATTACCGACCCTATAAATTATGCGCAAAAGAGGACTTTAGAACGAGTGTTGTTTATGATTGGAGGAGTTTGGGTACTTTCTCTGATCATCAGTTCTCCACCTCTCCTTGGGTGGAACGACTGGCCGGATGTCTTTGAACCAGATACTCCTTGCCGTCTTACATCGGAACCTGGCTTTGTGGTGTTCTCTTCTTCGGGATCGTTTTATATACCGCTAGTTATAATGACCGTAGTATATTTCGAAATTTACTTAGCCACTAAGAAAAGACTGAGAGATCGTGCAAAGGCCACTAAAATAAGCACAATATCTAGCGGTCAAAACAAGTATACTACTAAAAATAACGCGCACATTGACAACGATCACGACTCCGTGAGTTCCGAAGGCAACCACAACGAACATCAAGGAAGCACGAAACTAGTATCAGAGGACAAAAAAAAACCAAAGGCGAGAAAACTTACGCCAAAGAAGAAACAAAAGAAAAAATACTGGACCAAAGATGATAAGTCACAAAACAAACTAATCATACCGATACTCTCTAATGAAAACTCCGCTACAGATAACATGGCAGAAAATAGGAATACGTCTTCTGAAAGTAATTCTAAAGAAACGCACGAAGAAGATTTGATAGAAGTCAACGAACCTGTGGTCACGAAACCGAAAAAGCCTCCCAAGGTACCTCAACAAAATACTGTGTACCAGTTCATAGAAGAGAAGCAGCGGATCTCTCTGACAAGGGAGAGGCGTGCGGCGAGAACTCTCGGGATCATCATGGGAGTGTTCGTAGTCTGCTGGCTTCCCTTCTTCGTGATATATCTCGTAATACCGTTCTGCGCAAGCTGTTGTCTCTCGAACAAGTTTATAAACTTTATAACTTGGCTCGGTTACCTAAACTCAGCGCTGAATCCTCTCATCTACACCATATTCAATATGGACTTTAGGAGGGCTTTTAAGAAGTTACTTTGTATGAAGCCGTAGAGCATGTGCCAATGGCTAATTAATAAATTTGTTATGTATTTGAACTAAAGATTATCTCACACGAATGATGGCCTAAAATGATTCTGATGTAGGAATGAATTATGTATTTAAACAATTTTGACTCAATGGACATACATTATATTATAATTGTAGATTTTCTATATTCCTTCATGTGAGATAGGCCTAACGTCATAAGTTCGAAAAGCCGCTAATTTGCTCAAAGTTTCGCGTTTGATTTCAAGTAAAGAGAGTAAAGTTGAGAAAGATTAATTACTCTGTTACGTTCTTAATATTGTAGAATAAACAATATAAAATGTATGTAGTCCATGTTTAACAAATTTGCAATACTTACTGTATCATCAGAATAAATTATAACATAAAATGTATATAATTTAAAGGTTGTTTTGTGCATAGCACAAACCGTTTTTTTAAGTATTCATGTGTAAATAATATTTATTGACGAATTTAACTTAAAAAAATTAAATTCCAACGAAATGCGATGATTATTGTACATACATATCTTGGTATGTTGTTTGACATAATGTAGCGAAAACTGTAATTAGGTATCTAGATGTTTCACTAGCACATTTTTTGTAAGTATAAGATGTTATAAAGTAAGTTATCCAATCTATAGTGACATTGTTTTCATCGTATCCCTTTAAAATAACACATGAGCCCTTATTTGAAAGGGATATAAGATACACATTTTCAATAATCAGATTGTAATAAAATTTATGAATAACTATATACTTTGTTTTATTTTAATCTGCCTGCACAAAAAAATTGTCTCTAACTGAAACAAAACTCCAAATGATATTCGTAGATCCCGTAAAGTTTAGGGAAAATGTGGGATCCTTAAAAAACAACGACCCAAATGAAAAGTTACCGCGACTTGGTATAATATTTGTATTTTTCGAGGTAATGTTTTGTAAGAGAAATGGTGTTATCTAAAAGTTCCTATTTGTTTACCTGAATTTATTCTGAAGGGATTGTTGTTTCGAAGATAAACTTGTAAGATTTGCTCCTACCATTACTCCTAGCTGAAATGAATACGACAACTTCTTTGATATGGGCTATACGTTTGATAATAACGAAAATCACCCAAAAAGAATTTCAATTTGCTTTGTTTTATATACTTATACTATAAAGAAGAAAGATTTGTTTGTTTGTTTGAATTGAATAGGCTCCGAAACTTATTTTTTTCATAGTCTATATAGACCTTTGTCTAACCACAAAATCACGTGATGGAAAGTGAAGATGGCCGACGATGTATCACGAAAGTCTAGAAGATACCTATTCACACTTGTCTTGAAGAGACCCAGGTTGTGATTGACGGGAAAAACAGCATTACAGAGCATGTTCCAAACTTCAGCGGTACGAATGATGAAGGTGGAGGAAAACCGCTTAGTGCGAGTGGACGGTATATCCACCAAGTAGGGGTGATAGGTAATGCGCTGTGCGTCTGCTTGTCTTGGAGTGGAAGGGGGTTGGTGAAATCAGGTCATATAGCTCCTGTGAGCATTCTCCGAAATGTATCTTAAAAAAGATCGAGAGACATGCGACTTCGCGGCGGTTTTCAACTACTGGAGCGATTTAAAAAAAAAAAAACACCATTACAATCCTACATTATCTCTGATGAACATCTTTAGAATATACCCGTGCGAAGCCGAGGCAGACCGTTAGTTCATAAAATCTGTCGGGATGTTTATCTGGCCCACAAAATTTTCTTTATAGAAACAATTTGGCATCTACAACAATACTTCCTTTTACTTTGAGAAAGAAAATAAAGGGTAAAGAAAGCCAAACGAGCTGTTTCAGAGAAATATGCTAATGGCTACATTGTTTCAAGAAATCATCTTCCCTTTGTAAAAGAAATGTTTTTGGCAAGCTTTTTTTCTGCCTAAACACTTTTTTGTAACAAAATCGATGCATGGTGAGGCCTCATGATCTCTATTTTGGCGTTGTTTTGGAGGAGACCAACTAAGTTCAAGAATGGGCGTAAATAGATGACCTGTTTAAGTAACTGAACAGGGCAGTTTTGCTATATTAACCACTAGCAGCGGCTCGCGGTTTCACCAGCGTAATTCCCGTTCCCAAAATATAGCCTTGCTAAAATATAGCCTATGTGTTATTCCAGACTATAATCTATCTCTGTTTCAAATTTCATCCAGATCCGTTCAGTAGTTTTTACGTGAAAGAGTAACAAACATCCATCCATACTTACAAACGTTCGCATTTATAATATTAGTTAGGATTATTTATCAATTTAGCTATTTGGGAACTTATTGTCATTTCTTAGAGGTACCCAGAGGGCGGGTAAGCACTATAACGAAAATCCTTATAATTTAGCTATTTGGTCTCCAAGTGTGAAGTTTTTCTTTTTCGTGACGAAGTTCTTTAACAAGTCCATGAGAAAATGCATTACATCGCAGAAAAGAGCTACAATCAATTATCTATCTTATATAATAATAAATCTACGAAGCTAAGACCGTTAAGTGGGCACTAATTTTTATCACATAAAAAAAGTCTTAGCAATTTGAGGAATGTAAATATAGTGTTAATAGTAGAGTCATAGAACAACTGTGACTGTTTTTAAGTAACAAGTAAGTTTTCTTACTTCTTAATAAAACCTATGTGTAGTGACACATTGACTTCTCGCTCTAAGTATGAACTTGTATGTAGAAACGAGGGACTCTGCTTCAGCTAGCGACAATGATTCTCAGTACTTAATTCAGTATTACTTAAACTTGACATAAGTATTTTTATGGAAATAGAGTTAAAAAATATACCCACAAGCTTATTAGCTGATTTAGTTAACACTGCATCTGATTGATAAAAGAGAGATTAGTTAACTGTACCCAAATTTAGTGTAACAGCTACGAATACTAATAATTTAATAATTAGTACATAAAATAGTATACTATAAGTATACTGCTCTATGGTCCAGCATTACTTATTTATTTATTATTCATGGCTTAAACACAATTTTTGGATAGGTACAGTAAATTAATGTCTCTACTATCAAGCACTACTTATTTATCTATGATATATAAGTAAACAAATAGAACCTTTATAGGTACAATATAGGTCAAATACAGAGTACGTAGCTGTAAAAGTACCGTTCCTTTTTTATACTATTTTTATCGCAAAAAAGTAACAAATCAAAGGACCTATAAATAAAAATGATAAGAAAGCTAACACGTTTGCTAGACGGTAGGTACAAGAAAATGTTTTCTATGAAATATAAACCTTATAAGTCAAATATGAGGGAAAACAATAAAACAAAAGCTCGATTTTCTTCTTTACTGGCAAATATTTTCTGCGAACGGTTAGGGATCGTTCACACGAAGTTTACGAAAGAATTGATTCATCGTTAACATCAACTGATCTATCAACGATAAGAAATTTGTAGCAATTGTTTAATGAGATGAAGTATGTTGGATATACGATTTATAAAAGAGAAAACATTAAGTTAAGAACTCGTGATAGGCACAAACTGCAGACCTAAAGCCATCAAACATGAGATGGGCGATGGCGCCATGTTTGATAAAATTGAGTCTTCAATTACTGTAGGTATTCGCTAGCAAGTATTTAACCCACTGTCATTCGGGTATCTCCGACCAGGTGGTATGACGATTTACGAAAGACTGCTGGCAGATGCTAGATGCGGCAAGCTGAAGACAGGGCGCTATGGCGCTCATAGGCCTCCCATGTCCAGCAGTGGACTAATATAGGCTGGTGATGATGTTATTCCACTGATGCAGCGAGACAAATATCGATATCTATGAATCCAGCCCTTATATCCCAGCATGTGATACGAACGATTTATTTCTATAGGGCAGCACAAAATGAGGGTCAACAAATCAACCAGCGTCGAGATGTGAATAAGTCATATTCAGCTATCATAAAACCCTTGCTGCTTGCTATAAATTTCCTGGGATTTTTTGTGTTTTAACGTAAAAATAAAGGAGTCAGCTGGTTGCCTCTCTGATATTCGATATTTTCGAAAAGTTTTTCTGAAGTAAATTCTGAGGCAATTGCCTTGCTGCCTTGATAGTTAGATAGATAATCTGCTCTACGTATTGCTGGGGTGGTGATGTGAGCCGACTCCCCACAAAGTGAACTGTTGCGCAGAGTGAAGGTCCCGGAAAACCGCTGGGTGTCAGTATGCTGGACCGGTAACAGATCTTTATTGGAAGTCTGTTCTCAGCAGAGTCAGCAGTGGACGTCAATCGGATGAGATGACGATGATGATGATGATCGATGGGGTGACTAGAAAACTACTGATAAACCTTGTATAGAGCCAAACAAGCGGACTTGTAAAAGAACACGCTTATATCCAGCATTGGGTGTCCATGGACGGAATAATATAGATGATGATGATGATGAAGCCTCCAAAGTAGTAACTGAGAATGTGAATAACTGGGAAAAAAAATTCAATATCCATTTTTCCCAGTGAAATTCACTAAAGCAAATGTATGAAATAATATATCTTCAGGGCACATGTTCACACATATGGCGCGGCTGATTTGCTGACTCAGCAAAGAAGGTGTATCGTCATATCCCGTCAAATTGTCGTCGTACGAGATTAAGGTGTAACTTATACAAATCTCCGTATTGAAAAGGTCTAGAATCTCTACATGGGCACGCATGTTGGGTTTTAATTTTTTATTACTAAGGAGGTTTTCGTGTCACTGCAAATATGTAGGTATTATGTAAGTACCATAGATTCTAGAAGCCTACTTTATACGCTAGATACATTAAATCTTGTGTTCAAAGTGTGTGTTCTAAGTACATATTTATTATATATTTTGTCAGCTTTATTTGATATATTGCTTTACCACATCTATCTCCAAAGTAAATTGAGCTTGTGTAACAAATTACGCTTGGGGCTGAATTCTGCTAACCAATCGCTTTTCTATGACAGTGGTATCGTAGCCGAATCATCCGTAGATGAAATAAATTTTACATAGTGCGTGCCAATGACGTAATTAAACCTCATTTGTGCGTGCGGTGCTATTTGCTTGTACATATTGATGAAACTGTTTTAACCTTGGCACTTTTGACAGTTCAGTTCGTTTACTAAACAATAGGAACACACATTGGAACACTTGGTAATGTCAAATGTACAGTTTAAAAACATAATACAGAAAAGGCTATTGAAATAAACTTTTGGAACTCAAATAACTAGGAAGGACACAGATTCTTCTATCTGTTATTTCTTTCATCAATGATAAAATGCCAAATTGTCTAATTTTGAGACAAAACCATTGTTAAAATGAAGCTGTTAAATTCGTGGAATAAGGGCCTTGGTTAGATACAGACTTCGTTAACTAACAAAATTGATCAACTGGTTCGACGTGCAATTCCTTATCATATTATAGCTCCTCGCCAATCCACTCCAGCTCTTGAGATTGTTCTAAAGATAATGCTGTAGACGCTGTAGTACACTATCCATAAATTATTGTATTAACTTGTATCTCAAAGTTAGACGTGTCTCAACTCTGACTTCTTCTTCTTGTTATCTTGCTGATTGAATAACAATGGACTTATTAATGGTTGCATATTGGTTATAAACTTTAATATGAGTCTCATGAAATATGTATATAAATAAATAAATTATAAATAAGTAGGAACTTTTAGTAACAGGGGGGTAAGCTAACAATGAACGACACTGTGTACCTATGGTGGAATGAAATTAGATGAAAAATGTGATGCAAAGTTTTGACTCGAACATTATAGGTAATCAAAGTGTAGTTGTAGATTTCAATAATCTTTTTAGAACTAATCTAAGTAGATTGTAAGATGGTTTGTCACAGAAACATTGAGGGCAATCTTAACAAAAATTATACTTCCATTCTCTTGCGTTTCCCTGAATAAATAGAGTCTCATCATTAGCATAATATTTCATTCTCAAGATAAACAATGTAAGAGGAAATTTCGCCGTAAGATATTTTTTATTGGTCGTTGGGGACCTTTTTGTTTTTTAATTAAGGTGGTACTTTATAGTGATTCTTTAGATATGAATGAGGCTTGAAAGGGCAGACGCTTTTGTCAAATAAATACGTCTTTACAGGCTTTACCTTATCTACTTGTGATCATTGTTGAGAGCATGATTAACAAATATATTAACAATTTTCGTGCTAGGTATGATAGGGTACTGCAGGCTGTCGGTGCGGAGAGACGGGGCGCTGGTGAAGTACATGGTGCGCGAGCTGCGCGTGCTGCGCGATGAGCAGCACCACCCGTCAGTGCTGGCGGCGCTGCGGCTGCGCGCGCCCAATAACTACTTGGGCGCGAGCCGCCGCCCCGCCATGCTCGAGGTGCCCAACTGTAGGACCAACCTACATACTTAAGTTTGCCCCATGTCACTCGCTATCTATCAGCTCAATATATTATCTGCGAATAGCGTGGATATTTTTTACAATAACCTGCCGAAACTCCTACAAATAGCACAGGTAATTATAGAAACAAAATGTTTAGATTAGTACTTATCTAATTCTATTATATACCTACTTACTTACATATACCATCACCTTAGTGTAAAAAAACAGTTATGATGTTATATTGTCTACTAAATAAATAATTAACGAGAACTGCAAGAATTGACTTCCCATTTTCTTAAAAAAAAAAAACTTTTTGATTCATAATAATGACATTTTATAATTTAGAACAAACTAGCAACGCTCGCGGTTTCACCCGCGCAGTTTCCATTCCCGTGGGAAATCCGGGATAAAATATAGCTTATGTGCAATCCCAGGCTATAATCTATTTTTGTGCCAAATTTTATCCAGATTTGTTCAGGCGTTCTGATTGAGCAACAAACATCCATCTATCCATCGATCTTTCGAAGTGTGATTAAAATGCGTCTCCACAGCTAAATCAACATGGCTATATTTTTTACTTACCTCCTCGCCCCGCGCCGTCATCTCACCCTTGAAAATGGACCCTTAGTATAATAAATGGAGGCCATTTTACAAATGCGCCAATAACAGCACAGTATTGAGCTTATTAACAGAATCGTATCTACTTTTCCGTTACAATAACCCGTTAAGTTCCGCGCCTGGTAATAAACTCTTGACGACCCTTGATTGTGAATTCCTGCTGGGATGAGCGTTTCGACGATTCATCTTCTTTATGGCCTTAGATGCTTCAGAGTCTTTCAAAAATTAATGGAGATGTAGTAAGGATTAACTTAGGACTCAATTTTAAATCCAATGTGTTTTGTAGGGTTTCGAGATCGGTTTTGAAATCGAAAAAAAAAACGGTTTCGCTCTGTCCGTCCTCCTTATTTCTATATATCGTAGTAACTACCGCTAATAACTTGATATTTCAAGTTCAAATTCAATTTATTTTATTTCGGTTTTTCACCATAATTGTTAGTAAACAACTTAGATACTATGTTAGTATAAATATACGTAAATATATAAAACGATGATACGAACAGAACGAACATAGACGGCCTCAGTGGCGCAGCGGGGGAGAGTCTGCCTGCGACGCAAGAGGTTGCGGGTTCGATCCCCGCCTCGGAACAAATTTGTGTACGATCTGCAGAAATTTGTTCCGTTGGTCTGGGTGTTTTCTATGTATAATAAAAATATGTATCTATGTAATGTATAATATTACGTATATCAGTTATCTAGTACCCATAACACAAGCTCTGCTTACCTTGGGGCTAGATAATGCTGTGTGAATTGTCCAGCATTATTTATTATTTATTTATTTATAAAAACAATTCCAATTATTAATAATGTCACATCAATACACAGAAAAGACACATACAAAATTACACAATCAAATCAAACCATAAACACATGTCACATAGGAAATTCTATTAAAATTAAATTTAAGCAACTTACATAAACATAAAAAATGATATAATTTGGCACATCGCGATGAACCAAATGATATCATATAGGTATTTCAAATAGTTTTTTTTTAGTTTTATTTCTGGGATATGTTATCCCGGAATTCCCATGGGAACGGAAATTACGCGGGTGAAACCGCGAGGCGCTGCTAGTTTATTATAAATTAGATAGTTTGAATGTGTACGTATGCATAGGGATGTATGGATGTTCGTAACTTTCAACTTTCGAAATCGAGCATATCCTGGAATAACAAACAGGCTAAAGTTTTAAACCCTGAAAAACCATTGCGAAGCCGCGGGCAGCAGTTATCAATCATGAAATCTGTTATGGAATAAAACAAACAATAAAATGTTTGGTTAAGATCAGTTTCTTTTTAGGAAAGATTGAAATGATAATCAAAGTGACAAGTACTTATTATAGTAGCACGACGAGACTCATGAAAGCTATTATAGTCTCAAAGGTTTTTAGGCAAAGGTGGGTCAGAGAGAGCCATCAGACATGTCTCGGTGTTGAGAAAGTTCTGCTGGTTTCTGATCACTTCGTATGTGACAGAAAAAAACAAAAAGGTCAAACTTCTGTAGCTCTACGAAACCTATTAGATACTAACCATAAACTTTTTTAGTTTGCTGGTTTGTATTATATGCGAGGATATATCAATGGTTAAAAGTTATACCTAGTGTAAGTTTATTTAAAGTGTTTACGGCTGTTTGTTCTCCAAATAAAATAAAAATAAACTTACTTGAGCCACATACGGAGAGTGACACATACTTGAGACACTTAAATATATTATGTGGCTCAAGTAATTCTGAAAGTCAGAATGACCAGTAATTTCATAAATCAAGTAATGACGTAAGTATTTCGTTCGCAATTACTGATTTCGATGGATTATGGAAATGATTAATGTTTACTTAATTACGATGAAGTGGTTTTCGGTTTGCGAGATTAAACCCGAGCTCAGGTATTTACGAAGTAATTATAACTTTGAGAGAATTGTGTTAGTATTCGATACAAGTACCATACTAATTACTGAGTGATTATTTAAGTACTTGAAACAAAAGGGCCCACTTGAATGGGACCTTGCTGAGTAGTATTTATTTAGGGCTCTATTTTGTAGCGAGGCGATATTTTGTGTATTGCTAATCGGTGTACGAATAGCTTCTTAAACTCAGCCTGTATATGTCGAATAAGGCGATTAAGTGAATTGAATCTATTAGAGGAATGGGCCATTCCTTTGGTAGATTCACTTAATCATTCCGAATGGCAACAATTTACTTCTGCGTATTTAAGCACCTCTACTACGACCCCGCACCGGCTTGCCCAGCGTAATAATGGGATGACTACCTATGAAAAAACAATGGGATCATCAGGAGTGGCGTATCGTATGCCCACCAGTGGACTAGCTATAGGCTGATGGATATGATATGTGAATCGGCGTGTATTTCCGTACAAATGTATGGGAAAAGTTTTTCGTAATTTCTGACATTTCTCGTACTCAAACCTTAGTCAGTCCTATTGATCCTTACATGAAACAGGATCGATTGGCATCTTAAAAAGTTTTTGTGACAAATGACCATTTTCTTGCCGACTGTAATTTTTTTCCAAAATCTGTAAATGCAGTTTAGAATATCTTAAAAATTTATGGATAGTCTCCTAAAAGCGTTTTCCTATAACTTTAACGGTTGCCCTTACTGTCCCATCTCAAAATTTCATGACTGTGATTCATACGGATTTACTCTCAGTAGGTTTACTATTGATGATTATTGATTTACTGAGAAATATCTCGCGTCAGGTACTCTACATAGTATGCATCTGGTGATCTACGTTGTAATTCTGCCATTTCTAATTCCTTTTTTGAGAGACAGACCAAGATAAATGTTAAGGAAAAGGTATCTCTATCGAATTAATTTGAGTTTTTTGTAGCAAAAAGTTTATTCGACACCCGGCCTAGTTAAACTTCACGGAGCGTGTCCGCAACCGAGATAAAACTTTACCATGTACCTACTTCCTTACCTACATACCATTATTTACTTTTTGATTTTGTAGACTTATTCATCAACTCGCTCCATGCTATATTATTTTTATTGCGGTTGTAACGAAACGTCACAATTCTCTTTTTAATTTTATAATAAACTAGCTATCATATGTACCTAAGCAATGTTAACTTGTTACCTTCGGTTAGATTTATGTTGATTACCCTTTATTGATCTTTTATTTTGATTATGTTCATAGTTCTAATATAAATAAATAAATAATACTGGACAATTTACAAAGCATTATCTAGCCCCAAGCTAAGCAGAGCTTGTGTTATGGGTACTAGATAACTGATATACATAATACAATACAATACATAGATAGATATTTTTTTATTATATATATATAGAAAACGACCAGAACACCCTGAACAAATGTCTGCAGATCGTACACACATTTGTCCCGAGGCGGGAATCGAACCCGCAACCTCCTGCGTCGCAGGCAGACCTTCGCCCACCGCGCCACATAGGTCGTCAATAATAATTGTTACTACACTGTTTTTTAATCGTGAAAACCTTAATTTAAGCTTTCTATGATATATTCTTCATATTACTCTGTTTCATTTAAGCTTCTGGTTTTCCAATAAATAAACGGTTTATATAAAACTGTAAAAATATCTATATATAAATATAACAAACCAACGTACCTACCACCTGTCACAATTGTTACGCCTTGCGGTGGCACCATTATATTTTACTAGCTCTGCCTCAGTCTTTATTTGTATCTTTTCATTACTGTCACTATTAAAATTTAATTGAATTGGTTCTACGGTAGATACTCGTATAATGGAACCTAAAGAAGATAAAATAACAAATTATTCAAATAGAAATTAATGACTTAATTTTTGAAAGCCGCGTGACTCAGCAAGTATTAGTCCAGTATCAAACAAGGACTTTTGTGATTATGCTGTCTTATCAAGAAATTGCTGAATCATATCATCTTAGTCAAATTAAAATAGTAAAATACAACGAAAATTTATAAAATAAAACAAAATCTAAAACACGTTTAGTTCGGGCTCAATTCTCAAATCAGTTTCAGTTGAGAGGGTTAGAGAAACCCAGACGAAAATAATTTAATCGGTGTCTGCAAGACTACACGCTATTTCATCGGCTATCAGGTTAGGTACCTACCTAAAAGGCTTAGGCACCTTCAATATCAAACCCTTCTGACCGACCGTCATCATCATCATCGGCCTATACTGGTCCACTGCTGGACATAGGCCTCCCTTAATGAGCGCCATAGCCCTGTCTTCAGCTTGCCGCATCCAGCATCTGCCAGCAGTCTTTCGCAAATCGTCATCCCACCTGGTCAGAGGGCGTCCTACACTACATTTGCCGAGTCGCGGTCTCCACTCAAGAACACGTTTACCCCAGCGGTTGTCGGTTTTTTCTCGAGATGTGACCGGCCCACTGCCACTTCAGCTTGATAATCCTTTGAGCTATGTCGATAACCTTTGTTCTCTGTCGGATGTATTCGTTGCGAATCCTATCGTTCAGAGAAACTCCGAGCATAGCGCTCTCCATAGCTTGCTGGGCGACTTTATACTGGTGGACCCATGTGAAAAAATTCTATGTCTATGGGTGGACCAGTCCTACCGTGAGTATCCACGTCTCAGCTCCGTAGGTCAGACAGTGGTAGCCGTACCCCAGTGGTACAGTGGGTAATTATTTTTCCCAACGATACCACCTTAGTGCTGAGACACGGATTGCGATCAAAGATCTTTTCACAATAACTAATTGGCCTGTTTTAAAAAACTATACTGACTTCAAATTTCGTCGTGGTGGTTTTTTAAGTTTTATGAAAAGTTGTAACATATTTTTTTCATTCCAGTGATGAACGAACTATTTATACATTCTGCCTGATGCAAACTCTCTCTACCTGCCTACGGATGTCCTGCTTAGTACCCACTGTTTTATTATAACTGTGTTTCCGTTGTTTTATCTATAAACCGTAGGTACTTAGAAAGTCTCCCTGTAAATTCTTCCTGGATTATTCTATATCATTGAAAATTTAGTTGTAGTGCCCAACCGACACAAAGGCGGGGTCGTGGGGTTACGAGGTGGCGGGGGGGGGGGGGGGGGGGGGCACCTACTGCAACCCGGGGCTAGATGAAGCGGACCAGCGGTGGTGGCCACCCAGGGTGCTCAAGGGCTTAAATTAGAGGTTGCGATAAGTACCTAGGTACCTATTAGTACTAACTTTATTTGTGTACTATGTATTATTTACTGATAATTATTTTATATACCCTACATGATTGGAACAGTACCCTCTCGGTTCGTGAGTCTGACTCGCGCTTAGCTGGTTTATTTTAACTGTAGCTTGCATCGCAGCCATATCAAGGTTTCATTATTGTCTACTATAATACCTATCTTCACCGCTGCGCTCGTAAAACTAAACAGCAATAAACAACCGGAATAAGTGAATATTACCGGTTTATTCCAGTTTTCCCCCCTGGAATTCCTCTTAAGGGGACAACGTCATCAAGAATGTAAATTTTGACCTTCCTTTCATTTGAGCCAGAAACTGAAAGGCTTGCACGTTTTGTTTCCCAGATATATATATTTTTTTAACAACTTTCATAAAAAATAAGGTTTTGATCTTACGAATACCTTTAATTTGAGCCAGAAACTGAAAATTTTACGTAATTTCCGAGACGATGCCGTTTAAATTTAGATTTTTATATTTGATGCCATACTAAACATTTTCTATATTTTTTGAGCTCGCGGTCATTTGCGTTCATTATGATGAATTCTGTAATTTTGATTATCTTTGAGTGTTGCACTTACTAAATTAGACATTGCATTAGATAGGAAAACTGGGTCATCGTGGAGATTTTTTTTTTTATCTTATGTGGTAAATTCCACATAAATTCCTTAAATACATTTTGTCTAGCGTTTTGATTCCCATAATTCTACCTTATTGCTGTTAGCGATAATAAAGTTATAATCTATCTATCTATTTTGGCCTTTTTAAAACTAAGTTTCCAGTTTTCCCCCTTGTAATTTTTTTTGAGGGGATAATAGAATAATAATAAATATATTCAGGGAGAATTCTGGACTTTTTAAAATTACGTGTCCAGTTTTCCCCCCTTAGTGTTTGTGAGGGGGGAAATGGAATAAGCCAATATTACGTGCTTAGTTTTACGCGTTCGTAGCATATATTTAATTGTTTAATAAAACGTTCACTAACAATCACATAAAAACTAAAATAGGTCCCAATTTAATGAGCATGTTTCCAACAAATAAACATAGTGTATAAAAGTATGCGGTCGTTTTGTTTTAACATCATAAAGCGTGAATCGACAACGTTTGCACCTAAATGATTTAGGCCAGCAGGGAATATTTCCGGAACTCATTTAGGCTAAATACGTTACGGGAAATCCTCAGCTAGCTATTCAGATATGTGAGACAACTCTGCAAACTGTTAGAACATTTTTATTTTTATTCACTAATAAAAGACAATAGAAAATACTATACTATACAAGAGATAATAGATACGATCCATCCAAGCTTTTTCAATCACACTAATATTATACATACAAAGGTTAAGATGGATGAATAGATGGATGTTTGTTGCTCAATCACGCCAGAACGGCTGAACGGATCTGTATGAAATTTGGTACTGTCTGGAATAGCATATCAGCTATATTTTATCTCAGGATTCATTTCTATTCATACGCTAAAAGAAACTATGCTAGTGAAACCGTGATGCACTGCTAGCCACTAATAAGCTTCGATGTAAGTACGTACCTACCTATATTACGTAAGGGATTAAACTAAGATAAACAAATGAAATAACAATCAGATAACATAAAAAATTACAACTAGTATTTACAATTGAAACAATCGAACTAACTGCAGACTGTTGCAAACAATCTACAGGTAGCTCAACTGACCCATATCAATATCTACCAGTCAGAAGCGTCCCCAAGAAGCTGACTGCACTTGCCCCCTCAACCTCAACAGCCTATAATGGTCCACTGCTGGATGCAGTCCCCCAGATTTTTCTATCTAATGGAGGGTTAAGTCCATAATTCCCCTGCTGGGCATGTGGGTTGGGGATCGCAGTTCAGTGGTAGATATATTCTGCAAGAGGTGCTGCTGCGCGCCCCCCGGTGTATATGTATGTGGTGGTGCAAGATGCGCTGCGCCAGATACTCACCAGCTCTCGGGTCACAAGTCGCTTTACACATAAACATACATTACTTATTATAAGTTTTATTATTGTATATCCAAAATTTTGGCATTCTACGACTAAAATAGTAAATAACGAATTGAATAAAAGCAGTTTTAGCAAACACATCGAAATAAAAACTTTGGTAAGTGGTGTATTAAAAGCGTTGTACAAAAGCAATAAAACTTTCTTACGTCTAGATCTGTTTGATAAATTACTTGGATAAAGTTTAATAAAATCCATGAAAGTGAACCATAAGACATAATTATTCTGATAAAAGCTTTTCCGACCTTTTTAGGTCGTCTGGTTTGATATCAACCACTGACTGAAGTTGTAATGTTCAAAAGAAAATGCTCTAGGCTTGGCAAAGCAAGAAGCATCGTTCATTTTCATAAAAATTTTCATTTATAAAGTCATTTTTTTATTTTAATAATTACAGTTTGCAGGATGATCATCATCATCAGTCTATAAATAAATAACAGCTGGACAAGTCACACAGCGTTACCTAGCCCCAAGCTAAGCAGAGCTTGTGTTATGGGTACTAGATAACTGATATACATAAATACAATACTTACATAGATAGAATTTTTTATTATATATATATATAAATACCAACTTGGGCACTAAGTTGATCCAGCCCGATTTCCCTGCATTCCGGACTCCACCTTTTCCCCCTTATTACTCGACTCCGGTTGTACAGATCTCGCCCGGAGTGGCAACGGCGCAAATTTGAAAGCGACGTTGCCAAACGTATTCATCGAGAAAGTGATGTACTCGACATTTTTTTCGTTACGATCTCGAACTCAATCGACTCCGTAACGGTCAAAATTCTGAAACGCTCAAACACTTGTTGGCTCCAATTTATATACCAAATCCAAAGTCGTAAGTTGATCTGATCCATTTATATTATCAAAATTAGAGCTTTATTTGATCCGACAAAGCGAAACTGAATATAAAGTAAAGTAGGTAACTTTTTCGAATACACTTCAGTATTTGTTGGCTCCGTTTATATAATATTTGCAGAGCTCCATACATTGCTAAATCCGCCTAGAGAAGACAAACCTAAACGACTCCGTAACGTTCAAAATTTTGAAATGCTCAAACTCTTATTGACTGAGTTTTATATACCAAATCCAAAGTCGTATGTTGATCTGATCCATTTATATTATCAAAATTAGAGCTTTATTTGATCCGACATAAGAAACTATCTTATGAAAGGTAGGTATATTTTTTTCGCATAAACTTCAGTATTTGTTGGCTCTGTATCTATAATATTTGCAGTGCTCCATACATTGCTGCATCCACCTTCACATGTGAAGGCCGAAATTGTTTTCATTATGACTCTAGAAGTCGAGTTGTGTGCGCACGTCATCATCATCATCATCAGCCTATACCAGTTCACTACTGGACATAGGCCTCCCCTAATGCTCCATAGCGCCCTGTCTTCAGCTTGCCGCATCCAGCATCTGCCAGCAGTCTTTCGCAAATCGTCATCCACCTGGTCGGAGGGTGTCCTACACTACGTTTTCCGAATCGTGGTCTGCACTCAAGAACACGTTTACCCCAGCGCTTGTCGGTTCTTGGCCTGCCCACTGCCACTTCAGCTTGCTAATCCTTTGAGCTACGTAGATAACTTTGGTTCTCTGTCGGATGTATTCGTTGCGAATCCTATCTTTTAGAGAAACTCCGAGCATAGCTCTCTCCATAGCTCGCTGGGCGACTTTAAACTGGTGGACCAGCCCTACCGCGAGTGTCCTCATCTCATCTCCGTAGGTCATGACGGGAAGGACGCACTGATTGAAAACTTTCGTTTTCAAGCATTGCGGTATGGATGACGAGGAAACTTGACGTAGTTTGCCAAACGCGTCCCAACCTAGCTGGATCCTTCTCTTGGCCTTCTTCTCGAAATTGTTTTTACCCAACTGCAAAATCTTCCCAAGGTAAGTGTATTCGGAAACAATTTAAAGAAGATAGCCATGTACGACGACCGGTCCTGGATCAATGTGGCCATTGAACCTTGGTTTTCCCAAGTTCAAGCCAAGACCGATGCGTCGTGAGGCTGAAGCTAGGCCGTCCAGCATCCGGTTAAGCTCCTCCAGCGACTCCGTCATCGAGACTGTCATCAGCGAATCGCAGATGTGAGATGTACCTAATCGCCGTGTACGTTTATGATTATGTTGCGCAGTGCGCACGTATCAAGTGATAAATAATACAAGGTGTTTGTTGTTCTGGCTGTGTCATGTCGGCCTAGAATTGCACCACCCAACTCTTCCCGTGGGTGTGTAGCGACTAAGGGATATACACCGGGGGGTGGCAGCAGCGCCCCCCGAAGAACTGCCTCTAAGGAAGTGGAAACCCCGACACTGAGACAAAAATTAGATCGTCTTCATCATAACGGACAGCAAGCACATATTCAGAGATGTCTCAGTGATCAACAGGTTCAATACAGCATCTGATCACCTCCGAGGCTCTTTGAATACCAACTTGAACCATGAAAGAAACCGTCTGATGAAGTCCATGCTCCAACCTAACCCTGTCCATTATCATAGCGGGCACCGAGAAGTTTCAGCAGCTTCTCGAGGAGTGTTTTGCTGCCTTGGAACCCACTGACGACGCTGACGAGACCCTACATAATTTGATAGAGGAGGGCATCAAGTTCTGCAATAAGCAGCGCACTGGAAAGAAGTCCAAACTCTCGGATGAGACTCTCGGTCTGATGGCAAAAAGACGGGAAACCATCCAAATAACTTCGTCAGAACGGTCAGACCTGAACAAGCAAATTGCGAATATGGTACGGCGTGACCTTCGAAGCTCCAGCATACGCCGAAAACCAAGGGTTCAAAGTATTCACTTAGCAACATGGCAGGAGCCACCTGACGAAGCTTAAAACGCACGATGGGAGGACCGTATTGTCGAAGCCGGAGACCTCTGCCGAGATAGATTATTGAATTGATTATTGAAATTTCTATAGCCTTTTATACGCTGCACATGCATGCCCCTCGTGCGCAACGGGACGACTACAATTCCAGAGCTACCCTGACACGCCACTACACCAACAAACTGCCAGAAATCAGTCAAGACAAAAACTTGATGGCTCTGAGGCAGCTTAAAAATGGAAGAGCCCCCGGGAAAACGGCATTACTTCAAAGCTTCTGAAGGCAGGAGCAGCCCGTGTTATACAGGAGCTACAGAACCTGTTCAACACCTTCAATCACAGTGGAATAACTCCCAACTCAAAGCGTGGGGCGGCAGCTTGGTGGTGCTCTTTTTTGTGAAGGGAGATAAAACCCCTCTTAAAAACTACAGATTCATCACACTCCTGAGCCACAACTATCAGCTTTTCTCACGAGTAGTCACAAATCGTCTCGCCAGGAGATTCTACGAGTTCCAGCCACCGGAACAGACTGGGTTTCGCGGAGGATATGACACCATAGACCACATACACACAGTGCAGCAGATTATACAGAAGTCCGAAAAGTATAATCAGCCCCTGTGTCTGGCCTTTGTGTACTATGAAAAGGCCTTTGAGTCTGTCGAAAACTGGGCTGTTCTGGAATCCTTACAGGGATGCCAAGTAGACTATCGTTATATCGAGGTGCTGAGATGTCTGTATGATGCCGCCACCATGAGTATCCAAGTACAGGGCCAGTAGTTTAAACACAGGCTCAGCGATTACATCTCACACCTGCTATTCGCTGCTGACATAAGTCTTGATGGCGGAGTCGCTGGAGGAGCTGAACCTGATGCTGGACGGCCTAGCTTCAGCCTCACGAAGCATCGGTTTTGGCATGAACTTGGATAAAACCATTATCAATGACCACATTGATCCGGGAGCGGTCGTCGTACATAGCCACCTTCTCGAAATTGTTGCCGAGTACACTTACCTTGGGCAGAATTTCCAGTTGGGAAAAAAAAAATCGAGAAGGAGGCCAAGAGGAGGATCCAGCTATGTTGGGCAGCGTTCGGGAAATTACGTCGAGTCTTTTCGTCACCCATTACGCAATGCTTGAAAACGAAAGTTTTCAATCAGTCCTACCCGTCATGATCTAAGGAGCTGAGATGTGGACACTCACGGTAGGAAGAGTCCACTAATTCAAAGTCGCCCAGCGAGCTATGGAGAGAGCTTTGCTCGGAGTTTCTCTAAAGGATAGGATTCGCAACGAATACATCCGACAGAGAACAAAGGTTATCGACATAGCATTAGCAAGCTGAAGTGGCAGTGGGCTGGCCATATCTCTAGAAGAACCGACAACCGCTAGGGTAAACGTGTTCTTGACCTTGTGGAGACCGCGACTCGGCGAACGTAGTGTAGGACGCCCCCAATGACGATTTGCAAAAGACTGCTGCCAGATGCTGGATGCGGCAAGCTGAAGACAGGGCGCTATGGTGCTCATTAGGGGAGGCCTATGTCCAGCAGTGGACTAACATTTTTAACACCCTTTGAAATTTCCTATGTAATTTTGAAAAATCAGAGCCGGGATCCGCGCTTTAGTTGTTCTGCCTAAAATGTGTCAAACAAAACTGCTATAAACAATAATCTGCTAAGATGTTTTATAAAAATCAGCAAAGAATCAAACTGATAATTTAAAATGTTAGATTTAGGTGAAACGAAAGGCTTAGGGCGAAAGCAACCAATGGCTGAGCTCGGTTGGCTCTGATTGGCTCATTTGAATCGGATCAACTAGTGCTAAAACGCCAAAAAGGTGGATTTGTATAAAACACACGTAATTATTATTATTTCTGATGGTGACACTTGTGGCTCCGTTCGGATCCACGTACGTACGGGTGATGCGGCATTGGATCAACTAATACCACCCGGATCAACAAGTGAAAACGGATCAAATAAATACTACCTATATGGCACGTTTGATCAACTAAGTGCCCATGGGGATATCTATATATATATATATATAGAAAACGACCAGAACACCCTGAACAAATGTCTGCAGACCGTACAGACATTTGTCCCGAGGCGGGAATCGAACCCGCAACCTCCTGCGTCGCAGGCAGACCTTCGCCCACCGCGCCACAGAGGTCGTCATATATAGTAGTCCACAGTTAGACATTATGCCTCCAGCCATCCAGCATCTGCCAGGTTGCAGGGCGACTCTGAAACCGTTGAATATAAACAAGATAGATCTGTCTTTTAAAACTTAGCCGATTATTTAAAATATTATCGAGTGTATAACGTTTAGGTATATCGTTGTGATTTTATTTCCTCTACGTTTCTATTGCGTTACAGGTATCTTGACCACGATTGCTTCATTTGGTTTCATCTAAATACATTTTGGAATTATGTGGAATAGTGGATGACACCTATCACTTTCTGGTGGAGTGTTCCCGGAGCGCGTCTATGAGAGAAGAGTTGATTGCACAATGTTATATTAATGTCCTTGATGTGGGTTTATTTCAGAGTGTGCTGGCGGAACAAACGCTTCCACTCTGTATAAATCCACTTATAAGTAATATGTAAATATTGATTAATTAGTTCAACTCAACTCAGACTCAACCACTGTTAGTCTCAAAGTTCCTAAGAATAAGAATAAAAAAATAAAACACTTTGCATTGACATCATTGTTTGGCACACGATTTTGCGACATTTCCTATATTTCAACACAGGTGCAATTTCCAACAACCCATTATAGTCCACTGCTGGACGCAGGCCTCCCGTTATTTTTTTATCTCATGGGTTTTATCACAATCCCCACTCTGGGCATGCGGGTTGGGGATCGCAGTTCGGAGGTAGATCTATTCATTAATAGGCGCTGCTGTCCGCCCCTCGGTGTATGTCCCTTAGTCGCCTCTTACGACACCCACGGGAAGAGTTGGGGTGGTGCAAATTCTAAGCCGGCATCACACGGCTAGGTGAGCCTGAGGTGCAATTTGGTTGGCATTTATTGATATTTTACGTTTATTACCTCTACGATCACATGATCCGGCAGGGTTCGACAGATCTACGTAAACCAGTCCGTGCCAGGTGCAGAGCTCCATAATATCTCAGAAGCACAGACGTATGTACTGTCGGGATATTGAAATATCTACCGCTGGACTAGAACGGGGGATTCGTGAAATTGAAATTTTACGCTCTCAATCGAATAAAATATTGACGTATGGAAATATGAGTTTATCGTAGCAATGTTTATTTTGGGATATTCGGTATTAGATTTTCTGCCTGCGACGCAGAAGGTTGCGGGTTCGATTCCCGCGTCAGGACAAATGTGTGTACGATCTGCAGACATTTGTTCAGGGTGTGCTGGTCGTTTTCTATGTGTAATAAAAAATATATATCTATCTAATGTATTGTATAATCAGGATATTTGGTTAAATTACTTTTAATATATTATTATGAACAACAAGTAAGTTAGATTATTAGCATATAATGTGCTTACTAACATAATACTTTAAGTAAAAATGTATACACGATAAGACCTGTAACTTTGTTGCCAATAAATCATCTGAATCTGATACGTTAGGAACTTAGATAATCCGAACTTAGATCCCAAAATTAAACGCGAAAAACTCGCATTTGGGATCTAAGTTCGGATTATCTAAGTTCCTAACGTATCGAAAGAATTGACAATCATCGTGGTTGGAAGATAATTAATATCTGAGGTAGTAGTATTTTACATAATTACGTGGTTAGGTAATTTTAATGGAGTATGGTGATAATTACAGTTTATTGGTTTATTGGATATCGCGTAATACTGAACGGAAATGCGGTCACCACCCACCCGCATTCAAAAACATTATTTTCCTTATTGTCTTTGAATTATAATTTTACTGCATACCTAGGTACTTGCATTTCTAATCTGATTGGGTGATTCCCCTAAAAGACTGCGGGTTTGATTACCGACGTGGGACAAAGATTTGTATGATCTGGAAATAATTGTTCCGAATGTGGGTGTGGGTTCTATTCTATGTACAAATTGTACAACAAGCATATATTTATGAACAAAAGTTTATTTTACGGATCAAAATCTAAGCTTACTTTGAGAGTACGTTCGGTTCTAGGATCAAAGATATTTTATGTAAACACAGACATTTATAAAAATTTAACAAAAACTGATAATAATAACAGAGAACATTGTTACACTGTTCCAATTGTAAATACTAGTTTTAACTGAATTCTATTAATTGATAGTCATTTTATATTTAAATGAAGATTATTAATACAGATAACTACTAATAGTCATTAAAAGCAAGATAATCACTAAATGGAAAATAAAAACTTCAACGATGAACAATTACAGCGAAAAAGTTGTAAATTCGAGTAACAAACGAAAGAGAGGCAATGAAATGATGAATGAAAACTAAATAGATAAATAATACCACACAATTCATACAGCATTATCTAGCCCCAAGCTAAGCAGAGCTTGTGTTAGTGGTACTAGATAACTGATATACATAATATAACACAATACATAGATAGATATTTTTATTATACATATAAAACGACCAGAACACCCTGAACAAATGTCTGCAGATCGTACACACATTTGTTCCGAGGCGGGAATCGAACCCGCAACGGCAGACTTTCGCCCACCGCGCCAAAGAGGTAGTCTCTGTAAAAACTAAGCTGACTCTGTTAAACTAACTGTGTAAAAATAAGTAAGTATATACATTTATTAACCAAATAAAGTATATTTTTTAGGTTTATTTATTTAACAGCAAAAAATAATTAACCAAATTATTTCATATTCTGCAATTTTCTCTGATGATGAGACCAGTGTCTTAAATCTTAACTTTGTGTCCTTAAATATTTCCCACCAATTTTCATTTGGTTTTTTAACCCTTTGTTTACAAAAAACATTTTCGATTCTAAAACCGAGTTAACTGAATTTTTTATTTTTACTGTTTTCGGAAAAAGGAGGTGTTTAAATTAATGTTCGGCTGTAAGTAGGTATGTACTTTTGTTTATTTTTACTTAGTACATAATACTTTGGGCCGAAGCCAGTGGGACGAACCCGGCACACTTCATAATTCAGTAAAAACGAAATACGTGAGTATGTAAACTTTTCTGGGATCATGCTATAAAATGATTATTACCGAGGGATGGATTTATATCGGAATTTTTAAAAAACAGTGGAAATATAGAATTCGAAGTAGCTATTTTCTAAACTATCAGGTTTGTATAACTTAATTTTACTCAACTCAACCTGCCATTTCCAACTAGGCAAACCTTTGTGCAATATTCGACAATTTGCTAGCGGTTAAAGGTTAGGAGGGAGGGAAATAGCTCGATTGCTTCAATTGTAAATAACTACCTAGTATTAGGTATTTAATTGAGATTTTTTTCGTTAATAAAGACATAAAATTTCAAACTAATCCTGGTTTAGCTGCAAGAATGCTTGTTAGGTTGAAATTTTATGTCTTTATTAACAAAAAATATATAATGAAATAATACTAGTTATTTGCCATTGAAACAATCTACAGGTAGCTCAACTGATCAATATCAATACCAGTCGGAAGCCTCCCCAAGACGCTGGCTGCATTGCCCCTCTGTACGGCAATGCTGATGCGAGAAATCTACCTCAAATTATCGGCAGAGTCGATAACCTTTTTAGTTCTAAAATTCAAGAAATATTGTCAATTTTGTGAATTGCAAAAGATTCAATAATTTCGCCGAAAAAAATTTACCCTAACCAAATTAATTGAACAAGTTTTTTCACTTTCTTTTTTTCATTTCTTTAAAATAGCTATATTTTTTGCTTTTTTTTATTAGTTACTCACTGGGGAACTTTTCTACGAAAATTTAATAATGTCCCAAAAATATTCGATTTCGGCTGGATTCGAACCTACCTATCCTTCTTTAAAATAATTGATAGTTGGCAATACAAAAGGCGTAAACACTTTAGATGCAGTCTTAATAAAGCATCAGGAAATCTTTAGAATGATCAGTAAATCTAGTACCTAGGTGGTGGGAACTACGGTGGGAAGTATGAAATTGATGGTCTGAACACAATCGGACTGCATTTTTGTAGAAAGCTGGCTTTTTGTAGAATTTCGTTAAATTAACAAGAATCTAGTTAGAACTTAATTTTTACTTTGAACCAATTTGTTGCGCACTCAGATTTAATTCAGTGCAAAGAGAAGGTAGCTAATGAAATTACAGCAGGCACTATACTTGAATCTCTTTATTTACCAAAATATCTTTGATCAATCTTCATAATATCAAAGTATGTAGCATTCAAAGATTTTCGAAATAAACGTAAGCGATTGAATATTATTCGTCATTATTTTTTTATACTCAAGTTAGTCCGATTTCCATTGACAAAAATGACGTCTCGGTCATATTTTATAGAAATAGAGTTTAAAATAGGTCGTAGATAGGTATTGTATTTTTTCTCAAGATTTTCCGTGTGTTCTTATTTTTTATAAAGCACCAATTGAAGGCATTTCTATGACAAAGCTATGTTGGTAATGCGCTACTTAATTTTATAATATCAATACCGCAAACGTGATTGCCGCTGTAACGTCAAAGTGCAAAAAACCACTCAAAATCATTCGCAAACTATCCATCAAACTTTTAAGAAACGATTTGATCATTGTCATATTACGGTTAACTAGCTACAAGGCCCTAAATGTATGGGATGGACTCGAAATCCATTACAGTATTCTTAAGATAACGCGTGCAACCCATACTAATCACTCTGGTTTGATTGGGAATCAATCAGTTAGTGCCTGGGGCCGAATCCTTCTAACTAATCGCTTTTCTATGACAGTGGTGTCGTCGCAAAATCGTCCATTGATGAAAAAAAACTATAGATCGAGCGCGCGGTGCTATTTGTACGACAAACTTGATAAAATGGTTTTATAATTTTGACACTTTTCACACGCGTCCCTCTACCTGTAGTTTCTTTCATCCAAGAACAAAATCCTAAATCTGTCATATTGAGACAATATCATTATAAAATCTTTATTAAAAAATACAATCAAATAATAGAATAAAATGAAAACTAGTATTTACAATAGAAACAATTGAGCTAACTGCAGACTGTTGCAAACAATCTACAGGTAGCTCAACTGATCAATACCAGTCGGAAGCGTGCCCAAGACACTGGCTGCATTGCCCCGCTGTATGGCAATGCTGATGCGCTGTGCCAGATACTCAACAGCTCTCGGGTCACGCGTCGCTTCAACCAGACGTTCAGATATTTTTTTGAAAACCCGGAGAGCCTCGGTACCCCACGGATACCATTGTTTCGGCGAAGCAATTTAATAGAATCCGTTACCTGGTTACATGCTAAACTGTGTATTCCGTAACGCCGTTCGGGCTTCACTGGTTTTATCGTTTTCGTCAGACACAAACATAAGGGCAATATCCATAAAAAGTTTTTTCAGTCTCATTTCTCTGCAAATTACAAGTTTCTAAGTGCTTCGCTATATTTTCTTGGAAGCGTTAAGTAAACATTATTTTATTTGTTTCCAAACAATGAATCAATGAACAAAGAAAATTAGAAACAAATAAAAACGTTACAAAGTTTATTATCAAAGTAGATTACAATCGAATAAAGAAACAAATTAGAACTAGTATTTTCAATTGAAATAATTGAGCTAACTGTGCAGACTGTTGCATACAATCTACAGATAGCTCAAAGGATCCATAATAATACCAGTCGGGATACCAGTCGGCTGCATTGCCCCGCTCTGTATGACAATGCTGATGCTCTGCGCCAGATAATCACCAGCTCAATAAATTATTTTTGAGACGTTAATTTATACTCAGTTAAAAATTACGGTGATGGTGAATTGATTTTTTAGCCATGTGGTGCCGGATTAGAACTTGCATCACCCCAACTCTTCCCGTGGGTATCGTAAGAGGCGACTAAGGGACACTGGGAGGCGGGCAGCAGCGCCTCTTGCAGATATTTATATCTACCACAGAACTGCGGTTCCCAACCCGCATTACTGCTCATGAGATAAAAAAATCAAGGTGAGTCCTGCGCCCAGTGTTGAGGAATTGATTTTCTGTTTTATATTATTTTATTTTAATATAATTTCTATGAGTTCGAGGAAAATTTATATATTATTATGATTTGTGCACATTCAGTATAACTAGTAGGTATCATTTGCAATTCTATATGTAATCTTTGTTTGTTTATTACAAGTTATTGGTTATTTATAATTAATACTTAGGTTTGCCTGTATGTTCTGCAAGTGGTACCTGCCATAACGATAATATTAATGAAGTGTTGTTTTTTTGCGTTAAATAAGATCCTTTTTTTTTACTACCAGAAGTTTTTCTATTTTGTTTGTGCCTACACTTTTTTCTATCCACACTCATTTTATAAATTTTCTTTATACCCTTCTGCTTTAAGAAAACTCTAATAATTTTTAAATAATCTATTAAGAAGAAATTTGGAATTAGGAATTTAAGAAATGAAAACTAGGTAGTGTTATACATAATTTGTTCAGATATATTTTATTTCTAACAACGGTATAAATACAAATTATATTTTAAAATTTTATTGTTTATTCATAACTCTCAGTTTAACTTAGTTTAAAAAAATAATAAGTACCTTAAAACTAAATTACGTACTTAACTTGTACATTTTATAATTTATTTATTTTGGATGAGCGAAATTTCCTTACACAGGTATTTTTTTTTACTTTAAAAGATATCTTAAATACTGTTATATTATTGTACATTAAGATAAAGAAATAACGACACAGATAATCTACCTAAAAAACGTCTTGTATAAAAAGAAATAAATATTTGTTTTTCTTTTCATACAAGACATTTTTTTTAGGTAAATTATCTGTAAATCCGCGTTAATCTCTTAGGGACTTTAATACAGACTTAAAGTCATCTTTATTAATAAGAACTAATTAATAAAGCTTAAAGTCACCTTCACTATGGAAAACTAATTAATCGTCATTATTTCCAACAGCTGAGCAAAGGCTCTCTTTTCTCCTTAATTAATAAACGTAACTTTATTAGCTGTACCTATAACTACCTACACTTAAAACTTAACGAGACTAAATACTTGAACAATTCTAAAAGACCCAATTAACTTGTTCAAACAGTTTTGTCGAAACAGACACTAAGTTAATTTACGACTCTGCTAGACACTCTTTTGAGTTGTGCACTGGTTCAGAAAGGTTAAAATGACGATGATGATGTCGTGGCCATATATCGAGAAGAACCGACAACCGCTGGGGTAAACGTGTTCTTGTGTGGGGACCGCGACTCGGCTAACGTAGTGTAGGACGCCCTCCGACCAGGTGGGATGACGATTTGCAAAAGACTGCTGGCAGATGCTGGATGCGGCAAGCTGAAGACAGGCGCTCATTAGGGGAGGCCTATGTCCAGCAGTGGACTGGTATAGGCTGATGTTGATGATGTCGTGCTAGCCGAGGCCAGTCTCAACAGTGACGAGTCAGGTGCACAGGACATATTACAGTGTACAAGTGTGTGCCCAACACTGGTGTACTCTCTATTCCCTCACTCTCATAATAGGACGGCAGGCCGACACGGCTGCGGAGAGGTCAGGCGCAGGACCATACTATAATAATAAATAATTAAATAATGCTGGAGAATTCACACAGTATTATCTAGCTATATATTATATAACTGATATACATAATATAATACAATATATAGATAGATATTTTTATATTATACATAGAAAACGACCAGAACACCCTGAACAAATAGCTGCAGATCGTACACACAAATTGTCCCATGGCGGGAATCGAACCCGCAACCTTCTGTTTCGCAGGCAGACCTTCGCCCACCGCGCCACAGAGGTCGTCGATCTTAACGTGCTATCAGAGTCACTGGGGTGTAGCACCGCCAACGCCATCTTCCGTTTAAAATATCACCAATAATAAACGTACCTATTTATTATTATTTATTAAGGTTTTTTATTTCCTTATTCATTAACAAATCAGATAACAGTCTAATTATATTAAACATGTGAACATATTAAAAATAATGTCGCATGCACGCTAGTTATTATTGGAAGCTCCAAATGGGAACAAAATCTGTGCTCCTAATTGGATGCTTTTAAAATTGGTGCTCAAAGGGGAAGACCTCTGCATTACATTTTATAATGCGCTAGGACATAAAAAGAAAGACAATCATTGTTATTGAAGGAATAACATAAGGTTATTTTTAGTAAGAAGACAAGACAACCGGCCGTACTTATCGAAAGAATCGTCTTACTAAAAATAACCTTATGTTATTCCTTCAATAACAATGATTGATCGATAAAATAAAAACATTAATTTGGACCACAGAATGCCTACAGTCAAAAAGACGACTAGATACTCGGACAAAGATAGAGAGTGGACTCACTGGACTACACTCTCTCTAAATGACACAGAAACAGAAAAAATTGGACAGCAACCTGGATTATTGAAATAAAATCAGATAGCCAAGCAGCAGAACACAAAAGGAAAAAAATAAAATAAAAAAATTTGGACCACATATTTACTATATCTTATTTTCGTATTATTAAATTAAATTTAATTAAATCAGTCACGCTGGTACATAAAATTAAAATATTCATACTCAATAACCTTCCAACAACAATCCACACAGCATTGTCTACCCCTAAACAAACAGAGCTTGTGTTAAGGTACTATATAAGTGAGTACTGGATAAAACTACAGAATAAATGATTAAAATGATAAACTTTACTATTATATACAAAGATAGATATTTAATTTAATGTCTAGAGATCATACAAACTGTCGTCTATAAAAACCTATTGTTGTGAGACAAGGTCGTACAAATTATTTAATAAATAAATGGTAATCGATATTAAAACCAGTTTTCAAATGTCATTTCGTCTCATCTTAGCTCAATAGTAGAGCCACAGGTAATGCACTAGTATGTAGAGCTCTGTGTGTGGCCTCCAATTCACCCAATAATGGTATTCAGGTTTACGTTATTTTGTTTCTCATAAGAAAAATTCACTAACATGAGAAATTACTTAATACTAACAATAACATTTTGGTGGTCGTACACTATAGATTAGGTAGAAAATACACTACGTAGGTACTGTTACGTGTATGGCTAAGTTATGTTTAGCCATATTGCTGTACGTTGTTCGTTAAAGATCGACGTACCGTTTTGTAGTCCGCCTAGCCAATCTACAAATGGAATGATTCCCAAAAGCTTATGTGTACAAAATATAAGCTTCTTGGATGATTCTATGCTCTGGCGTTGACATAACTATTAACTAAGTAAATCATTTATATATCACAAAAAACACACACATACAATTTACTACTTAATACACATACGTTTACTACACGTTTACTACATAGGTTTACTCATTACAAAGTAAACACAAAAAGTAAAGGCACCTCATAAAAGGTTAGCAAAGGTTCTATGCTAACGCCACCGCTAGATTCCTCTTACTAACACCAAAACAACTCTCATTTTGCTGTAAAAATTTGAGTCTTCAACATTTTAACGATTTTACAAGTTGGGTACTTTACAACTACATCGTGCCTGTTTCACTATCCGACATTTCTCTTCAAAGGCCAACCGGTTAGAGATATTAATGCAGTATCCTTACAATGGCATTTAAAAGTCAATGTCCTATTAATCATATTTGGGTTTAGGTCAGGTTTTAAACGAAAAAGTCAGACCAACTTAGACCACTTAATTTATCAGCATTAGTGTCCAATTCATCTTCACGCCATATATCACTGTTATTTCACATTTCTACTTTATTCTACACTACACAAGTTACTTAAATTTATTTTTTTAGCCCTTGTCATTGGGCTACTAGGCAAAGAGTTCCCCGCGCGCACAAAATATCGTCTCGAAATACAAAATGGCACATTGAACTCTACTTCAAAACTGCACTCCACTGTTAATTATCATCCTCTGGTTCTCCAAATTTAGGATCAATCTTCCCTTCTCCGTAATCGTAATCTTCGCCAGGAACAGGCGGTATATCCGGTCTTTTCCGGAACTCTGCGTTCGTTGGTCCTTCAAAGACTATTGCGTTGGGGTCCTTCGTGTCTGGATAGTAATACTTCTTGGAATCCCCGAGGTGGATGAGGCAGAGTATCAAAACAACGGCTATCCGGTACATCGACATGTTGACTGATCGACGACCGGTAAACAAATGGGGAGAACAGGTTTTGTTCGATGTTTTTATGCTGCAGCGCATTACGTGTGGGAGCGATGCGGGCTTACCTTATAGTTACCTTAGGGTTCCTTCCGTGTCGTATAGTTTAAGCTATTGTATTTTTACCTTTTTAGGAACCCCAGGTTCTTATCTTTGCTTATTTGTCCACCACTGCCATTACATAATTGGAATTGTAAAACTGAATTCTGAAAGTTTGGAATATTTGTTTTTTTTCTTTTTTATGATTATGAAGCAAGTCAGTCTAACTAATTGATTAGTGTTGATGTTAACCAGCATTAGACCATTTCGTATTAATTCTTCAAGATATCATTTACCAATATTCCCATATTTCCTATGTGATGCAAATCATTTAATTTCAATCCATTTCTGAACTTTGTGCAAGAGCATGACTCATTCTTAGCAGCACTTTGTGAATATGAATATAATATGCAAAATTCCTCAACAAGTAGTATGTCAGGTGATAGTAAAGTTTTTTGAGTTTTTCCTGTACAATGTAAGAGAACAACATTCCAACAAAAACGTTCAAAACCTGATTATATTTAAAGAGTTTTGTTTGGTAATAAATTGTATTAGGTAGTTTGTAACTTTATATGATTTACTAACTTACGCCTATGGCTCCGTACACGTTATTTTGAGATAAAAAAAAACTTATACCTACCTGATGTTAATCCAAGCCTAAAACTACCTCTTTGCAAAATGTTAGATATTTTGGAACGAAGAGGTAACAAACATCCAACCATCACAGTAAACTTTTGCTTTTATAATATACTAGCGGTTCGCCCGGCTTCGCACGGGTATATTCTATAGCCTATGTTCACCAAGGATAATGTAGGATTCTAATGATATTTTTTTTCAATTCGGTCCAGTAGTTTCCGAGCAATTCAAACAAAAAAAAACACATAAAATATTAGTAAAAAAGTGCGTCTCCGTTGGCAACATCCGTGAGCGGGATTGTCAAAAAAATAAACAAAAGTTGGATTCAAATAATGTTAATAAGTGATGAACTAAAAATACCTAAGTAGGTAGGTACCACAAAAACTTGGGTACCTACCTAACCTACGTCTACATCCCACGGTTAGGTAAGTAGTGAAACAGCAGCTATAAAACTGTAGTTGGTAGTAACCTTGTAATTTATTTATGCAGTTACATACGTTTTTTATACATTTCCATGTACCTACCTAAGTACCTAATAAAGGTAAAACGAATTAGGGTAGATGTACAAGTATTAATTACGAAATACGCATAAAGCATTGAGCTATTAGCAGATAATCTAATGCACCTATATATAGGTAATTAGTTAGTTTATGTTATGCGGAATTCCGTCCGCGCGCGGATCTGTTTCGCGGATTGCTGTATTTTGTAGTTTTATTTTATTAAAATAATAATTGATCTTGATAAAAATAAAAATATGTATAATACTTACGTGTTTTGTAATATATGATTCAGTAGATACATATATTTGGTGACTTTTAGTTACTATCATCATCATCTATCTATATAGGTATAGGTTTCGGGTGAAACAAATGAAAAACAGACAAGCACGCGGGCGCAAAATAGAGTCATTCGTCAACTCACACCATCTAACTTGTCCCAACTTGTATGAGTTGACGAATCGTAAAAAAGCTGTATTCTTCGTTCTGCAACTCACACCATTTCCGCGTGACAGAAAAAGGAATATATAAGTACTAAAGACATACTGTGGTAAATTTAATAATCACGCTTGATAAATCTCTTTCCCAAAATGCACTTCGGTACCCTCTAAAATTATTACGACTCGTTATTTTGAAGGAATTTATGTCTTGGGAGTTAATCCAAAGGTTGGTTCTTAGAAGGGTTTAGTGAGGCACATTCAATTAAAGCTAAGCAACAACCCCGATACTAAAAGGGTCTTGATAATAATATTTTATTAATTACAATATTTGCTCTTATTTTGGCTTAAGTTGATATAAAGGCCCTTGTTGTGAAAGCTTGCTCAGTCATAGATCTATCTACTATGCTTGAGTGACGTATATTATACTATAGAAAAGAAAGCGTTACTCAAGTGTAGATTGGTGACTGAGCAAGCTTTAATAATAGCTTCCGGAGGCATGTGTTCTTGTGACATTTTATTTGTCAGCTGTTTTTATAAACTAAATGCGATGTTCTTCGAAAGATATTTGGACAATTAGCTTTGACGTCCAAGGGAATGTGGAAGGCACAAGACCGCGCGGAAGGTCACCCACGCGCTGGACAGACCAAATCAAGTCTGCTATTGGAAGTTCAGTAAACGAGTGCAGTAGGATGACCTCTAGCAGGCAGCGGTGGCGACATGTCGTTAAGCGCATCACATCTGCCCCTTCCAATACTGCTTGTACTTAACGATCACGACCGCTCTGTCAAGAGCGTACCGGATAAGAAGAAGAAGAGCTTTGACGTAGGTAAAATTTTACGTCAAACGCTTATAACTTACCCTTAAACAACTGACAATTGTCGGATTATAGTGAACACCAGCCTAAACAGTCTAAATATATGAAATAAGTAAGTACCTACATAATAAGCGCCAAAACCTCAATAAACCCTGCACGAAACCAAATGAGGCTTATATTGTCTCACATAATATTTAATGGGGATAATACTGGCAACACTGTACACAAAGCATCTCATCCGGCTGTTTTGCAGATAACTTTTGAAGAAGATATCTTTAGGGGATCGTATAACATAAAATCAGTAAATACCTTCATCATCAGCCTACATTAGTCCACTGCTAGGCCTCCCCTAATGAGTGCCATGTCGCCCTGTCTTCAGCAAGAAGACAGGCCTTTTATTTAGTATACCTTACTTAATAAAATTTAAAAACGTTTTTTAAAAGTCAGGGCTAGACTATGGGATTTTTGGGCTACAGCCACGTTTATTGTTTCTGGCTATGGTCCACGACTCCAAACCGACTTTACATACGTCACTTTAAAAATTAAAAAAAATGCGGCTTGCTTCACTTGCAGACAACATTTTTGCCTTCTGGCTACTGGTCTGGTGCTCAACGCTCGTTTGCGGTCAATTTGCAAAACCACTGTAAATAAATCTAACGAAACCACAACTGTTTTGCGGCTCGTTCCGCTCGTCGAAATCGTTTACTGGTTTTCGTTAGGGGCCCCCAACAAATTCCCCCATTAAGGCGCATACCTCACCCAAACTAGCGCCGCCACCTACTTTATCTTATGATTCCGTTTAACAAAGGAAATTGCAAAAATCCATCGTAGTTTGTGATACTTATTATAAGCTTTTTTTAATGCCTCTATTATAGTTTAATTCTATTTAGTATAAGCAGTGAATCGAAGTTGCCCGTGGTGGCCACCAAAATCTATTTTCGTATCTCTACCTAAATGTATGAACCTTAAAGAGAGAATGGCTAATATGTGAATTTCGACTAAGATTTTGTTTATAACTTAGGGTTGTGGGGCAATCTTCTCACGAGTCTACGCGCATTAGGTCCTTTGCACACATTATGTACCTCGATCTAATATTATCAGGATAACTGTATAGTATATAATTCAATACCATCGAGCTAAGAGCATCGTTAACGCTCGACGTAAACCTACGAAAACCCACTGACGCGCCATGCACTAAATGGATTCTCAATTGCTCTGCGACATAATGACGGTATTGGAAATCAATCGTCAGGAAAATAAGGAAAATGATGATAACGTCAGAAAAGGTATATTTCCTTATAAAACATGAAATGACATTATATTTTATAACAGTGCCTGCCAACTCAAAGTTACGTCTTTTAAAGGAAAACAAACATTATCCAATGAAATGAGGTGCCTAACATTGGAGGAGGTTTGAGGACTAATAAATATATAATTCTGGACAATTCACACAGCATTATCTAGTCCCAAGCAAAGCAGAGCTTGTGTAAAGGGTACTAGATATACATTACATTACATACATAAATATATTTTATTTTACACGGAAAACGACCAGAGCACCCGGAACAAATACATGCATGCAGATCGTACAAATATTTGTCCCCAGGCGGGAATCGAACCTGCAACCTCTTGGGTCACCGGCGGACTTTCGCCTACAGCGCCACAGAGGTCATCTAATAAACGGAGTTACGAAAGAAAATGGCATTTGTCCCTTAGTACCAGAATGTAAGAGTGGAATAGATTCACGCAGTAGAAATAAGTAAGAAATAAAGTTTATTCCAACAGTGGTTAAAATTATACCAAAATATTGGCCTGTAATAATTATTATGAAGAAATGACTATTATAACTATTATTATGAAACTAATCCACCCGGGCTATGGATCAGAGTGGGAATAAAAGTGGAAACTAATCCATTAATCGATTAGCAAAGTGGATCAGATTAGAAGAAGCAGCACAGTTGGATTACGAGAAATGTTATCGAGAGTTCGATAGACTTAACTTTTTGCTCGCTTTTCTACACGTTCAAAAAATAATAAGACAAATCCATAAAAATAACCTCAATCAACTCTAATATTCGAAAACTGCTAAACTATTTGTATTTCGTATCTGTTTTCGATTCCGAGCCTCGGTTTCATTCCGGGCCAATCAAATATCAATAACGTTTATTTCTTTAAGCTTACAAAATAAGCACTTAGTCAAGTCAAATTTTATACTATAAACACGTTTATAAATTGTAATTCGCCATAGTGAATAGCCCTGCAGCAATGATTATATTATATTTTTAAAACTATCATGGTTATTAACATTAAAGTCATTTAAAACGGGATATTTACCATGATTCGATTTTTGAGTTTTCCAATATTTCGGCACAGTTTCATGCGCCATGATGTGCCGAAATATTGGAAAACTCAAAAATCGAATCATGTGATTATATTTGATACCTATGGATATATATAACTTACTCCGCTCTACCGTAGCAATTCAACCGTTAAATGAAAGGGAAGGGAAGTAAAGGTCGTCGTATACATAGACCTCCCGCAACACTCCCGCACAGCGTAAGCAAGCCCCTGTCTATTCGTGACAAACGCAAGCTTTCTACGCGGCGACGACCGAGCTATGTGAACCTGGCAACCGACTTTGAGATTTTCATGTTTTTTTCATCTTATTCGATTGTACCGGGTTTGTACCCGATTGTACCGGCAAAATTTTCGTTTGTACCCTAAGGGGGTAAAAGTTATGGTGGGGGGAAGTTTTACAGTAGTCGTTTTTGACCAACGCATGTAAAAAGAGTAATTTGGCTTCAAATTATTTTTTTTTGTAGTACATAGGCACAGTTAAAGTTAAGCCTTGAAATATCCCATACATTAAATATATAAAAACTTGTATTCAGGCGAAAACAAACAAAACATATGGATTTAAACCTGAAACTTTAATCGAATATTACCATGTTTGGTAAATCTTAAAAAAAAAATCAGAAAATCAAACGTGAAGTTCTTAAAAAGTAATATGTTTGATAGATACTGAATTACATTACATATTTTCAGCAGTATCTGAAAGGTACAAACGAGTACAAACGAAAATCTTAAACTTGAACCTTCGAAATAGTTAAAATATTTCCGTTCTTGAGAAATTGCATAAGTTTCTTTAGAAAACCATATCCGAGGTTCATAAAAAGCAATATCTTTGATAGATACTGAATCACCTTACATGTTTTCAGCAGTATCTGGGAGGTACAAACGAGTACAAACGAAAATCAAGAACTCGAAATTATGAAATAGGTCAAAATATTCTCGTTCTTGAGAAATTGCAAAAGTTTCTTCAGAAAACCATATCTGAGGTTCATAAAAAGCAATATCTTTGATAGACACTGAATCACCTTACATGTTTTCAGCAGTATCTGGGAGGTACAAACGAGTACAAACGAAAATCTGGAACTTAAACTTCGAAATATTTCAAATAATCCCGTTTTTGAGAAACTACGAAAATGTTCTTCAGAAACCAAGAGTGATGTTCTTAGAAATCATAATCTTTGATAGACACTGAATCAATCTACCAAATTCCAGCTGTATCTGGGAGGTACAAACGAGTACAAACGAAAATCATGAACTCGAAACTTCGAAATATTTCAGATAATCCCGTTTTCTGAGAAACTGTAAAAGTTTCTTCAGGAACTATAAGTAAGGTTCTTCAAAAGCAAAATTTTTGGTAGATACTGAATTAATCTACCAGTTTTCAGCTAAATCTGGGAGGTACAAATGAGTACAAACGAAAATCTGGAACTTAAACTTCGAAATATTTCAAATAATCCCGTTCTTGAGAAACTACGAAAATGTTCTTTAGAAACCAAGAGTGATGTTCTTAGAAATCATAATCTTCGATAAACACTGAATCAATCTACCAAATTTTAGCTGTATCTGGGAGGTACAAACGAGTACAAACGAAAATCATGAACTCGAAACTTCGAAATATTTCAGATAATCCCGTTCTTGAGAAACTGCAAAAGTTTCTTCAGAAACCATGAGTGAGGTTCTTAAAAAGTAATATCTTTGATAGATACTGAATCAAACTACATGTTTTCAGCAGTATCTGGGAGGTACAAACGAGTACAAACGAAAATCATGAACTCGAAACTTCAAAATATTTCAAATAACCCCGTTTTTGAGAAACTACGAAAATGTTCTTCAGAAACCAAAAGTGATGTTCTTAGAAATCAAAATCTTTGATAGACACTGAATCAATCTTCCAAATTTTAGCTGTATTTGGGAGGTACAAACGAGTACAAACGGAAATCATGAACTCGAAACTTCGAAATATTTCAGATAATCCCGTTTTCTGAGAAACTGTAAAAGTTTCTTCAGGAACTATAAGTAAGGTTCTTCAAAAGCAATATTTTTGGTAGATATTGAATTAATCTACCAGTTTTCAGCTGTATCTGGGAGGTACAAACGAGTACAAACGAAAATCTGGAACTTAAACTTCGAAATATTTCAAATAATCCCGTTCTTGAGAAACTACGAAAAGTTTCTTCAGAAACCATGAGTGATGTTCTTAAAACGTAATATCTTTGATAGATACTGAATCAAACCACATGTTTTTAGCTGAATATGGGAGGTACAAACGAGTACAAACAAAAATCATGAACTCGAAACTTCGGAATATTTCAAAATAATCCCGTTTTTGAGAAACTACGAAAATTTTCTTCAGGAACTATAAGTTAGGTTCTTTACAAGCAATGTTTTTGGTAGATACTAAATAATTCTACCAGTTTACAGCTGTATCTGGGAGGTACAAACGAGTACAAACGAAAATCTGGAACTTAAACTTCGAAATATTTCAAATAATCCCGTTCTTGAGAAACTACGAAAAGTTTCTTCAGAAACCATGAGTGATGTTCTTAAAACGTAATATTTTTAATAAATACTGAATCAAACTACATGTTTTAAGCTGTATCTGGGAGGTACAAACGAGTACAAACGAAAATCATGAACTCGAAACTTTGAAATATTTCAAATAATCCCGTTCTTGAGAAACTGTAAAAGTTTCTTCAGGAACTATAAGTGAGGTTCTTCAAAAGCAACGTTTTTGGTAGATACTGAATCAATTTACAAGTTTTTAGCTGTATCTCGGAGGTACAAACGAGTACAAACGAAAATCTGGAACTTAAACTTCGAAATATTTCAAATAATCCCGTTCTTGAGAAACTACGAAAAATTTCTTCAGAAACCATGAGTGATGTTCTTAGGAATCAAAATCTTTGATAGATACTGATACAGTTTACATGTTTTCAGCAGTATCTGGGAGGTACAAACGAGTACAAACGAAAATCAAGAACTTGAAATTTCGAAATAGGTCAAAATATTCCTGTTCTTGAGAAATTGCAAAAGTTTCTTCAGAAACCATGAGTGATGTTCTTAAAAAGTAATATCTTTGATAGATACTGAATCAAACTACTAGTTTTCAGCTGTATCTGGGAGGTACAAACGAGTACAAACGAAAATCATGAACTCGAAACTTCAAAATATTTCAAATAATTCCGTTCTTGAGAAACTACGAAAAGTTTCTTCAGAAACCATGAGTCGTTTGTACTCGTTTGTACCTCCCAGATACTGCTGAAAACATGTAGTTTGATTCAGTATCTATCAAAGATATTACTTTTTAAGAACCTCACTCATGGTTTCTGAAGAAACTTTTGCAGTTTCTCAAGAACGGGATTATCTGAAATATTTCGAAGTTTCGAGTTCTAGATTTTCGTTTGTACTCGTTTGTACCTCCCAGATACAGCTGGAAACTGGTAGATTGATTCAGTGTCTATCGAAGATTATGATTTCTAAGAACATCAGTCTTGGTTTCTAAAGAACATTTTCGTAGTTTCTCAAGAACGGGATTATTTGAAATATTTCGAAGTTTAAGTTCCAGATTTTCGTTTGTTCTCGTTTGTACCTCCCAGATACAGCTGAAAACTGGTAGATTAATTCAGTATCTACCAAAAATGTTGCTTTTGAAGAACCTCACTTATAGTTCCTGAAGAAACTTTTACAGTTTCTCAAGAACGGGAATATTTGAAATATTTCGAAGTTTCGAGTTCCAGATTTTCGTTTGTACTCGTTTGTACCTCCCAGATACAGCTGGAAACTGGTAGATTGATTCAGTGTCTATCGAAGATTTTGATTTCTAAGAACATCACTTTTGGTTTCTGAAGAACATTTTCGTAGTTTCTCAAAAACGGGGTTATTTGAAATATTTCGAAGTTTAAGTTCCAGATTTTCGTTTGTACTCGTTTGTACCTCCCAGATACTGCTGAAAACTGGCAGATTAATTCAGTATCTACCAAAAATGTTGCTTTTGAAGAACCTCACTTATAGTTCCTGAAGAAACTTTTACAGTTTCTCAAGAACGGGAATATTTGAAATATTTCGAAGTTTCGAGTTCTAGATTTTCGTTTGTACTCGTTTGTACCTCCCAGATACAGCTGGAAACTGGTAGATTGATTCAGTGTCTATCGAAGATTTTGATTTCTAAGAACATTACTTTTGGTTTCTGAAGAACATTTTCGTAGTTTCTCAAAAACGGGGTTATTTGAAATATTTCGAAGTTTAAGTTCCAGATTTTCGTTTGTACTCGTTTGTACCTCCCAGATACAGTTGAAAACTGGTAGATTAATTCAGTATCTACCAAAAATGTTGCTTTTGAAGAACCTCTCTTATAGTTCCTGAAGAAACTTTTACAGTTTCTCAAGAACGGGAATATTTGAAATATTTCGAAGTTTCGAGTTCAAGATTTTCGTTTGTACTCGTTTGTACCTCCCAGATACTGCTAAAAACATGTAGTTTGATTCAGTATCTATCAAAGATATTACTTTTTAAGAACCTCACTCATGGTTTTGCAACTTTTGCAGTTTCTCAAGAACTGTTTATCTGAAATATTTCGAAGTTTCGAGTTCATGATTTTCGTTTGTACTCGTTTGTACCTCCCAGATACAGCTGGAAACTGGTAGATTGATTCAATGTCTATCGAAGATTATGATTTCTAAGAACATCACTCTTGGTTTCTAAAGAACATTTTCGTAGTTTCTCAAGAACGGGATTATTTGAAATATTTCGAAGTTTAAGTTTCAGATTTTCGTTTGTACTCGTTTGTACCTCCCAGATACAGCTGAAAACTGGTAGATTAATTCAGTATCTACCAAAAATTTTGCTTTTGAAGAACCTTACTTATAGTTCCTGAAGAAACTTTTACAGTTTCTCAGAAAACGGGATTATCTGAAATATTTCGAAGTTTCGAATTCATGATTTTCGTTTGTACTCGTTTGTACCTCCCAGATACAGCTGGAATTTGGTAGATTGATTCAGTGTCTATCAAAGATTATGATTTCTAAGAACATCACTCTTGGTTTCTGAAGAACATTTTCGTAGTTTCTCAAAAACGGGATTATTTGAAATATTTCGAAGTTTAAGTTTCAGATTTTCGTTTGTATTCGTTTGTACCTCCCAGATACAGCTGAAAACTGGTAGATTGATTCAGTATCTGTCAAAGATATTACAATGTTAAGAACATCACTCATGGTTTCTGAAGAAACTTTTCGTAGTTTCTCAAGAACGGGATTATTTGAAATATTTCGAAGTTTCGAGTTCATGATTTTCGTTTGTACTCGTTTGTACCTCCCAGATACAGCTGGAAACTGGTAGATTGATTCAGTGTCTATCGAAGATTTTGATTTCGAAGAACATCACTCTTGGTTTCTGAAGAACATTTTCGTAGTTTCTCAAAAACGGGGTTATTTGAAATATTTCGAAGTTTAAGTTCCAGATTTTCGTTTGTACTCGTTTGTACCTCCCAGATACTGCTGAAAACTGGCAGATTAATTCAGTATCTACCAAAAATGTTGCTTTTGAAGAACCTCACTTATAGTTCCTGAAGAAACTTTTACAGTTTCTCAAGAACGGGAATATTTGAAATATTTTGAAGTTTCGAGTTCTAGATTTTCGTTTGTACTCGTTTGTACCTCCCAGATACAGCTGGAAACTGGTAGATTGATTCAATGTCTATCGAAGATTTTGATTTCTAAGAACATTACTCTTGGTTTCTGAAGAACATTTTCGTAGTTTCTCAAAAACGGGGTTATTTGAAATATTTCGAAGTTTAAGTTCCAGATTTTCGTTTGTACTCGTTTGTACCTCCCAGATACTGCTGAAAACTGGCAGATTAAATCAGTATCTACCAAAAATGTTGCTTTTGAAGAACCTCACTTATAGTTCCTGAAGAAACTTTTACAGTTTCTCAAGAACGGGAATATTTGAAATATTTCGAAGTTTCGAGTTCCAGATTTTCGTTTGTACTCGTTTGTACCTCCCAGATACAGCTGGAAACTGGTAGAATGATTCAGTGTCTATCGAAAATTTTGATTTCTAAGAACATCACTCTTGGTTTCTGAAGAACATTTTCGTAGTTTCTCAAAAACGGGATTATTTGAAATATTTCGAAGTTTAAGTTCCAGATTTTCGTTTGTTCTCGTTTGTACCTCCCAGATACAGCTGAAAACTGGTAGATTAATTCAGTATCTACCAAAAATATTGCTTTTGAAGAACCTCACTTATAGTTCCTAAAGAAACTTATGCAATTTCTCAAGAACGGGAATATTTTAACTATTTCGAAGGTTCAAGTTTAAGATTTTTGTTTGTACTTGTTTGTACCTTTCAGATACTGCTGAAAACATGTAAGGTGATTCAGTATCTATCAAAGATATTGCTTTTTATGAACCTCAGATATGGTTTTCTAAAGAAACTTATGCAATTTCTCAAGAACGGAAATATTTCAACTATTTCGAAGGTTCAAGTTTAAGATTTTCGTTTTTACTCGTTTGTACCTTTCAGATACTGCTGAAAATATGTAATGTAATTCAGTATCTATCAAACATATTACTTTTTAAGAACTTCACTTTTGATTTTCTGTTTTTTTTTTAAAGATTTACCAAACATGGTAATATTCGATTAAAGTTTCAGGTTTAAATCCATATGTTTTGTTTGTTTTCGCCTAAATTCAGGTTTTTATACATTTAATGTAAGGGGTATTTCAAGTCTTAACTTAAACCGTGCCTATGTACTACAAAAAAAATTAACTTGAAGCCAAATTACTCTTTATACATGCGTTGGTCAAAAACGACTACTGAAAAACTTCCCCCCACCATAACTTTTACCCCCTTAGGGTACAAACGAAAATTTTGCCGGTACAATCGGGTACAAACCCGGTACAATCGAATAAGATTAAAAAAACATGAAAATCTCAAAGTCGGTTGCCAGGTTCACATAGCTCGACGACCGTTACCAGAAAGTTCGCTCTACACACGCTTGGCTAAAAGACATCTGTAATAGAATAAGTAGGTAAGGGAGCGGCGGGGATGTACCTACACTTAAGGGAAACCTCATATTGTGGAATAACTATAATCATTATCTACAAACACTATATACCATTCTCATGCATATATGTATAGTTAGCTAATTAATTTTCGGAAATGAGACAAATCAGATAACCGGAAGTGTATTACTTTTAATAAAATCTTTATTCAGAAAGAAAATAACAATCAAATAACAAATTTAAATTAAAACTAGTATTTACAATAGAAACAATTAAGCTATCTGCAAACTGTTGCAAACAATCTACAGGTAGCTCAACTGATCCATATCAATACCAGTTGGAAGCGTGCCTAAGACACTGGCTGCATTGCCCCGCTGTATAGCAATGCTGATGCGCTGTGCCAGATACTCACCAGCTTTAATAAAATGAAAAAACTAATATTTACGGTATTATCCGAAGGTGCGGTGATTTAGTTCAGGTTTTACGGAATCACCCCAAAGAAGTTAGCTAGGTGGATACATTTGTTGGTTTGGTTTTAGTTATGAGAAATAAATATTTTATGTTACAGAAACCACAAATGTTGCCACCTGGCTTATCTTGGTCGCTGCATAATGCGTGCGTCCAATCATCTACTGAAATAGAGCTGTTATATATTTACTTTGGTACGATGGTTTTTCTCCTCTTTTCTGGTTTCGATATACCTACCTAATACCAAAAATATTATGAGTACAATACACTCCCGAATACGTCTAAAGCGACCTGATGATCATGCATACCTACACCATAGGTATGTTATGCCAGCGGCAATAGCACGCGGGTCACTCACTTGAAGCAATGTTAACCAACGAGTGACTAAACCGACTAGGTTGCTTCAAGACTGCTTACTGCGCTCTGGCTGCTTTTTAATACCTTCTGTAAAACGTACATGATTACGAGTATATGACTATATTTGAATGATTTCGTGCTGTGCTTTAGCAGTGTTAGGTGTATGTGCTTTGTCCCTAAACAAGCGCTCGGTTGATAAGTTCGAATTGCCTTGCACACAAGTCAATACCAGGGCACAATTTCTGTATTTTCTCAGTAAAGGTATCCTATGATAACATGGCATAATAACTCAGTAACTTTTATACCATAAATATAAGAAGCTAAAGTTCAGTTTTGTTTGTCTTCCAATTAATTAATTTCAACAATGCTGATCTGAATGTCTTGTGTAATAAATTATTCAATCGCGAAGTTGAGTTTGATTTTGTATCGAAACATTCGAATCACCGCTTTGTTGTTATTCTGTCTAATTTTATTTCGTTGAAATTGGGGTCACATTGACGGGGTGTTTTGTCTGGGACCAAGTCCCACAAGTATGCTATAAACATCACATTAGGTACTTCTTTGAAGGTTGAATTTATCTTAAGCCTATGTATGTCATAATGCAATAAGATTAAGTAGAATTAAATTTAAAATTGAGCTAAGTTGTGTTGAAACTATTGTGCTAACTGTAGACTGTTGCAAATAATCTACAGGTAGCTCAACTGATCCATATCAATACCAGTGTTTGTATTTTTATATGAACTTTGCTTTTATTTGATTGTTATTTTCTTTTTATATTAAGTAATCTTTTTTTATCTTTTTAGTCCTAAGTTATTTATAAATAAATTATTTATTTATTTTATCATAATCAGTTCTTCAATCCTCCCCTCCAGTGGTCGGCTAATTGAATTGCAAATATATTTATGTATTTTTTCGAAATCAAAAAGCGGTATATTGTTCATTCGACAGTATAGGTAATAAATACTCTTCCTTAGGAATAACGGGACAAATTGTAATCCCTAGGAATAAAAATTTATACGGCCTTACCAGAATCATTATTTATACAAAACCAAAAAGAGTCATCCAAAATGGTCCACAATTGAGTAAAAAGTCGATGAAAATATTTAAAAAAAAACCCTGCGTACAATTCATTACATATTATTTTTTGTTTATTGAATTTAATGATTATTTTAATTTAGGCTAAGATTTTATGTAATTTGATTTTATTGTGATTTTGTATGTATGGATTTTATTTTCTGAAATAAATGAGTTAATAATAATAATACAGCCAAACAAAAGAATCGATAAGTTCTCTTTTTGAAGTTCATCAAAAAACCTAAACAAAAAATCCAAAAATATTTCATTGAAACCTTTAATAAAAGCACATGAACCTCAATTACGTTAAGATGGGGTTTATGGACACTTAATTCCCTCCATTCACATTATTCTTCTAAATATTTCCTCGGGGTCGAATGAAGCCCTTAAGAATGCATTAAAAGTTTCTTGGCACCAGCAGCGTTGTTAAAGATGGCGGCGGGAACCTGTCGTCACGTCGAATTTTAACGACTATAAAAGTAAGCACCTACTTAATTGTATCGAAGTTGAATCTGTATGACTCATATATATTTAGTGATGTGTATTGTATTGTATTGTATTTTTTTACTACTTTGTATTTCAAAAAATTCTGAGCGTCTGGTGGAAGCGATGCGTGACCCGAGTGCTGTTGAGTTTCTGACACAGCGCATCAGCATTGCCATACAGCGGGGCAATGCAGCCAGTGTCTTGGGCACGCTTTCGACTGGCATTGATATGGACCCGTTGAGCTACCTGTAGATTTATTTATTTATTTATTTAGAACTACCAACAGAGAATACACTTAAAAACACAGTAAAACTCACATAGTGCATCGCCAGTTGTGACCCCCCAATTACAGGTAGTTACAGCTTACACAAAAATAGATTCAAGTTAAAACAGTCTGCGGTTACCTCAATTGTTTCAATTGTAAATACTAGTTTATTGAATTCAATTATTTTATTGTAATTTTCGTTCATAATAAACTATTAATTCAACAAAATCTAATCTTACAGGCGTGTCCGATGCAATAGAGTGGACCACCTATTCTAAAACATATAATAATAAATAATGCTGGACAATTCACACAGCATTATCTAGCCCCAAGTTAAGCAGAGCTTGTGTTATGGGTACTAGATAACTGATATACATAATACAATACATTACATAGATAGATATTTTTATTATACATAGAAAACGACCAGAGCACCCGGAACAAATACCTGTAGATCGTACAAATATTTGTCCCAAGGCGGGAATCGAACCCGCAACCTCCGTCGCAGGCGGACCTTCGCCCACCGCGCCACAGAGGTCGTCTATTCAACGTTAACAATAATAATTCACGTCCTTATAAAAGTTGTTAAAAGTAACAGTAATTAAATTAAACATGATTTTCAACTGAATTTCTGTTAGCACTACTAAAATACTTAAACTTAGCAACAATGACGTCCTCCTCTCTCTCCATAATATATTGTGTGCCCAGCAGGGTCTATAGTGACACTAAATATCTAGATTTTAAATACCTCTGTACACCTATAGAATGCAATAAATGATTGAGTATTGAGCACAGTTGTATAATTGTATGTTTTTATAAAAAGAAAACATGGACTTTAACTTATAAATAACAGCACTGTTTTAATTTTAGTTTTACGGGATAAATAGAACTTATAAAATTATTTAGAAATCACTCGGGATAATTTTCTATACAATACCACGACATTCATCAAAATTGGCTTACAATTGATTATAAAACGAACATAGAACGTCCAACTTTTTTGAAGTAGGCTAGAGATGGATTTTGTGCTGATAAATTTTACGCCAAAATAAGAAATCATTACTAATTCGAACTTTCCGAGACTGTTTTCCTCAAAGATATAGTTTTGACAAAACTTTCCTCCTAATTTTATACAAGGATGCTCACCACGCTTTTAGCTTTTAGCAGAAGTTTTAAGTTTAGTAAAATTTCACCAAATTCTAAACTCTACAGGCCAGCTTAATTAAAACATTTCAACAAGTAGTGATACTGAAGAGGAAACTTCGTTTTGGTAAATTTGTTAAAAAAACCCTGACATCAGTTTTACGGCAGCGTGCCAAAAATTTTTTACTTAGGTTTTCTACTAACTATATTAAATATGCTCTGTGAATATGCTATATTAAAATATGTTCTGTTAATTATGTCCTAAACATTCAATTAATTAAATACTTTGGTTATGGCTCCATACTTTTGAACAGGAAAGTCTCAATAATAGAAATTCACAACAACTTGAAATTCGAATTTGCGACGCATCCGCATAAGTTTGCTCGTTACGGGGCGAGTGAAATACTCAAAACGATGAACCTTAGCTTGCAAATTATAAAGTTTTAAAACAACTTAAATGATTCATTTAAAAAGTCCAAAAACCTATATACAAAGGACTATAATGAACAATGTCCTTACTGGGTTCGTGTAGATTCCACCTCTAAACTGTAAAGGAATTCAATAAATAAACAAATCCAAATCGTTCATCCAAATCGCTGTATTTTTCGTTTATTAATGCATATAAAAAAATACTTTTACAAACCAACATACAAATAGGTACCAAAGTAGGCACCTTAAAAACTAGGGCGTATGATAAATACCTAGGTCATCTGAATATTATGGCTGGCGTCTAATCGATCTTGTGACACTGGTGAGTGACTCATGTCAATTTACTTCTACTACTATGAGTTTGGGCTTTATAGATATATCTATACTTTAGCCTTTAGTCTTTACCTGTATATACACAGACTACTTAAAGGTAGAGACAAAGATAATGGCGGATAAGCCCTATGATTAAAATCGGCTCACGATTTATGGAGAAATCGACGAACGTTATGTACAGTGTTGTTTATTGTTAGTTTACCCCGGGATCGTATGTTCTAAGGCTCGTAATTTTTTTATTTATTTATCAACTTAAAGATTAGGTATTAAAAATAATAATAATAATAACGCCTTAAAAACCACAGAGGTTTGTAACGGAGCGCTATTAGTGAGCCAATCTTGCGATAGTACATAGTGTGATTTGATTAGGTACCTAGAAATAAATACATTAAACGACAGGTAGGTATTGTAAATAAGCAATTATAATTATATCAGCATTGGTTTTATTTTATTACATTTATTATTTTTATGTAAAACGATTTGCTATCTTCAATAAACAGTAAGTAAGATTCAAGTGTTAAAATAGTTATGGATTCATAGAAATTGTCTTCAAACGTAACAATGAACGACACTGCAATGTTTATTAAACATACATACAGCCGAACATAGAGAACTCTTTTTTTTTTAATCGGTTGAAAACGAATTTTTTGTTGTTAAAAAATCACCTTGAACCTTCACCGATACCATAAAAGAAATTAGAAATCGTGACTAATGCGAACTTCCCTAGACTGGGGGGCTTTTGCCGAGCAGTCGGAAAGTCCTGTCTTATGAAATAACAATAATATACATATAAATAGGTGTTAGATTCTACTTCTAAGGAAAACAGAAATAAAATATTGAAAAACTGATTTCCCTGTCTACACTTCTAAGATTGGTTTTCTCCTTTGGGATCGTAAAGGTAAAAAGTTTGCGGAAAGGAAAAAAAGGAAAATAAAAACGTGACCTAATCGGTGACTTTGATATAAAAATAAAGTTATTGCCTACCTGTTCAATTTTTGTCTGTCTCGTAAAGTAGCAGTGGGTTGGCCATATCTCGAGAAGAACCGACAATCGCTGGGGGTAAACGTGTCCTTGAGTGGAGACTGCGATTCGGCAAACGTAGTGTAGAACGCCCTCCGACCAAATAGGATGACGATTTGCGAAAGACTGCTGGCAGATGCAGGATGCGGCAAGATGAAGACAGGGCGCTATGGTGCTCCTTAGGGGAGGCCTATGTCCGTGGACTGCCATGGCCTGATGATGATGATACATTAGCCAAAATGGACGTAGAAAGTTTGTAAACAAACACGCAGCAAAATTGATTGCTTGGCATCCTAGGGCAAGCAGAAGACAGGGCGATATGGCGGTCATTATGGTAGGCTTATGTCCAGAGCAGTGGACTAACATAGGCTGATGATGATCTCGAGAACCATTCAGGTCGATTCAATCAATAATAATAATGCTATAGAATTCACACAGCATATCTAACCACAAGCCAATATAATATCTGCTCAACTTAGCAGACCAAACCTTCTAAGAGATTGGTATCTCTAAATACCGCCTGCAAACGTCTGTCTATTAATATCATTTTACTCGGCTTTCAAAGGGGCGGTTATGTTTCACAATTACCTACTTAAATGACAACGTGGCAATGTCTCAAGAAGTACTTGTCTTTCATAGGACACCTGTTTCTGTACTGATTCTTGAAGTTACTCAGCTTGTAGTTAGCTTTATGTAGGTTAACAATAAGGTATTTTATTGTGTAAGAGAAAATATAAAACTATATTATTGAGATAGCTTATGCAAAAAGCAATAGGAAAATGTTATTAATTTAGTAGATGGAGGCGGCTCAGGTCAGGACCGCTCTTTGTGGCGTCGTATGGGGGGTCTATGTCCAGCAGTGAACGTGTATGGGCTGATATGATGATGATGATAAAGTCGGTGGACAGAGGAGGCTCAGAACCGCTCTTTGTGGCGTCGTATGGGGGGGGCAATGTCCAGCTGTGGACGTGTATGGGCTGATATGATGATGATGTAAGCAAACTAAAAGTATCAACTGTCATCATCGACATATGCGCATTTATTCAGGTGCCATCAAGAAGCTGTGGAATTACAGGATATAAACTTCTTGGATGCCACTTAGCCAGCTAACGTCATGATCACAGACCAATATGGCGTCCACTGCGTACAGGGTTTTCGAAAAGTTGCCAACGCAACTTGAAAACGTAAATTTTAAATGATAATCATTTTAATTTTAGGGCAATTGAATACCAATATAGTAGGTATTTTTTTAGTGGCTCATTAGCACCAAAGAACCTAATTACGACATTTTTCAAAATTGGGTTAAAACCCTAATATAATGGAAAGTTATTCTGCCATAACTCACTCACACTCCATACACTTACTATTATAAATACATATATTCCGAATATCTGTATATTGGTTACCTGTTCACGCCAAAAATACTGAATCGATTGGGCTGAAACTTTGCATAGAATATAGGTGTAATAGGTATTCTAGGATTTCTAGGTCTGAGTTAATAAGTATAGGGGACTTTTTATCTTGAAAAACGCTTGCGCGTCTACGCACGCGTTTTCCCGGCTACGATTGACAATCGTACTACAAACCTAAGACCTAATAATAACGAAAATATTTTCATTTTATTTTATTTATTGTAAATATTATCTTAACTTAGTTTTAAGTTTCGTAGCACAGTGGTTAGCACAATCTCGTACTGAGGAAAGGTTCAAGTGCTGCCGAAATTTAATTTTTGGGGTTATTATACTTATTATTTAATTTATTAGTTTTCATTAGGTACTCATATTCTGCGAAAATCTTTTTTTAAGTATACACATCTAAAATTTTGGCTTATATTCTTAAACCAACACATCAGAAAATACTGATTCTAATATTTGAGCAGCCGATGGGGACATGAATCTTTAAACATCTGAACATCCTCGAGCGGAAATAGAATTTAAAATGTTAGCATTACACTTGGTTCTAGAAGGCAGGATATAATATGATGTCAAAAGGGAATTTATGAACTACACAAAAACTGCGCAAATGAATTGCAAAGTTTATCAATGAATACATTCAAACAAATTGACAATCATATACATGCACATTGCACATTATATGAAAGGCTTACTACAAAAAAATTACAGAATTTCTAGTAGGGTAAAAAATCTTGGGACGAGTTTTGCTCCAACTCGAAAACTAACAACCTAACAAGGTAAAAGTTTCTTGTTCGCTTCTTTACTTTAAAAAGATTTAAGTGAACAAAAATCAAGGTGTTCACTTTATTTCCTAGTTTTTCATTTATGTAATTAGAATTTTTGTGACGTTTCCAAGAATCCTGTAACGTCTAACGAACGGGATTTGAACCCGCAACCCTCGCAAACCCAGTACGGAATACGCCAACTAATTGCACCATGAAGTCGAAAAACTTTGCGATGTCCTTCTGACTCTAGTGCCGTTTTTGGGACATATTTAAATTTCTTAGAATTTGCCCGAAAGTGAGCCTTGAAGATTTTTGCTATTAATAAAGTCTACACTCTATTTGGTCACTGTCGCGATTTCTTGTTCACAATAAACAATAAATCATAACATAGGTAACCATTTAATGTCTTCAACAAAAAAAAGCCTGAAATGATAGTGGACACAAAGTGAAGCCAAAAAATGCGATTAATAAATATCATTTTCCTATTCGCATTAGCATTATGCGTGAAAGCACTGAAACTGTAATTATTTTTGTCAACTCACACATGCGTTTTTATCTTCGAAATCAAGAGAATAATTGTTGAGTGGGCGCGTTTTGCCTCTATGATTGACGTTTTTGGGTTAGACTTGGTACTTTCATAGAAATACTTAAATTCGGTGCAAGTACCCAGTGAAATGTTTTCCTGTGAGTTTTTACTTTCGTTGAAGCACCAATTGAAGGCATTTCTGTTAACGATTAATGTCGCGTTTCCTTTAACTGATTTCTCGTCATCATGTAATGAGTTACGCTAATTATTAACCGAAATAAAAGCCAGCATTCAGATTACTTGTGGGATCTGAGTTGTCGAAATTAATACAGTTTTGTTGGATTAATCCTAAAGCAAATAATAAAATGGCACCTGCCTTCTATATGGCTTTCTAGAATAGGTAACAAAGGGATTTGAAGATTTGGACTCTAAAATCGTCCACTCGAACCGGTATCTCAGTAACCTGACACTTTAGGACAATATGCTATACTAGCTTCTGCCCGAGGCTTCGCTCGCGCTTCTCCGGAATAAAAAGTAGCTCATGTCCATTTCCGGGACACCATCTATCTCCCTGCCAAATTTCATTCAGATCCGTTCAGCCGTTTAGGCGTGAAAAGCTAACAGACAGACAGACAGACAGCTGTGGAGTTACTTTCGAATCTATAATATTAGTGTGAATAACAATTTTTATTTGTTTTAACTGTCCGCGTTTCTACACTAATATTATAAAAAGGATGATTTGTATTTTTATGTAATGAATAAACTTAAAAACTACTGGACCGATTTCAAAAATTCTTTCACCATTAGAAAGCTTACTTTTCAGGGAGGGACATAGGCTATGTTTTATCCCGCGATTTAAAAAAGACGGTGTGGTAGTCGTTGTTAGGGCCACCCTTTATACAAAAATATTTAAACCCCTTTGAGTCACCTCCAAAGACACAACAAAGATAAGTCTGGATGGCCAACAGACGCCAATTTAAATTAGTGTCCTATTAGCACAGACTTTACCTTTTAAAGTAGAATTGATGGACAAGCCGCAAACTGCGAGATGGATTTTATAACAAATGTCTAATTAATTAATATCTCTAACTTTAAGTTCTTAAAAGCTTTCGGGTAGGACACAGATTACAGAAGCGTATTTCCATTATTATTGTAGAGTTACAATTACAAAAGTCTAGATTAAGATATATATTTATATATATATTTTTCTTTGCGTTTAGGTTCTCCTTGCCTAGTGCCACACCGTTGCCAGTGCGGTGAAACCGTTGATAAGTTCGGTCACCATGCACTGGCATGTGTCTCTAGTGCAGGACGTGTGTCCCGCTTTTACCAGCGTCAGTGTGCCAGCTACTCTTGAACCACGTGGCCTAATGCGAGATGATGGTAAAAGGCCTGACGGAATGACTCTGATTCCTTGGAAGATGGGTCAGCCTTTAGTTTGGGATGCTACGTGTGTAGATACCCTAGCACCTTCTCATCTTGCAGGGACATCAGTAAGGGCAGGCTCCGCAGCAACATCAGCGGAGTTCCTCAAACGGCGAAAATACGCTAGTCTTGACAGAGGTTACCTATTTGAGCCGTTTGGGGTGGAAACCCTAGGTCCTTGGGGTCCTGGGGCACACGTTATCTATAAAGATCTTACAAAACTACTAATAGAGTCCACAGGTGATCGGAATGCTGGTTTTTATTTCGGTCAACGAATTAGCATTGCCATTCAACGTGGCAATGCTGCCAGCATTCTGGGCACTCTGCCTTCTGGTGACGGCTTAGATTTTTAGTAAATAGATGTAAGTGTAAATATTAGTTGTAATTATTTTTTGCTGTTAAATAAATGGATTATAACGATTAAGATAGAAAATTACAATCAAATAATAGAATTAAATTAAAACTAGTATTTACAATAGAAATAATTGAGCTGCGAGAGTGCCCAGAGTGCGAGATGGCCTACGCACTATAGTACAAAACCCACTTTAGTACAAAACCTTGTAACTTACTTACTATCCTGACGCATCGACCCTGAAGTGGGTCTTGGCCTCCGACACAATAGATCGCCACCGGTCTCTGTCCTGCGCCGCCTCCATCAGGTCCGGTGCAAAGACTTGAAGTGAGCGAAGGTCCTTCTCCACTTCATCCTTCCACCTGTATCTGGGCCGACCGACTGGTCGTCGGTCAACCGGCGCTCTAAGAAAAGCCCATTTTACAGCACACAGTAGCAGGTGACCGAGCCAGCGCAGCCTGTGTGGCGTTGAGGAGCATCCCCCGGGTGGCAGATGGGGGAACGGTCGGTAAAGCACAGACCAGACATCTTCATCATATTGTAAGTCATTGCTATAGGTACAGGCCTCCCATAGCGCCCTGTTCGTCGAGCTGAGCTTGACGCATCCAGATTCTGTCAGCAGGCTTTCGCAGGTCAACATCCATCCTGGCTGCAATCGTGTTGATTTGTGTGATTGGAGACCTGGTGGTCTCCAATCAAGAACACGTTCATCCAGCAGTTATTGGTTCTTCGCGAGATATGGCCGGCTCACTGCCACTTCAGCTTGCTAATTCTTAGAGCTATGTTGATGACTTTGGTTCTCTGTCGAATGTATTCGTTACTTATCCTATCCTTCAGAGAAACTCCGACAATAGCTCTTTCCATTACTCGCTGAGCGACTTTAAACTGGTGGACCAGCCCCACCTTGAGTGTCCACGTCTTGTAATAAAGTCAATGTTTCCAGTATTCTCTATTTCTGGGACGTTTTTACCTTACAATGAGACAACGCTAGTGAAACTAAACAAGAAATAACTTTTTACCAACAGCAAATTTGTAGATAAGAGTATCTATAATGAATTTTGGTGCCTCTTGCAAAGATCATGAAGAATTGGAACCATAACCAATTTCACCCTCATCAAACTCGAGGTTCCTACAAAACCCTGTTGAAATTTAAATTAAAACGGTTTCTATCCTACCCAGACGTAAACCATTAATCAAATATTCTTTATATTACTACAAGCATAAGCCCGCGGCTTTACACGCATTTTTTCGAGACAAAAAGTAGCCATTACTTTTTGTTAAAAACCAGGTTCAAAATTAAATTTTTGCAAATAATTTCAGACTCGTCCGTTCAGTAGTTTTGAGGTGACGAGGTAATTTGTTACCTCTTTATAATGATCACTGAATAATATATAAGTTGGCCAAAAGTTAGATATTGATACTGATGCAAACAACTTAATATCTAACTTTGGGCCAATTCTTCTCATTTTTTTGTAATTGATCAGTAATCAAATCACACTGACACTTACCGAATATGTTATTAATGTCACACTATCCAAAAATTGCAGAAAAAAGGTATATTAACTCAGAAGATAATGATTAATGATAAGAGAATGTTTATTGGTAATGTTTTTAGTGAGTATTTATTGACGTTTTTAGTACCCACGTTATCTAATTTATTAGTACTATTTACGGGAATTTATCGCGTTTATTTACCTATTTTTCCCAACGTTTCGACAGGTTTACACGCTGTCGTGGTCACGAGATGTCGCCGGGAAAAATAGGTAAATAAATGCGATAAATACCCGTTAAATAGTACTAATAATACAAGATTATGGTTTTTTAGTTACGTTGTTGGCACTACATAATTTGCTAACAAAACAGGTTGGACATAGATCAGGCACAAGTCACCTCTAGAATAAATTTTGTACCAGTTTGGCTAACCTTTTAATTTTTTTTTATCTGTCAGTTACTCGGCAGATTAATAACACTCATTTACAACCCCTTGTGATTCGCTTAGTGTAATTAATTAAAATAAAAAAAATCTGTGTAATATTATTTTGAGTTGAGAAATAAATGAAAAAAAACGAATTAGCATCGCCATTCAAGGTGGCAAGCCAGCCAGTATTTTTTATTTTTATCTTAATAGTGGTTGCAATTTTTTATTTCTGTTATTGTAACCGTCTTAGTAAATGACAATTTATTTATTTCTTCATTCACAAATCAGATAACAACCGAAAAATGATAAACACAAGGTAATATTACAGTAATTTAGATCTAGATTGAAATCAATTATATGAACACAGTAAAAGTAATGTTACAAGCATTAGATTTAAAATACACTAGGACGTGAAGAAGAAAGACATTTAAACATTGTTACTTAATTAACAAAGGATTTTTTATGCACCGCTTAAATCTACAATGGTTATTATCAAAAACATCTATGTCGTTGGATTTGGCTACTTCATTATACAAGCGACACATTCTATGTTTAGGAATATTGTAGGAAACAATCAATTATAAATCAGTTGAGCTACCTGTAGACTGTTTGCAACAATCTGCAGTTAGCTCAATTGTTTCAATTGTAAATACTAGTTTTAATTTTATTGTATTATTTGATTGTAATTTTCTTTATTATAATGAAAAAAATATCTAAACACCCAAACTTTTGCATTTTAATATTATTGCGTTTTGATCTATGGACAATTTCCAAAGTAAGAGTAATGGCGGGCGAAATTTTACGTGACGAGAATGAGTCAAGATTCTACCCGTGTCAGAAATCAAGGTGGTTTTGTTGATTTGCTATTGAATTCATCTTGATTAATGTTTCAGATGATATATTGATTGTCACTAAATATAATAAGGGCAATGACCAAATAAACGAGCAAAATAAACGACCAAGATAAAACCAAAATAAACGACCTGTCTGTCAAGATGATTTAGAATTGCATACTACAAGTAATTAATCAAAACTTATATATGTATAACGGACTCGGTCCTGCGGTTAGGTTTTTTTTCTTTTGTAGCATATTGAGGGATCGAATTATTGCCGAGCTAACACTTCCGAAATTAAAACGAGTGTTTGATATCCCATTTAGTAAAATCACTTTAGCTGTTTTAATGCTTCGAGGTAGGTTATACCAAAAGAGTGTGCGCCAGCAACATAGAAAAAAAGTCAAAAAACATCACTCCAAAGACTTAAATTCCGCCACGCTGGTCATAGGGTCAGCTCACACAATGAAACAACGCATCGCACACTTGATTCAAAATACAACTTTATTTACTTCGCAAAAATATGTACATATTCGCATAAAATTTGTACCTTTATACATAGTCAATAAAGTTATATTTTGAATAAAAGTGCGCGCAGCGACGCGTCACGTCTCGCGTGAGCTGACCCTAAGGTAGTAGGTAGGTACTTGAATCATCAGCCTATGTTAGTCCACTGCTGGACATGCCTCCTCTAAGGAGCGTCATAGCGCACTGTAGCAACCACAATCACGCAACCAGTATCTGTCTGCTGTCTTTCGAAGGTTGTCATCCCACCTGGCCGAAGCGCGTACTACACAACGTTTACCGAGTCGTGCTCTCCATTCAAGAACACGTTTACCCCAACGGTTGTCGGTTCTTCACGAGAGTACTTAAATGAAATTAGAATATTCTGCCCAACCGAACTTTGTATTTTTATCGGCGCCGGCGTCAGGTTTCAGGCCTAACTTGTGTAACCTTCTTTCATTTGCTTTTGTTCCTATTTATTTATTTCCAAACAAACTCTCAATATGTAAAGTTAAATCGTTTGCTAACTAACGCGAGCCAGTCATAAGTTAAAAGGATCGATTTAATCCGTTTTAAATGAAGCTTTTTTACCAATTTCCGAATTCTGTTCCATTTAGATGTAGATATCGAGTAATTGGGTATCAGGCAATGCTAAATAACCAGCCCTTTTCAACAAACAGTCATCAAAACGAACCGTTTTACTGACTGATATTTTTGTAAGAAAATTGATGAAATGGCTTCCTCGCTTTTTGTAAGACTCTATTTAAAACAAGATGGTTGATGTTATAGTAACACATCGATGTGGGGACAGGGAAGAAAATTTCCACTCGTCCCTGGTCGCAGTTCCACTTGCCTTAAAAGAGCAATATATTTCCCTAACTATAAAAACTGTGTTTCAACACGACCTAGGTTCGTTTTTAACCCGCTCACGTTGTTTATGAAGAGCTACCTAATTTATCCCAAGTTAAGGGGGCGACCTATGACGCCCGAAAATGATAGTCATAGGATTTGTCGTTCATAGGAGCGCGCGCGCCGTAGAGCAGAGCGGCGTAAGCGCAAAAGCTTTTGTCTATTCTCTAGGAGTTAGGAGGCTTAATTTTCAAAAATAAGCCCAAGGTTTCCTATGATATTCTATGCTTTAATACGGTGATGACAAAAAAATCTTGTGATGGATAGTTAAGAAAAACGGTATTTACGACGAAAACAGAATGATTGCACAATTATTTCTGAAATTTAAAATAGTTTTATTTTTCACTTTTGAAAAGAAGGGGACCTGCTTTGTATCGCATAGATTCAAGAAGCTTATATCCTGTTATACCACAACAGGATATAAGCTTCTTGCATAGATTATTATGTATTTTTTTAAAGCTTTTTCAATAAAGATTACTGAGAAAAAAGGTTTTAACCTAACCCAATTGACGTAAATTCACATATATGTACGCCTTAATCCTGAAACTCGTCATGAACCGTATAAAATGCATAATAATAAACCAAACGTAAGCTACCGAAGACGTTTTTGTTTACGATCGCCTTTGTTTATTTTATCACGAACAATATAGCACCAATGTTTTGTGCGAGTTTATTTTATCCTGCTTGTCGATATGAAAATTACGTTTATTAAAAAAAGTTGAAAGTCAAAATCAGCGATGGAGAAATAGAGAGGGTTATGGTTAAGGTTATGGATATGTATGTATACCCTAACCATAACCATTAACAACTTAACATATGGGATATGAAATAAAGCGTTATCTATAAACAAAACATGCTTAAACAAAAGTACTTTATTAAACTTATCCTAAACAAAGGCAATGGAATTGGCGGCCTTATCGCTTAAGGCGATTTCTTCCAGGCAACCAATGTGCACGGAGATTATCATTATCTATTACATCTAAAAGTTACCAGTCAGTGCCATAACTACAACCTAAATTCTATCTCAGTGACATTGGTATTTTGTTTGACGTAGGTTAGGTAGTTAAATTCTAGAGGAAAATCCACTCAACGCAAAAGCAAGCCTTTATTTACATAAGTAATTGCTAAGGTAGTAGGCATCTACTAGACGACGACCTCTGCGGCGCGGTGGGCGAAGGTCTGCCTGCGACGCAGGAGGTTGCGGATTCGATTCTCGCCTCGGAACAAATATATGAATGATCTGCTAATTTTTATACAGGGTGGTCGTTTTCTATAATAAAAAATATCTATCTATGTATTCTATTATGTGCCACACTCCCATTGTGCAACACTGTTTTTATATCTTTTTTTTTGTAATATTTTCTATGTTTTTCTTGGTGTGCATTAAAGTGTATTTTATTGTATTGTATGTATATCGGTTATCTAGTACACACAACACAAGCTCTGCTTAGCTTGGGGCTAGATAATGCTGTGTGAATTGTCCAGCATTATTTATAAATTTACCTCTTAATCTGTGTTTCTACTTTCTTAAAAGGGAGCGTGATTTAACCTTAACCTCAACAGCCTATAATGATCCACTGCTAGACGAGGCGTTCCCCTGATAATGGCCTTATTACGGGTTGGGGACCGCGGTTCGGTAGTAGATCTATTTTGCAGGGGGCGCTGCTGCCCGCCCCCAGGTGTATGTCCCATATTCGCCTCTCACCACTGGAAGAGTACACTGGGGTATATTTAACAATTGACATTATTTCTCTAGCAGTTATGAACATATTTCACGCACGGTTACGAAATAATAATAATAATAATGTTGGACAATTCACACAGCATTATCTAGCCCCAAGCTAAGCACAGCGTGTATTATGGGTACTAGATAACTGATATACATAAGATAATACAATACATAGCTAGATCTTTTTTTGTATACATAGAAAACTACCAGAACACCCTGAACAAATGTCTGCAGATCGTACACACTTTTGTCCCGAGGCGGGAATAGAACCCACAACCTACTGCGTCGCATGCAGACCTTCGCCCACCGCGCTATAGAGGTCATCGCTAATACAGATAGATGTTTTCACCAATAAATTCTAATTTTATTAAATTATAAAGTAAAAATGTCTGTTTGTTACCTTTTAACAGATCTCAATAAAATTGAGTAAGTAGATATCTTGGAAAAGTACATGCGGGGAGGAGGGAAAGAAAAAAAGAAGAAAGAAAATACATTTTTTTGAACAAATACACAAATATTTAGTATGTAGATACATTACAAAAGCAAGAGGGCAGAATCTACTATACAAAATTAACAATGTCCTCCAATGCTTTTAGGTTTAAAGAATATTTATTTCTCAAAAGAAATTACATTTCACTTATTCGAGAAAAAAATCTTAAATTTAGTACTTAATTAAAACTTCGAGAAGCCAAACAATTAATGATAGACAACCTACTTACTTAAGTTTACAGTTAGCTAATCTTTTTATATAATACAAAACATTTACAAGTACAATTACCTAATAATAAGTTAAATAATAATAGAAGCTTTCAAATGCTTAGAAAGTCCCCTAATTCTTAAAAGACTTTCCAAAAATTTTATAACTACCCGCAAAGTCCTACATATTTATTTAACCTCTATTGGAATGAGTGAGTGGTCAATACGGAGACGTTCGGTCTTATGGTGTCACAGTGAAAGCAAAAACAGTTAGTGAAGTTGTTATTTAAGTAAGGATATATCATTAAGTATGTGTTTTTTAAGTTTAAGTTTGAAGTTATTGTACGATTCCGCATTCTTTACTTCTTTGGGAAGACTATTATAGATTTTTACTCCCTGGAAAATTAGCGCTCGTTTCCCGAATTCGGTTCGCATCCTTGGAAGAAGTATGTGGTCTTTTTTGCGAGTATTTCTTGTATGTGTCTGATGGACTTTTATGAACGTTATGTTACTATGTATTGATTTATTTAAGATTTTTCTAATGAGTGTGCAAATACTAAAGGTGTAAAGTTGTTTTATGTTCATAAGTTTGGTTAGTTGATAAACTTTGACTGTGGGTGTTAAGTAATCTAGGCGGAATAACATTTTAATAATTTTGTTTTGAGAGACTTGTAGAGTTTTAAGGATTGTCTTAAGGGCACTGCCCCAAATTTCGATTAGGTACAAGAGATGCGGTTTCACAAGAGAATTGTAAATTGTATGTCGAACGTGAAGGGGAAGACAGCTAATTATACCTCGCAGGGATCCTTGTAAAGACGTGAGTTTGGACCTTATATGATCAATTTGTGTATGCCAGTTAAGGTGGGTGTCGAGTCTTAGACCTAAGTATTTTTCGTGTTGTTTTTGTTGCAGTGTCTGTCCGTCAATTGTTGGTGGTCTATGGTCTGGAACTATTTTGTATCTAGATTTAAAAATTACATAGCATGTTTTGTCGGTGTTAATTGTCAGAAGTTTGCTTTGGAACCATACAAAGATTCTGTTTAAGTCATCTTGTGCCTGATGTATGATCTGATGAATGCAATTTCCAAAATAAAAGAGACATGTATCGTCGGCATACAGAGATATGTGACCGTTGAGCGTGAGTTCGTTAATTGAGTTGATGTAGATAAGGAACAATAAAGGGCCTAGTATTGAACCTTGTGGGACACCAAATGATATGCTATGTGGTTCGCTTGAGTGATCTCCGATTTTAACAATTTGAAGTCTATTACTCAGGTAAGACTTAAACATAGACAGCGTCACTCCAGATATTCCTAGATCTTTAAGGTTTCGTAGTAAAATAGTGTGACTAACAGTATCGAATGCTTTTTTTAAGTCTATAAAGATTCCTAAAGCTATATTTTTTTGGTCTATGTTGGTTTGAATTTTGGTGACTAAATCTGCTGTTGCTGAGAGAGTGTTAGATTGTGATCGAAAGCCGTATTGTCTATCAGAGAGAAAGTTTATAGATGTAAGATATTTATTTAGTCGTTTGTGTATTACTTTTTCTAGAATTTTTGAAACAACAGGTAAAACTGAAATAGGTCTGTAATTACTTGGGTTGGAATGAGTTCCATTTTTATAAATCGGTGTTACTTTAGCAATTTTTAAGGAATCGGGAAAGGTACCTTTTTCTAAGTGAAAGTTAATACAGTCAGTGAGGTTTTTTAAGATAAGGCTAGTTATACATTTTAGTGATTTTGTAGTTATTCCATCTACACCTACACTGCAGTTTGGGTCAAGTTCTCGTATTATTTTGGAAATTTCATCCATCGTACATGGCTTGAAGTTATTAAATGCAGCGTTGATTGAAGGTATGTTTGGTAAAGTCGTGGGTTGTATTGTTGGGATTTTTTCTGCAAGCGTCGAACCGATTGTTGAGAAGAACGTGTTAAAGGTCTCGCAAATTTCGTCACCGTTGGTAATAGCAACGTTGTCAATAATAAGTTTTGGGGGAGTATTGTTTGATTTTATTTTGTTTTTAGCTAAGTTATTTATTAGGCTCCACATCTTCTTTGGGTTCCTTTTATGTTTTGTGAAAACTTCTTTGTAATAGTTGTTCTTTGCCTTTCGTATTTCATCAGCAGTTTTCTTTTTCTCTTCTTTGAATTGTGTCTTCAGGTTTTCATCATTTGGTTTCTCTTTAAGTCTTTTCCAAATTTCATTTCTAGTTCTTATCTTGTTTGTAATGTCTTTATTTATCCAATCTTGTCTTGGTGGGTTCATTATTTTGAATTTCTTTGTTTTACTGTTTTTGATGCCATGTTTTATGTGTTTTTCTAGATATTCATAGTTGTGCTGTACTGGGTTGTAAGTTTGATTTTTTATAATTTTGTATAGTTCGTCATAGTTGATAGCATCATATTGGATTCGACGTTTTTGGGGTTGCATTAGTTTGTTCATATTTAGGTAGATTTGTTTATGGTCAGACATTGGTGAGTCAAGGATCGCCATGTGGAAGTTCATTTGTATGTTCGTACAAACATGATCAATTATTGTCTTCGTAGTTGTCGTCTCTCGGGTGCAGAAGCGTTCTTCAATTTTGTTTATATAATAGTATCCTGACTCTTTGAGCATGTCTTTGTATAGTTTAACGTTACGTTCCGTTTTGAGAAGGTCCAGGTTGAAATCTCCGAAGACAATAGCTCGCTTCCTTTGTACCAACTGTGCTGAGTATACTTCAAGAAAATCCTTAATATTTGAACTACCTGGGTTATAAACAACTCCTATGTCTAATGCGTATCGTTCTATGCTGATCCAAAGGTAGTTTATGCCTCCAAGGTATGTTTCTTCGTGAAGATTATGTGTGACGTCATTGTGAATGTAAATTGAGACGCCACCTCCTCTTGAGTCTGTTCGGATATTATAATAGTGGGTATAGTTTGTGATTTGGTAACCTTCAGCTTCATCTGCCGACTTTATCCAAGTTTCGGTAAGTAAAACGATATGGGTTTTCGCTTCAATTGATCGGACAATACATTTTAACTCGTCAAATTTTCCGGGTTTGCATATACTTCGAGCGTTCAGATATAGAAAGTTAAGGCTAGATTTTTCCGTCTTCAAATTTTGGTAGGTGTAACTTAGTTGGTATGTGATGCGTTCTTCTTCGTCTCCTTGTAGGGAAGCTGTTGATTTAGGTTTTTTGAGTCTCGGATGATTTTTGGGGTACCCTTTATGTATTTAATAAGTAGATCAGTTTCACCATTTTCTTTACGTTGCGCCAGTTCCTTACTAAGCTCTTTCATTAAATTCTTTTCAGTTGGTGTCTGATCATAGTATATTCTAATATTCTGTGGTAGTTTGTTTTTATTTTTGAATACCTGTTTTACTTCATCTGAATCAATAAAGCATACCTTTAGGGGCCGGACCTTGCCTGTGAAAAAGTTTCCTAGGCGTATAACTTTTACTATTTCTGGCCTAGTAGTCAGGTAGTCTTGGAAGGTTTTTTGAACCAGGCGTATATCTTCGTTGTAACGTGCAGCATCATCCGTGTTGGTTGATTCAGGTAAGCCAACAATTATTAAATTGTTTCTCCTACGTTCTCTTTCTCGCATTTCGCTTATTATTTTTTCGCTCTCAAAAATTGTTGTCTGGGTTTGTGTTGAAGGTTGGTTAGTTTTTAGTTTACTGATTTCTGTTTCAATAGCAGATATTTTTGAGCCTGTCATGGAGCTAGCTGCCTGGAGCTGAACAACTTCTTCCTTTAGGTTATTGTGTTCCACCATAAGCTTCTCAGTTGAGGTTTTTAAGTCTGCCATCTGATTTTTAACTGCAGATAGGTCTTCGCGTATTGGTTTTAGGTTGGTTTCTAAAGCCGAAATCATATCTTGGCGAAAAGATTGGATTTTATTTGATTAATCTCGAGTTAGTATGCAATGAAGTGAAATGAAGAACCTCTGTGTTAGCCTCATTTCTAAGTATACTTAATAGAGTTATTTAATGTATTTCAAGTATTTTACTTTGCAAACCGAGAGATCTTAAAAAAAATTACCTACTTATGCTAGGTTTTCATAACGCGCGATAAGGAACTTAGTTCCAGTTAAAGTTGATCTTAGTAAAGTTACTATAAATCCGACTTATTTTATTGAAATTCCACTCAACTCTAAGTTAATTCTCTTTGTAAACAAAATTAAGTCTGTGTTAACGAAACCAACATCCTGTATTTGTTTAACTTGTACACACAGGAAACTAAACTATCTCCTCTGCGTTAATTTGTCCAAGTCTTAGAGAGTTTTCATATGGCTTGGTAGAGAGTCTGGAGCCAATCAAATCAATAGGTATTAGGTTTTTAATACTTTTAAAATAAAATAAATAAATAAATATATAATATTCTAATTTATGAAAACACTAATGTGTCGTGTTGTGTCGTGACGCGTCAGAAGCCTATTGGTGTCATGATATGATAAGAAAAGTTTATTTTGGTTAGAAAAACTCAGGTAGGTAATAGTGTAGTAGGTACTTACACCCATTTTTGAAAAAAAAAACAATATTTGGTTCTATAGTGCTAATGCACCACTAAAAAAACAATTTTTTTATTCAATCGATACACGTGCAGTGCCCAAAAAATGCATTAAAAATTTACATTTTAAAGTTGCGCGCGTAACTAGACATAACTGGACGCCATATTGCTCTGAGGTCATGACGTCAGTTGGATGTAAGACAAAATGTGCTGATGTGGCTGATGACAGTTGACACTTTTGAGTTTGCCTACACAGCTGTATAACATAACAACATTGCGCCTACCTGTAGTATTTAAAAACAGTAAAAAATGAGACGGATTTTTTTTTGTAGAATTTTAAGAATTATTTTGTTTTATGAACTAAAACTAACCTTTTCCAACTGAGCATAAGCTATCTGAATATTTTTTTTTAATTTTTAGTTAAAATTGTTTTTAAAACCAAATATCTTTCAGTAAAATGCTCGATGATCGAAAGGGAAAGTATCTAAAGTATCTCGTAAGATACTTTTCCTCCATGTGGCATATACGTGGCGGAGACGGCCTATATAACGAAATATAAAGCTTATAAAAATAAAAAACTTTATTCTACAGACTACAGGCAGGACTACAAGCTAAGATAAAGAAAGACGCGTAGCACGAGTAGTACGTTACGTACCTACCTAGCCCTAAAAATGGCTTGCGACCTTGGATCTTTTCCATATAGAATAGAAGCAACATGTTCCTGGAAGTTTGTAATACGCGAAAGTGCGCGCTCAAAACCACAAATGTTGCTAATGCGTGGACTTAATTTGAGTTCCAGAGATTGTGCGGCTTTTTGGGAAACCCGGGGTTCCTTGCTCAATTTTCTTATTAGTTTCTTGGTTTTGGAGGGTTTTGAACTCTTTAGTATCAAGGACAAACTTGACAAAACTATTTTATACAAGTTTCTGCCCGTGGCTTCGCAATTGTTGTTTCTGTGGTAACGTATGAAATAAAGTAAACAAATTTATGGGATAAATAAGTAAATAAATAATGCTGGACAATTCACACAGCATTATTCAAAGCGCTTTATTTCCTTTAGACCTTACAGGACTCTTGGACACTTGGATTATATAGCCCCAAGCTAAGCAGAGCTTGTGTTATGGGTACTAGATAACTGATATACATAATATAATACAATACATACATAGATTTTTTTTTTATATATAGAAAACGACCAAAAAAATAACAATAAATAAAAAAAGATAAACCCATGTGTATTTCCAGGCCTTTACCTACATCGAAGTAAGTAGACTTACCTGTTTGTTGTCAAATCAAACATACTTTAGTAATCTATGTAAATGTAAATCTACAATTAAATACCTACCTACTTACCATCTAGGAAGTTAAGGTGCCTATTCGTTAAGGCCAATTTTGCACATATATCTCACTACTTAAGTATCTAGTTTTAGATGTCGCTCAGTTCCACACCGACAATGGTATATAAGGGATATAATGTTAAGCTTAGTTAGTTTTATATAAATATTGAGTTATATACAAATTAGATTATATTTAGATTGAGATAATGTATTATTTTTAAGTTTTATAAAACTTAGGGGAGAGTCGGGTATTACCGAGCCCCTAAGCGAGAATGCATATAACTTAGCTTAGGATAGGGCTACAATAAAATAGTTTTTAGATATTGAAAAGACATTTATTAAACTATATCCATAGCGTAGCAAAAGAACCAAAATCAAATACACAGAAAAAATATAACCAAAAAACTAAAAAATGGGAAAACGCGGTATTATCGAACTGGTTCGTTAATACCGTGCTCGAGTTTGGTATTTTCGCGCTAGTTCGATAATACCGTGCTTATACAAATAATTCGTTATTAATTATATTTATATATAATATATATGTCGGCGCAAAGGCGTTACTTCAATAGGACTATCTAGTTATAAGAGTAAATTTGATTGTAAAACCACAAAAATTAATCTGAGAATTTAATTATGTTACGAAACACTGTAAAAAGTCAAAGACTTGACTTCGTGACGTCGATTCTCGCTTGCCGTTGGAATCGTACGACGCGGGGCTAAGCTTTGTTATAAATACGGCCGTCGGCCGGACTAGAATTCATTCTTGCTCGAGTCGTCGGACGGAACGGACCTCTGCTGGGGAATAAAGTCTACGTCAGCGCTGCTGACGTCACTCTTTTTAAAAAGCGTACGGAGGGTTCTTCTTCGTCATATACTATATATTACATTTTAATATAATATTAAACTTTATAGTAATATTACTTATAATACAGTGTTTTGTGAAAAAATACGCGTAAAAAGCTGTGTTAAGTCTTAAAATATAATCTTGTGAAAAAAATTATTGCTTGCAGAGCACTCTTCATATCATGCGGATCCCACGACCTCTTTTTCTTTTCTTGACCTTCCATCCTGTAAATAGAATATATTAATCTATTATGTAATATTATCTAATTTAGTTCTATTAATCTTTTTATTTCATATATATTTATACTTAGGTAAATAACGTTATGTGTTAGGTATAAAATAATTTGATGGGACGTACACATAATTGTGTAATTTTAAAGTACCTATGTTAAATAAAATAAAAACCATATTAATTAATTGAAATTATACTAACTAAAATTAGATGATGATAGTGTTCGTTTTTTGTAATTGACAATTTTACAAGTTCATACATGGTAATTCCACGCGGCAGTTGGATAATACCGCGCCCTGGGCACGGAATTATCGAACATGTTCATTTTGTTTTATAACCCCAAAAAAACAAACAAAAGTAAAAACAACGGAGAATACTATAGCACACACCAAATTTGCAGTATGTTTAACATATAAGTGCATTTGAATAATAATGAAATATGTAAAAATAATGAACTCACCTCTTATCAAAAACAGCCGAAAAATATAGCGAGCAAACCGAAAAACTTCAAACGCACGTCTTCCTTCTCTGAGCGATCGGAGCGGGCTGCCGTGGCGCGCGGGGGTGGTTGTGTGTCTTGCGCTATGATATTATTAGCACGCCAGGCAGTTGCTATGCGTAGTTGGCAGGATACGAAGGGGCACGGAATTATCAACCGCGCGGTAATAGCTAACTCTCCCCTACTAGTGGTTTCTTTTTCGCTTCTTCCACTAGTGGACAAAAAATTGAAGCGAATAAAATCAATAACATCTTGTCTTAGGCACGCTTCCAACTGGTATTGATATGGATCAGTTGAGCTACCTGTAGATTGTTTGCAACAGTTTGCAGATAGCTTAATTGTTTCTATTGTAAATACTAGTTTTAATTTAAATTTGTTATTTGATTGTTATTTTCTTTCTGAATAAAGATATCTTATTACAATACTAACTATAAAAAAATAACATCATATTTCTTATTTGATAATAATGACTGTTAAACCTAACTGTTATAGTATAAACCTGTTTATAGTATAAAATTTGACTTGTCTAAGTGCTTATTTTGTAAGCTTAAAGAAATAAACGTTATTGATATTTGATTTGTAAAATACCTAACAATTTACTATAAAATAACATACCGGCCCCGGAGGCATAATAACATAATAATAATAAGCATTATTTTAGTATTGTATCTCATTTTAAAAGAACTTCTGTTTTTATGAGAAATAAATATCTTTTTCAACACACTTGCTGATGAAATGGCTTTATTTCACCGCAATTAGGCACATAATGACATCTGTAATCAAACTGTGACTTTTTCATTACTGTTATTCACAAGTGAGATAGGTTTTTTTTTATTTTATTGGTTGAGTTGCTTTGTTCTTTAAAAAGTTTCGATACAAAAAAGATCGTGTTCAATAGTACAAATAAACTTTTTATCTACTAAATAAAATGATTATTTTATTCACAAGTGTGTTGAAAAACGTCGTATGATACTGTGTGTATTGATAACGCTCGCCTAACGGCTCGGGTCTCAATAGCGCCTCAGCGGTAATCACCAACATTACACACTTGTACCATAATGTACTATTAAACATATATAATATATATTACATAATATAACTAGCTGCTTCTCGCGGATTCACACGCGTTGTTTAAAGTTTATATTCCATGGAAACTGATCACAATTTGTCTGTATCTCCATAAAACTGAAATATTCTTGGTAACCCAACCCTTCCTCGCTAAAGTTGCTAAGCTGTCAAGTCGATAATTGACAAGCAGAAAAATTAATGGATTGCTAGTCGTAAAAGCTTTTAGACACTAAACTTTAACTAAAATATCGAACCGATATGTTACACTTGCACTATGATAGTGCCAGTTTCATCTTATCATCATCATGATTATCATCATCAGCCTATATTAGTCCACTGCTGGACATAGAGCGCCATAGTGTCCGTCTTCAGCTTGCCGCATCCAGCATCTGCCTGCAGTCTTTTGAAAATCGTCATTCCACCTGGTCAGAGGGCGTCCTACACTATATTCACCGAGTCGCGGTCTCCACTCAAGAACACGTTTACCCCAGCTGTTGTAGGTTCTTCTCGAAATATGGCCAGCCCTGCCTCTTCAGCTTGTTAATCCTTTGAGCTATGTCGATATCCCTAGTTCACACATACCTAACACAGATGTATTCCTTGCGAATCCTATCCTTCAGAGAAACTCCGAGCATAGCTCTCTCCATAGCTCGCTGGGCGACTTTAAACTGGGGGATCAGCCCTACCGTGAGTGTCCATGTTTCAGCTCCGTAAGTCATGAAGGGTAGGAAGTAATGATTGAAATTCATCTGATCATCATAAGATCTGATCTGATCATAAGAGTCATGACGTGGTCTGATTGTCCCCAACCTCAACCTATATTGGTCCACTGCTGGACGCAGGCACTGCTTTTAAGAGGGAGGCCCTTAAAAGCACCTCATATCCGACATAAAAGATTATAATTCTATTTATAAAAGGTTTTATTTACAGCTTCCTTAAACTTCAGTTAACTTAACCCTTCACTGAACACAAGGCTTTCACTAGTGGCTTTATAAACACCTCTGAATTTAACCCGAGGAAACCCGATGCAGCTCGGCTGGAAGCTTCTAATGGACCGATTTAAGAGGATATTGGAGGTTTGAGAAGCATCCTCCTAAGGCGGTACCTACCTTGAAGTATGTAAGCGGATTTTGCTAGCAGTATTTCTTGAAATTTGAGTTTTGGTCTTAGTTTTGGTACAACGTAATGTTCTACCAAAGGTTCTTTTAAACTTAAGTTTTTGGGAAAATTAGTGGTGTCTCATTTTTCACCTGATTAAGTTGCAGAAATATATATTTTTCTAAGCAAATACGAAACATTTGGAGCTGGTGACTTTTCTTCTCTCTCTCTATCTTTGACCAGTTTGACTTTTCGGGTATTTTAAATGATTCATATGTTATACAGGAATTAGCGATGATTGACTGTATTACAAAAACCGACCAAGTGCGAGTCGGACTCGCGCACGAAGGGTTCCGTACCATTATCTAAAAACAAGGCAAAAAAAACACGTTTGTAGTATGAGAGCCCGCTTAAATGTTTATCTTATTCTGTTGTTTAGTATTTGTTGATATAGCGGCAGCAGAAATACATCATCTGTGAAAATATCAACTGTCTAACTATCACGGTTCATAAGATATAGCCTGGTGACAGACGGACAGACAGACAGCAAGACGAACAACGGAATCTTAGGAGTAGGGTCTCGTTTTACCCTTTGGGTATGGAACCTTTAAAGATCCAAAATCATTATATTTTCTTGTTAAGGTTTTATTTCACTTTGTTTTAAGCAAATAGAATAAGGTATGGTTTGTCAAACTTATGAAGAAAAAAAAAGTTACATAATAATATATATACAAATGCAACCTAATAATCTAAAGTCCGTAAGATTGACTGAAGCATCATTACTTCAGGTAATGTCTGGTGGTCAGTGGTCACGGCAGATGTTTTGTTTGCTGACCCTTCTGACCAGGTCTAGATTCTAGATAATTAATAGATTGATATTCAGGCAGAACATTTCAATAGAATGATTAATGTAAATACCAGGTATACTGAATACTAAAGCAATCAGCCCTCGCCTAATGAATTGATACAAACGATCTTTAAGATGCCTTCGCGGTATTGCCCCATTCTGTTATCATTTTAAGGATTTCTGTACAATTAATCTATACATTTATACCAATATTATAAAGAGGAGATATTTGTTTGTTTGTTTGAATTGAATACGCTCCGAAACTGAGCTGATTAGAAAAATTCTTGCATCATTAGAATCCTATATTATCCCTGTTATATTATACATAAGTAATTTAGTAGGTATAATAGTCTTATTTAAGTCATTAAACTAATCAAAAATATGATCAATATCTGATACACGCGAAAACATTTAAATTAACAATATATTTTTGTGTAGTTTTGTAAAAAATCACTGTAAAAATACACAAAATGAGCACTACCTTTTTTAGGTTGTGTTTTCATTTGGGATTTTCGGAACAGATAAACCCAAACGAAAAAACAAACATTAAAACAACTACTTCAATGGCATATCTCTCCTCTCAAATATAGGTAAAGATTTTCATAATTATTATTAGATTCAATACATTAACAATAAAATCCCAAAAAACAAGTTTCGTGAAAAAACCTTGCGAATCTATTGGAGCAAATTTATATTTTTCCAAAACAATTTCAACCTTATTGGTCATATTTTGAGATTTGCTTTATAACTATTAATTGAAATATTTATGAAACAAGAGAATTACAATCAAACTATAGAAACAAATTAGAACTAGTATTTTCGTATTTTAGGTATTTTGAAACAATTTCTATGGAACAAACTTTATAACTTTGCTAATACCTAACTTATTAGACGATTTAGTTAATCGAAATTAAAGAACAATGCCTTATAGGTCGGGATCAGTTAACGATAGTCGGCGTAATGTAAAAATACGCCTCGAATATTGAGACATAACATCTGCAGTTGATGGCCTCGTAAAATCCACGCGACCCTTTATTTAGCTCTTGCAACCTTGAAGCATGACGCTCCCTTTTTAAAATGGATCCCTAAAATATTAAAGAAATTTCCTTTTGTGTTGAACCAGATAAAAATATCTAAGTGCTGTCTTATCTTCTTCGTATCGTAACTTTATGTTTATGTTATTTTAATGTTTATGGTAATCAGCTCTGGCAAAGTACTCACTTCTCTCTTTTCATACATCTTCAGTCCAAAACGTTCCTAGAATCTTTGCTTCAGTCAAATGCCAACCTACCCTATGTATTTTATCTGCGTATAAAGTTAAAACTCTAGCCGTGCCGGTTGCCTATGACATAAATAATAGGCTGACTACATATTCTTGCAGGCAACACATTTTAAGTTATCTTTGGTCCCCCTCTTGTCGCTACTCTATGGTTTGAACAGGGTTGGCGCGATATTCTTTTTTTGTGTTTTTGCGTTTGTTGTGATTATAGCGACCCCCCCCCCCCCTCCCCACGCCGTTCGGGGCAACCACGTTCAGCTGTGGACTAAAAGATATTTTGAATCTTGTAATAGTGTTAGTGGTCTTTATTGTCCTGTTGTATTTACCCTGCACTTAATATGAGTACTTACTATAAAATAAATAAATAATGCTGGACAATTCACACAGCATTATCTAGCCCCAAGCTAAGCAGGGCTTGTGTTATGGGTAGGTACTAGATAACTGATATACTTACATGATATAATCAATCATGGACAATAGTTTCTTTGTATGAATGTCAAGCAGCAAGATTTTAACAAAGGCTAACTACATGTCAATAACTCATACTCATTTACGGTTTTTTTGTGTTTAACTTCATCTTATTTGAAATCAACATAAATCTATACTAATAATTATAAAGAGGAAAAATTAGTTTGTTTGTTTGAATTTAATAGGCTCGGAAACTACTGGACCGATATGACAAATTCTTTCATCATTAGAATCCTACATTATCCCTGATGAATATAGGCTAAAGAATATACCGTGCGAAGCCGGGGCGGACCACTAGTCAGATAAATCTGCTGCATCATCGTCATCGTCGTCATCAGACATACACAAGTTGAACTCAAATATTTTTGCGTCGGGGCAAAATAAATGTGGCCAGACATGGAAGGTGTTGCTAAAAGAAGTGGAAAGAGTTGAGAACCATACCGATTTAGGTACTTACCAACTTAAAGCGTTTAGTGTTTCGCTTTGTCGTCAATTATTATGTTGCTCTCACTAAAGTCTTGAATAGTAAAAATAGAATAAATTCTAGTAAGTAAGTAATCGTTTATTTGTCACATGAAACACACACATACAATTACTTTTCACATATCAAAATGTTAACCTATTTTAAATATAGAGGTAGTAAAAGAACAAAGATAGTAGAGTTTTCTCTTTTGAAAGGGTAAACGGGCTTAAACACACACAACCTGCCTATAATAGAAAGCACAAATCAATACAAAGGAGAGCCATTATAACAATGCAGAAAAATATTATAAATTCTTGTAAGTAAGTAAGTAGTAAATCAAGAATTTATGTGTAAAATACCTACCTAGATTAAATCGAATCATCAGCGACTCTCGACAGCAGACACGTGAGCACAAACCCGTGTTTTATAAAACAAATAAGGTTTATCCCTGAAGATAATAAGTTGAAAATTCAGTGAGTCTCAAGAGATTCCAGTAATACGCTTATTCTATCTTGAACTGAAATGAAAAGGGCACCGTGCACAATTCTTGAACTAAAATGTTTTAGGGTACTTATAATCTTTAGAGCTGTTAGCATACTTACTCAGTTAGGAATGAGTTCAGTTGATCTTACCTAAATCTATTGGTAAAGTTATAAGTCGGTATTGACTTTATTCCCACTCAACAAGACAAAATTCAACTGAAGTATATAGTTACTAAAGTAACTTCAAAGAGGAGGTTCTATGGTCGGTATAGGTATCTTTTATCTGTAGTATGTTATTTTTATGCATAAAATAGAATAATATATGATAGAAATCGATGAACATATCCATCGATTTCTGCGTCAAATAAGGACCGATTACGAAAATTATTTAGCTATTATAACTTTATAAATTATTTAAATTAAGTTATTAATACCTAAATATTTTTTTAAATAATTACAGCTAATACCATACACTTACATGTATTTTCTAAAACTCTAAGCCGTCACCAGAAGGATGCAGCCAGCGTGTTGGGCACGCTTTCGACTGGTATTGATATGGATCTGTTAAGCTACCTGTAGATTCTTTGCTACAGTCTGCAGTTAGCTCAATTGTTTCAATTGTAAATACTAGTTTTAACTTAGTTCTAGTCTTCATTCAGAAAGAAAATAACAATCAAATAACAAATTTAAATTAAAACTAGTATTTACAATAGAAACAATTAAGCTATCTGCAAACTGTTGCAAACAATCTACAGGTAGCTCAACTGATCCATTTCAATACCAGTTGGAAGCGTGCCTAAGACACTGGCTGCATTGCCCCGCTGTATAGCAATGCTGATGCGCTGTGCCAGATACTCACCAGCTCTCGGGTCACGCGTCGCTTCGACCAGACGCTCAGATATTTTTTTTTAACCCCAACTTAGTTCTATTATTTGATTTTTATCTTTCTTTTTTAATAAAGGTCTCCCATAAGATGTAGGAAAATTTATAAAATATTAGTAAACTCAGATACTCGATTTAAACAATACCATAGACTCTAGATAAAGTAACTTACAAAATTCGTGGATTATTAGCCAAGTCTGGATCAAGTACAACTTCACCCAACTCATAATTGAATAGTGAAGCAACGTTGCCATTGAGAGAAACTTTGACCCAACTTGAACTTTGATGCTTATGAAATGGGAATTTTCCAACGTTGGGTCGCAATACTGGAGACTGCAGATAGCGAGGAATATTGGATTGGAAATAGTTACCAAGGCTTTATTTACCTTTGAAATAATGGGATTTACATAAATAGGGTTATTGGAAATGGTTTTGCGACTTGTGTGGCGCGGTGGGTCTGTCTTGATAATGCTGTGTGAATGGTCCAGCATTATTTATTTATTATTGATTTATGTTGATTTCAAATAAGATGAAGGTAACCACCAAAAAACCGTTAATAAGTGTAAGGTAGTTCTATTGTTAAAATCTTGCTGTTTGACGTACAAAATTTCCTTTCGTTTATAGCAACGAAGCTTTTGTACTACGAAGAGATTTTTTTCTTTTATATATTTTAACCAGTTAATATTTTTTATAGAATGATTCTGGTACCTAACCATAGAAATATTAATGGATAACATCCTAAGACACTGATATCATCAAAGCAGAGCGCTAAAGTTCGAATCAATTTTTGGTTTAGACCGTCATCATTTCAATACTTTTAAAATTTTTATTTTGATCTGTTTTGCTACGCGTATGCTTGCGATATTGAAGTTTCTGTTCTTGTTTTAGTTCCAACTGTTACCATGCTGTTGTCTGATATTGTTATCACTTTTTGCTTTTATGATGAACGATGATGATAAATGCCTTTGTTGACATGAAATATCTTGAATGCTTGAACCGATTATAGCATGTAACTACACCATTCGTAAATTCCCACTATTACGTATCGTGTGTCGAAAAGCAACGTTCGCAGGTGACAGAATATCCCGATAGCTGTCACGTACCGGTCGTATCTCCAATAGTGCAATTTATGTCAGCCGTTCATCACTAGGTGAACATAGGTTATAGATTTCAGTAGGTTAAGAGGCCTGCGGATGATAATTTGCCCATACAAACGTACTACCAAAATTATTTGTAATTCGAGCATATTTCCACCACATACAAATAAAACAACATGTTTTTCGTATTCGAATAGTATTTATCTAGGTCCCTGGTTATTTTTTTTCTTAATAAAAAACACCTATAATGAAATGTAAGTAAAAATATGGAAAATGCAATTTTGCATAACTTTACGTCGAAAATGACATGTTTTCTTCCTATTTGTTTTGTATTAAAACCTTATGTTTTTTTTATAAGTAACCTTAGAGTAATAAGACATAGAGTGTCCATGAACAAAATTCCGCTCAAAGTTGAAGCCAAAAAACAACCAATGTGTGCGTAAGCGGCACGTTATTACATTAGCCGACACGCACACAAGTGCACAAAATAATTTTGCAAGTAATTAACATTTTTCCCGTAAGGTCGGGAAATTGTAACATTTAGTAAGGAGTAAATGATTTGCACATTTATCACTTTTCTGTTAGATGATATTTCATTAACTTTATAATTAACTAGCGGCCCGTCCCGGCTTCGCACGGGTGGACATTTATTTCTAAACATTTTGGGATAAACGTAGAGTAAATGTATCTTTATGCAGGACAATTTATACTTTTATTCGACTACCTCGTTGGTCTAGCGGTCGCGTTTTCAACCGGTGATAATGAGGTCCCGGGTCGGGCCAAGATTTTGGGTCTTTTTTAGCAAGAAATATTCACAGTAGCAGCAGCCCGGTCGTGTCGGTCTGCCGTCCTATCGTTGCCCGCGTGCGTTGCTACCTGCGCTGAACGAGGCCACACCGCGCACCGGCCACGGCGCGGGGTGGCGGCGGCGGCGCGGCGCCGCTGCGTTTATTTTTATTATTTATTCGTAGTACCAGTGTAAAGCAGAAATAGAAAAAACAAAGAAGTACATATCTATGGGGTAAAATATTTTTGGTCTATAGCTAGCAACATTTATTTGTAATGGCGTGTGTTTTGTTTACATTTTATTTTTGTGCATAAACTACTGTTTTACTCAAGAATATAAGATGCCAGGTTGTACTTACCCGTGAAATGGAATCTTCGGTTGATTATGGTGATTATGTGAAGAGTTGTGACACCCTTTCACTGCACAATACGTCATTTTTATTAAAAATTCGTAGAGCTCTTCCCAGTAGGCCTTGACCTTGAGCACTGACGCGTCGAGCGATGTACTTAGCCTTTAAAGGCTAACTTGAAATTGCTTCACTTCGCGTGCGCCTACTAGGGTTCTATGTCTAGTTATTCTAAGTAAGTAACATAGTTTATACTGTCTAGTTACAGAATAACAACAGCATGTCACAAATACAAAAAGTTTTTAGTCATCGTTTTTGGTATTACGGAACACAATAATTTACGAATTGAAGTTGCAAGCAGCTGTCGCCGAAGCCTTAAGAGCCAGTTTGGGAAAACTTTAGACTCTACCATCTGAGTTCATATCCCAGGTAGCCCTTTTCACGCACCTGCATTTGGGATTGTTCTAGCGTCGCGGGGAGAACACGACCCGCGGAATGCGGAGCAACAGTTATTCACACCGCCTGGTAACACCTGAACACAGACTTCAGAAATCTCTTCGATCGATAAAACTTTTAAAACTATCATAGTTAGTCATTTAAAACGTATGTCTGCCAATAAAAACCAACTCGCAGTGACTTTAGTTCTTCCGTGATCATGGCGCATGACTGTGCCAAAATATTGGATAACTCAAAAATCGAATCATATCGGATAGATCTATCTTAGTTTTTAATTTAATACCTACGTGAAATTATTTACACTCTCTTTTTCAGGCCGAGCAGAATCTACGCCAGTTATATAGCTAAGTAGTACGCATATAGGTTTAGAAAAAAAATCAGTATTAGCTAAAGAGACCTAACCAAATCTCGTTCTACTGAAACGAATCCACTGTGTACACCGTCTAAAAAAGACGATAAAGGGTTTGGCAGAAGGGTAAACTGTAAACCAACCAACTTATTTTTATCGTCAATACCCAAATGGTTGTTTGTTCTTACAATGAAAATACTGAGTTTCGCCTTTTTTACGATCGCAAACGTAACTTTGTGGAACTAACATTGAAGAATGCGATTCGTTCGGTCAATGTCGCGCTGTTCCAAATGTTTTCACTATATTTTGTTAGGTCAAAATATTTTGAAAGGAATCTGAAGAATGTAAAAGGTTAGGGGCTAAATAAAGATGAATGAATGACTCTTTTCCTGTCATGCGGATTTTTCGTGCGTCAGGACTTCAACTCTCTTTCTTCCGAAGTTTCGCAGACGAATAAATTTTAAACAAAAGTTCGCTAATGAATCTACTGTTATTCGTTTTCGGATACGCACACGAAGTTCGGCTTCATAGACAATTTTCGTGAAAGTTTTTGAAGTTGTTCGAGTTTAACGAATGATATTTAAAGGTATTTTATCAGTAGTCCAGTCATTTGAGCTTAAATTAGGTAAGAATCTCGGAATTCAAGATACCCAGCTGTAAGTCTGTAAATACTTGTATATTGACACCCTAAAAGTTGTCTCTAAACCTACATATGGTAGGGTGTACGCAACTATTAAATTTCAAGGTCAAAGGTCACAAAAATCGGTCTTTTGCGCTTTCTTTGTAAATATCTCAGTTCCTATGGGTTTTTTGCTATTTGTATTTATTACAATATTGTAGAATACAAAATTGTCTACAAATTTTGTTTAAAAAAAAATTATTCGGTGAACCGTTTTCGTGATGGAGGGCGGAGAGCGCGCGGTCCAGCATCACTTCAGGTCAACCGGTGCCTCCGGTCGAAAACGCGCCATATATAGTTATGAACTATCGATTAATCAATTATTGGATCCCGTAACTTTCCGTGTCGCAACTTGTCTTCGGTTGGGTGCAAGGTGTTGCGCGCCTCATCAATGCCAGTGCGGTACTGCTGTCGAACAGCTCGGTCATCACGGATTATCGTGTACTAGGCTGGTAGTGACTCTATACTCCCATGGGAGTTGGGGAGACCTATTGTGTGGGACGCTACATGTGTCGACACACTCGAGCCTTCCCATCTTCCTAGGACTTCCGTGAGGGCTGGTGCGGCGGCAGATTTAGCCGAAGATCTCAAGAGGCGCATATATGCAGGTCTCGACAGAGCCTACACATTTGCTCCCCTTGGAGTCGAGACCCTAGGTCCGTGGGGTACCGAGGCTCTCCGGGTTTTCAAAAAATTCTCTGAGCGTCTGGTCGAAGCGACGCGTGACCCGAGAGCTGGTGAGTATCTGGCACAGCGCATCAGCATTGCTATACAGCGGGGCAATGCAGCCAGTGTCTTAGGCACGCTTCCAACTGGTATTGATATGGATCAGTTGAGCTACCTGTAGATTGTTTGCAACAGTTTGCAGATAGCTTAATTGTTTCTATTGTAAATACTAGTTTTAATTTAAATTTGTTATTTGATTGTTATTTATATTAATCAATGATTATAAATATTTGTAAATTTTTATTAACTATTACATTATATTTTATCATTTTTTTCCTAACCTATCCACTTTTTATTCAGTATTAATTTATACAACACTTACCTGCCCATGTAATTGCAGAATTGTTAATGAAAATATAGGATGCTGTGACCGCGCGCTCTCCGCCCTCTATCACGAAAACGGTTCACCGTATAATTTTTTTTTTTTAAACAAAATTTGTAGAGAATTTTGTGTACTACAATATTGTAATAAATACAAATAGCAAAAATCCCATAGAGATGAGATATTTACAAAAAGAGCGCAAAAGACCGATTTTTGTGAGCTTTGACCTTGAAATTTAATAGTTGCGTACACCCTACCATATGTAGGTTTTGAGACTACTTTTAGGGTGTCAATATACAAGTATTTACAGACTTACAGCTGGGTATCTCGAATTCCGAGGTGAACTTACTATAATGACTGGACTACAGGTCAATTCTTTAATTTAACAAAATATTTCGCTTTGTTTTTAAATTTTACATCTATTTTATAGTTTATTATCTATTATATTTATGCAATAGGTATGTAACTAAACAACTAAAATTTGACTCATATCTACTTTTGACGTAATTCACCCGAGGCATAAAGCACCCATTACTATTCGACTAATTCTAAGAGAATTCATACATTCACCTATTTATAAATATATATATATATAGATATCCCCATGGGCACTTAGTTGATCAAACGTGCCATATAGGTAGTATTTATTTGATCCGTTTTCACTTGTTGATCCGGGTGGTATTAGTTGATCCAATGCCGCATCACCCGTACATACGTGGATCCGAACGGAGCCACAAGTGTCACCGTCAGAAATAATAATAATTACGTGTGTTTTATACAAATCCACCTTTTTGGCATTTTAGCACTAGTTGATCCGATTCAAATGAGCCAATCAGAGCCCACCGAGCTCAGCCATTGGTTGCTTGCGCCCTAAGCCTTTCGTTTCACCTAAATCTAACATTTTAAATTATCAGTTTGATTCTTTGCTGATTTTTATAAAACATCTTAGCAGATTATTGTTTATAGCAGTTTTGTTTGACACATTTTAAGCAGAACAACTAAAGCGCGGATCCCGGCTATGATTTTTCAAAATTACATCGGAAATTTCAAAGGGTGTTAAAAATGTTAGTCCACTGCTGGACATATGCCTCCCCTAATCAGCACCATAGCGCCCTGTCTTCAGCTTGCCGCATCCAGCATCTGGCAGCAGTCTTTTGCAAATCGTCATAGGGGGCGTCCTACACTACGTTCGCCGAGTCGCGGTCTCCACAAGGTCAAGAACACGTTTACCCTAGCGGTTGTCGGTTCTTCTAGAGATATGGCCAGCCCACTGCCACTTCAGCTTGCTAATGCTATGTCGATAACCTTTGTTCTCTGTCGGATGTATTCGTTGCGAATCCTATCCTTTAGAGAAACTCCGAGCAAAGCTCTCTCCATAGCTCGCTGGGCGACTTTGAATTAGTGGACTCTTCCTACCGTGAGTGTCCACGTCTCAGCTCCTTAGATCATGACGGGTAGGACTGATTGAAAACTTTCGTTTTCAAGCATTGCGTAATGGGTGACGAAAAGACTCGACGTAATTTCCCGAACGCTGCCCAACATAGCTGGATCCTAATCTTGGCCACCTTCTCGAATTTTTTTTTACCCAACTGGAAATTCTGCTTAATGTAAGTGTACTCGGCAACAATTTCGAGAAGGTGGCTATGTACGACGACCGCTCCCGGATCAATGTGGTCATTGATAATGACCTTGGTTTTATCCAAGTTCATGCCAAAACCGATGCTTCGTGGGGCTGAAGCTAGGCCGTCCAGCATCAGGTTCAGCTCCTCCAGCGACTCCGCCATCAAGACTTATGTCAGCAGCGAATAGCAGGTGTGAGATGTAATCGCTGAGCCTGTGTTTAAACTACTGGCCCTGTACTTGGATACTCATGGTGGTGGCATCATACAGACATCTCAGCACCTCGATATAACGATAGTCTACTTGGCATCGCAGTAAGGATTCCAGAACAGCCCGGTTTTCGACAGACTCAAAGGCCTTTTCAGGCCAGACACAGGGGCTGATTATACTTTTCGGACTTCTGTATAATCTGCCGCACTGTGTGCATGTGGTCTATGGTGTCATATCCTCCGCGAAACCCAGTCTGTTCCGGTGGCTGGAACTCATAGAATCTCCTGGCGAGACGATTTGTGACTACTCGTGAGAAAAGCTTATAGTTGTGGCTCAGGAGTGTGATGAATCTGTAGTTTTTAAGAGGGGTTTTATCTCCCTTCACAAAAAAGAGCACCACCAAGCTGCCGCCCCACGCTTTGAGTTGGGAGTTATTCCACTGTGATGGACGGTGTTGAACAAGTTCTGTAGTAGCTCCTGTATAACAGGGGCTGCTCCTGTCTTCAGAAGCTTTGAAGTAATGCCGTCTTCCCGGGGGCTTTTCCATTTTTAAGCTGCCTCAGAGCCATCACGATTTCGTCTTGACTGATTTCTGGCAGTTTGTTGGTGTAGTGGCGTGTCAGGGTGGCTCTGGAATCGTAGTCGTCCGGTTGCGCACGAGGGGCATGCATGTGCAGCGTATAAAAGGCTATAGAAATTATCTATCTCGGCAGAGGTCTCCGGCTTCGACAATACGGTCCTCCCATCGTGCGTTTTAAGCTTCGTCAGATGGCTCCTGCCATGTTGCTAAGTGAATACTTTGAACCCTTGGTTTTCGGCGTATGTTGGAGCTTCGAAGGTCACGCCGTACCATATTCGCAATTTGCTTGTTCAGGTCTGACCGCTCTGAAGAAGTTATTTGGATGGTTTCCCGTCTTTTTGCTATCAGACCGAGAGTCTTATCCGAGAGTTTGGACTTCTTTCCAGTGCGCTGCTTATTGCAGAACTTGATGCCCTCCTCTATCAAATCAGTGGGTTCCAAGGCAGCAAAACACTCCTCGAGAAGCTGCTGAAACTTCTCGGTGCCCGCTATGATAATGGACAGGGTTAGGTTGGAGCATGGACTTCATCAGACGGTTTCTTTCATGGTTCAAGTTGGTATTCAAAGAGCCTCGGAGGTGATCAGATGCTGTATTGAACCTGTTGATCACTGAGACATCTCTGAATATGTGCTTGCTGTCCGTTATGATGACGACGATCTTATTTTTGTCTCAATGTTGGGGTTTCACTATTTCCACTTCCTTAGAGGCAGTTCTTCGGGGGGCGCTGCTGCCACCCCCCGGTGTATATCCCTTAGTCGCCACACACCCAAGGGAAGAGTATGGGTGGTGCAATTCTAGGCCGACATGACACAGCCAGAACAACAAACACCTTGTATTATTTATCACTTGATACGTGCGCACTGCGCAACATAAACGTAAACGTACACGGCGATTACATCTCACACCTGCGATTCGCTGATGACAGTCTTGATGACGGAGTCGCTGGAGGAGCTTAACCGGATGCTGGACGGCCTAGTTTCAGCCTCACGACGCATCGGTCTTGGCATGAACTTGGAAAAACCAAGATTCAATGGCCACATTGATCCAGGACCGGTCGTCGTACATGGCTGTCTTCTTTAAATTGTTTCCGAATACACTTACCTTGGGCAGATTCTGAAGTTGGGTAAAAACAATTTCGAGAAGAAGGCCAAGAGGAGGATCCAGCTAGGTTGGGACGCGTTTGGCAAACTACGTCAAATCTCCCCGTCATCCATACCGCAATGCTTGAAAACTTTCGTTTTCAATCAGTGCGTCCTTCCCGTCATGACCTACGGAGCTGAGATGTGGACACTCGTGGTAGGGCTGGTCCACCAGTTTAAAGTCGCCCAGCGAGCTATGGAGAGAGCTATGCTCGGAGTTTCTCTAAAGGATAGGATTCGCAACGAATACATCCGACAGAGAACCAAAGTTATCTACATAGCTCAAAGGATTAGCAAGCTGAAGTGGCAGTGGGCAGGCCAAGAACCGACAACCGCTGGGGTAAACGTGTTCTTGAGTGCAGACCACGACTCGGAAAACGTAGTGTAGGACGCCCTCCGACCAGGTGGGATGACGATTTGCGAAAGACTGCTGGCAAATGCTTCATGCGGCAAGCTGAAGACAGGGCGCTATGGCGCTCATTAGGGGAGGCCTATGTCCAGTAGTGAACTGGTATAGGCTGATGATGATGAAGATGACGTGCGCACAGAACTCGACTTCTAGAGTCATAATGAAAACAATTTCGGCCTTCACATGTGAAGGTGGATGCAGCAATGTATGGAGCACTGCAAATATTATAGATACAGAGCCAACAAATACTGAAGTTTATGCGAAAAAAATATACCTACCTTTCATAAGATAGTTTCTTATGTCGGATCAAATAAAGCTCTAATTTTGATAATATAAATGGATCAGATCAACATACGACTTTGGATTTGATATATAAAACTCAGTCAACAAGTGTTTGAGCATTTCAAAATTTTGAACGTTACGGAGTCGTTTAGGTTTGTCTACTTTATGCGGATTCAGCAATGTATGGAGCTCTGCAAATATTATATAAACGGAGCCAACAAATACTGAAGTGTATTCGAAAAAGTTACCTACTTTACTTTATATTCAGTTTCGCTTTGTCGGATCAAATAAAGCTCTAATTTTGATAATATAAATGGATCAGATCAACTTACGACTTTGGATTTGGTATATAAATTGGAGCCAACAAGTGTTTGAGCGTTTCAGAATTTTGACCGTTACGGAGTCGATTGAGTTCGAGATCGTAACGATAAAAATGTCGAGTACATCACTTTCTCGATGAATACGTTTGGCAACGTCGCTTTCAAATTTGCGCCGTTGCCACTCCGGGCGAGATCTATACAAACGGAGTCGAGTAATAAGGGGGAAAAGGTGGAGTCCGGAATGCAGGGAAATCGGGCTGGATCAACTTAGTGCCCGAGTTGGTATTTATATATATATACATATGTTACTGGTCCGCATACGGGCCACCTGAAACATTCAGTATTCTGCCCGCGTGCGAGCGGAAATCTAGTCTATTAAAAACACTAAAAACGGACGAGTTATTTAATAGCTCATTTACCAAAATCGCTTTATCTGTTTCGAAGATTCCCTTGGAGCACAGAGATCTAGGAGGTACCTGATGCAATGTGTTTAAGGTTTTTCATGGTAACTAAAAGCCTTGCATGTTGTATACTACACAATATCACAAAACAGCCGTAAAATAATCAAAAAAACGTTCTAATCCGAACTAGAATTGCCATGCACGATTTATAGTGTTTCCGTGCACGCTCCGTGTAGGTACTATAAATCGGAGCTCGGCTCAATAATGCACGTCTCGTGTGCTTGCACGTCACGTGTTATCAAGGAAGTTGTATTTTACAGGTGAGAACATGTTTCACTGTTTAGAACGGAGGCGGGATCTGAATACCGCTGCTGTTTATTAGCTTTCGGAGGATAAAGGTTATCTTAAACTGTGTACCTTTTTTTGGTGGAATAAAGTAAACTTTAGGAACATTACAACTAGTATATACCTACAGCTGAAAACAAAATAACGTTTGATACGTTATTTTGTGCTAAGGGTGTTAAACCGGGTACTCTTCTAAAAACACACACCTCTAAGCCCCAATACAAACGTACTTTCCGATTCTTTTGGAAACAACACCTTATTGCTTATTGCAATAAGGTTATATTTATTTACTATTTCTTATCCGATTATGTTTGCAAAATTTCATTTCATAAATAAGGGGTCGAAGTTTTTTAATGATCGGAAAGTACGTTTGTGTGGCTTAGAGGTTCGTAGCCACCATAAATGACACTAATATTACAAATGCGAAAGTTTAGATGGATGGATGGATAGATGGATGTTTGTTGCTCAATCACGCCAGAACGGCTGAACGGATCTAGACGAAATTTGGCACAGAGATAGATTATAGTCTAGAATAGCATATAGACTATATTTTATCCCGGAATTACCACGGGAGCGGGAATTACGCGGGTAAAACTGCGATGCAGTGCTGGTTGTTTTATAAGCGATTGCTTTGGTAAGCCTCAGATTGCTTGATATTTTTTATTTTTGAGCAATAAAAATAAATCATTTGACTTGATCAAACTACGAGCGTGACCCAACATTAATTATTTTCAAGTAATTACGTATAGCGTGTCACGCACGAGCCTGTAATTAGAAGTCTAATTTTATTGAGCGATAAAAACTGACAACAATGTAACGAAAATAAATTAATTTACATAACATAGCTGTGGAACTCCCTTTTTTTCACCACAGGCGTAATATAGGGTGTTATGTGTTTAGCGCATCTGTAAACCTGAGTGAGGCTGTCGACTATACACAGGGGTGTCCCGAAACCCGACCTCTAGCCCAAAACAGAGAACCACCCAGTGGTTCTCTGTTTTGGGCTTGAGGATGACGAGAACCATGCCTACAGTTAGTTTATTTTTTCTTTATTACTATTTGCCGGGTATTCTTCTTTTGTCTTGAAAATGTAACATGTACTTCCTTTGTGCCACTCCGTGCCACCCATAGACATAGAATTTTTTCACTAGTACATTCTAAGCCTGCCCTAAGGTGCCACCACACTCTACCGAGTGGGGTCCTGTCTGAAAACCAGTGCCGCTACTAGTCTCGGCTTGTAACGGCATAATGCAGAGACAGGAACCTATTTAGACACATAAAATACTTTGCTTGTTTGTTTTGTATCTATTCTTTTGAATAGTCTTAATAATTCCTCCTAAATAATTTCTATTGAACTAGTATAGGCTGATGATGATGATGTCCTGTCTTCTTCTATGTCACACTGCCGTTCCTACGTATTATGAGAGTGAGAGAATAGAGATTGCACCTGTGTTTGCGCACACACTTATGGCCTATTATTTGTCCCGTGCAGATTTATTTATTTATTTATTTACTTTAATTAATACGGTAACACCAATTACAGATGACTAGTGTCCGTTGAGACAACTTGTGGTTGAGACTGGCCCCCATGGTCGAAATTGATCGTCGAAATGATCATCCTTATCGAATACCTACCATTTCCTAAAGAATGAAAAAAAAGGCAATGTTATTTTTACAAATTTTTCGTCGACAATTTTTACACTTATTTGCCTAATCGCATTTCATCTGGATATTCCGTCAAAAGCCAAACGTTTATTACATCAGCTAAGCTATTTTCACGACGTAAACAAGCCTCAGCAATTTAGAGAAAATGCTTTAGCCAAATTGAACTCGGGTTTAGACATTCGCTGATTATTTGCATTCGAATCTGCTTTGATTTGAACCGAGGCCGAGGCTTGCTCACACAAAAATATAATCAACAAATTAAATGGATTTCCGAATTCTGGAACGAGAACGGAAGAACCATTTCTGTTTTAGCAATGAACCGATCTTTAAGTAATTGAAAAGTACATAGGTACTCAAGAAAAATAGGATAGGGCCAGTTGGCCTGGCCAGAATTAGGCATCGCAAACTAGCTAAACTCGATGTAGAATGATTGTAAACTAACCTTAAATTCACTCTGTTGCCGCGTCTATAAACGCAGTTTACATTACTTGTCAATTTGAGATCTTTCCTTCAATAAAATTATATAAGGAACATAGGCCTAGCACGGGTATTGTTGTCTAGGGTAGAATAGACAATAATGACATCGCGTTGTCATACATTGCGTACAGTATCGAAGTTGAATTAATTAATTTCTAACAAATTACGCATTCGATAACAAAGTGACGTAATTTTTTCTATTCTACCCTAGACAACAATCCCCGTTCTTGCCCCAGGACGCCAAACAAGCAAGTTTGCTGCTGGTTTTTTTATTTTCTACGTCCAGTTTGGCTAATGTATCATCATCATCAGCCTATGGTAGTCCACGGCTGGTATGTCCAGCCCTAATGAGCGCCATAGCGCCATGTTTTCAGCTTGCCGCATCCAGCATCTGGCAGCAATCTTTCGCAAATCGTCCCCCACCTGATCGGAGGGCGTCCTATACTACGCTTGCCGAGTCACGGTCTCCACTCAAGGAGACGTTTATCCCAGCGGTTGTCAGTTCTTCTCAAGATATGGCCAGCCACTGCCCCTTCAGCTTGCTTGAGTTTTGTGATATGTCGATAGCTTTGGTTCTTTGTAGGATGTATTCGTTACGAATTCTATCCTTCAGAGAAACTCCGAGCATACCTACCTCTCTCCATAGCTCGCTGGGCGACTTTAAACTGGTGGACCAGCCCTACCGTGAGTGTCTCAGATCCGTAGGTCATGACGGGTAGGACACACTCATTGAAAACTTTCGTTTCAAGCATTGCGGTATGGATGACGAGAAGACTCGGCGTAATGGCTAATGTATATAATATATTATCACATCACAAAGCATATACACGTATTGCCCCTCCACATAAGCACACATTCGTCTTCTGCAAAAGGTGTCTCCCCAAACAAGTTAGGATTTGCCAAAGTTTTAACCAGACATTTTATTTGAAGAATACAAATACAAAAATTTTGAAATAAATGATTTTGTAATTTGATATAAAATAATTATGAAAAATCTTTTAAATCCGCTTCATTCGTTTGCGACAAAAAAATCATTTTAACTATTAAATCCGATCCTCCAGATTTCTGTCAGTTTAGGGCATGAGTTTCAAAAAACACTGAAACACGTGTCTGTTTATTCTAAGTCATCCTTCTACGCTACAAATTTTAACGGGCCAGCTGAACGACGTTTCTGAAGTTACTATAAAAAAGACCTTTGACCATCTCTATAATTATCGTCATTGCGTCATTTTAACTACCTTAAAAAAACTTTTCTAAGCATACGCCCTGAAAGAAAACTCCATGCAAAATTTCAGCTTCGTAACTTTTGTAGTTTTAGATATCTCTTGATTGTCACCCAGTTTTCTCTACTCTTTTATAAATACAGATTAATGCACTATCAAAAACACAGCATCTTGCGACGAATCTCACGTTTTTGTTCACTGCGGTTTCCACGTTACCGGAAGCAGCTGCATGAGAAAATTTTATTCAAACTCCACTTTAGCCTCATTACCAAAGTTTTAAAACTGTGAAAATATTCTGTTTCAACGTCGGTGTGCTTCTAATAGATATCTGAAGGGTTTGTAAGCGTTTGGAATTAAAAATGGTTTGGGGAGAGTTTACTTTACTCGTGATTCGGTTATGCTGGTTGCCTGAGATAATTATAGAGGTCGTAAAACTGGCGAAGGGCGAGTCAGACTCGATCGAGACTGTACAATATTTCTACCATATATGCAGAATCTCTTAGGAGGCCTGCGGATGATGATTTGCTCATATAAACGTACTACCATAATTATTTGTAATTCGAGCATATTTCCACCATATCGTGTTATTTTTCGTATTCGAATAGTAGGTATTTATCTAGATAAATACTATTCGAATACGAAAAATATAAATATAATATGTCCAAAAATATTTTTTTTGTAAGCAAAAATATGCAAAATAAACTTTACGTCGAAAATGAAATGATTTCATCCTGTTTGTTTTGTATTAAAAACAACAATACCTTACGTTTTGTTTGAAGGAACATAGCTTATACTGTCTAGTTACAGAATAACAACACCATGTCGAAAATACAAAAAGTTTTCAGTGATCATTTTTGGTATTACGGAACACAATAATTTACGAATTGCAGTTGCGAGCAGCTGCCTTAAGGTTGCTAAGACCTACATGATAAAAGTTAAAAGAGCGCAGAGAGCTAAAAGTTACTATAGCCGTGCCCTATAGATACCCAACTGCACACCTACCAGCTGAGTAATCTACTGTCGGTATAAAAAAGACTACGTGTCACAACACAATCCTTCTCTAAAATACCACACCACACAGATCGAATCAGAGATTGGTTAAACGTGCTTGATAACGAAGGCGTTGATAAGCTATTTACAAGAAAGTTTCCTTAAACTAGCCCAATTTCCGGATATAAAACCACTATAATAAATAAAATTCAAAAATAATAATAATAATAATGCTGTTCTTAATTAAAGTCATTACACCTTGTTACTAAGGCTAAGTTAAATATCTGATTCGAAATCTACTGTACCAATTTAATTTTTACTCTAGGTCAGATGACCCGGTTTTGGCCACCGACTCTTTATTACTATTTTTGACTTCAAGGCGTTGTAATAAAGGCATAAATGACTTTCAGGTGTACGTTCAATGGACCCTGAAAGGAAACCACTTATGTTCCTTATGATAGATCATTTTATTTAAAGGAAACATAATTTTATTTTTTAAGATAAACAAACAGCATTGAAAGATTTTTAAAAAATTCGCTTGCCTGACCCTGGAATCACCGACCAGGTGGGATGACGAATTGCGAAAGACTGACAGATGCTGGATGCGGCAAGATAAAGACAGGGTGCTATGGCGCTCATTAGGGGAGGCCTATGTCCAACAGTGGACTGCTACTGTATTTCAGATAATGCCTGCGGATTTCTGAATGATCAACGTTCAACAATATGTCTGTCTAAACGTCACTTATCCAGCGTCGTTTGTTTTGTAATTTGTTAGCTATTCTACGACGACAGTACTTTTGCTATCAAACTGGGACGAATCAGGAACGCTTTCAGCATAGAATTTGAGTTTCTCGACTCGTCCTAATGTATTGGGACCAATGTGGGACGAGTGAGGAATAACTAGATTTCACGATCCGGCGGCAACATCTAACACAGCTAAGTATACCCTCGCGGCGATAAGTTCCTTTCATTCCCTCGGCGCGGCGGCGTGAACACCCCCCGGTGTAGATGTACCCTAAAACGGTCAGTTTGTTTAATAGAGAAGTTAATCAAGTGACTTAGTTAACTGGAAAATGATTGTTATTTTAGGTCATCCGAATGGAAAGTCAATGGGTCGTCGTAATTTTCTGCGTAATTTAATTAAAGTTTTTAGCTTTGTATTATTATGAACTAACATTGTCGTATTTATTTCAGATTTGCATTTGACGACGACTTTTGTGTTTCCAAACGACGGATTCACCTTGTGGTCCCAATTTCACTATATATATCTGTAATAGAACTAAGTTTAAAGAACATTTCATATGTCTCGGTTTTTTCAAATATAGTCCTAATTAATAGATAATAAGCTAAAACTTGATTTTTGGGCTTGCGTTGCGTTGTTTTGGCATGCCTTGTCCCGCTCATATAAACGCAAAATCCTAAGTCTATCCTTTTCACTAAAAGTTGAGGTTGTATAGGCTCTTAAATCAGCAGCTAGTTTTCAATGACTTTTCTGAATGTCTAGTGAAATCTCAGAATTAACAAGCTGAAGTGGCAGTGGGCAAGTCAACTCGCAGAACTGATAACCGCTGGGGAGTAAAGGTTCTCGAGTGGCGGCCACGATACAACGCGATAAAACAGAGTGTTGGGAGACCATCAACTCGATGGACCGACGACATCGTAGCGGTCGCAGGGAGTCGATGGATGGAGGCGGCTCAGGACCGCTCTTTGTGGCGTCGTATGGGGGAGGCCTATGTCCAGCAGTGGACGTATATGGGCTGACATGATGACGATGATGATATACAGAGATAAAATGTCCCTAAAACCCCTATTTTAAGATCGTGTTAGCTCTTCTTGCATTTTTGATTCTTCTAATTTAGCCTGTTTGAACTCCAAAGCAGGCTAATATTTAACTAAGTTAACAAGAGCCACGTTTTGAGTGCCTTTTAATCTCGCTTAAGTGGTTGGTTACAAAGTTCGCGATATTCGTGTCTTATTTATTTACCCTCTCTGATTTTGGTTATAAGTACTGGAAATGTTTGGTAAGTTATAATTAACTTTACTTATTATCTTAATTCATTTAACTTAATTTATTTATTCCGTCGTAGGTACATTTAAATTCACTTGATATCGTTATAATCTAATTTACTATTGCATATTTTATTTAGTTCATCATCAGCTTATATTAGTCCACTGCTGGACATAGGCCTCCCCATTATAAGCGCCATAGCGCCCTGTCTTGAGCTTGCCGCATACAGCATCTGCCAGCAGTCTTTCGCAAATCGTCATCCCACCTGGTCGGAGGGCGTCCTACACTACGTTTGCCGAGTCGCGGTCTCCACTAATTTATTTTATTACGTTATAATAATTATTTATAAAACCTAATTTTTTTAAAGGAAAGAAGCGCCATAAGAGATTGTATGCAGAAGAGAGAAAAAGAAACAGACAGACATTGATAAAAATTTACTAAAATATGGCCTGTAAATGTGCCTAGAATAAAATTAATAATAATGTGAGAAATAAAATATACACTATAGGGTGGAAAGTGTTGACGGCCCTTTCCGTAAATTTGAGATTATGTATCTTTAGTGCTACATTTTTCTCCAAGAAACTATGCTAATATTTTTAGCCGTTTTCGAGTTACAGCTAGTTAAAGTTTTATACAAAAAACGTATGGTTTCAACCCGCTGAAAAGGTCAATAACCGCACCTTGACCTAACTAGTAAACAGCAAAGAACGTAGGATCCTAGGATCTTTGGTAAACAGTAACTTTGTGACGTTATTGTGTGTTATTGTGGACTGGCATTAAGAAAGCAGAAGATCTATTTAGGCTAGCCCTGGATAAGGAAAAATTCAAGAGGATGACCGCCGACCTTCAGTAATGGAGAGGCACTATTAGAAGAACAAAATTTATAACAAAATAGATAACTATTATGAATAAAAGTTGCCAAATTTTCCTAATGTGATCAAATAACCAATAGGTTCCACTCGGGTTTCGGATATTACCAAATTTAAATTGAAAGCAAAGCGCCTAATTGGATTTGATCCTAATTGGAAAACTTTTACTATAATTGTATTGATCTACGAAAGGATAGATAATATCATACCTACATATTCGAGGTAGCTAATTTTTGATAAAGGTTAAAATTTAAAATAATTAAACACATTAAAGTTCCCAATAATTTTCGACTTCGGCGGTACTCGAACCCGCGCCCCATCCTCAGTACGGGTGTGCTCTAACCAACTAAGCCACGAAGTTTCAGTCGGTTCCATCGAAAATCTTAGGCACCTCTTACGAAATGTAGCGCCGGTAAGGTCCACCTACAGAAGAAACATTAAAGTTAATCCAAATCTGTTCAAAGACTAAAGTTACATTTAGTTCGTTTGACGAGAGGTGTTGCCGTTGCTAAATTCTAGAATTCTAGATTTCGAAGTCGATTTTTTTTGTTATTGAGCTCATTGAGGGAGGCCTATCTAGCAGTGCACTAATATAGGCTGGTGATGATGATGATGACTGATTTTAAAGACATTGCAAACTCTGTTTTTAACAGAAAAAAATGGATGCCGCAAGCTGAAGACAGGGCACTATTATTGCGCTCATTAAGGAGGCCTATGTCTAGCAGCGGACTAACTATAGGATGATGATGACTAATTTTTTTTACAACCTTTCAATACTGTTTGTAATAAAACAAATATAATTCGAAATATATTTTTTTCCTGGTCTAAACAAAGGGGATCTACCTTGTAGGTATTCCATACACTATAATGTATTTTTGAACCTTTTTCGATAAAATTACGGAGTAAATAGGATTCAACGTAACCCAATTTACATCAATTCATATATATCCACGCCTTAAGAGCTACCTATAGTAGGTACGTACAGATTATAGTTCCCAACAAAACAGCCGAAGAAAACTAAACAACTTTATCCCAACAAAGCAGTCTAAGAAAACTAAACAAACTTTATCGAAGCAAAGGTGGTCTATCGTGGTTACCAGTTCCCATTCCAATTTAAAACGCAGTACAAACGCTTCCCGAGATAAGTTACCTACAGACTTAAAACTCCTTAGAATACGTAAAGTAGTACAACTTGGAAAAGTTCTGATCTAACCAGTCCAGGACTGCTTATCCACTGGGAGTTTTCCTGGCGTCGTATTACTTTTCTAATGGTGGGTTTTGTCTGGGGAAGAAATGTTTAAAAATACGATTGAATACAGCAATGCTATTGCACTAAATTCATGGATGGCAAACTGAGTATTAACCATTAGTATACCATGGATGGGACAAATTGAATAACATAAAATTTTATGACGGGATGGTCAATGGGAGTGAAGAAAGTGGATTCCCCATTGTACGTACCTGTAGGTTTTTTCTGAATATCTGTTTTTTTCTAGTTTGTGATGATCATTGTCATACATAAACATAATACAAGCTCTGCTTAGCTTGAAGCTAGAAGATACTGTGTATCCACACAGTATCATCTTGAATAAATAATTCTGGATTATCCAGTCCGGTATTATTTATGCATTATGTTATTAATTTATTTTGCCAAAATTTCGTAATACAAATACAATCATTTATTAAAATAAAACATATTCACTCGCTTGATCATATCACTTAAAAATTTGAAGCCGGCACCTACTGGCTATCGTTCTTTAATTGACACCTGAAAATGAAACCCAAATGGACTTGCCCATCGGACCAATAACTTACATTTATAATCCACTCATTTCGTTTGGGGTTTCAATATCGGCTGGGACTGGGAATTATTCATATATTTTTATTGTAATCATCAATCGGATGGATGGGACGCGCAAGGCCATAAAATGACTTTCAAATGTCAATTTTGTTACAGGATGGATGGATTTAGCGTAATAGCACTGCTGATGAGCAATGTGGATTGTGGCATAACCCCCTATTTATAAAAGGTAAAAAGCGTTTATCAGGAAAGACTTATGTCCAGCTATAGGCTGGTAAAGCCAGCAGATGTGATACAAGGTGTAACACAATTTATAGTTGGGGGAGTGGGGTTGACCCTAGACCCAGTTAGAAAATAGAAATAAAATAACGTGTTTTAGTAGGTAGGTATACAGGGTGCCACGTAACATTCCTACTAAGCCAAAAGGTGTGATTCTGGACCCCGAGAGGGCCAATTGGTGTTTTACGATTTAATAATTTAAAAAAAACATAGTTTTTGTTTATTTTTTTTCTTTCTTTTCGTGTTTTTTTACTAGTCTCTTGCATTACTGAATACAAGTATTTCAAAATATTTTAGCTAATTTTATCAACAAAACCAGTGTTTTGTCATGAAATTATAACATTAAAACATAATGTAAATCCTTTGGAATTCAAATAATAATGTAATAGTAGGTATTAATGTTGAGTACACGTAAAAGAACACGAAAATTAAGTTTAAAAGTATCTAATTAAATCAACAAAAGTGTAAATAAATTCGAAATTCAATCAATCGTAAAACAAAGGTTTAATAACTAATAAGGTAAGTTGTTCACCTGAAAATTTGTTAGTAAAATAATTATATATAAGCCGAAATCCACATTTACATTTAACAATTAGAAATATCTGTAGCCCAAAACACTCGCTTCTAATTAATTAAGGCCTAGACATAACTACATACGAAATCCCTTTTAGGGTTCCGTGCCTTAGTAAACAAATAACAAAACCCTTATTTTGGTTGATAAAGTGCCGGTGTGTATTCGTAGGCAATAGACCATAATATTATATCATCATCATCATCATCATCAGCCTTTTTCAGTCCACTGCTGGACATAGGCCTCCCCTAATGAGCGCCATAGCGCCCTGTCTTCAGCTTGCCGCATCCAGCATCTGCCAGCAGTCTTTCGCAAATCGTCATCCCACCTGGTCGGAGGGCGTCCTACACTACGTTTAATATTATATATTGTATAACATTTATCATACATACCTACTAATATTATAATGGCGAAAGTTTGTGCTGTGGTGAAGATGTTCGGAAGATCACGCCAAAACTACTGAATGGATCGGGCTGAAATTTTGCACACATAAAGGTCTTGAACTACATTTATTATGTTATTTTTTCCTCCAATTATGATGCATGCGGACATATACTGGTAATAAAGAAAAACGAACTGTCAGACATGGTTATTCGCTTATCATATAACCGTTTAAAACAGCGATCTGTTATCGAATTGAAAAAAAGCAAACGTTCCGTTTCACGGAAGCCGCGCGACGCAAAACATGTAGTGTTTTCAACCATAACAGTTGAAATATATCTGGACTCCTGCGAGTTCCAACTTGTTACAACAAAACAAACGCCGCACGGCTTACAATAGCTTACTATAGCAAAAAGTGTCGTTACAACTTTTCGTGAGATTTTTTTGTCCAGCCCCCTTTCACAACGCGCGATAAGGAACTAAGTTCCAAAAATTAATTTTTTATATTACGCTTAGGACCGATTCGCATAATTGGCGATTCGATTAATCGGCGTTCGGGTAATCAGTGTTCTACTGTAATAATAAACCATTTAAACATATCGGACGGAACCATAACTCCTTAGCGTCTGCTCAGACTGTACTCTTTAGTAATATACTAATATAGCCTCTATTTATAAATCAGTAAGTACCTACATCTGATCCCAACTCCTAACTCAATCAATTAGTTCGTGAGTATCTCAATTATTCATGTTTTATTCAGATAAACATCTTCAAAAGGATCCACTAAATTGATAAATTGGGTTTATCAAGTCTGTTATAGTGCATATTCCTTTTAAATATGGAGGCGCACCCATTACTTGGCAATACAAAGGCCTGATTATTACATTATTTAATTTGTTTCTACAGAAGACAACATACTATTTGTTTCTTTGTAAGAAACCGACTTCAAATTCTTTAGTAGCAATTCCACTTTATACTGACTTCAAAGAGGGGGTTCTATGTATATTCGGTTTGTTTATCAACTATGTATATTCGGTTTGTTTATCAATCCAAAGGATACTTAGCCTCGAGTGGAGCTGGGCTGGTCATCTCCAGCGGCTAAACGCGAACAGATGGTGTTAAATCACAACGAATTGGTATCCCCGCAACTCAAAACGGAAGAGAGGGAGGCCGTTAACCCGTTGGAGCGACGACCTGGTTAAGACTGCAGGAAAGATCTGGTCTAGGACGGCTAGAAATAGAAAAGAATGGAAATGCTTGGAGGAGGCTTTCACTGCCACAGGCGGTCCATACACTAACAACTAGAATAAGATATCTAATTATAAACCTACTAAAAATACCTACTAACCTACACAACCTTTTCTAAATTAGGTATATTTTGTAATCAGTGTACTGGAAAATAAAGCTCTTTTTATTTTATTTTTTTATTACCCATTACTTGGCAATAACAAAACAAAGGCCTGATTATTACATTATATAATTTGTTTCTACAGAAGACAACATACTAAAATTTGTTTCTTTGTAAGAAACCGACTTCAAATTCTTTAGTAGCAATTCCACTTTATACTGACTTCAAAGAGGAGGTTCTATGTATATTCGGTTTGTTTATGTATAAATATATAAATAATGCTGGACAATTCACACAGCATTATCTAGTTCCAAACTAAGCAGAGCTTCTGTCATGGGTAGAGAATCTATGTATTATATTATATTATAATTATTATGTATATCTAGATAACTGATATACATAATATAATATAATATATAGATAGTTTTTTCTTCTATTATACATAGAAAACGACCTGGTACCACTTCATGGTATTTAGAAACAGGCAAAATTTGAATTATATTTTTTATTAACTAAAACGATAATTTTCCGTTTGCGAATTTTAACTAGGTCGTTTTTAATTTGACTTTAACTTGAAACTTTATCGCGCTATCGAAATGTTCCGGGCTTAAAACTACTTCCAAACCAATTTATTATTTTTAATTATTTACGGATATCGCGGTGCACATTCCTGAAATAAAAAGTTTTAATAGTCAAAACCTGAGCCCAAAAGTTGCTTTTAACAGATAGCGATATGATAATTCGAATTTGACGATTGACAGAATTGACAATTGATTGATGATTGAAATCGATCCCCAGAGTCGGAACCTTACAAGCGATTTATCTTCGTCGCAAAGTTCTTGAGATTATTTTATGCATTTGGTAAGTTAGTCCAACACTCACACATAACTACGTCCACGCAAATCTCCCAAACGGGATTTCCCGTAATCAACAAGGTTGGCAAACGGATTGGTGAACGCAGTAAGGTAAAAACAAAGAAGAAAACTGCTACCCTGCATCTCGAGGGTCGCGAGACTAACCGATCACGCCACCTCGTGGTGCCTTGAGTTACTAAGCTAGAAACACCGGAAGAACCACCACCTGGTGGTGGAGTGAGGGAGACGCCAGCTCTTTAGATATTTATGGGTGATTTGGTTGCCGACAGCAAATTTGGTTGCGCAACCAAGCTGATACCAAATATCAAGTCCTCAAACTCAATCTCAACAGCCTATAATGGTCCACTGCTGGATGCAGGCCTCCACCTGATTTTTTTATATCATGGGGGTAATGCCCATAATCCCCTCGCCAGGCATGCAGGTTGGGGATCGCAGTTCGGTGATAGATATATTTGTCAAGAGGCGCTGCTCCCGCCCCCCGGTGTATGTCCTTTAGTCGCCTCTTACACCCACGGGAAGAATTGGGGGGTGTAAGTTCTAAGCCACACGGCTATCAACTATCAAGGAGCTTTATTTCCTTTAGACCTTACAGGTACCCTCCGTACAACTGTACACATTTTGTTTTTAGCGCGACCAGTGGCGTCACTGTGGTGTCGTAATGAGATAGGGCCCTTAGTCGATTCTTATCTGCCTGCTGAGCTTGAGGGGTCGATTCTTGCGCTGCGGCTGCCAAGGCCGATTTGTTTAACAGGGTGCCACAGAGTGCTCTGCTATTGGCCTCTAGCTTACATAATCTTTAACTGACGTACGTAATATGTTTAATTTATTTATTTTATTTCGAACTGAGACTGGATTGCACGCGCCATATGGTGTCTGCCACATGGTGTGATTAATCTGAATATTAAGAATAATATAAAGAAACAACAAGAAGTAAAAGTTAAACAAAACTGAAAACTACATCAACCTTTATGGGGCAGGGTAGATGTATGGAAATTAAGTTAGTGTGTTACAGATCACGAGAATGGTATAGTGTCATCTCGTGTCTAATCATTTTGGAGTAAACAACTAGTACCTACATTAATCCCATCTCGTATCCAATTTCAAGCGACAAAAAAATACCTATGTACTCAGTGGTGGCATTTCGTGTCCATTTGAATAAATTTATGAGAAGTGTCATAGAGCTAAGAATGCTGCTAAACTGCTACTTGATAAAGAAAATTAGGTTTGCCAATATAATACTTTGAAGTAAACACAGCAGGAGTTTGTTTCAGTTTGCATTAAAATGTATACTTACTATTTATCTGATTTACCATGGTGAAACCATCAGCATCGCTGAAGCGCTATTTTAACACCATGGTCTTGTTTATTTTTACAATTTCTCCTCTACTCTAGAAGAATTGACCCTCATGCAAGCAAGTATATATACAATATAAGGCATTTTGAAGCACACGTTTTAAAAAAAAATAATGCTGTACTATTCACACAGCATCATTAGCCCCAAGCTAAGCAGCGCTTGTGTTATGGGTACCAGATAACTGATATTACATAATATGATACTATACATAGATAATAAAAAAAATTACATAGAAAACTACCAGAACATCCTAAACAAGCATTTGTCCCGATGCGATTGCATTTGTCAGGGAATCGAGCCCGCAACCTCCTGCGTCGCAAGCAGACCTTCGCCCCCCGCGCCACAGAGGTCGTCAAACCATCAGCCCCCTACACGGATCCCGTACACACCCAAACCTGTGCTTCTTAGTATTCAAAGCGCATTTAAGTGTGTATATTGAATGGATATTAAAGAGGACCAGACGTTTTTAAAAACACGCGTTACCAAAGAGCGGTTACAAACACCTAATGTAAACTCGCTCTTATTCTCGTATTTCGGGCCATGACGTACAATACAAGCATATGGGTAGAAATTCATTCGGACTCATCCCTCCGTTTCTGCTTAATCAAAACATCATTGTGAAAGGGCGATGAGTTGCTAATGGCTACCGTATTGAATGTTCTTACTAATTGCTCTGAGGGGTGCGTATTACAGACTTTGGAAAAGAATAACACACTAATATTATAAATGAGAATGGAAAAAATGGGAAAATGGAGATTTGTATATAAGTTACCTCTTCAAGCCACAACTACTGAACGGGTCGTTGAAATTTGCTGATATTTTGCATAGATGTCGCTGAAAACTTTAAATGTAAGCTAGCTTTTTAATTCTATTAATCAGCTCCAAAGTGATTATTATAACGTTTAAACGTTTCCATAAACAAAAGTCGCGGGCAGAAACTAGTAATTTAAATACTTATTGTGTGTACTACGGCCAAGTTTACTTTAGATTATTTAAGAAGATTTTGATCCGATTAATTCTATGATCGGAGTCATAAAAATACAGGGTTTTAAAACCGGATTAAAAAATCATATGTTATTTAGCAGCTTGAATAAATTTCTTCGTATTCTAAGTTAATTTCATTTAAAAAAAAATCGTTCCTTAAATTGAATCATGATGATAGTCAGTTTGATTTAAATTTTCCATAAAGTAAATCCAGTAAAGCCCGTATTGGTCGTTTGTTTTTAGAATAAGTTTGTCTATTGGATTTTGCTTAATAAATAAACTTTAATAACATAGAAAAAAACAGTCAAATTATTAGAAATGCGCGTTACAAAAGTCGTCAAGCGCGTGATGACTATTTATGTCGTCGTTAGTCGTTTTGTCATTTACGAAATATATTATACTCGATGTCGAGTGGACTACTTGACAACTAGTACCTATTAGGTATATCTTTCGTGCAGAGACAGCCACCCCCAAGCAACACCCCCGTTAAGTTCATTCTTTTGTATTTACGGTTTTAGTAATCTGCATTGAAGAAATTAACTAACCTTCTTAGTTTTCACCTCCATAGTGGTAGTTTGAACATTTTCACTGGCTGAATGGTGCCAAAAGCCACAAGACAAAAAAAGAAAAAGAAGAAGAAGCAATGTCAAGGTTTTGCGCCTCAGTTTTGCGCACGGATATCAAACGAAATATTTTTTGTTATATTCATTACGGATCTAAGCGGGTTAACTACGAACCTTATTTGTGTTGAAAGAACACCAACGTTTCAAACCTTAACGAGGGACTTCTTCAGGGTGAGTGCGGTTCTAGACGCGCGCGTTCCGCATCCCTGAGGCAACCTTGACATAAATATTTTTAAGAAATTGTAATATTCAAACCTAGTCATGACTAATATTATGTCTTCTCTTTAGTTCAGATGCAGTAGGTACATCATCAAGCCATGGAACGTGCATGGAAAGTGACATAATTTAAGGCTTTATTTCTTATTGTAAAAAAAACTTTTTCCAAATAAATTGATGGATTTAGTCAATTAATCGGTCGATAGTGAATCAGCTCCCAGTGTTGCTTTATTTACGAGTATGTGAAACATTCATGCCATGGTTAATAAAAAACCTACCTTCCGTGATTACTCTGCAGTTATCCAGTTTGGTTTAATATTAATCGTAATAATATTAATGAAAGCAAAAATTAAAGCAAATATGTGTCCAATGGTTTCAGGCCACTACGTTTTCATCAATCAAATTTAAATATTTGGATGGTTTAATTCGTAATTGCCATAAAATTACAATTTCATTTTAATTCTATTCAAGTTGACATGATTTAGTAAACGTAGAAATTTTTAAATAAATATTCAATTAAAATTTTACTAGGTACGTTTTCGATCGAAAGCTGGAATATGTATCAGTTTGTCTGGATCATTCGGGAATATCATTATACAACCCAGGCTCCTAATCCGTTAAGCCTAGAGCTTGGTGCTTAGCATACTTTGTGGCCTGCTTAGTGATGCCGATCCTAGGATGTTAGTACGCGGTTTTAGCTAATTAGTCCGGCTTAAATAAATTACCGACATTAGCACACGAGCGCTGCTGGCAATAACACCCGAAAGTTACGATATATTATAGGTCGTTTTAGAATTTATGGTTCTACAAACTTTATTCGCATACCAATTAAAAATAATCACTTAAATAACATGTAATATTTTTTAATCATAAAAAAACACAAAGTTATACTAAAAATAAATCTCAACAGCCTATAATTTATTTATTTATTAAACAAAATCCCATAATTAATTACTTAATACAACTATGCTACATAACAAAACTTACGGCCAAAAACGGACCTACTTTTTATACAATGGTCCACTGCTGGACGCAGGCCGCTCCCTGATTTTATCTCTTGGTGGTAATGCCCATAATCCCCACGCTGGGCATGCGGGTTGTAGATAACAGTTCCTCGGTAGATATATTCTGCAAGAGGCGCCGCTACTCGCCACACGGTGTATGTCCCTTAGTCGCCTCTTACGACACTCACGAGAAGAGTTGAGGCGGTGCAAATTCTAAGCCGGCATCACACGGCTAAAACTAAACTATTGGAAATAGATGTTAATGTAAAATATAATATATTAAAAATGCCGTAAGTGGCATTTTTGACAAAATTCAAAATTCAAAGCGCTTTATTTCCTTTAGACCTTACAGGACTCTTGGACACGTCACAAAAATTCAGATTACATAAGTAAAACTAGGAAATAAAGTGATCACTTTGATTTTTTGTCCACTTCAATCTTTTTAAGGTAAAGTAAAGAAGCGAACAAGAAACCTTTACCTTGTTAGAAGCTTGACAACATTTAGAGCATCTACATACTATACTATAATTACTACATTTACCTTAAATGGCGTCAATAAAAACTCTTTTATCCTGTACAAAGTCTTGACTAATAGGAGCATCCTACCTAAGGTGATTTTCAAACTGGCGTTCATGAGTTTTATAAATTCAGGCGATTTGTTGAATAGCTTCCGGCCAATTGCAGTAGGTATTTTGTTTGATAATCTCTGAAAAACGAATTAAGTACTAATAAGTAAATTAGGTACTTAGGAGTGACGAGATTGCGATCTACAAATAGCTATGTAACTAGTAACTGTGTCTGTGAAGTTTAGCTTTGAATTATTGTAACATTGCCTCGCCTCCCGGTTTTGGCTTATCAAACCCAAATCTTGGATGTGCTCTGGGTACATATTCCAGAAAACAGATGCAATCTCAATTCAAAATGTAATTTAAATCTCACGAAATGCTTGATTCTGAGTTTACAGATTTAAATGAAATCGATTAATAAATTGAAAGCTTAAGCACTTAGCTGTTTAGCTTCTTTTAAGCTGAAGTGGCAGTGGGCTGGCCATATCTCGAGAAGAACCGACAACCGCTGGGGTAAACGTGTTGTGTGAGTGGAGACTGCGACTCGGCAAACGTAGTGTAGGACGCCCTCCGACCAGGTGGGATGACGATTTGCGAAAGACTGCTGGCAGATGCTGGATGCGGCAAGCTGAAGACAGGGCGCTATGGCGCTCATTAGGGGAGGCCTATGTCCAGCATTGGACAAATATAGGCTGATGATGATTAATAAATTAGTCGATTTCATTGGACTTTTATAACATCCATTCCAATCTGCATTGCATCTACAGCAGAGCATTCAAAAGTGCAAAACTGTCTGAGTATTAGAGTAAACACTAAAACAACCAATAGAGAAAGCAATGTTACTTTATAAAGCAACAATGTTACAACCAGAACGTTTTATCAGATTTTTGCACTGAATCCTTTAATGCCAGTGAACGGATATAAAAGCCAATAAAATAAAATCTTACTACCTTAAATACAATGTCTCTAAGCTTAATAAGATGGCATGGGTCGTAATATGAATAATTATTCTGTATACGCTGGCTGGGATCGCTGGGAACGCTCCCTGCTGCTGTTTAGTCTCTTCAAGACAAGAGTGAGTATCTTCTAGATGGTGTGACCAACTTTGTATCAAGAAGGATCATCGTCGGCCACATCGACACTTTCCATCGAGTGAGATTTCGGTTAAACGAAGGGCTCTATACATCCTATTATTAGTCCACTGTTGGATGCAGGCTTAACCCAGATAAGCGCCTTATTGCCTTTTATCTTATTGCGAGCTAATGCACATAATCCCCACGCTGAGCATGCTGGGGTTGGGGATCGAAACGAAGGTCTATAAAATAAATCGTTAAAATAAAATCGGGACAGCGTCTCAGGATTAGAAAAGATGTAGGTATGAAAAGTAGAGTTAGCATATGATTTTTGGTAGTTTTATACGTAGGATATTTGTTTTATTCAGTACGAATGGCAAGGGAATTGTTATCTTACCTAGTTGTAATTGTTTTATTTTGAAGAGATGAAACGACTTCAGATTTCTTCTTTTAATACGATTATAATGGGGTCGTAAAACTAAATGGGCCTAAACTAAATTGTAGGTAAGAACCAAGCGTAACTTGCAATCATATCTACATTTTAATTTATTCAAACTATTAGGCTTTGTTTAAAAATCTAGTTTTTAAACAAAGCCTAATAGTTTGTTTTCTAGTTACCTAAGGCAGAATATAAAAAAGTGACATAGCATCGTCAAGCATTGCGTAGATTATTGAAGTTGCATTCGATGACAAGGTGACGTAATTTTTCCCTATTCTACTCTAGACAATAATCCCCGTACTAAGGACTACTGGAAGGATTTCTTGTCTTAATTAACTACCAATACAGATGTCACAACCAAACTAATAAAAAATACTATCCATACCTACCTCATCCTAACACCTAATAATATCAGCAATTAAATGTTTCCTTTCTCTTTCTAATCCATGAAGTAAAAAGGGGGCGTCAGCAGAGGCGTCATTTTAGTGCTGTTTAAATAGGTCAGTCTAGTTTTTGTTGATTCTGGATTGACAATGGTAGTGATTCTGTTAGCACAAAACCTCAACTAAACTAGCCTAAAATTGTTGCCGTCTCTTACTTTTTCTATTGAAAGAAGGGTGACAGCGACATTTTTACGCTAATCTAGTTTAGGTTTTGTGCCAACAGAATCACTACCATTATTGTAATTCGCTAAATAACTTCACTTAAATGTACCTATAAAACACAGTTCTATTTCTTGGCAAAATTTATCTAGAAATAGTGACAGCATTTTTTATTAATTAGCATACCATCATGAAAAAGTATCCTAAGTATCTACCTACAATCTCTGTATGTATATATTAAAAAAATTCAGCGTATTTCCAAGACATCTCAACATTTTGAGTCGCATTTACACTTAACATTTGCATTGCTTTGTTCATCCGAAGGCATCAAATTATCTGTACCTACCTACTTAATACTCAAGAAACAAATACTAGACAAAAACGTAATGGAAACTCTGGAAAGTTTTGAATAAAGACTGAAATTCACGAGAGAAAAATGGTTTTATAAATATGGTTAAGTTATTTACGCCAGAGGGAGTTACTGCTTCTCTTCAACTTTTCTTAGTTTCTGCAAGCCTTTTAAAGTTTGTAATTGGTTTTATATAGAAACAAGGTAGATTCTGCCCCAGGCTTCGCACGCGTTGTTTCTATAGAAACGTTATAAGGTTATTTCTATCCCACTCGAACTATTATACTATTATATTATATATATAATAGTATAATAGTTCTTATATTGTAGTTCTTATATTATAAAAACATTGGCTAATTTTTATCCCATACATCAGTATGGGATAAAAATTAGCCGATGTTTTTTGAGGTCTTGAACTTCCTATATGCTAAACTTCAGCCAGATTCGTTCAGTAGTTTTGTCGTGAAGAAGTAACAGACTGAGCTAACAGACAGAAAGGCAGAATAATACTTTACTTTTTTTAATATTGTAGTTGTTGGATAGCAATACCCACCAAAGCACTTTACCTAGTCTTTTTCACGAAAGAAGTCCCGCGAAAATCAGAGAAACAATTTTTTTTCTACACTAAATTCACTAAATGCGTACCTACAGCCCTGCGTCTAGACTTCTTTTGAAAATAAAGACTACAGAATAGAGACTACAGAAAGACAGTTCACCGTGAGATGTCCCCTGCCTATGGCTTACGGTGTAAGTTCTTGCCATGTCCCTAAGCAATACACCCCCAACAAACTGACAGATTGATCACCTGCCTGATGACGTAAACTGACAGGCGGTTATGATGTAATCCCGTATTAACGCCATCAATCTCGCGTGAGCGCAAACTGACGCAATTACACTTACATTAGATTAATGGACGATACAAGCTTGTTATTGATGATTAAATGATGTATTGTCTTAAGCTAATTACCTCCTATAAAGCTAACAACGACCGGTCGCGGTCTCCTGTCTCTGTATCCTGTCTCGGTCGCCGGTCGTGGTCGCAGCGCAAATGAACATCATCATCATCATCAGCCATTAGTCCACTGCTGGACAAAGGCCTACCCTTATGAGCGCTATAGCGCCCTGTCTTCAGCTTGCCGCATCCAGCATCTGCCAGCAGTCTTTCGCAAATCGTCATCCTACCTGGTCGGAGGGCGTCCTCCACTACGTTTGCCGAATGAACATGGAGTCCAGTCTCTCGTTTCTAAATCTTGCTCAGCTCAAAAACGTTTACGATACAACGCATCTCTATCTCAACAGCCTATAACGGTCCGCTGCTGGACGCAGGCCTCCCCCTGATAAGCGCTTTATTGGCTTTTATCTCATGGTAATGCCCATAATCCCCACGCTGGGCATGCGTGTTGGGGATCGGGATACAATGCATATATTTCATAAAATTTACATTTTCACGATAGGCGCGTAACTTGAAGAAAATGCTGAACTCAGTAGAAGGTAGAACCCATATTGATCTGTGGTCATGACGTCAGTTGGATGTGAGACCTAAACAAATGAGGCGATGTTGCTGATGACAATACTTTTTAGATTTCCTACACAGCCGTATGACATACGTATTGATCAAACTGATAATTTACTAACGCAGGTGTACGTTACCCTCAATAATTTACAAACAAATAAACAGAAATAACAAACGTAGCGCTACTACCTATACTAAAGCAAACTACACAATGCCAAACCCACCATATTGTGAAGCAAATTGATGTAGGTTGGTGAATGCCTAACGTTACGACTAAGTATAATAGCAGACCCCTATAACTCGATAAGGACCATAGGAAACAGCGGTTCGGTTCGTAATTTCATTTAAGCCTTTCAGATCCTTACCTACACGTTATGTCGCAAATTATTAACACCTTGAACCAATGAATTAGCCTTGCAATTGAGGTTTCATGTCGTTAGATTTAGATTCAGATAAAGGTTAGATGAGATAAATTGTTATACGAGGTGTTCGGTAGACCATGTGCTACCCTGTTTAAATACTACATTGCGTAAATGATATAAATAATTCTTCATAAAGAAATATAAGTGCAATTAAATAAAAGAAACAAATTTGAATCATAATTTACAATTGAGCTCCTTGTAGGTTGTTTGTTATAGTCTGCAGTTAGCTCAATTGTAAATTCTGGTTCTAATTTGTTTTTTTTATTTGATTGCAATTATCTTTGTTCATAAAGAATTCATTTATATAATTTACTGATCCATGAGAACATAATTTAAACAAAAAAAAGTTAAAGGAGTTTTAACAGAGTGATATGGTGCTCACTAAGGGAAGGGTAGGCCTGTGTCCAGCTGTGGAATAATATAGGCAAATGATGAGCACTCCTTTTCACTCCCTTTCTATTGTCATTCTCGTTATTCTAGTAAGAGAACAGAAATACGACTTCTCTCTAGTAAATTCAAAGTATCAGTAATAGCCCAATTTTACTAATTCTTTCTTTTTGTCGCGATCCTGTGATACTAGGATCGGACATTATTGACTGTGTAACACGTCCCAGGCGGCATCACATAGGTACTCGTCAGACACATTAGTTTCCCATTAACTTAGTGTGTTCGGACTCTCCTCGCCATTACATTGGTGCATTCGGACTCTCATTCGGTAAAATGCTAGCGAAATGGTTTTATTGCCTTTTGAAGAGACGTCTCGTCGAAACGTCTAGACGAGTCTGTGTCCGCCGTTAGTATAAAAAGTCCTTGGCTTGTACATTTTACAATGCACACGTCGTCATCTTATCAGAATGAAACCCGACTGCGCTTGTTTGAAGATCGACATTGCTCTTATCTATTCTGATCGCGCATGAATAATAAAGAAGGTACTTATGTAGTATAGAACCAGTATCCTACGATCAAAGAAATAATGCTTTAATTTAATTTAAACTAGAGAGTTCCTAGCAAGAATGCAAGGGATGTAAATGTGTTAAGTGTTTCGCTCTCGGAACTAGATTAAAATTTTCAGCTACGGGCAACACAGAATAGATTGTGATCCATAAAGAATGATATAGATGTCGATGGTTTGTTGTATATAACGAAGTAGGTTCATTATAATGTCCAGAGAGATCCACAGATAGTAGAATAGACGCATTGAAAGATCCTAAGGATCTACAGGACTGGAGAAGGTACAGGTCTGCTTTAGCACATTCACTAAGTGTTTAAATTAACTCCGAAATATGTATATGTGTAGTACGATGAAAACAATGTGTCCTTGGCCCCCAAAGTCACCCTGGAGGTTGGCATGTAATATTACATCAAAGCTAAACAAATAAAACTAGTGACTAGACCAAGAAACTTAGGTATATCCATAACTGGATTTTTGATTGTTGGAATCATAGGCTTGTGAAAAAATTCTATGTCTATGGTTGGACTAGACCTTGTCTTTCACGAACTTTTTATCGACGTCTAAATTTCAAAAAAAGAATTTACAAAGTTGACGGATGGCGTATTGTATAAAACAAACGAAAGGCGATCGATCCAATCTTTCGATGACCCCTCCATAATTTTTAACATCTATTTCATAAAAATCCGAAACCAAAGGTCAGAAGCAATTCACGTTTGCAAATTCAGCAGAGTAAGGTTGCTCGTTTTGTGCGATCCGTGCGTGAACCGAATCTTCGTTTTTGGTGTCTCAAAGAAGTAAGTAGTGTTCCTTTCATTCGCGTTTTATCCATGTGTCATAAACTAAATAAGAATCATTTTGAACTAGATGTCGCGACTTGAAAAATTTTAATTCTACTTCTCTATAGTGACGAAAGCCAAGAAGGCTCTAATCAGCCCAACAATTTCGGTAAAATATCCCATTCAATGAATCGCCATCCGGGGAGATAGGGGGAGATTGGTTGTAAGCTATTTCGGTTACTATTACGTAAGATAAAACAATAAATACCTAAAATTTTCGACGAATTGTCGACGAAGCCGTCAATGTCAAAATATCGCACTCAATTGTAATATTTTTACTTTTAAGTTTCTGAACGTTAAACCTGAATGGGATATTTTACCGTAATCACTCGGCAGAAGAGGCCTGTGTCCATCAGTGGACTAGTATGAGGCTGTAGTTGAAATATTACTTCGTCAAGCTTGTGCCCCAGCCTATTTGCAAGTCAGTTCAGTCAGGCTTGCATGTGTGAGTTTCTTTGTCGGCGCGCGCTGAGACTTGTTTGTTTCTGATGTTTGTCTTTTGCTTTGGGATAATGAGGGCGAGAAAATTTGTGAGAAAATTTTTCTTAGCTCCGCTTACTTTGGTGCTGATGCTGGATTGTGACCAGCATTAAAAACAATGGTTACATAGTACATCATCAGCCTATACCAGTCTACTGCTGGACATAGGCCTCCCCTAATGAGCGCCATATCAAATCGTCATCCCACGTGGTCGGAGGGCGTCCTACACTACGTTTGCCGAGTCGCTGTCTCCACTCAAGAACACGTTTACCCCAGTGGTTGTCGGTTCTTCTTGAAATATGGCCAGCCCACTGCCACTTCAGCTTACTAATCCTTTAAGCTATGTCGATAACCTTGGTTCTCTGTCGGATGTATTCGTTGCGAATCCTATCCTTCAGAGAAACTCCGAGCATAGCTCTCTCCATAGCATTCATCCATAGCATTGGATTCACTGCCTAAACTAAATAGAATAAAATCAAATTCAAAATCATCAAAATCAAATATACATACATACATACTTAAAAATTTAGAACCATATCATCTGCAGAAGTTTAATAACTGTGTCGCAAATGACGCCTTCCAAGATAAACTTGGATAGAGTTTCAAAACCAAGTAAAATTACATAATAATTAAAGTGATTTTTACCTACTTATAAGAATTTTTGTAATTTAGTTCTAAGAAAAGATAAAATTAAAAGCGAACCTAAAATACCAAACTAATAAAATAATTTAGGTTATTAGAATTTACGTCGGTCAGTCGCTATTAAGAAAAATGTGTGTGTGTGTATATATATTCATGCGTGTAGTGTGTGTGTATATTCATGCGTGTAGTATGTGTTTTGTGTTTGTATATGTATTGCGATGTGGTCATTATTATTATTACTTACTAGCTGCTCCCCGCGGCTTCGCATGCGTTGTTTAAGGTTATTTCTATCCCATGGGACAGTTCCCATGGGATAGAAATAACCTTACCGTGGGAAAGATATGTTTTAATGATCCCATAAATCAGTATTTATGGGATCATTAAAACATATCTTTCCCACGGGATGTATGGTACATTACCGGGATAAAAAGTAGCCTATATGCTATTCCAGACTGTAATCTATCTCTTTGCCAAATTTCATCTAGATCAACGTGTAACAAACATACATCCATCCATCCATCCAAACTTTCTTATATATAATATTATTGAGAATATTAGTGGGATGTATGTAGTACATTTTACAGCTACGCCGTGCTACGAAGTGAAGAAAATCTAGAGCTCCTTGCCTTCCAACCCAATGTGTCTCCGTAGCACTTAATCGCCTTCGTAGCACAAGCTACGGCGAAGGCGTTATGCATACAAGAATTTTATACATTCTGAAGATAGGTACCTAAGAACACGACGAATTTTCTGTTCCGTGACTACGAATTATAAAGAGATAAAATAAATTCATAGTCGAAATACTTTGAATTTAGGGGAGGCTATCTCCGGAACTCGAACCACTAGCCCATTATCATCTTGTGTTGGATGCTTGACAGTCTGGTCTACTACGTAATTCTTTATTCACAAAATGCACCTACAAAACCCTCAGCACACAGTCATTTTTACATTCCTTTCACTCAATCGTTTGGTGTATTTGAGGCAAGGCCGTACAATGGCGACAATAAAAGAAAATAAATATTATTCTGTACCTTTGGGACAAAATATAAAGATGAAAATATTTAGTAACAATTCCGCGCAAGACCTTCTCCGATAAGTTCTAACAAAATGTATCAGCGTCGTAGAAGAACACCGACTACAAAATGAAAAGAAATCTATCAAAGCAAGGTGTTCGTTTGCAATGGATTTCCGCAAAGTAACGCCTGAATCTATTTTTTATCTTTGGGACAACAACAATAAATTGGCCACGATTTTCTATAGTATGGGTAGGTAACTAAAATCAAAGGCTACAACTCTGTTTGTTGTGTTAATTCATTCGAGTCTGGTTTTCTTCCATTTTAGCTCCTAAATATCGAGTAGGAAACAACTTTTCGAATCATCTATACTAGATAAACGAAATCGAAAAAAAAAATATTGCGAAAGAAAATTACAAACAAATATAGGTAATTAAATTAAAACTAGTATTTACCATTAAAACAATTGAGCTAACTGCAGACTGTCGCAAACAATCTGCAGGTAGCTAAACTGATCCATAGAAATAAAAAAAAGAAGTATATGGATATTGGGTAGGTACTTCTCAAACTGGCTGTTTAGATAGTAAACTACCTACCCAAACCGATAGATAAGAAAACATCGTAAACGATATCGTTTTACCATTACTAAGTACTAGGTGCCTACAAGCCTTGTAATGGGTGGAGGCTATAACATAGTAATAGCCAACTATTATTGCCTATCTTTATGGGGATCATACATAAGCAGAACCATCAGTATAGTATAATAGTTTTCCCGCAGGCTTATACTGTAGAGCCATCCAATACTATTTTACTGATGGTCCGATGGGCCGAGCATGAAAACCTAGAAGGGGCTTGACCTAGAGCCCTATTCTGCTAAACCAGGTATTCTTTTAATATCTCCGTGCAAATAGCAGCCCTCGAAGTAACTAATTTCTATATTTATTTGTTTTTTGTGTTATTTGACGAACTCTGTGGCGTGGCGAGCGAAGGTCCGCTTGCGACGCGCGCACGGTTGCGTGTTCGATTCCCACCTCGTGACAAAAGTTAATACGATCGCTCAGCCTAAAGAGACTAGTTAACAGAATTGGGTTGGTTCAAAACACATGCCGAAGGCATACAAATACAAGTTATCGGCTTGTGCATCGAGCCTCGAACCGTATTTACCTACGTCGCCGGCGGAGACGCTAGCGTCTATCAACTGTGTATTAGAAGATCGCACCAACATTTGTCCCGAAGCAGGAATCGAATCCTGTGCCGCAGGCGGATCTTTGCCCATCGCACAACAGAGGTCGTCGATACCTTACTTTAACTCATTCATTTGACGACCTCTGTGGCGCGGTGGACAAAGGTCGGCCTGCGAAGCAAGAGGTAGCTGGTTCGATTCCCGCCTTGGGACAAATATTTGTACGATCTGCAGGTATTTGTTACGGGTGTTCTAGTCTTTTTATATGTATAATAAAAAAAATCATCTATGTAATGTATTGTATGTAATATATAAACCAGTTATCTAGTACCCATAACACAAGCTCTGCTTAGCTTGGGGCTAGATAATGATGTGTGATTTATTATTAAAATTATTGTTTCATCTATATTACCATTACAAAATAATGTGCTCATAAAATTGTGGTATACTATAGGTACTACCTACATAAAAGTATGTAGGTAAGTCATTAGGTTCGAATGCCGATCTACGTCATGCTGAATACGATGACGTACATATTTTATGAACTACGGGGCTCGCTGTGTACCCAATCCGAAGACACAAGTACAAAGTTGGTATAGGGTGTAATGCGCGCCATTTTGTGAAAAGGATAGGCATAGGATTTCGCGTTCATAGGAGCGGGATAGAGCATAAGTTTTTGGAACAGCGTGAGTGCAACAATCAAGTGTTTGCTTACCTATTTGCAAGAAAACTACGCCATCTGAAGAAACTGGTTCAAGAATCAAAACATAAGTCATTGTGATAGAATTATAGGCTTAAATAGTGGAAAAAATTATATGTCTATCTATGGATAGAACACAGGGTTCTCACAAAATTACAAAACAGTGTAATTTCATGTTATTTTTCATCGTATTTTTTTCTCGAATTTTATGTCATTTGATTCTTTTGTGTAATTTAATTACCAAGGGGATCCTGTGAGTACTGAGTTTTAGGCCGAGTTTGACAGCCAAACCCAAGGTTGTCCTTCTGCCTAACGATAATGTACAATACAAGACAAAAAGAACAGAGAAAAATACGATTACAAAATGACATGAGACAGATTACATGAGACAACTTTAATGGGCAGCCTTATTGCTTAGAAGCTATCTCTTCCAGGCAACCTTTGAAAGGAAAGAATTCAAGAACCACAGTCAAGTTTATAAGTTTACGAATACCTACTGTAATGTTACACTTTTGTGTAACACCAAGTTATTCGAGAAGCTTCCTACCTAATTTTCCTAGGCAGAAAGATCCTAACAAATTAAAGAATATTAGAAATTATGTACAATTTTAATTTGTTTTTACAGACTTTTATAAAAATTTGATGCGAAGGTTTCGAGTTAAGCTGGAGACGTTACAGGTTTGAGGAGATGTTGAAGGTTTTGAGTGAAGCTGGAGACGTTGCAGGTTGAGGAGATGAGACGTTTTAAAGGTTTTGAGGTTAAATGGATGCTCTTCTGGGCGTAGAGGTCGACACCAGGTGGTGGAGCTCTACGCCAGGTCTGGAACTTTGCCGTTTAGGTTTTTGAAGGTTTGAAGGGCTTTCTTGAGTTTCCCGGGCCAGCTGGGCCCGGGAAATGGCCTTTTAGAAGATATTCGTCGCGAAGTCAGAGGTAAACTGATCCTTGGCCGTTCTGGCACTGTTTATATATATTCCGCCGTTCCAATGTAGTTCCAGAATTGAGAATTCAAAATAATGTACGTATTTCAAAATTTGTACGATTTTCTTTATAATTTCGTACGAGGTTTCATCCAAAACCTATGTTACCTTTCCTCTTTGCTTCAAATCGGAGCAAATTTTGACATTTTCAAAATTGGCATTTATGTCACAACAATCTTTACCAAAACAAATATTTTCAAAGAATTTTAAGAAAAAAGTAGAAAAAGAGACCAAAATGGATACAATAATTACAGATGTTATAAAAAACTGGATATAGAAGGTAATATTTACATTGTTATACAAAATTAGAGCTAGAACAGAAATAAAATATTACATTTTCCCCCACAACCCCAGAAAATTTTCAACTACATTGAAAATTTTGAAGGTTAGGAATAACAAACTTGACCTTTCATACATCTTTCACAGCTTCTTCTTTCACGACTCCTATCATTCTTACTAACATGCTTAGGGGATATGGTTCACATTCAATGACGCATACTCCACAAGGAGTTATTCAAAAGATATAACGTAGGCTTCTTTTTTTTATTTAGGTGTCGTAACCCGCACCTTTTTGAAAACCCGATTAGAAAACCTTAAAATTAAAGTAGATATTTACAAAGTTAAATAAGTTAACAACACAAAGGCTTATTTAGTGAGTTGTGTACCGCTCATTGAGAAAACTAATCTCGGTCTCAAGGACATTAAGAGGAAATAACGAGGTTAAGATAGAGATACCTCGAGATAGTTTAAAAGTTAAGAATGACTAATGACTAAAAACTAAAAGTGTTAAAAATATGCCGAGAGAGTTTAGTTAAAATGAAGTAATAAACAGAATATAACCTAAAATAATTTACAGAATACACACAAAACATTTACAAAACTGACATAAATTACGTTTTTATATCTTTAATATGCCATTTGCCTCTCAATCCGTTAGGATCTTCCAGGATAAAAACAAGAGGTGAAAGCTTCTCAACAACTGTGGCTTTGACGTACTTCGGGGCCAATTTGGCGCTGAAGTAAGCACCAGCATTACTTTGAACGTAATTTTTACGCCAAACAGTGTCACCTACATTAAATTCTTTAAAACTGTGTCTCGTGTTGTAATGAGCAGCATTCCTTGCGTGTGCTGTATGTAATGCAACTTGTACTTTATCGAAGACGGCAGATAGTAATCCTAAATTAGCGGCATAGATATCTCGAGGAAGGAAAATGACGCTATCAAGGTTAGAGCAGTTAGTATAGAATGATCCACAAGATATTGTCTCTCGACCAAAGACAAGAAAAGATGGGGAGAAACCGGTTGTAGAGTTTACAGAACCATTTAGTGCAAATTGAATTTTATGCAAAAATTTATCCCATGATCGGTGATCATCTCCGACTAGCTGTGATAGAGCGGTGATAATTGTTTTATTATAACGTTCCGTGGGATTGACTTGAGGGCAATATCTAGGTGAATAAAAGATAAAAGGAACTTTATATTTATTCAGAAAGTTATGGAACTCATTAGACTGAAATTGAGAACCATTATCCATTATAATAGTTTGCGGAACGCCATGTATAAGAAATACAGAGTTTTCTAAATGCAGAATGATGTTAGAAGCTGTAGCGCGTTTGATAGGAAAAATAAGACAGTATTTAGAAAAGGAACAGGTAATCACGAGAATATATTGATTACGTTGTCTAGTCATAGGAAAGGGACCCATTAGATCCAATGAAATGTTTTGAAAAGGTCTTGAGCAAATTTTTGGTTTCCCCATAAGACCATAAGGTGAGTGATTCGAATATTTATAAGAAAGGCATGTCTCACAAGTGGAGCAGACTTTTGCTACATCTTTAAACATTCCCGACCAATAGTATCTTAAGCAAAGTTTCTTATACGTTTTAAAAATGCCAATGTGAGGACTACTTACTGAGTCACCATGACAAGATTTAATAAGATTTAGTCTCTCAGAAGGAGGTGGAACTTCCTTCCATGCAAAGTCTTCGTTAAGGTAGTCAGTTGAGATGTTGTAACGATAAAGTTTAGAATCAAGAATTTTATAATTCGGAAATGCACCAGGGTTATCGCGACAATTAGTAAAAATTTTATTAAAATGTTCCAATTGAGACACATTGTCTCCAGATATAGGTCCAGCACCACCGATTACGTTAGTAGCAGGTATTTTATGACGTGAAAGAAGATCAGGAACAACATTTTCCTTACCTTTTTTATGTTTCAGATCAAGATTAAAACAAGATAGACGAAGAGTCCATCGTGCTAGTCTTCCAGAAGGGTTAGACAGATTTTGGAACCATTTTAATGCTGCATGATCAGTGTAAACTGTAAAACGTTTACCATTGTCAAGATAACAACGCCAATGTTCAAGTGCAGTAATAACCGCTAAAGTTTCTCGTTCAGTAGTTGAATAATTTTGCTCATGTTTATTTAGTGTTCTACTCATATATGCGATAACCAATTCTTTATTGTCTTGTTCTTGAGTCAACATTGCACCTATACCAAAGTTAGAAGCGTCACAGTGAACAGAAAATGGGAGGTCAAAGTCAGGGCAAGTTAGAATTGGGGTTGAAGTTAAACACTCCTTTAGTTTAGCAAAGGCAGAATCAGCATCATCATTCCAGATAAACTTTTTAGGGGAATTTTTCCCAGAAGAAGTTAATTTACAGAGAGGTGAAGCAATAGAACTAAAATTAGGTATAAAACGGCGAAACCAACTACATGTACCTAAAAATTTCCTTACTTCTTTTTTAGAGGTGGGAGCAGGATAAGCTAAAATTGCTTCAATTTTACTAGGATCAGCATGTAAACCTTGTTCATCTACAATGTAGCCAAGGTATTTAAGTTCCTTACGAAAGAATTGACTTTTTGTAAAGTTTATAGTCAGTCCTGCGAATGAAAGTTTTTGATGGACTTTCAGTAGGAGTGAAATATGTTCTTCAAACGTCATACTGATTATTATTATGTCATCTAAATAACAGAATACTTTATTATCAAAGTCTGGCGTAAATAAACTATCCATGAGTCTCTGTTGAGTCGCAGGCGCATTAGTTAAGCCAAAAGGCATTACTGTAAATCTATGCATTCCTCTACCGGGTACATAGAAACCAGTCTTGTCTCTGTCGTCAGGATGTAAGGGAATTTCCCAAAAAGCTTTAGCAATATCAATACTAGACAAATATTTAGCATTTTTAAGATTATCTAAAATTTCTGATATAAAAGGAAGGCTGTAAGCATCTTTACGAGTAATCGCATTTAATTTCCGACTGTCGACGCAGAAACGCCATTCTCCGTCTTTTTTAGGTGTAATAAGTACAGGAGATAGCCAAGGACTTTCACACTTTTCAATAACTTTTAATTGTAGCATTTTATCAACTTCGTTGATTAGAGCCTTTTGTTTTTCAGGAGAGAGACGATAACAGTGTTGTTTTATAGGTAATGCATCACCGGTATTAATTCGATGACAAACTAAATTAGTACGACCTAATTCACCCGTTTGTTCAAAAGAAATATCTTTGAAACGTTGAATTATGTCCTTAGAAATGTCTATTTGATCATTTGTAAGGTGATCAAAAGAAGTTATTTTATTTTCAATAGCACAAGTTGTAAAATCTTTACATTTAAGGTTGAGTTCTAGGGAAAGTATTTTAGGAGACAGTTTGAATTCTTTCCAAAAGTCCCATCCAAGAATCAAAGAAGGATAAATATCAGGAAAAATATAAGCTTTTATAAAACGTGTCTGGTTATTAAATCTTATTGGTAAAATAAAATAACCAGAAGACATTGTCTTTTGTTTATTAGCAACCATAACTTGAGTTGATGACTTAAATAGTTTGAAGCCTAACTTTTTAATATCTTTATGAGAGTTATTACCTAAAATAGTTATGCAACTTCCACTATCCAACAAACCAGAAAAAGGTAAATTATTGATAGACACATTTATAAAAGGTCTATTATAATCCTTCTCGCTATCATAAAACACAGAAGTTGTTTTGTAGCAGAACATAAAATTTCGGATAGTATTTAACCACTTATTCCAATCAATAGGATCAAATTTATCATTTTTAGATTTAGTACTATTTAAGTCATCATTTAGTTTTTTTGTTGATAAGTTTGAGAACAATTTGGACAGTCATTGATCTTTACACCCTTGCGGCCACATTTAAAGCAAATTAGATATCTAGGTTTAGTACAATTCTGTAAAGAATGACCAGTTATACGGCAGCGATAACAGTATAGATTGTTAGCGTTTTCATTGTTTTGAGAAAAAGAACGTGATTGTTTATATTCCTGTACTGTGTTAGTGTTTTTTAAGTTTGGAGAGAATCTAGAAGTCGAGGAGCGATAAGTAAATTCCGCAGCACAAGAAGTGTCTTCACATCTAGGCTCGTGAAAGTTTTTATCTCTTTCCGAGATTCGTTCGTAATTTTGACAAATTGAAATTAAAGAATCAATAGATTTGATATCTTTGAGGGCAACAAAGACTGAATAGCAAGGTCTTATATTGTGTAGCAAGATTTCCAATTGTTCGTTCTCGCTAAGTTTTTTTGAAAGGCGGGTAAACATTCCGAACATAATAGACACGTAAATAATAATAGTCTCAGTCACTCCTTGAGTTCTATTTCTTATGGCTTCTAGCATTTTGTAATCATAATCGTGGATTCCGAAATCCTTGATTAGTAAAATATGAATTTCGTTCCATTTTAAACTAGGGTTTCTATTATATTGGAAACGAAACCAATGAAGGGCATCTCCAGTGAAAATTTCAAAGGCATGTTTACAAAGCATTGCTTCTGGGATGTTTCTAGAAATCCGAAATTCTTCTATTTTTTGAAGAAATGATCTAGGACATGATTTTCCATTAAAAGAAAATGTTTTCAATTCTTTAGCGAAATTAGACGAAGTGTTAGCATTTTGAAGCATTTCGAAAGTGTGTGGCATAGAACAGCTAGGAGTAGTTGATGGTTCTAATGTTTGATTATTTTGAGAGGTAGGTAGCATAAATAACGACGGAGGGTTAGTTTCAGCCTGAGGAATAGGGTTGTGAACTTCCACTATTTCCAGGACTTCGGATGGTTCAATTAAGTTTGAAGTTAAAGCGTCAAATCGTTTTTGGAGTAAGAAAAAGCGAGATCTTAAATTTGAACACAGTTCAATTAACGGAGGCGTTGCTGTTAAACGTTCAAGTCGATAATAAAGATGATTCATAAAAGCTTCAAGTTTCTTTATACCGCTTTTGTCATCATATGATTCAAGATGAGAGATTTTACTCTCAATGTAATTGAGTGTAGTCTCTGCTTGCGAAAGGTCATTTTTAAGAGGAATAGGGGAAGATTTTATATCCTCTGGGAGGACGTGACTAAGTTTTGTCAGTTGTTCTTTAAGAGTCGTCAAAGTTTCAGCTGGTTTTTCAGCCCTAATAGTCACTTCATATTCAAGTTCAAGTTTATTTAGTAACGCGTACTTGATTGGCCTAGCCATGATTAATTATGAATCAAGGTAAGCTTTATTAAGATTAAGTTTAATATTAAGTTTAAGATTAAGTTTAAGATTAATTTAAGTTAAGTAGTATTTTAAGGAAATCGCGTATTCAAGTTAAGTTATTATAGTTTTAGACGAATACGCATTAAAATTTAAGAAACAATTAAGAAATAAACAATTGAATTAAAGTTTAGAGTTAAGTAGAGCTAATAAGCTTGAGCAAAGTTATTTTTTGTTTATATACAGTGTAAATATTTAGTGAGCAATGTGTTATCAAGTTTAGTTTACCAATGATAATAGTGTTTATGAATGTATAGACTTCAGTTCCAAGTACTTTGGGTGTACCCCGAGTCGACTTCGAAAGTCTAGGAGTACACTTTAATGTAGCTTGAGAACCTGCGTGGACGTATTACTAGCAGGATATTCTCCTGTAGCACGCCGTATAGTCTTCCAAACTCCAACTTATCAGTGACCACTAAGGGTTTTCAACACTTCAAAGAGAAGAAAGGATGTAGATCACACTAGGCAATCAGGTAAGTGGTGCATGTGTGTGGGGTGCAGTATAACGTAGTAAGTGTACTGTTAAGTGTCACGTTTAGAGTGATGTATGAAGTAGCGAAAGAGTAAAGTTAAGATATGTCGAAAGAGCATCCAAATTTAACCAGGTACGTGTATTAGTATTTTTTAGAATTTAGAAGAACAGAGGGTTCGATTTAATTGGGCGCCAAACTGTAATGTTACACTTTTGTGTAACACCAAGTTATTCGAGAAGCTTCCTACCTAATTTTCCTAGGCAGAAAGATCCTAACAAATTAAAGAATATTAGAAATTATGTACAATTTTAATTTGTTTTTACAGACTTTTATAAAAATTTGATGCGAAGGTTTCGAGTTAAGCTGGAGACGTTACAGGTTTGAGGAGATGTTGAAGGTTTTGAGTGAAGCTGGAGACGTTGCAGGTTGAGGAGATGAGACGTTTTAAAGGTTTTGAGGTTAAATGGATGCTCTTCTGGGCGTAGAGGTCGACACCAGGTGGTGGAGCTCTACGCCAGGTCTGGAACTTTGCCGTTTAGGTTTTTGAAGGTTTGAAGGGCTTTCTTGAGTTTCCCGGGCCAGCTGGGCCCGGGAAATGGCCTTTTAGAAGATATTCGTCGCGAAGTCAGAGGTAAACTGATCCTTGGCCGTTCTGGCACTGTTTATATATATTCCGCCGTTCCAATGTAGTTCCAGAATTGAGAATTCAAAATAATGTACGTATTTCAAAATTTGTACGATTTTCTTTATAATTTCGTACGAGGTTTCATCCAAAACCTATGTTACCTTTCCTCTTTGCTTCAAATCGGAGCAAATTTTGACATTTTCAAAATTGGCATTTATGTCACAACAATCTTTACCAAAACAAATATTTTCAAAGAATTTTAAGAAAAAAGTAGAAAAAGAGACCAAAATGGATACAATAATTACAGATGTTATAAAAAACTGGATATAGAAGGTAATATTTACATTGTTATACAAAATTAGAGCTAGAACAGAAATAAAATATTACACTACATCCGATATAGCTCAAAGGATTAGCAAGCTGAAGTGGCAGTGGGCTGGCCATATCTCGAGAATAACCGACAACCGCTGGGGTAAACGAATTCTTGAGTGAAGAATGCGACTCGACAAACGTAGTGTAAGGCGCCCTCCGACCAGGTGTGATTCAAAAGACTGCTGGTGATGATGATGAGTCAAGTTTGTAATAATATCCGTCATGGGGTTTACTCGAAGTAACACAAGCAAGATTTCTCATATACAAACAGGCAACTGCGCTTAACATTCTCTCAGTGCAACACAAAAGCCCAGAGGCTTTCCTTTAATTTTTAACGTGACTTCTGTTCCCCAAAGACCGCATGACTTTGGAGTACAAACAGAATTTTCAGGTACGGCATCTTGAACTTACAAACGAAAGTGGGATAAATCCAGATGGTATGCACCATTTGGATGTATCTATTCTGCTACTGCAACTCTATGCCAATTGCCAATAATCAAGTCGAGGTCGCCAAGGTTGGGATGGCTTAATACAAAACAAGATTCGCCAAGTGCGAGTGTAACTCGCGCGCCGAGGGTTTCAAACATTTGCCAATTATTTGGACAATCAATTTTCTGAAATATTTTAAAAAGTATGAAACTTACAGAAATTTCAAAAAGTGTTTTGAAATGGTCAAAACGATACCTTTCATTTGATACCCCACATGGGTAGGTACCCCTTTTTGAAAAAAAATCCCCTTTTTTGACCATTTTTCAAAAACTATTATTATTACAGACTTCTCTATATTTTTCCTGTAAAATATAGATTGATATCTACAAACGCCTAATACATTGTACATGGATCGGTCTGCAATCTTCGGAGCTAGGGGGGGGGGAATGGTAAATTTTTCGTCTTTTTTTGAAATATTTCAAAAAGTATGAAACTCACAGAAATTTCAAAAAGTGTTTTGAAATGGTCAAAACGATACCTTTCATATGATACCCCACATAGGTAGGTACCCCCCCTTTTGAAAAAAAAATCCCCCCCTTTTTGACCATTTTTCAAAAACTATTATTATTACAGACTTTTCTATATTTTTCCTGTAAAATATAGATCGATATCTACAAACGCCTAATACATTGTACGTGGATCGGTCTGCAATCTTCGGAGATAGGGGGGGGGAAAGGTAAATTTTTCGACTATTTTTGAAATATTTCAAAAAGTATGAAACTTACAGAAATTTCAAAAAATGTTTTGAAATGGTCAAAACAACACCTTTCATTTGATACCCCACATAGGCAGGTACCCCTCCTTTTGAAAAAAAATTCCCCCCCTTTTTGACCATTTTTCAAAAACTATTATTATTACAGACTTCTCTATATTTTTCCTGTAAAATATAGATTGATATCTACAAACGCCTAATACATTGTACATGGATCGGTCTGCAATCTTCGGAGCTAGGGGGGGGGGAATGGTCAATTTTTCGTCTTTTTTTGAAATATTTCAAAAAGTATGAAACTCACAGAAATTTCAAAAAGTGTTTTGAAATGATCAACACGATACCTTTCATATGATACCCCACATAGGTAGGTACCCCTCCTTTTGAAAAAAAAATCCCCCCCTTTTTGACCATTTTTCAAAAACTATTATTATTACAGACTTCTCTATATTTTTCCTGTAAAATATAGATCGATATCTACAAACGCCTAATACATTGTACGTGGATCGGTCTGCAATCTTCGGAGATAGGGGGGGGGAAAGGTAAATTTTTCGACTATTTTTGAAATATTTCAAAAAGTATGAAACTTACAGAAATTTCAAAAAGTGTTTTGAAATGGTCAAAACGATACCTTTCATTTGATACCCCACATAGGCAGGTACCCCTCCTTTTGAAAAAAAATTCCCTCCCTTTTTGACCATTTTTCAAAAACTATTATTATTACAGACTTCTCTATATTTTTCCTGTAAAACATAGATTGATATCTACAAACGCCTAATACATTGTACATGGATCGGTCTGCAATCTTCGGAGCTAGGGGGGGGGGAATGGTCAATTTTTCGTCTTTTTTTGAAATATTTCAAAAAGTATGAAACTCACAGAAATTTCAAAAAGTGTTTTGAAATGGTCAAAACGATACCTTTCATTTGATACCCCATTTGCCTTCCTAGGTCTCTTTTGAAATTTCAACATCAAAATTTGTACTGAAAATATTCATTTTCATTTTTCATTTATTTATATATTTTTTTCTTAAAATCAGTAATGGCGCACGAAATGTATCATTATTTCAAATTTCAAGTTAATAGCTGCAGTAGTTACTGAGATATTCAAGAAAGAGCGGGGACGGACAAAGCGAGACCATAAGGGTTTCAAAACCGATCTTTGAAACCCTAAAAACGGTTCTCCACCTAGACAAACTATTTAGTCCAACTGGTTTGACCACGAGGAATTATGTTTCCTCGTGGTCAATATAGTGAAATGATCCTCCCTGTATCAATGTCAAGTAGAAAATATGCACAGTCGTTGACGACCTCAGGTCTGCCTGCGACGCAGAAGGTTGCGGGTTCGATTCCCGCCTCGGGACAAATGTGTGTACGATCTGCAGACATTTGTTCAGGGTGTTGGAAGGAAAGTGGACAAAATCAATAATACCTTGTTTCTTATTTGTTAATAATTACTATTTATAAACCTGTTTACAATATAAAATTTGACTAGTCTAAGTGTTTATTTTGTAAGCCTAAAGAAATAAACGTTATTGATATTTGATATTTGAAAACCCATCCATAATAGATACAAAGTAGAGTTGCTTTAACAACAAACAAGCAGCGTAGAAACAGCTCGAAAACTTCTTTAGAATATCTAAGTACAAGGAGAGAGTTAGATACAATGTAAACCTAGGTAACAAGACGTGGCACCAACTAACAAACTACACTGGATAACTTAAAGTTCTCTTGTTCACATGTACATACAATAAAGCTTTATTAAGGCGCATACCTCACCCAAACTAGCACCGACACCTACTTTATCTTATATATTCCGTTTAACAAAGGAAATATCTATCCATCACACTGTTTGTGATACCTATTATAAGCTGTTTTATGCCTCTTTGATAATTTTATTCTATTTAGTTTAGGCAGTGAATCCAAAATAGATTTTGATGACCACCAAGGGCAACTTCGATTCACTGCCTAAACTAACCCTATGTACTTCCTTTATTCCATGTATTTCCTTTTGTGTTTGTGTGGTACAATAAAGAGTTCTATCTATCTAACTACAATAAAACTATAACATAGGTATTAAAAAAAAACTATTACAAACTAAGCGATGGATTTTTTAAAATTCCTTTGTTAAACGGAATAATAAGATAAAGTAGATGGCGGCGCTAGTTTGGGTGGGGTATGCGCCTTAACAAAGAAAATTACAACCAAATATAAGAAACAGATTAGAACAAGTATTTACAATTGAGACAATTAAGCTACCTGCAGACTAGCAAACAATCTACAGATAGCTGAACTGATCCATACCAATACCAGTCGAAAGCGTGACGCTGTCTACATTGTATAGCAATAATATTGCATAACCTAAATAATATCCTTAGGTCTCAAGAGGCGCAAATGCAAGTCTCGATAGAGCCTACGCATTTGCTCCCCTTGGAGTCGAGACCCTAGGTCCACGGGGTACCGTACCGAGGCTCTCAATTTTTTTTAAATTATCTGAGCGTCTGGGTAAAGCAATCCGACGCGTGACCCGAGAGCTGGTGAGTATCTGGCACAGCGCATCAGCATTGCTATACAGCGGGGCAATGCAGCCAGTGTCTTAGGCACGCTTCCAACTGGTATTGATATGGATCAGTTGCGCTACCTGTAGATTGTGTGCAGCTGTCTGCAGCTAGCTTCAGTTACAGAGTCACCACGTACGGCACGAACCCTTTGTTTTACCGGTAGGTAAGTCTACTGGGTACCAAATTCCCAGTGGTCTTACTAGTAAGTCTGTAAGGAAGAAAATACCCAGTAGTTCAAATGGGAACTACTGGGAACGTCGGAAGATTACCCACATCTTGTGGACAAAATCAACGCTTATACAGTCTTGATAAGCATAGAATATAATAGCACAACTGGAATAGCGCCAACCAATAGTCACTATACGGTTCCCAATACAGTTAATGCAATTAATGGTCTGCCTTTCTTAAATTTACAATTCTTTCCATCCAAAGGTTGCCTGGAAGAGTTTTATTCATTACTCCTAGTAACATGTCAATAAAAAAATAATTAATAATAAATTTTCTATAAAATACAAATTAAATCTTATCATATAAAAATTATCATAATTAATCTTATCATATAAAATGTCTCTTCGTAATGTTGTATACCACAATAAAGAATTTTTGTATTTCTATTTATATTTGTCAATGTAATATTAGGAATACGAAAGAAATTAAACTTCTCGCTCATAGTAAGAGCGCAAAATTCCAAGGCCTCTGGCTGTATTACATCTTCTAAAAGTGTAATACAGCCATATTACATCAAGTTCTGTCATATCTGTGAGGTAAGAATATTCCGAATATTCTCGGAGTCAAAGGAATTCTTATAAGCGGCGGGCCGGTCTGCGTTCCGATGCAGAAATCGACGTTCCTACGTTTTCTACCTGCCGAGCGATACTACGACACTAAGGCTCCATTTACACCGGAATGGTAGCGGTCAGCACTTTCAGTGTCTAACTGAAAGACCGTGGAGGTGTAGCTGATTCTGACGTCCGAGCAGGATAGGATGAGCTGTCAAATTGGCTGCTGAAAATAGTAGAATACCATTTTTTGCAGCGATTAGAGATTCATTGAGGATTAGAGTCTCAATCTTAACTGTCAAAACTACGGCTGAGACAGAAAATATTGTATTAGTAGAATGCCAAAACGTGTCAATGGCGGCAATTGAGACGCCAACTATCGACATAGAGCAGAGAATATATTAGTAGAATTGGGCCCCAGATCGGCGGCGTAATCGCTTTCGCTTGTCGTACAACGGGCATGTCATGGCGAGACTAAAGGATAACTCACGCTAGACGGATTATTCCGGAAATCCCCCACGGCCATCCCCCACGTGGGGGATACCGTGCCAGATCCGAGCAGAGTGTCGGTCGACTTCTCGTACGTTGTTCGTTGCTCGGCCATCACTCGGTTGCCGCTCGGTATAGCGTGAGTGTGTCCATACAAAATATAATATGTAATATTAATAGTTGACCGTGCTACGGCCCACTCACGGTTCGGACCCGGCACGGTATAGCGTGAGTCATCCTTAACGCGATTTCGCTGTTTTGCGAGAACGATTTTCACGCGCGTTTTAGGTATGTAAACAGTGATTTCTCAGAATGTTTATGTAAAAGTGAAGTAAAAGTAGTAGGTCCTAAAAGGACCTTTACTTTTACAAAATAAAATTCATTACCATTTTAGTTCATGAAAGTAGTATGTATCATACAAAAGCATTTTGGATAAATCTTTGTTTTATTTACATTTTCCATTGTGGCAGGTGCTACGCACATAAGATTTTGGGATTCATCTTACTAAAGATTTTTTGTAGGTTCTAACGAAACAAATAAGCTTCTTACATAAAAAGTTTGTGGTCGATAGTACTTATGCCTGTCTTTGAAATGTAGCACAAACCCGAAACGATTCCAGTATAAAATTTTAATTTCCGTGTTCTGTCTACTTTAGGCCGAAGCAAGTGGGACTAACACGGAAAATTTCAGAAAATCGTTGAGCAATAAAAACAAAGATACCTATGTGTTTACACGATATTTATCCTTTACCTTCTAAAGGCAAAAGGACCGTAACTCCTTTGTTATTTTGTTTCAGCGGTATGTGGCTTTGGTGGTTGGCGGTAACCACAACCTTTGAGTGCCTTAAGCTACCTACACGCGTAATTAATTAATAACGCATTCCCGACCCCTTAAATATTTCAGGGCGACCTTAAAAGATGGATCTGCTCTACAGCTAGGTAGGTTCCAAGTGAAATTACTACGTAAAAACTAAAAAACTGATCGATATTAAATTTAAAACGAATAAGGTACTTACTCCTATTTCTATTTAAATTTGCAATAAAGCATTTTTAAAGATTTATCAATTATTTAATTATCGTGAAGATAGTTTTTGTCCCGCTTCCTCTTGAATCCTGTGCTAAATAAATGTGTGCGTCGCGATCCGAATGTACAGCAGTCGGACACGGTTAGTGCAGTGTGTCGTAATGTGAACTTTGACATTTCTGATTCTGAAGACTAATTATTATTCTTCAGAATCAGAAATGTCAAACGACGACGTAGTTTCCACGACTACCCTTACTTTTTATGTACCTACCTATTTATTATAAAATATAGAATCTTTATTATATTTATTAGGTATTTATTCGGATTTATAGTATTTTATATATATTTTTATATTATTTTATGTATTAGTTTATGCAATTAGTGTACCTAGGTATTTTCTATCTTTTCACATCTTTTGCACACTTACCCACTTCTACATACTTGTCTCCCTCTCTCATTAAGGTTTGCTGGAAGAGAACTCTTTTTAGGGTTAAGCTCGCCTTTGCGATACCTCTTTAGTAATAAGGTTTAAAATAAGGTTTGATCAGTGCAATAAAGAATTAAGAATCACCCTCAATTATTGAGGGTAGTCGTGGAAACTACGTCGGTTCTCGGTGGTAACTCAGATTATCACGCCACGATCGCTGTAATGCGATAGAAACGTAAGGGAAAATAAAACAAAAGGTACGCGATAAATACCCGATTAAAAGCCTACATAAATTTGTTTATTTATTTGAATTGAATAGGATCCGAAACTACTTGACCGATTTGAAAAATTCTTTCACCATAAGAATCCTTTATTGTCTTTGATGAACATAGGCTATAGAATATAATAGACCAATGCAAAGCCGGGGTAGCAAGTAATAACAATAATATAAAGAGGAAAGATTTGTTTTTTTGAATTGAATTGGCTCCAAAACTACTTTACCGATTTGAAAAATTAAATCACCATTAGAATCCTACATAATCCCTGATGAACATAGGCTATAGAATATACCTATAATAGAACATACCAGCCGGGGCGGACCGCTAGTCTTTAATATGTTAACAAATCGCTATATTATTAAACTTTCGCAATTTTCTATATAAAGGTATTTCCATATGCTTGCTAAGGCCAGTGGTTTACTCGATGATTTCTCAACGCGATTCAGATACGACTCTCTAGCTAGCGAGACAAAGTTCACCATGAAATTATATTCTTTTAAGATTGAAAAAAAAAATCTTATTGTTTTCTTCATACCGATCTTTAGGCTACCAAAAACAAGTATAACTGTTTCAACTGTACGGTAAAGGACAGTCTGTAAACCTGTCGAAAATCGGGAAATATAGGTAAATAAACGCGATAAATACCCGTTAAATAATACTAATATTTCAAGGACACAGACGGTTAATTTCCTTTAACCCTAACATAACCCATTCACTGCCCAACCTCAGAAGTGCGAGCCCCCCCATGGGGGGCCCCACCTACACATGTGCGGTACTCTAACCTCGACCTTTATTGTTGTACAAAATAGTATATATTAATATATTTACAGTTTCATTATTTTCATAAAAGGTGCTCAACAGACAGAAAAGGTTTACCCAATCATAATAAACTAACGGCTTTAAAGTCTTAAAGGTCTTTAAAGGCTTTAAGTCTCTGCAATTTTATTAAATACTTTCTTCGGTAAATTAACTCAAAGAAAACTGTTTTATTCGACCCAAAGGGGTAAAGGACTGAGGGCCCAAATCCATCAAAGCGGAAATGTGCGGAGATGCCCGAAGCGAAGACGAGAAGATACGTTTTTTAGCTAAGGTGTCTCCACAGAAACTGTGCGAGGAAGCGTACTGGCTAAAGTGGAACGGAGATGTGTGATGGCTAGAGCGGAGATGTGTGTTGGCTATAGCGGAGATGTGTGCTGGCTAGAGAGGAGTTGTGTGCTGGCTAGAGCGGAGATGTGTGCTGGCTAGAGAGGAGATGTGTGCTGGCTAGAGCGGAACTGAGTTGGGTGCGGCGTTGGATGTTTGCCGAGATGAATACACGCCGCTCAAATATCTTCTCGTCGTCGCTGCGTGCCGTCGCCAGCTTACGAGGCACAGTTCACTTCTCCACTTAGTCGCTCAGCTCAATCTCGGCGAGGCAAAGCTCACATACTCCGCTTCAAATGTGGCAAATAATGATTTATTAGTTTGTAAGTCATATACACTTACTAGTGGTTTATTTTCCACTTCTTCCACGAGTGGCCAAAAAATTTAAGGGAACAAAATTAATAACGCCTTATTTCTTATTTGATAATAATATACTATTTATAATGATGATGATGACTATTTATTAGCCTGTTTATAGTATAAAAAATTTGACTTGTCTAAGTGCTGATTTTGTAAGCCCTAACTAAAGAAATAAACGTTATTGAATTGATCGCGCCATACATGTGTATGGCAATAACGTTTATTTCTTTAGTTAGGCTTACAAAATAAGCACTTAGACAAGTCAAATTTTATACTATAATGTTACATAATGAAGACCACTAAAGCTGAGTGGAGACGAAAAATACGAATATCAACATGATATTGGTTGTTTAAAGTCATCTCTTGGAGGATCCTTCCTCCAGTTTGGTGGCTTCCGGACCTAAGGATGGATATCAAGAGCATAGACGTTGTAAAACAAACGCAGCTAAATGAGGTCACGTTTATTTTGCAAAATTATTCCATTCAGCTCCATGCTGCTGCATACACTAAAGAACTCAAAAGTTTCTCGCTGGCATAAGTCACAGATTATTAAGAAATATTACTGAAATGCATACGCGAGATGTAAAATGGGCGTCGACAAGGCAAAGACTACAAACTGACTTTGTATGGATCACTGATGTTGTAAATGCGAAAGTTTAAATAAATAAATAATGCTGGACAATTTACACTGCATTATCTAGCCCCAAGCTAAGCAGAGCTTGTGTTATGGGTACTAGATAACTGATATACATAATATAACACAATACATAGATAGATATTTATTATTATACATAGAAAACGACCAGAACACCCTGAACAAATGTCTGCAGATCGTACATACATTTGTCCCGAGGCGGGAAACGAACGCGCAACCTCTTGCGACGCATGCAGACCTTCGCCCACCGCGCCACAGAGGTCGTCAGAGTCAGAGTTTGGATTATTGGATGCTTGTTACATATTTCTTGTATTTCTTGTTGTTATTAAGATACATTTTATGCGTGTTTCCTAATTAATTTAAAACTAAGTGTAGAAGGGAAGACTGGTTCTCTGTCTCGTTTTAGTTCAATTTGAACTAAAACGGAAACCATGGACACCTGGCACTTTTTGTGTTTACATTTTGAAATAAATGATTTTATATAGTTGTATTCTTCAAGCCGAGACTAGTAGATAAACTTTTTATTAGGTTTACACACAAGCAGCACAGGAAAAGTAACAAAATAAAAATACCTGACTTAAATCTATAGTAATCTCCATGTTCACTGGTTGCCTGGAAGAAATCGCTTTAAGCGATAAGGCCGCCAATTCCATGTCTTTGTTTAGGATAAGTATTTTTTTTAATGTAATTTATGTGTTCTTTGTTAATGGGCTATGAAATAAAGCATTATCTATCTATCTATCTATCTAAATCTATATTATAGGTACCTTTGCTTACATTATTATAATTTATATTAAGTATAACACATAAACAGAAATTATAGTAAGTTAAACTGATGGTGGGGGCCACCCACATGTTTCTGCTAGACTACTGAACGGTTTACGCTGATTTTTAGAGTTCCGTACCCAATGGGTAAAACAGGACCCTATTACTGTCCATCCATCGTCTGTCTGTCCGTCTGTCACCAGGCTGTATCTCAACAACCGTGATAGTTGAAATTTTCACAGATTTATTTCTGTTGCCGCTGTAACATCAAATATTAAAAAAAAAACAGAATAAAATAAATATATAAGGCCAAAAATCGCGTTGTTGTATGGGCCCTCATACAACAACGTGATTTTTTGCGTTTTTATAGGTAAAGTACGGAATCCTCGTGCGCAAGTCTGACTCACACTTAGCCGGTTTTTTTATATAATTCTAGACATGGATTAACATATCGGGAATATAATTTTTATTAGACCAATTCGGAATCGTTCGTTACACAATTGAGAAATCATTTTGATAATCGGTCCATAAATTTAAAAAAAAACTTGATCTAAGTCTGAACTGAACAACAATAAGTACGTTTCTACGACATGATTGTGTATTTTACTCATCTTCATCTTTTTATCATTTCAATTCTGTCTACAAGATCAAATAAAAACGAAGACACTTACCAGAGAAGCAAAAATTCCCCGCCCAAACATAAACACGACCAAAGAGCACATTTTTGTAGGCCTGAAATGAAAGCTTGGTTCAAAGATAGTTAAATATAACGACGACAATTCTGCCACGCAATACAGCCTTTTAAAAGGCCGTTAGCGCCAAAACCCGATTTAATTAGATAAAGTTTCCGACTGTAATGTTGATACTTGATCAAAAAGAAACCTCTACAGAGAAAGTTCTCATCTTATTGACCGAAACCAGTCTTTAGACCTTTGTATCAACTTTTTATAAGAGGAAGGACGCTTCGTCGAATTTCGAGTTGATTAACTCTGCTTTGGTACACAGGTGTTGCTGCCAAATAACTATGAATAAAAGGGGGGAAGGGGTGGGGGGATTCTGGACTTTTTACATGGAAGACCTGTTTTTCCGAACATGGAACTTGGAATTGAATATTAGATGATTTTACTACGAGCGCAGAATAGACCAAACATAATGACCGTAGAGGAGGATCCAGCTAGGTTGGGCCGCGTTTGGCAAACTACGTCGAGTCTTGTCGTCATCCATCCATACCCCAAAGCTTGAAAACGAAAGTTTCCAATCAGTGCGTTCTACCCGTCATGACCTACGGAGCTGAGACGTGGACACTCACGGTAGGGCTGGTCCACCAGTTTAAAGTCGCCCAGCGAGCTATGGAGAGCGCTATGCTCGGAGTTTCTCTGAAGAATAGGATTCGCAACGAGTACATCCGACAGAGAACTAAGGTTATCGACATAGCTCAAAGGATTAGCAAGCTGAAGTGGCAGTGGGCTGGCCATATCTCGAGAAGAACTGACAACCGCTGGGGTAAACGTGTTCTTGAATGGAGACCGCGACTCGGCAAACGTAGTGTAGGACGCCCTCCGACCAGGTGGGATGACGATTTGCGAAAGACTGCTGGCAGATGCTGGATGCGGCAAGCTGAAGACAGGGCGCTATGGCGCTCATTAGGGGAGGTCTTTGTCCAGCAGTGGACAAATATAGGCTGATGATGATGATGACGAATGACCGTAACTTATCATGTTGATGTTGCATGATTATAATGCTTGGCCAGATGTCTCCCAGTTCCGCACCGACAATAGTATGTAAGAAAGTTAATATTAAGCTTAGTTTACAATTATGAAGGAAAATACAGAATAAAATAATTACAGCTAATATTTACAATTACATCTATTTTCTAAAAACCTAAGCCGTTAACATATGTGGTAACACCATCCGGCAGAGTGCCCAGAATGCTGGCAGCATAGCCACGTTGAATGGCAATGCTAATTCGTTGACAGAAATAAAAGTCAAGTTTAAAGCTTGTTTTTCAGCTTAGTTAGTTCTATATAAATAATAATATGTATCTAAATCTTAACTGTATTACACAATCACTTGGAACTCCAAGTGATTGTGTAATACAGTTAAGATTTAGATACATATTATCGCGTTTGTATTTTGCGTATCTAACTAGATACGCAAAATACAAATGTATTAGTATATAAGTACATGTAGGTATAAGTGATTATATAAACTTACTAGTGGCACAGATATATAATATACGCTAGTGGTTTATTTTGCACTTCTTTACGAGTGAACAAAAAATTGAAGTGAATAAAATCAACAACACTTTACACAAATACATACACAAATCTTTACAATAGCAATTAAAGAAATAAATAAATAAATTACTATTATTATGAAAGAAAATAACAATCAAATAACAAATTTAAATTAAAACTAGTATTTACAATAGAAACAATTAAGCTATCTGCAAACTGTTGCAAACAATCTACAGGTAGCTCAACTGATCCATATCAATACCAGTTGGAAGCGTGCCTAGGACACTGGCTGCATTGCCCCGCTGTATAGCAATGCTGATGCGCTGTGCCAGATACTCACCAGCTCTCGGGTCACGCGTCGCTTCGACCAGACGCTCAGATAATTTTTTGAAAACCCGGAGAGCCTCGGTACCCCACGGACCTAGGGTCTCGACTCCAAGGGGAGCAAATATGTAGGCTCTGTCGAGACCTGCATATTTGCGCCTCTTGAGATCTTCGGTTAAATCTGCCGCCGCACCAGCCCTCACGGAAGTCCTAGGAAGATGGGAAGGCGCGAGTGTGTCGACACATGTAGCGTCCCACACAATAGGCCTCCCCAACTCCCATGGGACTAGAGTCATGTTTTCTTTAAATCTTATTTCATGATTATAATTATTTATAATGCTGTTTATGGTATTGACTGGTCTAGGTGTTTATTTTGTAGGCTAAAGAACTAAAGTGTTTGAGATTGAGTTTGTTAACCTACAGTTTAGAGTTTTTAACCTTCATAGGAAGAATAACTAAGTGTAAATAGGATTTTTCTCAGAATAATTTTCAAAAGTAGGTTTTTTTCTGCCGTCTATGTAGAGCACCGCTGTACAAGTGTACATAGATGGCAGAATCTTTTGAAAAATATTTTAATATCAAATTCAATCTACCAAAGACGATTTTGTAAGGTTTTGCTGAATTGATTGATACAAATTTCACCGAAATCAGATAATGGCAAAAACTCATCAAAATCCTACGAGTATTTCTGAGAGTTTTTTTCTATCTCTTTTGAGTTCATAACATAATCAGGTACCGGTATAATAATCTTACCAAGAGCTCGTAGAAACAGGTTCAAACCTAAAACCCGATTCACAAAACAAGTCAACTTTTATAACGGAAACCTTTCAACCAAACTTATTATCTCTAGAGCCAAATGAAAAGTGACCCCTTACCCCTGAGACATTCTCACGGCCATCAGTGGTTGTCGGGATTTGAAACCGAAGACGAAACTGAAAGATGTTTGCTGATACACCCCGGGTGGCTTGGCCCTGACAGAAATGGATTGGGATATCAATTTGCATGTATGTCGGAAGTAAGTAAACAAAATTATCGGGTTATAGTGAGATCTAAATAGGTCAATCTAACTTTCTGAGCGAGTAAGGACTAATATTCTCTACATTAGGTTATTATTTTCTTCACACTAATAATATAAATGCGAAAGTTTAGATAAATGGATGTTTGTCGCTCAATCACGCCAGAACGGGTGAGTCGAGTGATCTAGATTAAATTTGGCACAGAGATAGACTATAGTCTGGAATAGCACATAGGCTATATTTTATCCCGGAATTCCAACGGGAACGGGAACTGCTCTGGTGCGTAAGGCGCTGCTAGTAACTGTGTGATTTTTTAACGATCTTTGAGTTTATAATAATTTTCTAAGCTGGTTTTAAAAACCAATAAAAAGAAATAATTCTCTTCATGTTAAGTCCTATCGAAATTTCCATACTAATATTATAAATTCGAAAGTAACTTTGTCTGTCTGTTATTTAGGCGTGAAAAGGTAACAGACATGTACCTAAACGGCTCAACCGATTTCAATGAAATTCGGCAGGGAGGTAAATGATATCCCGAGGACGGACATATGTTACTTAAAAAATGCGTGTGAAGCTGTGGGCAGCATGTAATAAAAAATAAAACTGATCAATTTAGGTACTTTCGCGTGACCCGAGAGCTGGTGAGTATCTGGCACAGCGCATCAGCATTGTCATACAGAGGGGCAATGCAGCCAGTGTCTTGGGCACGCTTCCAACTGGTATTGATATATGGATCAGTTGAGCTACCTGTAGATTATTTGCAACAGTCAGTGCAGTTAGCTCAATTGTTTCTATTGTAAATACTAGTTTTAATTTAATTCTATTATTTGATTGTATTTCTTTCTTAAAAGGTTAGTATTTACTTGGCAGTTTATATGTATGTATACACACATACCTAGCTACTAGAACTTTATTACTAGAGTTTTGGAGGTAGAAAAGTATGATAAAATGATAAACAAGCGGTAGACCATCATCTAGCTAGGACCACCGTGTCCCGAGGCTGTAAAAACTGTACTGTAAAACCACTAGAAACTGAAATAACAAATCCTACTAAACCAGTAAACTCTCAGACAAACAGACTTCTGTGCCAACTTTCTGAATAAAGGGATAAGGCAAATATCCCATCAGTATTCCATGCTTTCTATTCAATCCTACTTTATACACACTTTTTAGGGCTTACTCAATATGCTGGGTCGAGTTTACTCGTTTTCATAAAAAACTTGGCTCGTCAACAGTTTTCTCAATGTATTTTTTTTCCTATTCGAGTTTGCAGGTTCTTAGACTTGCAAATGAGGCTCTTATTGCTTTTTTAAACGTGGTCGGATCATCGTGTAAAATATTTATATTCTAAGTGAAGATGAGCGAGGTTATAAAACGCCTATTTACCGCAGTGAGTACTTTTAAAAGCTTATTAAACATCAACAGATTAATTGTGTTTATGTACAACGTATTTGTTGCACAATATGTCTGTCTGTTGTATTTATGTCATCATCATCCTCATCAGCCTTTATTAGTTCAGTGCTGAACATAGGCCTCCCACATCCAGCACACAAACTACGGAATACGCACCTGCCTGCAGTTTTTCGCGGATCGTCTTGTATTGTAATTGTACCTATGTACAAATACCAATATTAAAATATCTATGCTACCAAACCAACCAACTAATGAAACAGGATCAATCAATAGTTGGCTTTTAGAGGTAATTCTCATTAGGACACCATATGGTGACACCAGTCGCGCCTCCAACAAAATGTGTACAGTTGTATTGAAGGTGCCTTACAAGGTATCAGCTTGGTTGCGCAAAGAAACAGATCCAACTGCTGGTCTGAGGCAACCAAATCATCCGCTGGTAGCGCAACCATTAAAATATATAGTGCTATTTGGCGTCTCACTCTCACCACCATCAATGGTGGTGGTGTTTGTTTTGGTGTTTCTCGTTTGGTAGATCAAGACACTACGGAGACGCGAGCGGATGTCTTACCGACCTTTAATGGGATAGGGCTCTTATAATATCTACTTTTAGCTACCTAAAAGACAGTATGTAGGTACATATAAAGATAGATTCTCAAAAAGACAGATACCATCTTAGAAGCCCGCAAAGTCCAAAATGGAACTAAATCGAAAAAAAGTTAAAGGAAGACAGACAATTAGCTACCTATTTCTCGTAGGTATACTAATTAACGATAAAAAGATTTTCCAACCTTGTTCTTAACTTCAAAATACTGAAAAATAACACAGTTTCATACAATTATGCAAAAACCATAATCCTCTTGTGATAGACATTAGAATTTATCACAGCTCTTTACGGCTTTAATTAACTTTCATTGTGAAAATAAAACGCCCCTATACAAGTAGGAAAGTTTAATAAAAGTGGAAGTGAAAAATCTCCATTTGTCAGCGTCGTTTTTGCTTTAAATAAAATAGATTCAGACAGAAGTGCTGAATAAACATTTTTTTTTAATTACTTGACACTTAGCATCCTCTAGTCCTAGCTAAGCAGAGCTTGTGTTATGGGAACTAGATAACTAATTATACACAACTTCATTAACATACAGTAATTTTTAAACACAGAAAACTCCCAGAACTTACGACCAATATCAGCAGACTATACAAAGATTTGTCCCCAGGCGAAAATCGAGCCCGCTCCTGCGTCGCAGGCGGACCGTCGCTGTGACACCGAGGCAGTCAAACATTAAAATGTCTAAATAATTTATTAACACGATCACTGCTAGCGTCGTTCCACGGACTGCAGATCGCACTCTGTGTTTTCAGCCATGAACGTGCTAGTCTAGTATAATCTAGTATAAAAACATTCTGTGGTCCAATTCGGCTCCAACCATAAAATTATCTCCGTGCTACGCCGCGTTACGAATTTGCGTCGTAGCTCGCTCGTAGCTTCGTAGACGTTCGTAGCCTCATAGTCTTTCTTGGTCCCATTAAGGTGACATCTAACGTCATTATGCGATACTATAAGAAACGGGTCTTTGAAAGTTTGAACTTGAGGTTTTTTCTGTAGATTACAGATGTCGCTGTAACTCAATTTCGCCAAATTTAGCATAGTGACATTATTTGAGTTTATATTTTTAATTTATAAGAGTGATATTGAAGATTTTTACTCGTAGGTGTAGGTAATTTAAAGCGGTAAGTATCACTCGGCAGTAAAAGTGCGATTCTCACCTCATGTGTTTTAAGGTACAATGTACCTACACTTAATTTTTAGGTACGAAATTTGAGTTACCTTGTAATTGTATTTTTGAAGAATTGCGAAACTAGCAATTTAAATATAATATGTAAAGCGACTTTTAGGGTTCCTATTCCTATTACTAAGACTCCGCTGGTCCGCTGTCCGTCTGTCACCAGGCTGTATCTCGTGAACCGTGACAGTTAGACAGTTGAAATTTTCACAGATGATGTATTTCTGTTGCCGCTATAACAACAAATACTACAAAACAGAATAAAATAAATATTTAAGGGGGTCCATACAACAAACGTGCATAGTTTAACTCATTTTTGCTCGATATTCATATCTGCAACAGGATAGATTAGACACGCTTGAAATATTCACAGAATATTTGAATATATATTTACTTTAAAAATAAATAAATAGAATAAAATAAACATTTTAGGGGGATCCCATACAACAAACATGATTTTTTTGCCGTTGTTATAGATAATGGTACGGAACCCTTCGTGCTCGAGTCCGTTCGCACTTGGCCGGTTTTTTTTTAATCAAAGTTCATAGCTACCAATTGTACCTACTGTTAAAAAGTCATTTCTGTGCCACAAAGTAAATACGAAGTAATCTACAGCCAAGCCCTTTCCATTATAACTCATGTAACTTAGTTTTTAGAACGACCGCCCAGGGATTCGCCCTTTTAGGACCACACTGATGGTTCATTTATCAAGGATGAACCAACAGTTAAATGTTGTGACCTTGAGCGTTGAGTAAATGGGGGGAAACTTAACTTTTATATTAGATTAGCTGCTACCTGCGGCTTCGGACGCGCTTTTTAAGAATCCTATATCCGTCCCGGGATGCCATTTAGCCATGTCGATGCATTTAGCTCACTGTCAATTTTCATTCAGCGGTTAAGGTGTGAAAACAGACAGACAGAGTTTCTTTCTTATTTATAATATTACTATAGATAGCATTAGAGGTAGATAAGAAGATTTAAGCCCTTTTTTGGGGTTTTAAAGTTCATTTAACTTACATCTTAGTAGGTAAGTAGGTACGTCACTTTCGCGAAGAACCGACAACCGGGTAAATAAACGCGTTTTTGAGTGGAGGTCGCGACTCAGCAAACGCAGCGTAGAGAACGCCTGCCGGAAAGATTATGTAACGACCTACGAAAGAATAATTCAGGCAGATACTGGATTCGGCAAGCTGAACGTTCATGGAAGGTCTATGTCCAGAGCAATGTGGTAAATAATAGCATTTTGTTTGTCTATGATAATGGGTATAGTGTAGGTAGAGACAGCGTACCTAAATCAGAAATTTTAAAAGCCACGTTAAAGCGCATACCCCACCCAAACTAGCGCCGCCACCTTCTAATCTATTTATTGAATCGAAGTTGCCCCTGGTGGCCACCAAAATTTATTTTCGAATCACTGCCTAAAGTAAATAGAATAAAACTATTACAGAGGCATTAAAAAAAGCTTATACTAGGTATCACAAACTGTACAATGGATTTTTGAAATTTCCTTTGTTCAACGGAATAATAAGATAAAGTAGGTGGCGGCGCTAGTTTGGGTGGGGTATGCGCCTTAAGGCCTTCAGCTGTTTGTTTACTGTTAAGTAAAGCTAGCGTTAACCATCTTTCCAAGCTTGAACACACCTTTGTAACTAACTAGCGGTCCGCCCCGGCTTCGCACGTGTATTTATTTTTTCGTCAGGTTTTTTCCAATGTTTTAATAGGTACTTCTTATCCTATCCCGGACTAAGAGAAATCCAACAAATCAATAACCATGAAAATCGGTCCCGTCGTTCTTGAGTTATAAATGGTGTAACTAACACAACTTTTTATATATATATATACCCAATAGACTAACGGCCCGCTCCGGTTTCACACGGGTAGATAAATATTTATAATAGGTATATTGATATACCTATGCCTATGACACTCACAAAATTTTATAACGTTTTCTATTGGTAAATGAATTTTCAAAATCAGTTTAGTAGAGCCCGAGATTATCCCCTACAACTTCACAAATAGCCTATTAGGCAATGATGTTTTACTACATTAATATCATTGCTAGCTATTTGGCGTGCGACGTTTGGTTGCTTTGCATCTCTGGTGACGTGACGTCACACCAATCACATACGTAGGATCCTAGGATCTTTGAATCACATATTACAGAGCGTCTTGTTAGGTGTGGTGCGAGTGGTGTGACGTCGTCGTCGAGTCTGCCACCGGGGCCCGGGGCCTTATTAGTTATTTTATTCTAACTTTAAAATTAGTTTTTATAACTAAAACGACTGGCCTTGAAAAATTATTAATTACATTTTGCATTATTTTTATCAGACAATGCGTTAGAATTATTTCCTACTATTAGTCAAGTAGCCCATTCACAAACTTTAAATATAGTTGTAGTAAATTTTTTTTTTTTTTAGTTGTAGATAATGTAGGTAGGTAGGTACTAGGTACCTACAGTGTCAAGACAGCGTCAACCAACCTTACGCAATGATATTATAATAAAACATCATTGACCTTACGTAGGTTAGCGAAGGACATAATCAGATCACCCTACTTCTGTCTGACCACAATATAAATCAACTGTAGGAAATTGGGATCAAGTCTTACGTCACCCACCCGTGCTGTGGTGTCAGTGGGCGTTGAATTTATACTAGGCTCAAATAGTTCGCCTATAAATTTAAATTGGAACATGGAACATAGGATCTAATTTGATTGAACTTAGGGTTCAGCAAACGGAATTTTCGATGTATTTCTATACGTTTGAATGTATATTGGGAAAAAAATAATTATCTAGTCAATGAGCAACTAATAGGTACGATTAAAACCAACCAATTACATTAGTTACTTAAATTAACATCAGAAAATAAATACAATCAAAATTATTATTAGGCATAAAATTTACATTATTAAAATTAGTCACATGAATTATTTTAATTATTAAGTTATACAATTACACAAATAGAATTAATAAAAATAGAATTAATAAATTACACAGGTCAAATTAAAAATTACGCAGTCAAAATAAAATTATTAGATTATATGTCATTTCAAATATAGTAAGATATAGGTAAAATTAAAATAAACAAGGTAGGTACACCCAATCATACATCACGCTCACAGAACACACCGATAGAATCTCACCAAGAGTCCAATACTATCCGTAAATAAATCAGTTTCAGGGCTATCGTTCAGGAGAGAGTTGAGTGCGGTGAGGATGCGCGAGATAGGTGACGCTGAGCGCGCTGCCGCCGTGGAGGACGGCAGCACGTCAAAAAGATTGTGCTTTCGGCCCCGACAGTAGTTATCGGGAACGTAGAAGCGACACAACACATCACTCAGTTCAGGGGGGCGTCTACTTTACCTCGGAAGACCTTGCACGCCATGGATAACTGATCAAAGGCGCACCGCGTCTCCAATGAATTGTATCCTAAACAGCCCATCAGAAACTTAGTAGGGTACAAGAAGGGATAGTAGCCATATCGGCGCTTATACAGAAACCGCAAGAATGCCTTTAGCACTTTTTTGGCCTCATGCGGGTTCCAAACACAAGCGCCGGCTTCAAGCTTACTAAGGACGAGCGCGCCAAAGATCAAGCATTATCACATGCTCATTATAGAAGCCACTGCCAGTGACTTCTATAATGAGCACGTGACGAACGCGGCGTTAACTCCTTTTCCCGTCCCGCCGATTGATTACGGTAAAATATCTATATAATATATTTTTATTTATATAATATATTATAATATGTTTTTATTTTTTACAGATTTCCCAAAAACAATGAACCGTCTCGTAGTAATGAAAACGTGTGCTTTGGATAGATAGAAGCCCCTCGGGTCGCAAAAATTTGAGAACCCAAAAAAACAACAAGAATTTGTATCAAACCATTCATGAAAATGTTTTCCTACAAAGAAACAGCGAACATATCTGTTCCCTCGTGCTGTTACAAGACTGGTAAGTAAAATAAATAAATACATAACTAATGGCTCAGTGCAACAGTGGTTGAAAGTTTTTTGAGACTTGGATTAAACAATATTCTTACCTACTTTGTGTTTTAGTCTACCTACCTTCCATTCAAATCAAATTCAAAAATTTAAATGATATTGGAATTTGGTGTTACTAATACTAAGTATTAGTAACACCAAATTCCAATATCATTTAAATATAGGAAATATGAATATTATATACATATAGTACCTACTTTAAATATGGCAAGTCTTGCCATATTTAAAGTAGGTACTATATGTATATAATATTCATATTTCCTTCAACATTTTATTTCAGGCATGTAAGATAAATACTACGGGAAAGGTACGTGAAGGAAATCATGAAAACTTTGAGTTTGTAAGAGAAATACAATCCAGAACACACATACAACCACACAGTGTAAATTAATAAGTACAGTTTAATAGAGTACGTACAATATTATGATTAATACTAATGTATATAAGTACTAATAATATTAATATAATTGAATATAAGACTAATAAACCTACATTTTGATAAGTTGGGTATGCAGTTGATTTGTGATCCTATGATTTGTGGAGAATAAATATTAATATAACTGTCTTAAGAATCAAAAAAGTCATTATTACATAATAATATTTGTATAAATAAGCAAGGACGTAGGTAATATTGTGTTTGAGGTATAAATAGTGTCATTTATATGGTTTTCTCTGCACTTTTATCTGAAGTAGCCTATAAAGTAAAAGTGCTTTTGAATTTCTTGTTCTGGTATCTTGGCAATTCCTGTGTAATTAAATACTTAGCAGAAATGTGATTTCCAAAGTGCAATTTTTATTGTAAGTCTGTGCCTGTTTATCGTGTTTGAATAGATTCCCTAGCAATAATATTTTTTTCAAAATGTTTTGTATAATATTTTAAAGAGTTTAAAATTATTTCTTCACGTAGCTAGTAGTATAGTAGCGGTGGTAATAAATTTCAGAAAATAAAATTGATACCTAAACGTATTTTTATTTCAATGCTCAGTTTACCTATTCCCGCATACTAAGGTAGGTACTTAATTAAATAAATTTTAGGAATCCGTAGTCAGCAGTGGACTGGTATAGGCTGATGATGATGATGAGGGGTAATGCTTATAATCCTCACGCTGGGCATGCGGGTTGCGAATCGCAGTTCGGTTCGGTGGTAGATCTATTCTGCAAGAGGCGCTGCTGCCCGCCCCCCGGTGTATGTCCCTTAGTCGCCTCATACGACACCCACGAGAAGAGTTCGGTTAGTGCAAATTCTAAGCCTGCACCATACGGCTCTACCAGACATGAAATTACGAACCTAGTCAGGGTAAAAAAATTGCATGGCAACACCACTTCGTATACTCTGTCTCTCTTCACGGCCACGCATGCCAACCATCTAGGTATAATTCATCTAAGTAGTTTATAGTATAATCAAGTGATGAGATCGAAGATTTATGGAAACTTTTGGCAAACAACTTGATTACCTACTTTATAACGTATTAACGATGATTTGGTTAACGCACTAACCTAATAACAGGCTAATAATAACGTAGTAACGCGGTAACGTTGCGTTTATTTGCGAATAACGCTCCTGTTGAAATCGGAAAAGAAACTTCTCTCAATCTGTCATTGTATGTGTCAAAGGTTCGTTCCCAGTCCCTCCCTCCCTCCATTCGTTCGACTCGGTTTTCTTTTCATTCGTTCAATTATTCATTCGATAATTTATCTGTGACTGTGCTTTGTATTGCTGTACGCGTAGAAATTTTGTAAAATCGTTGGAATTTCTTGAAGAACACGCAGTCAACATGAATAAAGTCGTAATAATTTGCGTTCTATCGCTGGCGATGTGCCTCACCCAAGCAGCACCACCAACAGGTAAGCCAACTCTTGCACAATCTCAAATCAAGTTCCAGTAATTTTCTCACAGTTTATGCGTAGTATCTACCTACATCAATAATGGTATCGAATGATTTAGATCACGTTTCGTTTACGTTGAAATTGTTTAAAGCATATAATATCTGGACACAGTAGAAACTAATCACTGGGTGCTAAAAACTGGTTGACCATGAAACTTTAGATAATCTTCATTTACATAATTTGTTTCGCCATTAGAGGCAGGAACTGGGTCCTAGTCAACGTCCTAGACAGTGCTAGAACTGTAGAAACAGTTCTTATCATCTCGGGGTTTTTTGTTAGGTACCTGCTGATAATAAGATAGATAACTTACGACCGGATGAAACAGTCAGACATTTATTGTAAATGGTGCTGTTTTTCCCAATGAGTAATATTGTGCATAACCAATTTGTTATCTTATTAACCATGTATATCAAATTTCCGCTCTGCAAATACATTGCAATTATCAGGGCCAAACAACATGAATGCAGAGATTGTCCAATATTGTATAAAACTAATATTGTTAATCTGTTAATTCTTTATTGCACTAAAAAAAATAGTCAGTCCCTTAGACATCTACAAAATGTTCTACCGCCTGAGACTAAATCATTGTCCAATCCCCGCTCCTTCCCATCCTAGACTACGCAGATGTATCTTATTTAGACATATCGAAGGAGCTTCTCCGTCTGAGTACATAGTGAGACCCATAAAATTATAAAAATCCTAGTCACTTTATATGTTCCAGAAAATAATCAACAGGACAGTAGCACTTACAATTTAATGCATTGAAACATGTAAATTTATGATTTTCCTAAGGTTATCTGTAATATAATAAAGGAACAAACCTGTGAATCAATCACGCACGGACTTATTTTATGAATTTTCTGGTGATCACTTCACTTGTAAAATAATAAACTGAGATCGGTTGATGTCTCATGTCTGTGTTCACCGAAAGTTTGGATACTATCAGCCACTGTTCCACTAATGTTACTTGGATAACAATACAACAATGGACATTTAAGAACACACTTTTTAAAAATAGAATAGAATAGGAAACTCTTTACCACACAAACACAAAATACAAAACAGAAGGAAATACATAAAATAAAGGGCGGCCTTATCGCTTTGAGCGATCTCTTCCAGAAAAATAGTTAGTTTATTACTTTATGGATAGTTTTTATAACATTATAAATTTACTTGTTTAATTGCATTAGATTGCAAATGCGACTCCCCAATTAATAATTTTAAAATTGGGATGGGCCTTGTCTCCAGAAAATCACTTGTTCCTGGTGTATCTTGTGTGTGCAATATAACATTTAAAAACTATTAATATTCTAGGAATGTGTGCTTGACACACCTGTGGAAAGCTTACCTAAATACAAAGTTCTATAGAATCCTCAACTTTACATTCCAGATGAACATCCGGCACCGGCAGCAGGAGCCCAAACAGTCAAACCAGCAGATGATAAGAAAGTCCCTGATGCAGCCACAAATGCCACCATCACTCCTCCAACCCAAGACAAAACAGTTTCTACACCAGCACCTAAAGCAGACACAAAACCACCTCAAGACAACACAAAACCAACAGAAGCTAAAACTGAAGAACCCAAAGCAAAAAGCAATGCAACAGATAACAAAACAGTTCCGAGTGTAGCACCTGCGCCTGTAAAGCCTGCTGAAAAGCCAACTGAGAAGTCAACTGATGGCAAGACGGGAGGGACAACAACAGTCATTGTGAAACCCACTGATGCTGCTAAGAATGTGACTGTGAAGCCAACTGAAGCTCCTAAGGATGTTACAGAGAAACCACCTCTAGCTGCAAGAGGGTTGGTATTTTTTAACTAAAAAAACCCCTGGAGTTTAGCTAGATACATAATCTAGCTAAACTCCAGGGGTTTTTTTCTTTACAAACATTAACTACACCAGAAAATCTCAAACTTACATCCTTTACATAGAGTTTTAGATTAAATTGTTAGCAATTTTTATTGTGGCAGACCACAATAGAGATGGTGGGAAGAGTTAGATGTGCACCTTCCAGATGGGCCCATAGCATCTAGGGTCAGCGAAAGCTGGAAAAAGGGAGGAAGGCCTTTACCTTGCAGTGGGGCAATACAGGCTGAAAATAAATAAATAATAATATTTTTTGAAGGAAAGAACTCATTATCCTATAAGTAATGTCAATTGTGTAGTAAATACACTGCCACAGATTGCAATTTAGGTTATGTATGAGCAATTTGGTTACAAACATCTCACATCAAATTTGGCTGGAGTAGATATTCTCTTCACACACAATATTCCTGGACAGAACTTTACACTGGACAGGCATAATAAAGCCTTATAAATCCTACATGTAAGAAATTTGGGTTATATTATTAATTATGTTGATAATTCATTTACATTTTTTTTTATTAATAGGATATTTTTACTTTTCCGACTGCTAAACCAACCTTAATGTTATATACTCTGACTATGATTTAATATTTTTTCCCCAGATTCGATGGCTCCAGCTTTATCGGCGGCATCGTCTTGACACTAGGCCTTCTCGCCATTGGTTTCATGGGGCTAAAATACTACAAGAACAAAACCGAAAGGAACTACCACACTCTCTAAATTAAGATCTGTTTCTCAGTGTATCTCTTCTATGTGCACCCTTCACAGGTCATAGGTTTTTTTGCAACTATTATTTTATAATTTCAATAGATAATGTGTGCACTCAACCAAACAGGGTGACTTGTAAATCTCAATTAGAACTCACATTTTGATATTATTTTATCGGTGGAAGGAAGGTATCGGTACGAATTTAAAACTTTTGTAATTCTTGTAGGCACATTTTACGATTGGATTCTATGTGTCAGTAGGTTAGTATATATAGCATTTATTTCGCCAGAGAATTTCACTTCACGTAATATTTATCGTGTCGTGCGATATTGTGTTTATTTTAGACAACTAATCAATGTGTATTATCCATAACTACAATTGATTTTTGTTAACTACTATAATATTTAGTACAGCTATTGATTAGAAATAGCAGAACTAATATTTTACGTATATACTACTTTATGTTTATGTACCAGCGTTTGTGGTTTTTTAGTGCAATTTAGGTAATAAAGAATGCCGAGATTTTATATTGTAAAGCTGTGCCATGTTTGGGAATCTAAAATATCTGCACTGCGTTATGTAAAACTTAAAGCTTCACATTTCAAAGATGTAGTATCTATTATTAAGTATATTTTATGAAAGTTAAGTAAGTGTTTAGCCTCAAGACGAGGATAATTTCAAGAAAATAAATTCACTTGCCTACATTTTCACATAGTTGATTTGTAGTTAGTGAAAATGTTTTTCGTGAAACTATTTTGTAATAACGGCTTTATAGTAAGGTAACGCATTGTGATGAATATAAGGGTCTAATGTAGTACCTCTATCTGCTATAAGATTGGCATAACCAAGTTTCTGATCTCCCTCCTGTTCTAACTAATTCACCCTTTGAATCTCTGGACTGGACTTGGTTGTGCCCAGTCTAAAACTATAAGTACCTTTTGTTTTGTAATGTAGCACGCTATTTTGTAATCTGGAGAAAGTTGATTCCATCCCAAAGTGCTCTTAAAATCTGAACTATTTATGAATATTGAAGTTTGAAAGTCTAATATAAAAATTCCTTTTCTAATAATTCTGCTACTTCTTCACTATTAAAGATTATGTTAAATAAATGAAAAATATATATTTAATCGTCTTTTATTTTCATTTCAATTAATTAATTTATTATAGGTTACGAAAAATCAAACAGAACTTAGAATTAATTTGTCACAGAAAATCTGACCGAGACCAATAAATATTCAATGATGTTGATGAATGAGTACATGCTATGTTCCGAATAGTTGCATACGTATACCCCCCCACCCAATCTAGCGCCGCCACCTACTTTATCATTATTCCGTTGAACAAAGGAAATTTCAAAAATCCATGGTACAGTTTGTACTTATAAGCTTTTTTAAGGCATGTATAGCTTGGCAAAAAAGAGTAGAAACGGAACTAATTTTTTTGTTTGCTGGCAACATTTAAAAAATGATGACGTTTGAATTGTTTGAAGTAAACAAAGTTCGGAAGTTTATACAATTTATAATTTGTGCCATAAAAGCGTGATAAAACTAACTTAAAAATGAATAAAACCATCCGAAGTGCTGGCAGACAAATTATTTATAAGGTTTATAGGCGATGTTTGGCAGAAAAAGAGGCCAAAACCATTCTTACCGATCTCAACGATGTTTACCAAACAACCGCTGATCTGACAGGTATGTAACTGTTTGTATTGTTGTTTTTAGATGAATTAAGTGTAAATTGATGAATGCTATTCTGTTTTGAATAGCTTGCATACGAAATAAGTGGAATTTTGAACAATAATCATCGAGCACATAGGTTATGTTTACATTTTGTCTAACATTACTTTGGTATAGTGCGACAGATCAGTGTTGATACTTGAGTGGCGTACTTTGCAATATGTACCTAAATTTAAATTCGATTTCTACATAACTTTATTGTTGAATGAAAATCATTACAATTAGAAATTTACCAAAAATGTATTTTTATTAATATTTTGTTTGTATATTTATTTATTCACCTCAGGTAAATCAGTAAGCACTGTAAGAAGAGTCGTGCTGGAAGGAGATGGAAACAAAGGCGTATTTTCTACACCCGGAAAAAATAGAAAAGGTCGTCCTAAAAAACAGTTGGATAACTTTGACTTATGTGCCATCAGACAAAAAGTTCAATTTTTTTACACTGTGAGAAAACAGGTACATTTATCATTATTATTATTGGTATTAAAATTTAACTGAATAAATAATACGTACTAGCAGTGTTCATTCGTTTGACACGTCACTGCAACTTTCAAATTTAAAATTTTTACATAGTTATTTTATTTTCAGGTACCAACCTTACGAAACTTACTGCCAGTAGTAAGAGAAGATTTGGGATATGACGGAAGCCGTGAGCATTTACGGAAAATACTTATCGCCCTAGGATTCAAATATAAAAGATGTCAGTCAGAAAGAAGTGCATTAATTGAACGGCCGAATATAGCAGCGAAACGGGCAGCGTATTTAAATAAAATTATCAGCAATAGAAATTTGCCCGAAGAGCTTAGAAAGCCCATAGTTTACCTCGATGAAAGCTACGTTCACCAATCGTATAAATTAAAAAAGTGCTGGCAGTCGATTGATGTAAGTGGAGTAAAGCAGAATGTTTCAAAGGGTAAACGCTATATTATTGTTCATGCTGGCAGTGAAAAAGGGTTTATTCCTAATACTTTGCTCATATTTACTGGAACAAATAAAAATGCCGACTACCATTCGGAAATGAATAAAACCAATTTTCAAAAATGGGTTGAAGATAAGTTGATTCCAAATTTACCACCTGCATCTATTGTGGTAATGGATAATGCGCCGTATCATTCCGTGGTATTGAACAAAGCGCCTACCTCTGCTACTAAAGTAGCCGATATAAAGGAATGGCTATTCAAAAATGGAATTCCATTTGATGTGTCGTTGAAAAAGCCACAGCTGTTGATGCTGGTCAAACGGCACAAGCCCGAGCCGAAATTTGAAATAGACGAGCTGTTAGGAGAACATGGACATACAGTGGTAAGACTTCCACCTTACCACTGTGATCTGAATCCTATTGAGCTGATTTGGGGAATAGCGAAACATAAAATTGCAGCCCAAAATGTAGGCTCGATCGACATAAAGGTACAGTTTGGCTTATTAAAGTATGATATTGAGAGAGATTATATTGATGTTTTACTTTTAATGTTGATAAAGGTTTAATTAAAATGTTTCGTCTTTATAGGAAGCAGCTGAGCGCGCATTCCAATCAATTACGGAGGAAGATTGGAAGAATTCATGCCAGCATGTAATCAAAATAGAAAAAGATTATTACGAGCGGGAACTAACTATGTACGAAGACATGGAGCGAATTATATTAAACCTCGAAGACGATAGTAGTTCCTCTGAATCGGAGAACGATTTAGACGAATATGCGGCTAACTCTAGCCAAGACTCGGATGAAATGGAGGGGGTGGAATATTTGGAGGAAAATATATTAGATTAATTACAATAACATTGTATCTGCGTCTTATTTTAATCCTAGAAAAAAATAGAGAGAAAATTTTAAAAACACAGTATTACCTACTAGCATAATATATTTATTTTTAGGTAATAAATGATTGTTTAATTAAATGATATTTACTGATTTTAATAAATAAACTATATGTACAAAAAAATAGTAACAAAAGTATCAAGACTATAGGTTGGTACGCGTACGCTATACGGTCACAGCGGGTTGCCATAAGAGCAGCACAGTGGCGGCCTCCGGATTTTCTACTCTTTTTTGCCAAGCTTGTAATAGTTTTATTCTATTTACTATAGACATTGATTCGAAAACAGATTTTGGTGGCCACCAAGGGCAACTTCGATTCACTGCCTAAACTAAATAGAGGTGGATTTAATAAGCAAAATACCGATTTTTTCAAGCACAAACAGTTCGTTGTACAGACACAAACAAATCAGTCGGAATGAACAAAACATGTTTCACGAATGTTTTGGACGTACAAGTTCCACCAAAACATGAAAGTTCTTGCTAGGGGACTATTCGAATTCTGGAACACGTGTGCTATTACTGTTTGCAACAGATCAAGGCAAACGAATGATGGCTGAATGTTAAAGTTTCTATGCAGATGGCACGTTCAAGTCATGCCCAGTTCCTTTTGCTCAGGTCTACACTGTGCATGATGACTTAGGCTCTAGTGAACAATGCTGAAATATTGTGCCGTTAGTAGGTAGGTATACGCTCTCTTGAGCGACAAGGCAGCAAAAACTTATCAAGTTCTGTTTGAGATGATTAAATCACAAATCCCCGAATGGACACCAACCAATTTTAAGACCGACTATGAATAAGCGACAATGAAAGGAATACCTACTCAAAGTTTTTCCTGACGTGAAGCTGTCAGGATGCTAGGTACTTTCTAGGTATAAAAAAGCCGTATGGAAGAAAGGTTCCGACCTAGGGCTCATAAAAAACAAGCTCCTTCAGATCGGAGACAAGTAGCACTCTGTTCAGTGTTACCTCTTTTACCGGAGAATAAAATTATAAAAGGGTGGTTTTATATCGCGGAAGAGAGTCCGGACGACAACCAGTGTAACATTTCTACAATGATAATCCCATAACCTGGTAGTGGAAATAGTCGCTGGTTTGACTCTAGCTCCTATTGGTTGAGAAGTTGAGTGGGCGGAGTCAAAGTAGTACAGAATGTCGTTGGAAGCCATGTTATAAAAAGCCGGTCTCCGACCAAGCGGAGCGAGTCGTGCTAGTAAACTCCTAGGGGTAACTCTGCCCAATAAGTAAAGTTGTGGAATTATAAGTTGCTAAAATACTAGCTAATTGTTTTATTTGCCAAACCCATGAATAATAGTGTATGTGTGTGTGAGTGTTACACTTCAGAAGCGGGATAGGAGTCACTACCCCACAAAAAGTTTCAGATGGATATCGATGACGATGAGGAAGGGTCAAAGAAAGCCCTCATTCGGAAACGGAACCCCGACGGAGACGTTGAGGATGTTGTTGAGATTCAGGAACTCTGCAGTTGGAGTCGGAGCCCTGGAAGGGACGAGAGAACCGAGAGGTTCGAGGAGCTCCCTAATCGGAGACGGAGCCCTGGAAGGGACGAGAGAACCGAGAGGTTCGAGGAGCTCCCTAATCGGAGACGGAGCCCTGGAAGGGACTAGAGAACCGAGAGGTTCGAGGAGCTCCCTAATCGGAGACGGAGCCCTGGAAGGGACTATGATGACTGGGATGTCGTCAGGGGTTGATTCAACATCTAATTTTATCAAAGAGTTTTTACGTTTTCAAACTCTAAATAATAATAATAATAAATAATACTGAGATTTTGAATCAATGCCATTATAATAGATGCTGATTGTTAAAATATAATTAAGTTTACCAATACCTTGATTTGTACAAGACAATTTCATATCCTGAATTCATTTATGTGATTTAATAGACTTTCACTTTATGCACTGTGGTGATTGTAATTGTATGTTTCACTCACAGGTTTCACTTATAAATAAATATGGTTTAATTGCACGTTAGGAGTAAGTCGTTATAAAATGTACTAAATTTATTTTTGTCCAAAAATTTACTAAACGAGTGGACTCGTTTTGTATCGGATGGCCGACTGTAACATTTCTACAATGATAATCCCATAACCTGGTAGTGGAAATAGTCGCTGGTTTGACTCTAGCTCCTATTGGTTGAGAAGTTGAGTGGGCGGAGTCAAAGTAGTACAGAATGTCGTTGGAAGCCATGTTATAAAAAGCCGGTCTCCGACCAAGCGGAGCGAGTCGTGCTAGTAAACTCCTAGGGGTAACTCTGCCCAATAAGTAAAGTTGTGGAATTATAAGTTGCTAAAATACTAGCTAATTGTTTTATTTGCCAAACCCATGAATAATAGTGTATGTGTGTGTGAGTGTTACACCAGTCAAAATTTCCGAACATATTAGGTACATGCTCAAACAATGGATCGAAAACAGATTTTTCGACAAAAAAATCTGGTGTGTCTTCGGGCAACAACATCGGACGACCAACTTTGCCGAGGCATGGCACAACAAATTGAATAAAATGGTTGGGAGAAAACAACCAAACATAGGTACCTTACCTGCATGAAGATGCGTCATTCTATGATGTGAAGGCGCTACCTACGTGTCAAAAATACCCAACATGCCAATAACAAAACGAATCAGGAAGTCAATCATTTTTGACCAATATGTACCTACCTACACGAAATCCAGATGCAGCTTGTGAATGGCATGATTACAACCGGTCATTTTTTGAAGAAACTCCGATATAACAAAGTTTTTAAATTAAGCAACTCGAATTCTCAATTCGCAAAATTTATATGATTTTTTTGTTTTTATTTCAAAGATAGGTAGGTACCTATTGTAAAAGAAGTGATTACTGTGATAGATATATTTTTATTAAGGCTTGTACCAGGCCTTAGTTTTTTATAAAGATAATTACTTACCTACTTATTGTAAAAATGTGCTGATATGATAACACACTGATAAAAAAGCATTTAAATGCTGCACTTTAGATATCATTTATTTGTAAGAAAACTTATTGTAAAATATGGTGTCAGTAATCATAATCACACTATGTACCTATATTTTACAATGATTTTGGTTATTTTATAAATAATAAAAAAACATATTAGTTATAAAATAACCAGGTTTGTAAAATTTTATGATAGATAGTTTTTATTTTCAAAGATGATTGTGAAATAGGTAGGTAAGTGATAGATATTTTTATTTACTTTTTTATGAGGCTCTTGTACCTTAGGTACCTTAGCCCTAGAATACTAATATAAATTTACCACAGCTTAATACTAATGATCGCCTGGGAGGCTACTTTTAAAATAAAACCAATTTATTATATTGGTTATTTATTAAATTTTTATAAAGATAACATAAATTACTTGGCAAACCTCTACCTTTTCTAAAATTAAATTGGAAATTCTTTTTTAAAATCAACATTTGTCTTAAAATATGACTTAAATCTTACAACAGCGAACATTTTTTCTCACTCCATAACAGTCTTATATCAGTCTGGTATAAAAAATATACTACTATATCCATACTTTTTTGGCATCAATAATATTATCCAATATGTAAACTTTATAAAACACTAAATTAAACTTAGGGTAACATCACATTTTTGTCTACAGACTAATTTGAAGTCAGCTTCTTATTTTTTGTCACAGGAACTGCAGTTTGGAGATCGATGTTCCAAGCAATAGTTTTTCTTACATTTAGCGCAGTAATAAACAGTCATACGTCGGGCTGAGAGTCATCTATTACAATATTTTGAAAGTCTTCTTCCAGTCGAAATGGCACGAAAGAAGGATCTGCCGAGCTGTCGTCAGAGTCATAAGGATCGACTTCCAGGTTGTCCTCAGTTTCGCTATCGGAGTTCTCATTTACTAAAAAATCGGCAATTTGTTCTTCGTTGAGTTTCTTTTTAGATGAATTCTAAAAAGAAAATAAACATTTGCCAAGTTATAACATGTCTAAATGCTGAAAAAAAAGCAAAAATCAATACAAGTCACGAAAAATAAACTTACCGTTAATACTAATGATCGCCTCCCAGGCGATCAAGTAGCTTATATTTTGAAAACGGAGAGTCCGCGCTGGGCCCGTGTATGCTCGCCTCTGCGGCGCGGGGAATACTGAATTGACGCGAAAACACAACTTAAATCGCGGGCGCGTTTTTGAAATAACGGAAAAAAACTGACCGCGCGCGGCCTCTCAGGCGATGATTAGTATTCTAGGGTTAGAGGCCTTAGTTTTAAGTAGAGAATTATTGTAAAAATGTGATTACACTGTGATAAAAAGATATTATTTACTTACTAGAAAACTAATTGCGTATGATGCTGTGATTAGTGATTACTCACTGTTTTTCTTACGATTATTATTTGATTTACAAATTTGCGTAGGTAGGTACTTACCTAGTGATTATTTTAAGAAAAATGTTATTGACAATAAACCAGAACTTGATTTGCTCAAAAGAGTTGGCTTTTTTATTTCCGACTATTTCTACTCATACTCAATTATGTAAATAGTGAGATTTAATATTTCCATAGTAAAAAAGTCAGGTTTATTTTAATCAAGTCAATAGGGTGAAAATTCCCATCCACCCCATTGACTTTTGTAATGGGATGGATGGGATTTTTTTCCCAACCACCCCATTGATGGGGAAGTCAATGGGGTGGTTGGGAATATATCGAATAAAACAATTACAGAGGCATTCAAAAAAAGCTTATACTAGATTATAACAATCTGTACGATGAATTTTTGAAATTTCCTTTGTTCAACGGTACTATAATAAGATAAAGTAGGTGAGGTATGCGCCTTAATCTTAATTCCAAACATAATACCATAGCTTTTATTCTTACAATACTTTTTATTACATGATTGTTCAATGAAGTTTATGTAACAAAATTGATCATTAATAAATATTCTTACTGTAATAATAGGTGTACAATATTATCACTGCTACCATAGATAAATTAAATTTGTCCATGCTTCTACTGGTATACCTACATCAATTTCAGATAGGTATAGAGTAATTATACGATTTTTTTAAAATAACTACACTTATAATTATAATATAAACAGGATAGATTTGTAATTTTGTATGTAACGAATAAACTTAAAAACTACTGGACCTATTTCAAAAATTCTTTCACAATAATTAGAAAGCTTACTTTTCAGGGAGTGACTCAAAGAAAGCCTACTTTTAGGACTATGGAAAGGGAACTACGGGAAACCGCGAGGCGCTGCATTATATAGCAGTGGGAATTCCATGTGTCCTTAGAAACACTTATTTTCACAACGCTTTCTTTTTTGTGTAAATAGTTAGATTGGTCTCCACTTAGAGGGTTCACCTTTAAAATTGTAGTGCCCTTGCTTGCAGGGTTCATGTTTTACTTTAACCCATTTTTTTGAGATCTATGTAATATGTAACAACATGTAGGTACTTACGCAATAAAAACTTGAAACGCTTAGAACGTAACACTGTGTAGGTAACCTACGAACATTTATTTTCCCAACTTTCTAAATTTAAGTTTGATCGTAGCGGGTTGGCGCGACACATTGACCGACGACCAACACAAACCGCAAAAAATTGAATTTCGCGCCCATCCGCGTCAAACCACCTTAAGGCGCATACCCCACCCAAACTAGCGCCGCCACCTACTTTATCTTATTATTCCGTTTAACAATGGAAATTTCAAAAATCCATCGCTCAGTTGCTCTTGGTGGCCACCAAAATCTATTTTTGATTCACTGCCTAAACTAAATAGAATAAAACTATTACAGAGGCATTAAAATAAAGCTTTTAAATAGGCATCACAAACTGTACGATTGATTTTTGAAATTTCCTTTGTTATACGGAATAATAAGATAAAGTAGGTGGCGGCGCTAGTTTGGGTGGGGTATGTGCCTTAACTTAAATTTATCAATAGTTACAATGAAGCAAGGCCATGATCGTTTTTTGTCATGTCATGATATCGAATAATTTAAATTAATTCATAATGATTAAGACAACGAATTCGAATGTCTACGAATCTTATCACTACAATAACAATCCAAACAAAACCATTAATGTTTAAATATCCTGTAATCCAAATTTTACAATTGTAGGCCTGCTAGAAGAACCCACCTACCTACAATCTAGATATAGCATTGCCTACTATTAGATTCATAATTATACGATTTATTATAAAACTACATTGATTATATAGCTACAGCAATAGGGATTCTATAGGTATGTAGGTACTGCTTCAAAAAATATTTATTTTCAGATCACAACACTTTCTAAGGCTAATGCCAAACTTAAACGAACAAATTTGTTTTTTCGTTCGGCCTTTCGATATGGGAATCTGCCAAACGTTACTCCATCGGAACTTGCAATTACTCAAAAACCACAGGGGGCACAAATGTCGCTGTTTGGTCAATGAAAAGCTCAAATATAAGCTACCAAAAATTCGGCTAGGGCTAATAGGTAAAAGCCATATCGCTGCAGTAACGTTTTCAGACGTTACTGCAGCGAAATGTTATTTTCTCGAATAACTGTGAAACCTTAATAGGCACAAATTTTATTTTTGGGGCTCATTTACAGGGCATAGGGCTCTAACTTTTCTATACCTATATATTCATCTTGATCTGAGTCGCATGTCGCCCCAGTAACGCACACCTGCTATGAGCCAACCGACTCGCTTAGTGACTGGTCTTAGCGAACAGACGTGTTGTGTACTAGTAGCATGGGCCACACTGGAACTACGCGACGCGTCAAGCTAGGTGCCTGAAGAAGGATCAGTCAATAAGTAGTCGCTTTGCTCTTAGCAGTTAGCGAGGTTTATAGTGTGGCAGAAACCTAACCTCTCGTTATCACCATGAAACATGTTTACAACTCGTTGCATGCAAAACTTGTCATTCACTTGTCTCAAACACTCTTATTTGATAATAATTACTATTTATAAACGTGTTTATAGTATAAAATTTGACTTGTCTAAGTGCTTATTTTGTAAGCTTAAAGAAACAAACGTTATTGATATTTGACTCATCTCTCATATCACACTGCGTATCCAACAAGAATTACACAAATATAAAACACTGCTGCGTTTCCACATAAGTTTACGACATGTTCAAAACATTGACAGCGTTCTCACTGCAAGAACAGTCGTGTTTTAGATAAGTATTGTCTATTGGTGAAAACGTAAACACGTAGGTACTCCATATGGTGAATAATGCAAATACATTTTATACTCCATCCTTGCTGGATAAAGTTTTAAACTTTTCTTGTTATGACATGAACTTTGTGAAATCAAGGGAAATCTAATCTAGCAATAAGTTGAAGGGGCCACATTTTTCTCGATGATTAGAATCAACAAAAACTACTTATTGGAGGATGGAGTGGTCAAAAAAGATGACTTTAGATCTAATTGAGCTAGTACGTGCATGCCTTTTTGGAATAAGCACGAAAAAACTTGCTTTGCTTTGCTAATGGGCAAATTGTTATTTTTAATTAAGCAGAAAATATTTACAACTAGCTTTATGGTTTTTACCTTTGAACGAAAGAAATTCCTTCCAACAAGTTGACAACATGTTGGGATAAATATGTATCAAGTGACATGACCAAAACATGTAGATGGCTAAAAGTTTAATTATAATTTCATCCAACAAGTTGCATACAAGTTTTGAATTCAACATGTTTTAAACATGTATCCAGTGAGAACGTAAAATAACAACACTACACAAAACTTGTCAAATACCTGTTTTATACCCTTGTGAAAACAAAGGGTTATACATTATTTACATTAAAGAGTGATAGTATAGTACCTACCCACAGAGTATAATAATAGTAGCATAGTAAGGTCATTGATGGTATTTAATGCGTCATCTAACTAATAGAAAAAATCTTGATTTATCCTAAATTATTTCGAATCTACAACAAATAAATTTATTGTATTTTTGAGCTCTGAATTACTAATTAATTCAGTACAAAATTCTTCACATAGGTACCTATTCTTAAAATTTTGACCTAGAGGCTAGAGTACTAATAGTAGCATTACATAGTAAGGTCATGATCGTCATGTACCTAATAGAAAACATATTGATTTATCCTAAATTACTTTGAATCTACAACAAATAAATTTATTGTATTTTTGAGCACTGAATTACTAATAAATTCTTCACAAATTCTTAAAATTTTGATATATTCTTAAGTTCTGCATTTGCGATGCAGTTGGAGTCGCGATGGAATTGACTAGTAGGTACTTTCTTATACGAATGCTTGCTTTTAGCTAACAAATTGGCACATTTCTATACAGTTTTGGTTTCCTTTTTAAGTTAACCTAACCCAGACAGACAGACCTTAAAATGACAAAAAGTTTGAGCCCAGCTGTAATATTTAGCTTAATCCTCATAATTCGCTGAAATATCAAAAGACAGTAATTAAAAAACATACTAAGTGTCTTACTAATAGTTGGACCAACTTCTGGCTTTAGGCAAGCTATTCTAGCTTAGATTTTTTAGTAACTCGTCTTTTTTTCTCAAATTATTATATGCAGTCATCAACGCCTTTGTCGAATCAGTCTTTGGTCATAGCTAGAGCCTTCTCAACAGATACTCCATTTAGCTGTAGAAGCATTTTGAAGTCTCCTTGGCAGTAGGAAGCTTGGTTTTCGATGAAGATGCATTGAAGTGATCGAACAGTCTTTTTCTGGATTTTCATAATTTGTACCTCCTAGATGCTGGCCCTGAAAAAGTTTTTATTGTGAAATTATGATACTCACGTGTCTTTCAACACAAACTTCATACATAGGTTCTGACATGCTGTAGCCTGTTTTTAAACAATGGCGATAATAGAACAATAATAATTCTTCGATCCTAGAGTCACACTTTTTTCGGTGACTGTACTCGAGGTATAAATTCAATGGAAACAAAGGGTGGTGTGAGTTAACGAACGAAAATAATATTTTTTTACGATTCGTCAACTCATACAAATTTGGACAAGTTGGATGGTGTGAGTTGACGAATGACTCTTGATGACCTCTGTGGGCGAAGGTCCACCTGCGACGCAGGAGGTTGCGGGTTCGATTCCCGCCTTGGGACAAATATTTGTACGATCTGTAGGTATTTGTTCCGGGTGTTATGGTCGTTTTCTATGTATAATAAAAAATTATCTATGTAGTTAATGTATTGTATTACGTATATCAGTTATCTAGTACCCATAACACAAGCTCTGCTTAGCTTGGGGCTAGATAATGCAGTGTGAATTGTCCAGCAATATTTTTATATGTATATATATAGGTTTGTAGTTAACAAGCTTATAATCATAATGCACTAGTCTAAGCATTTAATTTAATTAGGCAATACAAACCTCAAGCTTTTTGACACTCGCAGATATCTTCATATTCCTTTATCTGAGCTTCATATGCAGATATTTTTAGGTCCTTTCAAGAAATCCGTCTCATGTACAAATGGAAGCCATCTTGGATTCGTATATTTATTCTGATTGGTGCAATATAGTAGCTAGGCAGGCCCCAGTACTTTTTCCAGGATGATCTTCGAGTAGGTAGATCGCATGTAGGGCATCGAACCGGGCATAATTGAAGATCCGGTTTTTTCGATTCCAGTTTCAACATATATTCGGGTGGGTACCCGGTTATTTCGGCGCATTTGTTAATAACTTTGTAAGTAGTCTTACAAAATTCAACTTTAGTTTTTTGTGCATTTTTTAGTGTAAATAATAAAAGTATTAGAGTCAAATGCGAGTTAAACTTAATTGGTGGTTGAATATACCTACATTTTTTTTTCTAAATACCGCCATTTTACCCGCACACTGACTTTTTATAACTCTCCCATCACATCAGTCAGAAATTTATCATCACAAAGGGGACAGCTTGCTGTATATGTGTATTTTCTATCTCCATTCATACTTATATTCCAAATTTGAAGGTATCTCTGCCTACCTGTCAGTCGGTCTGTTACCTTTCCACGCGTCTTATTTTTTTAAGGCCTTGTCTTCTCCACAGCCATCAGACGAATTTCTGGAATCACTCATTTAGAAAATTACTAGGTTATGGAGGTATTTACTTATTTGCAGAATGAAAAGAAATACCGACTGAATCAAGACTGAACGAAGCTGACTGGATGCCGTCTACGGCTTCTGGTAACGTTAAAAGTATAAAATTACTAAATTCTTAACTTCGTTGTATAAGCTGTCATCATGGTTATACCGACAGGAGTATTAGACCATTTCTTTTTTTTAGTTGCTTTGCTTGTGATCTGCGATATTTTTTTAAAAGAATCGGTAGATATCCTGGTTCTTAATATTTTGAGAACCGGTTGTTTTATAGAACCGGGTATACCCGGTTCTTTTGGAACCGGGAAAATCCAGTCCCGATACCCACATCACATGCGGCTAGCTCTAGCTACCCACAAAATATCACCAGCTTTGAGGCATCCTAATTCAATCTTGTGAAACGTTTTTGGAACAGCAAGTCTGAAAATAAAATATGTATTAAAGTAACAACTATGTAAATAACCAACCATAGTTATTGTCCTGCGACAAAATTGACAAATCTTTATTTTTAACTTACAATGGTGGTTCATTTTTATCAACAACCAGGATAACTTCATATGAGCCCGGCGGCGTCTATGAACACAAGTTTATCTTGCAATAAGGATCTTGTGGTTTGCGGAGGCACGACCCTTTTAAAATATTATGTCTGTCGTCTCATATAATCTTTTCAGCAGCAATTCCAACTTTTGTAAGTTAAGTTCTTCAACTTCGTCTATGACTACACATAATTATAACGATTTCTTCTCCAGAATCCTTACAAAATCTCAGTTCTTTTTGTTATAAAAGTATGTTGTTTTGCCTTTGCCACTTATTTCTTAAGCGCAGGCCTGGTTTGGTATTCATTTTGCTGCATATACAATGAAAAGAGGACAGAATCTTGTACACTTTTATGCTTAGTTCGGTACACATCCAATCCACATGGTTCATCATCAGAGTCTAAAAAAGGTGGGAAATGAAAAAAGATTAGAAGTAGTCATTTAAGCAAGCAGCATAAATTATCATTTATAAAACATCAAACTTAACACTAATACTATAAATGGGAAAGTTTGTGATGTTTAGATAGATGGATGATAGATAGATAGATAGAAAACTCTTTATTGTACCACACAAACACAAAATACAATACAAAAGAAAAAACATGAAATAAAAGAAGTACAAAGGGCGGCCTTATCGCTTTGAGCGATCTCTTCCAGGCAACCTTGGGATGGACTGGACATAAAAGAACAATATAGATGGATGATAGTTACTTCTTCACACCAAAACTACTGAACAGATCGAGATGACATTCTGCATATAGGTAGTTCTAGGCCTGGAATATAACATAGGCCATAATTCAGTTCACATGGGATAGAAATAACCTTTTAACATTTCCATAGTAACAAAGCGTGGGAAACCGCAGGCATAATACTAGTATACCTAATATTATATAATTATTAATATTATATTTATTAATATTATATACCTAATATTATACAGCCACCACGCGTCAAATTACCTGTGATCTTCTTCTCTTCAATAGTTTTGTCAGTTTGAATTTCTTTATCCTCTTTATTATCGGAACAGGGTTCATCTCATCAGAAATTACTGGCTCCGTAATAGCAGATTATGATCAAATCCTTTTAAGATACCGCAATCTATCCAGGAGATAGTGGTCAAAGTCTTTGGTCATAGCCATAGCTTTCTCTACAGAGACTCCTCTTAGCTGCAGAAGCATTTTTACAAAATGCCTCTCTTACAATAAGAGGCTTGGTCTTACAAGCACATTCATTATAAGAGTTGATGAGCTTTAGTTGTTTTCCTGGATTTTCACAATTTGTACCCCGTAAATGCTGGCGCTGAAATGAAAAATTTGGAGTTTGTGGTAACTGCGAAAATTGTTAAGAAGGTAATACAAAATAGTTAACCGCGAGTTGAGCTGCCAATTTTCCTATTAATGCTGTGCGTGTGCGTTTTCCTTGTCATCAGTTTCGAGTTAATTCGGGAGGGGACGGTTTTGGGGTACCAAGATAGCACCCCTCGGAACTTGGCACCCGGGGAGGACCGATAACCAATTCAAATAATTTGTCAAAAATATTTTTTGTAAAATAAAAAGGCTTACCCACTACAAAATATCAGATTATCTATTATATAATATAATAATAATAATGTTGGACAATTCACACAGCATTATCTAGCCCAAGCTTAGCAGAGCTTGTGTTATGGGTACTAGATAACTGATATACATAATATAATACAAAACATAGATAGACATTTTTTAAATTATAAATAGAAAACGACCAGAACACCCTGAACAAATGTCTGCTGATCGTACACACATTTGTCCCGAGGCGGGAATCGAACCCACAACCTTCTGCTTCGCAGGCAGTCCTTTGCCCACCGCGCAACATCGGTCGTCGTATTAGTAAAATATCAAAGAGTCGTTCTTTCCGAGGTCTAAAGGAAGATGATGTAGATACGCTCAGACTTTCGTAAGACGCGTAATACTTTTCGTGAGACGTTGCGAATGAACACATCTCACGTGAGACTTTGGGAATAACCCAAATAAAGCACTGAGTTTCGAGTTTAGCACCGCCGCTGCCGCGTCGGCGCTCCTGCTCCTCGACGGCCAATGCTCAGTCAGCATGTTTCATTATTCCAGAAATACTCGCCTAAGTGCACGCAGTGTCACTCAGGGACACGGAACACGCGCGACTGGTACCGCACTTACCCTGAAGAAGTCCCTCTCGTGTCTTTCAACACAAACTAGGTTTGTAGTTAACCCGCTTACAATCATAATGATTTCGTCTAAGCATATGATTTAATTTCACAATACAAACCTCGAGCTATTTAACGATTGCCGAAGTCATCATGTGCAGTAATTTTTAAGTTCCTTTCAAGGAATCGGTCTCGTGTATAAGGAAGCCATCTTGGATACGTGTATTTATTTTCGCTTGGTCTAGCTTGGTGTAGCTTTACGCAGGCCACAGTACTTTTTTCCAGGATGATCTTCAAGTAGGTAGATCACATGCCTCAGGCCACATTTACGGAGCCGGAACTTCTGTTCGTGGAACCTCCCATCTTTGATGCTTACAGTGAAGTCATCTATTCTCGTTCGTTCTACTATAAAGGGTAGGACTAATTCATCGCTGTTGAGTTTGCTTCGCGCTACCCACAAAATATCGCCGACTTTGAGGCTTCTTGATTCAACCTTGTGAAATGTTGTTGGAACAGCAAGCCTGAAAATAATAAATATAATTAATTGAACACTATGTAAATGTTCAAACACAAAGAGAATGTACTGCATGTAAATTGAAAAATCTGTAACTTACAATGGTGGTTCATTTTTATCAACAACCAGGATAACTTCATATGAACCCGGCGGCATGTCTATGAACACAAGTTTATCTTGCAATAAGGTTTGCGGAGGCACGACCCTTTTAAAATATTATGTCTGTCGTCTCATATAATCTTTCCAGCAGCAATTCCCACTTTTGTAAGTTAAATTTTTCAACTTCGTCTATGACTGGAATATAACATAGGCCATAACTAATTCAGTTCACATGGGATAGAAATAACCTTTTAACATTTCCATAGTAAAGCGTGGGAAACCGCAGGCATAATATAGTATATTATACAGCCACCACGCGTCAAATTACCTGTGATCTTCTTCTCTTCAATAGTTTTGTCAGTTTGAATTTCTTTATCCTCTTTATTATCGGAACAGGGTTCATCTCATCAGAAATTACTAGCTCTCAAATCGAACAAGGTAGTATACATGTGCGCCATAGGCAATAGAAAGTTATATCTTTAATGATATAGGTATCACAAATATTGACTAGTACTTTCTTAAAGGAATGCTAGCTTTTGGCTAACAAATTGGCACATTTTTATACAGTTTTGGTTTCCTTTTCCCAGACCTTGACAAAAAAATTGAGCCCAGCTGTTATATTTAGCTTAATTCTCGTTCTTTGATGTTAAATCAAAAGACGGGTAAGTAAAGAACATGCTAAGTGTCTTACTAATACTGGGACCAACTTTTGGCGAAAAACTATTGTAGCTTAGCTTTGCTAGTAACAACTCTTGGTCTTTTCTTTCTAAATTGTTGTACGCAGTCATCAACGCCTTTGGCGAATCAAAGTCTTTGGTTATAGCCATAGCTTTCTCTACAGAGACTCCTCTTAGCTGCAGAAGCATTTTTAAAAATGCCTCTTTTACAGTAAGAGGCTTGGTCTTAGAAGCACATTCGTTAAAAGTGTTGAAAAGCATAAGTTGTGATCCTGGATTTTCACAATTGGTGCCTCTCAAATGATGGCCCTGAAATGAAAAATTTGGAATGTGTTACCAGCGAAAATTGTTAAGAAGGTAATAAATGGGTAACCGCGAGTTAAGTCAAAATTTTCTTATTAAAGCTGTGCGTGTGAGTTTTCGTTGTCATGAGTTTCAAGTTCATTCGGGATGGGACGGTTTTGGGGTACCAAGATCGCACTCCTCGGAGAGGAATAAATCAAAGAAAAATATTTTCTTTCTTTCTTTCAAAAGAGTTGTTCCTTTCGAGGTCTAAAGGAAAATGATGTAGATTATAAATCAGGACGCTCAGACTTTAGTGAGACGCGGAGTACTTTTCATGAGACGTTGCGAATGAGCACATGTCACGTGAGACGTTGGGAATAACCCACATAAAGCACTGAGTTTCGAGTTTAGCACCCGACCACGCGCGACTGGTACCGCACTTACCCTGAAGAAGTCCCTCTTGTGTCTTTCAACAGAAACTAGGTCGGTAATTAACTCTCTTACAATCATAATGATTTCGTCTAAGCATATGATTTAATTTCACAATACAAACCTCGAGCTTTTTAACGATGGCCGAAGTCATCATGTGCAGATACTTTTTAGTTCCTTTCAAGGAATCAGTTTCATGAAGGATGAAGCCATCTTGCATCCGCGTATTTATTTTTGCTTGGTCTAATGTAGCTTTAGGCAGGCCACAGTACTTTTTTCCAGGATGATCTTCGAGTAGGTAGATCACATGCCTCAGGCCACATTTGCGGAGCCTGAACTTCTGTTCGTGGAACCTCCCATCTTTGATGCTTGCAGCGAAGTCATCCATTCTCTTTCGTTCTACTATAAAGGGTAGGACTAATTCATCGCTGTTGAATTTGCTTCGCGCTACCCACAAAATATCGCCGACTTTGAGGCTTCTTGATTCAACCTTGTGAAATGTTGTTGGAACAGCAAGCCTGAAAATAATAAATATAATTAATTTTATACTATGTGAATTTTCAAACAAAGAGAATGTACTGCATGTAAATTGACCAATCTGTAACTTACAATGGTGGTTCATTTTTATCAACAACCAGGATAACTTCATATGAGCCCGGCGGCATGTCTATGAACACAATTTTATCTTGCAATAAGGATCTTGTGGTTTGCGGAGGCACGACCCTGTATACGCTGCAACCAAGAGTATGGCAGGCATCATCATGCTTATGATTAAGGAAATTCTGAGCAGTCATATTATTTAGAATATTATGTCTGTCATCCCATATAATCTTTCCAGCAGCAATTCCCACTTTTGTAAGTAAGAATTCTTCAACTTCATGTTTGACTCTACACATAACATAGTTTTTCTTTTGTAGAATTCTTACACAATCCCAGTTTTGTATTGTCAAAGAAGTATGCTGTTCAGCCTTTGCAGTCAGTTCTTTCTTATTAAGCGCAGGCCTGGTTGGGTATTCATTTTGCTGAATATACAATGCCAAAAGGACAGAATCTTTAACACTGTTATGCTTAGGTCTGTACACATCCAATCTACATGGTTCATCATCTGAGTCTATCGAATACGTAACTGAAAAAAGATAAGTAGTTTTATATGCAAATTTTAAAGCAGCATAAAATGTCACTTCTAAAAGTTATAAAACATCACGAACGTCAAACTAATATTATAAATGCAAAGTTTAGATGGATGCGGATGTTTGTCATTTCTTCACACCAAAAGTACTGAACGGACTGGGAAAATTTTGTATACTGGTAGTTCTAGGCTGGGAATAAAACATAAGCTACTTTTTATTGAATAAATCATTTTCCATGGGATAGAAATTAACTTTAAGGCGTATACCTACCAAGGCAAAAACAAGAAAATTACGTGTATTCGAACCCGCTTTCTGACGAAAATATTGATTGTGGAGCTCTGAAATTTATCCATCCTGTAACACACATCTTAAAAGGTCCCTTGGAGGTCCCAAATGATTGCCGTTAATTATAGTGTAATTGTTATAGTGTTTGTTATAGTATGTGTGTAGCTGCTTCGAACCCACTTTTTATCGGCGGCGTCTCAAATTCGATTAGTAGGTACCTAATTCAGTATAGTATTCACGTACATAGTTCATTCATACCTACCTCTTGGAGGTCCAATAGCTTCGAAAAGCAGTCAAACTAACGATATCAAACGTAAAAACGTATTTGCGCCTACAAAATCTGTGATACAAACCTGACCAGTTACACGTCACCCAACCGCAGAGGATCGTATTATTTAGTTGATTATGTATGTCATGCTGAATCGAAAACAAGCTCTTTGATGCATAAAGGCGCGCGGAAAGGTCATTTGCCTCACTATTCGCCTTAACATTTCAATAGCAACATGCAACATGTGCGAAAACTCAAGCATTAACTTAATTAACTTAATTATACAGCTGCCACACATCATATTACCTATTTAAGATTATTTATCGGGTATTTATCGCGTACCTACCTTTTGCTTTTATGTTATCAAATCGCGAAAGTTTAAAAAGTTTTATCATATTACCTGTTATCTTCTTCTCTTCAATAGTTTCATCAGTTTGAATTTCTTTATCCTCTTTATTTTCAGAACTGATTACAATATCAGTTTCGGGAACAAGGCTTGTCTCATCAGATATTACTGACTCTGTTACAAACACTTTCTCATTTACATATCTGCACAGATTCTTATCAAATCCTTTTAAGATACTGCAATCTTCTCCAGATGATAGTGGTAATGGGTATTTTGACAAAGATCTGATAGCTTGCTCAATTATTTGTGCATATTTGTGGTCTTTTCCAACCACTCGAGAGTATACATCTTTGAGCAATAACTTTATTGGCTCGTTCACATTTTTGTTTTTGAAAGTTACCCTTTTCTTTTTCTTTACAGGTTCCATTCTTTGTTTTTTGTGAGTTTAAAATAGGATAGAGCAACTAAGGAGTGCCAACATTTAGGTGCTTAGCTAGAAAGAATAATAAATACCTAAATAAATAAGAGTGATGTGAGATATGATGTGGTGTAGGACTCCGGGCTATCCTTATGGGATGACCTTCAAAAGACTGCTGGCATTATGGCTGAAGTAAGGGCGGAGGCATTTGGCAGCAGTTATATTTGCGTTGATGATGATGTATGATCTAGGATTTAAAAGGCAGGTAAATTGGCTACTATTTATTGCTTGGCAATTGGTACATTTGGCGATAAGTGGGAGTGGATGGTGGAGTGATCTAAGTGCAGCAGCAGCTGGGTGAATTATATGTAAAGATCACTACAAAATTGGAGAGCAATACAAAATTATAGTGATCTCCAATAAGTTCCTGAATGTATTTAAAGTCATACAAGGGTTTTTTAAGGTGCCCATTCCACTCATCCAATTTCTTTGTCCAATGTACATTTGATCAAAGAACTTGGATGACTTCATTCAATTTGCTAGCAACACCAATATTTGATCAAAGATTTGGATACTAGTTTCAGCCTGCGGTTTCGCACGCATTGTTTTTATGAAAACGTATACAAGTTAATTATTCCCCATGGAAACTGAAATTTTATAGGTTCAATTGTATGGTTTGCTATGTTTTATTTCAGCATAGCAGCGAGCTACACTTATGCAAATTTTTAGCCTGATTTATTCAGAAGTTTTGAAGTAACAACCATCCATCTATACATCCAAACTTTCGGTTTTTTTTATATTAGTGTGATGTGGTGTAATTCCATTTGAATTCAACTACGCAAATTACTTAGGAATCTTGGTCAAAGATATTCGATGAGTGGAATGGGCACCTGAGTCTTTAATTTATGATTTCTTACATTGTTTTATAGTTTCTAAGTAAATTAAATATTATTTTGTGTGTGCTAGCTAACTTATCAAAAGTTCCATTATATTTCTTGTAATTTAGTCTTTTTTTCATAGATACTATAAAATGTCATATTAAAATTGACTTCATCAATTCACAACAACTATAGGTAAGCATGAAAATAAATGTTTTCACAAAACACTAATTAAAAACCCATTACAGTCTGGATATGGCATACCCTGCCACATAGTACTTAATGTAATTTTTTTGACCACATGTTCGCCGAGTTAGGAGTCATAACGGTAGCAAACTAGCTAAGTATGGTATGAAAATATGAAGTATGTATTGTAGTTTCCTTTTGTTCATAGATTGCTGAAACCGCCATTTTCTGTGGACTTGGAAGTTTACTTACCTAGAAAGAAAGGACGATGATTCTGGTTGTAGTGAAAACTTGTGAAAAACACACAATCTCACTGTTTTGGGTTAGGCCGCCATGTACACCGCTAGCATCCTGAGGCTGTGGCAAGGTGCATCAGGTCAATCGATGCAGCGAAATCCCAGGCAAGCTGCACAACAACAAAGCAAAGCAGGCGCGCCGGCGCGCGGCGCGGGACGGCGTGGCGCGCTTTTTCTGTAAAGGAAACTAGGTATTGTTCAAGTCTAAACATTTGCCATGCTCCTCCTCACTCACATCATAAGATATTTTTGTTCGAGTTACTTAAATCAGCAGCGTTATTTTTTTGGTAGGAGGTACATTTCGTAATCTTACATAATCTTTTCAAATTAAAACCACACAAATCAAAACAAACAAACCGAAGATTGGTAGCCAGAGAGAATAACGCTACGCCACGCCACAGATGTACTCTACTAGGGATGCTAACGCATCGCTACGCTAAATATAATATACTCCGCCAGCAGGCTGATCATGCAAGGCTAATTTTAACGTAGCGAGCGCGTTAGGTGCGCTAATAATAACGCGTTAGTAGGTTTACCGCCTTAGATGAGTTTACCGCGTTAGTTTTTCAACTTCAACTTCTTTCCTCTAATTCCGTCTAATTCGGTATGATGAATGAATGAATGAACAATCAAAGTGTCAATTGTCAAATTACCATACTGTCAAAGTACAAGTAACATGAATTGTCAACTTCAATGAAATAGGGTGTGTCAAAGAGAATATAACGCTACGTACAGACAGTCCGACCACAAAGAGTAGAAATTAATTATCGAGGAACTAAAATTTAGTGTAATCTGGCAACTCTTTATGAAAGGCCAGTGTTTCCGCCATAGTGAATTTGTCGCCTGACTTAGCTTTTCTTTGCAAAATTATATGCACGTCTTTAGCTAAGATACCTAAAAAATCTAACTTTTAATTACAAAATTGCATTCAAAACGTTTTGTTGAGATAATAATAAACAATTTTCAACCACCCAATGATAAAACAAAAAAATATAATAGGTAGGTATTTATGTACCTATGAAATTTTATTTTCATATCAATAGAATAAGTATTTACTTAAACAAAATTTAAAAAACATAATATGTTTTTTAAATTTTGTATAAGTAGTAATTTAAAAAAAAATTAATTATGTAATTTTTTTTTTGAAATCTTGCTGTTTTTAGTTGTTGGACTAACCAGAATAATTTTCCGCTAGCGGCAACACTCCAAACAATGTCATTTTCGGTCGAGTCGAGTTCTTTGTTTATGTTTGTTTGTTCTGTACTTCCATGAAAGCAAATTAATCGCATAAATCGCCAAATATTAGCAAAATGAATAAAACTATACGCAGTGGAGCTCGTGACATTATTTACAAAGTGTATAAGAGATGTTTGACCGAGTACCAAGCCGGGAAGCTGCCGACTGATTTATAAGACGTTTATAAATGAACAGCAGATTTGACTGGTAAGTAGCTGGTTAAAAAGAATAGCACTGGAAGTAAACTGTTATAATTTATTAAAAGAATCTTGTAAATCCATCCAAAATCCATGTAATTCATACTAGTTAATCATTGTTTATCTTTGTCTCATTGAATAGTATTTTATTTTGTAGTGCAACCAATTATTTTTGATACTTGTTTTATTGCAGGAAAATCTGAAAGCTCAAGCGAGGAATCGGAGAGTGAAGATGAAAATGATGATATGGCAGGGACTTCTAATTTGTGTTCTACCACAACATTCTGATGAAGAATCGATGTGTGGTGTTGAATATCTATACTTTGAATCACTAGATTGATGTATGATTTAGAATATTATTATTAAACAAAATTGTTTTTTACTGTGTTTATCCCCCTCTGAGTATACAAAATATTCTTGCTTTCTTTCTAGGTAGGTAGTGTCATAGGACTAGTTTGGACATCATTGCTGATATAAAATGTTTTTGTTTATGGCACAAGACTAGAAACCCAAAATAATTCATAAATTCCCATTCACACACCTCACAGCTTAGAGCGTTCGTCCAACTAGTTGACGTTGTCGAAGTACCTAGGATACTATAAAATAAAATTGGTATCGATCGTTTAACGTCTCGGTATTGGCGCGGTGGACAAACGCTCTTGGTCTACAAAAGATTTAATTACTATAATGTTTGTATATAAATAATATAGTGGGTTTGATTCATATCCAGGACAAACATTTTATGTGATGAGCATAATAGTAAAACAAAAACTGCATGTTTTAACAATATCAAGTATCAATACGTTCTGCCGTAGTTTATGGTGATACCATGTAAAACATGTAATAATTAGTGGCGCCCTCATTTATTTTCTACTCTTTTTGGTCGGACTGTACGCGTGTGTATTCTCTTTGAATAGTTTGAAAACTTTGAATTGAAAACAAGATAAAAAGAAAGAGACGCGTTGCGTTGTTTTGATTTTGAAGCGAAATAATTTATTTAATTTTTCATCGAGAAAATACTAAAGCTATGGTGTGAAAACTGATAATAGAGAGAATAATACAGATGAAGATGTCGCTCGAAATCCCGTTGATGACCACCGACGAGGTATAAAAATGTAATTCGAGGTTTTATGTGTCAGTCAGTCAGTGTCACAGTTTCTTATTTTCTAATTTATTTACCCAGGTGATAGATCTAGATCCTGAGCAGTTACCTAGTGGAGAAGAAGTCCTTAGCATATTACAACAGGAACGATCACAGCTAAGCGTTTGGATAAATGTCGCTGTAAGTAATCAAATTATAACCTCGAAACTTAATGGATTGGACACGTACCTGTAATAGGTACCTATAAATCTATTTTGCTTCTACAACTCAAGGTTAAAAAAAAAGCTCCCTTTGTTTCCAATTTATATATCTTTCTCAAAGTAGTACTCGCTCCCCTTTTTTTTTAAATTTGTATTAACTCCCATGTCCGACTTTTTGACCAGTTCTTACCATCTTTACGCTGACGATCTCCAAATCTACCAACAAGCTCCAATTTCAGACCTTACTGTAGCAATTAACAGAATAAATGATGACCTCTTATGCATCCTTTCGTAGAGTAAAGAGAATAATACAGATGAAGATTTACAATCTTCTAGTAAACCCCGGGAAGCTACGAATAAATAATAAGTCAGGAAATCTAACTGCTTTCAAAAAATGACCCAACCAAAGTCGTGTCCAAGTAGGCGGGGCTTAAAAGTCGTGTCCAGCGCGTCATCAGTCTGTCATTTTTCTTTTTCGCGAGCACACGTGTAATCTGCGTAATTTTTCGTTATAATTTGTGAACTAGCTGTGAATTATCATGCCAGCTTGTGTTGTGAAATGGTGCAGGAGCCATACAAGACTAAAATGTCCAGGGATCACGTGTCACTAGTAAGTAATAGCAAAATTATAATTATATTCAAATACATTAGAAAACGACATGGTCAATACTATGCAGAATGAAGTCAGTAAATTCGGACTGACTTGGTATTGATTTATGACTTATTTTTTATTTCATACAAAACGATATGTTCAGTACTATGCAAACTGAAGTCAGTACCTAATTTTTTTTTCTTGATGAAATATAAAATGTAAATCGATAAACTTTAGATATTTTTATAACAGTAATTTATGTATTTTGTTTTCTTTTAGTTTCCCTGCTGATCCTATTCGGCAAAATAAGTAGTGGATAGCTGCAGTTAGGTCAGAAAGACAAGAGAATGACTGGATGCCAGTGAAAACCAGTAGAGTATGTTCCGTTCATTTTGACGAAAATGATTTTTATAAAACATTAAAAGGATATACTATGTTACACAAAACTGCAGTACCAGTTTGCACAGTAAGTTCCTACTGTAAAATTATTAGGATATTTGTTAAGTAAAAAACAGTTAAAAAAATTAAGCCTGAAATAATTGTTTTTTTTTCTTCAGATGATTTGTCCCCAAGAAAGATCTTTAAAAGATACTATGGAAAATAAAAAAAATTAAACAATAATAAACAACAACTACAGTTGGTAAATAATTTCATCATCATCAATATATATCAGTCCACTGCTGGACATAGGCCTCCCCTAATGAGCGCCATAGCGCCCTGTCTTCAGCTTGCCGCGTCCAGCATCAGCCAGCAGTCTTTCGCAAATCGTCATCCCACCTGGTCGGAGGGCGTCTTACACTAAGTTTGCCGACTCACGGTCTCCACTCAAGAACGCGACTACTCCAGCGACCATTTACGCGATATTGTAAAAATGAGCTGATGTTGCTGATGACAGTTCATACTTATTAGTACTTATCAGTCTGCAGTTAGCTCAATTGTTTCAGTCTGCAGTTAGCTTAATTGTTCCAATTGTAAATACTAGTTCTAATTTATTTCTTTATTTGATTTTAATTTTCTTTGTTAAAAGAGCGTATATAGATTTACTTATTAGTTTGCTACACAGCCGTATGACATATTTCACGGTGTTTAAAATAAGATTAAAAATAACTGAAACATTGAAAGATTTTTCCACAATTTTCGCCTAGGCTATCTCAATAATACATTTTTATGTATTTTGTAATATACCTATCTAGTAGTATTGTAATAAATAACAAAACCAAAAATCTTAAAATAAAAAACGTTATACCTACCTTTCGTTTTATTATTTAATTGGTTCGATCCACTTATTGCATACATCGTCCACGCCGATATGACGCAACTGTCATGGCAGACATTGCAGCATGCGCGCGAACCAATCACTGCTATCGTTCAGAAAGCGCCGAACCAATCCCTGTTTACCTTCGATTTTAAACCAATCACCAAACATGCCTTTTTGTAACTTTGGATGTGATTCGTTATTTGAATCATACGTCGTTTTGGTTTGAAGTAGAACCACTTTTGGTTTGGCATTTGTTTTGAATTAGACTTCCTGACTTATTATTTATTCGTAGCCGGGAAGACTTAAGTCATCATTATAGGTACAATAGCTTAAGAATTATAGTTACAATAAAATTTATATGACTACCGTAATGTTCTGTTGTATCTCTTTTGATGGCGTGTCACTTCCTGTCAGCAAATCCATCAAAAACTCATTGTAGACAACATGCTGCCCTGGGGTCAGCAACTGGCTGAACTCAGCTAAAAGACCACATTGAGAGGGATTGCAGTATACAGATCATTTTCTTATCTGGATAATATGGATTTCGTCATTCACAAATCTAGAAAATGTGGATAATTCAAATAAAGTTTATTTCAACAAAGACACAAAAATGATTAAAACTTGTCACATATTAAAATGTACCTAACTGTTCACAAATATTCCCTTTGATATACTTTTTTCAATTCATCCCTTACCATAAACTTTTTTACATCACTTGTACAATTAATTTCCGATCTTTCAAATTATACTGATAGGTTTGAGCAGTCCTTACATGAGTCAATGGTGATCCATTGTATCTCGTCTATACAACTCAACTGAACTTGAAGGGGGAGTGCCTGATACTCATATTTTTACTGCAAACATGTTTTCCATGGGATCTTCAACACATGCACCGTGCTAGAACATGGCAATATTTAGCTAGGTGGCTAATTCTTGTAACCTAACGACTTATTCTAATTATTCTATCATCATCATCATCATCAGCCTATATTAGTCCACTGCTGGACATAGGCCTCCCCTCTTCATCCAGCCTCTAGCATCTGCCAGCAGTCTTTCGCAAATCGTCATCCCACCTGGTCGGAGGGCGTCCTACACTACGTTTGCCGAGTCGCGGTCTCCACTCAAGATCACGTTTACCCCAGAGGTGGTCGGTTCTTCTCGAGTTATGGCCAGCCCACTGCCACTTCAGCTTGCTAATGGTTGGGTGTATTCATTGCGAACCCTAACCTTCAGAGAAACTCCGAGCATAGATAGCTCTCTCCATAGCTCGCTGGGCTGACTTTAAACTGGTGGACCAGCCCTACCGCGAGTGTTAAAGTCAGCTCCGTAGGTAAAACGGGTAGGACGCACTGATTGCAAACTTTCGTTTTCAAGCATCGCGGTAAGGATGACGAAAAGACTTCACGTGGTTTGCCAATCGCGGCCTAACCTAGCTGGATCCTCTTGGCCTCCTTCCTTAAAATTATTCTATACATAAATAATAATAATCATTTAATAATAGTTAAATTGTTGAAACATAATAGTTAAAAGTTGACGACCTCAGTGGCGCAGCGGGCGAGAGTCTGCCTGCGACGCAAGAGGTTGCGGGTTCGATCCCCGCCTCGGAACAAATTTGTGTACGATCTGCAGAAATTTGTTTCGTTGGTCTGGGTGTTTTCTATGTATAATAAAAAATATCTATCTATGTAATGTATAATATTACGTATATCAGTTATCTAGTGCCCATAACACAAGCTCTGCTTACCTTGGGGCTAGATAATGCTGTGTGAATTGACCAGCATTATTATTATTATTATTAATAGTTCTCAGACTTTATCTATCCTTAATAATAGTGAGATCTAGTTTATTAATCTCATATCTATTATGTACATGAAAGTTATATTATAACAATGAAATTAAGGTAAGGATGAAAAACAATTTTTGTAAGTTTTCAAGAGTGGTCAACGTGGTCAAACTGTAATTAAGGGTTAGACAACCCTTAATTACTCTTTGACCACGTTTATAAGTTACCCCGATGTAGGCCTGCGCAGATGCCCTAATTTTGGTAGGCGCGAAAAAATCCTAGCCAATCATAATAACGCTCTGCCTATGCGCGCGTAACATGTGTGGTTGCTATTGGGTGATGACTACGCGCATGAAGTCGGCGGCGTCTCGACCTCGACATTCGCGAGTCTTATTTTGAGTGGGATACATATGAAAATACGTTGGTCCTTTTTTCTCTTTCCGTGTACATATCATATGAGCGAGATAGCTTGAGCCTCTGTTATTGTGAGCGAGATAGCATGAGCCTCTGTTTTTGTTGACTGATTTCAACATAAAGGGAACCAATCGAGGGATTCAAAGTAAGTCGCCCGAGCCAAAAATATATTTTGCGCCTCTACCTTTCATCAGGGTGATGAAAATAAAAGGCGCCTCTTGCATTTCTCCATTCAATAAAATTACCATAGGCTTTCATATATTTCTTCCGGGAATGTGCAGGTAATAGAATTATCCAACACATTTCTGGCGTCAGGGGTTTGAGAAATCTGAAATCCTCATCTTAAAAGTCCCTGGCCACATTATCACTCTCTAGGACAAATCTTTTACTAAATCCAACTCACTCCCAATCTTTAAAAAACTGCTTCATCAGCATTATCTATCATTGTTAAATTAGTCAACTTTTATCTTTTGTTCACGTAAGTTTATTATAATTTTGTAATGTATTATAGTGTGTAGTGTAAGTATTATTAATTTCTTTTTTTTTAAGTGCTACAGTCTTAGATGTTCTTACATGTCCAGTCCATCCTAAGATTGCCTGGGAGAGAACGCTCATAGCGCCGCGTTGGTACTTCATCTACTTGTAGCATTTTATTTCTATTTTCTGTGTTTGTGTGTGGTACAATGAAGTATTATTATCTATCAGTTGAGTTGAGCTACCTATATTAGATTGTTTGCAGCAGTCAGCAGATTTCAGGTGTATACAGGATTTTCCGAAGCTTAACGTCAAGCTGAAGCCAGCTGGGCTCATGACACAGAAAAACCAAATTCATGGGTCGTATCTCCAATGGTTCCTGAGTTATAGGCTTTTTACTGAAAACAGAAACTCTGCCCGGCGCCAAATGTTTCTATGCTGTGACTACAGATGTCCTTATTTTGTGAATTTTATTCTTGTATTACATTTACAAACTCCAATTAATAATAAAATTAAGTAGGTACCTAATAAAAAATGAATACAAATATATAGTTTAAAAAAAATATTAGGTTGGTTATGTTTTGCATCAATCATTTTCAATAGGTTAATATTTTTTTAAAATTTATTTATTTAAGGGTTTTATCGCTTAGCGATAACATCACCCATGAAACATACAGTAAAAAATACAGACGCAAACTAGTCTTGACCTCTTCAACGGTGAAAAAAAAATCCACCGCCAAAGGCTGGGTGTTGTTCTCTTAAAAGTTGACGCAGCTATCATAGATTTCAAATTGATAATATGTATCACTTATCACCTTTAAAAAATAACGGCCTTTTGTTTTTCCATATGAAGATGAAAAAAAAATTGTTTGAATTGAATAGGCTCCGAAACTACTGGACTGATTTGAAAAATTATTTCACCATTAGAATCCTATATTATTCCTGATGAACATAGGCTATAGAATATACCCGTGCGAAGCCGGGGCGGACCGCTACTCTGAAATAATACCTAAAATCCAAACAGTTACAGCTTACATAAAACAACATTTGACCCATGAAATTATAATTTAATGGGTATTGCCGAAAACGGAAGACGGCTATCTTCGTTTTCGGCTTGACGTTGAGTTTCGGGACACCCTGTATGTACATTTTGCAAATACTTATATTAAGTACTTTTTCTTAATGTGTACTTTCAGCTTGCATATTACAAGAAAAAGAAGATCGATGACTTCCTCAAAATCCTGGAGGCATCCCGAGTCGATGCTAACATCGACTATAGGGATTTCGAGCGTGACCAAATGCGAACCCTGGACATGTTGGCCGCATATTACGTCCAGGAGGCAAATAAGGAGAAAACAAAAGATAAGAAAAAGGAGCTTTTCACTAAAGCTACTCTTCTGTACACCATGGCAGACAAAATCATTATGTATGATCAGGTTAGCATTTCTTCAAACCTCATCAGCCTATAATGGTCCACTGCTGGACCCAGGCCTCCGCCTGATTTGTTATCTCATGGGGGTAATGCCCATAATCTCCACGCTGGGCATGCAGGTTGGGGATCGCAGTTCGGTGGTAGATCTATTCTGCAAGAGGCGCTGCTGCCCGCCCCCCGGTGTATGTCCTTTAGTCGCTTTTCATGACACCCACGAGTGTTGGGAGCTTCAAAACTCATTTAAATTGTACTTATAAAAAAAATATTTTTTTACATAAAACTTTTTAAACTTTCGCGATTTGATAACATATTTAAGATTATTTATCGCATACCTTTTGCTTTCTTTTCCCCAACGTTTCAACCGCGTTACATCGATCGTGGTCACGGGGCGACTTATGTCAACGTTGGGGAAAAGAAAGCAAAAGGTACTACGCGATAAATGCCCGATAAATTATCTTAAATATGTACTTACTTATTAAGATAGCTATGAAACTTTCTCTTGACAATAATATTTGTTGTTAAAGAAGCTTTATTTCTCATTTTAACTATAAAAAGTTCATCTACAATAAGAATAAGTGATTCGTAAATAATGTTTAAACTACATAATTATTACCTCTAGGACTTACTTGTACTATTTGATTTCTAGAACCATCTACTCGGCCGAGCCTACTTTTGCCTCCTTGAAGGTGATAAAATGGAGCAAGCTGATGCCCAATTCAACTTCGTTTTGAACCAATCTCCTAACAACGTTCCCTCGTTGCTTGGGAAAGCGTGTATTGCATTTAATCGCAAGGACTTCAGAGGAGCGCTGGCATTCTATAAGAAGGCTCTGAGGACTAATCCCGATAGCCCTGCGGCGTTGCGCTTGGGCATGGGACATTGTTTTATGAAGCTGAATAATCAAGAGAAAGCTAGGTATGGATATTATTACTGTTTATTACTCACATAAGGTAGAAACACACTTGTTATTCATCATCATCAGCCTATATCAGTCCACTGCTGGACATAGGCCTCCCCTAATGAGCGCCATAGCGCCCTGTCTTCAGCTTGCCGCATCCAGCATCTGCCAGCAGTCTTTCGCAAATCGTCATCACACCTGGTCGGAGGGCGTCCTACTCTACGTTTGCCGAGTCGAGGTCTCCACTCAAGAACACGTTTACCCCAGGTTCTTCGCGAAATATGGCCAGCCCGCTGCCACTTCAGCTTGCTAATCCTTTGAGCTATGTTGATAACCTTAGTTCTCTGTCGGATGTATTCGTTGCGAATCCTATCCTTCAGAGAAACTCCGAGCTCCCTTCATAGCTCGCTGGGCGACTTTAAACTGGTGGACCAGCTCTACCGTGAGTGTCCACGTCTCAGCTCCATAGTAGGAACTTGTTTATGTCAGGGCAATAACTAATTACGTTTCTTTTCTAACCAGGCTTATTGTATCTTATCAAAATGCTTCTGAGTTGTCTCAATATAACTGACACAGTAACATTCTTCTACCTTTAGAGAGCTTTCTAAGCAAGGGTATCAGAAAAATTACTTCAAGGGTACCACATAGCGTGTAGTATACTAAGCTTATTAAAGGGAGATTCTGGACAACCACAAATATTCTGAAGAACCTACTTAAGTTTTTTATTGTTCATCTTCATAGACAAAAGTAAAATTATTTTTTGTAATGAAAAAAATGCTTTCTTTTTTTTTTAGACTTTGTCATATGATATTTTTATTTCCAGAATGGCATTTGAAAGGGCACTTCAACTAGACCCCCAATGTGTTGGTGCATTAGTGGGCCTTTCCATCTTGAAATTGAATCAGCAAGAGAACGAGTCTAACAAAATGGCTGTGATTATGTTGTCAAAAGCATATGCAATTGACCCCAAAAACCCTATGGTGTTGAACCATTTGGCTAACCATTTCTTTTTCAAACAGGTAAGGAATAATTCTAGTTTTATGACATAGCGACAAACGTTTTAGGCAACAATCCATCACTTCATAAAACTATCTCATTTAAAAGTGCAGTCATATTATTATGGGTTCACCTCGGAATATGAGATAATACCTATGCTGTAAACTTGAATACACCTTTATTTTGGTGTGCTAAAAGTTCATTTTATAACTAATGTTAACATCATTGGAGCTAATAGAAACGGAGATAATTGCGAAAAACTGATTTTTGTGACCTTTGACCTTGAATTATCTACGGAGCAGACACGAGACTTGATGAGACTTTGAGACAACTTTAAAGAACACCAAAATGAACGTTTATACCAGCTAACAGCTTATAATCTTTTATTCCGAGGTTTTCCCCATTTTGCTTATTTGACTGGACTATAAATCAATGATAGAAATCTGTAATAAGGTACGACGAAAGGGGTTATGAATTTTACCGTGGCCACCGTTCCTATAGAAAGTGAAATAATGTTATTCTAATAGGCCTTGTAACCAAGTAGAACGGTTTGGCAGGGTGACGAATAAAAACAAGTTTGCAAAACAACAAACAAAGACGTGCGTGACTTAACAGAATCAAAATTTACATAACGACTGTTTTAAACAGATTGCTTTATGCGTTGTGACCAATAAGATTTTTTTTTTGGTGTAGGATTATTGCCTAAATCCGACAAATAACAAGGATTTTGTTGAAAGTAAAAGGTCATGTACACTAAGTAAATTGATGATATGTTAAAATTATGAATAGCTAAGGGTCTCCCACTCATCGAATATCTTTGTCCAAGATTCCTTAGTTTTTTTTTTGTAGTTGATTTCAAATGAAATTACATCACATCATACTAATATTAAAAATGCAGAAGTTTGTTTGTAAGTTTAAGTTATCATTGTTACTTCTTTACGCCAAAATGCCTCAACAGATCGGATGAAAATTTGCATAGGTGTAGCTATTGACCTGAAATAAACCATAGACTACAATTTATCACAAAAAACTTACGATGTAAAGGTGAAATTAATAATTAACCTATAATATACGTTTGCATAGAAACAACGCGTGCGAAGCCGCTGGCAGAAACTAGTATCCAAATCTTTAATCAAATTTACTATAACTATCATCGATCTCAGATTTTTTTATTTTTTTTTAAATTAATAAAGAAACATTTATTTCAGGATTTCAGCAAAGTGCAACATCTAGCACTTCACGCTTTCCACAACACAGAAAACGAAGCGATGCGAGCTGAGAGCTGTCACCACCTAGCGCGCTCGTTTCACGCGCAAGGTGACTGCGACCAAGCCTTCCAATATTACTACCAAGCCACTCAGTTCGCACCACCTACATTCGTTCTGCCCCATTATGGACTGGGGCAGATGTATATCTATAGAGGAGATACTGAGAATGTAAGTAAACTGTCTCCCCTTAGCTCGGTCTACGTGCAAGGCGACTGCGACCAAGCCTTCCAATATTACTGCCAAGCCACTCAGTTCGCACCACCTACATTCGTTCTACCCCATTATGGACTGGGGCAGATGTATATCTATAGAGGAGATACTGAGAATGTAAGTAAACTGTCTCCCCTTAGCTCGGTCTACGTGCAAGGCGACTGCGACCAAGCCTTCCAATATTACTACCAAGCCACTCAGTTCGCACCACCTACATTCGTTCTGCCCCATTATGGACTGGGGCAGATGTATATCTATAGAGGAGATACTGAGAATGTAAGTAAACTGTCTCCTCTTAGCTCGGTCTACGTGCAAGGCGACTGCGACCAAGCCTTCCAATATTACTACCAAGCCACTCAGTTCGCACCACCTACATTCGTTCTACCCCATTATGGACTGGGGCAGATGTATATCTATAGAGGAGATACTGAGAATGTAAGTAAACTGTCTCCTCTTAGCTCGGTCTACGTGCAAGGCGACTGCGACCAAGCCTTCCAATATTACTACCAAGCCACTCAGTTCGCACCACCTACATTCGTTCTACCCCATTATGGACTGGGGCAGATGTATATCTATAGAGGAGATACTGAGAATGTAAGTAAACTGTCTCCTCTTAGCTCGGTCTACGTGCAAGGCGACTGCGACCAAGCCTTCCAATATTACTACCAAGCCACTCAGTTCGCACCACCTACATTCGTTCTACCCCATTATGGACTGGGGCAGATGTATATCTATAGAGGAGATACTGAGAATGTAAGTAAACTGTCTCCTCTTAGCTCGGTCTACGTGCAAGGCGACTGCGACCAAGCCTTCCAATATTACTACCAAGCCACTCAGTTCGCACCACCTACATTCGTTCTACCCCATTATGGACTGGGGCAGATGTATATCTATAGAGGAGATACTGAGAATGTAAGTAAACTGTCTCCTCTTAGCTCGGTCTACGTGCAAGGCGACTGCGACCAAGCCTTCCAATATTACTACCAAGCCACTCAGTTCGCACCACCTACATTCGTTCTACCCCATTATGGACTGGGGCAGATGTATATCTATAGAGGAGATATTGAGAATGTAAGTAAACTGTCTCCTCTTAGCTCGGTCTACGTGCAAGGCGACTGCGACCAAGCCTTCCAATATTACTACCAAGCCACTCAGTTCGCGCCGCCTATATTCGTTCCGCCCCATTATGGGCTGGGGCAGATGTATATCTATAGAGGAGATACTGTGAATGTAAGTAAACTGTTTCACTTCAAGTTTTCCTTCTGGAAAGATGACAGATTCGTTAGTGTTAAGAACTCTTACAGTAAGTCCCGATGGAGCCCATCTGAATGTGAGATCAAAAAGCTGTGTTTATTAATTTATACCGATGTTTTAAAGCTAAAACATCGAAGGTTTTCAAATCTAATTAAAATAAATTTTCTAAAGGAGCAAAAAGTTAGCACCACACTCAAACTACGTCGCACAAGTTTAGAAGGTCTAAAAAAATAATTGTATTAACGACGACCTCTGGCTCGGTAGGCGAAGGTCCGCCTGCGACGCAAAAGGTTGCGGGTTCGATTCCCGCCTTGGGACAAATATTTGTACGATCTGCAGGTATTTGTTCCGGGTGTTCTGGTCGTTTTCTATGTATAATAAAAAATATATATCTATGTATTGTACTGTATTATTTATATCAGTTATCTAGTACCCATAACACAAGCTCTGCTAAGCTTGGGGCTAGATGATGCTGTGTGAATTGTCCAGCATTATTTATTTATTGTTTAAATACAGTTCTGAACTTTCAGGCCGCCCAATGCTTCGAGAAAGTTCTAAAGGCTCAGCCAGGAAACTACGAGACGATGAAGATATTAGGCTCGCTATACGCGAACTCACCATCTCAGTCTAAGAGAGATATCGCGCGGCAACACTTAAAGAAGGTCACGGAACAGTACCCTAAGGATGTGGAGGCTTGGATCGAACTGGCGCAGATTTTGGAACAAAATGATTTACAGGTATGGTATTTACTTGGGTTTCGTAAAGCAACCTAGAATGAATGAAAACAAATCTATATACTTACTAAACTAAAATTCACTCGAATTCATTACGGAGGCAAGCGGGTTAACTAAGCGTCTTATTTGTGTTGGAAGAACACCATCGTTTCGACTTTGTGTTTGGCTAGTGTATAGCTATTTATTATTGTTTTATAATCATATCAGCAAATACACGTTCACTGCTGGACATAGGCCTCCCCATGACGCCCCAAAGAGTGGTCCTATTGTTGCTATATCAAATAATAAAAAATATAATCAAATAATAGAAACAAATTATAACTAGTATTTACTACTGTGCTGTGCGTATAGGTTATAGCAAAAAAATTATTATCGGGAGAGGGTGAGGTATATTACGTTTCAAATAACACAGATTGCAGCAGTGCTAAAAAAAAGATTTTGAGAGACAAGCGAACAAATATTATGGTCAGTTTTTGGAACATCCGTCCTCTACAAAAGGTTGTGTTTTCTAGAAGCCGGACTCGGCGACATGTTTTGTTTTGTTCCAAAAAATGACTGCAAGGGCTCAGGAGGATATTGTAGCCTAAGTATTTTTTTTAAGTATAAATAAAAATGTACATTCTTTTTTAAGAAAGAAAATTACAGTCCAATAATATATTTAAATTAGAACAAGTGTTTACAATAAAAACAATTGAGCTAACTGCAGCCTGTTGCAAACAATCTACAGGTACAGTGTGTTGGGCACGCTTCCGACTGGTATTGATATGGATCTGTCGAGCTACCTGTAGATTGTTTGCAACAGGCTGCAATAAAAATGTACATTTTCTCAAATATTAATAAATAAATCTAATAAGTTGATACATAGATACCGCGACTTTTTTTGGATTTTTTTAATAATTATAGTTCCCTTGCTGAACAACCATGACGAATCATTCTTATTAGTAACTAGCGGTCCGCCCTGGCTTCGCACGGGTATATTCTATTGCCTATATTCTTCAGGAATAATACAATACAATACAATACAAAACTCTTTATTGTACACCACAAAAAAAACAACAAACAGACACCTACTTAAACATAAAAGTACAATGGGCGGCCTTATCGCTTAGAAGCGATTTCTTCCAGGCAACCTTTGGATGGAGATAAATTTGAAAAATTTGAGAAAGGCGGGTGTACCATAAATATACATAATAATAATAATTATATAATCATAATGAACAATTACTCTTCAGGAAGTAGATTTTTATAAAATATAGAATAATATATACGGAATAAATAAATACCAAGAACAAAAAATAAAAAAATAAAAGTACCTACCAGTGTTCACTTTTTCGATAGATAAGAATCTTTGACGCGAGCTTTGAAGACAGGTAGTGATTCAGCTTTCCTAATGGACTCAGGCAGTGCATTCCACAGCTTTACGGCCTGGATGGAGAAGGATTTGGCATAAAAAGTGGTTCGGTGGAGGGGCATGTTCAATACCAGATTTTCTGCTGACCCTATTTAATATTCTAGTGGTAAAGGAATTTTTCAAATCGGTCCAGTAGTTTTGGAGCTTATTCAATTCTAACAATCATATCTTTCCTCTTTATAATATTACTATAGATATTAGAAACGAATCCTTAGCATTTCACTATAAAAATATATTTGTACATCAAACTACACTTTCAGGGTTCCCTAAACGCGTACACCACAGCAATGAAGATTCTTAAAGACAATGTGGACGCAGATATACCAGCAGAGATCCTTAACAACGTCGCTGCGTTACATTACCGACTCGGAAACTTGACTGAAGCCAAGAACTATTTAGAACTGTCTCTTAAACGGTAAGCTAATATAATGCCTGGGTCATGCTTCATGCAAGACATCTGTTTCAAAACAAGCTAATTTCACAAACGGGTATATCACCCATTTTCGAAGTGTTTCAATTAAATTTTATAGTGCTAATGAAACATAAAAAAATGCTAATAGCCCTGAAATGCATTTAAAATTTCAAGTTGCGCGCGTAACTTGACTGAAACGCTGGATGCAGTGGACGCCATATTGCTCTGTGTTCATAATGTCAGTTGGATGCGAGACCTGAGCAAATGCGCTGATGTTGCTGATGACAGTTGATACTTTTTAGTTTGCCTACAATAGCCGTATGAAAACAGCATTGCGCCTATTATTTCATGTTGCTTAAAAATAATAGTATTAATAAAAGTAATAGGTAGTACATACTTATAGAAAACTTTGAATTTTAAAATTTGAGCCACCTTGGACACGTTTTCGTCCGAATTTGGTTCGTGCGGAAACGTACGAATACGTACTAATGATCACGTGCCTTGAACTATGGGAGCGCGCAGACTGCGTGCGATTAGTCGTACGTATACGTGCGTTTAGTTACGAGCCTGTCATGTCCGACAACAGTCTTGAAACTTGTTGGGATTTTACCACGTATTTGTACGATGAACATAAACAATGGATGTAGAAAAGTTAATAATCTTAGTTTACGTACATAAATGTTTGTGGGATCGAAGTTTGCGAGTGTAGGTAGGGACCTGCACACGCAAACTTTGATCCCACATACATATACGAACAAATACGCAACCAAAGTGAGTCGGCCTTAGGCGGCTATTGTCCAGCATTGGACTAGGATAGACTAATGACTCACCCTGATCACCATTTCGCAAGGCCCCCTCCTCACCTCACCTCAACAGTCTATAATGGTCCACTGCTGGACGCACGCCTCCCCCTGAAACCCCAACTCAAAATTGGGTGCTATCGATGTAATACTTATTTTCCTTCTTCTTGCAGAGAAAGAAGCGACGCTGAAACCCTGGACTCTCAATACTACAACTCCATATCAGTTACGACAACTTACAATCTGGCGCGGCTGAACGAAGCGCTTTGTATCTACAACAAGGCTGAGAAACTGTATAAGGATATATTGAAGGAGCATCCCAATTATATTGACTGTTATTTGAGGTAAGAATTACTGGTTTCTCATTAAAGTTATTTATATCGGGAAATTTACCATGATTCAATTTTGGAATAATAAATAAATAATGCTGGACAATTCACACAGCATTATCTAGCCCCAAGCTAAGCAGAGCTTGTGTTATGGGTACTAGATAACTGATATACATAACATAATACAATACATAGATAGATTTTTTTATTATATATAGAAAACGACCAGAACACCCTGAACAAATGTCTGCAGATCTTACACACATTTGTCCCGAGGCGGGAATCAACCCCCGATCTGCAGAAATTTGTTCCGTTGGTCTGGGTGTTTTCTATTTATAATAAAAAATATCTATCTATGTAATGTATAATATTACGTATATCAGTTATCTAGTACCCATAACGCAAGCTCTGCTTACCTTGGGGCCTTGGGGCTAAATAATGCTGTGTGAATTGTCCAGCATTTTTTTTTTTTTTTAACATAATATGTTGTCCATAGCTGTTTATAGTGTACAATTATATTTGTCTTGGTGCTTACTTTCTTCCTAAAGAAATAAAGTTATTGAATTTGAATCTTATTTCCACGCAGGCTAGGTTGCATGGCGCGCGACAAAGGGCAGATCTACGAAGCGTCTGACTGGTTCAAAGAGGCCCTGAAGATGAACACAGAACACCCTGACACCTGGTCCCTGCTTGGAAACTTACATTTAGCCCAACAGGAGTGGGGACCCGGACAGAAGAAGTTTGAGAGGATATTGCAGAACTCTTCCACCAGTAGTGATGCTTACTCGCTTATAGCTCTCGGTGAGTATGATATTCAATGAAAGACAATAGGATTGAAGTCAAGAGTCTTGATAATCTTAATACGATTTAAGAAAGCGACACAGCCTTGGCGACGGTCTAAAAAGGGTAAAGGGCCTACATAACCTCTATTCCTCCAAATCCTCCAAGTCCTGTCTATCCTTTTATGAAAAGGATAGACATAGGATTGTGCGTTCATAGGAGCGGAACAGCGGTAGCGGTCGCAGGGAGTCGATGGATGGAGGCGGCTCAGGACCGCTCTTTGTGGCGTCGTATGGGGGAGGACTATGTCCAGCAGTGGACGTATATGGGCTGACATGATGATGATGAGGAGCGGAACAGGGCATAGCATCGCAAGCCCAAAAATCAAGTTTTAGCGTATTATCTATAAATGGGGACATTATTTGAAAAAAAACGGAAATATAATAGAGTGTACATACTTAGTTCTAATACCATGCTTATACTCAAGATCGTAACTTTTGTATTTATTAAAAAATTAAGGTGTTAGTAAAAATTTAGAGGTAAATTTGCTATTTTTTCTATTGAGTAAATTTTATGGAATCGTGTTTTCAAAACATATGATCGGTAGAGTAAGTCCTGAACTTTGCCATATACAAACTTCATAGTTAAATATTTAGTAGTTTGGATGATATTATGGAGATGATTTGAAGTAGTATAGGCCCTTAATAAGACTTCATCTCCGACCGTATTAGTCTATTGACTTTGTAGAGGTGACACAAAATCCCCACAAAATAGCTTAGCATACCCAAAAAAAGAAAACCCTTCTATAGTGACTACGGATCAAGCCGTGTTTACGTTATTTTGACAGCTACAATGTCATCATGAACAATGTCATTTGACGACCGATGTGGCGCGGTGGGCGAAGGACTGCCTGCGACGCAGAAGGTTGCGGGTTCGATTCCCGCCTCGGGACAAATGTGTGTACGATCTGCAGACATTTGTTCAGGGTGTTCTGGTCGTTTTCTATATATAATAAAAAAAAATCTATCGATGTATTCTATTATATTATGTATATCAGTTATTTAGTACCCATAACACAAGCTCTGCTTAGCTTGGGGCTAGATAATGATGTGTGAATTGTCCAGCATTATTTATTTATTATTTATTTATCATTCCACCTACCTAAATACATCATTGATTTCTTGCACAATTTTCAATTAAATATGATCACTCCTCGCTTATTAATAAAGTCCAATATCCCCAGGTAATGTTTGGCTTCAAACGCTCCACCAGCCTTGCCGTGAAAAAGACAGAGAAAAGAGACATCAAGAGCGAGCGCTCGCTATGTACAGACAAGTGCTGAAGAACGACCCTAAGAATATATGGGCGGCTAATGGGATTGGATGTGTGCTGGCGCATAAGGTAAATTATAAAATCCAAGTTGTCTGAAGTAAAATAATATTATGGTGAAACTAAAAGTAATTGACAACAAATAAATAACTATAGTTTTGCACCTTATTCACGAGTTAAAACGCTACGTTATTCAAAATCTACAAAGATAAGAAACAGACATATACATTAAACATAAAAGTTTTTACCTTAATATATTTATTAAAAACTAGCTGCGAACCGCGGCTTCGCCCCCGTGGAAATTTATGTTTCCAACTTTCTTAATTTTTTCTTTCATAAGAACCTTCTCCTGACAATAACAAACACAACAAAGAAAGAATTAGCGAAATTGGTCCAGGCGTTGTTGAGTTATGCGCTTACCAACACATTTTGCGATTCATTTTTATATTATAGATTTACAATACAATACAAAACTCTTTATTGTACACCACAAAATAAACCAATAAACAGACATAGACATTAAACATAAAAGTTTTTACCTTATTGTATTTATTACAAACTGTGATCGGAATGCGGGCTTTTATTTCGGTCAACGAATTAGCATTGGCATTCAACGTGGCAAACAACTGCCAACATTCTAGGCACTCCCTTTTAGTGACGGCTTAGATCTTTAGAAAACAGATTTAAGTGTAAATATTAGTTTTATAAGTGTATATACTAGATGTACAGTCCGACCAAAAAGAGTAGAAAATAAATGAGGGCGCCACTAATTATTACATGTTTTATATGGTATCACCATATACTACGGCAGAACGTATTGATACTTGATATTGTTAAAACATGCAGTTTTTGTTTTACTATTATGCTCATCACATAAATGTTTGTCCTGGATATGAATCAAACCCACTATATTATATACAAACATTATAGTAATTAAATCTTTTGTAGACCAAGAGCGTTTGTCCACCGCGCCAATACCGAGACGTTAAACGATCGATACCAATTTTATTTTATAGTATCCTAGGTACCTAGGTACTTCGGCAACGTCAACTAGTTGGACGAACGCTCTTAAGCTGTGAGGTGTGTGAATGGGAATTTATGAATTATTTTGGGTTTCTAGTCTTGTGCCATAAACCAAAACATTTTATAAGAGCAATGATTTCCAAACTAGTCCTATGACACTACCTACCTAGAAAGAAAGCAAGAATATTTTGTATACTCAGAGGGGGATAAACACAGTAAAAGACAATTTTGTTGAATAATAATATTCTAAATCATACATCAATCTAGTGATTCAAAGTATAGATATTCAACACCAGACATCGATTCTTCATCAGAATGTTGTGGTAGAACACAATTAGAAGTCCCTGCCATATCATCATTTTCATCTTCACTCTCCGATTCCTCGCTTGAGCTTTCAGATTTTCCTGCAATAAAATTACAAACATAATTAACATAATAAATAAATAAATAAATAAATAAATAAAACAAGTATCAAAAATAATTGGTTGCACTACAAAATAAAATACTATTCAATGAGACAAAGATAAACAATGATTAATTAGTATGAATTACATGGATTTTGGATGGATTTACAAGATTCTTTTAATAAATTATAACAGTTTACTTCCAGTGCTATTCTTTCTATCCAGCTACTTACCGGTCAAATCTGCTGTTCATTTATAAACGTCTTATAAATCAGTCAGCAGCTTCCCGGCTTGGTACTCGGTCAAACATCTCTTATACACTTTGTAAATAATGTCACGAGCCCCACTGCGTATAGTTTTATTCATTTTGCTAATATTTGGCGATTTATGCGATTAATTTGCTTTCATGGAAGTAACAACCAACAGAACAAACAAACATAAACAAAGAACTCGACTCGACCGAAAATGACATTGTTTGGAGTGTTGCCGCTAGCGGAAAATTATTCTGGTTAGTCCAACAAATAAAAACAGCAAGATTTAAAAAAAAAATTACATCTGTTTTTTAAATTTTGTATAAGTTAATACTTATTCTATTGATATGAAAATAAAATTTCATAGATACATAAATACCTACCTATTATATTTTTTTGTTTTATCATTGGGTGGTTGAAAATTGTATATTATTATCTCAACAAAACGTTTTGAATGTTTCAATTTTGTAATTAAAAGTTAGATTTTTTAGGTATCTTAGCTAAAGACGTGCATATAATTTTGCAAAGAAAAGCTAAGTCAGGCGACAAATTCACTATGGCGGAAACACTGGCCTTTCATAAAGAGTTGCCAGCTTACACTAAATTTTAGTTCCTCGATAATTAATTTCTACTCTTTGTGGTCGGACTGTAATTGAAGTCATCTAAAACGGGATATTTACCATGATTCTATTTTTGAGTTTTCCAATATTTCGGCACAGTTTCATGCGCCATGATCACGGAAGAACTGAACAGAAAATCGAATCATGGTAAATATCCCGTTTTAAATGACTTTAATGTTAATAACCATGATAGTTTTAAAAGTTTTATAGATGTAATTGTTTTGTTTTTTAGAGACTAAAATAAACTTGTTCTCAAATTTACATTCTTTGTACCTACAAAGAAATCTAAACTTTATTACTTGCTCCACAGGGCTGCGTAAACGAAGCGCGCGACATTTTCGCACAAGTGCGCGAAGCGACTGCCGACTTCCCCGATGTCTGGATGAACATTGCACACATTTACGTGGAGCAGAAACAGTATATCAATGCTATACAAATGGTATGTCAATTTATTTGATCAGTTGAGCTACCTGTACGTTGTTTGCAACAGTCTGCAGTTAGCTTAATTGTTTCAATTGTAAGTGCTAGTTTTAGTTGAATTATATTATTTATTCTTGTGAAGCTTCATATTATAATAACGCTCACGTATGTAAAGGCGAATTTTTTAGAATGGACGAGAAGATCTTGTCCATTTTACCCCCCACAAAATGTTGGGTTTTATTAGTTAATCTAGGACACTAGGATAGACTCTAGGGTTGTCGCGATTTTTTTTGTTTTTTTTATTTTTTTCTGTTTTCCACAAGCAATAAAACTAGCCGCAAATCGTTAACCATTTTGAAAAAAAAAGGCTTCAAACAAAATAAATTTTAAAATTAAAATCAATGTTTTCAGTTTTTAAACTCCATCAAATAGTAAGCGCATTGTTCTTATGTTAAACATCTGTATAGACAAACTAAAAAGTATCAACTGTCATCAGCAACTTCAGCGCATTTGTTCAGCAGGGGTATTTTAATTCGTCGGAAAGGCCTTCGGATTCGATATCGGAAACTTTTCCGAAGAATGCTATTTTAAACCAGCGGATTCGAAAACTTTTGACATTCGAATTCGGATACTTGTTAGGAGAGTTTCCGACAGCTTTTTACTGTCGGAAGCTATTCCGCCAGTGAGTTTTTGTTTGTTTCTAGATAGTTTTAGCATAAATTCAAGGGTACTAACTCATAAGAACACCGTGAAAGTACCTAATCTTGATAGAAACGAGAGAAGTAGGTTCTTACTCAATCGAGGTGATTATTTGCCAGTGTTTTCGTTTTTAGGTTATCTTCGTTTACAAATTAAGAAAACAAAGTAACTAGGTACTTACCTTCTATCTACGTTTATTTACTAACCACATTTTGCTGTTGTATAGATGGAACATATATTTGTAAGAGACAGAGAGAGAGCTCAACGACATATTCACAGCTCAACTAGGAGACAACAAACAATAATCCGTCATCGAACCCTGCGAGATTTGTCGAACCCGTTCAACGACCCTAACTTCCAATCGTTGTATCGTTTTACGCCGACAATAGCTCTGGGGTTGATTGAGGAGTTGAGGTGTTTTTATAGTGAGACAAAATACTCTAATTCAATGCCTGTAGAGCTAAAAGTAAGTCTCTAATAATTGCATTCCTCGGAGGTCAACCTGTCTAGGTACCTACCTACCTTTTGCCAAACCTAAAAACAAACATCAAACCAAACAGTCAAACCCGCTAGATTTGGTGAGAAGTCTGGTTAAATTGGTAACACTTTTGCCCAACGTTTTGGTTTGAAGTCATGTTTACGAGGTAAGTTTGCTCAATTAACATATTTTCGATGTGAATGTGATGTGTAACTTTAGAATCTTTCTTTAGAACTTTAGAAACACCCTGATTTATTGATTGATTTCGATGCAATTAAGAAATCATTATGATAATGCAAAGTTACTTTAAAATATTCCAATAAAATTTCTACCATTTTCTACTATTTCAAAACAATCTCCGTAAATGCACATTTTCCATCAACCCGCGGAATCGCTTCGGATACTTTCGATCATCAATCCGCAATGAAATCAAAATAGCGTTCGCGGAATCAAATTCGAATCGGACGTTTCCGCTCCGGAAACGAATCGAATGAATTAAAATACCCCTGCTGGTCTCACATCCAAATCTCAGCCGGACGACGTCGAACACTTAACTTTTACTGAAAACAATGACGTCATCTCCGACGACCTCAGTGGCGCAGCGGGCGAGAGTCTGCCTGCGACGCAAGAGGTTGCGGGTTCGATCCCCGCCTCGGAACAAATTTGTGTACGATCTGCAGAAATTTGTTCCGTTGGTCTGGGTGTTTTCTATGTATAATAAAAAATATCTATCTATGTAATGTATAATATTACGTATATCAGTTATCTAGTACCCATAACACAAGCTCTGCTTAGCTTGGGGCTAGATAATGCTGTGTGAATTGTCCAGCATTATTTATTTATTATTTATTTATTTATCTCTCTCCATACATGTGTGCCCAGCCGGGTTTACTATAGTGATCTTATATAAACTAAGATTATTTATTACCCCTGTATCAATAAATGTTTGAATATTGACTTTACCTCTTTCAGTACGAGAACTGCATCCGCAAATTCCGTCAGCACTACGATGTAGAATGGCTGACATGGGTGGGCCGCGCGCACACGCTGGGCGGGCGCGCCGCCGCCGCGCGCGCCGCGTTACTGCGCGCCCGTCGAGTGGCACCTCACGATCCAGCGCTCGCATACAATACTGCGCTGACGCTGCGCCGGCGGGCGGCGTTGGTGCTGAAGGACGAACGGTCGGACTTGCCGCTTGTGTTGCGAGCGGTGCACGAGCTCTCAGTCTCTCATAGGTATGTTGTGTATCTGTCGCCGCCGGATCGTAGAATCAGCCTATTTGTAGATTGCCTATGCCGATTTTAGGACGACCAAATTTCAACAATGGATGAACGTTACATAGCTCTCTCAATATGAAATGAATATGGTATTCCCAAAACATCTACGTTCGTTGTGCTATCGGACTAGCCATTCTACAAATGGGCTGATTTAGGCGACATATCTTACTGCTAATTTACTAATCGGCTCCTCGAGTCGCCATTAAAAAGCTATAAGCAAAGGTAGCTCGTTGAGAAATCCCAATACTCTACAAGTGATGGCCGGAAGAATTGGTTAAATTATTATTTAGAACTCTTTTTAGGGTTAAGCTCGCCTTTGCCATATTTTTCAGGTTTAATGTTTTATGTATGTATTTTGTTTTTTCTCATGCAATAAAGAATAAATTAAATTCCAGACCTCTCGAAACTCTTAGAACAGATTCAATAACAATCAGAAAAATCGACATTCACACAAAATTTTGCGTTCACAGATACTTCCAACGCCTAAGCACAGCTGGCCCCGAATCGGGCTCGATGGGCAACGTCGGAGGCGCAGCGGCCGCGGCCGAAGCGAGGACATGCGCCGACCTGCTCTCACAAGCGCAGTGGCACGTGGCCAGAGCGAGACGGCAACACGACGAGGAGCTCACACTCAGAGACAGGCAGAGGGAGCAACGAGACGCATTCAGGAAACAACAGGTATAGTTCAATGTGATGGTTCAAGAACATGTGCCGTCCTGCTCTCACAAGCGTAGTGGCACGTGGCCAGAGCGAGACGGCAACGACGAGGAGCTAATACTAAGACAGACAGGCAGAAGAAAAAACGAGACGTAGTCAGGAAACAACGAATGTACTTTGTATTGTTGTGCATTGTAATGGTTGTATGCAAGTTAATTAGCGAATTGAAGAAATATACTTTCTCTGTAACTGTAATGATGAAATTCAATTCAAAGTTCAAAGTGCTTTATTTCCTGTAGACCTTACAGGACTCTTGAACACATCACAAAACTCATATTACATTAGTAAAACTAGAAAATAAAATGATCACTTCAATCTTTTTAAGGTAAAGATACCTTTACCTTGTTAGAATGTTAGTTTTCGAGTTGGAACAAAACTCGTCCCAAGCTTTTTTAGTCTCTAGTCTAGTCTAGCTAGATAATCTGATACACAAACAAACTAAAAGTCAAACCTCAATTGCACACTTTAGAGAGGTATTAAAGCAACATGTCCTGCAGTGGAAATCTAAGGGCTGATGCATGAATTGATAAAAAGGACAGTAATGTTGATCATTGTTTTCGTCTAGCTTCTGATTGGCTTGCGAAAATTCAAAATTTGTAGCGGTTTAAAACGACAGCGACGAAATGTTTTTTCTTGCTAGCTATTTAGACTACAGAGTACATTAAATAAATTAAAAATGATGTACAATTCACACGCATCATCTAATCTTAATCCAGCTCTAAGTAAAGCTCGGTGAAAATCCTTAGGGAATCTGTGTTTGGCGAGTTCAAATTGAAATTGTCACAGGTATATATGTAGGTATTGTTCGAAGTTAACATAAAGCTGGTACTGCTGTCGAACAGCTTGATCACCACGGATTATTGTGTACTAGGGCTGCCGGTCGGATATCTCGTCATGCCAGCCTGAACGACATGATCCGGCGGGCCTTTGCTAACGTACCAGCTATTCTCGAACCGAATGGTCTGTTGTGTGATGATGTAAGAGGCCTGACGGCATTTTCACTGCGCTAACTCTATTTGTAACATTACAGGAAGAAGAGCGGCGCAAGCAACAAGAGCTCGCAGCGAAAACCACAGTGGAAGCGCTGCAGAAGCGACAGGAATACAAAGAGAAGACAAAGAACGCGCTTATGTTCGCAGACATGCCTCAAGAGGGCAAATCTAAGGGCAGAGGGCGGAGGAGGGATGAATACGTGTCTGATTCTCCATCGGGCAGTGATAGACCTAGGGAAGAAGGGTGAGTCATCCTTTTGCATTTCAGCCCATAGATCCACTAATTGACGAGCATAGGTCGGTTTCGAAAAATGTAATAAATATAGGTAAATCTATGAAAGGAAATGTTAAATCTTAGGCCAGATCTAAAAAGCTCACAAAATACATAACCGATGAACAGAACTTTTAATTTGAAACTTGTAATTTTCTAGTCATTAATTTTTCTTCAATAAGGAGTTATATACTGTGCTATCACTCTCATTGAGGTTTATGATAGCATATATTCTACGATAAAAAAAAACAAAATAATAAATAACAAAACCATTTTAGTGCGACCCGCGAGAAGAAGAAAGACCGCAAGAAGCGCGAAGGCGAAGGCCGTAAAGGAAAAGGCAAGAAGCGCCGCGAACGAGGATCCGGCAGCGACAGCGATCCGCCTAGGAAACGAGGCCGGAAGAAGGTACAAGAAACTTCTTTGTTTTTAACACACTACGTTTGTCATATGGAAACTGTATGAGGAAAGGTGAAAATAAATCGAAAAATATTAATGGAGCTTAAAAATTCCGAGAATCTTTTCAAGGTTGAAATGCCGCCCAGCTATTGCACTTGGTTCCCCCTACCCCCAATGTCCATATGACAAACCCTGTGCCGAATAACCTGTAGAATTTACAAGCTACTTGTCTCGGTTTAACACCTGACAGAAACTCTAGGATTTATAAAGATTTCTGCGAGCAGGTTGTGTCGGAAAACTTTTTTTTTTAAAGTTAGCTAGCACCCATAAAACAAAAGAAACCGTGGCGTGCGAAATCAATGACTGTGGCTCGCTACGCTCGCCGCTTTGTCCTGGCATGTCATTGCTAACAGCGCGTTTTGTTTCGATCGCCACACTGAGTGGGGTTGTGACCTAGGCTGTGACCTTTCGCTCCTTTCGGCAACGTCGGCAACGTGTGAGTCAGACGTTCTTCGTTCGGCGTTCTAATGGCCACGCGTTTCTAGCCGCTCGGAGTACAGACGCGCAAATTATTATAAAAACATTTGACATATACGTATCTTATAATATCTCTATTTGTTGGAACAACAATAATTCTGAGCGTGAATGTACACCTGCGCAAAACTCCTTCACTTTCGCCGAGCGCTATTAAACCGTGACGAAGACACGACATGCAATTACAGGCATATTGATACAACCTTCTAATTATGGAGAGTGGATTCCTACAGGAACTAACGTTACAAGCTATAGATTCCTTTTGAAAACGAATTTAAAGTATCGCAATGTCTTTTCAGGGCGAGAAAGGCATCGGCCGCCGTGAGAAAGCCAAAGCGAAAGCCGCGGAGGAGAAACTCAGCGCCAAACAACGCGCCAAGATCGTGTCCAAAGAGACGATATCGACGTCTGAATCCGATTCCGAGCCGTCGAGGAAGTCCCGCAGTCGCAGCCGCAGCGGCAGCCGCTCGCCACCCGCTAACAAAGGACGCAAGCGGATCGTGTCCGCTTCTGATAGCGACAGGTGAGTCTATTCGACTAATACATGTGTGACGCATGCAAATGTGCTTCATGAAAGTGTTAACAAATTGAATCAAACATCAAAGTGCTTTATGTCCTTTAGACATTACCTACAGGAAACTTGGACACGCACGTCACAAAATACATACAGTAAAACTAGGAAATAAAGTGTTCACTTTGATTTTTTGTTCACTTCAATGTTTTATGGTAAAGTAAAGAAGCGAACAAGAAACCTTTACTTTGTTATAAGGTTAGTTTTCGATCTGGAGCAAAAGTGGTCCACGTTATTTATCGTCCAGATAATCTGATATTTTGTAGTAAGCCTTTCCACTCTTCAGGTTTAAGAATGTTTTATTTCTCAATAAGAATAAATTCACTTACATGAGAACACAAAATTTTTAACAATGTAGGGCTAAAATCGTACTTAAATTGACAAAAAGTTAGTCTAAAGTGGGTAGTGCCAATAAGAAAGTAAAATGAATAGTCTCTTCGCGTAACAAGAACAATGGCTGCTCGGCCATGACAAGGATCGAGCACAACTGGAAGTGGCATGCAAACATCTTAAAATTGATAACAGTGTCACACGACCTAGTTATTTTGACATGACATGATATTTAAGTATTTTTTTAAACATTGACATTGATTTTAGTTCTTTGATATCTTTCGGTAGTTTATTATACATTTGTGCACCTTCGTATTTAATGTTTCTCTTGCCATAATTAGTTCGATGAGATTGTAGTTTTATATCATTCGCACTACGAAGTCTAATCCTTTGAAATTGTTGTTTTTTATTAAAAGTTATTTGTGTATGTATATCTTTTGAAAGTATTTTACGAATTAATATGCAATTATAGTATGTATAGGTTTGAGTAATATTCATAAGTTTGGTTTCTCTATAAATTTTGTTGGTCGAAGTTAAATAGTCATAATTAAAAAGCCTCTTTATTAATTTATTTTGAGCTATTTGTACTGTGTCTAGATTAGATTTAGCGGCTGTGCCCCATACTTCTATTAGGTAGTCAATATGCGGTTTAATCAGTGAGTTGTAGATAGTGTATCGAACAGCGTGCGGTAGACATCGGACGTAATTTCTCAGAGATCCATTGAAAGATGACAATTTTGATTTTAGTTTCTGTAAGTGCGGTTTCCATGTCATATTACTGTCCAAAATAAGTCCTAAGTACTTTTCATGATAAACTCTGTTTATTGTTATGTTACTTATTGTTAGCGGCGAAAACTGTGTTATTTTTTTATTTTTCGATGTGAATATTATGAAATTTGTTTTAGTCTCTTTACGTTAGTATTATTAGTCTCTACCGCTAAGCGGGTCGTGTCCGCTTCTGATAGCGACAAGTGAAGGGCATTAGGCCTATTTCTCATGTAATTCCGCCGGAGACGCCAGGTTTACATCTAGTGATATTTGTTCCTGTATATGAAGCTACGAGGTACTGTATTCGCACTTCGGGTTATTCGTGGGATAATACTAGACCTGTAAAAATTATCCGTTCCATTCGTGGCTGCACGAATCCAACGCTATGAACCGTTTTCATACTGTACCTGAAAAATTAATCCGTCTAAACTTTTGCACTTTCCGGCAAGGTGTCCAAACGTTTTAATTTTTTTTTATGGTTTTCTAGATCAAGATCTCGTTCGAAGAGCGGATCCAAATCCCGCAGCCGTTCTCGCTCCGGCTCCGCCAAGAGTCGCCGCTCGCGCTCGAAGGGACGATCCAGGTAACATTCTACCTAACCGAAATTGTGAATATTACGAGCGACGCGCCCCGGCTTAGCACGGGCAGTATCTGCTATCAGTGGAGTTATAAATAAATAATGCTGGTCAATTCACACAGCATTATCTAGCTAGCTGGGGCTGGCTAGCCACAAGCTAACACAATATGTTATGACGATGTGTGGATTGTCCAGCATAACGACTTTTTTAGTCTATTCGATATTTTTTCATGAGACGGGCGTCGAGGCAGTCCTGCGCCCGCTGCACCACTGAGGTCGTTAAATGATTATATATCCTTATTTATTTTTACAGATCGAAAAGCGGTTCAAGATCGAAATCCCGCTCGAAATCTCGTTCGAAAAGCCGATCTCGATCAAAGTCTCGTTCCAAAAGCAGGTCTCGGTCAAAGTCTCGCTCCAAGAGCAGGTCTCGTTCCAAGAGCGTGTCCAGATCAAGATCCAGGTGAGAATTTTATTTTTTCATTGTAATTTAAAACAAATGGTACTGCCAATTTTATGCCGGACCAACGTTATTCAGATCAATTCAACTTGTGTTGAAATATTCATGCTGTTTTATCTACTTACTAGCGTCTGTCTGCGGCTCTCTGACTGCGGCGCGTGAGAGGTACAACAACAATGTTAAAAAGTAGTCAAGCCTATGCTAATTCAGATCTCGAGCTATCTATGTAAAATTTTATTCTACCATTCAGTAGTTTTTGCGTTGTATTCGCCACATCTAACAACTTAAAAAAAAAAGACACTTTCGAGCCTAAAATATTAAGATGTTGTACAATGAAGCGTTCATTCAATCTTAAACATCGTCTTTTACAGGTCCAAAAGCAAGTCCCGCTCCAAAAGCAGGTCTAAGTCCCGCTCTCGCTCTAAAAGCCGATCTCGGTCCCGGTCTCGTTCCAAGAGCGGGTCCCGCAGTCGATCCGGTTCTCCTAATTCAAGACCGGATACTCCAGTCTCTCGAAAGTCTGTGTCCGCTAGTGAGGATGAAGCTTAACTTGTGTGAATATCTAAGTTTATTTTAAAATACGTTTTACTCGCGGCCTTGCTTACTCAGTACCTGTATGAAACGTAGCCTAGGAACTCGGGAATGAATTGTGTTATATAACTACCTACCTATTGAGTGAAATACCGTTTGTTCTGGATGTAACCTATTACAAACCATCTTGGTCTATAAATCTCTCTTACCTAAAAATATTCAAACGCAACTAACATTTAAGGTTAAACGAGTCAACGACGCGAACTCTCATTCTATGCTCACATGATATGTGTGCGAAAGAGAGCAGTGAGAAAATATGGTACTACACGCACATGTGAAAAATTGACCAAACTTTTAGAGGAAATATAAAAAACGATTGAGTGTATCTTTTCAATATAAATTGAATTCAATTTTTGAATAACTAAACTATGTCGGCACGGGCTTTATTTTAGAGTTTTCTTTCCGTATATTATTTATTTTCACCCAAAGTTGGACTAAACTCAGTCTTGAAATACGAAGTTTAGAAGCTTATATTTTTCAAAAGTATACTTTTTTACGGTTTTTGGGTGTATACAAACAGATACAACATAATTGATTTTGTCCTTAGTTTTGGATGGTCAACAACAAAGTGTTGTTTGGAAAGATGAGCGACTCGTCTTAACCTTAACGTCTCCGTGATTTCAGGACAGTTTTCGATTAAATCGAGGTAACGTATATTTTGTTGAGTTGTTTGAGTATTATGGGGTAATTTACTAAACATGTGTAGTGTAATTGTTTAATTAAAATGGCAACTAGGTAGGTATTTATTATAGCATCACCCATCACCCCTAAAAAAATAATTATAAATGAAATTAAGTGTGTCATTTCAAACGTGTAGGGTTACCTACACGTTTAAAATTACACTTAATTTTGACTAAATTACCATGTTGGTAAATCTGCTCATTGATTATTTAATAACTGCCTAAAAGGTAAACATGTCATTAGATTATTTTGTAGCTAGGTTTTTAGGATAAAAACTCGTGACATGTCTCCAAATAATTCGGTATAAAACCAGATATAAAACTTATTTTAAATCCAATAAAATTTGACTGTTGCCTTATAAAAGTATTTTCAAAATGGCCAATGTAGATAGTTGTTATTTTAATATTATAGACTGCTCCATAAATAAATGTGTAAGAAAACATGAAGTTTCATTTCATTATTACCTAAAAGTAAAAGATAATTTGTTGTAAATCTTGTATATTAGACAGGTTAGGTATGTACAATTTTAAAATAGAATATTTACGTATATGCATGTTCTTCCTTGGTTTCTGTACAATTACAACAGCACAAAACCGAGGAGTTTGAAAGGGAAAAGGTCTTCGCCTTAGGTTACGGACAATAATAGAATATATGTATAGATGTATGAATAACGACGTTCTATTGGTTGGTTAAAAGTTAAAACACATTATCATGTGCGCTCAGCTTTGGTGGAGTCTGGCCCTTATGTATAGTTCCACATATCTCAAGGTTGTAGTACAAAAAGTACAACTCGGTTGTGAATACAACTCAATTGTGTGAACCTAAACCGAACTCATTGTAGACTAGTTAAAATGTTAAGGTTGTTTATCAATATTCATCGACATCTGCCTTTCCTCTCAATCTCCTTTTGGACGATTTAGGTATGTAAAGAATGTGATGAGTTTATCATCATTCATGCTGTCTCGCTCAGATCTGATTGGAACTGAGCAGGACAAAAGCGAAGACGTCATTATCAATCCCATTCATAAGTATGCAGGTTATATCAACACTTTCTTGGCCCAGGACCTTCCCCAGGACGCACATGTTCCTCATGAACACCGCTGGGCAGAGGATAAGTTAACGCATCCACTGCCCAGGTCGCGCCGCCGCTACAACGGAGCCGGAGCACAGCTTCTGAGTCTTGGGCCATGGAAGTGCTAATGCCATGCCTTGTTTGGTTAGTGAACGTGAATAATCAATATTAGATTATCAATATTTGATTGATTGATTTGAAATCAAGAAAGAGCATATTTATACGTCTTGAGGGAATGGCGGCTAAAATATTTTGATTAATAGGTACAATTATCTATTCTATATTTTAAGCTTAATATGTATTAAACAATTAAATAGACTGTGATACTTACAGGATGATTTTGTCAGAAGCTCTGTATTTTGACTTGTTACAACGTACATAAGAAAGCGGGGTCTTGGGAAAACATTTTCATCAAATTTCTAGTTTATATTTTAGAACTATTTGGGATATTTATCTGACAAAAACACCTGTATTCTTTTAAACATAATTCAAACACAACCGTATCGTATAAAACTTTTTAAACTTTCGCGATTTGATAACATATTTAAGATTATTTATCGCGATGATATTTATGAGTCGCCCCGTGACCACGATCGCTGTAACGCGGTTGAAACGTTGGGAAAATAAAGGTACGCGATAAATAATCTTAACTAAGTATCGTATAAATTATGTTCTATGAAACATACAATTCCAATTCGAGGTTATTTAGATTAGCTAATGGACTAGATTTTAACTAATTACCTCCTTAATTGTAAACGCTACATAAGCTTTTAACACGATCACTGCTAGCGTCGGCGGTGCGACCTGCAGGGGCGCGCCGCCGTCGCGCGAGTGATCCGCATATCGCACTCTGTGTTTTCAGCCATGAAAGTGTTAATACAGTACAAAAACACTATTAAATAAATAAATATTACAAATTACATAATGTAATCCTTCAGTGGTAAAATTCGCGTAGATAAAGATTGGGATTGAAAACGACCGCATGTCTCATGCTATCCCGCTTTTATTATACTAGTTTCTGTATAGTCGCACGCTTGTTTCTATGGAAACGTCTCTATAGGTTATTTCTATCTCATGGGAACAGTTATATGTGATAAGATAAGAAAGCCATGTAGCCATGTTTGATTTGGCATAGAGCTACATCTATGCAAAGTTTCAGCCAGATCCATTCAGTAGTTTTGACGTTAAGTGACAAACATCCATCCATCAAAACTTTCGCAATTATAATATTACTGTGATTTGATGAATGAAAAGCATGAGGCGGTCTTTTTCAAGCCCAAATCTACGAGACTTAGAGAAGGACGATCTCTCGTGCTGTCCTGCTCAGATGCCTTTTCTGTGACGTCACCGTTCAGTTTTTCAACTCAAAGTGATTCTGTTACTTTAATAAAAATAACATTAGAAACAAAATTAATGTAAAGACCATCATGATTGTTGGTTGTGTTGTTTCTTATAAATTATTATCTTTCGTTCAAAAAGATATCCCGCTAAAGCTTCATGACAATACCTTAGATAAACGGTGACGTCACGTTTTAGAAATTTTGCTAAAGTCTTAAAATAATAGTGATTCTGTTAGTTCAAAAAAGTTAATTTAATCTAGCGTAAAAATGTTGCTATAGCCTTTTTTCGATCGAGAAAAGAAGACAGCAATTTTACGCTAGTTTAGTTTAGGTTTTGTGCCAACAGTAACACTACCAATATCTTTTCAATTATTAATCTCAATAAAAACATCAAAATATGCCGATATATTTCTAATATCAATAGAGAATACAAATAATAATCAGCTTTTTCGAAGTCGCATGCATATACCCTATTGGAGCGACAAGTTTGTCGCTCTAATTTTCGAACTGAGCAGGCCCGCAGGGCTATTCATTATGGCTCTGAATGAAACCGAGGCTGGAAATCGAAAACAGATAAACGCGAAATATAAATATTTTCTGCGTTCTGCAAGGAATTAAACTACCAGAAAAGAAGTCTGCCTTAAAAAGTTTGTTAATATTTTTTTAATAATATATAATAGCTATAGCTACTTTTGGAGCAATTATTATTAAAAGAGATTTACTACATATCAACATAAGTTACCTATTGCTCCATTATGTCATACTTTACATGGGTTCATAGAAATATCTGAGGAAAACTTCTGGTCTGGAAAATATTAAAAACCGCTAAAATATTTGAATTTCGCGCGTTTGTTTTCGATTCCGAGCCATCGGGAATAGCCCTGTGGTGTGCGACCTCTCTAACTCATGTGTTGGGGGCGAGCAATACAACCAACAATATGTAACAGTATTTGCTATAATAGCGCTTATAACTATGTAGGTAAGATTCCTAATGTTAAATATGCATAATATATTCTTATTCGATAATAATTGAGCGTTATACGTAACATAGCTAAAATTTTAAACAAAACAACGTTTAAAGTGGTAAGTAGAGTATTTTAAACATTATTAACTATTCATACATGGAAGGCAAATCTGTTACGAAAACAAAATCACAGCTTAATAAAGATACACAACTTAAGTTTATAATTAACTACTCTATATAAATCCAATACATTTAAATTCTCTCATAGAAACTACGTTAAAATTCCTTACAAATGCATTTTTTTATGATCGGAATAAAAACAGGGTAAAAATTCGAGTATGTGGCAGTTTTTGTTATATGGTCAAATTTATTGCTATAATTTATTAACCGATGTCTAAATATTTGACTATAAATTTATTTATATATTTTGACATAATGAATTTTTTTTTTCTATGTTAATGTGCGCTAAAATGGGTAACATTAAGTTATTTCTAATGACTAGGTTAAGGTCTAATACAAGTGATCCTAAACTACTAAAAATTGGTGATATTGAATATAAAGGATACAATTAATGTAATATATCTTGAGCTTGGATTACAATGAATAAATTTTAAAAAGGTAAGGGTATAACAAGATAGCAAAAAATGAGAAATATTGCTCAAAAATGTAGGTTTATCATAAAATGGGTTCGCGAAATAGTAGAATTACAAAAAGGCGGAATCCGAAAACTTCGACTATAATAAAATTTTAAAAGATAAATGGTGCTTTTATAATTCCAATGCTCAGTCTCAAATATCCTAATTTTAGGCTCTTTATTGTGAAGGAAACTAACCGAATTTAAGTTAGATTGCGCTTCATATACCATACAATTTTATACAAATAACGTCAATTACTAGCTGACTATGCGAACCCAACGCGAAAATAATCACATATCAATATACAACAATTTACTAGAGATCCAATTTGAGGTCATTGATTTAACATCAAGCATCTTCTCTTCATGCAAATACCTTAAAAACTTGATACATTTTTGCTAATATCTTCGCCTTGGAGCAGGCCCTACAAAGACATCTCCACTAATGATGGTTCCCAACACGTTCCTAATCAATCTATCTCTAGTTTTGCCTAACGATGATAGTTCAATTTTGATATTTCTTGAATAAAAATGTGTCAAGATTCGACTGTAGATAACAAAACGATCGAAGGATAGATTGGTTATTATGGTTAAGGAGTGACCCTATAAGAGTTGGCTCGGACCGAGCGAGACGCACTTTTATTCAAAATAGTTATTTACTACGCAAAAACCTTTTTTTTTTATTTATTTAAGGGTTTTATCGCTTAGCGGTAACATCACCCATGAAACATTCAATAGAAAATACAGACGCAAACAATTATAAAATAAAACAAATTATTGCTTAACTAAACCTAACTCTAACAAACTAATCAAAAACCCGTTATCTGAACTACAAGGGTCGGATAATAGACTATTTACATATCCTACATCCATCACATGCTTTTTATCTATATATGGATCTGATTGTTGCGTTCCGGACACATTCAATTAAAATATAATTAATCTAAAATGATACATACTAATTAGATTAACATATCTTTTTGCGTAGTAAATAAAGTTCTATTTTGAATCAAAGTACGCGCAGCGTGGCATGTGGTGTGAGCAAATCCGTGTTTTTTTTGTCGTGCATTCTTTTCATAGTCGCACAAGAGCCGAACAAAACAGATCATGAATTTTGTGGCGACTCGCATGCTAACCCTACATTACAGCAGCATTCAGAATGTTATTGTACAAAAAAATTCTTCATCACAAATCCGCTTACCAAACGTGTTTGTATGACCTTACTGCTCATCACTTCTCGATTTTTTCTTCGATTTAAAGGTCACGTCCAAGTGCTTATAACGTGTCATCTTCAAGATAAAACACTAGCAGGTATCTTTCGAGCCATTAGTAATTCCCATGCTGAAAGTAACAACGTTGCCATTCGATAATACGCTCTGTGGCCCGCCGAGGAAGGACGTGAATGTCGTGTCTCGGCTCATCGGCGGTTCTAGCCCGTCGATCGGTATGCAGTCCAGAGTTGGGACTGTGTATTCCCTGGAACAAAAAGCAGGCAAATGACTAGTAGCTTTAACTTTAGTTAGTGGTACAGTCAGAGGCAATAATATCTATACACTTTAGTACTTTGTCACTTTAACGCTGACGTTCTAGCGTGGTCAGCGTTAGTGACAAATGACAATGTACAAACGTGTATAGATATTTTTGCCTCTGACTGTACTATCACCAAAACTAGCATTTACCCCGTAAGGGTGATTTTTCTGTGAATCGACTAGCAGGTAACCCCCGCGGACTACCCTACTTACTTTTGAACACCAATTACTACTACAATTACTTTTGAACTGAAGCAGCCAAGTTTTTGGGGCTCTGTCATAAAGTTTTTTGTGCTTACCATGAACTAAGTGAATCCAATAAGAATATTTATGATTATTGGAATATCTTTGAATATTATGTTTAATTTAGGTCTACCTGTACTGATAATGTTTGAAATACAAGGAATACAAAACAAATCCTCTCAAAATTTGTCAAGAAATTAAATAAGTTTCCAAAAAATTTCTATTTTGGCGAGACTTGAACCCGCGGCGCCTCCAGTGTCCACTGTCTAGGGTGGGGTCCAAGTCCCGCTAAAATTCATTTTTTTGGGAACTTATTTCAAATCACTGACACAAACTATATTCATTATAAAATTTGGAAGAAGCTTAATACCTACTTTATCTGAGATACGATATTCAAAAATTTCAATTTAATCTTGCATTGATATGTTTCCGAAAATTAACTTTTTGGTCAACAGTTTTTTGTCCACTTGCCAACACAGGACAAAGTCAATAACACCTTTATATCTTACTTATTTGATAATAAATACTATTTATAAACCTGTTTATTTTATAGTATTAAATTTGACTTGTCTAACTGCTTATTTTGTAAGCTTATAGAAACAAACTTTATTGAATTATGAAATGGGATACTATTTTGTTACTTAGACACATTGACTCTCCTGACTACGACAAATTACAGATTATAAGACCTGTCACACAGTCGGTATACTCACGACCAGAAACATGCGCCAGTAGACAGTGTAACAGGTAGTATAGGGTTATTATAAAAGTCTGTAGATATGTACTCACATGGACACATTATCCTGCGAATGCGCAGAGTCGTTGATCAACTGCGGCAGCGCCTCTACAGTCAGCGGCGGCGCGGGCGGCTTCGTGTCGCGCGCGGAGAATAGAAACACGCCTACAACTGCCAGTAAGTATGACAGGAAATAAAGGGCGTGAAACTGGAAACAAGAACATTACATTGAATAACTCTACTGGTGAACATGACCCTTGGGATGTCCTACGTTGCTATGTTTCCAGCCGACCAATAGGATCGCTGCATTATCGCGTCATTTTTGTCAGCTGTGAAAATGACTCGTTATTGGAGCAATCCTTGGTTAGCTGGAAACATGGCAATGTGACATCTCTGGTGAAATGGAAAGGTACTTTTAAGGGTCATGTTCAGGCAATAAATAAACGACATGGTATAACATTAAAGTCATTTATAACGGAATATTTACCATGATTTGTTTTTGACTTTAATTTTAATAACCATGATAGTTTTAAAAGTGGTATAACATTAGCTGGAATGATCAGAATATCAAGATAGAAACAAAGCTTTTCGTTTGAGAACTCAATCTACCAAATTTTTCTAATCTAAAAATCTTCAAGAGGATGGTGAAGCTAGCCTGAAAAAAACTTTAGAATTTTTACTATTTTCTAAGTTCTACAACGAATTTAGATAGGAGATAACTTACGAGATTTATTAGTAAAAACATAATGTTGCAACAAACATTACTGCAAAACACAACTGATTTAAAGTTTGTTTTAGGTGCCTTTTCCACTCATCCAATTTCTTTTTCCAATCTGCATTTGATCAAAGAACTTGGATATCAACTAGTTTCTGCCCGCGGCTTCGCACGAGTTGTTTATATGAACACGTATGCAGGTTAATTATTGCCCATAGAAACTGAAATTTTATGAGTTAAATTAGCCTATGGTTTATTTCAGCATATGGAGCTAGGTACCTATGCAAATTTTTTGCACGATCTGTTGAGAAGTTTTGTTGAGAAGTTTTTGCGTAAAGAAGTAACAATCATCCATCTATCCATCCAAACTTTCAAATTTTGAATATTAGTGTGATGTAATTTCGTTTGAAATCAACTACGCAAATTACTTAGGAATCTTGGACAAGATATTGGATGAGTGGAAACCTTAGCAAAGATTCATAGCAATGGACTTAAACTTCTTACCTGCTATCTAAATTACTTGCATGTAGAACCTAGAAAATACTAAAACCACGATTTTTTTCACCTGTGACCACCTTGGTTTAGTTTCCTCACCTTGAACTGGAAAATGTACATCCCAGCAATAAGTGTATAATAATCCGACGACAAAAACGACAGATGCAGTAAAATAGAGCCAGCATCCCTCAGCATAAAACATTGCAGAATCTGGAACACTGTCTGCACAACACAGTAGCTCCCCAGTTGAACTATCGTCTCCAACTCGTACCAGTTGAAAGTCACTAGTTCATTGAACTCCATGAAGAATGTTTGGGTGCATGATACTAGGCTGCCGATCAAGCCCAGGATTGAAAGGTAGTTGGAGCAGGTGTGAGTTTTGAGCATCATTTCTTGGAGGACGGTGACGATGGCGAATAGAAGGGATCCTGCTAGGCAGAGCATGTCTCCTACGAGTTGGTTTTTTCCTGAAATAAAAATATAAGCAGTTAAATTAGAGGCCTAACAGCCTAACGACGACGTGATATGATAATAGGTAAAAGAATAGGTAGATAAATCATACAATTGAGTATTGACATTTCGAGGCTGGTAATCAAATTCTCGCATTGAGCGGTAGGTCTCGATGCAGCATCGTAATATGCAGAATTGAAGTTTCACAATTCACTCGAGCAACACGGCGTCAGTATACTTTTGACTCTAGATCCTAATTTGTATTAGTAGCCAAATGTCTCGCTTATCGCACACATTACAGCAATGTGCATTACTCAGCGCTTTTGAGCACTTTCCGACACCGCGCCAGATCACGACAGTCAACAATTACGTTGCGTCGCGCCTCGGGGCAGACTTGTCTCTTGAAAGCCTCCTCGCGAGTGAGGCTGCGAAAAGTCAATAACCCAAATTAACAACTTAAAGTGTCACATACCATCAGTAGGCGCACCCTCCACATCCGCCCAGACCACACAAACGACGGCCATCAGCCCCAGCGTGGCCCCGGCTACATGCACCACCCCCAGACGCTGCCCGCGCCACGCGCCGCCCACCAGAGCGGCCCCGACCCCGCTGCACGCGAGCAGCTGTCAGCTAAGCACAGAGGTGAACCGCTGGGAGAGAACCAGCAGCCAGCTTGCTTCTACGTCTAGGACGCAGGCTATTATGAGCACCCACCATCGTCTGGAATAATATTAGTACAAGTCTTATTTAAGTATTAAAAAAAGCGAATTTAAGGTATGCCACACAGGATTTTGGATAAAATGTAAAGGTGATATGTATAAATACAGGGCATTTTCAATTCAGAAAATGGTTGATCTAACCAGCTACGGCAGAGGCTACATAACTCTGTTTAAAAAAAAAAATAGAGTTTCACTTGGGAGGAACATAAGTATTTTAAAAATACCCAATGCATTTTATTTAAGTTCAGGCATTAAGGTTATGGTAGAATAAAGAAATGCACGTAAATATTTACGTAAGTAAATGTACATAAGTAAACTATAGTTTATACTTATTTCAAATCTACTAGTGTTCCACCCCTTTGCACAGGTATACCTGTGCAAAGGGGTGGAACATAAATCATCCATATCCATATCCATAACCAATGTTCACAGATAATTTTTTCAAATCGGTCCATTAGCTTTGGAGTCTATTCAATTCAAACAAATAAATGTTTCCTCTTCATAACATTAGTACAGATTATCTGAATAAAATTAAAAATAGAATAATAACATCAACAGTAACTGGCTTAACTAAATACACCTCATGTTATCAGAGTTAGTGAAATAAAAGTCCTTTATTTTGAAGGCTAACTATTTGCAGCACTTTCAACTAGATTCAATAACATTTAAAGACTTACTTAGAGAGTTCTTTCACACCATTGCAAAGCAGGGTGGGAGTGAAGAAAACAAATAGTAAGATGTAGGGTACCACCAGCTGCCCAGTGGTGGGAAACTGCCAGGTCGCGCTTTGGAGTAGAGTCGTCAATATACATTTTGTGCTCAACAGCAAAGAAATAACTTGGCCCAGCAATATACTTCGCCATACTTTCCTGTAAAAGAAAATACAAGAAATGTTACCTTTATATTACCAGCATTCATGCAAGCTATAAATTAAACAAACAAGTAAGCAAAACACAAAGATACTTGCCATCGCCCGAGCTCGGAAAAATACGCCTCTATTTTTTCACTAAAACTGTTGGTTTCCATTATTTATTTTAGATTATTTCTAGTGCATTCATTCAGACAAACCTTCCTCATACACTAGAATAGGATGATAATTCAAATAACTTGATAAAATAGCAATAATTGAGCATCGTGCTCGTACGTAGTAAACTTTACACTGAAAATATCTGACTGAAACTGAAGGAAGTCTGACTGACTGACTGCTGAACTGAATGTAGAATAGGCTGAGAGGGGTGCCATCATTTTACAACCAGTCCAGTAACAACCAGGGACGTTACAGCCCAGGAATTTCTGTACATTATGGCCGCATGTTCCAAGGCTGTAGTTTCTGAAGCTGTATTATACAGGCCGTACAATGATAGCACGTTATGTGTATTTACAGCCATGGAAAATTCTGCCAATGGCAGAATATTCCGGGGTTGTATAAAACTCGGTTGTATTTTTTGGGTTGAAAAATATTTGAACGTGCCGGTCTGTTACAGCCACAGAAAATACAGCCTTGGAAAATAATGCCAAGATGGCTTCCTATTCTTTGCTGCGTTTACAATCACTAGCTTGTGCAAGCTGTCTACTGGATGGCATCGCATGGAAATGTCACTGTCATTGTATACTCTGTAAAAACATAAAAATATGTTTCTACAGAGTATAGAAAAAATAAATAACGCAGCATTGGAGTTAACCGAAATAATTTGAGAGAAGGTATTTAGTTTATAATACAGACTTACTTACTGCTTACCCCCTTGGCTCAGCAACCCGAAGTGTGTCTTGGCGTCCGACCGATACGAGAAATCTCAATTTTTCTCTCTCCTGCGCAGTGTCCCGATGATGTTGGGTTCTTTCAATCTCTAGGTTCCGTCCTATTTGCAGGTACCTAGGCCCTATTCTCTTATATTATCTCTTATTATTATCATGCGTAGAATCGTACTCAAGTTTTTGTGTAACAAACTACTTTTAATTTTTTATGTGAAAAGTCTCTTTTTCTACCGCGACATCTATTGGTTTTGTAAAGAACTACACAGCCGATGTCCGAATTTAGGATTAGGACAGCGCAGCGTTAGAATAGTAGATATTGAAATGCTTCACAAAATAACTCAGGGATGGAGCTACTAGCGAGCGAATAACTTGTTTAACCTTGCAGTGAGGCAGACTTCGGGAGAGAAACTCATAGATATATTTTTTATATTATAGTTTATAGACCTTCATTTCGTCATAATCTCACCTGATGGAAAGCAGGTGTGAAAAGAAATGAATGAATAGCAGCGGGTTTCGGGGCTCTGTCATAAAGTTTTTTGTGCTTACAAAAACTTAGTGAATCCAATAACACTAATTATGGAATATCTTTTATATTATAGAATAATGGGCGATTGGGGAGCAGGGTACAAGTCACATTATAATCTGTACTAGGCAAGGAATACAAAATCCTCTCAAGATTAGTTAATACTATTTCGTGTTTTTAGGTTTTGTTACAATAATGCGTAAGGCTTCTCGCACTCTGGGTATATTATATTATCTATGAAATTAAATATGTTCCCAAAAAGTTCCGTTGGTTTAAGCACATACGTACTGAGAGTAGTGGGGTATATATTCGAGTCCTGTCGAAATCTAAAGTTTTTGGGAACTTATTTAATATCTTGTTTTTAAAGCTTTTTAGAGAAATAAATATTTTTGTTTATATTTATACCAACTATACTTTTTTACACATGATTGGCAGGATTTTTAGGATTGAGGAACGCGTTATAAGTACGATAGTAAAATAAGACGCAAATAATACATTATATTAAGATGTTGAATTATGTAAGTACTAATTACATACTAAAAAACACACGTTTTACGAAAAACTTACATCCTAAGGTTAGCTACAATTAGGAAAAACACCGTTACAATAAAAACGCTTGAAGCGGTTGCGGACATCTATTTAAAAAAAAAACAGTGTGGACTAACTAATTCCCTTTGATTTACAGACGCATTGGGGCAATTTTTGAATTTTGTTAAATTTTCAAAAATTGCCCCAATGCGTTTATAAATCAAAGGGATTTGGTGCAGACTGATAACTGACTGACTGTAGGTTTCTGTTGCATATTGGAGATACATTTATTTTAATATTATTTGTAGCAAAAGTTATGATGATGATGAAGAACTAGGTACTCGGCGGGAGAGGGGGAGGCGCAGCGGGTATGAGTTCCCAAAGATTTACATTTTCATAATAATGTCTGGAGACTCCGTGCGTAGAGTATACCCCACTCCTCCATTAACTTTAACAGGCTTGGCCACGTAGAGGACACTGATAAGGAGGGCTCTGACGAGGAGGACCCCGAAGATAGATAGATAGAAAATACTTTTATTGCACACTTAAGCTAAAAACAATTTACAAATTAAATACATAAACAATAAGTGACAATTGGCGGTCCGAAGAGTAGTAGCAGGATCAGCCTTGTGGCTCCGGTTGCTCTAGCTGGATGGCAGCGCGCCCCATGCAGCTGTTTAAGCAATAAAAAATAATCTGTCTTGTAAAAGTTCTAGAAAATGTGGAGCGGCAGGCGAAAGTCCACCTGCGACACAGGATGTTGCTGGTTCGATTCCCACCCGGAACAAATGTTAAGTACTGTCTGCCGATAATTGTTCCGGAGGTCGTTAGTAGTTAGTATCTATTAAATTACTAAGTATGGACATAAAGTGTAGATTTTAGTTATTAAACAAAACTGAAAAATGTGCTAGTTAAATATTTATTATTAGGTACAACACCCCCCTTTAATGAACCGTTTCGATATTTCGTTTTGAAAAATACACTTCTCACTGGTAAAGTAGGTATAAAACTAACTAATCTTTGTAAATTATTGCTATCCTCATAGCAATAATCATTTTCATTTTAATTTATTACCCACTTAACGGTGCTTTGCCCCCGTTAAGCAGAGTTAGGTAATGTTTTTGGGCTTTTGTTTGTCAATTCGGTAGACAAAAAATGGATAAGTGCGAGAAGCCAAGCCATGTGTTCTGGTAGGGTAGAATTCTTTACTTTTTTCTCAATAAAATCAATGCGAACGACGTCGCCCGCCAGCAAAACTAGAAGATATTCAATAAAATATAAGTCATACATTATTTATAAGAATATTAAAATAAAAGTAGTTAGTAGAAACAGTAGAGAGCTACAAAAAAAAAATAATCGAATCACCAATAGGTATCTAATTAATTACCTTATTGATTAACACATAGATTTGCTCTTTCACGCAAAAACTGCTGAACGAATCTGGATGAAATTCGGCACAGAGATAGATTATAGTCTGGAATAGCAATAAACTCTATATTTTATCCCGGAATTCCCGTGGCGACGGGAATGACGCGACTAAAACCGCGAGGCGCTGCTAGTATTTAAAAAAGTATTATTTCAGGATTTCATTTCAGGGGGTAACCTAGAAACAAGAAATTAAATTACTAACGGCAAAAGTTAGAACAATATTGTTATACTTAGATCACAGAATTAGATGAAATAGGTACTCAATTAGATTTCATTTCCAACTGGTATTGATATGGATCAATTTATTTTATTTATTTATTTATTTAATAGTTCACAAAACAGAGTAAGATCCTTATAATGACAGTAGGTATGTACATTGTTGTTACGAGCTAGATTTTATCAATTGATCTTATCACCGACCTGTAGTGCTTGGAACAGTCGCAGTTAGCTCAATTATGTCAATTGTAAATAGATACCTTTAAAGATAATAGATACAGATAAAGCGACGCGTGACCCGAGAGCTGGTGAGTATCTGGCACAGCGCATCAGCATTGCTATACAGCGGGGCAATGCAGCCAGTGTCTTAGGCACGCTTCCAACTGGTATTGATATGGATCAGTTGAGCTACCTGTAGATTGTTTGCAACAGTTTGCAGATAGCTTAATTGTTTCTATTGTAAATACTAGTTTTAATTTAAATTTGATATTTGATTGTTATTTTCTTTCTGAATAAAGTATATTAATAGATACCAACTAGTTCTTATTTGTTTCTATTATTTGATTGTAATTTTCAAATTTAACAAAATACCTATTCTAGTTCGATTTCATTTCAGAGAGGGAAGGGATCATCAACTTATCAATGCAGTTTTCTGTCTCTACGTAACTTTTACATGCTTATCCGAACTGCGACACACAGTAGTCGTTGAAGTCGCTGCTATAGGGGAGACCCTCGGCCTTGAGCCTGCTGCATGTAGTGAAAGAGGCAGCCTTGACGAAGAAACCGCTTCAAACAGTAGATGTGGCGCGACATCTGGATACCTGCAAACCACAATAAGCATTACCCAATAAATAGGTAGTTTAATTATAGAAATGAGCTATTCATGACAAACTAGGTGCGTAGCCTGGGTAGGTACTTTAACTGCGATGGTATGTAAGTGGTCAGAATAGTTTTTGTTTCTCTTAATCCCCCTTCCTCGCTCTCGAGGATTTTCATTATAATATTATTAGGTGCTTAAATTAGGACGTATAATTAACCTACCTGGCTGCTTCTTCTTCATATATTGCATTCAATGTAGTCTTTTCGTTTTAAGCTCTTCTTTTGAGGGCTTGGAATATGGCATTTCTTTATAAATTAGAAACAGATTAGTTTAATCAGCTTTTAAATAAGAAAGAAAATAAAATCTACCTATTTTCCAATATTAAACCTGGTATGCTGGCCAGTGGGGATAAAATGCAATCACCGATTTGGAATCCACGGTGTTGGGTCTTGAGTGTTCTTGAGTGGAGACCGCGACTCGGCAAACGTAGTGTAGGACACCCTCCGACCAGGTGGGATGACGATTTGCGAAAGACTGCTGGCAGATGCTGGATGCGGCAAGCTGAAGACAGGGCGCTATGGCGCTCATTAGGGGAGGCCTATGTCCAGCTGTGGGCTGATGTAGGCTGATGATGGTGATGATGATGGGTCTTGGTGATCGGCCGGTACGTAACCTACATATCGTGGTATGAACTTTGGCCCGCCTTAATTATTGATGTTAGTTCTTTTTTCTTATTTTGTTATTATAGCTACAATAGTAATACACACTCTGTCAAAAATAATTTCAATAACGGATCAAGAGATACTACAGCCTTGACAGACATAAGTACAGCAAAACTAGCCAAAAAATCACGATTTTTGTATGGGAGCCAATATATTAATTTATATACTACACGTTTCTTTTATATGATTGTATTTTTTTATTATAAAAGATAAATAAAATAGGTAAGCCAAGTTTCAGCTAAATCTGTAGTAGCAAATGAAATATTTTCTTTTAAAAAAAAAAGGTGACGCAATTTTTTCGATGACAAATGCTCATTCTACATACATATTTATATAATCCAGAGCTTGACCCATTTAAGATGGTGACCTTTAATGGTCTTAATGGATCTTAATGGGTGGCTAGCTAGTAGTAGATAAGGTGTTATCTACTTATAAATTACAAAAAGAAGCAGCCCACTAACATTTTTTGCGGCTTTTCGTTTCATTCGTTATGCGAGCGAGGGTGCTCGCTCGCATAACGTTCAGCGATTCAAGTGGGTCATCAATCTTCATCATTAACCATCCCCCAACGTACTAACCTACTGTGGTACCTACAATATATACTTTTTCGTGCTTTATGTAGGTACCTAATTACAAAACTGTAACAGGTCAAATTAATTCCGTAAGCCCCGTTTAGGATCTAACATATTCGTAAAACCGACCCCTGACTTGGGTCCAAACGAGTTGGGATTAAATAGTTATACCACAATACCCTGAACAAATCTGCAGTCGTGCAAAACAAAGATTTGTTCTGAGGCGGGAATCGAACCCCAACTTCGCTGGCGGACCTTTGCCCACCGCGCCACAGAGGTTGCCTTTATTATTGGGACAATCCTCTTATTTTATTCACTGATAGGCTCGGCAATTGTACCAGGCAGGTTAGGGTAACTGAGAAATTACAATAAAATCTAGCTATGGCACGTACTTCACTGCAGGGCCAGTTAGCGTATGTATACCCATGCAATGCTCGCGATAGGTAAGGTACATAAATGTTAATAGGTAAATAGGTATAAACAGTGACAATCGCGAGCTTAACGTGTCAATCTGTACGTTCTTCTGTCTCTCCGTCTGACCTTACTCTTATATAGTTCTTTCCCTAAAGGATTAACCGATTCTGATATTATGTGCTTAGTTGATAATAATAATAATAATTTGGCTAACGAGGTTGTCAGCATGTGGGATGTAGATTCAGCGACCATTGTTCCTATAGTTGTTTCGGTTAACGGCGTAATAGCGAAGAGCCTCGATCAACATCTCAAGAGACTCTCACTAGGAAGTTGGATCAAAGGCCAGATCCAAAAGGCGGTACTCCTGGACTCGACGCGTATCGTCAGGAAGTTCCTCTCGTTGCAGCCCTAGTCACCGGTTGCTTGAGCCTAGCTTCGCAGCCGGTGATCCACCGTTTTGATATATATTTTTTACTGTAGAATAGTTTTATAAAATTATATTTTCTATAGTAAAAAAATGTATTTTTTAACGAGATTTAAAATAAATGAAGTGTCATAATAATAATATATTCTTTATTGCGGACTCAAGATCCATATAGATAAGCTAAGTATTTACCTAAAGAGGTTATTGTTTAGATTAGAGGTATTTGAACTCGTGTGGGTTTCAATTTACAATGATGGCATTCATCTTACCGCTCGCTTTAGCGCGGTAACATAAACTAAACAACTGTCCTATTTCATAATAAGTATATCAAAGTAGGTAAGGGCAGGTAACTAAAAACTAAAATTCATACGGTTTGTTTTCAAGCCCTTAGAATATAATAAGATCTCAATTACTAAGAATTCAATACCATTTCGATGCCACTTTATTACAGGATTAAATCACCTCACCTGAGTGAGATTCTATACTGATTATTTGGGTTTAAACTCCATAATTATATAATTAACGACGCGCTTTATTTTATTTTCTTAGCGATTACAAACAGTACCACTTAAATATTAACAGTATAAACTTAGATAAAAACTAAAAACAAAACTAAAGAAAAACAAAAACTAAGCTTCCGAGTGAGATATGAATATAAATACATATAGTTAAATAGGAGTATAAAACACAAACAATCACTTATTTTTATATTTAAGTACAAATAAAAATTATTCAGGATTAATACAACGAATGCAAATGAACTGCCAAGCTATCCAAGATTTTCCAGAAAATTGAAAACGAATAAAACCACAACAGGGTGGCGTAGTGAATATTGGTATAAATTATTTATTTATGTATTTTAGTAGTATATTACATACCTACATTTTCTTTTCTTTTTCTTTTATGTGTTTATCTAGTTTATGTGTGTATATAATTGAGTTAGGTAATTAGTATTATTTATTTAATATAATTATATTTTTAAATTTTCTGTTATATTCATGTTTATTTTATCTTTTGTACACCCCTGCCCTTCTTATATTCATATAATTCTTTCCAACCAAAGGTTGCCTGGAAGAGATCGCTTCTAAGCGATAAGGCCGTCCATTGTACTTGTCCCATGTAATATGTATCTTTGTAATATTCTTTTTCTGGTGTACTATAAAGTGTTTTGTATTGTATTGTACATAGATTTGGGTGCCTCCGCAACTCCGGCCCGGTCCCACAACCCTCCGTTGTTGTTGTAAACTAGAGTAGGTACCAAATGCTATGCGTATTTAGTTGCCGACGTACTGGAAGTAATTGCTATTCAGGACCCTGAATTACATTCTTATATTGTTTGATCCCATTGAGAGGGGCTCTAACGGGCAAACTTCGAGTATCTAGTGAACTTAAAGTTTGCCCTTACGCCTAGCCATTTGGTGTTTAAATCAGTTTCGCTAACGTACTGACTGGCATCTATAGCTGATGTGAATTCTATCTCATGTATTTTATAAATTGTTTGTTTTTTACGGTAGGTATATTTTGTAATGTACTCTAACTACGAATACCCCATTTATAGCTGTACCTATCACATATTTTCATCAATTAATTCGTAATAATAATAGTCATTGAAATAAACTCAAAATGGATACTTAAATGACAAACTAGGCCATTCTTCGAACACTATACCTATAAATCCATATTAGAGGAAAAATTACTTACATACTTCCGCAAAACCCATGTCAATGTTATAATTAATTGAAAATTACTCCCAAGGAGTAAAACCTACGGTTTGTCCTAAAATAAATACCTACCTAGGTAAGTACCAATTTGCATTTCTGGATGCCGCTTTCTTAGTCATTTATTTATTCATAACACAGCCATGTTCATCTTCGTAATTTTCAGATGTTACATCGGTTCTCCTTGTTACCATTTGAGAGTGTGCACTACATTAACATTTTACTTAGATCGCTGACTGTGTGCGTACATTATCATTGCTCTTATCTGAAATGATAAATAAGTACTAGATATTAATGTAGCCAAGATGCAACCTCGCGACGCATCGGCTTTGGCATGAAAAAAAACCAAGGTCATGATCAATGGCCACATTGAACCGGGACCGTTCGTCATACATGGCCACCTACTCGAAATTGTTTTCGAGTACCTACACGTGTTGGGTAGGAACAATTTTGGCCAAGAGGAGGATCCAGCTGGGCTGGGAAGCGTTTGAGAATCTACGTCGATTCTTCTCGTCATCCTTATCGCAATGCTTGAAAACAAAAAATTTCAATCAGTGCATGACGGGTCTGAGACGTGGACACTCACGGTGGGGCAGGGCAGGGAGCTGTCCCAGTTTAAAGTTGCTCAGCGAGCTATGGAACGAGCTATGCTCAGAGATTCTCTGAAGGACAGGATTCGTAACGAATACTTCCGCCAGAGAACCAAAGTCATCGACATAGCTCTAAGAATTAGCAAGCTGAAGTGGGCCGGCCATATCTCGCGAAGAACCGATAACCGCTGGGTGTTCTTGAGTGGAGACCGCGACTCAGCAAACGTAGTGCCGGACGCCCTCCGACCAAGTGGGATGACGATTTGCGAAAGACTGCTGACTGATGCTGAATGCGTTAAGCTGAAGACAGGACGCTATGGCGCTCATTAGGGGAGGCCCATGTCCATCAGTGGACTAATATAGGCTGATGATGATGATGATGTTTGTTTGTTTGTCTTTTCTTCACACCATAACCAAACAAACAATCGACTTGATTTGCGGCTTTGAGTTGAAAGAATGGAGAGTAACATAAGCTACTATGCATTTATCTCGATGTGAGTGTGAGCCAACTCGCACACGGAGGGTTCTGTACCATCGTATATTAATTTCGCAAAATGAACCCTAAAATAGCAAAAAGCCCATTTCATGACGCTGCTCTGTCACCTTTGCAACTACTCACCGCGCCCGACGACGACGTTGTGTTTGATTTAAGTACCTAGTTATATATTTTGTTTGTATTTTATCTATTTCTGTTAGTGACACAGAACACTGAAAACTGATACATCTAGCGCCATCTGTTACATTTTTGCCGCAACAACTGTATTCATTCGTCGCTACTGAGTACTGACTGACTGAATTACAAGAGCCCGATTAATTGGTAAGCTCAGTACAATAGTACATACTCAGTACATAGATGGCGCTACTTGGTTACCAAGATAACAAAATCTAAGAAAATGGCATTGTACTTCACTTCCCTAACTTATTGTTGGAACGTTACATACGTTTAAATAAAATGGATGCGTATTGCATACCTACCTGTATGAGACTTAATATTATAGATATAAGAACAATACGGTCTACGTAAATCTGCTACCTATCTTTAAGTATACTTCTAGTGTAGGTACGATTACCTACCTACCTTTGTAGACATTTGCTTAGAAAATGCCAACAGAGAATGGCAATGGCACACCCCAAAGGATTTTTGTTTTTGAAATAATGGGTAGGTAAAGAAAATATGAGCTATAATAATCATCAACCAGACGTATTCATGACGTGTTAGTGTATTCGACCGGTGTGTTTCGGGTTTTATTTATTTCATCTGTGGTTTTTGTTAGATTACACGTTCGGGACAGTAACATTTTTAATCTGTTTATGCAAATAAACGAAGCTTATGCTTCCAACCAATCAGAAGTATTGATCAGACTTTCCTGGGTTGTAACTTGCCCGGCTGAACAATGCTGATACGTGACTAGAACTTACAACCGTGGAAAAACTGTACATGGAAAAAGTACACTTTGTACATAGTTTCCAGGGCTGTACAAAATGCGGCCGAACAATACAGGTTGTAAATAACCGCTACGAGCCAGTAATAATCAGCCTTGGAATCTTTAACCAATGGAAACAAATTACCAGGCTGCGAAATACAGCCTGCAAAATCCGTGGTCGGATCTTCCAGGGCTGTTCATTGACTGGCTGTAAATTAACCGGAGCCGGCTGAGAGAATAGGTAATGCAAAACAAAATAATTTGACGTTTGGTTTCAGGAATTCGTTCAAAAATTAAAAGTAAGTGAAGCATGGAACAAATCGTTTAGGATTTCCAACGGAACGTAGTGATGCGATGAATGATCCATCGAAAAATAATCGCTTGCTCGCTTTCGTCGTGCGTGAATGTGTGAACGAACGAAACATCGTACATTCATTGGAGTAGAGCTTAGAATACGGAACGGAGCATGTACGGAGTAGAGAATATTGTTAACTGATTGGAATTTGGAACTAAATTGATTTGATTTTCTATGGCCGTGAGCGAGTTTGTAGAGGTTATAAAATTGTAAACAAACAACAAAATTCATTTCTGGATTTTCGTTGCTTTTACAGTTGAATTCTGGTGGTTTTACCTATAAAATGGGAGACGGTAAGGTTTTTACATTAAAGTAACGAGTTGGTCCCATCTAAAACTCAAGTAGGATTCGCTATTTAATGTTATTTCATGTTTTTTCCAGAAGACGTAATTCGCAGAAGACTCCTGATTGACGGAGACGGAACTGGTGATGATAGAAGACTGAATGTTCTTCTAAAAACACTGATAAAATGGTGTAACAGCACAGATGAGAAACCTGAAGAGAGGTTTGTATTGGCATAACATAGCACTCCACAAATAGCATCTTATCATTGAGTAATAAGTATACACTAGTACTTCATTGCATCATTATAAGATTTTAACGATGAACTCTCTTATTATCCCTTAATTTTTCTTTTTAGTAAAGCTTCCCACGACCGTATGCTGGCTCAGCTTGCCCAGTGCGAATTTGCTGTAACAAAATCTCAGCTTGGCTCAGAAATGATGTCCGCAGAACTCAAAAGCTACGAAGGCCTTTCAAAAATTCTAGAATCGGGTATAGAAGTAGCGAAAGGGAATATAGAGAACAGCAAAGCAGATCTAGCTCAAGCTAAAACTGTCAGGAAGAATAGAACAGAATATGATGTCTTAGCTAAGGTGATAAGTGAGCAGCCTGATAGAAAAGAAACTATGGAACAACTGACTACCTTGAAAACAGAACTGTCAAGCTTAGAGACCTCCAAACAGCAATTGGAAGGCCGACTAGGTCTTAGAAAGAAACAATTCCATGTTCTTGTAACTTCTATACATCAATTGCAAGCATTGCTTGATGAGACAGATGATGTAGAATCTGTATCTGATGATATTGATATGAAAGAGACAGTTGAATCTAACTAGAGCTCAGTTTAATATTTACAGCATAGAATAAGCTAATGTCAGTGTATGGAAAGAGTGAATACTTTTGATTAAGGTAATTATAGTCTGCCAAATAAATACTTATTTTACAGTAACTCTATTTTTAATGTGAGTGCCGTGAAATCAGGCAACGTGAACAACATAAACCATCCACCACAGTAAAGGCCATAATTAATATAGTTTAGAGTTATTTCATCTTTGTATAGTAAAGTAACATACACAGACTTATATTGGGATATGTAATTTATCAGTACCTAGAACAAACTAAGTTGTAACATTAAAGTTAATAACAGAAATACAATCGAAGTAAGTTGAAGTAGCCTTCATTAAGGGATGAAACTTCTTCCAACAGAAATAAGGTTCGTAGTCAGAGGTTCTCTTACGTTCGTAATAAGATGACCCATAGGAATTGAATATTGCTATAAAATTCAATAAAATAAAATAAATAAATAATTCACACAGGGTATTCAAAATTCTTATTTTGCACTTAACATATGTGAGTAGGTAATAAACACTTTCCATATCAGTAAGTGAAGCTAATGTGTAGACATTAACTAACCTTTAGAGATGACCTTTGCATGCAGGCTTCACTAGACTACTCCCTTTGGCCCTTAGGTACCTTTTACTAGTAACAAACAACGTCGTACTAGCATACCTTAGTGCCTTGGGGTAAATAATAAGTAGCTTTTGTAGGTACATAGTAATATTTGCTTATACATAATTTAATGCTAAACTCAGGGCCAGTGTAGTAGTTTTAAGCCTAGTTTTGTGTGTGCATCCCTATTCAACCACATTAAGTCCATAGTATAAAAAAGCTTTAAAATCCTAGACCAAAGCGTCTAGGATTTTAAAGCCTATGGACTTAATGTGGTTGAATAGGGTTACGATACCTGCCAATCTAATTAAGCACTGTATCTCGGCAGATAGTGCTCTCTTGAGTGCTGAGTCGAACGAGTTACCGAACACACACGTTTGTCGTCGTATCCTAAAAAGTATTCGCGATTCATAGTAAAAGTTAATAATTCCGCTCCTACTATATATCAAAAGTTTCCTCGTATAAAATCCTGAAGTTTGGTGTATGTGACATCCCTGTGCGATCAATAATAGTGCCGTAATCGTGCGAATAAATTAACCCAACAGCTGTTTTGTGTGCATGTAATCGTGGCGTTTGACCTTTGTCTGTCAACCGGTCATTGTCCCCTATCAGCTGGACGTATTTTACTAAACTAACTCTTAATTTCGAAACATACGTCATAGCACATCTGGTGTGAAGGAAATAGTGCGCTGACTTATCTGCGAACTCAAGGCACCGGGATCGAGCCTCACCTAAGACAATCTTTTTGCTTTTTGTAATTTTATTTTTTGCCAAAGCAATAAATAAAGATGTCGGAAAAAGGAGAATGCGCTGGATGTAAAACTCCAATAAAAGGTCGTAGCCTGAAATGTCAAGAATGCGGTCTAAAATACGATCTTGCTTGCGCAGGTGTGTCTGAAGATTACTTAATTAGCCTTAAGACTGAGAGAAAGGCTTGGAGTTGTGTGGAGTGTACAATTAAGCGCCCCAGGGGCAACAACACAAATACCCCGGTACGCGTACATTCGGATAACGTAAACCGTAACCGCGGGGCAGCAGTGAAGAGCCCTGAGGAATTGGGGGTTCAAAATGTATCCACAGCACAAAATAAGGTCGAAGAGCCCACCGATACGCAGCTGATACTCACGGAAATAAGGCTGTTTAGGGAGGAGTTGCGTGCAACACGTCTGCAAATGGAGACACTTAATAGAACTATATCGTGCCTGTCCCTCAGGATCGACGATTGCGATGGTAAAATTAATGAGTTGGATACGCGCGTACGCAGCGTGGAGGCGCGCCTGGTTGATGGATCCACGGCGTCGCTGATGAACACCATTGAGCAGCTGAAGGCAGAAATGCGTGATCGTGATCAGGAACTGCTAAGCAATGATCTTGAAATAACAGGTTTGCCGGAGGAGCGAGGAGAGAATACTGAACAGCTAGTCAGAACTCTAGGCATAAAACTAGGAGTATCACTTACGGAGCATGAATTGGTGAGTGCCTCACGAGTTGGAAGGAGCCTGGAGTCAACCCCACCGCGGCCGCGCCCTATCGTCGTGCGCTTGGCCAGACGGGCGATCCGCGACCAGCTGATTAAGGCGGCGCGTGTCCGCCGCGATATCACCACCGAGGGCACTGGCCTCCCGGTCCCATACCGGCGCTTCTATGTCAACGAGAGGCTGACCAAACTAAACCGTCAGCTATTTCGTCTAGCGCGGGATGCTGGGAAGCGCTTGGGCTGGAGGTTTGTCTGGACCCGAGACGGCAAAATCTTCGCGCGTAACCATGCGGGCTCGGACTCGCCCCGTTACCAAATCCGCTCGGAAGCTGACCTCCGTCGTGTTTTTGGGCCTGATGCAGTTAGTGCCACTAGCAGCCTCAATAATTAGTTTCATAGATCTTTGCTATTATTTTTATTCAAGTATCTTGTTCGTTTTAATAACATTAAGATTGTATCTTAAAGAACTGTTCTTACGATATATATTATTACAATATCAGTGTTTACCAATTACCTTTGAACGAGCAATCAAAATAATATTGTCGAATTTTTTTTATTAATTTTATTGTACTATTTTATATTGTTATAACTATATTCCTATACAAACTTTGTAATATTCTCAATATCTGTTGTGTCTTTTGTATGAGTTTTACGTCATTTTGGGCTAATGTTGTTAATGCTGCAGTATTATGCAGGCAGTGCGGGTTGCAATTGCAATACAGTACACACTTCACACACGATTACACACATATTGCACTCCTGTTCCCATCTCAATACACAATTTACTCAACATTTAAAACTTTACACTATAGACAAGTCCATATTATACGTATGTCCACAACTACCTATTGTAATGATGAGTTAAACCGTCATTATGGGTCCTAAGAAAAAGTTGCTGACTTTGGCGCTTTATAATGCGGGATCATTGAACACAAGACATGATAGTTTTATAATCGCTATGCTGCGTTATTGTGCGGACATTGTAGCGATTAACGAGACCTGGATACGGAAGGGTCAGGAAGCGCGCGCGCCGTCCGTGCCTGGCTACAGACTGCGCCTTTCGCCCCGTCCGTTGCATATGCGAGGGGGGGCGGGGGGTGGTTTAGGTTTTTATATTAAATGCGGAATTAGTGTACGATATTTGACGAGACCAAATGACCAAATCGAACAGTTTTGGATATCAACGCGAATAGGTGGTCTCCGCATTGTTATAGGAACCGCTTATAGACCAGAATGGGTCACAGTTGACTCATTTTTAGATGCACTTACCGATTCTTTAAATTATTTTTCTAATTTTGATTATGTTGCATTCTTGGGAGACATCAATATAAATATGCTCGTTAAAACGGACAGCAGCACTGTTAAATTTAATCAGTTTCTCACTTATATGAACTTATCTCAATATGTCGATCAGCCTACACATTTTACATCGCATAGCGAAAAACTTATAGATGTTTTTTGTACAAATGCACCTGTGCACGACCTTTCAGTTGACAATATAACTGGCGAATATGGACATGCGATGGTAAATGTGACGTTATCCATAAGTAAGCCGAAGCTTGTACCCAGATCATTCTCTTTTCGTTCTTTTAATACTATTAATCTAGACGCGTTTAACGAAGAGTTATATGCTACTGACTGGGATTCGATCTCTTCGTTGCCTACGGTAGATATGATGGTTGATAAATTTAATTCCTTGATTACGGCTCTTTTTGATAAGCACGTTCCTGTTAAAATGATAACTATCAGAAATAACCATACACTACCCTGGGTGACTGAGGTCTGCAAGATTATGATTGATGAACGCAACAAGGCTCACGAGGCTTACTTGGTGCGGACTTTTCAAAAGTTATTACTAATTGTAGCTACCACTGCTATGCTGATGACGTGCAGATATATATATCAGAGACACCTGATCAATTACCACATGCTGTCACACGGCTCAATACAGATCTGAATGCTATTGCAGACTGGTCCTCTCGTAATGCTCTGGTGTTAAACCCAACAAAGTCACAGTATATGGTCTTGGGTACCAAAAACCAAATTACCAAGCTTAACAGTGACCCTGATGTAAAGATCCAGGAGTCTAAAGTGACAAGGGTGGAAGAAGCAAGGAATCTTGGAATCACCATTGACACCCATCTTAGATTTGAGAATCATGTTCTTAATTTAGTAAAATCTTGTTTTTATCGTTTAAAGGTACTGTACAAAATTAGGAATCAATTATCTGAGGTTTCCCGTATCGTCCTTTGCGAATCACTGATTATCTCAAAATTAAATTATGGGGACATTGTTTTTGGTCCACGGTTACTTGAAAGTACTCGTCGAATTGTACAACGAGTGCAGAATGCTTGTTGTCGTTTTTGCTTCAATATACCACCTCGTAGTCATATAACACCATTCTTGAACAACATGTCTATGTTAAACATGGAGTCGCGTAGGTTTTTACATCTGGGAGGGTTGGTTTTTGATGTTATAAAGTTTGGAAAGCCTGAGTATCTGTACTCAAAACTTAATTTCGTCTCTGATAAAAGGTCTCTGCGCTCAGTCAGATCTGCACTACTCTATCACAATCACAAGACCGCAGCCTTTAGAGGAAGTTTTCGATATGCGGCAACGAAGTGCTGGAACAATATTCCTCCTCCGATCAGAAATGCTAAAACCAAGTACACATTTAAAATTCATCTCAAAAAATTTTTGTTACAGAAACAAATTGAGGGAATTCCCAAGCGCTTCGTTTGCCAAAAATAATTTTTATTTTTTTTAATTAATTGATTTTTATTTTTTATTTGTTTGTATTTGTAAATGAGTTAATTATTTCTACAAAAAGTGAAACATCTAGGAGTTAGATGCACATGCCGTGTGTGTTTATATAATTTGAGTTGCAACTCGTTCTGCTGGCTCTCAATAGGTCTTGGCTGAAAATCAGTGTTTTTGCTTCATTAGCAAAATATTACGCTGAGCCAAGGCCTTTTTGACATACTGCAGCACACATAGACACCTTACCTAGATTTTAATTATTTTAGTATTTGTTTTTATAAATGTATTCTATTGTTGTTTGTTTTTACTAGTGTACTGTATAATTGTTGTATTTTGTATGTGTGTGTCTGAAGTGTCAAATAAAGCTTTTATCTATCTATCTATCTATCTCCTCCAGGATGGGTAGATAAAGAAAATTTTCTTATATAAAAACATATTATATTGCTAAGTTGTTAGATAAGAAAAGAAGGTAAATATAAGTTTAATATAACGAATAATGCAAATTAGGAAATTACGGAACCCTACCTACATTGCGCGCGGTCCGGCACGCACATTGTTGGTTTTTTTTCTCGTTCTATGTTAGTGTTAGTGCCCTATCAATTGAGGTATTCGCCCCGTGTCATCCCATAATTTTCGGAAAACAGATGCAGGATTAAATTGAAATTTTTGAACATCGTATCTCAGATAATGGCCACCTTCTCGAAAACAATATCAAGAATCTTCGTAAAAACAATTTCAAGAAAAGGAAGATCCAGCTAGGTTGGACAGCGATCGAGAAACTACGTCAAGTATTCTCGTCATCCATACCGCAATGTTTGAAAACGAAAGTTTTCAATCAGTGGGTCCTACCCGTCATGACCTACGGAGCTGAGACGTGGACACTAACGGCAGGGCTGGTCCACCAGTTTAAAGTCGCCCAGCGAGTTATGGAGAGAGATATGCTCGGAGTTTCTCTGAAGGATAGGATTCGTAACGATTACGATTTATCTTATGTATTGACATACATATGATTATTGACGATTTGCGAAAGACTGCTGGCAGATGCTGGATGCGGCAAGCTGAAGACAGGGCGCTATGGCGCTCATTAGGGGAGGACTATGTCCAGCAGTGGACTAATTTAGGCTGATGATGATAATCTCAGATAAAGTAGGTATTAATATTAACCTAATCCCAACTTACCTATTCAACATTGTTTGAGTCAGTAATTTGAAATGAAACAAGTTCCCAAAAAAATTCAACTTCGGCGGGACTTGGACCGCATCCCACCCTAGACTTTGGGGCGCGGGTTCAAATCCCGCCGAAAATTTTTAGGAACTTATTTCATTTCTTAGAGATACCCAGAGTGCGGGGTAAGCACTACGATAACAAAAAACCTTAGTAATTTGAAGTACCAAAATCAAATCACCGTTTACTGTATCTGGTCTACAACGGTGCCCACAAAATGCGCTATTAAAGCGCCATTAAAATTCTGATCCTCTTTAAAACAACCATCGAGCTAAAACCTGGCCTGTTAATAGCATAGGACCTTAAGCTCACGTAAAATTGTGATAACACTATATGTAGCTGGCAATGTAAAAACAGTCGTTTGATCGAGTAGCTAGATCCATTGTCTACTTAGTGCTTTCATTAAATTAGATAGATAAGCTAGCCAATCAGCACGATAATAAAAAATAGATAATTGCGACACTTAATAAAATCGATCGCTATGGCCTTAGCAACTATAGGATGGATGGTATTTGATATAACTCGGCCTAACCTAACTTAACCTATCCGACTTATACCGGTATGTACCTGTGTAAGTTATGAAACTTTGGTAAATTAATAATTATCATCAACAGCCTTCTTCCGTCTGTCAAGTCGGTTTATAACTTGTGGTTTTCTGTTGTTGATATTTCTTGGTAGTTGAATAGGTACAACATAATATATTATTTTTAGGTAATAAATACAACGTGAGAAACGTCAAATCCTTGTCTCAAGAACTCCTCGACGGATTTGACATCATCAAGTTACCAGCACATTTCTCATATCTCATCTTTCACCCCCATCAAGTTTCACGCAAATAGGATCAACACGTCCAACCGTGTTGATCCGATTTGCGTGAACAGTTACGCTCGAAGTGACCATTTGACCATGCCTACAACTAAATCACCCAAGCTTCTACTGAGAACTTCATTCGTTTCACTGTAATCAAATCAAATCAAAAAGTCTTTATTTCCATATATACAAAATTGTACACTCAGAAAAAGTCAAATTCTTAAAATAAAACACGGAAATAAAGTGATATTTTTTATTTCTGTCGCTTTGGTATGCTTATTCCGTTTAACCATGTAGTTAAACTAAGATAAATTCTTTTTCATATTTAACTACGCTGACGTTACAAATCTTATCGATACTAGAATCCTACTAAGTTCTTTTTATCGGCAGTTGTGAAGTTCGGCAGCAAAATTCAACGTGCAGCAACTCTCGCTTACCTACTTACGAAAGGGCCGGTTTAGACGATATCTGTGGATCTGATTTTTTAATAAATTTTTCATATAAACTTTTCTAAGAGCCAAAATTTCAGTGTTAAGTAGAATCAAAATCATTCCAAATTATCATCGTGATTCCAAAGTGAAAAAGCAACTCGACTTCGTGCGAAATTTCATTTTCGTTCGACTATTGTACCGTTCGAACGTAACAAAATGAAATTTCGTAATTATAGTAGACGAAAAACAAAAGAGGATCGCGCCAAATTTCAGTGTGTTGTAAAATAACAATTTCTCTAACTGACCTATCTGCAAGCTATTCTACGACGATGCACTACCATCGTACTCCAATCTACCCGCTTTACAGAATGGGTTAGGTCGATTTTATCGTTGGTAATATAAAACCTCGAAGGCTGTTATCGAATTTATATGAAGTGCTTTATTACAATACCACGTATTGCTACGTCCACTAGCTTCATAGAAAACTATGTTTTATAACGTAAAACTGAAGAGGCGTCTAATCGTTTATCAGATTCTAGGAAAATGTAATAATTTCATAGTTTTCGCCTTTAAAAGCAGCATAAACATTGACTCAGCTAATGCTGGTCTACTGTACTTTCCACCTAATGTATTCCACATAGATATGCAATTTGATTACGTCGTTTATGAACTAAGGCCAGCTATCAACGTTCGCGTGCCACGGATGTACAAAGAACAAAAGCCAGATAGGGCTCTGAATATGTCTGAGTATGTTGTTGAAAAGTCAATAAAACTCAATTAAATATTCATAAGGTACTTGCGAAGCGTGTGTGTACTGTCGCGGCGACAAGTGAAACTTTATCACTAGACCTCTAAAGTTTCGAGGTCTGACGGCGGCACGGTGAAAGCTTTTCATCTCAAACTTGTAGACTGATAAATAATTAATGGGTTGCAGAGTTCAGTGCAGCGAATGAGTTTTAACAAAGCTCTTTTATCAATATTCATTCAAAATATTGATTGGTTCTAGTTTTCATTCAACATTTTGTAAGTATTTTCACAGCAGCGTAGCACATTCGTAGCAATTACGACCGATGTGGCGCGGTGGGCGAAGGTCTGCCTGCGACGCAGAAGGTTGCGAGTTCGATTCCCGCCTCGGGACAAATGTGTGTACGATCTACAGACATTTGTTCAGGGTGTTCTGGTCGTTTTCTATTTATAATAAAAAAAAAACTATCTATGTATTGTATTATATTATGTATATCAGTTATCTAGTACCCATAACACAAGCTCTGCTTAGCTTGGGGCTAGATAATGCTGTGTGAATTGTCCAGCATTATTTATTTATTAATTCTACGAAACATTAATACATTTGGTAGCACTAGTTCCATACTAATATTATTAATTCCAAAGTTGTATGTTTCATTTTCACGGCTGAACGGATCGTAATGAAATTTGACAGGAAGGTATAAATGGTAACCCAGGGACGGACATAGGATACTTGAAAAGCGCGTGCGACGCCGAAACAGCTAGTAGTTAATATTTTTAAAAACAAATGACTTGTGGTTGTGACACCAGGCACAAGCTTTTTTACTACATTTTGTTAGTATTTCAGTAAAGTTCCACATTCGAAACCGCTCTACGTAACCGTAACACTAAATAATTGTTTTACGATAAAAAGAGTATTAAAGTATTTTCAGAAAGAATATAATAATACATTCGTAGCAGCACTACGAACTCTTAAAAAACTTAGTTTGTAACACTTAGTATTTTCGTAGACACTGAACCCTCAAAAGACTACGATACGAGCGACCGTAGATTCCAAGAAGGCTTATTTTACCCATCTATGTAATTGTTGCCGTTAGTCAAAATGTTTTCCAGTCTTTTGAAACATTTGTGTTTATCTTTTGATAACTAAAAAGAAAAAACTCAATCTTTGTTAAATCTGTACTCAGTCGTTAACTCGGTACTTTTACTACAGCTTAAACATCTGCGCCCGCCTTTAAAATAATCCTTTTAAAAATTACAGACTGGAATTCCGAAAACTCCCCCAATAAAAATAACCCGTACCACTTAGAAGTTATAACTAACCCGTATTATTCGAAGTTTTTCCTGCGACAGTACAGTCGAAAAAACAAAAACTTTGAGCGCGCAACTCCCACTTCCATCACTCGGAGTTCGGCCGAGCTTCGCGCCACCCGCGCCGCCATGCCGTCACTCTGGGACTATCTCCATCTCAACCAGCACCAAAACAAACGTAACTTAGAAGAAGGCCTCTTCCAAATAGCTTCCCAAACCTGTAATATTCTTGTAAAGGTCAATAACACGAATAATATTAATCTGACGAGGAATAATAGCGACGAGTACGGGTGTGCGGGACCCCCTAAGGGGAAGAGTTCTATGCAGATCTGCGTTCCGAAGTTCAGGAAGAATTCTATCACGTCTGGCTGTAACCCTGGATTGTCGGTGAGTGATTTGCGCTCGAGTTTTTGTCTTTTATCATGATTTTAAGTAAGATTTTCAAATAATTTCTTTTAAAAAGAAAAAGATTGTTAAACAGAATAGGTTTTTTATAGTCGATAGACATCGTTTGACCACAGGTATCTAGGTACTATAATCTAAGGAATTTTTTGCCTACCATGTACATCACAACACCATCCTTATGTAATAATTTGGTTCAAAATAAACTTGAATAAAAAGCTATAAACAGATTAACAGCACTCTTTCTTATAATTAATACTCGCAGGTAAGAAAAGTACAATTTCTACTACTTAGATCTTTGATTATACATTTTATGCTACATACTATAATATTATCATTTCTAAAATACCTTCAAAACTTCAAATGATTTACCAATTTTACTATACATTCGGGTAAACGAAATAAATTTAATAGTATGTGACTCAGGTGAAACAAAGAAAAAAATTACCTACTTATAAAGTCTCTGCAGTTTGAAAAGTTCACTGGCCAGCGTAATATTTCAATTAGCAGGGCAATTAGCAAGTATCAATCGTCTAAGTCTAAATAATGTAGGTCATTTTGCCGCCTCTATTCTGTTGGGTGAGGTTATGGCAAGTCTCGTCTATAAAGGCATAGATAATGTCCTTGGCGACCGATATATCTACTACAATGATGCTACAAACAACACTAGTTCAGTCCCTAAAAGATGCAACGCCGTGAGTGGTCACTCCGTGTTTTATTCCTCTTTATTTACCCTCAGGGTCTAAAGCTCCCTTATCAATGTACTTAGTGTGTTCTCTACGTCTTGTAAGAAGATCGGAACACCAAGCTGATACTCTTGGGGGTAAGTTAGTTTCTGTGGTTTACTTTATTTCACTTTGTCGTCTTATCGATTTTATAAAAGGAAGACATCGGTCGCTGTAGACGCGCAGCCTTGCTCCAATTTATTTGAAATATAGTGTTTGAACTGCATTTGAATAGAAGCTCTTATTTAATACGATTACCAAAAAATGAGAGTACGTTATGTTTTCAGGGTTCATATTTGAATGTGAGTTTCTTTATTCTACCATATATTTTTAAACCCGGAACTCTTTTGATAAATAGGGTTAGAATCTTAGGTATATGATCTCGATCGACTTTATTGGCATTTTTTTTTCATAAGAAAGTAAAAGCTTGTTTTAAACGTTTTCGGGTAAGTTGACAGTGTGCTCAAGTTTTCTTTGGAGTCAGACTTCAGCCTTGAACTTTCAGTGTAAACGGAGCCGGAAACATCGAACCCAAGGTTTCAATTTACGTTATTGACTATGGATTTTTTTTAATTTTTGTAAATTTAAGAAATGGCGACCTTTTTTCCATTGCTTTTATGGGAAGCTTGGTACAATATAGTTCCCCTTTGCCTTCTTCATTGTAAGTTAAAGAGCTAAAAGGCACAAGCGCCAGCGAAAGGCTGTCGTCAATATCAAGAACGTTTTATTTGACACAGGAATTGGTGAATGAAAAAGCGTAGTAAATTTCAAAATAAATTATCAAAATTTTCGATACTTATAAAGCCCACTGAAACTACATAAATAAATAATGCTGGACAATTCACACAGCATTATCTAGCCCCAAGCTAAGCAGAGCTTGTGGTATGGGTACTAGATAACTGATATACATAATATAATACATAGAATTTAGATTAAATTGATTAAATTGCTATAATTATTATTATATGTATATAGAAAACGACCAGAACACCCTGAACAAATGTCTCCAGATCGTACACACATTTGTCCCGAGGCGGGAATCGAACCCGCAACCTTCTGCGTCGCAGGCAGACCTTGGCCCACCGCGCCACATCGGTCGTCATTGTTTACATTGCTTTTGCATTTGCTTTTACATTGACATTGTTTAGCATTTCAATCGATTTAATAATAGGTCAAATTCGAAACTTGTAAACTTCATGAACCTTACTGAGATTTAACTGTGAACAAATAACATTTCAGAAGAATTCAATCTTTAAATCTTTAGCTGAGTTACTGAATTTTCGGGTTTTAAGCTCTACGTGGCCACGGACGTGGCGTAGCAAAACTCGTAGACGTCTACGAATGTTTACGAGCTCTACGTCGTAGCACGTCACCGATGCGGCGTAGGTAGACTTTCGTGTTATGACGTTTATGAGACGTTGATTTACAGCACTATCAACTTCTGTTCATGGATAGCGTGTATTATCCTAGTATTTGTTTACCATTATTTGACATATTAATAATACTGGTCAATTCACACAGCATCATCTAACCTAGCCCCAAGCTAAGTAGAGCTCGTATTATGGGTAATGAAATGAAAGTAATTTTATTTATCCTAAATCTACTACACAAAAACAAATATATCTTAGGATACGACATTATAGGTAGGTACCTAGGTTTTGCTGCTTATTTTGTGTGGGTACTAAATGACTGATAGAAATAATACAATATAACACATAGAAATATGTTTTTATTATAGGTACATAAAAATACCTAAAACACCCAGAAGAAATATTCGCTGCAAATTATTGTGATGATGAAACTTTTTAGTATGTCTATTAAAATCGCAACGATGTCATTTATTTTGTGATTTGTTTCATTAATTATACCTATTAAATAAATAAATAAATAATGCTGGACAATTCACACAGCATTATCTAGCCCCAAGGTAAGCAGAGCTTGTGTTTTGGGTACTAGATAACTGATATACGTAATATTATACATTACATAGATAGATATTTTTTATTATACATAGAAAACACCCAGACCAACGGAACAAATTTCTGCAGATCGTACACAAATTTGTTCCGAGGCGGGGATCGAACCCGCAACCTTTTGCGTCGCAGGCAGATTCTCGCCCGCTGCGCCACTGAGGTCGATTAAGTTGGTTTTAGAAAAATATTTTGAAAGATTTCCCACGGAAAGCCTAAATGTGTTCTTACTCGGATATGGTAGACCTATCGAAAGTTGGCAACCGGCCCAAAATACAAATGTGAAGACATTATCTACCACACAAAACAAGACTGTTAGGCTATCGAACTTTTATTGTATCAGTTCCAACACAATGTCTGCATTATTGTGCCGATATTGTAAGGTAAGCTTTGACTCTGAGAATCGATTTTATTGTATATTCTTAAAGTGGGCGGTATTACACCCACGTACCTGTTGGTCCTGCGCCTGACCTCTCCCCGATCGTGTCGGTCTACCATCCCATTGGGTTATAAGAGTTAAATAAATATCATCATCATCAGCCTATACCAGTCCACTGCTGGACATAGGCCTCCCCTAATGAGCGCCATAGCGCCCTGTCTTCAGCTTGCCGCATCCAGCATCTGCCAGCAGTCTTTAGCAAATCGTCATCCCACGGTCGGAAAATAAATTAAATGTTTATTGCAATTACTTTTACTTCAATGACAAAGGCAGGGTATAACGTATTCGCCAAAATAAATATTTTATTACTTGAACCGTACCTACTCTTTTAATTGGAAGGAATCTTGATTTTTGCACACGCGTTCTGCTCTGTCCCGCTTCTAAGAACGCGAAATCGTATGCCTATCCTTTTCACAAAACGGCCTGGGAAGAGGCCCCTTAACCATTAATACAGTATCAATATTTATATTTTTTATATTATAATTAGAGTTATAGAATAGGGAGTGCAATTATGTTTGTGCAGCACACACTGTGCAATACATTAAGTCTGAAGCTAAAAGTTGTGCTTCCAAAATTTCCTGATTAACATCGCAATTTCTACATGGTCGAGGCCAAAGTAAAGAGTGTTTTTGTATAGAGTTCCGGCGATTCAGCTGTCATTTAGGCTTTTAGCCGCAACCTGCCAGCATATTGGCAGTATCCGTTTTTAGACGCGAAGCTATAGCTTAAATAGATACGGCTTGGCTAGTTCTTATCGTTTTAAACAAGGTCTGTTGGACACTGCTGTCATCGAAATTATTTTAAAGGCACCGCTGAGTGATGTGGCAATAAAGTTATATGGGCTGGTTTTAAATAAAATTTAGTTTTAAGTAGTAGTTTGTTTGATAAAATACGTTCATGGTTAATGTTGGTCTTGACTTACCAATATTTGAATAAGCTGTTTTGCAAGATATTTTATCGATAAATCATAGCTCCCTCCTTGACCCTCATCCCCCTGGAATGGCAGCCATTTTATTTTCCAATCACAGTTACATTATGAGCCCAATAAACTTGGCATAAATTAAATGGCAAAAGGTCACTTTAGCTACCGTAATTCTGTTTTAATTGATAAAAAGAAACACCAGACAAATAAAATCCAACACATAAAATTAATTGCTAAAAAATCGCGTTTTTTAGTTTTTTTCTTTTTATCATTTTTCCCATTTGCTCACATAAAGCAAAACTATGATATAGTTGTAATTTTTTTGTACTGTCTTCACAGCCAGTCATCTACTCGAAAAATTACATAATATTTGTTGCCTTATGTGTCTCTAAGATTAAAATCGGTCAAAAATAAATAATAATTTATTTTTAATTCTTATTAAGTATCAGTAATTACAGACAATCACATTAAAATGCTACCTAAAATTCGAATCCCGAAAAGATACGCGTAGGTAATGATAAAACTAAGTGGTAGAGCTTAACTCTTTTGAGCTGCACCGCATTGAAATAAAACCATGCATTATGCAAAACGGCCAGACGGGTTGGTTTGACCTTTATATTGTTCAGAAAAATATAAGATGTTTACTTATTTGCTGCGCATGACATAATGTTTTCATAATCATTTATTTGCCAGAATGTATGCACAAAGTTTTTTGTCGCGGATTGACGAGAAATTCAAACTTTTTTTTAGTTTATATATTTTTTTTGCTTTCCGCAAGCAATAAAACTAGCAAATAAGTAATTTGCCGCAAATCGTAAACCATTTTTAATGATTTCATGGTAAAATCAACTTTGTATTTTGGGAGCATTTGTTAAAATGTAGTTTTTTAGCATCGTATTTTCCCAAATGCTCTAAAAATACTTGTAAATCGATGTTGGTTTTATCATGACTTCATAGAAAATGGTTTACGATTTGTGGCAAATTATTTTTTCACTAGTTTTGTGGCTTGGGGAACGCAGAAAAAATTATAAACTACAAAAATGTTTGAATTTCGCGCAACCTTGCGACGATCCACCTTATTACTAAATAGGTCGACCTCAGTGGCGCAGCGGGCGAGAGTCTGCCTGCGACGCATGAGGTTGCGGGTTCGATCCCCGCCTCGGAACAAATTTGTGTACGATCTGCAGAAATTTGTTCCGTTGGTCTGGGTGTTTTCTATGTATAATAAAAAATATCTATCTATGTAATGTAAAATATTACGTATATCAGTTATCTAGTACCCATCATAACACAAGCTCTGTTTACCTTGGGGCTAGATAATGATGTGTGAATTGTCCAGCATTATTTATTTATTTATTATGTTCATTTACAATCTAGGCCTTTGCACGCCCATTAAGGTGTGCAAAATTTAAAGTACGGTTTTAATAATTATTAATCCTAAATGTCAATTAAAAAATTACAGTACGATCGAATTAATCATAACAGGTATATAACAATAAAAACAAGTCTGATGGAAACTAAGGTTTGAAAAAACTTTTTAACTTTTTGTGCTCTAAGGATGGAAAAGTCAATCAGCTCTTCAAATTCATGAATCTTTTACACTTTAAAAACAAATTTTGAGCGACTTCAGAAGATCGTTCTCGGCTGTATGTATTTGTTTCAAATATGTTCATCGCTTATTCCGTAAATTATGGACCGCTTCTAAAAATGATTTCTCTATTGTATAAAAATTTACTCCAAAATGGTTCCACAAAATTCCAGTGCAGTAAGAAGTCTTCTATCAAGTTGATCATCCATCATCACACACGTTGGGTATCTTATAAAGCAAAGAACTATCTCAATATATGTGTTAGTATACGTATGTACATGTGAATGATTAGTGGCGTAGAGGTACATATAATCATCATTCGCTGCCGGGTTTTGCCCACTGCTGGGTTGCTGCCTCCTGAAGTTTGTGTCATTCACCACGGTCCTATGCAAGCTGCCTCAGCAGTTATAAAGTCCTATATTAATAAAAAAAACAATCAATTAATAGAAACCAATTAGAACTAGAATTTGCAATTGCAACAATTGAGCTACCAGACTGTTGCAAACAATCTACAGGTAGCTCAACTGATCCCTATCAATACCAGTCGGAAGCGTGCCCGAAACACTGGCTGCATTGCCCCGCTGTATGGTAATACTGATGCGCTGCGCCAGATATACTCTTGGATCACGCATCGATTCTAAAAAGGATGTATTCCCGTTACATCGCGTCCCGTTAAGTAGCGAATTTTTTTGACGGGTAAGCTAAGTAAAAGTTTATTTGTATTCTACCTAAGAAAGAGAAAGGGAATGTGATAAGATAAAACCTGTTTTAACCCACTCACTTAAGTGGGAAAAAAAGAAGCGCATAATCATGATGACATAAGCCTCCCCTAATGAGCGCCATAGCGCCCTGTCTTCAGCTTGCCTCATCCAAGCATCAGCCAGCAGTTTTTCGCAAATCGTCAACCCACCTGGTCGGAGGGCGTCTTACACTACGCTTACCGAGTCGCGATCTCCACCAAGAACACGTTTACCCTATCGGTCGTCGTTTCTTTCGAGATGACCAATGTTGATGATACGTAAGGAATATTATTTCCTCAGAACAATCCATTCTGTTTCACAAAAAGCTCTATTATCTATCACTTACCTATTTATATGGTAGCAAATCATTTAGTGGAGAGAAGATTCAAATCAACTATATCTAGCCAAACAAATACCATGGACCACTACAAACGCCCGGCTCATGACTATAGTCTTTTGGGTATCAAACATATCTGTGGCATCGGCTAAGGGCGAAACTAGGTCAAGACCAAAGTCAAGGTGAGGTTTACTATCAAATTTTATCGTCCTAACGCCGTGTTGACCCTATGGTTGCGCTTTTTCGATAATTCGCGCTTATTATGTCCAGTGGTTACCTGCAGTTACAGGTTTTTTAAAACCTATAGCAGGCTCCAGCCTCTCACAATACAGGTTTTTCTCAAACTATAACACTAGATACTATGTTTAAGTTAATGTAAACCTATTGTAAGAGGAAATAAATAAACTTTATTATTTATGTGGTTTATAAGCAGGACTAGTCTGAAAATGCCTATGTTAAAAGCTGTGTGAGTAAGAAAATTATTGGAATGCCTAGTGCATTGTCCTGTAGGCAACCTGTAGGAATATCAGATTTTTCCGCATACCTGATCATAGCTGAAATCACTTAGCGTCAGCGATCATAATATCTTCCGTTCCTTACATTCTTGACGGAGAAATTGACTAACATACATTTAGTTTCTTGACTCGGGACGAGTCAGGAATAACTCATAAAAATACATACCTACAGCCAAACATAGAACCATCTCCTTATTTTTTCGTTTAGTTGGTGACAAACTATCAAGTAGATAAAAATCTTCCTACATTCTATTTTGCTAGTGGTTTATACACTTACCAAATGACTTCATTTTCCCCAAAATGTTATTTAGGTACTATGTCTCGTTGAAAAAGCGATCTACGGTTTCTCCATGATTAATCTTTTTGCCAAAAAGCTAACATCTACAAGTGCTTTTGTACCTTCACTCAGAGTGGATTTAGAAAAAACGTAGACAGTATTAGTACTTAGTTAAGAATTAAATAATATAAGTTGTCCAAAATAAACAAATTTTATTTTTATAATATGTATTTTAAGAAAGTCTTACCAAACTTCTCATACAGACCACAGATGCGGGGTTCCATTTCGGCCAACGAATTAGCATTTCCATTCAAAGTTGCAATGCTTCCAGCATTCTGGTCACTCTGCCTTCTGGTGAAGGATTCGATTTTTAGGAAAATGACTGTTGTAATTTGTTGTTTAGTGTCGTTGTTAAAATAACTTTAAGAGGAAATCATGTATAAACTACACAAAAATATATGAATACATATTAAAAAAATAACCTGTCTATGACTCACATGAATACTTCCATCGAGTATTAATGCCTGCGTGACGAGTTCGAAAATATTATCTGGTATACAATAGAAACCATTACATTAGTTATTAAAACGATTTCATTAAAAGCCAACCCGTCTTTTTTATGTTTAGTAAAGCCTAAAAAATTACTTAAAATTTTGAAGCCTATGGAGATGTTTATTGAAACTTTTCTCCATAGGCTTCAAAAATTTAAGTAAGTAATTTTATAGTAGTAAGTTTTTTTTTACTTGAAACATTCTATTGTTTGAAAACAGAATGTTTGAATGTATTTTGTTGATTTGTTTATTCTAAAAGCTTATGTACCGTTAAATGTTTAGTCAACAAGGAAAATACCTTAAAATCAAACTACAAATAAACAGGCAACTGAAAATAACCTTGCTTGCTACGAGTATACATAAAGTAGCAGGAAACTTATCTTCTATGCAAATATTGTTCATTGGATTATCACGAAATTCTTGGAGAAGCTTACGTCAACCGTAAATCTTAACCAAGCCATGATTACTTAGATCACAGCCGCACTGCAGGGTGGTAGGTAGGCGGCTAGGTTTTTCTGGTGATTTCGATGGTAGCCTAGCGGGCTGCTTCGGCAGTAGCTCGGCGCATAGTAAAATTTTGAAATTCGGTATCAATTTTTTAAAATCGGTATAAAGTCTTCTTTATTAAATAAAAATAGTAAACAGTATATTATTAATTTATTAGTGTGAGTTAAAAGTCCTAGAAAACAACATAAAACCATTTAGCGTATAAAAATATAAGCTCGGCGTATAGCTTTTGGAGTTAAAAATCCGAAAAAAGACATCGCCGCATCCAGGCGACAAGCTTAGCTTCAAGCCCACAAAAGATGGTTAATAATAATAATATAATTAATATACATTCATATAGCAAGCTATAAGGTATAGCAAGCTGCTACAGACAGCTGCGGCTTGGCTATGCTATAACATATATTTTTACTCTGTGGCCTTCTTACTATACCAAAATATATCGTCCCTATCGTCCTATATCTGTCGAAAAATTTGGTCACGTAATAAAAATATACGTATAGCTGCTTCTGTGGTCACTCGCCGATTACTATAGAAAATATGCCGTAATATACCTTGCTATGATTTATATTAACATATATTATAGCTCCGTGTTGTGGGTTGGATGGGCTTCACGCTTGCAGTGTGGATGGTCCCTCACATTTTTAAATATTTTTTCTTATCTACCATCCAAGCTACCATCCTGCAGTGCGGCCGTAGCCTTCATGTTACCAGTAACCATGCTAAGGCATGGTAATATCAGTGTAGTACTAAGTTTGCTAGAAAGATCCTATCAGCGTAGTGGCTCTACGTATTGCTACGAGCATGCTACGGCGTAGAGGGTCTACGAAGTTGATTCACATATTTACGAACAAAGGAAAAAACTAAAATTATGCAATAATCGTAGTTGAAAATTTGTGGAGTTTCACCAAAAGTTATCGAACACGCCCTTCCCGGTTTTATTATTAAAAAGCTACAATAACTATTTCAATCACGCTGAAAGGGCACTGCAAACTGAGTTTGACTTTATTTGATCATGTCAAATAGAATTTAAAAGTCTTGACAAATAATGAAATTAAAACTTATATGTAGGTATGCATTAATAACATAAATTTCATGAAATATTACAAGTTTTACTTATAAACTTCAGGAAATAAAATTACTAGGAAGGAAGTAATGACTCCACTAAGCTCGTGAAAGGATTGCGAAATCCCAAAGGTTATTGACTTCGTTCATTGCCAAGATACACAAAATATTTTAGTGTAATTTCGGGTCAAACGGAAAACAAACTTCTATCCGAAGTACCTCGGGCATCAACCCTAGACTTGACAAATAGGTCGTAATAACAGTGTCATGTTGTTCGACATTAGTTTTATTAGGTACACTGAACTTCTATGACATTTTTTCCGGCTTATGCGTTTACTGTACAATGATATCATCATCATCATCGGCCTATACTGGTCCACTGCTGGACATAGGCCTCCCCTAATGAGCGCCATAGCGCCCTGTCTTCAGCTTGCCGCATCCAGCATCTAGCAGTCTTTCGCAAATCGTCATCCCACCTGGTCGAAGGGCGTCCTACACTACGTTTGCCGAGTCGCGGTCTCCACTCAAGAACACGTTTACCCCAACGGTTGTCGGTTCTTCTCGAGATATGGCCAGCCCACTGCCACTTCAGCTTGCTAATCCTTTGAGCTATGTCGATAACCTTGGTTCAATGATGTGTGGTTAAGAAAACCTCGTTGGGATAGTACAAGTTAAGGTAGTGCTTGTAGATTTAGATTTTAGATTTCAAAATCATTATTTCTTAAGGTTTACAAAACAAACACAATAAGTCTTTGTTTTGTAAGTCTAAAGAAATAAGATTGCACTTCCCGAAGTTTCAAGTTCGAGGTTCTCGAATTTCAGGAGCCGCAGTAGGGTACCCAGCAGTAGGTAAATTAAAGTGGGATGATGATGATAGACACTTACTATTCTACACACTTATACTCGTATTTTATAGAAAGTAACTATTATATTAAGTACTGTTTTAAAACAAAAAAAAGTAGGTATGTAATGTTGTAACACGTGTTGTTTTAAAATAGATTAATAATTTAGTTTCTGCCCGCAAAAACCGAAAACACCTTAACATCCAAACTTTCGCATTCATAAAAATAGCTTTAGTACCTAGTGTGATGTGATATGATACGTCCACTGCTGAACGCCCATACATTAGGAGTTTTGCTATTTTCACCACGCTTTGCAGGCGGATTAATGTTAGCAGAGGCAGAGATGTCCAAAACAGAAGGAATAAGCCTGTTCTGTGGTAGGTTCCCCATGTCGCATTTTACGGCATCCACGGGCTGAGTTAGAGGGGGTCGATTCTTACGATGCGACCGCCACGGTTAGTAATACTATACTAGTAAATTCTGGTTTATGCCTAGGCAGGTAGACTTAATGTTACTCATTAAAATTTCTGTTCATTTCAATATACTTACGATAGTATATGTACGTCCATTAAAAACATACCTACGAAAGCATTAAACTTCAATTTGAACTGCTCGTAAAATTTGACCTTTATTTCTATAGCAAAGCTCACTTTGCTCTTGTTATGGTGTTTTATAGATCGTAGGTTGTTTTAATGATACCTGTTCTTAACGTAAAATAGCATAATACAATGGCACAAGCTACAAACGTAGCATTTGTACACAATCATATGGGCAATGGGCATGCTTCAAACTCGTAGATCTATCTACAGTCTACACTGTCGAAGCATAAGCTACAACCGTAGCATTTGTACACTGTCATACGGCAATGCTGCAAACTCGTAGATCTACCGGTTGTAGCTTGTGCTAAGACAGTGTAGGTAAGTAGAGGTTGTAGCACAAGCTACAACGGTAGCATTTACACACTGTCATAATAGCCATGTTTCAAACTCGTAGACATACCTAAACTCGCCGTAGCATTAAGGGGCCTCTTCACAGGCCATTTTGTGAAAAAGATAGGGATAGTATTTCGCGTTGCTAAGAGCGGGACAAATGCGGGTGCAAAAATCAAGATTTCTTCTAATTAGAAGAGTACGGCTCAAGTAATCAAATATTTATTTTGGCGAATCTGTTACACCCTGCCTTTATTTTATTTTTCAATATAAAAATCAAGTCAAGTAAGTCATATTGTTTGGGAGGAGAAGGAAAAATTGTATCAAAATTGAGATATTTTAGATATTTTTTATCATCAAACTTATAAAACTAATCAAAAAACTATCTTGGCGCTTTTGTACAGAAATAATGGAATATAGGTGTAGAGTCTAAGAATCCTAGATTTTATATTTGAACAGCAGAAGGATCTCAAATATCATGAAAATGTTAATTTATCTAAAGACCAGCCTTAAGAGGCATTTGTACGCTGTCATTATTATTTTTGGGCCATGATACAAACTCGTAGATCTTCTACCTATACTGTTTTAGCACAAGCTACAACCGTAGCATTTGTACACTACCATAGAGGCCATGCGACAAACTCGTAGTGCCTTACGCTGTCGTAGCACCAGCTTTACAAAGCCGTAGCACATCATCGTAGCCAAAACCACTTTATTTTTATTAACTTACCTGCCTACTAGATTACGATTTTATTGATAAACCTAGACATATCCAAACGATTTCTTCTGCTGAGACGCTGCCAATGTTCAGAGATGGGTAAGGTCCAATATGAGACCCCCCACAGGGTACTTTAGTAAGACCTATTCAAACCTTAACAGTATTAGCTACCCAGAGCGGCTATATTTCGCCCGGATTTTCTTGCGGTCCGCTGTATTCCGCCGAGTATTTATTGACAGTTAAAGATGTCGCAGATAAGAGACGCACAGCTACCACACAGCAGTAGAAATACATTCAAATATTTAGATGCATTTCATATTGACGGCATCAGATGTTATATACAACTCGCGTTTGTAGTTTGTGAGACGTCATTTTGTCACTGAAAATGTATAAATACCTATTTGAACTTACATAAATGTAACAAAACGAATAAACTTGTCAGTCAAATATTAGTTTATATTAAATATAAACTAATATTTGACTGAAAACTAGTATTTACAATTGAAACAATTGAGCTTACTACAGACTGTTGCAAACAATCTACAGGTAGCTCAACTGATCTAAATCAATATCAGTCGGCAGCGTGCCCGCCCAAAACGTTGGCTGCATTTCCCCGCTGTATGGCAATGCTGATGCGCTTTTTATAAACTTGACTGGCTAGATCTAGCAAGCCTTTCCAAAAATAAACTCTCAGCGGTATGAAGGTCCAAAATAAATCTAAAATAATTAATTAGACATTATTGTCACGCCCGAATCACCAAGGTCAAAGTCACCACGCACCACGCAGCGATATTTGCCTAATTTTGTTATTGCCCCGTTGCTATAGCAACCCAAATGTACCTATTTACCATTTACCTACCTATACGTTTTCGGCTGGATTTGGCATGGCGTTAACTTAGCTGTTAGACAAGCTGTGGTAGGTACATAAGTTACTGCAGAGGCATTATTTATTATTATTATTACTAGGTGTTACTAGATTTACTAGGTGTACTTGCCTAATATAATTTAACATGGTTTTATAGACTTTTAACTAAAGGTCATCTAGGCACATATTTTTACTATACATATTTTTATAGTCTCAAAACCTGAATCTTTATAGAATAAGTAGAATTTAATTAACAAACAAAACATGAAATCTAAATAAAATTCAGACACTAGGTGCTTGGGATTAGTTAAAATGCCTAGACGTTCGTCATACATCGTCAGCCACATCATCACTTTAAATCAGGTAATATTGTGGTCGAATGAAGGTCTATTGACTATAAAAAAACCTGTTGTCACTACTTCACTAGCCAAGCAGGCAGAACTTACCTAAGGACTTTAGGTACTTACTTACCCTGTGTACCTATCCTAACTCTGCAATTAGCAGGCAAGGCAACATTAGGGTGTGTTCACGTTGGCATCATTATGTACCTATTGCTTGCTTTGATAGAATACCAAAACGTCTACTTACTTAAATAGGTATCATTTCTACGTAGACATTTATCGATGTAGATACCTCCCATAATAAGGGTCGTGAAAATATGGCTTTATAATGTTGGCACCTAGGCTCACTTTCTCCTATAGCAATACTATGTGTAGGGGGAAGGTGAGCCTAGGGAAGATGTGTGTAGTCTACAGGCAGGTCTTACTCTATACCTATCACTTAGGTACCAGCCCCTGGGTATTTATTATGACACTAACTTGTCCTAGCTAAGTAGGTGTTTGCCTAAGTACCTGCAGATGACCTACGTCTGACTCAGATTTCCGAATTAAAATAATGAATAATGCCTTTAGTTTGGGACGCAACGTGTAAATCTCTAAATACCTACCTAGATAACTACGTAAATAACACCAGCCACTTTCTTCGCTTTATACTCAAATCATACAGACAGCTAAATGAAACTGTTTAAAAACTGAACTGTTTTGTTGTGGTTGTGCCCTAAATAGTTTAACGGTTTGTACCACCCTAGTATTTAAAATGCACATGCACAATGCGGTTGTTGTCGACGTCATTTACTTTGCAGTTATATTTTCGCTACTAATGCGACTCCACGGGTTGTAAAACAACTAAAGGATAAACAAAAATGCAGTTTATAATGTGTATTCGTGATAGTGTTTTGAAAACAGTGTGTGGTGATCTGATTTATTTTAAACTGGTGAAAATACTAAAGAGTTTTAGTAAATTAGTGCCTATTGTAGTTTAATAAATGGTTAGTGGTTTTAACTACATTATTTGCGCATTGAAAACTCTGATTACAAAATTAGTGGGAAAGCAACACAATATGTCGAATTATCGATTTTACTGATTCGTTAATGGTGTGGGACATCATTGATGACTTCCGGTTCATTTCTTGACCGAAGTGTCAATGTCAGTATTCAATCTGTCATTTTTTCAGTTTACAAACCTTAGATGAATTATACAAAAACAAACAGTTATAACGCGGCCAAAGAAAGAGAAACCACTACGGTTCAATAGTTAGATAATTTTTGTTTTGATTATTTTATTATAATATCTTTTAGAAAATTATTAGGTAACGGTGAACTGAAATTACTGTCACGCGTAAAACGATGTAAAATATGGTTTACCTTGCAAGATTCGTCAAGTATATTTGTGAGAAAACAAAGGTAGGTAGGCAATACTTAACGTGATAAATATTCCGCATTTAATTTACCAATTTTCCTCATGTTTCGTAGCATGCTATGCACAGAGTACTGTGTATAAATAAAATAAATGCTATGTAAAACATTCTATTCGAGTACATTGTATTGGCTACCTGTATTTGGAGTGCACTAGTTTTTAAGTTCTATCGTAGGTATAATTTTGTGATCTCTTGTGGTAATATAAATCCTTGTAAGTATTCATCTATGAATAAATCCTTTGAATAAAAAAAGAACTGTTCATTTAGTGCAGACATTATGCTAACTGTGGCTTAAAGTCAAAAAGCTATTTTTATTACCTTTTAGAACTATCTCTAGTGCTATAGAGTAAAAACGCAGTGCCCATTATTTTTTTAATGTATACAGCATAACAACCACTACTCAGAGATACTCACGTGTATGCCAATGACTACCGTAAATGCATTCTATCTACTTTTATTCATTTTAATAAATAATGCTGGATAATTCACACAGCATTATCTCACGCCAAGCTAAGTAGAGCTTGTGTTATGGGTACTAGATAACTGATATACATAATACAATACATAAATAGATATATTTTTTATTATACATAGAAAACAACAGAACAAATATCTGTAGATCGTACAAATAGTTGTCTCAAGGCAGGAATCAAACCCACAACTTCCTGTATCGCAGGTGGACCTTCGCCCACTACTCTGCAGAGGTTGTCATTGTTTTTTTTATCAAGCCATCCAATCATCATTACGATAATTGAAAGACAAACATACTAAAAATTTTACAGCAATGGAATTTAGAGATAGTTGGTTTGTTTGTAATATGAATCAAACTTTCGCTGAATCTTGTGTAACCTTTTAACCACCAATAAACTTATTAAAGGCCAAGTCCAGCCGTGGACTCTATTGGCCGATGTTGAAGCTGTATCTTTGTTGCAGACTGTCCTAGAATCTGGCAGTGTGGGGAACGCATCATCCTCTGATGAAGAACTGGAGCAGTGGGAGCAGATTTTCATGATGAGAGATGAAAATGGAAATAGCTATAATGATAAGTGAGTTTCCCTTTCCAATATGTCATATAATGTGAAAATAATTATTTATCAGTCAATCTGTGAAATCTGATAATAACAAACAGGGTGTAGGGATGGGGGTGTTTTGAGGGTTCAACCCCTGAAATGTGTAGCCAACTTACAGCTTGATGATTTATTTATTTACTGTTAGCAATTTGATTATAGTAATACACTGCTGTAAAATAAAATTGTGGCTCGCTCCGCTCGCCGATATTACTAATTTTGTGCCTTAGATAAATCAAAAGAGAAATAGGTGGTTTTGATGACGAAAATTCAGTAGTTTAAGTGGTCCTGGTCAGTTTCCACTGTCCATCAATCCAACTACCGCAAAAAATAGCACAAAAATGTAACAAAATACCTTAATGTAACCTGCGTCACTAAGAGAAACATCACAAAAAAACAAACGAGACCACTAAATTTGCAACAGTTCACAATTCGATCTGTCTGCCGATAACATCTGTTCCATCTGGTTATGTCAAAAAAATCTAAAGAAATCCAATTATTGTGTTGTAATTGTAACGTCTCACTCCGCTCGCCGACATCTTTTGAGGGCCTGTGTCTGACAAAGTCAAAGTCAATAACTTTGTTTCTTAAGGCTTACAAAATAAGCACTTAGACACATCAAATTTAATACTATAAACAGGTTTATAAATAGTCACCTCTACAAATAGTCACCTAGTTGACCTCGTTGATAACCAATACACATAGGAGAAAGTTTGCAATACCTAATAACTTCAATTGTAAATGAAACGAATACAAATTCTGAAATAATGCAGATAATAAATTAGACCTTTTTATAAATAAGGAAAATGCTGGACAATTTACACAGCATTATCTACTACTAGATAAACAACCAGAACTTCCAGAAGAAATATCTGAAGATCGTTCACAAATTATAGTCTCAATTTTACAAAGTCTCTCTAAAAGGTCAAGCATTGAATAGTTTTAGCTAATAAAAAAAATTGTTCTAGAAGAAAGAAGCGCAGTATCTGGTGTCGGCCATCTTGCATCCCGGTGTCAATAGTGATAGTGCTAATAGTACTGGTTGTTTTGGTCCCGCTACTGGACCAGCCTAACATTGGGCACCACAGCTCTGCCACTGCTCCAGTTAGATTACATTGCTCAGATCAGTGTAGGTGAGTATAATAAAAGGCTTTTTTGCAAATAATTCCAGCACTTAAAAACTATAAAAAAAATGTTAGAGGAGTATTCATTATTTTTATATATTGCATTCATACAGTCATCACCATCAGTCTTTGTGATTAGGTGAGTAAAATATTATAAAAATAGAATAAAAAAGAAATAGGTATTTAGGGTGTTGCAAATGTTGCAATAGAAGACGGGAAATATTACGAATCGTTAGAAATTATCATTGAAGAAATTGTCAAGTCCGTAAAATATTTTTTCACGAGTATCGCTTTTAGTTTGGATTCAAACAGCAGTATCTAAAATTATATTAAAGTCCTATTTATTTAAAGTATAATTTAAATTATAAACTAGTCAGTCAGTCTAACTTATCAAGCAATTGATTACAAACTCAATGACAAGGCCTCACAGTCTATTTCTGTTTCACTCTTCAGGGTTACATAGTAAAAGCGAGATTAACAAAGTGAACATGCAAAATAACTATTAATGTAATTGTTTTAGGTACACAATACCCCCTGATTACCCCTATTTTACAAACAACTTGAAATTTCCATTTTGTTAACAAAGTAAACGGAACTTTATCGGTATTCTATGAGAGTTAACTTTAATCGCAGGTGAATAGCGACAAATGATGTTTATGTTTTTGGTCCTTGCTTGTCTTTGGGAATTTCTTTAATATAATTTTTTGTAGATACTTTATTTAGTACCTGTTTGTTTCTTAAAGTCAATAGACCTTCGTTTGAACCATAGACATAGAATTGAATTTTTTCACATGATGGTTTGAACCACAATCTCAAATGATGGAAAGTGAAGATGTGGCCAACGATATATCTCGAAAGTCTAGCTAGATGATACCTATTCACTCTTAAATAGTCCTACCTTCTCTCACAGTAGCAGGCAGTACAATTCTCTAATCCCGTTTAGAAAATGTGATTAAAATGTCAAATTCGACTTTATTTCTTTTGTTTGATTTGTTAATTAGTTGCCGGAGAAGTATCATATGTACCTACAGTAATTTGGCTACTTTTCTGTTAGATATCTTGAAATGGGGCAGTGGGATGAATCAGGAATGAAATCAGCATTGAATTTGATTTTCTGGAATAAGACTAGTTCTGGCTGAAGCCAGTGGGACGAATACGGAATAACTCTATTATTGCTGTAATACACCTTATTTAGATAAGTTTAAAAAACAGAAACATAATGCCAATTAGAATTACCAAAGATTGAATTGTATTTTTGAATTTTTAGAACATTGGCCAAAGAAGTCAACTTAAGGCTGTATCCCCAGTACGCAAACTGTGAGCGGCCGACTGAGCTTGCGGCGGCGGCGTATCGGTTCAGTACGCCCTTCCATATAATATTTTAAATTGAGTGTCCACAGTTTGCTAGTTTGCGCTCATTGTACGCAGTTTGCAGCGTTATGTGCTCCGACTGTCTCAGTTAGCGGCCGACGCGCAGCAAAACTGGTTCCAGACGGCGGCAGCGATATGGTTGTTCGCCGGGCGTAGTGAGTTCAGTTCGCCACAAATTTGCGGCTCATTTGCGGCTCACTCAGTCGGCCGCTCACAGTTTGCCTGCTGGGGACACAGCCTAAGTTACTTAGATAAATTCCAATAGATGAACATGTTCCTAGTTTTAGAAAAGTCTTCTTGTAAGAGGCAAATAGTTGTAAGTTCTTATAGACTCATTTGTTTTGCAGGTTATCACTAGTGGAATCCATACCGGAGGGTCACATGTACCCGCCAAATGTCACACATACACCCACAAAGAATGTGTGGCTAGACTTGATAGATGAAGCTCAAACATCCATAGAAATAGCATCATATTACTGGTCTCTTAGGTTTAATGAAGAATACAAATATAATTCCTCTATAGAGGTAATTTTGAGTCTTATTTTCATTGCTTTTGGTATAATTTTGCACTGTAATTTACTTATATACTAGCCAAACTTGATGTGCGCTGTTTGTAAATAAACCGCGACATAACAACTAAAACTCACTTGTTAGGCGTCGAGCTTCAGATATAATTGTAAGCAATGATAAATATCTGATAAAGTATATATTAAGTTTATGTTAAATTGAATTCTGTATTGATGGTGCAGAGAGTTATAATCTAACTATCAATATTTATTGAAGGAAGGATCACAAATCTTCAAGTCTGTATAAAAAGAGCAATGGAGTGAATTTTAGTTTAAGTATTAGCGGTTTGTTTACAAACATCTAATTTGGCTGGAATATAGTTATTATTTGTTAATTTTTTTCAGGGAGAACAAGTGTTTCAAGCTTTATATGCTGCCGGGTCAAAACGAAATATTAATTTAAAAATTGCTCAAAACTGGCCCAGTAAATCATATCCTAATAGTGATACTGAATATCTAGTTAAGAAAAAAGCCGCTCAGGTATGTAAATTGTCTAACTCTCGTCTTAAGGGCCTATACTACCTCAAATCAACTCCTTCTGATCGAAATAACTTCCAAATTTGAAAGTTAAATATTTAGTATTTAATTTATACATGGTTTAGTTCAGGACTTACTATATCGATCATATGTTTCGAAAACACGATTCCATAAATAGTTTTTGATAGAAAAAAATGGCTAAGTTACCTCAAAACTTTTACTAATACCTTGATTTCTCAATAAATACAGAATTTTAGATCTTGAGAAGCATGGTAATAGAACTAAAGTATAAAGAACATTTCATATGTTTTGGTTTTTTCAAATAAAGTCCTAATTAATAGATAATTAGCTTAATTTTTGTGCTTGCGTTGCTATGCCCTGTCTCGCTCCTATGAACGAAATCCTTAGTCTGTCCTTTACACAAAAAATTGAGGTTGAATATTTTGTCATGGCGGAACAAATTAAGATAACTACTTGTAAATATCGATTGACTATAGTTACTGAGATATCCTATGTGACTGAATTTACTCATTGTTAGACTCAAAGTCCCTAATAATAAAAAAACATACTATGCATAATGGCAAGTGGCTGATATGATAATCAATTTTAAACCTTATATCCATATAAGACTAGTACCGCTATAAGCTTTTCAATGGTCGCCGCGTCGCTGCCAGCGGCTGCCATCCCGGTGTGAATTTAGCATAAAGGGAAGTGTTTGTAATGTTAGTTTACGACGACACGTACATTATGTATGATCTACGGAGCGAAGACGTCGACACTGACGGAATGATCCACAAGTTCAAAATCGCTCAGCATAAGTAGCTCTTTTCATAGCTCAAAAGGGCAATGCTTGGAGTGTCTCGAAAGGATAGGATTTGTAACAAATTACATCTGACAGAGTTGAGAAGTGGCAGTGAGCCGGCGATATCTCGCAAAGAACCGACAAGCGCTGGGGTAAACGTGTTCTTGAGTCCGCGACTCGGCAAACGTAGTGTAGGACGCCATCCGGCCAGGTGGGATGATGTTTTACGAAAGACTACAGGAAGATGCTGGATGCGGCAAGCTGTAGACAGGGCGCTATGGCGCTCATCGGAGGCCTTAGTCCAGCAGTGCAATATAGGCTGATGATGGTGATGATTACGTACATATAATTATGTATGATACATCGCTTGATCGAATAAATCTTAAATAATGTTTTTGAAAGGAAAATCCGTCCTAAATATGAACCCACACACAGCCCCCAAGTCTTTAACTAACATAACCCTTATAATTTCACCCTTTCTCTTGTTTTAACTCTTGTTGGATATAGAATTCTAAACTAAGCAAATGTTTTCTAACACAGGTGCGGAGTTTAAACTTCTCCAAGTTGCTTGGGGGTGGTATATTACACACAAAGTTTTGGATCATTGACCGAAAACACTTTTACATCGGCAGTGCTAACATGGACTGGCGCTCTTTGACTCAGGTAAGAATTCGTAAAGTAACCTTATAATAAGCACCGTCAAAAAGTGGATGGAGCTTCCGGCGTGTAAGGTTTTTATTATTATAGTGCGTAAGTCATCAACAAATAATTTCTACAAAAATAAATAAGCTACCAAAAAAATCGATTTCGGCAGGTCACAAGCGTCTCGTCAAACGAACTAAATGTAACTTTAGTCTTTGAACAGGTTTGGATGACTGTAATGTTCCCCTGTAGGTGGCACTAACGGCGCTAGAGTGGTAAGAGAACCCAAAGATTTTCGACGGAATCGACTTAAGATTTCGTGGCTTAGTCGGTTAGAGCCACAGATATCATTAGAGCACACCCGTACCGAGAGGGTGGGGCGCGGGTTCGAGTTCTGCCGAAATTGTTTTTTTTTGTGAATTTATAATCTCTTCCGCGTCGGTTTTCCCGCCAGAGTTCAGTCTTGGAGTCTTGAAATCCAGGGTGAATAAGGTCCTTCTGGGAAAGCGTGCTCCATCTTGGGCCACATCATCACTTATTCAAGTGTGATGGTGGCCAAATGAAAGAATGTGTTACATGATCCACTAAGGATGCTGAGTCAAACCTCGTGTTTGGCTCAACCTTAATACGGTTTTGCTGTTATTTCAAAAATGCGGAGCGTTCTGCGAAAAACATTGTGATATTATAGAATAATCCTACTTTTTTATTGATATGGAGTTGAGCTACCTGGAGATTGTTTTCAACAGTCTGCAGTTAGCTCAATTGTTTTTTTTTTAAATACTAGTTTTAATGTAATTCTATTATTTCATTGTTATTTTCTCTCCTAATAAAGATTTTTTAGCGATAATCCGAACATTTTTCACGCATAATCTACCCTCGAAGAAAGTAAAGCTTGGGAACTAGATTCAGTATGATTTAAAAAAAATGTGTGTAAAATCATACGGACTTGGTCTAATAACATACCAGGACAATAGTACATTATGGTACAAGTGTGTAATGTTGGTGATTACCGCTGAGGCGCTATTGAGATTTAAGACCTCAATAGATTAAGATCTCAATAGAGAGCCGAGGACGGTAATCATCAATACACACGTGTATCATACGACGTTTTTCAACACACTTGTGAATAAAATAATCATTTTATTTATTAGATAAAAAGTTTATTTGTACTATTGAACACGATCTTTTTTGTATCGAAACTTTTTAAAGAACAAAGCAACTCAACCAATAAAATAAAAAAATACCTATAACTCACTTGTGAATAATAGTAATGAAAAAGCCACAGTATGATTACACATGTCCTTATGTGCCTCATTGCGGTGAAATAAGAGCCATTTTATGAGCAAGTGTCTTGAAAAAATATTTATCCCGTAGTGGAAACCGAACATGAAGCCATCGGCGACTCATTAGCGCCTTCGCCCAATAAATACGCCATAGAGAGCACCGGAGCTCATAGACAAATCGGCACTAATAAATCATTTTGTCATCAGGTGAAAGAGCTGGGTATTTTGGCTTTGAACTGCTCCTGTCTCGCGAAAGACCTTGGAAAAATATTCGATGTAAGTTCTTTACATTTTTACTACTGACCTTCAACATTTCTTTTTAACTACTGTATTTTTCTTCGAATCATTGCAGTCATTAATATAGGCACTTTTCGACATAAAATTGAGTTTCTAATGAATTGGTTCTTTGGTAGGTTTTCGTAGTGCATGATCTTTAAAACTAAGGTTTCAAATGTCGTTATAGATTACTCATTTGGCGAAAAACAAACACGTAAATAGGGTTCATATTTCGCTGACGTAATATTAAATTGTTTCGATTTCAGTCCAAAATAACACAGTAGAGTCAAATTAAACATTTTGTGTTCAAGATTGGTTTGTTGATTGATTATTTAGTTTTTATCGACTTTAGGAGGAGGTTCTATGGCTGTATGTATTTTAGTCGATTTCTCCGTCAATAACGGACCAATTTAAAAAATTCTTTAGAAAATGTTCCCGGTTACTAAACCGGGAACATTTTCTAATACCTTTAATAAATACTAATATTGGTACCAACCAATATTAGTATTAATTACAGGTATTAGTATTTATCTAGTTGAAAAAACAAGATAATACTTTAAAAAAATCAAAACTAGCTACAACAATTTTGGTGATAATTATCTTCACCAATATTTATACTTAATACATTTTGATGATTCTTTCTTTGTTGTATAAAGGTTGATTTTGAGGTAGTCTAGTAATAGTTTGATCCACGGGGAATGTATTATGTGCACCGTAAAACGTATCTAAACCATCATCACATGATGATTTTCGTTTGGTTCGCATAGTATATCTATAACACTTCATTGGTTTCCATAAAAAATATTGAACTTCACGTCTTTAGTCCTAGAATTAACCATTTCATTAGAGGAATTAAAGGTATCTTTCATTTCAATGATCCTCATATCGTTGGTTCTCCACGTTGGAGCACTCTACCCGGTGATGGAATGAAATAGGGTACTGTACTGCCGGGTCTTACAGCCAAGCAGTGCTAGAATGGCGTGCATATATTATACTACCACAACTCTCACAACTCTGGAATTGGTTGTGTTGTTTAATTTTATCACCATCTCTAAGAAAATACATTAGTTTTTAGGGTCCGTACCCAAAGGGTAAAACGGGACCCTATTAGTATGACTCCGCTGTCCGTCTGTCATCATCATCAGGCTGTACATAATGAACCGTGATAATTATATAGACAGATGATATTTTTATTGTGGAATTTTATCTAAAAAAAAAAAATGGCGCCGTACAACAAACGTGATTTTTTTGCCTGTGTTATAGATAATGGTACGGAACCCTTCGTGCGACTCGCACTTGGCCTGTTTTATTTGTTTATTGTCAGTCATCTGGTTCGCGGGTTATCGATTAAAAAGTCTGTTTGCCATCATTTACTGATAGTTTATGCAACTCACTAGAAGATTTGTGAACAGAGAGTTTAAGGTTTATTTCTTTTCTAGTATTTAAAAGTACCTAGGTAGTGTTCAATTTGTATCTTGAAACAAAAACTACATACAATAATAACTTTGAAATTGAAGTAAAACGCTTATCAGGGAATTCTTATGTCCAGCTGTGAACTGGTAAAGGCTGTTGTGTGTGAACTTACAGAACCATGCAAATATCTATACTAATATTATTAATTAGAAAGTAACTCTGTATATCTATCTGTCTGTCTGTCTGTTACCTTTTCACTCCTAAACGGCTGAACGGATCTCAATGAAATTCGGCAGAGATGTAGATGGTATCCCGGGGACGGAAATAGGCTTTTTATCCCAGAAAAACTTATGCAAAGCCGCGGGCAGGACTTAGTATAAAATGAAAGCGCTATGCAAGAGCAAGCAGAGTCGGTTACTAATTGGTCCCGATTGTTTTACTTGGCGTGTACACATTCACACTGGCTGGTTTCGTGCGGCAAATAATTATAATTTACGTCACGTCGAACAAAATTATATATAACACGTAACTTATGACCTAGATTTATTTAAATCAGGTATGTTATGTGACCTCAATAGTGGCCAGCCGGACAAGGAAATTGTTCTCTAGGGTAGAATGTGGGGAGAATAGACAAAAATGACATCGAATCGCCATACATTGCGTACATTATTGTGTTGAAAAAATATATTTCAAATAATTTACGCATTCGATGACGAAGTGACGTGTTTTTCTATTCTACCCTAGACAACGACTCCCGTGCTTGCCATACCCACAGCTCCTTAGTAAAGCCGACAAAAAAAAAACATCGTACTTATAAAGAAAGGCATCTTAAATGAAAATGACTAGATACAATGGCAGTTTTCTATTATTAAATTTTCGTAGAAAATTTCCCCAATGCGAGTAACGCACTATAAAGCAAAAAGCTAAGATACAATGGCGTCCATTGTTAGACTGTTATGTTTGTCAGAAGTAATCAAAAAACAAAAATATTAATCAGAACTGTAAGTCTAGAATTCTATGAATACAGAATTATTATAAGCAAGCTGAGTAAAGTATTCTTTATTGCGTGAAATACATGAAAATGTGTACATAGGTGTTTTAGGTGTGAATAGGATTCAATGTATTTCTACTGTAACGTGTGCAATTTCTCATTTAGGTAAAACCATGCAACAACTCTCAAGTAGGTAATAGCCTACTTTCAATGAACTTAGTCCATGGTAAAATAGTAGGTAGCTCCACATTCTAATTCTCTTCACACACAGCACATAAAATAATGATTAAGCCGTTTACTTATTCTTCTTCTTTTTTATTCTTATTTTTATACTCGCTCATCATCATCACCTCTTCATCATTGATACCCCACTATAAGTACGGTGCTGCATACTTAACGTAAAAAAATATTTAAGAACAAGAAACCGCCACATCTAATGGCTTTTTTTATCAATCCATGCTCTTTTTGATATCCCCATAAAATAGATTTAATATTTTCCCGGGAATAAAGGACAACGCAAACGGACCGTTTTAATGCTTCGTAATAAACAAGATTGTACTAAAATTTTATGTTCGTAATAAAATCAGGTATCATAGATCACTTCCACCAGGTTATTAACCAAACGTAGCATCACGCGAATTAGGCGCTCATTCAGACTGAGGCGCTGCGTAAACCTTTGTGTCTCAGATACAAATCTAACACAAGACACCTATGAATTTACCGATGAATATTTGATTTCTATAGAACCAGTATGAAATCATCCACTCCCTGCGCATACGTGTGTCCAGTTGCTTCCACTTAACACATACTCATTGACGATCAAAAAGTGTTCGGTCAGTAATTGGAAACTAAAAGTCGTCAGTTGAAGACACCAGCAACATTAACAAATTTCTTTACAATTGTACTGAGCTGCAAACTATACCAGTGGCCAGAAGTAGCGAGGGGTAACTGTGTCCGATCACCGCTACAGGACACAGCAACTACGGTTCCCTGTGATGGTGTGCCGTGTCGGTAGCGCGTTTGAGCAGCGCCAGAGTTATCCATCATGAATCTTTCATTTGTTTCTTCCTTTTCATTTTGTTTCCTCGTTACTATCCACCTGACAGCGACGAGATTGGCGGACGATATAACAAACGTCGCGGGGGGAACCTGGATGAGATTTGCGCAGGACCGTGTGGAGTGGCACAAGAGTTTGGAGGCCTATACCAGTGGATGAAGTCGGGTTGCGGATGATGATGATAATTCAACCATAAAATGGTTTATTGTTTTTAAAAAACATTAACTTTAAATAGCTGCACCGCATCACATACTACACTCGAGAGCAATGAATCCGGGTCACTCAAAGAATCCAAAAAATCTCGGAAAGTAAGAATGCTAGGTTAATGCAATAAATTGTATTTAATAGACAATTTAATACTCCTTAAATGAAAGTTAAAAAAATATGAGTCACCATACATTTTATTTACACAAAATTACATAAAGAAAAAAAACTGCTGATCTCTCCTTAAAACAAAAATAGGAAACATGAAATTTTTGAACTTTATGACGATTTTCTTGAATTTCAATACTTCGTATTACCTCCTCGTGCTTCCATTACTGCGTTTACGCGGTTTGGCATGCTGTACACCAAGTTCCTTATACGATTTTGGGGAATATTCTCCCATTCCTCTGTGAGAGCAATTTTGAGCTCAGGAAGCGTGATTGGGGGAGGGTTTCGTTGTTTTACGCATCTCCCTAGCTCGTCCCAAGCATGCTCGATCGGGTTGATATCCGGGCTGCGCGCTGGCCACTCCATACAAGTAATGTTCATCTCTTGAAGGTAGTCATTCACAATCCTACCTGTATGAGGTCGGGCATTGTCATGCATAAATATAGCATCCTCACCCAAATTGACCATAAATGGACCAACGTGTTCGTTGAGGATTTCTTCCACATATCTTACGCTAGTTAAAGAGCCGTTTTCTATGATCACCAGCTCTGTGCGACTTTCAGAGGAAATTCCGGCCCACACAAGTACAGACCCACCACCGTAGGCTACTTTTTCTTCGATGCATGCTTGCTTGAATCTTTCCCCTGGTCTTCTATACACTCTGTGTCTTCCATCGTGCTTGTATTTATTGCAATTTATTGCATTAACCTAGCATTCTTACTTTCCGAGATTTTTTGGATTCTTTGAGTGACCCGGATTCATTGCTCTCGAGTGTAGTATAAATTTAAATCCCAGAAGATCCCTTAAGGACAGGTTGCAAAACTACAGTATGCAAAAAGCAGAAGCCTGCAAATATGTAGCGTGTGTAGCCCTTGTCAGACATGAGCCGCTGTCCCACTGCTGCGTACGGCCACGCGGCGCATTTTAGCTGCGTGGATTCGATTGCTTGACAACATGAGTCTACGTTTCCACTGCACCACAAACTATACAGGCGTCGCTACGCTACCCAGACCGTCCCACTTCCTGAAGCTACGTGCTAATTGTGCATAGCGTTTAGCTACGTGGGCGCCATATTCGAGCAAGCCACGCGTGACGGCAATGACGTCACTAATCTCGTATTCGTGCGTGTACGTTGATTGCAGAGGACGTTATCACAAACATTTTCTTGCAAAGCGAAGTTAATAGCACGTGCGTAGCTTCTCCGTTGGAACGGCGAATTTATTGGCAGACCTTATGCGTTTATCAAGGATGTCGAAAATGACAAAATAACTGTTCTAAAATGTTCTCAATTTATATGTTAATAATCTTTGAGAGGTTCCGATCTAGTATCAGTTACTAACAGTAAATCATTTATCATGTTTTCATGGGTTTCCCATTTCTTTTATACCAGAAATGTTCTGTTTTGTGAATTGCTTACAAGAACTATTTCATTCGCCATTAGGATGTCATTACAGCAATACGTTAAAAGGGTTCCTTGTTTGATAACCGCCATTGCCAATTGCAAGGGCAAACCTCGTTATGAGTCAACTGGTTACTATTTTCATCGCGCTATGCATGTCGTTAATTAATTATGCACAACGTACTGTTTTCATTTAGCTTTTATGTTTGCCTTTTGATGGCTAATCGATTTTAAATAACCGACCTCTACATGTTGATTATAAACCGACCGAACAAAGGAAACATCGAAATATCAAAAAGCTTTCAACGTCAACTGCTTTTATTCTAATCATGCAAATGTTTAACTGTTTTTGGAATACGGAGTTGGTGGTTCTCAATGCAAACGTCCTTAGAGGCATTGAGTCCTCATATTATACTGCATGAAGCAATGCCATCAAGCCATTTGTCCGCAAAACAAGTCGTCGAAAACTTTTGTTTTGGAAACAAAATGTAAATTGTCATGGCATTGAAAATTTGAATTTGATTGAAAATGTTGTATTCGGTTTTTTTCCTAATTGCGGAATTGCGATGGAAGCTAAGTGTCTACTTCTTTAAGTGTCTATCAGCAGGGAGTGTATTAAGCATTATCTCCTTAATAATATACATATTATATAAAGCTCCTTGAACACCTCAAATACCAATCTAAAGAAAAGTTTTAATCAATTCTCTTGTAATTAATTTTCACCGTAACTTAAATCACTCAGAACTCAAAGCATACGAACGCTGTTTGCGCTTTAATAGTTATTTTAACTTTCAGTTACTCTGATAGGTTAATCAAAACTTCTGTTCAAGTTGATGAATCCACGAAACAATTACCTGTACTTATCAACTACAATTAAGTTTTTAAATTATATTGTTCTGTTAAACGTAACTAAAGATTTTTCTAGAAACCCGGTCGACTACCACTCATTACCTTTTGTCACGCCCTACTTGGGTACCATTGTGTCTCTTATACATTACCATAATACTAATAACAGCAGGTTTTTCATCCGCTTGTTATAATTTGACAATAGTTTAAACTTTTTGTTAACCTTTAGTGTGTGGAGGAACCCAAGATGTGATTATTGCTTGTGTGTGAAGGAACCAAGACTTGGTTCGTAAAAAATACAGAATCGAGCTTTACGCAGAACAACACTCCTATAGAAAGCAATTCGTTTTACGAACCAAGTCTTAGTTTCTCCACAAAAGCAAACACACTAGAGGTTAACAAAATGTTCATCTTTACTAAGAAAAATACAAAACTCGCATTAAAAACAGTTTTAATTGGAATGGTCTGAATTATCAATTTATCAGCGACAACACCGCATTATTTTTTACGAATTAGATGACTCATGTTTTATTTAAGTAATCGTTTATTTTTTCTTTTTAACGCTTATATTTTTAATAATTAATAGATAATAAACAAAAACTTTATTTTTGCACTGACGATTCCCTGCACTGTTCCGCTCCTATGAACACGAAATCCTATACAAAAAAATCCTTTTCAAAAAAATTGCATTAGGCGCGCTCCTAAGACTCCATCGCAAAATTACTAAACGTTCATTGTATTGTCACAGATGGATGAGGTTATATTACTTCGGTTTTGTCATGAAGCTTTTAGTGAAATATACGTTTAGAAAAAAAGAAAGAATAAAAAAGTATAAGACACAACACCCAAACAACAAACGTAGGTAGTGGTTTTTATTATTTATTTGTTCCTTATTTTATTTTTATTGAAGGATCTGAACCACTTCGAGTTAACAAACTGAACAGTGACGTCACAGAAAATGGGCAACGTTTTTATCACCCGAAACTGAGTGCAGTCTTATTATTAATTTTATCCCTTAAATAATTAAAAAATTGTGGGTGTCATATTTTTTCGGCAATGTTACATTAATGATCAATTATAAAAGTAAAAAAAAATCTATGCATGTAATCCATTGTCAAAGTTAAACGCTTCTTCACTCGCAAACTTGTAACTGGTACGGGGTTGAACCGCCCACCAATGGAAAACTTTCAGAGTTTCCACTTTGTGTTAGAGAAGGCTATAGAGTTACAAATAAATGAGGTGGAAGAACAAATCGAGTTATTTAATACAAGTTTCTGCCCACGGGTTCGCACGCGTTTCTATGGAAATTATTAAATAATTTTTATGTTTCATGGGAACTGTTTTAATGGGAAAAATGCCTATTTTAAATCCCAGGCTCAGGCTACATTTATGCAAAAAAAACCGATCCTTTCAGTACAAAGAGGTAACAAACATCCATCCAAACATCCAGTACTCACATTATATAATATAAGAAGTGTGATGTGTTTAGTGTGAAATAAGAAAAAAGAACATTGTTTCGCTACTAAAAGATAATGGTCCCGAATTGGTCCCATAAAAAAAATCCCAAGAGATTATTATTTATCCCGTTTAGCATAAAAAACAACATAATTCTATAGAAATATCACGACGAGACAAAATAATTTTGGTGATACCTAACTATCTTCGCCAATTCTTAATAGATTTTGATAATTCTTTTTTTTTTTTTACATTTCTTGTTGTCATCACATTGGTTTGGTTTTTATCTGGTAGGTTAAAATGTATAAGTAAGTATCACAATATGAACCCTGTTGGGCGTAAACAACATGTGGAAGGCAGACCGAGGTCGTTATTAATTATTATTTATATTTCTTTCCTTGCTGCATAAAGGTTGATTTTTAGGTGGTCCCATAAATGCTTACTCGTCCTCAAGAAATTCATATGTCCGTTGTAAAACGTATCTAAAGCTGTTCATCACATGATAATTTTCACATCATCATCAGCTTATTCTTATAGGTACTAGTCCACTGCTTTCGAAAACATGATTTAATAAAAAATTCCCTAATTTTTTTCTCAATAAATACAGAAGTTATGAACTTGAGAATAAGCATAGTAATTGAACTAAATCGTAAGAACACTTTTATGATGCGTTTTTTTCCAAAAAGTTTCTTAATTATACCTATTACCTAATAAGAAAAAACTTGAAGCTTGAGTTAGGTACTCTGCCCTGTCTCGCTCGTAGAACGCGATATCCTATACCTATCCTTTTAAAGAAGAAGTATAGGCTCTTAAGTAGTAACATTATTTAATCTGTGTGGTAAAAGTGCGCGCTGTAAGTCATAACTTTCATCAGGTTTTCCATAGTTTCATTAATAACCCTGATACACCATCGACAGCTTCACAATGCCTTTGTAAACTTCGTCGTGAGGTAACAATGTATACCTTCTACAGTCCCTAAACTAAAGCATACTTCATTAGGAGCCTCGGAAGAAATATTTACTCGTTCTGACCTTCAACATTCAAATTAATGATAACTGCATGACAAACAACTTAACCAACACAGGAAAACTACCTTATAATTTAGTAAAGCCGTTCTGGCCCCAACGCAACGTAAACAAAATGTAATTTTGAATAACAAGCAATCCTCCAAGTCCTGCAGTCATTTGGTGCCGGCTTAGAATTTTCACCACCCCAACTCTTCCTGCGGATGTCGTAAGAGGCGACTAAGGGTCATAAACCGGGGGCGGGCAGCAGTGCCTCCTGTAAAACAGTAAATACCACCGATCTGCGATGCCCAATCTGCATACCCAGCATGGGGATTATGAGCATTCCCCCAGGCGATAAAAGCCAATGAGGCGCTTTTTAGGCGGAGGCCTGCATCCAGTAGTGCGCCAATATAGGCTGTCGAGGAATCCTCCAAGCGATTCTGCAAACGTAGTGTAGGACGCCCCGGCCAGGTGTGATAACGACCTGCGAAAAACTGCAGGCAGTCGGCAGATACGGCAAGCTGAAGTCAGGGCGATATGGCGCTTGTATTAGGTCTAGCAATGGACAAATATAGGCATGGTGATGATGATGATGATAAATGCTCCTTGGCGCCAAAAAATTTATTGTCTTACTATTTTTATGAATCGTAGTAATTTCACGAAGGCTCTCGTAAAAGGGCTTTACTTTGTACGATTAAAGTCTAGATTCAATCCACTCTTTCTGAACAAAACTCAACAGCTGTTGTTCAATGTTCCTCGAACAAAGACATTTTAGATTCTTTCAACCCCAGATAAAGTCATTGCCCTTTCAGCAATGTATTTTCTGAGCATAACCGACCCGTTCTTAGAAATTGATGGCATGTCGGCGCCACGATAACAAAACGAAATCACGTTCTACATTTTCCCTTTGCTTTTATTTTACGTTTGGTATCGCAATGGACACAAATATGGAGCAAAGAATATATTTTTATTGTCATTAAAGTGCCGTTTGATTAGATTTTTTGGGCAAAAGAGTTAGAAAATTTACGAAAAAAATAGCAACCCGTGCGAAGCCGGGGCGGACCGCTAGTACTAAATAATGCTGGACAATATACACAGCATCATCTAGGCCCTATTGCCCCAAAAGACCCCATCAATTGATGAATGCCCGCTGCGCCGAATCGGTCGTCAACTACGATTTGTGTTAAACTACCCTATTTGTGTTGAAAGAAAAGAACACAACAATATAGCATTTTGAAGAATGTATCTTATGATGTTGTATCACGAGACATAGGAATTAGACGTCTATTAAATAATGTAACGCGTTTAGGGGAGGGGGTCGATATCTCACTCAATCTCACGTGGTCTAATTCACAGTTTTCAGAAAAAAAAGACCTTGTAAATTACGAAGTAACCAATACATCAATCTGCTTTAGGTGAAATGTAGCGTAGGCTAGCGTGTCAATCAATCTTAGTCGACTTTTACGGTAGCCCTAACAAGACAAAATAATTTATGGAGCAAGCATAACAAGACAGCGAGGACAAGTAATCTGTTACTTTGTCCAGGTTTTTACAGATGTGTTTGAATAATAATAAATGAAGGTCCATAGAGATCCGGACCGAGACATTATTAACAAAGAGATTAAAACGAATCATCTTTCAAGCTAAGGAACTGATCTTACGTTTTCAAAACGAGATCTTACGTTTTCAAAACGTTCAAAACGTGCTCGAGTCTTTTATATCGAAATAGTCTCTATGGAGTTTAAGCCCGTTGGGACAGGGTCTTTCTCGGCAATAATGGACACTTCCGTCCATGCATAACTTTAATTTATAGAGACACATTTTTAAATCACATTTTAAAAATATGTTCTGTTATAAACACAAATTCTTGATGATTTCTTCCATATTTATCAAATGGTATGGTGATAGATAGATTCGACCGCGACAAGCTGCCCTCAAAGCTCTACTTTTCGTAAATTAAATTCACGCTGTTACTGGTAACTGACACAGCGCATATATAAGTTATATGTAGATGACATACAACTTAAAATATACGTTGCTATGATGCTGTGTAAATTACCTTTTTTTCACGAATTTCAGCAATTCCTACTTAAGGTAACGGTTGACGGAACCTCTAAGCTCCCATACAAACGTACTTTTCAATTCATTTGGAACCTACGTCCCCGATTTTCATGAAATTTTGCATACATAATCTGAAAAGAAATAGCTATGTTTGTATCTTAAATACATAATCATAATTAAACTAAATAAAAAATGAATTTTCGCTCTCACTTAATGATGATAATGTATTATGAAAAACTGAAAAGATACAAACATAGCAATTTCTTTTCCGATCATACAAATCAAGCCTGTGTCGCGGGAAACCTGTTTACATCATTATTAACTTTAACAAATAAGATTAGTTGTAACTTGTACAGGGCAAACAAACAAAACATCAAACAAAACATCATGTACGTTAATACGTTTGTATGGGAGCTTCCGTCTAAGAGTTGTATGAAAGGTTCCGTCCCATCTTAAGATTGGACATTTCGAGTTGGCGCGAGATTCAAAATTGTAATAGAAAATCGTTTATGATTTGAAGCAAATTACTTTTCCGTTAATTTTATTGCTGAAACAATTAAAACCTCAAACAATCAAATCTTGCGCCATCACAAAACGATTGTTCGATTATCGATAAATATTTGTATCCAGGTATATTGGACCCTTGGAGCCCCAGACGCCACAGTGCCTGACACTTGGCCAAAGGAGCTCAGCACTGGGATCAACTTGGAGCATCCTGTCAACATCAGCGACGCTCAACACTCGTACGGGGCATTTATAACGGTGAGTTTCATAACCAAATAATTATGTGCGAATTGTGGTTACGGCAAGTGTAGTTGTAGTGTGTTATGTGAATATATCCCCCACGGAGAACAGACATTACTGGTGGACTACCTGCTAGGTACACTTGTAGGTAGTTGAGGCGACCGATGGCATTGCAACGATTGCCAATAAAACCTGGATGCAATCACCATAAGACCGATATGAGTAGCACCAATTGAGATTTAGAAGGCGTAGTGTCAGAGTGCAAGTTTATTCGGGTCAATTCTATATATAAAACAAAGTTGTGTTAGTTACACCATTTATAACTCAAGAACGACGGAACCGATTTTCATGATTTTTGATAACTAGACTATGAGAAATCCAACAAGGATTTCTCTTAGTCCGAAATAGGATAAGAAGTATTAAAAACATTGGAATTTGACGACAAAATAACTACCCGGGGCGGGTCGCTAGTTAGTAATAAAAAATGCCACTTAAATCATAGGGAGCTTATCTCTGATCGTCATTCCGTACTTCATTGTATCTTACCATACTATTTTATTTATCACTAGCTGCTGCCAGTGGCTTCCGTCGCGCTTTTCAAGCAGCCTATTCCGTCCCCGCCCGGGACACCATTTACCTGCCAAATTTCACTAAAAACCGTTCAGCCGCTTAGGCTTGAAAAGGTAACAGATAGACAGGGTTTAAAATTAAAATTTATAATATTAGTAAGTCATCATCATCATCAGCCTAAATCAGTCCACTGCTGGACATAGGCCTCCCCTAATGAGCGCCATAGCGCCCTGTCTTCAGCTTGCCGCATCCAGCATCTGCCAGCAGTCTTTCGCAAATCGTCATCCCACCTGGCCGGATATTAGTAAGTAGGTACTTAGCTGTTAATCCCAAAGAAGTACTACCAAGAAAAAAAAGTGTGATTAATATTAGCACGATAACATCATGACAACGAATGAAATTCCTTCTTGGCGTAATTGATTTATTTGCGTTAGTAAACTCTGAGTTTTTAAGCCTGAGGCTATTGATCTCTGAGGATGTTATTAGACTAAATATGTAATTTAAGATCCCGGAACTTAATTGTGAAAGACACACAAAGTTAACACGTTCCATGCGACTTCCCACAGGAAAACTTCGTCGTGCCCTACTTTCCAAACACCCGATACCCAAGAACGACACTTTAAAAGCGCGTCATAACATTTTATCAGTAGTTAAAGCTAGCCGTAATGGCGTCTAGCGTTTTAAATTGCCAATATCGTGAGTGTGCCTTGTTGTAAGTTTTAATGGCCAAGTTTATAGGATGCCTAGCTATCTTGCTTCGCTCTCCTAGGTTTTATACTTATAATGACAATCAGGTTTTTTAATCTTTGACGGTGGTGTTAGTTACCCTAGTTTTAGCTGGGGAAGTAACCCCAACTTCTTATTTCGTAACCCTCCTAAACTGAGTATTATGTTGTATTTCGTAAACGTTTTACAATTTTGACGTAGGTTTTATTATTTCTCAAATGAAATTGTTTCTTACTACAGTTAAGGCGCATACCCCACCCAAACAAGCGCCGCCTCCTACTTTATCTTGTTATTCCGTTGAACAAAGGAAATTTCAAAAATCCATTGTATAGTTTGTGATACCTAGTATAAGCTTTTTTTAGTGCCTCTGTAATAGTTTTATTCTATTTACTTTAGGATGTGATTCGAAAATAGATTTTGGTGGCCACCAAGGGCAACTTCTATTCACTGCCTAAACTAAATAGAATAAAACTATTACAGAGGCATTAAAAAAAGCTTATACTACGTATCACAAAATGTATAATGGATTTTTGAAATTTCCTTTGTTCAACGGAATAATTATGTATTGAGTATGTATCAATTGTATCATCTTCCTATAAGCTGAGTGATAGTCTTTCTCTTAAATCACATGTAACAAATTGGTTTTCGTTTATCTCTACTTCTCGTTATGTGATGTTTTATGTAATTTGAGACGCTAAGAATTCTACACCCAGAGAGCAATATGGCGTCCACTGCTTCCAGCGTATTCGTCAAGTTACGCGCGCAACTTAAAAAAAAAAATTTGATATAGAGTTAATCTCTTTATTGGTTTTTATCTCACGGGAGGTGATGCCTACAATCCCCAGGGTGGGCATGCGGGTTGAGGAACGCAGTTCGTTGGTAGCTCTATTCTGCAAGAGGCGCTGCTGCCCGCCCCCCGGTGTATGTCTCTTAGTTAGCTCTTACTACACAGAAAGAGTAGGGGTGGATAGCACAAGTAAAGGAAAAAATCTAAAAGCCTTTTTTATATTCTTTGTGTAATTGTGACCAATTCAGATTTTTTTGTGTGTCTTGAGTCGATTTCTTTGTTTACGAGTACAAGAAACCCTGGATTCGCAAGTCCAACTCGAACTTGACGTTTTATTTTATCTCTGATGTTACACACGTCACGTCTCTAACACAATAATACGTCCTAATCTACTCAGTATAAAATATTGCCACTGGATCGAACTCAGTATCCTGTCTACATTTTCCAGACACGTACGTTATATATGTATCACGTAAGGTTACGAAGCACTCGTGTAAATTGCTTACGAGGCATCGAGACATTGAGAATGTAATTGGACAAGCGCTTGTTTCTTTGGTCAACTTTGATACAGTGTCGCTTAATGGATTGATTAATGTTTTATTGATTGTTTTGATGGACTTTAAAATTTCTAAGCAGAAAAAGTTGTATCAGAATATTGGGACAACTTGGCCACGACTTGGGCCATCGCGATCAAACTTCTGATTGGTCAATGACTTTGTCTGTTTTTCTTACAGAAGTTTTCCTGTTTGTCCGTTCGAACTTATATTTATGTACATAAGTATTGTATGTATGTAATATGTCTGGCTAGTCGATATTGCTTGCTATAACAGCAATTTAAAATGAAACCATTTAGAAACATTTATAAAAATAGGTCTATGAAGACCTCACTGTAGATATTACTAAAATCAAGCTTATGCCGGATATAGGCCGGATATAGCAAAGATTAATCTATATATATAAAAATCAATTGCTGTTCGTTAGTCTCGCTAAAACTCGAGAACGGCTGAACGGATTTATCTTATCTTGGTCTTGAATTATTCGTGGAGGTCTAGGGAAGGTTTAAAAGGTGAGAAAAATTCGAATAGGTACCCGTGCGAAGTACCCGTGCGAAGCCGGGGCGGACCACTAGTTTATTATATTTTTTTATTAATTTCCCCCATGAGTTACAAAAATCAGGGTAGGCCTGCGTCCAGCAGTGGACTTTTATAGGCTGTTGAGGTGATGTGTGTGAGGTAAGGTAAGGTACCAAAGCGCCTACCGAGGACATGACGATTGATTTGATAAAAACCGACAATCGAAACTGAAAAACAAATAAAGTTCTAATGATTACAAATTACCCTGTAGTTAGCCACGTGTTCCAAGGCTATGCTATAGGATAACTATCGTTTGGTAGGTTCAGAAACACATTATGGATGAGCTTTATTGGACATTCGTGTCATGATAGGGAAAATAATTTTAGGTACGTGGTACAATGAACGACAAAAAGCACAAGTTCAACCTTCCAAAAACGTTGTTATTGTTAGGTAGGTAAATAAATAAATAATGCTGGACAATTCACACAGCATTACCTAGCCCCAAGCTAAGCGGAGCTTGTGTTATGGGTACTAGATAACTGATATACATAATACAATACATTACATAGATAGATATTTTTTATTATACATAGAAAACGACCAGAACACCCGAAACGATGTCCCAATGCGGGAATCGAATCCGCAATCTCTTGCGTCGCAGGCGACCTACGCCCGCCGCGCCACAGAGGTCTCCAGAAATGTTCAGAAACGTTTACTTGTATCATTCATTAGCATACCTATATTGACAGTATTTTCTTTCATGCTCCAAGCTGCATTGAATAGGCATGATGACTGATTTTGAGAAACTACTCCGAGACGTTCTCAAACATGACTGAAATAGCCCTGTGGTGCCAGCTTAGAATTGCACCACCCCAACTCTTCCCGTGGGTGTCGTAAGAGGCGACTAAGGAACATACATCGGGGGGGAGCGGCCAGCAGCGCCTCTCACAGGATAGATCTACCACCGAACTGCGATCCCTAATCTTATGGGGATTACCATACAAAATAAGTCAAATAATTGAAAAAACTATTCGAGGGAAAATTGAGCTTTTAAAAATGTAATTTCAAATTCGCTCTAAATCTCTACAATACCTACTCGTGGAGTCTATCTATGACGTCATTGATGATGAACGACCGTCTGATGGATACAGAATGATTATAATATTGGCAAGAGAAGAAAGTCAGATCCTTAGAACTTTATTTTATTTTATTTTTCGTTTATTAAGGCACAAACAGTTACAATAACAATATTCTTAAAATTAACATTATAATATAACTATGTATACACCAATCAAGATGCCACTAATAGAAACATTATTTACAAAATACAACAACGTTACGGACGCTAATTAGGAAAAAAACAATAAAGAAACAAATAAAAATAATTAAAATAGACAAAACATGCATGATATAAAAAAGTTAACACAAGAGAGAAATTTGTTTTTTAAACTCATTCTTAGAGAGCAAAAATATGTCACATTCAGAAAATGTTTCATTGTGCAACTTACTTACTCTAGGAATAAATGAATTACATGCATAATTAGTTCTGTAATTATATAGCATAAAAAGGTTATTTGTATTACGAGCATTTATACGTGGACATTTTATACTCAATTTATTTAATAAATACAGTGAGTGAGTCAACCAAGTTTCTTAAGATTTTAAACAACAGAATTTGATCTCTAATCGTGCGTCGGCTTTGAAGTGTATCAATGTTAACTATAACAGATTGATTTGAGTTATTGATTTTAAATTGAAGGTGTTTAAAGGCTTTACATTACATATTGTGACGGCGGCATGACGTCACAAATCAGTAGTCTCTGATTGGCGTTCAACGTGCCATGGTGGATTGCTTTATTTTGTAGTTTTATTTTATGTTAATAATAAAATTAAACTAGATCTAAAAAATGTATTATGTGTTTTGGAATCAAAAATACATCATTTTGGTGATTTTCAGCTACTGTATCTACTGTATCATCGTAATTTCTATTGCTTCTATGGGTATAACTATTATAACTATCCGCAAAAAACTACTTTAAGTTCATAATTACAATTGTAACTTTGACTTGAATCAATAGAAGGAATATTTGTTATCTTGTCATCTAAACTAACACAATGGAAATTTTCTGCGCTTTGAACCTAAAACGTCAAGTCAGTCCGGGCTTTAAGACGAATAGTGAGGCAAATGACCTTGGACCTTTCCGCGCGCCTTTATGCAGCAAAGAGTGTTTGTTTTCGGTTCAGCATGCCATGTAGTGCCATAATCAACCAAATAATATGATCCTCTGCGGTTGGGCGAAGTGTAACTAGCCAGATTTGTATCACAGATTTTGTAGGCGAAAATACGTTTTTATGTTTGATTTTAATATTTTGACTACTTTTTGAATCTAATGGACCTCCAAGAGATAGGTATGAAGTATATTAATCACTATACTGAATTTGGTACTAATCGAATTTGAGACGCCGATAAAAAGTGGGTTCGAAGCCGCTACACATACACCATAACTAACACTATAACAACTACACTATAATTAACGGTAAGCATTTGGGACCGCCAAGGGACCCTTCAGGATGTGTGTTACAGGATATATAAATTTCAGAGCTCTACATTCAATATTTTCGTTGGAAAACGGGTTCGAAAACACCTAATTTTCTTGATTTTGCGTTACTATGCGCCATTACTGAAATATCAGATAATATTTCAGAAACAAAGTCCAGCTGTCGGCATAGCAAAGCGCTTTTGACCCTTTTGGACCGCTTTTGTGCGTAACTTGATTAATGAAATGCTTTTATACTATGACGGTTCTAAACGCTTAGGGCTAGAGCGATAACCTGTCCCTTAATGGGCAGTTTTAGAGGGTGTTTGATTACATTAATCATCTGTGTCGAGTGTAGGTCAACCTACAGTAGGTATAGAGTTTAAAACAGTCTCAGACAAAATAAAAAGCTGTTTTTTTTCAAAATCTGTTTAGATTTACACTGACTCAAGTATTTTCCGTCACCGAGAGTTACTTGGGTCTGTTTGCGTAGGTATTTTGTTATACCATGGATGGCGTATACCACATAGAGCTGAAGTTAGAAAATGTTACCAATAAGATAAAATAAGAGTATACCAATAAGAGTAAATAAATCCTTAGGTTTTTGTATTATAGTGCGTAAGCATTCACACTCTGGGTAATCTTTAAGAAATTAGCTACTTTCCCAATGGCACAAGAGCCCTAAGAGGTAACAAAGATTTTCGACGAAACCTACTAAGATTTCGTGGCTTGTTGTGTTGAGTTGTAAGTTGGTGCGCACCCGTACTGAGCGGCGGGCGCAGGTTCGATTTCTGCCGGAATAAATTATTAGGAAGTTATTTAATTTCTACAAATAAATCCTTATCTAAGATTTACTTCTAGCTGTGTGCTTGAGTACCTATTATTCTAGAATTTAGATCAGTGGGCAAAATATATTTTTCTGTCCATCAAAAAGTTATCTATCCATGAAACTTGCATAACAGCACTTACTGAGGCGAAGATATTCAAAGTAGGTTGTGGCATAAATAAAGTACCTAAATCATGTCAAGGCTGAATCGGAGGGTTTCTGCTTACTGTCACTTAGTCTTGAACTTTGAACTCATTAGACTTAGCCGAGTGCTGCCTAATCCACTTTCTTTTACAATAACTTCGATCAATTATTATACAAAATATGCTTTATTTATCGACGATTAACAGTGAATTTGTCTGACCCCCCATTATTAAAGCCGTAGCAACTAAATATTGCTCAGAAAAACTATAAATTCATTTAATAACTTCTAGCCATTGTGAAGTATTGAGCTCTACCTTGCCGTAAGACACTTTTTTAACTAGCACGGAAAGAACGAGGCATGCAACACCTAGAAGCCTTAAAGTATGCATTAAGTTTTAGCATAAGGTCCTATAGACCTTAAGTATGCATAAGTACCTATATAATTGTGTTTCTACTAAGTTAACTAAATACATGTATATATAAGTAATATATAGTGGTGTGAATTAACTATAATTAACTTTAAGGCTACCCTGTAAATTTTGAAATAAATAATGATGGACAATTCACACAGCATTATCTAGCCCCAAGCTAAGCAGAGCTTGTGTTATGGGTACTAGATAACCGATATACACAATATAATACATAAATACATTCTTATTCTTAAAAAAAAAACAACGTCAAAATGGCGTACTTACTAAGGGGTAGCATGTCCAGAAAATGAACAAATTTAATTGATGGTCCTTAGATTATATATCTACTAGTGCCCTTGTAACATTTACATAAAGTCTGCCTTCATACAACTCTCGATGTGCTAGAGTAAATAAAATGTTGGCTAATTCAAATACTGTTATTTGAATTCGCCAACATTTTATTTATTCAGGCGTTATTTTTTGTCTGTGTCAATTCGGGTATTGTGTTGTCTGGTGTCCTGATGACTTATTATAATAATTATTATTAATTTCAGACTATAGACAAGTTAGAGATCTTATTTAACTTATGCCATAGTCCATAGTAATATACCTTAAAAGTAAAACTAACATACATGCGAAATTAAAAACTTATAGTTTAATAGTTTTTTTAATTGTATAGTTTTTGTAGTTTTCTCTTTCAAACTGCTTTGTTGGATCTTATCAGAGGTTTTGTTATTATCATTTCATTTCATTGATCATTTTCCCACATACCTAATCATGTAAGGCTTATTTGATCGTAGAGTCACATAAATTATGCCAAAACTCGAGGCGAGTGCTGTAATCAGCACCGAATGTGACTTTAATGTGGAAAACAGAGGCCAGTAGCAACAATTTGATTAGGCTTTCGAGGAATTGGTAATTTACTACCCTTAGCTAGCTGCTTATTAAGTTATAGAAATGTTCTTACTCGATTGAGTTGTTGGAGGCGAAGTGATTTAATGTTTTCTAGGTTATGTGTAGTGCAAACTGTAATGAGGTTCATAAAGGATGTTAAAAGCAATTTACACTTCGCGTCACTCACTCATAGATGTCTTAGACTTTAGAGGACTGCGACTAATTTTCGTTTAAAATTTTCCACAGTGCTGAGGCCCGAGTCCATTTGACCAGAGACGTGATTCTGTCGTCTCATATTGTACCCATATCATAGAATACATTACATTTAGATATTTATTATTATACATAGAAAATACAAAAAACACCCTGAACAAATCATTTCAGATCGTACAAAAATTTGTTCCGAGGCAGGAATCGAAGCGAACCTCTTGCGCCGCAGGACTTTTGTCAGTCGAAAGTATTAGTATTCGAACTGATCTGAAACCTATCCTACTAAACACCATTATAGCAGTTAGATCCTAAGTATTCTAGGTAATTTAATTTGTAGCGAGTGCAAGTATTAATCGAAATCGACTGGCTAGCGTCTAGTCGGGTGTAGTAAACTCTAGAAATAGTGGTCACAAAATTAAATTGTCTTTTAATTAAAATTTAACACTCCACTCCTGCAACTGGAAAATTTAATCGAATACTTTTCTTTTGTAAATTAGTTTAAGTATTTAATGTATTCTTTGATTAATTAATAATTTTTTCCTTCTGATTGTATTTCCAGTAAAGAGATAGATTAAGGTAACCCTGATTCATTACGCCTAAGGTTGTTCAATATAAACAACGTTATTATTTTAGAATACCTACCAAAAATGTGAGTCACAAATATCTACGATCTAGCCTTGACCGAACCCCAATTTCTAACAGCTATAAGCCATAACCATACTTATTCATTTATGATAAACATGTACCTTTTATACATTTCTACTTCTTATACAGGGTGTTTTTTGCCACTGAGTGGCCCTTCTGAAATCTGAAGACGTCAAAGTTATCGAAAAGCCATGTTAGTCAGTAGTAGAGTTACAAGCTCGATTAAAAATAAGTTCTACATTTAAGTGAGATTGTAAAAACAATTCAGAAACTTAGGTCATCTCGCCTGGAAGATATCGCATTTTTATCCAATTTACTTTTGTCTCTATGAAATGTCTCTTTGTATCTAATGTTATTTTTCTTGTTACATAAACTTATTGTTATTACAAATGCGAAAGTTTGGATGCTAAGATGTTTGGTAGTCTTCTTCCTCTTAACGCCAAAACAACTGAACCGCTGTATTTTTGCAAACAGGTAGTTTTAGGCCTGGAATAATTATCCTGTAAATCAATTCACATTTGATAGAAATAACCTTTAAACGTTTTCATAAAAACGCCTCGTGCATAACCGCGGACAGAAACTAGTGCACAATAAAGCAATCTTGTATTGTATCCATCGAGTTAGAATACTAACGTTGTAAAAGCCCGACGGATGATGATTTGAACTATGACGGGACACACGTCCTACACAGAGACACATGCTAGTGCATGGTGACTGAACTTATCAACGGTTTCACCGCACTGATAACGGTGTGCAACTAGGCAAGGAGAATCAAAACAAATCGCAAAGTGGTGGTCGGTACCTATTGACACCCGAAATGAGTTATTATCTAAAAGGGTAGATATTATTATTATATTCATAGGTACCTCTGTGGCGCGATTTCTTGGATTTGACGACCTCTGTGGCGCGGTGGGCGAAGGTCCGCCTGCGACGCAGGAGGTTGCGGGTTCGATTCCCGCCCTGGGACAAATATTTGTACGATCTGCAGGTATTTGTTCCGGGTGTTCTGGTCGCTTTCTATGTAGGTGTAGTAAAAAAAACGATTTATTTAATGTATTGTATGTCACTTCTATGTATATCACTTCTCTAGTACCCATAACACAAGCTCTGCTTAGCTTGGGGCTAGATAATGCTGTGTGAGTTGTCCAGCATTATTATCATTATTACCTACATTTTTGCAAAACACATGACCAAAATCCTGATTCCCACTCCGGATATTATATTTATATCTTACCAGTATTTTTTTTATTGCAGAGTTCGCCACCGCCTTTCAGCCCATCTGGGCGCACCAACGACGACGACGCCATTGTCTCCATAATAGGCTCAGCCGAGGAGTTTGTCTACATATCCGTGATGGAGTACATGCCCGTCACAGAGTTCACGCCTAAACTTACGTGAGTTCAAAAATCTAAACGTAGGACGTAGTAACCTAGGATCAATCATCATTTTGTGTCGTAGGTATGAATGTAAAGTTCTGCCGTGACGTCTATGCGACTACGCAAAAACCTCCCGTTCTATAATTGATATTTGAAAGGTCAGAGATCCCATAGAATTGCAAATTACGAAGACTGTAAAATTTATTTAATTAATTATAGGATTGATTGGTTTTTGCGTAATGGCAGCGTTGTATAAATAAAGGTAGGTTCAGACCAGGCTGCTGAATGATAAAGGCATTATGCAATATTACATTAAATAAGCGTTAAGGGCATAATTTTTTTTATGAAAAGGATAGGCTTAGGATTTCGCGTTCATAGGAACGCAAGCCCAAAAATCAAGTTTTAGCTTATTATCTATTAATTAGGAAATTATTTGAAAAAGCAGAAACAAATAAAATGTTCTTCATACTCAGTTCTATTACCATGCTTAATCTGAAGATCTTAACTTCTGTATTTATTGAGAAATTACTGTTTTAGTACAAATTTACAGGTAACTTTGCGATTTTTTTGTATAGAGAAATTTTTATTGAATCGTGTTTTGGAAACATATTGTTACGCCGGTGGGTTAGACCATAAACTTCAAACGGCAATTTCAGTGCTTTAGAAGCGTTTTCAGCAGGCTGAAAAGTCATTTCGGACCGTTTCAGGAGTAGCTCTATCACATAGTGGAAAATCGAAAATTCACCCATGTTGCCGTCGTTTTCAGGCGCCTGAAACATGTTTTCAGTCCGTTTCAGGCCACCCTCTATCCGATGACGCAATAACCTGAAAACCCGTTTTCAGGCGTTTTCAGGACCACTTATGGCTTTTAAGAACTTTTCAGTATATGGCGAAATTTGCAATAGGAGTGAAAGAGAGCACTATTAGAAAGAGATAGCCATACTCAGAACATTCGAGACGTCGTCAGTGACAAGGACAGCACCATCAGAAAGAGATAGCTATACTCGGAACATTCGGGAAAGTTCGTGATGGGTCCTTTAGAGGCAGTAATGGACGAGAACGTTCGAGAAAGTTCTTCGGAGTATAAAAGACAGCTGACGGCCGGCACGGAGTTAGTTGTGTTTTAACCGTGATACAGTTCAGATCGAAGTGCGACATAGTGAGTGCAGTTTTAACCGCGATATAGTGAGTTGTGTAGTGAGTGTGATACAGTGCGTTCAAAGTGATACTCGGAAGAAGGATTGTTATAAGTGCTTAGTGTGACTAGTGGATTTTTCAAGTACAGTTTGTGTTATTTCTGTGTTAAAGTTGTAGTAAAGTGTTTGTTTTAATTAGTGGATTAATTAGTGCATTTTTCTATTAAACCCGAACCCCACGCTCGTAACAATATGATCGATAGAGTAAGTCCTGAACTTTATCATATATAAATTTCAAACATAAATATTCAGTAGTTTGATGATATGGAGATCTGACGGAGTTGATGTAGAAGAAAGTAAGGAGTGCGCCTAATGCAAAAATCAAGCAAATTGTGTATTTTTAAACCCTTGCATCTATGGTAACGAACTTTAATATTCTAATTAAAAAAATACGAAGTCGAGTAATCGAATAGAATTATGAAAAATAAACTGGTTTCTTTACAAAAAATTATACAAAAATCGCTTTAAAAAAACTGTTTTAATTGAAATGCTCTAAAGAATCAGCCACAACACCATATTATTTTTTACGAATTACATAACCAGACTACTGTTTTATTTAAATAATCGTGTAGTTTTTCTATTTAATGCTTAAATTTTGAATCATTAATAGAAAAGAAGCAAAAACTTGATTTTTGCACTGACATTGCTTTACTCTGTCCCGCTCCTATGAACGCGAAATCCTATGCCTATCCTTTTCACAATTTTTTGCATTAGGCCCGCTCTTAAGGCTGGGAATTATGAATTATATAATGTAACAAAGTCTACATTCTACCTAGTAGGTATGTTGCATTGCAGCAGTTAGAATATCAAGTTCTCTCATTGCATGTTGCCTTTAATTAGTCTAGCAAGCTAAATTGAACCAACTCATTCTGGGAAAGGAACCGCTATGTGACTCACCCATGGCCATTTTCTGTCTTATTTTAAGTATGTAGGTTAGGTAGTTATGGGCACACCAGATACATGAGGGTCAAAAAGATGAATCAGGAACCACAAAGTCAGAATCAAGGTATACAGATGGCTCTATAGCCGATACAGGTATGGGTGCTTGAATTCACAAAATTAATGTATAGGGCATACGCTTCTACATCAAAACTCCTAGTGAGTTGCAAAATCTATCAGTAAATAAATTCAAACAAATTGTCAAAACCTTTCTGTGCAAACGGCTTACTACAAAATATCAGAAAGATAAAAAAGCTTGGGACGGGTTTTGCTCCAACTCGAAAAATAACAAGCAACAGGCTAAAGGTTTCTTCGTCGCTTCTTTCTTTGTCTACATACCAAAGCGACAGAAATCAAAAATATCACTTTATTTCCGTGTCAGTGTTTTATTTTAGGAATTTGACGTTTTCTATGAGTATTTTTGATTTGATTTGTCGGAATCACTCAGTTTGCAGCTTGTTTACAACGTGTTCGGTCTTGACTTATCGATATTTAAAGGGAGTGTTTTTCAAGATATTTAATCGGTAAATTCAATATCGCTAAGTCATGTGACCAAACACATTGTAGAATCAAATAAAACATTTCTGTATACATAGAACCAAAAAAATATTTGAATAATGTTTCAGGTTCTGGCCTAAGATCGACGACGCGCTGCGGCGCACGGCGCTCGAGCACAAAGTGAAGGTTAAACTGCTGATCAGTTACTGGAAGCACTCCAAGCCTTCCGAGGACTACTTCTTGAGGTCCCTCGCCGCGCTTTCTGCCTCCTATCCACGGGTCGACTTGCAAGTGGTGAGTTTATTTGCTTCTATCCAGAGATCCACGAGAGCTACTGCCAGTGCCGATAAACTGTTGTACAGTTTGGCAGAAAATTTAAAATATATACTTTTAATTTGGAAAAAAAAACCTTGCAGACTATAAATTATCTTTGCTTCATGTCATTTGTCAAAATGAATGCTTGATGAAAAGCTGTCTGACGAGGCCTCATTAAAGATATTATTTTTGACGACCGACGTGACGCAGCGAAGGTCCGCTGCGACGCAGGAGGTTGCTGGTTCAATTCCCGCCTTAGGAAAAGTGTTGAAACGATCTGCAAATATTTGGTCGGGTGTTCTGGGTATTTACTTGGTATACTAATAATAATAATGCTGGACAATTCACACAATATATACAGGGTGTCACGAAACTCAGCGTCAAGCCGAAAACGCAGGACAGGTGGGTTCATTACGACACAGAAAAACCATAAAATTATGGATCTATCTCCAATGGTTCCTGAGTTATAGGCTTTTTCCTGAAAATCAAAAATTCTGCAGCCAAATTCGATATGAATTTTTTGTAAACAAACCACTCCTACCGAATCTTATCTGTCTTTGTTGTCGTGTATTTTTATACGCAGTTCATATGCCCTGTTTAATTAAGATCTTTACTTGAATAAATACCTATAGCTGACAATTATAATTATCTGAAACTAACGCCAAACATTAGAATCTTAGTTCTGGTTTGTTTACAAAATTTTAACAAGGAATTTGTCTAGCGTAAAGATGTGTGTCTGTAATAATTATGTGCCAGTCATAATAAAAAACTTTGAGTACTGTAAATAAAACACCACGTATCGAAATAACACGCTCTTTTCCTGAAGTAACACAAATTCTCTCCCCCAGAAACGCTTTATCGTCCCATCAACCCCCGACCAAGACAAGATCCCCTTCGCTCGCGTCAACCACAACAAATACATGGTCACCGATCGCGCCGCATACATCGGCACATCCAACTGGTCCGCCGACTACTTCATCGACACCGGCGGCGTCGCATTCGTCTTCGAAACGGACGAACTCCACTCCGACGTGAATGTCACTAGAGATGTGAGAAAGGATTTGCAAGACGTGTTTGAGAGGGACTGGAACTCGCCGTACGCTGTGCCGTTGTATACCAAGTTATAACGGTGGTGGTGATTTTGACCGTTATGTAGGAGAGGAAAATTTTGTGGTATAACACAAATTTTTCCGAGAAATTTTTTCAGAGGTAAAATTTGTGGTATAATACCACAATTTAAAAAAAAATTAGAGTTAAAATTTGTGGTAAAACACAAATTTATAAATTTTTTAGGTAAAATTTGTGGTATAACTCCACAAATTTGTCCTCTCCTTGTCTTTGACTGATAGAAAGATAAATTGTGCTCATTACAGTGTGGATTAAGGCCGGTTTCTTCGACAGCGGAGCGAAAAGAATGCGTAAAATATTAATTACCAATTATGTTCTACTACTAGCAAAGTATTAATAAAATTGCGCCAGATTATCATCACGAAATGTATACCAGATCTTTAGTGCCGAACTATAATGCTTTATTGCATGTACGATATTAAATTGGTAGTTTTTACATCTGACCGCTTTGATTGAAAACTTAAATTAACTGAAGTATCTAAGAAAGATTAGTGTGTGATTCAAAAAACTGGGTTGATGAATGTTTACTTCTATCTTCCAAAAGCAATGTTTTCGAGTTAAATTAAATTAATCAATAAAAATTAATCACCTATCTAAAAAATCTAATTAGCCGTGTAAGACTTAGTTCATAAGGGTGTTAATTATTTAAAAGCCTGTATATAATAAATGATTAAAAAACCCTATGGTTACTATGTAAGACTATCGAAACTTGAAACTATCCAAATAAGGTAGGATTCCTTTGTTTAACAATTACATGTACTTATTTGATTATTATATTTATATGGATTGGTTTCAAATGCCATGAGTCTAATTATATTTATGGATGTATTTATTATTTCTTCTATGTAAATACTATACTTATCTAGAACATACATATAAATATAAGATTATTTAGGAATGTAAATGAACTACCTATACCTTATTTACCTTAGTAGTTGAACTGTATGACCATTTGGATATTTGAACGTGTGCCTTCGAACTTCGTGTGACGTCGTTTGTGCTATTAGTGTGATTGTCTATTTGTAGATTTTATATACTTTCTGGCAGATCCTCTTAAAAACGAACAGTGTATATTATTGAAGCCATTTACACTAGATTCAATCCCCCCCTAGCATGGCGATTGTTGTTTAGGGCATGACATCGCATCGCCATACATTGCGTACATTTTTGGAGTTGAAGTTGAATGCATTTCAAACAATTTACGCATTCGATGAAGAAGTGACGTAATTTTTCCTTATTCTACCCTAGACAACACTCCCCGTGCTAGGGGGCCTGGATGGCGTCATTATTAGAGTAGACCAAGACACGTTCTCGATGACCCCGTTGACCCAATCACAGACTCTACCCGGAGGTGACGGCAACAAGTACCGACTCTCTTTCGCCGGATGCGGGGTCGAAGAATTCCCCGCTGCCGCCTATAGGTGCATTCGTGCGCCTTGGCGAAACATCCATTTCCCTCTTGTAGCATCTGGCAACAGCTTAAGCCGAGGTTCGCCCTTAAGTGGTGGCCCTTGTGCATGTTGCCCAATCTAAATTTACCGACAAGGCGCCTTCCGCGCTCGCCAAAAGTCCGGTAACGCTGTCATGGCCATCTGCGGTCAACAGCATATTAATCTATTCGAAAAAAAATGTCGATTGCAGGATATACGTACTACGCAAAGAAATACACGAGCCCCGTAGAGTTTGTCGTATTGTGGGTAATAAAAATTGTACTTTTTTGCGTAGGTAGTAAATAAAGTTAAATATTGAATAGGGAAGAGTGCGCGCAGAGCAGCGTCACGTCGCGAGCTAAGCTGACCCTACCTGGGAACCAGTATTATTAGAATGACTGGCTGGACTAAAGCGTTTGAATATGTTAGTTAGTGATCTAAATCCCAAATGCCCCCTTTTGCTACAATCGTTATGTATGTACGCGAAAATAGGAATTTTGAATGATGATGATGCATATCACTATAGTTTTGCAAACTCTTTATCTTTCTCAATCAGGTAGGTAGGTTTTAAAATTAAGCTATTACGAATACTCCTATTGTAGGTAAATTAGGGTCATGCATGACTTAATTTTTTTTATTTGTGTTATTCAATGTTTTATCGTGAAATTTATTATTATATTTATAAAAAGTACTTACCTAGATATTTTAAGATTCAATCGCAAAATTTCTAATTTTTTATTTTGTTTGTAAAATCAACGGAGGAAAAGAAGCAGTTGGAGTTTGACAAAGTGAACGGTGATGTCACAGAAAATAGGCAGCGTAAAGCGGAACTGAGCGCAGTTTTATTTTTAGGTTTTTCCTAATTAAAAAAATGGTGTTTATAACATTTATCGACTCAAAAAAATGCCCTATTGTTAGGCCTACCTTTACGTAATGATTAATAATGTTTAGAGTTAGTGTAAGGTTTTGAGTAGTTTCTGAAAGCAATAGTTGTGTATATCGTCGGACAATACGAATGTTTTAAGTTAATCTTATGAGATTGTGATGATTCTACTTATAAAATAAACATTTTAACTATTTGATTACTTTTATTGCAGTTTCTTTCCTATAATTATAATTTTTAACACCAAGCTGACCCGGCAAACTTTATTCCACCTTAAAATCAGAGCTAGCGTTACTTCTTGTACGATAAATGAATTTTTTCATTATTTTTTGAGTTAGAAGTCGTGTAACTAAAGATTAAGTAAGGATACCTACCTCACTTACCTACTCGTTTTCATCAATCAACTTGAGGCCTTATATTAGACGACCGATGTGGCGCGGTGGGCGAAGGTCTGCCTGCGACGCAGAAGGTTGCGGGTTCGATTCCCGCCTCGGGACAAATGTGTGTACGATCTGCAGACATTTGTTCAGGGTGTTCTGGTCGTTTTCTATATACCTATAATAAAAAAATATCTATCTATGTATTGTGTTGTATTATGTATATCAGTTATCTAGTACCCATAACACAAGCTCTGCTTAGCTTGGGGCTAGATAATGCTGTGTGAATTGTCCAGCATTATTTATTTATAATTATTTATTTTATGTAAAAAAAATCCGGTAGGTAATGTATAATTCTATACTTCTTACAGTTATAGTCTGTCTAATTTAGAACGATAATTTTACAGCTCACGCCTTTGTTGTAACGTATTTTTTATAAACAAGAATACCTCTAAAATTATCGTAGCGCATAGACGAGTACCGCCCACTTAACGTAGTGAAGCGCTTTGTAAGAATACCGCACAACCGACTATAGACAATTTAAATACAAGTTAAATTAGTAAGTACTACAAATTTTCACCACTTAATGAATAAACAAATTGTGATTTTGAATTTTTTTGTTTGATTTCTCCTAAGGGTGATTTCACCTACCTCAGCAACGATCTGGATTTGCGTGTATTCTACTGAATAGATTGATTGCCGAATGAAAATGTGCATGGATGCGAAATCTTAGTCGTGAGAGGGCTTTTACTGTTAAGTATACAAATATAAAATTATTTTTACTTACCTAATTACTTAAAACAATAAAAAGTATAAACGTTTTTGTAATTTACTACTTATTAATAAAACATACCATGTAACTATAGATTCCAAATTATATGGGAACGATAATCGAATAGATTCATCAACGATTATACACTACCTTACCCATCCCTACTTATGATACGGCCACACTATCGCGATAACTCGAACATTTACGCTGTCGCGACAAGTCTGGCCAAGTAATCGCGAATCATCATCGCGGCAACAATTACACTTCACGACGCTGTCGGTAAATTGGCGGACATCAAAGTGTTTTGTTGCGACAAAATTTCGTGCGGTTGGCTACACTTCGCGCGCGCTTTGTTGACAGCGAGACCAAAGAGTATACAATAACTACCGTAAGAGCGAGACGTCTAGCGGTGTACACGTATTGTGAGATTATCGCGAAGTTTTTTCCAGTGTGGCCAAACACTTTATCGTGGCCGTAGCATTAGAGCTTTCAAAATTATCATCCTAAATTAGACAGACTATAATTCAAATTCTGCAATAACAGACGAGCGAAACGAAACGCATCGTTCATTTGTTGGGCTTGCGGCTGCTCTAGATTATACTACCAGTGCTCCTAACACGACTTAGTGTAGAGTGTACGTAGTGTAACTAACACGACTTAGTTTTTTTTTATACAGACAGATACGATTTAAATGAAATAATCAAATACTTATTTAAAAAAGTTTTATTCAGCTTGTATTACATACGGTACCTACAACTTCTTGCAGTACAATAGTTAAGATAATTATTTTAATACTTAAGTACCTACAAAATAAAATAATCGAAATAATCAACTGAGAAATGTGTCAAATAGGTACCTAATTTGTTTATTTTAATGATAGAACTATTGTATCAGATGGGTGATGAAAACTGAAAGTTTAATAGAAGATTGTCCTGGGCATTGTTTAAAAACATGACTGAACCTGGTTTCTCTAAATTACACTGACGTTTTACTAGAAGGACATGTTTTGTAATAATTTCACATTATTGTTAAAGTGATAATGACTTGATTTTACAAATGACTTGTTGTTTCTTTTATGATAAGGACCAGAAACAAAGTACATTTGTTTGAACCACACCCAAAGGGTAGCAAGTATATAAATTAAATTTCAAAGATTTAAATTAATATCTTACCTACATAATATTTCTTATTGTCTTATAACTTATAAGTTACTGTGTATGGATTATTGAATCTGGCTTCTTCTGGCCCATATTTCATGGATTCCATTGTACTCTTTTTTCTATAATAATGTACTTCATTGCTACCACAAAAAATAAATCTATTTTTTTGTTTATTGAAATCCCATGTACAACATTAATTTAAATATTTGAAATTTAAGTGATATATAACTGATAAGGTTTTAGTTTATTGTCGTTGAGTTTTATTATTGTCATCTTTGTGACGTAGCTATGGTTGTTATTGTCGATGTACTGTTGAAATAACAAATAAAAGTGATCGGAACTGGCATCAAAGTGACAAACCAGACACATATTGCCAATAACAAAGAAGTCAAGTCGTTTTTCTAATAATAAATTTTAGATTCGGGGACTGAGCAATTTTGTGCATTTTATTCTTGTAAAATTTAATTGGATCAGTTGTTCTTTGATAAAGCAGAAGCTCACTAGATTGAGATATGGCTCATCAGAAAATGCAAAGTATTATTAATAAGTTGGAGGATGGAAACAACTTTCTAAATTGGAAATTTAGACTGGAACTGCTAATGGAAGAGAAAGGTCTAGCAGATATTTTGGCTTGTGACAAGGTAAAAGTGCAAGATAAGAAGCGAGATGCAGAAGCCAGATCGCTAACCGTCCAATGTATGGGGGACAATATCTTGGAAGTAGTTAAAGGGTGCTGTGCAAAAAGTATGATGAAGTCATTGGAAAATATATTAACGAAAAGGAGTTTAAAAAAGAGGTTAAACGAGTTGAAATGTGATAATAATGATAAATTACAAGATTATTTCCTGAAATTTGACAAGCTAGTAAGTGACATTGAAGTAATGTCAGAAATGGAGGAGTCAGATAAAGTAGTAAATACATCTACTGCTTGCTTTACGAAGGAAATATAACAATGTTACGACAACCTTAGAAGCAATGAATGAAGATCTGACCTTTGACAAAAAGGACTCTACTTGACGCGGAAATCAGACTGGATGACATGAGGGCACCAAACCAGGATAGTGCATTAACCAAACCAAAATATTATCAGAAAAATATTTAAAATAGACAATATTATACTTCCCAACGTGGTGCTCATGTCCGACGCGGTGAAATATAGAGGAATTAAAACGAGGTCGTGGCAGAATTCTGAGATGTTTTCGAGGTGCAAATAGAGCAAGCACATCAAGGGACAGTGCAACAATAGCCCAAGAAGAAACTATGGAAAAAGTGGGCTGTATGGTTGAGTAATTCAATTTATCTATTTCTTTTGTGATAGATTCTGGTGCGTCGCATTTTTTTTATCTAATCATTATAGACAATTTTCGACACAAACAAAAAAATTAGGTCATCCGATTAATATTAACACAGCAAATGTAGAACAGTTAATAGCTTACGAAAGCGGCTATTTACCGATATAATGTGGCAATGTTAAATTTACTATCGAAGGACTCATAGCGGCAAAAAGAAAGCTTTTTTTTGTACGGCTTGTACAAGGACACTGTCAAAAGAGCTTGAGAATGGCAAGACACTATAGACAAAGAATTAAATTCCCTAGAATGTTTGGGAACCTGTGAACAATCGAATTGCCTAGAAATAAAAAGGCTATAGACACAATATACCACAAAAAAGCCAGATTAGTGGTAAAAGGATTTCAAGAAGAAATATTATTTAATGTTTATTCACCAGTAGCTCGTATGCCCACAATTCGAATTATGCTGAACCAAGCAATACAAAATGATATGTATATGAAACAATTAGATATTTCACCGGCCTTTTTAAACGGCTTTAGAAAGACGTTTATATAAAGCCACCTCAAGGAGTAAACGTTAAAAAAGGCATAGTTTTGAAACTAAAAAGATCATTGTAGTCCCCAAGATACAGGTTTATTCTAGTTTGGGGATTAAATATTGTATTCATTTTAAATCTTAATTCTTTTTCAATAAACATTATTTCAGATTAACAACTAGGTGAAATTAATACAAAACATGTCCTTCTAATAAAACGTCACTGTAATTTTAAGAAACCAGGTTTAGTAATTTTTTAAACAAAATACCAATCAATCTGCTATTAAACTTTCAGTTTTCATCAAACATTTGATACAATAATTCTTATAGTACAATTTACTGTCCAAATTTTGCTAAGGTTTTCATTTCATACATTTGCAGAATAAAAATGTGTGTAACTACGCCTTGATCTAGGTACAGTCATAACTAAAAAAAACTCTGAACACGCCAAGTCTCAAAATCTTGTATTAAACCTAAAATAATTATTGAATAACTTTGTTTAGCTATTTTTATCACCGACTGTACATAGCAGGCTCGTTATATTGTGGCTCTTATAAAAATATCCGAGTAAACCTTATGCATGAGTAGCACTATCCTCCACGAAGTCGCGAGCCTCTTCCTGCGTCACACATTCCACGTGGGACACCTTGTTCCTGAACTTGACTCCGTAGAACTTATGTGCGTGTTCCAACAACTCCGGCCTGAACGTGGTCGTGATGAACTGAGCTGAGTCTGATAGCTCGTGGATCATGTTGGCGATGGCTTTACGATGCTGCGCGTCTAGGGCCTGGAATAAGGACATTTTTATAGCACTAATTGCGGGCTTGATTGAGGCGACTTTGCAAAAATAAAGGTTAGAACGCTGTACAGACAGAGCAACTTTAGCAGTTGAATTTTCTCAATACTCAATACATTTATTGTTGTCATCACATTGGTTTGGTTTTTATCTGGTAGGTTATGTATAAGTAAGTATCACAATAGAACCCTGTTGGGCGTAAACAACATTTCTTCAACTATAGCTGCTTTGTCTGCACAGCGTGCATAGCTGGCCTATTTGGGTTACTATAATAGACGACAATTTATTTTACGGCCGAATAATGTACACCTTGATAATCCGTGTCAGGGCTTTCAATTTTAGTTTATTTTATTTATTGATATATTATGGTTTTGACACGAATTATCAAGGTGTACTGTACATTATTCGGCCGTACAATAAATTTTCGTGCATTATAGTGACCCGCTTATTTCATTGTAGCTCTAATAAAAACATCTCAGTAAACTTTAAATATGAGTAGCACTAATCTCCACAAAGTCTTGAGCCTCCTCAAATTCACAAGACATTCAACAGTCAACTATGTATATATTTCGTATAAACTTCTAAAACCTTAAAGGACAGCCACAGATTAAATGAAGTTCATTTAAATAGCTAGTAGCAAATTGCCGCAATAAATAGCGCCTAAGATGTCGCCAAAACTAAACTAATTTGACGGGGGAATGATGCCATCCTTTTCATTTCGTTATGAACGGGACGGCAACATTTTAATCCTGATAAATTAGTTTTGGTGACACCCAAATAGGGTATTCACCCATTTTTTAAAAATGTCTCAATAAGGTTCTATAGTGCTAATGAATCACAAAAAAATAAAAAAAAATTATTCAATCGATAAGTGCCGTAAGAATTCATTTAAATTTTACAATTCCAAGTTAGCGCGTTACTAGATATAAACGCTAGGCGATATTTAACCTTCCTTACGAGCCTGCGCATATCGCTAGTCTCCTTTGAGACATTTAGATTTTTGGAAATAGGACTTGTAAAATTCAAAATTATGTATAACCCAGTGTGTAACCGATAAACACGCGAGATGATATAATAAGCACGTAACCCGTTACTGTTAACTGTAAACGAAATGCAGGTTTTATTTTCCAAAGAACGCTTTAATTCTTGTTATGGGACAGCAAGTTGCACTTGAGAGATTATTCGGATGCCGAGCAAGCAGATGTGCGTCATGGGCACTGTAAGAGTTAATGTAAAGCACAAACCTGGTCAATTTCGTCAAATAGATAGAAAGGCGCGGGGTCACACTTCTGTATCGCGAAGATTAGCGCGAGAGCCACCAGCGACTTCTGTCCTCCCGAGAGCTGGTTCATTTCCCGCATATCGCCTTCGCCGCCCGTGAACGACACTTTGATACCGACGCCGGTGAATTGGTCGGCGTTCGCTCGCTGGAATAACCGATGTTGGATTAGATAGACAACCAAAAGTAGCTCGCTTTAATAAACGATGTTGTGTTCGATCGACAACCAAAAGTATGTCTCCAAATTAGTCCTTTTTTACTTTTTTACCCTACTTCTGGCTTCACGTATCTTTGTATGTACTAAAGCATATGTACAGACGATGAAGATGCTATAATATTTCTTAATATCGCTCGCCATATAATCACTATGAGCGATTATTATACACGATTATTATAATTTATCAAACATCAAAGTGCTTTATTTCCTTTAGTTTAGACCTTACTGGACTCTTAAACACATCACAAAAAATGTTATTGCATAAGTATAACTAGGGAATAAAGTGATCACTTTGATTTTTTGTTCACTTCAATCTTTTTAAGGTAAATTAAAGAAGCGAACAAGATACCTTTACCTTCTAGTTAGAATGTTTTATTATTTCATATTTATAGTTTTATTTTTTCATATTACGGCATCTGAGCGATGGGCAACTTCATCTTAATGCCTTGAAGCCTTGCTATGGAAATATATGTTAACAAATAAATGTGACACCTTCGCTGTTTTTCAAGAGAATGAGACCATAAAAATATATTATCGTGTGATACCTTAAGATGCTATAATATTTTTATCGTAAGGTATATTAAGATAAAAGTTATAGCATCTTCACAGTGTGTGACGACCCTATTGTGGCTACTAACCTTTTATGCTTCAGTTACAGATTGCAGGGCGCGCAGTAAGACACGAGTGCACCAACCACTTGCTCCGTGGCACCAACAGAATATGGTTAAACTTAAAACGGTGGTTTGAGTTTTTGACACCGACAAACATGTCTTATTGACCGATTATCTTTTGGTGAGCACAGACCTAAAACTTACCGGCAGCAGGTATACAGATGATTCGAGCGGGTCTTTAAAATTTAAATACGTCACAGGAGTGTATAGGTAATTTTGGGTCACTATAATGCACGACAATTTATGATACGGCTGAATAATGTACACCTTGATAATCCGTATCATGGTTTCTTTAATAGGTTTTTACACGGATAATCAAGGTGTACATTATTCCTTATGATAAAAGCCAATGAGGTGCTTATTAGGGGAAGCCTATGTCCCGCAGTGGAATATGAGATGACCGATAAATTTAGCGGTATTTTCGGCTGATTTCTATCAATTTATTTATAAGAAATGAAAGTAGATCTATTTCTTACGTCATTAATAACTTCAGGCCCGTCGTCCGGTGCGACCCTCATGATAAGGCTGCCTCTGCCGTGAGGCACCAGTTTCTTGAACACCTCCGTGAAGTTCTTGCTGACTTGCTTGAAAGTAAACTGGATGGCTTCCAGCTTCCGGTGTTCTAGCGTTTCGATCAGCTCACGAATCTTTTCACCACTGTAAAATAACACAAGACAAAGGTTAGACGCTATATTATTGACGACCTCTGTAGCGCAGTGGGCGGAGGTCTGCCTGCGACGCAGAAGGTTGCGGGTTCGATTCCCACCTTGGGACAAATATTTGTACGATCTGCAGATATTTGTTCCGGGTGTTCTGGTCGTTTTCTATATATAATAAAAAATATCTATCTACGTAATGTATTATGTATGTATATCAGTTCAACTAGTACCCATAACACAAGCTCTGCTTAGCTTGGGTCTAGATAATGTAGTGTGAATTGTCCAGCATTATTTATTTATATTTGCTTCTAGAATACTCTTTTTTTTTAAGTCTTTGTTTAAGAAAAAATATTTACGTATTAAAAAGTTAACAAAAACTGATAAGAGAAAAAACGATAAAAACTAAAACAAAAACTTTAACAAGACATAAATGCAGTGAAAAGGGTGCCATTTTGTGTTCGAAAAAGGACAAGAGATGGATGAAATTGTTAATGAAACAATTTCATCCATCTCTTGTCCTTTTTCGAACACAAAATGGCACCCTTAGTTTTCTTGCTGTCAATACCAAAAATGTTTTCGAACTTCTGAGATCAGCGCCGATGTTACCAGTGTCGGAAAATATTTTCCAGCAATATTTCTTTTGTAAACTATTTGTTCACAAAACATAATGTTTGATTTCTGAACCGAGTATAACTTAAGTGAAACCAACAATGATCTAAGTATGTTTGTATTGTGGTGGCCAGGTCACGGTCATTAGAATATTCCTATGACACAAATAACCAGCTATCGAACTCTGCAAATGACTAACACAGTTCCAAAACCTAACTCATAAACATATTACAAGGTTAATGACGAAAATCAACACACTTAACTAATTACCAATTACTTTAACAGGTGTTTTCAACATTAAAACTGCAGTATAAATACACCATTTGTTCGGTTAATATTGTAGTTCGTGTAACGATGATTTCCATATTTTTGTTACTGACGCTAAGCACCAGCGTATTCGGTTTTTGGACTTCTCTATACAGCGGACTCGCGAATTTAGTCGGATGGACGTACGGGGTTGTCGGCCCAGAAGACGCGTATCTAACCATCGAACAATTAGCCGACAAACATGGCTACCCGCTTGAACTACACACGGTTATCACAGAAGATGAATACATATTGAAAATGCATCGAATACCTTTCGGGAGAACAGGTAAAAGCAACGGAATGTCTGTATTCCTGATGCATGGAATATGGGAGAGCTCTGATAGCTGGCTTCTACAAGGACCGAATAAAGCCTTAGCTTATATTTTAGCAGACGAAGGGTATGATGTGTGGCTTGGAAACGCAAGAGGCAACCGACACACGTTCAATCACAAAACCCTCAACGCAAGCTCGGCTCGATTCTGGGAGTTCAGTTGGGAAGAAATCGGCGTGTTTGACCTGCCAGCTATGATTGACCATGCTCTAGATATAACTGGCCAGAAAAGTCTATACTTTATTGGATATTCTCAAGGAACGACAACGTTCTTTGTAATGTGTTCGATGAGGCCGGAATATAACAGGAAAATCAAGATGATGTTTGCATTAGCGCCGGAAGTATTCATGGGGAATGCGACAAGTCCTATCATACGATTGTTTTCCCCAGCTGCGAATTATTTGCCATCTTTGCTGTGGAATAACATGAATGTTTATACCCCGGATTTTTTGAGCACAGTCAGCCCGGTTATTTGTACGTTATCACCACTGAGTTGCGAGAATTTCTTCCTAGCGTTCATGGGACCTCATAACGTGAGTGACACTTTATGGCCAGTTGTTTTAGGACACGTTCCGACTGGATCATCCCTTATGCAGTTCCTACATTACGGGCAATTGGCTGGTACAGGACGATTTTGCCGCTTCGATTTCGGTAGGCAAAAGAACATAGAGAGGTATGGAGTGGAAACCCCGCCAGATTATAGTTTGCAAAATGTGACAGCTCCAATGGTTTTGTTCTACAGTAATAGAGATGTGTTTTCTAATATGCGTGACGTAAATATTTTGAAACGGCAATTACCTAATATCAAACGAGAGTATTATTTGAAAGACTTTACTCACATTGACTACATGTACGCGGACTTGTCTAAAACTTTTGTTTACATGAATATTGTAAGGGATATTCACAACAGTTTAGACAAAACGTAATTTTAAAGTGTTTAGTTAAGGAACAGTGAATCAATTTGAATATATTATTTAAACTAATTTTGTGAAGAGGTAAGTTTTTTTATAATGTGGTTATCTTCGGAATCATTAGTCCGATTTTTATATCTTCATGACTCCTTCCTTGTGTTATAATTTGTTAACTACGACGTTTGTGCCATCCAAGTAACATGTAAGCCACGTTGCGGCGGGCAGAAGGCAGAAGCTAAGCTATTCTTTATGTCATGTTTTTTAATAACTATTAAATAAAATGTTTAATTGAATAAACACATACCCAATATCCAACTCTTCTTTTCTCTTGTACAACTTTTCCTTTTGTTCAGAGAAACTGATAAACTGGTCCAAAGCTTTCTTGTTCACGTGGTTGTATTTCTTCAGATGTTGATTAGCTTTTTCTAATTCTTTGAATAGCTGAAATAAATTTAACAAACATTGAATCAAGGTCGAAGACCTATCAATTATTATTGATATTTATTATTAAATTCGCCTATAGGCGTTCATTATTTTTATTAAATTTAGAACATTCCATATTATTGTCCTCTTCAGAACCAAACTTATACAATAAATTACTTGATATTGACTGCAAAATACTTTAATAATTTAAATGCCTAACTTAATATGGCATCAGAGGACTATGAGAGTAAGGCAATAGAGAGGGCATTTGTCTTGGCGGATACTTTTGCATACTTGGAGGGCATGTCTTAATAGCGTGTCTACCTGTTTCAAAGACAGCTTCTGGTACTTGGAATGCAGTTCAGGTGCATTCGGCAGTGTCCCGAGCGCCGCGATTTTGTCCAGAGATTCCTGAATCTTCTCTTGTAGAAGCACCTCCTTAGACGCCATCTTTTCTAGACCTTTCGCGTCTTCTTCCATTTTGTCTTGCGCTTCTTTTTCCTGTAAAATGTGAAGTGATATTGGGATGGAATTTTTGCTTCTGTAATTGCCTAAAGTGTCAGTGAATCTGTTTATGTTATGTTATCAAACTCTAAAACGGCAATCATTAGTTATATAAATCAGGGCAAACGGTAGTAGCCCTGCCAAGTCGACCTTATTTAAATCTCATTTATCTGAACCCTTCAAAGAAATTATGCCTACTTCTTTAGTTACCTCGGTCATCTAGGACGTTACTTTATGAGTTCAAGACATACATATTCTGATTCTTTATTTATAGTTCATCATCCATCATGATGACGGAAGATAATTCGTTTGGATGTAAGGAGACTCTGGAATGATTGGTCCGATTCTACTATTTACTATTACTATTTAGATTTTACTACATTGTCCTTGTAGCCTACGATTTACACAGGTACCACTTAAGGGAAGCCGCGGGAAAAGCTAGATTTATATCGTACTAGGAATATACACACCGTGTGGTGCCGGCTTAGAATTTGCACCACCCCACCCCTTCCCATAGGTTTCGTAGGTGATTTAGAGACATGCACCGGGGGTCGGGTAGCAGCGCCTCTCGTAGAATAGATCTACCACCCAACTGCGATCCTTAACCCGCATGCCCCGCGTGGGATTATGGGCATTACCCACTCATGAGAAAAAAACAGGGGGAGGCCTGCGTCTAGCAGTGGACCATTATAGGCTGTTGGGGTAGAAATATAATATTTCTTACCTTATTCCGCCATTTATCCAGCTCAAGTTTCAACGCCTTCTCATTCTTAACAGCAGCGGTGACCTTTCTCTCCACCTCCTCCATTTCTTTATTGATCTGCTTGATCCGTTTCTCGGCCGCCGTGAGGTCGGAGCGACTGTTCGCCAGGCGCCGCTTGCGGTCCTCGACGGAGATCTCTTGGAGGGCTTGGACTAGCTCGTCTTTACGTCTGTTGGAGTTAGAGATTACGTTTAATATAATCTATTCTATACTAATATTAATATAATATTTTAAGGAGGAAAGTTTTGTTTGTTTGAAATGAATAGGAAACTCCGAAAACTACTGGACCGATTTGAAAAAATCCTTCACCATTAGAATTCTACATTGTTCCTGATGAACTATTTATAAACCTATTATTAGGTATTAAATTTGACTTGTCTAAATGCTTATTTTGTAAGCTTAATGAAATAAACGTTATTGAATTGAATTGAACATAGGCTATAAAATATATCCGTCCGAAGCCGGGGCGGACTGCTAGTAATAAATAAAGAAGTAAGTTCTCCGCTAAAAAACAAACAACATTATTATCACCACTAATAACGTCTAAGAAATGCAATCTCTGCCCAGATCTCGCACTAATATTGCAAGATCAATCGCGAGATCATGCAACATTTTCGAGATCGAGTGAATCCATCATCAAAAAGTAATGCGAAAATGTTTAATTTTGACAGTTTATATTGTTATTGAGCAAGTTATCTAGCTTGTTCTTAGTGGCCTTCAGTTTTAGGTTCACAATTTACTTTACCTCTTTACTGAAAATAATATTGTTTCTAGTAGAAAGTTACCTGATCAAGTTGTTAGTAAGCAAGTTCTCTAGCTTGTTCTTAGTGGCCTCCAGGTTCATCCTAGAGCTAAAAGCCTCTTTGTTCTCCTGCGTTAGTCGGCGAATGGCGTCGTTTAGCTCGTCCACCTTGCCTTGGTCTTGGGTCGATAGTTGCTCCATTAGTTCCTGTAACGAATTATGATTTAGTTTATTGTTTTGAGGTAAAAAAAGGTTTAACCTGCGTTCAGTTTAGATTTATAGATGTTTTAGGTTCAATTTACGTATTATTGAAGTCATTTATAAAGGGATATTTACCAGGATTCCATTTTTGAGTTTTCCAATATTTCGGCACAGGTAACATTCGTAGCAAAAGACAAAGAATGAGGGATGGTATGTCTGCCAATAAAAACCAATTCGCAGTGACTTTAGTTCTTACGTGATCATGGCGCATGAACTTGTGCCGAAATATTGGAAACTTAAAAATCGAATCATGTTTAATAATATCCCGTTAATGTTACCATGATAATTTTAAAAGTTTTATCAATTTATCCATTTGTATCATCGCTGGCATGGTTCGGTGATAGCTGGTCCCTACTAAATAAACAATAACACAACAAATCCCCAGAGTAAAAAAAACACAGTCATATATTGACCTGAGTTTGCAAACTGCACAGTTATCTTTATAGGCTGTCTGTTTTTTTTTTATTCGAGTGGCCGTTTGACAGATCAAACAATTGTTGTTGTGCGGCAAGCGAAGCGAGAAAGTTTGACTGTTTAACGATATGCCATCTTAGTGCCGCGTACTCTCACACAGCGTGACGAGGTAAGCGAGTCGCACAGCCTGACACTATGGCTTTTGCTCTCATCTTTTTATTGTTAGTTGTTATAGATAATGTATTTTTATATAGTAATCTAATCATATAATGCTGGACAATCTACACAGCATCATCTAGCCCCAAGCTAGACAGAGCTTGTGATATATTACCTGATGTAACTCAGACTCCAGCCCCTCCTTAGTGGCCTGCATGGCCTCGAGACTGGACCGGCATTGCGCGAGCGAGCGCTCTTTAGGTCCGCGGAACCGTTCTATGGACGTCAGCTCTTCCTTCATCAGGCGGATATCGGCCTTCACTTTGTCGAATATATCTCTGAAAGAAAAAAATAAGTGTTAGTGTAATTAAGTGCGTTGTAAGTTGATTTCAATTACTTAACTGCTAACGAACTATAGTGGATCGTTTAAGTTGTGGCATATCAGGACAGATAAGGCTTTCAACGAAAAAAAAAGTCAATGGTCAATATAAAATATGTACATTTAAATGATTGATTTCAAGGAAATATTTAAAAAACAACTAAAAAAAATGGGTGCAATTTTTTTTCGTTAAAAGCCTGTTGTTCTGAAATGCCCCAACATGCCCGCTAAAAAATGAATCTGTTATGTTTAAGCCCATTTTTGTGCCATTTAGCCCATGGGTGTTAGCTGTACGCCTCTGATTTGCGACAAGCCAGCCGATTTTAATTAATTTATACAAACTTACAAGGTCTACACTAAACCTAGACAAGTTTTTACAATATGATTAGGATTCAGATAAAAAAGATTAAAGTAAACAAATGCGTGCTAGATTAGATTTATTCCAGTAGTCCCCACTGACTCTGTACCCATTCAATTCGGAACTTATTAAAAATAATTAAAATTTATGCCTGTTGTCCCCATTGACGGTTTACCTGTTAATGTGGACAGCGAAACTCGATAAAACAATTTAAAAAAAATCCCGTTGTCCCCATCGACGCTTTCCCTGTTAATAAGGACAGCGGAACTCAATAAAAATTTATTCCTGTCGTCCCCATTGACGAATCCGTCACACTCTAGTGAATGACACTTACTTAGCCTTCCCCTGCTTAGTTTCTGTCCGCTGCATCTCGGAGACAATAGTATTAATGCTGGTCTCGGTCTTGTTCAGCTCCTGTCTGAGCGTCCCTAGCTCCGCTTCTAGAGTCGTGATCTGTTCCATCAGTTCTGAGCGGGTCTTCTGCATTTCGAGACGTGAGCGGGATTGGTTGAAGTAACCGCCGGTTAGGGAGCCTTTTGATGATACCTGATAAGTTGGATAATTTTGATTTGAATTGAAGGCTCTCTTAGTATTCTTATCATATCGTATGTCGAATTTGGCAAAGCGGCAAGTTTTTTATAAAAGGTTTAGTTAAACGTTCGCGATTTGTTAGCCTCCTCACCTCAAGGTGATTTGTTAACCTATTAAAGATTATTTATCAAAATTCAAAAAATTAAAAGTGCTTTATTTCCTTTAGACCTTACAGGACTCTAGGACACGTCACAACGTCGGATATTTAATGCGTACCTTTTGTGGTCACGGCGAAAGAAGCGTCAGGGAGAAGAAAACAAAAGTTACGCGAATCTTTACAAGGTCTAGTCTTCTTCTGTGGTAGAATAGCACTTAAAGGACCTTGAATCAAAGTATGTTTTTTCGTGATTCATAGATTATGATTTGTGGAAAATTACTTTTATTCATTGTAAAAAACAATAAAAACAGATAATTCAATCGCACTCTTTCTAATAGATCTAAGAAATCTTACCTGATCTCCTTCCAAAGTGACACAATCCAAATGGAACTGCTTCCCGAGCTCCGTAGCGCACTCCAAGTTTCTGCAGATGAGGGTCTTCCCGAAAATATACTTCATTGCTTTTGCGTATTTCGTGTCGTATTTCAACTTTTGCACCATAGCTATGGCATTCTGTAAGTAAAACAAGAATACATTTTAATTAAAACAATACAGGCACAGCGTAAGCGATTTTCTATTTATTTATTTGTGTAATTAGAACGACCCGACAACGAACGATGAACATTTAAACTCGAAAACGGACGAGAGGCGAATGAAATAATGAAGAAAGCTATCAACACCAATCAAAATATTGTCAATCGAAATAATGATAATTATCAGTGTTGTAATTCATTTTAGAAAAATATTTATATGATTTACTAGTATACCTACATATTTGCTTACAAAAAATACGTAGCATTCTAAAACAGAGTTTAAATTTAAATTGGCATTTACAATTTTTTTATTTATTTCTTTAAAACCTATTAGGTACTTCCAGTTGACCTACTATCATGATATTTAACAAGAAGCAAGTCTTAAAACACAAAAAAGATAAACCAGGAAACCGAAATTTCGAGTTTATTCACAAAAAAAAATGTTGATTCTCGCCCTGGGCAAGAAGAAGAATTTGGCAAGAAACAGTGTCTTATAATTAGACGGAAACTAAAATATAACTCGCACTAGGAGTTTTTTTTTAATGAATAATCTACAAACGAATCTGCCCACCCGACCCGATTAGAGGCGACGTGGAAGGCTAAGAAGGAGATGGCGTGACGACCTTGAGGCACATCTTCCATCGAGGCTGCAACTATATCGCTAGGAGTAGAAGGAGCAAAATGAGGCCTTAGCCCAGCCGTGGGACAGTAATGGCGAAAAACTATATAATAAATAAATAATACTACTGGACACTTCACACATCACTATATAGCACCAAGCTAAGCAGAGCTTGTGTTATGGGTTAGTACCCATAACACTACTGATAACTGTTATACATAATACAATACAGTACATAGATAGATATTTTTTATTACACATAAAAAACGACCAGAACACCCGGGACAAATCGTACAACCTGCAGATCGTACAAATATTTGTCTCAAGACGGGAATCGAACCCGCAACCTCCTGCGTCGCAGGCAGACCTTCGCCCACCGCGCCACATAGGTCGTAGTTATCTCCAAACTTACATTATCATTAGGGTACACCATGTCCCTGACTTGCAGCCGGTTCAGAGGCATGAAGGTGACCTCTCCCGGAAGACTTTGTCTGTTCATTTCCTTCAGGATCTTAGTGCCCACTGTGTCCGACTCCACTATGTGATGGAAGAGACGGTTTCCGGCTGTTACCTGTGGAAAATAAGAGTGTTAGATGACTAATAGTTACAACTACACGACTTTCGCCATTTTGAAATACATATAGGCGTCTATTATATCGGCTATGCCATATCACGCACGTGGGTATGTAAGATTTTAATCGTATGTAGTGACTAGCAGCGCCTTGCGGTTTCATCCGCGTAGTTTCCGTTCCCGTGGGAATTCCAGGATAAAATATAGTCTATGTGCTATTTCAGATGTATTATCTATCTCTGTGCCAAATTTCATCCATATCCGTTTAGCCGTTCTTGCGTGATTGAGCAACAAACATCCATCTAAACTTTCACATTTATAATATTAGTGTGAGTATTGAGTAATTAGTTTCTGCTCGCGACTTCACACGCGTTGATTTTATGGAAACTTTTAAAGATATTTATTTATATCCAAACTGATGAGGGTAGTGTACCTCTATGTGTTGTTGCAGGTCTACGCAATATTTCAGTCCGATCCGTTCGGTAGTTTGGGCGTGAATAGTAACAAAACGCATTATACACTAGTCACTAGACACTAGACATTATACACTAGCACTTTCATGGCTGAAAACACAGAGTGCGATCTGCAAGTCCGTTTCCCGACGGCGCCGGCGCGCCCCTGCGGGTCGCACCGCCGACGACGCTAGCAGTGATCGTGTTAATAACATTATTTCGATATTACTCAAACGCTAATCAGATTATAGAATGCCCGTACTCGAATTAAATCAAATTAAAAATGCTTTATTTTCATAAATACAAAAATGTACACTTTGAAATCGTCAAATTCTCTCTTCTTCAATTTTAACGTTTTTCCCTTTACATTTACATCGGCCTTAACTTGTTTAACATTAGGTAGAAAAAATCTTATACATTAGTCTATTGACGATCGTCAAGCAAGATCTGCTTGACGATCGTCAATAGACTGATGCGTCAACTGCGGAACGTGCCTCAACTAGTTTATTTTCGTTAATTCTATTCGATTACTCGGCGTCAACAGGTTTTTTTTCTACCTATCGTATTTTTTAAATCTGAATGTTTAGGTTTGTTACCATAAAAGTTAGTGTTTTAAAATACACATTACGCTTGATTTTTGCATTAATCGCTCTCATAAAGGTGTTAAAATACACAAAAGGTAGTTGCTGCCCTTCCTTTACTATAGGTTCCCCCCCTTAGTCGACTAACGACATCCACTGTCAGAGTTGGAGGGGGTCGAATCTTGCGCAGCCTGCCGCAACCGCCACGGTTAATGGACCGAGATCCGTTAGTGTAGACAAGTTCGCTCTTACCTCAACAGCAGTGTAGATGGTCTTTTCACAAGTGAAGTTTTCAATAACAGGTCCGTAATACTGAGTGGCTATCTTAGCCCACTCTCCCCCTCTTTCTTGGAATGTTTCTAATACTTTGCGAACACTGTCGCGTCCGTTCAGAATTGGCTGGAATTACACAAGACAATTTAATTGCTATTAGACATAGACATATCATTTATTTGCCACTACAATTACACACAACATAAATTTACAATACTGAAACAAAAATTAAACACATTCATAAAAAATAAAGAACAATATTGCGAGTGGAAAAACTAGTTAAATAAAAATGTAGAAAATTAATAGAAAAAGGTATAATTAGGTTATCAGTGTGTGCTGCAGTAGCAAATGGGCCCAGGCTCAGCATAATGCCAACTGTTATGAACAGAAGGCGCTGTTATTCTGCCTAGACCAGAACAAGAACAATCACAGGACCAAAAGAGACCCATAAAAAAAATAAAAAGTAAATAAGCTCACTCAGTTACAATATAAAGTGTTATGTATTAGCCGTTGAAAGAAAAACATATAGGTATGTGATGTGTATAAAAATAAGATGTAAATAAATAAATATGACTAGATCGGTGCGTTGCAATATTTAACAAGATCCGCCAAGTGCGAGTGTAACTCGCGCGCCGAGGGTTATTCACAGCTATGTTTAATGATTGACAAAATGTAATGTGTCTTTAGTCTGTAGTCTTTAAGTGTCTTTAAAAATGTGAATGTGACGATATATAACAGGGTTTATGATCAGCCTAATACTAATCCACAGCTGCACATAACTCAACCTCAATTTGATTTTCATTAGTTATCGAAGATAGTTTACCTTTCCAGCCATAGAACGCAGAGCTTGGTCAGCTTTTGCCAGATCTTCTTTAAGCGATGACAGATTTTGAGTCAACGATGTTTCTTTACGCCATAGCTCGCTGTAAACAGAATGGTAACATTTTAAACCTACCCTAATTACACGAATCTCTCCACTTCAAACGGCGGTTAAATAGATCTTTCTAATATAGACTGATTTAAGTACCTCGGTGTGAGTTGTCCTACCTATGAGATGCGATGCTGCTTGATTAATATACACAGAAGGATGCTGCTCTTAAGAGGGCGCAATGTACGCCATTTTGTGAAAAGGATAGGCATAGGATCTCACATTCATAGAAGCGGGACAGAGCATACGTTTTTAGACCGACGTAAGCGAAAAGTTTTTGCTCATTTACACGAAAACTACACAACTTATGAAGAAACTGTTTCAAAGAACCAAACAATTAGTAATAACCTGCGAATCAAAACATGAGTATTCCACACATGGACCACAGAGTTTCTGAGATTTCGACCAAATTATGTGCACCACAAAACAGTGCACTTTCATGTATTTTTTTATCGCATTTTTTTCTCATTCATGTTTTCACGTTCATAGAACTAAAGAACGAATGATAATTTTATATAATTCGAGTTTTTAACCACGTGAGTACTGAACTGAGATCTAGGCCTGGTTTGACAACCAAACCAGTTCGGTTAGCCGCCTAATGTTCTGGTAGGTTCCCTTTTACAACATCATACGACTTGGAGGGGTCAATTCTTACGCCACGACCGCCCCAGCCTTCCCTACACAGCTATATTAGATAATATTTACCACTAAAATACAAATATAATATAAACCAATAAACTTAATGACTTACTTCCTAGCACTTTGCTCCTGGTCTTTCCGTTTCTTACACTCGTAGTATTGCTTGTTATGCTCGTCTATCGCCACTCTCTGCCTCTCCATTTCTTTAGTGGTCTCTTCAATTCTCTTCTCAAGTTCTGTCAGTTTGGTCGCGTCGCGTCGCAGGTCGTCCCGCAGTTTCGTCTCGTGGTCCTTTTTGTCTTTAATCTGTTTGTTTAGGGATCTGGAAAATATATTGATATTAGTAAAACTTTTCTTAATTGGTGGAAATGATACATTCAGGACTTCTTTATCAGCAAGTGATCCTATAAGGGTTCCTTTTTTCCTTTTGAGGTACGGAACCCTAAAAAAGCTGCTGTCCTTTCTCTAGTAGGCTCTTACGACATCCATGGGCTGTTAAAGAAGTCGCTTACGACCGCTACGACGTAACAGCTCGATTCTTCTTCATTCTCTCGATAACCAATGAACAAATCACCTCACCAATGTGTTGTCACTGACGTGCATTACTCACTTGAGCTCCTTCTCGATCCACAGTCCCGGTCCTGCTTGCTCGTGAACTGCGTGCCGCGGCCTTGCTTCGCGTACAGCTCCTGCCGTCTCTGCTGGTTCAGTGCGAGCGCGCGCGTGCATTACTCACTTGAGCTCCTTCTCGATCCACCGGTCCCGGTCCTGCTTGCTCGTGAACTGCGTGCCGCGGCCTTGCTTCGCGTACAGCTCCTGCCGTCTCTGCTGGTTCAGTGCGAGCGCGCGCGTGCATTACTCACTTGAGCTCCTTCTCGATCCATCGGTCCCGGTCCTGCTTGCTCGTGAACTGCGTGCCACGGCCTTGCTTCGCGTATAACTCCTGCCGTCTCTGCTGGTTAAGTGCGAGCGCGCGCGTGCATTCCTCCTCACGAGACTTCATTTCTTCGTATTTGGGTTTTAGTTCTTCTAACTCGCGTTCTTTCTCGGAGATCTGTTGGCGGAGACGTTCCAGCTCGGCCTCTGCTCTTTCCTGCGGGATTTACTAATAATTTAATATAATCGTAACTACAGCTTTCCAAAATTTCTTTGTTATATAATTTATATGGTTCATGCGTTTCGGAACAAGAAAAATATCTTGTCATAAGTAATCTCAGAACCTAAATTTAGCACGGGTTCATCAATTATTCAAAGGTATTATCTGTAGTGGGTTTTATTTTAATCTGGTATCACAAATTGCTCGGTCTAAGTTTATAGGCCTTCCAGCAGCTTCCGTTGTCCGATCATTAATTCTTGCATCCAAGTAATTTCTGCGACTTTGACGATATCCGTCTACTATCTTGCTAGCAGACCCGTTTTTTTCTAGACCTTCGTTTGACCACAACCTCAAGTGTTGGAAAGTGACAATGTAGCCAACGATGTGTCACGAAGGTGATACACCGGTCTAATATTCAAAAATCCTAGCTGACCTTCGTGATCCACCGGAACCATCTAAAAAAAATACAAAAATCCTGATCGCTTTTGATCGCCATCTAACGCAATCCTTAATGATTACAATTTAGTTCTCAATTTTAGGTATATAGGCACAAGTAATCAACATTGACGACGTTTTTTCTGCCCCTTGAATACCTATCTACCTTATCTAATCTTCATTATCAGCCTATATTAGTCCACAGCTGGAAATAGGCCTCCCCTAATGAGCGCCACAGCGCCCAGTCTTCAGCTTGGCGCATCCAGCATCTGCCAGCAGTCTTTAGCAAATAAAGCTACGTTTGCCGAGTCGCGGTCTCCACTCAAGAACACGTTTACCCAAGCGGTTGTCGGTTTTTCTCGAGATATGGCCAGCCCACTGCCACTTCAGCTCGCTAATCCTTTGAGCTATGTCGATAACCTTGATCTAAACATACCTTAGACTTATTATCGCCATCGACATCGTCAGATAAATCCTTAATCCCCAGCTCCAGTTTAGTTTTCTCTCGCAACAGCTGCTGTTGTTCAGTCGACAGTACGTCTTTCTCTTCGCGAGCCGCCGCTACGTCTTTGCGAGCATCTTTTAGTTTCCTGTTGGAATTATTTTAGTCTTTATATTCAGGCCAGTAAGGATATTTGAGTAAAGAAAGACAAAGCTAATATTTGCGAGCGTATTTTAGTTTACTGCGTAGCGTGACCCGAGAGCTGGTGAGTATCTGGCACAGCGCATCAGCATTGCCACACAGCGGGGCAATGCAGTGTCTTGGGCACACTTCCGACTGGTATTGATATGGATCAGTTGAACTACCTGTAGATTGTTTGCAACAGTCTGCAGTTAGCTCAATTGTTTTAATTCAATTCTATTATTTAATTGTAATTTTCTTTCTTAATAAATATTTAGTAGTATTAATTAAATTGTAGACTTTCAAATCTCCGCACCGGATTAGATGAAACCGGTGCAGGACAGAAACCGGTGGCGATCTATTGTGCCGTAAGCTAAAACGCACTACGGGGCCGATGCGAGGATAGTAGTATCTTTGTTTTGTATTGTATAACACTCATCACACCTCAATAGCCTATATTGGTCCACTGCTGGACGCAGGCCTCCCCTTGATAATCGCCTCATTGGTTTTTATCCCATGGGGGATAATACCCATAATCTCCACGCTGCTGGGCATGCGGGTTGAGGATCGCAGTTCGTTGGTAGATCTATTCTGCAAGAGGCGCTGCTACCCGCCCCCCGGTGTATGTCCATTAGTCGCCTCTTACGACACCCATGGGAAGAGTTGGGGTGGTGCAAATTCTAATCCGGCACCACATAGGTAAAGTCATCTATTAGTACCCAAAACAAAAGCTTTGCTTAGCTTGGGGCTAGAAATGCTGTGTGAATTGTCCAACATAAATATTTATTTAATAAACCCACCTGTTCGATTCCCTGACATGGTCTTGCGCCTCCCGAACCATATCTGCATAGTGTTGTTGCTCCTTGCCGCTGTTGGAACGAACTTTCTCGAGCTGAAAAACATTCCAATACCAATGAGTTCTCATTGGGTTCAATTGAAGTGATTGATTGATTGAAAATAATTGATCGGTTCATGGCCAAGATGCTGATGATGAATTATGAATATACTAACGTCCTTGAGCTTATATTTTTAAATCTTTATTTATAGAGCCTAATCACATTTCGATTCGATCTTATTTGAAAAAAACCAAACATATAAAATGTTCTTCATACTTAGTTCTATGTATTACCATGCTTATTCTCAAGATCTTAACTTCTGTATTAATTGAGAAATTCAGGTTTTAGTAAGAATTTAGAGGTAACTTTGCGATTATCTTGTTTTCGAAACATATGATCGATAGAGTAAGTCCTGAACTTTACCATAATTAATGAATTTCAAAGTTAAACATTTAGGAGCTTCGAAGATATTTTGATCTGACGAAGTTGATTTGAGGCCCTTAATTGTTTAAAAATGTTAGAAGATTATTTTTTTCCCGTTAATGTAATTACGACAATAAAAATATAAAACAAAAATAAAAAAAAATCTATGCTGTATCCTGTTATTAGATTTAGGTGAATATGCTGCCTGAATATGCCACGTCACTGAACGTGCCAAGTGAAATAGATACCTCTTCCAGTTTCCTCTTATTCTCTCGATGCTCCGTATCGTAGATGATGAACTCAAGCACTCGTCTTGCGCGGTCCCATTTCTGATACTCTTTTAATTCCTCTTTTTCTTCTTCAAGAGTTTTCAGACGCTCTTCGATTGTCTGGAGGAACTCGTTGATCTTTTCAACCTAAAAAAAATATACGGTACACATTTAAATATGGATCAGTTGAGCTACCTGTAGATTGTTTGCAACAGTCTGCAGTTAGATCAATTGTTTCTTTAAGAAATGAAATAACCTGTACTAAGGGTGGGGCGCGGGTTCGAGTCCCGCCGAAGTCGAAAATTTTTGGGAACTTATTTCATTTCTCAGAGATGCCCAGAGTGCGGGTAAGCACTATAACAAAAATTGTTTCTTTGTTCTAATTGTAAATACTAGTTTTAATTTCATTCTATTGTTTGATTGTAATTTTCTTTCTTGATAAAGATAATGTTTCTTTAGATACATTGTGTTGGATTAAATAATATTGAACTCAATTGTAAATAGAAGTTCTCAATTTTTCTTTGATATTTTTTTTTAAATTATTGTCAGATATATAGGTTCAGCATAGTCTAACTAAATAAACACAGTGTTTGGCACTAAGCTGACCATTAATAGGTTCCCAATATTGGTGATCCTGTAAATCTTTATTTGTTTTTCCTTTCTTATTTGTTTATCTTGTTTATTTTTAATTTTTCTTGCCCATCCCTCATTTATGTAAATTAGGTTTAATTATTAAAAAATTTTAGATGTTGAACTCGGAACTGTCTGCTCTCTACTAATGTGTCTTAAAATGGCGGTAACTTAGGTGGTGTTAGTTATGTATGTTTTTGTTTAGTATACAACTGTGTATTTCCCAAATAAATTAAAATAAAAACTATCGTAGTCCGACGAATTCATTACGGATGTAAGCGGTAGTGCTCGGAGGGATGCGGAACGCGCGCGTCTAGAAACGTACTCACTCTGAAGTCCCTCGTTTTTTAGGGATGAAACGTTGGTGTTCTTCCAACAGAAATAAGGTTCGTTGTTAACCCCCTTACATCCGCAATGTTTTTTTTTTTATATAAACCGGCCATCTGCGACTCGCGCACGAAGCCTTCCGTATCATTATCTATAAAAACTGTAAAAAATCACGTTTGTTGTATGGGAGGCATGGGAGCGTCCTTAAATCTTTAATTTATTCTGTTTTTTAGTATATTGTTATTTAGCGGCAACAGAAATACATCATATGTAAAAATGACAATTGTCTAACTGTCACGATTCATGAGCTACTGTCTGGCTGGTGACAGACGGACGGACAGCGGAGTAGTTAGTAATAGGGTCCCGTTTTACCTTTTGGGTATGGAACCCTAAAAACAATTTTCAAAGATAAGTCAAAGTCAAAAGTCAATAACTTTATTTCTTTAGGCTTACAAACTAAGCACTTAGACACGTCAAATATAATACTATAAACAGGTTTACAAATAGTCATTATTATCAAATAAGAAATAAGATGTTATTGATTTTATTCGCTTCAATTTTTTGTCCCCTAGTGGAAGAAGCAAAAAAGAAACCACTAGTAAGTAGAGTAAGATAAGAATAAGTACTTCGTTTATGGAGACATCTTTTATTTCAATCAACAAGCATTGCCATTAAACTAAAGAGTTCTGAGCAGTCTGTGTACTCCATGATGATTACCTTAAGTTTTAAGAATAAATTTAATTGCGTCTTGTAGTTTGAGTAAGTTCCTATTTCCTTAATGTTATGGGTATCACCCACCAAAGCGAAGGTTATAGATAATACTTTTCATAGACCAGGGATAAAAACTCACACGTTTGGATGTGAAAAAGCCTTGAAATTTACATGTTTTCATTAGACGACTAATAAATTATTTCAGGGTTTATAACAAAACGAAAAATACAAAGGAATTGCCACGATTGTCTGTCACATAATGTTTTCTGGAAGTAAACATTATTATCAGTTACTTACCTTTTCTACAAAAACTGTTCAAGGTTAAGGTTAAGTTAAGTCATAATGTAACCTTGACGACCTCTGTGGGTCCGCGTGCGATGCAGGAGATTGTGAGTTCGATTCCCTCCTCTGGACAAATATTTGTACGATCTACAGTTATTTCGGGGGGTTTCGGGGTGTTTTCTGTGTACTATAAAAAATGTATATCTATGTAGTATTATGTATTAAGTTTATGATTCATCCCATTACACAAGCTGTGCTTAGCTGGAGGCTATACATAGATTTTTAATTTATAACCTGACTGAGGCTGGGCTGGCCATATTTTGAGAAGAACCGACAACCACTGGGTAAACGAGGGTTTTTGAGTGGAGACCGCGACGGCAAACATAGTGTAGGACGCCCTCAGACCAGGTTGGATGACGATTTGCGAAAGACTGCTGGCCGATGCTGGATGCGGCAAGCTGAAGACAGGGCGCTATGGCGGTCATTAGGGGAGTCCTATGTCCAGTTTGTACCTCGTAACACCGGTCATTACTCGACTTTAGAAAATTACCGAGAAAATTGTACAAGGGAAGAAAGCAACTAGATTAATTGTTGATTCCTCTCATAATTAAAGTTTCTCACTTGAAAACTGAGCGAAGTTGACTTTATATCAACTTAGTATAGTCTTTTAGAGGTATGCTCGAGTTGCTCTCAGCCAATTCGAGTAGAGTGGAGGATTATTTTATGAATTGTCTACACTGGTTAGTGTCAGTTTTTATAATGAGCAAGTTTTTATCAGTCAATATATTACCTAAATCACGGAAAACACCCCAGCAGGGGTATTTTAATTCGTCGGAAAAGCCTTCGGATTCGATATCGGAAACTTTGTCGTAGAACGCTATTTTAAACCAGCGGATGCGAAAACTTTTGACATTCGAATTCGGATCCTTGTTAGGAGAGTTTCATACTTTCGATCATCAATCCGCAACGAAATCAAAATAGCGTTCGCGGAATCGAATTCGAATCGGACGTTTCCGCTCCGGAAACGAATCGAATGAATTAAAATAACCCTGCAGGTCTTTAACCTCAGGCTCATACTAATCTACATAATAATATTATAAATGATTTGAAAGTTTGTTTGCAATGGGTAATCTCCAACAATGAGTAATGTACTGCAGCTACTGATGCCATTAGCTATAATAAATAACTTAAATCCTTTTACAGCCTTGTATCATTTACTTTGTGTGTTAATAACCCAGTAAAATATTTAAAAAGATTGTTTAATGTTTATATAACATTTTATGGCGCTAGGCTATTTTCGAATACGATATTTTTATAACTTTGCTTCTGTTTGTGATCCCTCTAAACATTCTTCTAGCTTGGCTTTTGAAAGTAATCCGCAAACAAGTAAATTATTTAATTAGCTAAGCTAATAGGTTGCTAAGTAGTACTTGTTTGCTATATTTTGAAAACAGAGTGGGACTCATAACTTTTTGGAAAGGCGTAAATGCCAAATCAGATTGTTGTATATTGCAGGAAAACTACGCAAATTATTGTTGTTATTATTATTTTTTTATTTTTTTTTTACTTGGGCTACTTGAAAAGCGCGTGCAAAGCCGCAGGCGGAAGCTAGTTTGAAATATTACCTTGCCAACTGTTTCTTTCAGGATGGTGACAGATTCTTCCCTTCTCTCATCATATACCCTGGTGCCAGCCACTTCTCGCAGAAGCTTTAATCTGTGGGAATCTGGAGCTATTGCCATCTGGTTGATCTGAGAATCAAGATTTTTTTTATATTAAAAGAGGACATCAGTTCCTTGGGTTTGGTTTGCCGATGCTGTGGAGGGTCATAGTGATATTAAATTTTCGATGGAGTTTGGTACAGCAACAAATCTATATATCGTGTGACTACGCCAATCCCTTAAAATTAGGACGTCACAATGAACTCTTGCTGCTATCGAGACATTAGATCAGATCAGGGCATCATCAGATTCAGGGCTCAATCTTTAGTTGGGAATCACAGGACACAACAAGTGAATCAGAAATTATGGTGATTTGAGAGAACATTTTATACAACAGTGGATAATGATTATGTTATGATGACTAACTCCTGAATAAACAAATGCTATTCAGATTTGAGATTTTTAGACAGTTATCAATTAATATGCTTTCCCTTATGGCCCTCATACCTACATATTTTTTTTTAATACCATCAATGTGGCGAACCGGCAATCGGCCCACCTGCTTGGCAGCTACTTACTTTGGAAGGCACACCTAGGCGAGAAAATGTCCAATTTTTCCCCTAAGTGCTCCATAATGCTTTATACTATAATAATGTTGTTGAAAAACCTTGTACTTGGAATAACTTAAGTGCAATTTTTGTTACTTTGAATTACTAAAACATTTTCAATTGTTTCTGTTCTCCTATTATCTGAGATCGTCCGAATTTGCTCATAGCCAGAAGGCTATGAGCAAATTCGGTGAGGTGAAAGTTATTACAAGGATTGGTTGGAATAATAAAGTAAAGTAAACTTACTTTTCCCTGCTTCACAATGTAGTATGGATTGGAGTTTGATAACCCAGCACTCTCCAGTAGATTGAGGACCTCTGATCTTGGAACCACTTTCTTGTTTAGGAAGAACTGATCCTTCTTTGAACCAATTACTCGTCGCAGGAATATCTCGTCTTTTTCAATCTGAAAGATTTATTCAAGATCAGTCCCTAAAATAAAAGAAATGAAGTTCTGGGCATGCAACATTAGCTTAGCCAACACATATAACAGAGACAGAGGCTTAGACCTGCATAGGTTAATTGGGTCCCATTTGCATATTATGCAGACAGTTATAGGGTAGCTCAGAAGATTTCGTAGTATGTATTTTGTATCATAGATTTGTCAATAAGTAATTCGTAAAGAGGCCTAAACTTAGTGAGGATGATGATGATTTCATACAGTAAATAAAAATGATGAAAACTTACAGGTATTCTATTGTCAGAGTTGTCAAATATGATCTCCACAAAAGCGGATATGACCCTTGGCCCTGTGCCTTCATGAAGCAAAGCCAATCTTTGCTCTGGACGGAGGTGGGAAAATTCATCACTCAACACAAACTGAATAGCTGAAAATAAAACATAATGTGATGAAGTTGAGATGTGTGACACAAACAAGAGTAACATACATTGTAACTGTTCAGAGAGCAGTTTCTTTCAACAATTAGACCACCAGCCTGATGGTCAGACAACATTTTTTGGATAGCCGGGAAGGAGTAGATTAGGACAGAATATGGGAGGCCTATACCCCGCAGTACACGGGATCAGTACATAGATATAATAGGTACCTACCTATGTTAAGAGGAAGTTTTTTTTATTACCTATTCTATTTTTACAATCACTTAGACAGTCCCATAGGATATTAGTTACCCACTAATTAAAAGTTTAAAAAAGTGGACACATACACAGTGACAGCAACAAAAGTTTGTTCTGCCAACCAACAATACCAGAAACTTACCATGGAAAAAGTTACTTTTCCCGGAACCATTCCGGCCGACGACTACATTATGCCGTTTATCAAATGGCTCTACCACAATCTGTTCACGGTAACTCTTGAAGCCCTGGATGATCACCTAAAGATAAACATAGAAAAATGAAAGGCACTCTTTTTACGACACTACACGATCACAAATAGAATAAACCATGAAAGGGCAGGGAATGTATATTCGTTGAATCAAAAGAATTGCGTCGCAATTCAGTTTTTACCTGTTTTATATGCATTTTGTTAAAAAAAAACAATATTATTGTATTGTAGTTTACTGTCCATTCACCGCCATTTTCTACGTCAAACACCTTAGTTTATGGTCAAACAAAAATGAATGAATGAATGAAATAGAATGTATACTTCTTAGTCTGAATAGAATGATCCGTGGAATGATCGACCCATGATGGTCGATCATGGGTCAACAACAAGAATAATAAATAAATTGAACTTCTTTCTGATGCTTCGGGCATTTTATCAAAGAGCAAAGTATCGAATAGATACGACTCCTGTTTTTTTTATTAAATTAAATGATAAATAATTAGTAGTTTTTTGTAATTTATTGAATATTAGTAGTCATTATATATATTGTAAGTAGGTAATCAGGTAATCACAGATTCCTAACAGCCATTTAGCTATGTCGTTACAATAGTAGGTAGGTAGGTACATGGTAATGGTAACAAAACACTCAGAAAATAAAATAGTATGAGGATATCGTTACAACGATGTATACAACCAAAGAGTACCTATAATAATATAATACAACCGTATGTTAGGATATAATTGTTCTGTGATCAGTAACAAGTCATTTTCACAAAACCTACGACTAAATCACAAAACAATTTAATATCCTACTAACGTCATCGACGGATCATTTTATTTGAAACGACAATAAAAAAAACTGGTTCCTATCCAGTCTTCCCAGAGCAGACCTATAAAAAATCACTAGATTGCTCTGGTGTCTATCTATATCGTAATAATAAAATAAAATTGGTGAGCGCTAGTGTGAGTTACCTACCGTTTTAGACAAAATAATAACAAAATTAAATAAATAAATAATGCTGGACAATTCACACAGCATTATCTAGCCCCAAGGTAAGCAGAGCTTGTGTTATGGGTACCTACTAGATAACTGATATACGTAATATTATACATTACATAGATAGATATTTTTTATTATACATAGAAAACACCCAGACCAACGGAACAAATTTCTGCAGATCGTACACAAATTTGTTCCGAGGCGGGGATCGAACCCGCAACCTCATGCGTCGCAGGCAAACTCTCGCAATTAAACTGGAGTAATATTAGACTTTTTAAATGCATCTGTAATAGTTTTTTTTTTTTGCATAATATCTTTGCCTAAACATAGACATACCAAGACAACCTAGAAAAACAAATGTTACTGAGACATTAAAAATAAGCTTATGTTAGGTATCACAAACTGTAGGTTCTTTGAAAATTCCCTATTACCGAAAAGGCCCTAAAGTACAAGGCAGTAGGCCTCAGTGCAGGTAGCAGTACCTACACTGGGGGCCCCCCAGTGTGAGGTAAGACTCACACTAAGGCCAATTTCTAAGAAATGTAATAATTTCCCACATTTTTAGGTTGGTAAGGCACCCATGTTACACTCCACAGATGTACTAGGGATGCTAACGCATTACACTCCTACACCTACTGAGTTTTTAGGGTTTCAAAGATCGGTTTTGAAACCCTTATGGTCTCGCTCTGTCCGTCCCCGCTCTTACTTGAATAATATCTCAGTAACTAACTACTGCAGCTATTAACTTGAAATTTGAAATAATGATACATTTCGTGCGCCATTACTGATTACAAGAAAAATATATATAAATAAATGAAAAATTAAAATGAATATTTTCAGTAGGTACAAATTTTGATGTTGAAATTTCAAAACAGACCTAGAAAGGCAAATGGGGTATCAAATGAAAGGTATCGTTTTAACCATTTCAAAACACTTTTTTGAAATTTCTGTAAGTTTCATACTTTTCAAAATATTGCCATTCGAAAAGAGACGGAAAATTGATTGTCCAAATAATTGGCAAATGTTTGAAACCCTCGGCGCGCGAGTTACACTCGCACTCGACGGATCTTGTTTTTAAACTAGGGCCAAACATCACTAAACTTTTTTAGAAACATTATTCCTCTTCTTAGAAACTAATTGGTAGGTACCTATGGACATCTCAGTTATTATAACACCAATTTGTATTCATAATAATGTAAATTCAATCAAGGCCACATTATTACATGTGCAAGCAAGAAAATTATACAAACCAACGTACAATAAGTATACCTAAACTAACTATGTAGTAGTACCTACCATTATTATGATTGCATTATTTTCTGAGACGTTCCTTAACATTATGATTACAAAGTTTTCATAGGTATACATTTTAACTATGCAAGGCAATTATATAAAGACAACTTCTGTATAACGCGTATATACTAGGTACATACTGCCGCTGTTTTAATAAAATCATTGTTTATGTACCACTCCTAATCATACGAATCTCGTCCTTGCTCGTTAATGGGTGCCATACCAGTCGCGGAATTTTAAGACAACGCTCAATATATTATTTTATTTCTATATAGCTAAATAAATAATGAGTCTTGAATTAAATTAAAGTTTCTACAATAAATTGTACTTTTTGTAGAAAACAATGTGTGTGAAATAAATATCCTGTTAGTGCAATCAAAATATAAGTGAAGAATTAAGTGACAAGAATAAAACTATGGCAATAAACGAACAACAGAGTGCTTTAAATAAATTACAGGATTTTGGAACATTTCAAACCATACAATATTGTTTAATATGTCTGCCCCTTTTTTTGGTTTCAATGACTCATATGAATTATATTTTCGTGGCAGAAGATGTAGATCACAGGTAAGGGATTTTTATTCTGTACTGTAACATGCATGTAACATGCGTACCTAACACCTCCCGCATTGATGGTATTCACAACATAAATCACAAAGGTACGTGCTTTAGTACCTACTCAAAACCAGTTTGATACATTATAATTATGTATTATGGAAGTGCGCCTTATGCAAAAAAGCAAAATGTGTATTTCAAATACTTGGACTAATTATGGTGATGAAAGTAAACGTTCAGATTAAAAACATGCAATTTTAGAAAATAAACTGGTTTCTTTCCTAAAAACAAAATTTACATAAAAATACAGTTTTAATTGAAATTCTTTAAATTATCTCTATCAGCGACAACATCACATTATTTTTATGAATTATAATATTAAACCAGACTAATATTTTATTTATGTAATCGTTTAGTTTTTATATAAAATGCTTATATTTTGTATAATTAATGTATAAGCCAAAACTTGATTTTTGCACTGACGTGGCTCTGCTCTGTAATGTTCCGTTCCACTCCTATGAACGCAAAATCCTACGCCTATCCTTTCCACAAATTTTTGCACTAACCGCGCTCCTATCATCATCAGAATAGAATGTTTAACCATAATTAATATAAGTAGTACTTACTTCGGTATTATTATATACCGTAGGTATACTTTGTTACGAATATGAAAATAGACACTTATTTATGAGTTAGGTATTTAGATAGCAGGTAACTAGGTACCCAGTTAAAGTTATGACAAGTACCTACCTAAGTACAAGTAAGAATTTATTACGTATCTGGTATTAGAAGAAAGCAGTTACATACGTAACTAAGGTAGATAACATAGGTAGGTACCTTTATGATGAATCCTAAATACTTATTATTATTACATAAATGCTGTGTGTGAATTAACCGGCGTTATTTATTTATTTATAAAAACTAGAACCTAGCATTGAATAATAATTACAATTACAACTAATATTTACACTAACATCTATTTTCTAAAAATCTAAGCCGACACCAGAAGGCAGAGTGCCCAGAATGCTGGCAGCATTGTCACGTTGAATGGCAATGCTAATTCGTTGACCGAAATAAAAAACCAGCATTCCGATCACCTGTAGACTCTATTAGTAGTTTTGTAAGATCTTTATAGATAACGTGTGCCCCAGGACCCCAAGAACTCAAATAGGTAACCTCTGTCAAGACTAGCGTATTTTCGCCGTTTGAGGAACTTCGCTGATGTTGCAGCGGAGCCGGCCCTTACTGATGTCCCTGCAAGATGAGAAGGTGCTAGGGTATCTACACTACACACGTAGCATCCCAAACTAAAGGCCGCTGACCCATCTTCCAAGGAATTAGAGTCATACCGTCAGGCCTTTTACCATCATCTCGCATTAGGCCACGTGGTTCGAGAGTAGCTGGCACACTGACGCTGGTAAAAGCCCGACGAATGAATGAGGAGCATTGAATGATAAATTGCAAAAGATAAAAGTTAGCTACTAACACCATGATTGAAACCTTTATAATATTAATACTCCCATACACACATTGATCCTTTATGCACATTTACACAAACTGCTGTTTAGTTATAATACCTAACCAACCACAATCAGCCATCATATTGTCAATTGATAAATAATTTGCAAATCAATTGATATTGCTTCACGCCGATAAATTTTCATTAGCCACTGATGATTCCTCTGCAGAGAAGTACACTATCTAAAAATCAACATTAAAAATTACCAACAATGTTGTAGAGAGCTTAGATATTCTAGTAAAATCTACTAGTAATAAGATAAAGATAATAAATAAACATAATATCACATAACACTGAATATAAATACCAAAGTTTGGATGAATGTATGTTTGTCACTTTTTCACGCCAAAACTACTGAACAGATCGGACTTTTTTTGCAAAAAGATATTTCTAGCCTGGTATAAAACAAACTGAAGACAGGGCGCTATGGCGCTCATTAGGGGAGGCCTATGTCCAGCAGTGGACTGGTATAGGCTGATTATGATGATGATGATAAAGCATAGGCTACTTAGACATACTTTTTATCCCATAAAATAACCATAGAACGATTCCATGAACAGTGCGTGCGGAGCCGCGGACAGATTTAAGTTACATTTTTTTTTAATAGGATTCCATCCAATCAACTAAAGTAATTTAATTCAAGATTTAACGTTGGCCTCTTATTATTAAAAACTAGGTTGACTTTGAATCTTAAAAACAGCGTTCTTTTCTTCTGACTAGGTCTTTTATTCAGATAGTAGGTATAATTAATCTCCATTAAGGTTGGTCTTTCGATAAAATCAACATTTTCATGTTGATTTTTCATCATCTTTGAGATGCCACTGCTGTTCATGAAATCTAGTATTTTTATACTCCTACACCTAATGTAACATTTCATTCTGTACAAAAGCTCCAAGACAGTTTTTTTATTATTTGTAAAAGTTTGATCAAAAAAAAATCTAAATGATTTTGATTAATATATTTGCCTTCTTCTCCCAAATAATATAACTAACTGACTTGATTTTTTTTATTGAAAAATAAAACAAAGGCATGGTACCTACTTAACAGATTCGCCAAAAGTTAATGTTTGATTTAATAGTTCAACCGTACTCTTATCATCAGAAGAAATCTTAATTTTTGCAGTTGATTCTTGCACATGCGTTCGGCTCTGTCCCGCCGCCCGCTCCTAGGAACGCGAAATTCTATTCCTTTCCTTTTCACAAAACGGCCTTGGAAGAGGCCCCTTAACATTAAGTAAAGTACCTACTCTATCTACCTACTTGAACTAGGAGATGATAATAATAGATTGGTATTTGACATGTTTAAATAAACAAAGCAGAGTTTTATTTATACTTTGGTACTGTACCTACCTATTGTAAGTAATTTATTGTAAGCAATTTACAATAAACTATTCTTAGACTTATAAGGCATTCATTTAGTTTCGCGTAACTATCCGGTATCAATATACCGGTAAGTAGTAATTATTTTTTTTGACATGGAGCTGATCTATGACGGAGCTGGAAGGTTGCCTTGGAAATAAGTAATAAAACGACGTTAGGTTACCTATTTGAGACGTTTGGGGTGGAAACCCTAGGTCCTTGGGGTCCTGGGGCACACGTTATCTATAAAGATCTTACAAAACTACTAATAGAGTCCACAGGTGATCGGAATGCTGGTTTTTATTTTGGTCAACGAATTAGCATTGCCATTCAACGTAGCAATGCTGCCAGCATTCTGGGCACTCTGCCTTCTGGTGACGGCTTAGATTTTTAGTAAATAGATGTAAGCGTAAATATTAATTGTAATTATTTTTTAATGGACAATTAGTTTAATAAAATAATAAAACGACGCAAGACGCAATCCTTAACCCTATCGAGTTTGATTCGTCCTCCTGTCAAGTCCTAAATGGTTTCTAGGGTCTGATGTCTGATGATGGAATCAGAAGATGGTGCCTTAAAAAGCGGCAACCCTAGGTATATAATTTTTTTTATTAACAACCAATTAGTGAAAGCTGTTTTTATAACTCTAGTTTATTATCATCTACCTACGCCTATCCATCGCTTTCGAATTAAATAAAATTCAGCTTTCTACTTATAAAGGTTACAGATATAACAAGATCCGTCAAGTCATCAAGTGCGAGTGTAACTCGCGCGCCGAGGGTTTCAAACATTTTTTGTCAATTATTTGGACAATCAGTTTTCCGTCTTTTTTCGAATGGCAATATTTTGAAAATTAGGAAACCTACAGTAATTTCGAAAACTGTTTTAAAATTTACAAAACAATGCCTTTCATTTGATAAACCAATAGGTAGGTAGCCCCCCCTTTCGATAAAAAATATCCCCCTTTTCAACCATTCTCAATATGTTTATTTTTTTCTAAAATGGTCATTTTTACAGACTTCTCTATATTTTTCCTGTAAAATATAGATTGATATCTACAAACGCCAAATACATTGTACGTGGATCGGTCAGCAACCTTCGGAGATAGGGGGGGGGGGGGGAATGGTCAATATTTCGTTTTTTTTTTTTTAAATATTTCAAAAAGTATGAAACTCACAGAAATTTCAAAAAGTGTTTTGAAATGGTTAAAACGTTACCTTTCATTTGATACCCCACATGGGTAGGTACCCCGCCTTTTGAAGAAGAAAAAAATCCCCCCTTTTTGACCATTTTTCAAAAACTATTATTATTACAGACTTCTCTATATTTTTCCTGTAAAATATAGATCCATATCTACAAACGCCTAATACATTGTACATGGATCGTTCTGCAATCTTTGGAGATAAGGGGGCGAATGGTAAATTTTTTGTCTTTTTTTGAAATATTTCAGAAAGTATGAAACGTACAGAAATTTCAAAAAGTGTTTTGAAATGTCTAAAACGATACCTTTCATTTGATACCCCACATAGAGAGGTACCTCCCGTTTCAGAAAAAAAATCCCCCCCTTTTTGACCATTTAAAAAAAAACTATTATTAATAAATAAATAAAATAAATAAATAATGCTGGAAATTTTACACAGCATTATCTGCAATCTTCGGAGATAGGGAATGGTCAATTTTTCGACTTTTTTTGAAATATTTCAAAAGTATGAAACTTAAAAAAATTAAAAAAGTGTTTTGGAATGGTCAAAATGATACCTTTCATTTGATATCCCACCCATGTGCCCCCCTAGGTCTCTTTTCAAATTTCAACATCACAATTTGTACTGGAAATATTCATTTTAATTTATTTATGTACCTAAGTATTTTTTTTCTTGAAATCAGTAATGAATGGCGCACGAAATGTATCATTATTTCAAATTTCAAGTTGATTTGAGCGGGGACGGACAAAGCGAGACCATAAGGGTTTCAATACCGATCTTGAAACCCTAAAAATATAAAACGTCAACTGCGAGTTGGACTCGCGCATCAAGGGTGCCGTAAAAACTTGTATTTGTAAGCAAAGAAATCGACCCAGACGCACAGATCACAATTTTTTTTCTGATGATTAGGCACAATTACTTAAAGGATGGCTACCGTGCTTGCCGAGTGGCACGGCAGGCACGGCAGCATGTTAGAATATGCACCACCCCAACTCGTCCTGTGGATGTCGTAAGAGGCTACTAAGGGACATACACCGGGGGGCGGGCAGCAGCGCCTCTTGCAGAATAGAGCTACCAACGAACTGCGTTCCCCAACCCGCATGCCCAGCCTGGGGATTGCGCGTTTTTATGAAAAGATGGTTGACAGACGGACGGACAGAGACATAAAACAAAGTGATCCTGTAAGGGTACCTTTTTTCCTTTTGAGGTACAGAACCCTAATAACAGACTTGTTCTATTTACGGCTGCTTAGTATTTGTTACCAACGCGTCATAAGCTCTAGAGAAATACGCGGAAACCATTTTAAGTAATACCAATCGTACCTGAGTAGGTACATACTTACCTGCCAGCTTTGAAAACATTTATCTTGTCCAATCAAAACACCGTTAGAGTACCTACCTAGCCAAATAAATGTAGAAACTTTATTGATTTATGATGAAAAACCGGTGTTTGCCGCAAAATAATGTCAATTTGATGTATTATGTTAGATTAGCAGTAGGTAAATTTTGTAGATGTTCTAGGTGCCGTATTTCCTTTCCCCTTTAGTTTAGATTTTATCAAAACTAGGACACCAAACTAGAAATGTGGTGGAAAGTGAGCTTTTGCTTTATTTATGTATTACCTAATAATAATTCTTAATTTCAGGTGTTTAGTTCCTGAATGTGAAATGGAGAATCCATCATTAGAAAAACCTGATTGGTGGCCAGAAGATATTGACGCAAAATGTTCAAGGCCATTTTTAAACAGTGATAAATATAATTTATTTAACAGGACATGTAGCAATGAGACAGTATTTGATGTTATCGGCTCATGTAACAAATGGGTTTACGAGAACAACAATTCTATAGTAGCTGAGGTAGTCACGTTTGTTACATAACTTGTTATTGTGCTTAATCATATGAATTGTATAAAATTACCAATGAAGGAAAATATTTAAATAGCAATAACATTATTATTTTCTAGCTTGATCTTGGCTGTCAATCATGGAAATCCACTTTAGTTGGAAGCGTACATAACGCTGGCATGATAGTTTCTATGGTCATCACAGGGTGGATAGCTGATAAGTAAGTAGAGACTAAGAATAGGTAGGTAACAAACACACTATAATTATTAATTTATTATAAATGCGAAAGATTGGATGTTTAGATATTTGGATGGATGTTAGTTACCTTTTCGCGCCGAAATGACTAAACTCATAGATGTAGCTCTAGATAAGCCTGGATGGAATCAAACATAGGTTATTATTGAATATATGGTATTGAATAAATCTGAAAGTCAACCTCATAATAACTCTAAATTTTATTATTTGCAGGATCGGTAGAAAGCCTACAACTATTATTTGTTCAGTTGGAGGATGCATTGGAGTTTTCAAAATATTTTTAAGCAATTACTACGCATATCTAGCAGTTGAATTTTTGGAATCTGTAATGGCTTCTGGTCTCTATACAGTTGGAATTGTTCTGAGTAAGATAAAACGATCGAATACGTTCTATGTTCATCACTTGACAGGCTTATTCGTTATAACAATTATTCAGGTACCTCACCTCAACAGCCTTTAATGGTCCACTGCTGGACGCAGACCTCTCTTAATTTATTATCCCATGGGGGTAATGCCCATAATTCCCACGCTGGGCATGCGGGTTGGGGATCGCAGTTCGGTGGTAGATCTATTCTGCAAGAGGCGCTGCTGCCCGCCCATCAGCATAATGTCTCTTAGTCGCCTGACGCCTCTTACGACACGCACGGGAAGAGTTGGGGTGGTGCAAATTCTGAGCCGGCACTACACGGCTAAGTATAGGTTTTCATTTAGGTACCTACCTGTAGCGTATAAATAAACTATTGTTTTTTTCAGTGATCGAAGTTGGTGGAGATTCTAAGAGAGTCTTGACCGGTGTAATATTTTCTTATGCAGTCTACTTTGGTGAAGTTTCATTCGCTTTTATAGCAATGGGTCTGAAATATTGGAAATCTATTATTATAGCTGTATACAGCCCTTTAATATTATTTATAGTTTACATTTTAATATTGAGAGAGAGTTCAAGATGGCAAATACTAAGAGGAAAAATAACCGAGGCTAAGGACACCCTGAAATTGGTGGCAAAAGTAAACAAAATTGACATAACAGCAGATGAAGTCGATAACACAGATCCGAAAGAACTAAGAATAAAGTTCAATATCGAAGAACAGAATGAGAAAGAGAGTATAAAAGAGATTTTCAACTCGAAAGAGATACTGAAAAGACTAGCTGTTGCGTCATTTTGCTTCTTCACATCCAGTTTTCTCTACTATGGTTCTGTTGTTCACGCTGTTCTTTTGCCAGGAAATAAATACACAAATTTTGTTTGGGCGTCACTTACTTCATTTCCTGGCGACTTAATTGCCTATTACACTTTTGAGAAGTTCGGCCGAAAAATTACCTTACAGTACGGATACCTGCTTTCAGCTGTTTTTCTGATTGCTCAAAATTACGCACCAGACTGTAAGTAATCTACTTTGTAAAAAGCTTAACATAATGTGTTACCTATGTAGTGACTTGTAGTTTTTGGAGTTACATTCCTTGTTTGTGTTACAGCAATGACGTGGTTAAAACTGGTTCTATTTTTGATTGGAAAACTGGGCGTTGTGATTTGTTTTACTGGAATCTACACGTACAGTTTGGAGCTGTTTCCCACGAGCGTACGAGGATCACTTCTTGGATGGGGAAACACTGCAGCGAGGGTTGGATCCATGCTTGCACCACTTACTCCATTATTGGTTTGTTTCATTCTATTAAGATTTTGCATGAAACACCTGCAACATTTAAAATTTACAAAAGGTTGGAAGGATAACGACGATGGTAAGGCCCGACGGCTTGACTCTAGTCTAGTCCCATGGGAGTTGGGGAGGCCTATTGTGTGGGACGCTACATGCGTCTGCTCCCGCCCGCCTTCCTATCTTCCTAGGACTTCCGTGCGTGAGGGCTGGTGCGGCAGCAGATTTGGCCGAAGATCACAAGAGGCGCAAATATGCAGGTCTCGACAGAGCCTACACAGTGTTAGACTGAAATGCTCTTTAAACGCACCAGTTTTACGTACGTTCAATTTATTTCGATGCGTTCGTTAACTGTTTGGAATATAAGTCTAGTATTACAAATCTCGCTCGTTGTTCTCAAAAGATACAAAATTGTCATGCCTCATTAAAAAAATACTTACAAGTTTGTTACGCGAGGGGGTCAAAAGATACGAAAAATAAAATAACATATGAAATTTAACCTTCTGACAACACTTATTCTACCGATAATAATGCGGCAAGCTGAAGACAGGGCGCTGTGGCGCTCATTAGGGGAGGCCTATGTCCAGCAGTGGACTAATATAGGCTGATGATAAATAGTTTGGAGGCTACACAACATATTTTTTTTATTGATTATTTATGGAGACTTTCATAAAAAAAATACATTAATCATCCGGATCGTGGTTTTTTTTTGAGAAGTGAGAAGGTAGCAGAATCTTCCTCCACCCCAATTTTATTTTGGCAAACGATGCACCAAACAACCTGTATAACAGGTGTGATCCTGTATATAAATTATAATGTGAAACTAAACAGGGTTATTGGTAATTCACTGAGAATTACAATTAACCCTATAGGTAAACACTACGTGAACTGCAGGTTAAGTCCATCATCAAGAACACGTTTGCGAAAATGCCTAGACTTGATTATTTTGGTTTACTGATTATGTTTTATTTTTCAGATGACAGAACTTACAATACTGCCTTCAATCCTATTTTCTTCAACTGCAATAATTTCAGCGATCGTATTATTATTTACACCCGAAACTAAGACGTTGCCAATGTTTGACACTATTGCACAAATAGAAGCATACTCCAAAAAAATTAATGTGGCTTTATAGAATTAATTAAAAACCCAGAAATTGAAAAATGTTTTTGTCGTTAATTGCACATGTAAAAAAAGGTAACAGGTACATATGTAGGGTTAGTGGTACACGGTGGCGAAGTGGCAATAGCAGATACATTGGCGCAGAAACAGTATGCGAGAATGAACAGAGATAATTATGTCATTTACCGATCGGCTTCGGCAGCGCTTGAGACGTGAACAATATGTTACAAGTCAGGCAGCGAACAAGAAGGAGATTTTATGCTGTAGCAAAAAAAAAAACATTTTCAAGGAAAGAAATATAAAGTTCCATCTTTGTTTTCGTAATGCATTTTACTAAAGCTTTCTTTCCACCGTGTTAAAATGCTCCAACAAGGTTGTTTTAGCGTGTAAAACACCCACGAATAACGCATGCATTTTTTTTCTGGTTTATCATTTATTTAAAATAACCATGCAGTCTACAGTGATCAGATAAAGAACCTATCATAATTTTGAATGGTAGTTTTGATGATATCTTAGCTTAGTAATTGAATCTTTCACATTCTGGTCTAAACTGAGTATTCCTTCTTTAATGTTTGAAAGTTTATTTGACGTTTTCAAGAATGTTTTTTTTTTTGCATGTTTATTTTAGTTACGACTAAAGTGGTAGATTGTTCTATCTTTATTTTGTATGCTAATTTTGGCAAATGATTAAGATACTTGATCTCTTAGCGTAGTGATTGTATAGGTACGCATAAGCATCTAAGATTAAACTAAAGTCCCTAACAAATAGCCTAAATCTATGGTATATATAATTGTTTTATTTATGTTAATCCTATTAAATTATCCACTCTGTACTATCCCGATCCATTGTGTATTTAAGGCCTAGCCACTGTGTCGAACCCATGGTACACACACAGTCTTAGAGCATTTATAACCAGTGGCTCATTTCCGACTTTTATTTAAATCTGTTTTAAAGTTTTTGATTAATTATTCAAGAAATTACAATAAACGATTAAACTAGCTGAATTACACTATTCTCATTCTCAATTCCAATATCAAAGATTTATCCAGAGGCGAGTTAAATCTTTCATAAAAAAGTGACCCGCTGTTGTCTGTTGACCACTTTTCCCTACCTATTATTTTTGTACCGTTTACAACCTGATTTGTGAATGTCTTCTAAAATGGGATATCCGTGCGATGTTTCGTTGCATCAAAGTGCCTTCTTGGTAGACTATTTGTAGCGACCTATCTAACGATGAAAATGAATACTAATAGTACGATTATTAAGATGTAAAATAAAAAAGATAGGTATATTATTACCAATTCGCTACTAACTGGCTCTTTTGAAAAAGTTTTGTCAGAAAAATCTGTGTCCCTATTCCTCTGGAACTGGTCATTTATTCATTTTAGTCTATTCTAAAAAAGTACCTACTCTATGATTTTAGCTAATTAGTAAGCCGGCATCATATCGGTCTATAGGTAGGGAGGCTTGTACTACTGTATAGTAAACCTCTTTCATGGGTATGCTAGGTAGGTAGGTACCTAACAACATTATTTCATCTGAGACCTAACTAAGAAAACAAAACAAAAAACGGTAAAGGGTCCGTTTGGAGCTAATGCTCCAAACGGACCCGTTTCTTTGGCAGAGCTTTTGCCCTAGCACGAGTTCCTAGAAAATGGTCTAGATTGTTGCAAACCAATCCGTTATGGTAAGAACGCAATGCATTCACCATAAATGCAGTCACGCAGATGGTAACATAACTTTAAAATATTTGAATTTAAATATTGTTTAAAACCGGACCATTTAAGGCCCATACCCCACCGAAAGTGGCGCCGCCACCTAATTTGTCTTATTATTCCGTTTAACAAAGGAATTTTCAAAAATCCTTCTTCCAGTTTGTGATACCTATCATAAGCTTTTTTTTAATGCCTCTGTAATAGTTTTATTCTATTTAGTTTAGGAAGAGATACGAAAATAGATTTTGGTGGCCACCAAGTGCAACTTCGTATCTCTTCCTAAACTAAATAGAATAAAACTATTACAGAGGCATTAAAAAAAAGCTTATGATAGGTATCACAAACTGGAAGAAGGATTTTAGAAAATTCCTTTGTTAAACGGAATAATAACATAAAGTAGGTGGTGGCGCTAGTTTAGGTGCTATATGCGCCTTAACATGCATAATGTACCTACTCCACAGATGTACTAGGGATGCTACCTACTCTAAATCTGTGACCGCACGTCCACGAACGTGAAGAAGCCATGAAGAAACCACAAAGCAAAATGACCGAGTGACCGAACAACCGAATCATTCTATTTCTAATAATTACTCTGAGCCATATTCGCAAGAAGAACAAAGAAATGTCACTGTATAGAAGATGCGTGGGCGGAAAAAATCGCCCCCATTGAAAAGATGACAACAATCAAATTATGCTGTTTGCATAGGTTTGCATCAATAAATAATCCTCCCTCAGAGCACCCTCTGTGAAGCAAAGATTCTAGTCACATTCTAGTATACCTCCCTACGGAACGTAGGATCCTACCACAGATGTACTAGGGATGCTAATACGATCTTTGCTGTGAAGCTAGCTGGCCGCCAGCCTTTGTCTTTGTATAATTTCGATAATGCCATAGACTAGTAAGTATAGATCATTCATGGTCAAATTATATTATTAGGTATACTTACCATGGTGAGGTATAGATAATGCTAATCGTTTGAGAGTGTAGGAAAAAACTAAAATACCTATTTGATTGATATTTGAGCAGGGACGAGTGATTTCCCTCGTATACTTATAGCTGATATATTTTTGTTGATAAAATCTGTTCCTTTGGTCCGTTTTATCTTAGAGTTTTTATTATGTATCTGTCAAAGAGAATTTAACGCTACGTTGTGGTTTTATTCTCTTTGCTACGTATCCATAAACTAAGAAGTTACGTATCTGTGAAAATATACGTTCAATCAAATCAAATTCGCATGCAGCACTATATAGACCGATATACATCACAGATTTATAAGTATAGTAGGTACTAAAGTAATATACATAGCAGAGATTTACTGAACCTTGTTATATTTTTGTATTCAATCCATCGCAGTACCTACCTACTAGAAATATCCCCAACTTCCACTAGTGTTGTGCACCGGTTCTCATAAAACCGGATGATCACCGGTTGGGGTGAGTACCGGAGCCTAAATTAGCCTAAATTAGGCGGTGTTTCTCATAACTATCGGTTATTTGATTGGGAAAAACTTCTGAAACAATTATTCTGTCGCGCGCGGTTAGAGATGTATCTTTGGTGTCCGTGATGGTAGCGTACCTACACATAACCGAATTCGAATTTTGTTGTTATGCCCAATAAATAGCGGATAAATAGAGTATAATCAGTGCAAAAGTAAAATAAATAGTGCCAACTTGGTTTAAGAAATAATGACCATTGTTTGTAAATAGCGGATAAATAGAGTATAATCAGTGCAAAAGTAAAATAAATAGTGCCAACTTGGTTTAAGAAATAATGACCATTGTTTGTGGGTACGCGTAGGGGTACGCTAGCATAACAAAGATTATACGGAACGTAGGATCCTAGATCTTTGTAGCATAACGATCATGCTAGTGTACACACGACCGTTCTCAAAAACGGCACTATAGCAACAAAATTTATACAAAAAAATAGAGTATGAAGATCGTCCTAGCTATGCAAATTTTCATAATGATTGCTCTCATAGGAACAGAGATATGGAACATGACTATAAAATAACATCCAAGCCGGCGTTATGCTAGCGTACCCATTAAAAAGCGAAATAAATACGAGAACTATAAATGCTATATGTATATAAGAGCATGAAATACTTCCGCTCCCAGTAGTCATACTTTATGCAAATTCGTAATCAAAGACTATAATGAGTTGATGTGAAGTTCTAGGAACAAAGTTGTGGTACCACCACAGAGCAAATACAGAGAGGTGTTAGATTTCCATAAGAAACAATGCGTGACAATTTGTGGAGTGAGGGGGTGTTAGATCCCGCCCACTTTTTTGTTTTCCATCTACCGGTCAATAGCAAAACTGCTTGCGTCGTAACCTCGTAACTACTTATAAGAATAACATAAAAGATATATATTATATATTAATAATCAGGTCATCTCATCATATACCTACAGTTTGCGACAGCTTGCTTCTGTTACCTAACCTACACGACAAACTATCATCACTGCCACCATATTGAACTCTCTTCTGTTCAGGCTACCCAAGAAAACCACTTGTTCTAGATAAGTATTTTGCTGACAATTAGACCAATATGTTGATTGAGAAAAAATAAAGCTAAATAAGTGGGTAAATAATAATTATTTTAGTATACCTATGTCAAGTCAATGTCGACCTCAGTGGCGCAGCGGGCGAGAGTCTGCCTGCGACGCAAGAGGTTGCGGGTTCGATCCCCGCCTCGGAACTAAATTTGTGTACGATCTGCAGAAATTTGTTCCGTTGGTCTGGGTGTTTTCTATGTATAATAAAAAATATCTATCTATGTAATGTATAATATTACGTATATCAGTTATCTAGTACCCATAACACAAGCTCTGCTTACCTTGGGGCTAGATAATGCTGTGTGAATTGTTCAGCATTATTTATTTATTTATTTATAAGTCAATGGCAGTACCTACAGGTAGAGAATTGACAGACAGACACCTACAATTTAATGATATTTAAGGTATAAGTTTAAATTAAATGTTTGCTGATTTGTTTTTGTTCTATTGTTTGCTAGCTAGTAGGTTAGGGATTTTCTATACGAAACTTTTTTATATACCTGCTTACTAGTTAATTCACTGTTTTTTCTCCTATACTAGGTACCTATATTGATTTAACGTAGGTATTTACACTAACCGGAGAATAACCGAAGAATCAATAAAATCATCGCATAATCTCCGGAGGCTAAAATTGCCTCCGGTACACACTCCTCTAACTTCCACCCAAAATTGTTCACAAGATAGGGGTGAGAGTGAGCCAGTACTCGAAGATTGTACCAAATTACTAACTTCGCGATCAAGTTTATACATTCTTCGTCGATAAACTGCATTTGTACTGGCTGTACTTCGATTGGGAAAGTTTCTATTACAATTCTTAAAATGTATGATAAGTAATGTACTATTTAATAAGGTAGGCACCAATATTGTTGTTAAAATTAATCTCACACTGTCGAAAAATTAACTTTAACAGGTCTTTCTCTTCCCTGTCTGTTCGAACGTAGGATCCTAGATCTTTGGTCTGTTCAAAATAACATCAAAAAATCTTACTACGGTTACGGTGATCATCGTCATCTAGTGGAAAACTGTTGAATTTGATTGTCATTTAATGACTACCTATCTAACTTGATGGTTGAACCTAGTACATCCAATGCTAGACGCTAGATGGCGCTATAAAGAATAATTGACTTTTCGATATTCTTTTAACACCGATGTGTCAATGATATCAAAGTCAACACATCGATATCAAAACATCGATGTTTTCTAGCTACCATCGATGCGATGAATATGGATCATCCCTAAGGTAGACTGACTCCGAGGATTATTTAGGAGATAGTTGATGTTCACGAGATTCCCTGAATATTGGTTTGCGACGTTCGCGATGACGATTGCCTACGGTCACGGTGTTAACAACTTCATTACCAAAATATACCCGAAAATACCGACTTCCGGCAATATACATAATAGCCTAATAGTTACTATTGTCGGTGAAATAACTACGAAAAACCACCAGAGATGGCGCTGTTGGCAGCTATACCAAGAAATGTATGGATCTTAGGAGTATGCATAAATATACCCCTAATACTCTTGGATATCTACGTAGGTACTTTATTAGCAAACATAATTATGAATTTTATAACCATAGAGACTCGGATCAATTTCCTATGCAAATATTTTTGCTTGAGGGTGCGAGACGCTGCTGTTGGACCTGCGCAGCACGACATAGGTACTTGAAAGTGTTCAGGTATATTTTCGCTGACACTATTTTGTTCCTTATAACAAAAACAGTGCAAATCAATTTCCTATGAAAGTATTTTTGGCTGAGACGTGTGTTGTTGCTTGCAAGTATTTTTTCTGCAAACACAATTATGAATCTTATTTCTATGGAGTCTCGGATCAATTTCTTATGCAAGTATTTTATTTTCAAGGTGCGTGGCGCATAGACCCGCCACGAGTTACGCCCGCCCGCGCCGCCGCGCCGCGCCGCGCCGGCCGACCGGTCGTCGTCGTCGCGCCGTACGTAATAGGTACCTTGCAAGTATTTCGCCTATTCCCGATTGTCCCTACCCCCTGCGTTCCTACTAGGAACAATCGGGAAAAAAATTCCCGATTGTTACTACTAGGAACAACCGGGAAAAAAATATTCCCGATTGTTCCTACCTTCTTTAAACGTTTATAAAAATGTTTTAAATTAGAATATTAGGAATGAAAAAACCAATCAACAAAATAAAATACAAATTTTACTATCATAGAACAAGTATTTACTTTGACTAACTATCATCTAATTTTATGCCTTATCTCAAAATTGCTTAATGGTTCGGTGTTTTAAATAATGCATTGTTCTGCAAATTTTGGTTGACAACCCCCCTGTAATGTATGCAGGGGGGTTGTCAACCCTTTTTTACCTGTGACAGGAAAAAACGCCTTAATTTTTCCCTTTTCCCTTTTCCTGCCCCTTGCAAATGAATGCAAAAATTATTAGTACTCCAATCCTATGCCGGAGCTATGTATGTTGGAACAACGTGCGTCTAGTTCTAGCTAGTGGATCTGTTTCATTACTTTACATAAAAGGAGACATGGAACTATATTGTATATAGTTCCATCTCTATTATTATACTCCATGCCAAACATCAGTGTCACATATAAATTAAACATAACAGTGGTTTGACAGTGTGGCAGTGCACCCAACGTTCAATACGCAAGGGAGGGACTTATTATGCTAATAAAGGTAAGTTTCTTCTTATTTAAGGTACTTGAATATAATTGTGACGCAGTATTGAACGGTGAACTGATAATATCTTATTCCTTGTTTTTGGCGCTGGTTTTTATACGAGGACGGACTTGGAAGCTCTGGTACTCGATTTTACAAGTAACCTACGTCTCATCACTAATATATACCTACTTAGTTCTTTTAGATTGAAAAGCAATACAAATTAATGGTAAGTAAAGTAGGTATTGTCTACGCGAGATAATTGACCGTCAACGCAGTGTAGGTCAAAGACCGTTTTAGTCCTGAATTTTTATGACTTATCATAAGATTACCTAAGTACCTATATGATTTTTCATTTAAATATAAAATAACCTATGGAACGATAATTTTCACAAGAAATATTAACGTAATAACATAATGTTCTTTATCTTTAATAAAAAAAATCCTAGCTCTTGAGTCTTTTTCATCTTTAGTCTCCATTATCTCTAAACAACATACAATATACTGTGATACAAGTTCATTCTTCCCTGAATGGACATTCATTATTCTTGCAGGTGGACCCTATATACATTTTACCTATGCAAGGCACTTATTTATAGAGAACATCACTACATACATAGTATAATATACTATGTATGTAGAAAATTCCACTACAAGCAACGTCCAGGAACAAACATTTAACAACACTGCCGTCTGTTAACTAGAAGGCCGTCAGGCCTCAACTGGCCATTTTTGACTTTTTAATGAAAACAGATACAGTTTATAATCCTCTATCTTTTCGTTTAAGAACCATTCCATAATTCCAAATAGTTCCAGAGATATAAAAACTTCGTAAGCCGTTAAGTGACAGAATTTTTGGCTTATCCTTAACCTTGAAAGCAACTAATCCACAATACATCACTAATACGTCGGTTAAAATACCTTAACTGCTCAGTGCGATAATATCGTTCCCTACTTAACTAAAAGACATTAACTGAATTTGCTTGATTATATGGACGCCAAGCAACATTAACGTCTTTATAGTTAAGAATTGTTCTAGACATCACATTAAAAAAAAAACAGACTCAAGAGTAGTTATAGAAAAATACTTACCTATTTTGGCGTTATCATCCCATTGCGCCCTTATAGTTAAGCATTCATTTTTGTTTTGTTTTCTCAATATTGTGATCGAAAAATATTTTTGTTGAAAACATACAAATAATTTTGAAATCATGCTTAGCTACATAGCAGCTAAGCCGCATTACTTAGGTAAAAGGCAATTATCCGAAGCTCGCGCTTTGATCCTTTGGGGTCCTCCAGGACTACGAGACGCTTAATCGAGTCGTCATTCCGTGCTACGTGCCCAAAGAAGTTCAGTATTTGTATTTGCACAATTGACGATAATCTCTCCTTCATGCGAAGTTCTTCGAGGATAGAGACGATGGTCCTATGCGCGGTCCACGGAATCTTTAGGAGACGTCTCCAGCACCTCATCTCTAGTGTATCAATTTTCCTTCGCTCCTTATGTCTCAACGTCCACGTCTCAACTCCATACAGAAGAATTGGAAAGACCAGACTCTGCATCAGATGAACCTTGGTGGTGTTGGTTATCCGACGGTCCTTCCAAATCTTGGTGAGCCTTTAAGCAGCAGATCGTGTTATGATGCAGCGTCTTCAGATTTCATCTTCACAACCTCTGATGTTGGTGATGGTAGATCGTCTGTCGTCTGTTATTTATTCTCAGCTCGGTTCAAAGAAGTACATAATCATAAATGAGTAACAAATGGAATCAAAAATATGTGTGCCTGAACTAGGTGGTAATTAATGATAACCTGTTTTTCAAGAAGAAAGAGTGATAACAACATTTAAGCTAATCAAATAGAACTAACTAAATAAATAATTCGACGATACTTTATAATAATTACTAAAAAGGGCGCAATGCGCACTATTTTGTGCAAACGTTAAGCATAGAATTTCGCGTTCATAGAAGACAAGAAAACTATACAACTTATGAAAAAACTATCAGAAGGAACCAAGTAATTAGTAATAACCTACGAATCAAAACATAAGTCATTTCAATAGATAGAGATAGGATTCTAAGATTTCGAGCAAATTAGTAGTCTCGAGTATGTACTAAACAGTGCAATTTCATGAATTATTCTATGGTATTTTTTTCTTATTCGTTTTTTCACGCCAAAGAAAAATTTTTGAATTTTATGTAGTTCGAGTTTTTCACGGGATTCCCGTGAATACCTTGGTCTAGTCAAGCAATTTAAGACGATATCCGTCAAAAACCTTGGTGCGAAAGCCGTTAATTATGTGAACGTAAACCTAAATTCATTGTTACTTGTACAAAACAATACTACACTACCCTTATTGAATTTGTACTTTGTTAAAAATTGCCTGACAGAAAAGATTTATTGGTTTCTATTTAGATCAGTTTATCTATTTGTCAAACAAGCGTTACTTCTAGATCCCTAATTTTTCTTCAAACACAATTATGAACTAATGGGGTTTAGTTAATTTTACTTGTTTTATTATAAAATGTTGTTGTCGGTAAGTAATTTTTACTCGTTTGTTATTTTGATGAAATTATTACTAACCGACACTATTTCATTAACTATTGAGAAAATTCATAATTTTTATATGTCACTTTACTAAGCATATAAACTGCATTTAAAATTCGTTGGAATCGAGTAGTTATGCCCAATAGGCGATTTAATATGATTTTTTTTCTGAAAAAATAAACTTTAAAGTGCTCTAGTTTAAAGTTGCCATCATGTCGCTTGGTAATTATTGCCTTTCAACATCGAGTTAGAATACTAAAGAGTCCCAATCTCTAACTGACAGCACTCAAAAAATGTCCGAGCGCCGTTCTACATACCTATACATTTTGTTGTTATATAGCTCACAATGACATTTACGCGAATTAAGACGTTATCTTGGTTAAATAATGTTCAATGTCGCTTGTACGCAATGTCATAATAATGCACCGAAGACATACCGAAGATTTCCGAAGATGACCGACGGCCATGCGCGTACGAACAGGGAACAGGGCGAGTGGAGACGCTATTTGTACTAAATAATATTATAGGTCGTATTTGTGATATCATTAATGTGTGTGAGTTTGTGAGTTTATAATGTACCTAAGAGGACTCCGAAAATAAACATCTGATTAAAAAAATATGTTAACCAATATTTAGAATGAATCTAGGTTTCAGGATGGACATAGGCTATAATTATATTATTTAGCCAGGAGGAGCCGGGGCGGGGCAGCTAGTCACACTTATAATATGAAGATAGCTTATACTCTGGACTAACACTTATGCTAGGTACCTACTTTTTATCACGGAAAACACGGGGGTGCAAATAATTTTAAATAAAACAAATTAATCTGTATGTATTACGAGTTTTATTAGGTACTATTTTTAACCTACTGAAAAAATAAAGCATTTATCAACATGGTAATATTATTATGTATAATAATTAATTTAAAATTCGTAAAAATATTAAGTATCAATGAACTCCACAGTTTTGTCGTTGGAACACAGTGTGCTCGTCACAAGCTCACGCGAGACTTTGTTTCTCTTTTACTCTTACATATATGTTTAACGTGTGAAAGAGATACGCCTACGAAGTGCCAAGGTCAAGCTGTGAGCATTTTATTTTGCAGAAAATATTTAAAATTATTGAAATTAACATGAAAATACGTACTGTGGATACATAAATTCATAAAATTGTTATGATTCTTACCTAAAATACGAAACACCATCCTTTTTTTGCACGTAGTTGCTGTTATTTGGGCAGGAAATCACCGAACACTTTGGCATCGCAAACGTTGTACGAGGACTGCGGTCGCCGTACAACTAAACAAAAACTCTGCACGTAGCGTAGGTTGTGCAGAGTTTTGGCGCGGACATTTTATTTCTGTGATTGTTACTCTATAGTATTCTAACTCGATGCCTTTCAAGCGTCGATATAAAACAAAGTCGCTTCCCGCTGTCTGTCTGTCCCTACTATGTATGCTTAGATCTTAGATCTTTAAAACTACGCAACAGATTTTGATGCGGTTGTTTTTGAGAAGTCTGTAATAATATCTAATAGTTTTTGAAAAATGGACAAAAAAGGGGGAATTTTTTTCAGAAGGGGGGTACCTACCCATGTGGGGTATCAAATGAAAGGTATCGTTTCGGTCTTTTTAAAACACTTTTTGAAATTTCTGTAAGTTTCATACTTTTTAAAATATTTCAGAAAATTGATTGTTCAAATAATTGGCAAATGTTTGAAACCCTCGGCGCGCGAGTTACACTCGCACTTGGTGGATCTTGTTTTTTTAATAGAAAGGCTTATATGTAAGTAAGTAGGTATACCTAATTCATATATAGTACCTACCCGTAAGAGCGAAGCCCGGGCGGGTCGCTAGTTCTATATAAAGTGTACTATGTACGTACTGCCGCTGTTTTAATAAAATCATTGAATATGTACATTTCCTAATCATACGAATCGCGCCCATGCTTGTTAATGGGTGCCATACTTGTTTTTTCTGTTCCGTGTTCTGTTCCGTCTCGAAATTTTAACACCAAACGCATTTTTTTTTATTATTTCTATCTAGATAAATAAATAATGAGTATACTTATGTACCTAAATTAAAATAAAGTTTCTAAAATATGTACTTACATTGAACTTTTGTAGAAAACAATGTGTGTGAAATAAATATCCTAGTGCAATCAAAATATAAGTGATATTAAAAGAATTAAGTAATAAGAATAAAACTATGGCAATAAACGAACAACATAGTGCTTTAAATAAATTACAGGACTTCGGAACATTTCAAACCATACAATATTGTCTAATATGTTTGCCCATTATATTGGTTTCAATGACTCATATGAATTATATTTTCGTAGCAGAAGATGTAGATCACAGGTAAGGGATTTTTATTACCTACTTCTGAGTAGATAAAGCCCTTAGGTATGTTACGAATCGGTAGAGACATAGATTTATATAATGTTGAAGTTAAGTATTTAGCTAGCAGGTTACTAGGTATTCATCGAGCAAGGTATTAGTTAAAATTATACCAAGTTAAAGTACCTAAATTATACCTAGAAATTTATTGCTTGCAGTTGAATTTTCGAAAAATACAAACGGGAATTAATCTAAATAAGATAGGTCTATATATCTTATTTAGATTAATTCCCGTTTGTATTTTTCGAAAATTCGTTTTAGCTTTTGCAATTTATCATAATATCATAGTCATATCATATCATAGTTTACATAATATGTAAACTAGAACGTAGTATTATTAATAATGATAAATTGCAAAAGCTAAAATAACACTTTATTTAATTGGTACTTACCTAACTACTACGTTATTAACATTAATAATAAAAGCGTTATTGATTGCAATAGTAATAAGTTAGTACATAAATTATATGTTAGCACATTTACACAAACTTTTCAACTCGAAACTCTTTAAATTCCATATCTACATCATCTTTAAGATACATTCTAATTTGACTTGTCTAAGTGCTTAAACGTTGTTGATATTTGATATTTGTTCGTAACTAACCACATCCAGCTGCCAGCTATCATAATTTTATTTACAATTGAAAAATCATTGATATTGCTTCACGCCAATCAAATTTCATAACTGCTATTTTTTCTTCAGAGAAGTACGGAAAAATCAACATTATAAATTACCGACAATGCTATAGAATGCTTAGATATTCTAGTAATTTGAAAATCTAATAGTAATAATTTAAAGATGACCTACTACACGTATTAAAACATCACACACACTAAAATTATAAATGCTCTTAAAAACATTATGGTAGGGCTGTCTTCAGGTATACCTAATCTTTTATTCAGATAGTAAGTAGGAAAATTATTATTAATTTCCATTAACATTCAGTACCATATCTACGTACTTGGAACTATGAGATAATATTATTTGATCTGTGTTTGGCATGTTTAACTGAACAAAGCAGAGTTTTATTTTATTTGGTTACTGTATATTTGTCTAGCATTTATTCAGTTACGCGCCTATCCGGTATCTACACACCATTAGGTAATAATATAAAATTTTGGTGACATGGAGCTGGAAGGCTACCTTGGCACTAAGTAATAAAACGACACAAGACGCAACCCTATCGAGTTTGATTCGTCCTCGTGTCAAGTCCTCTGGTCCAAAATGGTGTCCAAGGTCTGATGGTGGAATCAGAAGATGACCTTGAAAAGCGGCAACCCTATATATTTTTTATTTAACAACTAATAAATAAATGCTCTATTTAACTCTTTCGCTTGTTTTAAAGTACCTACCTTGAGTTAATGACACTCTTCAGTGGTTCAGTATACTTCTTAGTTTATGAGTGGTTCTGATTGTCAACGCACATGCTTGTGGGCGTGTTACGAAATGAACAATATTTAGATTTCGGGTTTTAGCGAGAAAAATGGCAACACCGCTACCGTTACAAAAGTTTTATAAAACTCACACACTCACTATCCTGGCGCATCGACCCCGAAGTGGGTCTTGGCCTCCGACACAATAGATCGCCACCGGCTTCTGTCCAGCGCCGCCTCCATCCAGTCCGGTGCGAAGACTTGAAGTGAGCGAAGGTCCTTCTCCACTTCGTCCTTCCACCTGTATCTGGGCCGACCGACTGGTCGTCGGCCAATCGGCGCTCCAAGGAAAGCCCGTTTTACAGCCCGATCTTCCTCCATCCGTAGCACGTGACCGAGCCAGCGCAGCCTGTGTGATTTTATTTCACCTATGATGTTGGGCTCGGCCACTAGTTCAGCGATCTCCCGGTTCTTTCGCACCCTCCAGGATCCGTCTTCTCGTCGGACTGGACCTAGGATCTTCCTAAGCACTTTTCTCTCCGTCACCAGAAGCTTGTGTTCTTCTTTCTGGGTGAGTGTCCAGGCCTCACATCCGTACATCAAGATCGGGCGGATGATCGTCTTGTAAATGCGATAAAATTTATAAAACTATATTTTTTTATTATTATCTACCCAATACCCAAACCATCTAATAGCTTTCGAATTAAATAAAATTCTGCTTTTTACTACAAACTCTTCAGAAAATTTGCAAATGTAACTAGGCTTGTTTTAAACACGACTAGTTAATTAGTTTTTGTTACAAGCTTTTCACTCCGAAAACGACTACTTCCCCGCTTCTACCAACCAAAAGCTCCAGAGAATTCCATAAATATGCGAATATAATTATGATGAATTACCAAATGTACATACCTACCTACCTACCATTATGAAAACATTTATCTTGTCCAATCAAGACACCGCTATAGAACCTAGCTAAATAAATGTAGAATCTTTAATATAGATTTATGTTGTAAAAAACGGTGTTTGCCTACTAGAGCCGAACATAAATTTGATGTATATTAGATTAGCAGTAGGTAAATTTAGTAGATGTTGTAGGTGTGCAACATTTCCTGATTAAGTTCATTTTATGAAAACTGAGTAGAAACTATATAGAAAACTGGAGGAAGGTGAGCTTTTGCTTTGTGGTGGGAGAAAGCAAGCTCTTTGAGTATTGATAATAATCCTTTATTTCAGGTGTTTAGTTCCTGAATGTGAAGTGGAAATTCCATCAATAGAAACGCCTAATTGGTGGCCAGAAAATATTGATACAAAATGTTCAAGGCCAATTTTAAAAACTGAAAAATATAATTTATTTAACAAGACATGCATCAATGAGACAGTATTTGATGGTATCGGCTCATGTAACAAATGGGTTTACGAGAGCAACAATTCTATAGTAGCTGAGGTAGTCACATTTGTTTCATAACTAGTTATTGTGCCTAATCAAATGAATTGTATAAAATTACCAATGGAGGAAAATATTTATATACTTAGCAAGAACATTATTATGTTTTAGCTTGATCTTGGCTGTCAGACATGGAAAGCCAATTTAGTTGGAAGCGTTCATAACGCTGGCATGATAGTTTCTATGCTCATCACGGGGTGGATAGCTGATAAGTAAGTAGAGACTAAGAATAGGTAGGTAACAAACACACTTATTATAAATGCGAAAGATTGGATGTTTGGATGTTAGTTACTTTTTCACGTCAAAATGACTAAACTCATAGATGTAGCTCTAAGCCTGAATGGAATCAAACATAGGTTACTTTTTATCCCATAAAACAGTTCCTGTGGGATAGAAATGACCTTGTAACTGTTCAACGCATGCGGAGCCGCGGACAGAAATAAGTATCTATTGAATAAATCTGAAAGTCAACCTCGTAATAACTCTAAATTTTATTATTTGCAGGATCGGTAGAAAGCCTACAACTATTATTTGTTCGGTTGGAGGATGCATTGGAGTTATCAAAATATTTTTAAGCAATTACTACGCATATCTAGCAATTGAATTTTTGGAATCTGTAATGGCTTCTGGTCTTTATACAGTTGGAGTTGTTCTGAGTAAGATAAAGTTTGTGTATTGTAATTTAAATCGAACACGTTAAATGTTCATGCCTTGATATGATAGGCTTATTCGTTATTAATATTATTTAGCTACCTGTAGCGTATACTATACATAACCTATTGATTTTTTTCAGTGATCGAAGTTGGTGGAGATTCTAAGAGAGTCTTGACCGGTGTAATATTTTCCTATGCAATCTACTTTGGTGAAGTAGCATTCGCTTTTATAGCAATGGGTCTGAAATATTGGAAATACATTATTATAGCTGTATACAGCCCTTTAATATTATTTATAGTTTACATTTTAATATTGAGAGAGAGTTCAAGATGGCAAATACTAAGAGGACAAATAACCGAGGCTAAGGACACCCTGAAATTGGTGGCAAAAGTAAACAAAATTGATATAACAGCAGAGGAAGTCGATAACACAGATCCAAAGGAACTAAGAATAAAGTTCAATATCGAAGAACAGAATGAGAAAGAGAGTATAAAAGAGATATTCAAATCGAAAGAGATACTGAAAAGACTGGCTGTTGCGTCATTTTGCTTCTTCACATCCAGTTTTCTCTACTATGGTTCTGTTGTTCACGCTGTTCTTTTGCCAGGAAATAAATACACAAATTTTGTTTGGGCGTCACTTACTTCATTTCCTGGCGACTTAATTGCCTATTACACTTTTAAGAAGTATGGCCGAAGAATTACCTTACAGTTCGGATACCTGCTTTCAGCTGTTTTTCTGATTGCTCAAAATTACGCACCAGAGTGTAAGTAATTTACTTATTGTTTTAAGTCTAGCCAGACATGTAGTTTTTGGAGTTACATTCCTTGTTTGTGTTACAGCAATGACGTGGTTAAAACTGGTTCTATTTTTGATTGGAAAACTGGGCGTTGTGATTTGTTTTACTGGAATTTACACGTACAGTTTGGAGCTGTTTCCCACGAGTGTACGAGGATCACTTCTTGGATGGGGAAACACTGCAGCGAGGGTTGGAGCCATGCTTGCACCACTTACTCCATTATTGGTTTGTTTCATTCTTTTTAGATGTTGTATGACAAACACCTGTAATTATATTATCCATTAGACACATAAATTTCCACGCAGGCGAAGCCACAGGGCGCAGCTAGTATTCATATAAAAAATTTCATCTTAACCTCCACTAGGATTTGGGGGGGGGGGGGGGGGGGGGGTGAGCAGATAGCAAAAACTACCCGCCCCCCCTATTTTATTTTGGCAAACGATGTACCAAAAGACCCTGTAGGTTTAGGAAGAGATACGAAAATAGATTTTGGTGACCACCAAGGGCAACATCTCTGCCTAAACTAAATAGAATAAAACTATTACAAAGGCATTAAAAAAAAGCTTATTATAGGTATCACAAACTGGAAGATGGATTTTTGAAAATTCCTTTGTTAAACGGAATAATAACATAAAGTAGGTGGTGGCGCTAGTTTAGGTGGTGTATGCGCCTTAACTGATTATGTTTTATTTTTCAGATGACAGAACTCACAATACTGCCTTCAATCCTATTTTCTTCAACTGCAATAATTTCAGCGATCGTATTATTATTTACACCCGAAACAAAGACGTTGCCAATGTTTGACACTATTGCACAAATAGAAGCAAGGGCGCATCCAGCTGTCAAGTCAGGGGGGGGGCATACAACGAAGATCTAGACAGGACGGGCTCCAATTTGATAAAAATAATTAATGTAGGTACCTAATTAAAACGAAAACGTGGAAGGTTTAGCGGACTGGGGATGCCTTTGCCCAGTAGTGGGACGAAGTTTACCTACCGACGAAAATAAACTTTCCTACTTATTTTAAATTCGTATTTCCTACATGTCAGATATTTCAAAAGATTGGGAAAGTACCATTCAAAAAGAACCCCTTTTTGACCATTATATCTACAAACGCCACATACATTGTACTTGGATCCCTGTACCTTGTTCCAAGTACTTAAACATAGTTTGCCCTTTGCCAAAATACATTGTAAGTACCTAGCTAGACCCAGCCAAAATGACCCCCATGACCCCCCCCTGGATCCGCGCTTGAATAGATAGAAGCATACTCCAAAAAGATTAATGTGCTTTATAGTATTAATTAAAAACCTAATAAATGTTAAATGTTTTTGTCGTTTATTGCACTTAGGTATCTAAGTACCTACCTACCTATTATTTTTTTCGTTTACAACATGATTGTCTGATTCTGATTGTCTCCCAAAATGGGATATCCGTGCAGATGTTTCGTTTCATCAAACTAAGGCACTTGCCTTAACTTGGTAGGTAATTTGAAGCGACATACCTAACTATGAAAATAATTAATTACAATGATAGTACAATGATTTACATGGAAAATAATGAAGAAAATTTGCTACTGACATGCTCTTCTGAAATTGTTATGTCAGAATGAAATCTGTGTCCCTATGGGGTAATTACTTCGTTTTAGTGTAGCTTAAAAAAAGTGAAATCGTCTCGCCAGGAGACTCCACGAGTTGCAGACACCGGAACAAGCCGGGTTTTGGAGGATATGGCTATAGACCACATTTACACAGTGAGGCAGAATATACAGAAGTCCGAAGAGTAAAATCATCAGCCCCTGTGTCTGTGCTTTTGTGGACTATGAGAAGGCAATTGACTCTGTCGAAACCTGGGCTGTTCTGGAGTCCCAGCTATGCCAAGTGCTGAGATGTATCAACGAAGCCGCTACCATGCACTCATGGTGGCGGCTTCGTAGACTGCTGGAAAAACAATTTTGAGAAGGTGGCTAAGAGGAGGTTCCTGCTAGGTTGGGCAGCGTTTGGGAAACTACGTCGAGTCTTCTTCTCGTCCATATCGCAACGCTTGAAAACGAAAAGTCGAGTGGAGACCACGACTCGGTAAGCGTAGTGTAGGACGTAGGACGCAATCCAACCAGATGGGATGACGACCTGCAAAAGACTGCAGGCAGATGCTAGATGCGTCCAGCTGAAGATAGGGCGCTATGGTGCTCATTAGAGGAGGCCTATGTCCAACAGCGGACTAAGATAATATAATGATGATAAAAGTACTCTGTGATTTTAGTCAATTATTAGGGAGGCATTATATTGGTTTGTGCTAGGGAGCTACCGTACAGTAAACCACTATAATGGGAAGTTAGGTACCTAACTACTAGATCTCTGTGCTAACTAATAATGCTCCAACCAAAAGGACCCTTTAATGTTTCTTTGGAGGAGGTTTTGCCCTAGCATGAGTTAATAGAAAATGGTTTACGATTGTCGTAAACAACTTACCTATCGGCTAGTTAGAACTGTAAGTTAGAATGCATGCGACGCAGAAGGTAATATGTACAAAATATTTGAATTTCGCACTACTCAAAAACCAATATTACATAATCTGTGACCACACGTCCGAGGACACGTAACCGTAACGTAACTATAACAAAATGACTGAGTGTCCCTTGATAATCCAAGAGCATGCTCTAAGCAAAGATTCTAGTATACCTCGAACGTAGGATCCACATCTTTGGCTCTAAGATCTACGGAGTGACCGAATCTTGACCGAATCGAAAATCATAGGATTTTTTTACATTGAGTGACATGACGTAACACGAAAATGTCACTGTCATAAAGATGACAATAATCATTGGATGAAAGTCAGTGTTGCCCTTTAAAATTGATTTAGGGTAGAACCATCCTGAACCATCCGAAGTTTAGCTTCTTGTCATCTATTAAAATTGGGATTTTATGATATTCGCTGATTGAGCTCCCTTTCCTTCTGATTCAGTTTCAGTTCTGGATTTTACTTTGAATTTGCTGTGAAATTGAAGACTCGTAGTTAGTGACAGTTTCTATTATCTCACGCATTCATGTGAACCTACAAACAACATGGTATCAATAAAAAAAATTAATTAAATTGAACTAAGACGTGAACTGTGTGCGTAACAAATTAAAATTTTTGCTTCTGAGATTTACCAGCAAAGTTTACCAGAAGCAAAAATTTTAATTTGTCACTAGTTTGACGCAACGAAACAAAACCATCTAATATACCCTCGAAAGAAAGAAGGGAAAGGACAAACTGTTGAAGAATGTATAATAGTATAATAGTTCTTAAGACCAACTATGTTACACAGTTCACACCATAGAATCTTATTCTTATTCTCACAATACCATCCATATTGAGTTGGTAGCACTATCCTGGCACTATCATAATAAAAATTATAACCTCAACGAAAGGTCCGAAAACACGAAGTTATTGTATACTCATTGCCGAAAAGAAAACGAACTGATTAAGATTGTAATAACTTCGATAAAAACGTTTAGAGGATAAGCGACCACATCCTTATTTTGTGTTGATTGCCTGGATTTTCGTAAATCACTGAGTAATGGAGGGTTTCGAAGTGAGGATATCGAACAGCAAAAAGGTACCTAGGTTTCAATCTTGTTTCTGTTTTCTTGATACCAAGAATACGTTGATATCCATACTTTGATATCCATACTTGCAGGGTAAAGGGCTTTTTGCTACAAAAACGTTCGAACAAGGAGATATTATATTGGAGGAGGATCCACTGGTATCATGTCAGTTTGCTTGGAATGCTGCCTATAGATATTTGGCCTGCGATTACTGCATGCGGTAATGTATTAATTTATTTAGGGCTTGTGTTGTAACCTATGTGGTATAAACACAAGGTATTCATTCAATATAGAGATAGATGTGTAAATTTTGTATTAGTTTATAAGTCACTAGCTGCGCCTAGCGGTTTCACCCGCGTAGTTCCCGTTCCCGTGGGAATTCCAGGATAATGGAATATAGCCTATTTGCTATTCCAGACTCTAATCTATCTCTGTGCCAAATTTCAGCCAGATCCGTAACAAACATCCATCCATCCATACTTACAAACTTTCGCGTTTATAATATTAGTAGTATTTAATATACACTTACCTACTAGTGGTTTATTTTCCCTTTCTTCCACTGGTGGAGAAAAAATTTAAGTGGACAAAATCAATAACACCGTGTTCTTATTTGATAAAAATTACTATTTACAAACCTGTTAATAGTATAAAATTTGACTTGTCTAAGTTTATTTTGTAAGTTTAAAGAAATAAACATTATTGATATTTGATATTCAAAATACAATTTTATATCTGCTATCCAAGGTTACTTTCTTAATGAACTTCTTTTATACAGGCCACTAGAAACCCCAGAGCAGAATGTCCGTCGACTAGCCTGCAAGCCAGACATAATATTGCCGCACTCTGACTGTTATGAATCCGGTCTCGGCAACTTAACTAGCTGCACCCAATGTGAAGTGCTGTACTGTTCAGAGGCATGTCGGCAACAGGCTTTTGTGATGTATCACCGAACGCTTTGCCATGATACAAGAGATGCACAACATCCTATAATGATACTGACAGAAGCTTGGAAGTAAGTGGTTTAGGTTGTATTGTAATTAAGTTGGACAGTGACCACTCTCGATTGAACCTAACAACCTGATTGACATCAGGTTATGGTTATGGTAGAAGTACTCCTGTGGCATTAGGACTCTCTTTGGTCCATTATGCGTTGTGCATTCTAGCATAGCCAGCTTAACTCTGTCCAGAAGCACAGAATCTTCATGGGGTCTTCACAGGCTTCGCGGAGTGACTCAGCAAGTTGAGGATTTCTGTTTGTTGTGCTGTTATTCCCTCGCATTTCAGGATTATGTGGGCAATTCATTCATCGGCAGTGTTCTGTTATTGTTTCTAGCAGGATAAGCAGGTCCGATCTGTTTAGGTTCAGTACGAGTTTTGTTAGCTTCGGTGATGTTGATGGAAGCACCATTCTGGCTTGTTTGCATTCTAGCAGGCTTGTCCATAGTTTATTATGCATTTCTCTAGTTCTGAGTCTAATCCATGTCTGGAATGGCAGGGGAAATAAAGGCGATAGACCTTCTGTGATTGTTTCCAATCCCCTCTTTGACAGTTCATCAGCGGCATCATTACTGAAATAGGCCATTACTAGACATCCGCTTTGTTGTTTAATCCATTGAAGGATTATCCTGGTCTTGATGGATAGCCTATCTACTGCTGAGTGACATTCGTACAAGAGCTTGAAGTTGCAACTGTTTCTTCCAGAGCCCTGTGTGTATAAATAAATAAATAATGCTGGACAATTTACACAGCATTATCTAGCCCCAAGCTTTTGTTATGGGTACTAGATAACTCATAGACATAATAATTATAGCACAATACATAGATAGATATTTTTTTATTATACATAGAAAACGACCAGAACACCCTGAACAAATTTCTGCCGATCTTACACACATTTGTCCCGAGGCGGGAATCGAACCCGCAACCTCCTGCGTCGCAGGCAGACCTTCGCCCACCGCGCCACAGAGGTCGTCAGCACGGCAGCACTGTCTGAGACAATTTCTATTCTACACATTGGTCATTCATTCCTGTCTTATGCACGGCTGTGTTATTGCCACGCATTCACATTGTTTTATGGAACTGTGTTTTCCTAGCGTTATTGATATATTTATGAGTAAGCCCATTTGGGGTCATCTGTATACATTCTGAGTTCGTGGGTTCTTGATTCTTTTTTTTGGTCCTTGTATAGTTGTATCTGGTAGTGTTTGTTTATTATTGGAGTCCACTGCTGGACATAGGCCTTCCCTAATGAGCGCCATAGCGCCCTGTGTTCAGCTTGTCGCATCCAGCATCTGCCAGCAGTCTTTCGCAAATTGTCATCACACCTGGTCGGAGGGACTACACTACGTTTGCCGAGTCGCGGTCTCCACTCAAGAACACGTTTACCCCAACATGGTTGTCGGTTCTTCTAGAGATATTGCTAGCCCAATGCCACTTCAGCTTGCTAATCCAATGTTAGTTTAGTGTTGGTCTGATGATGGCAGTGTATAGCCGCATGGTTATTTTCGGTCAATGTCCCCATGTTTTTCCTAGCGTTCTGCTACATTGGTAGAGAGTGGCGGGGTGGCACGTTGTAGTTTGTAGTCAAGATGTTTATTACACAGCAAATCGCTGCCTAGTATGACCCCTAGATACTTGACTTTAGTTTTTACCTTTATCTCGGGGGTAATAACAGTTTTGGGAGTTTTCAATTTCCTAGATGTCGCTTATTAGTGAACATTATTAGTTCCGTTTTTGTTCGGTTTACTGAGTGTTCGTGGTCATTCATCGCACAGGTCACGTATAATGTATTCTCGAAACAGCCGGTCGCCAGGATTGCGAGGTCATCCGCATATCCCACCGTGACCAGCCCGTGGCCGTTGAGCCTGCGGATTAGCTCATAGACAACTATGTTCCATAATGGAGGCGACAAGACGCTGCCCTGGGGGCAGCCCCTGACAATTGTCACCCGTGCCCACCCTACACCTCTTGTGTCACCCATGTGTGTCTGTAACCTGACAGCTTGGGAATTGTGTTCAGTAGCACTTCGCTGGTATTTTCTGCATCCAATTTTTAACCATGCCAGTACTATTGAGATCTTGCTCCAGTAATACCAACCAACTAAGTAAAACCAACATAAAAAAACATTTCCGATATCACTTTTTGCCATCAGATTTAGCTTAGAATCTCTGAAAATGAACCTTAATTTGTAGTTTTCGGATGGTCTGAGGGCAAAAACACCCACTTGCCTGAATTGGTGTTTAGTATAAGCACTCAAATCACAATACTTATAAAATTATATTCAACTTTTGCCAACAATCCGGTCCGACATAAATCACCAATGGTGGGTGAATAAGATTGTAGAAATTACTAATTCTTATATTAAGTAAATTTTCTTTCTCAACATGTGAAACTTTTTGTATTTCAGACAAATGCACTACCCGCCTGAGACCACAAACATAATGCTGCTCTTACGCATCCTCGCATTCATAAACCAGAGTTCCGACCCCGTGGCAGCCGCAGCTCAAATTAAGCAGTTCTGTCATAGAACCGTGAATGAGGATGCAGAGTTGGTGCATAAATTACTTGGTGATCAGTTCTCGGATCAACTGAACACATTGAGGGAAATGACGGCAGCTGTTATCAACGGAGAGCATGTACAAGAGGTAATTAATAGGGTCGGAAATTTACCATTAAGGCGCATACCCCACCCAAACTAGCGCCGCCACCTACATTATCTTATTATTCCGTTTAACAAAGGAAATTTCAAAAATCCATCGTACAGTATGTGATACCTATTAATAATAGTTTTATTCTATTTAGTAGTCTCTAGATTCACTGCCTAAACTAAATAGGATAAAACTATTACAGAGGCATTAAAATAAAGCCTATAATAGGTATCACATACTGTAGGATGGATTTGCGAAGAAATTAATAAATGATGAAATTTCCTTTGTTAAACGGAAAAATAAGATAAAGTAGGTAGCGGCGTTTGTTTGGGTTTCTAGTTAGAAACTAGAACACTTGTAACGCGAAAATCTATTATCCCAATATTTTAAACATAATTTAAGAGTAACACAGTAGGTATCGTACACGATATCTTCTTCATATTAGCCGGTTATTCGTATTACGACACTGAGGTCAATTATCACAGTATCACTACACTACACGCAAATCTATACCAATATTATAATGCGAAAGTGTCTTTGTTTGTCCTGCCTTCACGCCCTAACTAAGTAACCAATCGACTTGATTTCTGGCATAGATTTAGTTGAAAGAATGGAGAGTAACATAGGCTACTTTTTATCTTATAAATCAGCTCCTATGGGATATAAATAACCTGAAACAACGCGTGCGCGGGCAACAACTCGTGGATTATAATTATTAAAAATCTAAAAATATGAAATCTATCTATGCGATAGAACAGGCATTTTCGGCTCAACGTACACTTACGTAACGTACTCTTCGCGTACAACGGACAAGTGATGGCGAAACTACAGCGATTCTGCTGTCATTTATCGCAAGTGTTTCGCAACTTCGCGCCTGATTCGCGCGCAACTGTGAAGAGGTTTTTAGTTTTGTATGTCCGCAACAAGATCACGGGAATCACTATTCATTGTGTTGATAAAATGCTTATGAATGAAATATCTTGTTCCGAAATGTTACAAATATGTTCTTTTTACAGCGCGCCTGATAAAATCTTCATAGCTTTTTATCGGAAATAAAATCTATGAAGATTTTATCAGGCGCGTAATATGTTCGCTCGCACATACATGTATAACCAATCCCATTATCCGTAGTTTGTTAAAAATTGTTTTCCATCCATTTCAGTTCCTAACTCCTGAAGGATTCTGTTCTATAATCGCGTTGATTGGCACAAACGGTCAAGGCATTGGCACCAGTCCGCTCGCCATGTGGGTCGCCAATGTGTTGGACCTCGCCATGTCGGACGATGAGAGGAAACAGCTGGACCTGTTCATTGATAACATCTACGAGCGTGTTGAACAAGGTTAGATTGATTAGAAGATTTTGTTAAGAAACGATCCGGGTTTTGATATAATCAAAATGCTTTTCCATACTTGACGACCTCTGTGGCGCGTTGTTAATAATAAATTTTAGATTTTTTTCTCATAAAGAGTACAATACCCTATTCCTCAACAGCCTATATTGATCCACTGCTGGTCGCGCGCCTCCCCCTAAAAAGCGCCTCATTGGCTTTTATCTCCTGGGGGAAATGCCCATATCCCCCACGCTGGGCATGCGGATTGGAGATCCAACCATTACCCAACCTGATTATATTGTCTCATGTAATATGTCTTTTTCTAATGTTCTTTTTCTGGTGTACAATAAAGTGTTTTGTATTGTATATCCTATTTTCCAGCATTATTTATTAATCTCTAATTCTCGTTCTATATAATTACAGAATCAGGCACATTCCTGAACACAGAAGGTTCCGGTCTCTTCGTTCTACAAAGTGCTTCCAACCACAGCTGTGCGCCGAACGCTGAGTCTTCATTCCCGCACGGCAACCATAGGATACAGCTGAAGGCAACCCAGACCATCTCAGCGGGAGATGAGATCTGTATCAGTTACTTGGATGAGTGTGCACTGCGCCGGTCCAGGCATTCTAGACAGAAGGTACAGACTAGCTAAGTAAGCTTACTTAAGACGGTACCTCGAGCCAAACTAGCGCCGCCATCTGCAATAATTGAATTTGGTGGCCACAAAGTGAAACATCGTATCTCCTCCTAAACTATACAAATTAAAACTATGATAGGGGCATTAAAAAAAAGCTTATGATAAGTATCACAAACTGCCTATTGAAAATTTTGAAAATAGATAGATGACAGAGAATACTTTATTTATCACCAATTAAGAAAAAAAAAATAGATAAAATAGAAACTACCTTTGTTCTACGAAACGTTAAGATAAAATAGGTGGTGGCGCTAGTTTGGCTCGTGATACCGTCTTAAGGTGAAGTAAGTCCCAAAACCCACGGTTTGGTTGTACGGAAAATCAAATTTAGGGCAATAAAACACTATTTTTTTGAATATTTTTTGATGAGCATTAAAGTTTTGGATTTTAGCTAGTAAGTTATGGGACTCGAAACACGATTGACTCAACTTGACTCGATACAAAAAAATCACGAAGTTTCCTCTAAATTTTCATTTTTACTACAGAAAACTAGTTTCATGTAATTGTGTATTCAAGTAAAAGAAAAAGCAAACGATAAAAACTACAAACTCATCCTACACAAATATTACCACGAGAGGCTGCAGGCAGAGTGAATAGGAGGCAGCATGGTGGTTTACTAGGTATCGAATTTATTTTTATATTGTATCGTAGATTTAAGAAGTGATCCAAATGCAATGTAACCTTATTTAATTCAAGTATTATTATTTAAGTATATTTATCTAATTTAAGACGAGTGTGAGCACCAATACAAACCTACTTTGGTTTAATGGTGCAACATTGATAAGTACATGTATAACCTTTCAATAATAAATATTCATTCATTCATTCATTCATTCATTTGCTATTCATTAACATATTTTAAAGTAATAGTCTATAAAATACTTAACTAAACACTTAAGACGATTATTTTGGTTTTGATTGGTTTGAGTTTTTTGTGAAAGAGTATTGTTTTAGAGCTATAACAAATTTATAATAAAAAACCACTGTAGTTGCGCGCGGGCCGGGTCTTGCCTCTCATTCTCACCTTCACCGCACGGCGTTCGCTCGTCCTTGTCTCGGAAAAGGCGAACCTATTTCGCACTAAGCTCTTAGTAAAACAACACACGTTCTGAAGGTACCACATACTTATTGACGTTAGCAGCATTGAAGCTGGGCAAGCCGCGGTGCCCGGCGTCTTATAGCACGCACTATTTACCCGAAATATTCAAGATAGAAAATTTTACTGAAAGAAAACATTCCTTTACTTTTAGGGTTCTGTACCTCAAAAGGAATAAAGGAACCTTTATAGGATCACTTTGTGGTCCGTCTGTCAATTCTTTTTTCTCAGGAAAGCGTGGATGAATATCAAATACTCAAGTCCGTGATCTCTTGGAGCCGTTATATAAATCAAACTTCCATGATAACGCAGTCAAATGTTACAGCCGTTTATGGATGTCTTAATTTTTTGATATGTTCTACTGAATTATCACATGCACACAAAACCTTTAGGGTACTTCCCCGTTGACCTAGAAAGCAAGGTCTTGCAGCACAAGTGAAGGAAAAAAAAACCGTAAATTTGTAATCTAATAACAAAAAAGACAATTTTGTATCTCGCCATGGACTACCATACCATACCTACGTCCCGTTCACCTAGAATCATGATTTAGCAAAATGATAACCGTCAATCATTATAATAAATTTACATAAACATAAAAATATGGTTGTCTTATTTTAAAATGTACCTTTCTCATTTTTTCTTGTTTTCTACAGGAGCTAGCCCAAAACTACCTCTTCGTTTGCTGCTGCGAACGCTGCACCGACCAGGCCAGCGAACCTGATTGCACCAGCGAGGAAGAAATGAGTGATGAAGACGTAGACGACTGATGTTCCAACTGGCTGGCTTTCTGCTTGCTCGGGCTATAGCCAGCAATGTACGCGAGACAGACTATAGTGTCGTGAGAAGTGACCAGTCGAAATCAGCGATGTATACTATAGACCTAAGGCACTTTGGGGCCGTCCTTGCATTTTAACCCCCCCTCCCCCTTGGTGATACGTGGTGAGGTTTAAGATTAACCCCTCCCCCACCCAAAATCACGTGTATTTTTTAGTTTCAGTATTAAGATACTTACAAAAAAAATTGTACAGAACTTTAAATACAGTTATCTGGTATAATCAAATTTTATTCTGCAATTAAGGACCATGATAAAATTGTCTAGACAGAAAGGTTGCAGGTTGTTTTTGACTAGCATAAAAGTAATAACAAAGGAACGGTGTAGTCATGCGAAAAACATATATTGTACTAGTACATGAACATTTTAATGTACTTTGTACAAAAAATAAATATACGTGATACCTTACTACATCCCCCCTTGTGAGGTTTCGTGATTATTGTCGAACCCCTTTCCCCCCTCTTTCGAGCCTCACGTGATTAATGGACGGCCCCTTTAGAACTAAGCACAAAATCAAGGAACTGCATGAATTAGCTAAGTGAGTAAACATCATGTTAACAAAATAAGCATTCAGGAAATGTTGATCTTATTTTTAGTGAAATTCAGTGAACTTTATTATTTATTTCGTAGAACAAAGGTATTAACTATTTTAAAAATATTTTATGTACCTCTTATAGCGCAGGCGCTTTAAAAAACATAACGAAATGATAACAGCTAAGATAAGGTTTTTTTAAATCTCTACAGACGGAGTTATAATATATATCAATATATTTCATAGCAAGGCATATTATATTACTAAGTGCGTCTAAGTGCTTATTTTGTAAGCCTAAAGAAATAAAGTTATTGACTTTGACTCTATATTTTCTATAGTATTCGTCGAGTGACCAGCCACAGCTATATCGTATATTTTTATTTTTATTACTTCACCAAAATATGTCGACAGCTAAAGGACGATATATTTTGTATATACATAGGTAGTAAGACATGTTATGTGGTATGTGGAGCTAATGAGTGATAAAATATCTATAGCATAGCCACCGTCTGTGGCAGCTTGCTATACCGTAAAATATAGCTTACTTATTACTATTATATTATAGCTCCGTCTATTGTGGGCTTAAATAACGTAAAAAAACCTTTGGAAATTTTAATATGTGGATATTATTCAATTTCTAAGCTAAAATGATATTTATTTAATCAGAGCCTATACAACCTCAAGTTTTTGTGAAAAGGATAGACATAGGATTTTGCGTTTATAGGAGCAGGACAGGGCATGCCAAAACAACGCAACGCAAGCCCAAAAATCAAGTTTTACTTATTATCTATTACCTACTTAGGACTTTATTTGAAAAAAGAATGCGACGGCCTCTGTGGCGCGGTGGGCGAAGGTCTGCCTGCGACGCAGGAGGTTGCGGGTTCGATTCCCGCCTTGGGACAAATATTTGTACGATCTGCAGGTATTTGTTCCGGGTGTTCTGGTCGTTTTCTATGTATAATAAAAAATATCTATCTATGTATTGTTTTATATTATGTATATCAGTTATCTAGTACCCATAACACAAGCTCTGCTTAGCTTGGGGCTAGATAATGCTGTGTGAATTGTCCAGCATTATTTATTATTTTATTTATTGATTATTTAAGAAAAAGAAAACATGAAATAACCGTAGTTCTATCAGACAGTGCTGGCCAGCATCCTGGGTTTTATAAATGTTATTTTATTGCGAATTACAGAGTAAAAATCCTTAACATGTACACGCACATGCCAGACACACCAGCAAAAAAGTATCTGGGCAGCCCTGCATTGCTCAACAATAAGGTAAGCTCGTCTATTTGTGTAAATATAGGGTCCATCTGACAAAACCTACTTAGCAAAATGACTAGCTAGCAATACATCAACACTTCATCTTCTCTTCATAGCATTTGAACTACATCGCTAAATTGACTTGGTAGCAAAAAGACTACTTTTTCAAAACAGGTACAGTCATTTACAAAAAGTTGAAATCCTAATCATGTCGTGTTTACTAAATACTGAAATTTTAAGACTTGTTAGAATGAGCAGTGGTTATGGTTTAAATATCATATATATTATAATGTTGCATCCTTTAATGGAAAAATAATCTATTTATTAATAAAAACAAAGACGTGTTAGTTACACCATTTATAACTCAAGAACGTCGGGACCGATTTTCATGGATTTTGATTTGTTGGATTTCTCTTAGTCTTAGGATAAGAAGTTTTAAAAACATTGGGATATGTTTTACTTCTTCCCGTGCAAAGCCGCTAGTAGGTTAATAATTAGTAATAATTTAGTTTTAAACATAAGGTCCAAATTAATACCAATACAATGAATGAGCAATCGAATTTTATCGGTGGTATATGATTGTCGGCCTAGTGTAGTCTATATTTTACCGTAAATTTAATAACTAAAGAGTTTGTAGAAAACCTTAAGATTTAAGCATAATATTTTAGTTTGGTAACCTACTATTAGTATTTAAAATATTATATGATCTCACCGTATCTCATGCATGAGAATGAGATACGGTAAGATTATTGAGATACGATAAGGTTTTTTGCATTTAACTCTATTTATAAACAAATAGTTTGCTAGATAAATATAAGCGTCAATTATATTGTCAATTATTTGACGACCTCTGTGGCGCGGTGGACGAAGGTCTGCCTGCGACGCAGGAGGTTGCGGGTTCGATTCCCGCCTCGGGACAAATGTGTGTACGATCTGCAGACATTTGTTCAGGGTGTTCTGGTCGTTTTCTATATACATATAATAAAAAATATCTATCTGTGTATTGTATTGTATTATGTATATCAGTTATCTAGTACCCATAACACAAGCTCTGCTTAGCTTGGGGCTAGGTAATGCTGTGTGACTTGTCCAGCATTATTTATATTTATTATATATTCGAGGGAAATTTCAGCTCATCGTTATAATTAAAGTGCCAAATAATACAAAGTATTATGGATATACTATTAAATTTGTAACGATAAACCCTACTATGTTAGTTTTTAAATGTTTTTGCACTATTTGATAGTTTGTTGTATGTGTATAATTGTTTAAGTACGTATTGTAATCACATATTTGTATATGTATGTTAATATTCACATTGACTTTTTTAATTTTTTGGATAATAAAGTTCGATGTTTTTTTGTTCAAAAAGTTTTTCTATTGTAAGTTCAATCTGAAACTTCATCATCAGCCTATAGTAGTCCACTGTTAGACATAGGCCTCCGCTAATGAGCACTATAGCGCCCTGTCTTCAGCTTGCCGATCTGAATCTTAGCTAATAACAATTTATTACAGTAAACGAAAATTCCAAGTTAGATACGTAAAGTAAATTATAATTATACAATTTAACGCCCAGCGTTGATCGAAGTTATAATGAACTAATTATTTTAATGATCAACTTGACACAATATTTTTCATTAATTAATTGCTCCAGTCAAATAAATTTCAATAGAATGAAAATCCCCTAATGAAGACAGTTTCAAACTTTCCTGGTTCTACGAATTAACATCAATGTTTCGAATTCGAGGGAAGATTATCTTTTTAATGGATTTACGGAGATTTTCGGATTTAGGCAGAAATAAAAATCTAAAATTCATGTCGAGTGACCGGCTTTAGAAATACGTTTTCTTTTCAATAATATTGCTGTGGTGCCTGTGATGTCGATAGACCTTTCTATGTAATTAGTTAATTTTGTAGTCGGACATTTTCCTAGTACCTACAGTAGATAAGTTTTAAAAAAACAACCTATCCAAGAAGTAACCTAGGGACCTATTTTATATTCATGCCTAACTAGCTTCTGCCCTCGGCTTTGCTCGCGCTTTTCTGGGATAAAAGTTGTCTATCTCCGTCCCAGATATTCCATCTACCTCCCTACTAAATTTCATTGAGATCCGTTCAGGCGTATAGGCGTGAAAAGGTAACAGACAAACATACAGAGTTACTAAGAAATGAAATAAGTTCCTAAAAATTTTCGACTTCGGCGGGAATCGAAGCCGCGTCCCACCCTTAGTACGGGTGTACGGGCTTAGTTGGTTAGAGCACACCCGTACTAAGGGTGGGACGCGGGTTCGAGTCCCGCCGAAGTCGAAAATTTTTGGGGACTTATTTCATTTCTTAGAGATGCCCAGAGTGCGGGTAAGCACTGTAACAAAAATACAGAGTTACTTTCGAATTTATATTATGGTACGGGTTACTTATACGAGTATCTCGCATAGTTCAAAATTAATGCCTTAATTGTCGAGTTTCGGATAAGCTCTCTTGAAAGTCGAACTATTTCGGATAATAGGTATCGAGAGGTTGGTAGTATCTTCAAGTTGTGAATTGTTTTCTTGGTTGTGATTGTTAGAAGTTGCGTCTATGAATAATTTAGCAGAAATCCTCAATCAATCGACAATTTCGCAGGGACTTGGGTAAGTTTCTTCGATCTGAGAAATACTCGTAACTATAGAATTACCTATTTCTAAATTCACTGTATACCTACCCTAATGTATACCCTTACTTTTACTGATACTTAGTCACGAGCATGTTCAGATTTTTCTTTCATACAATTTATTAGGTGTGTTTTTTCAGCGGAATTTATTTATTTATTTGATGGAAAACCAGAAGCTTTTATACACAGAGTTAAAAATTGATAGATACCAGTAAGCTTATCGAAGGTTTTCACGGGTAGCTATCAGAATAGTAAAATTAAGACTATGAACTTAAGTAACCTACCTACACGTATCACATAATGTATTTTAGAGTTACAATATTTTTAAAATATACAATTCTAAACATCATTATCATCATTGGTGCCAAAAAATTCTCTGCTGACCCGCCGCCTGGCCGAGCTGACGCTAGTACAGAATAGGTCAAGGTCAAATTGTTTACTTAAGTGGTTAAAATTGTTACTCGCTCGCCACAAGAAGGAATTTTGCCGGTAGTTAGTACCAGCAAGAATTGAAAAATGAAATGACGTGAAAAAAGCAATTTCTTTGTAAAATTTCTTTTCCGTGCCCACGGACTTCGCGAACGTTTTAAAACACCCAAAACAAAACAAATTCAATTACAAAAACAAACATTTCACCCTATGCCCATTCTAAAACACTTCTAACATTATTATCCGACATCAAGTCACATTAAATTCTTTTTTCATTTCGTTTTGCGGGGTCAGAACTTGCGGAATTCTTCCTTTGATCTTCAAGCAAGACGGAAAAATAAACGAAAATGCACTTCAGCTGTCTTCATAAAGGGGGGAAATATAATTTATTCACGAGATAATTTTCTCTCTCTAACGTTTCAAGTAGGGTGCCCGAATGGATGTTTGAGTTGAGCCTGGCTTAGGCTCTTAGGGTCGCCTATTCAAAGGCAGATCACATACTGCAAAATGCGCTTTTCTACTGCAAATTGGATGTCGTCGTTTATGAAGTTATTTCGATTTCGTTCTGCTTTTATATTACGTTTTATTTGCGTTTTATGCATATGTTACTGCTATGGCATTTGTATGGTCGGTAGACGGTTTCATAAAATATTATGGTTTTACCACAGAATAATATTGTACTTGTAGCACGGAGTTCTAAAAGCTCTATTTATAAATACGATGCGAGGCGAGGTGAAGTAAATACCTAATGGAAGGTAAGTAATAGGTGCTAGGCATAAAATAGATTTTAAAGTGAGGGTTAAAATGAGGGTTTTAGAGAAGCTGAAATAGGTAGAACAGTTGAACAGTTTATAAAGTTGTGAATGGTATGTAGAAGATGGGTAGCAGATTCCTACTCAAATCCGTCAATTTAATATACACCCTTCTTGTCTATATTAATATTATAAAGCGGAAAGATTTGTTTGTTTGTTTGAATTGAATAGGCTCCGTAACTAATGGACTCATTTGTTTTTTTTCTTAATTTTTTAAAAATTATTATAGAAGATGCCCGTGAGAAACCTACCACTATTTAATAATAAGATGTGAATGACTGTATTTAAGTAACTTTAAATCTTATTTACAGCAACCTATGCTTTCTTCTAAGTACGTAAGCGTTTTTGCTTTGCTACATAGTAAGTAGGTATATCTAGGTAGGTACCTATCTACTTAACTCTATTCTTTGTATTTGCTCTTTTTTGGTAAATGCTTACTTTTTTTCGATATTTACTTCCGTTTAGCTTATTGCTTGTTACTGTTCTTACTATTTACTGCAAATGTGTCAAATAAATGGTTATCTATCTATCTTAATTTAAATCGGGCCAATAATTCTAAGGGACGGATAGGGCGACCATAAAACCCATCTTCTTTGATTTACGTCACATTCCTACTGCCCATCGAAGGCTCTGATGAATAATCGCAGTGCGGTTTTGAAGGGTAGGGGATCTAAAGGATAGTTGCAGAAGTAGGCAAATCAATGTTAGACGTACTTAATTTTAGCAGATGTCTATGTCAAGTTTTTTCACAGTTTTACCTATAACTAGAAAAGTTTGATTTTCTGGCAACGACACTACCAGCCGCACTACCAGTAGTGTCGTTGCCAAATGAACGACAGTACTGCGCCTATTTTTTATGCTTTAAAATTTAAGCAGGTTAGGCAATTTAAACAGGAAAAGTAGGTATTATTTATTTTATGAATAGTTTAGTCGAGCAAATATTTTGTTCTCAAACTTAGCAGACAGCGTATGTTTCCTGAGTTTGAAATCTTAAAGGACATAAGATGATGTATTAATCCTTATTGTGATTTTCAAGTAGGATGCTCTTTTAAAATAAATAAAATTATAATGCACATTAATTGTAATGTGCATATCATTCCTATCAATGACAGCTGTTAATTGCGAAAACATACATAGGTAGTTTTATTTTATCCGATTAGTAACCGGGGCCAACTTTGCAATTATAATTTGTTTAAAATGTGGAAAGCACGTTGAGAATTAGGATTAAATTTGACTTGTTTTAGACCCTTTTTTTGTAAGCCTAAAGAAATTAAGTTAATGAGTTTGAGTTTAATAATCTCAATGTGCTTGAATTTTAACGAACTAGTGTTTTGGTAATAAGTAACTTCTGTTTCGTAGCAAGTGCTACGGAGTTGCTACGCGTCCAGTATATTGGCGTAGCTCTTGCTTGCTACGCTCGTTGCGACTAAAGATCAAAATTTTCTTCAGACTAAATCTATCGAATAAGTACCTACCTCTTTCTTTTGGCAGTATTTATTGCCCATTGTATGTATGGCAAATGTTGGACAATTTTTTTATCAAATTTCATGGTATGATATGAAGGATTTCCCAAGGTTTTTGTCAAAAGTCAAAATTTATGTGAAAAATCTAAACCACTATATAGACTTCCAGCCTTACTATTATGTAGGTTTAAGTACATGTAAAGAATCTGTAGGTAAATATTTTCATCGATTTATTCATCCCATCAAAGCAAAAATAAAGCTAGTTATCTCGTAACCTCATTTGCTCGTAATTCCCGATCAGTGGGCGAATGTAGGACAGCGGTTTTGAGAAGGGACCGAATTTAAATTAAAATCCTTTCCTTTGAAGAATACCGAGGGTTCTAATTGTGATCGGTGTTCCACTAACGGGTGGGATTATAAAGGCCGTTTGCTACCAGAGAGCTATGTTATTTTTGTTTAACAAAGTAAGAGGTAGAGTCAATGTTTTAGTACTAGAGGTACTAATATCTTTATTTGAGCACAATCTCAACGGACGGTACCTAGGACGGAGTAATAGTTTTCTGTGGACAGTACAATGCGCTCAGCCCTTTGGATAAGCGCATTGTACCGCGTAGTGTACCGCATCTGACAGGTCTCATAAAGAGACCTGTCAGATGCTAGTAGAGGGGTTTTTGGCAGGTATAGTCGCGCTCAAAATCCTGATCTATATAGAACGGTCTCGTCCCTCCCCGCTTGCCTCGCATACCGCCAAAATGGCCTACGAACTAACTACTGCGCAGGTAACTACGTGATCCGTCAAGTCTCATATTTGGTCACGCGCATTGTAAAGAGGTTAGAGTCAATGTTTTAGTACAAACGCGTATAGCATGGTGTAGATACCTTGATATAGGCGCTACTTTTGCTCCTGTGTCTCGTTGGTTCTCTCCCTGATCGTGTCGGTCTGTCATCCTATATTATGAGAGTGAGAGAATAGAGAGTGCACCTGTGTTGGGCACACATTGTACGTACACTATAATATGTCCTGCGCACCTAGCTCGTCTTCGTTGAGGCTCTCCGCATTATCTGAAATTCATCATCACATTTGTATTTTTGTGAAATTTTGAATCTGTTACTAAAGACATAAAGCTATTTATCTATCATCAAGCGAATAGAGGTTAAAAACATATCCTTTGCACATATACCTTTGCACCTTAGAACTTGGACCTTATTCAAATGAGAAGTAGATTTTTTCATTGTTGTTCTCTTTAATATGTTTAATTTAAAACAATCTGATTTTTTTTAAAGAAAAAGGTGATGAATAAAGTATTCTCTCTTAATTTTTATGGTGAATATAATGTACCTATATCTTTATTTGAGCACAATCTCAACTGACGGTAAGACGGTATCTGACGCTGTGGTTGATGATTCCACAGTACAGTCCACATTACAATTCAATCATCATTATCATGACACGTAACAGCCCAATTTGAGCGAAATCTGGACGGACTCTACCCACCTCTCTACTTTGGTACATACTGAAGGTTTCTCATTGTAATTTGTCTAAACCAATTTAGTTAGTCTTGCTGCCTGCTACCAAGCTTCTGGCTCAATTTGTTGCAAACAGCTAATAAATAAATAATAATAAATAAGTAATGCTGGACAATGCTGTGTGCATTACCTACTACCTAGCCCCAAGCCAAGCAAAGCTTGTGTTATGGGTGCTAGATAACTGATATACATAATACAATACATAGATAGATTTTTTATTATACATAGAAAACGACCAGAACACCCTCAACAAATACTTGTAGATCGTACAAATATTTGTTCCGAGGCGGAAATCGAACCCGCAACCTCTTGCGTCGCAGGCGGACCTTCGCCCATCGCGCCACAGAGGTCGCTGTTTATATTAAAGCATATCCCTCAGTTGGTTGGGGCCTTAAACTGTGGAGTATAATTGGCGTATTTTATACTCAAATGCCCTTTGTCGACTGTCGGTAACTCAAGCGTTCCAGATCGAAAAATTGCTTTGAAGTGTTCAGCGAATGGAAATCTTTTAGCAAGCGGAGTAGAAACGGGTTATCCGTGACGATTTGCTCTTTGTCTTTTACTTTTGAACGGAGTTCTACGAAATGTTTGATCTGAACTGAATAGAATTTATTCTCACCTAGCTACGCTTCCATGGACATTATTTCTTTGAGTTGTATCGGTCGGTAACTACTTAGGAAAGTAGTTACCGACCGATACAGGAACTAAGTGATAGGTTTTATTGAAAAATGTTTGCCAATAAGACGAATTAGAATCTCGAATACAACGTTCGTGAATTTCGTGATGGTCAGAAGGCGTAGTCATTATCACCATCAGCCAAAGATCCTAGGCCACTACGTTCCGCCATTAGCATATGTTAGTCCTGCTCACAACTGTTTTCAGCTTGAAGCATCTAGCATCTGCCTGCAGTCAGTGCCGTATGGTGCCGGCTCAGAATTCCACTCACAACTCTTCCCGTGGCTGTCGTAGGAGGCGTTTAGGGTACACAAGCTGGAGGGCGGGCAGGAGCACCCCTGCAGAAAATTTTCACCACTGAACAGCAATCCCCAACCCGCATGCCCAGTGTCGGGATTATGGGCACTACCCCCCTAATGGTGCAGAAGACGTGTGTTGGACATTTAAATACATCAGCTGAGCCAACGTGGAGCTAAACTCCAAGCTATCTCCGCTCCTCTAAGGTGGAATCTATGCTTTAATTCAACTTTCAAAAACGTTTATTTAAAAATTAAACTGTTAGAACTTTGATCAAGCTAGCATAGATAGGTAGTACTTGAAATCCCTTGGACAAACTTACAGGGAAACAAAATAAACGGTTCCAATAATATTATACAGATAAGAAAACGGTCTAAGTTACAAATCCGGCAATCTCGGAAACCAACAAGGACATCAATGCATCGGGATTATCTCCCATCGAACACCATTATCTGATGTAAACACAGCTACCAGACCCGCTCAATTCTCAACCCTAACATACCAACCACAAAGTCTAAAGTACAATAAAGGATATGGCTTTGGAAACGTGAATGGCGATTTGTTCAATCGATTCAACGTGGTTTGATGAGATTTGTGAATTGAGGAGTTCCTGTAAGTAGCCCATTTCACTGTCTTACATTATTGCAAAAGGGAATAATGATTTTGCAATACAATTTAGATCCCTAATCTGGCTTTTCCCTAAACAAACGTAAATTTTCGTGAATCTTTACGAATCTTTTCGTCTCAGCTTATAGCTTGTTTTTAAACCTTAAGGTTTATTTTATGCTCTAAATATAACACTTATATTTAAGGCGCCTAGACTTGGTACATAACTTGAAACCACGGGAAGCTACTGTAAAAACTTCCTGTAATAAAAATACAAACGAAATGAAAATAGGTTAAGCTATCCCCTGGGACCAAGGCCTTCGAGCTTTTTGTACCAACAAGCCACTTTGTAACCTACCCTTATAAAAATTGAGACGTATCGAATGTAGTGTTTAAGTTTGGAACGTGACATGAATTGCAACATGTACCTTTACATGAAACAACAATTCAATTCAACAACGTTTATTTATTTAGGCTTACAAAATAAGCACTTAGACAAGTCAAAATAACTTTCAAATGAGGTATTCTACCACTGTCCACATAGAAAAATGAAAAAAGTTATTGTTTTGCACAACCCGTATATCCAAGGCAGAATGCACTCCTTAAGTTTTCACTGCATTTTCTAATCTTCAATACGCTACATTTCCAGTGAATCTCTCATCTTGTAAAGGGAAAAACGTCTAAAAATATGTAGATTCAACGAGCCAGACTCGAATCCGTGTCAAGATTCTACAGAGCGCAGTTTTATAAGGAAACGTCGAGGGCCGGTGGGTTCTACTAACTGGGGTGACTTTCGTAATATTTGTACATAATATTGTTGAGAAATACCGTTGTATATTTGCAACTTTATGTGGGTGCGTTGGGAATTAATAAAAAATAATGCTTAATTGAGAAATACAATAATTAAACTGGTTTTCAAAAAATTATCTGATCGTCTGGTCGAAGCCACGCGTGACCCGAGGGCACAGCGCTTCAGCATTGCCATACAGCGGGGCAATGCAGCCAGTGTCTTGGGCACGCTTCCGACTGGTATTGATATGGATCAGTTGAGCTACCTGTAGATTGTTTGCAACAGTTTGCAGATAGCTCAATTGTTTGTATTGTAAATACTAGTTTTAATTTAATTATATTATCTGATTGTAATTTTCTTTCTTAATAATTAATTATAGGAGATAAATATTTACGACAGTCGTGGGCGAAAGTCCGCCTGTGCTGGTTCGATTCCCGCCTCGCAACAAATGTTAGTACTACGATCTGCAGATATTAGTTCCGGGTGTTCTGGCTGTTTTGGTTTTTAAATTATTAAAATATCTATCTATGTTTGTAATGTATTGAAGTACCTACCTACCTAAGTATCAATGGGTTATCAATTACCTATGTAGGTATATAACACAACTCAATTTGTTCTTACTGATGCTGTGTTATTTTTATGTAACTAGCAGCGCCTCACGGTTTCACCCGCGTAGTTCCCGTTCCCGTGGGAATTCCGGGATAAAATATAGCCCATTCCAGACTATAATTTATCTGTGTGCCAAATTTCATCCAGACCTGTTCAGCCGTTCTGGCCTGATTGAGCAACAAACATCCATCTATCCATCCATTCATCTAAACTTTCGCATTTGTAAATATTAGTGTAACTGCTATAATTTCGTTTCTACGTGTTGTCATTTTCTTTGTGAATTAATCAAAATGAGACTCGTTGTTAATGAGTTAGATAATATATCAGGCTATGGTAGTAAACTACCTACCTACCACATGGAAAAGCAGGAAAAAAACAAAAATCGAACTCCAAATGTAAAATTATTATAGCAACAAAAGTCTCTAATCCAATTTACCCTTTGCGAATCATCTTTACAAAAGACAATAGGCAACACAACAAAACTGTAAAGCAATAAGTCCGGAAGACTAAGTGCGAAACTCTGCCGAACTCCCTCCAAAGCCTTCCAAATCCTTTCCAGCCTATAGAAGTCCAAACAATCTGTCTGCTTAGGAAGGTACCCACGTATGCTCCGCTTGCTGTGTCAAGAAAAGTTAGGGTTCCTGTTAATTAGGGTTCCCTCGCTAAATAATGCCGATTTGGAGCGTTTGTTAAGCTCAGGGCGCATTCACACATAAAACTGGTAGGCCTAAGTTTTTCAAGCTAAAATTTCTAAAAGGATGTATTTTAAAATCCGACGACCTCTGTGACGCGGTTTGCAAAGGTCCGCCTGCGATGCAGGAGGTTGCGGGTTCGATTCCCGCCTTGGGGCAAGTGTTTGTACGATCTGTAGGTATTTTTTTCGGATGTTCTTGTGGTTTTCTATGTATAATAAAAAATATCTATCTATGTAATATATTGTATTATGTATATCAGTCATCTATTACCCATCATAACACAAGCTCTGCTAAGCTTGGACCTAGATAATGCTGTGTGAATTGTCCATCATTATTTATCAATAACTGTGTGTTAATTTTGAAATTAAGGACTAAAATAGATTATGTAATAGGTCGGTAGGTTATTTCATTACCGTCCAGTTGGTTCTTATTAAAACTTATCATATAGAGAAGTAATGGTATCAGCGCGGTAGCATTCTTTCATGCAACCAAATAGGTATATAGAAATACCAGAATCCCAATGGCCATTATAACGACCCGATTACTCTGGTTTCTATGTGACTGAGCCACTAAAGGCCTCCTAAATCCGGGCCTCACTAATCTCGAGGCACCCACTCCAAATCGCAGCATTAATCCGTCAAACGTATTGTCTGGTCGGGAGTATTAATATACCGTGGATTAAGTTACACTACAAGTTTTGGATAATTACGACATCAAGATTCAGAAACTAGCGAGATAAACTAAATAGGCTAAGTTTGAGTTACACAATCCCCTGTGGAGTAGGTGAATGGGTATTGTGGGATAAGGTACCGTGATGGATCTCTTCAGCCTTCATTAGAGGAAGCTTTATAGGTCACCTTCGGTTCGAGGAGGCATAAGAAGGCTAACTTCAACGAAATCTTATAAGGGTTCTGGCAGATAGACATTGCAGTAAACTCTAAAGGCACTGGATCTCAAGCCTCATTAACCCTTTTGCCAAATTTATTATATAAATTAATTCTGCTGTGTGTACGTACCTATTTTGTTTAATTAATTCTTTGTATAATTATGTCCTTGTTTACTTTATTTTATGGATCGTTATCTGAATCAATAAATGAATTTAAGTTAATATGAATGAATGAACGTTATTGTACTGAATACACGTAACAAAACCAATCTAAGCAAGCTGGAGGTTGAAAAATGCGCTAGATCATGCCAACGTTTCGTTTGGCTTTATTCAACCGTGGTACAAGATGGGCTGATCATAGGAAAAGCTAATAACGTTAAACAATAGCGTAGTAGGAAAGACGGACTTGTCGGCTGGAAATAAGAATTATTTATGCGTATTTTTTTCGCTGTTGATGGATAATAATCGCGAAGTGGTCCAAGCTGGCTTAGTGCCGCAGCGACTGTACGCAGTCTCAAGTACGCGAAGTAACATGGTATATGGTATAATATGGTATAATAGGACGGGAATGAATAGCGCCTTAGGTATATGTAGGTAGACACTTACCTTCGTCTCCAGCTTGAGATCATGGGACTTCCATACACGATCAGTGAGTCGCCCGAAGATGGCAGTGGCGTTTGCAATGTGTGATGGTAGATACCATCACGCGATAACACCTTGGCTTCGGATCTCCGGAGCCAAGTCCAAGCCAAGTCGAATAGTACTTCCAAGATATTTAAAGTGACAAACATCTTCCAGCCGTTTCCCATCTAGATTCAGTGTAATTGTGTCAGCATGATTGCCCCTTCGTGGCTGTTTGAGGATTTGAGTCTTGGAAGCACTAATAACAAGCCCAAATCGTTGGCAGGATATATGAAATGCGTCAACGTAACTTTGGAGATGTTCCATACTGTCGGACATAAGGCATACGTCATCAGCGTAAAGTATCTCCAGTATTGAGATTCTTTGGATTCTGGATTTGGCTCTAAACCTTGTTATGTCAAACACGTCTTTTTCGGTTCTAACTTAAAGTTGTATTTGGTTGCCACTACATTTTAATGCTAACCCATCCAAAGTCCCAAAGTACCAAAACAGCAGAAGTTCCTTGGATATAAAAACTCAACACTAATAATTATGCAATTACATTAGAAAACAGTTTATTTTATTCATTCCCAGAATGTCTCAAAGTACCAGGAGCTCAGAAGTTCCTTGGAAATATGTAGGACCTCATCACATTACAAATACGCGGGTTAAATTGTCTAAGCAAATACGTATTGCACTTCCTTTCAACAAAAGACATTCATAATCTGTGGATTAGTCCGTCCGGCTACCATCCATCTTGCTCAGGCCCGTATAATCACAGAAAACATTACCGCGGATCAACCGGCCTACTTTTAAGTCTATAGATTAATGGCGGATTGGGCTGACCTCTTTACGGATTAATAGGACTCTAGGTTTAAGCGCGCATTATGAAAGCTTGCTCAGTTATCAATGTATACTTACTTGAGTAACGATGTTCAATAGCATGCGTTGCTCAAGCATATGTAGATCGATGATTTAGCAAACTTTCATGTTACGGCTCTTAGACTCACAACAGAGCAAAAAGCCAAAGGTATTTGATTATCTTAGAATGGTGAATACACGGCGCTTTGGCGCTCGTTAGGCTTGTGTCCTACAGTGGACTTATATAGGATGAAGATGATCATCATCTTCTTTGCCAAAAGAGAGAAGGCCACTGCTGGATATAGGCCTTTCCCAAAGATTGTCACAGTGACCGTTCTCCGACGGTAGCCGTATCGGGTGTTATTTAAAGTTACACAGTTGCTCGAAATTGCAATCAAATTGAATTAGAGTTGCCGTGTGGTGCCGGTATAGAATTTGCACCCAACTCTTCCTGTGTTGTAACAGGCTAAGGGACATACACCGGGGGGCGGGCAGCAGCGCCTCTTGCAGAATAGATTTACCACCGAATTACGATTCCCAACCCGCATGCCCAGCGTTTGGATTAAGGGACTTACCCCTTGAGATAAAAAAATCAGGATGGGGGAGGCCTGCGTCCAGCAGTGGATTATTATAGGCTGTTGTGTTGCTCGAATATCCCTATATTATGTAGTATATAGTATTTTTTAAAAGCTGGTGCGATTGTCTTATTTTCTTTCATACAATTATTTACGCTGACGACGAAAATCCAGGCCTCCTGTATCGGAAAAAATGGATATCGTGCCAGCTTTAAAAAAAAATCTATAACTATCTACCTACATACCCTGAGATTTCATAAGTAAATAAACTTCCTTGAGCCGTGATGCCACACTATAGTACAGTATCAATCCTATAAAACTATCATCAAATAAATTCCCTCGCTTATATTTTAGTAGGTTCAATTCCCCGACATGGCTCTCTAAGGAATGTGCTAATAACGCGATCGAAAAACCCCGTCAAGATAAAGAAGGGGTGAATTTTAATTAAATGCGTCTACGGACATTAATGGGATGAAACTGAACTTGGCCCTTTAATCGTGATTTGTTTGTCCTATCTCTGAGGGTAGTGGGGAAGATAAAGCTACAGAAATACCAGTGGAAGGACGAAAAGGAAAATGAAGTTTGTTGAGGAACTTCGATGCGCGAGTTCTCGGCGGCAAGTGAATCCTATCCTACTAATATTATAAAGGCACGTACCTAACGTACGTAACGTACGTACCTAAAGCAACTAATCTCGATATTTTTATGACAAAATTTCAGCAGGCTCTACATGAAATCTCAAAAAAATCTTATGATAATATTATTGTAGCTGGGGACTTCAATATTGACATCCTAAAGCACACGAACGTATCTCTTGATTTTCAGTGCCTACTTTTAAACTTCAACCTCAAACTTGCTCTGAAACAACCAACACGGCTGAAGAGTCAAACTTGTATTGATAATTTTGCCCATAATTTTAAAAAACCGTGTACAACTAAAGTTATAGAATTAGCATTGTCTGACCACACGGCCCAACTGATTCAATTACCTATTAAAAACTATGCACTACTTAAATATTGGCGGGTAAAAAAGCGAGATTACTCGATTGAAAATGTAAATAAGTTTTCAAATGTTCTTGCAGGCATATCTTTTTCTGAGGTATACAGTGAAAATGACCCCAACCTAGCTTATAATATATTTTTTGACATTTTTAAACTGCTCTATGACTTATGTTTTCCTTCTAAAATCATTACTATTAAGACAACTAAGCCAGTGCGCTGGATATCACGAGGCATTAAGTTATGCTGTAAAAAAAAGCGGAAACTACTATGGGAACATAGAAAAAAACCATCGAAACAAAGTAGAGATAACTATAAAAAATACACAAAAATTCTAAATAATATTGTGAAACTCACGCAAAAAGCACAGAATATCCATAAGATAAGAACATCTAAAAACCAATCAAAGACTTCATGGAGAATAATAAATAATGCAAAAAGAAAAATTCCCTCAGATATAATACGCAAAATATGTTTAAATAATTCTATACTATTAGATAAACCTACTGACATAGCAAATGCATTCAATGACTTCTTTATAGATAAAATAGTACCAATCCAATCTTCAGGCATCAACGTAACTTCAAAATTATTGAGCCAAAGAGACTCTATGTACCTACAGCCTTGCATACCTACTGATGTCCTTAAAATAATATTGTCCCTTAATAATACCAGCAGTGTTGGGTATGACGACATATCGACGAAGATTCTCAAATCAGTAGCTGGAACTATATGTAAGCCAATTAGCCATATCATAAATTTAAGCATTAGCGCAGGTGTTTTTCCAGACTTATTAAAAATTACGATTATTAAACCCATACATAAAAAACAAAACAAAGAATGCATGAGTAACTACAGACCCATATCTTTGATACCAGTTATTTCTAAGATATTTGAAAAGCATATTTATAAATCGCTTTATAACTACTTAGAATCTAATCAAATTCTATGTAATGAACAGAAGGGATTCAGAAAGAATAAAACAATCAACATGGCAATTTATGATTTTTTACGACTTGTCACAAGAAATGTTGACAACAGAAACCCGATCTGTTCAATCTTTTGTGACATGACACAAGCATTTGATTACGTTAGACATGACATTTTACTGAGCAAACTTGAAGTATACGGTGTACGAGGAAATATTCTACAATTGATCAAATCGTATCTAGAGAATAGAAAACAGTTTACTAAGATCACCAATATTAATTATAAAACAAAAACTGAAGAAAGCCACCTATCACGCGAACGAACTATAAAATACGGTGTCCCCCAAGGGAGCGTGCTGGGACCTTTACTTTTTATTATTTATATTAATGATCTACCAAAAGCAACCACCCACCCAATATCACTATTCGCCGACGATAGCACGGTAACTGTAGCTTGTAAGAACACTGACACTTATAAAAATGACATTAATATAGCATTGACATCAATTATTGACTGGTTAAATAATAATAATCTCAAAATTAACTTAAACAAAACAAAGATCATACATTTTAGACAACGCGATAATTTAGCTGCAAAAACAATTGACATTTATTTTAATAATAACAAAATTAAAGAGGTCGCTAACACAAAATTTTTAGGGGTAAATATTGATATGAAACTAAATTGGAAGTCACACATAGAAGCTCTTTGTAAGAAAATTAATACCTCTGCATATGTCCTATACAAATTAGAACCAATAGTGGACATAGATAGCTTACTAATAGCGTATCACGGTATAATTGCCTCTAATATAAGATATGCAATAATATTCTGGGGAAATTCAACAGATGTTTTAAAAGTTTTTAAATATCAGAAACGTTGCATCAGAACCATGTTTCACCTTAAAGTAACGGACTCTTGTAAACCCTTTTTCCTTAAGTATAAAATTATGACTCTACCATCACTGTATATTTTAGAAACGGCTATGTTTGTTAGGAATAATCAAAATCTTTTCGGTCGACCTTCGGATTTTGTTGTCCGCAATAGACGTGACAACAATAAAGTTTGTCAAATAAATAGAAAAACTACAATGATGAGCAAGAGTATCTTTGCTATGGCACCCACCATATATAATAAATTACCAAAATCTCTAAGACTACTGCCGAATATGGAGTTTCAGAGAAAGTTAAAAACAATTCTATCGAGTAAATGTTATTATGCTATAAATGACTTTTTAAATGACAAAGATTTTTCTGCTACATGAGATTCTTTATTTTTAAGTTACTATCATCAAACATTCCTTTTTCAATTTCAATTTCATATTTTTTATTGCAAACTTCATTTATATTTCATTAATTATTATTTTAAATTTTTTATTATTTGTATACTGACATTGCACACCGTAAAGGTAGGAATACATTGACTCACATAATTATATATTTATAACAACACCTGTATCTACATGTATTTCATGCAATAAACGATACTTTACTTTACTTTACTTTACTAAAGGCAAAAGTTTGTGCCCTTGTAAAGATGTTTGGCTGGAGGAAACACAAAAACTATTTTACTTTCGTATAGGTACATGGTATATATACCTTAGCCATACTCGATGTAGAATATCTGTTAACAAACCGCTAATACTTCAGGGGGTGCCCTTTGATGCCATTATGTGAAAAGAATAGGCATAGGATTTTGCGTTTATAGGAGCAGGACAGAGCAGTGCGGCGTAAGTGCAATAATAAAGTTGTTTGCGTATTATCTAATAAAAGTTAAGTAAAAAGTAAAAGTATATTTGTTACATGTGGAAAAGATGGTACATGCAGAATGTGTAACAATGCAATTATTTGTCTTTACATTATACATTCTATTCTATGGATCGTGTTTTTTTTTTTTTTTTTTTTCAAGGGACTTTATTTATTTATTTATTAAGGAACTACAAACAGTACTAACATTATGGTATAAACTAGATTATATATATATAACAACTAATGTTAAGGCTAAAGAATGTCAGACCCACAGCGTAGTCCACATGGTAAACATGTGTGCGCAGGTGCGTTAAGCACTGTTAAGATTAATTTACATACTATAATATACTATTTTAAACTTAGCAGATGTAATGTGTAATGCAACCATGAGGCTAATTATTACAGTTTACATAAAAATATTTTATGTTATGCATGCAACTGATATTTGAAAGAATTCTTATGACATCATTTTTGAATTTGGCACTAGTTGTTGCAAACATATCCAAGTCTACAAAATGTTTATTATACACATCTACTGCACGAAACAAGGGAGCACGCTTCCCTGCGTTGGTATTACATTTCTTTGTATAAAATACTTTGCGTGAACGGACTTGACGTACGTTACTAGATTTAGGTACAATATAGCACAGTTTTCTGAATCAATAAATGAATTTAATTTGATACCTCTAGTAATTATGTAAATTTCTAAAATACACATCTTCTGCTTTATTTGTTTGTTTACAAAATATCAAGTCTTATTTTAAAGTATTTATTGAATAGCGACGATTTATTGTACAATTTAGAGCGAACTTTTTTTTCTTCTATAGATTAAAAACTTAGGTTTACGTTGTGTTTTCGAAAATCCGTTTTAGCATTAATCCTGAACTATAACATATATTAATCTTAAAGGAAATATAAAATGCTTTAGTATTATGGAAGATATGATCACTGACGCTAAGCAATTTCATGTATCAACGACTCTTAACCAAAAATTCACTACGTTTTTTACGTTACTTGACGATTTGAGATCCTTACTTCAATAAATATCGCAATTTTATCTGAAACTCGACGCCCAGCAAGTGAGTTTTGTGTTTTCGCGACGTAAGGAAAAATGTTATGTCGAATAAAATTTTCAACACAGGACCTAAACATAACGTAGCAAATCAAAATTTCTAGTCTTTTTGTTGGCTAAGTCATAGCGTACTTATGATTGTACTGGCTGTCTGATGAGTTAACACAAAGAACGTTGGTGTTCTTCCAACACAAACTTGGTTCAAAGTTAACCCGAAGATGTTGCGGCAAAAAAAAAGTCGGACACTAAGCTACTTTTTACAACTGTTATTGTACCTACCAGTGTTTTACACTTCTTTTGACTTGTTTAGGACGCATTGATTTCGTAACTCGTGATGTCTTTCTCTACTTACCTACTGTAAAATCTACCTAATACATTGTGTAATCAAGGAAACAAATAGCGTCCCCAAAATTAAAATATAAGGAGGAAAATATTTAGTAGGTAACAATTCCACGCAAAACCTTCCCCGATAAGATTTAACAAAACGTAGTCCACGTTGTAGGTACAAGAAAAAACCACACCGACTATTTGATTTTTTCATTTTGTAGTTGGTGTGATTTTTTTTTGTATAACGCATTAGTGTATAACGTGGACTACCTACATTTTGTTAGATCTTACCGGAGAAGGTTTTGCGCCCTTATGTTTTGCAATGGATTTTCGCAAAGTAACATAAGCCCGAATCTATTATTTATCCCCCAAAAGTGCCAAGTGATGTGAAAGTCGTCTTGTTACAGTGGATGCCATGGCAATGCCCTTTGAAAGCCGTAGAGAGGTACAGGTACGTGCGAGATGTAAAGTTAATCAATTGGTTACTAGGAGACTACACCCCTCTTATCGCTTTCTGAATTGTTTGATCAGAACTACGCTTTTGAGATTGATTCTCTTTCTTAGATAAATATAAAAACAGGGTCTCTTTGATTTAGCAATGAAGTGATTTATCGGGTAAAATTTTATCATATTCGTTTTATGGTACTTCTTAGTATACCAGCCCTTGCAGACCAGGTGGTGTGTTTGTAGATAGGTTTAAGGTAAATTTATAATTTAACTGGCGAGACCCGATTTTCTTTTTCTGCATTGTTTTGTTAGCAATCTGACGACCGATGTGGCGCGACGGGCGAAGGACGCAGGAGATTGCGGGTTCGATTTCCGCCTTGATAAAAATGTCTGTACGATCTGAAAATAATTGTTACGGGTGTTCTTTGATATGTTCGTAGATAGATATTTTATATGCTGTTTATCAGTCATCTAGTGCAAATAATAAAAGCTCTGCTTAGCTTGGGGCTAGATGGTGCTGTGTTGATTGTCCTGTCCAGCATTATTTATTAACTAATACTTTCTACTAATACTGGAGGCCTGGATTAATGACGTCAGCGTGGATAATTGTATGAAAAAAACATTCGCCAAAACCGAAATTTACCGAGCCTATTTATATTTATGTCGATCATTTCAGTCTTACTACACTAGTCAAGCTTGGTAAAGGTCTAAAAGGTCTACCAGGTCCAAACTCACTTTGTGTGTAATTTCATCTCTACATCTTAGGTTTCATTTGGCGGTAGGCACTACGAAGAACTAGTTATACATATACATATGTGTAGGTCTTAAATAAAACACTTAAAATAATTGAACATTTCCAAAAGGCTGCTCAGTTACCGTAAACCACTTAAGAAAATAAAAATTTGACCATTAAAAAGAAAAGCAACATCTAAAAGTGCGATTACTATAAAATATGCAGGACGCGGTTTAAAGTAGGAACTCCGGTAAGATGAAATTTTCACGAGCTCGACCTAAAAAGCGAAGGCTTTGATAAAACGCTGCCCACCGCCTAAAAGGATGGTGTACTTTGTATCTCAACGGGACAATAAACCTATTTCTTTTTGTTTTATCTTTCACTTCACTACTATATCCGAAGAATGATGTTGGGTCGAGTCGATCTTATTGTATTTGTTTTGTGATATACGATTAGGTCAGTAAGTTTGCCCGACCATCCGTCAAAGGGTCCAAGTTTTGAACGCAACTTTCGTACAAACTTTTATGTACCTTCTGAGCCCTTCCAAGATTGAATCTTCAATTTGTACTCAATCAGAGTTACATTGTCCAATTTTCGGGACTTATTAACTTTGATTAAAACCCCTGTTACTGTTTTTTTATGTCATTTTCTGACAAAACGAAAGGGTCTGTATTTTATCTTGCTGCTCTTGGTATTTTGTTCTTAATCTAGAAAGTTATATTCTTTATCCAATTTACAGTGACTACCTTTTGGGTCGATTACCTAAATTACCTAATCAATTCAAGAATCTAATCAAGACGACCTAATATAGAAACCTAGAAGACCTAATCAATTCAAGAACCTAATCAAATCAATAACCTAAGTCCCTAATTGGGTGTAACTTTGCAAACCCTCGCTGCATGAAAATTCCCTCCGAAAACCTCACAAAATGGCCGCAAATTATAACTTCTGCCCCGCAACGGCCGGAATCCATGCATGCATCGCAATGCCAATGCAATATAGATGCATATTCGTGATATGGGTCACTAGTTCCTCGTTACCCTATTTCCATGTTATGCTACCCTATTTCCATATAGTCCAAAGCATGTCCAAGCGCACCGAGGCAAGCGAATTGAATATCTTCCACGGCCGAGAATGACCCTTGAGATTTCACCTTAGATCTTATAACATAGAGCTTAGTTTCCTACGGTTACACTCGTACCTCGGGCACAGATATAATATTACTCGGGCATGTCAATTTAAATTGACAAGTAGGTACGTTGTAAGTGTTTTGCTATGAATTCTACAGGGATGTTGAAATTGACATCATTAGGAGAATATAGACCGTTCACTGTAAGATGTCCGTCCATGCCTTGTATGTAATTACATACGGTCCATAGAAGGTACTTTTAGGTACTTATGCTATAACCTTCTGCTTAAGGCGCATACCCCACCCAAAGTGGCGCCGCTACCTAATTTATCTTATTATTCCGTTTAACAAAGGAATTTTCAAAAATCCATCTTCCAGTTTGTGATACCTATCATAAGTTTTTTTTATGCCTCTGTAATAGTTTTATTCTATTTCGTTTAGGCAGAGATACTAAAATTAATTTTGGTGGCCACCAAGGGCAACTAAACTTTTTATTCACTGAAAATATTTTATAAAAAAGTAATAAATAAAATAAATAATATAAATAAAATAACTTTTATTCACTGTCTCATTCCCCCCCCTCTAAAATAAGCTTTTTACAGGAGGAATGATTTAAAGTTATAAATAGGCATATTGAAGACGAAATATACAGAACATACACGTAACATCATTACTGTTGATATTATCTGTGACCATACCTACACTATGTTTCATTCCATCCTTGGGTTAAATTGTCTAAGATTCCATCATACAAATCATACGCAGGCACATTCTTTAAAATAGATCCTCGATATATTACAAAATACCGCTACCCTAAACTGTAAAACAAGCCTCAGCATAAAGTATTGATGAAATTAAGTAATAAATTCCATTTTTTATCGCAACCCCGGGGTGAGACCCTTCGCTCATCCCCTTTTGGGCAGTGCAGCATTTTTTCAAACCCGCTGCATATTTGAAGGAACCATTTTGCTCGACAAATTGGATCTCCCAATTTGCATTCTTTATTGCTTACAAATAGCCGGCTTGAGACGTTGAGCTATTATTGATAGCAATTGAATTGGCTCTTGGAAAACAACGTAGTTACTTAGTGCTAGGCAAAGAAATTTTCAGACTTAGTTCTAAAACGGGTTAAATAGTTTATTTTACTCTATATGAGAAAAAATCTAAAAATATATGAGATAGCATAAACAAAAATCAGTTGATATAGGTTTGTTAGTTTTTAGTTCACAAAATAACACAGTAAACTTTCAGTTAACTAAAATTTATTTTTTCAGTTTTTTTCTGTTTTATATTACCATGAATAGTAGGCGCAATGTTATTACGTCAAACGGCGAAGTACTACGTAAACTAAACAAGATTCGCCAAGTGCGAGTGTAACTCGCGCGCCGAGGGTTTCAAACATTTGCCAATTATTTGTACAATCAATTTTCTGAAATATTTTAAAAAGTATGAAACTTACAGAAATTACAAAAAGTGTTTTAAAAAGGCCAAAACGATACCTTTCATTTGATATGCCACATGGGTGGGTAGGTACCCCCTTTTGAAAAAAAAATCCCCCTTTTTGACCATTTTTCAAAAACTATTATTATTACTGACTTCTCTATATTTTTCCTGTAAAATATAGATCCATATCTACAAACGCCTAATACATTGTACATGAATCGGTCTGCAATCTTCGGAGATAGGGGGGGGGGAAAGGGCAATTTTTCGACTTTTTTTGAAATATTTCAAAAAGTATGAAACTTACAGAAATTTCAAAAAGTGTTTTGAAATAGTCAAAACAATACCTTTCATTCAATACCCCACATGGAAAGGTACCCCCCCTTTTGAAAAAAAATTCCCCCCTTTTTTGACCATTTTTCAAAAACTATTATTATTACAGACTTCTCTATATTTTTCCTGTAAAATATAGATTGATGTCTACAAACGCCTAATACATTGTACATGGATCGGTCTGCAATCTTCGGAGCTAGGGGGGGGGGGAATGGTCAATTTTTCGACTATTTTTGAAATATTTCAAAAAGTATGAAACTTACAGAAATTTCAAAAAGTGTTTTAAAATAGTCAAAACGATACCTTTCATTTGATACCCCACATGTGAAGGTACCCCTCCTTTTGAAAAAAAATTCCCCCCTTTTTTGACCATTTTTCAAAAACTATTATTATTACAGACTTCTCTATATTTTTCCTGTAAAATATAGATTGATGTCTACAAACGCCTAGTACATTGTACATGGATCGGTGTGCAATCTTCGGAGCTAGGGGGGGGGAATGGTCAATTTTTCGACTTTTTTTGAAATATTTCAAAAAGTATGAAACTTACAGAAATTTCAAAAAGTGTTTTGAAATGGTCAAAATGATACCTTTCATTTGATACCCAACATGGGTAAGTACCCCCCCTTTTGAAAAAAAATTCCCCTCCTTTTTGACCATTTTTCAAAAACTATTATTATTACAGACTTCTCTATATTTTTCCTGTAAAATATAGATCCATATCTACAAACGCCTTATACATTGTACATGAATCGGTCTGCAATCTTCGGAGATAGGGGGGGGGGAAAGGGCAATTTTTCGACTTTTTTTGAAATATTTCAAAAAGTATGAAACTTACAGAAATTTCAAAAAGTGTTTTGAAATAGTCAAAACGATACCTTTCATTTGATACCCCACATGGAAAGGTACCCCCCCTTTTGAAAAAAAATTCCCCCCCTTTTTGACCATTTTTCAAAAACTATTATTATTACAGACTTCTCTATATTTTTCCTGTAAAATATAGATTGATGTCTACAAACGCCTAATACATTGTACATGGATCGGTCTGCAATCTTCGGAGCTAGGGGGGGGGGAATGGTCAATTTTTCGACTTTTTTTGAAATATTTCAAAAAGTATGAAACTTACAGAAATTTCAAAAAGTGTTTTGAAATGGTCAAAACGATACCTTTCATTTGATACCCAACATGGGTAGGTACCCCCCCTTTTGAAAAAAAATTCCCCCCCTTTTTGACCATTTTTCAAAAACTATTATTATTACAGACTTCTCTATATTTTTCCTGTAAAATATAGATTGATATCTACAAACGCCTAATACATTGTACATGAATCGGTCTGCAATCTTCGGAGATAGGGGGGGGGGAAAGGGCAATTTTTCGACTTTTTTTGAAATATTTCAAAAAGTATGAAACTTACAGAAATTTCAAAAAGTGTTTTGAAATGGTCAAAACGTTACCTTTCATTTGATACCCCACATGGATAGGTACCCTCCCATTTGAAAAAAAAATCCTCCCCTTTTTGACCATTTTTCAAAAACTATTATTATTACAGACTTCTCTATATTTTTCCTGTAAAATATAGATTGATATCTACAAACGCCTAATACATTGTACATGGATCGGTCTGCAATCTTCGGAGATAGGGGGGGGGGGGAATGGTCAATTTTTCGACTTTTTTTGAAATATTTCAAAAAGTATAAAACTTACAGAAATTTCAAAAAGTGTTTTGAAATGTACAAAACAGTACCTTTCATTTGATACCCCATTTGCCTTCCTATGTCTCTTTTGAAATTTCAACATCAAAATTTGTATTGAAATTATTCATTTTCATTTTTCATTTATTTATATATTTTTTTCTTGAAATCAGTAATGGCGCACGAAATGTATCATTATTTTAAATTTCAAGTTAACAGCTGCAGTAGTTACTGAGATATTCAAGAAAGAGCGGGGACGGACAAAGCGAGACCATAAGGGTTTCAAAACCGAAGTTTGAAACCCTAAAAAAAACTGACATCAGCAACTGACATCATGACATGACACAAAGCAATATGGCATTCAGTTTTCGTCAAATGAAAATGTAAATTTTAAGTGCATATTATGGCACGAGTGAACATTTTTTTTTGTTTTACCAGCACTATAAAATCTAATTGAGACACTCAAAAATAGGTATGTATAAACCCTATTGAATCCAACTAAGGGCACATTTTCCACTGGCCATTATGCAAAAAGCATAGGCTACTATGCATTTTCCACTGGTAATACGCCATAATAGTGCAATTCAACCCGAAATTCAAAATTACCAATATCTAATCAGAATCATCAAGGTCTAAAACAAATGACGGTGGCAACTCTAAATGGGACTCTATCTCTGCCCTTCTCGCAGAGTATTTGTTGACCTCGATTTTTTTTGTTACGACATTTTGTCGACCTATGTGACGTGGCCTGCGATGCAGGAGGTGGCGGGTTCGTTTCCCACCTTGGTACACAAATTTGTACGATCTCCAATTACTTGTCCCGGGTGTTTTCTATGTATTATCTTATGTATTCTATTAAGTATACCAGTCATCTACGAATATTACCTATATCACATGCTCTGCTTAGCTTCGGGCTAGAAGCTGTGTGAATTGTTCAGCATTATTTATTTAATACGGTTAATTTTGAAAGCCTTATAAAAGCTTGTAGTTTTTAATGATTGTATCACAAATTCACGGCTAATGTAGCTGTCTAGACAAGTTCCGGATAACTGGTATCATGGTGATGAAATAGTTATTCAGGAAGGGGGCGAGGTTTGGTTTGATCATGATGCTTCATTACTTAGCAAAAACCATGGTTTTCAGCGTAATCAGATTGTTTAAATGTAATCTCACGATACAGGCCGCCTAGTGTGAGATCCATAAGTAAAAACATTGCCTCCAAACCCTCAGCAATAACCTTTATCAGTTTAACAGGCCATTGTAATACATTATAATGAAACTCTACCTACCTACCCATTAAGTTAAATACCTACTGTACCTAATGTGTTTTTGCTGAAATAAATATATTTTTATGTTTATGTTTTATGTTAACGTATTTGTGGGTACGTCCAGATTAAATAATAGTTATAGATAATATATCTATATTACTAACGGTCCGCCCCAGCTTTGTACGTGTATAATCTATTCTATTCTAGCCTATGTTACTCAGTGATAATGTAACTTTCTATCGGCAAATGAATTTTTTAAATCAGTCCAGTAGTTTTTAAGTTTATACGTTACATTTAAAAATTCAAATCTTTCCTGTTTGTAACATTAGTGTAGTTAGGTATGTATATAGGTCCACATTTGACATTGTTAAATAACTATGTTTTATAGCATGTTTTATTTTTCAAAACTGTTTCTGTTCTATGTCTTGTACCAAAAACGGTCTATATATTTTATTTTAGTTTTCTTATGCAAGCGAGGCTAATATCAGGAAAATGCTTAAATTAATAACAAATGATGTGCATTTGTTAATAATAAAATAACAAAAACATTCTCGATTGGAATAAAAGATAATAAACCCTTTGATTAAAAAATTTATAATATTTCGTAGCTCTACATTATTCTACTGGCAACCCTTCATTATCAGTATCCCTTCACTATCAGTAACTATACCTAATAATTAAAGGCCTTATCAATAATCCCTTCGTATCAGTACCACCGCAAACCTCTTAGCTTCATTGTCCCGCCAGGTGGCGCTGAGATCTATACCAGTAATCCAATTAACCATTCCAATGGGTTTGTCCCTTATTTCTATTTGAATTAAGCACAATTGACACGGAACTTGGCGTGACACAATTTCGTCAGAGGATACCTTCTTAAGTTTAATTAAATTGGTCATTAGGTAGATGGGAAAAAGGTAGTTATTAGCTAATTACTTTCTTATAATGGAAATGAATACGTAACAATTAAATTGAATAGTACCTACTAAATAATAATAATATTGTAATTAAGTAAGTTTGTTAAGTAATAATAATTGAATAAGCAGATAAGTACTTGTAGCTTATATTGGCGTTGATTAATTTAAGAAACTAACTTAGAATACAATACTAATTATCAATGATGAAAATGCTATATATAAAGATTAATAAAAGTCTTATTCTTTAATTCTTCTTTATCTATTATTTAACTTATTATTAGGTAATTGTTATTATAACTTGTAAATGTTTTGTATTATATAAAGAGATTAGCTAACTGTAAACTTAAGTAGGTTGTTTATCATTTATTGTTTGGCTTCTCGAAGTTTTAATTAAGTACTAAATTTAAGATGTTTTCTCCAATAAGTGAAATGTAATTTCTTTTGAGAAATAAAATATTCTTTAAGGTGAAGTAGGTCCCAAAACTCAGGTTTTGCCTAAACGGAAAATCAATTTCAAGGCAAGAAAAAACAATTTTTTTTTAATCTTTTTTAATGAGCGTCGAAAGTTTAGGGTTTTTGTTAGTAAGTTATGGGAGCCGAAACACGATTAATTCAACTTGACTCGATAGAAAAAAATCGCAAAGTTTCCTCTAAATTTTACATTTTTAGTACGGAAAACCAGTTTCATTTGCTAGTTACTTAACATATTTGCATGAAATATCGTCTAAAAAATACTTTACTAAACACTTTAGAGGATTATGGTTTTATTTTTTTGCGAAAGAGTATTATTTCAGAGCAATAACAAATTTATAAATAAAAAGCAGTGAAATTGCGCGCGGGCCGGCTCTTGCCTCCCTTTCTCGCTTTCACCGCGCGGTGTTCGCTCGTCCTTGTCTCGAAGAAGCGAACGTACTTCGCCTTAAACCTAATTAATACTTAACTTGTCTTTGTAGGTGGGGACAATTTGGATTGGATTAGGTATAAATAAAAGGTCAAGTCCGAGTCGACTTGCGCAACCAGAGTTCCGTTTAATTATCAATATAATATTTATAAGATCTCGTTCCTTGTTATTAAACAAGGACCGAAACATTCTAGGTCAGCGGGAAGTAGGTGGTCTGCAGCAAGACACAACATGTTCTTTTTTGTGATTAATAAATAAATAATGCTGGACACAGCACTATCTAGCCCCAAGCTAAGCAGAGCTTGTGTTATGGGTACTAGATAACTGATATACATAATATAGTATAATACATATATAGATATTTTTTATCATATATAGAAAACGACCAGAACACCCTGAACAAATGTCTGCAGATCGTACACACATTTGTCCCGAGGCGGGAATCGAACCCGCAACCTTCTGCGTCGCAGGCAGACCTTCGCCCACCGCGCCACATTGGTCGTCAGATTAGATTACAAATTCTTCGGCAGATATTTGTTCCGGTGTTCTGGTCGTTTTCTATTAGGTAATAAAAATATTACTATCTAAGCAATGAATTGTACTATGCAGTAAGTTAGGCATAGCTTGTGTTATGGTGTTGTGGGTACTAGACCCATAACACAAGCTCTGCTTAGCTCGCGGCTAGATAAGATAATCATGTGTGAATTATGAAGTATTACTTGTTTATTTATATTTTTATATAATTTACGGTTTTCGGATTTTTCCCTTTAGTTTTGCTACAAGACCTTGCTTTTGCAAAATTTCATGATTGTAGGTCAACGGGATTATGATATAGGTTTTGTATGCTTGTGATTCCCTTAGAAATTTCCAAATTTTTGGACATAACGGCTCTAACTTTTGACTGGACGTTTGTTTTATATCACAGCTTCAAGAGGTTACGAACTTGAGTATTTGATGTTAATATGAACTCAATACCTCTCAACACGTTCCTGAGAAAAGAGGGTTGACAGACGGACAGACGGACAACAAAGCGATCCTATAAGGGCTCCTTTTCTCTTTTTGAGGTACGAAACCCTAAATATGAAAAGAATATTTATTTAGATATTATCCATAAATTAGTTTAAGTAGTACTTATTAGTGGGGAAATTATTTGTCGCGTCTAGTTTATTATGGCTATAAGCTGTAAGCTGTCCGATATCTGCAAATAGATATATTATAATGATTTTATTGTGCAATGTGATGATCATCGTTTAAGAGAATAAGTTTTTTTTCATTTACTTATGTTTCAAAGTAATTGCTTATTTTATAGGCTAATTTTATACGTATGTTTGTTTGTAAGCCTCTAAGTCTAAGTACCTACCAAGTTAAGTAGGTAAGTGCAATCGAAAAGTAAGTGAAGTAAAAATATCATCAGATTTACTATATTCAGAAAGAGTTGCTTAAAATGTTAATAATATTTGTCCTAATGATAATCTTAACATTAGGTCATTTTATCCTATTTTTAGGCCTAGGTGTCAGTAGAAATTACATTTCTCTTCCACACACATCCTTGGAAGGTGGAAAGCACGAGTCCAATTCAGTAGGAAGATGGAAACAAAGGAGCGTGCAATTTCAAGTCTCTCCTCAACGTAACTATATTCCATAGAACTTTGACGACCTCAGTGGCGCAGCGGGCGAGAGTCTGCCTGCGACGCAAGAGGTTGCGGGTTCGATCCCCGCCTCGGAACAAATTTGTGTACGATCTGCAGAAATTTGTTCCGTTGGTCTGGGTGTTTTCTATGTATAATAAAAAAATATCTATCTATGTAATGTATAATATTACGTATATCAGTTATCTAGTACCCATAACACAAGCACTGCTTACCTTGGGGCTAGATAATGCTGTGTGAATTGTCCAGCATTATTATCATTACTTATTATAGAACTTTAGGTATCATATTTCCATGTTCTAAGTACATGACTGACTTTACAATATCTTGTATTTGTATTTGTATTTATTTATTTATTCCATAAAGATACATTTGTACACTTGGAAAAGTCAGTTTATACATATAAGTGACAAATTGATACAGTAACTTATTATTATATAAAATTTGTACAAGCAGAGTACAGGAATATACAATGATTAGGTGGGTATAACAGTGAGATTATCAGCAAAAGCTTCGTCGAGTGTATAATAAGATTTTTCTATTAACATTTTTTTTATTGCTATGCTAAAATTGTTTATATTTTCTGAATTCCTAATTTCATTTTCTAGTTTATTAAATAGTTTAACACCTACACATAAAAAGCTTTTACCCACTCTTGCAAGTCTATGAGTAGGTATAGCAATGGCATTTCTAGTTCTGGTATTATAACCATGGGAATCTCCATTTAAATTAAATTTACCAATGTTCAATTTTACATACATTAGATTTTGATAAATATATTCGCCGGTCATTGTCATAATTCCTAATTCTTTAAATTTTTCCTTACAAGATTCTGTGTTTTTCATTTGCAAAATCGCGCGTATTGCCCGTTTTTGCAATAAAAAAACTCTTTTAGATTGGGAGGCATTTCCCCATGCTATTATACCATAGGTCATCTTCGTATACTAACTGCCTGGATACCCGTAGCGTTGACTATGAACCGGCGTAGTGCAACAAGCTACGGACCGATGCCTAGCATTTTGCTACGCAGCACGGAAACAATACAATTTTCGTAGCAGCGTAGCACCATACCTAGGGGCTGTCATAAAGCTTCAACGGTTATGCATTGACACACATTTTGGGATTTTCAGGGGTGGATTTAGGATAGATTCTAAAGGATATCACTTGAGTCGATCATATAGCGTGGATTGACTTGAACGCACTTTTCCTAAAACCGATAACCTCATCAGCCCTGATAAGTACAATGCTGATGGTGCCTCCCCTTAACGCATTCACCGCCCAGTCTCTACGCTAGTGCGTCATGTCATGAGCCATCGAAGTTTTAGTATATCGTATTCACTGCCCGTCTCGGTGGTTCAACACGCAGGGCGCTTTTCAGAGGGAGGCCTTCGTCCAGCAGTGGATCAATATACGTTGTTGAGGTAAAGTGAGGAATTACTAAAATGTCTTGTATGGTTGCGCTGCATATTTCCATGAACATCAATAAACGCTGTGACCATAGACAAATAACCACGACCACTGTGACAAGTAATAAGACCGTAATATCCTGAGTACGTCCACAAATCACCATTTTGCGACGTGCTTGCTGTAACGTACAACTGCCTAGCCCAAATTGTTCTGCAGCGATAAAGCTATGGTGACGAGAGAAATTCTGCTAAAATGGCTTTCTCTAAACTCTAACGGTATCTTTGTTTCACGAGCATGATTTGAAGGGATCATTCATTTAACGTGTTTAGCTGTGAGGGGTTCTAGAAACAGCTTTTAAAGTCTATTTTGTGGTCAAAAAATTTCTAAACCTACTTATTTTTTGCGTGAAGGTTGGTTTTAAGGCGTTTTCTTCTAAATCTTTCTTTAGGTTGTCATTGGAATATCATATTTATGAATTTACAGTCTTTGATACCTACTTTCATTACGAAATTTCGTTTTGTTTCGTTATACCGGTACTCTAATCGAACGAAAACGGAAATTTCGTACGTACTTTAGCTGCTTTTTCACTTTGGTATAATCATATAATGATAGTTTATTTTCATTGTACTTGACTGGGAAATTTAGAATTTAGACATAGAATGATTATTGATATGTGAAAATTTATTAAAAATTATAAAATACGTAATAAAACGGTCCGTTGTTGAATTTTATAGACGTAATATAACGTAAAATAACCACTACTCGTAATAGGACGGCCACAAATATTGACAGATTTATTTGGGTATTACTCCTATTTATGAAAAGAGACAATTAGAATAAAAGATTATATTATTTATTTGTGTTTTTAAACTTACGCAATCTGAACACATATTTATAAATACTATTTAACGGGTATTTATCGCGTTTATTTACCTATTATCATTAGTCTTCCCGTGACCACGTCAGTGTGTAAAATTGACTAAACGTCGCGTCGGGTAAAAATAGGTAAATAAACGCGATAAATACCCGTTAAATTGTATTTATAAATATACATTTATTTATTCAAGCAGACCTTATATATTTTCTTAAGTATATAATACTACTTTGTAACAAAGGGTCTTTCTAATTTGTCAGACCTTTCACTCCACTTTCCGCTTATCAGTCTATTCGACCTATTTTTGACCATTTGACCAATAATAAAAACCCTCAATGAAAATGCATAGGTCATTAACCTTTTAACTGTTGTTGCCATTTTGCATGCAATAAAGCATCTGTCAAGGTACTTTTTAGTGGTACCACGCGATAACGGCGCGTGTGATTAAAATGATATTATCTCTAAAAGTTTACTAAAGGTTACTATAATTATCTTATTATTTAGCTACTGAATTAGCTTTTTTTATCCATTCAAATTCCGTGGAATAGAGGTTGAGCCCACACTGGTAAAGTCGTGTTTTAACAAACCGAGCTTCTAATTCGAGGCTTCTACATAAACAGTGCGAGTTATAGCGGTGAACGTACAGAGAACGTATTTTATGTACGCTTATACAGGATGTTCCTTATTTATTTTATGAACCGCAGACTCTAAGAATAACATGGCCCGACCCTTAGTTTAACATATTTTGAAACAACAGACCTTTCTAAGAAATCTTATCTATGTATAAGTTTCCTTTCAAAATAATAAAAAAATTGGAACAAAACGGCTCTAACTTCTAAACCAAAAACATCGTATAACTAAACATACACGTGGGTCATTATCATTAAAGTCATTTGTAACGAGATATTTACCATGATTAGATTTTTGAGTTTTCCAATATTTCATCACAGTTTCATGCGCCATGATTCCGGAAGAACTTCCGTGATTTGCGCATGAAACTGTGAACTGTGAACTCAAAAATAGAATCATGCTAAATATGCCATTATAAATGACTTTAATGTTGCAACCTCCGAGGACCTAATTTCTTTGGATCGTGTACAAACAGCCTGTATACCTACGTACCTACAGGTTGTGTGCGTACGCGTATGTAGGCTGCATTTACATGGAGATTTGCGGTTTGTTTTGTCTTTACGAGAGGGTAGCACAGTACAGGGTTACTTTGCATTCATGGACTGAAAAGGGAGAACAGCTTTTTATTTCCACCCATGATGATGGTTATCTAGTAACTGCAGCTTCCTTATATCTACAGTTTGTAAGTTCCGAGACTAGATTAGATTGCTAAGTAGATCTATACTTTTTTTATAAAGATTATGAGGAGCTAGGTTTGTCACAGTAATATTAAAAATGCTTTAGTTTGGATGTATGAATGGATGTTTGTTTCCTCTTTAAGCCAAAAGTACTGAACGCTTTGGGCTGACTTTTTGCATTCAGGTAGTTCATGTTATAGTGTTGTACTATAGGTAATTTTGGGCCTGAAATAAAACATATACATAAAACACATAAAACATTCTTCTGGGATAGATATAACCTTAATAGGCAGGTAGGTATATGACACCATTTTGTGATAGGCATAGGATTTCGCGTTTAAAGGAGCGGGATAGAGCAGAGCGGCGTAAGCTCAATAATCAAGTTTTTGCTGATACCTTTTAATTAAAACATTTTTTTGCATAATGAAGCCAAAGGTGCCCGGGTATTCTTTTATTTAATATGGTGATGAAATAAAACCGATTGATAGTTTAGAGGAAAAATTGTAAAAACTATGAAAACAGATGGTACTTTGCACAAATTATTTCTGATATTAAAAATAGTTTTTTTTTTAATTTTCGAGCCAAAGGAGTTTCTGCCTTGTATCCCATAGATTATAGTGTACATTTTTCAAAGTTTTATCGATAATGATGACGGAGAAAAAATATTTTAAAGGAACCCAAATTCGATCAATTCGGCTCAGATAGATGTATCTGAGCCTCAAACAACGCATGCGAAGACGCGGGCAGAAACTTGTATAAAAATGTATTAAAAACACTCTTATGTAAAACCAGAGCGTATTTAGTAACAACAGTGTAACAGTACACCTAAACAAAAAGCTCATTATGAACCTTAAAACAAGTACATAAGACCAGTAGTCACTTGTGTGGTTCACTGTAAATGTTATGACCTCAGACGCCTATAAATTAGGGAGGTTTATGGTTAAGGATCACAGCTAAGGCCTAAATATTTAGGAAATAATTACATACGTACATACTTGTAGCGTATGTGTGTAGCTTTATGTACATACTCCATGTTGGTTATGATCTACTTTGGTTTACTTTACTACAGTTTGGTAAAGTAAGTTATGGAAGTTGCCTAGTCTAAAATAATAAGTAAGACAAAAAGGACCAACGTATTTTCATATGTATCCCACTCAAAATACGACTCGCGACTGTGAAGATCGCAGTGTGTTTGTTATTGGCCGATATTCTACTGGCGCATAGCCATCACCCAATAGCATGTTTCGTTTTAGCACACATGTTTCGCGCGCAAAGGCATGAGCGATATGGTTTACTTGGATTTTTTCGCGCCTACCAAAAACCAAAATTAAGCCTTCTGCGCAGGTACATCGGTAGGTATAACTTATTAAAGTGGTACTACTGTAAGAAATGAAATGGTACTACTGTACCTGGGTTTAAGGCAACGATTTTCAATGTAGAAGTTTTTTTCAGGAATCATAAAATGATAAAATAAAATCTCTCGATATTTTCTGCGGTAAAAGACTTCCCCGACACTGATAGAACGCTCGCTAATCGCTCACTAGTTGCTTTCCCGACTTCACTTAACTTTTTAAACTCATCTAGTCAACGCAAAAGAAAATTGATACTAAAATTCTTTCTAACTATTTAATTTTATCACTTCGAACAGTTTTCAAACTGGATAACTTTGCAAATTAATTCCTTCGAAAGGTTATTGAAAGATTGTACGAGAAGGTTAAATTAGAAATCTCATTTTAATTTCAATGCGAGAAATAATTTCGAAAGTTAGTTTGGAACAAGTTTTTTATAAGAATTAAGGCCTGGGTTACCGATCAGCAAGCTTTCTACCTTCTATTATAAGCGTATTAAATGACGATTTGCAGAAGAAAATACGAGACGAGTAATAACGACCTCTCTGGCGCGGTTGGCAAAGGTCCTCCGCGATGCTGAAGGTTGCGGTTTCGATTCCCGCCTCGGAACAAATATTTGTACGATCTGCAAGTTTTTTTTATTCCGGATGTTCTGGTCATCTATGTATATTAAAAAATATATATTTAAGTGTATTGTATTATGTACATCAGTTATCTATGAGTATCCCATGGCAGGTAAAAATGAAAAATATTAGAAATTAATGTGCAAAGTACCATCTCTTTCTTAGCCAAAACTAACTATCACAATATTTTCTAGTCATCATCATCATCAGCTTACATTAGTCCACTGCTGGACATATACCTCCCCTGATGAGCACCATATCGCCCTGTCTTCAGCTTACCGCATCCAGCATCTGCCAGCAGACTTTCACAAATCATCATCCCACCTGGCCGGAGGGCATCCTACACTTCTTTTGCCGAGTCACTCAAGATAACGGTTACCCCAGCTGTTGTCGGTTTTTCTCGAGATATGGCCAGCCACTTCTGCTTGCTAATCCTTTGAGCTTTGTCAATAACCTTGATTTTTTTTATTGTCATCACCGCATTAAATAATAAAATACCAAGGTAATCTTCCGCTTATTTTTGCAAATAAATGTTCTAATCAATAGAATATCAGCAAAAACTTGATTTTTCCGCTTACGCCGCACTGCTCTGTTTCGCTCCTATAAACGCGAAATCCTATCTATGTCTAACCTTATCATAAAATGGCGTCAATTTCTCCTCCTTAGTTTAGTACTTGGCAATCATCAAGGAGAAGTTCACCCTGGAAAAACTCAAGAAATAGAACTGTAATCTATCAAAAAATATTTAAGCGAACTTAAAATTTTTTGTTACTTATTTCAAAACAATGAAATTATTAGATTTCTGAAATATCAATTTAACAAACTAAATAAAAAACAGCCAAGCTTGACTTAAATATACTGACCATTGAATACCATAAAGTAACTGCGGGTCACGAAATGGGCGATGCGTGTGATTCTTGAAACTAAGCTGTTATCTTTTCATATCATAAATATTCGGAGAAAATAGAGAAAAAGTTCACATTAGTTCTGCTTCCTCCATGTGGCGTAATGGACTTGCAGTGGATCATGGCATCTGGTACCAGAGATCACCAGCTGTCTTTGCCGTTTTAGAGCAGTCGACAGTACAAAGCTTTTTTTTTTATTGAAAATGGTAGACCGCTTGACCACCATGTCACTGAAGATAGTGAAGATAGACTCCATAGATGATTACATCAATGATGCTTGGCCAACCAGTCATCCAGTTTTGCGCCGACAATAGTATGTAAGAAAATCAATCTTATGTTTAGTTATGAGAACATTCCCCGTGCTTTGCCTACTGCTGTTGGCTATTAACTTCTCCGTTACTTCCTTCATGTACCCGCTGATTTCCTAGTCCAACTGTAGGTAGTGGGTAGCGTACACGCCGGGAACCGGGACACTAAACACGTACGCGGTATGTCGTCTGTCAGCTAGCGGACGCATTTCGTGCTCTATTTCCTTCACTGTCCATCAACAAAAATATTTGTGGCCGACAGTGTACGGATGTTTTAGAGTAAGGTTTGGAATGTAAGCTGTTTGAAACTCTGTGGTTTTATTTATTTATTTATTTATTTTAATTACGTATGTAAGCAAACGTTAGTGTTCTTCCAACACAAATAAGGTTATTAGTAGTTAAAGTGAGTTAGTAGCTTACATCCGTAATGAGTTTGTCAAACTGCGATAGTTTTTATGGTCAAAACTTTGTCTACGAATGCGTAAATTATTTGTAAATTTATTCCTTTAACTTAAATAATGTACGCAATGTACCATGCCGATGTTATTATTGTCTATTCTACCCTAGACAACAATTTCTGTGCTGTGGAGAAGAAAAGCAAAAAATCTAGTTAAATTTAATAAAATTAAAGAGAAGGGAAAGTGTAAGTAGGCACCTAAGTAGGTATAATTTCGGTTCCTAAAGAATCTTCTACCTGATTATACACCTGCCGATCCAATCCCACTAATCACTCGCGTCTCTCACTTGCTCCCTAAATTGGGTTAGGGTCCCTAATTAGGGACCTCTGGATTACGCAAACGGTTGGCCGAAGGTTTCTTTTATTTATAGATCTCTGGTTTCATCAGTGAGGATTACAGACCGCCTGTTTTTTACCAACTTTAAGTAGGCGATACTATATTCGGCTGTTTAAATTTTTTTTCAATGAATATTCATCGATTTCTCCGTTAATTATTTACCGATTGTGATAATTATTTCGCTATTGGTTAGAAAATGATTCCGAATTGGTCTCATAAAGATATTTTTATGAGATTAATTCGATTAATTAGCATTTATACTGTGAAGTTTAAAAAACCACTTAATACTTTTGAAACATCACGACTTACTTCAACAATTTTTGTTATATCTCCGCTAATTCTCAATAGATTTAGAATTTTTCGTTATTCTCTAAAAAAATATTTTGAAGTGGTCCCATAAAAGTAAAATACACGAGGAGTTTATTCAATTTCAATTCAATTTATTTATTTAATTAGAACGGTCCTACAGAACCACTTACACTAACTAATTTTAAGTAATACGTTACAGACTAAGGATACAAATGTCGTATAAAACTGACAGACGAACTTATATGACTGTGTATCGCGTAGCGTATCTAAAACATCATCACATCATAATTTTTACTCACATTGGTTTTCCTGTCAACATGCGTAAATAAGTTTTGTACGCAAAGGGTCCCATCATAATTCCTAATACTAAATCTCGTCTGTTTGTCCGTCCGCAGGCTGTATTTTATCAGTATTCAGGAGTTCGAAGTCGATTTACAGTTTTCAAACGCCCAACAAGTTAAGGTGCTTTATCACGATACGGCGCTCCGTTGGTCGTCGCCGTGCCATGATGAAACACCGAAACCGTTAGCAAGAGCTCTTAAACTAACACATTTTAAATAAAATGTAGACAAGTATTACTCGCAACGAAAATTATTAGTTTTAACTATTTTAGTTGTATTTTAGTCCTGCGCCTAATGAAATAATCAGGGTATAAACACAGTAAAAAGATTGGTTTCTGAAACGCGTTGCAGGTCATCCTTCTTAAATTCCAGTCTACTGGAAATAGCCTTACACTTTCTGTGCCTTACTTAACATTGACCCATATAATGTAAAACTTGGACATATTAGTTAGATTAATAATCCAATGGCTTTTCGATGACTTGTTCACATTAATAATTTACAAGTGGTGAGTACAAATAAATTGGGTCAAACAACAACTCACACATCATTAAATGTATTAGTACTTTAAGTAAAAGAAAAAATAACTGTTACTCGTAAACTATGGGTGAATTTCCGGAATTTATTTTTATTGTAAAGGGTATAATTAAAATAATTAGAGCGTGTTTTCTACTGATTGTAGAGTTAAAGTTAAGGGAAATTGTTTTTTAACTATGGTTTGCGAAAGATAAAATAAATGTGTGGATAAATTGTAACTGAGTTAGCAAGAAATGTTTTAGTTCTATTGTAAATAAAATTGCTGACAACTGAAATAATATTTTTGAGCGGAATAAGAGAAATGAAATACTCGAACAGGTGTTCGAATAATAATATCAACACAAAATCGTATGTTAAATCTTAAATAAACAAATAAAAATATTTTTTTTAGAATCAAACATACAGAAAAAATACAACATAGCGAGAGACCTATTCTATAGGTAAACTTCAATGCTAGGGTTGGACTTCCAAACACCTTACATTTTTTAAACGCATCGTTTATACAGGATATATAATAAAAATTAATTACCAAACTTTAAGGGGGAAAAAAACCTGAGTTTTCGACAAAATAAATAAATTATAATTACCACTACACTGATGCATGTAGCATTGAAAAAAATATGAAAATGCTAGATAACTATTTACATTCCCTTCAAAACACAAAAACCTTCGCCGTGGGTGGTTGACTGACGACCCGCGATGTTATCGAAATGCCTCTAAGGCCCGTATTATTAAAGCTTAGTCAGTCATAAGTCTATGCTTGAGTAATGATTTTCTATGTCATAAACTTCACTCAAGCATAGACTTATGACTTAGTAAGCTTTAATAATACGCGCCTTAGCCTTTAAATATTTCTGTTCTATTCTTAGATGCGGTAGGTGGCATTTTTCTTCGGTTCTATGACAATAAAGTACATACATGAGTTGTTGCCTAGTCTAGAGATTAAAAAAAAGTATTTCCCATATTCTGTGCTCAAAGCTAAACCCCCGAAAGTTTAGTCCTTCATTTTTGTTACACCCTGTATATGAACAGAGAATAATAACAGGCTGACATAATCGACTTAAAGCACTCATTTATTTCCTCCACGTGAGATATAACAAGTTTTAGGTCGTTAGTGTCTTAACTAGTCGCAACGTGTCGAGCCTTAAATAGGTCAAGATGCCACGTCTTCACTAATCTAGTAAGAGTAACTACGCCTTAAGGCTACGCCGTAGCCTCGTAGCACCCGTTGAGTTTCGTAGCAAGTGCTACGACAACGTGAATTTTGAAGAGGGAATTTGAACGTTATTTTGTACACGACTGGCCTCTGCAATTGGCTCCTCTCATTTTTAACTACACATAATTATGGGCCATGTATGTTTAGTGACATAATTTTGCCCACAGTCAGATAATTTTGAAAATCTCACCAATAAATCCAGAATTACCTCATACACACAACAAACCTATTTTTAGACTGACGCGCAGAGCTCGGAGTGGCAACATCTCTGGTGGGACCCTGCCGGTGTTGCTTGGCGCTCTCTGTGTCAAGGTTGAGTATTGTGGTGTCCTAATGATGTCTCGTGATTGACGAAACTAGTAGACGTTTTGCTTTGATAGATTTCTTTTCATTTTGTGGTTGGTGTGGTTTTTCTTCTACATTTTGTTAGAGCTTATCGGAGAAGGTTTTTGCGCGGAATTGTTACTAAATATTTACATTACATTTTGCAATGGATTTCCGCAAAGTAACGCCTGAATCTATTATTTAAACCTATTTTATCATTTAAATTATGAATGACATTTTTTTTAAACAGTTACAAGTATTTACACTTTAATCCTAAAAGTCTAACCGTCACCGTTATAATGATTTAGTATAAAAAAGAGAAAATTACAATAAAACTAGTATTTTCAACTGATTTCAACTGTAGTTTTAAAGATCTAAACATACATAGGGACAGACAGACTTTGACGGACTTTGTTTTATACTATTTAGTGATATGCTTTTATTTTAATGAGTAAGCATGAAAAGCTGTTTTTTCCTGTTGCTGAATATACGTTAATATTATATAATACCTCAAACTTGGCTCTAGTTCCGCAGTGTTTTTTTCGTCCATTTAGTTTGTTAATGAGCGCATGATCCGCTCTGCAAATTCGGGTTTTATGAGAAGCAGTCTGGAAGTTAAGGTTTTTGCAAGAAATGAATGGTGGATTTTTGAGTGGTCTAGACTGGTGCTAATATGAGACTACAGTTTATTTTGTAAACGGAGAAATTACACATACAGCGCTACATGTATTACTTGTAATAATGTATGACTATGTAGCAATTAGCTGAAATTACTCCCATTGCCTTAATTTTTTAGTTTCTCTTATGTTTAATTGTAATCTGTGTTGTAAATTATGTAATAAATTTATTTTTTCTTTCTCTTTTTTTTCTTTTCAAATTATTTCAAGTTTTTGTACACATATTCTGCTACGGAAACGGGAGGTTATTCTCAGCCGTAGGATAGTACAATCTAAGAATTATGGAATTCGCTTGAATTTTTATAGAAGTGTTGGATAAGGAAAAATTCAAGAGGTTGACCGCCGAACTTCAGTAATGGAGAGGTACTATTATGAGAAGAATGCCATTGTTTGTGTGAATACCACATAATAAGATCTATACCGTAACAAAAGAAAAAAAAACATAAATTTTGAAGGAAAGTCTGTAAACGTTCTAATGACTTTTGAAATAGAATACAATTTAATCAAAACGGTTTCATCAATTTGATAATAATTGCTAATTAGACAGAATATTAGTTTAATTCGAACTTGAGAACTAAAATCTCTTTCTTCTTTCAATAGTAAAAGTAGTAACTATTAACCTACTACGTTAAATTATGGGCTGTGCTGCTCGTAAATGGGATAAGCTCAAAAATTAGGGTTACTTATTACACAATAGTGCGAGGCGGACTCACGCACCGATGGTTCCGTATAATTGTAAAACCTCTCATATAATTGTAATTATTTCACTCATGAAAAATATCATGTTTCTAGGTCAACGGGAAGTACCTAGTTGTTGTAGGCCGGGGAGAGATAAATTTTTTGTGACTATAAACTAATAACGCTTTTAGTACGGTTTTCGGATGTTTGCTTTTCTTGTTCTATAAGACATTTTATTTCCAAATCGTATGGTTTAGGTCAGCGGGAAGTACCCTACAGGTTTTTGTGTGTACGGCGAGTATTTTATGGATAAAATACAAATTTACGGTTTTCGGATTTTTCCCTTTGCTTGTGTGAATTTGCTTTTTGGCAATTTTATGATTCTAGGTCAAAGGCAAGTTATTACCCTATAGTTTTGTGTCATATGATTACCATGAAAATACAAAAAAATTGTCATAAACGGCTGTAACTTTTATTGAGTTTACTTAGAAGTTTTTTTATATCACGGTTCTTAGAAGTTACGGGTTTGAGTATTTCATATTTCTTTCAACTCAATATCTCCACGCGTTCCTGAGAAAAGAAAGTTGACAGACGGACAACAAAGTGAACCTATAGGAGTTCCTTTTTTCCTTTAAGGCTGAACCCTAAAAAATAAGAGAACGAAAACAAATTAGTTTTATTTGGAACGCCGATATAAATCCCGAGCCAGTGAAGTAGCCAAGAATACAGTAACGAGCGTTACGAGTGGCTCTATGCTCGATAGGCTTTTGTTTTGTGAATAAGCTCTACCCTCAACCTCAACAGCCTATAATGTTCCACTGCTGGACGCAGGCTTCCCCCTGATTTTCTCATCTCATGAGGGGTTTTGCCCATAATCCCCACGCAGGGCATGCGGGTTAGGAATCGCAGTTCAGTGGTAGATCTATTCTGCAAGAGGCGCTGCTGCCCACTCCCCGGTGTATGTCCCTCAGTCGCCTCTTTCGACACCCACGGGAAGAGTTGGGTCGAATAAGCTCTAGTACGTTAATATTATAATTTGTATATTCTCTGGTGTTAGTATTAATATACGTATATTCTCTAGTGAGCTAATGCCCGGTTTCTATATTCAACGGACAGTCATAGTATAAAAGCTAAGACTTGTTTCCACCTAAACAATAACGAATAGTTTCGGATGGTAAGTTTGACAGATAAACCAGTATTTCAGTATTTATTTATTTACAATTCCGTTACATTACATAACATAGGCAAGTCAAAATAATAATGTTTGATAAAAAATAAACAAAATATAAAAACAGAAAAGCAGAATTTCATAAAATTCTTAAAATATGATGAACTAATATTAAACTGTTGATTTAATTATTTATTTTATTTATTAATACTACTACTATAACTTCGTATTTTAAATTTCCTGCAAATCAGAAAATGAACATGACATAAATTCATCGATGTGGTAAAAAGGGTACAAAGAAAGCTTTAAGTTTTTGTTTAAATTGATTCAGAGGGAGCTTCGTTACTTCTAATGGCAATTTATTATACATTTTTAGTTTAATGCGTATACTGACGTTTGAAAATAGTTATAGAAACACCACAGAGTGCCATTTCCATACAAAGAATCTACGGAGCGTTGACGATAACCCTCCTATCCATTAGTAACAAACTTTTGTTATTTTACACTACGAGACGTTTATTATAGAAACGGTTTACACTTACGCCTGCACTTATCATATTTTACTGTTCGTAGGTTAAACAAACCGTTTTATTTTTATAGAAACCTACGAGTGTACCTCGTATATATAAACAAATAGTCCAGTCATTTAAGCTTAAATTAGGTAAGAATCTCGGAATTCGAGATACCCAGCTGTAAGTCTGTAAATACTTGTATATTGACACCCTAAAAGTTGTCTCAAAACCTACATAATGGTAGGGTGTACGCAACTATTAAATTTCAAGGTGAAAGGTCACAAAATTTTTTTTGCGCTTTTTTTGTAAATATCTCATCAATATTGTATCAATATTGTAAAAAACAAAATTCTCTACAAATTTTGTTTAATTTTTTTTTATACGGTGTACCGTTTTCGAGATAGAGGGCGGAGAGCGTGCTAAGATGACTTTGATAATAAGGCCTAAAATTGCTTACTCGAACTAGACGTTAGAAAGACGTCAAATTGATGCACGAAAGTAGCTCTCTTCTTCCAATGGATAAATATAAACAAGCAGAATGTATCCATTAACCTGCGTTTAATTGCAGGTCAGTGTTGCTCGTAAATCGGCGGGCGGCGGCAATGAATTGATTCCGACCAACATTACATCAGGAGTAAGCCGCGGAGCCGCCATGTTCGATTTATTTCTCCAGGGTCGTGTGGTCTGGGGACTTTTTGTGGATGGCAACTTTGAGGCCCTTCATCAGCACGATCAACGGTGTTTCAGTTCTAAATAGTTATTGGAACTAAGTTCCTTATCGCGCGTTGTGAAAGGGGTTGGACGAAAAAAATCTCACGAAAAGTTGTAACGACACTTTACGACGACACTAACGACACTGCTATAGTAAGCTATTGTAAGCCGTGCAGCGTGCGCATGTTTCTCTGTCTGTCTCTCTCTCTCTCTCTTATAGAAAGGAACTTCGTTCCATCCGGGTGTCCCTTGACACCTCTCAACTTTTTTTTTGTTTAGGTTTGTATTTACATGTTGTTACATTGTTATTTATTGCGTAGGTACGTGTTTTGTTGCGCTGTGAGAGCTTCATATCCTTCACAGAACTCAGTGTCATAAAACAAATAAACTTGCCTACACTACATAAACTCATAAGTTATCGTTTTCACGATTATAGCGCGTCTTTATTAAATCACTATTATTTTAGTACTCGTGTCGAAATAAATGTTTATTTTATATCTATACTTTATACGTTCATGATTAGTATGATTACGTACATACAAATTGTAGTAACGTTGTCGTTACCGAGTAGATATAAAAAATTATCAATGAAAATACATGAGGTTTTTGTTATTTTAGTGACCATTCGGGTACTGCGCAAAGGTTGCGGGTTGAAGTCCCGTCGAAGTTCCTATTTTTTTGGTCTGAGGAGTGGGTATTCGACTTTAGACTATCCGAAGGCGTTTTGTGTATTTACAAATGTATGGAACGAATACTTTCGGATAGTCGAACTCGCCTATCCATAGACAATTTCATCAGACAAAAATCGGACGGGTACGGCCTCCCTTAGGTACCGAATCGAAAGGGACCGCCATGCTTGCTTCGTTTATGAAGCCTCCACTCCACACCATGTCACACACTTCTCGGCGGACAATCGAAAAGTTAGTAAGTTTAAAAAGACAAAACAATGTCGGCTGCTTACAATATCCATAAGCTAAAATGTCGCACCATCCCCGCCGGGCCATGTCGGCGACTTTTGTGTGAAGACTCCATTAATTGCTCGTCTATAACCATCACGTAATACAAACTCCAAGCAACACGGTCGTATATAGTGCGTTCAGCTCCACCACAGATAACATAACATCTCTACGGTCTACCACGTATATTGTGCCGTATGTAACGAACGTTACGTGGTACGTGCCAGGCGTGTGTAAGCTAGATGTTATTCTGGGATTCTCTGGAGAACCAGGATTAAAAATAAGCGTGGACTTGAATTGAAACGTGAGTGCTAGGAATCATAATATTCATTTGTTTTTGTCAGACTCCTCAGGGCCTACATAACATATGTCTTCTTTAAAATCTGGATATTTGTCAAGGTGAAGAAATTTTGCTGTCATCACCACCAGTCTAGATCTTCTGAAATGTTCAAAAATCCACTTCCTCGCCGTCTTTTCAGCGATTTTACAGATTTCAAATATTGCAAAAAGCGGTTAGGATTTTCATAATTTTTACTACTGGGTCACCAAATTAGGTTATCATCACTCATGACCTAATTTGGTGACACTGATGACCTAATATGATATTATATCCAATAAAATTATAAGGTTATCATCATCATCCAGAGCTGGATTGTACTCACTGCTGGGTTATAGTATGGACCTCCAGAAAATTGTGCCCTTTGCACCGCATTCTCATCCAATAAATGGAATTTCAATGATCCATTTGGGTCACCTGAAATATATTACACAAGTAAATAGATTCACAAACCAGTGGGTTAAAATTCAATCAGTTTTGTGGTTTTACTTTTACATAATTTAATGATTTATAATTAAATTTAATCACTTAAAAACGGTGAAACCTGTGAATTTTTGAACCATCAAAACCGCAACCCGGTGATTACTCATTGGTTTCCATCCAGTCGGATCAGCCAAATTTATACTTTACGCTTTTGTTATTTATTAACAAATATATAACAGGCTTTTGTTTACTACTAACTAGCTGTTACCCCCAACTTCGTCCGCGTGGAGTGAGGTTATAGGTGGTCTACCGTTAAAGACCTAGAATGCAATGATTCGTTTGATTCGTTTTTCCTTCAGGAGCGCGCAGAAAAATATGGCGGTCAAATTATAGTTATTTTTCAAGGTATACGCGGTATTTACGCGGAGATTTGTGTCTCAATAAAAAATCAATGTAAAGCAGTTACATTCAGTTGCATTCCATTGCACATTTTTCGTGGAGTATGATATTTATTAACAGCATTATTGAAACGCTCTGCGAAAGACTGCTGGCAGATGCTGGATGCGTCGAACTGAAGGCAGGGCGCTATGGTGCTCATAAGGGTAGGCCTATGTCCAGCCATGGACTAACATAGGCTGATGATGACGTACGCATGGTTTATGCTGGTTCTACGTGAGCAAATACTAAATAATAATAATAAATAATGCTGGACAATTCACACATCATTATCTAGCCCCAAGCTAAGCAGAGCTTGTATTATGGGTACTAGATAACTGGTATACATAATAATTATAACACAATACATAGATAGTTTTTTTTTTATTATACATAGAAAACGACCAGAACACCCTGAACAAATGTCTGTAGATCGTACACACATTTGTACCGAGGCGGGAATCGAACCCGCAACCTTCTGCGTCGCAGGCAGACTTTCGCCCACCGCGCCACATCGGCCGTCCGAAATACTAATACGTTCGAAATACTAACACCAAGTACCTAGAGATTTAATCTTAAAGCTCATAATATATAGAAAATCATATTTTAATCGAAACCTTGACCTTTAAATAAAACCAGAACATCACACACGAGTAATCCGAGTAGGTACCCCAATAACCTTCAGCTAAAACCAACATAATACATAATCGCCCCAAATCCATATAAGCAAATTCGAAGCTCGAATCAACCCACGTATGTTTACCTCAACGCGATTATCCCCTAACAGAAACACCTCAAAAGAAGTATCGGTTACTCCGGTAACTACGTTTTGGTTGGAAAATAAAATTATAGAGTACCTTTTCGTCCACGGAAAGCGTAACCTGTCTCCGTCGTGTTCAGCATACTAAGAAGCCTTGGGTGAGAAGACGTATCGATTTCTGCGAGTAACGTTTGTCGCGAGCGTGTCTGTATCTCTGTTTCTATTGACTGTTATCGGTGCCGTTGGAACTGTAAAAATTGAACTGTACTTTCTAGAAATAATTCACTTTAAGAGCTTATACAACCTCAATTTTTTCTGTAAAGGACAGACATAGGATTTCGCATTCATAGGAGCGAAACTGAACGAACATAGCAACGCAAGCCCAATTTTTTTTACAAGTTTTAGTTTATTATCTATTAATTGGGACTTTATTATAAAAATCCGAAACATATAAATAAATAATAATAAATAAATATTGCTATATATAATGTTCTTGTTAATTAGTTCTATTACTATGCTTTTTTTTTAAGATCTTTACTTCTGTATTTTTTGAAATAGAAACTATTATATCGGTTTTAGTAAAAATTAAGAGGTAATATTGCGATTTTTTGTATCGAGAAAATTTTATGGAATCGTCTTTTCGAAACATATGATCGATAGAATAAGTCCTGAACTGTATGTACCATGTATGAATTTCAAAGTTAACTATTTTGACGTTTGGAAGATATTTAGGTCTGACAGAGTTGATTTGAGGTAGTAGGTAAGGCCCTTAAGGTCGTGGGTTGGCGCGGGATTCATTTTTTTGTGGTTTTTATTTTTTCTCCTTTCCACAAGCAATAAAACTAGCGGAAAAGTAATTTACCGCAATTCATAAACCATTTTCTATGCTGAATATGGATCAGTTGAGCTACCTGTAGATTGTTTGCAACAGTTTGCAGATAGCTTAATTATTTCTATTGTAATTACTAGTTTTAATTTAAATTTGTTATTTGATTGTTATTTTCTTTCTGAATAAAATATTATTTTCTATTACCATATGATAAAATCAAGTTTTATTGTATTTTAGGAGCCTGTGGGAAAACAGATTTTTAGCACAAAATTTCGTATTTTTCTCAGATGCTTGAAAATTACGAGTGAATCGAGAATCGAAGTTGGTTTTATCATGAGTTCATATAAAATGGTATACGATTTGCAGCGAATTAATTTTTCGTTTGTTTCATTGCTTGTTAACTACAATTAACTTCATATTAAAATGTCGCAAATACGTCCAGCGAACAAAGTGCGAACATATGGATTTCCAAGGTAGATGTTTCTAATGCCGTGTGATGCCAGCTTAGAATTTGCACCACCCCAACTCTTCCCATGGGTGTCGCAAGAGGCGACTAAGGGACATACACTGGATAGCGGGTAGCAGCGCCTCTTGCAGAATAGATTCACCACCGAACTGCGATCCCCAACCCGCATGCCAAGCGTGGGGATTATATATAAATAATTCGATTATCAGGTCTCCAGCAGTGGACTTATAGAGGCTGTTGAGGTTGAGGTTTCTAATGCACGTCAATATGTTTGTTTTCGAGTTGACCATATTCTCTGAAAGTAACCACATCTGTCTTTACTAAAAGGAAACCCTTTTTAAAAAGGCACCTCTCAACGCTCACATAAATTCCACCGACGGTAATTTGATGGTCATTTCCGAAACAATTGAAAGGAAAGGTGCTATAGATATGGGTCGGAACGACCGTATGACGGTAGCCGACCGTAATGGAACCTTAACGGTAAGTGATACCTACCTTAGTATACGTTTAAGTGTTAATATTTCTACCGGATATCCGATATTGAAAGGATGCAGGGAAATAATGGTAGTGATGGAAACCGTTGACGGAGAATCCAACTTATATTATGAATGCGAAAGTTTAGTTGTTTGTTATTTACTTTTTTATTTATTCACGCAAATATTACCGAACAGAGTCCATAGTCCGGTTGACGATAGAGTCGAGACGTTATCTTTATGTCTAATTTTTTAATAGTTTTTTATACAGCGCCTTTCATGTCGACAGGGAGCAAAATTACAAAAACATACACGGTAATCGGTAAACGTATCGTAGGACGCCCTCCGGCCAGATGATATGATACAATCATGAAATTTGTCAAGGTCTTAGAAATATACGAAAACCTCGAGTCCGACTTGCACTTCACATTTTTTTTATAATCTGTTTCATCCCTCTGCTGGACTAAGGCATCCCATAATCTTTTCACTCGGTGCGGTCACGTGCAATCTCCCGATCTCGCTACTTTTTATACGCGCAGAGCCACGAGCAGATGGCCATACATATAATAGTACATTGTTTAACGAAGGATGAAAATGACCGATTCCGTGTAGTTTGAGGCCCGTAGCGGAGCTGAGGGCCTCAATACACACGAGCTGGGAATCGCATTTTCTTTCGAGTTATACACAGTGCTTTATACTACACCTATGAGGAGAATAAAGAACATTTTTAGTTAAAATTTATATTAAAACTGCCAAGTTTATTCATACTGCCAAGCCTTTTACTCCATAGATGATTACATCAATGATGTTAATGCTTGCCCAGATGTCGCCCAGTTCCGCACTGACAATGGTATTTAAGGGAAATAATGTTAAACTTAGTTAGTTTTATATAAATATTGAGCTATATACAAATTAGATTATATTTAGACTGAGATAATGTATTAATTTTAAGTTTTATAAAACTTACTAGTGGTTTCTTTTTCGCTTCTTCCACTAGTGGACAAAAAATTTAAGCGAATAAAATCAATAACATCATATTTCTTATTTGATAATAATGACTATTTATAAACCTGTTTAGAGTATTAAATTTGACTTGTCTAAGTGCTTATTTTGTAAGCAAAGAAATAAAGTTATTGAGTTTGAGTTTTCTTAAAAAATGCAAGTGGCCAGTAACATTTTGGTGGGCTTCGAGATAAAAACTTTTTATTTTGGAAAGAAAGTAAATACCATATATTTTTGCCGCCCGCATATTTATTCGCTTGGATTTACGTACTTTCTTCCCTTTTTTCAAGTAAGAACTAATATACTTTCCGAATAGGTGTAGTATAAATCAATTTACTATCAGCAAAAGATCCGCCTAGACACCACAAGGATTATTTTTCTGTGATGTGGTTGCCACTCTCGGCTTGCTCGATTTCTTTCGTTTTCAAAGACCTAGAGCTTTGCGTTTTGAAGATCAGGTCAGGTACTTAACTAAAATAACTTGTTGCTGCCCACGGCTTCGCACGCGTTGTTTAAGGTTATTTATTCCATGGTAAGTGATTTAAGAAATAAAAAGTTGTGTAAAAGGCTGTATGGTGCCGGCCAACATAGACCAACCCAACTCTTCCCGTCGGTGTCGTAGGAGGCGACTGAGAGACACAAACCGGAGGGCGGGCAGCAGCGCCCCCTGCAGAACAACTCCAACACTAAACTGTGATCCCCACCCGCATGCCCAGCGTGGGGATTATAGGCATTACCCCCAATGACGACACGAGTGACATGAATGACAAGGAGGAAATGGCTCTAATTCCCGGCCGCCTCGCTATTCCTGACTATGACAGCGGCCATGGTAACGGCGTGGCAGGGGGTGCCAGGAAATAAAAAGTATGTTACTATGCATCCTTTCAACCATGCCAAAACTCCATGACACTTTCGGATTTATATTAATAAGTATAGATTGATGATTGGGGAACAACAGGCAATGAGTCCCAAATCAAAATGTTTTCAACTTTTTGCCTATACAGGCCAATCTTTTGCCGATGTTACTTGGGCTCTGCAAGTCTGCATGGCCTGTCTGTAGTAGCTACTTACACATGTAGATAAGAAACTATAGGTGTAAGTATTTCTAGCTACTCTCAGACGCAATAAAGCTTACACTGTTAAAATACAAGGCGAGTGCACCTCAAAAATACAAAGGTTGAGTTAAACCTCTGATTGAGCGGCGCCGGGTCAAGCGTAGCAAGGTTAAATCCCTTCTGACCAAACAGTTCTAAGGGTGCTCTTACTGAAGTACCTAATAGGCGTACTCGGTCCTGACTGTTCATTTTTACAGCTGGGTAAAGCAAATAAACGAAGCTTAGGTACTCAAGTAAGGTCAATAGAATAAGTTGTTTGTAAAAGGCTTTTGGTAGGTTTGAGACGAGCGTATCGTACATGTCCACGGCATATTTGATGTTAGTTTAATGATTTTTAGGATTTAATAAAGATTGGTTAAAAAAAAACAGTAAAACTAGAGATAGGTTGTGCTGATACTATTAGCGTTTTCAAGTTATTGAAAACGGCCAATATCATGTTTCAACTTTTGATGCGCTCACAGAAGTTGAACGATTTTTAGTGTGTTTAATTGGCAATATTTATAATAAGTAAATACAAATAAACGCATTTTAGTTACATTATCTTGTTAAACCAGTTTTGTTTTGATAGTAGCACAATTTTGGGAAGCTATACCCAAAATTATGCTACTATCAAAATATCAAAAATTCTATCATGGTCTCCCTTGTCCTATTTAAAATTAATTAGAAAATTTTAACTATTTGTTTTTGTATAATGTGATTGAAATAGAAATCGCTTATCCGATGACGATCCATTGAATGGGATATTCTATGGCAATCGCACGGCTGCTTCGTCAGTCTCTGGTGGTGTACACCACATTGTACCTCTGGCAATACGTCGAGAAAACGTTTTCTCGACGTATTGCCAGAGGTACAATAAAGCGTGCCAGAGCAGAGGTCATCGATGACACTGCACATGAAACTTCTCACTTCCGTAATTGCGCAGCCCTTCTTATTTCTCTACAATTTTTTTATGAATATAGCATTCAAGTTTATGCCATGAAGAAATAAGAGCCATAAGGGCGGCGTAATAATCGCCTATTTCTGTAATTGTTAAGCAGGGAGTCGATGATTTGTGCCTTCAAACATTCGCGGCTAGATAGGCCTCCAAATCAAACATACAGACCGTTCACCGTAAGATGTTCCCTGCCTTATTGTCATTAAATACTTTAAAACAAAATTGCCATCATCATCAGATTTTCCTTTGGATTAGCCCCCTCTGTTGGCCTCAAAACTCTTTACTGTCCTGCATGGTTACAGACCCTTCACCGTAAGATGCCCCTGCCGCGATGTTGGCAATTCCCAAGGCATCTGTCAAATTTGGGATATGGTATCACGCCAAATTTTGATATGCCGATTAGACGTAGGCACTAATTGGGGTGGCGTAAGTAAGTCCAGCAGTGAACGGGTATTGATGTTATTATTTTCGTCGTTGAACGAAAGCATAAAAATATTAAATTTTGTCCAAAAGCAATCCTAAAACATAAAAACTTTCCTTTAAATTCAACGTAAAACTGCAAAGCAACTTGCAATGAACAAAAGTTTCGTTCGTAAATGAAATGAAATTCGTAACGTAAAAATTACGAAGGCTTTGCCGCTCACACGGTTGGTAAAGTGCTAGGCCTGGCGTGAACTGCCGAACACAGGGACTTGGAGTACTTACCTCTGGATCTGTTACGGTGATAATAACAATGAATTCACTAATAACAGTAATAACATACCTACTTAGGAAAATTCAAACTTTTGAAAAATTACTCACGAACTTTAGTCTGTAAAAATTTTCTTTGTGTAGTTTGATTTATCAATCGAAGTTATTGTATTCTCTTATTTCTTCACTTTGTTGAATATTTTCTAAAATTCGAAAATGAAACAACTACTAAATGAAACTCATTGTTATTCGAAAATAAAAACAATTGGTAGACGAAGTCATTTTTGAATTTAGAAGATGCTGTCAAATAAAAAAGTTCTTACGATTCATAAACCAAAAAAGTTTTTATGTTCTGTGTTTTGGCGGGGATAATTGTCAAGGGTAGAATAGACATTTAATGCCATCGCATCGCTATAGGTACATTGCGTAAATTTTTGAAGTGGAAGGTTTGCGTTTCAAACCACTTGCGTATTCTATGACCAAATGACGGACGTAATTTTTCTCTAATCTACCATAGACAACAATCCCCGTGCTAGGGGCGCAGGTTACAATATTAGAGCCCTATCTCATAAGGAAACCATGGCTGCTCCACCGCTCCGGTGGGTAGACTAATTTGTGCACGAATTTTCGTAAATTATCATGAAAAATAGCTAAACAAACTTCCTCTCAAACTAAACCACTTTCTCAGTCCTTTGTGGTCCTATAGTGAAATGTTCCAACCTCGAGCGCTACGCTACTAATTATTCGAAAACAAGTTCTAGCCTGTTTTTGAAGCCCAAAAAGACCAGAGTGAAGTTGGTGGTTTGTTTCTATTTTGTACGGAAATTGAATTGTTTGAACTGTCGCTTGCATTGTTTGAATGCAATTATCTCAGATGAAAATTGCTTTGTAATGCATTTATAATGTAATAAATAGGTAAATACAGAATTCAAACAAATGTTAACTAAACTATGCATTGGGCGTAGGAATTTTCTATGCAAGATATAATTGAAATATCATTTTTAAAAATCACTGTAATACGTGTGGCCATATCTTTGAAAACTGCCAATATGAGCCCACTGCTCCACCGCGCCCTAAGTTTTGTTGGAAAACTGTCAAAAATTTGCTCCGCTCTGCTCTGGCTGGTGCACCAAAAACGCTGAGGCTGTTTCCTCACCTCACCTTAACAGCCAATAATGGCCCACTGCTGGACGCAGGCCTCCCCCTGATTTTTATCACTTGCGGGGGGGGGGGGGGGGGGTAATGCCCATAATCCCCACGCTGGAGATGCAGTTCGGTGGTAGATCTATTCTGGGAGAGGCGCTGCTGCCCGCCCCCCTGGTGAATATCCCGTAGTTGCCTCCTACGACACCCACGGGAAGAGTAGTGGTGGTGAAAATTCTAAACCGACACCACTCGGCTAGGCTATGGCTGTTTAAGTTGCTTATTTTTAGGTTATTATTAGCAAAAATCCTTCTTTGTATGTGCGCCCAGGTAACGTGGGCCAGGTAACTGCCCTATGCTAGTCCACTGGGCATAGGCCTGCTCTATTGAGGGGCATAGCGCCCTGTCTTCAGCTTGCCGCATCTAGCATCCGCCTGCAGTCTTCCGCAGGTCATCATCCCACCTGACCCAAGGGCGTCATACTCTACGTTTGTGGAGACGCGGTTTTCACTCAAGAACTCGTTTACCTCGGCGCTTGTCGGTTATGGCCAGCTCACTGACACTTCAGCTTGATAATTCTTTGAGCTATGTAGATAACTTTGCTTCACTGTTGCATTATATTCGATACGAAACCTATCCTTCAGAGATACTCCAAGTATAGATCTTTCCATAGCTCGCTGACTCCTATAACTTTTTTACTAAATCAAGAACTATTATTACCGTCCAAAACATGCCATCTCTTACGATGACAATAAAACAATAAAGTGCTCAACAATAAACGCCCATCGAGTGGTTTAATTCGATGAATGGTTCAGAAGCCCGTAAAAAGCACAGTGTGGACGATATTCACCGTTGGTTAATCGCTTATTAATTTTAATTAATTTCTCTCCCTTTCGGGTGTGATGATGATGATTTCCACTTTATTTATTAATGACTTCAGTGGCGTAGCGGGAGAAGGTCTGCCTGCGATTCAGGAGGATGCAAGTACAAATCCTGCCGCGGGACACATGTTTATACGATCTACAGAATCTGTACTGATATTTGTATTGGGTTAGAGTGTGTTTACGTACCTACTTACAAAAAGTTCATCGAAGTTTGTTTTATCGTAAGTTATAATAGATTTAAAAAATATAAAATGGTTAACGATTCGCGGAAAATTATACTTTCTGTCTAGTTTATTCCTTTTTTATAGAGAAAATATTACCCTGAAAATATTATACAAAAAAAAATCTGGTGACCGGACCAATTAGCGCGTTTAATGCCCGCAATATAAAATTTACCTCTTTATAATATTAGTATAGATCTATAACCAGAATGCTACACATGGTTTGACGATGGTCAAAAGAGCTCTTGCACTCCCTATGTTTATCAACCGAAATATTAATCAACAAAACCTAATAGGTTCCAAACCTAATTTCCCAGTGGTGTACAGCCGAAATTCTAACCTAGTTTGGTTTGAAATATAAACGGGTCGTGCCTGAATTCAGAATATCCGACTATTATTTGCTGAATATTATCGAATCAGCCATCATAGATTTACCTATTTGTTTAGAAGTAGATGAGATACACGAAACTGAATAAGTTGTGTCAATCTTTTCAAAGTTTTTTTGACACATTTTATCTATCAATACTGTTTGTTCAATTCTGCTGATAATTTGTTTTACGCTGCCGAGCCTTTGAAACAACTACGAATGGCTCAAACGCGCTGGTAGTATACTTGTAACTACACGATGTACAAATGTTCGAAACAAACCACTTCACAAATACTAAAATTCAATTGAATGGCCTCAGTTTCAGATATAATTATAAGTTATTTTTTTAAGGAACAATCACCAATCTCATCTCTCTTTAGTAAAAGTAGTTCATTCTCGATCCGGTAGGACCGCTACAAGGAGCTAAATGTATGCGAAGACTTGAGTTTTTATAAAGGCCAACATTTCTCAAATGAAATCGAGAGACACGATACAGTATAAAATATAAACTACCAACCTTACAACGAAACAAACTCGTGACGTTGAGTTCGGCGATGCGGAGCGCGGAGGATGCCACCTGCAGGCGCGACCGCAAACCGCCGTCTGCGACACTGACCACCATCAGACATTAGATCCACGGGAATCTCAAACTAATGGCCGAAATGTGTCCGACCTGAAAATCGTACGGATTCTTTTGTTCAATAAAGTCCGTATTCCTTTGGCAAAAAATTGGTTTTAATGGGAACGGTTTCGTAGACAAGTTGCAGATTTTTGAAACTGCGGCTTAAACGTGCGTACGTTTAACGTTAAATCTCGAATTCTAATTTCGAATCAAAAAGAGGAAGAAAAAAATCAGTTCTCTTATGTTCAGTGGTTCAGTTCTACATTTGAAGTTTGAATAGCATTTGAATCTTTAAGGCGAAGTACGTTCGTATTTTCGAGACAAGGACGAGCGAACACCGCGCAGTGAAAGCGAGAAAGGGACGCAAGAGCCGGCCCGCGCGCTATTTCCCTGCTTTTTATTTTTTAATTTGTTATTGCTCTAAAATAACAATCTTTCGCAAAAAACTAAAACCATAATCCTCTAAAGTTTTTAGTTAAGTATTTTTTAGACGATATTTCGTGCAAATATGTTAAGAAACTAGCAAATGAAACTGGTTTTCCGTAGTAAAAATGCAAAAGTTAGAGGAAACTTTGCGATTTTTTTCTATCGAGTCAAGTTGAGTCAATCGTGTTTCGGCTCCCATAACTTACTAACAAAAATCCTAAACTTTCGATGCTCATCAAAAAAGATTTTGAAAAATTGTGTTTTCTTGCCTTAAAACTGATTTTCCGTCTAGGCAAAACCTGAGTTTTGGGACCTACTTCACCTTAAGGGTGGTGTTTTTCGAAAAGGTAATGAACGAACGATTAAATTTTATTTCACGATATAAACAGCTTTTATTCATTATACGTCAAAATTAACAATCGAAGGTACCTACTGATCATCTGATTACCTTTCAGAGAACTATACCCTAAATTGAGTAGGTAAAATAATGTCTGTTTTATCCTAAATGAAGATACTCAAGAGTCAATAACTCAGTTTAATCATAAAAAAGCTACTTTACCATGAAAATGTTTCGTCCCCAATAAAGACTCTGAGCACTATGAAATCTTGAGTTTCAAACAGAATAAAAGTTTAATAACTTTTCCTTCAACGCCAAGGAATCTTTCACGTCATGCAATAATAGATCAGGACAAAGCGACCTTTCTTCTTTCCAATCAAGCGCAAAGCTAGGTTCAGAGTTTCAGTAAGTGTGATATAGCTATTTATACAGCTATTTATTGAGATTATTCCTCTATATAATTACAAAACCAGTACACCTAATTTCTAACTTTAGAGTGTTTCGTAGACGGTACTTTCTGCAAAACGACTTTCATCACACTAACATTATAATCTGGGCTGAAATTTCGCATAAAAAGATGTAGTAGGAACAACTTAGAGGCTCTCTAGTTTTTACTACGGAAAAAAGGGCTTGCAAAGTCTTGCAAACATCAGGTTCATTGACATATGACGACATCTGTGGCACGGTGGGCGAAGGTCTGCCTGCGACGTAAGAGGTTGCGGGTTCGATTCCCACCTCGAAACAAATGTTTGTATGATCTGCAGACACTTGTTTAGGGTGTTCTGGTCGTTAGCTATGAAAAATAATAATAAAAAAAAAAATATGTATTGTATTATGTTTATCAGTTAACCATAACACAAGCTCTGCTTAGCTTGGGGCTTTTGGGGCTTCTGGCTTTTGTCCAGCATTATTTATTTATTCCGACATTATAATTTATTTGAAAAGAAAATTATCATGAGTAGCAATCGACGTACAGTGCAATAAAACCCCTGTGGATATCCCTTTAACTCTTACGCGGTTCTCCTCTTCCTATAACATTCGAACCGATAATGCTAGGAACTCGTTGCCGGCTTCTGTTTTGTCGGCCAAGTAGAGCCTGGGTTTCTCTTCAAGACAAGAGTGAATGGGTGTCTTTTAGACCTTCGTGATACATCATCAGGCAAGCTGAAGACTATACTAATATCTATTAACTTCCAGCGAGACGTTTCGACATTTCCTAACCTTTAGATATCAAACAAATAAAATAAAATAACATTTTTTATTTATTATTATTTTTTCAACAAATTTTTTGGACTAATTTATTTTTTACTTTATAGTTTTTTAAACTTAATCAAATTAAAAAAGAAAATTACAATAGTTTTATTAATTAAATTAAAACTAGTATTTACAATAGAAACAATTGACCTAACTGCAGACTTCATCAAATTAAAGAACGGCAAATCAAATTAAATAATAAGTCAGAATAAATAAACTAAATCGAATATAGTTACATAAAATCTGTGAAATTTTGAGAATTAGATTACTTTTCACACACAGTGCTGCCATATCGGCGAAGTAATCCTGCTAGCCGATATTGACGTTATTCAAATTTTTATGAAATCTAGACAATCTGCCCTATGATTACTGGAACGACAATGCCAGTCTGTTCTCAATGCTAACTCCTAATTAAAACCACTTGTCTGGTTCTCTCACCAGCTCTTTGTTGCATTTTTCATCTCGATTCTGCATTTCATTTTAATTGGCTGAGGCTTTTGCCTCGCCTTTATTAGCATCTAGAATTTTACTTTAAACTTCTATAAAATTCACAGCAAGGAGCGCTATTCACAGTTTTAATCAATCATATTGGAAGTAAAATAAATGATATAAAATTGTGTCTATATATCCAGCGTCTTGGAAATGCTTACGACTAGGTACTATTGATATGGATCAGTTGAGCTACCTCTACATTATTTGCAGTATGTAGTTAATTCAATTGTAAATACTAGTTCTAATTTGCTTAAACTTTATTTTTTTTTTATTCTTTATTAAGGGCTTTGTCGCACACGCGATTAAACTTTTTATTGTAATTTTCTTTGTTTATAAAGTGGTGTATTTAATAGTTTCAAATAAAGAAATGTTTATGGGGTTTGCACCATCAAAATGATCTAATGATTAATTAAAAAATAAAATTTGATCGTCACTATCCGAAGTCGCATGATGATTAATAATGATTTTGAACCGACGAATCGAAAAACTAAAGAGGAAGAGTTTTTATGTTTGGCTGTATGTATGTTTCATGTAAGTTCGTTGATTTCACCGTTAATTTTGGACCAATTGGGAAAATTAGCTCGTATTGTATGGAGTATGTACCTTAAGGTGGTCCCATAAAATTGTACCCCAATTATTCCCGAGGGTTCAGTATTTTATTTAACCTTAAAAACTATGTAAGTATGTTAAGGAATTTGAAGTCTGTATTTTGCCTTTTCAATACAACTAATGATTATCTATTCTCGTTGGCGGCAGGTACATAGGTACCTACTAACGCAGCTGTCAAAAAATATTATTCATACAGCACTAGCTGTGCCCTGCGGTTTCACGCCCGTTTTTTTGGATTTCACATTTCTAGGGGGATATTCCCGTAAATCTCCCATAGGAATTTGATGTTTTCGCAGGGCAAAAAGTAAGCCTATGTTGCTCTCCTCCATTCAACTAACTCTACGCCAAAAATCAAGTCGATTGGTTGCTTAGTTAAGCCGTGAAGAAAGGACAAACAAACAAACACACCTTAGCGTTTATAATAGTAGTTAGGATTATTCTTATGTGCAGACTTGGTATTAATAATATCACTCGTCTTCATACGTTATTTGTAACGTATTGTATTCTCCAATTACATTTCAAAATAGGCAATTTTACTATTTTACTATTTAAATAATTTAATATTAATATTTTCTCAGACAAATTCATTAGCCTTTCATCAAATAACAAAACATCTAATACATTTATACGTCATCAAGTATTTATCGGTCGCATCTGTTTTTTCTAGCCAAACTTTTTTTTAACGTCTCCATGACCGCGAACTTGACAGCGGGTTAAATTGTCTAAGCCGCGAACCCAATTGACTGTATAAGTCGAACCTACAGCCTCCTGTTTCGCAGACTGACTTTCGCTCACCGTAGAAAGAGTTCCCTAAAATTTAAGAAATGAAATAAGTTCCCTAAAATTTTCGGCCGAAGTCGAAAATTTTTGGGAACTTATTTCATTTCTTAGAGATCCTTTATGGATTCTAGGATAACAGGTTTGGCAGAGTATATACAAGCCTAGAGAAGAACCGACAAACGGGGTCCTACACTACGTTCGCCGAGACGCGGTCTCCACTCAGGAACAATATACTCCATAATTCTATGGTTTACTTGATTATAGTGCGTTAGCCCTCGCACTCTGGGTGATCTCTAAGAAATTAAATTTGTTTAAAAAAAAACTTGTGTGGACACCGCATCTTGGTGAACGTATAAACGTACGTAGTGTAGGACATCCTCCCGCCAGGTGAGATGACGTTCAGCGATAGACTGCTGAGACATGCGGTATGCGTCGAGCTGAACACAAGGTGCTATGGCTGTTTTTTGGAGGCCTATCAATGTCCATCGGTGGACGAGTGTAGGGTGATGATGATACAAGATTTTTTTATTATTTTTTTTCTTACTCTTAAAAACAGTAATATAATATAAATAAATGTACTTAAAGCACTACGCTCGTTCTGTGAATGGAGGAAAAAGTGACCTTCCTACACTAACAACCAAACTTTTCTGTCACGAATAGTTTTGCAAAAGTCTAGGAACATTTAAAGTTTTCGAAAAGTTTGTTTCGATTTGCATAAACGCAGCTTTTTTTAAATTTAAATTCGACTTTTTTGATCCAAGAAAAAATCAAGGGAATGTTCAAAAACAATCGTGACTTTATTCAGCGCCCTGCTACTTATTGTGCTCAGGTTTTCTTTTATAAAGCAGTAAATCCATTAAAAGGGGGAATAACATCATAAAAAGTACTTTGCAAAAGTCTAAGGAAAGTTAATAAGACAGTTCTCATCGTGAGCTGCCAAGACCCATTCCAGAAGTTTTTCGCATTCGTTCTGCCTTTGTTTTTAGGGTTCCGTAATTTTTCATAGTATAAGTTAATAGAGTTTTCTCTAGAAATGAACACAAAAGCGTTAGTGAGAATGAAAATTGTGGTTTTTTGTTGAAATTTGACGTCAAGAACTATTAAGAATGTGAGCGTTTTGATGGAAAGAATTACTAAGCCCTGGCTTTTCTATGTAAAATAGTGTAGACCGCCACATAAGAACGTTTAAAAACTACCTTAATATTAATTGTAAACCTCTATATTTATGCATTAGCTGAAAGTTTTTAAACGACCTGTTTTGTTCGATTTACAAAAAACAGAGTGGGAAAAAAACTGGTAAGTTACTGTTTTTGGTTGACAGATTACTTACTCATAGTGGCTTAAAATTGGGTCCCTGAGCTTAGACAATACAAATACACAAACTTTTTTTCCACAAGGAACTCAGTATCATAAGTCAAACTCACACTTGGCCACCTTAATGGAGTCACCTGCGAGCTGACGTAATGCCTGGAATTATGAATACTTTCGCCCTATTTTACGGAGAGAACCTAAGTGCTCTAGTATTTTGTGAAAACCTCCCCTTTTAGAGGTTTCTGTTACATCATCTTCAAGGTAAAGTAGCTAGAGGGAACGCAGAATTGTGAAATTAGACCTCGTTATTTTTCAAGGCTTTGAAAATAAGTACAGTTTCAATTCAATAGAGCTTGGAACTTACCCATAAGAAGCGTTGCTGTAGATGAGTGATTAAGTTAAACGGACATAGCTACATAGTTTAATTGTTTTGATTTGGGCTTGGAAAAATCAACTGGTGGGTTTTTTCACGCACACTTTGATGGATACGAAAATAAACCTAACAAGGGTTTGTTTTTTGTATCATAGAAAGTGCTACGGTTCTTTTTTGGTTTTTGCAATTCTGATGTCAATAGAACAAATACTTCAAAAGCATCCCTTCTAACTTGTCTTAAAGAAATCGCATAGGGTTCTACTTATTTTTGTTTTCCCAAACAGCATAAACATTTCAAGATATTAAATTCCGCGTAATATTATGCCACCCGCGCCTATTCCGAAGATGCGCCCATTTGTATTCCCAAGGGTGGAATGCTGGATGCATACAATGTCTGCTGCATAGAGAATTTGAGACGAATTTTAGAATTTTTATATATAAAATGTTGTATTTGCGTTCGGAATACGTGAAAACTTGGTATTCACTATACCTACCTATATAGTCGACTTTTGTGTTTGTTGAAAATAGTAAATACTCACAACTAGGCTACACAAGATTAATGTCTTGTATATAATATCTTTATATCTTTTAAAGGGCAATGTATACGCTTCTACGACAAAACTCCAAGACAGTTGCAAAAATTATATATAAATAAATTCAAACATATTGTCAAACATATCCTTTTTAAAAAGGCTTAGTATAAAATATCAGACGGTAAAAAAGTTTGGGCCGAGTTTTGTTCCAACTTGAAAACTAACATTCCAACAAGGTAAAGGTTTCCTGTTCGCTTCGTCGTGATCACTTTATTTTCTACTTTTACTTATGTAATCTGAGTTTTGTGAAGTGTCCAAGAGTCCTATAAGGTTGAAATAAAGCATTTTGAATTTTGAAATATAATGTGTGTAATTTTAAGAAAGATCACATGTATACAAATTACATTACAGGAAAATTGTTACCGTCCTATTACCGTGTAGTAAAATTTTATTAAACCTACACGAGACTCAATATATAGGTAGGTAAAATGTACCGATCAGTAAGTAAAGGCCTCCACTCAATCAAACGAAAGAGCTCGGAGGTATTAAAAATGTTTGGAGGAATCTCGAGATACCTCACTTCCCTTTGATTAGCTAGGGAGAGGTAAGCCCTTGGAAATAGAGTTGTACCTATAACAAAAAGATAAAAGTCGAACAATTGCGACTCTGCCCAGCTGTTGGACAAACAAAAAAAAAGATAAAAAAAGCGACATGAACCGGATAAGTAGATACTTTGAAAAATAATAAACATCATACTATCCTTACCTACACTAATGAACTTAAACATTGGTGATCTTTTGCGTTTGACGAGAAACAAAGTTACATCTAGCTTTTACATTTTAGTCCAATAGCGAATTTACCTGATGATTTTTGAATTACATTCATCACACGTTAATATTTAAATGCGAAAGTTTGATTGTTTGTATATGTCACCTATAGGCGCCGAAACTACTGAACGAGTTGGGCTAAAAGTTTGCATAGATGTAGTTTTAGACCTGGAATTAATTAAAGGCTTTTTTATTAGAAAAACGCAAAACCGCAGACTGAAGGTAGTTTTCTTATAATTTAATCATGATATAAGGCATACTCTATTTTCTGTGGTATTATTGGTCTTAGATATAGATAGTCTAGCTAGAGTACTGACACAACTTGTACACAATGTATAAACCACGGAGTATAAACCTCCTGTCCTGTCTATCTTGCTACCTGTAGTCTATTTAGCTCAAATGACATGGAGGCTCGTTAACTAATGAAATACCCTCTTGTATTGTTTTTACTGATTGTTTACATTGTTAAACCTCAAGGACCCACTGGGAGTTAATGTATGAATATAATATTTTTTTGGACCCATTGGGAAATAGAAAACCAAAGAATCATGGACCTCTGGGAATATAGAATAGAATATATTTTTAATTTTTACAAAACTTAAATAGCATACAGTAATTAAACTAAGAAATACAACAAATCAATAAGTGAAACAATGGAGTCTTAAAACGAAATGTAAGCAGAATCCTACTAATATTATAAACGCGAAAGTTTGTAAGTATGGATGGATGTTTGTTATTCTTTTACGTAAAAACTGCTGAACGGATCTGGATGAAATTTGGCACAGAAATAGATTATACTCTGGTATAACACATAGGCTATATGTTATCCCGGAATTCCCACGGGAACGGGAACTACGCGGTTGAAACCGTGAGACGCAGCTAGTAAATAATAAACAGTACGAATAAACCGTCAGATCGCAGCAACAATTTTTATGTTTCGTTCCTTGATGACCTTCTAAACCGTACTCCTTGAGTTTTTAAGATATCTTTTCAATTAGCCGGGTCTTGCCAATGCAACCGCCATAATAGGAAATTGAAGAACCCTACTCGGGGTGGATTTCATTCAAATTGATGACTTCATTGGTTTAACCCCGAAGGTAAGTGGGAGATTAGGCAGGAAGTTGGTTCAACAGGCGTAAGTGAATTGTTTCTATCGATCTTGGGTATTAGCGGTAAGTTTGTAGGTATTTGCAGACAAAACTGTTTAGTTGGGAGAGGTTATTAAACGGTTCAGCGGTTCTAATTAGTAGGTAGGTGAATTAAATAAACAATAAGTAGGTATGTAATCATGAGAACTTGTTTAGCGCGTTCCGGACTCGCAAAGGGTAAGGGGAATTTTTTAAAGGTAGTAACTAAAAAAATGTTAGACACAGAACTATCCAGCCCCAAACATAATTTCATCTGTGCCCAAGCCAAGCAAGAGCTTGTGTTATTGGTACTAGATAACAGATATACATAATACAATACAATACACAGATAGAAACCGGGCACCGCTGAAAACCAGCGCTGCTATGGCACTAGTGCCACAGCAGCATGAAGCTGAGCCGGTGACCTAATTTGTGAAACATTTAATTTAATTTATAATAATTAGTTTAAGCAATGTAATGTTTTAAATTTTGTTTCACAAATAAACGTTTTCTATTCTATTCTATTCTATATTTTTTTTCATTAATAGAAAACGACCAAAACACCCTGAACAAATAATTGCAGATCGTACAGAAATTTGTACCTTCTACGTCGCAGGCGAACCTTCGCAGATGTCATCACAATAAGGTTGTAAAATTATAATCGATTTTAGTCCTTTTGTGTGCTGTGGTTAATCTTTATTAACAAGGAAAATTACAATCGAATAATAGAAACAAATTAAAAGCAATCAGTATTTACAATTGAAACAATTGAGCTAACTGCAGACTGTTGCAAACAATGTACAGGTAACTGATCCATATCAATGGCTGTGCCATATTAGTAATATTTGTGTAATTTTTTTCTTCTTGTTTTTTGTTATAAGCTAAGTTCCTTTTTAATTTTTATCGTTTGTTTGTGTAAGTACCTAAGTTTATAATGCTGTTGTATCCCTACCTATCTAATGTCTATGTTTGATTTATTTATTGTTAAGTGTTGTCTATGTTTGTGAACCAAATAAGTTTCTATCTATCTACATACTGGAAATAAACGCTTAGAATTGTGTTGAATAACACAAAAATAATTATGAGGTAGTCACAGTACCTACTTATCTACAGCTCAGACTCGTTAAAAAATTCACTGCCCAACCTCTGCTTCATGGTTTCTATATTCAACATGTCCAACATGTTGTGGACATCGAAAGTGCTGTATATAGTTTATTATTTCTCTACAAAAGTTTTCGATTTTGATAATTGATGATGATTCTTGAAAAGGTCCACATTAAAATGTGGGAAATTGGTTTTCTATCAGCCCTATATTTATTTTTTCATTTTGTGTATTTCGTTTCGTATTGAGACTTTCTCGAGATTTTTTCGAGTGTATCATATTATATTCCTAAGCAACATTTTGTTTAAGCCTTCTCCTGGCAATATTCTGCCTCTCATTTGGCGATAAAGGTAAAAAAAGAGGAGCAAGTCGGTTTTTTTATAGTTCCAATTTATCACTTGGTGTACCTATGCAATTGACGAGTCAGCCTGAGCAACAAGTTAAGAAAGCAAAAATCTATCTTAAAAATATTTAATTTATTTTCTTTTGATCGACACGTTGTCTAACCACCCCTAATAGATTTGTTTATTATGTCTTGTGCCTTACATCCTACGTCACACCAATCATCCCTACGAATCAACCTTGTTACAAAAATACACACAAATGACGACCACTGCGGCGCGGTGGGCGAAGGTCTGCGACGCAGGAAGTTGCGGGTTCAATTCCCGCCTCAGGACAAATGTGTGTACGATCTGCAGACATTTTTTCGGGGTGTTCTGGTCGTTATCTATGTATAATAAAAAAAAACTATCTATGTATTGTATTATATTTTGTATATCAGTTATCTAGTACCCATAACACAAGCTCTGCTTAGCATGGGGCTGTATTAATTGTCCAGCATTATTTATTTATACTTATTCATGAATACAGAAACAATAATTGAAGTAAAAGTCCATCTTTAAATTTTTTTTCATTTGATCGACGCGTTGTTAAACCTCCCCTAGATTTGTATTCAAAGTTTCTTATCCTACGCCTTCGTCACACAAACCCACTTAATCAGGTAGGTATCATCCCTACAAATCAACCCCTGGTGTAACAAAAAATACCTACCGATACAAGTACCAGTGAATAAGGCAAGTCAGTAATTAATCAGTGGAGTGCGTCCAGAGGGGTTGATCTTTTTGCAAGAGGGTGATTGAAAGGGGTAAAACTCATTAGTCCAATAGACGATCTCTGTAAATAGACGGTCTTGGAGTTAATTGTACTTATTGACACACTGTAGTAAGTCCTCTTTCCTTTAAAAATTTATCTAGTTTTAAGTCACAAAGAATATAATAAAATCTGGTTTTGAGCTGAAACTTTATCACAGTACTACCGAAAATAATTTATAAACGGTTTCTTATGACGATATGTTTATGCATAGTTTAGGCAGAGATGCGATAATTGAGTTTGATAGCCACAAAGTGCAACATCGTAATAAACCTTAACTATGCAAAATAAAACTATTATAGAGACATTAAAAAAAGCCTATAATAGATATCATAAACTGCCCATTGAAGTTTTTTTTAATTACCGTTGTTCAACGAAATAATAAAATGAAATAGATGGCGACGCTAGTTTAGCTCGGGGTATTAAATAATGCTGGACAATTCACACAGTATTATCTAGCCCCAAGCTAAGCAGAGCTTGTGTTATGGGTAGGTACTAGATAACACGATATACGTAATATAATACAATACATAGATAGACATTTTTTTTATAATAGAAAACGACCAGAACACCCTGAACAAATGTTTGCAGATCGTACACACATTTGTCCCGAGGCGGGATTCGAACCTTTTTCTATTGTCTTAACTGTAGGACGTGCTAGCCAAGCCAGGTCCTGTTTGTTCACGACACGTTTTCTAAACGGTACGGCGCTCTAGCTATTTTAGGTATTAGTGTTGGTTATAGTGTGACCCTGGTAAAGCTTAGTAGGTGTGAAATTACTAGGAGTAGATGTCACATCAAATTAGGAACTAATTTGTGGTTTCCAAATTACGAGAAGTTCGTAGCAGTCCATACCGTAGGACGCCTACGCGACACCCACATCTACGAAGGTAGGATCGTAGGCCGGTAATTATCATGATTTTCCGCTCGCAAACTTGCTTATAAAAAAAGGTCTTTTTGATGTTTTGTATCAATAAACAAGATAGTAGGTATTTTATTATATAGACCTCGATATAGACGACCTCTGCGACCGCCTTGGGCGAAGGACCGCCTGCGACGCAAGAGGTTGCGGGTTCGATTCCCGCCTTGGGATAAATATTTGTATGATCTGCAGGTATATGTTCCGGTGTTTTGGTCGTTTTCTATGTATAATAAAAAATTACTATCTAACTAAATAATGTATTTTTTTATGTATATCGGTTATCTAGTACCCATAACACAAGCTCTGCTTAGCTTGGGGCTAGATAATGATGTGTGAATTGTCCAGCATAATCTATTACTATTGGTTTATTTATTTCAATAGTCTATGTCAAAAAAATGACAAAATACACAATAGCAGCCTTAAGTCAGGCAAACCCAGGTGTTGCACCTCTGTGCCTTGGAAAGTACCTAAGTAAATAAAAGAATAGAAAACGAGGTACAAACAAATCTTTGTTATAACATGGAACTGAATAGAAATAAATGGCATAAAGTAATATATAAAGCAGATTTTTGTGGGCAAAGGTGATAAGAAACTTCCCACGTAAGTTTATGTGATTCGATTCCTAGAGCTATGAATACGATATAAGGGATCCTTTTAACACTTCGACGGGACGAATACGTATTTATTTTCCATCTGATCTGTAATAAACTGAAAAGATGGGACACTCATTTGTACTGGACCGCCAATCCCAAAAAGATTACACTCTCATGCATCTCAACTCTCTTGTCTCGTCTCAAATAACCCAGGACGTGAATGTTGTAAAGGGCGAACAAAGGAAACTAATTAGAAGAATGGCAGTAGCTTATATTTGTGAATTTTTAACATCTCTACTGCGATCAATAAATAAATCACACTTAGGTATGTTATAAATGCGAAAGTTTAGATAAATGATGGATAGATGGATGTTTGTTGCTCAATCATGCCCGAACGGCTGAATGGATCTGAATGAAATTTGTCACAGAGATAGATTATAGTCTTAAATAGCACATAGGCTATACTTAATTCTGGAATTCCCACGGGAACGGGATCTACGCGGGTGAAACCGCGAGGCGCTGCTAGTAGTGAATAGTTTTGGGGATGTACGTAGCAGTGAACTCATGAGTACAGATCGGTAGCATAGTTACCTCCTATTGTATTTAAAAGGCCAAGCGAGGGAACTGAAGGCGTTAAAACACTTACCTAGTCTTATTCCCATAGTTCTGTGCTTTAATTCTGAACAGACATAATAAAGTGTCAGATTTTGCAGGTTATGTTGAGGCAGCAAAGCACAGCGAGCCATGAGATAAGAAGTTGAAGTTGAAATGCACTGTCAAAACATCATATTTGGTTTTTCAGAAGCTGCGAGAGCTGATATTGTTTTGCGAATGTTCCGAAAATTAAAGCCTTGTACAAAGACCTCGTGTTCAACAAAACCCTTTCACGACTTTTTCAGTATTATATAGGTACATAAAAAGCAAGGAACTATTCGTCCCTTCGATATAAAACCCCTAGAAATAACGAGAGAACCACGATATCTATAGCGAATTTATTCAATTGGCACCAACTGATCCGCGTAAAGTATTGTTATGTTATGGTTATGACGAATATTCCTACGGTCGGTTTATTCCGTTTTGAATTGTATCGACTTTGAATAGAACATAACATAGAACATAGCTTTTGGGATTTTAAAGTGGATTGATATTGGTAACTCGGGTTTTATCGTATTTATCGTGTAGTTTAAGTTTCACTAAATAAATTGATTGTTTTGAGAAAAAAAACGGATTAAGAATTCCATTTATTTTACTAGTACCAATTTACATTGTTTTTCAGTTTTAAGGATTTTGCGTCTGCCGCTCGCAACTTCGATTGGTAATATTATTATTAGTATATAATAGATATTATATTCCAAATACCCCAAAAACGACGACTAAAAACTATTGTATTTCACACACAGTGTTGTTATTCTGTAACCAGTCAATAATGAACAAAACTTAAGATATTTTTGTTTTGAATACAAAACAATTAGGACAAGGACATTTCATTTTCTACTAAAAATATGCAAAATGCGATTTGCTTACATTTCATTTGTAATATTTAAAAAATAAATAAACTAACAGTGACCTAGATAAACACTATTCGATTAATAATGTAATACGGTGGAATAATTCTCGATTTACAAACAATTTTAGTATTACTTTTGGATCCGACGCTGGTCCCGTAATCAAATGTATTGTCAGCAGTAGCTTTGATCAAGAGTAAAAGCACCGCTTAATTTTCTCCGTAAAACCAACATCATTAGAACAAAGTGAGCAATTAATTTCCCGTTAATCAAGTATTATAGACGCGCCAATAATTAGGTTTGGATCGGCGTCGGTCGTGGGAACGCTGCCTTTTCTGTCTGTTTTTTTTTACAATATAAACCAACTTTCGTAGAATGTGTAACGTAAGGACTGAGGGCCCCTTAAGGACAAGGAGGTGGTACCTATGTTTATTATATCCATAGTCACACGTTGTTTAACATGCTTTTGTATTAAAGGAAAGAGAAAGAATGTTGAATTATTATTTAATGAGTCTGCTAGAGGTTTTATAAATAATATAAGCAGGTTGAAAGGTTTAGGAGTTTTATTTCATTATCTTGAGATGATTGAACTATTTATATATTATTAGGTATACAGAATATTTTAGGATATTATTTAATATATAGAAAAGATGGCGCGAACAAACATCGGCTAGCAAACAACTGAGTAAAAAGTAGAAAGCCAGCTTCAGTTGAACGGTACACAGTAGTGATGTATGGCGACTACTCTATACATCCTTACCCCCGTATACTCAAACGTATCTTAGATTTAATCTCGTCTCAAGTGACGAATTTTTAACACATTTTCATTGAAAACTGTCGACAATTTAACCCGCTGTCAAATACGTACCTACCAATAGTAACTCAGTGCTAAGTGATCAAGTTCTAATAATGAAGTTTATGACACTCTGACACAGACACTGGCAAAGCGGTAAAAGCAAGCGTTGCCATAAGTAAGAAGTTGAAGTTGAGTCAAAAATAAGTTCCAATTTTTACAGAGTAGGTACGTACTTTTCTAGTCGCTATAACAAAATAAGTACTTATGGTTATGGTTATGGTGTGTGTACTCCCTTTTCCGCACTGAGACTCTATTAGTCCATTGTGCGTGGTTGTTTTGCTAGCTTAGCCAGCCCAGCTCCGCCCAGAAGCGCAGAATCTTCCTGGGGTCTTCGCAGGCTTCGCGGAGTGACCTCGGGTGGTCGAGGATTTCGTTTCTTTGCGCCGTTAATCCCTCTCATTCCAGGACTACGTGGGCAGCTGTTTCTTCGTTGCTGAGACACCCCCTGCAGAGGGGGCTGTCTGTTGCTCCGATGGTGAAGAGGTGTTTGTTCAGTGGGCAGTGTCCTGTAAGTGTTCCCACTAGGACGCGTAGATCCATTCTGGTCAGGTACAGTAGGCGTTTGGTTAGCCTTGGTGATGCACTCGAAAGTGCCGCTCTTGCCTGGCGGCACTCTTGTAGGTGTGTCCATCGTTCGATATGCGTTTCTCTGGTTTTGAGCCTTATCCAAGATCTGAATTGGGAGAATGGTATGGGAAGGAACGGTGGTGGGCCTATTGCCGGCGTCTCCGAGCCTTTCCGTGCCAATTCATCGGCAGCGTCATTACCCAGAGATCCGCTATGTCCCTTGATCCATTGCAGGGTTATCCTGTTTGTAGAGGAAATCCCTTCAAGTGCCAAGTGACATTCGTATACGAGCTTGGAGTTACAGCTGTTCCCTGCCAAGGCCCTGAGTGTAGCAGCACTGTCAGACAGGATACGCACGCATTGGTTGTTTATATCTCTCCTCTGTACAGCTGTGGCTGCCTCGGTTATAGCTACACATTCACATTGAAATATGGAGTTGTGTTTGCCTAAGGTCATTGATACACTAATGTTAAGATCCAATGAGTGAATTCCTGCTCCCGTGCCCATATCGGTCTTAGAGCCGTGTATATTCTGACTTCGTGGGTGCCTGATTCATCTCTTAGATCCTCATGTAGTTGTATCTGATAATGTTTGTTAATTATTGGTTTGCTGGGTATTCTGTCACAGGGGGCCGCTAGGAGAGGTTCGTAGGTTAAGACCCTGTCCAGGATTTGGGCATGTGGACTATCTGTGGCCCCCCAGAGTCCCGAGTTTCGTTTTACCTTAACGCAGACATGGTAGCCTCAAAATAAGTACTTATTTCGAATCGTTTTTTCTTTGGATATTTTTACTCTACGTTTGTCAAGGATCTTGAACCGTAATAGATAGAAAGTTGATTACACAATATGTGCTACTATGGAGCTTTAACAACAAATATTAAAAATAAAATATTTTTATTAATTAAGAGGACCAACAATGTCTATGCTACGTTGAGAATCGAAGCTAAGCAAATCGAGCGTGGTCAGTGCTTGGATGCGTCATGGCGGTTTTTTTTCCTTTTTTTCCTCCATAATCCATTAAAACCCGTTTTTTTATAAGGGTTGCTTTTGAGAAATAGTTTTGTTCGATGTTACGGAATCCTCCACGTGCAAATCAGCTAACACTTAGCTAACACTTATACACATAAAAAAAAAAACTATTCTATCAGTAAAGGCTCGTGGCAAACATGTTTTCCAAAACAATGAAAAAATTACCTTTACAAAAAAGAGTTTGCCTGGAAGAGGTCGATTCTAAGCGATAAGCCATTTCATCGCCCATTGTACCTTTTTACATAGAGACTTATCTATTATAAGTTATAAGTCTCTATGTAATGTTGTTTTCTGGTGTACAATAAAGATTTTTGTCTTTTATTTACTAGAATAATTAATCAATAAACACCTGCCAACATCATCCCCACAATTTGACAACCTCATAGAATTTCATATCGTGTTTCAAAGGAGCACAATCGTTCAGTTAATTACCTCTCCCTAAGGGCCAAGTATTGGAGCCTTACCGGCCAATTATAAAGTTTACACGACGTTACCCAACTACCCAGACCTACCCCTCCCTTCTTTCACCCACAAAATCAAAACAACTGAGGGCATAACGCAAAAATACGACGGGTCTTTTGTAACTGGTGGGTCGCTTGTTTGCGTTTAGGTGCAAACCAGATCAGAAACTTTGTCCTAAACAGTGTTCGGTTGTAAAGGGTGCTTTGAGTCTCCTGCGAAATAAAACGCTAATTAACAAAACGTATGATTTTGTTTTATTAGCCGTGTGGTGTCGCCATAGAATTTGCACCACCCAACTCTTCCCGTGGGTGTCGTAAGAGGCGACTAAGGGACATACACCGAGGGCCGGCAGCAGCGTTTCTTGCAGAATAGATCTTGGTAGATCCTTGGCCGAACTGCGATCTCCAACCCGCATGCCCAGAGATTACGGGCATTATTCGTATGAGACAAAAAAAATCAGGGGAGGCCTGCGTCCAGCAGTGGACCATTATAAGCTGTTGAAGTAAGGCGAGGGATGATTTTGTTCGAGGACAATCATTTAATTTGGTTGTTTTGAAAAAACTAAAATCGACGTAAAATTCCATAGCTTTGAAATGTTTTTTAAAAGTTTTGTGAGGTCTCCTTTGGGATTTTTTTATGGGACCAGCTGAGAGTTATTTTTCTATACAACTGCAATAAATCATACAAATTGGTCCATAAAAGACAGAGAAATTGACGAACATACATAAAAAATATACATACAATTAAAGAACTGAACACTGGGACGAGAGAAATCCACGGACGTAGCCCTGCGGCATCAAAATGTGAAGAACAGCAATAGCTTACAAATCATTGTGATCGTGTGACTATAGAGTTGCCAACGAATGAAAAAAACTTCCCAATACTTTCAAAGATTCTAAAATATTTTTTTCTGAAAATGTGTGTCTATTATTTATAAACATGAAGTAAAGCTTTAGCTATTGATGATAAAACGGCTGTGATTTTGGCAAGATTTAATCATACAAGAAGGAATTTTACATTTTTCAATTTAGTCGAAAACAGTGCAAATCATTAGGCATCCAAAGTGTTAATGGCGGACGATGGACAGAGTATGATGTCAGTGTGTGAGTGCATACGCTTACATACAGAGGATGGATATACTATTGAATTTTTCACTATATTTCTTGCTGAGACTACGTTCGTGGATTTCTCTGCATACGCTTACATACAGAGGATGGATATACTATTGAATTCTTCACTATATTTCTTGCTGAGACTACGTTCGTGGATTTCTCTGCATACGCTTACAAACAGAGGATGGATATACTATTGAATTCTTCACTATATTTCTTGCTGAGACTACGTTCGTGGATTTCTCTCGTCCCTGGCTGAATATAGAATCAAGTTTATTCAGATCTGTCACTCTCTTTGTAATTGAGGAATTAGAGGTATAAAATGCGTTTTCTCATTTTGTTTATACTCCTAACAACTCTACGAAAGTTGTAATGGGCTATCTAGAAGCATCCAACAATTAGAAACAGCCACAGCACTCTATTCCATACAACCCCACAATAAACCTAGGTTAATGTCCCCTACCCCAGTATCGCTACCCTTATACCCTAGAAACAGTCCCAATTTAGTACCCCATTCCGTACATGGGTTAAAGCAGTACCGTCAACCAGTTCGTGACTAGTGCAGATTAGGCTAGCTTCCTGCTCGTTTTCCGACCAGTCTGCGCTAATTTAAAACCTGGAATCTCAAAGCGAGACAGCTTGACATGAATAGCGTGTCCAAAACGAAATGTGCTGAGGGAGTTTTGCGAAGAAGTGAAATTGATTAGGAAGGTTACTGTTGGGATTCAATTTTGTAGAAAGTTGAAACAGACAGAGCCCAGCCATGTACGTGACGCATTTTGAGATCTGAACGCTCCAATTTGTATTTGAATATAATAATAATAATAATAATAAAGCCCATTTATTTCCAATCTTCAATTACTATACATGCATTTCTTAGCTTAAATTAATTGCAGTGATTATTAATCAAATTATACATACTTAATATCGCTTCTAATATGATAGTAATTAATAATTTTAATATATAATAAACAAAAAAATTAATATTATTATTTTATCTCATTTTAATCACTATCCCTACTGTTTCTATCACTGTTGATCGGAACCCCTTCTTGGGTAAAGGCCTCCTCCAGCTTACTCCAAGCCTCTCTGTCTGTTGCTCTCTTTCTCCATTCAGTTCCTGTAATAGCTGTTATATCTTCTAACCATCTTTTTGTAGGACGTCCTCTTCTTCTTTTTCCTCTTGGTCCTTCCCATGTAGTTGTATTTAGTGTCCATCTTTTATCTGTGCATCTCACTATATGCCCTGTCCACCGCCATTTTAATTTTAGAGCGTATTGTAGGGCATCTATAACTTTAGTTTTTCGTCTAATCTGTTCGCTTTTTACTCTGTGTATCCTTCTTAGTTTTAATACACTCCTTTCCATTGCTCTCTGGCATGTAACCAGTTTTGTTTTAATTTTTGTATTGAATGTCCACGTTTGGCATCCATATGTAAGGGTAGGTAGAATGCAGGTATCTAAGACGGCTTTCTTAAGATAGAGGGGGAATCCGCCTTTAAGGATTTCCTTTAGTGACCAGAACTTTTTCCAACTCATGTTAATTCGGCGATCGACCTCTTGCTCTTCATTTTTATCTTCGAATGATATTTGCTTTCCTAAATATATGTAGTTTTTCGCATACTCAAGAGGCTTTCCATTTAGGTTGATCGCGTTTGTGTGACTGTTCGTCATTATTTTTGTTTTGTTCTCGTTCATTTTGAGGCCTACTTTTTCACTCTGGATGTTTAAAGTGTTAATCATTTTTTCTAAACTATTACTTGTTTCGGCGAATAGAACTAAATCGTCAGCGAATCTGAGGTGGGTAAGTCGATCTCGGTTGACTCTTATTCCTTCTGACTGCCAGTTCAGATTATCAAAAATGTATTGTAGTACTATTATAAATAGCTTGGGTGAGAGAGGGTCTCCTTGTCTCACTCCTCTGCAGATTGGTATATCAGGACCGCGTTTCTCCAGTTTGACTTGACTAACGCTGCCCTTGTAGATGTTTTTAAGTACTGTTACATATTTGTCGTCTATTTGGCATTTTTTCAGAGCTTCCCAGATAGCGTCGTGAGAGATCGTGTCGAAAGCTTTGGCATAATCGATAAAAGCAATATAAAGCGGCCTGTTGAACTCTTTGTATTTCTCCATCACTTGTTGCATTACTTGAATGTGGTCCATTGTAGAAAATCCGGAGCGAAACCCCGCTTGTTCTATCGGTTGGAGTGTGTCAATCTTTGGACTCAATCGGGAGTGTAAGATTGATGTGAACAGTTTGTAAACGCTCGAGAGAAGGCTTATAGGACGGTAATTAGCGATATCTTGTGGATCTCCTTTCTTATAGAGAAGGATTATGTCGGATCTTTTCCACTGCTCCGGTACCTGACCTGTGTTGAGAACCTTGTTGAATAGGTACGTAAGTTGGCGAGCTAGCAAAGCGGCACCAGTTTTTAGGGCTTCGTTTTGTATGTCGTCGGGACCAGGGCTTTTGTCTGCTTTGAGCTTTTTGATGTGCTTGATGACTTCCGTCTCGTCCACTGGTGCTATATTGTTCGTATTTTGGGATTTTTCTAAAAGTTCATTAGATGTAGTTGAGTTTGGTGTTTTTCCATATAATTGTTTGTAGAAATTTGTAGCGCAGTTCATAATGTCTTGTCTGGTCTTGGTTTCTTCTGAATTTGTTTTTAAGTTTTGAATCCAGTTTTTGTGCGTTGTTAATTTCTTGTATGCTCTTTTCGTGCTTCTGTACTTTTTTAGGTTGGCCTCAATTATTTTGTATCTATGATCTTTGTAGTCCTTGTCAATTGCCCTATTTGTAGCCTTAAATAGTGTGCTCAGTTCTTCCTTCGATTCTTTTGTTCTTGGTTTTGTTTTCAGAAGTTCAGTTCGTCTTGTCAGAAGAGCTCGGGTAGGTTCGCTGAGTATTTTGTCGGTGGTTCTTAGTTTTTTATTTTTATTTTCCGGCCTACGTGTAAGGCTGGTGTTGATATTGTTAACCAGTTTTTCGTAAAAAGTTTGAATATCGTCTTCATCATGTTGTGTTTCAAGCTGTCCGATGTTGATCTGTAGGTTCGTTAGATATGATGCTATATCCTCGTCTGTTCTTAGTGGTTTAGGTTGGGATGTGAACGATGTTCGGCTCTTTTTGCCATCATCGAGTACATAAGTTGCCCTAACTAAGCGGTGATCAGATCGAAATCCTAAGCCATGTAATACTTCTACGCTTCTTACCTTTTTGGGGTGGTTCGACAGAATAAAATCGATTTCGTTTCTTATGTTGCCATCAGGAGAGAGCCAGGTCCATTTTCGGTTTTTTCGTGCTTTAAAAAAGGTGTTCATGATTGATAGTTTATGTTCCAATGCATATTGAATAAGTTTCTCTCCTCTTTCGTTTCTGTTACCATGTCCAAATTTTCCCAGAGTAAAGTTCTCATAATCTTCTGATTTCGGCTGGCCAATTTTTGCATTGAAATCCCCTATAACTAGTACACTTTCTCCTGCCTGGCCTTGAGCTACCCGTAGAGTTTCGTAAAACGAGTCGATTTTTTCATTTGTTGCGTTTTCAGTTGGTGCGTATACCTGTATTATTGTTAACGTCTGGTTGTCGTGTTTCATTCTTAATATCGCCACTCGTTCTGAGAGCGCAGAGAAACTTATTATTTTATTTTTGTGTTCTTTTTTATTAAGAAGCCAACTCCATATTGGCCAACTGTTTCTCCTTTATAGCAGAATATATAATTTTCATGCTCTTCAATTGCACAGCCCATTCTTCTAACCTCCGCTAGCCCGAGAATATCAATTTTTATTTTTTGTAATAGATATGTAAGTTCTATAAACCGTGTTGTTGTTGCTAGGGATCTTACATTAAATGTTCCAATCATAAGTATTTGTTGTGTTTGGTTTAATATTATGTTTGTTTTTTCAGTATTTGCTGGAGGGTTGTGGTCTTTTTCCCCCACGGGGACCAACCGGCTTGGGGGAGGTTGTCTCTTTTCTTCTTTTTCGTTAATATGTTTTCTGTTAGGTTTTTGATTCCGATCGCCGGTAGTTAGTTGCTATTGCTTCGATGTTAATGTGTTGGTTGAGAGTGAGTGGGGTCGGTTTCTCATCACATCGAAAGCATTGATTCTATTGCTCTTTGATGAACTCAGCATTTGTTGTTTTTTTGGCTGTCTCTCTGCTTGCGGTGAGGTTGAAATCTCTCTCTTCCTTTTATCCATGGCCTTTGAATTGTCTTTTATAATGAGTTTGTCATATTTTATGTATGCAAAATTTCCTTTCTTCCTTTCTTCTATTAGTTTGGGTTGTAGTGCTTTCCTTATTTCTAATGTTTCTTTTGAATAGTCTTCTGTTATGTATAACTCTTTTGATTTCTTTTTGTTCCTCAGAATTTCCGTCTTTTTCCATCCATTAAGTAATGATAGGAGCGTAGGTCTCGGTTCTTCATTGTCTTTTCTCTTGCCAATGCGATAGATATTATTTATGTCAAAATTTTCTACAGTAATATCTAGTTCATCCAAAAAACATTTCTTTATGTTTTTAATTAAATCAGGTGTCGACTTCTCGGTCTCCGCTAATCCGTGGATTATTATATTATTCCTCTTCTTATCTCGCTCCAAAAGTTCCACCTTCTTTTCCAGGCTTTCCGTTCTGAGTTTTAATATTTTGTTTTCTTCAACGACAGGTTTTAATTTTTCTTCCATTTTGTTTAGTATTGTGTTAGTCAATTCAGTTGTTTGGTTCTGCATTTCAATTTTCATCTTATCAAATAGCAGTTGAAATTGTTCTTCCATGTTATTAACGTATTTGAATATATGGCCACATAATTATTATGGTCTATCATACACCACGCCATCCCGAAGTTTCCTACATACCTACGTTGTTCGGACTCAGCCTGTTTTATACCTTTGATATTTGTATTTTATTGTAGTTTACCCGTCTTAGACCTCCATGCCTTAGAAAGCATGTTAAGGTTGTTCATAGCGTCACTAACTGAAAAGGAAAGAAGTATTGAATTTTTAAGACTTAAAACGGCTAAAGGAACTGTTTTTTTTTTTTTTGTAAATTTTAAGACATTGCACGCCCAATAGGGCAGAATACATTGTGACATTCCATTCTAATATAACAACTTTTTTAACATGTATTTCATGCAATAAATAAATTGATTGATTGATTGAACGAATCCAATAGACATTTTAAATTAACTTTTTAAGTGTTTGAAATATCGGTTCTATGTAATCTAATAGCTCAAGTCAAATCAACCAAAGCATACATTTGCAGTGGCAGTGACGTTGGAAGTTTTTGACGAGCGGTAATTGCATAAGGCATGGCATTCTCTGATGAAGTTTCCAAGGAAGACGTTTTACGAAAATTGCAAATGAGGATATCTAGGAAATGGTTTTGAACCATGGAAGGTTCAAAATTCTTTTACGTCACTTATTATAAGCTATGGCTTCTTATTTGATCAATATTCAAAATAATAGGTATTCATTTCTCTTAAGGCTAGGCTGTAATGTCTGGTAGGTAGTGGGCTAAACGGTCGTCGATTTTAGGAAGGTAACTGAGAGTACCTTAAAACGTCGTAGAACGTCTTTCTTGGAAACTTCACCAGAGAATGCCATGCCTTTAATTACCGCTCGTCAAAAACTTCCAACGTCACACTGCTAAATTGGAGTTTACACCAGAAATTTTAGTTGTCTCGTAGAATCGAACCCGCCTCTCTGTCTCAGGAGGACCTTCGCTCACTGCACTTCAATGGTCGTCAAACAAAGAGCACTGCTAGACTTTTAATCAGTCAGCACAGACGGGAATGGCCCCGGGCGAGTCTACATCGCCCCCCATGACCGCCCTTAAATTTCCTTACACGAGCTCTTTGCAGTTGACAGTCGAATAGGGGAAGGTGGTACTACTTGGATCTGCACGGAACGGGAAGAGACTTAATAATTGAATATTAAATAATAATGCTGGTCAATCCAGACATCAAGCCCCAAGCTAAGCAGAACTTGTATTATGAGTAGGTTGGTACTAGATTCCTAATACTGTATATTACATAAAATGGATATACACATTTACTATACATAGAAATTACCCAAAACGCCCGGAAAAAATATTTTCATATCACAAACTTTTGTTCAAGGCGGGAATCGAACCTCCTGCGTCGTAAGGCGGAATTTAGCCCGCCGTTCCGCATCAGTCGTCAATGGAGGCAATTACAAAAAATTCAACATTTTTATAAAATCGATAACTGTCCTAAAATGCCATTTTCATTTTTAGGTTTCACGCAAAACGCTGGACGTTTGACGCCATATTGCTCTGTGGTCATGACGTCAGTTGATTGTGTACGTACCTTATCATACTTTTTAGTTTCACCTCATACTTTTTAGTTTATGTACTCAGCCGTATGACGTAATAACACTAATAACATGGCGCCTACTATTTGATACTGTTTAAAACAGATTAAAATGAATAAAAACATTGAATTAAAAAAAATGTTATAAAAAATGTTATAAAAAGTGAATGTATTATTTTATGTATTATTTTCTGACTCCTTTTTTCCTAAGCTATCTCTATAATATTTTGTAAGATTTTTCTCATACAGAATTAAAATACCCTATTACCCCGCTTGGCGAGCGGATGACGTCAATTGCGCACTAGTTGATTTTTGACAGACCTATTATGTGTTTTGGTTGCAAGATAATTATTGAGCAGCTGAATCAATCCCACAATACAATGCGTCACACTGTCAATTTGAAAAATACCCTCCACCAAATCTGCCAATAATTATCAATGAGGCTGGAGTTAACTCGGCAGCGTCATGAGTTTGCCCGTACATCCCCTAAAATAAATTGCAAAGGTTCTTTCACCCACCTACAAAAGCTTACTAGCCATGCTAGAAGTTTCAATCACGCAAGCCCTTTTAGATCCTGGAATCGTTCCATACACGTCCCGTCTCAACAAACACTCCTCCAGAGCGTTGTTTCCGCTCGCAAATATCGTGCCTAAATTAAAGTTTGCCTACAACTTGTTAGCCCTTTTTATTTCGAAAGCGTAATATATATTCTGTCTTGCCATGAATTTAATGCTGGCCAATTTGAAACCCAAGTAGCTCACACTTTTGAAACATAACAGCCAGACCCAAACTTAATCTTGTAGATGTGGTATACTCCGCTTTAATTTGTGGTTATGTACATTATCTGTAAGTTAGCTAATTGTAGGTACTTGCTATTACAGTATTGTGTTTATTTCGGAATTTTGCTGTATTTTTGAGGATTCATACCTACGTCTATTCAGTCAAAAAACAAAATTATATGTTTTGAAAAAACTGTCTATTCTTCTGTCTATTCACTGTATATATCTGTGTATTTTCGGCTGCCAAAATCTATCGGCATAGTTTACGAAAAACAAAAGAAAGTGCCAAGTCTGGTTGCGCTGCCTATTGCTCGTGCTTCGTATCAAAACTTTTCATCGTTGAGACTGGCATGCGATGAAATAATAAAGTCAAGTCTTGAGAATGATGGATAGGTTATCTGTAAGGTTTTCCTAGGGAAATGTAAATGTGGCACTGTTTTGATGGTTCAAGGTTAGGTCTTCACAAGTTTATTCAAGGTTTAACCTTCGTTGGTGTTAAGAATCTGTTATTCAACACAGGGACGGCTCTTGCTCATGTAGCGCCCATGTGCAACTAATACCCAGGCATATTGGGCGCCAATATGCGAAAAGGTTTAGAAAAATTTAGAGCGAAAGCTGAAGCATATTAGGAAAAATGATAGCGACCACAGCGACCCGCGAAAATTTTCATGCTTGTGACATTATTGCGGTGAGCGGTGGCAAAACGTGATACTTTTTGCGGTTGTCGTTAAAAAAATTGCCAATCTAGCGGTAAAACACAAGATGCGACATAGTACACGAGAATTTGAAAACCTCGCGACCATTGTAATGTGAATCTCAAAAATATTAGCAATATGAATTTAAAAAATAGCGTATATAAGAATGTTTTATATAATTCAATTCCTACGAATTGAATCAAATGTTATACAATCGCCGACTGGGGCGGCGGCGTTGATTACATGGGCGCCTAAGTAGTCTATGAGTAGCGCAGGCTTTAAATAGGATAGCAGTGCTAGTAAATAGATTTATTTTATGTATGTTAGATTAAGGTATTTATTTATATGGGCCGTAGTTTTTAAGTATTTTACATCTTGTACTAGACTAATGTTGCCTGAAATAAATGATTTTATATTACTATTATTTAAGGTGACGCCGAGTGCCTGTGATCATTGGATCATCCGCTCATCAGACGCTGCCGCGACTCAGGAGCACCCGCGCGCACCGCACTCCTTGCACACCCGCTAAAGCCGCCCCTGATGTAATAAGTCATAGGTGATTAAGTGTATTTCCATTAAAATATACTCGTTTATGAATTTTTTGTTTTTTCAAAAGTATGTTATTATTATTTAGTTCTTAGAAGTTATTAGATAAGCCAAGTATAGCTTAAAAAACAGCTCATAAATTATGTTTACAAACACTAGGATTAAATCTACACTAGTTCTCTGTAATCTTATTTTATGTTAATAAAGAAATTTTGAAACTGATGTAACATAGGTACATAAATATCATTCTGGATTTGTTGTAACAATAAAATAAAAAAATATTTTATATATATTATCAAACGAACGAATTTGGCCATTTTACACGGGGTTCGTTAGGGTTTACGAAAGTATTTTCAAGACTAGAAATCATCCGTGAATAAAATAATAAGGTTGGGTTTCTTTATGAAAATAATGAAAGCTGTAATTTAAACAAATGGCACGTATGTTTAAACTTACTATGTGTATGTAGATTACTTTAGTGTAAGCTATAATAAAAGCGTAGGTTATGTATGCTTAAAAAGGTACGTAAAATTTGAGCTGGCGTATTACTTGTACTTTGAGACGAAAGTAAATTAGTTTTCGGCTTCATTCGCAGTATGTTTTAATTAAGGCGTGGCAAAGAAAATGCTTTATGAAAACTTATTGTTATTTCCATTTGCCCTATGAAAACTTATTTCATTGTTTTTCCAAGTTGGTATGGTACGTTTATTTGTTCATGTTGTACATTAAAGGTATTGTTTAAAAGGATTTTCATTTTATGATTTTAACAGAACAATGGTTTGTTTTATAAGGGCCTCAACTTTTATAAATACCTGTAAATATTTATACATGTAATATATATACATGTAACAGTGTCAAAAGATTTTTGACAACCTCTGTGGCGTGGTGGGCAAAGGTCTGCTTGCGGCGCAGGAGGTTGCGGGTTCGATTCCCGCCTCGGAACAAATGTGTGTACGATCTGCAGACATGCAGTTCAGGGTGTTCTGGTCGTTTTGTAATCTGACGTTTTCTAATCACGAGCGTAGCAAGTAACTTATTTCAAGAGTTACATACTATAATACTTTATACCAATACTACAAGAAAAGAAACATTTTACACGCACAAGCAAAAATTCAAAAGGCAGGTTAAGTTAATCAAAATGCATATTAAAATTGGAACAATTACTAAAATGAAGAGTAACTTTCTTATTGTTATTAAGATGGTCAACTTTTTAAGCAATATTTATTCTAAAGTACACTAAACAACTAGTAACACTTTGTGTTCGTACAAATTTACAGTATTCAAAATAGCGCCAATTTACCAATCATGGCAAAAAACACACAGTTTTTATTTTAATAACTCCTTGTCGAAAAAGTCTACCCATCAAATCTCGAGGTTATTTGCACAAGGATTGTATGTCTAGTTTTTCGCACAAGGAGTTTGTATCAAGTATTTTTGCTCAAGGAGGTGGTATTTAGATGAAGGTCGATTATTGGTGTGTTCTAAATTCATTAAAAGTGTTTTAATAAAATAATATTTTAGATGGAGAATGGTATAAAACAATGTATTAACATTTGTGTTGTAGTTACAAGGATATACGTACCAACATGGTGCAGTTAATTAAGGCACAGCAAAACCAACGGACCTGGAGCAAAATGGGAAATAGGTAATTATGAAGTTGCGTACTCGCTTGCAGCTTGCCACCACACTGGTGGTACGTGTTTAGGGCATAGGCAGAAAGAGGTTAAATATGGTATTTAACCTAATTAGGAAAAATAACCACACAGAATCAATCAAAAACGCGCTGAAGACGTACTATCAAAAACAAGTGCCGAAATTGCGGATTTTTCGTTTTTCGAGAAAGTTGCGTTCGACGCTCGAGGTCAAAAACTTGTGTTATTATTCATTGGGTCAACATCTTAAGCAAGTCTGCAAAAATTCTGAATTAAAAATCTGTACTACCCATAGGCTTAGAATGTACACACCGTTACGAAAATAATAAACTAGGCTATTCTATTACTATAAATATTACTTGATATATTCTTTGAAATCCATTTTTGATTTATTCTGAACAGTTTTCTGTGATTCAAGAAAACATAATTTATAAGCTACCATCTTTAAGCGAGGTTTTGCTGTAGTGAAAAAATTCTATGTCTATGGTACTACCGGATTTGACGCTAACTACTAGTTTTCAGGTGAGAAGGTTACTGGACTGAAGTATATTATTTCTACAAAACCAACACAAAATCTTCAACATCCGCTTTAAGCTTATTTTATGGACTAAAATGAAAATCTAGCATTGTGGAGTTACACAAAATTAAAATGTGGGTCTAGTTCATTCGCTCCGGTTAATACTTTTGGCTGCGGAGAATATTTTACCAAGTAATTAGTATGTTGGCTTACACTCGGAGTCGGAAACTTTTTGGTACCTGTAGGCAGAAAAGTCATTTTTTAGGAAGCTGCTCTGGCCCACTTGTGGGAAAAAGTCTGCCAATATAAAATAATTTTAGAGATAGATAGAGATAGAGTGGATAGATTTATTGACACAACGTAGACATAATAAATAGACATTTTAACGATTATTAGATTATTGTTCGTATTTTTTTCTACTGTAATGTGACTTCACATTAAATAAATAAATAAATAAATAATGCTGGACAATTCACACAGCATTATCTAGCCCCAAGGTAAGCAGAGCTTGTGTTATGGGTACGATGGTATGATAACTGATATACGTAATATTATACATTATATAGATAGATATTTTTTGTTATACATAGAAAACACCCAGACCAACGGAACAAATTTCTGCAGATCGTACACAAATTTGTTCCGAGGCGGGGATCGAACCCGCAACCTCTTGCGTCGCAGGCAGACTCTCGCCCGCTGCGCCACTGAGGTCGACTATACATTACAGTAGCATAATAAAAATAAAAAATAGTTACATTAGACATACTATTATAAATGCGAAAGTTAGGATGGATGGATGTTTGTTACTTTTTCACGCCATAACTACTAAACGTATTGGGCAGATTGTTTATAGGTGTGGTTCTAGAACTGAAATAAAATATAAACCTTATCTCCTTATCTCAGAAATCAGTTCCCATTGAATATAAAAAGCTTTAAACGCGTGCGAAGCCGCCGGCAGAAACTAGTAACATATAAAATAACTAGAGAGAATTTAATGAATATCAAATTGGCGCACTTCAAAATAAATGAAACCTATCAAGCACAGACAGTAAGTAAGCATTCTGTATCTCACACACTAAAGGTAAACGCCCACTAGCTCACTCGAATAAAAACGGCTATTATTGTTCAAACCGCATTGAAAATTCTGAAATCTGAAAATTCAAAAGCGTCATGCCTTAGTGAAGTAAGTTAAACATACGTGTACCCACTAGTTACAACTAAATTTATCTCGGAGTTTTCTTAGGATGTGCTTGTAACTTTTACGATATTTCGCACTATAACGAATATACTGCAACTAAGTCAACTGTAACAAAACGATGCTCAGAAAAAGGTTCATAATAACAGTAACTGAAAATCTGGTTTTGAATATGCCACCTCACAAAACCAGTTTCTACGACAAATCCTTCTCCATCCAGGCCATAAGGTTGTGGAATGCACTACCAGAACCCATTAGAAAAGCAATATCCTTACCTGTTTTTAAATCTCGCGTCAAGGAGTTTTTCCTGTCGGAATAGTGAATATTGGTACAAATTATTTATTTATTTATGTATTTAAGTATATTATATATATTTTCTTCTTTTTCTTTTATGTGTTTATCTAGTCTATGTGTAAATATATTGAGTTAGGTAATTAGTAATATTTATTTATTTATTTAATATAATTTTGTTTTTTAGTAGGTATTCTGTAATATTCATGTTTATTTTATCTTTTGTACACCCCCTGCCTTTCTTAAATTCATATAGTTCTTTCCATCCAAAGGTTGCCTGGAAGAGATCGCTTCTAAGCGATAAGGCCGCCCATTGTACTTGTCTCATGTTATATGTCTTTTTGTAATGTTCTTTTTCTGGTGTACAATAAAGTGTTTTGTATTGTATTGTATTGTATTGTATTGTATTGTAACTCATATATTTATGAACAAGAATCTAGTCAATAATTAATATAAGAATAAGATCACATACCATTGAAACCATTTATTTCTTGTGATTGTGGTAAAAATACATCAGGTCTTAAATATAGTTTTCGGTCTACACAATCTACTCTTCGATATCTACTCTTCTTAAGATTTAGAACTCACAGATCTCAAGACTTATACGTAGGACATATACGTAGGATAAAGTGTACGTTTACCTTAAGCCACTGGAGGGCTGATTCTGAAGCAATTACGTCTGCGCGATGTAAAGCTTGCCTAGAGGCGAAAACGGAAATAGCTAATTACTAACTTAGTCGAGATATTGCTATTTATTTTAAATGATAGCAGGGAACCGAAGTAATGTGGAACTTTAAGCAAACACTAACGTTGTATCAGGAATATTACAGATATACATACCATCTTCTCCTTTTGAAGCACAGAAAAATACCACCCATTCAACATCAGCCTATACTAGTCGACTGCTGGACATAGGCCTCCCCTAATGAGCGCCGTAGCGCCCTGTTTTCAGCTTGCCGCATCCAGCATCTGCCAGCAGTCTTTCGCAGATCGTCATATCACTTTGTGTGGAGGGCTTCCTGCACTACATTTACCCCAGCGGTTGTCGGTTCTTCTCGAGATATGGCCAGCCCACTGCCACTTCAGATTGCTAATTCTTTGAGCTATGTCGATAACCTTGGTTCTCTGTCGGATATATTCTTTGCATATACATTACCCAGGGCGTTACGAGGTTATACATAGATATAGATATTTTTATTCATCATCATCATCAGCCCGTTGGCACCCACTGCTGGGTATAGGCCTCCTCTTTTACACGCCAGTTAAATCGATTATTTATTTTATTATTTTTTTATTATACATAGAAAATGACCACCCTAAACAAATGTCTGCAGAACGTACAAACAAACATTTGTCCCTAGGCGAATCGAACCCGCAACCTCCTGCGCCGCAGGCAGACCTTTGCCCATCGTGCCACAAAGGACGTCATAATATATCGAAGTACCTAATACGAGTAATAAAATAAAATTGTTACTTTCTATTTTTGCAAATGAAACTATTACCTATAGCACGGCTTTAGTGCCTATCTTTGTATTTTCATCTGCATCGGAAAACACACAAGTCTATCAGATTCTCAGTTCCCGCAAGTGTCTTTGAAGGCTTTGCTGTGTAAATGTCACTCTATATGGTAATCAGTGAAGTGAACGAACTGAAGACAGTTGAGGCTCGAGGGATGTTTTATACACGTTAATGATTCTCCCTTGAGGTTGATATTTTTCTTGATGGACGTATAGGGGAGTATTTTTGGAGGACATTGGTATTCATAAGCGTGCTGTATAATAATTTGGCGCCTTTTATAATACTATAAACCAACTTCAAATTTGTAAATAGTGTGGGTTTGGAAGGAACACTTCGATAGCGAGATGTCATTTTTCAAATGGCGACATCTAGCTAATATTTGAGTTTAATTTAATTTATTTATTTAAAAAAGGGCATCCTACGAAAAAATCACATTAAAGCTAAATAGTACACTTCAAAATCTTATCATCTATTTGTTTTCACACTTATGGGACGCCGCAGCGTGCACAAGATTTTTACTCAACAACATAGCATACAAAAAAACAAATATTTAGAGATAAACATAGTTACTAAGTGAGATCTGAGACCTGTAAGTTTAACTTAACTATAGTAAATGAGAATAAAAAAAACTTAACTGTAGCACAGTATGCGACAAGAACTACCAATTATACTAAAATGGATCACACTTATTCTAATCTAATAGAAGAAAGAAACATCAGTGCTCAGAGGGATGCAGAACGCGCGCGTCTAGAACCGCACTCACCCTGAAGAAGTCCCACGTTAAGGGATGAAACGTTGGTGTTTTTCCAACACAAATAAGGTTCGTACACCTACATCCGTAATGTAGAAGAAAGAAAGGGAAGAGCAGAAAAGGGTAGGTCAATAGAACAATTATAATAGGTTAATGTGATGAGTGGTGGATGACATATGGATGAGACGACGAATGATAAGACATCTTGTTTGCTCCCGTTGCCATGGAAACAATTTGCTACAAGTAATGTGATAATTATCATGTGATGATGCGTTTTACGTTTTATTCCGTATGAAAATGGAAATAAGTAATTACGAAAGATAGAAATTGTATGTAACAATAGTATTTTTATCTGCCCTGGTAAATTGAAATAACAGATTCATCTGACTAAAACCAGCTTAGCCATTCTCACATCCCAAATTTAATTTAAAAGACGCCACAATAATAATACTGATTCTACTTTAATAATGACAATACAATGCCTCTGAAGCTGTTCCAACTGGCAACGACCGAACACTATGACCGCTTGCAACCAGACTTATTGCAACCAGAAATACTACAGAACTCTGAAAATAAACTCTAATCTTCTGACTATAAGGTTATACCAAATGAAAATATAAGATTGTCAGTGTAATCCAAATGAAACGTTGACATTGAGCTCCCGGCGGCCGTCGGGAAGAAAATTGTAAGATCAAATTAGGTCCCGGTTTTAAGTCTTCACAATAATAAGAATGGCTCGAAAATGAATTGTAGAGGGTTTTATTCTTATGTCTAGAAGTTTCCTTCGCGAGCGGAATTAAATTTGTGTTTATTTGGATGGAGATGTTTGTTTTTATGTTGACTTTTAGACGTAATTTGTTTTTATGGATAGAGTTAGTATTGTATGTACTCAGGCATAATATCCGTGTGGTGCCGGCTTAGAACTTGTACCACTCCAACTCTTCCCGCGGGTGTCGTAAGAAGCGAATAAGGGACATAGGTACACCGGGGGGAGGGCAGCAGCGCCTCTTGCGGAATAGATCTACCATCGAACTGCGATCCTCAACCCGGTTGCCCAGCAGGACTATGGGCATTACCCTCCATGATATAAAAAAATCAGGGGGAGGCCTGCGTCCAGCAGTGGACCATTATCGGCTGTTGAGATTGAGGAGGGGGCATAATATCACAATTATAGCAAGGTAATGAAGCTCTTTAGGAACGCAGCTTTAAAATCTATCACCACACATCTTTCCAGTATCAAGATAAAACGTATTTCTTAAAAAAAAATCTTATGATACTTAAGGTATGGTTAACCAAAGGAGGTTTAGTACAAAAACTAACATCAAATAAAACGTCAAGTGCGAGTCGACTCGCGCACCGAGGGATCCGTAAAATTAAGAGTTTGTTGTGTGTGTTCTTGGTTCTTGCCAAATAGCATGATTCTAAGTTCAACGGAAAGTAAAATTTTGGTCACAAGCGAGACAAAAAATAAATCTTTAATTTTATCTACAAATATCCGGCTTTCGGATCGGCTATAAGACCTTCTTTCTTGCTAAATTTCATGACTCTAGGTCAATGGGAAGTATTCTATAGGTTTTGTGTGCATGTGATTCCCTAGGAAATTTCAAAATATTTGCGCATAAACGACTGTTTTTAGGGTTTCAAAGATCGGTTTTGAAACCCTTATGGTCTCGCTCTGTCCGTCCCCGCTCTTTCTTGAATATCTCAGTAACTACTGCAGCTATTAACTTGAAATTTGAAATAATGATACATTTCGTGCGCCATTACTGATTTTAAGAAAAAAATATATAAATAAATGAAAATGAATATTTTCAGTACAAATTTTGATGTTGAAATTTCAAAAGAGACCTAGGAAGGCAAATGGGGTATCAAATGAAAGGTATCGTTTTGTACATTTCAAAACACTTTTTGAAATTTCTGTAAATTTCATACTTTTTAAAATATTTTAAAAAAAGTCGAAAAATTGACCATACCCCCCCCCCTATATCCGAAGATTGCACACCGATCCACGTACAATGTATGAGGCGTTTGTAGATATTGATCTATATTTTACAGAAAAAATATAGAGAAGTCTGTAATAATAATAGTTTTTGAAAAATGGTCAAAAAGGGGGAGAATTTTTTTTCAAAAGGGGGGGTACCTACCTATGTGGGGTATCAAATAAAAGGTATCGTTTTAACCATTTCAAAACACTTTTTGAAATTTCTGTAAGTTTCATACTTTTTGAAATATTTCAAAAAAAGACGAAAAATTGACCATTCCCCCCCCCCTAGCTCCGAAGATTACAGACCGATCCATGTACAATGTACTAGGCGTTTGTAGACATCGATTTATATTTTAAAGGAAAAATATATAGAAGTCGGTAATAATAATAGTTTTTGAAAAATGGTAAAAAAAAGGGGGGTATTTTTTTTTCAAAAGGGGGGGTACCTACCTATGTGGGGTATCAAATGAAAGGTATCGTTTTGACCATTTCAAAACACTTTTTGAAATTTCTGTAAGATTCATGCTTTTTGAAATATTTCAAAAATAGTCGAAAAATTGACCTTTCCCCCCCCCCTATCTCCGAAGATTGCACACCGATCCACGTACAATGTATTAGGCGTTTGTAGATATCGATCTATATTTTACAGGAAAAATATAGAGAAGTCTGTAATAATAATAGTTTTTGAAAAATGGTCAACAAGGGGGGGAATTTTTTTTCAAAAGGGGGGGTACCTACCTATGTGGGGTATCAAATGAAAGGTATCGTTTTGACCATTTCAAAACACTTTTTGAAATTTCTGTGAGTTTCATACTTTTTGAAATATTTCAAAAAAAGACGAAAAATTTACCTTTCCCCCCCTATCTCCGAAGATTGCAGACCGATCCACGTACAATGTATTAGGCGTTTGTAGATATCGATCTATATTTTACAGGAAAAATATAGAGAAGTCGGTAATAATAATAGTTTTTGAAAAATGGTCAAAAAGGGGGGGAATTTTTTTCAAAAGGGGGGGTACCTACCTATGTGGGGTATCAAATGAAAGGTATTGTTTTGACCATTTCAAAACACTTTTTGAAATTTCTGTAAGTTTCATACTTTTTGAAATATTTCAAAAAAAGACGAAAAATTGACCATTCCCCCCCCCTAGCTCCGAAGATTGCACACCGATCCACGTACAATGTATTAGGCGTTTGTAGATATCGATCTATTTTTTACAGGAAAAATATAGAGAAGTCTGTAATAATAATAGTTTTTGAAAAATGGTCAAAAAGGGGGGGAGTTTTTTTTCAAAAGGGGGGGTACCTACCTATGTGGGGTATCAAATGAAAGGTACCGTTTTGACCATTTCAAAACACTTTTTGAAATTTGTGTAAGTTTCATACTTTTTGAAATATTTCAAAAAAAGACGGAAAATTGACCATTCCCCCCCCCTAGCTCCGAAGATTGATGACCGATCCATGTATTAGGCGTTTGTAGATATCAATCTATATTTTACAGGAAAAATATAGAGAAGTCTGTAATAATAATAGTTTTTGAAAAATGGTCAAAAAAAGGTGATTTTTTTTCAAAAAGGGGTACCTACCCATGTGGGGTATCAAATGAAAGGTATCGTTTTGACCATTTCAAAACAATTTTTGAAATTTCTGTAAGTATCATACTTTTTAAAATATTTCAGAAAATTGATTGACCAAATAATTGGCAAATGTTTGAAACCCTCGGCGCGCGAGTTACACTCGCACTTGGCGAATCTTGTTTTTTTATTGTGTTGACTTAGAAGTTTGATTTATATCGCGGCTCCAAGAGGTAACAAACTTGAAAATTCACATATAATGTGAATTTCAACGCAATTCTGAAATCGAAAAGAGAATTGACAGACGGACATTCGGACAATAAAGTGAACCTATATAAGGGTTCCTTTTTTCCTGTTCAGGTACGGATCCCTGAAATGAAAAATCTTTTAAACTGTTCTCTAATGTCGGAAAGAACAAAAAGCGCCAGTACTTTAAAAATGCAGCTAACTGATAGATTGAGTTCCGAGTTGCAAAGGAAGCCTGAACGAAATCCATTAGGATTCCCGAAGGAACCAGCGACGACGTCTTCCGTTTCGGAAATTACATTAAAAAGCAATACTTCCACCCAATAACTAAAAATAAGAAAATGAGATAGAACTGCAAAGGGAATAGCGATTTTTCTCAGTGAAACTGCGCGCTTTTTAACCTACATTCCAGTTTTCTTGAACGCTCTGTCCATTTACTTGGTTTCTTTTAATTTTACGGTTTCTTATTGCGCAATGAAAATGATAAAGATTTTCTAAATGGTCCGAAGTTTTCGAAGAAAATTCGGTATGATACTAGATTCAGAGCACATTTATCTAAAAAGCATATATTGTTTATGTGGACGACCGATGGTCCGACTGCGACGCAAGAGGTTCTGGGTTCGATTCCCGCATTGGGACAAATGTTTCTGCAATGTGAAAATATTTTCCTCGGGTGGTTTGGATAGTTTTCTATGTATAGTAAAATCTTTCTAGTATGATCATCATCATCATCAGCCTATACTAGTCCACTGCTGGACATAGGCCTCCCCTAATGAGCGCCATAGCGCCCTGTCTTCTGCTTGCCGCATCCAACATCCCCAGAAGTCTTTCGCAAATCGTCATCCCACCTGGTCGGAGGGCGTCCTACACTACGTTTTAAGAACACGTTTACCCCAGCAGTTGTCAATTCTTCTTGAAATATGACCAGCCTACTGCCACTTCAGCTTACACTTCACTTCAGCAGTACCTATATGATATTAAGTACAAATAAAGACCTTTTTGAATATAGGTCCAAGATCCAATAAAGTGCCAGTGTTATTTTGAAGGAAGTGCTTGCAACCAATGTCCTACTCCCATTTAGAAACGGCAAGGAGATGATCACGATCTGCAAAGCTGGAGCACGTTTGTAATAACCAGAAATAAAAAAATACAATTTATAATAAGCGCGTCACACACGGTGAAGATAATATGAAATATATATTATCTTAGAGCATATTTTAGAATATCGCTCACCATGGAAATCCTATGAACCATCACACACGTCGAAGTTAATTTATATAATATCTTTTTTTTTTTTTTTTTTTTTTTTTTAAATCTCTTTATTCAGAAAGAAAATAACAATCAAATAACAAATTTAAATTAAAACTAGTAATTACAATAGAAACAATTAAGCTATCTGCAAACTGTTGCAAACAATCTACAGGTAGCTCAACTGATCCATATCAATACCAGTTGGAAGCGTGCCTAAGACACTGGCTGCATTGCCCCGCTGTATAGCAATGCTGAATATATAATATCTTCAGTATCTTAAGATACAGAGCGAATACGCAAATATGGAAATATATATTTCGTATCATAATAGAAACTCTAACAAGGAATACGTGTGGCACCAACGCAGACTCGTAAGGAAATGAACAGGTTTTTTTATATTATCGTATCTTAGCCGTGTGTGATAACCTAACAAACTATAATATTTTATATTAGGGCATCTTAAGATGAAATATTATAGCATCTTCGTCGTCTGGGCGACATCTGGCCAAGCATTGACATCATTGATGTAATCATCTATGGAGTAAACGGCTTTCTTTGATTCAGTAGTTCATCTTAACAACGGCACAACTCAGAAAATTTCGCCGTTATATTATTAGTAGGATTGATTTATCCAATTAAGATAAATATGCCATGAAAGATATACTCAATAAGATGGCACTCGGGAATAAGCCGTAATCGCTAAGTAGGGTAATGTGCATTCGGGCGTAAAATAAGAAAAAAACAAAACGAATCCTCTTTGTGTGACATCAAAGTCTAAAAAAATGGAGATGGTAGTTGAGCCTCGTAAACGTTATCGACTCAATAAACACATTTTATTTATCAAACATTAAAATAGCAAAACAATCAAACATTAATAAAACAATTACAACTATTTATATACACTTCTATCTATTTCTTAAAAACCTAAGCCGTCACCAGAAGGAAGAGTGCCCAGAATACTGGCAGCATTGCCCCGTGAATGGCAATGATAATTCGTTGAACAACATAAAAGCCAGACCTCCGATCATATGTGGTTATGCTAAGCGACTCATATCCTAACTAGCAAATATCACACGTGTAGGCTCTTATGAATGACTCTCTCGTGTGGACTCTAAGGTAGTAAAGCTCTGGGTTTCAACTACAGTAGGTACATAAGGCTCCTAATTTCACAATACCACATCAACAGTTTCCTTGCTCAAGAACTCTACAGGAAGCCTCCATACGATGGAAGCCCGTGGAAAGGCATATCCGATATTGGTCCTTTTGAGATTATTGATTTTGCTCTCTTTGTTCTTAGGAATGGCCTCGATGAGTTTTTCCAGCCCAGTCGTAATTATATTTACTTTGACTTGGATAGGATGAAACGGATATTGGGAAAACCAACCCTTTTGAATCTGCGAAAAATTGACCGGACTATTATAGATCTTATACCTGGGTAGGTAGATTTTTTAAGAATACAGAAAAAAAAGAATTGTGGAATGATCACAGAATAACTTGACGACCTCAGTGGTGCTGGGACAAATATTTGTATGATCTGCAGGTATTTGTTCCGTGTGTTCTGGACGTTTTCTATGTATAATAATAATATCTATCTATGTAATGTATTGTATTATGTATATCAGTTATCTAGTACCCATAACGCAAGCTCTGCTTAACTTGCACCACAATTGTTTCAATTGTATACTAATTCTAATTTGTTTCTATTATTAGATTATAATTATATTTTAGAAATAAATTCATCAGTGTATTTGTGTTTTCTGTGAATACAACTAGTAAAATGCTGCTGCTTATTGAAAATACATTTTTGGAAACATAGTCCTATGAGTCGAAGAGATCAAATAGTTTCCGATATTGCATAAAATAATTGCCGTGTTACAATAATATTTAATTAGGCAATAATCGAATAAGTACCAGGTTAGTAGAACCGCTGAGGAGACTACAATGTTCAAAACAAGGTAAATAATTCGTCGTTAATCGCCGACTCCGCAGACGGCAAGCAATTTACTAAGGATTATACCTTGATTCTCTTGCAGTATTCACCGTAAAGCGAACGGTGCAACAACGATTTAAAGTGTGCTGGAAATGGTAAGCGCGTCATAGGATAGGGTTTTAAATATGTTCACTGCCCACATTTGATACGAATATAAGCTGTTAACTATAACAGCCAGGGCGAAGTTCGGAAGGGAGTCACGGGAGACCTTACTGCAAGAAACTAAGGACTGTTCAGAGCTCTTGTTAGTTGTTCACGACAGGCTGGAACGCCATACGGCCATGGAGAACGTACGGCATCGGTTCGGCGATGATGCGGAGCGCCGAAGAGCACACGAAACATACGGCGTTGTGTCTTAAAGAAAACGTGTCATGATTAAGCTTTGATAATGATCCATAAAACAATGTCACAACAATGCCGTCCTTGTCTACCGTAGATTTTCACGGCAAAAAATATCGTATGTAAACAATGGTTTTGAATATGTTAATTTTAAGAGAGAAAATAGCCAGAGCTAAATTTAAATAAGCCAAATTTAAATGAACTTGTAACTAAGAGAATTACTTCCAGAAAAATCTCAATCGACTTAAAATCATAACTGTCTCCGGACCTTTCCATAGATATTATTTGCGGATAGTTTCAATGAAATTATGGCTGAATGTTTGCGGTTTTGTGAATGTAAATTTATGAAATAAATTTTATACAGACACATTCACAAAACCGTATTATGTATTAAACTGTTAATTTTTTATATTGCACAATACTATTAATCCATTATTGTGTCATCATCATCATCAGCCAACCACTGCTGGACATAGGCCTCCCCTAATGAGCGCCATTATTGTGTATCGTCTTTTATTTAATGTAACTGGTATTACCGTTTTCTATTTAAAGTAAATACATAAATCGAATTGAATTTGAAATAGTTTTGTCTACGATTTTTCTCGTGTCTGTCTAAAAGTCTTCACGTGTCATCGTGCTAAGTTCTAAATTTTTATTTTCTTTTGTCATACAATAAAGGGTTATGCTACAATGTCGTGCATGTCTAATCCAGTTCAGTTGAAATATTCGGGAGACATATTTATTTGCCTCGAGAACTTGCTAGTCGGTCTGTAATCGAATAATGGGCATTGAGGGATGCCGAACTGTCGCTCCATAGACTTGTTTGAAGTGGAAAATTAAATTGTTGGGTACACATTGCCCCAGGATCATTGGCGATCTTGAAATATTTTGCCAAAATTAATTAATTTCTTACAAAGTTAAATGTGAATTTTCTAAAAGTGTGTTCAATTATCAGCTGTACTTATAACCTGCTCAGTAAAGTTTCAAAAAAGCTAAGGACTTCTGTTTTTAACTGTAAAATTAATGAAAATTTACTATAGAGCCGGTTTTAAAATTCATAACACAATTAAGTTAAGATTAATTACCAAGTCAAAAAAGTATAACAATTAATTCTACTTTCAAAAAATTAACACGTCTCGGCTTTGTCACTTTAGAAAAGTGACCAATTTCTTATTCACCCTGTAGGTATAGCATACGCTCAAACAGTCAAACTACGAGTGTTCTCGCTCTTGATTAAGTTTCTTGGGGATTTGGAGTATGGAGGAAAGGATTCCAGTGGTTGGCTATACACGCAATGTAATTAAAACAAATCTCTAGGGAATATAAGGTAGTCCACGAGTTTAACGGTTCATCCAACCCATATAGTCAAGACTTCCTCATCATCATCATCATCATCAGCCTATATTAGTCCACTGTTGGCCTCCCCTAATGAGCGCCATAGCGCCCTGTCTTCAGCTTGCCGCATCCAGCATCTGCCAGTTGTTTTTCGCAAATCGTCATCACACCTATTCAGAGGGCGTCCTACACTACGTTTGCCGAGTCGCAGTCTCCACTCAAGAACACGTTTACCCCAGCGGTTGTCGGTTCTTCTCGAGATATGGCCAGCCCACTGCCACTTCAGCTTGCTAATCCTTTGAGCTATGTCGATAACCTTAGTTCTCTGTCGGATGTATTCGTTGCGAATCCTATCCTTCAGAGAAACTCCAAGCATAGCTTTCTCCATAGCTTGCTGGGCGACTTTTAAGACTTCTTCAGTACATTGACATCACACATTAATAAATACACATTAATATCACATCACACAATATCACACTAATATTATAAATGCGAAAGTTTTGATGTTAAGATGGATGATAAAAATAAAATTCTGTTACAAATTAGTTGCTGATTGATTTGGATCACTTTGTAATAAATCACATCACCTCATCAGCGTATAAAGTCCACTGCTGGACGCAGGCTTCCCCCTGATTTTTTTCTCATGGGCGGTAATGTCACGCCTTCGCCTCCTACGACAATCTGAGGAGTTGGGATGGCGCAAATTCTAAGCCAGCACCACACTATACAAGTTAAGATGGACATAGAAAAAATTCTACACCTAGAATAACAAAGTTATAGGATGTTTATCGAAGATGAACACGTGCAAAACCACAGCAAGAAGCTAGTCTAATAATAATAAAACAGGAACTTGATTGAGAAAAAATATTTTATTGACACTCATATAAACAATATATCAAGACAATTCAAAGCACAAGACATTACCTATTTCAATGTGTATAAGACACCCGGGTAACCCGTTAGAGGTGACAATTTGGCGTCTTAACCTGAAGCAAAAAACACACAGGGTTACTGATAATTAACTAACTGTTTTGCCGACTCCAGGTCTATCAGTAACCCTGTATAATAGGGATGTTAACAATTTTTCGGAATTGCTTTTATTTTGAAGATGGACTCTTGTTTAGCATAAAAAAAAATATTTTCTTTAAAAATATTACTATTTTCGATAAGAAAATGTACAAAAATAGAGTAATTTTAAACTTTTCCGCTAAAACACTAACAACTGTCACGTAACAGAAATGACGTCACGAACCGCAAAACGATGGTCGCGATTCATGACATGACTGTATGTTGTATGTCCATTGTTCGATTAGGACATGTGTTTTCTTAATTTTACTTGAATACAAACAATCAAAATGAACACAAAGTTTTACAAAACCTGTGCAGTGCCCCCTGTGTAAAAGTACAACAATTACTATACCGGAAAAACTGTTTATTCATGTGCCAAAAGATAAGCAAATGTTACGAATTTATTGTTTTAGCACATAACCTAACTTTGTAAACAGTGATTTAAACGATGTTCTAAACACGATAAATTATATATAAAAAGCAGAAAATCATCTATTACACATGTACTTGACTGTTATTTATGTATTCGTAGATAGATAAATGGTATTAAACGTAAAAGAGTACCTACAAAGATGTTTTCACGTTCCTGAATTCTGAACCACAAAAGTCTTCGTTTCTTGCAAAAAAGTTTGCCACCATCAACAAATCTACTTTTGGTAAGTTGGAACTATTCCCTTTAGTGAATCCGGATTCCATCATGTATTAATATTATGTAATTTACAGACTAATTCGTCGTTATGAGAAAATGCAGAAAGGTAAACAAACAGTGCGACAGCTAGTTTTGCAGCTAGTGACGTCATAAGCTTATAATGGCGTTTGCAGTCACTTGACAACAGATTATAAATATAGCATTTAAAATCATTTTTAATAAATTCAATAAGTTATATTATATTATAAAAATGTGATTTTCGATATTCTAATAATACAAATGATTATAAAATTAACACTAAACTTTAATTTGTGATTATGGTTAACATCCCTATTATTGAAGCTAAAATAACTTCGACTAAGCACTAGCAGAACTATAAGATGACTTGCTCCCCGAGGCCACAGCAAAAGAGGACCTGCTTGGACCTTTCTTCACGGTGTAAGTGTAAACATTGGCATTATCGCCATCTGCTTTGGCATCAGCACTCTGGCCTTCCATGATATAGCCGTAAGGTGATTTTTGTTGGCCATTCGGCTCAATATTGGGGTTTTCAGGGTCGCGATCTTCATATGCGCCGCTAGCCCATCCTCCTCTCACGGCGTCGGTTTCGGTGAAAGCGACGAAGGCTAGTACCAAAGAAATGAAGATCTGTAATTAAATAATAAACAACTTGTAGTTACGACATACAGAAAGAACTAGTTATTTTTAACCGACAAAACAAAGGAGAAGAATGCTTTTTATGTTCGGCTGTTTATATTTTTGAGTTATTTCTGACTCGTCCCACTTTGGTCCGAATCCAGTGGGACGAGTCAAGAAACTCAAATTTTATGCTGAAAACGTTCCTGATTCGTCCCATTTTGGGATTCCTAACAGAAAAATAGGAAAAGTAATGTATGTTCATCGATTTCACCATCAATTTATGGACAGAGAATTAACTTTATTATTTATTATTTTTTTATTACTTTTATTATTTATTTATTTATTTAACTATGTACTTATCATCATCATCATCAGCTTATACTATACAGTCCACAGCTGGACATAGGCTTCCCCTAATGAGCTATGTATAAGAGTCAGATAAAGGAGAAAGCCGCTGTCAAAACGTTTTTGTCATATTTATCATTGGACATTTTTATGGTAAGGTAATATTATAACTGGTTATTGGGCAATTTTATCATTAGACATTTTAAGGGTCGGTTATATTATTACTGGTAATTATTAAGTTTGGGCAAATTTATCATTAGCCATTTTTATGGTTGGGCAATTTTATCATTGGCCTAATTATCTACTTAGACATGTCTTTGGACATTCGTCTTTTTCTATTAAGACATTACTTTTGCGAAGGGAAAAAATATAATAACAGAACATAAAGCTCTGCTTAGCTTGGAGCTAAATAATGCTGTGTTAATTGTCCAGCATTATTCATATATTTATTTTATTTATTTATTATCTTTTAACAAAACTTACCACAGTAGGATTCATGTTGCACGTAGAAGTTCTTCAACGAAAGTCGATGCCATAATTGCCATCACATCACCTTTTATACTATTCCTGTTTTTTTACTACACCGATAGCAATTTACTACCTTGACTCTATTAAGAATTGAAGATACATAACAAGTTCATAAAACGAATTACCGTTCAATTTATTACGACCTTGATAACAAATAGAGTGATAACATGAAATGATGACTGGTTTTCCTTGCTTGGAGCATTTTCAGCTGAAAATTGCGACCATGGCATTTTAACTCTGTTTCATTATTTTAAGAAATAAACCTTCACGTTGTAGCTTCTAGATTTGAGAACAATATAAACTAGTAATCTGTTACCAAATATTCTGCGTAATAATTTCCTATAATAATTCGATTTTGGCAGGATTCGAACCTGCCCCCATCCTCAGTACGGATGTGCTCTAACCAAAGTCACAAAATTTTAGTCGGTTTTATCAAAAATCTATGAAACCTCTTACGGCTATAGCGCCGTTAAATTTCTCCACTTAGGCGCTTATTATGAAAACTTGCTCACTTGCCTGAGAGACGTTTATGCCAAGCATAAGTCGATATCTGAGCTAGTTTTTTAGAGCATAATACGCACCTCAGAGATCTGGTTCCAAAGAGATTAACTCAAAGGTAGACCAGACCCATCTTTGAGGTAATATTCATCAACATATTTTTATGTAGCATATTAATATCATCACCATTACATTAGGTATATTATGTTAGTCACATAAGTTCCAATGCAAATTTCTAGATATTCGTTCACATTATAAAAACATTTTTTGCAGTTTTCCCAAATATATTTCCATTTTGTTCTTTTAATTCTTCCGGTTATTTATTGTAAATAGTGATGCACATACATTAACTTTATAGATATCTGTATAGCACTGGTTTTTACAAAGTAAATTTTTTAACTTAGGCCTTTTTTCTATGGGACGGCAGACACGACAGAGGTTATGTTCGTTTTCAACATTACCAAGACATTCGCAGCACAATGTTACCAGTCACGAGTAGGTTGGTAGATTTACCTACACAAAAGCAAGATTACAAAAACATTTGATTTCTATTTATAGTAATACATTAAAATCAGTTGTTTCAGTTGTTTTCTCCCTCCTCCTATCGACCTAAGCGCTTTTTCTGCATTGTATTAAAAACAACGCAGTAAAAGCGCTGAGTTAAAGCAAAGCTCCTATCAATAGCAAACGGAAAGACCGGTCCATCACGTAAGCACTAGTCATTAATAGTGTAGGATTATTTTCATTAAATGCATAGTTTTCCGAGTCGGGACCGACGTGTGCTGAATGCCAAGTCCGAAGTCCCTGCCTTGGTATTAAACCTTTATAGTTACTGCCGTAACTATAAAGGTTTAATACCAACCTGGTAGTAAAAGTGTTGGTGGATTTTTAGCGTTTCTGAATGGGAAATGAAGACTCTGCAGTGGGGTAAATGTCGTAGTTAAACGGTACTTTTTAGAGCTAAAATGGAACTATTCTATTTACAGAATTGAGAAAAAACTTTATAAAGGTATCATAAGTTTACCTTCGATCTTAAAACGTCTTTTTTATAATTTTTATCCCGTCTGGCAACTGAGTGACCTAATCGAAGTCAAACCAAATTAACAAAGTTTTATCTACTTTTCTCTTGAACTTGATAGCTAAAACGAGACGGGCAAATTGGATATTGGATTTTCCTTTAACAAATACTTTAGGTAACTAAATCCATGACCAAAGTCATTTGTATTGGTATCAAACGAAACACTTGCGTTGTGTTTCCGCAACGTTTGTCTACGCAACTTTCAATTAAATTAACAAAAACCTCACCAAAATAACGATACCATGACTTCCCCACAAAAACCTCCCAAACAACATTCTTTAAACCAAATAAACATCTCAACCCCTGAAATACAGGCGGTAGTTTCTAGAAGATCTTTCGGAATTAGTCGCCGACCGCCGGCCGGTGACACGACATTCTTTTGTGACATGGGTCAGGCTCGTTAAATTTATCCTGTAACAACCACAGGTAAGGTAAAGCTGTGTCCACAATGAATAAAAAACAAATAAAATACATTTATTTCTAAGAAGCTAAAATCAAATCAAATCAAATCAAATCAAAAAGTCTTTATTTCCATAAATTCAAAAATGTACACTTAGAAAAGGTAAAATTCTTAAAAATAAAACATTGACACGGAAATAAAGTGATATTTTTGATTTCGGTCGCTTCGGTATGTAGATTAAAGTAAAGAAGCGACGAAGAAACCTTTAGCCTGTTAGTTGTTCCGTTGACACGGAAATAAAGTGATATTTTTGATTTCGGTCGCTTCGGTATGTAGATTAAAGTAAAGAAGCGACGAAGAAACCTTTAGCCTGTAAGTTGTTATTTTTCGAGTTGGAGCAAAACCCGTCCCAAGCATTTTTATCTTCTAGATAATCTGATATTTTGTAATAAGCATTTTTGCACAGAAAGGTTTTTACAATTTGTTTGAATTTATTTACTGATAGATTTTGCAACTCACTCGGAATTTTGTTGTAGAAGCGTATACATTGCCCTTTAAAAGATAGGTACATTAATTTTGTGAAGCCTAGTTGTGGGCACAGCAAGTTTATGTTTATTTCTAGTATTTATATTATGTATATCGCTATTCTTAGGAAAGCTTTTGATATTTTTATGAGTACAACAAGATTTCATAATTAAATTGACAGGGAACTGTCATTATGTTAATTTCTTTGAATTTATCACGCAGGGATTCTCTGGGACCCATATTATAGATTGCACGAACAGCCCTCTTCTGCAGCACAAATACGGTGTTAATATCAGCAGCGTTCCCCCACAGCAGTATACCATAAGACATAATACTGTGGAAGTAGCTGAAATAAACAAGTCTGGATGTATCCACGTCTGTAAGATGACGGATTTTTTTGACTGCATACGCTGCAGAACTAAGTCTCTTCGATAGCTTATCTATGTGTGTAAGAAGATAGACAAGTCAAATTGTAAACCTAACTATTATCAAATACCTAAGAAACAAAGTGTTGTTGGATTCTCTTCGCTCCTATTTTTTGTCTACTAGCAGGAAGAAGTGAAACAGAAAACTCCTGTATATTTATGTACTTAGTTGGCGGCACAAGAGCAAAGAAATACTTCAAATGCTCGTCTGACGTGGAAGTCACCTTCAAATCATATTGTCATTCCTTCTACGTCATGACAAAATTTAGAAAATAAAAACAAAAAAAAATCGCGCGATGGTATCAGAGAGACTTTTAACAACGTTAGATATCTCATAGGTCTGAAGCGCTATTAGTCGTTTTGCTGTAGCGCTTCTTAAGAGTCTATGATATGCAGTTTTGTGTTTCAAATTCGATATTTATCTCAGAATCTGTGAAAGTTACCACCTTCATATTTAGGGAAATGTTATTTCGAACTTTTATATTGTAGTACGTTTTTTGAAAAACACGATTGGTGAAAGTTTTCTCGATAGTTTGTTTTTTTGAAAAACAGATGTTTTACACACATTTTGCTATTTATCTTAGGAACAGCACACTTTTCTTGTTGGGTTTTTGTTTTGTAAAAAAACGTAGAAGTTCTTCTTTAGTTACGCTTTTTTATTTTTCGATTGGTTGTCTAATAATCTTGTAATAAGGTAAAAACACATTTTTACTTCGTGCGAACGCTAAATTAAAAACAAGTGTGTTTTTTGCTAAAACAATTTTGAACCTTATAAATCGAATATTACTTTGACAAATACCCAAAATCGTTTCCACCAACGTCATTCGGAGGCTGGACGCCTCCTCGGATGGACGTGAGGTCACGTTACTTTTTTCACGATGACAGCTGACAAAATCATACGAATTACGATATTCGACAAATTTAGTTTTGCAGGTTCAATGGTTCGTTTATCATTGAAATAGAGTCCATATTGAATTGCAGTTTTCATTTATGGAATTTGCAAAGATTTTATTTATTGGCAGACCTATCAATTGAGTAGAATGGGTATATTTATTTATTTATTGTAAAAACATGGGTGTTTCCTCGTGACCTAACTGCTTGTCAATAAATAATTAATCTACTCGTCTAATAACCAGGCTTTTTACAAAAAATCTTTGAAATAACAGAAAAGTTTTTAAACTTCGTAATTTATAATAAAACTATTACAATTATTGAAACTCAAAAACACATACTGCTCAGTTTTTTCAAAAAATGCAAGTGGCCAGTAACATTTTGGTGGGCTTCGAGATAAAAACTTTTTATTTTGGCATCCGCCTGTTTCTATTATTAATTATGAATTAAAAAAATAAAAAATCCCATATATTTTGCCGCCCGCATATTTGTTCGCTTGGATTTACGTACTTTCTTCCCTTTTTAGGGTTTCAAAGATCGGTTTTGATCGGTCTCGCTCTGTCCGTCCCTGCTCTTTCTTGAATATCTCAGTAACTACTGCAGCTATTAACTTGAAATTTGAAATAATGATACATTTCGTGCGCCATTAATGATTTCAAGATTTTTTTTTAAATAAATGAAAAATGAAATTGAATATTTTCAGTACAAATTATAATATTGAAATTTGAAAAGAGACCTAGGGAAGCAAGAGGGATATCAAATGAAAGGTATTGTTTTGTAAATTTTAAAACAGTTCTCGAAAACGCTATTGACTATTTTAGTATTATATTTAATATAAAATTTAGAAATAATCAAATTTGTACTAAGGATAACAGTATTATATAAGGATAATAGTAATTAAGAGATCAATCAATATAATGTAGGAACTATTTATACGGTACATTCATCACATGTCATGATGGAATGGTCATGACAAACGTGCTGTTGGCATTTGGCACACACAAATCATATTTTTTTGTCCTTCGACCGTGGGCAAAGATGGCATCTTTTATAATTTGTTGATGGACCGCCTCTGGACGTGGAACCAGCATCTTGAAGTTCAGCATTTTTCTTCATACGTTTTTGTATGGCCCGGGGTAGTTGCGGTATTATAGATCGACTTTGTTAGTGAGCCTTTGTCAAATTAACTGCAAGGTGTTTGAGAAACTTTATTCTGGTCAGTTTGTTGTCAATTTTACTCCAATATTTATAAAAAAAAACATAAATTTGTTAATACTTAATAGTCAAAAAAAGTACGCACTAACACTCGCGTGGGGCAATATATACCCCAGACGCAGTCTCTGGACACAACCACACAGTATGGAGCGGCGCACGCGACTGATCCGGGGCGGGGATAGATATTTAGGCAGCTACTCGGAACACCGTTCCGTTAAATTTAAAAATGGCGGATTTATAATAACACTTCAAAACCTTACTGGGGTTAAAATATAACTCACGCGAGTAATTAAGGGTTAATAAAGAGTAAGTTTGAAACAATATTGAGACAGAATATCTGATGACAAAGAAAAGATCTTCTATTTAGGAACATACGTACACAATATGTATACAGGGTGTCCCATGATGAGTGTTGCTCAAACTTTGCATGATAAAATGTAAAAAACGATATTTCAAGTTTAAACATTGTCTTGTAAATTACTGGTCATAGTTAGTCAAAATATCTCATAAACCTACTTTTTTTATAAATTTCAAAACTAAAACCTTTGTTTGTTTCAAATTGTAGGCACCATGGCCAAAAATGTGAACAAAGGTAGTACGGGAATTTACCCAAGTTTAAAATTTTTAATAAGTACCAAAAGCTTCCTTTTTTTAGTTTTATTTTTGTGTCTGATTGGCCTTGCCCCTCTGCACAAGCGCCTTCAAGATTATCCACTCATTATGAGACATCCTGTATATGTAGGCATTACCTAATTAATATTTGCATAAACGAAGGTTGGTGTAAATAAAGAGCCTTCTTTCGTCTACATCATGGCCATCATACGAGGCTCAGAATCGTAGCGCCGCCGCCGCCATCGTACTTAGTCAGCGAGCGATCGGAATAGGATTGAAATGAAACCGGCAGGAAATTTACTTTGATATGGTAGATGTTAGCCCCTTCTAGGTATAGTCAATTTGTATAGGTCTACGTGTAAATAAAGAGCCCTCTGTTGTCTTCTTTGGGAAATTTTACATCCTCGAAATCATTACAGGGCCTACTATCGCAGACTCTTAAATGTTTAATGAAGCCCGTGTTGACGACATCATTGCCATCCAGAGACAAAGAATAGACTTATTTATGTCCAGATCCAGAGTTAATATGTGTAAAAATGCAAATAAATGGGATGGCTAATCGTTTGATCATGTCAGATACGTATAAACGTTGGGTAGCTACTGCCACCTAGAATATATATACAATACAATTACTGAAATAAGGTAGGTACCTACCCTTTTTCAGTATTTTTTTTTGTGTGTGTATTTTATATATTAGTCGAATGGTATTTAGTCGGAGTTAAAATGCTTGCCCAGTAATGCAGTCACAGACATCATTGTTATTATGAAACAGAATTTATTAAAGGCGGAGGTTTATATCGAATTCTTTATGAACGCAATAGCGCCCTTTCTTCAGTTTGCTGCCAGCAGTCTCAGGAGCCCATTCCAATCATCCAATTTCTTTGTCCAATATATATTTATTCAAAGATTTTGGATGACTAAATCCGATTTTCTAGCACTACCGATATTTGATCAAAGATTTGGATATTATTTTCGGTCCTAATGTAGTGTAATGGTAACTGAAATTTTATGGGTAGAACTGTACCTAACCATGGTTTATAACAGGTCAAGAGCTACTCCTGTGCAAATTTTCAGCCCGATCTGGTGAGCAGTTTTGACGTGAAGTAGGTACTTCTTCGCGTCAAAACTTCACTAACTTCCTTCCGTCCATCCAAACTTTCGCATTTTTAATATTAGTGTGATGTGATTTAATTACATTTGAAATCAATACATAGTTGGAAATGGGCTTCCATCCAAGAAATTTGATTAAATATTGGACAAAGAACTTGGACAAAGATATTGGATGAGTGGAATGGGCACCTTACGCAAGTCGTCATCCAACGTGGCCTCCGGCCACGGTAGCATGATAGTCCATCGTAGAGGATATGTCCAGCATACGTGTTTTGCAATAAAGACAGACTATGTGAACACCTCTTTAGCAGAGATCTGAAGGTGGATAAATAAGGAAGCTAGGTTGTAAGGGAACCGTCTTGAGATACGAGAGGATTTGTGAATTCATATTGTCACGACGCTATTTGGGCATTCTATTACAAAAGGAAATTGAGGTTCTGCATGTTGAAATGCTAAGTATCTTTGGCAACCCAAAATGTTCAAGAGCTTGAATTGCTCTAGCACTTCGAGCTCAGTTGCGAGGTAGGTAGGTACTTATCGGAAGTTTAGCGAATCTAGGATGGTAGTTACTTGTGTCGAGTAATGACATGACTAGGTTTTTGCTTCAAAGTGCGTAACTTGCACTAGGGCAAAGCGATAACTCTCGTCAGTCGTACTTAACATAACTTTATTCATTCAGCTGGTTTGGATAACTTCAAGGTTTTCCCTGACGGAGCACGTTCTCGATCTCGTTGCTTAGTTGAGTAAAGCGCACCCGTACTGAGAGTGAGGCGCGGGTTCGAATCTTGCTGAAATTGAATTAGTTGGAACATTGTTAAATTTTCGTAGAATGACATGATGACTCAGAAATCAAACTGAATACTCACAGTAAGTTTTCGAGTGGCGGCCGCGATGCAAAGCGAAACGGAGTGTTGGGAGACCACATCCACTTGATGGACCGATGACTTCGTAGTGGTCAGTAGTCGATGGAGGCGGCTCAGGACCGCTGTTTGTGGCGTCGTATGTGGGAGGCCTATGTCCAGCTGTGGACACTGGACGTGTATGGTCTTATATATGCTGATGATAATGAAGCCTTCCCTGCGATACCTACCATCATCCTTGCCTTACTGCCTTGTGAACCATCAGGTAGTGCTGCACCTGCGTCTGCGCCGGCTCCTGGGAAGGGACGCGATGTGACGCGGATGGATTTACCGTGGTGGTTCGCAAGAGCCGTAAGCCCGCCAATCGGAATCAGTGCGGTACTGGGCCGAAAGACCTGGAATCTGGATTCCGAGCGGAAGTACCAACTACCCAGCTTTACGTCTCACGCGTTCACTACTTTGTGGAGACTAAAGCTGTGGAGGAGTACATCAAACAGAAAACGGGACTCTCGATGCGCGTCGAGAAGCTGGACTCTCGCCATAATGTGAGCTTCAATTCATTTATGGTAAGAGTTCCAACTCAACATCTCTCAACCTACTTAAGCGCAGAGTTTTGGCCGATGGGTGTCAAGTTCCGACGGTTCACTGGCCGCCTGCAAGGAGACACCGCCGTGCACCGTCGTCAGCTGACACCCTGATTGCGTCATCTACACGTCGTCGTCGTTACACAGAAAAACGTGTCATTAGTTAAGTTTTTAATGTTATATGTATGTTAGTTTTAAGGTATATATTACTATGGACTGTAGAATAAGTTAAATAAGATCTGTAACTTTTCTATGGTCTGAAATAAATGATTATTATTATTATAGGCCTACAAACGTTTGCCAACGCTATGCCAAATTTAATTATGATTGGTTTTTTTGGTGTGAAAACATAACAGAGTCATAGTTACTATCACAATTATTAATAATTTAGGTAGGGTGCTTTAATCTGCAGCGATTGGATCCCCACATTTAATTTTATAAACTGACTTTTACAATCTTCATCGCTTTTCAAAGAACTGATTTAGCATTGGTCTCTTCTAACCTTATTTCACAAATAAACATTCTTTACCCGACTGTGAGACGGAGGTTATATTTTTTAATGATGCCCTTGGACGCAGCTTGGACACCAGATTCATGTCAGCGTGAAAATAATGACGCGAAAACTACAAGCAACTTTTGTTATAGTCCTTATTTTTGACCTACGATTGTGCACCTTTTTACTTGATTCTAGTAGAGGGTCTGGGGCACCCTTTGTAAGGTCAGTGACCGCTATACCCTGTGAATTTAGGAAAGAAGAAACCAGGGATCAGTTGGATGATGTACTTGTATATTATACCAATTCTACCCAATTCTCTGTCCCTCGAGCTTAGATATTATTTGTGATCAAATTGATCATTATAATTTGACCGTTATTTCACGCGAGTAACTTTTATTTTTTTCGACTTTTCAGCATTTTTAGCAGATTACACGTTACTGTGGCTGACTGGCTGGCAGATGCTGGATGCGGCAAGCTGAAGACAGGGCGCTATGGCGCTCATTAGGGGAGGCCTATGTCCAGCAGTGGACTGGTATAGGCTGATGATGATGGCTAACTGGACTATCGTCTTGCTGAAAAAATTTGACTATATATGTAAGCTCTTTTTAATCTCTGTAGGTTACCTACTACTTGCAGAAATTTTCTCTTACCTACCTCATCTTTGTTATTGGAAAACACGTTCTTAGAAATGCTTCACGTTTCAAAAGTCGCTAGAGGGTCTTCAATGTTCAAATAGAACATGGAAATGGTTTTACAACGATCCATATTCCTGGTTATGTTCCGTATGCTTCGGGAATGTCTTGTCTCGGAGGTTTGAGAAGTGACTTCGGCAAGATTGGGTATGATGCAACAGAATACAATTTTCTATGTATAATAAAAAATATCTATCTATGTAATGTATAATATTACGTATATCAGTTATCTAGTACCCATAACACAAGCTCTGCTTACCTTGGGGCTAGATAATGCTGTGTGAATTGTCCAGCATTATTTATTATTATTTATTATTATTATTATTATTCAGAAAGAAAATAACATTCAAATAACAAATTTAAATTAAAACTAGTATATACAATAAGAAACAATTAAGCTATCTGCAAACTGTTGCCAACAATCTACAGGTAGCTCAACTGATCAACAGAATATGTATCTATGAGTATTAGTAATAAATAATGCTGGACGATTTACACATCATTATTTAGTCTCCAGCTAAACAAAGCTTGTGTTATGGGTACTAGATAACTGATAAACATAATAGGTACCTTAAGTTATATAGATAGTTTTTTTTTACTATACATAGAAAACGACAAACACGAACACCCGGAACAAATACTTGAAGATCGTTCGAATTGAACCCACAGCCCGAAGGTTGTCACCTCGAGTCGTCACCAGAGTCGGGTACCTCGTCAGCAAACACGTATACTGCTGAGCATGTCTTCCTCATCAACGCGGGTCTTGCCATAATCTAATGATTGCCAAGCATGATCGCTTGGCAGACGAATGGTGGTCGCTGTGAAGGTGTTAAAATACAGGTAGTTGCTACCTTTTCTCTGGTAGGTAACCTTTAGTTGATTCTTACGTCACCCACGGGCTGGTTGAAAGTTTGAAGGAGTGTTCTAAGATGAAAATCGATGGAGTTTTCTTTGTCAAGATTGTATTCGAAGACGTCGTATTGATCATTTTTAAAAGGTCGATCGCCTTTTGTTTTCGTATACCAGTGGCGTGGATTTGTGACGTCAGCATGGATAATTACATGAAAAACAAAAGACAGGCAACCTGAAGACAGGGCGCTATGGCGCTCATTAGGGGAGGTCTATGCCCAGCCGTGGACTGATATAGGCTGATGATGATGATGATGATGAAGAGAGGGTCCAACGCAAACCATATTCACAGGAATAGAAAAAATCTCTTACAGGTCACAGTATTCTTAGTGTAGCTTAAGCGCTACAATACGCAGAACTTAATTAAAAATATGTTTTCCTCAACCGTTTACTGTAGTTTCCTCAAAGCTTTTCTCAGGTCTGAAACGACGGAGTAAGGAATGGTTATTTTACTTTTCGTACAACGTTTCCTTAGTCCTTGTTTATGGCGGCCTGGGTGGTCGTTACCTTCACTAATTTAAACTGGCCTGTACCAGTGTTACAGCCATTAGAGAGCAGCTAGTGTTCCCTGTTATTATAAGCCATCTTTGTTCTCTGTCGGATGTATTTGTTACAAATTCCCAGCCTTAAGGGCCCATCCCATATCTTCCAAACTACTGAATATTTAACTTTAAAATTTATATCTGATAAAGTCCAGGACTTACTCTGTCGATTATATGCTTCGAAAACACGATTCCATAAAATTTTCTCAGAGAAAAAATCGCAAAGTTACCTGTAAATTTCTAATAAACCTTAATTTTTCAATAATATCTTGAGAATAAGCATGGTAATAGAACTAAGTATAAAGAATATTTTACATGTTTCAGTTTTTTATAGATAATAAGCTAAAACTTGAATTTTGGTTTGCTGGGCATAGCAACGCCCTGTCCCGCGCCTATGAACGCGAAATCCTATCTCTGTCCTTTTCACCAAAAATATAGCGAGAAAATCTGAGCATAGGTAATAAGCTCTTTCATTATTGTTCATTGATAAAAACATGTTTAACTTTCTAAATAAATAAACATTCTATCCTATTTTATAGCTTGCTGAGCGAGTTTAAAGTGGTGGACCAGTTTCCATCTTTCGCTCCGTGTAGGTCGGGTAAGACGCACTGATTGAAAACTTTCGTTTTCAAGCATTGCGGTATGGATGACGAGAAGACTCCGCGTAGTTTTCCAAAACGCTGCCCAACCTAACTGGATCCTCCACTTGGCATTTTCGAAATGTTTACTTAACTACAGAGGCATAGATTATTGATTAGATGGATCTACTATCCATATAAACGTTATCACCATAATTAAAAACTATTAAAATGAATCAAATAAATAATGCTGTACAATTCACACAGCATTATCTAACCCCAAGCGAAGCGGAGCTTGTGTTATGGGTACTAGATAACTGATATACAGAAACATAGATAGATATTTTTTACCATACACAGAAAGCGACCACATTTAATTTTATCCCGAGGTGGAAATCGAAACCGCAACCTACTGAGTCGCAGGCAAACCTTCGCCCACCGTGCCACAGAGGTTGTCAAACTAACTGTTAATTTCAATAATAGTAACTGTTTTTAGTAAATTTATACTAGTTACAATATCTAGCACTTTCATGACTGAAAACACAGAGAGCGATCTGCAACTACGTGAACCGGCGGCGTGCCCCTGCGGGTTGCACCGCCGACGCTAGCAGTGATCGTGTTCAATAGAAAAGTTAAAATTGCAATAAGATCTGATTATATTTTTTCTGTGTGCAAGCTGTTTATGTATAAGCTATACATCTCATCGGAAAATGCCGGTTCCTTGTTTTGGACCAAATTGGAGCCGTAATTTCACTTGTTGATTATTTTCTAAGCTCTGTGTGAGATAATGCTTCGAGAAAGTCGCAAAATTAACCTTTATAAAGCTCTCGAAAAGCCCTTTAGTTTTTTTTCTTGCCAAACATTTTAGGGAGTAGGTATCTATTAATTAAATAATGCTGGGCAATTCACACAGCATTATCTATCCCCAAGCTAAGCAGAGCTTGTATTATGGGTAGGTATTAGATAACTGATATACATAATACAATACATTACATAAACATGTATTATTAAACATACGTAGGATACGAACAGAACTACACCCGGCCTGTCGATCGTAATTTTTTTTGTCCTAAGCTGGGAATCGAACCCGCACCCTCCTGCGTGGCTGACGGACCTTGTTGCCCACCTCGTCACAGAGGTTGTAGGTTATTATCAAAAAAAGATATTTGTATTGAATTTTTGAGTAGATTTCAACTTTGAGTAATAAAATGATTAACATGAAGTTAAGTTTTTTAATTCATTGTTACTATGTATTTTGATTTAATGATTTTCAAGTAAGAAAATAAGATTTGTCAACATTGCAATACTCGTCTAGTTTTGCGATGCTGCATGCATTATGCATGCTCCAAGTCCCTACAAATGAATACAAGGGAGAAAAAACCCTATAGGAAACCGAATATAGGGAAAATAGAAGTGACAAAATTTTCTAGTTTCGATATTCCCGTCCTGACATCAGAATCAGAAAATATCTAGTATTTATACTCAGAGAAGTGCAGAATTTCTAGGTGGTAGGCTAGATAAGTACATATAGCTACCTTATCGACAACACCGATATTTTTGATGACCTCTGTGGCGCGTTGGGCGAAGGTCCGCCTGCGACGCTGGAGGTTGCGGGATCGATTCCCGCCTCGGGGCAAATGTGTGTACGATCTGCAGACATTTGTTCAGGTCGTTTTCTATGTATAATAAAAATATCTAGGTATCTATGTATTTTATTATATTATGTATATCAGTTATCTAGTACCCATAACACAAGTTCTGCTTAGCTTGGGGCTAGATATTGCTGTGGGAATTGTCCAGCATTATTTATTTATTTATTTTATTTATTTTGAAACGCTATACACTCTAACACTTTCATGGCCCAAGACACAGAAGTCAATCTGCGGGTTCGTTTCGCGGCGGCGACGGCGCCCCTGCGGGGAGGCTGGGCAGTGAATGCGTTAAACTTATACCTATCACCGATTGAGGTTATAATCTCTTTTTAACATTTCTGGCTTTTTAACACACTGGACAGGATATTTTAAGCCAAGCTTGAGTCAGTTATTTCGGAACCCTACTCAGTCGGATTTTTAAAAGCGAGTATCTGTGATATCAGTAATTTTTAGTTAGAGTTTTGCAACTTTAATCTAGCATAGACAACTATAATTTTCATCTATTAACTTTGTCGTATCCAGTATTCAATATAACTCAAACCACTGTCCCCTACTACACCACATGCGTTCGATTCGGAACGACGCACGGACGGTAACAAAACCGCTATAAATATTGAACGAGCATATTTTTCTCACTTTGTCGACCTGAGAGCCATATAGGTAGGTATGTTTGTCGCCTTCTGTGGTAGCAGTTAGGGTGTTTGCTCATTGAGTCTATGCATATTAGAAAAATAAAGACAACTTAAAATTTACTCTCACTAAGAGGTATATTGGGTGTTAATTTTAAAATTATACAATGTAGTAGGTACTTTTGAGAATAGGGCTGTTACGGTTATGAGTTTTTTAAGCAACACATATGTTACACGATAAAAAGGGAAATACAAAAGTATTAAAGTTAGTTCGACGGGAGTGTGTTGGTTCGATTCCCGCAGTTGGATCACTATTTTTACGATCTGCAAGTATTTGATGATGGTGCGTGAATCGTTTAGCATTATTTATTTATTTTAAATAAGGAAAAAAACTCACCTAAGCCTAAAAATAAATCATAATCGTCATCCCACCTGGCCGAAGATCTCCTTACTTTTGCCGAGTCGTGGTCTCCACTCAAGAACACATTTACCCCAACGGTTGTCGGTTCTTCACGAGATATGGCCGGCCCACTGCCACTTCAGCTTGCTAATTCTAAGAGCTATGTAGATGTATTCTTAGAGTTTGTATAGCTTATAAGTTTGGATGTATTCTCTGTCGGATGTATTCGTTACGAATCCTATCCTTCATTTATAAATAAATAAATAATTCTGAACAATTTCCACATCATTATCTAGCCCCAAGCTAAGCAGAGCTTGTGTTATGGGTACTAGATAACTGATATACGTAGTACAATAAATTACATACATAGATATTTTTTATTATACATAGAAAACGACTAGAACACCCGGAATAAATACCTGCAGATCGTACGAATATTTGTCCGAAGGCGGGAATCGAACCCGCAACCTCCTGCGTCGCAGGCGGACCTTCGCCCACCGCGCCACAGAGGTCGTCATATATTGTTTCGTCTCTAACTAATTTCCCGTTTTATAGAGAGATTTATCATGTCTTCCATAATCATTCTAAGTCACAGCCTGCCGCTCCCTTAAGCTTGACAAAACCACGGTAAAACAATACAGAATTCGCAAAACACTCCTTATCGAACCACATAAAATACCTTGCCATCCTCCTGCTATGTAGAACCCCCTTACAGGTTTCATCTATGCACCGCACATATTGAGGCTTTGAATCCGTTTTAAGGCACAGAGGGGACTGCGTTAGCTTTTATAGCCGATCATTTTTGGAGGATCAAGGGAAAATTGCTTACATGCACCGGGTACAAAGCAGAGGGCGGTGTAGAACTGAAACTCCAGTTGATTCCTGAAATTATAGCAGCATCAAACATTTTGACAAAAGCCTCCTTTATTCAATTGTTTCCGATCTCTAAGAAGAGCCTGTTTGATTTGCTAAAACGTATATTAGTAGATGCCGAGAAAATTTTATTTTGGATGTAGGTAAAAACTTGACCTACTTACATTATTGTAAGAGGCAAGAAATACAATAAGCGACCTTGCGATTCTAGATACAACCGTTACATATTTATAGTTATCTCGACTAATGCTTCTAAAATGTTTGACGCTTTAATGTTGAATGAAAAGGGAAGTGCTATTTTCTGTGCTCATTGTTAAAGCAATTTTCGGTAGAGTAGGATTTTCAGGTAAATGGGGGTATTTACATGCACAATCATCACACTTACCATAACGTAACATAACACTAACATTCACCCACTCTATATCAGAAGTAGGTACAGGGACATATTGCAATTTTTATTTTCTAAGTTATTTTTGTATATAGCTATAATCTAGATTTCTAAGATATTCCAGCGCATAGAGTGGGACTAGTGAACCGTATAGCAGGTTCTTGTGAAAGTAAAACAGGCACCAGTTTCTCAAATAGCTATAATATTAGCATTTATGCTACTTGAACTTGTCATGTATTTTAGCAACGAAGCTTCTATTGTGAGAGAAACCAAAATATCTATTTGAATTTTTAATAATTATTATCCATACATTGTGTGAGTTTCATGTCTACATTCTCCATTACCCGTCGATACACTGGCTGAACCAATAGCCATATTTCTCAATACAGCGTAATCTTGAGATGTCAGGTGCGATGGAGATGGATATTATGTTTGGGTTACTTATGTTTTGTTTGCCAAAACGCTGCTTTGGGTAGGTAGGCCACAACAGAAATCTGTCAAACAATCTCAACAGTTCAAAATACTATTGTTGGGTAGCTTAATCTCCAATGCATTTTTACTTTCCTAGTACTTTGCGTGAGATAGTTAAAAATCCTTCGGAAACAATGGTAATCAAGATGAAGTACATGAGAAATGTGCGAACGGACGACAGTACTTTTCTGTTAAAAATCTCGAAATGGGACGAACAAGACAACAACGATTTCAGCGTTAAATTTTAATTTCCATGTTCGGATTACATGGCGAGTGGGACAAACCAGGAATACATAGTTACAACATTAAAAATTGTTTTTCAAGACCTTCTGACAAAGTGTACCTTTGCAGATCGAATGCATAGTAGGTACATATTGAAATTTAGATAAGACTTTGGCCAAAGATCTTAAGAAATAAAATAGAAAAAAGAAAGAGCGCAAATATGCAGGTCTCGACAGAGCTTACGCACTTGCTCCCCTTGGAGTCGAGACCCTAGATCCGGGGGGTACCGAGGCTCTCCGGGTTTTCAAAAAATTATCTGATTATCTGTTTTTTTTAACAAAACGTGGATCTTATGTACCAATATTGCACCTCAAGGAAGTCAAATAAATATTGTAGGCGTTTGCACAATCCTTATTTGTAGTCATTATCGAGGAATAATCAATAAATAATCCAGCCACTGGTGGTCGTATGATAAACATGTCTGGTGAATTACGAAGTAAATTGAACTCAGATTGTGAGAAATGGTGTCCAGGAGTCGGCGAAAACTGGGATATTGTCCAGTGATATTTTCATGATGTTTTTATTACTGTTCTAATTTCTAGTGTAGAAAGAATTCTGTGAATACATTTCAATAACTGAAATTTTGTTTATTCCGGATTTTTAATGAAAGAACTATTTGCAAATATAATATACGGTATCTCGAAATGTAATGAAGTATTTCATCATCATCATCATCATCATCATCATCATCAGCCTACATCAGTCCACTGCTGGACATAGGCCTCCCCTAATGAGCGCCATAGCGCCCTGTCTTCAGCTTGCCGCATCCAGCATCTGCCAGCAGTCTTTCGCAAATCGTCATCCCACCTGGTCGGAGGGCGTCCTACACTACGTTTGCCGAGTCGCGGTCTCCACTCAAGAACACGTTTACCCCAACGGTTGTCGGTGAATGAAGTATTTAATACCTTTTAATTACATCCGTTCATTCTAGAAATCATAAATAAATAAATAAATAATGCTGGACAATTCACACAGCATTATCTAGCCCAAAGCTAAGCAGAGCTTGTGTTATGGGTACTAGATAACTGATATACATAATATAATACAATAGTACATAGATAAATATTTTTTATTATATATAAATATAGAAAACGACCAGAACACCCTGAACAAATGTCTGCAGATCGTACACACATTTGTCCCGAGGCGGGAATCGAACCCGCAACCTTCTGCGTCGCAGGCAGACCTTCGCCCACCGCGCCACATCGGTCATCAAACAAGTGAAGTGCTATAATAATATTCCTGCATAGTTGTTGCGCAAACAATAATTACAATTACCTCCTATTTACAGAATCATCATTCATTACATTACCAATTGGGCGGCATATAAGTCGAGAAAAACCCTTTTATCTTGTCGACTTATTTGCATAATGTAGGAATTTGCTCTTTATACCTAAAACGGGCATTAAATCTTAATTTTCCAAAATTCCATTCGAGTATTTCTGATTTTTGCTTTGGCACAACTACTCCCTTTTGTCCCATTTTCTCCCAAAACACAGTCACATTACCTCCTCAGCGGTAGTCCAGTAAACATTACGACTTAATCTCAGCGAAATTGCCAGTTATCTGCTTTGTACCGACCGCTTGCATAATTGCAACTCTTGACTTGCTAGTTGCAAGCCAACCGGTTGCATTTTGCATTTCATTATCAATGTCTGTCCCAATGAGAGATTGTGGAAAATGCAGTTGGTTTGACTTGGGATTTTATTTTCTTGAAGTGGTGCAGTACAGTAACCTAATAGAAGAAAATCAGCTTCTGTGTGTTCATTTTTAACATCTTCATTAGGATATATTATGGTCTTGGGCTAAAATTTCACAAATGTTTGTAAAATTTGTAAAATAAAATTTGCAGAGATATAATTATCTCTGCTGTCCCAAGGCGGGAGTCGAACCCGTAACCGGAACGCGGACCTTCGCCCGCCGTGGCACATCGGTCGTCAATTATCATCGGTGGTAGGGCGGTGTACGTAAGTTTTTTACTAAATATTAAAACAGGAGTTGATTAAATTCTCAGACCTCTCTAGTATATTGAATAAACTTCGATAAACTGAATTCTCAATTTAGAAATCTCACTGAGCCGGTAAAAAGAGCTTGCGAATCCTGTCGTCGAGTGTCGACAAAATCGAACTCTGCGATGGCTTACTCGAAACTTCCGCTTGTGAACTGCTTTGTAGAGAAAAATAGACTTTATACTTTGGCTACATTCGCTTCTATATTCACCTTGATAAAACGGTAGTCAAGAGCCCATGAAGGAACGATATACGATTTAAATATTATATTTATTTGCTATACTGCCTAATGTTAACTACCGTTGTGCCGTAGTCACTCTGGATTGGAAATAGTACATAGTACATTGTAGGCAAGAACATGCCTGATTCCTATCGAGTGTGTCTTTTGGGATTGTGCCAACACAGGAGGTAGAAATCGCACTTTCTCCCGAGTGATACATAGAGCTTTATTAGTATAGTATTTCAGTATTTCAGTATTTATTTATTCACCATTCCGTTACATAACATAACATAGGCAAGTCAAAATAACAATGTTTGATAAAAAATAAACAAAAAATATAAAAACAAAAGCTCACACAATTTCATCCAATTCTTAAAATATTATTACTATTATTAAACTGTTGATTTAATACTACTACTATAACTACGTATTTTAAATTTCCTGCAGATCAGAAAATGAACATGACATAAATTCATCAATGTGGTAAAAAGGGTTATGTTCAAAGAAAGTTTTAAGTTTTTGTTTAAATTGATTCAGAGGGAGCTTAGTTACTTCTAATGGCAATTTGTTATACATTTTAAGTTTTATCCATATTCCCAGCTTTTTAGTTTTTACAAGTCTTATGTTTGGTATATTTAGTTTTTCTTTATTTCGTGTATTATAACTGTGCATTTGCATTCTTGTGGGTAAGTCGTCTTTCTTTCCATGTATCTCAATAAGAGAGTAATATATATACAATGAGATTACTGTTAACACTTTTGTTTTTTTAAAGTATGCTCTAACTGAAGTTAGCCTATGCAGTCCGTATATTATTCGTATTGACCGTTTTTGACAAATCAAAACCCTTTCGACTTGAGAAGCATTACCCCAAATTGTAATAGCATAACTTATGATTGAATGGCAATACGCATAATAAACCGATAGAAGGGTTTTCCTATCTATTATGGGTCTAAGTTTAAGCAGGGCATAGTTGGCACTTCTCAATCTTTTACATAATTTGTCTATATGACTATCATAGCAAAGCGTAGAATCAATTGTACAGCCTAGAAATTTGACTTCTTTATTTATGTCATTTTACATTTTCGTTTTGTCGAGTAGCTCATAATAGTAGTTTTGTCAGCATCTACGAGGAAAAATCTTCAAAATCACTCGTGTTAATTGAAAATGTAAACTTGAATTATGTTATTACGACGTACAGTGCGTAAGATTTTCGAAACGTACGTCGGTACACACGGTTCTTTTTTCAATTATTGTTCCGAATAGTACGGAAGAGGCCAAATCATACGGCAGATTCGGTGTAATTTTTTTGTCGTTTGACCTATTATGAAAATAACCTTACCGCCTGCTATTACAGACGTAAAAAAATAACACGTTTGAAATGGATTTTCATACACATTTCTCTCCTGCTAAACGCGTGAGAAATGAAATTGCATAGAGGTTTCTGTTCCGCTTTTTGGTCGATGTGCAGTGCAATGACGAACTTTGTAGGTTATGTTTAGAACAGGAATAATCAACTTTCTGAGTAGGTGTAGTAGAAACATTATTGTCGACCTCTGCCGTGGCGCAGCAGTGGGCGAAAGACCGCCTGCATACAGGATGTTGCGAAATTAAATAAGTTTCTCAAAACTTTTCGATTTCGACGGGAGATGAAATTTTTAGTAAGTAAGCAAAATTAATCAAATACAATCAAACCGATAACTTTCTCTAGATTAGTCTGAAATATTAAGCTTCCAATTACATTTTCATCTTTCGAAAGTTATTTAAAATTAGAACGATTTAAGTTTCTCGATTGCTTTGAGAATATTCGCCTAAGCCCAGAGGAATCTACTTACTTTCAAGTCCTTCGAATGAATATTGAATATTTTTCAAGAGCTTAACATTACTACTACCTAAAAAATCCTTTTTTTAGGATTTTATATTGGACTCTTTTTTTATTACTCAATTCATGAGAAAACTGTAATCGAGTTAACACACTAACTAAGGGAGGAGGCGCTGAAAAGCGCTGGGTACTATGACTTCATAGTGCATAGTTAGCAAAACTATAAAAGTTTTCGTTTCCCTCCATGCATTTAGCGCCATCTAACGACTCCTACCGGATTGAGTGTGTTAACTCGATTTTGGTTTTCTAATGATTTTGAGTATTACGAAAAAGAGTACCATAAAAAAACCAGAAGAATTAGTATTTATACCATCAAGCTTGTAAACAACAGAATACCTTAAACAGTCTTCTTTAATTCAATCATAAATATTTTAAATAACATTGAAATGGGAGTGGTAGAAAAAAATCTCAACTAGCTACATGAATGAGGGTGATATCTTAGACTTCTTTTTGTCACGCACGTGTCCAAAAGTCCTACAAGGTCTAAAGGAAGTAAAGCACTTTGAATTTTGACAGTTCTAGATTTTGATGATTTTTTCGTTTTTGTACAAAAGTTGATTTAGAAGCGGTGCCTTGTAAGTTCATCGGAGGAATTCATAATTATGTGCACATAAAACGTATCTCAAAGAATCACATGATAATTTTCACAATCGCTGGTAAAAAATGGTTTCCATGGCAACGGGCGTAAAAAAGAGGTCTTCTTCAAAACACAAATTATAAAGTTGACTTATTGCGAATCGCCCGGAATACCTACATGGAAGATAATATATTACATGGAAATGGGATTTCCATTTTCATTATTTAAGGATTTGACGTCAGCTTATAGTTTTTTAAACACGCTGAATTAAAGCAGTAGCTTCAGCTGTGCAAAACAAAATATAATCCATTTTTGTGTGATGCACACTCGTACTAGCGACTTTTGCCATTTGCCGTCTTCGTCGCACAGAATCAATATTGCATGTCGAGCGACAAGCCGAAAAAGTTTATTTATGAAATAAAATTCACTTGCAATCTCTACGGAGTTTGGACGCTTGGGAATTGAGTAAAGAGATTGCTATCCTGCATGTCTTAGGTATAGTGTTTCCAAAATATATTTACAATAAATTTACTTAGTTATGGCCCGTATTTTGAATGATTGCTCAGTTATCAATCGCTACTTGAGTAGGCAACGCTTTTCAATGCTCAAGCTTTTATAATACAGGCTATAGTGTGCAATAAGATATTTTCCATCTTCTATCTCTTTGTCTACTTTTCAATCTTGAGGTCAACAATCAAAAATATACCTGAACCATTTAAAACAAGATCCGCCAAGTGCGAGTGTAACTCGCGCGCCGAGGGTTTCAAACATTTGCCAATTATTTGGACAATAAATTTTCTGATATATTTTAAAAAGTATGAAACTTACAGAAATTTCAAAAAGTGTTTTAAAAAGGCCGAAATGATACCTTTCATTTGATACCCCACATGGGTAGGTACCCCCTTTTGAAAAAAATGCACTATATTTCCTCACTCCGATCTGATCAGATGGCAGACCGAAAGACCAGGGAGAGATCGCATGACGAACGTCTTAACACTTTCATGGCCCAAGGCGCAGAAGCCGATCTGCAGGTCCGTGTCGCGGCTGCGTGCTCCTTGCTGGTCGCACCGCTGAGGCTGGGCAGTGAATTCGTTAACATGCTTTTGGGGGCACGGGGGTGTAACACCGCCAACTTCTTTCGAGCTGAGTGGAGAATTTTTTACAAGTTGAAAAAATCCTTTATCATTCACTCAAAGGTCTTCTACGATAGGTGAGAATCATAGATTACATAAATACTCATTGTGAGAATGTGCTATGGTCAGCATGTGGACGGACCATTGAAAGTAGAGAGATGAAGGTAGGTATAACAAAATGCTGTCTGTATTCACGACTCTTACACAAAACTGAAAGGCGCTTGGAGTTTTTACGGTAAGTACTAATTATAGAATTTTCTGTTTTATTGCTTTGGGGCTAGTTAGACAGTAATACAACTGTTTCTTCTTATGTCTGGAACCATTGCAGTGTTTTAGATTTAAAGGTACAAATTGTGGAGTACACTCATTAAACGTTTAAAATATTTTTGTAGGTAATTCTACAAAAATGTCACGTAATATATTTTCGGTTGATGTCTAGACACAAAAATACGAAAATGGTGCATTTTATTTACAAATCAGTACAGAACCTATTGTTTTGGTCACTCAGAAATGTCTGCCTGGAGTCTAGACGGAGTGTAAAAGTTTGAAAATTAAATTAGATTTCGAGAAAATGTAACAGAAACTTTGCACTTATCGGGATGCAATGGTACACGTTTCAATTTTCACAGAAACACAAGCAAATTGAATTATATTTGGCTCACGAAAACATAAACCAAGATAATTCTATAAAATCACTGTTAATCTTTACCAGCCCACTGCTGTGTCATAGATGTGTTTAGCGTTTTTACTCACTATTATCATGTGGGGGAAATGGCATAACCCCACGCTGGGTATGCGGGTTGGAGATTGTAGTTTAGTGCTGTATCTTTTCTGCTGAAGCATGCTGCCTTCCCTCAGTCGATAATCCTTGATCGGCTCTTACGACATCAGCGGGATAAGTTGGGGTGATGCTAATGCTAAGCGGACATACGGCCAATGTTATTGGTTCTGTTTAAATTAGATGAGTTGCCTTGAATTATGAAAAAAAAAAATTGAAAACACAGACCTAAGAACCTCATCATTGTTAATAATTTTTTTTGTTTTCTCTAGTTGGTAGTCGTAATATACACTTATTTATAAACGCGAAAGTGTGTTCGTTTGTTTGTCCTTCCTTCACGCCCTAACTAAACAAGCAATCGACTTAATTTTTTTCGATTTTTTAGGATGGAGTCTAAGATATGCTCGCATAAATCCGTTGCCATGGGATAGAAATAACCTTAAACAACGCGCGCGAAGCTGCGGAAAGCAGTCTGTAAATAAATAAACTGTTGGACAATCTACTTAGCATCATCTAACCCTAAGCTAAACTGAGCTTGTGTTAAGAGTACATGATGACTGACACACAGACAGCTCAGACTTCACGAGAAAAACATTAAAAAGTATTTCCGACTTTTTTACTTTCGAAAACGAAAAGTCGCGATTATTTTAAAATATTTTTCCCGTGTTCTGTGATGAAGCTGAGAAATCCCCAAATCCTGAAAGTTTTGTCCTTCATTTTTGGTTTCCCCCATGTACAGGTATTTTTTATATGCCTCTGCATAGAAAATACCCAAAACATCCGGAACAAATAAATGCAGATTGTACGTACAATCATCATCAACATTACCTCTTTATTGAGATAATATGGGTTAGCTATACTCTCATACTGAACTTACTATTGAACTGAACTGAACTGATGGTTTCAGTAACGAATCAATATCAATACCATACATTCAATCTTCATCTATTTATTTCTAAGATTATTTAGAAAAATATCTCTATTCAAAAACCCTGAAAGAAACCGTAACGGAAGTATTGACTCATGAAATTATCGGAAAACTTTCAAAGACTGAATCGCATAATGTAAGCACATAAAAGATATTGTGGATTCCCGCCTCGAAAGTACTTTCATTCTCCCCCGAACGGTTATAGAATCGTCAGGTGTCAGTCAGTGGAATAGATATTGGATTCCGATATAAAACCGATAACCTGAACGTGGTATTCCTATAAATGTCATGTAATGCACTCTCTTTTGATCATTTGAGCAGCTGCATTCATATATTCTCTTACATTAAACTGAGAGAACCAAATACGTAAAGAACCTGAGAGATGCTTTCGTTCATAATGTCTTTTACCTAGTCAAAGACCGTAGTAAGAGTCAAGTAAGATTATTTTCTCTATAGGGCGATGTAGTCGCTGAGCGACAAAGTCTCTTAGTCTCTTGTTATAAAAAAAAACTCCTACGGAATTCAATAACGGCTTATTTTGTTTTCTGCTAAGTATTTCCTCTGGCCCATGCCGGAGCACGCTGTTGAAGAACCACCGTAAGAAATCTCATAGTAATAACAGAGCTTGATGTACGTTACTTTGTGAATAAAAACACGACGGGGTTTTTTCAACTATTTAAAGAATATTTAGTAACGCAGTAAAATAGAACGAAGAACCTTCAGACTCATTGACGAGCAGTACCTTGCAGAGACTAAGGTCCAAGGTTTTGTTGTCTCGAACACCGCTGCAAGGTCGGTTGTCTCTAGGTCTTTTAAAGGATTCATTTTGTAGAATGCTCACAGGAACTACAGGACCTGATTCCACTATCTCCTTTCCACTCCAGGACAAGCAGACGCACAGCGCATTACCACCCCTACTGGTGGAAATACCATCCACTTGCACTAAGCGATTTTCTTTCACCTTTATCAATAATACCGCTGAGGTTTGGTACACGCTCCCGCTGCTACTTTTCCCGTCAATTACATACAAGCTGGGTCTTTTTAAGACTAGAGTGAATAGGTATCTTCTAGACCTTCGCAATACATCGACCACATTTTCACTTTCCATAAGGTGTCCACATTATAATAAAAAGGAAGAAGTTAGTTAAATCCCTTTAAATCTTAAATCCGTTTCTCAAAACCTCACATAACTTGTGGCATTTTCACGAAACACGAAGCATAGGTTGTCTCGCCACGGCTGTAGCATTTGCATTTTGATTAAAAAGGCTGTCGCGTTATGTCCGGGCTGGAGCCAGGTTGAAGGCCTGAAGGCACAGATTACATAATAGGTAGCGTAGTAGGTAGTACCAGGGCTTAGGTTGCGTGCCAAAAGCTGAGGTACAAATTAACCCGTTGGAAGTATTAAACTTTGTTACGCAGACAGAGTTTAGGCGGATGAAAATCCTTGGTCAGAGCAGTGAAAATGGAAATAAGTAGATCTTTTTGAAGGAATTTTAAACGCTAAATTCAAAGGATTTTTTAACAGTTTCATAGGCTGTAATAATGTATCTTAATATTTCATATTACCTACGAGTATATTTAAATGCGCCAACTTTGTTGTATTACAAACTGATTGTTATGGTTACAAATAAATATATTATAAACTATTTTTAACTATTTTTTTAGTAACGAGAGTTTTTGACAGGACTGTGTCAATAAAGTAGACACAGATAGATCAATTTAATTATGTCAACCATACATTAAATAAAATCTTAATAAAAATTCTAAAGCAAAATTCTTATCAAATACAAGAATTAAAATTGTTCATGGTCGTGTCTGGATTTTATTAGCTTGAAAACTTAATGTTAATTTAATTACCGTTAAAATTTAAAATTAAATCCTGCACGATGAATCCTGGATGTAACACTAGTGAGACAACCCCGGTGGGACAAATGGGATATCACGAGGTTGGCGCAGGACCGTGTAGAACCGTAGCACGAGAGAAGGCCTATACTAAACAATGAGTGAAGTCAGGTTACGAATGATGATGATAATGATGAGGCGAACGAAACATACCTAATCTACCTACCTTAGAGTGCCGCAAGAGTTTCGGAATGACCGTTGATGACGCCATTTTGTGAATTGGATAGGCATAGGATTTCGTGTTGAAAGGAGCTAGACAGAGCAGAGGCGGCGTCAGCTCAAAAATCAAGTTTTTGATGATTATCTATGAATAAAGACATTTGTTTGCAAAAATAAGCCAAAGGGTTCGGGTTCTATTTTATATGGCGAAGAAAATTAAAAAGTCTTGTAATAGTTTAGGAGAATAATTGTAAAAACCAAAAAAAAAAAACAGATAATACTTTGCACTATTGTTTCTGAAATTTAAATAGTTTTATTTTCATTTAAAAAAGAAGGAGATTTGCCTCCTGGGAATTCTGCCTCATATCCCATAGATTATTAGTTATTATTCCCAAAGCTTTATCGATAAAGATGACGGAGAAAAATAGTTTTAATGTAACCCAAATTTGCCTATTTCACATCAATCGCCGCCCTAAGTACCTAAGGGTGTTAAGGTTCTTGTTACTATAGTGCGTATCGCTCCGTTCGCAACTGGACGGTTTCTCAGCTGGACGAATTCTCAGCTGGACAGATTAGCAACTGGACAGAGTGCAGTCGTAATTATTTTTAAAACAAAATGCCCTCACACTGGGGTAATCAAGGAAAAATGATATCCCACGAAAACAAGTCCTTGTTTTCGTGGCTCAGTTAGTAAGACCATACCCGTACTGAGGGTAAGTCGGTGGTTCAAATCCCGCCAAAATCGATTACTTTTTGGGATAATATTTAATTCCTACTTACCTTGTTAACATAGAATTACATTAATTACTTGAGTCTTTATCTGTTATTTTAACTACTTCTCAGTGACGTACCTACAGGATATACCTAATTAACCTAAATTTAGTAGGTTTCGATAGGAGAGATCGTAAAATTTTGTTGTTTGTCGATACCAAAATCCAGCCAAGTGCACGTCGGACTCGTGCACGATGGGTTCTGTACCATTATCTATAAAAATATAAAAAAACACGTTTGTTGTATGGGAGCTCCATTAAAGATTTGTTTTATTTCAATTGAATTATTTATTTTTAAAGTGAATAGATAACTAAATATTCTGTGAATATTTTAAGCATTTACCTGGAGCCGTTATCAATACCGAGCAAAAACATTCCATAGACTTGGATCTCCGGATGAAGCCGCCTCTCTTATTTGTATCACAACAAAATGCTCAAAGCTGAGCCAAGCAGTTCTCAACATATTTTACAACAATAAGTATTTAAGTAATCAATAAGCAGAACCTTCCTGTGATCAATCCGTTGTCAAGCGCGGGGACAAGCAAAACCATTATACCATATTATTTGTGAGAGGTATTTTCAAATGCGAACTTAAGATCACATACTAGAGAGAGAGAGAGAGAGAGAAATATTTATTTTTTCCCCAAAGATACATAAAAAAGACTTACATACTAGGTACTAATAACTACAGTTAAAACTAGGTATACAAAGAAAAAATAAATACAACATAACAAAAAAAAAACATGTAAATGGAAAAAAAAAGGTCCCCACCTCAGCATGTGTAGCATTCGGCTAAGCCCAATGCTACGCTGGTTTTCAGGTGGAGCCCGAGTGAGTGATTATTGATTAACGATTACTAGGTATAGTAATGTTCGCGATGTGGCGTGCCTGCGACGCAGGAGGTTGCGAGTTCGATTCCCGCCTTAGGACGACTGTTTGTACGATCTGCAAATATTCTGAGTATTCTGGGTAAAAATATCTATCTATGTAATGTATTGTATTGAGTTTATCACTAGTGGCTATAACACAAGTTCTGCTAGGACTAGATAATGCTGTGTGGTTTGTCCAGGATTTTTTAATTATTTATTTATTTTTAATGTTACTTTAATAGCTATTTGTTCAACCAGCAAAGAAATGAAAAGTACAATGTGATGGCGAAGATTATGTTCTAAATTGATTACTTACCTACTTGCCTCATGAACACTCATACTCAAGTCATCATCAACATCAACAATCATGCCGATCGTTGTGATTTAAAACATTGTCTTCGCCATCACATCGTACTTCTCCATTTCCTTCCTGGTTAAACAAATAGCTATGCAAAACAGAAACGATGGTGTCCGTGATGGTAGCGTACACATAACCGAATTCACGTTTGTTGTTATGCCTAATAAATAGCGTATAAATAGAGTATAATCAGTGCAAAAGTAAAATAAATAGCGCCTCCTTGGTTTAAGAAATAATGACCATTGTTTGTGGGTACGCCAGCATAACGATCAAGCTAGCGTACACACGACCGTTCTCAAAAACGGCTTATACTATAGCAACAAAATTTATACACAAAAATAGAGTATAAATAGCGTCTTAGCTATGCAAAATTTCATAATGATTGCTCTCATAGGAACAGAGATATGGAACAAGACTATAAAATAACACCTGAGCTGGCGTTATGCTAGCGTACCCATTAAAAACCAAAATAGTTCCTATTGAAAACGAGGTTTTCTTAATGTAAATACTATATGTATAAATAGTGCGTGAAGTACTTCCTCTCCCAGTAGTCATACTTTATGCAAATTCGTAATCAAACACTATAAAAAGTTGATGTAAAGTTCTAGGAACATGACGACGCATTATCTCTATCTCTTTCACTTCCATGGATAATTCTTTATTTATACGCTATTTATTAGGCATAACAACAAACGTTAATTCGGTTATGTGTACGCTACCATCACGGACACGAAACGATCACATAGTAAACAAAACAACCTTTTAGCCTTTTGTATGAAATCATAATAATTGTGACCATTTCGTTTGAAAATTACGTACGGCCCGCTGAATAGGGGCGATCAACTTATTATTTTTCGATTCAGCATAATATGACATGTAATGATATCAATTTGCAACCTTATAGCAAGTTAAATAAAGGTAAAATTCCCTCGGACAGAGTTTATATATCACGATTGTGCAGTTATGAGCCTTACTAAGGGCTGCTACGAGTATCAAGTGAACAAAGTTCAGGTATTGGAAAGCAGGAATAATGAGGTTGAAATAGAATACGCCGGGAAAAAGGCTAAGAAGTTAGAAAAAGTTGGGAAAGATCTTACAGACGAGACTGAACTTAGCACAGATGATTGGGGACTTGACATCGAAGGAGTAAGCTCACTGAAGTAAGCAAAAAAATATGCATAGAAATGATCTTACAAGGGACTGTGTTCTTCGTCAATTCAATTTTGATTTCTTTTTATCAATCAAATATTTAATGAAAGACAATTTATGAAAGCAATTCCGTAGGAACCAAGTCTTAAGATTTCAATATATCCTATTTTACTCTTTATGAGAAGAAATCAAAAATTATTAGTCTGAGATAGCTTAAATAGGTAGACAAATATCAGTCGGAAAATGTTAGTTTACGTTCATAACATGGATGGTTTTTTATGGTTCAATTGAGCTACCTGTAGATTGTTTGCAACAGTCTACAGTCAGCTCAATTGTAAATACTAGTTTTATTTCAAATCTATTTTATTTGATTGTAATGTTCTTTCTTAATAAAATTATGGTAATATTAAAATTTAATTTAAAGTTCAAAAGTTAAGTTTTAAGTTCCTTAAATATGTTTTTAACTAACATGAAGCTACTACTTCAAAATGCAATGTTTTATGTCAGCAACATCAGCGCATTTGATTAGGTACCTACCACACAGCTAACTGACGTCATCCACCACAGAGCACAGAGCAATATGGCGTCCACTGCATCCACCGTTTTCGTCAAGTTCGCGCAACCTAAAAATTTAAATTTTAAAACCATTTTATGGAACATATCGATTAAATAAAAAAATTGTGTTTTTTTTGTTCTCTTTTTACTTTAGAATTCATTTAATTGAGCGACTGTTAAAAAAATGGGTGTAATACCCTATTAAACCATAATAAACATAGATGATAGAGAATAAAAGATTGAAGGATATCTTTCATCTGAATCCAAGAGGACCCATGATTGTAATTCTGTTCCCTGAGTAACGTACATAGCTGTTTGTCAATGCTATCCTCTCTACCAAAGTTCCGCTGATTTCATGTAAATATCTTCCATTTGACAGGAATCAATAGGGATACCGTATTCACCCTGAAGATGATATCTCACCATCCCTAGCTTTTGTTTGTAGGCCTGTTCACCCTTTCTCATATTGTTCCATACGAGTGGTCCTGTTTGCTCAATCTAATTGCGATTCAGTCACGGGCATTCATCTGTGTAGAATCGTATGGCTGTGGTCCTTTCAGTGAGGTATTAAATTTTGTATCAGTCTGGCCGTATTGTATTGTTGGATTGAATAAAGCATACATGTACGGCTTCGTGCTAAATGAATAGCTTATTTTTTGGCTGGTAATTTTAATTTTGGTTTTATATTCGAGTATTTTTTATGTTTTCCACTTATCAGTTCAGATTACAAAGAAAGTAAAGCAATCTGGACCCCTATAAATAAACCAAATCTTTTGCGCCACAGTCACTATAGCTTTGCTATAATTATAGACCAAAGGGACTTTCATCATGAAATATCATCATAATACCTACGCAAATGTGAACATCTAAGGCTTTATTCTCAGAATATGGAAATATGAGTGCATACCTAGAAATGCGCAATAGGTATGGCCCACCGCGCCGCCGGAAATGAATTAAAAAAAAAAAAAAATTCGCTATCAATTTCATTTTGGAGGTTTTTTTTTGGTAAAATAATAATTGAAAAATAAATACAAATTCAAACTAGTATTTACAATCCAATCAGGTGATCTTATTAGACTTGCAAACAATCAAGAGATAGCTCAACTGATACACATTGATACCAATCGGAAGCGTCCCCAAGACGATCGATGGCTGCATTGCATCATTACCTCATATTTTATCTTATCTTATCATTTTGCCATGAAAATCTGTCTCTTCATATCACTTACATTTAATTTTATAGGTTCCAGCTACGCTATTTTAAGGCAGCCTCATAAGTTAAATCGAACTTCCCACCGAAGTGCAGTTCAAATCTATTAAAGTTTTCTAAATGTTATCTCTGTCATTATGCAAACATGTCGGTTACGAGGATAATCCACGGTTCAGCATCAATACCCTATAGGTACCTACGTTATACTTAGATGGTACCCGCTGCGCCCCAACAATATGCTTCTTTCTGCGTCGAAACTCTTAGGGATAGAAAAACTGTAGAGATAGTTAATTCAAAAAGTTAATTCATACATTGAATATATAGACAAAATTTAATTAAATGATAAGAAGAAGAGAAAAGAAGGTGATAATAGAGTTATTTTTTGCAAATTAGGCGCTGCGCAAACGTAGACACTTTTGCGTCTTGTGTCGGATAAAAGCTACCGATGAATATTTGATTTCTATAATTTCGGCAGTCTTTCACAGGCCACACTACGTTTACCGAGTTGTGGTCTCCACTCAAGAACATGCTTACCCTAGCGGATGTCGGTCCTCTTCATCGCCTCCTTCTCAAAATTGTTTTACCTAACTGCAGAATCTGTTAGTGTATTCGGAAACGATTTCAAGAAGGTGACCATGTACGACGATCGGTATTGGATCAATATGGCCATTGACTTTGATTTTATCCAAATTCATGCCAAGACCGATACGTCGCGAGGCCGCACGTCCACGTCCACAGCATTTGGTTCGGCTCATCGGCTCCTATAGCGACTCCCGTCGCTAGTACTCGTCATTAGTACTATGTTATCAGCAAGATTTATATTGTTACACTACTGTATTTTTCAACAATTTTACGAAATGGTGTTCTTTGAAAGATAACTGGACGAATAACTGATTTGTTGGTTAACTTTGACGTATTTCGCATGAAACCTGGGATCGAAAACGTCAATTATTTATAATTATCCGATTATCTTTTCGCAGAACACATACCTTAGTAAACCAGATTACTATTTCACTCGGCTTTTACAAAAGTTATTGAAAATGATTCCTCTCCACACCTCCCTTGTGCCATTTTCCATTTGCTCGTTCCGTGTTATCTCTATCCTCCTAGTACAGTTTAATTTAATATGCCGTTACAAAGTGGGTTACTGGAATACACCAAACTAAATAATGGCGCCGATGGCCCGTTGGATCTGCACCACTTTACATACTTTACATTGATTAAAGGATCATTGAGACTGATAGGACACGGACGTTTCGGTTTTAAGCGAATCCTTGGATTTTCTTAGGATTTTATCTGCAAAATTGTGAGATACGTTCATAAATTCAGCCTACAATTTTAGTTCTAGCTTAAATTTTAGACTGAATTAACGTTGAATGCTGTCAAATGATTGTTTAAATCGTCATTCTCGCTTTTCCGGGATACCATCTACCTCTCTGCCAAATTTCATCGAAATCCGTTCTGCCATTTCGGTGCAACAAAGTAACAGCAAATAAACATTCATTAATGTTAATGTCAAACATACATTAATGTTAATGAATCCATAGACTCCCGAATTAGTATAAACTGTATTTCAGGAGTCAGTGGCTTCTCCCACGTAAAATAAAATGTTGTGTCCTTACAAAAAGATAAGGGTACTTAATAGACAGACAGACAGAGTTACTTTTGAGTTTATAATATTAGCAAGGATATGGATTATTTACCGGAATCTATCCCGGAACGTAAGCTTGCCCTCTACCTAAGTGATTTCAGATCTCAATTTTGCTATAATTTTTGTGTTAGCCAGAAATCAAAGGCGATGTTTGCCAGATCTGACAGCCTATTAATGCTGGTCAAATTAAGATGTAGTCGTGACTGTAATAATTTTACAGAAAATTCAATTCTATGCTCTACTAAAAATTATGATAATACTCTATTGACATGGACACAGGCAGAGTTGTAGCAGCACAGCACAGTGAGCCATGAAAAAAGAAGTTGAGTGTATTACTTCTACCTTTTTCGCCGCTCTTTTGTTTTGAATCGTAATCAAACTGCAACCAATGTGCTCCAAAAATAGTACGAGTTTCAAATACATCTAAATCGACCGGCTTTATCAAGGCAAGGTTTCCATGAACGTTTGTACCTACAAATAAATTATAAGCAAGGCAAATGTATCGCAGCAACCAAAGTGTATTGCTTGTAAACAAACCAGCCATGCTCCTACTAAATAAAACAAACCTTTATCCACATTGAAATGCACAAGTAATTACGTAGAGTAGTTGGTAGTGTCAACAAAATTCAATTATATCAACGGGAGATGTTTGCGTTCAACGTGTGTTGATGCAAATTAATATGATGTCGAACTAAGTAATCGAGCTATCAAAATGAAAACGTAATGAAATATTAGTATTAGACAATACAAATAACACAAAAAATAATATTACAATAAATTAAACTAAATTTACTTTATAGTTTACCTACATAGAATATACCAGAGGCTGAATTTGGCTAACCAATCGCTTTACTATAAAAGTAAATAGTAGTTTTGTTTGTTTTTATGCACTTAGGTGTTTGTCAAAATATTCTATTCTATTCTAGTAGTATCAAGATTTATCTAGATTATGCGGTGATACTACTAAAAATATCACACAAGGACTATTTACGTTCTTGATAGTTTGTGTGTGCTATTTTTGTATACAGTACTATTTCACCGAGAGATGGATAGAGTGTTTTAAACTTTGACACTTGTGACACACGTCCCTCCATCTGTAGTTTCTTTCATCAATGGTAAATTGACAAAATATTTACCATTGTTATGGTGAAGTGATTAATTTAGTGGAATTCGGCCCCAGGTGGATATTATTCGGTATTGTTGAGACACATAGAGATTACATTCTTATAATTATGTAGTCTACTAGCTTCAACAACTGAAACACAGTTATAAACAATGGGTACTATCAGCTCATCCGTGGGCTGAGTGTCAGGGTCAGGAACAATGTTGGTAGTTTTTAATGTGCTCTTGTCATTCTCAAGGTGGTTTTTATGGTTTGCAAACAAATCAGATCACAAAAAAAGAAAATTCTGTTTTTCAACATTGTATCCTATGTAGACGTTCATTAAGTTAAATATTAAGTTTCTTAAATCTAGGTGTTTAAAGTTCAATTTGCAGTTGACTTAAACTATGTTTGTGCCCAAACCTCTGAGTACTGCCTCCAAACCTAATCTTAAGAGGTCTTTACTTCGTAGTTCCTCCTTTATCGAACATTTACTAACGAACAAGTTAAAGCCGGGTGCGATTCTGCATGATCCCAAGCCTTAAGCCACGGCCGCACTGTAAGACGGTAGCTTTTATGATCGCTGCGATGCCTAGGCGCGTAGCTTAAATACTAAGACTGGCCATCGAGACAACCATCGCGGCAAAAGTCCAGAAAATAAGACATTGCCTCGCTACATCCAGACGACTAGCTAAATTGACGCTTGGACTGTGGCCGATCCCGTTCATTTTTATACGTTTGTTTTCACCTTTTTTTTATTGAAGACAGTAAAGCGGTTTGACCACCATCTCAATTAGTTTGGTCTGACGAACCATATGAAAATAATAATCCGTGATATCTAGGGTTGCAGCGACGAAGATGTGTATTGCTATCTCTATTTACGCACGAATTTAGCGTATTATCCCTGTCTGCAAATGAAAAAATATGAAATAAGTAACATGAATGGGTAGACCTAATTGGACCTGATTTGAGCCTTCCACTTTCGAGAACCTAGTACCTAATCTCCCCTTTTTAATCTGCTACTCAGTGTTTCCATATATCAATTACCTTGCAGTGCAGCCGTGATAAATGCCTGGCCGGCTATTAGGCACCAAGCCAGCCTGCCTCGGGCTGCGCTGTAATCGCAGATTTCAGAACTTGTGTGAATACGCTAAGTTTATGGCGGGGTCGGTAATGAAGTGTTGACGGTAGAAAATAGAGGTTAATTTTCAGTGGGAAGCGGTAGCGGAATTCGACATTTTACAGAGGTATGCAAGTCTCGAAATAAATTATTCAAAGGGATTACAAAAATCCGCTCTTAAGCTTAGTCCAATAACCGAATATGCACCAATATTCTTACTATTCAACACTGGGTAGAGTAGTTATAAAGTACCTTTTTCCAAAGTTGTGGTTTTGTAATCTTTTAGCTCTAGAATTCTAGATGATACTTATAAAACTTCGTACCAACTGGTACCAGATTAATATGATTTATTTCTTCAAAATCAATTATTAAAATCAATTATTGGACCTAGTATCCATTTTTAAAACTTTATCTAGTATCCAGCAGTGAACAACCGTTTAAAATCATTATTGAACATTTTCTTTGCTTTCATTCCTCCAAGCTCTTCGAGTAGTTCTAGAAATTAATAACTGGAGCCATTCGAATAATTTTATTAGGGTTGTCCAAATAAGTGCAGAGTGCACTTTGTGCGACCGTACTCTTTGTATGGTAATAGCTCGTGTTTTAATGTTAATAGGGCTGTCCCATTTGCAGAAATAATGTGGGACTGCGCAAGAAGATATGGATATAAATAGGTAGTAGGTACATATGAGTTAAATTTCCATTTAGTTTCAATATTTGGTGTTTCTATGGCTTTTGGTTTTTGTATGTTTTTCACTAAAAGAAGTTCATGCGTCTATTGTAAAACGCCCAGTAGAAAAAGAAATCAATCACAATTTGTAAATATGTTTCATTGACAAAACATGATTTCTATTGTGTCGTGACCGCTGTAGAAAGAATCCGATAACCTAATATAACATCAAAAGTATTTTTCCCAAAAAAGTTTTGTGTTATAGGAAAACTAAACACAAACTTTTGAGGAGGTATTTCTTCGTAGAAAAAAAACAGGCGCAGCCGCCAGTATAAAGTCTGTGATAAAAAAACACGTGATACGAGTGATTTATTTGTTTACTACTTTGATAGCCTTCAATTAAAATCACAACTAATACGAGTACTAACCTAGAGCGGGTACTATTTAAATATATTTATTAATAGTGCTATCTATCTATTCCGTTTCTTCAGATATTAATGTCGATATATTTACCAACATATACACACACACATAACAGATAAATATGGCAACATTAACTACTTCACTACTGTGTGGAGACCAAAGCTGTGGAGGAGTACCTTAAAAGAAAAGCTGGACTCTCGATGCGCGTCGAGAAGCTGGACTCGCGCCATAATGTGAGCTTTAATTCATTTATGGTCAGAGTTCCAACTCAACATCTCTCGACCTACTTAAGCGCAGAGTTTTGGCCAATGGGTGACAAGTTCCGACGGTTCACTGGCCGCCTGCAAGGAGACACCGCCGTGCACCGTCGCCAGCTGACACTCTGATTGCGTCATTTACACGTCGTCGCCGTAATCACAGAAAAACGTGTCATTAATTAAGTTTTTATGTTATATGAATGTTAGTTTTAAGGTATATATTAATATGGACTGTAGCATAAGTTCAATAAGATCTGTAACTTTGCTATGGTCTGAAATAAATGATTATTATTATTATTATTATTAAGCTAAGGCAGGACCTTATTAGTTCATTTTACTATTTAAGTAGTATTAATTATTTTTATGGTTTTTTGAATCTTTCTGTGTACTGTGTATGTGTGTGTGTGAGCCAATAATAGTATTCTATTCTATTCTATATCCGAACAATCCCTGAAACTGCCAAAGCATTTTCAATGTCCCAAACATCGATACATAATTCAAGATCACACAAACCGACCACGTACATAATCAAATTAATGACGTGGTTTGATAGTGTTATACATGATTTAAAGGTTCATACAAATACGTGCACAGAATACTACGTAATTAGAGTTTAGAACGTAGTTCACGTAGAAGATGTATGGAAGATGCCGCTGATACATGGCCGACTTGAAGATTTGTGGGCTAAAGCTAGAATTTCCTAAGAGATTGCAGAGTTTATGGTCTCAGAATTGTTATCAACGTCCAGCAAAATGTAGAATGTATAAAATGAATATCAACTGGACATAATTATACATAGATATTTTCTATTTAACATAAAAAACGACAAGATTAAATAAGCAATTCGTAGAAAATTTTGGATCAGCGGCGGAAATTTAACCCGATACCTCCTGCGTCACAGAAGGACCTAGAAAACATTCAATCATTTTTTTTTATTCATTCAAATTGAATATTTACCATAAATGCACGCACTTTGAGGCAATTTTTATTGTATTGATGGGACACAGATCGGATATGACCACATTTTAAACTGCTCCATATATTTTTTTAACTTTTACGATTTGTTAACATATTAAAGATTATTTATCGGGTATTTACCGTTTCGTCGCGTCACGTTACGTAGCAACCCGATAAATAATCTTTAATATGCTCTTCATTTATCGCGCCGACTGTACTTTTGACATTAAGGCTGTCAAAAAAATTTGTTACGGTGAACCGGAAACCAATTCTAAAATTCACAATTTTAGCTGTTTTATATGTAGATTAGGAATGTATGATTTTGATTGACGTAATAAATAAAGTGACACTGTTCCACAAAATTGTAGTTTAGCGTTTCATAAGCGTGGTAGGTAAAATAAAATTCAATTTGTATTCAACCTAAAATGTGCACCGCAACTCAATGCTCTACCAATTTAACGGCAGATTGATTCAATTGATTCCTGATATTTCCATCCTGCATACAACCGGATAATACTTCAAACGGTTCTTCAATGCCATGCCACCACCAGAATAAAATGGCCCACCCTGCTCCGAAACTACACCATTAACTGAACAGCCGCTGAAATAGCTACGTTAATTTGCAAGGCTCTAGATTAATTGGTCACTGTGATGTCTCCTGACATTTGAGGAAGCGAGAATCGCCCAGAGCTCCCCTTTTTGGGCGTGAAATTGAATCTTGTTGCGGATGGAGGGTGCAGTGAAAACTTTAAATATTTAAGGGTACCCGGCAATTCGGAGGTAAGGTATTAATTTTACGAGGGCCATTGTACCCTTAGTGGTCGGACTACAGATGTAAGCTTTTGGATGAACCTGTCAATCGGTGAGTTAGAGTCGAACATGATGTCGAAACTAATCAATCGGTTTATCAGATGGGACAAAAGTGGAGTTTAATCCATTTATTGATTAGCTCAGTGGATCAGAATGTAACAGGGCATCAAACCACCTGTACCTACTGCTTATTCACAACTCTGCAGTATATAATGGTATTTTTTTTAACTCCGTTTATACAGACTTCGTGCTCTATCAAGCTTTGGAGAAAGTCTACAAGACATCAGTAGAATAGAAGACGCCTGAGACCTTGACCACTTAACATTATCAAGCTTTAAGTTATCGCTGTTAGGAATCAACACCCCGCCCCCCAACTCAGCCAACAGCTGTCGTAAGGGTCGACTATGGAACCTTGACCACTTAACATTATCAAGCTTTAAGTTATCGCTGTTAGGAATCAACACCCCGCCCCCCAACTCAGCCAACAGCTGTCGTAAGGGTCGACTATGGAAGAGCAGCAGCATCTTTCTAGGTATTTTTAACGTCTCCACTATACTACCTATAGGCCTGCAAAAACTCTCTTGTATACGGGAAATATTAGTCGACAAATAAATGCTAAGATTTTCTTAAAGCCCGATATTGTGACTCAGCCCACAGGCATTCCTTGTAAACCTAAGCCTTTGCTGGTGTATAAACTTTCATCCAAGATCGATTTACACTTCGGTGCTATAAACAGCTGCAAATATAAGCCCACCGTAAAAGGATATGTAGTCGTTAACTTGTGAGCCTCATTCGAGCTCGAGAAGAGACTCGTGTTTTGCAGTTTGTATTAATTAAAATTAGCGACGCGTACCCCTATGAGGTAGAGTGGGTATACCGCTCGTAAAAAGTTATACCAGATTTGGTTATTAGTTGGGAAAGTTTCGCTTTTACTGAGGTTTATAGAGCTCGTAAAGGCAGAGACTGTAATGTTTAGATAACTGAGATAAGTGTAGTTGGGAATTTAGTGGACGTATTTGTGATAAGGTTTTTATGTGTGGTCACTTAGTGTGGTATTAAAGAAAGCTGGCTCAGTCATCGATTTATTTTATTTATTTATTTTAGAGGATCTTTCAGCACTTAAAAACAATATAAGTAATGTGTAAAGATAACAGATGGCTATTAATAAGTTCCCAATTATAGAAAAAAATACAATTGCAAGTAACACAAATAATAATAACAAGCTAAATATTCGCATTTACTATGCGTTTATTTATGCTTGAGTAACGTTTTCCTATAGTATAAACGTCACTCAAGATAGATTGACTGAGCCACGGATTTCAGGGATTTTAATACTTAGCCTGATAATATAGTTGAGCAAGAACTATTTAACATAATTATAAAAGTGGAGCAGTATCATCTTTACGATGTTTTCACCATGTAAATCTAAAGAGACTGTACATAAAAGTGCATATCGCCGCTGACACAACCCTTTTCCGGATTGGCGTTGTGTTAGATTCAAAGTTAGTTAGTAGTTTTCTAGTTGACATTATAATAATTCAAGCTGACATTGTTAAATTTGGGATGAAATAATAATTATTTGGGCTGACATTTTCTTTTTAATTTAAATATCCAAATTTACATTGTATCCAAATAATGATATCATTTGTAGCATCTCTTAATTTATTTTATCTTAATTCTGTTTCATTAGGTAGTTTTAAAAATATTTTTTAATATTATTGTGTTATTTGTGTTTGCTTCATTGAATTGTTTATATAAGTGACTTGATTATTGTAAAATTAGTGTATTGTGTTTGTGTTGGAGGGAGTTTAAGATTTAAGTTTTCCGCACACAATGTATTTTGTTTTTTGGAAGTAAATTAAATACCAACAACCTAATAATATATAAAAGAACTTATTTTAAGATTTTCCATGAAAGGTCATGGTAGAAATCTCTGGGAACAACTTTAAATAAGATTTCGCAGATTACTTAATCATCTAACTTCATCCTTCCCACCACAAAGCTGCTTAAAATTTTATCCCCCAATTTCTCCTCATCAAATATTTGAGTCGGTATGACGCTGCCTTTGTCACTGTCTATTAAACTCATTAATATCCAAAACTTTTCAACGATCGACCTCTACCTCTAAAATTTCAAACTGAACCTATTGATTTAATTTGTTTCTAACCTTTGTTCTTATATTGGCAACAATGACCGCTTGTCACTTAGAAGAACAAAGGGCTTTGCATAGTTTGTTTGTTTGAATTCGGTTTAACAGACTTGGGTGTAGCATCAAAAGTTTACTAATAAAGGTGAGTATGAATTCTGCAATATATTTATATTTATGTACTAAAGTTTGATTTGTGTGTTTTGTACAATAAATATTTTTCTTTCTTTCTGTCAATAAAGACTATAGACCTAAAAGTTCTTCGTTTCCATAATTTTGTATCGAATAAAAAATGTACAGACTTTCAAAACAAGGTATTAATGGTTTATTTGTTATTTTAGTGCTTACCCACTCAAGTTAATGATCTCTTGCCTATCTGAGAAGGCATAACCATACTAGGTGGAATGTTGAAGTTCAAGACCATTTCGAAAACGTAAAAAAGTATTGATTGTTGAAATTTATTCTAAGGTTTGTTTTACAGAACACACCTACCAAAAAGATTTAATACTCGGTGTGTATTCTACTGTAGTCTACCTTGCAATGTTTTACTGCATGGCAGAACCTCGGTTCGTACCTTAAAGCAAGGGGTCTTGCCCCCAAGGGAAGTCAATTTCATTAATACTGTGGTTCAAGGAACGCTTTTAAGGTCCTGTTCTCAAAAGTAGTTGTTAGAATTTAGCGTTCGTGTACCTAGTTTTCATGCTAGGAGTTTTTCTGAAGGATAGGATTCACTAGGAATACATCCGACAGAGAACTAACATTATCGATATAGCTCAAACGATTAGCAAGCTGAAGTGGCAGTGGGCTGGCCATATCTCGAGAAGAACCGACAACCGCTGGAGTAAACGTGTTATTAAGTAGAGACCGCGACTCGGCAAACTTAGTGTAGGACGCTCTCTGATCAGGTGGGATGACGATTTGCGAAAGACTGCTGGCAGATGCTGGATGCGGCAAGCTGAAGTCAGGGCGCGATGGCGCTAATTAGAGGAGGCATATGTCCAGCAGTGGATTAATGTAGTCTGATGATGTTATTTTCAACTGAGAATGAGTAAATCGCTTTTGCTGTCCACTGCCCAGCCTTGGCAGTGCAACTAGCAGGAGCGCTTTGCGCCGCCAGGACGTGGACAACGACATTTTCCGTCGTGGGACATGAAACTGTTACCTACTTTATTTAACAAATGACTAAACTATCAAGCAAAAATATACAAGGAGTTTGGCTAAGGTATACCTTAGCCAAACTCCTTGTATATTTTTGCAAACAAAACCCTCATACTAAACCTAAAATTAATTCGTACCGAGTCCTATATCTATACATATTGCAACGTTACAGCAAGTTATTATCACATCACTAGAAACATATTCTTCGCAGGTGTTCCAAATGTAAATAAAATCGGTGCTCCTAATTCGGTGTTCTTAAAATCGGTGCTCTAATTTAAATACTTCCTTTTTTTAAACAGTTAAAATTATTTGTCGCTTTGAGATTCATTCGTTAATATTGCTTACAATTACATATATCTCGGACTCGACGACAAACAAGTAAGTTTTAGAGTTCGTTGTCCTGGTTTGTTTGCAAAAAATCCATTGCTGAGCTATAGTAAGTATAGATACTCAATAAGTATAGCAAAATAAACGTGGACCTAGTCATGCGAGAGCACTAAATGACTGGAAAACTCAAATAGTGATTTGTCAACACAATATATTTTTTTGTGCTAGGTACCTAGACCTACCAGCTGTAATTGACGATTGGTCGAGGCATTTCTTCAACGAGAACTGGACGCAAAAAAGGAGAGCTTTGCCCAGCAGTGGGATAGTAATCGCGATCGGAAAGGCCTTCTATGTGTTCTTTGTTGCGTTTGCGGATCATGGAAGAAATAGAACTAGTTCTTTTTCGCCTATGATGCAATTTATATCCTCTGTTAATGGTCATAGTAAATTAAAATTAATAAATGGTCTCCTATAAAAAATCCGAAGGCAAAAGGACATTTATGCTTCTCTATTGGTTTTCTTATCCAGATATGCGGAAACAGTTGTATTATAACATGAACTTTGGTCTAGCATCAATGATTAAGGAATGTTATCAAAATGTTAATTAATAATAATGTTAATTAATATTCTCATATCTACATAATTAATTTTATTGAAAATGATAGCGAATAATATATGTAATAGGTATAACCTATTTAGCTCAATAAAACCTTTAATCGAAAAGAGAAAGAAGAAAGGAAGTGTCTTTTGCAATTCATGGGAATAAAATGAGCTGAAGTTATTTTTCACCACTCAAAAACGGTGAGTTCGCTGCTCAAAAACAGTGAGCAAACTTGTTCACATGTGGAATACTATTCAACTTGTTGAAAAAAGTAATTTGAATTCAGAATTTTGCTCTAATTTCATTAACGCCCAAAAATATAAACTACGCTATCTATACCAGGGGAGGTCAACTTTATCGCGAAAGACAGCACCATTTTTTGTGAACCTTGACAACTTAGCTTGCGAAGACCATTCTTCTTGGCGGACAGCGTCATCTATAAATAATCTCTCAAACAACAGGTACATGGAATTATTATGGGAGTTGCACCTCTTTCATTTAACTTATCCAAGAGAAAGAGGTTAGACCATATTCAACCTTCACTATAAAATAATTATTTAGTTTGTTCGGGGGTTTATAGCACTCTAACCCTCCATGGTTGGTGACCAAAATGTTTTTTCTGATATTCGACCTCTTTTATAAATAGAAAAAAAAAAAATTCTCGCTAGTCGTGGTAAAAATGTATGTCAAATTCGAGAGCAAATGTTTTTTTGTTTCGTGCCTTTAAATCCCTCGCTACCACAGCAGTCTTCTTTAAAACCCCTCGCTACGCTCGTGACTCTACTCTAAACTGCTTCGCTAGCTCGGGATTTAATATCGACACATTCAACAATAATCGTTTAGCCCACTTAACAAATAACTAAAAATTATTGAGCTTTATGTTTTTTTTTGTTTTATTGGTCATTTTTATCAAGGAGTCAACCTACACACCAAAATCAGCAGGCCGATGAGAAGTTGTCATAACACTATTGACTGCCAATATTTCTACACTTAAATGTCGCAACAAACCGCTGGGCTGTGTCGCCGATTTTGGTGTGTGTCTACCTCATTATGTTTTACTCCGTTATTGTGATAACGTCAATTGTACTTCATAAAACCCTGCCTTAAGAGGGTACTAGCCAAGTACATTTTTAAATGCATTAACCGTAATAGAATACCTTCTGTTTTTCCTTTGTGGCTTGAGATTAAGATGTCCGGGAATGCAGGCGCGCTGGTAATTTGTTTCTCTTTAGGGACCCCTTTGTTGGTGAAAATTATGGCTTTAAGTTTTTGAAGGGTCGTTAAACTGTTTTTATTTGTTTGAGTATTATTATGAGTTTTTATCAGGTGAATGTTTGATAGTTTACTTGAACTGAACATAAACTGAAACTCTAACGCTAAAACTACATAATGAACGGAGCATGCTTAAAGTTAGCAAAGATCTGATCTGATCTTACTCTAGAAGAGAAAAAAAGAATAACAAAAACACTGTATCAAAAAATCTAAATAAACTACAAGAGCTACGAGGCTGAAATTTTGCATACCTACATGTAAAATTCCTTTTACAATGTAAGCACCGCTAAGAACGGGTTTTTGGAAATTCGTATTGTTGGGTAGTTAAAATGGGGTCAATGTCAAAATTTTTAATCTCTGAAAATATAAATGTTACCAAACTATAATTTTACTTCTTTCGCAATAATAAAATAGACAGCCAATAAGAGCCTAGTTTTGGAAATTAGTATTCTATGAATGTAGAAATGGGATTCATAATAATATGTTTTAACATAATAACTTCTTTAAAATTGTAAAGGATTGGACTGGATATTTCCTAGCTCGCTATGTATTATATGAAGGCCACTTTAACTGGAAATTAGCGTGCGAAAGTGGGAACAGAAGCTACTGATTCAAATTTTGCATTTTCAATGTAAATTTAGATTCTATAGAGCGGCTACATCTTTCTTTGGAGTCTATTATAATTTTAAGAATTTGACTTTTTAATTGTATCCATCTATTAATTTATAAAACACGATAACAAGTATTAGTTTTGACTCACTCTATTTAATTTTTACTTTGTTTCATGAAACAAATGTTATTTTATTACGTATTATATCGTATTATTATTTTTTGATAATCTTTCACTTGTCATGTCGTGCAAAATTGCCTATCATTGACGTCACTAAACCTTATCAATTGAATTTAATGTTTGAACCCAGCTACATTAACATTGTGTTATAAATTAGCATACGAAGAATGAATGAACTGAAACACAACTGTCACTTATTCAATACGCACTAAGGTCAATAAACTGAATGCCTGATCACAAACCCAAAATCTATTAAACAACCCTCAACGTGACCTGATTTATAACACAGCGGAATCCCCAAAATCTTAAATGTATTTCTTGTCAGAAAAGTTAATAAGTTTCGGTGTTTATTATTCTAGCAAGCAGGGCGAGCTCCAGCCGCAAAACACATTTTTCGCATAAAAAAAATATGAAGGCTTAAAGAGTTTCAGTTTTTTGCGATGTAATCTTAAGAGATTACCTTGAAATACTTTTAAAAGGGGAAAGGAGCTTGGGGAAAAAACGAAAATTGTTTTTGCAACAAAACTCTGCTACTAAATCAGGACAGATTAAATTCAGGGTAAGATTATTTATATCTCTTTCTTATCTTGTCAATAGCAATCTAGGAATGTACCACAGTACAGAAATGGAGCGTTTCATTGCACAGTTTGGTTCGTGTGCGACTAGTGATCGGACGTCATGGCTGCCAAGTTCTTGTTTGCTGCTGTTGCGTGTCTCTTCCTCGGCTACAACGCCGCCGGCGCATTAGAAACCGTCGATGGAAGACTGAAGGTTCAAATTCAACTCACAGCCGGTTGCGGAGATACTATCAGGTTCATCACGAACCAGCTAGTGCCGACATACGCTTTATACAAAGACTTTTTGGACATAGAATTTGTGCACTGGGGTCGCGCGTCGAGACAAGAGGATGGTTCTTTAGTTTGCCAGTTTGGACCCAACGATTGCTATGCAAATCGTGTTCAAAGATGCGCTTTGGAGCTTTTAAAAGATGATCAGGACGCCCAGATGAGCTATATGTCTTGTGAGAACGTTCCACCACATCCTTCGTTAACCCAGCAAAGCTACAATTGCGCTCATGCGGAAGGTGTGAGCATTGTAGATTTAGACTATTGCGTCGCCCACACTGGAGAGGAACTGGACCGTAGAGACGAGGTCATTGGTACCAAGCACATTTCCGAGCTCGGCTTTGTACCTTCATTTGTCTTCAACGGTGAGTATGACGTGCCTCAGCACGAGCAGGCGCTTACTCGGTTCGAGAACATGGTGTGTCTAGCGCTGGCCGCAGACCCTTCCACGGGAATCACAGAATGTCAAATCTAATCATTGTTGTACGGTGAAACCGCACGAAGGCCATGCAGCTGCCTGGAAGATTTAAAAAGTACATAAATATACATAAACAATTAGTACATCAATATATATATTCATAAACCGCCTTTTCGCAACCGTTTTATCGTTTTTCCAATTACCTTTCAAGGAGCATGGCATCCGTCCTGTTAGTCTATTTCAAGTTCCTCGTACATTTAAACGTATAGATATGCAAGTTCGGTGGCAAACTTCAAGTCAGTGGTTATAGTAGATGATAATCTGAAACGGGTCCAGCGTGGCCGTTGATTCCCGAAGTTTTATCTCAGCACGAGCTGATGGTTCAACTTGCTCGCCTTTTAATCGAGGAACTTCAGAAATCGGCCAATCTCCAGATATGGATAATGACCCAGTAATTTTCAGCGATAAGCGGCGCTGCTCTGATTTTCTTCACTTATGAAACGGAATGAAATGAAATCAATTTTTATACACTTTAAATAAAGTTTTTTAAGATAAAAAGAAATTGTTTTTCTTTTCAAGTACATTTATATACTTTTATGTTTTAATGTTATGAATTATGTGAAAAATACTGTTTTATTGGTTTAGAGTCAATATTATTCTGGATGAAAATCATGAAAACCTAGCTTCTGCCCGCACTTCTGTAGCTAGTAGCAGGTATATTATATAAAAAAAATATTATGTTACATGTTAATATAGGTAAAAAAAATTGCAAAGATCTAGTTTGCAAATTTTTTGCCCGAACAGTTTAATAGTTTTTTGGTGAAGATGATAAAAGTAAACAACCAAATTCTCGCATATGATATTAGTGCAATTTTGGCTAAGTATTGGAGTATCGTCTAATCCGTGGCTTCCGTTATGTCAATGGGCGACCCAGTGAGGCCATAATGGCCCATTTAGCGATTGAAAAATGTCACAGGCCACTTTATAACGCCAATGCGCTGCTACATTAGCCACGGTCTGAGTTGAGCATTGACTAAGCGTAAACCGTAGATATGAAATTAAAATGACAAGGATTTGTTTAATAAAAATCTACATTAACTAATTAAATCATTTTTTTTTATAGTAAACGGAATAGGTATATTTTTCTTTAATGGTTCTTCACTCGGCAAGTGAGGTCTTGCTGCGTGGTGACCACGCCAGACAGAACTCACCGTAACATTCGATGTCATCAATGATATAGTTTAGGGCTGTAGTATGGTTTTTATAACATCCGTAGTTTTTTTTAAATTTGGAAACACTGTTTATCAATAGTTTTAGAAATAATTTAAAAGTAATACTTAAAATCTTGTTTACAATAATCACTAGATGCCTGACCTGACCCTTCCAACAGGTTAGATTGTGGTCAAATGAAGAAGTCATGGACAATAAAAAAGTTTTGAAACTATCATGGTTATTAACATTTAAGTCATTAATAACGGGATATTTAATATAATTTCTTAAGTAAGTTCCTATAATATTTGGACACGGTTTCATCACAGTTGAATCATCACTTGATAAACCAGGGGTGTATAAGATCGACTGCAGCTGTGGAAGCTCATTATATAGGCCAAACGAAGCGCACTATTGCCTGCAGAGTCAAGGAGCACATTATAACCGATTTAGTTGTTTGTTAGTAACAGTTACCCACTACTACCACGACTAAATTGTTATAATCAAAAATAAAGAAATTGTGTTTCTATTCTATCCTATACTGTATTATTCAATGACGTGACGAAGGGCGCATACAATATTATATTAGAACCGCTGAGTTATGACGCCTGTGTTTTTGGGAAATTTTACTATTTCTAAGCGAATTTCAATGTGCTTTTGACTGAATATTTTCTGAAGCGAGAAAATGTTTACTGAGTGAAAATACGTCAATGACAAGCTAATGCATTGCTTTGTCGAAGAGCTATGGGGCTTTAAAATAAACTCTGAAGCCAAACTAATATTACAAGTGGGAAAGTTGCGATATTTCTACTAAGCAATTCGTACTGACATTTTGCTTAGATGTAGTTCTAGACCTGGATTAACATAATATGCTTTTTATCCGGGAAAATGTGTGCGAAGCCGATTCAGAAACAATTATAACGAAGAAAAATATAACACATTAACAAAGAAAATTCATCATCATCATCGAAAGAAAATTAAATAAAATAAATAATAAATAATGCTGGACAATTCACACAGCATTATCTAGCCCCAAGGTAAGCAGAGCTTGTGTTATGGGTACTAGATAACTGATATACGTAATATTATACATTACATAGATAGATATTTTTTATTATACATACAAAACACCCAGACCAACGGAACAAATTTCTGCAGATCGTACACAAATTTGTTCCGAGGCGGGGATCGAACCCGCAACCTCTTGCGTCGCAGGCAGACTCTCGCCCGCTGCGCCACTGAGGTCGTCAATGAGTCGTAATTACAATCAAATAACAGAATAAAATCAAAACTAGTATTTACAATTGAAATTGAGCTAACTTCAGACTGTTGCAAACTATCTACAGGTAGTTCAACTGATCCATATCAATAGCAGTCGAAAGCTTCCCCAAGAAGCTGGCTGCATTGCCCCGCTGTATGGAAATGCTGATGTGCTATGCTAGATAATCAACAGCTCTCGGGAAATAAATAAATTAATGGTCTGTTTACGTGTTGGTCAGGTCAAGGGTACTGTACGTATTATTGGTGATTTATTTACGCTAATGTGATGATGAGCAGAACTCCTGGTTCTTTTATCTTCTATTCTATCACGATATTGACGTTGCATGATGCTTATCTCGTCTTAATTCTTAAACTTAATGTTGATAGTAGGTACGCACTCCTTTCAATAATCGTTCCTTATAGAGGCTTTTTTTTTAAACTTAATTTTAAACCGGCTCTGTCCTGAATTAACAAGGGCAGTGGGAGCAATCTCCCACAGCCCTTAAAGACCTTAAAGATCAATGTCTTTAGGGTCAAACGGTGATGATGCTCTAACATTTTATCATAGGATACCTTACGATAAAATATTATACATAGGTATCACACACTGGTAAGATAAGTTACATTAGTATATATTGGGCTGTTTATTCTCTAGTTAAAGTAAGCACAGTTATAGTTAAATAGGTTATCCTCATCACCAAGTTTGAATGACGCTGGCGAAGACTCAGCCAACATTATGGACCAACCATTAGTCGGTGTTGCCAACATGTACGGTTTATGTTTTCCACTGCTAGATATAGGTCTTGCCTGATATGTTTTAATGTTATAGGTAAGTTATGCATTCGTATAGGGGACCGCATTTCTTTTTTTCAGTTCAGATGTGGATCTGTTCTGCAGGGGTGGATTAGATATCACATAGTCGTATTTTACAACGGGAGGGGCGGGGGCGGTGCAGAATCTAAGCCAGCATCACACGCAATTCGTAAAAAGACATTCAATTGCAATACAATATAATACAATTACTCTAAAAAAAACCTTTATTCCCTTATCCTTAATTTCCATTTCATATGTTGTTATTTGTTTGTTAGTGAGTTAGTCATTAATATTTTGCTTGTTGTCTAGATGTTAGTAAGAGTTAGATTTTGTTATTGGATATGGACCGCTCCTCTGGTGAAGGCCTCCTCCAGTCCTTTCCACTCATCTCTGCCCTTGCCGATAGTTTGCCAGTCCTTTCCTATTGATTCGGTTATATCGTCAACTCATCGTCTTTTCGGTCTCCCCCAATAACTATTTATTGCAAACAAAATAAGACAGACACACAGGACAGGAACTTATACAGATTACGTTGTACAATGGTCGGCCTTATCGCCTTTAGCGATATCTGCCACATTAGTGACCTTGGACTAAAGGTCAATTACCTTTTTCGGGTAAAAGTTGATTTTTGCTAGAAATGATCACCAAATGTTAAATTACTTAGTTTTGAGGGCAAAATTAGTGACCTTGGACTAAAGGTCAATGACCTTTTTCGGGTAAAAGTTGGTTTTTGCTACGCAACCTTTGCATCACTTTTTCATTATGTTCATAACAGCAATTAAGAATTATCTCAACAATACAGCTAATAAATAACTTTATTAGTTAAATTAAATTGAAAGCCTTTATGTATCCAATTGGCAGCTATAGTTACAATCATACCTATTGTTAAACACGACGTAAGCAAGGGTATTTACATAGCATTATGTAGAAGCTGCATTGTACTCGTACCTTACATGTTGGCTTATCTGACTACTACTAACGGAACTAGAAAATACGGGATGAGGCTTTTTGAATTTTCAACGAGACGATTCGAGATCATTTAGATGTGTACTTGCAGATCTGTCTGTAACATCAAGGCACAGAAAAAACTGGGAAAAGTCTCCTTTCCCCAGTTTTATGATAGATTTTTAGTTTTTGAAAATAATTTTTTAAAAAGGAGACTTTTCCTATCCTATTGAGGTCGATTGAAGAGCCACGATATATCTTCCTCAACCTCAACCTCAACAGCCTATAATGGTCCTCTGCTGGACGCAGACCTCCCCCTGATTTTTTATCTCATTGGTAGTGCCCGGCCATGCCACGCTGGGCATGCGGGTTGTTGATCGCAGTTTGGTGGTAGATTATATTCTGCAAGAGGCGCTGCTGCCCGCCCCTCGGTGTATGTAACTTAGTCACCACGTTAGTAGTTTATTTATTTAGTTTTAAGCTACAAGTAGCTCATTAAATTTGCTTACGATTGTCAATTATTTAAATTTAATGAGCTACTTGTAGCTTGAAATTGGTTTTAAGTTTGTTATTTACTTAGATATGTTATATTTTTATTTAAGAGTTAGATTAAGATATACCATCATACGCCGTGTGGTGTCAGCTTAGAATTTGCACCACCCCAACTCTTCCCGTGGATGTCGTAGGAGGCGACTAAGGGACATACACTGGGTGGCGGGCAGCAGCGCCTTGCACATGGATCTACCACCGAACTGCGATCCCTAACCTGCATGCCAAACGTTGGGATTATGGGCATTACCCCCCATGAGATAAAAACCAATAAGGCTTATCAGGGGCCTGCGTCCAGCAGTGGACCAATACAGGCTGCTGAGAGATTGAGAGAGGTACCTAAGCACAGCCAAGCTGTAAAACGTTAACTGACCAATAGTAGCGGCTCCACATACAGTTCCCAGCTTGTTATTGGTTGAAGTAATAGGTGGACTGCAGGACCCTCGGGTGGACATCGTTAAGATGTGGTCGGACGGTAAAGCTAGGGTTGCGGCATATTCATGACTTGTTTAGTTAATAGTAGAGAATTCACTGTGTAATACAGTAGTAATGTTCGGTGTTTTATCCACTACTGAAACTTATTTTTTTCTCAAAACATGTATCTCTATTATAAGTGCAATATAGTACCTTGTCTAAACGTTGTTTAAAACTAGCAGCGCTTCGCGGTTGCAACCACGTAGTTCCCGTTGACGTAGGAATTCTGAAATAAAACATAGTCTATGTGCTATTCCGGACTATAATCTATCTTTGTGCCAAATTTCATCCAGATTTGTTTAGCCGTTCTGGCGTGATTGAGCAACAAACATCCATCTATCCATCTAAAGTTTCGCATTTATATTATTAGTGTTATTAGAATTTGTTTGTAAATAAAAGAATTATTATAACAAAATATGTCGTAGCACTACAAAAACGTGGTGTAATAATATTGTAGGTACTAATGCTGTGACTACATAATCTAGTGTCTACCAAGTATGTAGGTATGCACAACCGTAAGAGCTCTTGTTAACGCCACAGTTTAATCACGGCAAGGCGAACAAAGGGCCCCGGCTAGCACGCCGTACGAGAAATCGTGGAAGCTTGTTAATGACATGGCAAAATCACTGGACAAGCCAACGGCCTTTTTTTTGTTTTTGAATTTGTCCAACTTCCGCCATAGAAAACATATGGCGAGCTAACCCGGTGTGCCGAACAGCAAACACGGTGCATGTACGGCATCGTCGCCTCCGTGCCGTGAAGAAAATGTGTCGTTCACAAGCTTCCATTGAGATCCATACAATACTGAAAAGCGTGCTTTTCCACGGAGAGTAAAAGTTGATTTTCACGGCGAGTAAAACGTGTGTTAACAAAGGCCGTTAGTTTATTAACACGAAACTTCTACTTTGTCTAACAAAGTAGGAGTACCTGTGCCACGCATAAACAGAGTAAGAAAATATTTGTGCTTTCATCCTATTCAGAGATTTTTGACAAATAAAACATACCCACCATAAGCCAGTTACACGTTTTCTAGTTTATACGACTGTCAAAACATCTGAATATTCATACAACATTCAACGCCAAGACTTTTACAAACACATTCCAGCGGAAATCGCCCGTCAAGGGTGCATACCAGAACAGGAATATTTCCTCCCATAAAAATGGAAGGATACTCTCAGGTGAGCCGAAAGTTACAAACAGACGTGCCCGAGATATAGAATAGAGAAACGCCATGGAATAGAAAAAGGAAAAGCAATGTTAAATTATTGAAATTGGTGTCTGGTTATAATTCTGATCAGCAGCTGATTCTAAGCTGAAACTACAACTCACAGTTAAAAGCTACTACAGTAATAATTTTCTGATCAATTTCTCAAGTTGACTAATTCACAGACGTAAGTAAATAATTTTGGAGTTAGATGCTTAGTTCAACAAACGCTTGCCATTACTATAACGTCAAATTATAACAGTAATTTAGGAGAGATTTTTCTCACTCTGAGCTAAGTCAAGCTAAGTCAACCGATGAAAGCTAAAGACTCGTTACAATTACATTTAGATAACAGAGATTTATAAGTAAGAGGGTTTTTTTTTGTTTGTCATAATCATCATCCGCCTTTATTAGTTCACAGCTGGACATAGGCCTCCCCTAATGAGCTCCATTGCGCCTTATCTTAGCTTGTCGCATCCAGCATCTGCCAGCAGTCTTTCACAAATCGTCATCCCAGCTGGTCGAAGGGCATTATATACTACGTTTTCCGAGTCGCGGTCTCCACTCAAGAACACGTTTCCCCAGCGGTTGTTAGTTCTTTTTGAGATATGGCCAGCTTACTGCCAGTTCAGCTTGCTAATTCTTTGAGGGACGTCGATAACCTTGGTTCTCTGTGGGATATATGCGTTTTGTTTGTACCAGTGCTAAAAGGCAACCAATGACCAAACCCCGACTTCCCGTCAGTTAGTACGAGTAGAAATGTCATAGAAAGAATTAACCTGGACAAAGTTACCCGTTCCAGCTTCCACCAGATCCAGTAACTCGCGTGGTGGTGAATAATTGACGAAGCACGGTCCCCGACGGCGTCGTCCGACCGATCGATATGCCCCAAACCTGATGTACGACAATAAACATTCGATGCACTTCGAAATAGAGCCTTTTACACCCAAAAAGCTTCTGAATGTTCGCTGGGAAGCGAACAAGACTAAGTGTTTGTTAAGTTTTTGATTTTATTTGATTGTGCCTTTCGGAGATATTGAAGATCCTGTAGTTCAAAGACGTAAACTAATAAAAAAATAATGTTTTTAAAATTACGCGATCTGAACACATAATTATAAATACTATTTAACGGGTATTTATCGCGTTTATTTACCTATTTTTTCCCGACGATAAAAAATTTAAAATGTAGTTCCTGAACGTATGAATCTATTTTAATTTATTTTTAGTCGGTCGTGTGTGTTTAAATTTTCATTGATATTCGTAAAAGTATTAAGAACCTAAATTACAAAGTTCATACATAACGCTCGATAATTTTGCAAAAATTTTCATACCTATTGAGCTAGATTTGTGAGAAATTTCATGCATAAAAACATTTATCAATGCTACTCATCAGCTTAGATTTTACATAGATTTTTTTTTTAATTTTAAGGGCAATTATCAGGCTTTTTTAGGTGTGTAGTGTACATGATATATCTACCTACATTGTGTTCCGTGGTCTTTTCTACGAGAGATATATTCATTTGAGAGAGAGAGAAAGAGAGAGAGGTTAACATTCAGCAAGAATGGACTCAAAGCTGGCTTTAAATCGAAATAACACCCAAGTGAAATGGAATTTTTGATTTTTTAAATTGTTCCAAAGGCCTTATGGGCCTTCTCAAAGAACGCAGCTAGGTAGCTGCGTAGAAATCTATATTTCTCGAATTTTAAGAAATAAATCTGTAGATTCGTAGCCTGTTCTAAAATCTGGTAGATCTACTGCTAAATCAGTAGATCTGGCAACACTGCATCAGGGGGAATTTTGTAAAAAGCTCTTCTAACACCATTAGAATGATTTGATATCCCCTAATTAGATATGCTGCAAGCCAGTTATCAAATTGAAAAATATTACACAGCCATAAGCCCCTATAAGATAGAAAGATCCTAATTAAATTTCCTCTCGTTCCCATAAAGCGCTCACCACGTGGCATTTTATTGCCAAATTTTGGAACTTATCACAATTTATGGGCGACTGTGAATTATCCAAAACGGCTAAATTAAAAATCTTGTTTAAATGCTACGACTTTTACTTGATAATGATTATGGAAGGGTATAAGTGAACATTGATAATTTTGGTTTCGTCTTTATATAGTAAAAAAACTAACACAGACATGATTCAGCTTAATTAGTAGATATATAAAACTAGCTACGTGTTTTGCCTAAACTAAAGAGATTAACAAAATGTAGAGTCATCGTGTACGACCTGATTTTTAAATTTTGTCGGATGATATAAACACCTACTTCATAATAAAAATTTGTTTGGTGTACTTTGAAAAACAGAAAATCAGCAGCTTCATCGTTTAACATGGACGTATCCATACTACTGCAAAGTGAAAGTGTATCTGTCTGTTACCTGTCTGTATATCTGTCTGTTACCTTTTCACGTCTAAACGGGAAACGGGAAGTAGACGGTAAGTTACTTTTTATCCCGGAAAAGCTCGAGCGAAATCGCGAGCATTTCTGTCAAAAATGTCATTCATTTAAAGTTCTTCGATTACCCTTTCGAAGACAACATGCCTCAGAACTAGTTGCATAAATTACGTCAAACCGATAACGGAACGCTAGCTTTTTAAGAACAAAGCCTCTGAAACGCTTCTGTTAAAATACGGTAAGCCTCGAGACAATGGGCGCTCTACTTTTAAGAGGCCATCAAACCTCCTTGATATACCCCAACGCCTTATAATTCCCATACAAGCCCAACCTTAACTGCTCATAGTTTCCAATAAGCCATATCTTCCAAATGAGAGCACGTTGCCTCCAGCCATTTATTTACTTTGTGAGCAAATAGAAAGGTAAGTATGAAAGGTGAAATAAAGGAACGTTTATGAGACCGCTTAGGTTTCATTACATTTTATTGATATGGGAGATGAATTATGAAGGGCTTTTGCTGAGTCGGTTTCTCGCAAAAAAGTAAGTTTATAGCTCGTTGAACTCAAAGGATTTGAGGTACTATAAGAACAAATAAAGACAGGGTAGAAGGGAAAGGGCACAAGGTCACTAATCTACAAGTAGCATTTGAAGCTTTCTCAGTCTCTTTTCAGTTCTTGCTTCGTAGGCATAAACATTTTCATACAACTTTATTCATTCCTTTACAGAAGCCAAGTTATTTCATAAACTATAACTGTTTGAAGCAAACAAAACTCTGTGTAAAGTATTGTTAGGACTTCCCATAGTTCGTGAAAACTTCCGTCCCGTTTAAGTATTCATAGCGAGTCGAAGATTATAGAAGTTACTTTATAACTCGGAAAGCCACGCACTATCATAGTTTGTTATTCTCAACTGAAGTTAATACGTTTATTACTCGACACTCTACCAGAGACATCCTTATCTTCAAAGGATTCTTTGAGAACACCATATGTATTTATTTTATTATAAAAACTTTATTCAGAAAGAAAATAACAATCAAATAATAAATTTAAATTAAAACTAGTATTTACAATAGAAACAATTAAGCTATCTGCAAACTGTTGCAAACAATCTACAGGTAGCTCAACTGATCCATATCAATAAAAACTAATTTCTGCCCGCGGCTTTGCATGTTTTGTTTACGGCATGGAAGTAGCCTACATAAATATTACCACCAACTATTCCAAGTGAACAAAACAAAGGTTATTTATGTGTATGACGACCTCTGTGGCGCGGTAGGCGAAGGTCCGCCTGCAACGCAGAAGGTTGTGGGTTCGATTTCCGCCTTGGAACAAATTTTTGTACGATCTGCAAATATTTGTTCCGTGTGTTCTGGTCGTTTTCAATGTATAATAAAAATATCTATCTATGTAATGTATTGTATTATGTATATCAGTTATCTAGTACCCATAACACAAGCTCTGCTTAGCTTGGGGCTAGATAATGCTGTGTGAATTGTCCAGCATTATTTATTATTTATTTATTATGATGATCCCAAACCCGTAAGCCCAGCGTGGGGATTTTGAGCATTTTCAGGAGATAAAAGCCAATGAGGTGCTTAACAGAGGGAGGCCGGCGTCCATCAATATAGGCTGTAGAGCTGAGGAGAGGAGGTGAGGAGTTATATGGTTATTGTTGTCATGTCTATAGAAGAAGTCTGTTTTTTATTTCATTTTCATAACATACGCCAGTAATCAGGTTACACTGTGCGCCCTGCAACAGGAAATTTTGAAAGCAGATTTGGCTTCAGGCACTTACAGGTCCATAATAAACTAATGTAAGGACAGGTGTGCCGTTATCGGACACGAGAAGGAATATTTCTCATCCATACCCTCACTTCGTTTGATCGTGTAAGAATAAAGTACCCTGGCTAACGAAGATCAAAAAGATCTATTCAACCTTTCTGAATTGACGGATAAAAATTCTAAATCAAACTGTAAATGAAGATCACGACAAAACTCTTTCTAGTCAAATTAATGGTTTTTATTTCATCGTTTTCCGGGATATCAGCCTATATTTTATTCCATACCTAGAACTCTTCTTCATCTTCTTCTTAGTCGACCACTAGGTCATGGTTATGATGTGGTTCTGATGAAAGGCTGCTTTTGCGATGCGCCGCTATCGCTCCCTGTTGGTTGCGTTGTGGGAGCACTCGGTCATGGACTGTGACAGAGAGGTGATGAGGTCCATCTGGTTGAGCAACCGCGAGACCTCTTGCCCTCTATTCTGCCCTTTACCACAAAACGCTCAATCGAGTCGTCATTCCGTGCTACTTAGAGCTACCTCCTCACCTCACCTAAACAGCCTATAATAGTAAACTGCTGGACGCAGGCCTCCCCTGATTTTTTTATCTTACGGGGAGTAATGCTCATACAGTACGAGTACATACGTAGAGCTTCCTACAAAATTTCAGCTTTATCCGTTGAGTTCTTTCAGCGTGAAGAGGTAATAAACATTCAATATATTACACTATTCATATTACTGCGATAGAATCTATGCGGATTAAATTGCTGCATCATCGATTCCACCTCAAAAGACCAACTATTCGCGTATCAGAAGCACGCCGATTTTCCTTCAATTTTCCATGCCAATAAGCTTTTCCACCTATACGTATTAACAATGTGTTCCGCCTGGGTGCGCTCGGGCTCTGCTAATTAGGGCCGTGGAAGCCGATCAAAAGAGGCCCTTTGATGTGGAGCTGCGAGGTGACTGAGTCAACGGAGCGAGTAGCAGCTGGTTTTCTATCAATATTCGGCTTTATTTGCCTTTAGGTAGGTACAAGTGTACCTATTCGCTAGCGGTAGAAACAATCGCATTTCGAACTGAAACAGGCGCCGCCGATTGAGGTTTGTGCAGGCGCCGAATCGAAAGAATCATTTGACTCATTTCGGTTAATGGAAACCTTAGATGTTTATCAGTTTATTGGTCGATACATTATTCGGTTTGTTATTTCAAATTCGGTAGGATACCGAATTTTGGATAATGTATGTGAAGATTGAGGATATGAATGTACATATTTTTTTATTTGCTTTGGGTGGCTTGTGTGTTACTGCGGCTAAGATAGGCCTATTGTGATGGCCACAATGAATTTTATGTAGTTTTACTGGTGGAGTACCACTAAAACTACGTAAACGTAACTGATCATTCTGAAATATTGCTGTATGTGATTTTGGACTCGGAATATAAATAAAATAAAACGGATTGAACCTGGAAAATACTATAGCAAAGCCGCGGCTATACAGGGTTACCGGTTAAGTCGACCTAGATCCTGGAGGGGGTGGTACCTCCCATAATTCCTGACTGATTTCACTATGAAATACCCTACGCCAAACTTAACCGTTTTCAAGATATTGCACTTTGAAGTTTTTTAAAGAAAATACCCTTTTTTTGTCTATTGGTTTATTTTTTTTGGGATTTTGACCTCTATTGTATTTGGGTTTGCGATTTTTGAGTAGTAGATGAGTTGTTTTCTTATTCTTAACACTAAAATTGCAGTTAACTTAACCAACTGGGTCGCAGTAGACGATTGATAGTTGGAAATGGAAATGAATTGGTAAAAAATATTTTTTTCTTTCATAAATATTAAAAAAAATGTCTATGACAGTCATGCTGCAGATTTTCTAAAAAATATCTACGTTTCATTAGCTATCCAGCAAGGTATAACAAGCTAGGGTATTATTAGAATTCTTAGAAAAAACTTTGATGAAAGGGTCCCAGGTAGTAGTAAAAAATAACGACGAATCGCGTAAGCAGACTAACCAAAGTTAACCAAACCACTATAAAATGGCCGAGATTGTGTTTTCTCGCTCACTCCTGCTTACATCGTATGGTATCCCGCTCGCACGCACCGCAATCCCACGAAGGACAATAGGTGCAGCAAGTAACTCAACGAAATACTGTTCTTTTTTACTACTACCTGGGACCCTTTCATCAAAGTTTTTTCTAAGAATTCTAATAATACCCTAGCTTGTTATACCTTGCTGGATAGCTAATGAAACGTAGATATTTTTTAGAAAATCTGCAGCATGACTGTCATAGACATTTTTTTTAATATTTATGAAAGAAAAAAATATTTTTTACCAATTCATTTCCATTTCCAACTATCAATCGTCTACTGCGACCCAGTTGGTTAAGTTAACTGCAATTTTAGTGTTAAGAATAAGAAAACAACTCATCTACTACTCAAAAATCGCAAACCCAAATACAATAGAGGTCAAAATCCCAAAAAAAATAAACCAATAGACAAAAAAAGGGTATTTTCTTTAAAAAACTTCAAAGTGCAATATCTTGAAAACGGTTAAGTTTGGCGTAGGGTATTTCATAGTGAAATCAGTCAGGAATTATGGGAGGTACCACCCCCTCCAGGATCTAGGTCGACTTAACCGGTAACCCTGTATAATCGTTATATATATTTGTTGCCTGAATGATTACAGAGGAAGTGACATAACGTTTAATAAATCGCAACTAATTAAATAAGCTAGAAATAAGCCTAGATAAGATATCGACAAGCAATGTTGATATCGATACCAGATTACGATTAATTGATACATCGAGTAATTAGGTAGACCGCTTGATAATTGTTTAATCAGGTTTGAAATTACAGATGATAACATGAAGGGTTTAGTTAGAGTATTGTTTTAATCAAATAATATAATTTTTGAGGAGGTTCATTCCAATTTTCTCAGGTTTAACTCCGATTCCAGAGTCACAAACATTTATATTACCACACACACACATACATATATTTCTAACTGATAAATAATGTAGCCTGAAAAAATATCAAAATACCCATCGATTCATATACATAAGTGATTTTCTGAAGTAAGGTTTGGGAGTGTGGCACTAAGGTGGCTATCGCTCCTTTTTTAAATAAATGAGTTATTTAGTACCCATAACACAAGCTCTGCTGAGCGTGGGGCGAGATAATGCTGTGTGAATTTTCCAGCATTAATATTCCTCCGACCAGGTGGGATGACGATTTGCGAAAGACTGCTGGCAGATGCTGGATGCGGCAAACCGCAGACAGGGCGCCATGGCGTTCATTAGGGGAGGCCTATGTCCAACAGTAGACTATTGGCTGATATTGATGATGATTTATCGATAATAATATTTAGCGATAAGGCCGCCCATTGTACTTGTTTCATATAATATGGCTTTTTGTAATGTTCTTTTTCTGGTGTACAATAAAATTAATAAATAAATAATGCTGGACAATTCACACAGCATTATCTAGCCCCAAGCTAGGCAGAGCTTGTGTTATGGGTACTAGATAACTGATATACATAATATAATGCAATACATAGATATATATTTTTTATTATATATAGAAAACGACCAGAACACCCTGAACAAATGTCTGCAGATCGTACACACATTTGTCCCGAGGCGGGAATCGAACCCGCAACCTCCTGCGTCGCAGGCAGACCAGCGCCACAGAGGTCGTCTAAATGTTTTTGTATTGTATTGTATTGATCCCATTGTCAAAAAACCATACTTCTGAAAGTCGCTATCAGGTTTTATTAAAGTAAATATAAGCCTGAGAATGGGCACAGAGGCTATACAATAAATCCTATATCCTGATGACATGTGTGTCCACGTGTTGGCCGGATTTGACAGTATGTACACACCTGTGAATGAAGGCTCGCCATGACTCAGTCTACGTGTAATTAATAATTATGCTACAAAGCAAGTCAAGAATTACCTCCTATCTTTTAATTTGTATCGAAGTAGGTATATAGAAATCTATAGACTTAACATACATACCTACGATGAACTCATCTTTTTCAGGCTGATAAAACGATACGCGTGACAGTCAACATGCCTACAAATAACCTACAAAACGGAACAAGCATACTGTATGTATATCACACAGCAATACACACAAACATTTTTCATGCACCTATGCAAACACTCCGTGTATTGGATACGAGCTACGTGACGTCACTACGGAATAGAGCCACATATACAATAGGTAGTTTCATGCAAGTCAAATCAAATATCAAAATATCAATAACGTTTATTTCTTTAAGCTTACAAAATAAGCACTTAGACAAGTCAAATTTTATACTATAAACAGGTTTATAAATAGTCATTATTATCAAATAAGAAATATGATGTTATTGATTTTATTCGCTTCAATTTTTTGTCCACTAGTGGAAGAAGCGAAAAAGAAACCACTAGTAAGTTTTATAAATCTTAAAATTAATACATTACTTATCTCAGTCTAAATATAATCTAATTTGTATATAACTCAATATTTATATAAAACTAACCTAGCTTAACATTATATCCCTTATATACCATTGTCGGTGTGGAACTGAGCGACATCTGGCCAAGCATTTACATCATTGATGTAATCATCTATGGAGTAATAGGCTTTCTTTATTAGATTTCGTTTTATGTACTGTTTAAATTTACGAATAGGGAGCTCAGTTGCTTCAGATGGAAGCTTGTTATAGAAACGTACGCAATTTCCCATAAATGATTTCCCTACCTTTCGTAATCTATATGATGGGATGTGCAGTTTGTTCTTGTTTCTTGTATTTACTTTGTGAACATCACATTTTTTTAAAAAGCTATCTTTGTTTTTGTGCGTATACATTAGATTTTCATATATGTATTGCGATATTACTGTCAAAATATTTATGTCTTTAAATAATTCCCTCAAAGAGTGGCGTGGCTTTAATTTATAAATTGCGCGTACAGCCCTTTTTTGGAGAACAAAGATAGTCTGAATGTCGGCTGCCCGTCCCCAAAGCAAAATACCATAAGACATGATACTATGGAAGTAACTGAAATAAACTAACCTAGCTGTATCTTCATCGGTAATATATCTAATTGTTCGAACCTGTGAATTTGCGGTCTCCATTGAAGAGAGGAATCAATATGTAACCCTAGGAAAACCGTTGAGTCGACAAAGTCAACGATCTCATCCTTTAGCATTATCTTAGTTGGGAGTTCTCTTACATTTGGTAGCATGAATTTTATGCATTTGGTTTTTTTAGCATTTAGTAAGAGGTTGTTGGAGGTGAACCAATCTAGTATTTGTGAAAGCGAGTTATTTACATCGTCATAATTACATTTTTTTCTGTCAACTTTAAAAATCAATGAAGTATCATCAGCAAATAACACTATATCACAGAGATCTTTTGCAAAAAAAGGGAGATCATTTACATAAACTAAAAATAAAAAGGGACCTAATATTGATCCTTGTGGAACGCCCAATTCAATTTTTGAGCCCCGAGATCTTTCTTTACCAATATCTACTTTTTGAACTCGACCAGATAAATAAGATTGCATAAGGTCCAGTGCCTTGTTATCAATACCGTAATGTTTTAATTTTCCAATTAGTGTACAATGATCTACACAATCAAAAGCCTTAGAAAGGTCGCAAAATATACCGATGGCGTTTTTCGCCTTATCCCAGGCATCCAATATATGCTTTAATAGAGCTGTACCAGCATCGGTTGTCGATCTACCCTTGGTGAAGCCAAATTGATTTTTATGAAGTAGTCTATTAAGGTTAAAGTGCAGTGAAAAATGAGAAAAGTGTAGGGAAAAATGCCCGAGAATCGATTTCAATATGCGATAACTTCTGCACGGAAGCCCAAGGCCGCGCATGATCTCGCAGAAGTTCACAATCTTCTATAGTAGCTATTCTCATAGTAGCCAAGAACAAGCAATTTCATTGTACGCCCAAACAAAACAAAGAACAAAGGCCACAGAAGAATTTATTAAAGAAACTTTTTGTATGTAAACTTAGTTTCATTTTACCTTTTTGTATACAATAGTTATAAAAAGAATGTTCAGAGTAATCTAAAAATTCTTCAAATTACATTTTCTGAAAACTTCATTAAATTTCTAATCTCTACAAAACTTAAGTAAGAAAACAAAACAGTCTCAGGGGCAAACATAAATCTTTTAAAGCGTAAGCTTCATGTTTTAACTTAAAAATAATTTGCAATCCAGAAAAAATGGCGCCCCTCTGCTGGTATGCATAAGTTAGAAAAATAATGGACCCCTGTAAGCAAATTATGAAGTTTACTAGACGGGGCTGAATACAGGCGCATCGTAATTTATAGCGGGATACTTTTGTTTTGGGTTGTTTATATAAAAAAGCGATTTCTTTGAAACAATCTTAAAACGTTAAAAAAACACTTTAATATCTAAAATTTAGGATATTTATACCTACTCCTAAATTTCAATCAAACAAACAAAAACTGATTTTTTAATGAATCAAATTTTGGTCTCGGTTTTTTATTTTGTTTTGAAGATCAATTCGAGTCTATGTAATTTACAAACGAAAAGTTACATTCACCAATTTATGTATAAATTTACTATTTTCTAAAAACCTGTGTTCCATTCAAAGACATCGATAACAAATGGGTACAAGAAAGCTTTTGAAGAGGAAGACATTGTAACAGAAATTCATATTTTACGCTTTTGACAGATGTGTCCCCCTTAAAAGATTTATTGCGAGAGAAATATGAAGTAACGTGTTTCCTTGTGAGGATTTCGCGTTGTTTTCCTCAAAAAGATAATATTAAAATGGTCTTCTCGTGTTATGATAGTCGGAAAGTGTTGCTGGGTGTATAAATCTGAGCGGAATCTAGAAGCAAGTGATATAAATAGATATTTAATGTGCTTGTTGTTAGTAAAGAAAATAAACATTTATTTACTAACATATTTATTAATTTATTCAAAATACTTATTGTTTTTTGTGCGATAGACATAGTGAGGAAGATTATACAGAAGTCCAAAGAGTTTAACAGCCCTGTGTCTGGCCTTTGTGGACTATGAAAAGGCCTTTGACTCTATCGAAACCTGGGCTGTTCGGGGGGGGGGGGGGGGAGAACTGTACACCAAATCCGGAGACAGCCCCACGAGTTGGTGCAACAGCCTCTGTCGACGACACACTGTCACATACGCCTTTCTATGTTTATGCCGTTCGCCTGATTCTGTGTTAGTGTGGTCTGAGCCAGGTCTATGGTCTTGCTAATGACGTCGACCCATCGCGCTGGTGGACGAACTGACGGCAGGTGAAAAATTATTTGATAGAAATGCATGTTGCACGATACGACGCGGGTTGAACAAATTGTATTTTGACTTCTTTTGGTATTTCGTCACCTTATCGGTGCCCACCGATTTTATTGTGTATAATAGTCCTAAGGAAGTCGTTTTCAATCAATCTTCTCCAAAAATATTATTAGAATTATATTCAATGCCACAAACTTGAAAGATTAAAACCCGTCCAAACTTAGAATAACATCTTTTAGATGGCGCTAGCTAACGGTCCAACTTTGCTCGTCCATGCATAGTTTCGAGTGAAAAGTATTTATTATCCGCAAGAAACTTCTTTTCCGGCATATTTCAAAACTTCATCGACCGTTAAAGATCTATCTTCTAAGTTTCGAAGTAGTATCGAAGCCAACCGAAAACGTTATACATAGTCACTAGTATTTTTTTAAAACTTTAACCAACAAAAAATTGTATTATAAAAATCTTATATTAACAACACTGAGTAAACCACAGAGGTTTGTAAAGGAGTGTAATTTGCGAGTCAGTTGAGTTACTTTTACAAAGGTTTCACAGGATCTTGCCAGTTTAGTGACAGTCCCTCTCAAGAATCTTGCCAGCGGAGAAGTTTAATTTCAAAGTCTTATAAAAGTAGTTAATAAAAATAGGCATAGTGAGTGACTTAGGTCACCTATCTAAAGATATTATTACATACAATGCATATATATTAAAAATTAGGGTTATAAATTGGAATTAGGTGAGTAACTGAGTCTGTGGAGTAACTGAGTCAGGACGGAATCAGACCCCTTGATACTAATGTAGGAACAATGTTATTTTAAAAATTGGCTGGGTTGGGTTGTGTCAAACCTCGCCAGAGCTTCCTGCAATAAGCTCTCATAGATTAGATTAGATTTCATTTATTAATTAAGTTACAGGTTTATACATAGATCTTAAAATTATTCTTATAGTAGCTACTACCAAAACCTGTATGTTTACATTATGAATACATATTGTTTTATAATTACAATTAGAATTTAAAATGTATATGAAATGCAAATTAAAGTAAAATAATAACATGTCAAATATATACAACGACGACCTCAGTGGCGCAGCGGGCGAGAGTCTGCCTGCGACGCAAGAGGTTGCGGGTTCGATCCCCGCCTCGGAACAAATTTGTGTACGATCTGCAGAAATTTGTTCCGTTGGTCTGGGTGTTTTCTATGTATAATAAAAAAAAATATATCTATCTATGTAATGTATAATATTACGTATATCAGTTATCTAGTACCCATAACACAAGCTCTGCTTAGCTTGGGGCTAGATAATACTGTGTGAATTGTCCAGCATTATTTATTTATTTTTATTATTTATACTTCAGCACTATCATAGTTGACCGTAACAGTCGCGACGTAAATAGTAGTTTATTACCTAGCTCTGAGTTTGAATGCGCAGAAGTCAATTTTTCTTGTTTCGCGTGAATGTACACCTGCGATTCCCAACCCGCATGCCCAGCGTGGGGATTATGGGCATTACCCCCATCATGAGATAAAAACCAATAACGCGATTATCAGAGGGACGTCTGTGTCCAGCTGTGGACCAATAGGCTGTTGAGGTTGAGGTACACCTGTGCAGATCGCCCCTCCACTTTTACCAAGCGCTTTTATACCGTGAAGAGACCTATATCAACTGTTCCAACTCAATCAGTCTTTGTCGTAAGAGTTTACTAAGAGAACCTAACAGAGGAAGGGCAGCATCATACCTAGGTATGTGTAACTTTAAGGGCGATTGTGCACTACAAGGAATTTTACTGTCCGAACATCCGATTTTTTACGGTCCGAAGTGGCATGAAAAAAACGGATGATTGGCTTGTGCACTTGTCCGTCTTTACTCGGATGATACGCCTCAGTTTAGCTCCGTCTCCGTCCGTCCGCACAGCGTCCTCCTTCCCCGCGCCCGACCCGGCCGCTCATGAAAACGAACGTAGTGCACAAGCATAAACACGTTTTTCATTGCTGTCATTTTGGACCGGAAAAAACCGTTCCGGAATGGGGAAAAGTAAAATATCGAACGGTAAAATTACGTATAGTGCACAAACTAGTATATACATTATATGGCGTGCCATATCGGACCGTAAAAAATCGGACTGCCGGACAGTAAAATTCCTTGTGCACAATCGCCCTAACACTGCTAAAGATCCTGTCAATCCAAAGGTTGCTTGGAAGAAATCGCTGTTAGCGATAAGTGCCACTGAATATAGTTAGAATTAAGTTTATGTTTATATACCTATTTTCTGTAAATAGAGATAGATTGTATCTTTATTCCATCAGTAAAATGGAATAAAGATATAGTGTATCTAATCTATGATTTGTTTGAATTAAATAGGCTCCGAAACTACTGGCCTGATTTGAAAAAAATATCACCATTAGAATCCTACATCCTACAATTCTACATCCTACAATTCTACATCCTACATCCTACATCCTACATCCTACATCCTACATCCTACATCCTACATCCTACATCCTACATCCTACATCCTACATCCTACATCCTACATCCTACATCCTACATCCTACATCCTACATCCTACATCCTACATCCTACATCCTACATCCTACATCCTACATCCTACATCCTACATCCTACATCCTACATCCTACATCCTACATCCTACATCCTACATCCTACATCCTACATCCTACATCCTACATCCTACATCCTACATCCTACATCCTACATCCTACATCCTACATCCTACATCCTACATCCTACATCCTACATCCTACATCCTACATCCTTCATCCTACATCCTACATCCTACATCCTACATCCTACATCCTACATCCTACATCCTACATCCTACATCCTACGTCCTACATCCTACGTCCTACATCCTACGTCCTACATCCTACATCCTACGTCCTACGTCCTACGTCCTACGTCCTACGTCCTACGTCCTACGTCCTACGTCCTACGTCCTACGTCCTACATCCTACATCCTACATCCTACATCCTACATCCTACATCCTACATCCTGCATCCTACAATCCTACATCCTACATCCTACAATCCTACATTATCCTATACCTAATGAACATAGGTTATAGAATATACCCGTGCAAAGCCGGGGCGGATCATTAGTTGTGTATAAAAGGATCCGGTAACAGAGTGAGTTTCAGGTAAAGAACGATAGTTTGCTTACAAACATTCTACATCAAATTTGGACAGTGAAGTGGTGGATTAACATGAAATTATATCATTTCGTACTAATGACTTAAAGAGGTTCGTACACGCAAATTCTAACTCAAACCAAACTCCCTAGGGCGCGGTGGCGGTCAGAAAACGCAGTCAGATGAGAAGTGAAGAATGTCTATTAAATACGTGAGTATTGTTATTACAATTTATTATTAAACATGCCTATTTTTATCGGATGAAGTTCTGAGTAATAATCTGAGTCGTAAAAAAAATCATATTAGGTATATTTATTCAGAAAGAAAATAACAATCAAATAACAAATTTAAATTAAAACTAGTATTTACAATAGAAACAATATCTGCAAACTAATCTACAGGTAGCTCAACTGATCCATATCAATACCAGTTGGAAGCGTGCCTAAGACACTGGCTGCATTGCCCCGCTGTATAGCAATGCTGATGCGCTGTGCCAGATACTCACCAGCTTTCGGGTCACGCGTCGCTTCGACCAGACGCTCAGATAATTAGGTATATAATATTATTAGGTATATTGTATTCAAGGTAGCTTCGGCTCTTTGACTCACACTTCCCTTGGTGCCAGGCAAATTGTCTAGAAATATGCTTTGTTGTGATGCAAAATAGTGTCGTTACTTGATAGTTTGAGGTTTAAAAGTTTGTAGAAAACGTGTTGAGTGAGTCAGAGTAGGTAAAGTAATAAGCAGGGGCAGCTTTTGTCATAAAGGGAAGGTACAGGGTGTTTGCTAAATAATAATATATAATTCACAGTGATTGAATAATAACTGATTTTTATGAGTTTACTTAGATTTACTATCTAAGATGTTCCAAAGCCCAAAAACACTTAAACTGATGTATTCCCATTTTGTCGCGTTCCTAAACATTTACTGGGTAGTTACTTAATAAAGTAACTTAAAAATACTTTTAGTAACTTTATTACTTCATTGAAAAAGATTTTAGAATGGTAAGAGATAGTTGTCAAGGATTAAATGGATCTCTACTTCAGCATGTTAGAGTATTATTGTTATTTGATACAAGAGTGCAAAGTTGCTTTTTAACCACGTGCTCAATTTTTATGACCGAGCAAGCGAAGGATTCTAAAATGGAATCGTAGCGTAGGATTCAAAAACTAGAATCCTGAGCGTTAGCGAGGAAATCACAGGAGCACTCACAATTCGGTTGGAGTCAAATAAACTTTGAACTCGAGAATTCATTTTATGTTTTTCACTTGTTATCATGTTTCTTGTTTTTAACATAAGGTTTAAACAATATAAGGTCAAAAGAAAATGGCGCGCGCAAAGCAAATTAAATAAAAAGGACACCAAGAAGGTTCCGTGTCTGAGTTTTTAACAAATTAAAAAAGGTTGTATGATAAATTCGAGACCATGGAGGTAGAAGTAAATAGTTTTAATGATGTTTTGAATTCACAACGTTAGTGCACACGGTGCTCTGAATTCAATTTATTTTTTCCTCTGGATAAAAACGTCTTTTGCACTTAGATATCGAAGAGCAAAAATACTCTTTCCGAGACGGGGGGATGAAAAAGTATTTGCCCAATACTCATAATATATATAATAATAATCGATAATACTCTATAAACGATAATAATCATCATCATCGGCCTTATTCCGTCTGTAAAGAAGATTTAGGTAATGTCTGTGGTTTGGTTTTGTTGTTAAGTACATCTTAGTGAGGCTGTATGTATAGGTGCACCTCCAAAGCCTATGCACTGATTCATTCTTATCTCAATTTTAGTTAAATCATCAGAGATTCATAGAGATAAATTTTATAAATTTTACTCATTACTTTACAACTAAATACTATAAAAGTACTAACATAAAATTTATTACCATTATAAGAGTGGACTGATCCTTCAGTTCTAATTTTAAGCTTTTTTAGTTATATGATATCTCAAGTAGGAGCTAGTCACACTAATAATATAAATACGAAAGTTTGTGTGGATGTATGTTTGTACTTACTCACGCCAAAACTACTGAACGTATAGGGCAGAGAGAGATGCGTAGATGTTGGCATAGATGTGGTAGCTACTCGTAAAACGTTCTTAGAAAAATGCATTCAAACCCGCGGGCGAAAGCTAACTATTAAATAAACATGTTTTGACGTTGCTACACCACGCAGGACTTCAGGAGTCACTAAATAAATTTGCGTTTGAGTTTTTAGCCCGACGCGACGCTACGAAGTTTCAACATCTACGAAATTAAACAAGAAAACTTCTACGTGTGTACGCTGAGTGAATCATGAAAGGGGCTAAATTAACTTTTTTTTCAAACCGTATCACTTCTCTGTTCAACTTAGCGTTCCGTTCGTTTTTGCTGACTGTACCGATAGTTACCGTACGTTTAATTTGCGAAAGAGGCTAATTTGTTACGGGAAATTCGCTTGAGTAATTTAAGAAACTGCTTTGAGTTTCCATTGATTGAGTTGTAAAGACGAGACCGAGGTCTGGAGAGAGGAAAAACTTTTAGATAAAATTTTGTTTTGTTCATTCGTTGTTTCTAAAATATTGGTTATTTTCCATTAAAGACTCCAGGGTTGCTCAAAATTTAAAAATTGTTTATTATCTACACTGTGAAACTGTTACAAAAATAATTTAGTTTTTTTCCAGCCTATTTACGCAAAAAAAAAACTTTTTAATAAAATGCCATAACGGAAAATCCGATAAAAATACAGTAAACGTTTGCTCCGATGATGTTACCCTTTTGAATTCATAGTTCATATCGCTGGTGTAGAAACCCTTTCCCTATAATTGAATCCCTGCACTATTGAAAAAACGGCAATTGCATAATAAAATTTAGATTTACAGATTACTTTGTTCATTTATTTACTATTTTCATCGTTCATCGTTAACATCGTTTCCTCGTGTCTTTCCTAATATGATGATGATGACTTTTTGTAGCTTAAAATATTTAAAGAACTGATTACGACTATTGGATATCTAAGGATTTTATGATCACCACCCAAGCTCTACATAAGATACCCAAAGTTTACTACTAACCGTACCTAATATAAAATAAAATATGTGTTTTAGGAAACTGCAGCAAAAAGGAAAAGAAAAGGCTGAAAAACTACAGTAAAACGTTGTAAATGTTGATAAAGGTAAACACCCTGTGTAACATAAAGTGCCTAAATAGAATAAAATTCGCGCAAACTATTTTCATATAAATATTGTCTAAAATAGCATTTACCGTAACAAATTGGAGAGACTTTTTCCGGCCTATCTGTCTATATTCGGACACAAATTCCTTGTAACTGTGGCAACAAATTGTCGTGTATAATTCATGAAGGTCCAGGTGACTTGGGGTTGCCAATTCTACCCCAAAATATGTGCATATTGTATACCTACACGTTTTGTATAAATTCGTAAAAAACGCCGCCGATAGAACGTTTGTTTTTCATTATTTTGAAAGCATTTGGATGTCTCTGAAGACGTAAAGTTTCAGACACTTTTATTTTATTATTTTGAGTCGGAGTGCTTCGGATATCTTATTTAAATTTTTCATAGAGCTTTGACTGATGTAAAAGTAGTTTGAGTAAATTGAATAGGATTCGCAAACATTTCTATTAAAGTTAGACTTGAAATCTTAAGAGAAAAAGTGGAAAACATAGAAATATGCGTTACGTACACTATTTAAACAGCTGCAAGGTACAGCGTATATTTTAATAAATTCCTCAAAACAAAACTTTTCCAAATAAAGTTTTTCTTCTTCACAAAGGGGACGTCATCCTCCCTTGAATGATGGAAGCTTAAGGCGATTACAAGACTTCCTTCAGCTTTAATATAAAAATAAAAAGATAACGCCATTTTGAGTGTGTGTTCTTTGTCGTTTGAAAACTTTTTGTAGGTAGGTACGTGTTGGTATTTGATAGGGATGTGCGGAAATTAAGTTTTCGATGCGCGTTTTTTTTATACTGGTAGTATAAACTGTGTGTTGTGTACATGCTACGCTCGTCTCGCCTTGGCAAAGAATGAGATAACGAGTCCTTACAGGGGGTCCTGTGTGCTGTCGCTGTCTCATTTTTTTCAAAGGGAGTTTTTGGTAAGGCATACAAAAGCGACAACTAGAGGTACACAATAATTGCTGAGCGAACGAGCGCCCAAATCGTCGTAGATGACGACAAGTAGAAAACTTGATTATGTATGAAATAATGTAAAAAAACCTAATATTTTTAAGGAGATTTGACGTGCAGTGTAGGACCGAAATTTAACAAAACGACAGTAAAAAATATCTAAATTGACTCCATCGACTCGTGCCGTAATATTTATCGATAATTTTATCCTTAACTCAACATCCCTAGCTGGTAGATGGTAACAGTTGGCATTTGGCTAGGGGAGTGCAACTTGCCTAAGTGAATGTTAATATTTACTAAGTACTTTATATTCTTAGATCGTGAAGGGCACGTGTCAAATGCATTCGTCTTTTGATTTGAGAATTGGTGGATCGATAGGTAAATAATATAATTTGTTTCCTAAATAAAAAGAGGAACGCTACATCTACCCGCCTCAACTAAAACCGTATTGTTTTACTCTTTACCTATATTATAATTATTTATTATGTATTTAATACTCATGTTTATCAGCAATCATCAGCATCAGCATGTTACGAGCAACGCCTTTTCCATTCTAAATCCACAAAAAAAACCAGCCAAGTGTGAGTCGACTCCCTATACCATTATCTATAATGACGACCTCAGTAGCGCAGCGGGCGAGAGTCTGCCTGCGACGCAAGAGGTTGCGGGTTCGATCCCCGCCTCGGAACAAATTTGTGTACGATCTGCAGAAATTTGTTCCGTTGGTCTGGGTGTTTTCTATGTATAATAAAAAATATCTATCTATGTAGTGTATAATATTACGTATATCAGTTATCTAGTACCCATAACACAAGCTCTGCTTACCTTGGGGCTAGATAATGCTGTGTGAATTGTCCAGCATTATTTATTTATTTATAATAGTATGTGCGGCCGATTCTGATTGCGGTTAATTTTGACGGTTAATTTATTTCGAGCGTTCTGAGCTATGTCTGGTACGAAGCTGTTCAAATGTTGTGAAATTTCAAAGTGATATCGTTAGCGTCTTCGAATTTTGGTGATACTTGCTCGTTTCACTTTCTGCTTTAAAGCGATAGATGTGAAATGGGCAAATTTTGGTTACATTAAAACAAATTTTCCCCGTCATCTATAATGATAAAGCTTTAAAAAAATACACAATTACCTATGGGATCCTCTTTTTTGAAAATGATAAAAACTATTTTTAATATCAGAAATAATTGTGCAAAGTACCATCTGTTTTGTATTTGTTATACAAGTTACCTACCTCATAATTTAAATATCTACCGTTTTCAATAAACGAAATTGAATTAATTTAAGTAACAGTTACTCGTCCTTGTACTATTTACCTCATTTTTATTAGTGACAAATAGAAAATGACTAATGTCTGACGCACTAATAAGACTGACGCACAAACTAATTACTTACTGTCTTTGTACTTTTAATTGTTATCCACAATTTCTATATACAGGTTGATCGAAAATGAAGGACCAAAAGGGGTTCGGCTTCGATCACTGAACAGAAACCGCAATGCGCTGCGCTAACGATGACTTTTTTGTGTCTTCTGTCAGATACAAGCTACCGATGAATATTTGTTTTCTACAGAACCAGTATGAAATCATCCACTCCCAGCGCATACGTTTGTACAGTTGCTCCCATATAACACGTACTCATTGACGTTCAAAAAGTGTGCATTGGAGCATTGCCCATTGGAGTTTCATTTGCTTTACATATGCTCCAATAAGCATTGCCTTGCAATGATGAATTTGTGGTGCCACCTAGCGCATCTAAGGCGCGTCGGCTGCTTTGAATATGTTGCGACGAAGGTGTTTTGTATTTTGAAGATGTGAAGAGTTACGTAGGTCTTTTAAATTTATTTTAATAACAATAAGGTTATGCATCAGTCTAGTGGGGATCACATATTATTCATTAATATATTTTGCGGACACTTAAACTGAAACTTGGGACGGCTTTTGCTCCAACTGGAAAAATAACAACTAACAGACTAAAAGTGTCTTCGTCGCTTCTTTAAGCGATTATTTTATGTAATAATTAGCACTCTAGTCGCCTGAAACACAGGATTACCTAGTTCAGGCTAAATTGTTAAAGTTTGCTATTTTTATTTTTAATGCACTTTTGTCTTATAAGAATAAGAATAATTTATTTGCTTAAAACATGAGTATTGACATGGTGTTATTATGTACTAAATTATATTAAATGACCTACATGTTTTGCCACTACTGACGTGCAAATAGGAGAGGGCACACTGCAGATTTGTCACTAATGTGATGTCTTTTCTTCTAAAATTTCATTCAATCATTGCATTACAAAAAAATATCAAATAAACTTTAAATTAATTATACATTTTAATTGGTAGATAGATAAAATAAAAAAAATAAAAATAAAATAAATAATGCTGGACAATTCACACAGCATTATCTAGCCCCAAGGTAAGCAGAGCTTGTGTTATGGGTACTAGATAACTGATATACGTAATATTATACATTACATAGATAGATATTTTTTATTATACATAGAAAACACCCAGACCAACGGAACAAATTTCTGCAGATCGTACACAAATTTGTTCCGAGGCGGGGATCGAACCCGCAACCTCTTGCGTCGCAGGCAGACTCTCGCCCGCTATATATATAGATAGGTATATAAAATCAAAATTTGTCAAGCAGAAAATCATTAACGCTATAATAACATTTTTCAATGAGTATATTCTTAAGTCTATTTTTAAATATATTCGAAGTCTCAGAATTATTGTTGTTTAAACATTTTACAGCATGATTATATATTTTGGGTGCCATACCTAAAACACTTTTTCTTATTAGGGCAGTTTGTGATGAGTGCGTACAAAGTCTATTATTGTTATTGTTACGTCGTTTTCGTACCACACCATCGGAGAAACTTTTAAATAAGTGTTGGTTATTTTTCACAAACATAGTAACATTTAGAATATACAGAGCTGGTAAAGTAAGAATTTTGTACTTAACAAAGTATGGCCTACAACTATCGACAGTAACTAAATTAAACATTGCTCTCAGGCAACGTTTTTGCGTTTTGAAAGCCCGTTCGTGTTCGGTGCTGTTCCCCCAAAAAATAATCCCGTAACAGAGCTACAGAGCAGAGAGAGATTCAGCTAATCCATAATAGGCGGCTAAAAGACCATCCGTGTTAATTGAGGAGCTTAGTTTATGTAGAGCATAAGAGCGTCTTGTCTTTTTACGTAAGTTTATTTGAATAAATTTTATTTATTAAATTATTTACTTTAGTGTACATACCAAAGCGACAGAAATTTGACATTTTCTTAGTGTACATTTTGTATTTATGGAAATAAAGCATTTTTGATTTGATTTGACCTAGTTGGGTTTTTCTTATACTTCGAGTATATTTCTCTTTCTATGATCGGTTTTGAGCCCCCTGAAAGTTTGGTGCGTAATTTTTGTAACACCATATATGTATATTAAAATTTTCTTAAAAGCGTAATGTTGTTCAGTTGTGTAAACAAGTTTTCTCACTCAGATCTCACGACTCACGCTGGTTCAGGCGAACGATTAAGCATTCATATAGTTTGTAACAATTTAAACGAAATGTCTTTGAAATCTTAGTTAACTACCGAAAGTTAAATTTGTAAGAGTTTGTTTTATTTTGGGGCAAAAATGCAGGTTTTGACGGAACCTACACATATGCTACCCTTGGAGTCGGATCTGTGGGGTACCGAGGCTTAAGAAAGCTGGTGAGTATCTGGCACAGCGCATACAGCGGGGCAATGCAGCCAGCGTCATGGAGACGCTTCCAACTGGTACTGATATGGATCAGTTGATTGTTTGTTTGCAACAATCTGCAGTTACATAGCTCAACTGTTTCAATTGTAAATTCTAGTTCTAATTTGTTTCTAATATTTGATTGTAGTTTTGTATGTTTTCTGAAGTTGAAGTTTTCTATCAAATACTCTTTTAAGACTTCACTCCTACTATCATGTCATAACTATCTACAATAAATTAACCTTTAGTTCTAAATTGAAATTAAAATAATGGATATTCGATTCCCGCCTCGGAACAAATGTGTGTACGATCTGCAGACATTTGTTCAGGGTGTTCTGGTCGTTTTCTATATATAATAAAAAATATCTATCTATGTATTGTATAATATTATGTATATCAGTTATCTAGTACCCATAACACAAGCTCTGCTTAGCTTGGGGCTAGATAATGCTGTTTGAATTGTCCAGCATTATTAATTTTTTTAAGGATTTGAATTTTAAGAACTGATTCACTTTTCCAGCTAACTTCTTTTGTTTTTATTACTATTCTCCTTTTATTATTTTTCTGATTATATTCTAAGTTATAATTGAAATTATTAAAAAATCATTCTATAAAATTTTGCACTCCCTTATAGGTACAGTTCACGAACTCGACCCAGGGTGAGCACTATAATCATCACCATCAGCCTATATTAGTCCACTGCTGGACATAGGTATCCCCTAATGAGTGCCAAATTATGTATTGAATGATAGGTGATGTAACCCGGGGATTCCTAGCACCCCCTGCCCCGCCGTAACCGTGGCCGCTGCCATGGCCATGAATAGCGAGGCGGCCAGGAACTGGTGTTCATTTTTTGGGTTTATTCATCATAAAGGGGTAATGCCCGTAATCCCGTTGGGCATGCTGGTTGTTGATCGCAGTTCGGTGGTGGAGTTGTTCTGCACTGCAGGGGGCGCTGCTGCCCGCCTCCCCGTAAATGTTCCTTAGTCGCTTCTTACGAGAAGAGTTGGGGTGGTGCTATTCTAAGCCGGCACTACACGACCTCCACGGAGTAAGCACTATAAAGTAGAAAAAAAACTCTTGTATGAAGGTTGACACATAGCTCCAGCTGTTAAAAATGGTGCTTCTATGGCAGAATACAAATACAAAAATACTTAATTGTACACCAGAAAATGAAAATTACAAAAAGACATAACATGAGAAAAGTTCGATGGGCCGCCTTATCGCTTAGAAGTGATCTCTACTAGGCAACCTTTAGATGAACATACTTATATAAATAGAAAGGCAAGCGGTGTACTTAAATAAGCGAGATATGATAGAATATTGATATATTCAAATATTAAGAACGCAAAAAAATCCTATTTTTTTTTCTATAAATAAAACAAACCGCGCGCGCCTATCTAACCTTTCATAGCTAATAAAATTAACCCCTCGGGTATTCAAAGACGTTTACTGTAAAGGGGGAAATAAACGGAAAATAATATGCGTGATCCACTCCCGATCTAATCGCAGCGGGTAATTTATGCGTTTCCGGAAGCTCACGGCTCGAATACCCGGTTAATAACCCGAATATGATGCTAACTTTTAATTGCTGAGGGTTATGGGTTTATGTGTTACTTTATTTTGGCTTTTGAGTCTTCGGATTTCCGCGATACGTGTGGGAAAGACTTCACGAAATTAATAATTCGAATTCGGTGGCTTATCAAACCGCTATGTAACGAATTTTTATGAATAAATTATATCTATCTATCTATCAATCGATTCTACGTATGAGTTGTTGAGTCAATGGCAAAAGTTGCTGAACATTGACCATTGTTAAGAACTTTTAGTCACGTCTTGTATACTTTATGCCTAAGCTTTAACGTCTTAACTTACGAGTGCGTAATGTGCTTTATATTGTGAAAAGGATAGGCATAAGATTTCGCGTTTATCGGAGCGGTACAATGCATGCAATTTCGCATATCAAGATATTGTTCGTTTACAAGAAAACTACGCAACTTATTTATTTTATTTATTTATTTATTTATTTTAGGGGAAACATCGGTTCAACACTTTCTAAATAATTTACAATGTTCTAAGGTGACCATTAATAGGTTCCCACAAATAGCTACAAATTATCTAACAACAAGAAAATTTAAGTTAGCACCATGCACTTAAGTTAAACAAAGAAATACATACAAATTAAGTTATTTACAATAGGGATCATTCACATTCGTAAACAAAAAACACACTATATAATACAACAAAATTACACACTATATAATACAACAAAAAATACACTATATAATACAACAAAATTACACACTATATAATACAACAAAAAACACACTATATAATACAACAAAATTACACACTATATAATACAAAGGCTATAACTAGGTATAACTAATAAAGTGATGTGGGTCAGTTGAGCTATCAATAAATTTATGTTTGTTATTTAATTGTCCTTTTCTTATTTACTAAAAATTACATAAAGGCACGTTTATATCAATGAATATTTAATTTCCTTAAAAGTTACAAATGGTTTTATTGCTAAATATTTACCTACTGGTTGAAGAATAGTTTGTTTAGCTCACATCTCAGGAACGATGTTGAGAGAAAAAGATCTAGGTCACAGTTTTTGCTGAGCTGATTGTATTTTTTGCTCGTTCGGTATATGAATGAGTTTTGGCGATAATTTGTGTTAACTTTAGGGAGATATAATAGGTTATTACTTCTAAATGAGCGAGATGGTGCGTATAATTGTATTTTTTGCAGGAGGTCAGGACAATCAATGGATGAATTCGCAATTTTAGATAAATAAATAACATCAGCGTAGTCACGTCTTAGTTTTAAGGGTAGCAGGTGTTGCTTAACACAGTTGTGTAAGTAGTCTGACTGATAAGGAAATATCTTCATTTTGTAATTTAGATAGCGTATAAACTTTTTTTGAATGCCCTCAAGTCTATCGATATAGACTGCGTAGCCCGGGTTCCACACTTGCGATGCGTAATCTAAGTGACATCTTACATACGTACTGTATAGTATTTTTAAGGTTTTAACTTGCTTAAAATCTTTTGATGATCGCATGATAAACCCTAACGCTTTTGATGCTTTACCAGCTATTGATGAAATATGCGAGTCAAAGAGAAGCTTCGAATCATGTATAACTCCTAGATCCCTAGTCTCAGTAACACGTTTTAATTTTATACATTTTATCGTGTAGTCAAAGTTTATAGTGTTGGATTTCCTAGTGAAAGTCATAATGTTGCATTTACTAACGTTTAAATTCAACATGTTAGAAGAACAGTATTCATCTAGACTGTTGAGATCATCTTGGAGGAGAATAGCATCATTAAGACAAGTTATTGGCTTTATTATCTTCATGTCATCGGCGTAACAAAGTACAGTAGAATTACGGAAGCAAGAGTCGATATCAGCGATAAAGCATAAAAATAATAAAGGTCCAAGCAAGGAACCCTGCGGCACACCACTTGGAACACTCATCCACTTGGAAGTATAGTTACCTAGTACTACAACCTGCGACCTATTATCGATGTAAGATGTAAGCCATCTCAAGAGATCTCCGCTTATACCCAACAAAGATAGCTTAAAAATAAGTTGCTTATGATCAATCCGATCCAAAGCTTTGCTATAGTCGGTATATATAACATCAGCCTGGCGTCTCCTATCCATGGTGTCAGTTAGGATTTCATTAAATAAGATAAGGTTGCTTACAGTGGATCTACCTCTGAGAAAGCCATGCTGTGTTGGAGGAAGTACAGTCTTTACAGACATATAGAGTTGATTATACACAATTTTTTCAAACAGCTTAGATATAACGCATAATTTAGAGATAGGGCGATAATTTGTCACCCTATCTTTGAGACCCTTTTTGTGCACTGGTGTTATAAACGCTGATTTCCACAATGACGGGACAATACCTTCTTTTATTGATCTCGTGAACAAAATAAGAAGGGGCATAGACAAGCCATCCGCACATCTAATAAGTAAGATGGGTGGAATGTGGTCAGGCCCAGCTGATTTAGATTTATCAAGTTTAAGTAGTCCTGTTTTAATCATATGAAAAGTTAGTTCAATAGTAGAAATACCGCATTCGGATACTGATACACCAGCTTGATCAACTATACGGCTGGGGAGTGTAGAATTTTGTGGGGCTAAGAATGTTGAGTGAAAATATTCGGCAAAAAGATTACAGATTTCAGTACCTGAAGTAGCAGTTATAGTGTCACTAGATATAGAGTTCGGCAAAGAAGTAGATTTAGAGAGTGATTTAAAAAATGACCAAAAGTATTTGGGGTTATCTTTGATTGAGCTTTCTACTGCTGCAATAAAAGAATTATAGCAACTTTCTTCCAGGATTTTAGCTCTCTTTTTAAGGAAGTTCACAGTCAACTTATCCGCGAGTCCACCGTAACGTCTGAATTTCCTGTAATATTTGTATTTCTCATTTAAAACCTTTTTTAGCGAAGAAGAGTACCAGGGCGGAAATCTAGTTGGTTTTATACATTTAGTTGGTACATGCCTATCTCGAATGGAGTTCAATAAGCTATAGGAACTTTCGACCGCCTGATCTAATGAGGTACCTGATAACAAATCATTCCAATCGGTTGCTAATAATTCATCGTTGAGAGCCTCGTAGTTCGCTTTGTTGTAGCAGAATTTAACCCTTGGAGCTGGTTTTAAATATTCCATAATTCCTATATCGACCAGAATTGATAAAGCGTTATGATGGGGATCCAGCGGCACGAGCGGTGTAACACAATCCGTAACCGTAACACAATCTATATTAGAAAGAACCAAGTCTAATAATTTACCGTTATGATTGCACACACTGTTATATTGGTGTAGATCCAATAGCTCAAGTTCGTCCACTAGGTCTGCTTCTACTCTGCATAGTGAGGAACACGGTCTTAGATAAGCTAGTCCATCTGCTGGACACCAATGAATAGATGGCAAATTAAAATCGCCCATTATTATAAATTTATCAAGTGGATTAGCAGTCATAATGTCGCGTAGGCTTATGAAGAAACTGATTCCAGAAATCAGATAATTGATCGGATAAACTACGAATCAAAACAGACGTCATTTCAATATACCTCAAGGTTCCTGAAATCTCGACCTAGTTATGTGCGACATAGTGCATTTTCTTGATTTTTTGTGATCGTAATTTTTTTTTCGAAGTCTTGTTTTCGTTTTAGAGGATAAAATAAAATAATTTATTCAAAATATCTTAGGATCAAAAGGAAAACAAAGAATTACATAATCTCATTCTTATGGAATTAAAACAATGCGTGTGCCTGAACTAGGTGACATCCTGTTTTTCAGGCAAAAAGAGTTCTAATATTACATAAAATAATCAAATAGACCTAACTACCTAATACAGGACGACAATGGTGTGCACTTTAAATAAAAAAGTTACATAAACTACCTACACTAAACTAGTTTTAATATTAAAGGTGTTTCCAAATGTTTGACTTAAATTAACACAGTCAATAAATTTTCTGTGTCTTCACAAAATTCAAAATGTAGAATAAAAAAGAAGACTTTTATGTTTTTCGAGTTTAACCATGGGAATCCCATTAGTGCTGAGATCTGGGCCTAGTTTGATAAACAAAACCGCTTGGGTTCGCCCTTAAAACCTTTTAAGGTTGACCCCGTGCTGCAATTTAAATCGCGCTGACTATGAAAAGTTATTGCTGAGCAATCCAATGAGAGACTCCAAAAAGGTTTTATTAAAATCCACTTTTAAGTTAAGAAGTTTTGAAAATATTACCAATCGTTGAAGAGTCTAGAGTAATAAGAGTTCCAGCCGAGCATATTCCAAAATATCAAAGAAAAAATATATTGCTAAAGCCTTTGCCTCCATCACCCCTCCAGTTATGAAAGCGTCACCATTGTCACCGAATATCTACACCGCTTGCATACAAGCTGCTTATTTCGTACAGAACCGGTTGCATTCCGCAGTTTTCCATATCGTAGCATTATCGCGATCACCCCCCGCCGTTCTCGATGATCCATCTTCGAGGGAGCTGGGGCTTTTACAGACGGGCGGTTTTCGGTTTTACCGCATATTTATCCCGAATTTGCATAACATTGTACGTATAGCTACACTGTGGAACATCCGTGAGTCATCATAAGACGTATAACAACCTAACTAATGGTGGTCTACGTTTGTTACACTTTCCAATTTATTTTACCAAATTCAATGTGTTTGCTCGATTTTTTTCGTTCTTCACGTACTGCACTCGCTGTCACCAGTCGTGAACATCATGTAAGCAATGCCGTGTTTACGTGTGTAGATTCTGAGTTGTCAAGGACGTATACCTTGACAACGAGATGATAATGCTGAAGCATGAAGCACGACCTCAACGTGCTGAAGCACGTTGAGGTCGTGCTTTCATTTTAAAGCGTTCCATTGCAGTAATTTTCCCGGTTGTATCCCGTTGGAACATCTTGGGCTTCCTTTGCAAAAAAGGCGACGCGTGTTTCAAGGCATGAACAGCGTGAAATCTGAAAGAAAAGATAGATGATAGATTCAAGGCACATACAATTTTTTTTATAAAACATCAAATGCAATAGGTATTTACTGCCGCTTTGCTCTCTCTTCTATGAATACAACGACTTTCACTTGTCGAAACCGCCTCAAGACCAAAGACAAGGCTATAACGTTGGATTTTATTATACTGCGTTTCTTTGCCGCTATCTTAAGTTACCGCGCGTGTCACGCTCAGCTAATTACCGCCCGTCTACTCAACCTTTTGTCGCGCGCCAATGATCCATCTTGCGCCACGACAAGGCTGCGACGCGTGATTCCAACAGGGCATGAAGGGCGCTGTGAAATATTTATTTTTTCCCCTTTGCACGCGCACGACCAACTTCGAGGCGACAAATGGCGGCGATGTCCGGACTGTGTGACATGTTTGGCTAAAGGGATTAGTTTGTTTTGTTAAAGTAAAACGTTTTTGGTAAAGTTAAAAAAAGTAGACAGAGATTGCTTTTTGCTATTGATGATTTGGGTCACTATTACGACCGACAATTTATTGTACGGCCGAATAATGTACACCTTGATAATCCGTGTCAACACCGTTTTGACACTGATTATCAAGGTGTACCTACATTATTCGGCCGTACAAAAAATTGTCGTGCATTATAGTGACCGATGCTTTTATCAAAACAAATATGGCTAAAAACGTGAAAAATTTAAAAATTACATACATTTTATGTAAATAAGTTTAAGGTATTTCACTAACACATAACAATAATGAAGTTTATTAGAGTAAATCAGCACACAGAAGTTGGTAAATATTAAGAGTCTTAAGACTAGACTTATTACTATTTAAATTTTAAATTCATTACTATTCAAGTAATGAATTCAAATGAAAATATTAATGAAGTGACAATAGTATTAATTGAGAGAAGGCACAACTGAGATAGGCTACATGACGTAGGAAAAATAATAACAAACATATACCTACATTTTTTTTTGCCAAATCATTACAACGAATCAATCAGTAAACGTTTTCGCTTCTTGCACAGATATTTAAGGAACCATTACGATTTCCTCAAAACTGCACCATTCATCATAGTTGTTATTTTGACATGTGTAACGAAGGCGAAAAACAGTCGGAACAGTAGAGGGTGCGGCAGGGAGTAAGGCTCTTGTACACGACTGCGGAAAACGGCAGTAATCTGTATTTTGTGATAAATACGAGGCATCTAAAAAAATAAAAAACCGAAAAGTTGTGTAAAAACCACCAGCTATGATTGAAGTCGATTTGGGGATGGTAAATTGGAAGAAACGTCCTAAAAAAAATATGTAGCTGAGGCAGTTGAGACTTATGCTGCTTAGACTTTACGCTTATGATCAAAAAAGAAATAAAAAAAAAATATCAAAGAAAGGAAATAAAATCAACACAACTGAAGTTTATTTTTGGAAGCCTAATAAAGCATGTAGTATATTCGGAGCAAATCCCTTTAACATTGCTCTCGCAAAAATAAACAATTGAAGTCAATCGATTTATTCAATTTACGAGTTTTTTTTAGAGTTCACTGAATGAAATTGTATTTATTTATAGGCTTCAGACTAAATTATGTAATTTAATTTCAAATATATAAATAAATAAATAATGCTGGACAATTCACACAGCATTATCTAGCCCCAAGTTAAGCAGATATTTAAGCTATATGAGATATAGATATATAAGATTAATAAGCAGTATAGTTTTTCGTGTATTTTAATTTCTTGGAACAACGCAAAAATTTAAGCACTATAGCACATCTAGGGCTTTATCGCTTGTTTGCTTATTGTAAATGATTTATTTCATGTCAATATGTTCTTTCTTGTTAATACAACACGCGTAAAGAAGCGGAGACCTATACCCACCTATGGCCCCTCACTGGTTGAAAAGATAGAAGATATTAATCGATCTTTTATATTTCCAAACTGCTCCTTTCTCTTTATTTCAGGAGAAAACTAGAAGAAAAAAAATCTATTTCAGCTTTCCCACTTGAAGATCGCCCTTGAGGGGCAAAACTGGAAACCAGAATAAATCAATTCCGTTTTCCCCCCTTGAAGATTATCCTTGAGGAGGGAAAACTGGGATCGCTAAAAAAGAATTCCAGTTTTACTCCTTGAAGTTCCCTTTAAGGACAGACATACACAACAATCCTCAAAAACAACTGCACAAAATAAGAGGGCGCTTCGTGTAAAAGCCCATAGGGGTCGTAAGTGAGACGTCAGGGGTCGATGAAAATTGATTTTCCACCATCAGTCATAACGTTGTGTAGGTGCTCACAATGGCTACCTTTTGTAGGAACTCGCGGTGACTTTTCACCGTTATTTTAAACAATAGATTTTTGTTAAAATACTGCATGTCACCGTAACGAATTCCATTGAATAGAACACTTCATGTGGAACGGATGAAGATTGAATAAAAAGGCTTTTGTTTTTCCCGTTTATTCGGGAATATGGTTTCTATTCTGCAAACTAAAATCGGGAATGATTTTGTTTGAGAAAATACGGGTTAACTTGATCGAACTTTTTCTATGATAGGTACAAAGCGAAGCTGAAATAGGTTTCCGAGATAAAAACCTACTGGTATTGATATGGATCAGTTGAGCTAGTAGATTGTTTGCAAGAGTCTGCAGTTACAATTGTAAATCCTAGTTTTAATTGAATTCTATTATTTGATTTATGTTTCATAGATAGTAAACAAATAAAAACTTTTATGGTTGCTGTCAGGGATGGTTTAATTTCTTTCTAGCTGCTCAGTGTAGATCCAAAGTTTACCCCCTACAACCTCACAAACTTTATCCTTTTATAATATTAGCATAAACTATATACGTAGATATAGATAAATATCTTTAACTCAGCATCGTCTAGTCTAGTACCAAAATTAACCTTACTTGTGTAATAGTAAGCCAATAAGGCGAATATCAGGAGGAGGCTTGCGTCCAGCAGTGGACCATTATAGGCTGTTGAGGTGAGGCGAGGTGAGTCTAATAGTAACCATACCAGTTATATGATTTATTATGAAATACCTAATGCTTAAATCTATTTTCAGCATATACATTTTTTAAATGAGTTTATAAATTCCTAAAAGCTTTAAACAGTACTTTAAGTATTGTTACCATATATATCTAATTTAATTAAAAATCCACTTTTTTACTGCTAAATTCCGCAACCTAGTTAAAATCTAACAAGCGACTATTTCACCGACCTAAATGCCTCACATAAATTACCGGCTGTAACTTATTCAAAGACAGCCTAACATTCAAGTTAGGTTCACAAACATAGTTATCAACCCCTAGTTAGCCATGGAGCAGCCAAGTTAAGCACTATAGCCAGGGGTGGACTTAACTAAGACCTAAGGGTTGGGGAACGGAAGGAGGATTAGTCTGAAGATAGACAGGAAATTTTACGGGACTATCCTATACCCCTTTGTGCACGATTCTCGACAAAGCATATCGATGCGACAAAACTAGATTTGAATTTCTGCACTATAACGATATTGAAGTCAGTCGTTACTTCGCGATGGACAGTAAATATTGTCCATCTAGACAATCTAAATATTGTCAAAATAATCAAAGGCTTTTCTGAAAAAAACTTTTGATATACTAAATAGGAGTTAAACCTGACTCTTCCCACTTTGGTCCGAATCCAGAGCGACGAGTTTATGCTGAAAACCTTTCTGATTCGTCCCGTTTTAATTTTCCAGTAATTTGACAACCAGGCTTTGAGTACACAAAAAGAAATGCCTAATATAGTGTCTTTATCGATCTATACTTGAAAAAGCAACTGTTAGCGCTCCTACACACTAGCGGTTAACCGCGAAGGCGGCTAGCCCATTTTCCAGTGGTTAGTATTCAACCGCTTGTGATTCTAAGCACATAACCGCCACAAAATTTCAAACGTATCGGCTCAACCGCAGCGGCCAGCCGCTAGTGCGTTCCTACGACATTGTTTTAGTAATTAATTTATCGCTTCGCTACCCCTCATCCTAGATCCACTCCGTCGCATCGATGGAAGCTACGCTAATGGCTGAGCACACAAAGTAATAGGCTATCCAATTGATTTATGATTTCAATGCGTGCTGCAAATCCGCCGATCGGAACGATCCGCTTTGATTACGTCGAGTATTTCGCAAAGCTTGTTCCACTGGAGTTTTAGATAGGTATGTAAAAGATTCAGAGTTTAAATTAGCTACTTACACACCAGTGTTCAGCTTCTGAGATCACTAAAATTATGTTTTTCAGGCTGGTCAAACAGCTTCGTTGAATTGGTCAAGCTTCTAGTAATTTAAAGTAAATTAATAGTAATAATATTTTGCTTTTGATTAAATTTTTGAAACCACCACCATATTCATTAAATTTTGTATGTACCTATATTGATCGGAATATTTGTAAAGATTTATGAATGAGTGTAGTTCGACTTACCACCAGTGTTGCATAAAGATAAAATTATTTTGTATGAAATGAAATCCAAAAGTCCCGAACTGTTTGCTTGGATGCACCCGTTGACAATTTCACAAACATTTCTAGAATTTGTTCAGAAATTTTCGTCAACAGTGAAACTTTTGCACTGCACCACTGTAGTGTCATCTGTCGTTGAGTGTTTTACATTGAATTAACGTTGGTGCTGAATAAATATTTGTTTTCATTTCCATTTTCATGCCGCTCAACTACAGGGGAATTGATATGGATTGTTGTTTATTTTAAATTTTATCACGGGGTTGTAGGCACCACCGGTTCGTATCGTATTGTTGTTATTCACCGATTGAATGGAGTTTTATTTTATGAGTTGTGTTTTGATCTCATCACATCTCACTAATAAAAAGCGAAAGTATGAATGAATGGACTGATAAATAGATGTTTGTTACCTCTTCACGCTAAACTTCTGAAAAGATTAAGCTGGAATTATGCATAAGTAGCTCATAACGTGGAATCAAATATAGACCACTTTATTTCCCATAAAAAGTTCCCAATTGAAAGAAATAGCCTTTAAACGCTACCAGAGAAATAAAGCGTGCAATGTAACTACGCGAAAAGAAACTAATTATAAATAAGTATATTAATAGTTAGCTTGTGTAGCTTTTGTAGAACAAAGTTCTCATCAAGATGGGATGCTTCTGAGGGCCATAGATCGCAAAGAGACTTCATGGTGCTTACATAATGAAGTCTCTAGGGGCTAGAAATGCCTTTCCTCAAAGTGTCTCTTATGATTCTTGGAGTAAAGAAAAGTAAAAAGTGGGAAGAAATAAACGAGATGGGTAGATGAAATGACCCATTTAAAGGCAGCTCAAACTTGGTGGCGTCAGCAATTACAAACCATTCTGCCATTTTAAAATTCTAGTAGTGAGTTACTTCTAAGGGGCCAGCGAATGACATTACAAGCGTACTACTAAAATAATTTCAATCTCAGTGGCGCAGCGGGCGAGAGTCTGCCTGCGACGCAAGAGGTTGCGGGTTCGATGGAGGCGGGGGCCTCGGAACAAATTTGTGTACGATCTGCAGAAATTTGTTCCGTGGGTCTGGGTGTTTTCTATGTATAATAAAAAATATCTATCTATGTAATGTATAATTATTACGTATATCAGTTATCTAGTACCCATACCACAAGCTCTGCTTACCTTGGGGCTAGATAATGCTGTGTGAATTGTCCAGCATTATTTATTTATTTATTATTTATTATAGACATTAAATTTGTAGTTTGAGAATATTTATCTACCAAATACATAATGTTTTTTTTTGTATTCAAATAGTTATGATCCCTGATTATTTTTTCATAATACTCAACTATAAAAAAAAGGAAGTAAAACGCATTTTGCATAATTTAACGTCGTTTTTGTCCTATTTGTTTTATTATATACAGCAACATCTTATGTTTTCTATATTTGAAAGGGCCTACTCAGAAAGTTGATTATTCCTGTTAAAATTCCAAACATAAGCTTTTGTCTGATAAGCTTTTAGAATTTTATCTGTTCAAATAAAAATAAAAACAACTTTATTTTTCGCGAACACCCAAAAGCGGTTCGTGCTAATAGCCACTATGCAAACTGAATGCAGTCCCATTGATTTACGATAGAATAGCACGACTCGAGCTCTGTTATTTTTAAAAACGTTGTGAAATAGGCTTTATGTTGAAAGAGTTAAGATTTATTTGGATTTTTCATAGCGTTATTCCAGCTTCAGATTCCGTGTTGGAAATGTCATAGGTTGGCGTTGTAGACGAGTCATCTGATATGAAATGGAGATCAAAAAATGGATGCTAGTTATGTGATGATTGCTCTACCTGCCTTGGGATGCGTTTGCGATGGAATTAAAACGAAAACTTAACCAGTTGTAATGGACTTTTCCAATGGAAAGTTTGCTCGATTGGTTTAGTACTCGGTAAAGGTCGTGGCGTAAGAATCGACAATACAAAACAAATATGCTTTATTGCTCACCGAATACTAAAAAAAACACAAAGCTTTTACATAATATAATGTATACAATGACGACCGATGTGGCGCGGTGGGCGAAGGTCTGCCTGCGACGCAGAAGGTTGCGGGTTGGGTTCCCGCCAAAACTCCCGGACAACTGTACGATCTACAGACATTTCTTCAGTATGTTCTGGTCGTTTTCTATATATAATAAAAAAATGTCTATCTATGTATTGTATTATATAAGTATATCAGTTATCTAGTACCCATAATCCAAGCTCTGCTTAGCTTGGGGCTAGATAATGCTGTGTGAATTGTCCAGCATTATGTATTATTTATAATGCGCGGCCTTATCGCTATGAGCGATGTCTTTCAGGCAACTTTAAACAACCTTCCCGCAAATGTCGTAAAATGCGAATAAGGAAAATGTACAAATATTTTAAAGAGGAAAGATTTCTTTGTTTGAATTGAATAGGCTCCGAAACTAAAAGACCGATTTGAAAAATTCTTTCACTATTAGAATTCACATTATCCATGATAAACATACAATATACCCGTGCGAAGACGGGGCGGGCCACTAGTATAACACAATTTAAGGTTGAAGTTATGTTTTAGTCGTTACTTTACTGATGTCCAATACCGTTGCAATTAAACGCGATTATCAAATAAACTCAGATTAGTGCTTTGAACTAAGTTCAACGCATAGCGCACGTTAAACTTAGTTTAAAAAACGGTGTAATTGGCCCTGAAAGTAACTATGAGGTACGACTCTTGATGAAAGTGCTGTATCCAATTAGCAATTCTGCGAAGTAGATGTAGGCACAATAGAGTTGCAAAGAAAAGTAAAACTCGAAACGAACGATGTTCGTCCGAGATCTGGGCCTTGAGATGGTCCCCGACCTCATATTATAAACGTGTGCGCTAAATCCTTCAGAAACCTGGGTTTCATTCTTAGGCAGACTGCTAATTTTATGAACATTAATGTAGCCATGCTTGAGGTGCCCAACTGTAGGACCAAACTACATACTTAACTTTGCCCTCATGTCACTCGCTATCTACCTGCTCAATATTATTATCTACGAATAACATGGATATTTTTTACAATAACCTGCCGAAACTCCTACAAATAGCACAGGTAATTATAGAAACAAAATGTTTAGATTAGTACTTATCTAATTCTATTATATACCTACTTACTTACATTAGGTATACCATCGTCTTAGGGATAAAAAATCCTGTTATGATGTTATACTGTCTACTAAATAAATAAAAACTACCTTTATCATGAACTAGCTTATGCCCGCGGCTTTGCACACGTCATCTATACCTACTAATGTAATAAATGCGAAAGTGTGTTTGTTTATTTGTTTGTCCTTCCATCACGCCCTAAATAAGCACCAATCGACTTGATTTTTGGCATAGAGTTAGTTGAAAAGATGAATAGCAACAAGGCTCCTTTTTATCTTATATATCAGTTCCCATGGGATAGAAATAACCTTAAGTAACGAGTCCAAAGCCGCGGAAAGAAGCTAGTTTGAAGTAAAAAGTAGCCTAGGTACGCGTTATTCCAGGCCCAGATCTTTGGATGTGTGCAAAATTTGAGTCACATCCTTTCAGCAGATTTCATATTTACTTTAATCTAACATCGTTACAAAGGCACACGTCACAAATTTGCGCAACTCACAATTCACAAACGGAAATACATTAATTTGCGAATTCATACATATCCCAATATCAACGCATAACTGAAGAAAACAGATCAACGAAATTTTCTGCATATTCGATTTAAAACTTTGAAAAAAAAATGGTTAAAGTGAGGCTACTGGAAACCCACAACTCTATTCCATACTCCATTATAGCGTGCGGCAAAATCCGTGAGACAACGTCGGAAGCTTTACAACTTGCGTTAAATCTCACCCGACTGTAAAACTGTTATAAATCGATTCCGCCAGCTTACAGAATTAAATGGGCCGTAAAAATTAATAGCTTTCTGACTCTCGGTCACTCTGTTATGGTTTATTGTTTAAAAGTAGTTAGAGAGAAAATTGTTAAAGTTTTTAAGCGAGAAAAAAAACCTTTCTTTATTTAAAGATAATGAAGACGTAAGAACCGTACGTTTATGTCGAGAACCAAGGTACTATAGCTCAATAGCTCAAAGGATTAGCATGCTGAAGTGGCCGTGGACTGGCCATATCTCGAGAAGAAACGACAACCGCTGAGGTAAAAGTGTTCTTGAGTGGAGAGCGCGACTCGGCAAACGTGGAGGAGGAGGAGGATGTCCAGCAGTGGACTATATAGGCTGATGATGATGATGAAGATGTACGATTCTGCAAACATAACTTTGAGCTTTAAACATGTGTCAAAATGAACCTTTTTTGGAAGCAAAGACTCCTTTGTAGACGGGAAATAACTTCCGTATGACATAATGACGTTTTACTATGCCAATAGAAAGAAACGGTATGTAATTTAGAATAAGGTTCAAATTATTAAACCACTAAGCTACTCCCTGGAATAAATAAAAGGAAAACACATCAGAGTCGACCTTTGTAGTGTGCACTCAAGCGACCTCCTGCCGAGCTCTGCACGCCTGGTAAAACGACTAGGTACTGAAATGGCGAATGAAATGTTTTTAATATTCAAAACGCGGGAAATTTTAAATCTTGAATTTATTCACGGAAATTCAAAAGCGAATGCTCTTTGTTGCGCTGCAACTGCGAAAAATTCTTTTAAGATTCTGAGCGGTTTTTTGCCTCGAGGAAAAGATTTTTTTCCAAGAATCTGTAGCACTTAAACTTATTGTTAGAAGCCCCGGGTTTTTCTAGAATTCTAGATAAAGTACGAAATGCCATTGGTTAAGTAAGCCTCAGTATAGCAGTAGGTGGACCAATCCTTTCAAGCATCCAACAGATTCCGAGCGACACAAAACAACCATTGAATTCAATGAATTGCAATTTTATGTCCAAGTTGATCATTTATTACTCGGAGATCCGTAGTGATCCAAGCCGTGTACTAGCTCCTACTCAAAGCTTCGCTTACGTCCAATGAACCTATCTACTATATTACCAGGTAGCTTTGATCTCTGAGACACTGAAGGATAACACCAATCAACAAAGTATTTTCCCAATTGGGCCCGTTGTTCGGAGTTTATTCATTACATACAAACTAACAACTTCTACGTCTTTCTAGATTTGTTGTAGTTGTAATATGTGTAGTACAAAATAAAAACAAAAGAGTACCTACTTCTAAGCAAATTTTACGTAACATAATAACAATATCACTACATAGTAAAACAAAGTCGCTTCCCGCTGTCTGTCTGTCCTTATGTGTGCTTAGATCTTTAAAACTACGCAACGGATATTGATGCAGTTTTCATAAATAGATAGAATGATTCAAGAGGAAGGTTTATATATATAATACATGCATAATATAGTACGCGTGCGAAGCCAGGGAGGATAGCTAGTAAAAAAATATAATAGGTATACCAATTATACACGAAGCAACATAACATAATCTGTGCCAATTCAAACTTACTATACTTACAAATATGTGTTTGCTAGTGAAAGTGGACCAGATAACTACATAATACTAGCAAATCATAAACAATAGCAAAATTTCACGTATAATATTAACAGTCAAGGTGAACGTCGTGACTATGCGACCATTCGTTTCGTACCCCACACTGTTTTATGGGACAGCCGTCGGCGTCCATGCAACTGCACGCCTCGTGGTCACCATTTTAGGATAGGTCTTGACACTGAACTTACTGTATAACGTGTATACAAGTTTCATATTTGTTACGCTTTCTGGTATGGGAAGCGGTGCATTGCTTAGATTAAGGCATGCATAATTGTGGTTCAAAGTTCATTTGTTGTCATTGTATTGTTTGAATTACTCGCTTTCTAATTTCCTCTGTGTTTTGGCTTTTTAGAGCTGAAGGTAAAATTTTGTTTAATCCCTTATATAGTATAAAACAAAGTCGCTTCCCACTTTCTGTCGGTCCCTATGTATACTTAGATCTTTAAAACTACGCAACAGATTTTGATGCAATTTTTTAATAGATAGGGTGATTCAAGAGAAAGATTTATTATCTAATATTATGTAATGTAGAATACATGGATAATATAGTACCCGTGTGATCCGGGGCGGGTCGCTAGTCGCTTATAAATGTTAAAAATTAATCAAGAAAAAAACGTGGACAGAAGGCAAACATCTATATACAATGAAGTCTACACACGATAATCAGCGGGCCAGCAAAAAATTTGAATACTCTGTGGTCAAAACATTGTTAGCTGCCTGTAATTTTCATAGAACCTCGAACTCTGTGGCGCGGTGGGCGAAGGTTCGCCTGTGGCGCAGGAGGTTGCGGGTTCGATTCCCGCCTCGGGACAAATGTGTCGATCTGCAGACATTTGTTCAAGGTGTTTTCTATGGTCATTTTCTATGTATAATAAAATTATATCTATCTATGTAATGTATTCTATTATGTATATTAGTTATCTAGTACCCATAACACAAGCTCTGCTAAGCTTGGGGCTAGATAATACTGTGTGAATTGTCCAGCATTATTTATTTATTTTTTAAATTTCAATTTTCATCATGTACACAGTAAGGATTTTCTTTCAAGCTTAAGCTATTTTCAGCTCCATTAAGCAAAATGGTTATAATCTCTTTCGCTTATGAATACGTTCTGAAAATAGCACACAATAAAACATAAACGACCACTTAAAACTATGACCATTTCTATGCCGCTTTCGAATCGAGGTCAGTTTCTACTGTAATTATAGAAAACCTCCTTAGTAGCCGACAATTACTTGAAATCAAACCTATTTGCATAAGGTCTAGTCTAAATAGTACTTGCGCAATAAAAGCAACAAGATCATTTTTCAAAAAGTTTTCTACGGAAGGACTACCTCCTCACCTCAACAGCCTATAATGGTCCACAGCTGGACGCACATCTCCCCTGATTTTTTATGCGGGTAATGCCCATAATACCCACGTTGGGCATGCGGGTTGGGGATAGCAGTTCGGTGGTAGATCTATTCTGGAAGAGGCGCTGATGCCCGCACCCCGGTGTATGACCCTTAGTCGCCTATGCTTAAGAGCCTAGGCGACTAAGGGTCATACACCGGGGTGTCGTAAGCGACAAGGGAAGAGTTGGGGTTGTACAAATTCTATGCCGGCACCACACGGAAGGGCTATCTTATATTTTTCTTATAAAATGTAGATACATATCTAGAAACGGTCAATACACTCATTTCGGGTGGATCGATCTGCCAACTTCCACTTTTTATAAATATTTAATCTAAAAAAGTAGTTAAAAACCGGAACCCGATTCCATTCATTTGACATTGTACGACTCTTGAAATTTCGACACTAATTTTGTAGTTACTGAAAATTTTCATTTATCAATTTTTTTAGAGTCTGTAACGGTGCCCGAAATATATTATTATTTTAAATTTCAAGTTAATAGCTGCAATAGTTGCTGACATATTAAAGCGGGAAATAGAACAGAGCGAGACCATAAGGTATTCGAAAAAGATTTCAAAAACCTAAAAAGAATGATCGTTTTCATTTGTTTTTGGTAGATTTCTTTTTGTTACTTCATTTGTTTTTTATTCGTTGTCAATCGAATTTTGAAATTATCACGATACACGTCAACTAAAAGACTAAAGCCTATAAAAACAAAAGGAGGTGAAGGTTTAGTTCACAATTAAACTACCTATCCGAAATGCAACAAACTGTTACATTTTTTATTGTTTTTCTGAATATAATTCAATATTAATATGATTTTATATTCTTGTTATTCATTTCGAATTATCTGAATGTTTTACCCCGATCGCAAGTAATCCACCTCCAACCTTGTCATCTTAATTCCTGAGCGGCCTCTTTAAATAATTCCTTCATTTATGTTTAAGTCAGGATTAAGGCGGTAAAAGAGAGACCGTCTTCGGATGAGCTGGATGTGAATAATTTACACCTAAAGACGTCGAAAATAAAGCCCAACTTATCGCGGACACTTGCAGCTAATTCGTATATTTTTACCTCGTCTGGTGTCTCGGACAATCTCTAATGCTTAACAACTTAAAAACTTTTTCAAGATTCAATTGACGACTATTCATAAAATAACGTATATTTTTTCCATCACTAAATAGGGCCCAAAAAAATTCGATTTCGGCAGGATAGACCTTTTTTAATTTATAAGAGAATACCCCCTAGACAATTTAACCTGGAATACCCTGAGTGCAAGGGCTTAAGAAAAAAAATTCTTTCCCTAATACAAAAATTCTTTCCATCAGGTGAGATAATGTCGAAACGAACGTCCATTGACTTAAAATAAAACCTTGGTTTTTCCCCTAACGGTAAAAGTATTTAGGTGCCCAGTAGTTCTTGAGGTTCTCAGTTCTCTGCTGACGTCAAGACTTATCAGTCTGATCACACACACACACACACGACAAACTTGACGTCAGTAGAGAAAGACTTCATCATCATCATCATCACCCTACATTAATCCACTGCTAAACAGATATTTACACTTACATCTATTTTCTAAAAATCTAAGTCGTCACTAGAAGGCAGAGTGCCTAGAATGCTGGCAGCATTGCCACGTTGAATGGCAATGCTAATTCGTTGACCGAAATAAAAGTCAGCATTCCAATCACCTGTGGATTCTATTATGAGTTTAATTAGATTGATTATAATTTGATGACTTTAAGCTTTGTTTTACTGTAGGTAAGAATTACGGGGAGGCGAATGAAGTTCATTCTGAGGCTGATTAAAATGTCCATTCTGTACTCAATGGTAATATCTATGGTCCAACTTTACATTCCTGCGTGTGACCTACAAACACCCTTATATAAGTAGTAATAAGATCTCTTTTACTTTTATTTGTTTCTCGGATATGCTGTCACGCAGTGTATACATATCCGTGCATATCCATGTCTCTGTCACTTTTTATATGTCCTTTTGCAGGTTCGATATAATCTTTTTATTCTGTCTTATTAACTTACGGGTGTTCTGTCTGTCTGATCGTAAAAAGGTTGACAAGCAAAGGTGATTCATATCAAGGATATTAATAAGGATTTTAATTTATTAAGACTTGCAGTCAATTAATCTTAATGAAATCAAGGAGAGTCAAACCATTTGTTTTTTGTTTATGCAAATGATTTTGTTTGCAAAAAATAGGAAATAATAATGTGCAATCATCTTTTTGCGTGATATAGCGTTTGCAGATTCTATAACCTAACGTACATTAATAAATAATAAGGAAATAACGCCGGACGATTCACACAGCATTATCAAACCCAAAGCTAAGCAGAGCTTGTGTTATGGGTACTAGATAACTGATATACCACAATATAACACAATAGATACACATAGATAAATATTTTTATCATAGATAGAAAACGACCAGAATACCCTAAACAAATGTATGCAGATCGTACACACATTTGTCCCGAGGCGGGAATCGAACCCGCAACCTCCTGCGTCGCAGGCAGACCTTCACCCACAGCGCCACATTAAAAATTAAAACCATATATTTTCCTATTGTCAAGTCTAGCGACTTGTGGGCAAAGAACACCATAGAGTTGAGCTTCCACCGCTAAGAAGCAACGTGGAAGGTCCAGAATCGCGAGTTGTAAAAGGAAAAAAGGGTGGCCCTTGTCCAACAGTGGGATCGCCTAAATCCATTCATTTCTATGGGATTTAGGTTAAGACTTGAATCCCACTCAGATCTCTCCAGATCCCACTGTTGGACAAGGGCCACCCTTTTTCCTTTTACAACTCGCGTTTCTGGACCTTCCACGTTAACCTCTTGCCCTACTTTTATGGACCTAAATGTATTTTTTATGATGTCTGAAATTAATACATTTCATTTTATTTATTTAGTTCAATGCGCCTAAAGTGCAGACATGGAACTACGAAAATCTTATACAAAAATGAAACGTCACGTAGTCGTCTCGATTCTATTTAATAGATCAAATAATCAAACTACATAGACTAGGGCTAAACAGGATTAAAATTAAGCATCGTTATAGTTAGGATCGCCGACTTTACCCCAAAGCTCCTTCATTTATCACCTAATAGCACTCTCCTATCTACTAGTAGGTACCTACTATCTTTACAAGTAGATAATTACTGGAGTTGATGCCAATGCGGGCGTAAAAATTCATTTCTGTCAACGAAATTGACTCTACACACGGTTCGTGCCTGCCGTCCGGACCTTTTGGCTGTTTTTTACAGATTCATTGGGATGTTTGTTTTTAAAATATTCATTTATTGAATCGTTAAGTCAAAATATTTAAACTAAAACTTTGAAATAGTGACTTAATTTAATTACTATTAATAATTAGCTCTAGCTTACAGTGACTGAAAATTACTTTTCCAGTAGTGGAACGCAGTGAAAAAAATTAAAACACTGACACTGTAAAACAATTTAATTAATTAAGGGCCTAATTCTGTTACAATGGTATACCTATAGGTACCTTTCATACTTCACTGTAACAATGGTATCACCACATAAAATCAAAAATTGAAATAAATCTCCATTATAGTATAGTAAGTTTATTGAACGGAGACATTGATAGAATATGTTTAAGTTGATTTCAACCCCAACTTTTTTGGCATGCCCTCCATCTGTAGTTATTGGAAAACTCAAAAATTGAATCATGGTAAATATCACGTTATAAATAACTTAAAAATCTGTAGTTTCTTTCACATAATAGGTTAAAATACCAAAAGGCATCTGGCGATAACATTGTCATAGTAAATTCATTAGTTCAGCAGAAAATCTGTAAAAATGTAGACATCTTCCATGTATCAGCCTCCACTCTAAAGAGGCTCCCTAGTCTGTAAGTCCATTTTAATCCAATAGTCCAATTCTTTATATGTTTAACATTCAATCTGTACCTACTTTTTTTTCTTTTTCTATTGTTTTATGAATTATATATGTTTAAGCTCATTCATACTCTAAGCAAGCTGTGTTCACAACGAGTAGGTTCTACACTCATTCTAGTATAAATATGCTTAGGTTATCCTTAGTTTTCTGTCCTGTGTAACAACCAGTTTTGTGAACCTAACAATAAAAAAAAAATAAAAAAAAAAATGTACTATGAACCTTTGAACATGGCTTTCGAATTGCAACGTGGCTTTGACTCAGACCACGGTACACGACCGAGGTGACTCCACCAACACTATCAATCAATATAAGATGACTGATGACTCGCGAGGCCTGTTTGTTAAACATTGGTTATTTCGATTGTGATCTTATAAAGACTGAGCGAGCGCATTATCTTAAAAGGTGTCCATTATCAATACCACACATGGTGTTTTTAAACGCTTTTGGATGTTTCTTTTGATATATTTTAAACGTGTTTTGATTTTTCTCGTCGACATTGTATAACTCGGGCGAATCAACATGGCACCTGGCTCGAATGACGTTTATGCAATGTACAGTGTGCAAAAAAGTTTTCGTTAAAAAACGTGTGCAAAGAAAGTCGCGGGCAGAAACAAGTTAATAATAAGTGTGACTTACCCAGCTTTTGTGTGAAGAAATAACAAATATTCAAAGTTTTGCTAATATTATAGTAATATCTTTATCTAGATTAGCCAAACTTGGGCTTATTATAGTTTACTAACTCAGTCCATAATAGTTAACTACAGTTTAATGCTCTAAAATACTCTAAAATTATCTTCAAAAGCCTGTTTTACATACGAATGGGTTGTTATGAGTTGGTTAGCCTCATATAATTGTCGCTGTGTAAGCTTATTTTGTTCGGATTACAGTGCGCCAATAATATTTCAGGCAGTAAATAGTTCAGGATAGATGTGAAATTCACCATAGATTTTTGACGTAGAAATGACGTCACTGAAGTAATTGCGGAACATTTTAATGAGCTCACGTTTCAATATGCACAAAAGACAAAGCTATTATATTTTCCTAATAGGCGCAGAGCGTTTGAAATTTTGTAACCGACTTTGAAGTGGAGGTTCTATTTTTTCTTCAATTATGGACCGATTTTGTAAATTATTTCTTTATTTTATAACATGGATTCCGATTCCGGGTTACATAAATAAATATTACCCCGGATTAATATTTGTCTCAAAAACTTAAAAAACTGTGTAAAATTATATAATTCGAGGTCGGTTTTGATTTTTCATTTCACATTTTCAATTTTTCAATAAATATTTAATTGTAGGTATAAAAGTATAAAATAATATAAGTTCTACAATGTAAGTTAATAATTATTATATGATTATTAAACAATACGAAAACGTCTCTTTAATATGTGTCTTTTAGGCCCTAGCAATCGTCGATTAATATTATCGTCAACGTTGACACTTAAACGACTTGTTGACACAATTAAGATTCTGTTAAAACAAGGTCTGTATAAATAAACAAATTGTTCAAACTGAGTTTCTTTTCTATCAACAATTTTTGATACCTTGGTTCGTGGTCATTAGCATAATAAAATTATGTGTGATTGTCATTAAATTTTATTGGCTTTCGGCTATTTGAAATTAGGTAATATCGAAAATTCTTCAAATTACATAGTAACAAAAATAATGAGCGATATAATATACAAAAAAACAAAGAAAAAAAATGTTATAAAGTTAAGGAACTATTAGATTATTATTTAGTACCTATCAACGAGTCGAAAGATACAAATCACTATTAAAAATAAAATCAGCCAAGTGTTCAAGATCGGTCTCACTCACAAAGGGTTCCGTATCATCTATAAAAACGGCAAAAAATTCAAGTCTGTTGTATGGGAGCCACATTAACTATTTATTTTATTCTGTTTTTAGTATATTATGTAGGTATTTTGTTATAGCGGCAACAGATATACATCATTTGTGAAAATTTCAACTGTCTAACTATCACGGTTCATGAGATACAGCCTTGTGACAGACGGGCAGACGGACGGACAGCGAAGTCTTAATAATAGGGTACCGTTTTACCCTTTGGGTACGGAAACCTAAAAATAAGTCTTCATATTATTTCATTCAGTCAAAGAAAACAAACGCGTGGTGTATAGACTTAAAACTCGATTATTGATAAGGCTCGAATTACAAGAGCTTAGATTAGAGCTTCTAGTACAACGAAAACTGAATTAACAATTCCTTTGCTTAATCTAGTTTAGTGCTCAACAATAGATCACTACAGTTTGTACACGTCGCAAACGATTCAGCCGGAAAGTGATAACGGAACGTAATTTACTACCTTCGTTTAGGTTTAGTTAGTCGGTTACATAGGTAAAATAAACGTCTAAATGTAGACTTTGTGCATAAAGGTTGACTAGAAGATACTGCTTTTGAGTTAGGGTGTATTTTTACTGATTTACATAATTATGGTATGCGGAAAGAGTAAGTGGGAAGTAACTACATTAAATTACGGTTTATGAAAGTATACTTTCGTTCGTGTTATAAGAGTAAAATTAATAATTATAATCGGCCCTTAATAAAGAATAAAAAAAAATATATTATTATAATCATAATTATAATTAATAATCCTTTCAACTCTTTAACTTCTGTGACTGTACGATTTACCACTTTTTTAATAGTCTTGAAGGTATCTTCAAGACATTAAAAAACGTGGTGGATCAAACAAAAACCCATGAAAAATGGCTGTTTAGCCGTTTTACTGTGGGTTTTTTTAACACTTAGGGCCTTATCTCTTTAGGGATTAATAAAATGCACGACAAATTTATTGCACGGCCGAATAAATAATGTACAACTTGATAATCCGTGTCAAAACCATCGAAAGGACGTCGTTTTTTGCCCAGCTATGGGTTATTTCAGGCTGGAATATAACTATTGGAAAAACTGTGAAATTGGCGTCTGCCTATAGACGTTACCCTCCAATAAACGCATGAAAGAAATGCCTGCATTTTTTCCGAAACAACTCTCGCAATCTAAAGCAACTGAAGCACTATTCAGTTAAAAAACAAACAAATAGTCTGCGCTTTTGATACTCGCATCGTACTGAACGTTTCATTCGTTTAGTTCAAGCATTCAAACAGGAAGTAGTTCTGCTTTGCAATGAAATTTAACAACCAAAATTAAAAGTTGATTTAATTCGTGAATTGGTTTTTTTGGGCACTGTATGACTTTAGAGGTATAAGAGGGCGCGATTAATGCCAAACTCAAGCAAAATGTGTAGTTTTAAACACTTAGTTTTATGGTAACGAACGTAAATATAGGTTACTAGATTATTTTTTTTAAATATTTATGGAAAACCTGTAGCAGCCGAGTAATCGAATAGAATTTCTGAAAATATACTGGCATCTCTATTAAAAATACAAATTTCGCATAAAATTACGGTTTTAATTGAAATGCTGTAAATTCAAATCGACAGCAGCACATTATTATTGACGAATTACATAGCCAGGCCAATAATGTTTTTATTTGATTAATCGTTTAGTTTTCTATTTCATGCTTACATTTGGAATAAATAGATAAAATCCAACCTAAAATTATAGCTCAAAACCATTATCATATCATATTATCTTCTTCGACTTCTTTACAGCTGAATATTTTATTAATTATGTACCTACTTTTTGTGTTGTTCTTATTTAAATTTTACATTATTTAGACATAAGGCAATCATGTATTTTTTTGACATAACTAACTGCTCCTTTATGGTCCTATAGTTGAAAATAAATAAAATGAAATGAACTGATTTTTTGATTTTTTTATTAGGCGCGCTCTTAACTCAAAGAACTCTCACATAAGTATTAAAATTATTATATAGAGTATTAAAAGCTCAATAGGAGGGAACCATTTTGTCCATTAAGAATGCTCTACATTTTAATATCCTCTTTGTAGTAACTGGCAACAGCTCAACCCCAGGCATGCATCTAAGTGGTGACAATTGGATGTGATACCGGAACCTAACTTTCACCGATAGTGAAGCGCACCATAGTCCGTCCTTTAATGCTATCATGAACAGTCAACAGTAAAAAAACTACGTATGCTACAAGAGGTGACGATCTTTCGTGCTAAGGTGGTGGCGAGTTCTCCAGAACCCAATACCCCTCCCCTCACATTATGTGCCAACTGAGTAAGTAAAACACTGAAACGCTTTGTTCAAAATGTTCCAAATTTTACTTACATGTAAAGTTAGAACGTTGCTCAGTCACGCCGCATCCATCAATAACCCGTCCCTCATATTGGATGGAAAATTCAATAAAATTTTATCATCCGATTCATAGTTCGCGCTGAGCATGTGATTCATTCGTTTCGGTCGCGTTTAATAACGCTTTTTACTCAGGATTATCCGCATCAGTAGATTTGCTTTTCATCATCATCATCCACTGTCCACTGCTGGACATAGGCCTCCCCTAATGAGCGCCATAGCGCCCTGTCTTCAGCTTGCCGCATCCAGCATCTGCCAGCAGTCTTTCGCAAATCGTCATCCCACCTGGTCGGAAGGCGTCCTACACTACGTTTGCCGAGTCGCGGTCTCCATTCAAGAACACGTTTACCCCAGCGGTTGTCGGTTCTTCTCGAGATATGGCCAGCCCACTGCCACTTCAGCTTGCTAATCCTTTGAGCTATGTCGATAACCTTAGTTCTCTGTCGGATGTATTCGTTACGAATTCTATCCTTCAGAGAAACTCCGAGCATAGCTCTCTCCATAGCTCGCTGGGCGACATTAAAATTTGCTTTTATCCTATCAAATTTAATGTTTTCTCTCTAGCGAGTATCGTAAGGCAAAGAAGCGACTACGTTTTACTGTCCGCCTTACAGTGCATCGATAAGCACGTAGGGCGGTAAAGCTTTCTGCAGAACAATTTAACCATCAAACTGAGTCTCATTTTGGTTGCGCATGCATCATCTGTATGCCCAACGAAAGGATTGTGTGAACGAAGGAAATTGTTTATCAGGGGATGGCATGAATCAACGTTGGCAGCAGTGTATCTGCTGCCAACGTTGATTGGCTATTAAGTTAATAAAATCAACGTCAAGGATATTCGAGGTTTTATAAAATGAGCATTTATAATCAAGATCCACTTATATATAATGAATACCTTGAACCAAATCGTCGTAAAAGCCATCCATGAGCCTTCTGGAAAACTGTGAATGCAGTAAAAATAAATCGAGTGAATAAACCATAATTCAATAACCAAACCGGAAGTCGGTTTAATCGTAAAGAAATCTGCCAGTAAAAATTCAGGAACCACTCCAAGGAATGCAGCTCGAGTTATGTTTTAAACTAGGGAGACGCTCCCGACTTTATTTACGGGATTGTGGAAAGATTGAACGAAAATGTTTTTGTTGAAATTTTCAAACATGATAATAGGTTATACCCAAAGATTTAAAATATTTGGTAGTGCCGAGTAAAGACAGTGTGTTGAATTCGGTAAACTAAAGTCTTTTTGTTATCCATCTAATAATAAAAATACTTTGGATTTTTGTTATAGTGCTTACCCGCACTCTGGGCATCTCTAAGCAATGAAATAAGTTCCCAAAAATTTTCGACTTCGGTGGGACTCAAACGATCTAAATGTAACTTTAGTCTTTGAACATTGAAAACTTCAATGTTTTTTTTATGTAGGTGGAGCCTACAGTCCGTAAGAGGTCCCACAAATTTTCGACGAAAACCGACTGAGACTTCGTGGGTTAGTTGGTTAGAGCACACCCGTACTAAGGGTGGGGCGCGGGTTCGAGTCCCGCCGATAGTCGAATTTTTTTGAGAACTTATTTCATTTCTTAAAAATATGGTTTCGCAAATAAGAGAGATAGCGGCCTCACACTACAACCATCCACTAGTAGGTTTTGTTAGCTTGCTTTATATTACAATTTATCTAACAAGTAATTGCATCGGTATTAGAGTCGTTTTTCGTACGCTATATTAAATTAATCAACGACGTAAGCTCTAATCAAATATATTTTCTCTTACCCAAAGGTAATGATAATAATACTTTTGTATATGTGAATAATATTTTAAAATAAATACAAATAATTAAAGACAAGTCAATCACTGGCTTAATGTGCCACTTCATGTTATTCATGTTTATATAGAATAAATAAAACCGCAGTAACAAGCTCTAGATGACACCGTAAGAACGGTTCCGTACCATTATCTACAAAAAATCACGTTTGTTGTATGGAAGCCCCCTTAAATATTATTTTAATTATGTTTTTAATTACTTTTCGTTAAAGCGGCTACAGAAATATGTACATCATCTGTAAAAATTTCAACTGTCTAACTATCACGGTTCATGAGTCACAGCCTGGTGACAGACAGACGGACGGACGGACAGACAGACGGACGGACGGCGAAGTCTTAGTAATAGGATTCCGTTTTAACTTTTGGGTACGGAATCCTAAAAATACATTTCCTTACAAATCTAAATATTATTAAATTCATTTTCATTATACATAGTTCACTATAGATAAAATTATCATTATAACTGGGTCCTGTAAGTCAACCAACATTGCAAGTATTTCTATAGGTAGTTTCTTATACACAGGGGAGGCTTCCAAAGGGAGAACTCATTGTATAGAACCTTCAAAACCAGACGTCCTAATCGACCCTTTTGAAATTCCAACTAACGGAAAACTCGTATTTCCATAACAATAAAAATGTGATCCGAACATCTAGAAATGCCTGCGATATTCACGGATCATAAAATCACGTTGGCTCTTTGAATGCTCGACTGATTTAATTTGACCTCTGAATCCTTAACTTCTTCGCCTTATTTAGACATATTATGGGATATACGGGGTGTCTGAATTGTTTGGTTTTTGTGTTTCGCTCGTGTATGGTGGCTGTTTTGTCGGTGTGTATGGATGTCTGAAGATAATGATGTTACTTCTGCTCGTTTAGTTTTATGACTGAAGGGTTTTTACAGTCCGTTGCAGTTCGTAATGTCAGAGTTTTTATCTGTTTTGTGATTGAACTGAAATGCCATACAGCGGGACAATGCAGCCAGTGTCTTGGGCACGCTTCCGACTGGTATTGATATGGATCAGTTGTCAATTGTTTCTATTGTAAATACTAGTTTTAATATAATTCTAGGTATTATTTGATTGTAATTTTTTTTCTTAATAAAGTGTATCGTATAAAAAAAAACTGAAATGTGATATTGAGCAGAAGGAACATCGTTGTTTAAAATAGAATTAAATAAAAACTAGTACTTTTAATTGAAAGAATTGGGCTAACTGCAGACTCTTGCAAACAATCACAATTCATTACATTGAATTCGATTTCGATGTGACCCGAGAACTGGTGAGTATCTAAGCACAACGCATCAGCATTGCCATAAGCGGGGCAATGCAGCCAGTGTCTTGGGCACGCTTCCGACTGGTATTGATATGGATCAGTTGAGCTACCTGTAGATTGTTTGCAACAGTCTGCAGATAGCTCAAATAGATTGAACGCACATTGTTCCATATTATTGCATTGTTTTGGAGCTGGGTGGTTAGTTTGGGATATTAACGTAAACGTTTAAAATTACGCTTGTTGTAACGTGTAATACACGTTTTAAGTAATAAGTTATTCAGATAAATAAATTGGAAAAGTACCAAACTTCCGTCCATGCTTATTACCCACTCTAGGGAGCCATCCACAACCACTATCGGAGCCCAAAAGCCCAATTAGTTTCCTAGTTATGAACTTTCCATCTGACAGTTCTACATGAGGGAATTATGTTGAATGTATTTTAATACACGCTGTATGAGGGCATCGACCTTTGCTTTGTTCGTTTCGTCTATTGTATAAAGGAACTTTGATCTTATAATTGTGCAAAATGGAATTATTTGATGCAAAAGTATATATTGCGAGCTAGATATTGCTGCACTATAAAGCAAAAAAGCTTAAACAGAGTAATATAAGTACTTTTGCATGATTCATGCTTAATTATAGCTTTTTTAGTAAGGGGGATTGACCCATACTATAAAAACTACTTTGGCAACTCAAAGTCAAATATTGTTGCTGTAGTTAGGCCATATAGCATGCATTATGATATCATATTGGGTAAAAAGTTTACTAAAACGTCTTGTTTTCCTACCACTTTTCTTAATAGAAAGTGCATCACATAGTGCACTATAGCCAATATAATATTGTGGGTTAGGTATACAGGGTATCCTTATGGCCAAAATCTGAAACAATGTGAGTCAAAGAAAAGTAGTGAATGGAGTCATAACGGTGACGTTTTACCGAGGATAAACCGAATTACAATACTTGCAGGTTAAATAACCTCACTAGCGGTGAGCACAACAGTTGTTCAAAAATTATATATTTTTTATATTAGCTGGATTATTTAAATTTGTAAAAAATTAGCTATTTTCTTTCATTTTCAATAATGAAATTCATTGCAAAAATTAATCCATATCAGCAAATAGACCCATTGGTAGGTGTATTTTTTTTTAAATCCATCAGTTCGATTTACTTAATTTCTTTAGCTCACATGGTTTCGGATTAGGTCATCCACTCGTATTTTAAAAAGCCACCCTGTGTATTTCCATGTTTACCTTTGCTTATGGTGATGAATCGCCACCAAGGTTGTCATCATGTTGAGCTGGACTCAAATCGAAAATAAATGGTGTAAAATCAAACTTCATTTGACTTTTGTGGTGACTGACTTTGATTTTAGAATATGACAAATATCAATAACGTTTATATCTTTAGGCTTACAAAATATGCACAAGTCAAATTTTAAACTAGGTATAAACAACTTTATAAATAGTAAATATTATCAAATAAGAAACAAGGTGTAATTGATTTTGTCCATTTACATTTTTTTTCATTTCATAATGAATGAAAAATTGCACACACTTTAACACCCAAATCTAGATCTAAGAAAATAAGATCCAGAAGTATATTAGTTCCAGCGTGCACATACTTGGACCAGGTCTTGGAAGTCAGGCTACTGTCTGGCGGATTGCCAGACTGAGAACGAGTGCTCTTCTATATTTAGAGCTCTTTAGCTTGATGTAGTGGACCAACTTTTATGGTCGACGAGATTAAATAGTTTATTTTTCTTAGATTACATCCGACAGAGAACCAAAGCTATTGACATAGCTTTTAGAATTAGCTAGCTGAAGTGGCAGTGGGCCAGCCATTTCTCGCGAAGAACCGACAACCGTTGGGGTAAACGGGTTCTTGAGTGGAGACCACGACTCAGTACACTTAGTGTACTACGCCCTCCGGCCAGGAGGGATGACGACCTGCAAAAGACTGCTGGCAGATGCTGAATGCGTCAAGCTGAAGATAGGACGCCATGGGGCTAGTTAGGGGAGGCCTATGTCCAGCAGTGTACTAACATATCTGATGATGATGGTGGTTCTTCTCAGAGGTTTAGGTGCTTTGAATTGCTTTGACGATAGGATTGCAAGGTAAGACAGATAGGTGCGGATTTTGAAAAGCTCTGAATCAATAGGAAATAAGTGAAATAGATATTCACTTGATTTATTTACATTTTCCTTAGTTATTTTCCCTTCAAACATGGTTGACGTGAGCGCGTAAGCTTTCACGTCATCCATCCAAGAGCTTCATCGTTAGTACTACGAGTTTACAGGTTGTAACAAAAATGAAGGACCAAACTTTGAGGTAGGTACAGCTTCAATCTCAAAACACATAGTTAACATAGTTAAAAGTGAATTCGAAAAAAAATATCACTAGACTGGGCAAAAACTAAAGCATGTACTTTTATTATACATTTATTATATACTTTGTTTTTTACTTCTTTTATTTTTGTTTTTTATGTATATTATGTGTGCAATAAAGCATTTTCTATCTATCTACTTTATTGTCATAAAAGAAGCTAGGAAAAATGCATTCGTGCTGTCACCTACCGCATCTATGGCGATGATGATGTCGGCGGTCAACGAGCAACGACCGCGACGAAAGTGTTTTGTAATAAAAAGGGTTAAAAATATAAACAGTTATCTTTAATATACTATTTGCCTTTATTTTTTTTTATTAATAATGAGCTCATGCATAGTCTAGTGGTAGTTTCATATTTATTTATTTTTATTTGGGGGTGGGCTGTAAGTTTGGTCTTTCTTTTTGGGTTACACCCTGTCTTGCCTCTGCTTATAATTTAAGACCTCTACTGTGATCAGTGTGATCACCCATCCACTTGCCAAGCTTTCTAATGGTGAAAGAATTTTAGAAATCGGTTATGTAGATCCACAGATTACCCCCTACAACGTCACCAACTTTACCTCTTTATAAAACATTACGGCTGTAAACCGGTTAACTTCGAACCTTACTTGTGTTAGAAGAACACCAACGTTTCATCCCTTAACGAGAGACTTCTTCAGTGTGAGTGCAGTTCTAGATGCGCGCGTTCCACATCCCTCCGAGCTCTTTATAATATTAAGTATAGATGTGTCGACACACTTGCGCCTTCCCATCTTCCTAGGACTTCCGTGAGGGCTGGTGCGGCGGCACAAATATGCAGGTCTCGACAGAGCCTACACATTTGCTCCCCTTGGAGTCGAGACCCTAGGTTCGTGGGGTACCGAGACTCACCGGGTTATCAAAAAATTATCTGAGCGTCTGGTCGGAGCGACGCGTGACCCGAGAGCTGGTGAGTATCTGGCATAGCGCATCAGCATTGCTATACAGCGGGGCAATGCAGCCAGTGTCTTAGGCACGCTTCCAACTGGTATTGATATGGATCAGTTGAGCTACCTGTAGATTGTTTGCAACAGTTTGCAGATAGCTTAATTGTTTCTATTGTAAATACTAGTTTTAATTTAAATTTGTTATTTGATTGTTATTTTCTTTCTGAATAAGTATAGATGAAGAACATATTTAAATAAAATAAGCTAATAATATCGTTATTGGTACAAAGTACGGTAAGTACATGTATAGTACAGTAAACGAATATACTGGCAATTTAATGGTAACTATGGAGGAACTACGGAGAAGGGTGTAAATGCTCGCGACATAGTTGCTTATCTGTTACACAAAGTGTGTCGAGAGCATTCACATCCTCCTTTGAATGCAAGATTAAAGAGTTCCGTATATTTGAGATGCCAAAACTTAAAAGAAAAAAAGTTGGTTCTACAGTTAAGGAGTTGTAGAACTTAAAAAGATTCTATAGTTAAGCCCGAAACAGACGCAGCTATGGTATATATTATACAGCAAGCTATACATGTTATGGTAAAGCAAGCTGTCACAGACTATGCTATAATGTATAATTTTTGCACTCATTAGCTTTGAGGCCGTTATGTACTACCTAACTACTAAAATAGGTATATCGTGCTATAATATCTGTCGACATATTTTGGTGACGTAATAAAATATACGTTATAGCTTGTCTGTGGTCACTTGTCGATTACTATAGAAAATATACCGTTATGTACTTCGCTATGATTTATAGAAATATATTATAGCTGTGTCTGTTGTGAGGCTTAGCGATTTGGCCCCAAATTTTGGGCCATAGGTAGTCATCAAGGTAGAACTCGATGTACATAGTACATAATTTTACTATAAAAACTATCGTAGTTTGACGAATTCATTACGCATGTAAGCGGGTTAACTACGAACCGCACGTTCCTCATCCCTCCGAGCACTCACTCGGAGGGATGCGCAAAGCGCGCGTCTAGAACCGCACTTACCCTGAAGAAGTCTCTCGTTAAGGGATTGATGTTCGTGGTTAACCCGCTTACATCCGTAATGAATAGTAAATAATTCTTAAATCTGGGTTAAATCTTGTGCTTCACCTCCTAGTTTTTATCAGCAAATATTGTTACCCTAATTTATTTTGAGGACAGTATAATGTTATCATCTAAATTACTTTCAACAAAGCACACCAAAGTCAAATAACCGCGTTTTATATTCTACACAGAACGGATTTAATTTGCATCTCTTTATACCTCTTTTCTTTGAGTACAACAACGGTGCTTTTTAATTTTATATTGTGAATGTAACTCTGGTCGGGTATTAACTGGTGAAATGGCATTATTTCGGCACTCGTTTACAGAGACGTAGTCAAGGGAGGAAAGTCGTCTTATCAGCTCTGTTACAAGGGGCGAAACTGATAAAAAAAGGCAAAAAAACGCCATTTAAGTAATCATGGCTATGCAGGGGCCTGCGGATGATGATAGAGAGACATAGGCAATAAATGATTTTTTATTTTATTTTATTTTTTATGATTAGCCCATACAAACGTACTACCAAAATGATTTGTGATTCGAACATATTTCCACCACATTGTGTAGTTTTTTCTATTCGTATTGTATTTATATAGGTCCCTAATTAATTTTTTTCTTAATAATACACATTATAATGTATAATGAAATGTAAGCAAATATATGCAAAAAGCGATTTTCCTTAATTTTACGTCGAAAATGACATGTTTTCGTCCTATTTGTTTTGTATTAAAAACAACAATATCTTACGTTCTGTTTGATGAGGATCAGCTTACACTAATTACAGAATAACAACACAACAAACAAGACGACCTCAGTGGCGCAGCGGGCGAGAGTCTGCCTGCGACGCAAGAGGTTGCGGGTTCGATCCCCGCCTCGGAACAAATTTGTGTACGATCTGCAGAAATTTGTTCCGTTGGTCTGGGTGTTTTCTATGTATAATAAAAAAAAAAAAAAAAAAACTATCTATGTAATGTATAATATTATGTATATCAGTTATCTAGTACCCATAACACAAGCTCTGCTTAGCTTGGGGCTAGATAATGCTGTGTGAATTGTCCAGCATTATTTATTATTTATTTATTTATTTACAATGTCGAATATACAAAAAGTTTTCAGTCATCAATTTTGTTGGTATTACGGAACACCATAATTTAAGAATTGAAGTTGCGAGCAGCTGTTGCCGGATCCCAGAAACAACCGGTATCATATTTTTCAGTCAACAACAGCTAGAGTAACAATGATGAACAATATGATTGAAATCAGCGCTGACTAAACTAATGTAGATCCATAATATTAGACCGTTAATGTGTTAGTAGAAAATCGACGCCACTAAACAGTTCTATCGGAAGACCAGCGTTGGTTGTAACGTGTTTACAACTAGCTCTTGCTGAGATCGAGACCGTTTTGCGACTCTTATCGACAGAAGCATTATCTTTTAATTTGAAGTCATGTTTATTATTGTAGATTAAGTTACAAATAAATACTATTATTTCCTTCTATTCTATAATATTCTAAAATTATCCTTTTTTGCAATATCTCACTCGACTCTCTGTTCGCATTCTATACATTATAAATTCAACAACATGCCGCTCGCTATACTCCAAAGCCAATTCTCTTCAGCATCCCTTACTCCTCACGAACGTCCAAGTTTTTATTACCCCCACGTCGTTTGTCACTTCGAGACAGAGAGAAGCGTTAATTTGACAAGGGATCTCTGAAGTGACCCACTTGCCTGGATTACGTTATACGCTACCTTGTCGTCTTTATATTTCAGTTACGCTGAAGTGGCGTTGTTGTCAGGTTTTAAGTTACCATTATACATGTGTTTGAGCTTCAGGTTTAAAATTGTCGAAATATGCACATGGATTGTTATTAATAACATATCCGAAGAAATAAATACAGGCTGGACTAAGATGATTATCTTCTATACAGGTTAGGCAGTAAATACGCCTAGGTTATCAAGTTTCGTACGTCGCTACGTTTATGTTTGATAAGGAAGGGTAGGAAAGGGGGGAAGAAGGAAGGGAGGAAGGGTTGTGCAATTCTCTCAACTGAGTTTCACAATTGAGTTGCACAAAAGGGAAGTCGCGTTAGTTTTTACTTATTTTCTGAATGTTTTATGTAATGCTTAATATTTAGTTTTTACTAAACTAATTCAAATTTGACAAAATATTATGATTCTAACACTAAGTGATTCTGTTCTCCTTTTTTACTTAGTAACAAAATCCACTCACAATTTCAACGCGCGACTTTTATGGAACCCTGAAAAATAATCGCTTAATGCTGAGTATGAAAATTATGGCCTTCACAACAATTCGCTAACTCCACAAAATTTCATTGCTACCATTATACAAAAAGACGAATAAGTGATTTCATTTGGAGAAATCGCGAGCTCGGGAAGGGCGCAACAAAAAATAATGCCTCTCCAAATTGAATCATTTGTAATATTCATTCGTTTTATTCTTGCTTCGGTGGACGCTTTTGAAATTAGGCTAAAGTTAGGTGATTCGAGAAACTGAGACGTTAGCTTCCTTTACTAGCGTTTACCATAAATACGGGAAGATTTACCTACAGACATAACAAAATCAAAGTCAATGACTTATTTCTTTTTGCTTACAAAATAAGCACTAAGACAATATTTTATACTTAAAACAGCATTGTAATTAGGAATTCAATTATTTAAATAGGAATTCAATTATCAAATCAAATAAGAATGTGGGAGGTGTTATTGATTTTATTCACTTAATTTTTTGTTTACTAGTGGAAGAAGATGACGACCGATGAGGCGCGGTGGGCGAAGGTCTGTCTGCGACGCAGAAGGTTGCGGGTTCGATTCCCGCCTCGGGACAAATGTGTGTACGATCTGCAGACATTAGTTCAGGGTGATCTGGTCGTTTTCTATATATAATAAAAAATATCTATCTATGTATTGTATTATATTATGTATATCAGTTATCTAGTACCCATAACACAAGCTCTGCTTAGCTTGGGGCTTGATAATGCTGTGTGAATTGTCCAGCATTATTTATTTATTTAATAAAAATAAATAAAAAATAGATACTAGTTTATGTATCTCTTATTCATAACTTACATTTAAAAGGTTGGATAAGCTCCTACCCAAACGGATATCACTGTTATCATCTTTCTTCGATGTCAAAATTCCAATGATGGTGCTTATGGTGCTGAAATTCATTTAAAGCAACATGATTTTCCGAAACTTATCATGTAACTAAACAAAAAATATAGGAATATAGTATTTGTACTTATGGCCTGAATATTTGTCAGTAGCAAACAAAATAATAGGTACCCGCCTAAATACTTATAAATATATATTTATGAGAGTCGCTAACTGTAGTAGGTAGGTACAAACCTGCTTAAAGAACTTGATTATGCAAGATAACCTTTTCACCATTGTCTTAAGTTTAATTTGATCATAATATAATAGGTTAAGTTAGCGTAAAATGAATGTTTTAGCTTTTAACACCTTTTTACCAATAAAGTTATTATTATTATTATTATATTATTATTATTATTATAATTTTTCATCGTTAAAGAAAACTTTGTAACATCGCGGCCGATGATGTTGCGGGTTCCATTCCAATGTTTAAATGATCTGAAAAAAAAACAAGGTGTTCTGTGTATTTTCTATGTATAGTAAAAATACATATCTATGTAATGTATTGCAGGTAATAAGTTTATAAGTCATCTAGATGGGGGGCTAGATGATGTTGTGTTGATTGTCCAGCATTATTGGTTATTGTTATTATTATCATTATCATTGTAACTTTTACTAGCGCCTCGCGCTATCACGCTTTTCAAGGCGCATTAACTCAATAGCAGAGCAGAGTAGAAACAATCTAGCCTGAAGCCAACCTAAATAAGGCACCGAGAAATCAGTTTTCTAGCTCATGTCGAGACAAGAGCTAGAAAACAGTTTTATTCCGTAGACAACTCTACGGAATAAAACAGTCGAGTTACGGCGTAACGGGGTCAGTCTTACCTTTAATGTAAAAGGAAAATATTTAGTAGGACCTATAAAGTCAGATAATCAAACGTAATCTAGGGAATAAAACTGTCGAGTTGCAGCGATCTAAATAAACGCCAGCATTCCGATCACCTGTGGACTTTATTAGGAGTTTTATAAGATCTTAGATTTAATCTTGCAATGTTGCCAGCATTCTGGGCACTCTGCCTTCTGGTGACAGCTTAGATTTTTAGAAAATAGATGTAGAAACGACGAAACGAGATGATGATCAAACACAATCTGTCTTTGATTTTCGTAGAATTAAATACTTACTATAACAACTGATCACAGTAAACGCTGCATCTTTTAATAGAGATGTTTCAAATGTCAGTTTAATTCATTCAGTCATTTTGGCGTTAAGGCCCAGTTGGGTTACATTAAAACAATTTGTCTCCGTAATTTTTATCTAAAAAGCTTTGAAAAAAATACACAATAATTTATGGGATACAAAGCAGATCCCCTTCGGTTCGAAAATTAAAAATAACTATTTTGAATATCAGAAATAATTGTACAAAGTACCATCTGTTTTCTAAGTTTTTATAATTTTTCTCCTAAACTATCAATCACAAGACTTTTTTATTTTCATCGCCATATTAAATAAAAGAGTACCCAAGGCACCTTTGGCTTATTTTTGCAAAAAATTGTCTTAATATAAAGATTTAGGATGGATCACTAATAGAAGGAATATAATGTACAAATATTCCCTATATTATTTTTATTGTAGATTCAAAATACATGGTTGTTGGACACAGCTAAAGGTAGTTTTTTTTTTGAAACTTACAGATATCCTGAAGTTGCCCGTTTGAAATTTGAACTCAACCAACATTGAAAGTTAACCACTAGCCCACAACGGCTTTGCACCGGGTGGAATGCGGGCAACACTGACCCCACTTGGGGAGGCTTCCTTGAACGACAAGCGTGACTTCAAGTCGTACAAATCACGCGACTAAAGCACGCTACTCCGTACCACAAGCCTTTGTTACCAATTAAACAACGAACCTTCATCTACTCTGAGCTCCATTGCTCGTTTAGTTGAATAGCTTGGCAAGATTTAGTAAGCAAAACGGCAATGGTTGTAGAACGAAGGGGGTTTGTTGAGCAGAATCATAAAGGAAAACTCGAAATGTCAATAAGTCTGTTTATTTTCTAGCAAACGCCTTTGTTACTAATAAAAAAATACCATTGAAATAACTTAGCCGCAAACGAAACGAGGCACGCTACATTCTTCATACCGCGGAAATATGCGTATCCACATACTTTCGTAACAACTGTTTTGCATTCTTATTACGACCGCACAGGGTTTAAATTACAGCTTTTTGCTAAATAATAGCTGTGAAGGTTTTTTGATAAGAGCTATATTACGGTATGGGTGGTTTTATATCATGCCTACGAATTCATGTACGTAAGTAAAGTACTGACATACTTTATGATTATCTACACTATTATACACTGATAGAATAAAGAGGAAAGATTTGTATTTTTGTAAGTAAAAATGGACACTCACGGTAGGGCTGGTCCACCAGTTTAAAGTCGCCCAGCGAGCTATGGAGACTTGGAGAGAGCTACGCTCGGAGTTTCTCTGAAAGATAGGATTCGCAACGAATATATCCGACAGAGAGCCAAGGTTATCGACATAGCTCAAAAGATTAGCAAGCTGAAGTGGCAGTGGGCTGGCCATATCTCGAGAAGAACCGACAACCGCTAGGATAAACGTGTTCTTGAGAGAAGACCGCGACTCGGCAAACGTAGAGTAGGACGCCTTTTGACCAGATGGGATGACGATTTGCGAAAAACTGCTGGCAGGTGCTGGATGCGGCAAGCTGAAGACAGAGCGCTATGGCGCTCATTAGGGGAGTCTATGTCCAGCTGTGGACTAATGTAGGCTGATGATAATGATGATGTAACAAATAAACTTGAAAACTACTGGACTGATTTTATAAATTCTTTTGCCGTTACAAAGCTTCATTATCACTGAGTAACATAGGCTATAGAATATACCAGTGCGAAGTTGGGGCGAACCGCTAGTCACATATAAAACATATAAAAGCCCTTCTCGGTATTAATAGTTTATGTGCAGATGAAAATGTTGATATATTTATGACCTTGCCAAAATTCAGATTTTTTTTTGGATATTACCAAAAAATTTAAAACCGCTTTCCTACATATTTCCATATATTGTAAAGTTGTTTATTTTAGCCTTTTAGGTATATTTCTTTGTTGGTTTGGTACAGGCAATTTCAGTAACTTAATAAATAAAAAAAACTCGGCTAAGTGCGAGTCGAACTCGCGCACGAAGTACCATTATCTATGAAAACGACTAGATCATGCTCAGATTTCCCATTTGTACGTAATGTTTTCAGTAAGAACCCATTGACATAGTTTGCTCAAGTAGCTCTTTGACTCGGTAATTTCTTTGACATTACACTCAGCTTTTTCACTATCCTACTAATAGTATAAACGCGAAAGTTTGTAAGTATGGATGGATGTTTGTTACTTTCACGTAAAACCTACTGAACGGATCTGGCTGAATTTGGCACAGAGATAGATTATAGTCTGGAATAACACATAGGGTATATTTTATAACGGAATTTCCACGGGAACGAGAATAAAGCGAGTGAAACCGCGAGGCGCTGCTAATACATTATATTGTAGTGGTTGGAATGCAAGGTATTTCCACGATAGTTTTCCTACCGAGTGAATGACATTTTGAGGTGACCGACTGTGAAAGTCACCTTAATTGTGAATTCAACGTAAACAATTAGTGTAAGTGGAGCTTTAGTAATTTATCGGTAATCAAAAGGTTACATCTAATATGCGGCTATGCGGGTGGATTGAATTAATTAAACCAAATCGCTACGAATGGTTATGCTTTACGTACCTAGATAAAATTTATGCTAACAGCTACCACAGTAAATAAGAATAAGGTTTAATCTGTGATGCATATATCATATACTAGTATATCAGTAGTTTAGACCAGCCGGGACGCGTCTTCGTTGTGGTAGCGGTATTGGATTTAATGACGATCGATTGCGTTGTTGGTATTATAGTGTTAAGGAGTGTGTGCATTAATCTAATACCGTTACCACCCAGCATAAAATAGGCATCAAATATGGGCTTTAACTTTACTCGCTTTATAAACTTTAAATCACAAGATGGCTTCCTGTCATCTCACAAGCTTCAAAAGAGTGGTCCGCGAGCTGTGTGTCGTCTTCATTACGGATGTAAGCGGGTTAACTACGAACCTTATTTGTGTTGGAAGAACACCAACGTTTCATCCCTTAACGACGGACTTCTTCAGGGTCAGTGCGGTTCTAGACGCGCGCGTTTCGCGTCCCTCCGAACACTGCGCGACTCCGCTCGCTTTTGTGTGTCGTCTGATGCCGTCAATATAAAACAAAAGTGTTAAAGGTCCATTCTGTATAGGCGTAAGAATAGATAAAAACAGGGTACCAACAGTGAAGTTGGACATTCCGAAATCTGAACAATTGTTGAGGGTAGTCATGGAAACTGAAATCAATTCTTGGCCGTGACTCTGATGTCGACGCTTACTTATTTTAAAAACAATAAAATAGCCGTTGATGGTACATTTCAAAATTGGAATCGAGTAAATTTCTGAAAATACAGGTCAATCAAATTTATATTCAGTTTTCAAAAATCATCAGTGGCCTGTGACCATGATCGCTGCAATGCGTTTTACTCTGTTATTATCTATTCAAAGATGTATGTTTGTTTTGCTTAATTTATATTAATTTATATTTTATATAATTTATTATTAATTTTTTATTATTAATTTTGTTTTATTAATTCTGTTTTATATTGTTATATGTGTGAAACTGAAAATCAATATTTAGGATATAAAAAAGCCTATCCTTATTGCTTTATACATTTTTCATTCAAAAAATGCTACAAAGTCAACAACCCCATTGCAAAACGTAGGGCATTTTTTCTTATTCCGTCTTTTTACGCAATCCGCCCACTGTCACATTATAGGCGGGCGGCGATCTAAAACAATAAGCGCGCGTTCCTACCAATGTTTTATGCTTTTCAAACACGCTAACCTATTACGTAGCCTTTCTTGCAAATAGTTTAGGATACAGCTATAATTTATTTACATCATTTGGATTGCAATATTTTGTATTGGGTGTTTTATACCTTCGACTTCCTAATGAGTCGTCAACGTGACTAGATGACAAAATGGTAACATAGAAATAAGTCGTTTACGTAAAAAATAAATAGCCGTATGGCTTAGAGCTTGCACTATCACAACTCTTCCCGTTTGTGTTGTAAGAGGCGACTAAGGGACAATCACCGGGAGACGGGCAGCAACACCTCTTGCAGAATATATCTACGACCGAACTGCGGTCCCCAACCCGTATGCCCGTGGGGATTATGGACATTATCCCTCATAAGATAAAAAATCAGGGAGAGGCCTGCTTCTGGCAGTGGACCATTAAAGGCTGTTCAGGATGAGGTTGAAAAAAATTGCAAGCTGTCATCTTAAAGAACCGATAAATGTTAGGGTTATCGCGCCCTTGAGTAGAGACCGCAACTCAGTAAACATCATCATCATCATCATCAGCCTATACCAGTCCACTGCTGGACATAGGCCTCCCTTAATGAGTGCCATAGCGCCCTGTCCTCAGCTTGCCGCATCCAGCATCTGCCAGCAGTCTTTCGCAAATCGTCATCCCACCTGGTCGGAGGGCGTCCTACACTACGTTTTCAGAGTCGCGAAACGAAAATTTTCAATCAGTGCGTCCTACCCGTCATGACCTACGGAGCTGAGACGTGGTCACTCACGGTAGGGCTGGTCCACCAGTTTAAAGTCGCCCAGCGAGCTATGGAGAGAGCTATGCTCGGAGTTTCTCTGAAGGATAGGATTCGCAACGAATACATCCGACAGAGAACCAAGGTTATCGACATAGCTCATAGGATTAGCAAGCTGAAGTGGCAGTGGGCTGGCCATATTTCAAGAAGAACCGACAACCGCTGGGGTAAACGTGTTCTTGAGTGGAGACCGCGACTCAGTAAACATACTATGTACTATTTAAATAATAATAAATAAATTATGTTGGACTATCCACACAGCCTGATAGACTATCCATATAGCCCCAAGCTAAGCAGAGCTTGTGTAGTGAAGTAGGTATATCAGTTATCTAGTATCCATGGTTATGGTATATAAATATATAATATATGTAAATATTTTTACAATACACAAGACATATTATGTCTTGTGTATTGTCAAAAATATTACATGTTTTCTGGTGAATAGTGTCCAGGGATCTTTAAAAATGGCATTTTTTTTTCGGTCGCGGCGCTAGATTTGGTGGGGTATGCGCATTAAATTTCCGCCAGACTTATCTTGCGCGCACTCTATGGTGCGACTTGATCAATCACAGGAAGTATCAATCTTTAGTAATGACGTAAGAAAGTCTACACTCGCTCCCTCTATATAATACTACGAAGAACTAACATCGCCTGAACGAGCTCGAGAACGTGCTTATAACGGGCCGCTAAGTTCTTGCCGTAAGTGCCTTATGTTTTTATTGAGAAGAGTTTTTTTCTTAACGGGGTTAGTTAAAGCATAATACTGTTTTAATGAGTAAACGTCTGCATTTTTCTATTTCGAAACTTTAGTTTATGGATTTACGAATAGGTGGAGTGGGTTTCTTTATTTGCCAAGACTATTGTAAGTACAAAACTCTGCCATTGGTAAATAATTAAACATGCTTATAGAATCCGTGTGGTGCCGGCTTAGAATTTGCACCACCCCAACTCTTCCAGTTGGTGTCGTAAGAGGCGACTAAGGGACATACACCGGGGGGCGGGCAGCAGCGCCTCTTGTAGAATAGACGACAACCGAACTGCGATACCCAACACGCATGCCTAGACTCACAAAATAAGCAATTAGAAAAAATATATATTATACAATAGACAGCTTCTATATTTTTTTAAATTATTATCCTATAAAAGTAAGGTAAAATAGATTCTGTTCACTTTAGTTTTTTGTCCGTTGTCAATTTAAATGTTGCCACAACTAAACCAAACGAATTCCAAAACACTAAAAATATTGCCGTCACTCTTATAACGATCGAAATAAATAGGATGAGATAACTCTAATGTTGTCTAATTATTTAGTAATAGTTTTATCGATACCATTGTAGATTCAAACAAAATCGAAATGCTTTCGATTTTTTTCGTTTATCCACATCGATTTTCCTAGGAGAGAACCTCAGCAGTAAAATAATGAGAAAAAAGAAAAGGATGCACTGAAAGATCGTAAAAAGAAATAGTCAGCTGTCTGGCTTGGCCCTTATCATTGCAACGTCACCGTCTCGCTCGTCGTCGGGGAGTGTTGACAAGATTGCAGATTTGTTTTACTAGGAGGTTAACTTTTCACTAAAAAAAACGTTTGTTACACTTTGCATTTTATTTTTTACTAGCTTTTATTTATTTTGTCCTGTTAGTATGTATGTACTAGGGATGTAACGAATGTCAAATTTTCGACATTCGCGAATGCGAATGCGAATGCGAGTATTCGATGCTCACATTCGCGAATGCGAATGCGAATGCGAATGTTGGTATTTCGAACTTGCCGCCACCTTCGCGCACTGTTTATTGGCGCAGGTTGTCCAATTACCAACGCTTGCTATTTGCTATCTTCAACTACCAATTACGTACGAGTAATAATGTTTACTTCATTCATTCATTCATGACATTGACAATTCACAACCTTGATAACCACAGAATTTGAAACTGATATTGGCATAATTGTATCAAAACAGATGCTGAGCCAAAAATAAAAGGAGATGAATCGCTTGACAATTGCTATCTTCGTCTACAAATCGCGTTGTTTGTTTGAAAATATTTTTATCCACACATTTGTCGGTTGGAGTTGGATTTGTTTGTCTTTTTATATGTTATTTTGGGAAAATGAGTGCCTCCATTAAAACAATGAGTAAAATTTAGACCACGTTTAGACTTATTTTGCTTAGTAGATGCGGAACATGCAAAATGTAAAGTTATAAATATATTAATAAATAGGGGTACTGGTTTAAAAGTTACAAGCATAACGCTATTGATATAACACATTACGCTATTGTACTGAAATTTTCTGAGTATATAAAAAACAATGGATTGAAAAAAACATATCATATTAAGAGTTTTCTTGAAAATTTCTGATATTCGTTTTTCAATCTACTGTTTTTTATATACCTAAAAAAATTCAGTACAATAGCGTTATGCGTTAGAAGGTTACAGCCTTTTTAAGTCGGAGCCCAACTACAAATCTCAAACTTTCATACACTTAACCATTTCATCAATATTAGAAAAATCCTGAAATACGTAGTTATTCAACGGCTTTGTATTTTTGGTAAATTTCAAGCAAATTTGGCCACTTCGTAGAGTTAAAAGAAACACTTAAAAAACTTCAATCCTCATTTTTTTGGGGTGTAATTTCCAAAACTCCTATGCTTCAAATTTAAGATTTCTAGCTTATGAGGTTTGGGTTGGGTGTAACTAGAAAATAACTTGTTTTTTTTATAATATTTCAAATATTCGTATTTATTTATTAACCAGTATAACATAATGAAAAATAAAAGACGGCCTTGTCCTAGGTCCTCCGATCATAATCTGTGCACGCCAAAAACAAACCATAAATTTGTCAAGTGGTTCCCGCCATTAAAAGGTTACCTTAACCCCTGGGTTAGAATAATCAATACATTGTCATTCAAAGCAAGGGCTAGGCTATTTTACGATCCCACAAATTAGTTCCCATGGGGAAAAAATAAACATTAAACGTTTAGTTTCATTAATTTCGTAGAAACGCGTGCAAAGCCACGGACAGACACTAGTCACCCAATCAAAGTCAGTTCAACATATTTTTTTCAGTTAAGTTTTTAAACCTTTGTCAAAGTTTCTTACAAAGTTCCTATTAAAGTACCTAAGCAATAAGAGTGCCGTAATAAAATATAGTAATAGGCATGATGGTTGATTTTGAGACTACTTGATATTTTTAAACATCTACTGAATAGAAAATAAAAACATATTTCTGCAAAAAACATGGAGTTTGTGAAATTGAGTCTAAAACGCTACAATACTCGTGGCGACTGTCTATGATGTCACCGATGCACAAATTTTTATGATACAGAATTACCATAATATTTATTATTCATTAGTATGTCTTTACAAATTAGAAATACAATCAAATAATAGAAACAAGTATTAACAATATTGTCAAGAAACAAAGAAATAAGTTTTTGATTGAAGAAAGTCATACGTTTACCATTACTTAAATCTGTGGTTATTCTGTGCTTTCTATTTTTACTTTGTGACGACATGACGTTATGGGTCTGTGTTCTCTAATTGGTGTTCAACTTGCCATGGCGGATTATTGTATTTTGTAGTTGTTATTTATCAAAATAATAATTGATCTTGATCAAAATAAAAATTATAATACGCGTTTTTTCATGTATGGCTCTAATATAATTTGGTAAATACATAATAATGTTGCTTTTATGTTACTGTCATCATCCCTATTTACGAGAAGAGTTTTTTTATAATTCCGCATGTAAAAGAGAACAGTTTTTTTATATATTAGGTACGTTTTTGCCCCATCAACATTCGCCAAATATTCGCATAGATTTTGGCGAATGCGAATGCGAATGCGAATATTGAAAATCCTGCGAATATTCGCGAATGCGAATGCGGATGCGAATATTCGTTACATCTCTAGTATGTACATACTAAGGTTTTTTGTATTAAAGTGCGTAAGCCCTCGCACTCTGGGTAATATCATGGTAAAATTAAATCATCATCATCATCAGCCTATACCAGTCCACAGCTGGATATAGGCCTCCCCTAATGAGCGCCATAGCGCCCTGTCTTTAGCTTGTCGCATCCAGCATCTGCCAGCAGTCTTTCGCTAATCGTCATCCCACCTGGTCGGAGGGCGTCCTACACTGCGTTTTCCGAATCACGGTCTCCACTCAAGAACACGTTTACCCCAGCGGTTGTCGGTTCTTCTTGAAATATGGCCAGCCCACTACCAATTAACAAATTAAATAAGTTCCAAAAATAAAATCGATTTAGGCAGGACTCGTACCTGCGCCCCACTCTCAGTACGGGTGTACTTTAACCAACTAAGTCAAAAAAATCTTAGTCGATTTCGTCGAATATCTTTGGGACCTCTTAGCTCTTTTAAGTACGTACATTATGTTGGATGCTGGATGCGGCAAGAAGTCAGGGAGACCTATGTCCAGCTTGCAGCAGTGGACTAACATAAGCTGATGATGATGATGATGATGATGATATTGAATTCGTAGGGTCCCAATTTAGTCACGTAAAAGGTTGTTTTCTAAATAGTTTTTTTAAATGTCAGTATTATTTAATAAGCCACCTCTTTATATACATACCTTCCTCTTAACTCTTCATTTAATCTAAAAGGTCAAGAACAGAAGACTCTTCACAAAAGAAGATCATTGGTCGAGAGTTATTCTACAGGGTCATCATTTAATGTGCTGTACCTATTCAGATGTAATAGTAAAATTGTATGACAAATACTTTATAATAAATGTACTTTAATATGCTTTGCATTTCTACTTTCCTGGCACTTTACGTGAGATAAACTAGTTAAAAAGATCACTCAGAAACAATATTGGTAAATTTAGATAACTTGCATGAGAAGTGTGTGGACACAGTTAGGTAGTTTTGCTAGTTTTCTTTTAGAAATCTTAAAATGGGACGAAACAGAAACGATTTAAATGTTACGGCGCTTGTCCACCGCCACGTTAACGGTGACGTCCCGTGGTCTCTTCGTAAACGTTGACGTGGTCTTGATGACACGACCTTGTCGATCAATTGTCCACCGATACGTGACGTCACCGATAACGTAAAATTTTTAAAGACGAGTTCAGGATGAGTGCATCTACGACGATCTCTGTGGATAAGCTTGTTATAGCTCTCATACGTGGTAGTCATGTTTTGAAGAAGACAACTTCTTCTGCTGCTTCTATACGTTAGAAAATTTAAAAAAAAAAAAATTCGCTTATATTATATGTATATGAACGAACGTGAATGAAATTTATGAACGAACGCCTTCGCTCCTGTGATAGGTATCATCATAGAAGCGTTTTTCGCCGATAGTAAAGAGGAGGCTTAACTCAAAAAACGGGTCCGTCACAATCGCAGACCAAGCTTTACGCGGCTGCGTTGAACTACTCATTTGTTCGGGGTTCAGATGACAGCTTTCGGGTGACGTGCGTGCGGTGGAGAAGCAGCCATAGTAAGAACATGTAAATGTATGTACCGCTACGCTACTTCGCCGTCATCTCGATAACGTTGACGTTCCGTTGACGTGGCGGTGGACAAGTGCTTTATTTTTAATTTAAGTTATAAAGCAGTAAACTCGGACTTGCCTTATCCAATTCAAATTCAGAAGCTTCAAAGAGTTTTATGAAGTTCGTGCCCTACAAAGTTCTCGGTACATAACGCGTACATATTCAAACTTTTATGACTTCATCGTAAACGCAGCTATCACCGTCCCGAAAGTTCGGAACCCTTGGGAGATTAAAGCCATTAAATTTTTATGAAGACCCCTGTCAGAGCGGCGTAAGATACGAACTAGAGACTTCTAGTTCAAATTATCTTGAATCTGAAGCTTTGCTGAATTTAAAGTGATATGACCTTTAAAAGGCTGTGATAAAAATGGCAGTGTCCAAAAAACAAAATACCTAGCTGATGATTGACTGTTAAGACCTTTCAGATATTTTTTTTCGTGGTTCAAAAGTTATGTGTTTTTACCTTCATCATCATCATCATCAGCCTTTTTCAGTCCACTGCTGGACATAGGCCTCCCCTAATGAGCGCCATAGCGCCCTGTCTTCAGCTTCCGCATCCAGCATCTGCAAGCAGTCTTTCGCAAATCGTCATCCCACCTGGTCGGAGGGCGTCCTACACCACGTTTGCCGAGTCGCGGTCTCAACTCAAGACTACTTTTACTTTTACTTGTTTTAACATAATTCCTTTATGTAATTTAAATTTTTTGTTAGTAGTCTTTTTCTTTTATAGTTTAATTTAACTAAAATTAACAAACATAGGTACCTAATTATCTTTTAAGTCCTGGCCCCCTAGCACACCGATTGTTGTCTAGGTTAGAATAGAGAAAAATTACGTCACTTCGTCATCGAATGCGTAAATTATTTGAAATGCATTCCTTCTACTTCAATAACGTACGCAGTGTATGGCGATGCGATGTCATTTTACTTAGGTACATGCTTTTACAAACAAACTAACAGGATAAGAAAACGTACCGTAACTCGGGTAACCCTCCAAGGTGCTTACAAAATGTCTCAAAACTCGTCCCCAAGGCGTCTTACAAAAGAGTACATACTTAACTTAGCTTTTTCGAAGTACCTGGATACAAAGGTCTGTTTTATTTCTTCTTGCAAATCTTGTAGGTGATTATGCGGGTGAAGAAAAATGCAGTGCATGAAATTTTGTGTTACATTTGTTTAAAAAGCAAAGAAATATTGTTGCTTTTCGTTTATAACTCTGGTAAATATTTTTGCTAAATAAATGAAATGGAATTTCAAGCAAATGCCAAATGTTGGTAAGTTCAATCAAAGTTGTGCATTAATTCAAAATTAGACACAGTTTTCTTAAAGCCACTTAACGCATTCACTGCCAAACTTCGGCGGTGCGTCATGCAAAGGCTCACTGCTGCCGCCCAGCGGTGTACACGTGCACCACCGCTTGACGTCCAGGTTCATGAAAGTGTTAGTATATCTTGAATCACCTTCTGAAGCCATACCCAAAAAACCTTAAACATCAAGACTAACATTCTTATGCTTGATGATATCTTAAGATGACACGGTACCCAATACCCATTTATAAAAAAATATTAATACCTACATTACGATGTACCTCTATACAATGCAAAAAGAAAAATGGGTTATTCAAATTTTGACCTCTAGGTGGTCCACAAGAATATTTTATACTAATAACCTATCATATCACACACGAAAATTTGGATGTTTAGATGGATGGATGGATAGATGTCTGTTACTTCTGCACGCCAAAACTACTAAGCGGATCGAGCTGAAATTTTGCGAACAGGTAGTTCTAGGTCAGGAATAAAACATAGGCTACTTTTTATCCCAAACCAGTTCCCATGTGATATAAATAACCTTAAAACATTTTCATAGAAACAAGAGAAGAAACCGTAGGCAGAAAATAGTATATAGATTACTAGTATATAGATTACTGAATGTAGTAAAAAAAACTACTGACTTTTGACTTTTAATCATAGAAAAAATGTTTGATTGCCTAATAGTGCCACAGGTATTAATCTTTTGGCACTAATGGCACTATTAGACAATCGTAGAATTTTTACTCACATTCAGCTACTGCTGGTCATGATTAGGCCTCCTCCTTGTTACTGTACACAAAAGCACTGTACCATTTTGTAATAAGATTGGATTTTCAATAAAGCAGGGGGACGTGTCTGAAAGGGACAAGTCTAACAACACACTCGTCTAGATGTCTCGAGTAAAGTGGCTAGAGGGGATTTATTTGTTAAATATAATCCGGAAATGCCCTTGGCATGGGCAGGAGATAAACCCAGACGGAACCTCGTCATAGTTTATCATCATCATCAGCCCCACAGGTGATCGGAATGCTGGCTTTTATTTCAGTCAACGAATTAGCATTGCCATTCAAAGTGGCAATGCTGCCAGCATTCTGGGTCTTCTGGTCTAAGTATATATAAATTATAATATTAATATTAAATATTAGTTGTTACTATTTTATTCTGTCTTTTCCTTAATAATAAATGTTTTTAACACTCAGATTTGTGAATTCCTGTTAAAACCGTGTTAAATATGTGTTAGATAAAGATATAATGACGTATTTTTTAAAGTAGTTGGATACAGCAAAAAAACCCAGATTGACCAGCAACATTGTAGCGATTCCAGGAAGAGTGTCCAGGAGAGTCTGGAGAGTATGGTTGGAAGCGGCTCAGGACCCCTATTCATGGCGTCGTCGTCGCGTCGTCGTCATTCGGGGGAGACCTATGTTCAGCAGTGGGCCCCTATATAGCCCTAATAGGGTGTAATAGTAAGTCGGTAGGTACAGTATTTTATTACGAGAGTACTTAATTTGAAACGTATCCGAAATATTTATTGGCAAAGTTTGGCAAACTATCCGGGAACTAGGTCGTTCGATTCAATCACTGGATTGGTTTCGTTGGTATGCGATATTCGTTTTAGCCGCACGTTGATTCGGTTCAATTACATTGATGAAATCGTTTTGATAGCTTTCCAGAATTCTAAACTGTATTTGAATACTGGCATACTTGTGTAATGTAATGGTATAGTAACCAATCGTTTGACTGGTGGGCAGATTAGTCATCAGTTTAACGTTTTGTCCTATTAAGCGCTTTGTGAATTGATAGAATAATATTTCTTTTCGATCATCATTTCTGTACTTAGGTACTTACAATTGGGTCAAATGCGAATGCACTGTGAAAGCGAGTGCAAACTTGCGGATACTTATTATTTTTTGCACTTTTCAAGTGAAATGAGTCCTTAAAATCACGTTTTGACAGGAATCTGACTGGAAATGTGGTACAACAATTTTAGCACAATAAAACACTAACTTTCATACGTTTGATGAGCATATAATCTGGTTTTGAATATGCCGCCTCACAAAACCAGTTTCTACGACAAATCCTTCTCTATCCAGGCCATAAGGTTGTGGTATGCACTACCAGAGCCCATTAGAAAAGCAATATCCTTACCAGTCTTTAAATCTCGCGTCAAGGAGTTTTTCCTGTCAGAATAGTGAACACATGTTATTTATTTATGTATTTAAGTAGTATATTATATATGTATATATTATTTTTGTATATAATATACATAGGTAATTTGTTAATTTTATCTTTTGTACACCCCTGCCTTTCTTATATTTATAATATTCATTCCATCCAAAGGTTGCCTGGAAGAGATCGCTTCTAAGCGATAAGGCCGCCCATTGTACTTGTCTCATGTAAATGTTTTTTTGTAATGTTCTTTTCTGGTGTACAATAAAGCATTTTTGTATTGTATTGTATTGTATAATGCTGAGGATTCATGTAAGTAAGTTATAGGAGACAAAATACGATTGCCTTGATACAAAAATTGCAATGTTTTCTCTATCTTCTTTTTTACTAAGATACTTCCACGGAAGAAGCAGTTCATGACCATTGCCCGCCGCGTCACGGAGGTCGTCAACGTAAGTGTTAGTTGTTCTCCGTTGATTAGTTACTCGTTCTAATTTTTAACACTTCATTCGAATCACTACTCAGCGAGTATCATCCAATTGCCAATTTCCTGATTCCTAATTTTTAATGATCCAGAGCCTCCACATCTGTGATACTTTCATAATTTTTAACTTACATAACAAAACACAACTGTATTGTAAAAAATAATTACAACTAATATTTACACTTACATCTATTTTCTAAAAATCTAAGCCGTCACCAGAAGGCAGAGTGCCCAGAATGCTGGCAGCATTGCCACGTTGAATGGCAATGCTAATTCGTTGACCAAAATAAATAAACTACTATAACTGTATTGTTAAGTAAGTTTTTTTTTTACATAAATTGTGATATTTTGTGATGAAATAAGAATAAATAGAAATTGAAACAATTCATTTCCCGATGTATTCATGATGTAGTCGTGTGGTGCCGGCTTAGAATATGCACCACCCCAACTCTTCCCGTCGTAAGAGGCGATTAATGGACATACACCGGGGGGCGGGCAGCAGCGCCTCTTGCGATCTACCACCGAACTGTGATCCCGATTATGGGCATTAACCCTCATGAGATAAAAAAATCAGGGGGAGGCCTGCGTCCAGCAGTGGACCATTATACGGTGTTGGGGTTCAGGTATACATGATGTATCAAATGTGTTGCCACAAACTAGACCTTCAGTTATTGAATTGAAAGATTCAATTATTATAACGCTGTAACATGTTCTTATTCTCTAGCTATTCAGACACCATACTAAAAATAGATTAAAATATTCACCTAGAGCCGTTGGCATTTTTAATCTTCAGAGAGCTTATCTGAACCATTGATTAAGTCACGAATACATCAGCATATCGGGTTCCTTTTGTTTTTATTTATCACTTTACATCACAGTATGAAACTTTACTACCAGTAGATTAGCTTCTGTTATCATCATCACAACCCACAGCAAGATTTTACCCTAGTATATAGGCCTCCGGAAGTTTGTGCCATCCACCACTGTCCTGTGTTAACCGCCTACATTGACGCCCCCCGACGCGCACTTTGTAGTCGATCCATCTTGCAACTGAGCGTCTGATGTTTCTTATGCCTATTATTGGCCACCAATCAGTTGCCGATTTGCTCCACCTATCATCACCTCGCCTTGCAATGTGTCAAGCCCAACTCCATTTGAGTTCCATGGCTCGAGTACCAACATCCTGGACTTTTGTCCTTTGTCGGATCTCGGTGTTATAGCTTAAGTAAGTTCTGCCACCCCCCGTGATTCTGTGAAAACTTATCCCATCTTTTTGGGACACATGCCTCAGAAGTTTAAGGACGGGCCTTGATAAGGATCAGCACAGAGTTTCGTCATCGGTGTCGATAAAATTCGTCAAAAACAGACAATTCTTTTTGACGACATTTTGTCCTTTTTGACGACATTTTGTCCATCACCAGAGCCAAATTTGTACTTGTTGATTCTTATCAAGATCCGTGCTCGCGCTCCAGTTTCGATAAGACTCTTTTTTCAAAAATAAAAGATATAAAACTCTCATTTTACCTTATTTTCAAAGCATTCATACAAAAAGTTACACAGGAATCCGAAAGCGAGGTTGCTATGCGAAAGTTATCCTTAGGTATAATAGTCTACATAAGTAACTTTTATAACTTGGTCTCTCTCTCTCCCAATAAGGTTTGCTGGAAGAGAACTCAAATTTTTCAAATTTAATGTTTTATGTATGTATTTTGTTTTTTTCTTGTGCAATAAAGAAAAAATTAAAATTAATTAAATTAAATTATAAATTAATTAAATTAACAAATTTCATAAGAAAAAATAATGAAATGGCTGAGATCACAAGATTAGCCTATTCTCGACAATTTTTACGGTGGAAGTATTCGGTACGAGACTGGCCCTGGGGCCTTACTCGCCTTACCTTACTGGCCTTACTCTAGCATAATTTTTACACTAATAATTTTTTCGGAATTTTTTACGCTTATTTTATCATTCTATTTGCAATCTTTAATATACTGTGCCAAAAAGTTATAGATAAGGACGATAAAGTCGATTTACGCTGATGAGACTCATGGCCTTGCATATTAAGAGGCTGTACAGGCGGTAGGTGCATTATTTTCATGGCATATTGGATCTTTTGAATATTGATTGATAGCTTTTTCACGCGCTCTTGCATAACAACCTAAATAAATTTATCACTGTTATGATAAAGGTGGTGTTATGATAAATAAGGTTTTGTTTTGGACTAACGTAACAGAATCAATAATTTATATTCACAATAAAACCGGTCAAGTGCGAGTCAACTCGCACAAGGAGCGATCCGTAGGTTACCTACTTTTGACGGTTCATGAGACAGCCTGCCGACAGACGACAGACGGACAGACAGCGGAGGTTTACTAATAGGCTTCCCGTTGTCAGCTTTCGAATCTGCTGATAATTTGAGGGTAGTTTTACACTACCGAGCCTTTTGAAAACTACGAATGCTTCGATAATACCGCTTTTTGTGCTGATGAGTGGAAACGTTATTTTTGTCCCGGTATTAACCATGTTAAGTTGTCAAGATATAGACGTGCTATCAATAAACTGTGAGGCCTGCGGATGATGATTTGCCCATACAAACGTACTACCAAAATGATTTGTAATTCAAGCATATATTGTTTCCACCATATATACATACATATTGTTTTACGTATAAGAATAGTATTTATCTAGTTCCCTGGATGTTTTTGTTCGTAATTAAATAACAAACATCTATAATGAAATATAAGCTAAAATATGCAAAATACGATTTTGAATAACTTTACGTCGAAAACGACATGTTTTCGTTCTATTTGTTTTGTATCTTACGTTTTGTTTGACAAGGAACATAGCTTACATTGCCTAGTTACAGAATAACAACACAGTGTGGAAAATACAAAAAAAATTCAGTGGTCATTTTTGGTATTACGGAACACAATAATTTAGGTACGAATTAGAGATAATTAGAGATAATATAGTATATAAAATAAAACAAAGTCGTGTTAGTTACACCATTTAATTTTATGATTCAAGAACGACGGCATCGATTTTCATGGTTTTTTGATTTGTTGGATTTCTCTTAGTCCGGAATAGGATAAGAAGTATTAAAACATTGGAAAATTTACAAAAAATAACAACCTTGCAAGGGTTGTCATTTTTTGGAAGGAAAGCCTGGCGGACCGCTAGAATAGTATAGAACTGTAGATTGTTTATTATTTGTACAGAAATATTCGATGTATACTCAGTAATAACTCTGGTAGTGTTGTAGTGATAAATAACAAAATAATTTAAGAGACAAAAACCAGTTCGTAGTTAACCCGCTCACTGCAATGAGTTCGTCTAACTACGAAAATTTTTAGGTTAAAAAAGTTTAAAATCTGGCCAATCATGACCGCTGACTTAATTCTTCATTTTCCCTTCATACAAAATCTTAAGAACCAATATTTTTAGACGCCTAAGAGTCCATTGTCTCATACTCCTCAGAACAAGATTAAAAGGTGCCAAGAATCCGGTCTATAAAATAAAATATGCCTCATCCACTGACGCGTGACAAGCCCTGCGATAAAGGCAAAGTTATAGCCTTCTATAGAAGATTTAAAAAGATCTCAAAAGATAGCAGTGAGTAACGAGATGTATCGAGCCTGAGATACGGTTTTAATGATATTGGAAGAATTACTTTGATAGAGCATTCAGACACAAAGGGAGTAAGTCATTTGGCATAGCAAAGTTACGGCCTTAGATGACTACAATTTTGCCGCCGTGCGATTACCTACAGTTTATCTTTAGGAAAATAAAATATTTTAAAATTCCATTGTAAACATCCAAAAAGTCTCGACAGTGTAGTTCAAATTTGCGCTGAAAGCGATTTCTCAAAGGTGTAGCCTTTGAGAAATCGCTTTCAGCGGTAAGACGCCTTTTGGAGCTTATATTTTAGATTGAAATATAAGATTTATTTTTATTTTAATCAACGAAAGGATTTATTTTTATTTTAAAATAACAGAAGAATAGTTTTATGTTACGTCGATTTCTTCCTGAATTGTTAAAAATTATATCAGAATGAAAATATATTTATTTCAAAATATACATTACATACAGTATAATTATTGTCTAGTTGGCAACCAAAGTTTTAAAACTTGTATTTTGGCAAGTAGTACTCTTATTTCAGTTCATCACAGCTTTGTACGCTTAATTTTATATGGATTAGGTGCCAATTAATATACCAATATACAAAAACTAAATCAAAATCTAATCTAAATTTAAAAACTCTTATTGATTTGAATGATCAAAAATAGATTGATAAGTTTGTTATGAACCGATTTCGAAAATTCTTTCGCTAAAGTATGGACAATGCTTCTGAGAATAATGGGATCATATTCTCGAGGGATAAATAGTATTTATCCCCAAAAACTTAAAAAAAACTATGTAAATACTAAATTTGAAGTCAGTTTTTAGCTTTTCAGAACAATAAAATTATAGTAAGTATTACTTCCTATTATTTTTAAGTCAAATTCAAATATAAGAAATAGAACATTATCTTATCGTCTATTGGTATTGATACTAAAGAAGTTTAAAGTACCAAGTTGTGGATCACTAGTTAGCGAGAATAGAGAAAACATCCGTGTCTGCGGACACACTTGGACACTATAATATAATATGTCTTGCGCACCTGACTAGGTCTCCGTGGCCGAAGATTTGGGTAGGTTCTTCAAAAACTTCAAATCCTACCGAAATTACAACTCGGCGTTTGTTCACAGTATACAAAATTACACAGTTTTCTTAAATATCAAGTAGCGGCACAATTTAATTATACTCCATTACCTCGATCTGATCATGATCAAACAAGTTTTTTGAAATTATCAATTAAGGTTCCTCTCTTACGCCGATCAGTGAATGATCATTAATCGACTCCTTTAATTAAAACATCGATAATGAATGTTGAACGAAGATGGCCGATATGCCTTTATGTAGTGTTGGTTACTTGCTTGACCAGTTTTTAATGTAGCGGCAGGTGCATGGGAATGTTTTGAAGTGTGAAATAAATGTCTGGGAATGATGCATGGAAATGGGAGTTTAATTTTCGATATGCATAGGGCGCATCTTAGATGAGTTGAGGACATAATATCTGGTAGACTGGTGCTGTTATGCGCAAATGGCCATTCTAAGGCCATATTGGACAAAGTAACGCTTGTTTTTTCGGTATAAACGTCACTCGGCATGTTTTTACCCCTATGAGATAAGGGGGGGCCTGTGTCCAGCTGTGGACCATTAGGTATAGGCTGTTGAGGAAGCAAGCATGGTTACTGTGACTCTCCCTCATTCTACCAGCCAATACCTCTAGTCTACCATGTTTTTATTAAATCTCTACTGTAAAGTTTATGAAACTCGTTACATAGACGCTGGCTGAATTTTTGATAACAAGCAAGCACATCAAGCCATAAACAAAAGAAGTTGAAGTTGAAGCATAGTACTATGACCACAGACATAGAATTTTTTCACTACACTATGACTTAGCAAGCTTACATAGTACGGGTCTAAGACTGTGCAAAACCGAAAAGAATGACAAACATGGAGACATACCTACATGTTCATGATGCTACCTATCTATGCTATAGGTAGGCTAAGGGTGATCTTTGAAAGACAATAGGGTATTTTACTCAACATGAGAAAACATCTAAAAACATTTTATAAAGATAGCTTAGTCAACAAGCCATCGGGAAACTATTGAACAATTGAAATGTTAGTTTCTATACTTATACTTAATATTATAAAAAAGAAAGATTTGTTTCTTTAAATTGAATAGGCTCCGAAACTACTGGATTGATTTGAACAATTATTTCCCCATCAGAAACCTACATTATCCCTGATGAACATAGGAGATAAAATATACCCGTGTGAAGCCGGGGCGGATCGCTAGTAGTTCGTAAATGGAAAAATAAATTTCAAAAATCAATCCAATGTTTTCAGTTTGATTTATCTGTTTTTTAAACACCATGATTATAGTAGGCGCAATGTAATCATTCATACTGTATCATGTTTTGTAGGCAAACAAAAAAAGTATGAACTGTCATCAGTAACATCAGCTAATTTTTTCAGGTCTCACATCCAACTGACGTCATGGCCGCAGAGCAATAATAGTATCCACTACGTTCAGCGTATTCAAGTGCCCTAAAAACGATTTTTAGGGCACTTATCGATTGAATAAAATTTTGTACATTTTAGTGATCATTAGCACTATAGAAACTAAATGAGATCCTTTTTAAAATGAATGTATTGGTTGTTAGTATTATAAAGATAAATCCTTGATCAAATAAAAAAGACAGCCTTTCAGCGAATCTATAAAAGCAAAAGCGGATACAATAAATCCGTCACTCATTATTACTTTGGAAAAGTATTGGATAATTTTCATAAAATCCAGCTAATTTATAAAGCTGTGTTTCATGGTTTTACAAAGTGGTTGTTCATTGTTTGCTTGTAAATATCCTGATTTTAGAGATTATAACGCTGTTCAGGATTTAGAGTGCAAACGCACTACGCGACAGCGAAACTGCGCGACCGCGGTTCTGCGCGTCAAATTAGAACAAATCACGAAAAAAGCTGCGCAGTTCTGCTGACGTTTAATGCGATCAGTCTCATAGGATTTCATACAAAAAATAACTGACTGCGCCGTGTCGCGCAGTTCCGTTGTAGTGCAGTACTGCCCAGTGCGAGGACCTTAAATAAATAAATAATGCTGTACAATTAACACAGCATACCTAGCCCGTTATGGGTACTAGATAACTAATATACATAATACAATACATTACATAGAAATATATTTTTTTATTATACATAGAAAACGACCTGAACACCCTGAAAAAATGTCTGCAAATCGTACACACATTTGTTCCGAGGCGGGAATCTAACCCGCAACCTAATGCGTCACAGGCTGACCTTCGCACACCGCGCCACAGAGGTCGTCAAATGTTTATATATAATACCAGATTCCTTAATTATTTTTACTCCGACTTGCTAAAGACCCTCAAATAATGTCAATTTGTTCAAAATACTATCTCTCGCTTCTGAGGCGTGTAAAAGTTTCTTGTATGAAAAGTTCTGTCAGGAGCATCTCGCGTCGTCTTTTGTTTGTTTTAGGTAGCAAAAGCGAAGTAGCATTAAGGCGGTGGTATGCGTCAAACTAGCGCCGCCGCCTATTTTATTTTATTACTACGTTGATCAAAGAAAAAATCAAACGTACAGTTTGTGATACCTATTAATAAGCTTTTTTTAACGCCTCTGTAATTCATAGTTGTATTTTATTAGGTTTAGGCAGAATATCGAAGTTGCCCTTGGTGGACACCAATATCTATTTTAGAATAAAACTATTAGATAGGCCTAAAAAAAGCTTATAATAGGTATCACAAACTGTACCATGGATTTTCGAAAGTTCCTTTGTTCAACGTAGTAATAAAAAAAAAATAGGTGGCGGCGCCACTTTCACGCATACCACCGCCTTAAGTAATCTGTGGCAAAAGTGGACAAAGCCGTCGAGAGAACACAAGACAAACGGTAGCTTTTGTTTGTTTGGTAGCTTTGGGTCAAGATCTTGTTTGTTAGCGGATTGGTTACTCTTGCTTTGGTACTAGTAGATACATTACGGAACCCTAAAAATCATTAATAAAATATATAGAATTTCCACATTGCTATCCTCTTAATTAGAATTTGTACTTATTTCAAATTTCAAGTCTGTAGGTAGGTACGCTAGAAGTAAATCCGATGAAAACAAATTTGGGTTCTTTTATTCGACGACGGACCCATAAAAATCATAATTATTATAGAATTTCCACATTACTATCTCCGTTATTCTGTGCTCCGTCGTCGGCAAATATCTACTTATAATTCAGCTTAATTTGATGTCAAATGTTTGTAAACAAACCACCCATAATTAACCTAAAATCGTGTATTACCATGTTATGTTGTGGCTGCACTACAAAAACTCATAGAAGTTGAGTTTCAGACATTAATATTATTAATCTAAAGATCTAAAATCGACAAGGAAGGTAAATTTCGTATAAAATACATGGAAACTAAGTGAATTTGCGTTTAAGTATGAACGGTTTGTTTGCAAATATTCCACTTCGAATTTGTCTGACGTAGGTATATAAAAATGCGTTAAGGGTAGGTAGCTATAAAATAAATATAGAAAACCTACTTTAGGTCTAAGGTCTACCTTCCTGTAATTTTCAGCTATGCCGTAGCAGAAAGCACTAAAACGGTAACTTCAGACTAAAGTTAGAATGTCAGTAAAATTTGCGATCTTCGTGAAATTGGAACGAACATAATTAAACCCGTAAGGAAAGTCGCGCCTTAATTAAGGAGATCACAACTTGTAACGGGCAGCTGGCGCGGACAATGTTTCGTAGACTAGGGAGATGTTCCTGACTTCACCTGAGTCTAGTTTATAGGCTACGTCCACTGTTGAACGTGCATCTCCAAAATCACTGTCCTTGTACCATAATGTTGTTTACCATAATGTACCTACCAGGAACGAGGGAAATTTCACTCGTCCCTGATAGGTACCAGGGACGAGTGAAATTTTCCTCGTATAATCGCAATAGTTTTATGGACGTAAGTTGGTACTTACGTCCATAAAACTATTGCTTAGTCATAACTAGTGCTCTCTTGACACCCAAGATACAAGCCTAGTGCTTAGTTTGGGTCTCACCAGATATCAGAAAGTTAGTATATTTGTTAAATAAATCTATTTGTATTTGTAGTTGGTCTGGTTTCTTTAGTTTGACCGTCCCATATAATTATGTCCATGTAATTATTTATAAACCTGTTTATAGTATTTAATTTGACTTGAAGTGCTTATTTTGTAAGCTTAAAGTAATAAACGTTATTGAATTGAATTGAATATGAGGGTGAGTAAAAATATCTCGACTTCTGTGCACATGCGCTATAATTAATGTAACACAAGCTCTGCTTAACTTTGGAATAGATAATGCTGTTAGAATTGTCCAGCATTTTTTTTATGTATTCAATAAGACAGAGAAATGATTTGACCTATTTTATTTTTCGTCTCTATTTGGATTTCTATTATATCTTTATTTCAATACGGTATGCACTAAAATAACGAGATCGTCTTCAACTTCTTATTATAACCGTAAGATTTTAAAACAAAAAGCAATTGTGTTACTTATTAAGTCTCTTTCAAGTCAAAGGCTTATATTCAAGGAGTTTGCATTAGCAAGTTTTATTTACTTTCACTGTCTGCTCCGATTGCAGGAGCGGTAGATTTTTCAAAAATGAAATTGTATGTCTCAAACAAACCTTTTTGGAATGTTTTGAGTGAGTTCATATCTTCAACCCCTATTTTAAACGTATTCTTCGAGTTGCCCGTATTTCTGACGCTTCCGCTCGATCAGAGGCCACTAGGCAAAAAAATTTGTTTATTTTTATTATGTTTTTAATTTTCAAATCGTGTTTGTTTTGTTTTTGTTGATTTATTACAACTAAAACAATATTGTTCTGTTCATAATAGAAAACGATGATAATTCAAACGGTAATACTTTATTTCCAAATTAATTATTACCTAAGTCATTATGTTTAGCGTACTATAAATAATAGAAATCGCTGACGTTCTGTTTTTCTTGATTTGTAAAATCCCTATAAATGAATAACTTTTACATATGCATACAAGATATTTACTACTCAAGTTTAAATTAACGACATCAAGTATAGAATGTAATACCTACGCTGGAAATAAAATGAAATGAAATAGTTGAACGCTTCAACTATTTCGGGTTTTAGTTAATTTTATATTTGGACATCTTAGTTCTAATTCCGTTAGGTATTTTAAGAACTGAGTACTCTAACTGAATCAAACGAACTCGATTTGTCAAACGAAATTAGCAAGAAACATAACTCACTTGACAAGCTTATAAATAAGGCCTGTACACATGAAATATTTTCAGCGCCCATGCCTTGTTCGCAATTTTTCATCTGAATAGAATTAATGACAAAACGTGACGGACATGAAAAAATAATTACAACGGCATGCAAAGGGCTGGAACAGGGCCAGTGATGTATGTATGTTTGTACCTAAGTGTTTGAGTCACTTGCTTCGATTTTATGCGTCTTCAAAGAAGAGGTTCTATGTTCTGTTTGTATGTTTTGTATGTAGGTATCTTCTTCGATTTCTCCGTTAGTTGAGCGCCGATTTTAATTATCATCTTGGTTTTGTATACAGATGATCTAAAAGTGGTCTCTGATAACTGTTTATCACGTAAAAATAAAAAAGTAGTTTAAATTCATAATGAATTCAAAGTCTATTCTTAGTTTTTGTAAACAAATTGTAAAATCTTTTATAATTAAGAATTATTTAATATAAACTAGTTTTTACAATTGAAACAATTGAGATAGCTGCAGACTGTTGCAAACAATCAACAGTTAGCTCAACTGATCCATGTGAATACCAGAATAAATTACAAGAATACACTAGTTAATTGACTGTTAAAAAAAATTTGAAAATTAAATTTCATAGACAATTGAAAGCATGTTTGTTACAAAAATATATGGTAATAAATACCTACCGATTATTAAACTCTTTGATTTCTGACTCTAAGGCATAAATCATCATTGATACAGAAAAGCAAAAGGCTGGTGCAGACGAGCGGTGTACTGCGAAGGGCGTGGCAACCCGTCATTCAATGTCCTTGCCCCACGCCGCCGCCGCCGTCTTTAATTAACTTTTTGCAATCTTGTGTACACAGCTTATAAAATTAACAGCAGGTCTCCTAACCTCAATTCGGTCTTTCAGTTTAATCAAATGGTATTATGGTACTAGATACGGGACTCTTTTAAGCTACCTCTTCCGCACGTTTGTTCAGCTTGGTAACAGTCACTTCTTACCTTTCACAAGTAATGGGAGACGCATAAAACCAGCGCGCTTTTGTTTATTTATTGGTTTTAATCTTATTTGTTCATTATTTATGTTAGTAAAATTACTATTGAATGTACGAAACCAAGTAGAGCAACATACAAGAGTTTTTCGTTCATACACAGTTTAGTAACAGTCACTTTTTATCTTTCACACCTACAACTGGGAGTCGCTTAAAACCAGCGCGCATTGGCGATATTTTTTCTAGGCACATGCTGAGCGATACCCCTTTTTGTCACTTATTTGTCTTTTGCTATGTTTATTTTTTCATTTTCTTTTGTGTTATTGGGACAGAAATAAAACATTTGTACTCTTCTTTTACTTTACTCTAATGGTTAACCAATGAATTACCCAGCTAACCTCATGATCAGCTGTGTTAATGTTGTGATGTGTCGGATTTAAATCATGCCATCCTGATTGCGAGCCAACATGTTGATTTAAATTAGATCATACTCTTGAACACTGATATTCAATCTCTTTTTTAATTTCTTTTTGATCGAGAGAAAAGCAGCTTGGCAATATTTTTATGCGATTGCTGATGAAAAAAATAAATACTTTTATAATGATGATCAAGCGTTGCGGGCGAAGATACGCTTGCGACGTAAAAGATTGCGGGTTCGATTTCCTCCTTGGGACAAATGTTTGTAAGATCTGCAAATATTTGTACGGGTATTTTCTATGTTGATGAAAATGTAATGTTAAGTATATCAGTCATCCAGTGCCCATAACAGAAGCTAGATGATATAGTGTGGCTTGTCCAGCATTATTAATGGGCGAACGAAGGCGTTCAAGCCTATATTACAGACTTTTCAGTCTAGTTTAGGCATCTGAGGCTAACGCATAATTGTTTAAACAAAAATATATTTTTTGTGTGATTACATAATGTCAGATTCTATGGTACAAATTATAAATGTATAATGTGATTGTTATTGTAATAAATAAATTAATAAAAAAAAAAAAAAAACTGTTGTGTAATTATTTGTAATGATTCTTTTTGCAATAAACATCTTATCTTATCTAACTTTTATATGATGAGGTTTGAATTTTTGTACAGAATTAAGTTTCAATATTAAAGATCAAAACCCCGACAATCAAATTAAAAGCTCAAGTCACGAAGCCAAAATAAAGCACAGAGTAATGAAAACTCAGTTTAGAAAATTGGCAAATAACAAATCCAACTCTCCTGAAATAGTTCACTGTCTCACGAACTCCCATCAAACTTTGCCTATCTAGCAGTAGACCTACGGTGCTATTTGCGAAAAACTTGATCCACCGGTCCTGCGCAACTTTAATAAATAATTCACTACATCGAAATTGGAGTCTAAGAACGACTGTATGTAGCAGTCTGAAAACTTACATTGCTCCTGGCACAGTATAGCGGAATCAAACAGTTGTCACACTTCCTTTTCTAGCTTTTACACATTACATACACACTTTTTTGTTGCAGGAAATCATCACACTCATCGAGTCTTTTATCTGTCGTTTGCAGCAAAATCACACTTTATTTTCAAGATTTCCTAATTCACTCCATAACTCAAACACACTTTTTTGTTGCAGGAAATTATCACACTCATCGAGTCTTTTATCTGTTGTTTGCAGCAAAATCACTTCAAAATTTCCAGATCATGTGATAGATTATTACTAGATCGTGTAGTAAACTATTACTATTTTTACGCATCTTCTTCACCAAACTATCGCTGGGTTTTTAAATTGTAATCTTCGTTTTTATGTACCTGATTGCTACATGACACTTTCCAACTCTTTTTAAAGCTTCGTGCTCTTTAATAATTATAATATAATGCTGGGTAATTCACACCGCATTATCTATCTCTAAGCTTGTGTTATGGGTACTAGAAAACTGATGTAGGTACATAAAATACATTACTAAAATAGATTTTTTTTATAATACTTACCTATTAGATTTTTCTGGGTTTACGTTAAATTTATCTATTCATTAACTTGTCTGTTCTCCTTCTATATTCCTTTTAGCTTCTTCTAAGCGTCGCTTCTGTTTCCATACACTCATTGCGTCACGCTCAGCGGGGAATACAGAAAGTTCGCCAGCCAATGGAGCCAATTTCCCGTATTTGTGACATAGATATGCACCCTCTGGGCTTTCTTACTAATACCCGATACAATGTGTGACAGACCGTCTTCTTTAAGTAAATAAGTACTATGGAGTAACTTTAGTACCCTTAAAAAACTTATGGAAAGTTAGAATAAGTAGGTAACTTATGAGGTTGTTAGTTTAGTTTAAGTTTAATGTGGCTGGTTCTTTATCGTCATTTTTCTAGGTACTTTTAGGTAGCTCCTTGGCTTTTAAAGGCCGTAAATAGGTACCGTACGTAAATATGTTAGTGTTAGATTCATCATCAGCCTATTATAAGTCCACAGCTGGATATAAGCCTCCCCTTATGAGCGCCATAGCGCCCTGTCTTCAGCTTTCCTCATTCAGCATCTGCCAGCAGTCTTTCACAAATCGTCATCACACCTGGTTGGAGGGCGTCCTACACCACGTTTGCCGAGTCGCGGTCTCTACTCAAGAACACGTTTACCCCAGCGGTTATCGGTTTTTCTCGAGATATGACCGGCCCACTGCCACTTCAGCTCGATAATCCTTTGAGTTTTATCGTTAACCTTGGTTCTCTGTCGGATGTATTCGTTGCGAATCTTATCCTTCAGAAAAACTGTGAGCATAGCTCTTATGGCTAGTGTGAGATTAATTGCTTAAAAATAAAAATAATACAAATAATGCAAGATAATCCACATAATGGTCAATTTGAAAAAATCTATCGCTTTCTTATCTCTATATAGTTTCCGGTGAACAGTCTAACTAAATGAAAGCTTAACAATCTAATCTTCAAATAGTTAATATAATCTAATGAGCCTATGGACCAAGCCCTATCTTAAATCAAAGCTACCTGTATTAAATTTACTCTCTATCACCCATTTTGACATTAAAATATCGAATTACCGAATAAACACCGAGAAAGAAACAGATAACTTCTATTCGGTTTCAAATCAAATGAAATAATCTTTGTAATTGATAGCATTGAGAATTAACTACCCAAAACAGAAATCTAGATAACGTAAAAGCTGGTCGTAAAGTAGCCGAGAAGGTGAAATAATAATTCTTGTCTGGCAATAAAAGGTGAAAGGGTCGGTAGACGGTGAACAGTGTTAACCAGAGCGGACTTTAAACAGGAACCGAGATCTTGACACCTTGCCTATACCTACCCAGGAATATAGATGTGTAAGTTTGGATGGATTCATGGATGTTTCTTACTTCTGCACATAAAGTATTGAACGGTTTGGGCAGAAATTTACAAGCAACATCTGTGCTATAAAACTTTAACATGTCTATACCTACGTATTATAGACCTTAGTGTTTGATTTATGACATTATATCGAAATGAGTCAAAACAAAACCCATGTTTTGATTGTAAGGAAAATGAATTTCAGAGGCAGTTAAACTCAATTTTTGAAATATTTTTTGATGAGCATCAAATTTTTCGGATTTTTGTTACTAAATTCTTTAATTTAGTAACAAAAATCCGAAAAATTGACTTGAGTCAATCGTGTTTCGGCTCCTTTGAGCCGAAACACGATTGACTCAAGTTCACTCCATACAAAAACAATCGCAGTTTCCTTTATGTTTTTATTTAGTATTCATTTTATGTATTGTATTATGTATATCAGTTATTTAGTACCCATAACACAAGCTCTGCTTAGCTTGGGGCTAGATAATGCTGTGTGAATTGTCCAGCATTATTTATTTATATTTTTACTACAGAAAATGCCGTTTCATTTGCTAGTTATTTAATACTAGCGGTCCGCCCCGTCTTCGCACGGGTATATTTTATAGCTTATGCTCATCAAGGATTAATATGTAGGATTTTATAATGATGTAATTTTTTTTCAAATCGATCTATTACTTTCGGAGCCAATCTTTCCTCCTTACAATATATTTAACATTAATAATTAAAGAGGAAAAAGCGAACCTATTTCGTCTTAAAGAAATCTGTTTCGTATATATATCTGTATCATAGGCTCCTTTATACCCCATAAATCTGTACCCAATGCTTAGAAATATCACTCAAACGTTTCCATACAAAGAACGCGTGCTAAGCCGCGGGCAAAAACTAACTAGATACGGGATATTATCTATAGGATAATGCAGGACCGTGGTAAATGGCACATACTTCCTGCGGTATATGTCTAATGGATAAAATCCAGCCGTGGATGATAATGATAAGATACTGATTAAGAATGCTAAAGGGACTGAAGGTCAATGGCATTAAAAACATGAATGAATCAGTCCTCCAAACCTCTAGTTTTAATTTACGATGCCTTGTACCAATCCTCATAAATTTAATTTTGTTATCTCATTGATACCTTTGTGACTAATATTAAGCAGAATGCATATAACTTGTTCTGTGGTGACGATAAATCTCTTTTTAAGGCTTCAGTTAATATCTATTTCTTAGTCACAATATTCTTAATTGCTTTTCTAGAGAACTGTTAAGTCAGCGAAATTTATTGAGGATAGTCTGAGGTAATTGCTGAGACTGATTGAGGTGGGATTTGGTAAATTTTATTGTTTTTAGGAGAATTTAATACAAAAATATTAGAGTTAAAGTAAAGTTGGTACATTGGTTCAGACAGGATTTAGTAGCGACATCTCTTGTGGAAGCTTAGGTTATGGAGTCTACACATCAAAGTCGGCGACACAGCCCGGCGACGCGGTGAGCGGCGGCGGGTTGGTGCGCGACAATTCTGTTTATGAATATTGTAGACAGTTGACAGTGTCTTGTCAACTGATTGGCGGCCAATTTTACTTTTGCAATTGAATGCAATCAACATTATCATAAACTCACTTTAATGCGGTCTGCTCTGTCCCGCTCCTATGAACGCGAAATTCTAATGCCTATCCTTTTCGACGAAGAATAAAAACACCTCTTGTTTACGCCCGTTGCTATGGAAACCATTTGTTACCTGAGAAAATTATTTACTTTTATAGGTCCGTGTTACGGCGCAGTTATAAATTCCGCGAGGATTAAAATATTGTCGGACCACTTCATAATCAACCTACAAAAACGAATGAATCTATAAAAGCGAAGATATCATCAAAATTGTTGTAGCTAGTAATTTTTAGTAATTTTTAGCTTAAAAGCTTGACAGGATAAAATTCTAATCCTTCAGGGTTTTTTTTAAAGGAACGTTTACCTTAGAATAGTGAAAAAGTTAATCGGTCCATTATTGACATGAAGTGTGAGAACTGTGAGAAATCCACGCACATACCACATAAAAAATACATACAGCCAAACATAGAACCGAACCCCATCATCTCAACCAGAGCATTCACATTCACAAATAATTTGCAAATAATTGTTCTACGAAAAACTCTCACTCAGTAATTACTGACTATCAGTCGCAGGAACGATTTACCGTCGGACAATAATCGACTCACTGACAATCTGATATAATCGATTTCATTATCGCTTTCTGTTGCAGGGATGAACAGCGGTCAGCTTCCGCAAAAACTGGGAAAGACTGCGAGCTACTCGGATACCCTGGCGTCTGGATGTCGCATCTGGGAAAATTGGATCAGTCAAAGATTTTTTATTTTCATTTGAAAGAATTTGGAGGATTTCGTTTTCTCGTGAAGCAGGTTGATGATAACGGCTTGGTGAAAATCGACGAAGCATCCACATTACCATGTTGCTACTGGATCGTCCTAGTGGGTCCTGGAGTGAAAATATGTACCTATGTAAAATGGAGATCAGAATGTGATGTTACTGTAAATAAAATTGATAGGTTACATTTAGTTTTTCTGTCTTCTGTATTGATAGTTCAATACAAAACTCACACTAGCTTCTTCGGATTTGCACGCTTTTTTAAATAAAATAAAATATTAAAAAGATTGTTCAATCACACGATTACACATTGTAAAAAATCAAGAATAAAATATATATAAAAATATTTAAGATTCAATATTATTATTATTAATTATTATTATTTAGTTCAGCAGACATTTAACAAAATCCCAACTAAAGGATTCTAAAGAGTTAGGACCCTGTTGAAGAACTGCATGATGGGTGAAGTTAACTTTTTGCCTACAACCAGTAGGATGGTATTGGTACTGCTCCATGTTCTGCAGCAGCAAGGTGATTTTCTTTTGTATTATAATTACCTTTTTCCTGTATGAATAGTGGCTTTGTACTAATAACAAATGTTATTAGTAGAACAATCATATTATTATATACTATACTTTACCTAATTTGTACAATCTTAAGGTATCATAGATACTCGTTTACATATAATTGCTACAACATTATGATTTTTTTTATTACTGTATTCATGTTACAATTACCTAGTTGTTTAGTCGAGTTGCCTTGTATTTTTGCGTATGATGTGGCTACCTTTAATTTAGAGTGCACTTTGTGATCCCTTGTGTTAACTCTAGTTCGTTGTAAATGGCTTTCATCATCATCATTAGCCTATATTAGGCCTCCACAATGAGCGCCATACCGCTCTATCTTCAACTTGCCGCATCCAGCATCTCTTTTGGCTTTGCCTAGATCCAAACATCTACATCTTTGTCAAATAATCATTATTATTTAATAATCTTCTCAACTGCTGGATATAGGCCTCCCCTAATGAGCGCCATCCCACCCTGCCTTCAGCTTGTCGCATCCAGCATCTGCCAGCAGAAAGTGCCAGTTGCCAGTTTAACATTATTGTTGTATGGATATTCGGTATAGGAAGGAAAATACCTGTCCAATCCAGTAACTCTATCACCCGGTTCCATCCCAGTCTCTTGTAATGAAATGAACGCGGTGGAGGGTGATTGTGGTCGTTCGCAGTTAGTGGTCGCGGGGCACGCTCGCCGCTGTTTACGTGTGAATCTGTTACTGTCATTTGTATCTAGGACTCCTTTAGTGTGTATTTACTAGAGGTAGCCTAGTATTTAACATTTAAAAATAAATACAGGTACATCATGTACCTGTATTTATTTTTAGAGGTTAAACCTTACCTTCGCCCACAGCGCCATGTGACGAACGTCACACGATGTACCGTACATCGTGTGACGACCTCTATGGCGCTGTGGGCGAAGGTCGGCAGCGACGCAGGAGGTTGCGGGTTCGATTCTAGCTTGAGAACAAATGTTTGTACGATCTGCAAACATTTGTTCCGGGTGTTCTGGGTATTTTCAATGCATAATAAAAGTAATCTATGTATGTAATGTATTCTCATAAGTATATCAGTCATCTAGTACCATAACACAAGCTCTGTTTAGCTTGGGGCTAGACGATGCTGTGTGGATTATCCAGTTAGTTTTTTTTTTAATTGTTATATTACTTCTAAACAGTGTAATCTAAGATTTATTTAAGATTAAGTGTAATCTAAAATAAATCTTAGATTTAAAGAGGCAGGACCCTGTTGAAAGACTACATGATGGGAGAAGTAAACTTTTTGCCTACAACCAGAAGGATGGTGTTGGTACTGGTCATTGTTCTGCAGCAGCGAGGAGATTTTCTTTTGGATTATTATTTAACTTTTTTTTCCTGTATGAATAGTGGCTTTGTACAGGCGACCTCTTTTTTGTGCGATCGCGATCTAATTTTGTCTTGCTGTTTCCATGTTTGTGTTGTTAATTTATTATCAGACTTCATCCACTATTTGTCCTTGACTTTCTATGTGTCTCTTACTCCTTCTGTGTTATGTACTTTCGAACGATAAAGTAGTGACTTTACACTAGATATATTTTATCGAAAAACACTGGATAAAAAGAATGATTCATCCGAAGGAGCCTTGACATCAGAGCAGTATGTGTCAGAGATGTAGTTAATCATAACATGAGATTCAGTCTAACCTATTCCTTTCAGTCATAGGTTCATATAGGGTTGACTCTCAGACCTTGTATTGAGGTTCCGTACAGAAGGTGTTTAGGTGGCGATATATAACGCCATTTTCTGAATAGGATAGGCATAGGATTTTGCGTTTAAAGGAGCGGGATAGAGCAGAGCGGCGTAAGCTCAAAAATCAAGATTTTCTCGATTATCTATTAATTAAGGCATTTATGTTGCAAATAGTAAAAAAGCCGAAGTTGCCCTGGGTATTCTTTATTTACTATATTCCTGTATCAATCACCAATATTCACATATAATATTATAAAGGGGTAAGATTTGTTTGTTTGAATTGAATAGGCTTTGAAAATTCTTTCACCATTAGAATCCTACATTATCTTTGATGAACATAGGCCATAGAATATACCTTATTAATATAATATTCTAGTAGTTTTTGTCAAGACGTCAAAGTTCATGACTAGTGATGTGTGTAGAATGAAAGTAAAGGTTCCTATCTAGTATATTTAAGTCAAGATTTGGAAATTCCTCCTGTACGAATTTCCAAATCTTCTCTCTCTCTCTCTTTCAAATCTCAGCCTTGTATTTAACCGGTTACAACTAGAGAGTAAAGATTAACTCTTGCTATGTCGCTACTTTGTTGTTATGTCTGCTCTTTTCTTTGAAATATTTCCAGCTTAATAAATAATGCTCGGGATATAAAAGTGTAAATAAGTAGCTGTCACAGCTTTAATGCTCAGTAAAATAACACAGCCCTAGATTTCGTTCTGACATTTGCAGCCTCTGAGGGCAGACAACTCAATCATCCATTTCTCTTCGGAACGTTAAGGAAAATTGGAATTTTGTCACCCCTTATACTGACTGGTCTTTCTAAGCTTCGCACAATTTGCCAACCATCTTTGATTGGAGTGCGTAACGGGATATCCGGCCGCCATTTTTTCCTCTTTCGCGGTAAATTCCTTTTCGGATGGTAGGTATTGGTTTGATTTATTTAGGGAATAATAGGCACTTAGCCGCAAATACGCGGTAAAGATTCGAGAAGCTCGAATCAATTTGATTCCATTCTTGTATTAAACATATACTACAACTCTTTTTGAGATTTAACGAGTATCTTGGTTGTATATATAAATCTGCCAGATTACCAGATAATTTTATATTTTCATCTTTATTCGATCTTTATTAGGACTAATCCTATGTAGTTACAGACTACATAGGACTAATCCTGACCGGAGTAATGTACCTTTTTTAGGTTTCCGTATCCAAAGGGTAAAACAGGACCCTATTACTAAGACTCCGCTGTCCGTCCGTCTGTCCGTCTCTGTCACTAGGCTGTATCTCATGTACCGTGATATAGTTAGGCAGTTGAAAATTTTATAGATAATGTATTTCTGTTGCCGCTATAACAACAAATACTAAAAGAAAAAATAAATACTATGAAGGCCCCATGTAACAAACGTGATTTTTTTTGCTCATTTTTGCTCGATATTGATAACGGCAACAGGTAGACGTTTGAAATATTTACAGAATATTTAGTTATAGATAACCTTTAAAAATAAGTAAATATTTAAGGGGGGCATACAACAAACACCATTTTTTTGCCGTTTTTATAAGATGTTTTTTTCTCTTCTTTGTACAATAAAGTGTTAATAAATAGATAATGGTACGGAACCCTTCGTGCGCGAGTCTGACTTGCACTTGGTCGGTTTTATTTAAGTAGATAGGTACTTACTAAAAATAAGGCATGTTTGATAGCAAACTATTATAAATACATAGGTTTTCAAGCAACCTGTTTGAATTCAAACAATGTTTCCTAGCAAATAATAATGTAAAAGTTCTATGGTCATTCTCCCTACATAACATTAAACTGGAAGTACGGTTCCAATGTTTATTTTCGTCGTTTATTCACTATTCCGGAGCACTCACATCCACAGAACTATATCTAGATTTAGTTCTGTGCTCACATCACATAATGAATTGCTCGGCGGCGAGGACATTCAATTTATTTAATTGCGACAAAGTTGCGGTGTCCTGATTTTATTATACGCGGAGAGCAAAGTTGACTCGTTTAGTTTAGCTGAGAGAATTATTGTTTTAGTTTTTAATAAAGTGCATAGAGAAAAATTGCTGACGGCCGATAGGGGTTGGAGTAAATAAAGTGTCGCGCAAATCTTTTTGAATTCTGTGAACATAGCCTCGAATGTGAAAATGCGCCTGGTACAGTTGAGTGCATAAATCATTACTGTGATGTGATTAGGTATGTAGGTACCTATACAATACAATACTCTTTATTGCACACCAAGAAAAACATACCTATGATTGTTATTTCTAAGTGTCTGCCTACATGTGCATGTTATCAAAGTAATCAAGTATGTACCTAGTAGCTACCTACCTAGGTATAGTAAATAAAAGGCGTTAATTTGTAACAAATGCAATTTATTTATTATTTTATAGTAAAGCTACACCTTCCATAGCATTTTTTCCCCACTCAAATAAAGAACAAATATTCATTTAATCACGTTCAGTATCGGTCTCTGAATTACCTAATTTGTTTTCACTGATTTGAATTATCAAACACTATTTTACGTCTTATTAAAACACCGTTTTACGTGTTTGGCGACGGAGCACTGCGTCGACGAGGCATGATTATCGAAGAGATACAACAATGACGAAACCAAGTAACAGTATACAAAAACAAGATAACAATGTGAAATGACACTCGACTCGACTGTACCTCCGAAATTTAAGGCTCGGTAACGTGAATGTGTTTCATACACGGCCTTCGCAGGGCGCAGTGGTGTATTCTATAATGCTGGTAGTATTGGGCTCCCCGCATCCTTTCTGCGTCAATCTGCCACCGTAACCAGTGCAGCCACTCGAACGTACGTTTCCGACAACTCATAAAGATTTGCGCGGAATATCCAACCCGCATTTCCTAGTGGGATTTAAAAGGTATCCCACTAGCTACTAAATGATAACAGATCAAAAAATCAAATAGTAAAAAAAACTGGCTAATGAAATGATGTAACCAATCTCAAAAAAACATAATCTTTAATCTTGATCCTTTATATTCTTAGACAATTTAACCCTCTTTTATATTAAATAGTGTTCATATCACATCAGGCAGTTAGGATAGGTATTATTTTCATATTATTATAAATGTTATCTATTAATAAACATAGTAAGCTGTTTTTATTGTCTTTTTGGCATGGTCTAAAAGAAAAAGAGTAATTAAAAAGATTAACCAACCGAAATACCTACCTTAGTGTACAATGTACACATGTGTCATAGTAATTCCATATTTTCAGTAGTTAGTTTTCTCCTTTCATACTTACTTATATTTTTTCCATATTGTAATTTTTAATAACGATTTTCAATAGTCACTTTATCCCTCCAATACATCGACATATATTTTAACAAGTATTTTGAAAAAGTATGTAGGTAATTGTTTCCTCTTTTTACATAATTTTGTAACAGCTGTGTCGAACGTGCGCCAAACTTTTTTACGTTTTGTTGTAATAATTTACCGGATTGACTTATCGACATTCCACATCTATGATTTTTTTGGATATATTTGTTCGAACGTTCTCCTTTATTTACGTGCACTTTTTTATGTCCCCGCCCCCGGAATTTACATCATTTAATTAGGTAGAGGTATGCTCGGAGTTTCTCTGAAGGATAGGTTTCGCAACGAATACATCCGACAGAGAACCAAGGTTATCGACATAGCTCAAAGGATTAGTAAGCTGTAATGGCAGGGGGCTGGCCATATGTCGAGAAGAACCGACAACCGCTGGGGTAAACGTGTTCTTGAGTACGGGACCGCGACTTGGCAAACGTAGTGTAGGACGCTCTCCGACCTGGTGGGATGACGATTTGCGAAAGACTGCTGGCAGATGCTGGATGTTGATGCGGCAAGCTGAGGGCGCTATGGCGCTCATTAGCAAGGCGGGGAGGCCTCTGTCCAACAGTGAACTACTGATGATAATGATGACGATGATTAGCGGATTCAAAAAAGTTCTCATTGTGTTTAAACACGCAAAGTTTTTTTTTGAAACGGAACCAACACAAACAATGAAATGAAATTGGTATAAGTCAGTAGTTATGTATGTACGAGCCCATGCCCGTGCTTAGAAACATTATTTTCCACAATTTCATATTCATGAGTTAGAACAAAAATGCACACAGGAACCCCCATTTTACCTATTTTTACCCCAACCAGGGTAATCACTTTGCCATTTTATATTTTTCCAATAAATTGGGCAGATTTTTGGCACGAGGAACGGCTCTCGTTAAAAATAATGAGGTTGGTTTTGGTGATAAATAATAGGTTTTGGTCGCCTTTGTCGTTTTTAGCTGTTTTCAATAATGTTATAGTGAGTCTCATAGCGCGGGTGTCGGCTTAATTGTAATTGATGGGGTGTTATTAATCAGATATTATTGTGGCAAAAATAACCGTATTATTTGATCTACGCGATTCTGGTTTTACTATTAAATATCTAAAATATATGTTCAGGTATAACATTTTTAATCTAAATCTTTTTGTTATGGTCTCCGCTAAAAAAACATCTGCAGGTATAGATCACTGTTGACAAGGATTTCCTTAAATTTATTAAAAAAACAAAAATTAATAAAATCAATAATGCTGGAAAATTCGCATTATCGAGCCCCAAGCTAAGCATTGCTTGTGTTGTGGGTACTAGATAATTGATATACATAATATTATAATACAATACATACATATATTTTTTTATTATAGTTAGAAAACGACGATAGGGCCCGCCCTTCTTTTATTTCATGTATTTCCTTTTCTATTTTATTTTGTGTTTGATCACCACGCCACAGAGGTCGTCTCAGGTAAATAATAAATACCTATATGTTAAAAAAGATACAGTATCATAAACTATCCCAGATTAGATCAAAACAATAAAATATATTTCTAGTAGTCCTGTTAGAATCCAATAAAATAAAAAGCCTGCGAGTGGCATAAATCACAAAGAACACGCTTACCCTTCAAATAAACGGTATAGGTTCTCAAATAATTTGCCATAAGAACAATTTATGATCACGCGAAAGCAATTTCGATACTATAAGTTAACGCACATGTCGTTCTGCCCTTTAGGAAGCCATAGGGGGCTACTTACCCCACTTAAATAATATCAAAGTAACCGAAGATGGAAAAAATGGATTCAGCAAAGACTGAAATAGCTTTGACAAAATATTGACCAAGCTTTTGCATCCATTATTATATGCATGTTTCTTGAGATATCTCTAGTCGAAGTTTTTTTATACATCCTAAGACTTATCAGGCCCAGTATAGTATGATCAGATGAACGGAGTCAAAAGTTACCTTCATCAGTAAAGAAGTTAAAAACTAGGTTAATCTTGTAATTTATCTAGTAGTACCTCATCATCATCAGCCTATATTAGTCCACAGCTGGACATAGGCCTCTCCTAATGAGCGCCATAGCGCCCTGTCTTCAGCTTGCCGCATCAGCATCTGCCAGCAGTCTTTCGCAAATCGTCATCCCACCTGGTCGGAGGGCATCCTACACTACGTTTGCCGAGGCGCGGTCTCCACTCAAGAACACGTTTACCCCAGCGATTGTCGGTTCTTCTCAAAATAGCAAACTGAAGTGGCAGCTTGCTAATCCTTTGAGCTATGTCGATAACCTTGGTTCTCTGTCGGATGTATTCGTTGCGAATCCTATCTTTCAGAGAAACACCGAGAAATAGCTCTCTCCATAGCTCGCTGGGCGACTTTAAACTGGTGAACCAGCCCTACCGTGAGTGTCCACGTCTCAACTCCGTAGGTCATGACGGGTAGGACGCACTGATTGAAAAGTAGTAGGTACCGATGACGAAATATTTTTCATTGACTTGTAACCTTGTCCAACAGTGTACAAATTCTAGCTGCGCCCTCATTGCCCGCCCTTTGAATAGCTGGGGAGACATTTAACGGTCAAATACCAAACGTTTGTTGTATTGGCAGAGAATACGAAATATGTAATGGGGACAGCTTTGATAGGTCATGGAAAAGTGGGCAATTGGACGCTTTGTTTATTCTTTACAGATTTTTATTGAATAACCTAGATCACAGCGAGTTTTTCTATGGAAATAACCTATCACTTTGGAAGCCGATTTTTGTCGAGTATCTAAGACCATCCATGTAGCCGCTCCATGTAGGACGTAAATTTATTGTTATCGTCTCTACTGAAGAAAATTTTAAAACAGCGAGTTTTTCCTTCAATGTTTGCGACTGAGGAAGCCAATAGTTGCAGATTTTTAAAATACTTTAAATTCTATAGCCATCTTATTTAAGATTTTCTGTGAGATAGACTGTCAATTGTCGTTAATAAAATAAATATTCTAAGCTACATAAATATGCCCTAAGGTATTTCCAATCTATCCAGGAGTAAATTTCATCTCTGCTCTAAATATAATGTATTAAGCAAGATTAGCTGAGAAAACTGTTTGAACAGTTTTCTCAGCTAATCTTGCTTAATCTGTTGAGAGTTCAGCTTGTCACAAGACAGACATTTGTTTTCATCAGAGCTTTCATCGCAATTTGTCTCACATTTCCAAAAGTACCCTAAAATAATTGATGAATATCGCTCATCAATTATTTTCGGCTACAGTTTCCTAATTTGCGAAGTTTGTTTACTTGAAACTGGATCGCAACTCGTATATCAGAGGGTGGAGGTTTAATAAGCGACTATTATAAAGTGGGGGCAAACTCGGCATAGAAGTCCAGACGACTCAACGAGTTCGTGACATACGGACGAGAAATCTAACTCTATTGAGATGTTTTAATATTACATTGGTACTTACATTTTAACAGCAATTCGCAGACTGTTGCAAACAATCTACAGGTAGCTCAACTGATCATTATCAATCTAATGCTTTTTTATGGGGATTTTAAAAATCTGCTACTATTATTTTCCTAAGTCGCAAACATTCAAATAATAACTCGCTGCTTTAAAATTTTCTTCAGTAGAGACGATAAGAATAAATTTACTTCCTACATGGAGCGGCTACATGATGGTCTTAGATAGCTACTCGACAAAAAAAAAAAAAAAAAAAAAGTTATTAACATAGTCAGAAGCGTGCCCAAGACACTGGCTGTGTTGCGTTGCCCCACTGTATGGCAACGCTGATGCGCTGTGCCAGATACTCACCAGCTCTCGAGTCATGCGTCGCTTCGACCAGGCGCTCTGATAATTTTGTGAAAACCCGGAAAGCCTCGGTACCCCGCCAATCTAGGGTCTCGAGTCCAAAGGGAGCAATAATAATAATAATAATGGATATGAATAATAATTACAAAGCATTATATAGCCATAAAGTAAGCAAAGCAGGTCAGAGCCAGAGCTGAGAATATCTAGGCTATTTCATAAAATAGGCAAGTTAACTGTTATCAGATAACTGTTGTCTGTACCATCTGCAAGTGTGTATCATATACTTTGGTTATTCAGTTTGCAATATCTTTGTTTAAACTCAAGTCAGGCCGGGATTAGGTTAGATTAATTTTGATGGACTGTAAGGAATTGTTTAGTTGACAGCCGGCTTTCGGGGGCGAAATTATTTCGTAATTTTCAAGTCATAATTTTGAATTGTTTTAATTAAAGTTTCAAATTAATAATAAGGGTAAATGGAAATCGGTTGACGAAGGATTTGTAGATTTAATAGTGATAGATAAGGGTTTTGTTATGATATTTGCGAAATGAGATTTAAATGATATCTCTGGACTAAAATATTACCTCCTTGATTATAAGCTTAAGAAAAAGTAATGGCAATCTTTCAGTATTATTTTGATTAATTCCACATTGGATGTAGTACACAAGGGTTATAAATCAGTTAGCTATAAAATGGTGATAAAATTAAGAAGACTTGATACAATCTGAAACTCTACCTAGCGCTGAGTAGCGGAACGAATTCGTTCAACAAGTTTTCAATAGATGTCGCTAAGAGCCACACATGCGCACGAGTCGAATAAGTTTTTATATCTTCAAAAAACCTCTTACCCATCAATTTGACTGCGATTCATCCGGTTCAAAACTTATTTGACTCATACGCATCATGGAATAATTGTTTTAGAGATATTAAAATACTTAAACAATCAAAATAGGTACCTATGCGCTTCTTAAAAAAAAAACCGTCAGTTTTTATTTTATGAATTCAATGATTTCAATGTTATTTTTTTTTGAACCAACCAGGTCCTAATTATAAGCTTATTTATTTTCTAAATGCATCGTGCATTGCTTTGCCTGTGTCAATATCAACGCAAGTGCCAATAATAAAATCATGAAATGCATATTGTGTGTAATAATTACACACATGCATTTCACGATTACATTATTGGCACCTTTATTACATACGTATTCTTCTACAAATCTTGATTGCAAGCTAGGATTTCGTTCCATATTTCAAAAGTCAACTGCCGTGTTTATTTTTTTAGGTAATTCTCAGTTCTGCCGTAATTGGATCCGGAGCGGCTGCAAACCCCGTGAAATCACTAATCCGGCTAATTCTGACAGCCATATGTCACTCTGTAACAACTGCGTCGGCGGCGACGAACTTAATATGGCGTATTTCTTCATTTTTCAAGACATCATTTTCGTCCGACACTAGGCTACCGACAAAAAATAAAACAATCTTATTGCTTTATCCATAAATTTTGTTTCCAATCTGAATCTTATTTTCATACGTATAAAAGCTTAACGATGTAGATGACTTTTGTTTTCTGGATTGATAACGCGTCTGCTTGAGTGACGTGACAGCCGTGAAATAAATAAATGCGTGTGTTTGATATTATCATCTTTACGTTATGAAGTTTTTCTGGACGTTGTGACTAATATGATATTCGAAATTAAAACTGGAGACCTACCAACAAGATGAAGTATTATTCTGGGAATCTCACGATATTCAAGTTAGTAATATCAGTATATCTAATAAATATATCTTTCGAGAAATCATATTCTAAAAGTTTTCCGTCAAAAACACTCTAACTAAGAAATCCAAGTAGCCTTTGATTAAATTCAAACATTTCAAAACTTTGTAGAATTGCTTTTAAAGAGCTTAGCAAAGTAAATAAGAGTCGAAGGAGCCCACGCGATGGTGATAGATAACTCAAACTATAAGTTGGATAAAAAGTAAAGAAAAAAATATGTCTCGGGTCGTCGCCTCGCATATTTCGACGGGGATTTGAACATGTGTCAAGAATGTAGCATATTTCAAACTGCACGAAAGTCGAGCATTTAGGATATAGCAGCTAGTGAGGTAATTTCTATTCATTGTTTGACATTTTTATTCAATTTATTTAACCCTATCTATGAGTGTGAAAACATTTGTTTTGTTCTATTCTACTTATTGTTTGATTTTTCTGCTGTCTCTACGAAAAATCTATGTGACGAACTTACAACAACCAAAAATAATAAAACAGAAGTGTGGCGAACTTACACATACTTTTTTTCGTGACGAATTTACTTTGTGGCAAATGTACAACAACCCTATATTTTTACCTTAGGTTAGCAAAGTTAGGTTAATTTACTTTTTTATTCGCCTGCGACGCAGGAGTTTGCGTTTTCGATTCACGCTTTGGGACAAATATTTGTACGACCTGCAGGTATTAGTTACGGGTGTTCTGGTCGATTTTTATGTATACCTAATAAAAAAAAACTATGTAATGTATTGTATTATGTATATCAGTTATCTAGTACCTATAACACAAGCTCTGCTTAGCTTGGGGCTTGATGATGTTGTGAATTGTTGTGTGACTGGTCTAGCATATTTATTTATTAATTTTCTCTTACTTGACCACATTGTCGTCAGCCATAATCCGATTTGTACTGTCTTACTTTTAGTTATACAATTTGAAGACCAATCTTATACCTACCTAAAATCAAATGTTAGGTAAGACATCTCTAGCAAAATCACCAGCACACTAAACATGACATCCCTAGTGTGTAAGGATAGAGACATATGCCGCATTAGAGAGGATTATCTTAAATAGGACCACCTGTTTGGAGTCAAGCTTCGCAGGAAACATTCGTTTTAAAGTTATCTGTTTCAGGTAATGCTTATTTATGTATTTAGGATGTGTGGCGCTTAGCTTTGCGATCTTGCTCCTCGTATTTTATCGTTTCACATCAAAACATTGGTAACGAGATTTGCAAAATGATGTTCTTCTGAGATTATCAGATGAAGATAATTTGTGCTTTTATATCTACTCAAGAATTAATCTGTTAGTCAAAGAGGTTATCCTTATGACTAACAATTTAATTAATTAGGAATGTAGTGAGTTTGACTCGCTAGACGATGATTTGGATATTTTTTTTATTGGTACAGGTACTTGTAAGTAAAATCACTCGATGATCTCGGGATTTGCTCTACATTATATTTAGGATGGTTATAGTAAAACAACACCGACCGATGTGAGACATTTATTACTTGGTTGGTTTTGTTAATGGATTCTTACGTAAAGTTCGTTTTGAAGCTTGATGGCTTTTCTTGAAGATTCCTATATTACGAAATTTACCCTTTCAGAATATGGTAGGCTTTTTAATCAAAATAAATAATGCTGGATGAACAACATTATACTATCTGCATTATATATTATTAGTCCCAAGCTAAGCAAAGCTTGTTGGAAGGAATTGGAACGAAGTTTCAGAGCGCAGCCCGTTAAGCTTACTCTAAAACTAAAATTAATGCGATTACAGCAGGATGGGTGAACACGAACTTTATCTAATCTCCCCTTGTTTCCTCCCTAGCCACTTAAAATACAAGTGCTATAATGAGGCTTAAATGATTACGGACGATAATGACAAAAACTAAAGGATGTGTTTTAACGGGTTCCTGTTGGTAGGTATTACGACCATTACGACTTCTAACCGACTTCTGACCTTTACTCCTTATTTCAACATTTTAAATTTAGTGTCACTGTGTCTATATGCTGCTACAACTCTGCCAGTGTCCATAAGTGACTCTGGCAAATATACAAAATATAAAAATAAACTAGCTATAATTTTGCGAAAAACTTTAAGGCCACTTCCAATTCTTAAGTAATGAAAATGGGTTTAGTAGGATCACTTCTATATCGCGATCTTAATTTTTCAGTGGCGACATTGAGCTTAAATTCGAATCTAATTTATAATTTTCTTATGTGATGACTGATGAGTGATGATGACGACACATAGATGAATTGACGAATTAAAAGATCTCTCATTTACGCCCGTTGCCATTATACTATGAGTGATGTGAACATTATCATGTAATTTTATTTTTTACATACTAATTTCTTGAGAATAAATTTTTATGGGATCAACATTGAGTTTTAAAAAACAAAGAAAGAATCATCAAAATCTATTAGGAATTGAAGTTGAAATCACCAAAGTTGTTGTAGCTAGTTCTAAAAGAATTGTGTTGTTTTTTAAGCTTAACGAGATAAATACTATTCCCTCGGAAATACATTTTTATGAGACCAATTATGAAATCAATCTACGCAATAACGAAGTAATTTTAAAATCTCTTCAGAATTGACGGAGAAATTGATGAACATACCTACACAAAAATACATACAGCCAAAAAAGAACGCCTATTCACGATTGTCCCTACCGCCTGCGTTCCTACTAGGAACAATTGGGAAAAAAATCCCGTTTGTTACTACTAGGGACAAACAGAAAATTCCCTCCTCTTGAAGATGGTAAAAATAACTAGCATGTATCACACCAACAAGTCTGTATATTTGTAGGTATTTGTATATTTATTTATCCACCGTAGGTACCTATTGATACACTTGATTTCGTTAAGATTTACAAAATTTGATTAGGTTAACATGTTACATAGGTAGCTGCTGTAAAGGGGCATTGTCAAATTAAATAGGTATAAATATATTATGTAGTTAAAAAAGAAAAAATGAAATCGTACTTATTGTCAATATAATAAAATTGCATGTCAAATAAGATTGCTTAGATGTACTAGAGTAGTGTAGTTCGATGTAAAGTGTGCAAAAGCTACCAGCAGCGTTTCAAAGAGTTTACTTTTTAATTTCTACACGCCATAAAATACGTGAAATGACTTTAGATTTAAAAGCTAAACCGCAAAAAGCGTTCAAAAAGTGTCACCTACACGCATAAAAAGACGCGTTTTATCTATCCCTCGAGGCAGCTACCATGATTGAATACAACGCCTGTGCTTCAAATACCGGCGAAATAAAAAACGACTCCGTTAATTGTTTTTGTGGGTTTTGCACCTCTAAAAGCAAAATATGTGAAAACACGTGATGTGTGAAACGCTAAAAAGTGTTTTGAAGATGCCGGTAAAGCCGTAAGAGCTACTGTGGGCATTTAAATTTGAGTTTTGATAAAAAAAATATTTGTTAAACAAGAGACAGAAGTGCGCGTTAAAATTAGAAATGATTTATGAATCATTCAAGCCGATGGGAAAATTACAACATGTCTGAAATAAACACTTCTTTGATCACCTCATACTAAGCTGTTTGAAATTTGCAACCATTTCTGCGGCAACAGTAGCAGGGAAATTTTAAGCCCTTTCCTGAATCCTCTAAGTATATCAATAGAACGTCTTATTTATTCAGTCATAATGTTCAATTTGTATTGTAATCTTCGTAAGTTCTCGAGGCGTCTGGCAGTAACTAACTGGATAAGGACATCGTAAATTGGGATCAATGAAGTTGGAGGCCTGTGTCCAGCTGGAATGCTAAACTCGAATGCTTATTACAGTTTTTTTTTTGTATTATTTTGAGTCGTTAGCCTGTTTATAGTAATAAATCATTTCATAAGCGCTTATCAGCTTATATGCTGTTTTTATTGTTTTAGGATTGCAATGAAAGCGATAGGCTTTACTAAACTAAACTTACACTTGTGAAGGAATTCTGTTACGACAATCCTCATAACGAAATTCCTTCACAAGGACTGACTTGAAGACTATGATTGCCACTTTTCAACTTAGACCATTGGATTTGTCCAAAATATCTAAATAAGAAAAAACATAAGTGATTTCTCCTTTTGCTTTGGTTTGGTCCCAGCATTCCAACTCTTTAATCCATCAAATCACAAGCATTATTGAAAAACCTATTTAAATCTTAATTGGTCCTTTCCATCACGTCGGGAATTTTTTACTGTTGCCTGAGGATGTAACAAAAACGTTGCTGCGCGTCCTACTTAAAGCAGCACTTGAAACCAATTATACTTTTAACTAAGCCGGCCACAGCCCGAAACAAATTTATCGTGAGCCAGCAAGACCGAAACATATTAGGTGTATTTTTTCGACCTCTCGTGGACCCTTTTGTTGAATTCAGAATTAATTGTAAACAAATTAGCGCGTTTTGTTTGTGCGAACATAAATGTTAGGGATTTGGGGACACTGGACGTAATACGAGTTTATTTTTGTTGCTTTTTGGATAATTGCAAAAAATATACTTTAGTTTCGTAAACAACCATTTCAGTAAGCCAATATTTTCTCTTTCATATGATCTTGAGTAAACTTGAATGTTGAAACTAAGCAAATATACCTATTTTACATTTTGATCTTATCTGTTTTTTGATAACCATAGATATAAAATGTATGTTTGTATGTACTATATACGGCGTGATTAAATTAACTGCATTTATGTCATGTAACCTCAAAACAGAAATAAAGTAGGTAGGTACTTTACTTGATTGAGTAGGTACTGAACATACAGCTGCTAAGCTAAAGAATATCAAATAGAACTACATAGGTACGTACAAAAGTTTTCGAAAGCATAAATCTATACAAAGTAGTAATACCAATAATAAAAGTGTAAAATCACAGTACAGTGGCGCATAACTCAATCAACATCAATCCAACCTGGACGGGGATTTAACAAGTAACGTCAGTCTGCACACATTTGCTACCATATCCGTTCTAGATGATCTAGTTACTGGCATATACGTAAAACTTGCAAAACCAGTAGCTAGAAAGTCAAATCTCATTTTCGCTACTAGGGTGTCAGTAAAATTGACCATGTTGACTTTGATGCACAATTGCACAACACACAATAATACTCTTCGGCAACTACATAGGTGATTAAGCCCGTTGTTATTTTTTTATTTTTTTTCATTTTAAAAGTCATCACTGAATGCGAATGCAATGCGTTCAGTTCTGTGCATGAGCGACCAAATAATGGAAAAATTTGCGAGGGTTTTACTAACAATTGGTAGATTCTAGGATATTTAATTATTATAAGCTAACGCTGTAAAATATTTGGTAGTTGGCGATGTTTTTACTAACTATGGCTTTGACGACCTCTGTGGCGCGGTGGGCGAAGGTCTGCCTGCGACGCAGAAGGTTGCGGGTTCGATTCCCGCCTCAGAACAAATGTGTGTACGATCTGCAGATATTTGTTCTGGTCATTTTCTATGTATAATAAACAATATCTATAAATGTATTGTATAGTATTATGTATATCAGTTATCTAGTACCCAAAACACAAGCTCTGCTTAGCTTGGGGCTCGGTAATGCTGTGTGAATTGTCCAGCATTATTTATTTATTATTATAGATAGCCAGCGATCAAGTGTGAACTAAAACGTAGAAACACTGCTCGCAACCAGGCGTCCTGTCCAATGTTTGCGTATTCCCTATCCGCGTAACTTAATTCGGAAAGCGAGTTGTGTGCCACGGCCCTCGTCCGAACAAGCTTGTCACTACAATGAATGTGCCCCACAAATCACCGGTTCGGCTGCACCATTTTTTGTCGTTTCGTTCATTTCGCAGTGAAATTGAGTTCCGACGAAAATTTGAGCTTTTCGTCCTGTCTGGGGCGTAAAAAAGAGTTGTAAACAAAATATCGGCTAGTGATCTATCATGGATCGGAAGTGATGAGATTCCGATTTCCGCATCCGGCTTGTTTATGGCAAGGATGGACATAGTTTTTAGGTAGGTACCTGAAAGAAATATGATTTAGTAAATTTTATTTTATTTATTCAACAAAATTCACAGCCCTTATGATCTAAAATTGACATAGGTACTTATTGACTAAACATAAGGCCAATACAGGATTTACTTTTTGTACAATTAATTTTTATTTTTTGCATCTGTAAATCTGGAAAAGATTTACAGATGCAAATAATAAAAACATTATTTTCATTGACAGACTGGTCTTAACCAACTGGTAAACTTTCTTTTGCTTTTGCATTGTGTTTTTCAAATAACAAACCGATTTCACAATCGACTTCAAAAATCGTTAATGTTTTATGGGTAACCGAGATGCAAAGAACAATTTGGCTTCACCGTGTTTTACAGGCCATCAATATGCACATGTCAAAGTGGTACCAAATTACGTTTTTGACACTCGAAAACCTTTGAAAAGGTGGGTGAGCTTATAGCCCTTAATTTATAGCTCAGGCCCCGTAATTTTACTCGCACGTTATTATATTTCAAAGTTGTGTCGTAAATCAAGATGGATTTAATTTTTATGTGACATGGTTTGCATTTGGTGAGTCTTGAACTTGGTCTCCAGAACTTTATTAGTTGTCAGAACGATTTGTAGGTTTATGATTTTTTGCATCGACTATCAAAACTGCCTTGGTAGAGAATGCAAAGGTAGGGTGAAAGTTAAGCACAATTTTATTGGAATTGCTTTATTTTAATTTAAAATTAGGTATTTGTATTACAGTGCGTAAGCCCTCGCACTCTGGGTTATTTCGAAAAAAAGAAATTTTATAATATTTTATGTTTCCAAAAAATTTCGAATTCGGCAGGACTCGAAAATTTTTGGGAAGTTCTCTAATTTATTTTTTAATTTATTAGTCGTATAATGTAGATGTTTATATTTTTATTAACAAATAAAATTACAATCAAATAATAGAATTAAATTAAAACTAGTACTTTCAATTGAAACAATTGAGTTAACAAACAATCTACAGGTAGCTCAACTGATCCATATCAGTACCAGTACTACAGTACTCTGACTGCATTGCCCCCCTGTATGGTAATGCTTATGCTGTCAGATGTTGACTAAAATAAAATAAAATAACTGTGCATATTCCAGTACCAAATACCGATTTAATTTAAAAAGCAATACTAGCTAGTTTATTTTTTTTAAATACAAACTATTTTATTTTTCTTTCCACCGCACAAAAACTATTTTATATTTCTGACCACCAAAATCCATTTCTCGAAAACAGGCATAAATTAAGAAATCTCAAATTCAAATTTTATTTGAAACAATAAATCATAACACGTGAAACTTCTAATTAAGCGAAAGCCAATCTATATTAACTTCCCTAGTAAGCTTAAAGGGTCAAAAATGATTAATGACCTTTTCAAAGAACAATATCGGATGGTCAGTTTAAATACCAAATAAGATGATAATGAATCATCATTATTGTAATCGCTTGAGAATGTATGCAAAAATTAATATAAAAGAACGTGAGATTCAAGGTAGGTATGTATTTAAGAGGCAATGATTAATTAATTCGTGAACTATTTGTGTAATCTGTCGAGTAGGTAATCAGTTAGGCAAGGGATTTAAATTTTTACCAATATGGACATTCAAACCTTTCTGTGCAAAAGCGCTTATTACAAAATATCAGATTATTTAGAAGACAAAAAAGCTTGGGACGGGTTTTGCTCTAACTCAAAAAATAACAACTAACAGGCTAAAGGTTTCGTCGCTTCTTTACTTTAGTCTACATACCGAAGCGACCGAAATCAAAAATATCACTTTATTTCCGTGTCAATGTTTTATTTTAAGAATTTTACCTTTTCTAAGTGTACAATTTTGTATTTATGGAAATAAAGGCTTTTTGATTTGATTATTGATATAGTCTGCGCTCGCCATAACACTATTTGGCAGACTGGTTATTGTGACTGACAGGATGATTTTTTTTAACTTGTAAAAAAAAACATTTCTTCCCAGTAAACCTTCATGCATACTTAACATGTTAACACTTGTGCTCATAACGTGGATTATGTTGCAACTTCGCTATCACCTGTCATGTCACCTATCCGAATTCATTCGTCAACATTGCAGTTAGCTTATCCCAACACAAAATACAAGTGTTCAGGGTTTGTCCTACTGGATTCGGCCCAGTAGGACAAACCCTGTTCCTACTGGCTTATTGGTCCAAACACGAAAACTCAAATTTGATAAAACCTTTAAAACTATCATGGATAATAACATCAAAGTATTGGTAGATCTATATATCTGCCAATAAAAACCAACTCGCAGTGACTTTAGTTCTTCTGTGATCAAGGCGTATGAAACTGTGCCGAAATATTGGAAAACTCAAAAATCAAATCATAGTAAATATCCAGTTTTAAATGACTTTAACAATTAACAAATTTCATGCTGAAATCGTTCGGGTTCGTCCCACTTTTTAACTCCAGGCTAAACAAAAGCACTGTCTTACACACTTTTAATGTAAGAAGCTTATTAGCTTGAATCGTTAGTAAGATGAATCCGTATAACATAGATTACTAAATGTAGCTTCTGACCTCTTGGTACTTTGGGACGATCTGGGAAGTTTTAATTCCCAGATCGTCCCAAAGTACCAAGATAGCAGAAGTTTCTTGGATATAAGAACTCAACACTAAAGATTTAACCTAAATTGGAATTCATTGGACAACTAACCCGTTCATTTCACGTTTGCAGTCCGTCAAACAATATGTTTGCCAACAAATTAGCAAGCCCGCAAACTCAGAGTACATCTGAGTCAATTTAGGTTGTCCTTATTGAATTACCGACCCACACGTTACCGTGTCAGGTTCGACCTTCACTATCACATTGAAAACTAAACTTTACACCCCACATTTGTAATGCTATTATCTATTGGCAGGATTGCTGGCCTGAGTGGGAAGCTAACGATGAAAACTGAATCGTATGTCTTCGATGATAGGGTAGTGTGTTGTTAGATGATTGTGGGGAACACGTGAGGTAAAGGGGCTATGAGTGATGTGACGTATGTATCCCCTGACTTTGCTGTGCGATCGGGTGGGGTTGACGTGGTCTCATGTTGATTTGATGGTGAGGAAGACGTGTCTACTAAGGTTGTCAGAAATGAAACATATTCACATCTTAGTGTTTAATCCATTCTAATATTATTAAAAAGAAAGAAGTTATGTCTCTCTGGTACCTTTTTACATCTAAATGGCTAAACGGATCTTATTGATCTACGAAAATTAAATAATTTCCCAAAAAATTTCGTTTCCCCTGTAGGTGTCGCTATCGGCGCTATAGCTGCAAGAGGTCCTAAATGTTTTCGAAGAAACCGACTAAGATTTCGTGGCTTAGTGGGTTAGAACACAGCCTTAGTGAGGGTGGGGCGCAGGTTCGAATCCTGCCGAAATCGAAAATTTTTAGGTTTTTTTTTTGAAAATTTTCGCAGTGTGAGTAACGCACTATAAAGCAAAAAGCTAAAGATCTTAATGATATTTAGCAGGATATTATATATTTAGCAGGGATCACATCATATCCATTGGCTGCATTGTATCCGTCAAGATAACAAAAGCAGCGGGGAGAAGCTCTGATAAAACTTTATAATCACTAGCCTACTTGTCAAAGACAACTCTTTCTAAATCAAATTATCTCTTCTCTTTAAGTAACTTTGTGGTGCTGTGTGCGAAGGTCCGATTACGAGTTCGATTCCCGCCTTAGGACAAATATTTGTACGATCTGCAGGTATTTGTGCCGGGTGTTCTGGTCGTTTACTATGTTTAGTAAAAAATATCTATTTATTATAATGTATTGTATTACGTATATCAGTGTATATGTAATACCCATAACACAAGGCTTAGCTTGAGACTATATAAAGCTGTGTGAATTTTCCAGCATTATTTATTTATTTACCTTTAGGTATACCTACACTAATTCATTAGCATCTTACGGATAGGTACGGTTGCCTTATCTTAGAAGCTTACGACATATGTAGGTTTCATTAATGCTCTCGTTACAACATATTTTAACGAAAACCCAAGACAAAGCCTTCATCGAGTAACAATGTCATTATTATCTGATACCTAAATTTACATATTCTTTCAACCCACCAAATTCTCAAAATACAGTCCATTGTTTTAGTATGTAAATTCTGTTTGGATCAGATGACAATAGAATTGAATATTACCCTTTCTGTACAGCACTCATTATTAATGTAACTTACTAAAAGTCTGAGAGACGGTGTAATTTATGGTAACAGTTATTATCATGCCAAATGTTATAATACGCTTCTTGACTACTACTGGGAAATAACTTTAACGTATCATCATCATCATCATCAGCCTATACCAGTCCACTGCTGGACATAGGCCTCCCCTAATGAGCACCATAGCGCCCTGTCTTCAGCTTGCCGCATCCAGCATCTGCCAGCAGTCTTTCGCAAATCGTCATCCCACCTGGTCGGAGGGCGTACTAAACTACGTTTGCCAAGTCGCGGTCTCCGCTCAAGAACATGTTTATCCAGCGGTTGTCGGTTCTTCTCGAGATATGGCCAGCCCACTGGCACTTCAGCTTATTGTTACTGATGATAGGCTATTTGACTACATCGATTGATGATGATGATGAGTAACAATAAAGCTCTTACTTGGTTGTTGCTGTGGTTATAATTTTCAAGTTCACTTCTGCAAAGTTAGACCTCATCAGGACTATTTAATGCGGTCCACTAGTCTTACCAAAGATCATTGAGTATTTTGAATTAAGGGTATTGCAGAAATGGATATACAATGTTACGCTGACGACGTAACATTGTATATCCATTTCTGCAATACCCTTAATTCAAAATACTCAATGATCTTTGGTAAGACTAGTGGACCGTTTCCTGTGGTCAATTGTAAAGATAGAATGTGAAATATTATGAATCTATAATTTAACAAACTTCTTTATCAAAAGGATCTTCTCTTTAAAACAGAACTTAAGCTCTCCTTTTTCTAAATAAATGGCGTACTCCAGTATAACGACTTCTGTGACGCGGTGGGCGAATTTCTGCCTGCGACCTGCAGGAGGTTGCGGGTTCGATTCGCGCCTCGGGACAAATGTTTGTACGATCTGCAGACATTTGTTCTGGTCGTTTTCTATGTATAATAAAAAATGTTTATCTATTATTGTATTATATTATGTATATCAGTTATCTAGTACCTGTAACACAAGCTCTGCTTAGCGTAAATTCTGTGTGAATTTTCCAGCATTATTAATTTATTTATTTTATTTAAATAGGTTGTTCTATGACAAGGAATTATGTGACAGTTAGTTTATTTTTGTAGTCGCTTTGTAAAAAATCCTTCACCATCCCTTGTGCTACAAAGTTCGTGTATTTCACTCTATAATGACGGGGAATCTCGACTAACCCCACGTTGTAGGTGATAACCAAAGGTTAAGTGCTAAAGTGATTTCGCCAACGGTTCCTGCTCAACCGAATCATGGTCAGATGCAATTTGCTAGATAATCATCGTAGGATAGCAAAATAGTTCGCATGCATTTATGAAAATGTTTTTTCCTCAAAATAAGTATTCAGCGAAGTCTCACCCCGATTGGTTTTGGTCTGAGAAAAAGAAACAATTAAATATCACAAGTCAGATCTTTATAATAATAATAATTTTATAGGCCAATAAACAAGCATAATCAATGCGAAGACATTAAGAAATTAGAATTACAGACAGACTAGCTTGTTAGGTATATTAAAATTCTGTTCCATGGTAGGTATCTATACTAAGTCACGTTGATCACTTGCTATACTTACATAATTACGTTATTATTATTATTTTTTGACCGAATAACAATATTCTTTATTCAGAAAGAAAATAACAATCAAATTACAAATTTAAATTAAAACTAGTATTTACAATAGAAACAGTTAAGCTATCTGCAAACTGTTGCAAACAATCTACAGGTAGCTCAACTGATCCATATCAATAACAGTTGGAAGCGTGCCTAAGACACTGGCTGCATTGCCCCGCTGTATAGCAATGCTGATGCGCTGTGCCAGATACTCACCAGCTCTCGGGTCACGCGTCGCTTCGACCAGACGCTCAGATAATTTTTTGAAAACCCGATTTTCGTTATTATTATTAGGTAGTTTACGTAAGTAGTGGGTATTAGTATAATTAAGTAATTACTATTAATTATACCAAACTATCAAAAAACCTTTACTTTTTTGTAGCAAAATGAGAAAGAGTAGGACGTGAATATCTACAAAATGTAGCTCAAGATCATTTTATAGTTCCCTGACGTCTATTTCGATACCAATTATCAAAAGCACTTCAGCCGTTTTGATGCTTGTATAAAATGTTTAAACGAGTGTTGCCAACCACATTATAATAAAAACACCCGGAAAACATAACCTATAACTTGCGGGTAAAAACGTAGTTTTATGAGTGTTTAAATTAAAATCTGGCTATCTAGATACCAGACTTTTAATCTATTTCGTTGATAATAGTGGAAAAACTGAGTGAAATTACAAACGTGCTTTTATTGAAGCTTGATACAAAAGGAAGAGAGAGCAACAGCTCTTCTTGTAATTGTGTTCTCTTTAGAGCAGATCAATACAACCAACCTCGTTACAAGAACTGTGATGCCAACATATCGATATGGGTGCGTTCTCATTTACTAACATATTTGACGTATACCTACGCACAACAACTAGTCATAACAAAATAAGTTTTTTAATAAGTAGGTTCTAAAATCTGGTCGTATGCGTATCTGGTAATTTGCGAAACAAAACCTGGTCGTATGCGTATCTGGTAATTTGCGTATCTGGTAATTTGCGAAATCCATTTCTGGCCATCCGCGTATAAGGTAATTTGCGTTTCTGGTACTATGCGTCTGAACGGTTCTGATACACACTGTTAAGCCACCGTCTAACTTACGTCCAGTCCATTCCAAGGTTGCCTGGAGGAGATAACTCAAAGCTATAAGGCCGCCCTTTGTACTTCCTTTATTCTTAGTATTTCCTTCTGTATTGTATTTTGTGATTGTGCGGTACAATAATCATCAGCCTTTATTTGTCCACGGCTGGACATGGCCTCCCCTAATGAGCACCATAGCGCCATAGCTTGCCGCATCCAACATTTGCCAGCAGTCTTTCGCAAATTGTCATCCCACCTGGTTGGAGGGCGTCCTAAACTACGTTTGCCGAGTCGCGGTCTCCACTCAAGAACACGTTTACCCCAGCGGTTGTCGGTTCTTCTCGAGATATGGCCAACCCACTGCCACTTCAGCTTGCTAATCCTTTGAGCTATGTCAATAACCTTGGTTATCTATCATTTGTTAAGTCTTAAACGCCCGTACAACTTCATACAGAAACCAAAATCAGGCAGTAGAAATAGGAATTTGAAATATATTCAAAGCTTCCTACAAACGCCCACTTTGGTATAATACCGTAACGAACAACCATAAGCCGCCTCCGTCCACTCCACCCGTTAATGTCGTAGAAAGTAATGTTCATACAAAAACAAGTTCTAAAACTATCCAAAATAAGCGTCCAATTAATTTAAGTTATGTGTTTTGCTTGCCATTATTTTTTATGTCACCTTCAATAAGAAACATTAAAATAACTGACTCATTAGGCCGGTTTTTCATTTGCCAATTAGTATTTTTTCCTGAGCCTTCTCAGCAGGAGGGTTTTAATGAATTATTTATAAGTTGTCATTTTGGAGTAGCTCAAAGAAAAATTATCATTTTTATGAAGTACCCGTAACTGTATAAGAAATTAACAGAAGTTACCTATCTTCTAATTTTATATTCATCCGAAGTGATAAATAGCTATCTAATTCATTGAACAAACCGGCTCGTACATTTGCTTATTTTGGATATCTGGGATGGGACCAAATTTTTCATTGTGTTATCTTCACTATCTACATCTACACTATTATATACAGGAATGATTCCGACTGGTTTTGATATGGATCAGTTGAGCTACCTCTAGATTGTTTGCAACAGTCTGCAGTTAGCTCAATCGTTTCAGTTGTAAATACTTGTTTTAATTTAATTAAAATTATTTGATTCTAATTTTCTTTCTTTATAGAGGAATAATTTTTATTTTTGTATATTACGAATAAACTTAAAAACTACTAGACAGATTTCAAAAATTATTTTGCTGTTAGAAAGCTACATTATCATTGAGTAATATAAGCTATAGAATATACCCGTGCGAAGCTGGGGCAAAACGCTAGTCTATCAATAAAATATTTTCAAACCTATCAAAATTCCCACTTCTGCTATCCACCAAAAACGAACTTAGCTGATATTATAGCAATGTGAGTCTTCTATCATATTGTCAATAAACAAACATTACGCTACTACAGTTTACAGGTACTCTACAATGACGGACGATTTAAAGTGGCAACGAAAAAACACTGTTACAAAACCTAGTCTGAAAAAGGACGCCAAAACTTTTTCAAATTTTATCAAACAAAATGAAAAATAGCCGTTAGGTTCCCCAGGCACGAGTCACATTCAAAGATCCAGTTTAATTTAAACCAGAACAATATTTTATCTCCATTTATCATGATAGAAACCGAATTGATTGGGCTATTAACGCTAAAATTAATATAAAATTAAATTACATTGTCAAAGATGATTACGTTTAATATCAAGATAGTTCCAAGTCCGTTCCAAGGCGTGGAAGTGTTTGTAATAATTTAAGCTGATGAACACGTTTGAAATTGTTAAGATGAAATAATGTAAGAAATAGTGTAAGATAAGTTGGTATCTAGGATTATTCAATGTTTCCTTTTTTTGATTAAGAACGCAAATTTTGCTATACGTGTATCATTTTATTGAATACAAGCATGGTTCCCAAAAATTTTAGGTCCATAGTCTCACATTACGAATAATTTATTTAGGTACCTAAATTTATCTAAAAAAATGATAAGAATTGTTTTTTTCTAAATAAACTAGAGGTCCGTCCCAGCTTCACACGAGTGTTTTATAGCCTAAATGTAAATTTCTAACGGCAAAAGAATTTTAGAAATCGGTCCAGTAGTATTTAGGTTTATTCGTTACATACAAAACTACAAATTTTTCCTCTTCCTATTATTAGAGTATTACTCTGAGGATTACTTAGAGGATTACTGTAAAATACTAAAGTAAAAGTGTAAGTACTGTTAATGTAAAACTAGATCTGGGAACTGTAACTTATTTCGTAGGCAAAAAAAGCATTAGATACTATTTTTTTACTAAGACAAAATAAATCACCCATTATTAATTTATTCATGTGGTCCGTCCAAAAACACCTTTAAAACCCGACTGTTGTATGAAAAAGATAGAGACATTAATATAAACCGTCACACTTCGACAGAAACTAATGTTTTTTCACTAATTTGAGAACCGGTATCGACAGAAAATAGTACAAAAACCCAATAAATTAAATCATTTAACTGTCTATTTGTAGTAACGATCCGTAAAAGTAGTTATAAATTATAATTTATGCTAATCTCTTGTAGATTTTACTCCTACGATATGTGCCTGGCTTAATTGCTTAGATTATTTGAATTCAGGTAGCTCATCCAATCAAAAATATTCATAGATTCAGACTCAGCTAAGTGTTTCTGAATAAAAAATATAATAAGTGCACGTTATATAAATGTCTCAAAATAATACAGATTTGGATGTTTGTATAATCAGCTCGTATACGTTCACTGCTGAACATAGACCTCCCCCAGACGACACCACTAATAGCGGTCCTGAGCCGCTTCGATCCATCGACTCCCTGCGACCGGTACTATTTTTCTATAAGGTACCTAGAAAGTTTTCTCTACTCCTCAATACATTTACTTCCCGTTGATCTAGGATCATTAAATTTGTCAAGAAGTAAGGTCACAGTGTTATTATTACTAAGCACAAGGAAATGAAAAAAAAACCGTATTTTTCAGGGTTCCGTACCCAAAGGGTAAAATGGGATTATTACTAAGACTCCGCTGTCCGTCTGTCCGTCTGTCACGAGGCTGTATCTCATGAACCGTGATAATCAAAAATTAAATAATTTTTTGCCGTTTTTATAGATAATGGTATAGAACCCTTCGTGCGCGAGTCAGACTTGCACTTAGCCGGTGTTTTTTATATCTTTTAAGTAATTGTGATTATGAACAAATCAATTTTTTTGTGAGCTGTGCGTCTGGGTCGATTAATTTGCTTACGAGTACAAGCTTGTAAGGAACCCTTGATGCGCGAGTCACTTGACGTTTCATTTATTCTTGACCTATTTATTCACTACCTAGCAAAAATAACCCACAGCATTTCTAGTCTCAAAGTAAGCAAAACTTCTGTTAATGGTATAAATAACTGATACACCTAATCTAAACAAAATTTACAAAGTAAAGATACATAAACCTAAAACAAATATCTGCAGTTAAAGTTAGAGCTCAGCATTGGTATCTCCAAAATGAAATCAAATTATGCCAAATTTGTTAACGCCCATAACGGTTTTCCAAATGGGATCCCAGTAGGTATACCCATAATCCACTAATCCAATAGAGCCTCATCACAAGAAAAGCGTCGAGTTGTGAATGCGCATTCCAAGTCGAGATAAAGAGCTGGACATGATGCACGTGGCTAGCGCGTGCCGTTATTCGGGGGAGAAAAAAGTGGAGCTTTAGCTAGATCAAGTTAAAATCGAATTAAGTCGAACACGTTTGAACTTATTTGTCAAAAAATTATGAATATCGGAACCTATTTCCTTAGCAGCTGACCGTTTAACTACCTCTGAGCAAGTCTATTGCTACGAAACATTTTAAACCTTATGACAAGTCGCTTAAGAAAGCATTCTTCAAAAGTTTCTAATCTTCAGCTCACCTAGTCACACAAAGCTTGCTTATAGAAAAGACAGTCATGGTTTGCAAGCGGAGCATACTGCTGACTTGCTTTTTCAGCAGTGATTGACTATAAATATAGGTGCACTTACCTAAAAAAATCCTATTAAAACAGTAAAAACTACTGGTGCATGTTCTGGATACGAACCGTATTCGCAGTAAGGGTATGAACACGTGACCGACGCGTGCTGCGATTTGGGGGACACGCAAAAACATGTCCTCTAACTGTTCCAAATCGGGAACACACTACCCTTATTGATTTACTGTTTAGAAAATACGATAATGCCCACATTTTGCAGCATTTTGTAGGGTGCAATGTTCAGGTTTTTAATGCGAGTGGAATGGAATTGAGTAAAATTGTTCACTGAACAGCAGATTTTTTTGCAAGGAAAATTTTGCACATGCGGGTTGAGTAACACATAGATAATAATATATTTAATATATTATTATCTATGTGTTACTCAACCCGTAACTGTAAAAACCGGCTTCTGCTTCCGCTGTCTATCAAAAACATCATGAACTTAGTAAATAATCTAAATTAGGTAGGTAAATTTTTTGAGGAGATTCCTTCATTCCTCACATCGTACTTTTTCATTACCAATAAACAAAGGCAGTTTCCAAGCAGTACCTTTAAAAGGTTTGATGGTCACAAAACTAATTTAGTCGACCAATAAAATCAGAAATAGATTCAACGTCTTACAACGATTCTACGTCGTACGCGTGCCATCCCTAAGCGGTAGACTAAAAATAAACCCCCATTTGGGAGCTAATGCGTTAACAATGTTCGTCGATTGCAGGGACCTTACCCTACCCAGCTGTGTAATAAGTGCAGCTGTAGACTTGGTAGATTCAGCAAAACCTTGTAAAATATTGTTGTTAATCCTTTGTAATTTAAAAACAATAATGATAATGTAGGAAGTCACGTAAAAAACATGATCAAAAATAATTGAATTTTGAGCATTTTTGTTTTGTACTCCTGTAAAAAATTATCGAGATTCAAAAAATCGTATAAAAATCCCGCTTTCGACTTAGTAGCTTAGTGTTTCATGACACCCTGTATAAAAATCAGTAAGTTCCGAAACTCCCTATTTCAATTCTGTATCTTACTCCCGTGTCTTTGCAACAGTTAGTGTATCTTGATCTTAAACACAACACAAGACTTTTCCAGACATCTCAGTTCTGAGCTGTTGCCAACCAACATAATATCGTGTCCAGTTCAGGAAGATCAATTTTCATCCTTCTTTAATACAGAGTTTTGATAGGTATTCCGAACAAAATTATTTAATTTATCTTCATTTGACTCAAATTTATAGTTGTTAGGCAAGGCAGGCGTTACAGGCTTTCTATGGTCTATATATATACCACTTATAGCACCAACCTATCGCACCACCCTATCTGTTTTTTAATTGTCGCAGCAATTGGTGTTCTCCACTCCCCAATCAATGCGATGTGCATGATATTGTCCTGCCATGCCGTAGGACACTCGAACCTTTTTGCAAAGTACTGCGAGCTCTGGTTTCAAATTAAGACTCTGGACATTTATCCCTACTTCTATTTCTGAAAGAATTTTGATTTTTTAGGCAAGGCTTTATAACCTTGTTGTGAGGACTTTTCCGATGACATTCTTGTGAGTTACAAGCAAGGGTTACTGGCATATTACGAGCACATAAGTCTTTAAGTCAAATAAATAATATTTCAATCATACGGCTAAGTTAGTACCCGAAAATTAAACGTTTCTTTAGACCTAAAGATATAATAGACCTAAGGATTCATACAAAACAGTCAGGATTATTTCTCTTTTCATGCAACACACAGAATTAGAATTAGAAAATGTTATTCTAGTTTCTTGTATCATGCAAAGACCTTGACTGCAACCCCAAGTCCTGTTCTGTTGGTAAGTGATTCTGAGGCCGATGATAATAATTATATTATAAAATAATTGATTGGTATTGATATGGATCAGTTGAGCTACCTGTAGATTGTTTGCAACAGTTTGCAGATAGCTTAATTGTTTCTATTGTAAATACTAGTTTTAATTTAAATTTGTTATTTGATTGTTATTTTCTTTCTGAATAAAGATATAAATTATAAAATAATATAATTATATATTTTAGACATTGTTTTATTGATGTATTATTAAGTAATATTTGATTTATTATTTGAATGTAATTAAGATGCTGTGACTAAATTTCTATACAAATATTAAATTTGCTTTTTTTTATTGGGTAAGTATGAAATCTTTTTTTAATAAGATCCATTGTAAACCACATTTATGCAAATAAATAAATAATTATGATTTTATGTAATGTTAAAAAATTAGAAGACCCAATCAATCTGCTGTTCTCACACACACATTAATTCTACATCATGCTGAACAGACTCTCCCAAACAAATTGGAATTCACCACACTTGGCGATCAATACAGATATATTGTCACCTCGGTCGTTCATACTACACGTGAACATTTGTGGCTCGTTGAAGCCGTGTGGTCTCGTCCAGATTGCAGTCGAAAAAGGCCGATGCTTGAATACGAGTGAATGAATTGAACGCAAAGGGTCATGTTGACCTACTCTCGTCTTTTTCTGCCCTGAATTGGACATTGGAATAGACATTGCATATTGGAGGACTAGTAGAGTACTATAGAGTAACTATTTTTTGGTTAACAATGGCTTAAATGCGCCGACGTGCGTACGTCTGGAACTGTTTTGATTTGCAGCCAGTTCGCACGCTGATTTTTCTTTTGCCGAATGAACGTTGACAAGAAATTTGATTTTAGATATGATCGGCGACGAACAACTTGCTGTTATTAATTATCGTCTTCGGCTCTCTTAAAGCCCTCGCCTGACGGCTCGGATCTCAATAGCACCTCAGCGGTAAACACCAACATTACACACTTGTACCATAATGTACTATTACAACAATTATGCATAGCTTACCTACTATAGCCAGAAACTATACGCATTTGATCCAATCGCAAAACTCAATTCGCATCATCGCATTCTATTGACTCTGGCATAGTAGGTGAAGGTCACCTGCGATGTAGGAGGTTGCGGGTTCGATTCCCGCCTTGGGACAAATGTTTGTACAATCTGCAAATATTTGTTCCGGGTGTTTTGGGTATTTTCGATAGTTAATAAAAAAAATGTTTAAGTAATTGTATTCTATTAAGTTTATCAGTCTTCTACTACCCATAACACAAGGCACACAAGGGGCTAGATGATTCTGTATGGATTGTCATAACAAATTTTTATTTTTATCCAATTGTGCCATTCTAAAAGTACAATTCAGACCAACAAACTGCAAAACAATTATGGTAGTAAGTTCATTCAATATTTGATTTTTAATGTTAACTAAAACTTAAATATAAACTTAAACACGGGTATGTTACCTAACCGACCACTAGTGAAAATGTTATAATATTCCGCACGTGATCTGTTGCTTCAAATTAATATAAAAAGTCTGACGTGAGAAAATTACCACCGACTCCCAACCTCTGCTTTAATTATAAATAAAAAGTGGGAAGAGCTCCTGTTTCACAGATAGTTCCTCATTAAGCTTCGTATATCGTATTTCAAAGGCTCAAGGCTCACTTTCGTGTAAATTAAGAAAGTTAGGCACCCTGGTATAATTCTTTTGATATGGTGATGCCCCGTCACGATTTGTTTTGATATTCTGATTGAGATCCAAATTAAAAGGATAGGATTCCACACTTTTTATAATAAATAAATCGTTTATTTTGAGAAACAATAAAATATTAAATCTATCGTTTTACAAGTTGAGGGTAGTTGATACCTTTCAAGAACACGTTTACCCCGGGGTGAACGTGTTCATGAGTGGAGACTGCGGCTCAGCAACGCAGTGTAGGATGCCCTCCGACCAGGTGGGATGACGATTTGCGAAAGACTGCTGGCAGATGCTGGATGCGGCAAGCTGAAGACAGGGCGCTATGGCGCTCATTAGGGGAGGCCTATGTCCAGCGGTGGACTAGCATAGGCTGATGATGTTGATACCTCTCAATGAGATTTTGTAAGCTTAAACCAAGAAATTTTAAGTATTTATAACTAAGTATATCTTAACAGGGTTTCTTAATTTTACTTTATTGTAAACAGCGCTAGCTTAACCTTAACCCACCCTAGGATAACCTGGTTGTGGGTAGCTAGCGTTTACCAAGACTTTTGTTAAGTTTCTCTATGTTACTGTTACTAGATTACATTTTAAAATAGCGCAATAGCAGTAAGATCGGAAATAAATGACAATATTGAAGGACATAGGTACTTTAAAATTTATTCTACTCTTCGGTCAGTTCGGTAATGATAAATTTGTGTGGGGGGGTTCAACTCTGCTGTTTTACGTGTAGTAGAGTTCATGACGAAGCGCGGTCTTTGGAGCCATTTAGGGGCTCATGGTAGGAATAATGTCAAGGGTCGCCGTCATTGACATCGACGTAGTATATAAAGGACTTCACAAAGAGGACTATGGAGAGAGCTATGCTCGGAGTTCCTCTGAAGGATAGGATTCGTACGATAGAGAACCAAAGAATTCCCAAGCTGAAGTGGCAGTGGACCGGCCAAATCTAGCGAAGAAAGCTATCGCTGGAGTAAGCATGTTCTTGAGTAGAGACTGTGATTCGGAAAACGACGAATAGGACGCACTCCGGCCAGGGGAGATGACAATCTGCAAAAAACTGCAGGCAAATGCAGGATACGACAAGGAGCTATGGCGCAAAATATAATATATATATATATAGATAATGATGAAAAAATCATGAGAAAAACGAAGGTAGGTAGTCAATTCATACAAATACACGACGATATTTATGGAAATTACATAAAGATAGTCGATTCACTCACTAAATTAGATTCACTCAACAATAATTTTCCTACCGTGACATCCAAAAATTAGGCTCTTTAAGATTAGAATCACACATTTGTAACAAACTCAACAAATTCGTTTAGATGTAATCATTGAGACTTCTATTGTCTTTCTCTGGGTAATGGGTTAACTAATAGGGACCATAAAACTAAGTAAATTGACCCTAATGATATAATGCTATTCGTTACTTACATACTTTGTAAAGTATACCAGTGACGTGCAACTACCACGAAAACAAGGAAGTAAATAAATAATAATAATAATAAGTTTATTTATTTCCTCTTACAATAGGTTTACATTAGGTATCTTAAACATAGTATCTAGTGTTATAATTTGAGAAAAACCTGTATTGTGAGAGGCTGGAGCCTGCTATAGGTTTTTGAAAAAAACCTGTAACTGCAGGTCTCCAGTGCCCGCACTCCACGGATTGCCTGCATAGAATAAAACAAAGATAACTTAAGGTTATTTGAGTTTCTGTAAGATAGTGTTACTAATAGTATGTGAATAAATAACAGTAAAATATTGATATTTTATTCAGAAAGAAAATAACAATCAAATAACAAATTTAAATTAAAATTAGTATTTACAATAGAAACAATTAAGCTATCTGCAAACTGTTGCAAACAATCTACAGGTAGCTCAACTGATCCATATCAATACCAGTTTGACGACCTCAGTGGCGCAGCGGGCGAGAGTCTGCCTGCGACGCAAGAGGTTGCGGGTTCGATCCCCGCCTCGGAACAAATTTGTGTACGATCTGCAGAAATTTGTTCCGTTGGTCTGGGTGTTTTCTATGTAAAATAAAAAATATCTATCTATGTAATGTATAATATTACGTATATCAGTTATCTAGTACCCATAACACAAGTTCTGCTTACCTTGGGGCTAGATAATGCTGTGTGAATAGTCCAGCATTATTTATTTATTTATTTAGTTGGAAGCGTGCCTAAGACACTGTAACAATAAATAATAAATACATAAGTACTAAATTAAAGTATTGAATTATTATTATATTTTTTCTCTTTACCCTCAAGACGGTAACTCCACTCAACATAATGTAACAGTGACTAATATTATGTTGCAGATTGCGTATTACCAGTTGTCTAGTTTTGCATCACATACATTTTTGCAGTTGTATAGAGGATGATCCCGAGATGGTCCCATAAAAATTATATTCCCGAAAGACTGTTATTATCCCGAACTCTTAAAATAGGTTCGGTTTTTGTTGATTAGATTTATTGTAATAATTTTTTGTTTGTTTGTCTTGTATAAGTTACAACTAATCTTAATAGTGAAAGTTAAAATGTTGTAAACAGGCTTCCCGCGACTTAGGATTGCCTTGTGCGGAAGCCGCCGGTAATCAGTATGTGTATAGTAATTGGCAAATAAATCATATTGTTTTTGTATTATCATTGGAATTCAGAAGTGGCCACAAAAGTTTTTACAAACCAGTTTCTGTTCGTGGAATTAATTTATGGGATAAAAGTTGCAGATTTCAATAACTTTATTTCTTTAGACTTACAAAATGCCAAATTTTATGGCAAACAAAATTTCTTGCTATCAAAAATAAATAAACTTTTGCATTTTTAATATTATGTGTGACTAATAAGTACATAATTGAGGTGTAAAATAAAGGTAACTGATCCTTGGAGTACCAAGGATGATTTTACATCCCTATGTAAAATAATAAAGGTCAGATAAACTTAGATAAGCGTAGAATTATCACTAATGTCTCTGTTGCTATACAATTGCTCTTGTTATTCTGGGTTCCAGGTTCTTATACAAAACAGACGTGTTCAAGCATAACCAGCGAAAATTCCCCCAATGACTATTTTTGAAGATCCGTTACGCTGAATTTACATAGAAAGCAGATCAGGTTATCCTTCATATTAAAACCTCATGTTAGGTATATTACAATCATATGAAAAACCTATAAAGGTATTATTAGGCTTGTACTCTACATAATGCTGTCAATTCTGCCATCACGTGTGCGAAAGTTTTGATGGATAGATGGATGCATGGGTAAAATAGGTATAGATGTTTGTTGCTCAATCAAGCCAGAACGGCTGAACAGATCTAGATAAAATTTGACACAGAGATAGATCATAGTCTGGAATACCACACAGTCTATATTTTATCCCGGATTTTCCCCGGAACGGGAACTACGAGAGTGAAACTAGTAGTTACTTATATATTTTGTGTTCACTCGGCTATGTAACTGGCCTACAGAATAATATTTTGCTGAACCGAGCCGAAATGACAAGAAATCATTAGAATGACCACATGAGTGCTACCATTAGCGTAAGAACTTATTTCTTTACTTTCTACCAAGGCTTGCCAGTGACTAGAAGTGATTTACTGCATAATTTAGAGCAATTCAGAACAACACGCGCCGAACCACCCAGCTGCCTGTGTGACTGTATCACTATCCCCAAACAGAAATATCCAGTTTTATGTTCGCTCATAATCACATCCTTTCTTGTAAAATGTCTCAATTAGGTACGGGAGGATGTGTCGACACGACCGTTTTAACGAGCCGAATATTAGCTTTTGATGGGCGAGTCTGATCGGTGACAGCAATGACCGTGATATGGCCGTGACTGTGTTTTCTGCAAGGATTTGTATGGTTTCAAAGAGAACGTGTTGGTGAGAATGAAAACCAATTGGCATGAGTTGCAAGAATAGGCTTATCGGTGTTTTCTGAAGTCTGTCTGTGCTTCATGTCATTGATGAGTTAACAAGCTTGTAATAAAATACAAAACAATTTATTTATCATTAGTAATAACAGCTACAATGACTTTAATGTTAACTGTAGTTTTTTTTTAAATTATTTAAGTTAACTATAGTTGTAACAGGGTTGTTATATATGATTTTATGTGAGAGCATACCACACTATTCGTTAAGTTTTTTTCTATTCATGTTATCTTATTTCAAGTTATTGTCATGGTGTTCCAACTACAGAGTTTTTTTAACGCTAATGGAACTGCAATGGGAGAAGTTTTTAAACTCAACGGCATTAAAGAGACTTACAATTTGATAAACGTGTAGCGTAGCGTATATCAAATTGTGAGTCGCTTTAATAGCCCTGAAATAGAAGTAAAGATCTTAACTTATTTTACTTTCTTGATACTTAAAGACGTGACTTAGTTTGACCCATTAAAGATAGATAAGAGCACGTTCCGTAATAACCATAGAGACGAATATCCGGCATCCCCAAACACAGTGACAATAGTTCATTTTGTTATGACAATGTCCCCACAGCGATAATATCTGTAATATCTATCGACACCTACAGCTGCATTGTGATCGTAAATTTCTAATGAATGGACAATGAGCCGAACGAATATCGATAATTCAAACGGTTTTCGATGTAAAAGGCGATTACTAAATAATTGTGATAGGAACCGGAAAATCTAAGTAATAATTTCTTTGAGAAAGCTAATAGTGACAAATTAGGTAGGTACTATGATATTAATTTGAATTTGTTTGACTAGTTGACTAGTTGAGCTAACTGTGAATTGTTTGTAACAGTCTGCAGTTAGCTCAATTGTTTCAATTAGTTCTAATTTCTTTTTGTTATTAACGACATTCGTCAATCTAATATTATAAGAGGAAAAAATTGTTAGTTTGTTTGTTTGAATTGAATAGGCTCCATAACTATATGAAATAAAATAACTTAATGTTTCATAAGTGCAAATTTTTGTGAAATGTCACTAGCACCACCCCTTTCTACAGTAACTTGCGGATAACGGGACTGGTTCACTTCTAGAAATAAGTTTATCTAAGTTTCTATTGTTAATATTTAAGTGTTACTGTTTGTTATCCCTAAGAAAATAAAATAAATATAAAACTATTCAACCCATTTGAAATTTTTTTCTCCATTAGAATTCTATAATTATCCCTGATGAACTAAGGCTATAGAATATACCCGTGCAAAGCCGGAGCGGACCACTAGTTTGATATAACGACATTAAAGCTCACTAATCCCATCCAGCACAAAAATTTGTATATAATGCACAAATATTTAAAATTTGTATAATATTAAAATGCTATTTACTATGTCAAAATGGCTTCCTACCACAGATTTATAAGTATAGTACTAAACTTCCTACAAGCTTCAAACGAAGCCGCGAGTTGTCTATCATCTGATGCTGTCAATATAAAAATAATCGTCATATTTGAATTTAGATGTTTGTGTTGGGTGGTAGCGGTGCTTTACAGGTGTGCGCTAAGCTTTACTGTTGCTGTTTTCAGCAGATAAAAATCAATAAATCTACAAATCCCCAACAGCTTAAACGAAAAAAATCTGCAAACCAACAACAATTTTCCATTTTCATAAATAATCCTACTTCCCCGTAAAGTGAAAACAAAGCAAAAGAAAAAATCCCCCGCCTTCCGCTCGAAGGAGTCTTGTAGTGCAGGGGGCTAAGTTTTAACACGAGACCTACAAGCTCTAGTGCGCCGGTGACTCATTACGTGCCCGCTGTTGAGGGGCCTGAGAGACCCCGTCACAGGAATACTGACTTACCTATTGGAGAAGTTCCACTTTGACATGAACTTCTGGAAATTGCTGCAATTATTTTCATTATGTCTGAAAACTGTGAACGCAGTGTAATAAACGTTTTATTTGCAATGTTTCAATCTATTAGCGTCTTGCATGAAGATTAAATTGAAGAATGTTTTAACCTTTTCAAACTAAAATTAACGAAACTTACCGAAATGTACATCAATATGGAACTTATAAACTAGATCAGTAATAGGTACATACAGTTTTAATTTTACTATTAAACCCAAGCTATGTAGGTATATCAGTTATCTAGTAACCATAACACAAGCTCTGCTTAGCTTGGGGCTAGATAATGCTGTGTGAATTGTCCAGAATTATTTATTTATTGAATAGTCAAACTAACGTGTCTTGCACGATAGTGAGTCACTTTCTAGGCGTGAAACGGTATGCAAGGGTCGAGTGGGGGAAGCCAAAATTATATTTTCTATGTTTGAAAGAAATGGATACAAAAAAATAAATAGGACTTATATATTGCTAACAGATAATACTTTATTTGAGATCACTAAAGTTCATTTTACACTGGCAGCTTATATAAGTGACAAACATAGGTTTAGCCCTCAGCAAAAGGGGTACTTGAGCTCTCAAGAGTCAACTTCGAGCTCACGCACACATCAAGAAAGCTTAGTGGATCTGTTTGCAAGGTTTATTTGTGTTCTTCTGTGCCTTATCACAGAATAAATTATATAGTATGGCCATATGTGGCAATTTAGGTTTTTGTTAAAATTAAAACTAGTATTTACAATAGAAACAATTGAGCTATCTGTAAACTGTTGCAAACAATCTACAGGTAGCTCAACTGATCCATATCAATACCAGTTGGAAGCATGGTTTTTGTTCTTTCTTGTCTTGAAGAAACATAATATACCCTGTAACGGATACCAGTATGAGGGTTACAACCTACCTTCGTTTTTTAGGGAAAAAAATCCCTCGACCTAGAGTCAAAAAGGAGGGAAGATACTGCCTTCCCTCCTTTAGGTCACAATCACAAAACACAGCATGTATTTTTAAAGTCCTTTTAAAATCGTTTATGCAACTGATTGTAAAGCATTTCATAGTGTTTTCTACTTCACCTATTAACACTACTATCGTTCGGCGAAGGTCTGCCTGCAACGCAGGAGGTTGCGGTTTCGATTCCCGCCTCGGCACAAATGCTTGTACGATCTGCAGAAATTTTTTCACTGTGTTCTGGACATTTTCTATGAATACTAAAAATATCTATCAATGTACTGTAATATTTATGTTTATCAGTTATCTAGTACCCGTAACACAAGCGTTCCTTAGCTTGGGGCTAGATAATGGTGTGTGAATTGTCTAGCATTATTTATATGTATTTTTTATTTTTAATTTCTTAACCTAGATAAACACACCTGTAAAATAATATTCCCAACATTTAACTTGTTAGAGCACAGAGAACGTGTAACCCGAGAACAGCATACATCAGACTTTGCAGCCTCTGTTAATTTGGAATTGTCTTAATTTATTTTGTTAGAATGCCACATTTGTTTCTCTACCTCTTGGGTATTCGCAAACAGAACAATATAACTTCGGTTGTCTTAGTATAAGGGCTCTCCATTCTAATATAGATAGATAGATAGAAAATGCTTTATTGCACACATAATAGACATAAAAAACAAAAAGAAAAGAAATAACAAAACAAATATGTAACAATTGGCGGTCTTATCGCTCAAGAGCGATCTCTACCAGACAACCGTGGATGGATAGGATTGTTGGATTGAACGGGGATCTGTGTGCATAAATAAGAAGCAAATTACAAAATTCTAAATTGACTAACAATATTATTTTATGAAATATTAGTACATAATAAACTACCAACTCAAATTTCAAAACTACTGAAATAAATAAATATTAAAATAGAACAAAATAATAACAATACATAAACATACCTATATATACAGGGTTATTGGAAATTAGACCGGATCCTTTAAGGGGGTGATGGGGGAGGCCATTTGCAACTATTTTGACCCCATATTGTATTATCCGAAAGTTAACTATTTTTGAGATTCCATATTTGTGTTTTTTTGGGAAAATCCCGTTTAATGTCTTCAATAATTAACTAAAAAAAAATGATCATACAACTCAAATTTTAGTCACAGGTTTAGATAGCCTACAGTCTAACTCTTAATATCCATTAACAAAATCGGCTGAATCAGCATCCATATGGAAGCTAAACGACATGTTTATCAAAATAAAGTATTATTTTAAAGTAAATTCTACACAAAAAACCCATTTTAAAAAAAAATACCCATGTAAACTTAGTCGGCATGCTATTTTAAAAACATCTACACATCTTTAGCTATCCAACGAGGTATAAATCAATACACTTAGTTACACTATTGCAGAAAAAAATACGGGTAAACCATAAGTAGGTAGCAAATTTCAATAAATCAAACGAATCATTTTGAAACAAAAAAATAAAAGAAAAATGAAATTTTACTTTAACAGTTACCTTTTATTACAACCAAAACATTTAAATTTACAATTCGTTTTCAAAATGTTCTCCTCTATTCCTTACGCAAAGACGCATACGATGGCGTAAGTTAGATTTAACAACCCTTGTTGTCAAATTTATTTTCATTTTGTCGGCCGCTCTTATTATTCGGCGCCTTAATTCATCCACCGATGAAATAGGTAATGTCAAATCGTCATAAACTAGGCTCTTCATGTGACCCCAAACGTAATAATTAACAGGGGTAAGATCGGGACTCCTTGCTGGCCATGGAATGGACCCTCCTCTACTAATCCATCGGTTCGGAAAATGCTCATCAAACCATTGGCGCACATTTGTCCTGTAATGTGCGGGGCAGCCATCATGTGCCGGCCGACAAAATGAAAATAAATTTGACAACAAGGGTTGTTAAATCTGACTTACGCCATCGTATGCGTCTTTGCGTAAGGAATAGAGGAGAACATTTTGAAAACGAATTGTAAATTTAAATGTTTTGGTTGTAATAAAAGGTAACTGTTAAAGTAAAATTTCATTTTTCTTTAATTTTTTTGTTTCAAAATTATTCGTTTGATTTATTGAAATTTGCTACCTACTTATGGTTTACCCGTATTTTTTTCTGCAATAGTGTAACTAAGTGCATTGATTTATACCTCGTTGGATAGCTAAAGATGTGTAGATGTTTTTAAAATAGCATGCCGACTAAATTTACATGGGTATTTTTTTTTAAATGGGTTTTTTGTGAAGAATTTACTTTAAAATAATACTTTATTTTGATAAACATGTCGTTTAGCTTCCATATGGATGCTGATTCAGCCGATTTTGTTAATGGATATTAAGAGTTAGACTGTAGGCTATCTAAACCTGTGACTAAAATTTGAGTTATATGATCATTTTTTTTTTAGTTAATTATTGAAGACATTGAACGGGATTTTCCCAAAAAAACACATTTATGGAAATATCTCAAAAATAGTTAACTTTCGGATAATACAATATGGGGTCAAAATAGTGTCAAATGGCCTCCCCCATCACCCCCTTAAAGGATCCGGTCTAATTTCCAATAACCCTGTATATACCTACATAAATACATCACAACATATATATATATATATAGGTACGTAAAATAATGTTCTTACTAGGTGCTGTCCGCAGCTTCGCCCGTAGTTCCCGTTCCCGCAGCTAGTATACAATATATCTTTATGAATTGTAGTCCATGTGTTATTCTAATATGTAAGCTATATTATTGCAAAGTTTCATCGAAATCCATTCAGTAGTTTTTGCGCGAAAGAGCAACAAACATACTTACATACATCCTAACAAACTTTCGCGTTTATAATATCAGTAGGATAGATGATCTTCTTGGAGTAAAGCGTTTAAAAACCATTTATTTGAATATCGCATAAACATTATACATTATCTCTGGTAGATAAACTTACTTGTTGATAGTGTATCCGTGTGATGCTGGCTTAGAATTCGTACCACCCCACCTCTACCCGTGGCTATCGTAAGAGGCGACTAAGGGATATACACCGGCGGCGGGCAGCAGCGCCTCTTGCAGAACAGATCTACCATTGAACTGCGATCCCCAACCTACATACCCAGAGAGTGGATCGTGGGGATTATGGTCATTTCAAGGAGAAGCCAATCAGGCGCTTTTCGGGGGGCCTATCGTCCAGAAGTGGATCAATATAGGCTGTTGAGGTTATAGTTTATCTGATACATAATTATCGTAGTGCCTAGTTCTATGAATACTACAAGAATACCCTTGCAGAATTCATATTTATTACAATGACATTTATTCTACTCTTGCAGTATTCAAAATCCATGTCTTAAATTAAACCACATCAAAGGTAAGCTGAATGTCAAGATTAAACATAAATAAAGACAAGCTTCTGGCTTCGATGATCCGATATGACTTCTAAAAATCACGTTGAACTTTGTGCAAATAATATAAAGCTCATTTTAAAATGTAAGATATAATGAAAAATTAAATTGCACTGAAAAGCTTGTGCTGTCATAGTGGCTATACTTCAGGGGATTTAAGTGATTGGCTCTACTTTTCTATAAGCTTCTTTAAATAACCGCGTTTGCCTCTTGTATTTTAGTATATCGTGCTTTGAGTCTTATATCGTGAGACACATAAATTGCTACTTAAACTGGCAGAGCTTAGCTTGACATGTTTGTAAGGCTTGTTTAGGAATTTTATGAAATAGAACCAATTTAACAAACGGGACAACTACGGGAAGTAATAAACTTGACAATCTGTATATTACGGTTAAAACAAATAGCTGTCAATAGAGTAGTGATTCTGTTGGCACAAAAATTAAATTAAACTAGCCTAAAATTGTTGCTGTCTCACTTTTTTCAATCACAAAATAGGGGACAGCAACATTTTAGTTGCACACTAGTTTAGTTTAAGTTTTGTGCCAACAGAATCACTACCAATTATACTACTATTTAAGAAGGTTTGGCATACACGCTGCTGTTTTCAAGTTTATTAGATATTCAGCATCTTCTAGCGGAGTGTGAGCGGAGCGAGTCCATGAGAGCTGAGCTTAGTGATTGGTATAATATTAACCTTATGAAAACTGGTGTTATCCAAATTATTCTAGCCGCACCACTGAGTGATGTGGCAGTAAAATTATTTAGGCTAGTTTTAGATTTAAGTTAGATAATAATTTGTTAAAATACGGGACTGACTTAGTCATACCAATGACTCAAAGTTCCATAAAAAAAAACAACCTGGGTCTCATCTAGACAAGAGTGAATAGGTATCTTCTAGACCTTCGTGAAACATCGTCGCATCATCACTTTCCATCAGGTGAGGTTGTGATCAAACTTCGTCTATAGACTATAAAAAAATGTTTGATTGATTGCCAATTTTGATGTTATAAAGACTTTATAAAGAGACAAAAATTTACGATGCTTTTGATATAACTTTTACTAAGAAAGAAAATTACAATCAAATAATAGAATTAAATTAAAAGTAGTAGGTATTTACAATAGAAACTACTGTTGCAAACAATCTACAGGTAGCTCAACTGATCCATCAATACCAGTCAGAAGCGTGCCCAAGACACTGACTGCATTGCTCCGCAGTATTATTTTTACTGATTCTATTTTATATTTATCGGAATATTTATCATGATAATTTTTTTGAGATATCCAATATTTTGGTACAGTTTCTTGCGCCATGGTCACGGAATAATATAGTCTCTGTAAGTTGGTTTTTATGTGCAGACATACCGATCTACCTTCATTTGTCTTTTACTACGAATGTTACCACTACCACTAGAATCATTTTCGAACGCAACTCGATCAGGACACTCAACACTGACTCAAAAATCAAATCAACCATTTCATAATCACTATCAGCTTACGTACTGAGTGTTTTGATCAAGCACTGCTGGGTATAGACCCTCGTATCCAGATGTGCCCAGGTACCATTTATAAAGATATATATCATAAAGAAGAAAGTTCAATAGGACAAGACAATCAATGCCAACCAGTTCAAGTAGGCAGTCAACAATTCATAAGTACCCACCCTGCCAATACTTATAATAATATTAATAAAAGACTTTATTCAGACACTTAAACTAAAATTACAATAAGCTTAACAATTAGTCATCGGCAACCTTTACCGTATCTGTTTGCCTGGTTTTGGCAGAGGCCTCTTCTAACTGCTTCCATTCTTCTCTTGCTCGTGCATTGCCTATACTTAAACAATCCGTAATGTTACCACCCTGGCCGGTAGCTAAGCCTCAGACAAATCCACTTGGATCGAATGCGTCCATCACTCTTCATAATGAAGGATCATGATTTAGATTGATAAGCAACCCCAGTTTCGTGTTATAGAGCTATTTTAAAATAGACAAGATTCCACCGATTTAAAATTTCTTTAATGTTATTTCTATAAATTTACAAAATAAGCACTCAGATAAATCAAATTTTCATCTACTTTAACTTATTATCAATTAGGAAATAGGGGCTAATTCCCGTTGCGCCCCTTGGTGAATCAAAGGGAAAATCTTAAGGGGAAAACTGGAAAGACAATTTAAAAAGTCCTGAATTCCCCTCTCACATTTTTTTGGTATACCATTTTTCCCCTTTAGAAAATGTGTTTAAGGAGGAAAAAGGAATTTTATTTATAAAAAGTTCAGGATTCCCCCGATCGGTTTTGTTATTGTTTTTAACTATTTGTCCACTAGTCGAATAAGTCTCGACGTCGGATGAACTTCTCTGTGTCTGTTTTCTCAACAGAGATTAGTTATTTGAACTAACCTCCGTAAAGATAAAGATTAGATACCTAATAATGAAAGATCGAATTTTCCTGGTAAAAATTTCACCATTTTGACTGTCCAAATCCAATCTAAACTGTTTATCTGATCTAGACTACTGTCAGAATTCATTATTCGCTTCAGAGTAATGTTAACTAATTAAAAGAAAGTTATAAGTTTGAGTTTGGAACTCAGGTTATGTATGGAAATCTTGACTCAAACTCTATATTATTCAATTTGTGTGAATTTGGTATCACCTTCACCCTTCACACATTCATTGATACATGAGATACGTGAGTGAGTGCCAACGTGTAGTTCGATCAGAACTTCTGTCTCAGTCTCAATAATCAAACGAGCTCTTGGTACGCCGGCTCTATTTCTACATAACTCTATACTTGTACCTTCTCATTACTTAAAAGGCTTACAATTTTATCCCTTCGGTTGGATCCCCACTATCTGCTGAGTCTGCTATATCCCCGACTCTGAGCCAGTAATGATTGATGTGTTTAAATCTGTGGCTTATTTTGCGATTGACATCTTCTTGACAATATTTTTAAGTTACTTTGCCGTTTGTCTCGTTGTAAGAATAGACACCTCCAACACAGCCCAGGGATTTTGTAAGAGCCAAAGAGGAGAATTTGCCAGAGGAAAGGCTGTGTATTTTAACATCCCTACTGCCTTTACCGATCCGTCTGTAAGGCGTTGTGATAAGTGGGTGAGGCTACGAAGGTGTGAAAAAATTATGTGATAACATCCACTACAACCCACGAACACGCTACGCACGAATAGGGGATTAATGACGTCATTGCTACAATAAATACACCTGGCTCGAGTATGACCCACGTTGTTAGAAGAGCCCACGCAGCTAAACTGTACCACGTGGCCGTGCACAGCGTGCGTATAGTGCTGCAGTGGAAACGCAGATCCACGTGGTGAACCTCGATATATCCCTAAAATTAGTAAGCTAAAGCGGCAGTGGGCTGGCCATATGTGAAGAGGAACAACAACCGCTGCGGTAACCGTGTTCTAGAGTGGAGACCGCGACTCGGCAAATGTAGTGTAGGACGCCCTCCCCGACCAGGTGGGATGACGATTTGCGAAAGACTGCTTGTAGCAAGCTGAAGACAGGGCGCTTTGGAGGGAGGCCTATGTCTAGCTGTGGACTGATATATAGGCTGATGATGTGATAGTTGATAAATCCGTTTTAAAAATAAAATTTCGTAAAACCATAACATCATACTAATATTATAAATTCACGACAAAACTACTGAACGGGTCTGGCTGAAATTTTGCATACAGTTCTGATTAAAATATAGGCTACTTTTAACATCCCACAAATCAGTTCCCATAGGATATAAATAACCTTAAACAGCGCTTGCGAAGAAAATAGTTCATTAATTCATTATTATTATATTTTTTTCAGTTCTCTGGTCTTCCTTCTTTAAATAAGTAGGCTGGGACAGGCGCGTTTTTACTCTATGTCTTCCTCCCTATTTTATTTCGACTGTGTTCAAATTCTTTTGTCGTAACTACTTCAAAAAAATGAAGATCCAACATCGTTAGGTGGCACGTGTCTACAAAGAATTACATATTCGTTATCTATAAGATTTCCACACGGCTTAGCAGAATGAGGGCTTGTGCTTACGAGGCTTTGCGAAACGTACCTACGTAAATACTTACGAAGAATGACAGTTTCTTGTAGATTTTTGAAAAAAAAAACGGTATTTAATCCATACTCCCTCCGACCAGTGGGATGACGATTTGCGAAAGACTGCTGGCAGATGCTGGATGCGGCAAGCTGAAGACAGGGCGCTATGGCGCTCATTAGAGGAGGCCTATGTCCAACAGTGGACTGATATAGGCTGATGATGAATCCATACTCTCCATTATAATCTTTATTAACAAAGAAAATTACAACCAAATAGTAGAAAAAATTTGAACTAGTATGTACAATTCTTGGCTCGGGTCTTGGTTAGATCGGAATTATACAAAGTATACTTTTATCACGTAAATCGGTTCCCGTGGGATAAAAATAACTATTAAACGTTTCCATAGAAACACGCATGCGAAGCCGCAGACAGCAACTTGTTAAATAATCAACTGTGACTCTGTTTTAAACTTTTTCGAGACTTAACGCCTAAACGGATTTTAATGCGTTGTTTTTTTCGTAGTAAATAATGCTTATTTGATCCCTGATAAGCGTACAAATCCACTTGAAAAACCTGGGAATAATATAAATTTAAACTCGTCAAAAGGACGCCACCAAAATTTTAATTTTCAAAATTATAGCATACTTCCAAAAAGGAATGTCAATAATATCAGGCTTTAGCCAAATTAATATTTTGGTCCGAGCCCGGTGATAAACGATTTAATACCATAATTTACAAACGATCCAAAGGCTGTTTGTTAAAAACAGTGATCAAGTAAACGTTTTGAAACGATTCATTGGGGCGGAAACTACTTATTTTGCCCCAGACACATAATAAGCATATAGGCGGTTTTTAATATTCGTTGAAGTTTAAAATTATTGTGAACTTTTGTAAACGATAAAACTTTTTTAAATCTGTATACAGAGTGGTTTTTTTAATTTGGAAGTGGATAGGTATTGAGACTTAGAGAAAAGTCGTGAAAAAAGTCATTACCTCATGAAAAACCAAAACCGTATAATTCAGATATTTTTTAATCTTTTACATTTGCAGGAAATCGATTCGACTATTTTCCAATAAGTCTGCATGTCGTCTCAATAGATTCTATTGCGTTATGGATATTTTTTTGCAAAAATTGCAGTATTGATAATGAACGGAAATGGCTATTTTTTATTAATATTGTTTTAATAGTCCCCTTTTCTCCATCAATGTGAAAATTTTAAATAATCTTTTCGAACTACTGGTGTACTTGTTGCTGGGGTTTTATCATCGGTAAAACATCTATTCCAAATTATCTATGAGTCATTTATTTAACAGCAAAAAATAATTACAACGAATATTTACACCTACATCTATTTACTAAAAATCTAAGTCGTCACCAGAAGGCAGAGTGTCCAGAATGCTGGCAGCATTGCCACGTTGAATGATTGCCATTCAAATAATTCGTTGACCGAAATAAAAACCAGCATTCCGATCTACTGTGGACTGTATTAGTAGTTTTGTAAGATCTTTATAGATAACGTGTGCCACAGGACTCCAAGGACCTAGGGTTTTCACCCCAAACGGCTCAAATAGCTGACCTCTTTCAAGATTAGCGTATTTTCGCCGTTTGAGGAACTCCGCTGATGTTGCTGCGGAGCTGGCCCTTACTGATGTCCCTGCAAGATGAGAAGGTGCTAGGGTATCTACACACGTAGCATCCTAACTAAAGGCCGAATTCATTCAGTGTAAGCTTAAATGAAAAAATCGAAATAAAAAATTATAAGTAAGTAGTTTTGCAATTCAATATCACTCTACATTTACGCAGCTTATTAGAAGACATGACAGAGCCTACTTCGAGTCCCTGAAGCAAAAAAGTCAGTAAGTATTCTTATTATTTTGAAAAATACAGAAGTGCTTTAATTAAAATCTGCATAATATTGATGGAATCTGATACATCAGCGCGTTCTTACTCTACGAATGGAATTTTCTTTGCTTGTTTAAAGTATTTAAAAAAAAAGATAAGAAAGCCCTTTGTTCGCTTATCAATTCCTTACAAGAATAAGCTCCGAACCTTTTTGTTACTCTGAATAAACTGCTCATTTTCTTACTCATTTCGATTCTTAGGACAAAATTCCATTAAATCCAAGTATAAACACCATCATTATAAGATTGTGGGACCGGAGACGATGGATAAATTTATGTAAATTACGTCTAATTAGACTGTTGAATAAAAAGTACGATACTTAAATTTCGGTGAGCTTATTCACCGAGGAGTAGATAATACGTTCCAGTTTAGAAGTAGGTAAGTTTATTGCAAATTCTACTAAATAGCCATTACAGCTACAATTACATATGGAAAAAGAAATTATGTTTAATATCTTTTAAAAACATAGAGAGCCTCGATTCCGCGATTCGGGTCTGTTCCTCTCTTTTTTTTATAGATAGATCTTTTTTTGACCATAATCTCACCTGGTGGAAAGTGAAGATGTTTCGGACGGTGTATCACGAAGATCCATCTTCCAGTATATATTTATTTTATAAAGAAAGAAAATTACAATCATTTTTTTTTAAGTTTAGTAAGTTTGCAACAGTCTGCAGTTATCTTGTTTCTATTGTAAATTCTAGTTTTAATTTAATTCTATTATTTGATTGTAATTTTCTTTCGAACTAAATATTTAACTTTGAAATGATTATATGATAAAAGTTCAGGATCTATTCTATCGATCATTTATGTTTCAAATACACGATGCCACTAAATTCTAGTGAAGGATCCTAGGATATTTGCCTGTAATTTTTTACAAAAACCTTAATTTCTCAGTAAATACAGAAGTTAAGATCTTGAGAATAAGCATGGTAGTAGAACTAAGTATAAAGAACATTTAATATGTTTCGGCTTTTTCTAAATTTTGATTTTTGGGCTTGCGTTGCGTTGTTTTGGCATGCCCTGACCCGCACTGTGAAAGCAAAATCCTATGTCTATCCTTTTCACAAAAACTTAAGAATGGCCAGAACATGTCCCGAATCTCAGCGGCCGGCCCGTGAGTATTTGTTGCTATTTCACTTCGAATGAAATAGAGCGCGTTATGAGTGAGAAAGCGCGATAACCATCAAATACAGCTGTCTGCTTTGTATGTGAAGCTTGCGTGCATGTGTGTGTAGTAGGTACTCTGCGTCGTCGGCACAGAATTGTTACTAGTTAGTACGGTAACGTATGACATTACGGCAATAAAACAATTTGATAAACATATAAATTATTGCATCTACCGACTATATAGGTACGTGTACTATTACAATACTAAAGTTAGTAGGTATCATTAATTTTGTAACGTGTTTCGTGTTTGAGGCTTTTTGGCGGGAACTCGCGGAGTAAAGTGTGCCATTTATTTAATTTTTCTTTAGAATTTTAGATACCTACCTAGGTACCTATTCGTATGACGTTTTTAGAGGTTCGAGGTCGGTTTCGGCTACTGCTGCTATTGACTTGCAATTTGAAATTTATAACAATAAATTTCGTGCGCCATTAGGTAGGTAGGTACTGATTTTAAAAAATTAAATTTAAAAAATAAACCAAAATTTTCTGTAGGTACAAATTACGATGTTGAAATTTTAAAATAACGACATGGAGTAAATTATGTGTAGTAAATTTCTTTACTTTCAATTAATAATAATTAATGTCGAATAAATAAAGTCGAATTTACAGTCTGAATTAAATAGCAAAGTTTCTAACCGGTACCTAAAATATATTTGTATAGGTAATTGGCAAATGTTCGAAACTCTCGACGCGCGTGTGATAGTCGTGACACTCGCACTTGGCGATTTAGTCTAATTCTCGTCCGATAATTGGACTAAATTCGGACGTGTGCGGCCGCCCTACCTACCCGGTGTTTTCAGTTTCTTTGGTTTTATCTTCTTTCGTTTTATTTTATTTAGCGTAGCAAGTAACAACAGAGAACTGTGACAGAGACTGTCTGTCAGTCGCCGCCGTCCATTCAATGTAGGTACTCTTTGGCGCCGACCAACCGGGCCGAGCCGACCCACAGTGTGTTATTTGACCTTAGCTTCGATTTATATTTAAATTTAGTGCATTTTGTATTAATAAATCGAACACCCGTGCGGATATTTTACATCGCTTTAGAAATACAGATTTTTTGATGAATTCTCATTATCATTCGTAAATAAAACGTCAAGTGCGAGTTAGACTCGCGCATCAAGGGTTCCGTACAAACTCTTTAGCAAAGAAATCAGTCAAATCCAGACGAATAAGGCACAATAATTTTCTGATTTGATAACGATTATGACGTAACTTATTTAGTCCCTCTAACTATTGGCGTCTCGAGACTAAATAAGTTACGTCCAACCCTAGTGTAACAATGTACTATTTTGTATGAATAAACCACAAATTTACGGTTTTCTGATTTTTCCCTTTACTTGTGCTATAAGTCATTGCTTCTTGCCAAATTTCATGGTTCTAGGTCAACGGAAAGTACCCTACAGGTTTTTGGTCCATGGCGAGATTCGAAAATTATTTTTTCTGTGAATATACTAAAAATTTACGGTTTTCGGATTTTTCCCTTTACTTGTGTTATAAGACCTAGCTTCTCACCAATTTTCATGGTTCTAGGTCAACAGGAAGTACCCTAAAGGTTTTTGGTCCATGGCAAGATTAAAAAAATATTTTTTCTGTGAATAAACTACAAATTTACGGTTTTCAGATTTTTCCCTTTATTTTTGCTATATGACCTTGCTTCGTGCCAAATTTCATGGTTCTAGGTGAACGGGAAGTACCCTATAGGTTTTTGGTCCATGGCAAGATTAAAAAAATATTTTTTCTGTGAATAAACTACAAATTTACGGTTTTCGGATTTTTTCCTTTACTTGTACTATAAGACCTTGCTTCTCACCAAATTTCATGGTTCTAGGTCAACGGGAAGTAGTTACCCTATAGGTTTTAATGTGTGCATGTGATTCCCTTGGAAAATTGAAAAAAAATAGACATAAACAGCTGTAACTTTTGATTGCGTTGACTTAGAAGTTTGATTTATGTCGAGGCTTCAAGAGGTTACGAGCCTGCGTATATGATGTGAATATCAACTCGATAACCCTACGCGTTTCTGAGAAAAGTTGGTTGACAGACGGACAGACGGACAGACGGACAGACGGACAACAAAGTGATCCTATAAGGGTTCCTTTTTTCCTTTTGAGGTACGGAACCCTAAAAATTAATTTATTTATATTTCCGAAAGAAACTTTTCCCTTAGTAAAATTTAGCAAGTTGAAAATATCTCAAAAACTGTTTTAGATAAGGTCACGGGAGTTTATTAGTGTTCGTGGTTTTGTTTGAATGATTTGTTGTATTCAAAATTTATATAAAACGAGGCTGTCCGCAAATGAGGTCAAATCACACACAGTGCGACCGACGACAGGTCGTTCTCGATCGGCTTGGCCCCTTCGGCGTCGCTCGCCTAATTTCGGGATTTCACCTCCTCCGCGTCTTACAGCCCCCCGCGTGTGAGCGAGCGGTTGCAGAATCTATAAGGAATTTCACCATTTTTTGATAATTTTTCGTACTTTTCGATTCATTTTGTATAAAGGATTGATTTCCTAAATATTATTGTTCATTTCTAATATTGAATATATTTACGATGTCGGTATCCAGTCAGATTTTCGAATAAAGTTGTTTATCATGCTAATAAAAGCGCTTGAAAACTACTCGATTTGGTGGTTAAAATATGGAAAATTAGTTTCGCTCTCATTTAATCATGATTATGTTTTTTGAAAAACCAAGCCGATACCGACATAGCTATTTATTATCCGATTATGTGTGCAAAATTTCCTATCAGTAGGGCATGTAGTTTCCAAATGAATCGAAAAGTACGTTTGTATGGGAGCTTCGATGTTCGGGGGCACCTTAAGGTTGCAGTATAGGCTTTTAAACGTTGTCGGCTTCGCCGTAAACGTATAAATATTGAATAAGAATTTATAAATAGGATTGGCAACAACAATCGATTCAATAGGTAGCAATTCAAGCCCTTCCCTGCCTTTCCCACTGCTTTGACCTAGTATTTACACCGAGTACCAAGTGAATTGACCACTTCCGACGAATCAAGCACAATACAAATAGACTCTTTAGAAGTCTTTGGTTTACTCGACTGTATATCCTTAATTAAATTTCATTTATATATTGCCAATATGTACTTTTTTAATTGTACATAGGGTTGGTAGCTAGTGATCTAATTTTAACTTGAGTAAGATTATACACCCTGTTGGTCACTGCAATTTAGATGGTGTAAAGTGACAAAATATATGACTACCTACCTATATTTATAATACTTTCCAATATAATTTCTAATTTTATTTATAATCACTTAAAACTAAGGCAAATAAGTTGTAGGATTTGCCAAGGTTATAATTAAAAAATAAAAAAAAAATCAATAATTTGATTATACTATTGCAAATCTTGTTGCTTTTTACTCAAAGGTCTTTATGTTAACTTGTATCTATGTACACCGCACTAAGAAAGTTACTATAGGAATCAAAATATTTCTAATTTTATTGCTTGAAAGAAATCGCTTTATGTGATAAGGCCGCCAATTTCATTGTCTTACTTCACTATAGGATAAGTTTAATAATAGCTTACTACCTATAGGTATAGAAAGACTATGAAATAAAGCATAATCTTATCTATCTAACACATTACGATCTACTACATTGTATCAAAGTATGCCACTTCTGATGCAATGCGCATCAGAAGTCAAGCAGAAAACTCTTAGTATTGTTATTAGCAATGACAATGTTCATAACTGCAAACATAGATTCATAACCAGTTTCGTTGGACCATGCTCAAAATCCTTAACCTAACTTGGCCCATTCGCACCGACAGTTTCAGAGCTACTAATTAAAGCCATCGCATGCACCCAGTTAGTAGTTTTCAATTGGAAACTTTTAGTTGGGCCGGGATCATCTGGTATGCTGAAATGCTGAGGGCATTTCTATGAGCTCTTTGGGGTGAAGCTTCAGATTTGAGATAAATTACGAGCTATTCAGCCCTTTACTTACCGTGGTATATATATTATTATATTGGTGCTGTCTTGAATCATAACATAACCAAGTGACAGAAACGCAAAAATCTTAAGATTTGCTGCTAATCTATTTTCGTCCAAACTGAGTTATAGTGAGAACACAAATGGTAAAAAACAACCTAATAGTACCTTCTTTTTCTAACGACGACTTGTATCTAGCGCTAGTTGAGTTGTACTAGACTCGAGAAGAGGCTAAGCAGTGAAATACAGAAAATACAGATATGCATTTTATTAATGAACTAACGCACCGCCCCGGCTTTGCAAGAGTATTATTCTGTAGCCTATGTTTATCAGGGATAATGTAGGTCTAATGGTGAAAGAATTTTTGAATTCGGTCGAGTTGTTTCGGAGCCTATTCAATTCAAACAAACAAACAAAGAAATCTGTAAGAAATTAAATAGCTTCCAAAAAAAATCGGCCTCGGCAGGATCTTTCCTCTTTTTATTATTAGTTAGGTCATTTTTAGGGTTGCGTACCTAAACATTAAAATGGGACCCTATTACTAAGACTCTGCTATCCGTCCGTCTGTCACCAGGCTGCATCTCACGAACCGTGATTTAGACAGTAATCACATGATGATGTATTTCTGTAGCCTTAAGAACAAATACTAAAAAACAGAATAAAATAAATACACAGTTTTTTGCCGTTTTTATAGATAATGGTACGGAACCCTTAGGGCACGAGTCCGAGTCGCACTTGGCCGATTTTATTTTTATTTTATAGAGATAAGTGGTTTATATAAACATATAAAAATTATGAATAATAAATTATACAAAATCAAATTAATTAAAAACAAATTCAATCATGGACATAAAATTAACAGAATTATAGTTCTAGGAGCTCGTCTACATAATAAAAATAAAATTCTGCTCGACAAGCCAAAGTTTAAGTCTTAAGCAAGGTTGATCAGATCCGTCCGTCAGAATGTGGCCGAGTTTGGCGGTTTGTTTTACACTGCCGAACCCAACACATAAATACATCATATGAGTGCAGTGAATGCGTTATATTAAGAAAAACAATACCTACGCCTCAGGGGTTGTTCTAGTTTCTTCACATAAATTCTCTGAATAATATTTCACAGTTTAGCGACGCGGAAACCCAGATCATTAGCTCAATGAGCGAGATGACCTGTCCTACATTCATTTCATTGTGGCGTGTGAATGGTTGGTTATGTACTATTATCATGCATCCGTCTGATTCACCAATTAAAATCTACTTTAGAGCTTTTATATACACCGTGTGATTCATTAATGCGTAATTAATTGTAGTTGATTTGTATTAAAATACGTCTTGCTACACGAAATCATCAAATGTTGATATTGCATGGGAGCAGTAACGATAGTTAATCTACTCGAAATTCCACATAATTATATATTTTTTTGGTAATAGTAATAAATAGTAATAGTAATACTTAATGCTGGACAATTCACACAGCATTACCTAGCCCCAAGTTAAGCAGAACTTGTGTTATGGGTACTAGATAACTCATATACATAATACAATACATTACATAGATAGATATTTTTTATTATACATAGAAAACGACCAGAGCGTCCGAGACAAATACCTGCAATTCGTACAAATATTTGTCCTAAGGCAGGAATCGAATCGTCGCAGGCGGACCTTCGCTCACCGCGCCACAAAGGTCGTCGGTTGGTAAGACATAACTTTTGTAATCTAGTTTAAAAAAAACAAGGGTTAGACCATACCATTTCCTTATTCCAAGCAAAATATGCGAAACAATGTCGCAAACCGACATTTTGTTTATGTCTTAGAAATTTTCCACACAATGCAACACCAAAGCCATCGGAGCCCTTCCGCTTACTTCAAACCACACACGCTAATAAGTCGAGAGCATCCTGGACCATGAAGCGCTTTACAGAAATTACGTTCCTTAAAGCATTTTCGGAATACCCAAGCTATTATACGCTTTAGGTTCTCGGACATAGGGATCGCTTTTAGAGGCAATATGGCCTGAAAGCTCTGTGTCCCTGCACACATGGTATGTCAGCTGGAGGCGTGATTGACTGCACATTTCTCGGTAATTGGAAACACCAAGTTATTACCGAAGTGACTCGTTTGAAGTATGAAGAAGTGGAGATGGATGGACTGCGGTCAGGTTTGAAGCTTATTAGAGAGTTCTGAGGTAATCTGTCTACGGTAATAAACTTGAGGCGTTTTAGTTCGAGACTTTAGTGCTAAGGGGATTTGTTGGTGTGAATTTGTGCGTTGATACCGACATGAACAAAGAGTTTTGTACGATATATCTGTTTATGCCCCTGGTTATAAAATTAAGTTTTGTACGTTTTTTTGTGGGTAACCAATAAATGGACACAGTATTCTAAAAAGCTTTCCAGTTAAATATTTCGCAATTAATAAAGAAAATAAACAATTTCCCATTGTACAGCGCAACTTTATTATATCACGGCTCTGAACGAAAAATGAAAGACTTTCTATTTCTTTAATACTATCCAAGACGACATTTAATTTTCAAAGAATCCAATATCGACAGAACCGAGGGCGAATATTCCAATCAAAAACAGTTCGCGTCTGTGCGAAATGTTCTCTCTAAGTGTGCTTTGGCATCTCTTGTCTAGACTTCAAAGCCAATCGTCTGCCTGTCCGCAAAGCTCTCGAAGATTCTTCAATAGTTATCAAAGAGGTCCTTATTCTTCAGTGTCTATATTTTTGTTTTGATTATTCAGACTAAGGCGACGGCGTCCAAGTTGGCGTCGAGTGAATGATGTTATTACATAGCACGACGAGATTAAACATATAAATTGATTTCATCATCATCATCAGCCTATACGAGTCCATTGCTGGACATAGGCCTCCCCTAATGAGCACCATAGCACCCTGTCTTCAGATTGCCGCATCCAGCATCTGCCAGCAGTCTTTCGCAAATCGTCACCCCACCTGGTCGTAGGGCATCCTACACTACGTTTGCCGAGTCGCGGTCTCCACTCAAGAACACCTTTACCCCAGCGGTTGTCGGTTCTTCTCGAAATATGGCCAGCCCACTACCACTTCAGCTTGCAATCCTTTGAGCTATGTCGATAACCTTGGTTCTCTGTCGGATGCATTCGTTGCGAATCCTATCCTTCAGAGAAACTCCGAGCATAGTTCTCTCCATAGCTTGCTAGGCGACTTTAAATATAAATTGATTTAGAGTTTCGTAATTGAAACTTGCAAGTTGACGCGATCGCCGTCCATCGCAGTGCTAACGATAGACATGTAACGATCCTACGAGAGGTTTAAGTGTACCATTGTGAAATCAAAGCTACAAGTCTCTTTTGAGTGTCCTGACTGGGACACGGGTCATCATCGCGCGAGCACTAATATCGGCACTAACTGAGATTTGACATCCGTCGTCAGGCCTAATAGACTATAAGGACTCCTGTTGGACCATCGCTTCATCATTTTCGTCAGTCATGCGATCGTTAGCCTATCAGGATACCACCTTACTATGTTATATTTTACACAAGTTTTACTGTGATACCTATGCATAAAAAGCCATGTAGAGAATTCTCGCATAAGTAAAATATTCCTGGAATAGAATTTCAACGACGTCAAAACTTTGCTTGACGTTGATATAAATCATACCATACCCTTTTGAACGGTGAGAATCAGCCAATAAATTGGCAAAAGCGTCCTATAGAGTGATGTCACATAATATAATAAATTTCAAGATCCATCTCATTACCGTAGGACCGTCTATAAAAGGGCTTATTTGCAATTTTTACGACAACCTTTTGTTGGATGGTTATAACGAGATATGGGACCCTTTTGTGATAAAAGCCAATACTTCAATTTTATAGTTCATAGTTCATATACGATCGAGCGAAGGTTTAAGTTATTGAATGATTTACAGTGGTCATAATGTATGGATAATCGGTGCTTAGCACTTAAAGGCTGCTTTTAAGCTATGTGTGAGGCTTTGCGGTAAGAAGCTGTCTGGCTTTCCTTGCTGTGAATACGTTTAATATGCGGTTATTAGATTATTTATAAATTCAAAATTTTATGAATTTGTTTTCTATAATAATGTGGTTTAATGGTTGTTACGTTCATCAACTGCTTTGATTATCTGCAAACTTTCAATTTATTAAATTATTTTTTAACCGGGCCTCGCATCTGAAAACTTGTTAAGTTTCATTTACATAAACATTTTAGGTATCAAGTTGCCTGCCAGTGGGACGGAAAGAATAAGGAAATAAAATTAAAATTGTCATCAGATTTATAAGATAAAACATGAAGTCTATGCGAACTAAACTATTTCGACTCCACTGCTACATACCGCAAGCCATCGTTTTCATTTCTAATGATATTTATCGCCAAGAAAAGCTTTTCATCGGGTTTGTAGAAAGACATTCACAAGTTTAATGTTCTAAGTAAGAACCAATCTGTTTATAGCAAGTTGACATGAGAGTCTAGTGATGATTTAAGTCATGTAGGTAATATTAAGGCGCATACCCCACCCAAAGTGGCGCCGCCACCTAATTTATCTTATTATTCGTATAATACCTTTCCTTATTAAACCTCCTATTAAACGAATAATATAAATTTTCAAAAATCCATCATCCAGTTTGTGGATACCTTTCATAAGTTTTTTTTAATGCCTCTGTAATAGCATACGAAAATAGATTTTGGTGGCCACCAAGGCCAACGTCGCGGCGTCGTATCTCTGCCTAAACTAAATAGAAAAAAGAAACTGAAAGTATATGAGACCTTTACGGATTGCGCTTTCATTTCCGAGCAGTGATGAGTTTTTTATACGTAAATATATGTATGTAAGTCGAAATACAATGTAGATACCTACTGAAAACTTGCTAACCTTAATAAAATGTACAAAAATAATAGCAGTTTGTAATTTCGTGTCCAAAATTGACCTAACACAAAAACCCACCATTCACGTACAACAAAATTAGTCATAGCTACAAGCGATCCCATTTCCAGTACCCTCATTATAATGTTGTTAGTATCATGTTGTATGAAACATAATTTTGTATTAGCATTTAATTTTACGGACCGTCGATCGACGTCAATGTTCCCAAACTCTCAAAAATTGCTTTTGTTCGGATGCTCGTGATTATTCACATTCGGTCTATTTGAACTTTTAAGAGGTCATGCCTTGTAGATCATAATCGATTTTTAGAAAATTACTAGGTTTAATTCGTAATTGAGTCTTTAGCGGAAATGTCGAGGTTTAAATTCTTGCAGACTTTTTTGATTTCGATATCATTGCGAATCAAAAGATCAATGTTGAGACTGTCACGATTAATATATTTTTTGAAGATCTTAAAATTTGATTGTTTTCAGTAAACTAAAATAATACTTCAATTTCCTTTAAATTTTACACTGTTTTTTAACATTTCAGTACCATTCTCTATTCAATAGCGAAATAATCATTCAAGTCAAACCACAATAAATAGTATTCGATGATTATACATCAAAAAACATACATACAGCTGAACATAGAACCTCTTTCTTATTTTTGAAGTCGGTAAAAAAATAGATCCATCATCATTTTGTCTAGATAATAAAAAAATATCTATTTAACGAAAACCTTACGAAAACTGTTACTTGTAGTTCTACCTACTTGTTCCCATTCAAAACTACCATGTTTGTTGTAAAGCGACTGTAAGAGGTATGCCATTATATATACACTTGAATAACAAAAACTTGTTTTTGTGTAAACGAAAATTGGTAATAATGATATCTCCAGACTCAATTAAATTTCGCTTAGGCGAGATAACCCGTCCATTCTAAGAAGTGGTGTCTAAGGCACCTACTTTTTGATTACCTTTATTCTGAGGCAGTTTAAAGATTGTTAAACGCTTATTACGGATAATCACGAGGGTGTAAGCAAGCATGACCGACCCATTATAAAAAGATACTTAATTTCTATAATAAAGAATTTAGATTCATAAAACGGTTGATGACATAATGGGATAAACAATTTCGGGTTGGTGCAATCCATCGCATGTGAAGATCGGCACTCATGAATAAATAATATGGAATCACAATTTGGGCTGCCATTAAGCAATTATTATCATTATGTTTTTGAAAATGCTTTTAATTTTTTATTAGATCAAATTATCGTGGGGCAGCCAAGGTGTCCGAACGATGCCAATATAAATGATCAGCGTTTAAATATCAATCAGGTATAGGAAGTTTATCTTTTTTCTCATCTTTGGCATTTGCGTCTAATTCGTTTGTTGTTCTTTTTACTTTTATTCTTTTTGTTTCGTTTTGACTGACATCTTTTTGATTATTTTCATTAAAAAGGATAACAATGCCACAAACTGCCAGTTGTTTGATTTTCATTATTGTTGTTTATTTCTGCTATCAACAACAGACAGTGTTAAACATTATTCACAAATTTCCAGAAAGTCCTAATTCGTATACTTAACGGAAATCGGTTTTGATAGATTTCCTTACTAAGCAACATCGAATTTACAAAGTTGAGAAAACAATAAAGCATATTATTTAATAATAAATGAAAAATAATAAATAAATGAAAGATTTCCTTACTAAGCAACAAAATTGCTTAAATTCAATAATTTACAAAGTTGAGAAAACTACAAAGCAAAATAAAAACCAAATAAATGTAATACAATACAAAGTACCTATATCGTATCTGTGAACTAAAATATAACAAAAGACACTCTCTGCTGCCACCGCAGACCACTGGTCAGACAGACTGTCCTATTCACAAACATTCTAGAGCACTCAGCAAATAAGGCGGCTGCACTAATTAGTACATTCGGTTTCACCCGCCCAGCACACGCCAGACAAAAGGGCGAAGTTCGCGATTGCGACACTATTACCATAGGAAGCGGTAGATAGCTTGTCCAATTTGCTTTTTACAATGTTTAAAAAAAAACTATTAAATCAAAATAAGCACAGAAACTGCGTCCGATAAACACACCTAAAAGTTAGTTTACTTAAAGGAACGAAGTTGACGACCTCTGTTGCGCGGTTAGCAAAGGTCTGCCTTCGACGCAGAAGGTTGAGGGTTCGATTCCCGCCTTGGGACAAATAGTTGTACGATCTGCAGACATTTGGTTTGTTCAGGGTATTCTGGTCGTTTTCTATGTATATCTATCTATGTATTGTGTTATATTATGTATATCAGTTATCTAGTACCCATATCACAAGCCCTGCTTAGCTTGGGGTTACGTAATGCTGTGTAAATTGTCCAGCATTATTTATTTATATACCTACCTACTTCTACGATTTCTTGCGATAGATAAATAGATAGATAATAATTATTGTACCACACAAACACAGAAAACAGTACAGAAATAAAAGCTACGAGAAGACGAAGTAAAAAGGCTGCCTTATCGTTATGAGCGATCTCTTCCAGGCCATCTTGCTATAGCCTAGACATGTAAAAACAACAAAGTCGGTGGCATTTGAAAAAATAAGTAAATACTTACACTGCGATGTCACAAAGAAGCAAAGAAAGCATCAGATATGTGGATTTCTCAGTTTCGTAACATTGCTGTTTTTATTTAGCTGTACAATAACAAGCGATGCTTTGTGTTCAGTCTTTGTGGTTTCAGCGGAAAACTGTGGCTTTTTAAAGTTGATAATTATTGGTGTTCGCTGCAAGTTTCTTTAATTGTTGCTGTTTGTAATGGCGTTGTGGTATCTGATTGCAGTTTTTGCTAAACTTTGCTAGAAGTCTTTTGTTTATTGCGTTTGTTTTCTTTTATGTATTCTGCATAGTTATTGTTCTGTGATTGTTTGCATTTCTCAACGAATTAAAAAAAATCTAGCTACTATTCAACTTTTCAATTCCATTCACATTGATTCTTATTTTTCATACTTTTTTCAATTTATTATATAGAAAGAAAATTACAAGACATACTAGAACTAGGATTTAAAATTGAGCTAACAGCAAGCTGTTCCCAAGATTCTACAGGTAGCTTAACTCATCCATATGCTTAAAATAATAATTGTGTTTTTTTTACCAAATTAAGACTTGATGTACCACCTGACGCATTAAAGAGAAATTCCTTTTTCAAAATTATTTTTGAGCTTCCGTGCGTCGCCTCACCTATTTTCACGAATAATAATTATAACAACAAAAACCACATAATTTCACAGCTGTTACACCCGCTAGTTTCCTATGGGAGCTGCACCGAAACAGACAGTGTCGGGTGTCAGTTAATTAGTGCAAGCGTTGACGCGTACTGACTGACATGAGGTGGGGCGTTTGACAAACGACGAACTTATATGGGACATTCCTTGCAAGAATTTAACAAGAGGAACTAGGTTGATGGGTTTAAAGAAAACATGTAGCAGAGACAGATTTACGAAGCTGCCAAGGCCATGAAAGAAGCGTTCTGGGACTCAGCGCTTGAGTAGACACCTACAATTAACTTTAGGTTAGTGGTACACCTGGTAAATTTTAATTCTGAAATTGAATATGGCATAAATCTTTTTTTGCCTTCAGTCAGACATAATTGAACTTTTGAACTTAGTGGAATAGAGGAAGCGTCCTTCTACCTTACATCCGTCTACCTTATATCTAATTCTAAAACTATGTATGTATTGCAACGATGCATACATGGTTATTATCGATACCACATTACTAAATTTTTTTTTGTAGGTGTTCCAAATGGGAACAAAATTGGTGCTCCTAATTCGAAGCTCTTAATATTAGTGTTTTAATGGGAATCCTTTATAATTATTTATTTTGATTAGCAATTGTTTAATTTGAAAGACAGTGGCCACATGAAACACCCCACAATATAGCTAGAAATTAACACAGTGTTACCATAAAAGCAATTGAAAATTAATGAAAACTATTCACACGTGCATCTAAAATTAGCACTGTAATGATAGTGATCATTAGCAGCATATCAACTAGGGTTAGCGGGACACAATAGGCTCGCGAATCACTCGAAATGTCGCTAAAGCGTGGATAATGCTAACCCCGAACACATGTTTTGTTCACATCGAGTAATAATAGCACAACTCTGACCCTATTACAGAACAACGTTGTATGTAATTCTGTAAGGAATAATAATGCATGTTTTTAAATAAGTTATCGTATCGTGGATTAGAAATTTGTTGTTAGTATAGTTAATTTAGAAGGACGTTCTGTTAGCAAAATTAAAAAATAAATCCATATGTTCTAAATAAATTGAACGACTGAGCTCTGGTAGTATCAAAATAACTAGGTGAAGTACGAATTGAGTTTTTTTTTGGGTGTCATTTTCTTTATATACTGAATCAGCTCTAAGAAGGCAATAATGTATCGGACCAAACAAACAAAGAGAAGCGTACTTCCAATTCCATACAAGTAAAGCAATCTGCAAAAGGTAGTGTAATAAAGAGGGTCACTCATTGAATTAGGGTAAAGGGGTCAATAGTGGGCTAGGATAAAGATGGGCTGCAACAAAGTGTGCTCTATCCTTTGTTAACGTCCCCACTGTACTTAATTGTGCTTTTGTCCCTTTAGGGTTTCTGTGATTGGTCATCTGACATTGATTTGTCTGTGGTATGGAATAACAGCCGTCTGGATTGAATGGCATAAGCTTATCCTTTGTCCATGTGTTTGTTTTTTTTTGTAGGTTACTAAATTTTAGGTTGTTTAATAAATCGCATTCACTGCCCAGCCTCGGCGGTGTGACCCGTCTAGGGCCATGAAAGTGTTATGATTTTATCTTAGAGTACCTACCATAGAACCATACGATAATAACCATACAGCTATAATATACCTTTTATAGAGCCATTCCTAGAGTAGGAAGCCATTCCTAGGCTCCAAAACGTTATGACTTCAAGTGAAACATAAAGGAACAAAGAAAATATTATCATCCATTTTGGTACCTTGGTCAATAAAAGTCAATAGATATGCGATTTTCAAAGATTTATAAGATTTAGCAGCACGCACATGAAAACCATTTCATCAAATATCATGACCATTGTAATGGCCATAACACGTGCAAAAGCAACGCCTTCCGGACCCTATTTGCATACGATTTCATATCACGTTAATATCTCAATCAGAACAACCAAGGGTGCTTCACAAAATGACCACCTTTGAGTGTTATCAGAGCGTATCATTCAGCACTTTGCAGAACATTGTGGCTGGCGGACAATCGCATTAGTGCACGCCTCAAAAACACGCTTCCACCGCGAATCGCCATCCTAAATAAACAATAACAGGAGGGGACGCTGATTTTAAACGATCTCCAGCGGCTCAGCTGACAGATTAGCCGTAGCTATTAACAAAATTTCAAAACTCCCACTACAACAATCCCTATCCTACTAACATAAAGTGCAAATTTCCTTGGCGAAGCTGTAGATAGAAGTTTGAATGCAGATGGGCTTGTCAGATAGGTGCTTTTAGAGTTTTTAGGAAAGGGGCCAGATTCAACCACGTGCCAATGTGCCCTGAGGGCTAAGCTTTTATGGTAGTAATGGTTACTGCGTAAGTTCCGCTTAGTTTTCATTTACATAACATGAGCATAACTTTGTGTTTATGCTAGAACATGAAGCTGGTGTATGTCTTGTCTAACACAAAATTCGTTAATCAGGGTCAACTTTCCAAAACTGTTTATAGTCTTCCATGAGGCTACATATACTTCCTAAATTGACAATGTTTGTCAACTTTGTAAAGAAGGATATTCTATGCATGATTAGATTTTGGTCTTCCGCAGTTAGGTACACACACGCAAATAAGCAACATTCTGAAGAATCATAGAAACAATGTAGAGGATTCACATCCTATTTCATTTCATAATGTTTTTTTTCCCCTATTTTGAATATGTATATTCAATCCTACAAATGTTTCGTTCTCCACACTCGATCGGGGACTTTGAAGCTTCGACACCACAAGCGCCACAAGGAATAACAAAGGACGCAATCGTCCCCATTCTCAAGTTAAAGGTATTCCGAAATCCATCAGTGAAAAGCGTTACCCCGTTAACTCGGCAAGATCCTCGTGGGAGAAGAAGCATATGCGCCCGTTATAATTAGCGTACAATGTTTGGCTTTGGCAAATCCCTTTGGGGCGTAAATTAAGAGATTCTTGCAGGATTAGTTCTGGTCGGATGTGGACCGGCTTTTTGAGTTGTGTCTGGTTATATTCCCGGCTATCTATATATTTCTCGTTTGAATTCTGTAATAGATTCTTTGTTCATTTAAAAATGGGCATTGAAATTGGAATAGAAATTTGTATAGATAGATTAAACTCAATATTTTTTTAAACTATCATGGTATTAACATTAAAGTCATTTCTTCATAATCATCATCATCATCAGCCTATACCAGTCCACTGCTGGACATAGGCCTACCCTAATGAGTCATTCATAACGGTATATTTACAATGATTCTATTTTTGAGTTTTCCAATATTCTGGCACAGTTTCATACGCCATGATCACGGAAGAACTGAAAACAAGGCAAATCTTTAGTTCGACGTTTTTATTTCTTTTTTGAGCATCCATAAGTACGGTAATGACATAAACTTATGTTTAGTATGCATAGGTGTCAGTGTTACATGCATATTTCCAAACCGTCTTTTTAATTTTATCCCATAATACGCCCATCGTTGGACTTCTCTAGGATTCTCGGATAAATTTGCGTTAAAGCTTGGACTCATATCACCTATGTTTGTAGTTGCTCGCATTTGCTTGCCCTTGCTGCTAATCTCCGTCTTATTTATGAGAGCTCTTGATATTTTGAGTTTGTAAGGAGAAAATTTATAAGATTGGCTTAGTACTGAGGTCGATCGAGTCTCAGCTTAAGATATTAAAATGTTGCTTGATAGAGATTTAAATTAGAAAATATACCTATTTCTAACAAGTCTCCAGGATATCACAAAACAGAAAAAATATGAAAGTCAATAAGTAATCTGTGTGTGTCGACGTAGAGTAGTGTGTAGTGCTGGCATGTTTAAGTTAGTTTCTTCGTCTCATGTAACTGTGTTCACTTATTTTCTCGTGCCTACTTACTCTCTGCTTGTACCTTTTTTATTTAGTAGGTATGTAAATGTACCTACTTATAACTATTTATTATTATTGCTGTAAACCTGTTAATACATGCACCTGTTTGCCAAATAAATATATCTCTATCTTAAATCCCTATATCTCTCTTAAATGACGTTACGTATCTGTTTTACCATCCACCATCAATATTTAACTAGGTCCCATCGGACCCCAAACGCAAGCTTGGAACAAAACAATCCACATGGCAATATCAACAACATTATACGAATTTTCATTCACAAGCTATCTGGCGATACATGTGTTGATTTTGCAAGCGGGGACTCTGCCAGAGACAATAATAGAAATATGCAAATATATGGACAGAAATGTTTAAACAAGATTACCTGTGTAAATGTTGAGTTACGTAATTTTGAGGTTCATAAATCTATTGATAAAAGGGTTGGTAATGTGTGTGAAGTATTCAATTCGAATAGGAAGAGGGTTAATTTTTAATTTAAAAAATATGGTCATGGATCCCCATCGAAACGATTATCTAATTAAATTAACTGTAATATACTAGAAAATAGTTACTTTGCAAAGTTTTGGTATAAAAGGACTTCTGTGACGCGGTGGGCGGAGGTCTGCAGGTTGCGGTTTCGATTCCCGCCTCAGTCAAATGTGTGTACGATCCGCAGACATTTGTTCATGGTGTTCTGATCGTTTTCTATGTACAGTAAAAAGTGTCTATCTATCTATGTATTGTATTATTATGTATATCAGTTATGTAGTACCCATAACAAAAGCTCTGCTTAGCTAGGGGCTAGACAATGCTGTGTAAATTGTCCGGCATTAATTATTTATAAAAGACTTCATAGAATACGTATCCCTAATAAATTATGAATAAAAAATATCCTTCACATTGGTGTTAATATTCCCACCAAAAAGAGTGACAGTGCGAGGAGATAGAGAGACCTTATAGTTAAACAGCGAGTGCATTAATTAAAGTCTCCGATGACATTCGATGGGCCATTTGATAACCGACTCCTCACTATTCTTGTATTACTGGATTTCAGCAGTGCATTCAACACCGTCAATCACGACATTCTTATCTCTATCCTTTCTTCTCTCAACATCTCTCTCTCAGCAACCTCTTGGTTCAATGCATATCTCTCAGGCCGATCGCAGTGTGTCCGCTTTGACGAGTCTTATTCTGACTGGTGTGACATAACTGCGGGCGTACCTCAGGGAGGTGTTCTGTCACCTCTCCTCTTCTCCGTTTTCATTAACGCTATCACCTCTATAATTTCTTCGAAGTTTCACCTATATGCAGATGATCTGCAGATCTATTGTCACTTCAAGGCTGATGAGATCTCCACGGGAGTTGACCAAATTAACGCTGACCTTAACCACATTAGTACGTGGGCGAGGGCTTTTGGTCTTTTGGTCAACCCATCTAAGTCCCAAGCCCTAATTTGCGGCAGCCCTTACATGCTGAACAAAGTTCGGCAAACACCAATTCCTCCACTCGTCTATAGCAACTCTCATATCTGCTACTCTGATTCTGCCAAGAATCTGGGTGTCATCTTTGACCCCACGCTTTCCTGGCAAAAGCACGTCAATGCTCATTTTATATTATATTTTTATATTATTTTATGTATTAGTTTATGCAATTAGTGTAGGTACTTTCTATCTTTATATCTTTTGAACTCTTGCCCACTTGTACACACATGTCTCCCTCTCTCATTAAGGTTTGCTGGAAGAGAACTCTTTTTAGGGTTCAGCTCGCCTTTGCGATACCTCTCTTGTAATAAGATTTAAATAAGGTTTTTTTTAGTGCAATAAAGAATTAAGAATTAAACAAATATATTATTTTATGTATTAGTTTATGCAATTAGTGTAGGTACTTTCTATCTTTATATCTTTTGAACTCTTGCCCACTTGTACACACATGTCTCCCTCTCTCATTAAGGTTTGCTGGAAGAGAACTCTTTTTAGGGTTCAGCTCGCCTTTGCGATACCTCTCTTGTAATAAGATTTAAATAAGGTTTTTTTTAGTGCAATAAAGAATTAAGAAAAGAATTAAACAAAAATACTTAATTTTAAACAACATAATTTTACATAAAACTTAATTACGAAATCAAAGTCAAAGTCAATAACTTTATTTCTTTAGGCTTACAAAATAAGCACTTAGACACGTCAAATTTAATACTATAAACAGGTTTATAAATAGTCTTTATTATCAAATAAGAAATAAGATGTTATTGATTTTATTCGCTTCAATTTTTTGTCCACGAGTGGAAGAAGCTAAAAATAATACACAACAAATTATGATACCACACAATCCGTGCAGCGGTATTTCTGAAATAGGTTCCACATGTATGTAATATCTACTTTAGTAAAACATTTTATTAATTTCAACCCTCGGTAATTAAAAGTTGCAAACATTACGCGGTCTCACGCAAAGTTAGGAACAGGCAGGTAACTTATTATTACAGCCATGTTCATATTTAACCCACATTTTATTTATTGCTTTTAACCACTGAATAATGCAACGGAGCGAAGAAAAATGCTTATGCTTATGTAGCTTGCAAATAATTTCGTTTTAGGAGAAGGTGGTAATATGGCCACTGCAGTTATTTTGACCCCCTTTGATATTTCCTTACTGAAACAGGGAGCTGTTTCAAGAAAATATCAAAGGGGGTAGCTAATTTAAAAAAAAAACTGAAATGGTAGATAGCATAAGTAGATAAATTTACACTCAAAACTGCCGCTGGATAGTCTTTCGTATTTTTTTGTTATTCAAACGAGCCGTAACAAGTACCGACTAGTGTTTTCAGCAGCGCGTTGTGTTTGTATGCCACAATAATGGAATACGGATATAACTCGCCTGAAAAACCTATGGAATGGATGCATCCGTTCCATAGGTTTTTGGCACATCATCATCATCAGCCTATATTTGGACATAGGCCTCCCCTAATGAGCGCCATAGCGCCCTATCTTCAGCTTGCCGCATCCAGCATCTGCCAGCAGTCTTCCGCAAATCGTCATCCCACCTGGTCGGAGGGCGTCCTACACTACGTTTTTGGCACAATTATTTGAAAATCTGGATGCACTGGTACCATTGATTCTAGATGTTGAACGTCAGTGACTTGCATTTTAGCAAAGTAATATTCAACATAATAACTACTAAGATTTGTACTTTTTTTATACAATTTTTAATTGGATTCCATTAAATATAGGCTCAGACAGAAATTAATAAATAAGTAAATCACGAGCTTGACTTATTAATCGCTCCAACATAGACCATATCTTTACTTTAGCTTAGATGATGGCAGAAGAGAGTCTCGAAGAAGCTCTGTAAGCCTAGCACGGGGATTGTTCTCTAGAGTAGAATAGACAATAATGACATCGTTATACATTGCGTATTTGAAGGAATGTATTTCAAATTAGTTACGCATTCGTTGGCAAAGTGACGTCATTGTTCTCTATTATACCCTAGACAAGGATCCTCGTGCTTGCCCTGGAGGACTTGTAATTACATTATATACTAGTTTTTCTTCCAAATAACGCATGTGAAACCGTGGACAAAGGCTAGAGCTAGATCATTTTGTCTTATCAGCAGCACCAGCTAGCGTTATAATAAGATTTTTTTTTTTTATAATTAATTTGACCAATGACTTATCTTAAAAACTGACGCAAAAGTCAAAAAGCGAAAAGCAATCCATCTTGAAATAGCATCGCTAGCACCGCTGCTGTAGATCCAGCTGCTCCGTCTCAAACGACAACAATTAAAATATCTGGCTAATGGATGAACAGGAATCCGAAACACGTTAATGAACATATTGCCTCCTTGTATTTTACTAGTCGACATTAATCATATCGACAGTTTCGATACGTGTGCTTGATTTGCAGGAAGTGATACGCAGTGTTTTTGAAGCTTTGATCTTTTGACTGCTTTAAAATTAGATCTATTCTGGTTTCAAGTCTAAAGTTCAGTATTTAGATTATATTTTATTTATATTATTTTATCTATTTAATCATTATAAAATAAAAATTATTGAATTATAATTTAGATTTTAGGTACCTCATCAACATTTTATATTTAGGGGCTACTAACGTCGCCATTTTGTGTAAAGAATAGGCATAGGATTTCGCGTTTATATGAGCGGAGCAGAGCAGACCCCGTGTGCAAAAATCAAGTGCAGAAAATCAAGATTTCTTCTAAACAAAGGAGTACTGTTCATGTAAACAAATATTTGTTTTTGCGATTCTGTTACCCTGCCTTTGTTTTATTTTTCAATTTCAAAAATTAAATCAGTAAGTCACATTTGTTCTGAGAAGAAGGCAAATATGTATCAAAATTGAGATATTTTAGATTTATTCATTCATCAAACTTATGCAAACTAATAAATAAAACTATCTTGACGATTTTGTACAGAATGAAATGTAAATAAATGAATGATTATGTAAATAGGTGTAGGAACTTAAGAATCCTAAATTTCATTATTTGAACAGCAGTAGAATCTCAAAGATCATAAAAATGATGATTTTTCGAAAGACCAGCCTTAAATTCCATAGATTCTTCTTCAGACCGCTCGTTCATTAATATTGCATGGTATTATATTTTATTCCATTAATACGTATATCGATCTCCCAGAAACAAATCCTAAAATCATTCACATGGTTGATAGCAAACATGAAAGCAATAATTCAATTTTTATCAAATCAAATCTAACCCCCAATAAAATTTCACAGCGTTTGTCTGCACCCCGGATTCAGCTTACCCCATACATCATATTCAAATGATAATTCGATAGCAGAGTGATTTCTGACCCCTAAAAATAAATATAATCCGAATGAGCATAAAATTATTTCTTTACGGCTCACACGGGACAGCTTATTCTAAGCTCATAATTTATTCAGTAGATAGAAATAAAGCTTAGAATCTAATAGAAAATTGAATTATGTGGTTTTTCTTATCGCTAATGTGGCTAGGCGCGTGTCTGGCAAACAACAGACCATTTAAATTTAATTAAAGAATATTAAGAGTAAAATAAAATTCAGAATGATTTACGAAGTGGAACAGCCGTTTGGTTCTTGAATTGAATTCTTAATGAAATTGAATAAATCTATTTAGGTAGTAAGAATATTTGAAAACAAAAACTTAAATGAATATAAATAAATATTAATGGACAAATTATACACCCTTGTGTATGATAGATACATTATTAGTATTACCGAGCCTGAAGATAAGCATTTGTTAATAAAATAGTAAGTAAGTGAGATTTTTTGTAAATACATTCCCCGTCTTTCCCCACTTAAATTAAAAAATATCGGTAACACAAAAAAAATAGTAAGGTACAATGTCGAGAATCGAGGAATAATCAACTTTAGATTGATTCGTAATTATTTTTTAAAACAATTGAAAAATGGCCACGTTATGACGAAAAACGTTTACTCCCCTATAGCTGCCAAGGGCTAACTGGCGGCGGGGCGATTTGTTGCTATGATGTCACCTGCACCTGCGGCGGTCACTCTGTGAACTTCACTAGTCATTTCGTCAATTTTTGTCGTAGAACAAATTGTTTTTGCATTGTATATTAATTATTTTTTATTTCTATAAGTCTGTATTTTCAACTAAAAACTTTACGTACCCTCATTCAAAAGAAAAATAATGTTCTTAAAATGTATAAAATTCGAAAAACAAACGCTCTCACAAATTGTTCCATTTTTAAATTCAAGAACAAGATTCTTTTTCTTTAAAAACCTTATGTCTAGATTGCAGGATGCATATAAATGATAATTTCGCTATAAGTATTTGTTCATCGAACGTCATGGGCAATAAATAAGAATCTATCATTTTACGAAATTCTAATGTTTTATAGGGATTTGTGTTTTTTATCCAATCGTTTGATTGGCATCATAAAAAACGGCGTTTTTTTTCACATTTGAGTCGGTGCTATTCCGACGCAGCAAGTAATTTTTAGAAAATCTTTGATTGCGTACTTACTTCGTCTAGGAATAGAACAGACTCAAATGTGTATGTGTATCATTGAAATATAGAAAATATAGTCTCCTGTCAGCAATATATCATAGCTACAATATGTAAGCTATCTTTTCAGTCTTGGGACGCTTTGTATGTGGTGTTTTTTTTACAACTATTTCATTTATTATTTGGAACTATGAATAGACTGAAAAAGATGTGGTTGCAAAACTTAATCATAATGGCGAAAACGATTATTATTCCCAACACAAAATATTTTTTTTTGATGTTGACTCAATACGTTTGGTATTTAAAAAATCGCACGCAAAACAGATTGCTTGAAAATAGTCGAGGAACCCACTTCGCAGAACTGAAATTGAAAACTCACTAAAACGAAATAAACATCTCAACAGCAAACATACAAGCTGTATTCAGATATACAAACGAATTTCGTATTTGTGGACGAAAGGCAAACAGTCAACTGGGACAAAGCATTATGAAGCTTCTGTGTCCAATATTCAGTTACTTTGTAAACACGTAACCCATCGAGTTGGATCTTAGGTTACGGTTAAGTGAGTCGGCCACCGCAGTGACGCAGTGAAATATTATTGTAACTAGTCAACTCTTATATTATCTACGTGATAAATTCAAAGAAATAAACATAATGCTGTCACTATGTTACCATGTCTGTTTATGAAAACTCGTTGTACTCATAAGAGCATCAATCGGTTCCCCAAACATAGCGATATACAGTGTGGAAATTAAACTCAGGCCCTGGAGGGAAACTACTTAAAATCCTTAAGCTAGCTCATTTTACTTAAAGGAGACATTCCTTTATTTTTAAAAAGAAACAAATCTGCATTAAAATATTTTTTTAAACTCGCTTGCTTCGCCCGGGACTCGAACCAACTAAAATTTAAAAAAATAAACACTCTTTATTTTATTATACTAATCGGTAGTATTAATATTCAGGATAAAGTTTCTCTAAAAAATATTTGGTTACTGTTCACTTTTAACAAGTAAAAGACACGTAACAGTTCTGTTATCTCTCCAACACAACACGATTAGATGGCCTGCAAGAAGTCCAGACCTGACGCCCATGGACTTCTTTTTATGGGGTCATGTAAAAAATGTTGTTTATGAAACTTGCTATGAAACCGTTCAAGAGCTAAGGATTGCGGTAGAAAATGTTATCAGGGGCATACACCACAACACTTTGCTGAAGGCTACAAGAAATGAATTTCAACGGCGACTAATGTTGTGTAGCCGGAACGACGGGGCTCATTTCGAACAATTTATCAGTTAAATAATTTAAGTGTTACAAAATTGATAGTAAAATAAAGTTGATGTTAGATTTAACGATTATTTTTATTTTTAAGACCAAATGTTTGTTACAGAAACTTTATCCTGAATATTAATACTACCGATTAGTATAATAAAATAAAGAGTGTTTATTTTTTTAAATTTTAGTTGGTTCGAGTCCCGGGCGAAGCAAGCGAGTTTAAAAAAATATTTTAATGCAGATTTGTTTCTTTTTAAAAATAAAGGAATGTCTCCTTTAAGTAAAATGAGCTAGCTTAAGGATTTTAAGTAGTTTCCCTCCAGGGCCTGAGTTTAATTTCCACACTGTATATAGTTATAATACTATATTTTAATACGAATAAACTCGCTATGCCCACAACTAGGCTACACAAGATTAATGTATCTTTTAAAGGACAATCTATACGCTTCTACAAGAAATTCCAAGTGAGTTGCAATAATTATCAACAAATAAATCCAAAAAAAATTATTGTTAAATATATCCTTTAAAAAGCTTACTATAAAATATCAAATTATATAGAGGATTAAAAAGCTTGGGACGAGTTTTGCTCCAACTCGAAAACTAACATTCTAACAAGGTAAAGGTTTCTTGTTTGCTTCTTTACTTTACCTTAAAAAGTTTGAAGGGGACAAAAATGAAAGTGATCACTTTATTTCCTAGTTTTACTTATGTAATCTGAGTTTTGTGACGTATCCTAGAGTCAAGGTCTAATCTAAAAGAAATAAGCACTTTGAATTTCGAATTATTCAATTCGAAATTCAAAGTGCTTATTTCTTTTAGATATTCATCTAGAATTTAAATCCATACATATTATTATGTTACCTGAGTAATGTTGAGCTATAAGCTTTGGTCTCTTGATCAGGACGCAATACACTTCCTACCATGTGCCGTCACGGGGCGAAGAGAGACGAGAAACGGTCATTTGATTTTCACACCGTAGCTGATAAGCAGACGACGCGCATCGCCGCACTTTGCGTAGTAGTACCTACCCAGTCCCCGCTTCCCCGCGCGTGCCCCTCAGCTTTGACAGAAACTTTGACGAAGTAAAAGACCACTCTAGACGTTTTTTATGCGATTGTGTATCCGGCACCGCATACCGCAGCGTACTGCGTAATAGTCAAAAGAACAAGCCTTCACTCTGCAATGACTCGGCTCAGGAAAAGTGCAATACACCCAAAGCGCAGATAGAAGAAGAAGAACATTTATTTGATATGAGATATGAGTGAAAACATCATTGAAAATAAGCTTATTTGTATTGTTCACTTATCACTTTAATTATTTTACTATATTAAAAAATCAAGGATGGGCCCATACCAAGAAATAATAATCCACACAGAAAATTGTACGATAAACAAAATGTAAAACATTGAGAGTGGATGAGCCAAAAAATCATAGGTGATTTAGCTAATTTGCATTGTTACTTACCTCATAATTATTTTTAATATTTCAAGAGATTTAATAATAGATGCGATGTGGGGAATGAACTAGCTGAACAGAAGTTTCGTAAGCTATAACACAATATTCCATTAAATTGTTGTGTTTTGGTAAACTATCCATCTTACACAACAAATACATGGCCGTTAATGGCGCATCCGCCATTTTAAGGAACAAGGCAGACCACAAAATAGATGAACAAGTAATTATAGAAACTGTTCATAAAGAAGCTATCAGGACTACGTAAGTATTGGAGAATAAGGTAGTAAATAATCATAGACAATGAAAATACATTCCAATTTTAATTAAAGCCTAAGTTTATTACAAAGCTGAGCATAAAGCAATTATTTTTGAACGTTCAATGTTGTAATGGTCATTCAGACAATTTTAAGAGAAAGATAGGTAATAAAATTTTATAGGCTTCTATATTCTGTAAGTTGTGTTTTGATATCCTATACGCACCCAAAGATAAAGAAGAGAATAAGTCTATCAGTCTGTATGATCTACAACAACTACTGGGAAAATTGGATGTACGGACGTGGTGCTAACTGTACTGGCTTAGAATCTGCTCTACCCCAACTCTTCCCGTCGGTGTCGTAAGAGACGACGAAGGAACATACACCGGGGAGCGGGCAGCAGCGCCTCTTGCAGAATAGATCTACCACCAAACTGTAATACCCGACCCGCATACCCAGCGTGGGGATTATGGGAATTGACATCCATGAGATAAAAGCTAATAAGGCGATCAGGGGGCGCCTTGCGTCTAGCAGTGGACCATTGAAGGATGTTGGCGAAGTATAATCACTGATCACTTTCTCAAAGTTTATTGAGATTCACGGACGAGGTACCTACTGTGGTGCTGGCTTAGAATCTGCTCTACCCCAATTCTTCCCCTGGGTGTAGTAAGAGGCGACTAAGGGACATACACCGGGGGCTTGCAAGATTAGATCTACCTCTGAACTGCGATGCCTGCATGCTCAGCGTGGGGATTATGGGAATTGACCTCCATGAGATAAAAGCTAATAAGGCGATTATCAGGGCGGCTTGCGTCTAGCAGTTGACCATTGAAGGCTGGTTGAGGGAGTATAATAACATCACTTTCTCAAAGTTTATTGAGATTCACATAAAAATACAGATACAAAGTAAAGATCCTTCAGAGATTTATATCGCGTCGTGGTCAGTAGAACACTGGTTAGGGCTCTATCTCATTAGGACCCCATTTGTCTTGAGCTACCTAGCGCGAAACAGCAAACAAACACCACCAACAACTGGTGGTGGAGCGAGTGAGACGCCAATAGCTCTACACATATGAACGGTTGCACCACCAGTGGGTGCTTTGGTTGCCGGCAGGAAATTTGGTTGCGTAACCAAGCTGATACCAGACCAGACTAAGTACCCTTCATACAACTCAGCATATTTTGATCACCACTTTTTAATATGATAGGAGTAAAAATGCTGATTCTGTAAAATAAGATATACTCAGTAGACTACATAGAGTGGTTTTACTAAAATAGGTACCTTTTATTTTCAAATGATAAAATGTATGAAATGATAATAAAATGTAACAGTATTTTACTTCTTCTACACAAATGTGTAGAATCTACAGTAGATGTTGAAATATTTTCTAACTATAAAATTTCAAACATAAAGCAAGAAAAGATACAAAGCATTTTTAATTTCTCATCGCCCTGAAATAGGTTAACGATCGGAATGGCTTTAATTGATGTCATTAAGAGGACACTGAAGTAGTTCCTTAGATAAATGACAATGGAAAGGAAGATATAGTTAATTAATTTTTAGAAATGGAGTACTTGGTGAACATTGATTCGAAAGAGTGTTTGCAAAAGTTGAAAATAAATTACAGTTTGTTATTTTTTCCTAATTTAATAAAAGCAGACAGTATCCTCTTCGTTCATTATTTATTGATTTTATTTGTGTGATCATAGTACAATAAACAATGAAAACATTATGTATTAAGCTATTTAAAAATGCTATCGATGTTTTACAAATTCAGCAAACCTTATTTTGTGTTGGAAAATCATCAACGGGCGTGCGAGACTCGAACCGCACCCTAAAGAAATCCTTGGTCATGGGGTGAAATTATTCATCATTTCACCCCATAACTAAGAAATTCTTCTTCCAACACAAGGTTCGTAGTAAACGCGCTTACATTTGCAATTAATTATAGAAACAAGTTAGGTACGTAATTAAAAACTTAATACGATTTAATAGTAACGGAGTCATAGGTTATGTAAACGTTTTTTATCGCCGATAGCCACTTGTCGAGAGTTTGCTTTATACCCAGGATATAAATAAACACTATGAGGTTATGAACGCCATAAATTATTCTGACATAGATAAGAGTAACGAGACTGTAAAAGTCATCTAATGTATAATACGAGTCAAATAATAAGTTAAGTGTAGGTTAACACTTTCATGGCTGAAAACACTTAATAAAACATTGTACAACTATTGTAAACTTATTTAAAAAAAAACGTCAAAAGCGAGTTGGACTTATGCATAAAGGGTTCCGTAAAAACTTGTACTCGTAACGTAACCAAAGAAATCAGCACAGATGCACAGTTCAGTAAAATATCCGGAATTGGTCACAATTATGTAACGATAATAGATAAAGATAACTAATAATTTATTACCTGATGTTTCGAATACGTGTTACTTATTGTATTTTATGTCACCTACAAATATGTAGCTAAAACCTAGACTTGTAAACTGACTATTTACCTACCAATAAAATTGTTTATTCTGTACAAAAAATACTGTTTTTAGATTTTTTTCTTTTACTTGTGCTATAAGACCTTGCTTCTTGCCAAATTTCATGATTCTAGGTCAACGGGTAGTACCCTATAGGTTTAGTGTGCATGTTCGCATGTATGCATGATTTCCTTCAAAAATTCAAAAAAATGGGGATAAAACGGCTGTAACTTTTGATTGCGTTAACATAGAAGTTTTATTCATATCGCGGCTCCAAGAAGTTACGAACCTGAGTATAATATGATGTGAATTTTAACTCCGATACCTTCCCGCGTTTCTGGCAAAAGTGGGTTGACAGACGTACAAAAAAGTGATCCTATAAGGGTTTCTTTTTTTCTTATGAGGTACCGAGGTATCTACGGAACCCTAAAAATACACAAAACTAACTAGTACTAATGAACTAATTTTTTTTACTTGTGTAAAAGCTGTATGTTATCCTAGAGCTCATGGAAATGATCACAGTCAATATTATACTTGCAATCCATAGAAAAATCACCTGACAATCACGTAACTTTACGTAGCCTATTCTGAGACCTTAACAAGCCCCTAGAAAAACTATAGGCGTTTATCTCTTTTTGACGAGTAGTACAAAACATGTAGCCTTAGTATAAATTAAGGTACTTACTTTTATAATGTACTATGACTATAATACATTAATGTTTGATATTGAAAAACAGCGATACATGCATTACTTATAATAATGTATGTATCAAAAAGATGAATTTACTTCCTTTGCCTTAATTTTTATTTTATTTTACGTTTCATTGTTAGTCTGATTTGTAATTTTTTTTTTTCTAAAAAATAATATATCAAAGAATATCTTCACAAGTCAGTACCTACAGATTTATGTAAACAAATTATTTTAGTCTAAAACTGCAACTCTTTAAATGTAAAATGATAAACACTGCCATTATCCTTGCAATCTGAAAGGTTGTTAACTATTTATAGCTAATTGTCGCAAGCGGCTCTCGGTTTAACGACAATGGACCGAGTATCTGGAGCAACCATTCTAGACTGCAACTGAATTGGACCAATCAACGGATTTGCAGCTGTTTTTGTTGTTTGCTTCGATAAGTGAATTTTTTCTCTTTCTTTGTAGATTAAACATGGAATCTGTTATGATGGAGTAGGTACATTTATAAAGAAACTATTTCAGAAACATTCGCTTCCGACTGGTATTGATATCTATCAGTTGAGCTTCCTGTAGATTATTTGTAACCGCCTGCAGTAAGCTCAATTGTTTCAATTGTAAATAGTATTTATTTATTTATTTATTTAAAACTTTATTGCACTACATAATGTACAAATGGTGGGCTTAATGCCGAGGCATTATCTACCTGCCGACCAAAAACATTGTTTTTACAGATGGTTGGCGTGCTAATATTAGTAGATTAAACTTGTTTCTGTATTGATATGGATCAGTTGAGCTACCTGCAGATTATTTGTAACAGCCTGCAGTTAGCTCAATTGTTTCAATTTTAAATAGTAGATATAACTTGTTTCTATTATTTAATTATAATTTCTTTGTTGACAGCGTCTTTGTCATTGCTGGTTTAGATACCCAACTCTTAATGATATGTTTTAATTTTAAAAACTTGAGCTAATTTTATCTTAAAATGGCTTTTTCATAATCATCTTTAGGTCTGAATCGTTTGTTTATTCAAATGACACGAAACCTTTTTGAAAAAGTAACCGTACACCAGCTTTATCAGAATTTATGCCTTAATTCCAACCGCAATCAGTTTTATCATCATTTTTATCGTTCTATAATGATTTTGCGACCAAATCATGCAAATCTCAATCTCGTAACATATAATAATCTTGGTAATTAGAACTGAGTTCTGGTCGGCTCAGGGCATTATCTTTGTGAAGACTTTCATTACGTTCTCACACGGCTAAAAATATAAGCAACGGGTTATCCACATCAAAACATTGAGTAGTAGCACTTTGAAACAGTGATGGTTCTGTATGATTTCATATTTTAAAAGTATTATTTTAGAGCAATAACAAATTTATGAATAAAAAGCAGTGAAATTGCGCGGGGGCCGGTTCTTGCCTCCCTTTCTCGCCTTCACCGCGCGTTGTTCGCTCATCCTTGTCTCGAAAAAGCGAACCTACTTCGCCCTTACGAATAAAATGAGGTAATGTATTTGTTAACTATTTTAGATTGATATCAACTTCGATCAGGAATCCACCGTCGCCGGCCCAGATGAGTTGGCTATCACAGGACTCTGATCGACGGTCATCAAGACATAAGGTGTAATATCATGTATTTACTTCAGTAGAATAATAAATTAAATAAAATTTATTTGCAAACTACCAAAAGACCAACGATATTTTTCGTAACCAGTTTAATACTAAAAACGAAACCAAGTAATAATATTTGAAGGGCAATGGGCGTGGGGGGCGAATGCTGGAGATTACGGGTTCGATTCCTTCGTCGGAGCACATACATATTTGTACGATCTGAAAATATTTGTTACGAATTTTCAGAGTATTTTCTATGTTTGATAAAAATATCTATCTGTGTAATGTATTTTATTATTGTTTGCAATAACAGTTTGCAGATAGCTTAATTGTTTCTAATGTAAATACTAGTTTTAATTTAAATTTGTTATTTGATTGTTATTTTCTTTCTGAATAAAGATGGTAATTTTAATATTATGTACATAATATCAGTCATCTAGTACACAAGTTCCACTTAGCTTGGGGCTAGATGACGCTGCAGGAATTTGCCAGCATTATTTATTTATTTAATATGAAGAATATTAAATAAATAAATAATGCTCTCTTCTCAATCTTGTTTAACAAATGTTACCTATCAACAAAATGTTATACACGGAACCCTAAATCATCAACTCGGCCACTTAGTTCTCGAAGCCAAGGATGTAATCTTAGCCCATCTGCGGTGACTGGATCCCAATGCAAAATAAAGAGACATTTTTTTCAATTACGCCGCGCCACCGAGAACACAATCAGATTTCTCGTAAGACGTATAATTTTTTTATGATTGTTTATTTTTTCAATTTTATCCATGGTTTTACCAATGTGGGATTTGAAGAAAAAGTGTAAAGCATATGCTGAGGTTTCGTTCTGGTCACGTACTAATGAACAAATATCTGCATGTATTTAAATAAAATATCTCCTACTGTTAAGGTATTTAAAATAAAATAAATTAAAAAAATCTTTTATTTCAGACAATATGTTGTAAGAAATGATTGTGTTACTAACCCCATATACATAAATCTATCGATCTATATGGGGTTAGTAACACTACTGTGTTACTAACCCCATATACATAAATCTATCGATCTATATGGGGTTAGTAACACAATAATTGTTTAATTATTATTTGCATAGCTTATTTTAAATTTATTTGTTTAAGTTTTTACATTTTTGAAAAAGAATAACATCCATTGATAAAATGGTCATTTTATATTTATAATAAAAAATATCTATCTTTATAACGTTTTGTATTTAACATGTACTATATCAGTTTTCTAGTACCCATCATAACACAAGCTCTGCTTAGCTTGGGGCTAGGTAATGCTGTGTGAATTGTCCAGCATTATTTATATATATTTATTTATTATTTTATAATCATGCGTAATATTGTCGAGTAACTTACGTCCTCGGTGGATACACGTGTTTTAGATTGTATACATAAAAATTAATTCTTGACGTCACATTCGTTTGATAAATCGCTTGGATTATCCAAGATTTCATTGGAAGATTTATTCGAATTCGATTTATTTAGGTTTGTTGAGCTGTTATAGCAAAATGAAATCGTTTATGCTAGTCTGGTTGTAATAAGATTATATTTAAGCTAAGAAAGGGTTAACATATAAAAATTACGATATCGACTATTCGAATTTGGTAATTCATAGCCTTAGCGTCATATTTGTAGTAAGTAGACTAGCAAACTAAATGATAGCCTTGTTAAAAAGACATCATTGATATATTATGTTACTTACCTTATGGTACTTACCTTACGCACATTAAGACTAGCCGGAACACGGTCAGCAGTCCGGTTGGCCGCAATCAAAATTATGTACGAGACCAACCGCTCCGGTCGTCTGGGGCACTGCGGTGGTTATAGTTCACTGTAATGAAGAACCGGACGGCTGACGAGCGTTCCGGCTAACCGCATAGTGCGAAGGTAACCTTTTAAAGTTCAATGTTAAGGTACGTGTATTACGGAATACTAAAGCTTGGTATTTTAAACATATATACCCAAGCCGCGATCTTAGGACATAGGCCTTAGAATTAATTTCGTAATCTCTTTTTGCTGTTATTTTTTGACGTGTATGTTAGATTAGAATCGTAAGTGCCTAGCTAAGTTCTTTCCTACGTATGTATGTATATTTTGTGTCATGCTAAATAAACTTTTTTTAATTTAATTTAATTTATTTTCTGTTTATCTCTTCTCATTTCACTTCCGGATAGAGTTTTGTACTAAGGTGTCTATGGGGCTACGTCGTCGAAGACCTCAATGTTATGTTTTGTCCATCCCAATGATCATTGCACGTCATGCATCAAACTAAAGTGATCAGTTGTTCACTGGCCTCGTGTTTATTGCAGGAAACAGGCAGTATGGAGTCTCAGACGTACTTTATGATAACACATAATTAATGTCCCTGCATAGTGCTTTATTATCCTGAAGTTTGTATGCGATGCGTGGACGGACTCAGGATTCAAAAGGGGGTATAAATATAGGTCTATTCGGATATTCTTTTCCATAGGTGGTTTATTAAATTTTGACGTCTGTTCTTTATTAAATAGATCTGAAATAATGACAGGAAACGTTGTCAACAAATACTTCGACATTCTAACACGTCGTAAACCGCGTAGTGGATGGTGAGAATGTTATGATTTATGAACACATCGATATGAAGAATACGATTATGACTTCGAAAAAAAAAATTAAACTCGTAGTTATCTCAAAAATTAGATAAAGGTGGCATTAAACAGTGTCCAAATTATATTTAATTTCTAAGTATTTTATATAAAATTATTACCTATATCAATGTTACAACAAAAACACCACAATATATCATCAACACGATTAATAAAGCCAATAATGACTATGAAATCCTCACAAATACAACTTATTTCCCAAAGTTGTCCCAAAGCACTTAATTTGACTTATTAGTTTCCATTCCACATTTAAGTTTACAACTTCACTCAGTTTCGGGTAACTATTACTACAAATTATTCAAACGTATAAGTAGTTGCCCCTAAAATTATATCCTTGGTCCAACCCCCTACTAAATTATGACCCGCCGACGTCGCATGTGAGTCTCCCCAGATAAATTATATGAAAAATGTGTCAGCTTTAATATTGTTGAATGCAATGTCAGCCCGCCTAAGCGCTGGGCGTAATTTACATGCTAGACAAATCTTAACAATTTTAAAAAACGAACAATATTATTTATTGTTGTGTGCGTGAAATATTGTTAACTTTGAATTATATATATTATAATTGTAGCTGAGATAAGTTACGGGTGGGAATAGAGGCAGGTAATGAAGGCGGACTTAAAATTTTATACGAAGGTTTTAAAAACGATTAAATTTTTGGGTGAAGAAAAATACAATACAATGATAGAATTAAATCAAAACTAGTATTTACAATTAAAACTATTGAGGTTACCTCAATTGTTTATTAATAATATTAGCAATAATAAGTATTTGTATATTTGTATTTATTGACCATTATAACAGAGGATGTTATGCAAGTCATGTTGTAAGTACAATGTTGTACAAAATACATAAAATATATCAATATCATCAAGAGATTAACATCACCTAACTTTTCCAGGAGAAAGACTTAGAAAATAACCATAAACAATAACATATGAAAACATGTAATTGTTCTCTAATACGCCGTTGTTCTTTTCTTGTACCAGCCGGAAAAGAAAAAAGAAAAGAAAAGTGAAAATCCCTCACAACATCCTTCATGTACAATCGTTGGCATTCACTTTTAAGTGTCTTCATCGAGGATCCTTGTCTCCGATGGACTAAAGGTGGTCTAAATACTAAAGGAACTGAATCATAGAGATGGGCACTTGAAAAGGAGAAAGATCTTTTTGTCAAGAGTCTTGTCCAGTCCATCTTCACTGTATTCTCGGAATCCGAGCTTCTGTTTTCCCTTTATATTACGTAGTAGTTTCCCTTAGTAAAAGAAGATTCCAAGAATCTTCAGATATAGATAGAGAAGAAATAGAATAAGATATAGAATAAATTGCTTCTGAGAAAGTGTGTTCCGTCTTAGACCACATTTCATTTTTTTCATTTCATTTCATTTATTCATACCATAGATTCACAGGGAACACTTAGTCAACACATCACATCTTTAATTATATAATATTAATAATGCTGGACAATTCACACAGCATTATCTAGTCCCAAGCTAAGCAGCGAGCTTATGGTATGTTATATAACTAGAATCCTTAACTTTTGATGGTCATTAAAAAACTTTAAATAATTTTCTGTAAACTCAAAACGTGGGTTTAGGGACTCACTTCACCATATGACGTCCTCTTTAGAGGTAGCCTTTCAAAACTTAAATTAAGTAGGTATTTTTTTTATCGACACTCGACAAATAATCGTAATAAAGGATTTATATAAGTTCCCAAAAAATTCTCGTCGCTTCTCGCTAAACGAACTAAATATTATAACTTTAGGTAACTGTAAGTGGCGCTAACAGCGCTAGAGCCATAAATAGGTCCCAAAGATTTTCGAACAAAGCGACTAAGATTTAGTGGCTTAGTTGGTTAGAGCACACCCGTACTTGAGGGTGAGGCGCAGGTTCGAGTCCTGCCGAATTAAAAAAAAATTGGGAACTTTTTTAATTTTTTAGAGATTACCCAGAGTGCGAGGGCTAAATTTGCCTCTATTATAGTGCATAATATGCACTATAATAGAAAAACTTTATAATGAAGAATATTGCAATGACATTTTATAATGATGAATGGTCATATTGGTCATACTGAATGAACCAGTGCAAAAACATTGCACTGTACTGCTTTGTTATCATAATATTGCAGTAAATCAATAATTGTTACGGTGGAGGCCAAACGCTTGACCACTATCAATAAAAAACCATAGATAGTTTGTTTATTGACCTCTGTTTTTCGTCGAATATCTACATATCTAGGTAGCATACTAAATACACTGAATGCAAGAACATCGCACCGTAAGTACCTACAGCTTTGTTAACATAATATTGCAGCAAATCAATAATTGTTACTGCCAAACGACATTACCATAAAAACCTCTATGATCTCTGGTTTTGGTCGAATGTCGACATACCAAGGTAGCTAAATAACTACTAGATTGATCAGTAAGGGCAGGCTCCGCAGCAACATCAGCGGAGTTCCTCAAACGGCGAAAATACGCTTCTTGACAGAGGTTACCTATTTGAGCCGTTTGGGGTGGAAACCCTAGGTCCTTGGGGTCCTGGGGCACACGTTATCTATAAAGATCTTACAAAACTACTAATAGAGTCCACAGGTGATCGGAATGCTGGTTTTTATTTCGGTCAACGAATTAGCATTGCCATTCAACGTGGCAATGCTGCCAGCATTCTGGGCACTCTGCCTTCTGGTGACGGCTTAGATTTTTAGTAAATAGATGTAAGTGTAAATATTAGTTGTAATTATTTTTTACTGTTAATAAAGGTGTTCAAGTCCAGGACTAGATTGATCTAAGTATAATAAAATAACATACTTACCAGTTTCTTACAAAGTACATTTTCAAATCATAATCCCATCAGTTCTCACAATTTCTTTTGCACATGTTTATTGTAGAATATGGGCCAAGCATACATCTGTTTGGCAGATGTTGTAATAGCGAAATAATCAACCGTTTACTGCCTATCAAAATATCTCCTGCTATGATTCTTGAAGATTTTTTATTTTAATGGTTCATAGAACATTTTGATTAACGAAAACCATTAAAACATCATTTTATATAAATAATAAATAAATAATGCTGGACAATTCACACAGCATTATCTAGCCCCAAGCTAAGCAGAGCTTGTGTTATGGGTACTAGATAACTGATATACATAATATAATACAATACATAGATAGATATTTTTTATTATATATAGAAAACGACCAGAACACCCTGAACAAATGTCTGCAGATCGTACACACATTTGTCCCGAGGCGGGAATCGAACCCGCAACCTTCTGCGTCGCAGGCAGACCTTCGCCCACCGCGCCACATCGGTCGTCAAATCGTCGGTCATTTTATTAAGGTCTAATTTCTATATTAAGTTATTTCTAAATTACCTTTACCTAACTTAACCGAGACAAAACGATACCTAGTTTATTTTATTGACTGGTTATCTAGCTGATTTCAAAATTGCAAAGTTTGCAATGCCTTTTATTTAATAAGCTATTGTCGGTTAAAAACAAATTAAATGGAATACTCCCATACCAACGTCTTAACTAAAAAGGATAATTCAAATAGTTAAGTGCGTCTACAGCAAGATAAAAATGAAGCGGTTAATGACCCATTAACGTTTTGTTTCACACCGCCATTGTTTTAAACTCACAATTAAAAGCAACGGCGTCACAAATACTCCTTTACAACTTAACTGCATTTACGCATCTGATAAAGGTGGCGATTGCGTGATACGAGGAGCGGAGCGAGCGATAAAATTGTCAAGTGGATTTCAAAAGGTTGTGACATTGTCACCAAAATTGTCAATAGATGATAGTTTAGAACTAAAATACAGAAATAAAACCGGCCAAGTGCGAGTCAGCTCGCGCACGAAGGGTTCCGTACATGTCTATTAAAAACTCAGGCAAAAAACTCACGTTTTTTGTATGGGAAGCCCATTAATTATTTATTTTATTCTGTTTTTTAGTATTTGTTCTTATAGCGGCAACAGAAATACATATTCTGTGAAAATTTAAATTGTCTTACTATCACTCATCGTTCATGAGATACAGCCTGGTGACAGACGGACAGACAGTCGAGTCTTAGTAATAGGGTACCGTTTTACCCTTTGGGTAGGGAACCCTAAAAATTTTAATAGAATTATCACAACGCTTTTTTAACCCACCGATTCGAACAGGTTCGAGATTCGTATAAAAATATTTGCCTTTAAATAAGTAATAGTTACATACGGAGGGCGGGCAGCAGCGTCTCTTGCAGAATAGATCTACCACCGAGCTGCTATTCCCAACCCGCATGTCCAGCGCAGCGTGGGGATTATAATGCATTACCCCATGAGCTGAGGTGAGGAAGTACATAGATAGATTACAGATCGCTTATATAAAAAATATAGGTAAATAATAGCGTCAGCTTAGCATTAATACGACATAGCCTTATTTTGTTGTCAATTCAAGTATTAAAACGCCAACGGTAGCTTCTAAAAATTTATAGCCAATCTCGATATCTCTATTCCGATTCGGTTCAATAGGTATTTATCCGTTTTATCTAATGGCCGGTCAGTTATACGGCGAACGTCAACTTAATTAGAATATATACCGACTTTGTACACAATAAATTTTAAAAAGTTCGAATGAAACGGCATATTAATTGGACATTAGTATATGTCAACACCTCCGGAGAGAAGAACGTGAAAGAATTCGAGAGTTATTCAGGGACTATAAAATTAGGTGGGTGTAAATTTTTTAACGCAGCCCCGGGCTATATTAGAACGCCATGTGAATTTAAATTTGCTTCTAAAAGCTTTTAAAGCGTTTGTTTGCGCTAAAGAATTGGGAAGTATTGTGAGGTCTTTTTTCGGAGTTATTAAACGTTTTTTCGTGATTTGTTGTAATTGGTTCGGGATCGCAGGAGACTGGTCTATTTGTAGCTCATTCTTGCTTCATTGTTTCCATTCTAATTTCGTACCAAAAGGTTTTTTTTTTTAAAATAATGCTGGACAATTCACACAGCATTATCTAGCCCCAAGCTAAGCAGAGCTTGTGTTATGGGTACTAGGTAACTGATATACATAATATTACACAATACATAGATAGATATTTTTAATTATATATGGAAAACGACCAGAACACCCAGAACAAATGTTTGCAGATCGTACACACATTTGTCCCGAGGCGGGAATCGAACCCGCAACCTTTTGCGTCGCAGGCAGACCTTAGCCCACCGCGCCACATCAGTCGTCGATTTGTGTATTTTTTCTTTTTAAGTGTTTCAAATGGGTCACTATAATGAACGACAATTTATTATACGGTTCAATATTGTACACCTTTCGTGTCATGGCGTCCAATTTTAATAGGTTTTGACGCGGTTTAGTTATCCTTTCAAATAAGGATTGTAAAAGATTTCAACCGGATTTTCAACCTTGATTCTGTTTTTAAATTATGTTTTCTATAAGATTTTGTTGCTTATCCTAAAAGACTTTTAATAGATTTAACTTCAAATTAATTAAATTAATTATTAATTAGATTTATCAACCAAAATGATCGGAGTTTACCACATCACTGAAGTCTCTGGATTAGATTGAAGTCCCCAAATTCTTAGTAAATTTCTAAACCGTAAAACCTCTTCAAAGTGCTACAACTTATCTTGAATTGAATTCCACATTTAATCCAAGATTGACTGACCACAAATTGGGGATCTATTGTCAAGCGAGATAACGTCGCGAGAATCTCATTACACTTGAACAGTCAGCTAAGCCACATTCTTAAACACCTAGCTCACTCAATTCTTCATAATGTTCGATTAAGATCATAAAAGTTAGAGTAGTTTTCCTTTTTTTATTTAAAAAAATAAAGCATGATCGAAATATATTTATATACCTACTATTTAACGGGTATTTATCGCGTTTCGTTTAATAGTATTTATAATTATGTATTCAGATCGCGTAAGTTTAAAAACAACAATCGAAATATTATATTAATGATTTAAGTATAATAAAATTAATAAATAGATATTATTTCAGACAATAACTAAGACAGTTATAGATCTTATTCAACTTATTCTATGGTCCATACTTCCATAGTAATAATATACCTTGATACCAACATAACTCGTAAAATATAAAACCACAACTCATTATTGCGGCAACTTGTTAAATAATGAATCTGCACGTCTAACACAGACCGTGTTCACCAAACGATAATCAGACAATTAGGCACTTTCATCGGTTAACTTTGATGTATGAAAATTTGTGTCAAAATCGTCAAAACAACTGTTTAAAATTTAACCATCTGTTGGTGAACTCGGGGCTAAGCTAATATCAGTATTCAGTAAACATCAGTTAGTCCGTAATCAAGCCTGCAACTGTAACAAAATACAGGAACACTAAACATGGTAACTAGTCCGTTTGTGGCTGTTATTCTGTACTAATATTATAATTGCGAAAGTGTGTTTGTTTGTTTGTTTGTCCTTCCTTCACGCCGCCGCGCCCTTACTAAGCAACAAAACGACTTGATTTTTAAGGTTTTTGTATTACAGAACGTAAGACCTCGCACTCTGGGTAATCTCTAAGAAATTTTAATAAGACCCAAAAAAATCCTGCTGAAATCGAAAATTTTTGGGGCCTATTTAATTTCTTAGAGACTGGATTTTTTTTAGAGTTGGTTTTTGCCATAGAGTTATTAAAAAGGATGGAGAGTAACATAGGCTACTTAAATCAGTTCTCATGGGATAGCAATAATGTTAAACAACGCGTACAAAGTCGCGGCTAGCAGCTAGTATGGCAATAAACATTGAACTAGCTGGATTTGACTTAAGCTACAGTTTGGCCAGATTCCTTCACAATGTTCCACACTAGATTCAGGAATCTTGGAGGGTTTCTTGTTTCGGATTGTTCACAGTTTGAAACTAAATGTCCGTCAGTTTCCACATACTAGGAACTACTTCATGGATGATGCATTCGTAATTAAATCTGGCTATGACCAGAGAGTGAGTGAGGTCTACAAAATGAGTAAGGTATTGGTATCCGTTTTGGAACAATTTAATAGCGGAAAAGAGAGATGTGGGTGGGTAACACAGTACAAGATGGAATGGTGCAATAGAGAAACCTTTGGCGAACATTGGTTACTCAATGGTGGTTTAAAGTGGCTCAATTATCGTATTGAATTGAGAAGAAACAAGAAAAACAGAACAGCTTATCATTTTAAGTTTAAGATAATAGTTCCACTCTTTGCCCATCGTTGTATGGTACGATTAGTAACTCCTTCACTACCTCTGTGACGATCTCTGTAGCGCAGTGGGCGAAGGTCCGCCTGCGATGCAAGAGGTTGCGGGTTCGATTCCCGCTTTGGGGCAAATATTTGTTCCGGGTGTTCTGGTCGTTTTCTATTTTTGTTAAAAAAAACTATCTATGTAATGTATTGTATTATGTATATCAGTTATCTAGTACCCATAACACAAGCACTGCTTAGCTTGGGGCTAGATAATGCTGTGTAAATTGTCCAGCATTATTTAATTTTTACCAACGAATTTTATGTACGGAAAAATGCGGGATAATCTTCGAGCAGATGCTTTGTTTTGTTTGACCTAAGTAAAATTAAGCTAGGTACTGTTAATTTCTGAACTGTTATAAGTACCTACAACAAGTCTGGCAAGACCTTATAAATCACATATATACTAGAACAATAACAGTGCCTATAATTAGCCATTTATATGCGTGGTCGAACAATAAATTAGGTAAGCTCTCTACATTTGTATAACACCTACGCACCAATGATTTGGCGATAACATAATGATCTCTAATAGAGACTTCAAATGGATTTCTATTATATTGATTTGCAATTCTAAATCATTAAAGAAAACACTCACTATAATATATCTACTTGTTGTCTATTCTATAATCATATTGAAATCATAATATTTAATATAATCGATCAGTTGAGCTACATGTAGATTAGCAACAGTCTGCAGTTAGCTCAATTGATTCAATTGTAAATAACTAGTTTTAATTTAATACTATTATATGCTTATCATTTTCTTTTTCAAAAAGATTTATAAAAAATTATATAATTATAACTATAAAATGTTAGAGTAAATATTTATATTATTTTATGTAACGACTAAACTTACATAAAAATAGCTGGACGATTTCAAAAAATCTTAGTCGTTAGACAGCTGCATTATCACTGAGTTACATAGGCTATAGAATATACCGTAATATATATTATATATTACGGTATATTCTATATTCTATTCAGTGATTATGCAGCTTTCTAACGACAAAGATTTTTTGATTGCATTATCACTGAGTTACATAGGCTATAGAATATACCGTAATATATATTATATATTACGGTATATTCTATATTCTATTCAGTGATAATGCAGCTTTCTAACGACAAAGATTTTTTGAAATCGTCCAATTATATTATAATGTATAATATATATCTATAAGCTGGGGCAGAACGCTAGTTACCAATAAAATTAGCTTGCATCTACGCTTACATACGTAATCCTTACATCGTTACAGCCTAGTCATATAAGAAAATACTCTCTCATTATACCCTATTTAAAGTTGCATAATAATAGATGGTTACAAAAAGGTAACTAAAAAAGAAAAAGAAAATACTACAAGTTTAAAATAAGCAATCAAACCAAAAGCCAAAGGCTTGTATTATAGAAACATTTCTATATTTTTTTACTCATCGTATTTATCTTATAATTTACGAGTCCAAAGCTAGACAAATATCACCAGCAGTTTATTAACAACACACTTCATATGCAAATGATAGCAAAAACGGATACAATTTGGTAAAAACCGTGAAATGATTCGAATAACTTTATTTTCATTTGATAAATTGATTCTTCGTGATTTTACGACAAAACTATTTACCTTAATAGCTATAAAACAAATTTAGATATCAAAGCTATGGAAAATAAAACACAAGAAAAAACGATATAATAATGAATGGATGTAATTTTTACCTATGTAGATCAAACCCGTTCTATTTTATATGTTAAATTTAAAATAATCTGTTTTGTTTTTTCTTAATTGGTGATGTGTGTAAAGTATTCTCTATCTATCTATCTTTCTATCTATATATCTATTAAAGAGGTAATATTAGTGCATGTTTGCGAGTCATCTTTCTAAATATCTCGAGAAATATACTTCTACTCCTGCACTTCCTTTTAATAATAAAACTGAATCTTTTTTTATGGCGTGCAATTTAAATAAAACCTTCTTATAAGAAGCAGAGAAAACGATAAGCCGCAAGTAAATACAAAAGTGCAAAGGTAGTGTAATGGAAGTTTTAATGATTCCTCGCCCAGCGAGATGTAGAATAAATGAATTAAAAAGAATGGCAGGGGAACGCTCCTAGCTTTGCTTTTTAATTTTCCGGTGCCGGCAGCTGATGGCTTTAGTTTGTGGTTTATTCAAACCATTTACTTATTTCTAGATTTTCCGATTCCGCATTTCATTGAATTGAAAAGTATTTTACTTTATCATTAATCGTATTTGGAATATTAGATTAGAGACCACGAGTACCAAGAGAGCAGAAGTTACATATAGTAATCTATGTAATACGGATTCATCTTACTAACGATTCAAGCAAATGCTTCTTACGTGAAAAATGTGCGGTCGATATTACTTTTGCCAACCTTTGAAAAGTGGGACAAATCGGGAACGTTTCAGCATAAAATTTAAGTTTCTTGACTCGTCCCGATGGATTCAGACCAACGTCTGAATCCATAGTCAGGAATAACTCGTCTTGAGATAGGGCAGAACTGGGATGTCAGGAGAAGTCTTGTGTCAAAGGCCAAGATCTTATTTAGATTGTGTTGTGTTGTTTTAGGTCTATAATTATAATGTTTTGAGTCAACGTTTTTCTTCTGAGGCAAACCCATCAGTATATTTATCACTCTTCTTCGATTAAAGTAAACACTATTTGCATCAGCCTAATAAAGTATCTTTTATAAGCTTTTATCGATATTCTAAGCGTATCGATAATAATTAAGACGGTATAATTACAAAGCCGCCCAATGGTCGAATCGTAACGCTCCATAAACTAAACTAACATCTCACTGAGACTGGATTAACATAAACATCGGTTCGTTCGCTTTTCAACAACTATCCACTCGGCTTGAATACATTACAGATCACGTTGTTTTTTATTGACTCAATAATTTCTGAATTAAACTGTTTTTCGAGTCAATGAAGAGCGGGGTGAGAAAGAAAGCAGGTTGCCAGCTTAAAAAAATATCTACATCTTTAAATATTCCTTTCTCAGAACTAAAACGTTATCATCCTGACTCCACCTACGAATGTTTTGAAAATAAAAATACAAAATGACATAACAACTTCTAAGTTAACACTATTCACACAATATTATGTAGTAAATCTAAATAAAAATGACTACTCCGTAAAAACTGTATCTACGATGTTTTTAGGCATCCTGTTCTCTTCGCCATAAAAACTTCTTTTTTGGTCAACAAGTCAAGCTTTGCTCAATTGTACACCAGTTTTCAGTATAAATCCAATTATGTTGACTTTTTTCTAGGTTGTTAGTCCTTTGCTCGTAAAAATCGATTACTTTATTCAGCTGTATTTTTAACAAGATCACTATGAAAGTACTATTGTGTCTGTCTATGATGACAAATAAAATAAGCAATAACTTGGAATTAGAAAAGGTTGTTCTCATTGTTTTTGTGATCAGAAACTAGGGACCCCGTTGACTTTATGAGTAAGTAATTGTGTTTTGATAGTGTGAATGCCTATCACATGACAACTTAATCATCATCATCAGCCTATACCAGTCTACAGCTGGACATAGGCCTCCCCTAATGAGCGCCATAGCACCCTGTCTTCAGCTTGCCGCATCCAGCATCTGCCAGCAGTCTTTCGCAAATCGTCATCCCACCTGGTCGGAGGGCGTCCTACACTACGTTTTCCGAGTCGCGGTCTCACCTCAAGAACACGTTTACCCCAGCGGTTGTCGGTTCTTCTTGAAATATGGCCAGCCCACTGCCACTTCAGCTTGCTAATACTTTGAGCTATGTCAATTACCTTGGTTCTCTGTCGGATGTATTCGTTGCGAATCCTATCCTCCAGAGAAACACCGAGCATAGCTCTCTCCATAGCTCGCTAGGCGACTTTAAACAACCTAATGCTTTTAATATCTGGTACGTGGTTCAAAGTTATTGTTTGGTTTATAAATTTGATATTTTGTGCAAGGGGCACATTACAAAATAGGATCATTCTAGAACCTGACAAAAGTCAACAATATAAATTTTCAACGCCCATCAATCTTTCTTTCAATAATTTGTAACGCTTCAAAAACACAGAACAGCCTTCACGCCCAAATTTTTGGGTCATTAGGACAGTTTAGACCCCAGGGAGCTATACAATACTTCAATTGGTACTGGAACAATGTACATTGTATTGGATTGCTACCGTTCGAAAAGTTAGCACCATGGCACGCTTCCAAATATCACAAAGAATTTGTTAAAGATAAAGGCTATGCTTGACAATGTGGGACGGAAGAGGTTCGTCTGTGGGTTAAATCTGAAGGATTTTTTCTATGCATAAATTAAAAATAATACATTACCTACATTAGTAATATCTAAGGACCTATTTAGGTGCTTTGAGTTATTTGTCTTTTCGTGTGTCGTTATATTGTCTTTATGTAAATCTTTTTTCTAAAACTTAATGAATGCAAAGTTTACTCACAGCGTTGCCGATTGCAAGGGTGATCTATGTTGATATGCGTTATGGGACTTTAGGTGTACTGCAACTTCTAGTTCGATTCTTGGATTGCTAACATTTTGCATATTGGCAAATAAAAGCAAAAAATCACCGCGTTGTGTAGCCGAGCCATTACAACAGTGAATTGTTTCACCCGCTGGGATCTTCTCCGAATGCTGTAAAAGACTCGATCGAGACTATTCTGTCTTGAGTCGTAAGTTTTTATGTCCTTTGTGACGCAAGTGTTTCCTTTACATTCACGATTTTGCTCTAAATCCGGGTAATGTTTTGTTCTGTTATTCGTTGTTTTCGAATAATGGTTTGTTATTTCTTTTTTTATGTTTTTGGTTTGACTTTTGTTTTACGTTCTATCTAACGTTTTTGTGATAAAATCTGATACCGTAATAATAGTAACGGTAAATAATAGTAGGTATACAAATGTACTAATTGTTAGAGAATGATGTCAACCAGGTTAAAAAAAAGTCACCAAAAAGGCATGCCAATTAACTAGAAAGCTATTAAAAAATCTTGCGCGACTGTTTTAACCTCTACTGATAACAATTTGTAAAGGTTCATTTAATAGCAGCAATTACAAAAAAATACAAAAACTGCCGACAGCATAAACTAAATCCAAAGTTCTAGCACCAATAAGATCTAAATTAGCTTTAAATTCTACCAAAAGTTGGCCTATTCTAAAATTAAACAAATCAGATCGTTACAGAATGTCATGATGTCACCTTTAATAGGATTACTAGAGGGGATTGGAATTTCAAAGATCTCAGGATAATTCCTTTCTTCCGTGTAGTATTATTTTTATCTTGATGTTGCATATCAATAACTAATGTAAGAAAACTTACTTAAAAGTAGATTACTGATTCATTTTTATTTATATTATTTATAATGTCATTCAGACTAATGTTTGAAACTATATACTTTGTTAAACTAGATTCTTGTTTTACTTGTTCTCGTACCTACGAGAACCATTTAGGCGAAGTAAAAAAATATCGAGGTATCGTTGTAGAGGTTACGAACTTGCTGAGAAAAGCAAATACGCAGCACTTGGTAAATTGCCAATAATAACTCTAAAACAAGGCCTATAGTTATAAACGACATAAATTGATTTGTCAATGATGATAAATAATACTCCTTGCATGCATCACAAAGCTGAATCTACTCCCTTTCTCCCTATATTTTTTTTAACTAAGTTCCTTATCGCGTGTTATGAAAGGGGGCTGGACGGAAAAAATTCTCACGAAAAGTTGTAACGACACTTTGTGCTATAGTAAGCTATTGTAAGACGTGCGGCGTGCGCATGTTTCTCTGTCTGTCTCTTTCTCTCTCTTATAGAAAGGAACTTCGTCCCATCCGGGTGTCCCTTGACACCTCTCCAACTTTTTTGTATTTTGTGTGTATAATTCTGTTTAAGTAATTTTTTAGACAATAAATGATTTTTTATTAATTTTATTATTTATTAAAGTATTTTAACGTAAGTACGTGCGGGCATGTTTTTGGATGTTATTTATTGGCGAGTCGTAACGGTGGCATCGGACAGGTATTATCAGCTACATAATTATACAATTTTTTTTGCCTACTTATCTTATTATTTTAATAAAAATAAAATCGTTTATCTCAGGCAACATTAGTGTAGTACAGGATAAAATACTAAAAACTAAGGCCCATATAAAATATATACTTTAATCTAACATATTATGTACATAAAATAAACCTATTTTACCTGACCCCTAATCTGTGCTGTTCTTGTTGAGTCAAATAAAATTCTTTTATCTTATCTTTATTTTATTAAAAGCTCACCGATTTATAATTTATTCGCGAGCGCAGCATAATTACGCAAGCCGCATTCCGTTGTCGTGTAACTTACGCACGTCGTTAATCAAGTTGACAAGCGTTAATCCAGCTTCCGGGGGTTCTACTATTGTCTCTTCAACTACAGTGAAGTTGCTGATGATATTTTTGTTTGAAACATTTTAAAACTTCTTTATCTATAATCGTGATTAATATGTATTGTATATTCAACTGTAGCTGAAGACAGGGCGCTATGGCGCTCATTAGGGAAGGCCTATGTCCAGTGGACTAATATAGGCTGATGATGATGCTGATGATATTCAACTTTTGTAAATGTAAGTAACTCATATCCTTAACTTAATATTATTACTATGGATTTTATATAATGTATATACTTATAGACTGTAACATACACCAATTGTAGGTATTTATTAAAATTCAGATGAAAAAAATACAAGTTTTGGTCGAAGCGATGCGTGAAATGAGAGCTGGTGCAATGCAGACAGCGTCTTGGAGACGCTTCCGACTGGTATTGATAGGGGTAAATGAGGGAAGTTGAGCTACCTGTGGATTGTTTTTGCAACAGCCAGTTACCTCAATTTTTTCAATTGTAAATACTGCTTCTTATTTTTCTATTTTAAAGGAATTTTTTGCTAATAAATATTTATAAAATGATACAAATATACACCGTGCGGATTTATTTCGATTCGGATGTAATTTATAAAGCACAAAACTTGTTTGGATCTAGAACATTGCAAACTTAACTTTCTCATGGTATAAATACTCGATCTACTCGACTATCTAGCAATACCATAGTAGGGCTTACTAAACCCTCCCCTGCCTCTAGCGATGACAAATAGTTGCGTAAATGATAGTGTTCGCCCGCAACTCCGCCTGTTTCTGGAGTTTGATGTATGTCCACCGCTTAGTGGGACATGACATCCACACTCTTTTGTGCAATGGTTGATCTTATACAATAGTTGGTGGTCAGATTTTTCAAATCAAAAGAAACCTTCGTGTTTCTCGCCCGTGGTTATATATTTTATTAAGGGTTATACAAACTCTTTTTTTTTTAATGGACAGACATAGGATTTCGCGTTCATAGAAGCGACACGGGCTTAGCAACGCAAGCCCAAAAATCAAGTTTTAACATGAATTTATTAGAATCAATCAAAACATATAATATAATCAAATGTTCTAGATACTTAATTAAATTACCATGTTTATTCTCAAGATCTCAAGTTCTGTATTTATTGAGAAATTAAGATTTTTTAAATTAAAGTTCTAAGCATACATAGGAACAGACAGACAGCAGGAAGCGACTTTGTTTTATCTTATGTAGTGATAATGATAATACCTAATGCCGGAAAATTTACACAACATTATCAAGCCCCAAGCTAAACAGAGCCTGAGTTATGGGTAAGTACTTGATATGATAACTGCTGTAACACGATATAATACATAATATCTATGTTTTTATTATACATAGAAAACGACCAGAACACCCGGAACAAATATCTGCAGATCGTACAAACATTTGCCCTGAGGCGGGAATCGAACCCGCCACCTCCTGCGTCGCAGGCAGACCTTCACCCACCGCGATACCTACGACCATAGAGGTCGTTCCCATTTTTTTGATAGTTTACCTGAATTAAATACTCCTATCAAAAGTATCTTAGTAAGATAACCAAAAAAAATACGACTGAGTTTTAGCGACGACGGCTTGGCCCCCCATAATAGATAATTCTACCGCTTATTTTTAAAAATTGTGTTTTGTACCATCTATTTATATACCTACCTCCCGACTACGGTTACTAAAGGATTCAACAATTGCCTGACAAGCCCCTGGCAAATTTATTATCGGTACTTGCACACAATGAGCAAGCAAACAAAAAACATACGAAACGATGTGTCAAAATATCTTACCCCTAACAAAAACAAGTTATGAAAACTCTACTAATCTTTCTTTAGACTCCAAGTCTTCTTTAAGCCCCAGAAATAATAGACCACACTCAAGACGAGTAAAACCCCGTTTCACTCAATTAAAATACGTTTAAGGAGTCCTACACACCTGGCCGCGATAAACATCGAAACTATTGTAGATTTGAGAAATTCGAACCTCAATTTTGACAACAAAAAGGCCATAATCGATTTTGGGCGCACAAAAGAAGCATTATATTTGACAATTCGACTGTAGAACGTTGTTTGTGGTAGAGATTATTTCGGATGAAATGAATGAAGGCAAAACACGATCCTGTGAATATGGTTTGTAATTGAAATCCTGGGTCCCGAGGGGCGAGGTTTTTTATTCAGAAAAGGTTCAAGTGTCGCAGGAGGTTTTGTTAGAACTTATTTGATTTTTATTTGCTTTACTAAGTACTTTTCACATAGGATCTTATTTTTGCAAACCTCTACACACCTGGTAGATCATATTCTGCATCTAAACCAATCATTAAAAATAATTTACTGTAATTACTGATGACGCTTTTTATAGATATTCGGTTTAGAGATGGTGTAGAAAATCATCATATATAAGTTTATGTCTATACATTCAAACTTCTGCATTTACAATATTACTAGCAGCATCTCGCGGTTTCACCTGCGTAGTTACCGTTCTCGTGGGATTTCCAGGATTCAATAAAACCTATGTGCTATTCCAGACTGTAATCTATCTCTATGCCAAATTTCATACAGATACGTTCAGCCATTCTGGCGTGATTGAGCAACAAACATCAATTTATTCATCCATACATCTAAACTTTCGCATTTATAATATTAGTATGATGATAGCAAACATACAAGTCAACCAAGGTTCAATATCAATACCACCAAACAACACCCAACTTTTAAAAATTTCAAGATACTGATCTCAGAAAAATAAGCACAAAACACCTTGCTACCACTCAACCCTGTGGTCTATTGATTAATCTTCATACCAAACAGGAAACAAATGGTAATAGAAAAACTAACCCGGAGGCATTCGTCATTACCTCTAAAAGGGTTCTGTAGAAAATAATGATTAATTATTATAATTTAGTCCGTGTCATCGGACCTCCACATGGCGAGGCTCGTGGTAAAATATTAGACAAGTTGCAACTGGAACGATGTAAGCGAATAAAGTGGGTAATTCTTTTAATATAAAAACTATCGTAGTTTGACGTTTTATCCCTTCATGTGCTCGTAGGGACGCGGAACGCGCCCATCCAGAACCGCACTCACTCTGAAGAAGTCCCTCGTTAGGGGATGAAACGATGGTGTTCTTCCAACACAAATAAGGTTCGTGGTTAATCTATTTTTTTTGCTATTTTAGCCTTATTTGTATCAAAATCTACCTACCCATGTTTAAATTTAGATTTTGGTAGGTACTTGACTCACGCTGTGAATATTAGATGATCTTAAGAATATATATGTTATACTAAGGTCCTTACTTACCTAACAACATTTAATGGATAATGTCCAAGAAATTAAATAGTATGCCAAAAAAATTAAAACGATTTTAACGGGATTTGAACCCGCGTTCTTTAAGTTCTTCAAACGCGAGAGCTTACTATTATAACAAAAACCTTAGTAAGTAGTGTATTTCATAAGCATTATGAGAACAAATGGGATAAGAACATAACCAACACCAGCAGTGGTGTATTGTAACGCTATCGCTTGCATGAAACTTTGTCTACAGGGACAGGTGCCGTTTATCTGATTGTGAGTGTAAAAGGGTTAAACGGAATGGTACTTTTTAGAAACAGTCCGAAAAGTAATTACTAAGGAATCTTTATCATAGATAAACTAACATACAAACTTACACGCGATGTATCTATGACATTGTTACGGCTCGTTACAAAAATTAACGTTTAGAAGGTTTCTTTAATTATGTTTAAAATACATATAAATGGTCTACGCTGGTTTCTTTTTATTGAGATCTATATTGAATATATTTTTAAACTTTAATATTTGAGGAGTTAGTAGAGCACTGCTGGGTCTTGCAGTTCTTTTGTTCAAGTTCCTTCGACGAGTTTTACGAAGTCCTTGATAAGTCTGGGCGGTAAAATAGACCCAATAATGCCTGGAGCACAAACTGGTAAACAAACCATTCATTATTGGATCTAACTTATATTCCATAATCAGCTTAACGCGAGGCTGACGAATCTCATATAGCCAAGCCTTTGAAAAACCTACATGGGAATAATCACGATCGTCAATAACGAGGAGAAGGTGGAGGTCGAACAATTCAATAATCAGACTTCATACAAAAATCAGAAGCTTTCCCCTAACCAGTAATTTCTACTGATTTTAACACTTCCCAAACTTTTTCGCGTATGGCGAACAAAATATTTGGCCTCGAGAGAGCAATATTCCTAAAAATGTTCCGCTTTTTGCAAGTACGTTTTGTGTGGTGCCGAAAAAATTTTTCAAGGAAAAGGTACCGTTATGTTGATAAGGGAATAATGGGTGCGAATATTATCCTTATTTAGAAAAAAATACATGGAAATACATATTGTTGTTCGTATCACACTATTGGTTTTTGAAGCTGAAAGGAAACCTTAACGTAAAACGCTAAGGTTCATTTTTATATTTATTTTGTAAGTTTCTTTAATGCCAAAATAAAATTAAAATCAAATAATAGAATTAAATTAACAAGTATTAATAAAAAAACTAGTATTTATAATAGAAACAATCGAGCTATTAAGCTCAACTGATCCATATCAATACCAGTCGAAAGCGTGCCCAAAACACTAGCTGCATTGTAAGGTATTCAATAAAGTTCAATTTACCGCAACGTTTTACGTGTAAACGTAAGTCAGACCCCCACTCTGCGAACGTTACTACGTTCGGACTTCAAAGACTATGTAATTTTTCGAAAAAGGATAAAAAATCATGCGAAAAAAAAAACCTAACACCAAATAAATTTTTCAATTTATGACGACATCTTTAATAGGTGTCTATGAAGTCGTCAAATCAAATTGAAGAGTTTAAGTCGGTATGCCATTTGTGATGACTAAGTGGTAGGTAGCTGGTAAGCATGCCTTTTGATACTAAGTTAGTGGTAAGCATGCTCAAAAAAAACTCAAACACTCAAAGTGCTTTATTTCCTTTAGACCTAACAGAACTCTTGGACACGTCACAAAATTCAGATTACATAAGTAAAACATGGTTTTTGATACTAAGATACTCAGTAACTAGGTAGCCTAACAGAAGTGGCATGCTTAGCGATTAGCGATACGCGGGCATACCCCATCATCGGTATGATACAGCCAATATGGATCCGTGCGTGTTACCAGCGTGTTAGCTAGCTCATTGCTTCCACTCTGCTGTGCTCATCAATCTACGCAGACCATTGCTGGCTAAGATAGCTAGATTATTAAAGTGAAACATGCCATCATAAATTATGTTAATGTATTGCTGAATGCTTGCAAAATCTTCTTCTTAACGTCAATGTCAGTGCAAAAATCAAGATTTTGCTTATTTTCTAAATATAAGCATTAGATAGAACATTAGTCTGGCTAAGTAATTCGTAAAAAATAATGTGTTGTTGGCCATGATAATTTTCTTCTTCTTCTTCTTCTTAGGGTGCCTCTCCAACTAGTGAAGGTTCGCAGTCAGCTTACCATATTTTTGTAATTAAATTCATGATAACTTAGAGTATTTCGATTACAATAGTTTTCTTTAAAGATCATTTTGCATTTTTTTAGTAAAGAAACCAGTTTATTTTTAAAAGTTATATTCAACTTCTACAGGTTTTACTCCTGATTTTTGCATTAGGCGCACTCTTAAAAAACTGAACTGATCGAACTGAAATTTTGCATCGACTATTTATCATTTGTGAAGCCGGGCAAAATGAAGGTCTATTAATAACAAATTGATTCAAAAAATGCAAGCAACTTTACAACTCAATATAAGGCTTATCTTGTGGTCAATGGTCTTTCCATGGTCTTGCCTTTGTAGGAAAAGCTTTTTTATTTTCATAATATATGGCTCGTAAAACTGTGCGTTCAGATGTTGAAATAGAAATAAAAAAACATAGTTCACCAACCGAACAAAGCTGTGCTGTACCGCCCGTTCTGCGTCCAACGACACAGCCAGCCGACAAAGCAACACCAATTTGCAGGCGAACTGATGCGTAAACTGTTGCATTAGCCTTCGTGAAGGACTGACCAATTATATCGGTAATACGACACGCGCTTATCCGTGTGTACGCACCTTTATGCTGTTTGTTTTATGAAATGTTTCGTGGTTGTTTTTGTAAATTTTGTGAATTTGGATTAGTATTTTCAATGTTTCTAAATTATTATTATTATTTTTTTATGCTGGACAAATCACACAGCATTATCTAGCCCCAAGCTAAGCAGAGCTTGTGTTATGGGTACTAGATAACTGATATACATAATATTTATACAATACATAGATAGATATTTTTTATTATATATAGAAAACGACCCCCTGAACAAATGTCTGCAGATCGTACACACATTTGTGCCGAGTTATTAGTTTATAAAAATCATTTATTAGACACAATTACAGTGTTTCAGTATAATATTGAATCCGGGGTCCTAAACTAGCCTAGGCTGTATTTCAGAAGAGGTCTGGACACCCTTAATTGTCATACCTAAATACTTATATCAGTTATGTAAAACCTATAACACAAGCTTTGCTTAGCTTGGGGCTGAGTACTGAGTGAATTCGTTAGCATTATTATTTTAGCATTAAAGTTCTATTATAAAACTATTATACCTACAGTAAATATAATATGTATATCGAAACGTTAGGTCACAGGCCGCGAAGCTAGGCTCAAGCGGCCGGTGACTAGGGCTGCAAAGAAAGGAACTTCCTGACGATACGCGACAAACCTTTTGGATCTGACCCATGATCCGTCTTCCTAACGAGAGTCTCTTGGGATATTGATCAAGGCTCTTATTATTATTTTTATGCTCATCATCAGCCTTTTTCAGTCCACTGCTGGACATAGGCCTCCCCTAATGAGCGCCATAGCGCCCTGTCTTCAGCTTGCCGCATCCAGCATCTGCCAGCAGTCTTTCGCAAATCGTCATCCCACCTGGTCGGAGGGCGTCCTACACTACGTTTGCCAAGTCGCGGTCTCCACTCAAGAACACGTTTACCCCAGCGGTTGTCGGTTCTTCTCGAGATATGGCCAGCCCACTGCCACTTCAGCTTGCTAATCCTTTGAGCTATGTCGATAACCTTGGTTCTCTGTCGGATGTATTCGTTGCGAATCCTATCCTTCAGAGAAACTCCGAGCATAGCTCTCTCCATAGCTCGCTGAGCGACTTTAAACTGGTGGACCAGCCCTACCGTGAGTGTCCACGTCTCAGCTCCGTAGGTCATGACGGGTAGGACGCACTGATTGAAAACTTTCGTTTTCAAGCATTGCGGTATGGATGACGAGAAGACTCGACGTAGTTTCCCAAACGCTGCCCAACCTAGCTGGATCCTCCTCTTGGCCTCCTTCTCGAAATTGTTTTTACCCAACTGCAGAATCTGCCCAAGGTAAGTGTATTCGGAAACAATTTCGAGAAGGTGGCCATGTACGACGATCGGTCCCGGATCAACGTGGCCATTGATCATGACCTTGGTTTTATCCAAGTTCATGCCAAGACCGATGCGTCGTGAGGCTGAAGCTAGGCCGTCCAGCATCAGGTTCAGCTCCTCCAGCGACTCCGCCATCAAGACTATGTCATCAGCGAATCGTAGGTGTGAGATGTAATCGCCGTTTATGTTTATGCCCTTACCTTTCCAGTCCAGCGTCTTAAACACATCTTCCAACGCGCTTGTGAACAGTTTCGGGGATATAACATCCCCCTGTCTCATCACACCTCTGCGCAGTTGGATGGGTTTGGACTGCTGGCCCTGTACTTGGACATTCATGGTCGCGGCATCATAAAGACATCTCAGCACCTCGATATAACGATAGTCTACTTGGCAACGCTGTAAGGATTCCAGAACAGCCCAGGTTTCGACAGAGTCAAAGGCCTTTTCATAGTCCACAAAGGCCAGACACAGGGGCTGATTATACTCTTCGGACTTCTGTACAATCTGCCTCACTGTGTGTATGTGGTCTATGGTGCCATATCCTCCGCGAAACCCGGCCTGTTCGGGTGGCTGGAACTCGTCGAGTCTCCTGGCGAGACGATTCGTGACCACTCGTGAGAAAAGCTTATAGACGTGGCTCAGGAGTGCGATGGGTCTGTAGTTTTTAAGAAGGGTTTTATCTCCCTTCTTAAAAAAGAGCACCACCAGGCTCCCGCTCCACGCCTTAGGAGTTCTCCCACTGTGAAGAACGGTGTTGAACAGGTTCTGAAGCTCCTGCAAAACAGGGGCTCCTCCTGCCTTCAGAAGCTCTGAAGTAATGCCGTCTTCACCGGGGGCTTTTCCATTTTTAAGCTGCCTCAGAGCCATCACGATCTCGTCTTGACTGATGTCTGGCAGTTCGTCGGTGTAGTGGCGTGTCAGGGTGGCTCGTGAATCGTGGTCGTCCCGTTGGGCACGAGGGGCATGTGCAGCGTATAAACGGCCATAGAAATCCTCTATCTCAGCAGAGATCTCCGGCTTCGACAATACGGTCCTCCCATCGTGCGTTTTAAGCTTCGTCAGGTGGCTCCTGCCAAGCTGCTGAGTGAATACTTTGGACCCTCGGTTTCGCTCTATTGCCTCTTCAATGAGGCGTGTGTTGGAGCTCCGAAGGTCGCGCCGTACCATCTTCGCAATTCGCTTGTTCAGGTCTGACCTCTCTGACGAAGTCGCCTGGGTGGTTTCCCGTCTTCTTGTCATCAACCCGAGAGTCTCGTCCGAGAGTTTAGATTTCTTGCCAGTACGCTGCTGTTTACAAAACTTGATGCCTTCGTGCCTCAGCGTTTCGACCAGATTGTGCAGGGTCTCGTCAGCGTCATCAGTGGGTTCCAAGGCAACAAATCTATCCCCGAGAAGCTGCTGGAACCTCTCGGTGCCCGCCATGATTTGGATTGGGTTAGGTCGGAGCGTGGACTTCATCAGACGGTTTCTTTCAAGCTTCAAGTTGATATTCAGAGAGCCTCGGAGGAGTCGGTGATCAGATCCGGTATTGAACCTGTTGATCACTGAGACATCTCTGAATATGTGCTTGCTATCCGTCATGATGAAGTCGATCTCATTTTTAGTCACAGTGTCGGGGCTTCGCCATGTCCACTTCCTTTGAGGCTGCTTCTTAAAGAAAGAGTTCATTAAGAACAGCTCCTCTTTCTCAAGGAAGTTGACAAGCATTTGCCCCCTGTGATTCCTAACTCCATAACCATGCGGGCCTATTCGGGATTCGTTGCCAATCTGGGTTCCCACCTTGCCGTTAAAGTCCCCCATAACAACGTTGAAGTGGGCCTTAGTGGTGTTATGCAAGGCTCTGGATATGTCTTCGTACATATCCTCCACTTCATCATCCGAGTGTGCCGAGGTCGGTGCGTAGACCTGAATTACCTTCATGCTATACCGTTTGGATAGCCGAAGGATCAGGTACGCTACCCTGGTCGACACACTGGAGATTTCTTGGACGTTGTTAGAGAGGGCCTTATTGACGAGGAAACCTACGCCACCCTGGGATGTTTTATCACCCTCACGAAAGTAGAGAAGATGACCCGAGTCTAGGGTTATGGTGTCCTCCCCCTCTCTGCGGACTTCACATAACCCTAGAACATGCCATTTGATGTTCTCTAACTCCACTTCCAACTGCGCTAGATGTTGGTCAAGCCTCAGAGTGCGTCCGTTATACGTAGCCAGGGTCAGTTGTTGGTGGCAGCCTGATGTAGCCCGGTGATTCCTAGCACCCCCTGCCAAGCCGTTACCATGGCCGCTGCCATGGCCAGGAATAGCGAGGCGGCCGGGAACTGGGGGCCATTTTTTATTGCGTCGTACCATTGGGGGGGTAATGCCCATAATCCCCACGCTGGGCATGCGGGTTGGGGATCGCAGTTCTGTAGTGGAGTTGTTCTGCAGGGGGCGCTGCTGCCCACCCCCCGGTTTGTGTCCCTTAGTCGCCTCCTACGACACCCACGGGAAGAGTTGGGGTGGTGCAATTCTAAGCCGGCACCACACGGCAATTTTTATGCTCAGCTACCTCAAATTGTAGTCTATCAAGGGTCAATAATTTTCCGAGTAGCTATTTTACAACTTTTCACATGCAGCCTATGAGAACCTAGAATATAAATATTTTTTGCGTTGTAAAATTGCTATAGTTATGGACTAATATCATTTTCGGTGTGAAATGGATTCTTGTCCAATTAATTGAGTTAACAAATTCTAATGAATCAACTTTAGAATTGATTGAGTGCCGTATTGACTTGTCTCAACTCTCCTGTAAAGCAATTCTGCTGAAATCAATGAAGTTCTGTTGCTGTTCATTTTACTTTGATTGATTTCGCAATTATTTAATTGTTCTTGTGGAAATTCTAATTTTGAATGAGTAGGGCATAGCTTTGTTAGATTGATTTTATTTTAAAAACAAAGTACTAAACGAATATGGTCGATTTTTATTTAAATATTGTATTCTCGTTAGTTTTAAGCTGAGTTATACAAAGCGATATTAAATTCACGCAATATGACTCGGCGAGTTTTTGAGTCGTATCGTATGATGATGATTCTTTGTTAATGGCAATATGTGTCAAATTGGACACTTTTCTGAGAGAGTCAGGAAATGGAAAATGATTGTGATTATCTGAGGTATCAAATTATGAAGGTTATTTGATATTTTCACCAAGTCCTTCAAGCCTTTCAAGAGCCTAGAGAGATTATTTAGCAGGACAAATAAATTAATTATTATGTACTTTTACTTGATTCAAGTTAAACAAGTCAGAATAAATTCTCATACGCCATACGATACAACTCAAAAACGGGGTGCTAGGAGGACTCCAAGATCTCGTATCTCAAGCCAACCTATCCTGCACGTCATACGTCCTGCTAAATAACGAACTAGGCTTTTGAAAGGCTTGAAGGACTTGGTGAAAATATCAAATAACCTTCATAATTTGATACTAATTTGATATTTGATAATTTGATATATAATTTATGCCGTTGACTATAATAGTCAACGGCACAAAAGCCGTATAGGTTTCGAGATTAGTATATTAGATATGTATGGATATATGTAGGTATGTATCATTAGTAAACGATGTTGATAATGAAGGAAGGCATAAAATGCAGAATATTTAATTTAAATTTTATCAATTCAAACACAGATGCTAAAACAGCATGCAGGCAGTTTCGATCAAAGCAACGCAGTCATACAATTGTGACCGAGAGAGGCCTGAATCGTAATGAAGGCTAATAATGAGCTCTAATTAGGACAATCATATTAGGGTTCAGTTGAGCGTATGACATAATTTAGCCACGGATCGATATGTCAGAAGCCGATGTGTGGATTGACGATACCACAGATACGAGAATATACAGTATTGATTGTTCATAGGACATTCAGAATTCACATTTCAGCATTTCGTACTAGAGGTCTATTGAAGAAATATGAAGACCGAGTGTTGCCAATCGTTTAGTTGACAAAAATATTTCATTTTGAAATTAGGAATATGATTGGCTCCGATAATGATGACGATCAGTAACTGATTCAGTGAATCACTGCTAGCGTCGGCGGTGCGACCCGCAAGGGCGCGCCGTCGCGACACGGACCCGCAGATAACACTCTGTGTTTATGTTTAGTTCTTGTGTATTTATCTTGTCTGCATGAAAGTATTAAAATACACACACACATTAAAATAAGGCCGCCCATTGTCCAACGTGAACTGTAGGTATAAGTTCTTTCTTGTCATGTGTCTATTTCTATCTATTCTCGATCTATTTTATGTGGTTTGCAATAAAGAGTAATTGTTTTGTATTGTATTGATCCAGATCCTTTACAATACCACTACGAACTTTTCCTTTTTCAAATAAAAATTATTCTCTAGTAATAGTCGAATATTAAACTGAAGAACAGCGAAGCACGTGTCAGAAATCAGAAAATTTTAATTACAATTAAAACCAAACCATCTTTACCGGTTCAGGAATTGAAGTAACAAAACCAGTTATTTATTTCTGTAGCCATAAGATTCAGATTTTAATCAAGAAGTTTTTTGTCAGTGTGATAATTTTGCTTCGTAAATCACGGGGAGGATAAAAACGAAAGTGTGCATTGGGTTGGAAAATTTATTTCTCTCTACATTTCAGTGGTTCTTGTAAAAAGTTTTTACTTTTTAATTATTTGCCGGATGTGGACCGGCGTCGCTCCGTTTGAGATCAATGCTCTGTTGCTATGTTTGACTTTTGGTATTTTATGCCCATTAAAATACTTACAAAATTCCTTTTTACTATTTCAATGGCATATTTCTTCATTAATAAAGTCTGCCTGTCGCTGCATTGTTAAAAATTCAATCTGAAAAAAATCATGACAGTTGCTAATACATATTTCGAGAATTATAATGAGAATATCTGAATCAGCTGAGCTCGATTGTTTCTTTGTACTGACGCTACAAGAAAAGCCGATTGAAAAGTCTATTCAGAATGAAAATTATTTTCATTTAGTTTGTACAAACACACAGGAGCGATATTTTTTGTATCGAAATAACGGTGTTTATTTGGTTTATCCAAAAGCTAAAGTAAAAAAGAAACTCCTATAAAAATTAAAAAATATTTTTTCAGAAAATTACAACAACAGAATTTAATACCTACAACTAGTATTTACACATATCTATTTCGTCGTAGCCGTCACCAGAAGCCGTCACCAGAAGGCAGAGTGCCTAGAATACTAGCAGCATTGCCACTTTGAATGGCAATGCTAATTCGTTGACTAAAATTCAAACCAACATTCCGTTCACCTGTGGACTCTATTAGAAGTTTTGTAAGATCCTTATATTTTATGTGTGCCTCAAGGACCTAGGGTTTCCGCCCCAAACGGCTCAAATAGGTAACCGGTGTCAAGATTAGCCTATTTGCGCCGTTTGAGGAACTCCGCTGATGTTGCTGCGGAGCCGACCCTTACTTGTGTCCCTGCAAGATGAGATGGTGCTAGATATGCTATCCCAAACTAAACGCCGACCCATCTTCCAAGGAATCAGAGTCATACCGTCAGGCCTTTTACCATCATCTCGCATTAGGCCACGTGGTTCGAGAGTAGCTGCCACACTGACGATGGTAAAAGCCCGACGTATTATATCAGTAAATTGAACTATAAAACAATAATTTATCTTTTAGGTATATCTTTACAATGTCAAGTACATTATATAATATTAGCTTATAGGTGTAAACGTTATTTAGTCACAACGATCAAAGCGAGGCGATCTAGTACGACTAGATTGCAATATGACTAAATATAGGCCATAATTTAGGCTCCCTAGACATAATGTAAGATATTTAGCCCAAAAACCACAGACCCATAACATTTTATACATAAATACTTACCTAGGATTTTGTCGCACCTCCTTATTTACCATGAAAGTACTAAACTAGTCTTCGTCCATTTTATTTTATAGAAAAAAATTACAACGTTTTGTCAACAACTGATATGACACTAAGAACCTAAGCTCCTGAAACTATCATTGTAATGTAACCATGATTATGGTATAATGGTAAATCTTTGCGATTTGGTTTTTATTTGCAGACATACCGATCTACTTTCATTCTCTGTCTATCACTACGAACGTTACCACTACGTAATAATAAAAAAAAATGGGAAAACTCAAAAGTCAAACCATGATAAATATCCCGTTATAGACGACTTTCAAACTATAAAGAACCTATGAACTACGAAGATAAACTATCGGCATAGCATACACACCAGCTATCCAGGGTGTGTTTGTCCAATATAATAGCCCCACGATGTTTGCCCCCTGTGATTGATGCCGGCCTGGCTAATGGATCGATATCTGAAGTTCTTAGGACTCTGGTGTAAAGTTTCTGTTTGGTTTGGCTAGCTTCGATGGAACGTGTGATTTTTGCTTTAAAGGGTGATCGATATGAAGGTGATAGGAAGTTTTCAAATACATTACACTAATATTAGAGCACTAAGGTTATCGACATAGCTCAATGGATTTGCAAGCTGAAGTGGCAGTGTACTGGCCATATTTCGAGGAACCGAAAACAGCTGGGGTAAACGTGTTCTTGAGTGGAGACTGCGACTCGGCAAACGTAGTGTAGGACGCCCTCCGACCAGGTGGGATGACGATTTACTAAAGACTGCTGGCAGATGCTGGATGCGACAAGCTGAAGATAGGGCACTATGGCGCTCATTAGGGGAGGCCTATGTCCAGCGGTGGACTAATATAGGCTGATGATGATGAATATTAGAAAAAATACTACCTACATCATACTTTAATCAATAAACATTAATTGTCTTATTTCCGATCTAAAATAACCACTGGCACTATTCTAAGACTAACGTGTAGCGTAAACTTAATTGAGCTTTCGATAACGAGTTAATAATATTGAGAAATTTTCTTTGGAGAAAAAAGTAGATGCACGTTGACAGCAGCAGAAAGCAGATCTTTGTCAAAATTTCAGGAGGGAAGGGATGGGGTAGGGGAAGTGAGATGTAATCAAAGAAAATATTTTGTAACCATTTTGTGGTAGGTAATTTAGATTTTAAAATCACTACAAAATGGTTAGTTCGATATTATTCCATGTCGTCTCGTCTAGATTGAGAGATATAAAGAGATCGGTGATTATTCCAGAGAAAGTCACGTAAATGGTCTTTCGAGCAAATGTTTGCTCGTACTCGGACAAATGTCCACTTACACAAATATCCAACGCAAATGCCCACTCACGTAAATATCTCCTCGAGCAAGTGTTTCTCGCACAAATGTCTTACGCAAAAACTTCCTGTATAAAATTATACGCACATTGCAGTTTGCTTAACTCGCCACGCTTCTGTGTCGGGGTTAGTGTATCTCTTATTTTTGTAAGCGGTGAAGTGACAGTCATTTGTTATTATTTTAATGATACATAACTTCTTCCAAAAACGCACCAAAACACCATTTACGCGCTTGATGTAAACTTAGCTGCCATAGAATAGCATAAAGCACACACCTAAGAGCTTTCAAATGACATTATGTTTCATCCATAGACATGGAATTTTTTCACTCTAAGCCTATGGTTCTATCGCTGTTGGACAAACTTTGAAAAGCGGGCTCAAAGTGCCCATGGTCCTTTTAAAAAGTTTTTTAATGATCTGAAAAAATAAGTGATAGATACAACTATTTTTTGTCGTTTATGTAATTTTTAGCCCTGATGTCGATAAATTCACAATTTGCAAACGAGTTCAGGCCAAATAATACCTTTTAAAATAAAATAAAGCATGACCAGCACGTAGCTTGGATAAAATATGACTGTCCCAAAGGAATTAACGAACTTTTAACAAGCACGCCTGTCAATCACTACCTTCGTTACTTTTAATTCAGCCATCATATGCGCGTTTCGCGTTTTTTACTTTCATAATTTATTTATAACTCGGCTTTTTACGCGTTATAGTCTGCCGAGCAGTGTGTGTTGTCTTGAGATATTATATTTGGGCATAAAAGTCCAGCATTATTTATTTATATTTATTTATTTAAAGGTGGATCATATAAAATAATTCCCTGTTTGCTTAGTATGTAATGTAGGACGCCCTCCGACCAGTTGGTATGACGATATGCGATGATATGGTAACGACTGCTTTCAGATGCTGGATGCGGCAAGCTGAAGACAGGGCGCTATGGCGCTCATTAGGGGAGGCCTATGTCCAGCCCTGGACTGGTATAGGCTGATGATGAAGCTACATTCTCAATTAGGTACCTACCCTATTTTAGGTGTTTTATTTGTAAAATCCAATGATCTGATCGATGTATTTAAAGTTGTTTAAGAAGTCTAGGTCTAGCAGTGAAGAGCTATCTTCTCCAATAAGTAATACGTTACATTTCTTATTGCCATAGATTGCTTTTGTTGCAACTTGATTCGTTCTGTTCTGTTCTTTAACTACAAAATCTCACACTAATGTGAAAGTTTCAATGGATGGATGGATGTTTGTTACCACTTCACTCCAAAACTGAACAGATCGGACTTAAATTTTGAATTTATGTACATTATGTAAGTATAGACCTGAAACTCGATTAACACAAAGGCTATTATTCAACTAACATAGACCTAAAACTTATATAAAAATAAACCCGATTATAGATATGTGTTAACTGAAAATAAACTAAATTAATATTATCTTAGAAACCTGTTAATATGGCACGTGAACAAGTACCTTTCTTTTTCTCCCTTACTCCTCAGTTTTGCTCACGCAACTCAACCCTTCACAAAAAAACAGATAGCATTGAACACAATGATGTGTTCAATGCTATCAAATAAAAAAACCCTGAAAGCAAACATCACAGGTGTGTGTCAACGATAACTCATTTTTAGGGAGCACCTACAAGCAGAGTGCTGTTATGCTCGAAAATCATACATAAAACACTTTATTTTACACCAGAAAAAGAAAGACATATTACATGATACAAGTACAATGGGCGGCCTTATCGCTTAGAAGCGATCTCTTCCAGGCAACCTTTAGATGGAAAGAATGATTATCGAAATATGATATATAGAAATATGAATATTAGAAAGGCAGGGGGTGTACAAAAGATAAAATAAACATGAATATAACAGAATATTGAAAAACGTTTTTAAATTGCGTGAAAGAGCAACAAACATACTTATATACATCCTCACAAACTTTCGCATTTATAATATCAATAGGATTATGGAGAGAATAACCAAAAATGTAGTAGAAATTTAAAATAAGCTACTATAAAGCAGCTCTATAATATTAGTTTGTAGTAGCGATAGTTTCAAGATGTGAATCTTTAAATAACATAAAAAAGTGTAGTGTCAGTCTGTCCACACTTGATAATTTATTAACATCTTCCTCGAATCCAGGTAGGCTGGTGAAAGCCGCGGTATTAAACAAAACGTTGACAATGGGCAAATAAAAAGACCCTTCATTTTGTGACATGACCCATTTTTACGCCATAAAGTTATTCCCATCTCTCATAAAGTTTGTTATCATTGTCTAATATTTGGAGTTATTATTAGGCTGGTTTGCTTCCCGTTGGTCTGTTGACTTTGAAATATGGTTTTTATGTTTAAAATTATGTCGTTGCAACGACCTATATTTTTTATACCTTCTGTTAATGTTAAATTCAACATTGTTAAAATTTTATTACTACTTTTATTGGTTTCAGCTTCATCATCATCATCATCAGCCTGTATTAGTCCACGGCTGGACATAGGCCTCCCCTAATGAGCGTCATAGCGCCTTGTCTTCAGCTTGCCGCAACCAGCACCTGCCAGCAGTTTTTCGCAAATCGTCATCCCACCTGGTCGGAGGGCGTCCTACACTACGTTTGCCGAGTAGCGGTCTACACTCAAGAACACGTTTACCTCAGCGGTTGTCGGTTCTTCTCGAGATATGGCCAGCCCACTGCTACTTCAGTTTGCTAATCCTTTGAGCTATATCGATAACCTTGGTTCTCTGTCGGACGTATTCGTTGCGAATCCTATCCTTCAGAGAAACGCCGAGCATAGCTCTCTCCATAGCTCGCTGGGCGACTTTAAACTGGTGGATCAGCCCTACCGTGAGTGTCCACGTCTCAGCTCCGTAGGTCGTCACGTCCAAGCATTGCGGTATGGATGACGAGACAAAATAACCATCACTTAATATATTTTTTTGTATGTAATAATTTGTTGAAGTAACCTAGGTACCAGTTTGTTTTAGATGGTTAGGCTTAAGTAGGCCACCACCCACCATTCAGAACCCTGTATTACTAAGTATTTAAATATACCTATGCATTAAGCACACAAGTGTGTGCATAAAAATTTAATTAATAAAGTTATTTTTCATGTTTATTCAAAAAGCTGTCAATCTTTTGATCCTACAAAACCACTGACGAACATGTCTCATTTAAATATTTTCGTATCACTAATGAACAAATTGCATTTGACTTAATTGTAGTCTTATTTGAAACAATGAAGACGTTAGTCATTAGAAAAGTGAATAGAATGAATCGTGTGAAAATCGTATAATCTAAAAACGCTACCATTTAAACCGGTGGCCCAGCCATGTAATTTAATACTTTCTTCCAACTTAAATGTTGCATTCAAAGAAATAATTATACGCTTGGTGGTTATCTGAGCTGAGTTTGACAGCTCAATGTACATTTGCCAAAAACATTTGTATGGTATCCGCTGGAGAAAAAACGGAAAATAAGATTTAATAACAAGTTGTGTAGACCACAGAAGCATTAGCAAACAGAGATCGACAGTAAAGATTTGAAGAACAAATTACAGACACAGAGGCGAAGATTGCTTTTGTAGGTAATCATACGATTTCTAAAAAACAACAGCATTTTTTTATAATCTTAAGTATTTATAATAAATAATTATATCCTGAATGATGTCCTCCCCTAGGCATTTGGTGGATACCTAATAATACCTATGACCTATACCGCAATAGGCGCCATTTTATGTAAAGGATAGGCATAAGATTTCGCGTTCAGAGGAGCGGGACAAAACATGGGTTTATTTGAATGGCGGGGGGCGTAAGAGCTAAATCAAATATTTTGCTTATTTACAAGAAAACTACACAACTTATAAAGAAACTGATTAAAGGACCCAAATAATTCGTAATAACCTACGAATCAAAACATAAGTCATTTTAATAGACCGAAAGAGATGTCGACCAAATGATGTGCAAGACAGTGCACTTGCATTTTTTATGGTTTATTCCCATTTGTCACCCTGATCTGTCCTCCTTAGGGGGACAAATGGGGAAAAAAGTTCTATCTGTCCCACCGTTGCAAATAGGGGAACAAATTGGCAATTTCTTTTCTCAATCTTGTTTTACCTTTAAGGAATCAAAAAACTAAATACATTGTTGCAAAACTCGAAATTCTTAAAATAATTCGAGTTTTCAATCACGGGGCTCTCGAAAGTATTGTGATCTACGGCCTACTTTGACATCCTAACCCGTTAGGTTTGCCTCTTAGTTACTTTATGTACATATAGCAAACAGTAAAATTTTAATGTATAAATAAATAAATAAATAAAATAAATAATGCTGGACAATTCACACAGCATTATCTAGCCCCAAGGTAAGCAGAGCTTGTGTTATGGGTACTAGATAACTGATATACGTAATATTATACATTACATAGATAGATATTTTTTATTATACATAGAAAAAAAAAAAAAAACAACCACAAAATAACACATTTAGTAGCCATATGAAAATAAAAAGGGACACAGTTACCTACTACACTAGACAATAGCGTGCGGTCCAAATGGACCGATAAACAGACATTTATTTTTATATTAATGCATGTCGCTATTATTTTTCTGGGGCATGCATATTTCGTGTCCTGTTTATGTAAATTAATTCATAATAAATATTTTGATTTCATGTTAACGAGTAGTTTGAGTTGGATGCCGGCTCGTCGGAATCTCGTTAAAGCGGAATATAAACTGATATTATCATAATATTGTTATTTACTGTGAAACCCCGGGGTATTATTTTGCCAGGATATTATGCGTAACTGCGTTTGTGACTGCGATCCCAAAAGGAGGTGAGGGAAATTACATTTCTTGTTCAGCTGGCAATTGTCTCTTCAAACACACTGTACTAAAAGAAACTATTAGTTTTGTAATTTCTTATCTTAAAGGTAGGTAAGGCCACTTCTTCGAATTTCAAACACTATTATACTTATGACGACCTCAGTGGCGCAGCGGGCGAGAGTCTGCCTGCGACGCAAGAGGTTGCGGGTTCGATCCCCGCCTCGGAACAAATTTGTGTACGATCTGCAGAAATTTGTTCCGTTAGTCTGGGTGTTTTCTATGTATAATAAAAAATATCTATCTATGTAATGTATAATATTACGTATATCAGTTATCTAGTACCCATAACACAAGCTCTGCTTACCTTGGGGCTAGATAATGCTGTGTGAATTGTACAGCATTATTTATTTATTATACGTAGCTAGGAATGTCTTCTAGTAAACAGCAAATTAATATTTTGCTGTGTCAGTCAGAGCTTTGGTAAAAGCTTTGGTCAAGTGGTGGTGCAGTAATAAGGTCAGGTGTCTATTACAAACTATTGGGCTTATTTACCACTGAAAAGGTAGGCCTTACATCCAGGTAACCTCAACATCAAAGGAAATCATAAACAATTTCCATTGCAAATCACATCGCAAGCCTATTTATAAACAGCCAACGGAAGACATCTAATTTAATATAACAGATGCCCTCAACTCGAACAACCACGCATCGCTGGCAATCCTTTGAGCTCGTCACGGCCTCGAAGTACTGTCACTGTACACTGTCAACAAAGGATGCCCAAGTGTTCAAAGTTATATAAACAACTGACAATCGAGCGTGAAGAAAAAGTTGTCGGGCTTTATTTATGGGCTGCATTTTCGGTGAATAGCGGCAGAAGAAGCAGGAACGTATTTTTCAGCGTCGAAAGCTTTTGGCATTATTAGATTGAAAACTCCGGCCAAAAGTCAGACAAGAAAAGGTGTGCAAGATGCGTGTAGTAATTATGTTGTCCATAGTTTAATAATAAAAAAAACATGGCGACAAAAATCTTCTCATTTAATGTAATGTTGCTATTCGTGCAATCTATAAATGGGTCCAAGATAATCCCTACGTGATAAATTTAAAGATGTTGACTGAATGACAGTACCATGTTACTATTCTTGTGAAAACTCATAAATATATCAATCGGTTGCCTAAAAATAGCGATGTTCATTTAAATATTAGAAATAAACATAAACTTGCTATGCCTACAACTAGACTAAACAAAATTTATCCATTAAAGGTGTGTCTACGTTTATACAAAAAAACTCCTAGTGAGTTGCAAAAAATATCAGTATATAAATTTATACAACTTGTCGAAAACTTCTTACGTTAAAAGGCTTACTAAATTATCAGATCATCTAAAGGATAAAAAAGCTTGAGACGGTTTCAGCTCCAACTTAAAAAATAATAACTAAAAAGCTAAAGGACGAACAAACCATTGCATTCTTTATGTAGTCTTCATAACAATTTGAACTTTTATATCTGTACATTTTTGTATTGTTGGAAATAAAAAGTTTTTGATTCTTGACAATCGAGATAAAATACGCTATTGGAACAGAGTCACACTATGATTAACACGTGGTGTCCATTCTCTTCATCTACTCAAATACAGTTGTTTCTTTGTGTGCAAAAAAAAATTACGTTCAAATACACATACCCATTAAAAATCAAAAGCCACACGAAAACTACAAATGCCATTTGCATCGTGATTCCTGAAGCAAACGTGTAGTTATCACTTCATGGTTGACCCATTTAGAGCCATTTTCTATTCGGCATGCATCGTGGTGACCGAGCGAGGATCAACTATGCAAAACTTGACTGACCTACTTACTGGATTGAAGGAATTTTTAATAAAATGCCATGACGTGTAAACTTTATGAGGCGCAACTTATGAGTTACCTATGTGTAGAGTTATGCTTTGTGGTATTATGTCATTTTTTCATAACGCTTTAATAAAAAAATAACAGCAGTAATATGCCTGTAACGGTCTTTGTTTGTTTCTTTTTAATTTGAAGAAGAAGTTTTTCGATGCCTGACGAGGTCTGCTTAAAAAGCGGTTGCTAAAATCTGTTCTAGAACCCCCAAGGTTCCTCAGGTAGTTTGTTCACCACCACCGTCACCAGGATGTCAACGAGTACGGGATTATTTTGGGCCGATTTCATGACGTGTGACGGCATTTTTTGTCCACCGCCATTTTTCTGGCTCCGGGACGTCACCTTCAACGCACTATTTGCCGTCTTCCTTATATAAAAGTAATATCTGCAGCGGTCGAATGCCATTACTAGGATGACGGGTGTGCAGTGGACAGGCGGCTTAAGTAAATATATGTATCGCTACTCCAGTGCAGTCGCGTCATCACATTTTCGGTGACATCGATCTTGTGGTGTATTTTATGGTATTTTAGTTTAAAAAAATACATTTTAACAAAATAAATAGTAACGGCCATTACTCTTCTTACTATATCTACGTCTTTTAAAGTGTATGTAGACGGGTAGTTCATATTAAAACATTGGGGAGGCCTATGTGTGTGTGATGATGATGATACAAACATTATTGGCTAATAATTACTCACAATACCAAACGCAATATCATGAAAGCAATTTCGTACCATCCGAACTTCGGTCAATAAGTCACACTAGGTGTCAAAACGTCTCTATTACGTCACGATTGAGTTCATTTTAAAAGAATTGAGTGACAATATAATGAAGTGTTGGCCCATTGTGTAATTAAAGCCATAGCCTTAGTTCATTTCCCATATGCCTTCTTTAGATGGGGCCAGCTGTTAATGGTTCATTTTAGTACAGTTTCCATTGAGAGGTCTAAAATTACTTGGCACATGATTCTACTCTTGAATTCTCTAATTGAAATTGCTTGACTGTATGAACTTATGCATTTTTTCTATTGAGTAAATAAATATGCATGAAACTTTTAAGTTGAAAATTAGTTTCTTGTATTTTTAAACTGTAGTCAAAGTTGTAAAACTTTATAACTTCGCAAAAGGCTTTGTCGCTAAGCGACCATAAGTTATTAAACCAACTAAGGTACCTGTTAAATTATTGATATTTTCCTTTGTCTAGAAAATTAATTGTAAGTTTTTGGATCTGTTTAAATATATTTGCTTTAGAATTTAAAACTCCTTGTTGATTATAGCAACTAAACTAGTTGCTGGTATTCAATATATTTATTAAACAAATAATAAGTGAATAGGTTGACTACCAAAATTTATCATTACCATCATCAGTAAATAAGAAATCCAATCAATTAATTTATTGCATGAAATACATGTAGTAAAAGTTTTTATATTAAAATGGAACGTCATAATGTATTCTGCCCTATTTGGCGTGCAATGCCTTTATATTTACAATAAATAACTATTACAGTTTAAAAAAACAAGAATGTTAAATTAAAAAACAGCCTATGGAAGTCCTTTATTGAATATAGGCCTAGCCTCCCTTGATGAGCGCCATAGCGCCCTGTCTTCAGCTTGACGCATCCAGTACTAAAATTACTTAATTACTACTAAATTATATCAACAACTATACCAAACCACTCGCCTCAAACCAACGATCCTCCAACTTCAACTAATGAATGGATGCGTGATTACCTCGGTTTCGTAACAGAAAATAAAGATCCGAGTTACGAGTTCGAATCGAGTTTGATTGCTCATGATAAGGTTTTGCATTGTGTCTCACATGAAGAAGGTATAATTATTATTGGTTCGACTGGACGTGAGCGACAATAGAACAGCTACTGAGGCCGTGATTTCAAAAGGTTATGCAATTTGATTGATTAAAATACCAGTTGCTATTGAAAGTGAATGAGATACCTTTTTAGATATGTAAGTTACGCCACGATATCGATTGTTAGCTTTTAGTTGTTTTTAATAAAGCGATGTTTTAAATGACCTTTCTGGGCGCATGCATCCAAGGGCTTTAAAGTATTCGCTTCGCCATTATTATGATTTCATCTAGAAATAAACTCATAAAATTCAAAGAACGTAAAGACATAGTATGCTTATCCGTTGAAAGCCACATTGAATTAGCATGTGTTGAGTTGGAGCATAGTATTGTAGTAAGCGTATACAGTCCACCGTCAGCTTCATTTGAAATATTTGAAAAAACTATGGATGACATTTTATTTAAAATAACTAAATCAAATAAAAATCTCTTGGTATGTGGAGATTTTAATATTGATCTTTTAGAAGTTTACTCTCTTAGTAGTAGGTTAACTAATTTATTTAATTCTTATAATCTAAAGCCACTATTTATGGAACCTACTAGAATTACAGAGACTTCAGCAAAATGTATAGATAATATATTTGTTTCCTTGAATGAAAAAATTGTTAGTAAAAATATAATAAGCAATTTAAAATCAGACCACTTAGGTCAACTAATTAAATTAAAAATTCAAGTAAAAAACAATAATTGCAAAAAACAAATAAAATACATACCTGTGACCAGAAGTCGATTTGAACGGTTGAGATTGGATTGGGATACTAAACCATTACCTAACTACTCACATAACAACCCAAATGAGTCGTATTGCTGTTTTTTTGACAAATTCACCAATGCGTTTAATTCAATATTCATACCCAAGTCGATCATGGTCTCAGAAAAACTTAACTTTTGTGAGTGGGCAACAGTAGGTATACATAAGAGTAGAGAAAAGTTGTATGAACTGTATAGCGAAAAACAATATAATTTTAGCCAGGAATTTAAAGAAAAAGTAAAAAAATACTCAAAAATGTTTAGAAAAGTTTGCCATATAGCAAATTCAAATTATATCAGCTCTAAAATTAGAAATAGTGAAAATGTTATAAAATCAACATGGAAAATCATAAATAGTGAGACTGGAAAGGTCAGTGCCCATGATAATGACTATAATTTAAAGATTAATGATTGCTTAATCAAAAATGACCTTGAAGTAGCCCAAGCGTTTGAAAACTTTTTTACTGACATTCCGATCTCTACTACAAAGTGTCTAAACTCTTCTCAAGTAATCGCTGAGTCATTACTCACAGAAAATGTACAAAAATGCAAATGTAAATTCAATTTCAACCATGTCGATGAAAAAGACATTAAAAAAGCCTTTAACCTTTTAAATGTAAAGAAAACTGCAGATCTCTGGGGCATTTCCGTTAGAATTATTAAACCATTGATTGATACAATCGCACCAGATCTCGCTTTTATATTCAATGAATCTATTGATTGTGGCATATTTCCTGATCTAATGAAACATAGTAAAATAATACCATTATTTAAATCGGGTAGTAGATCTGACCCCACTAACTTTAGACCGATATCAGTATTGCCTACATTCAGCAAAGTTTTTGAAAAACTTATTTTACACCAATTACTTAAGCATTTCAATGGCAATGGCCTGCTACATTGTAAGCAATTCGGGTTTACTCGCGGCAGGTCAACTACTGATGCCGGTGTAGAGTTAGTAACGCATATTTTTGATGCTTGGGAGAAGTCGCAAGATGCCTTGGGTGTTTTTTGCGACTTGTCAAAAGCATTTGATTGCGTACACCACGGAACATTAATCAGGAAACTGCAACACTATGGATTAATGGACACCTCTTTGGATCTTCTTACATCTTACTTGAGCGGTAGGATACAAAGAGTTGACATTAATGGGAAACGGTCCTCGGGGTCTGTAGTTACCATGGGTGTACCGCAGGGTTCTATCCTCGGTCCCTTCCTATTTCTAGTTTACATTAACGATCTGCCTCATCTTGTTAAGAATAATCACGAGATTGTATTATTTGCTGATGACACTTCATTAATTTTTAAATTGAAACGACAAAACATAAACTTCGACGATGTAAATAATGCAATATCAAAAGTAGTCAATTGGTTTAGTGTCAATAATCTTTTGCTCAACGAAACCAAAACTAAATGTATTAGATTTGTTTTACCGAATGTAAAACAAGTTAAGGCTAATGTATACGTAAAAGAAGAATCGGTAGAATTTGTGGACAGTACCGTATTCTTAGGAATTACCTTAGATAGTAAACTTCAATGGGGCCCGCACATAGATAAGCTATCGAAGAGACTAAGTTCTGCAGCATATGCAGTCAAAAAAATCCGTCATCTTACAGACGTTGATACTTCTAGACTAGTATATTTCAGCTACTTCCATAGTATTATGTCTTATGGTATACTGCTGTGGGGGAACGCTGCAGATATTAACACCGTATTTGTGCTGCAGAAGAGGGCTGTTCGTGCAATCTATGATATGGGTCCCAGAGAGTCCCTACGTGATAAATTTAAAGAAATAAACATAATGACAGTACCGTGTCAATATATTTATGAAAACTTGTTGTACACTCATAAGAATATCAATCGGTTCCCCAAAAATAGCGATATACATAATTTAAATACTAGAAATAAGAATAAACTCGCTGTGCCCACAACTAGGCTACACAAGATTAATGTATCTTTTAAAGGACAATGTATACGCTTCTACAACAAAACTCCAAGTGAGTTGCAAAAATTATCAATAAATAAATTCAAACAAATTGTCAAACATATCCTTTGTAAAAAGGCTTACTATAAAATATCAGATTATCTAGACGATAAAAAAGCTTGGGACGAGTTTTGCTCCAACTCGAAAACTAACATTCTAACAAGGTAAAGGTTTCTTGTTCGCTTCTTTACTTTACCTTAAAAAGATTGAAGTGGACAAAAAATCAAAGTGATCACTTTATTTCCTAGTTTTACTTATGTAATCTGAATTTTTGTGACGTGTCCAAGAGTCCTGTAAGGTCTAAAGGAAATAAAGCACTTTGAATTTTTTGAATTTTGAAATAACGCATTTTGGCGTTTTCGTAACCTTTGATGAAAGAAACTACATATGGAGAGACGCATGCCAAAAGCGTCACGTTTGAAATCATTCCGTCAATCTCTCCGTGCAAATAGCACAACGCGCACAATCTAGAGATTCTTTCATCTATGAGCAATTTTGTGACGATACTGTCATAGTAAAGCGAATGGTACCTAAGCTAATTTGGTTTGAGAAAGGTAGGCTCATATCTTCACACGTAGGGTACCTTAGAATGGGCAACGACGTCGAGGCAGGCCTCGCAGACGTTGGCGAGACGTGAGATTGGTGGTTATAACAAGCAGTGGGACAACATAGAAAAAAATTAAACCAAAGATACCATTTGGCAGAGGGGCAGAAGAGAAACCCATCATTATTATCATTATCATGTCACATATACAGCATCGTCATCCCACCTGGCAGGATGGCGTCCTGCACTACGTTTGCCAAATTGCAGTCTACACTCAAAAACACGTTAACGTAATGTTTCGCGAGGCTGAAGCTAGATCGTACAGAATCTGGTTCAGCTCTTCCAGTCGATCCACCATTAAAACTATGTCAGCGTCATCAGAGTTGCAGGTCTGGGGTGTAATTGCCTTCTATGTTAATGACCTTACATTTCCAGTCCAGCGTCTAAGACGTATCTTCCACCCGTGAGAATACCATTGCCAATAAATATTAAATAAATAAATAATGCTGGACAATTCACACAGCATTATCTAGCCCCAAGCTAAGCAGAGCTTGTGTTATGGGTACTAAATAACTGATATACATAATATTATACAATACATAGATAGATATTTTTTATTATATATAGAAAACGACCAGAACACCCTGAACAAATGTCTGCAGATCGTACACACATTTGTCCCGAGGCGGGAATCGAACCCGCAACCTTCTGCGTCGCAGGCAGACCTTCGCGCCACATCGGTCGTCGATATTATCAGAACATTAGTGTCATCCTTGCCTGTAATGTAGTATCAATGGATAATGATAATGATAACAATAGTGAAGACTCTGTTTCAACCTCTACACATTATACAAAGGACAACATTGCCTACAAACATTAATCAGGGAATAATCAACGCGATAAAGCAATATATTTCAACCATGAAACTGCTAACGTACTAATTACGATCAGTAGACGCATCATCAAATTCCCATTTCAACGTATAGTTGACGTAGGTAAGTGAAATTCATTACGCATCTCAGCTGTGAAATTAATTCTGGAAACAGAGCCTACTGTTATACCATTACAAAGCGATGGAGGTATTCGAGATATGGATTGAGGGTAGCTGGCACACTTCATAAAAATAGTGATTGAAGATGAGGCCATGGATTTATCACCATTATATCAGCTTACAACTGTCCACTCCAGCATCAGAGTGAGCGTCTCCCCCGAACGACGGTGACCTAAGTGGCATACGGGGTTGATTCAGTAAACTAATATCGATGTTTCAGTTTACTTTTTTTTTGCAAAACCTAGCGTTACTTACAAAGGCAGTAGGTATTTGAAGGAATACAAACCAACCAATGGCCTGAGTATAGGATTACGGTGTCTCTTCTCTGCGGAATTCGTATAACCCCAGATCATGCCATGTGATGATGTTCTCTAACTCCACTTCCAATTGCGCTAGATGGTGGTCAAGCCTCAGAGTGCGTCCGTAGAACGCTGCCAGCGTCAGTTGTTTGTGGCACCTGAGATAGCCGGCCTCTTGCCCAGCAGTTACCGTGGTCGCTGCCATGGACAGGATTATGGAAGCGGCTGGGAACTGGGGGCCATTTCCTTTTTCAACGTGTCATGAAAAGTAGGGGTGGTACACTTGTAAGCCGGCACCACACGGTTCATAATAATAGTACAGCTGCCTCTATTACAGACTTTTACGTCTAGTTAAGGCAACTGAGGCTACATAAGACTTGGGGCTAGAGAATGCTGTGTGAATTGTCCAGCATTATTTATAAGCTAATAGAAATTCTTGTTAAGCATAGTTTGAACGAGAATTTCACTTTGTACTAAACTTAAAAATGTCAGTAAAAAATTATGTAACGTATTTTAAATGATTATTTTTGTTTTAAATTATTAAAATTGTTTTAATTTATTAAGGACAAAATGTGGAATCAAAATCCATTAATGAATTTATTCAGTCAAGAGTGGCGATATATTGAGCGCTCTAAATCATATTTTTTTGTGTTAACCATCATTTGGTTTAACTTAGCACATAAAATTGCATTGTTGTAACTATGAAACAGATCAAAACTAGCCATTATCTTTACTTATTATTTATAAACATTCCTCGATTAATTTCCTATCCCAAAATTGAAGAAGAAGATACATACTGTTTGTTTTTTCAGTCAACATTTAATGTGATTGAAGAACAACTATTTATTTGTCGTTTATTTTTTGTGTCTATTTATTTTTTCGTTACTCGCTGTCATCTTTATTTCAAAAACACTATTTTCCCAACATCTGTTCACTCATATAAATGTCGGATTTTCATATTTTCTAAAAACTAATACAACTCATATATTTATGAGCTATGTATTCAATTGTTCATTTCACGTTAGCTTACTGTAATCAATCGGCAAGGTTTTGTTCTATAAATAATAAGCTAGAATTTTGGTCCTGGCCTTGAATTTAATGATAATAGAACTTATCTTAATTATAACGACTATTAAGATCTTAAGTAGGTAATTCTGTATGTATGCGCGATATGCTATAGGTCTGTATGTTGCTACCAATAGCCTAGATTTTGTTCAATTTGTATTTTTAATTAATAGTTTTATCTATTAAGCTTTTCTTTAGATATCTTACTTTATCTGTACTTGTAGTAATAGGTACTACAGAATAACTATTATATATCTAGTAGGTACTTGATATTATTATCAAAGCTTGTAGTAGTACCCACCTGAGCATCCTCTAGCTAGATGACGACGCTTCGAATTCGTTTTTAAAAGTTCAATTGCGTAATCTTCATTTCAGCAATCACTGAACATTTTGACCTGATATTCAACTACGTAATTTCATCTAAATGTGTTCTCGTATTAAGACGAGTTACATATTACAAGCAAACAGAAGCTTCTGTGCTATTGTTCAAGCAATAACTCAATCGCAAAGCTATTTATGACACAAAAAGTCCCACAAAAGCTACAAAGGCACTTACGGCTCGTGTCTACAGTTTATTGCTTTCTTGTATTTGTGTCAATAGTTAGTATACAATGACTCATAACATTGCATACGTTTTTATGATCTAAGGCAGGGGTGATCAAGTTATTGGTTGCCGGTTGTCGGACTTTCGTGGAGGCGCGAAACTATAAGTTCCCATACATACATACACACAGAGCAAGATCTCTGAAATAAGAAGTCATAATAAAAGAGATACATAATGTAAATGAGCCAAAAATTAATCAGAAAAGAAAACAAATATTCGTAATTTTCTGAAAAGACAACAATTCATTTTATCATGGAAATGTTGATAAATTTGAATCCTATAACAAAATTTAAGGCCATTCTTTAAATTTCCTTAAAATTTAAAAGGAAACCTTCTGACTCTACATGTCTTGTAAATCTGCAAGCCATGGGTTGGCTACCCCTGTTTCAAAGTTTTTCTATTCTTAGAAAGGGCTACTCGTGTGACAAAAACAAAGATCTTTTTGTTTCTGTGCATCTATTGTGCTTAGGAACCGGTCAATGGGACTCTTATAATGTTTCGAACTATTGTTGTTAGTACCTACTTAGTTTCTAATTCAACCCACTTACAATATTGCAAGCGCAATACCTGTGTCAAACTCGAATCACATCTTGTTCATGATTTTTCACAAGTACCTACCTTTCAAAAGAACCAATTAGAATGACTATCGATTTATATATCTGGTTGTATTTCATTATCAGCCTATATTAGTCCACTGCTGGACATAGGCCTCACCTAATGAGCGCCATAGCACTCTGTCTTCAGCTTGCCGCATCCAGCATCTGCCAATAGTTTTTCGCAAATCGTCATCCCACCTTGTTGGTAGGCGTCCTACACTACATTTGCCGAGTTTACATCGGTTTTCGGGTTATTTACATTATCGATGGTCAATATCTACATAGGTACCTAATTGTGGGTCATCATTACGTACTAAAATTAAGTATGAATAAGTTTGATTCTATAAAAACAAATAGAAGTTTTTTTCCTTAACCATTAAATTTATTCAAAAATGAGGATTCTAGTATTAGCTAACTTAAAAAAAAAGTCAACATTATATTTTTGTTTTAAATCATTAACATTATCCGGTTCTGTAATCGCAATACGAAGCTTTGTTTTTAGGGTTCCGCACCCAAATGGTAAAACGGGACCGTATTACTATGACTCCGCTGTCCGTCTGTCACCAGGCTGTATCTCAATAACCGAGACAATTGAAATTTCACAGATGGTGTATTTCTGTTGCCGCTATAATAAAAATACTAAAAAACGGAATAAAATAAATATAAGGGGGCTCCCATACAACAAACGTGACGTTTTTGCTGCGTTTATGCTTGATATTGATAACGGCAACAGGTAGACGCCGGAATATTTAGGTATATAATTAATTTAAAAATAAATAATTGAATTAAAATAAAATTAATATTTAAGTGGGCTCTCATACAAGAAACGTGTTTCTTTGCTATCTTTACGAAGTTATAACTTCCAAAGCATTCCTTCACATAGATACAAATCAAAAATCCTTTAAAATAGGACCAAAATTCGTTAGTTTCTGCTCTCGCTTTTTCAGATTCTTTTCTATAATATTTTGCAATGCAACATTCTACCACCTCAACGCCACATATAGGTGTCTAGTACCTTTCCAGCTCACAATGCACGCTTCTACCACCTTTAAACAGCTGGCACTTACATCCGCTATCTGATGGTAGATGGCGCCACTTACCATCCAAATTATTATTCACTTCCACGACGCTCGTGTTTGGAAAAAAGTAATACTGCTTTATTTTCACTGTTCTAGTTAAGTCTACAGACATTATGGCTGTTAAGGTTGACGTGAGGTATCACCTTAACCTTACCTTAGGTCCCTTAGGTCCGCTGCTGGACGCAGGCCTCCCTCTGATATTCTTAACTCATGAGAGGTAATGCCTATAATCCCCTCGCTGGGCATGCGGGCTGGGGATCGCAGTTTGGTGGTAGATCCATCAACAAGAGGCGCTGCTATCCGCCGCCGGGAAGAGTCGGGGTGGTGCAAATTCTAAGCCGGCATCACAGGGCAAGACATTACAATAACTATAAACTACTATTTTTTACTAGTTTTATTAATAAATAAAATAAATAATGCTGGACAATTCACACAGCATTATTTAGGAGTGTATCCCATCTGGCCCGGTGATTAGCCCCAAGCTAAGCAGAGCTTGTGTTATGGGTACTAAATTACTGATATATAATATAATACATAGATAGATACGACCTAAACACCCTGAAAAAACGACCTAAACACCCTGAAAAAATGTCTGCAGATCGTACACACAGTTGTCCCGAGGCGGGAATCGAACCCACAACCTTCTGCGTAGCAGGCAGACCCTCGCTCACCGCGCCACATCGGTCGTCGTTTTAGTTTTATTTTTGAGACTCTATACCATGATTCTTTAAGACTATGCAATGATAATTTAGGTCATAAACTATACGAGGGGTGAATCTAGGTATTTGACGATAGTACCTATCGATATGTAATCGTGACGTCTAATGACGACTTTCCCATAGGTTTTAGTACAGCGCCTCTATTGTGCGTTAAAGGAACTATGCAGATCCTATATAGGTACATATTATAAGAGACGTTACGGTCATGTCTCGTTACTATTGTGAAATTTTTACTTACCCCTCAAATAACCATACAGAAAAATAATGTTTTATTCTTCAAAAATAAATATTAATGAAAGAACAGGCCTTAGCTTGACGACCTCTGTGGCGCGGTGGGCGAAGGTCTGCCTTTGACGCAGGAGGTTGCGGGTTCGATTCCCGCCTCGAGACAAATGTGTGTACGATCTGCAGATATTTGTTCAGGGTGTTCTGGTCATTTTTTATATTATAATAAAAATATCTATCTATGTATTGTATTATATCATGTATATCAGTTAACTAGTACCCATAACACAAGCTCTGCTTAGCTTGGGGCTAGATGATGCTGTGTGAGTTGTCCAGCATTACTATTTATTATTTATCTAAGGTACTCTATTTTTTATGCCAGAATCTTTAGTCTCAACAAAAAGCTACGTACAAGCTATAAATACTTAAGGGTTCAAAGGAACACCAAGAAATGATTTAGCTACATAGCCTAGCTGTTACCTACTCCAAAACAATGTCCAAACGCCTGACTAGACATAGCCCTGACACCCTTCAGTATAAATAGGTATATACGCCTGACACTAACGACTACAAAACCTACGTTTAGGCAATAGAGCCCGTTCAATTTGGCCGATAGCGGGTATTAGACCCTGTCCAATTTGGCCCAACGTGCCAATGACTGTCATGTAATTACGGAGACGTTGACAATTGACAACGTGGCAGACCAATGTGGATTTGATAATATCGATTTTGTATAGAATGCAATAAATCGTAAGCTGAAAATGATTTACTTATGCCCGTATTATTTTTAATCTTATTTTTAATTTAAATTTTAACCTATTTATATAATTTATATCGGCGGAGGTTCGATAATATTTTTATGGGCCGAAGTGTGTTTTTTAAAATAAATCAATATTTATATTAGCTCTTCCAGCTTGACTACAGTCGCCGAGTTAATTTAATTGAGAGTAAAGACGGTACCCCGATTCAATCTAGCGCCACCATCTATTTTTATCTAATTATTTCGTTGAACAAAAGTATTTTCAAAGTTTTCAAGGGCAATTTGTGTGTCCGTGATGGTAGCGTACACATAACCGAATTCACGTTTGTTGTTATGCCTAATATATAGAGTGTATATAGAGTATAACTAGTGCAAAAGTAAAATAAATAGCGCCTCCTTGGTTTAAGAAATAATGACCATTGTTTGTGGGTACGCCAGCATAACGTTATGCTAGCGTACACACGACCGTTCTCAAAAACGGCTTACACTATAGCAACAAAATTTATACACAATTTAGAGTATAAATAGCGTTTCAGCTATGCAAAATTTCATAATGATTGCTCTCATAGGAACAGAGATATGGAACAAGACTATAAAATAACACCTGAGCTGGCGTTATGCTAGCGTACCCATTAAAAACCGATGTAGTTCCTATAGAAAACGAGGTTCTCTTAATGTAAATGTTATATGTATAAATAGAGTGTGAAATCCTCTTTCTCCCAGTAGTCATACTTTATGCAAATTCGTAATCAAACACTATAAAAAGTTGATGTAACAGGAAGAGCGAAAACTGTAGGTAAATAACTCTAAAATGAGCGCGAGTGACGGAGCACTGCTGCCCCGACCATGACGACGCATTATCTCTATCCCTTTCACTTCCATGGATAATTCACATGCATCTTTCTCTATCTTTCATTGTGACCAATACCTACATTGCTTACTGCTCAGAGTCCAAACAAGGTCTAGGAATAACGATATGCAATTCCATTCGTACAACTAATCAAAGAATCTCAACCGAAAATATAGGTATGTAGGTAAGTAGATGTAGTTAAAAATAAAAATCGAAGATTATGGGATATTGCTCTCCGTTGCAATGTAGTTCCGCCGTGATCTGCTAGATGGCGCTAAACGTGACAAGAAACGTGAAAGATAGAGAAAGATGCATGTGAATTATCCATGGAAGTGAAAGAGATAGAGATAATGCGTCGTCATGGTCGGGGCAGCAGTGCTCCGTCACTCGCGCTCATTTTAGAGTTATTTACCTACAGTTTTCGCTCTTCCTGTTACATCAACTTTTTATAGTGTTTGATTACGAATTTGCATAAAGTATGACTACTGGGAGAAAGAAGATTTCACACTCTATTTATACATATAACATTTACATTAAGAGAACCTCGTTTTCTATAGGAACTACATCGGTTTTTAATGGGTACGCTAGCATAACGCCAGCTCAGGTGTTATTTTATAGTCTTGTTCCATATCTCTGTTCCTATGAGAGCAATCATTATGAAATTTTGCATAGCTGAAACGCTATTTATACTCTAAATTGTGTATAAATTTTGTTGCTATAGTATAAGCCGTTTTTGAGAACGGTCGTGTGTACGCTAGCATAACGTTATGCTGGCGTACCCACAAACAATGGTCATTATTTCTTAAACCAAGGAGGCGCTATTTATTTTACTTTTGCACTAGTTATACTCTATATACACTCTATATATTAGGCATAACAACAAACGTGAATTCGGTTATGTGTACGCTACCATCACGGACACCAATTTGTGATACCTATTAATATAAGAATTAATTTTAAATGTCTGTGTGTGGGTACCGTCGAATCGAAATCGAATCGAATAAAATGGCTAAAATTATAAAAAAATCTTAGATTGATGGTACAAAAATCGCAACTTAAACAATACCTAACTAAATGTAACTTAAATATTTAAATTGTAAGACTTTAATCACAAAGAAAATTACAATTAAAGTATGGAAACAAATTAGAACTTTTATTTACGATTCAAGCAGTTAAACTGCAGACTAGTTGAAAGACTTAGTAACTTTAAATAAGTTTAGGTAATCAAAACAACTTCGAAAATAAATAAACTTATTTTTTGTAAATTGTAAGTCACTTAAAAATTATAACAACAGTTACAAAACTATGGTTGTAATTTCTATATTTAGTTTGTAATTTAAGAAAAAAAAAGTTCTAAGTGCCAATGTTCTTTTTAATACAAAAAATGTAGAGACTGCAAAACTTAAACTAGATAAGTAAATTAATTAAAATATACCATGATGCAATAATTTTATTTTATTTTTATTGTTCAAACAAAACAGCCCTAATATATTAAATAGTTAATAATATTTTAATATGTATTACAAATAAACGATTTTGTATTTAACTAGATAAGCCATAGCGTATTTGAGTTATGTCTCTCTATTTATGTAAGTTTGTTGACAGTGGCTCACGGAGCGAAGGTGCATCTGCGATCCAGGAGGTTCGATTCTCGAGTCGGGACAAATATTTGTATGATCTGCAGATATCGGCTCCGGCTGTTCTAAGTGTTTTCTATGTGCATATAATAAAAATGATATAAGGACGCCTATGTCAAGCAGTGGACAAATATAGGCTGATGATGATGATAATAACAAAAACATGTATCTATGTTTGTAATGTATTAAGTGTTTCAGTTATCTATTACCTATAACAGAAGTTCTGCTTACATCGGGGCTAGATGATAATGATGTGGGTTGTCCAACATTATGTTATTAAAAATTTATCCCGATAGAAAGATAGAAAATGAATTTGGAACTATCTTTAAAATAGCCTTTTTTACCTTCAAATTACTTCAAATTACTTACTACCGTCAAATTTTTCAGACGTTACCATTTCATTGATCCGACCTTCACCTATCAAAAAGAAGTTCTGCAAGCTCAATTAGATCCATCAGAGCTAATCTGCCTCTGTCAGCGCTAATACGGAGGTCGTGAGAATTCCACTTATGAATCAAATGGTGATTCACAATCATATGATTATTACTAGTTTTATTGGGTATCGATTTCGAAATAACCACTTCGGAAGTCACACATGCCTGGATAATAAGCTCTATGAATCATAAAGTATTTTTAAATATCTCAATGAATATTTTATTTGTCTTCATACTCTATTTAAGTCTGTGTGACGGCTTAGGTGACTAGTAACACAGGTTATAAAACTTATCATTAGCAGTAGTCTCCAACAAACACAAATATTTAATTTTTTACTCTGAACCGTTTACCAATTATTAACTGTAAGAAGACATTAAAATATAAGTAACTATTCATTATTGCACCAAAAAACAAAAATAACTTTAATATGTAAAGAGTTTTCCTGGCTCATGAAACACATTTTAACTAGTTCCTAGCCGCCTATGAACTCATTATTGTGGGTAAATTTATTATGTCAATAAAACAATTTTTACTTTACTTTAAAGAGTATTTAAATTAATGTTTTTAAGACCAATTATACCTTATTAACTACAATCTTTTTAAATATAATCATTATCATTATTTTCGTTTAAAATATAAAGTAAACATGAAAATAGTTATCAAACAATGAAACTAGACTATCAATCCAATTAGAAGGTTGCACGCCACCATGACCCCAGTTTGGTTACCTTCATGCCGACATTTGAATAACCAGATTACGTTTTCAAACAGAGATTTCAAACCCACTGGCATTATTTTGCAAGCGGCTCTTTGTGGTAAAGAAAGTAAAATTTAAAATTCAGTAGGTGACTTTCCAAGATTATGATAGGAAGGTACGCTAAGGAGTGACCAAGGTATTCCGGTCACGTAAACTCTCCCGTGCTTTGTCAGATTTAGTAGGTACAGGTAGAAGCCTTTTTTCATAATCCCTAGCATTACGAAAAAACTCTGGTACTGACTTACTCAAATTAAAATTTTCCGCACACCGTAACTACCTGCTTAGCTTAGGAAACGTTTTTGTGGTTTCGGGGCGAAATGAAAAAAGTATTATGCAAAAATTATCACAATGGCTTTATTAAAGTACATAAATAGTATACCTGTGACTTACAGTTTATATTGACAATATCTACATGTTATTTACATAATTCACATATTTCTACAGCAGTCTTATTAGATGTTGTACATATTTACATTACAGTTACGAGACGCCCATTCAGGCGAGGAATTACAAAAATAGATTTAAAATATCAATTATTTGGTAAAGCGCGTTGCGATATTACAATATTCACATGAAGCTTTGACTAAACGACAACAATGATTTGATACAAGAAGCTTGTAGACTAGACGAGATACGCTTGACCCGAGGACTGGGTATTGATCAAAGGAGGGGGCGGCGGCCAATGCCTAAATTCACGCCTTCTATTAGGATTATTGGCTCCCAGCTCTAAAGAGGAATAGTCGGAATCTATAGAGGAGTAAATGTGATCAGATGGTGGCCTACCGTCTGGACCGTATGCCGAAGTCTGAACGTGTTGCGTTCGACTTTCTACAAACTCAGGAGATCCACTAACGCCATCCGCGGAACCCCTTACCTTTTCCGTAAACGAAAACGATCTCAACGTACCATTCTGCATACCACTTCTCATTGTATAGGAATTTATATTATTACTATACGCCGACTTCTTAGATTTATATCTATGATCCGGCATCGCATAACGCAACTTCTCCCAAAACTTATTTTGGCCCCATCTTATTCTCGTGCTAGTTTTCAAATACGGCCTCAAATCCGGATCACATTCCGCCTCAGGCAAAACTGCACTCTCTTCTATTAAAACTAAAGTATAAATTCTAGTTTTTATTATCTCGTGTAGTGCCTGCCTAAACTCGAAACGTGACCATTCAGTTTCAATAAAATTTCTGGTCAATACAATTACAATGCGCCTGGATGCTTCCGCAGCCTCGGGTAGAGGTAGCGTGCACTGCATGTAAGCTACATTATGTTGCGGTATATCTCTGTAATGTAGACAAAGGTGGTACGAAGGACTTCCATTTTCCAGCTCAGCGGCTAGCGTTTGTATAACAAAATCGTCATCTTTTGGGCTGTAGCAAACATAAGCATCGTATAATTTATCAGTGTCGTCGTACGCTCCAGTGAATGGGAACAATCTTATACCGCAGCTTGTATATAACCATATGCGAATCGTGTCTCTGAATATGAAGATCACAAGGATGACTAGCATAATCAACATGAATCCCGAGAGCGTAGTCACCATCATGGGCATGTAATTTGAGACCAACATGTTATCTATAACAGAATCTCCCGCGTAATAGTCGCTACAAATTGTACCATTGAGATTGAGTTCTTTCTTTTGTGACGTTTTACGGTCCGTATTCCAGCACCAGACGTCCGTAATGTCAGTAATTTTAGGTACGTTCTCGGATATATACGCAGTTAGTCTTTGTAAATATCTACACTTGCATGACCACATATTGTTGCCTAGAGTCAACGCATTCAAATTCGAATTGTGGTTCAAACTCCAAACGCTAAAGTCAACTAATCTGTTACCATCTAGCCTAAGTACTCTTAGGGAGTGCAGTGTCATAAACGTAGAGTTCGCTATATGGCTGATAAAGTTATCTTGCAAATAAAGCTCGTTAAGCTGTGTCAGATGCTCGAACTCGTACCCGCTCAGATGCTTCAGCTTATTGTTACCGAGATGCAATATAATAAGCGAGGATAAGCCCGCAAACGTTCTATTCTGTATGGTTTCAACTTCGCTTGAATTTACATACAGAGATCGCATATTTTTTCGGCCGATGAATGCATAATTTTGCAATTCTTTAAAGTCATTCCCGTCTAAATAGACCTCGGTTGCGTCCATGGGTATTTTTTCTGGTATTTCAATGGAGCGTTGGCTCGAGCAATCTACAACGTTTTTGTTCCACGTGGGATCGTGGTAGCACGAACAATTGTATGGACAAGTCATTTGGCAATCACATGCAACGTAATCGCAGCATCGGCACAATGTAAAGCAGTGAGTTTCATAAGTACACAAGAAGTCAGTGGACTTTAAATTGCTGAGGGGAATGTGTGTGACGCCTCTAGTGTGTGTCATTTTACACAGCACATTTTCGAGGTCCATTATTCTTGGGTATTGTCTCGTTGAGGTCATATTGTTTATCAAAGGCAACCATTCCATGGAGCAATCGCAGTTAAACGGATTTCCTCCGATGTAGAACTCTGGGAGAGACTTGTTAGAGGGTACCGGCGCCAGACGGAGACTGTTGATATCTAAATGTGAAATCTCATTTGCGTAAATGTCAACGCGGGTAAGATTAGCTTTATCCATAAATGTATTGACTTGGATGTTATTTATGTGATTATTGTTTATAAACAGTAACTCAACGCTGTTAGGGATCGCTAATGGCGATATTTCAACAATGCGGTTACGGCTAACGTCCAAAGTTTTTATTTGAATTTCCTCCTGGAGTTTGTAATAATTTCCCAAGTGCTCAATAAAATTCGTATGTACGTCGAGCCATTTCAAATTGCTAGGAATAAAGGCGTAGTCGAACCAAACCAAATGATTTTCAGACAGATTGAGCCATAATAAAGTTAGTAACGTTGAAAAGACCCCATTGATATCCGATATGAAATTACCGTCCAGCCTTATGGCTTCTATTTGCTTGTTTCTATCAAAACTGCCTCTTTGTATGGCTTGAATTTTATTTTTAGCCAAATTCAATACCTGCAAACTCGGTAAATCCCAAAACATTCCCTCGGTCAGATTTCCAATTTGATTATCAATAAGACGCAAACCAGTTAATTGATCTAAGTTTTTAAATGATCCATTTTTGATGTCTGAAATTTGATTTTCACCGAGATCTATAGTTTTTAACAAAGTCAACTCCAATATAGCAGCTGGTACTTCAGTCAATTGATTGGAACTTAAGTCTAACTCTTTAAGATCCGAACAATTTTTAAAAGCCTTAAGTTCTATGTTAACTAACAAGTTATTATTAAGATTTAATTTACTTAAAACAAACAATCCATTGAACAAATATTCTTCTACTGTATGCAAACGGTTTTCGGCTAAAATCAAAGTGTGAAGATTGTACAATGACAAAAAAGTGTTTTCCTCAATGTAACCTATAGAATTGTTTCTTAAATCTAAAATTTGTAAAAAGAATAAATCCTTAAACGTTTTACTATCTATCCTAGTCAGGGCGTTATTGGATAAATTGAGAATGACTAAGCGTATAAGGCCAATAAACGTTCCGGCATCGACGTGCGCGCTAGAGAGTTGATTATTCGATAGATCTAAGACAAGCAGCTGTTCTAATCGGTGAAACACGCCTGCAGCTAACTCAAATAGCGAGTTATTATTCAAATAAACCTCTCGCAACTCTTTCGTGCTAGAGAACGTGCCCTCGGGTATGAACTGAAGGTTGTTATAGGAAATGTTTAGAACACGTAACGAAATGAGTCCGTTGAACGTTTCACTAGAAATGTCCGTGATGTTGTTATGTTGAAGCTTCAGCTCTTGAAGTCTCTTTAGCCCCGTGATCTCGGACTCCTCGGAGAGGGATTTGAGCTCATTGTTGCTCAAATCCAAACTCAGCAAACTCGAACCACAGCTGTTCCCGAAACCGACACGGTCAACACTTTTGATCTTATTATATGTAAGGTTTAACACTTGTAAATTATCCAGTGGACAAAAAACATCTGACGGTATTGCTTTCAAGTTATTTTCCCCCAAATCAAGTGCTTGCAGCTCGCGCAATCCATTAAAAGCGCCAAGAGAGAGTTCCAAGTTTTTATTCGGGCTCCAATCGTAGTTTTTTGATCGGATCCACAACTTTTTTAGCTCTCGCAAGCCTTCGAACGCGTTGCCTGGTATTCTGAGTAGTTTGCAGTTCTGAAGTGTTAGTTTCGCCAACGCCGGGAATCTTTGAAAGTAGTTCGCCTCTAGAAAACTTTCAAAAAGTAGCAGTTGATTGCACTCGACTGTTAGAGTTTTTGTGATTTCAGTGGGTGCAGATGCAAGGCTGGATCCGTCTGCATCGAGTGTCCGCACCCGGCACAAGGTGCCTTCATCACCTTTCGGCAAACGACTGCAGTCATCCACGCCACTTGGTGCATAGGCTGCATTAACACCAAAAGTCACAAACAAAAGTGTCAGCAATTGAATCATTTTTAAAACACATTGGTCTTTACTATTAATATCAAAACAGCAGTTCACAGTTTTTGAATTGATACTATAAAGTCATTTTACGTGTCACTTCACAGATGTTTACGTTTCGCGTAAGAACGTTCAGTGTTTGAGGCGACACGGACGCGTGCCAGCCTCATAGTGGCTCGTGCGCGACTGGCGAGGCGACCGGTCCGTTGTCGTCGCGAGTGGTGGCGCTCGCCGCCCCACTGCACCTCCCCCGCGCACCCTCTTGCCCTCACATAGTTACACGTCCCCTCGCATGGCGCCACTTGCGCGCCTGACAGCTCTCGCACAATTATGTAAGGTTTTCTTAATCGAGCCATCGTATCAGGTATGTATAAAACCTCAACGTGAAACAGTCAGTAACGAATATTTGCTTATTTAGCGATCGGTTTTTCATGAATGGAAGATTAAATAAAACGCCTGTGAAAATGTGATTTAACTATCTGGTAAACGTATTTCTTTCGCAACTCGTGACAGGAAAATGTGTTGAATACACGAATATTTTTATGAACGTATAATAAAATCCTGAAAGTGTTTACAACGTGACAAAGACAAAGAGGAAACTTGAAATTGAGAACGGAGAACAAAGTGCATGTTACCGCGGGCACCCTTAATTCTTTTTCTGTCACTTATTGAATTCCCAACTCACATACTTTGGCGAAGATACCCAATAAAGCTTGTTTGGCGTCGTGTCGTGTGCCCCTTCACATAATTTTTGTCCAAAGAGACGTACAGAATTTTCAAATAGAGGGCGGCAACGGCTACCGTATCGGCCGACAAATTCCTGTGTCTCGTAGAAGAGGTGCGAAGTTGGTAGGAGTTGATAATTTGATTTCCTTGTTCGACACGTAAAGTCGTTTACGCCTAACTGGGAGTTAGTTACAGAGCACAAGTTTTTGGGAGCAAGCCGAGATACGAAAGATACGGGATTGTTTGGGTCGATATGGTTTGATAGTATTAAGGACTTATTGCCCTTTGTCCTTCCATCGGATCTCGTAGACCGTGAAAATCTGTTGTTCTAATAATATTTTGTTTAGAAACTTTAGCAAACCTGTCTAGGCTGTTGTTGTTGGGCAAATCGTTTTCGTAATAAAACACGACCTCCGAAAACTCGGATTTGCGATATCCTTATTATTAATGTCTAGTGCCAGCGTATCCTATATCAAAAGTTCCTACCGTCGAGAGTTCTCAGCGTTTGATAAATGACTTAGCACACTTTTGCGAAAGTTGTTCGCTTTTTTTCTATGCGTCGGATAGAATGTCAGATGTACCGTGTGTCGTGGACTTTCTTGGTTTATCGCGATTCTCATTAGGGTGTCTTGTTACCGAATTACAACTGTTTTCAAAACTTGCTAAGCAGGTGAAGGCCGGCTGCAAATTGAGTTGTGATTATCATTGCAACATCAAGACTATTGTATTTTATTGCTTGCATATGTTTCATTATGGCTTTTGACTGTGCAACATTTAATTCTTCATTTTGTATCTACTTTTTCTAAGATACCTAAATAAATAATGCTGGATAATCCACACTGCATTATCTAGCCCCAAGCTAAGCAGAGCTTGTGTTATGGGTACTAGATATATATAATATAACACAATACACAGATAGATATTTTTCCGAACAACCCAAACAAATGTTTGTACCACCGCGCCACAGAGGTCGTCAAGAATGATATGGTTATAAATTAATTTTTACTTTTGATAAGCTCAACATTAGTAAGATTTTTTGTTTTCATTGTGACCAAGTCATTTGTGTCATTTAATTTCCATTAAGTATGTTTTCCTCACCCATGTGAAAAATTCTAAGTCTATGTTTTAACCATCTATTTTCATGACCCTGTAATAACAAAACATGGTAAACCTGGTTTAAAGGTAGAAAACAATGACCTCCCATCATTCATTAGATACACAGTTATTAAAATTACTAATGACGCTAATAAACTAAAATTTATAAGGCAATTGTTTCCCTGCCTAGGATATTAAGATAGCGCCAAACCCACGTAACCCTTCCTAGATCTTCACACATAAATACCATCGACTTCGGCTACCATCAGAAAACTCAGTATGGCCAAATAATCGTTTAGGCTTTATCTGATCCATTAAGAATAACGACACAGCGCCACGCATAAATTCAGAAGTAAGGAAGTGTAATTAAAATGCACGTTTTGCGCCTTAGCTGTGCCTTTGGTGGAGTTAAAGGCACATTTACATAGGAAACCGAAATCCTATTAGGCCGCCTGCGCACTAGGCAGCCTGGTTGCGCAGCCAGGCTGCGACGCGGTGGCTGAATAATATTTTAGGGGAATTCGTAGCTGCTTAGTGCTCGGGCTCCCGTACACCATCGTACGTTCAACTGGCTGTCGCAGCTTGGCTGCCTCAGCAAGGCTACCTACTGCTTGCGAGTAATTATAGTGAACGATAAAATTGATGACTGTTGTTGACAATAAGTAAGTACCTAAATAATAGTCTATCTTCATGAGTTTAAGGCAAAATCTCGGGAAGATTCTGCGCTTCTGGACGGAGTTAGGCTGGCTTAGTTATCTGAACGACCATGCAAAATGGATCAATCCGAGTCTCTGTGCGGAAAAAAGAAATCACACCATCATCATCGGCCTATACCAGTCCACTGCTGGACATAGGCCTCCCCTAATGAGAGCCATAGCGCCCTGTCTTCAGCTTGCCGCATCCAGCATCTGCCAGCAGTCTTTCGCAAATCGTCATCCCACCTGGCCGGAGGGCGTCCTACACTACGTTTGTCCAGTCGCGGTCTCCACTCAAGAACACGTTTAGCCCATGCATAGGCACACCATAACCATGACCATCTATGTATGAGTATAAAGCACGAGTCCATCGAAAAGATATAGGTACTTTTGCTATTTGTTTATCACTTTTGCAGAATACTCGTTTTGTTTGATACGTGTAGATAACCACACCAAACCAAAAATCAATTCAGTCACTACTTCCTTGTTTCGAAAGTAAACAAAAAGTAGACAAATACGGTAAGCACTAGCAACCTGCTTTGAACATAAATGCACCCTCTGGCGAAGTTTATTCTATTGTTATCTGGCATCGGGTTGGAATATGTCTGGGGTCTGTTATTGGTGGCCGTTATCTTTCTGGAATATTTTAGTGGATTTGCGGAAGGGAAATCTGGTTTTTAGATTTTGTAGGAAGCTCTTAGAGATGATACATTTTACGCTCAGGTACACCAGTACCAAGGCTATCGACATAGCTCAAAGGATTAGCAAGCTGAAGTGGCAGTGGGCTGGTCATATCTCGAGAAGAACCGACAATCGCTGGGGTAAACGTGTTCTTGAGTGGAGACCGCGACTCGGCAAACGTAGTCTAGGATGAACTCCGACCAGGTGGGATGACGATTTGCGAAAGACTGCTGGCAGTTGCTGGATGCGGCAAGCTAAAGACAGGACGCTATGGCGCTTATTAGGGGAGGGCTCTGTCAAGCTGTGGACTAATATAGGCTGATGATGATGATGACACCGGTATCGTATAAAATAAATCTATTCCCGCAAAACAGTTTTAAAGGTAGTGACGTCGCGGCGTCGTGTAGAAATTAATCGATAGCAGACTTAATTTTTTTTTTATGTACTTACACAAAATGTAAAGCTTTATTTATACAATACCAGTGCATGCACCTAAAATAAGACAGGAAAATATAACTATTACTATTTCCTGACTATTTCAAATAATTTACAATTTGATACGTATGTAAGTATTACTATATAATTTCTAGGTCGGCAGAGAAGAGTACTAATACACCATAATGACAGCTCTACATTTTTTAACGAAAGGAATCGCGTTCGAAAATCATTTGCGAAACTTATGTCGCGAAGATCGAATTCACGAAGATATAATTCGACCATTTACTATGGTCAGATAAATATATAGGTACTCAAAGTTTTGCTATTGAGAAAATGTCTGTTGTTGGGTTCGGATAGGTATTAGAAATCTTTTTAGATACTGATCTGATGAGAATCAAGTGTCAAACCAAAAAATGGTTACGTACAGACATTGGGATGGATAGTGAGTAGTATCTTAAATCAGGGGCATTTGTCTCACTATCTTATTATACAAGGCTAAGATTGCACTGTCTTTTATAGAGTACTTAACCTGAACCGAGAAATACTGTTTGTATTTGTTACTTAGCTTACACTTCGTTTTATGACTCCATTGTTTCACTTATTTTAATTTATTTTATTTGTTTAAGTTCTATTTCTTAGGTTAACATCTGTATTCTGTGTAAGATTTGTAAGAAATAAATATATTCTTATTCTTAAATACACAAATTGGCTTGCTAGTATTGAAATTCTATATATCATTTGATGAACATCATCACAAACGATCTTTCTTATGACGCGACGTGTTGATGAAAAACCTATACCCGTCCAACTTCGACCATCTTACTTACCCTTTGGCTCAGGCTCGGGTTGTTTGAGAAGTAGCCATTGTTCTCTGTCCTGCGCAGTTATTCGCCAGTCTTCCGCTTCTAGCTCACGCAGGTCCACTTCCACCACATCTTTCCTGCGGTACCGCGGACGTTCCACCTGTCGTCGGCCTACGGGGCAACCAATATAGGCATTATACACATAGTTCCGGTCCTCTCCCATCCTCTTTAGGTGGCCAAGCCAGCGTAGGCGATGACCAACACTATAACCGAATCTAAACAAAATGTATAAAGGATCAACATACCTCACAAACCTTTGCTAGAACAACTACACCTTAACATTACAGATATGAGTGGTTAAAATAACCACAATTTTCCACAATCTAATCATCCTTATAATACTTACTCCAAAACAATATCCATACAAATGTTTTGTTCCGAACCTTCTAGATGTTCTGCTGTAGTCGTAATCTCTATCAGAAGCGGGATCTGCTTTAATCGGCACCTGCGGCTCCAATTCGTATCGACGACACTGCCCGCGCGTGTACTATTCAAATTGTTGAAGAGCTTTATAACTTGCGATCCTATGTCCAATTATTTTTAACCTTTATTTTATTAAGACGATCTCTGTGGCGCGGTGGGCGAAGGTTTGCCTGCAACGCAGGAGGTTGCGGGTACGATTCCCGCCTCGGGACAAATGTGTGTACGATCTGCAGATATTTGTTCAGGGTGTTCTGGTCGTTTTCTATATATAATAAAAAATATCTATCTATGTAATGTATTGTATTATGTCTATATCAGTTTTCTAGTACCCATAACACAAGCTCTGCTTAGCTTGGGGCTAGATAATGCTGTGTGAATTGTCCAGAATTATTTATTTATTTATAGAGCTTTAATCATTAACCTTCTGTTCCACTGTAGACGTAATCTCTATCAGAAGCGGGATTTGCTTTAATCGGCACCTGCAGCTCCGATTCGTATCGACGACACTACCCGTGCGTGTTCTATTCAAATTGTTGAAGAACTTGCGATCGTCCATATTCAATATTCAATCGTCAATATTCATGTATGTTTTGAATTGACAAGTTATAAAGGCGTGCTTTTTAAGGTTCCGTACCCGAAGGGTGAAAACGGGACCCTTATTACTAAGCCTCCGCTGTCTGTACGTCTGTGGTGTGTATCTCAAGACCCGTAAAAGGTAGACAGTTGAAATTTTCATAGAATAATATATTTTTCTTGCTGCCCTAACGAGAAATAAAATAAATATTAAAGTTAAAGAGGGCTCCATGTGAACAGTTTCTAGGATATAACATCCCCTTGTCTCACTCCTCTGCTCAATTGGATTTAGTTTATACTGCTGGCAAACTTAGACACTCATGGTGGCGGTTAATTTTTTTTTTATTAAGGGTTCGAATGTCCTTACCAAATTGACTACCAATCACTGAAATTAAACAACGTCGGGCGCGGTCAGTACATGTATGACTGTATTATGATGGCTTTTGTTTTTTTTTTATAATAGTTTAAAAGGCTTTTTTTTGCGAAAGAGTTTTTGTATGTTGGAACAGAACCCTGTGTGTCGACTGTCGACTCGCACTTTTAGACTCGGTTATTATGAATTTTCGTCACGCTCGGATCGTTTACGCAATCGGGTATACGCGGCTCCAGTCAGCAACAATTGTTTCTATTCCATCTTCCTCAGACGAGGGATCTCCTTTAATCGGCACCTGCGGCTCCCTTTCGTAACGAAGACACTGCCCGCGCGTCTCCTATTCAAATGATGAGCGTTACACTATGTGATGTTCTTTTTTAAGTAAAAAAGTCTTCAGACTTGTTTTCCTTAACCGTGAACAAAATCGACCTTTAGGTTGGTTAGAAGAAGAAGAAAAATACTTATTAGACAACCAAGTCTAACTTTAATAGATAAATATAAAAATAAGACTACTTAGTGCAAGCTGACGACCGCGCGTGTGTTTTTCGGTCTAACAGGTTCCGACTCAGCTCGTTGATCTTAAACAAAAATCTGGGGTAATTTGTGAAAGAGCACTGGTTTTTAGTCTGACCCAGGTAGGGTAAGTGACAGACACGATCTCAGATCCGGTGCACAAAAGACAGCTTGCCACCTTGTTTCCGTTAGATGTAAGGTGGCATCACTGGATATTTGAAATTATCAAAAAGTCTTAAAGGTACATTGCGACATAAAAATAGGGTGAGTAATTAAGTGTAATTTAAGCAAATATTTTGGTTATGCTGTTTGGGTTGGAAACGCTAGTATCCAAAAATTTGAAATCAACTATACTCGGCTCCAGTCGGCACCTAAAGCTTTCTCTACACCCTAGTGACCTACGGATATGTATATTTTTCTGTTGATTACAAAATATATGTTTGCACATGACAATATATAAGACGTCATGTCCTCAAAACAAATAAAGCTAGCGGGAGAATCCACTATTCAACCAGTGTGAGATTTCTTGATGAAAATAAAATGAAAACCTTTTTTATTTTAAAAAAATTCAATCAGGGATTTCAAGGTTTACAATGGACCTTATATGTGGATCAAAGTCATTTGTTTACTCGAGCTGAAGACAAGGTCAGGGATGGATAACCCCTTAGTGTTTTACTTAGCTACATTATTTTTCAGGTAGATTTTCTCCTTCGTTTTCTTAAAAATAATGTTTCATTATTCAACGTCACACCGACTGAGGTAAAACTTCGTTCCATTTCAAGAGAACTCCATAAATATTTTTCTTGAAGGACGCTACGACAAACCGATATTTTCCAACTTTTCTGTAAGTATAAATTCTTATCTGATTTAGATGTCAGCTAATAAATTCTCCTTAGTTCTTGTGAGTACTCAGCTGTAGTCTTTTTGAAACAGCGTTAACCGGACAGCAAGTACCCGGAAAGTAGGTCAAGGAACTTGTTTCCAACATAAAACTAATTTATAGTGGTTTCTTTTGCAGAATAGCTAATGTTTCATGCAAGATAAATCAAATAGATATTTTTAAACAGAATAATAAAGTTTGAATACAGTTGGTAATAGTTATGTTTGTTTTGGGTTAATGCCGAATGAGCCATATGCTTCACCTCAGGTGGCTGTTTGGTTTTTTTTATCAAAAAGACTCACCTGACTCTCCTTGGTTAAATAGAATGAAAAAGATAAGTTATTTAATTAAAAACAATCCAAAGCGCTTGACCGATATTAAAACTAACATGTACAATTAATAACCTATGATAATGTGAAAAGAAACTACGTCGAATTATTTGAAGCATTCGTACTTTTAGAATTTATATATTCGTACGACAAATTCTATCACAAAATACTACGCAGAATACTATAGTACTGCAATATACGATATAATTACAGTACATGGATATAGGACGAGTTTTGCTCCATGTCAAAAACTAACATTCTAACGATGTAAAGGTTTCTTGTTCGCTTCTTTACTTTACCTTAAAAAGATTGAAGTGGACAAAAAAATCAAAGTGATTTTAGTGACATTATTTCCTAGTTTTACTTTTGTAGTCTGAGTTTTGTGACGTGTCCGAGAGTCCAATAAGGTCTAAAGAAAATAAAGTACTGTAACACCCCTACCTATCTATTATAAATAAAATAAATATAACTTCAAAATTAAAGTTTCAAGACATTTATTACAGAACTTATTAAACATAGATCATTAGATAATATATGATTATCTTAAAATTCAGAGAGAAGCTGCAAATCTTCCTATACCAAAGAAACGTCCTCCTAAGAGATAGTTATTGAAGATAAACGAATATATAGAAAAGTGATTTATAATGGCCAATGTGATCGTCTAGTGTCGTCTAGTGGTAGGACACCCGTTATGTTGTAGTAACTCAGATCCTTTTAGAAGCTAAGACAAACGAACTAGCTACAAAATACCCTAATTCTGAAGAGATCCTACCTAAACCTGACAAACAAGAACCTCCGTTTACACAGTCGAATAAAATAGCAAGAAGATTAGAGAATATTATTAATACAAACATGAACTAACTATTGAATTGCTAGATACTCAAACTAGGATATTTTTTAAATATCCTGGAAAGGCCTCCGCCCATCCCCAACACTTGAACCCAAAAGAATCAAATGTTCCAACATTTACATTTACTGAGATTCATATTAATCTCTCCCAAAACTAGGAACCTCTGATTCCTGTAGATTCAGGTGTGCCTCCCCTCTATTCCTCCGGTCTAAGCTACTCTAAAACCTTAAAATCTGAATTCCAAGCTTCACTATAACTCTTAGACCGAAAGAATATATATAATAACCCTGAAATATCCGACGAAATGATCATCTAGGATACTCCTTCAGCCGAGAACTTTGTCTCACGAATTATGGGAGACGACCGCCCCGAATTCGCTTGCCGAATTTAAAGTCAATTAGTAAGGTTGCTTTTCACATACTAAAGACCCATAAATACAATATTCAATTTAAAGATAGTTAGAGCAAACTTGGAGTCCACACTCTTTAGGTAATATACAATCTAGTTACAATATAGTTGAATCGAAGATGACCTAGATGATGGAATAGGAATGATATACGCACGAACTTGAAATAACCCTATAATTGGAAATAAAATAGATTTCTGACCTCATTCCGGTAAGCGCTATTACCAAATGTTGGAAATCTTTCCCTTGTATTTAACGTATTATAACCGCTGAACGTTGTATTCTTTCGATATGCATTATTCGTTTCTCTAGGTAAAATATAAATTATTTTTTTACAAAATTACATTCGTCCCGTCTGAAAGCAATTTTCCAACCCCCCCCCCCTTTTGTTTTTCCGTATTCTCCTTATGTCCGCGCCACGAATTCAAATTATTTGTCTATACTAGAAGTTTAAAGAGGTCTTTATGTAGTTCACCAAAGCAGTTTTATAATTGATTTATTTTAGGGTTAAATATTATTTAAAAGAAACGCTAAATGTAAAATATTTGCATAAAACAGTGTAGCCACTGTCTGGACTGTTACAGTACTTTGAACTTTTTGAATTATAATACGAAAATATCGTACGATATAAAGCACAGTTCGCTCTCGGCAATACCATAACACTTCGATATCCGCACAATTGACTTTAAAATAGACAAGGCGGATTAAGCCTCTATTCAGATGTTCGAATAACGATAAAATTCGCTCATTGTTACTGGCATGTCTTATAGGTACACCTTAATATTAATTACCATAGGAACAATGACGCGTTCTAATCTCGGAAGTAGATTCTGTCGAGTGAAAAAAATACTAAACACAGCACATAACTCCCAGTAACATCACACTAATTATGCATGTGAATGTTTGGGTGGACAGATGGATGTATGGATCAATGTTTGTTACTTCTTCACTCTAAAACTACTAAACAGTTTGAGCTGGAATTTCGCATAACTAGCTCTAAAACTGGAATCAAACATAGAGTACTTTTTATCCCGTAATTTCCATGGGATATTAAATAACCTTTCAACGCTTCCGTAGAAACAACACAAGCAAAGCGACAAGCAGAAACTAGTGAATAACAAAACAAATCAATTAAATATTTTGTAAAATATTATTGTTAATTTGATGAGTTGATGAATTTTAACATAGTTTTTTGGCTTGATGATTGATTCCCGCTACTGGATCTCTATTCTCTCGAACTATCTCGAAGCACCTTTCCGCAATCTTATTTTGCAAAATCTGTCCAGCCGATGGAACTTAGGTATATCTGTAAAAGTATATAATATGCACGCACAAGCACAAACCTCACCTTACAAAGCTTATCAATGGTCCACTGCAGGACACAGACCTCTCCCTGATCATCTTATGTGCTTTTATCTCATGGGGGGCAATGCCCATAACCCCTACGCTGAGCATGTAGGCCGCAGTAAGATCTATTCTGCAAGAGGCGCTGCTGCACCCCGCTGTAAGTCTCTTTTGCCTCTTAGGATACCCACGGGAAGAGTTTGGGGTGGTACAAATTCTTAGCCGGCACCACACGGCTCATTAAAACACACCCAAACAGACTCATTCCCTTCTTAAACTACCCACTTTCCACGCAATCTGACATAAAAACATTTCATAGAATTTTCGTATATCCATTCAATCTATATCAGCCCTAAAGCTCGCAACCTACTTTTAAGTTCTTGTTTCACGACGAACCTCCTACACAAGGAAATTAAAGGCGCTCGCATTGTAATTGAGTTCTCTCGGAGGATATTAGTAGAAGATTGCTCGTCAGCCGGTGTTCTCGGCTCAATCACTCCAAATAGTTCCAATAGTTCCAATCTAGGGCGTTGATTAAACAGAATCGGCTCAGTAGGACATGTGGATGTTCAGTCGATAGGCATTTAGGTTGAGGAGTTTTGCTTTTTGTACTAACGTACCTAACGTACCTACTAAGAAATAGATGGGTTGGAATGAATGAAGAGCAATAGCTCTAAAAACTGTTTGTGTATAAGTAACGTGCCCAATGAGCACCAAGATAAGAAATTTGAAAGATAAATTTTAAAAAGCAGTCGCGATCCCCTTTTGCTTTTCGTTGCTAATGGATGCTTTAAGTTGAAGACAGGGCGCTATGGTGCTCAATAGGGGGGGCTATGTCCAGCTGTTCACTTACATAGGCTCATGATGATACTGCAGGCCAGGATTTGGGATATCATTTTTAAAAAGTTTAGTTATGAACTGGTCAAGTTTAAAGTCGCTATTCTACCGCCACGCACGGAGACGCTACGCACGTGTATCTAGCTTTGCTTTGCAAGAAAATGTAATGTGATAACGTCCACTGTACGATTTCGCAAAGACGCTACGCACGAATTAGAGATTAATATCGTCATGTGTATTGAAGTTATATTTCTAATGCTCTAAGATATAAGATGTGTATATAAGTGCTGGCAAATAACTTCATTTGTGTCTTTGTTCATAGAAGGTAATAAACCCCCAAAGTGTCTTCTGAAAAAAAATGATCATATGTAAATAAATATATTTGCCAACGTCATTCAGATACCCACTTGTTTTCAATGTCGTAAATCTAGTTCGGCTATTTCAAGAGTGTTTTTACGATATGGAAAAGTAGAGTGGTTTTCAGTTAAATCATGACTATAGATATTTGCTATGAAAATAGATCTCATTTCACAGTTAAAATTTCATGCTGAAATCTCAAGGATCATCTCACGATTGACCCAAAATAATCTGAATAACAACAAACGAAATAAATAATCAATGCATGAAATATATCGATAGACATACAATAACACCTCTATTTTACACTTAAATGGCTCAAAAATATTGGTATACAATGACAACTTTTTTAACACTTTGTGGCTCTAGTCGCATAATTGGTATAAAGTAAAATATACTTCTATTTAACTGCAAAACCTACGGTATTTAACATAAGTGAATGTATTACAAAACTTTACCGAAATAGTAGAGCATTTATATTACTCTCTCTTTTCAATAAAGGAAAATTATTCAATTTCCTTATTAGGTACACACCCACATCCTAAGATATAATATACTTAGTTCTACCTATCAAGGCTACTTTTTATTCAATTATGTATCATCATCATCATCAGCCTATATTTGTTACCTGCTGGACATAGGCCTCCCATAATGAGCGCCATAGCGCCCTGTCTTCAGTTTGCCGCATCCAGCATCTGACAGCAGTCTTTCGCAAATCGTGATCCCACCTGGTCGGAGGGCGTCCTACACTACGTTTGCCGAGTCGCGGTCTCCAATCAAGAACACGTTGAGATATGGCCAGCCCACTGCCACTTCAGCTTGCTAATCCTTTGAGCTATGTCGATAACCTTAGTGCTCTGTCGGATGTATTCGTTACGAATCCTATCCTTCAGAGAAACTCCGAGCATAGCTCTCTCCATAGCTCGCTGGGCGAATTTAAACTGGTGGACCAGCCCTACCGTGAGTGTCCACATCTCAGCTCCGTAGGTTATGACGGGTAGGACGCACTGATTGAAAACTTTAGTTTTCATGCATTGGGGTATGGATGACGAGAAGTCTAGACGTAGTTTGCCAAACGCAATTATGTATGAAAATGATAAAGGGTGTAGTTTCCAAATGAATCGGAAAGTACGTTTGTATAGGGGCTGAGGAGTTCGCACCCACCTTAAGACACTGAGTAGGTACTCAGTGTCATAATAACGAATCTTGTTGCTGTAGTAGGTACCTACTATAGCAACAAGATCAGGGCCCTTATTCTACTAAATTAATCGCTTCACCATAACTACGTTTTTATAATTTGTGTGTATGAGTTGTTGTTACTCACCTTAATTTTAAGTCGTTTCTAATTTTACTAACTATATATGGATTTTGTTTTCCGAAATAAAATATTTTATTTATTTATTTATAACAATAGGATCACATTTTGGCATTACCTTTGATGAAAGACACTACAGAGGGAGGGACTCGTGAAACGTCTCAAAACTGTCAAGGTCGAAACCATTCCATCAATCTCTACGTGCAACTCGCACCGCGCAGGCACTATCTAGTTTTAAGTTTCTTTCATTTGTGGATAATTCTGCGACGATACATTATCATATTAATGCATAAGTTAGCAGAATATGGCCCTTTTTAATAGCAAGTTCAGTACCTACATAAACTACGAATATTTAATTGGGTACCAAAAAAAATAAAAGATTTCGTAGAAAATTGCCCCAGTGCGAGTTACGCTTTATACAGCAAAAACCAATAATAATAATAATAATACTGGACAATTCAAACAGGATTATCCAGCCCCAAGCTAAGCAGAGCTTGTGTTATGGGTACTAGATAACTGACATAATATAATACAATACAATACATAGATGGATATTTTTTATTATACCAGACCAGAACACCCTGAACAAATGTCTGTACGTATACACATTTGTCCCGAGGCGGGAATCGAATACTAATATAATACCTACATAATGTTCTTTGATCCCCGCGTATTTGCGTTCAGTTCATTAAAACTTTCATCTTATTAAGATCACGTGCTATTTATTTACAGACTACGATACGACTTATTTACAGAAGCGAAATATTAATAACAGATATGAAATTAGCGCTTCCGGCATGTCTCTGTGAAGTTATTCACATAGCTTTAAGTTAAGATAAAGATACATTTATTTGACTCAACAAAAACAGCACAGACAAACATACACACAGGTTGAATACAAAATTGAGTAGATGTTACTTATATAGATAGAGCTGAAAAATAATCCTAAAATAGACCTTTGTTTTATCTAAGGTCTGAGTGAGTGAAGGTGCAAGTAAAAGCTTTAATGAATACCATCCTAAATATGAATAGAAAATGTTTTTGATATTTTAGCTTATGCTAGTCCATTGCTGGACATAGGTTTCCTCTAACGAGCAACATTGCTTCTTGTCACCAGCTATCCACAACAAGTAATTTCTGGCAGATTATCACCCCATCCGGAGGAAGTGTTTCCTAACTTCTTTTGCTGAGTCTCGATCTCCACCAGTACGTCTACCATGAGTTTTATCAATCTATACTCGCTAGCGACTGTAGTTTAAAAAAATGTATTTCAGCGCCTCTAGCGGATAGGTTGAGTACTAAAATTCGCAGTATGAGTCACGTAGATAACTATCCTACGTCACTGTGTAGTTAACTATACTACAGTCTCTGTAGTTTGGGCTTCATTTGCTTAGAATTTGGTAGCATGAGTTACAAATTTGACATAGCTCATGGTACCAACAAAGAAGCTAACTACACTCTCTGCGTATTGACGCATCTACTGTAGTTACATCAGGCGATCTAACTATGACAACTCATGGTAGACGTACTGAACACGTTTATTCCAACGGTGGTGTTCAGGTTTTGCTAGATACTAATGCTTGACCTACTTCCGCTTCAGCTTGAAAAGTCTTACACCTACAAGTTATATTGATAATCGTTTTAACTATCTATTTATAACCAGCCAGTACAACATCTTCGACCTTAGTTCTCCTTCGAAATTCTAAGTTTGGTATTTGGTCTACGAGGTGGATACCTATCATGGTCTTCTATATGACTCTTTGAGCAATCCATAGTGTACATAAGCTCGTTAAAGGGGGGTCATGTTTCAGCTCCATATGTGAGGATGGGCAGGTTACAAACGGCAATAGTAAGTTTCGTAAAATTGTTAAATTCGTGCCTTAGTTATTCGATGGTCATGGCCGACTAGAAACTTTGCTTGTAGTCGTCTTCGTTCTGCGTACATGAGATCTTCATAATCCAATTAACAGCTTAGCATAAACTGACAAAGACACCGCCTTTAGAGTAAACTCAACTAATTTCGGGTTTAACCCTCGAGTAACCAATTTTCTGATCCCAATAACAATTATTCCTTCCTATCTATTTACATACTGGGTCTATGTTAGTGAATTACGGGTAATCTGCGCTGGATTGGCTTTATACTGGTTTCATGGTCTGGTTGTAAGGGTCCCTATTGGATTACATTTTCGATCATATGGTTTTCGTCTAGCGTCAAGGTCGAGTTGGTATCTGTATAAGTAGGAAACATAGGTACATGGCATACCACTGTAGGCTATATAACCTACGGTGATATGCCATGTACTGTGTTACATAACAATTTCTAAATAAAAAAAATTAGCCTCCGTAGAACAGTGAAGAAATAAATGTTAATGATTACGATGATGTCCTTCTAACCGAATTTCGACCACGGCGGTCAGTCTCCTAGTGCACGAAACATACTTTAGTGTACTAGTGTGTACTTAAACATAGGTACACTCTCTATTTTCTCTTTTTTTCTCCTTATGAAGAAATTCTCCCTTTGACTTAAAAAAGCTTTTGAAAATTGAGCTATGCGTAGGATAAGGTTCAGAAATCTCCTAACCCATCGAAGTCTATACGTGGTAGGCCCGTGCGGGGACCCTTTTTATGCTGTTGGTCATGCTTGCCAATTGGTCAGTCATCATCATCATCATCATCAGCCTTTTTCAGTCCACTGCTGGACATAGGCCTCCCCTAATGAGCGCCATAGCGCCCTGTCTTCAGCTTGCCGCATCCAGCATCTGCCAGCAGTCTTTCGCAAATCGTCATCCCACCTGGTCGGAGGGCGTCCTACACTACGTTTGCCGAGTCGCGGTCTCCACTCAAGAACACGTTTACCCCAGCGGTTATCGGTTCGTCTCGAGATATGGCCAGCCCACTGCCACTTCAGCTTGCTAATCCTCTGAGCTATGTCGATAACATTAGTTCTCTGTCGGATGTATTCGTTGCGAATCCTATCCTTCATAGAAACACCGAGCATAGCTCTCTCCATAGCTCGCTGGGCGACTTTAAACTGGTGGACCAGCCCTACCGTGAGTGTCCACGTCTCAGCTCCGTAGGTCATGACGGGTAGGACGCACTGATTGAAAACTTTCGTTTTCAAGCATTGCGGTATGGATGACGAGAAGACTCGACGTAGTTTTCCAAACGCTGCCCAACCTAGCTGGATCCTCCTCAATTGGTCAGTGTCAATTGGCAATGGACAGATTTTACACTCTTTCCAGTTGGCCAGGAAGTTGGTAAAATTTGTGTTTAAAATTAAATGTTTTTTTAATGGTTGTCTAACTAGACAACAACTACTTCATCAAGTTCATACATAATCTCAAGATAATATTCCATTTAATTTCAAGTAAAACAAAACTCTTGTTTATTACATACCGAATCAGGCGTATCAAACTAGTTTGAGCAAACTTTGCTAATATTTAGCAAACAGTTAGGGTTGGGGTATAAAGTATCGATAACCGGGCGAATTATTCCGCGGATTTGGTATTATATAGGAAAAATATCTTTATCAACAAAGGAAATTACAAACAGTTAATAACAAATTAGATTTAGTATTAATGAAAACAATTCAGCTATCTGCAGACTGTTGCAAAAAATCAACATGAAGCTCAACTCATCCATATCAATACCAGTCAGAAGCGTCCCCAAAATGCTGGTTGCATTGACCCGCTTTATGGCAATGCCGATGCGCTGCGCCAGTTAAAAACAAAAGTGAAACGTATTTGTATTTAAACAATTTTGCAGAATGTTGAAAAATATTCACAGGTAGCTCAACTTATCCATCCATACCAGTCGGAAACGTTCCCAAAACGCTGGTTGCTGCCCGCTGTATGGCATTGCTGATGCGCTGCGCCAGATAGAATCAAATTAGAAACAGTATTTATAATTTAAACAATTCAGCTTTCTGCAGAATGTTGCGAAATATACACAGGAAGCTCAATTTATCCATATCAATACCAGTCGGAAACGTTCCCAAAACGCTGGTTGTATTGACCCGATGTATGGTATTGCTGCAGATAGATTCAAATTTTAATAGTAGTATTTATAATTGTAACAATTCAGCTATGTGTAGAATATTGCAAATAACTACAGAAAACTCAACTGGTCCATCCAAACCAGTCGGAAGCGTCCACAAGACGCTGGCTGCATTGCCCCGCAGTATGGCAATGCCGATGTGCTGTTCACCAGGGTCACTCGTCAGTTGTTTTTTTTTAAACCTGGAGTTACTTATATCTTTTTTAGCTTCCATACCCCATTTAAAAAGTCAAGTCAATTGAAGGGTAGGTTTTTCCTTCCTTCTTTCTTTTAAAATGCCTTATTGATTTGCTGGACGTTCGTCACAAATATTAGAATCCGGACAAATTTCCCGGCTTTTATTAAACAGTGTTACAACGTCCACAATTACGTGGATTAACTAACATTGGTAAAACTAACTTTTGTTTATTATCTCTGGTATTATTGACTTTATTGTTTGTACGTGGGTAGTTTGTAATTATAATTATTTATTGAACGGTAAAATTAGCTTTGTTTTGGGTTCGACTCATTTTACTCTAAATATACCTGGATTATTGTTAGTATTATTTGTATATCCCAAAACAAATTAGAATCAGAATGCCTCAGGTGCGGCTATAGATATACCTACCTTAGGGTAGGCAGCTACTAACCTAATGCCTTCCTAAAATTGACTGTATAAATACTAGAATAACCTAGTAATTTTCTGGTTATAACTTTATTTATCGAAAATATCTGCTCAGTATGCTTAACGGAGCATGTAGGTACATTAGTTTGTGTTATCTTGAAATTTTCATGAGCTTACTTACTAACACAATAGCTCACTCGTTTGGCAACAAATTTACTTTGACGTGCACTGAAAAATATGTAGAGTAGGGAGTACCCTTTTTTATTAACCTTTTCTGTCCTACCTGCTGAGCAAAGGCATCCATTCCCTCCTTCCACACTTCCCATAAATGCCTCTGAGGGCCTAAATTAAGTGTGCGTCTAGTTCGTCACTTTGGCCTGTCACGAAGTGGTTTCCCATGTTTGGGGATGGATCCCTAAACACGGGAATCTGTGGTGGATTTCACCCACAACTCATTCGACATGCGGCAGACGTGATCCAATCCAACTTTAGTTTGCCAGCGCCCATCTTCAGACCCATCCGAGCCCACTTCTCTGGATGCATGCGGGTCACGTGGTGCGCCCTTTCCCACCTGAGTCTGGCAGACTGTCTCCAACATGTCATAGGCAGTTTTAGAACGTAAAAAATAAAAAAATGTTTTAACCATTTTACTGACCTAGTTGTTATTTTAAAGCTTATTTGCAAAAAAGGATATTTTATCTTCGTTCGTTTTCAATATTTTTGGGTGTATTTGACAGACAGCAGCTAGGCACACGCAAAGCTTAAAATATTTTTTCCAATTCTGGCCTTTCCATGGTTTTTTTGTTCTCATTTTACATAGCAATGACGTAGCGTTGTGACCGGCTGCCCGTGACGATGAAATATTGATCAAAACTGAACAACCATCGTCGGTTTAAATTCGGGGCTTTTCGGTCTATGTTATAGATCTTGTCTTTTAGCAAATTTTTACAACTTGGTAGTTGATACCTACCAACCATCGCTAACCTGGGAAAGCTTTGATCCCGTTGATTTAAGGTTGACAAGAAAAAAAATTACAAGTTTACTGTTTTATAAAATAAATAATAATGTTTCATTCAGTTACTTATCGAAATTGTTTCCGAATACACTTACCTTGGGCAGATTCTGCAGTTGGGTAAAAACAATTTCGAGAAGGAGGCCAAGAGGAGGATACAGCTAGGTTGGGCAGCGTTTGGGAAACTACGTCGAGTCTTCTCGTCATCCATACCGCAATGCTTGAAAACGAAAGTTTTCAATCAGTGCGTCCTACCCGTCATGACCTACGGAGCTGAGACGTGGACACTCACGGTAGAGCTGGTCCACCAGTTTAAAGTCGCTCAGCGAGCTATGCAGAGAGCTATGCTCGGAGTTTCTCTGAAGGATAGGATTCGCAACGAATACATCCGACAGAGAACCAAGGTTATCGACATAGCTCAAAGGATTAGCAAGCTGAAGTGGCAGTGGGCTGGCCATATCTCGAGAAGAACCGACAACCGCTGGGGTAAACGTGTTCTTGAGTGGAGACCGCGACTCGGCAAACGTAGTGTAGGACGCCCTCCGACCAGGTGGGATGACGATTTGCGAAAGACTGCTGGCAGATGCTGGATGCGGCAAGCTGAAGACAGGGCGCTATGGCGCTCATTAGGGGAGGCCTATGTCCAGCAGTGGACTGAAAAAGGCTGATGATGATGATGAGTTACTTATAAATTACACATATCTTGCAACATTTGCTTGTGTTAGGAGATACCGCTTTTACTAACATGTATACAGTTCATTGAATGTTTAATAAATAAAAAATAATGCTGGACAATTTCACACAGCATTATCTAGCCCCAAGCTAAGCAGAGCTTGTGAACATGTAGAAGTTAAACTTGTCACTCTCGCATCCATACAAAAAGCTGATACCTTCAGTGTTGCCATAGCACTTGTTTACAAGCATGGCTTTGTAAAACAGCCACCCGACTACAAGAACCGAAGTAAAACCGTGTCATATATCTCAGTTACAGAGGCTCCCGGCAAAGTGTGAAATATACGGTTCAATATTTATACGCTTTTTTATTTGTGTTATTTATTCACGAAGCACGTTTTGTCGTTGAGACAAAAGGACAGTCAGCCTCCCATATCTTATTTTTCGTTACTATCTGCATTCGTTTTGGTCTCGCCAGGTCGTACGTATAAATAATGCATTTGCACGCGTCGGGTCTGCTCTGAGTTCTGAACGGTCCCCAATGGTCAGCTGAATAAAATTATCTCCAGATTCTTGGCACTTATAAAACACGACTCATTGTTGTACTTTCAAATTCATTCAAAATACTCATCGACCGTAAATATTATAATAAATCCCATAGCTTATTCATTCCGTTTCGTGTAAGATAAATTTTACCGAGCGTATTGGAATGCTCAACTCGTTATATCAGGAAATGCGGATCAATAGGTTGCTTGAATTAACATAACTGTGCTTTTCGGGGAAATGGTGGACATTTAGAGACAAAAACTTAGGCTGTTGAAACGGTGTCTTTTAATTAGAATGCAAATTTAATAGCCTGAAGGGATTTACATGTCAATGGTTGCCTAAATAACGGGATCTGGGGCACAAAGGAACGTCTATTGCTGTAGACTCCTTACGGTATTATATTGACTAGCTTATGAAGCATCAAACGCCTATGAATACCAATAAGTTTTGCAAATTGCAAATTTCGTTTGAGTCTGAATAGTTCGATTGAATTTGCATCAATATTTGAAGTTTGAGGTTGCTTCTGTTTGTTTTGCGTGAAAATCTTATGAATGAAACCCAATGTTATTCGTACTTACAATCGATTTAGTCCTTAATATTTTGTTTTTCATTTTAATTAATCAATTTTTATAGGGAATCCTTTGCCTACTCACTTTTTCTATTACAAAAGATTCAAAAATAACCTTACTATGCAATAAAACTAAACTGGTTGTGGTCAAAATAACAAATTTTCACCGTTGAGCTACCTGTACATTGTCTGCAACAGTATGCAGTTAACTCAATTTTTTCGATTGTTAAAACTATTTATATTTTACTCCTATTTGATTGTAATTTTTTTTGTTAACACCCTATATTAAAAAAAAAACACAAAACGTAATGATGCAAAAAGCTCAGGAAAAACAGCCTGAACCACATACAGAAAAATTTAGAGAGGTAATAAAACTTCATAATACAGCTGCATGAAGCACGTTTAATTTTCACTATAATTCTCTACCGCAATAACGAAACCCGCAAACTAATTTCTGACACCTAAACCGACAGTATGACATTGAGAGAGCGGATCAAGTTATAAGCTACTACTGTTTTGATGATGAAGTAGCAATGACATTATTGGTGGCAGAACTTTCTTCAGTTGCCAGCGTGTTTTTTTTCTTGGAAAACTTTACTATTTTGCCGAATTCATTAGTTGGAAGAACATCAACGTTTCAACGCGCATGACTAAAAACACACTCACATAAAGAAGTCCCTCGTTATGGAATAAAACGTTGTTCTTCGAACACAAACAGGATTTCTTTCATTAATATGAACGAAATTGTGTTTACTACGAACCTTGTTATTTTGTACCTTGGTATTTTTGAAGAATTTAGAAAAATACGAAATTTTGTGCTAAAAATCTATATTTTCCTAAACGCTCCCAAAATACAAAAGAATCGAAGTTAATTTTATCATAAGTTCATAGAAAATAGTTTACGATTTGCGGCAAATTACTTAATCGCAAGTTTTATTACTGTGGAACGCAGAAACAATTTAAAACCACAAGAAAAAGAATTTCGCAACAACCCTCGACAAAAATGAGATAAAAAACCAGGGGAATGCCTGCGTCCAGCAGTGGGCCATTATAGGCTGTTGAGGTTAGGTGAGGCCGGGATGAACAACTCCCGCTCATCTCGTGCTTTACACCAACCCCATAATGAGATTTCCTGTCACAGCATCCTAATACACCTGCAGTAAGCCGGCATAAAACTGTAATAACACTAATGGCGTTCGCATGTCTTTACTTATATAGTCGCTCGTAAACACTGAGTTATTTATAACGGTGTATTGTTTTAATTTTGTTCTTAATTTTTACGAGGAAAAGTTTAACAGGTTTTTACAATGGGTTTTAATCAGAATGATTCACAAGTTAGTCGATGTTAATTTTGATGAAGTTGTATAGAAAGTTTGTAAGCTTATGAAGTAAGTACATTAGTGAGGTAGTTATTCTAGGAAAATAAGAGTTTAAAATAGGTTAAAAAAGTTAAGCACCTTAGTGGCGGTAGTGAAATTGAAACTTACTTTGCATTTAGTTGAATTCCTTTCCATTTTCATCGCAACAAATCGAAAAAAAAAGAATAACTGACCTGGTAGGTACATAAATTATTCTTAAGATTGATTAGATTTTTATGGTAGTAATTTTATTTACTAACCAAAATGATTCTTATCTAATCAATAAAACATTCTTGTCTCACATAAAATCCAGCGAATCTGTATTCCTCTCTCGTTTCTAATAAAATACAGAGCAATCTATCTCCATCAATACTTAAAGCACTTTTGTTTTCTAAAACCTGATAAACCTTACAGAGATCCACATTTATTTCAGGATTTAGAAATCTAGAACTTTAAATAAACATTGTATGTGCACAGTGATTTAATTTAAATCAAGAAGCAACTTTGTTCTACAGTGCCCCAGTTCTATACAGAGCTAGGAAAGAAATAGAAATTATAACCTTTGAAGTGCTTTGAAGGTATGCGAGGACGAGAAAAGGATTCTTAGCTTTAACTGAACGTAACTTACTTCAACTTATAAAGAAACTATCTCAAATGCTTCATTTTCATAGTAATAATGAATATACACGACGATTATAAAGGAATCATCATCATCATCGGCCTAAGCTAGTCCACTGCTTTACATTGGCCTCCCTGAGCGCCATAGCGCCCTGTCTTCAGCCTTAAGCATCTAGCATCTGCATGCAGGATTTCGCAGGTCATCATCCCACCTGGCCGGAAGACATCATACACCACGTTTGCTGAGTCGTGGTCTCCACTCAAGATCACGTTTACTCTAGCGGCTATCGGTTCTTCGCAAGATATGGCCGGCCCACTGCCGCTTCAGCTTGCTAATTCTTAGAGCTATGTCGATGACTTTGGTTCTCTGTCGGATGTATTCGCTACGAAACTTATTCTTCAGAGAAACTCCGAGCATAGCTCTTTCTATAGCTTGACCTTGAGCTGGTGGACCAGCTCTACCATGAGTGTCGACATCTCAGTTCCGTAGGTCATGACGGGTAGGACGCACTGATTGTAAACTTAAAATGGATTAGGCGTAAGCAATATTTTGGTCGAAAATTAGTTATGAATGGACTAATCCTTCATAAAAAAATCCGCTTTTTTAAATGCACTTACTCCCATGGCGCTACAATTTTTCCCGCTAACGTTCAAGCAAAAAACTGCGTTTTGGAAATTTTATTTTTGTATGACTGAAGAAGTTTGCTGTATGTTGATTAATGCCGTTTGTTAGATGTTTTCGTTTTGCTCTTGGTATATAAATTTTCATGTGTGTGATGTGTGTACCACGTTATTTATTTTTTAACCCACTAACGGTGTTGCTAACATCGTTTATATAATCATCATATTGAAGTGTTTGCTAAGCTCTGTTTCATAAACTCCATTACCTTTTGGCATTATCATTTAAATCGTCACTTAGCCTTCTTTACCCATTAAAGTTATTAAAAAGTCATGTGACTGATACACTATCACCTCTTGGAATGCGGGTATTAAACGTAACTTGGTCATCTAATACTTCATATAGGTACGTTTTTTTCTAAAAAGATGCTTCTTATCCGATTTTCCTCAATAAGAAAAATAAGACTTAGATCTAAGCAGCATAAAACCATACAAAACAAGGTCAAATCAAATAAATAAAAGTGCCTATTAATCGTTTTATTTTTCTTGTTTCCAAAGCAGTTTCTATTTTTACGATCTGACAATAAATGAAAATATTTTGTTAATTTTTCTGTTATAATGTAAAATTGAACTGCTCTCCTGTACAATTTGATTTTTGTCGCTTCAAAGGCATAATTATGTAGTTCAGGAGAATACAGGCGAAAGTTTATTATGTTTTTTCCCCTTTCCACGTAAACGGCAGAACGGATTTGTAATTGATTAATACAATGTACTAGAATAGCTTATTATCTTGGATTAACATATAGGCTACTTTTGATCCCGAAAAAGTACTTTTTTTCCCGTAGGATGTCCAAATAATTCAAAATATTTTTACGTTTTACAAAGTTATTCACTGCGTGTGACAGCGCAGGGCAAAGCTTATTTCAGATGTAAAAACATACTTTACATGATTAAAATTTAAGCAACTAATAACCCTATCCTTTGCCACTTCTAAATCTTAAAGGCTTTCCTAACCCAAAGAAGCTAGTCCACCGATTCGATTAAAGACAACGATCGCGCTTCCTATTAGGTACGGTTGCAGCCTGTGACGTCAAACACAGCTGCAACCCTTGCTTTTTAGTGTTTTGAACCTGGTTTGGAACAAAGTTTCTGAACAAAGTTTTAAGATTTTTTTGTGGTTAAATTATTAATTAATTTTAATTTTTGTGTAATTTTGTAATGTGACATTTTTTTTTTTAATTCTTTTTATCGTTTTATCGTGTGAGTTTTAAGTTTTTATGTAATAATATTTTATGGATTTTGTTTTTAATATTGTATGGATTTTTATAATCTGAAATAAATGAATAATAATAATAATAAATCCTTTGGAATGCAGAAATAATATTTGGAAGACAAGCCTGATTTGATAAATCATCATCATTCAGTTCGTTGATTCCAACTACGTTATAGATTTAGAACTCCTTTTTTACGTATAGGGAATAAAACGAATAGGTAGTTTTAGAACAACTCTTTTACCCTACCTACCCAGGGGTAAAATAACAAGCTGATTGCATATTGGCGAGTCTTGAAAAGCTAGTTCAGTATCTTTTACTAACTGGTTAGATTAACTTGGGGACAAGATTTAAAAGATATGAACTTTAAAACTTATTTTAAGAGCCAAATATCATAAAGCTTAGGTATAAAAGTAGTTTTTGATAGGCTGGTCAAGTAGAACAAATGCAAGAGGATAGAGCTGAAAAATCCCCTTTAAGTCCAAATTCAGATGGCTAGGCAGTTGGAGTGACTGGCTGGCAGATCAATTTTTGTTTTTCTGTAACAATTTCCCACCCAAATCAATACCTTGGTTGAGATTTCGTTACAAAGTAAGTAACCTCATTCTGCCCTGATAGATAAAATACGATACTAAGGACCTCAATCGAGTTCGAGAGTGGACCCTGTAATCTATCTTCGAAACGAGAGTTCTCTTACGTCACGCATGGCGTAGGATGATCGATTGACCAAAGATACGGAATTGATATAAGTGGCACCCCTTATGTCGAGGTTGAAGGGATTTCACGAAGTGGGTTTCTTGTTTTATTTTGTTTTTGTGGACAGTACGGACCTTGGCTGAAATCATTAGGTTCCAGTCAAAGAGATTTAATGAGAAAGCTGTCGAAGTTTTAGGACTTACAAAACAGGAAGTAGCATTTAGTAAATAATAATGTATTAGTTTATAAGTTATATATACACTTTTTAGTGGGTTTTTTCCACTTCTTTCACTAGTGGACGAAAAATTTAAGTGGACAAAAACAATAACACCTTATTTTATATTTGATAATACATAATAAGTATTTATAAACCTGCTAATTTACTTGTCTAAGTGCATTATTTTTGTAAGCGTAAAGAAATAAACGTAATTGAATTGAGTTAGTTTATAAATAACTAAGCTTCATCATATTCAAAAAGTTGTAACACATTGTACTCTGGTATTGTCTTAATAGTCTCTCTCTTAACCGAGATTCGGTCACGGCAACCATACCAGGAGGCCATAATTATATGCAGAACTTTTATAGTAGTTTTAACAATGGGAACTTATGTAACTCTTATTCGAAGTCTTCGAATTCTATAGTTAAGAACGCCGTGGTCAAACAAAATGCATATGCGGTAAACACATTTTTTGTAATCACATTTTGCACCTAAAACTAATTTATTTTGCCAGAAAATTTTGGTCAAATACTCGTATTCAAATAACACAAGCGGTGTGCTCGATCAAATGCCTATACAAAGGTTTGCCTCCGTTTTGCTCTACATTCATATCATATTGCAGGAAGCTCATAGATTTTATATTAAATGAATACTTTGATTTATAAATATATATGAGTTCATTTTGCGATTGGCTGTTGGTATATTAGGCATCATCGGTATTATTTAACACACTCAAAAATGTAGTACCTATAGTGTGTAGTGCCCTCCGACCAGGTGGGATGACGATTTGCGAAAGACTGCTGGCAGATGCTGGATGCGGCAAACTGAAGACAGGGCGCTATGGCGCTCATTACGGGAGGCCTATGTCCAGCAGTGGATTAATACAGGCTGCAAATGTGATGTAAATCATCATCAACTGACATGTATCTCTGTCATCTTTTGCCCGTAAGGCTGGATAGCTATACAGGAGTTTCTAGATTCCAAGTTTCTTCTCGAATCTCAAGTCCCAGGACAATAAAATATACTTTCCCAGTATGGAAAGCCAATCGGAACCTATTCTTGTTTGTTGTCAGTAGTTGTATACTTGTATAAGCAACGTGTCTCAGACAAAGCAGTCGATTTGTCTGAGCCTTGCACCCTAGAGGCTAGAGTAATGAATATTAACATCTCGCACTATCGCACGTAGTTTCTGGCTTGCAGTAAGTTTTATCTTGTCTGGACTTCTGTAGCTAGAGCTATATCTTTGTTTCCATTTCTATTATGTTAATATTTCATTACATAAACGTAGGTATTGTACAAAAACTCAAGGTAATCAAAAACATTGCTTTTATAAAAAATTCCTTAACACAAAAATCTGTTTGCATAGATAGTTAGCATAGGGCACTGGCGGATTTTTTTTAATTAATAAAATAATATCGGACGATACTCACCGAAATCAATATTTTCATCCAACTCTAAAGAGTGTCTATTTGAGTATGTTTTTCATTTTATACAAGGTGAACCGGTTATAAATTGCGATTAAAATGAACATTGTCTTCGTAACATTATTATAGTTTAATATAATATGTACAAAAATAATTACAACTAATTATATACACTTACTTACATCTATTTTCTAAAAATCTAAGCCGTCACCAGAAGGCAGAGTGCCCAGAATGCTGGCAGCATTGCCACGTTGAATGGCAATGCTAATTCGTTGACCGAAATAAAAACCTGCATTCCGATCACCTGTGGACTCTATTAGTAGTTTTGTAAGATCTTTATAGATAACGTGTTCCCCAGGACCCCAAGGACCTAGGGTTTCCACCCAAACGGCTCAAATAGGTAACCTCTGTCAAGATTAGCCTATTTTCGCCGTTTGAGGAACTCCGCTGATGTTGCTGCGGAGCCAGCCCTTACTGATGTCCCTGCAAGATGAGAAGGTGCTAGGGTATCTACACACGTAGCATCCCAAACTAAAGGCTGACCCATCTTCCAAGAAATCAGAGTCATACCGTCAGGCCTTTTACCATCATCTCGCATTAGGCCACCTGGTTCGAGAGTAATATTATTATCATAGTTATATTGATACTTACTGGTTTTCATACAATGCACATAGAATTCATGAGTTGCGCTACTGAAACCTAGTTCATACTTGTAGTGAAGGCTTGAGCACAGAATGAAAACAAAGGGGTAAGAGCTCAGACTTCTTTGCAGGAAATTGCGTTTATTTCAAAATTGTGTAGGATTTACACTTTTATCTCGCCTTCGTGACTAGTGACACTTGCTTTGTAATTGCTATCTGAAACATAGAAGTTGGATTTCTAATGGAAAGGTATCATTATAGGTACTATATTCGCGCAGGCAAAAAATTTAAAACTCAGTTTAAATTCAGCATTCAAAAGCCTCATAGGTGGATGATGAAGGAAGTCATCATTATCAGTCTATGCTAGTCCATTTCTAGGTGTTTAATTTATTTGAAAAATTACAATAACAAAAACAACTTACTACCTCAAAATCTATCCCATCAAGAATTCTACATACTGCTATAGAATCATCATATATTGCCTATTTCATTGACATCACGGAGTCTAACGAGTATCTTCAGCTTGCCGCATCTTGCGTCGGTAACTAGTGATTCACTCTTATTAAGGCCCTTGAGAAAACATAACTAAATAAATAAATAAATAATAAATATTTATTTATTATTTATTTATACAACAACCAATAGATTTCTTTTTGGTATAGAATTAGTTGAAAGGATGGAAATTAACATACTTTACATCCCAATTCCAATAGGATTCAAATAACCTTAAACAAGGCGGTCGAAGCCGCGGATAGCAGCTAGTTACTTATAAAGTGGGTGGCCGGTGTTATGATGCGTAATGTACCATTCATCGCGAACATGTTACGTTACGTTTTATGCTAGAATAATGACTCGTAACTCGTTGCGAACGCCTTGTTTCTACGTACTAACCTGAACGAACGCTCTTTGACAGCGGGTTAAATTGTCTAAGGTAACACGTCACGCCTCGCAACTTTTCACTGTGCCCTCCCAGTTAAGCTACCCTGTTTACGCTGCAGCTGCCAGCGAGCATTAAAAGAAAATTAACGGAATTTGATGCATGGATTATGCAAATCACGCATATCCGCCGTCGTTCTTTGTTATCACGCACACTAAATGAGTTTTAATAACGCTCTCGTACCAGTCTGGCCTTGGAACAATACGGATGTAGAATAGTTAGGGATTTAATGAAATTTTATGCTTTAGTTACCTACATGTTATGCTCGGTACAGAATAAGCGAGTGGGAGCGAGCGAAGGCTAACGAACGCACGAGAAATAATTAGTGTGGACGTCATTGCGAAAATAAGAGAGCCCGAACGATTGCCTTCTTTCGCCTTCGGCCATGTTCTGGTGACTGTCACCACATTAAAAAATCAAAATCAAAGTGGTTACTTTATTTTCTGAGTTTTTGCAACGTGTCCAAGAGTCCTGTAATGTCTAAAGGAAATAAAGCACTGTAAATTTTGAATTTTGAATCTCGCTGGTTTGATCTTTACCCACCATTAGCCGAGCCATGGCGAGCTTTTGACTACTATAGACATAACATTCACAGGTAAGAAGTAAAGAGATAAAATAAATTTATTTTATCCAGAACAACACATTCCAATATACCTCTAAGGCTGTCAAATCAGTCCAAGTATCAACCTTTAGCCTGTTAGTTGTTATTTTTCGAGTTGGAGCAAAACCCGTCCCAAGCTTTTTAATATTCTAGATAGTTTGATATTTTGTAGTAAGCCTTTTTACAATGAAGTTAATTGAAATTGAAACTGTACTATGCAAAATAATTAACATAGTAATTACTTCCTGATATTTTTCAGATACGTAAGGATTGAGATCTTAGAGAGGGCTTAAACCATAAATCTGACTATAAATTCCGTTTTCATTCGTCAACTTATACTCTGCATGAAATGGAGCTTTAAAATCTAAACAATAGGTTTCATAACTCTTTAAATCTATTCACGGTCTCCAGACCGTTCTCCATTGTCATACCAGTAGTTACATAATATTCAGTGTTTTGCGTTGGTTAATTAATTCAGTCTGTGGATTCGGTAATTTTGTGTAAGCACAGAAGGCTTGTTTTTGAAGCAGAACATTCTGCTCTTCCATGAAATTTCTTATTAGAAAGTAAAACATCATCATCAGCTATCACACTTCCTGGTATTTTTCCTGAACCGAATTTAAGTATCGGTTCTCTCCTCTTTAGGCAAAGCATGTTACTTTTAAATTCAGGGTGGTACTAACTAAATTGATAAATGCTAAAGAATTTATTACATTCAAGGTAAATTCATAAACTCATAATTCATAAATTCAGACGACCTTTGTGGCGCGGTGGGCGAAGGTCCGCCTGCGACGCAGGAGGTTGCGAGTTAGATTCCCGCCTCGGGACAAATGTGTGTACGGTCTGCAGACATTTGTTAAGGGTGTTCTGGTCGTTTTCTATGTATAATAAAAAATATCTATCTATGTATTGTGTTGTATTATGTATATCAGTTATCTAGTACCCATAACACAAGCTTTGCTTATCTTGGGGCTAGATAATGCTGTGTGAATTGTCCAGCATTTTTTTTATTAAAATATTGTAGGCGTTCATGCAAGTATAAAATACTTGCTCAAAACATTGTAAGGTACACCAATAAAAATGATATTATACACTGGTGTGTATTAGATCATTTTTATTTCCCCGCTATTAAGGGGACGTACAGACATGCAACTTTTATCTACCCAGGTATCAATAGCTTGATTTGATAATAATAACTTCAGAATGGAAATCAGGGGTTGGATTGCAGGGCGTGAAAATGTTTATACACTTTCATAATTTGAAGGGGATCGTATCGGAAACCCAACAAAGAGGGTTCGGGTTGGAAGGGCTTTCAGTAAAATACTTAATACGGAAAATACGAGGTGGAAAACCTGGTTATTTCTAGCAGAAGCTATTACTTGGATCCCGGATTTGTTGAAGATGTACCGTGTATGGGAAATGCTGGTATTGCTAATTTCAGAGTGTGTTTTGGTTTTTCGAAACCCCTCTATTATATATATTATGTTTGCAAATAAAAAGGTGAGCCGTGAAATATAAGACGTGTTATTGGATGGTTCAGGATAGAAGATGCCTCTAGTTTGTCCCTATTCCATTGTATATGGTTTTTTTTTTTATACTACACAAGCTTGCCATGTTATTTTTTGATAATACACGTGCTTTGATTTTCTTTGAGTGTCATATCGGTCGAATCTGGTCTCACCAAAAATGGTAATACCGGTTTAGCGCTTTACTACTTCTATACACATAATTTTAATTTCGATGTGTTATTATAAGCTTTCAGTAACTCGTTGACTACATTAGTAGTAGATTTTGTAAAAAAAATACTACTGATAACTATGTAACATATATTATTATTATTACCGCATCGCTACATTCCTAATTTTTTTGTTATAATATGGGACGGGACTGACTTAGCAATCACTCAAAGTCCTTTTACTTATACTTATAAAAAACCTTTTTGAACATTTTTTGAACTTTTTGACCTTTTACTTAAAAAAAAACTGAAGGTGTAACAAAGTTGCCAAAAAAATGACTGTCTTATCGCATCATCGTTATGAAACCATAGAACCTATTTCAAGTATGTATTTTATTTTGCAAACCTAATACAATGTGATGTGAGAGATCTTAAAAAAAATCACTCATGTATATACATAATGTATAGTGTATTAGGAGCCATGTTAGGGTGCAATGCAACTTGAGATGTAGCTAAACTAATCACAATCACATATCACCATTATAATGCCAAAATTATTCCTAATTTCTATCATCATCATCCTATACTAGTCCACTGCTGGACAGAGGCCTCCCCTGATGAGGCCTATGTCATTAGGTATAATAATATTTACCTAATTAATAATTTCTATAATTTCACAGAATTAATAATCTAGAATCTAGGTTGAGTCAAGTTAACTTTATCAGATACCTAAGTCATCAGATTGGCACAGTGCTTCATAAATAACACCAAAGAAATATTTTGGATCTTTTTCCGATATCAAATTGAAAAACGTTCACTGTAATCGCAATTCACAGGCTTTCAGGGCATTTCAGTTTTTTGCTCGAATTATTCAGGCTTATTGAACATCCACGGCGGTGGGCGATCTATCACAGGGTTACAAGGGGCAAAGCCTTGTAAAGATTTGACCCAAATAAATGGGTCACAGAGCCTTTAGAAGTCGGACCTTTAAAAATTGGTTTTATTCAATCTGTGTGCTCAGGAATAGAGTAAATATTGTGCAGCTGATTACATTTTCTTGTATTTATTTACCTTTTTGCGTTGGTTTCCTTGATCTTTTTATAGACTCTTACCATTATTGAATTTGTACAAGTTTTGGGATAAGCTGTTTTACCTTTTCTTTGCTTTGTATCTATTGTATTCGCAAAAAAATTGCTTGTATTTGTTTTTCTACGTTATTTAACTATTTTATCACTTACCCCATTATATATCGTATATATTATATAACGTAGGTCTATTATAAATAACATTTAATTATGGTGCAGAATAGACACTGAATAGTAGGTAGTTAATAAGAAATAACACCTGTTTCTCTTAAAGCATGTCGTGTCTACTTTAAATGGGGTAGTTCCTACCCGGCTCCAAGAATTCATTCCACCGGGCTCCAAATAAAAATAAGTAGAGTCAGAATAAAAGGTAAACCTTAACTCAATGTGCTATCTGGTGCAGCCTTCCTCGAGAAGCAGTAGATCCCCGACCTATTACGTGAATGTTAATTTCTAACGTACCTACATTATTAAGTTTATAATCGAACAAAAGACAAAAGATGTGTTGTGCCAATTTGCATTACAACCAAGACCAGCAGGGGTATTTTAATTCGTCGGAAAGGCCTTCGGATTCGATATCGGAAACTTTTTCGAAGAATGCTATTTTAAACCAGCGGATTCGAAAACTTTTGACATTCGAATTCGGATCCTTGTTAGGAGAGTTTCCGACAGCTTTTTACTGTCGGAAGCTATTCCGCCAGTGAGTTTTTGTTTGTTTATAAATAGTTTTAGCATAAATTCAAGGGTACTAACTCATAAGAACACCGTGAAAGTACCTAATCTTGATAGAAACGAGAGAAGTAGGTTCTTACTCAATCGAGGTGATTATTTGCCAGTGTTTTAGTTTTTAGGTTATCTTTGTTGACAAATTAAGAAAACAAAGTAACTAGGTACTTACCTTCTATCTACGTTTATTTACTAACCACATTTTGCTGTTGTATAGATGGAACATATACTTGTAAGAGACAGAGAGAGAGCTCAACGACATATTCACAGCTCAACTCGGAGACAACAAACAATAATCCGTCATCGAACCCTGCGAGATTTGTCGAACCCGTTCAACGACCCTAACTTCCAATCGTTGTATCGTTTTACGCCGACAATAGCTCTGGGGTTGATTGAGGAGTTGAGGTGTTTTTATAGTGAGACAAAATACTCTAATTCAATGCCTGTAGAGCTAAAAGTATGTCTCTAATAATTGCATTCCTCGGAGGTCAACCTGCCTAGGTACCTACCTACCTTTTGCCAAACCTAAAAACAAACATCAAACCAAACAGTCAAACCCGCTAGATTTGGTGAGAAGTCTGGTTAAATTGGTAACACTTTTGCCCAACGTTTTGGTTTGAAGTCATGTTTACGAGGTAAGTTTGCTCAATTAACATATTTTCGATGTGAATGTGATGTGTGTAACTTTAGAATCTTTCTTTAGAACTTTAGAAACACCCTGATTTATTGATTGATTTCGATGCAATTAAGAAATCATTATGATAATGCAAAGTTACTTTAAAATATTCCAATAAAATTTCTACCATTTTCTACTATTTCAAAACAATCTCCGTAAATGCACATTTTCCATCAACCCGCGGAATCGCTTCGGATACTTTCGATCATCAATCCGCAATGAAATCAAAATAGCGTTCGCGGAATCGAATTCGAATCGGACGTTTCCGCTCCGGAAACGAATCGAATGAATTAAAATACCCCTGCTGAAAACAGTTCTACTTCCCCTCACCCCTCTCTCTCCTCCTTTGATATCGCAACAAAACCACTACCAATAAAGAAAAATAATTGCGCCAACCAGGTTCCAAGAACTAAGCCTCGCTCTCCATTACTTAGCGAACTGTAATGTGAGGGCCACTCCAGGATTACCGTATACGGCAAAGTGGCGTCGTATCTCGGATCTGCAGCCTCGGACCCTGGATACGGAACTTTTATTGCTGCTGTAAAACATTGAATGACTTTGCAGCTTGCGGGTGGGATATGGGATACAAAGTTTAGTCTAGTCGACTTACCTTACCGATTTCAATATTATCAGGATATTTGGCTCGCATACGGTTATTGTAATATTCTTTGGATTTTTATTTTTCAGTAATTTTTACAGCGTTTCTCGACATTTTATCAAGACAGTTGAACTGAATTTGTATCCATTATTCTACATTTTATGTGTAGAAAATATTATGTGCGATTTATAGATATTTCTAGAAGAAAAACATTTTTTTATGTCTTGTACGTTTTCACTTACTAATCTAAGACAATATTTCGATTTGTATGATCTGAACTTTAAAATACTATGTCGTATTTTTCGACGTCATAATGAAATTCTTTTGATTTGTTCTTTACTGCCGACACGATCTTAGAGCATTTAAATCTGTTACTATTTTGAAAGAATCTTCTAAATAAAATATTACTTATGTAATCTGTTGGCCACATATCATACAAAAACGTGCTGGTGCTCACTAAATCAACATCATCAGCATAAATTGTTGAATGTATTCTACTGGAAATAGGCCAACCCCAAAGAGTGCCATAGCACTCGTCATGCACAAAATGAATTTTATTAACCTTTTTATCGTATCGTTATCTATAAAACTGCACTTAAACACATTTCTAACATTTTTGTCTTCCAATATCCTTTGTAAAGTCAGGATCGACTCGATGTAATCGGGACGCCTAATAAGGGGACGGGATGCCTGAAACAATTTGATCCAATTTCTCGTCTTACAACTTTATGACAACTGGGACCTTTTGGAAGCCAAAAGGACAGAGACAAGGCAATATTTGATCAACAAAAGATTTCGAAGAAAGAATTGGGCAACTCGGTAATACTTCTTAAATCACATTATTTTCATTGAATTTCAGTTTTATATTCCGTAAAAATATTCTTGTTTTTTCTTTAAGCTCTAGCCAAATTAGACTCATAAATTCCAATTTGCTCATCCATGTCCAACCCCATTCACGAAAATACTTACATGAAAAATATAATTAGTTACCGCACCAGAAAATTAATTGGAAAACTCTGTACAAGCTTTTATTTTTCCGGAAACTCCATTAGCGCTCGTCAGTAAAAAAACGCAAAAAATATGTACCTAAAAATACATTAAAACGGCCCTTCTGGGAGTTCTCGCGTAAACCGAGGGAGATCACAAACAAACAGAATGTTACTGAAATAACAAATTCTTTACATCCAGAGTGCAGAGCACAAATTCAGTGACGTTGGTGCTATAGGCACCCTAAATATGTACACGGTGCGCAAAAAGTGCGGGTATATTTTGAAATTCACGGTGATTTAGAAGCGAATCGTCAAAACAAAGAACAATATTCATACGTGCATGAATAAAACATAGATGCAAAAAAGTACAATGCTTCGTAGGCTTTGTTGATAATGTTTTCTATTTGCTAGAACAATTAGAATCTTGGATGAACATAAATAAAGTACCGTTGAAAACAAAACATGAACACTCATAAACACTGTTTTAACCACGATTTAGTGACCACCAATTTAAAATACGTTTTTGCGATCTTATTTTATCGACTAGGTATATATCTAGGTACTTCACCTTTGTCATGTTGTGTTGTTTACAAACAAAATAGCACCTTTCTCTGTCCCAGAATAAGCCAGCAACTACAAGTAACAGTTTTCTTCGTCGACTCTTCTGAAGCTTAATGCAAATTTTATTTATTCATGTAAATTAATATCTATTCTCCAAGACACCCAGTGAGGCGAGAAATTGAGTACGTGCAAAAATAAAGCTCCTAGGTACCTCGGCTTATGCAAACGACGTATCGCACCAGTGGCTACCAATTAGATTGGCTATGTAGTTTGCAGAGTTTGTTTGCGGCCGTAGAATAGAATTGCTAGTGAAGGTTTTAGTTTTTTTTTGCATTTCAATGTAAAATAAGTAGGTACCGAATAAATATAAATAAATAAATAACACTCGAAAACTCACACAGCAATACCTCGCCCCAAGCTAAGCAGAGCTTGTGTTATGGATACTAGATAACTGATACACATAATATAATACAATACACAGATAGATATTTATTATTATGCATAGAAAACGACCAGAACACCCCGAACAAATTTCTGCAGATCGTACACACATGACAGAGGCGGGAATCGAACCCGCAACCTCCGCCCACTCTTCCACAGAGGTCGGAAGTTGGGTTTCTGATGACGCATGGCGAAAAGTTGGGATAGTTTTCTTGGTGGTGGTACGTCTTGCCAATAACATAACTTCTGAAAATCACAATAATTATTGATAGGCTTAATATTTAGCCTAATTTCTAGGCCACTTATTTACCCTATAAGAATTCAAAAGGGGTTTTTAGCAATGGGGCACGAATTTCTTGTACAGCGTCAATTTGTACTCAACTCCCATATTGCTAAATTTAGTACAGTTTCGAAAAACAGAGAAGGTTCTGATTTCAGCTGGTTTTTTTTATTTACGAGCTTGTAGGTAACTAAGTTAAATTTAGGCTTGAGTTAGTATCTCTAGACTCGACTCTGTGTCCATACTGACAAAGTAGATTCCTACTGAGTTTCAGCGCAATTTGCGGATGCATTCCCAAGTGAGGGCATCACAAATGGAATATATTTGGTGTTTCGATGTTGCTCTCAGTAACAAAACAAACAAAATGAGCCTAATGTTATAATAAGACTAGAAGTCATAACGCAATTTAAGGAAGTTCACGCACCAAAATCGGCGATACAGCAACGTTGCGGCTGATTGGGTCGATTATTTAGAGTATGAATGTTGCTGGTACCCGACAGTGTTTTGTTAATATCTCGGCAATCAATTTTGATGTGTGGTGTGTAGACTCCATAAGACAACGCGCCTAGCGGACAGATGGCCGAATAAATAAATAAATAAAATAAATAATGCTGGACAATTTACACAGCATTATCTAGTCCCAAGTTAAGCAGAGCTTTTGTTATGGGTACTAGATAACTGATATACATAATATTATACAATACATAGATAGATATTTTTTATTATATATAGAAAACGACCAGAACACCCTGAACAAATGTCTGCAGATCGTACACACATTTGTCCCGAGGCGGGAATCGAACCCGCAACCTTCTGCGTCGCAGGCAGAGCTTCCCCCACCGCGCCACATCGGTCGTCAATGCCTGGTCATAGTCAAAGTCCCTAATATGACAACAAAAATGTTACGAAAAAAAAAACAGAATCAAAAAATAATAATTATGTTTGTACCACAAACACTCTTAAGTCACAGTAACACAACCAGCAAGAGAAGAAAGATACATAATTGAAATTACGATGATGTTGATGACGCAACTACTCACGGACTGCGGGAACTATGTTTGCTGACAAACATAAGGATATCAAAGTCTCGTGTTTACTCGCCAAACACTATTCTTGACGTGAGAAAAAACTGGGATGTAACAACGACGACCTCGCGATTGTGTATAGTGTACAGAGAGGAAGACAGTATTGTCAATGTGACTCAATTGTATCTAATCTGAGCGATTCTGTGAGTATATGCGTGGCATGATTCGTTCAACTAGAAAGTTTGACAAATCTTCACAAATTACATCCTTTTAATAGCTTATAACTATGTTTTAGTTACAAGTTAAGGTTAAGGCTCGGTCAACACCATCACGGATAGATACGAGTACGTTACAGTTTATAATTGACTATCAAGAGTCTAACCAAAAGAATAGAACTTCTACAAATTAAAAGTTTGGTTTCTTCAAACCATTTCGAAAATTTACCATCATTGTCAAAATGAAAATGATTTTTAGCAAACCATAAAATATTCTAAGCGAAATGAAAAGTTTCGTACATTGCAAAAGATCACAAGTAAATATAGAAAGGTTTTCGTAAACAGAATAACATATATTTTTAACATCAAGGTATTGCCTTTTTCACGACGTAGAAAATAAAAAGTGATAGCCTGTTAAAATAAAAGCTATTTTCGTTCGGCTAAAATACTTATGTCAGAACTATTCGGAATTTCCTTCGTCACTCCACGAGCGCTCAACTAAACGAATCCACAAACATCTTCCACATCTCAAAAATATAATAAAACGTTGTAACTAAATTTGAATAATGTATTCGCCCGAATGCTATCGTATTTCACACTTCCATTAGTACCCCCCATTTTCGTCTATTCTATTACCAAGTGAATTTAGAACCTATCTCACTGAAGGTAGAGTTGAATATCATTTGAATGAAGGTTTTGTTATGATGTGTATCAAATTATCAGTTAGGTGTTTATGAGTGCGCTATAGTCCACTGTTTTTAGCTTAATGTTATTTATCACTGGTAAGGGTTGCTGGGTTGACTCATTTAGAAATAATGATAATATTCTGTTTCATGAAAACATAAAATAAACAAACAGATTTTATTGTTAAAGAAAATAAATATTTAACTGCATAGATCAACCAATAAAGTAGTAGTATCTGGCACATTGCATCAGCATTGCCATACAGAGGGGCAATGCAGCAAGCGTCATGGGCACGCTTCCCACTGGATCTGTTGAGTTGAGATACATGTAGATTGTTTGCAACAGTCTGCAGTTAGTTCAATTGTTTCAATTGTAAATACTATTTTAAATTATATTCTATTATTTGATTGTAATATTCTTTTTTATTAATACTCGTAAACACCAACTTACTAATAGGAACTTCTATTAATGCATAACAACTTCTACGTGGCTAAGAAAATCTTTGTTGATAATTATTGTAAACAATTAAAGGTTTTCTTATTCTTAACTATATTTAAATGTACATGAACATCTTTGTATATTATAGTCAGTAGGTACTTAAACAATGTTTTATAAGTTTGTACAAATAAAATATTCTTATATTCTTCTTATTCTTAATTCATTCGGTAAACTTCTGCCAAAATGTGTCTTATATTTTCAAGAAGCGGTAAACAAAACTAAAACTGATAAGTAATAGAAAACAACTACTTTCATGTAAGTAAGTGCGCTACGTGACACGAATTGAATCGGAGCAAATAACAACCTCCTTCCATTTGCAATTCTGGGCCCATGTTTATTCCATTTCTAGCATCCCTTGTGGAATTATCTCGTTAATGACTACAGATGTGTGGACACCAAGCTTGTTTGTGAATGGCTTTGTGAATTAGACGTAATAAAAAGCTTTGGTCAAGATTAACATAATCACGCCATTTTTAGAATGAAAATTTGAATCCTATACTAAACTAGAATTATCACTGAGTTTTTATATATATGTATCGTTTTTCCGACTTCAGGAGGAGGCTTTGGTTTTGTATGTTCGTCGATTTCTCCATCAGTTATTGACCGATTTTAAAAGTCATATACCTATACGTAATGAAAACAATCCCCATGAAAATATTTCCAAGGGATTAGTATTTATCCTGTCAAGCTCAAAAGTTGCTTAATACTCTTGATAAATCACACAACAACTTAAGTGATATTTTCGCCAATTCTTAACAGATTTTGATGATTTTCTCCTTGTTGTATAAAAGTTCATTTTGAAGTGATTTCACAAATGTTTGATCTTCGAGGAATTGATATGTGCGCCGTAAAACGTATCTAATCAGCACATGAAAATTTTCATAATCACTGGTAACAAATGGTTTCCATGGCAACGGGCGAAAACAAGAAGTCTACTTTGAAAAACAAGTCATAAAGTTTTCCCGACCTTAAAACTACTTGCAAACTCATTTTTATTAAGTATCTAAGAATTATTTGAAGTCGATTTATAGTTTCTTGCAATACGCCGAATACCTTTCATAATTATTTCATTATTCAAATATCAAATAAGTGTAAATCAAATATAGGCGACATAGGTACCTAATGGTGAAAGATACACAAAAATATTTTCTTGTATTTGCTATAATTTCTATAACAGGCCCCGTTTTGGCAACCCACCAAAACCACCCAACAGTGTGTCCCAACTCCCAGCAATAATTAAGTTTGTCATACATGAACTTATTCCCCTCAGTAAACAAATATACAAGTGTTAATGGGTTGTCATTATAAGTGTGTACTTTGAGTTCATTTATTTTGCTTTATTTCGCATCGTGTTTACTTTAGTTTAATGTATTCATGCAAACCCTTTGTTGTTCCAAGATAGGGTTTTCTGAAGACTTTACATCGGTTTTGCATAATTTGCGATTGTTTTTTCAAAGGGAATCACATTTTCTTTTAAAGTTTACTTAACACATAATGCCTAAGTTTACCCATGTAAAAACTAGAAAAGATGGCGAGATGACATTTGTTAAGGATTCGTTTTGTCTCACTAACCTAACCCAACAAGATCAGTAAGCTAATGCATGCCTCTTTGCAACAACAACCCTAACAGATAACTTGAATTATGCAATCGATTATCAAACCAGAATGCGGTATGAAAACAATAAGACCTCTACACACGACATGTACCGTTTTCTAGCGATACAGTCTCGGTGTTTTGTATCAACTGGTCAGTTTTGATATTCCGATGTAGTTATGTATAAATTTATGGATGTATAACTCATATTATTCTTACCGTTCAAACAAAAGAAAAGTAAAAAAAGACCAGCGTACAAACGAGTGATACTCACACTCACTGATACATTTGAATCGACCGGCAAGTTTGATATCAATACTCATTTGATTGTAAGTGGAGAAATATCTAAGTGAAGGAGCTATGCCATAGTTATTTATCTTCCTCATCATCAGCCTATGTAAGTCCACTGCTGGACATAAGCCTCCCCTGATGACATAGCGCCCAGTCTGACCTGACGCATCCAGCATCTGCCTGCAGTCTTTCGCAGTTCGCCATTCCACTTGGTCGGAGGGCAGGATGGAGTTATTACAGGGAGTTCTTAATTTATAGTTATTAGATTTGCTAGAGTAGTTTTTTTCACCTTGATATATAAAGATTTGTCATCTTTAATATTATGTAATTGGCCTTCCTTATTCTTTCATTATCTCATTTTAAATGTAACTAGCGACCCGCCCCGGCTTTGCACGGGTACTGTATTATGCATTTATTTTATATATAAATAAATAAACTCCATCTATAAAAAAACCGCATCAAAATCCGTTGCGTAGTTTTAAAGGTCTAAGCATACATAGGGACAGACAGACAGCGGGAAGCGACTTTGTTTTATACTATGTAGTAAAGTAAAGCACACGTCCAGATAATGTTTTCTTTGTTTTCTAGTCTCATTTGTAAGAAATGCAAAAAGCTGGGCGCTTTTTATTTTGCTTATAATAGTCTCTCAAAATATTGTATCATCTCCAACCCGCCCGTGTGTATTCACTGAACTAAACACACGGTAAATAGCGCATTCGTGTGAAACCTGGTGCAAAACGGCGGTTATCGACCCATCTAATCGGATTCGTGGCGTGCACCGCATTGATATTGCACGGTTGCCAATAAGAAAATTACGAAATTCACTATTGTTTTCATAAGATCGGAGATAGCAATTTGAATAAAATGATGCTACTTGTACAGTGATGTTGCTTTAACATTTGCATTTTTCTTTCGTGTTGTGATAAAGAGGAATAATAATACTCGTAATGTTCCCAACATTGTGAAGTTACTTTCCTGAGTTCCGAAATTTTTATATTTGTTTATATTTTTCCGGGTGGATGAATGCCTCTTGAATAAACTTTTTATACGTAACTATGTCACCAATAAACTAACAAAATGTCCATACAAAGACTGACCGTGCTAGCCATACATGAATCATGTTAGAAGGAAAATGTTATTAGAACAATCTCTGCTGGTAATTTGAAAATAATCAACAGAAAGGAATGTAGAAAGCAACATCATCCGCCATATCATTCCACATATTTTTCCTTTTTCTTAAATTGAAAAAAAAAACAAGCGCCAGTAAGAAAGAAGTTGAAGAATTGGTTTAGCCAAGTGTTCATCTTTCTGTTTTCTATTGTTCGATCAATCATCTGACTTTCTTCCACCTACCTTCGTAGTAGGAATACCTACAAAAAGCATATTATATAGAATACGCAAAACGAGAACGCTTCTTCTGTCTATACATAAGTTCGTCTTTTAGTCCCCGAACTAGTCTAGTGTACCACACCGCACAAATACCGATGACTTTCGGAATGTTTACGCTAGAATTTATTATGATAAAGAAGGTGCTTATTTCCGCCATTTTGACACAAAAGTATGACAGGCTGACTCAACCTACTATGCAGTAAGGTAAAGTTAGTTTATTATCTTTCATTAGCATTTACGACGTTCACTCAATTCTACACACAATGACTTCCTGTCGTCTTTCTGTGTTTTATTTATAGGTTAAAACAACAATGCCGCCACTAAATAAGACTTAAGACGTTTTAACAAATGATTGTGTGTTTAACGGTGAATTAGAGTTTCTCGAAAGTGTGTCCAGAATTATATTATTAGTCTTACGACACCCAAACTTAGGTCACAGTCTTGCTGAAGTAACTGGTGCATTGTGTTTGCTTGAGCACTTCATTATGGACGTTAACCTGCATTACAGTCACAAATAATTTGCCAAAAGTAGTTATTATGGTTATGGAAGTTTTTGACAAAGGTTCCAGGCCAATGATAATAGATATCGTGTATTGCCAGAAAAATTGCATGTGTTTGATTAATAGTGCCTCAAATCCTATGTTAGGTTTACCTAGACACTAGGGTTCTCTAAAAATATCAACATAGATATAACACACACCACACACCTGTCACACCACACCTCTCGACAAACGAACTAAATGTAACTTTAGTCTTTGAACATTGGAAACTTTAATGTTTTCTCTGTAGGTGGAGCTACCGGCGCTACAGTCCGTAAGAGGACCCAAAGATTTTCGACGAAAACCAACTGAAACTTCGTGGCTTAGTTGGTTAGAGCACACCCGTACTAAGGGTGGGGCGCAAGTTCGAGTTCCGCCGAAGTCGAAAATTTTTGGGAACTTATTTCATTTGTTAAAGATGCCCAGAGTGCTGGTAAGCACTATAACAAAAATCCTTAACATAGATATAAGTCGGAAACATGCGAGGCCGTTACGCATAGAAACATAGCTGGATCGTCTGGTTTTCGTGCGGTATGCACACAAGTGATCAACCCAGGAACCCAGTGATCAGGCCAGGGTAGGAAAGGAAATTTTGTGTCAAGCTAATTTTATTGATGGAGCCCCGAAACACTGCTTGTGCGCATGAGAAAATGGCATAAACGAGTGACATATCTGTCCAAACTGGGTCCAGCCAAAACCGTTAAAATATTTACCTACCACAAAGCAGCGACGATTGAACGTGGTTGTATCAAATCCCGCTAATTATACCCCGTAAATCATTTGTGAAGAGTTTTGTGACTTTATTGAGACACGTATCGAAATGGTCGGTTTAATTTATGATGATGGCGAAAACTAAAGTGGATAGTGATATAAATATGCAATCAAAAAGTTCAGAGTTTGTGTTTCACATGAGAATTTTTGGTTTAACGTTCTGCATGACTCAAATTTTAATACATTTAGGAAATTGGCTTTGCTAGTTTTCAGTACTCAAAAAATGTCATTCAAAAGGTCTGAATATTAGTATAGATTTATTAGCTTTTTCGTTTATATTTAAATTATTATATCCACTATGTATGTATGTATACATGTGTAATTAGGTAAGTACAAAAAGTAAATTAAAATTTCAAAAATAAATTCTAGAGAACATGTTCTAAACCCAAAATAAGCCGTAACAACGAGGGAAATTTCACTCCATCGGCCATTCCGGGTCATTAGATAGCTTCTTACGAATTGGCTCCTAAGTCTCGCCACATGGGACATTTTACGACTCGACTGTAAAAGAATATGTCGCCTTAAATGAGACATAAACAGAGGGACGTGTAAACGAATGTCGCACGTTTGTTTTATTGGTGTCATTATTTTATTCTTTTGTCCCGTCCGAACTGTGCTAGACGTATAGTAAAAAATTGCTGACAGTTTTCAAAAACTCTAATTTGTGATTATTACAAGTACCAACTTGCCTCACCTAAACAAGGGAAGATAACTGAAATGAGGAATAAATAAATAATGCTGAACAACACAGCATCATATGTTCGCTTAGTCAAGCTAAGCACATCTTAGCTTGGGGATAGATTAGCTAGGGTGACTGATATACTTAGACCAAAACTTTACATAATAATATATATTTTTATAATTATAGAAAATACCCCCAGAACAACAGGAACAAATATTTGCAGATCGTACAAACATAATTATCCCAAAATGATTATCGAACCCGCAACCTCCTGCGTCGCAGAGACTGATTAGAGATTGGTAAAGTAGTTTGAACCTTAATATTTTTGACACGCGTCCCTTCTATGTATATTTTGTTTTATCAAAGGAAAATTGCTAAAATATGTAATTTTGATACCATACCATTGTTATGGTGAAGCGATTAATTTAGTGGGATTCGGCCCCTGGAACAAGGTTAACCCGACCGAATGAAATTGACAATAATGTATAAAGTTTATAAAAAATTGTACACCGAAATGCTGCAAATTTATTACATTTTCATCTATTATAACTATCCAAAGTTAGAAATGAAATAGTATCCATCACAATATAATTCTGTTGGTTAAAACTAGAGGGATCAACCAAGTTTTGTAGTGCAGATTGTAAACGACTGAACTTCCTCGACCGAGACGGTAAGTGCTTAAAGCCGCAAAATAGCAACGAACTTTTTGATGATTCTAGAACTAAGAGAGTTAAGACGTTGGGTGTTAAGTTTTTTGATGTGGTAAAAGTATGATATAAACAGATTATTTCCCTTTATGGAAATTAACTAGTCAAGGGTATTTCTCGCGTGTTATAATCACCATTGGTTGACAACAAAAAGTGACCTAAAGTATGATATTGTGTAACTTTTTGTCGTTCATTTTTGTGGAAAAATAAGTGGTATTAAATAACGTTCATCGCGATCGTGTTAATCACAGTTTTCACATTGGTTTTTTTATGCATATGATCTAACTTGCGAATTTTTAGACTTACATAAATTACAGCTGTTACTAAGGTAAGACCTAGGCATGTACAAGTCTACTATGGTCTGAAATACTGTCTGGATTTTTTTCATTATCAGCAGTGTCACTATCAACCTGAATTACTCCTACAAAAGCACTCCCCGTGTCCCTCGGGGAAATTATTGCCCGAAACATCTTATCAAAAAACAAATGCCTTTGAAAGGCCGGCCTTGCGTGAAAGTCCACGACTTGCACCGTACTGTTTATTGTTATTTTTACCACCCAGGCTATTTCCCCGTCAAAATTATTTACGTCTTCATTATCACATCGTAAAACGATATCAGAAGTAAATATAACAAACAGGGTAGCTCGCTGGTTCCTTTACAGCTTGCGTGTTCAGCTTGCTTTCAAATAGCGTGAATTCATTCGGACAGCTCATAGTTCCGTGTGTACTTAAAATATTAATTTCAGAGTATAATGACCGGCGTTTGTTGGTTTTTTGATTTTTATCTACCGCGAACGCTGACAAAGTAGATTTTGATAAAAGTGTTTTTTGTGACAGTTTTGAAACCAAATATCAATAATAACTTTTTAATGATCAACAGAGCTTGTAAAACCTAAAACATTAATTTACTTTTACTTAACCTTTTAAATTATGATCTAAAGTATAGTCAAAACAATAATGGTGAAAAGGTTATCTTAACAGAACTATATTATATCAGATGACATGTATTTCATGAAACGTGATTGTTTAACATTTGTATGTAATAATTAGTACTCTAGTCGCCTGAAACACAGGATTAACTAGTTCAGGCTAAATTTTTATATTTATTTTAAAGTGCACTTATGTCTTGTCTTTGATGATATATTTCTGTTGCCGCTATAACAACAAACACTGAAAAAACAGAATAAAATAAACATATAAAGGGGCTCCCATACATAATAATAATAATATGCTGGATAATTAACACAGCATTATCTAGCCCCAAGATAAGCAGAGCTTGTGTTATGGGTACTAGATAACTGATATACATAATACAATACAAATACATAGATTGATATTTTTATTATACATAGAACACGACCAGAACACCCTGAACAAATGTCTGCAGATCGTACACACATTTGTCCCGAGGCGGGAATCGAACCCGCAACCTCCTGCGTCGCAGGCAGACCTTCGCCTACCACGCGCCTACGCGCCACAGAGGTCGTCATCAAACGTAATCTTGCCGTTTTTACAGATAATTGTACGGGACCTTTCGTGTGCGAGTCCGGTTCGCACTTGACCGCTTTTATTATTATTTGCACATCTCATACTCTATTACAAAAAGCAGCTTACTCCGTAACACAGGGTTTTCTATGGATGCATTATCTTGCATTATACATGTCTAAAATATTTTCCGTGTTTTGAAAAAAAATACAGGGTGTATTAAGCCGTTCCAAAATGAAAGTCACCGTTATTTTTGCATTACAAAGTAATTCTGTCGGAAATATGAAGCGTGATATATCAGTGCGCACCCTCTTTTATTTCAGGTGTGGTTGGAATTTGCGAGTGCATTCTTGTACTGGGAGAAATATGTTTTTAACCAAAAACTCAAATTCAACGGTTTAATTTCATAGGTCACATGATTTTTAAAAGGCTATAACTTTCTAAAAGGACGGCTCTAGTTTATTTATGGAAATAAATAAAAATGGTAGAGGCGCATTAATTAGCGACTTATTAGTATTGTTCCCAAAATTGTATTCAATTATTTCAATACAACATGATTATTAAAAAAAAGCTTCTATAATGTCTCATGTTAGAATAACTTAGTCTATATTTAATGCTTCGTGCTATGTGCTGTATAGAAGAATAGAAGAAAGGGCTTCTTTTTCTTCTAAAAGAAATTTGGATTTAGTGCTTCGTTCTCTATCTACCTGTTCCTTGTTAATGTCTATTTAAATCTAGATATGCAAACTGTTCTATCAGTTATACATTATTTCAATCATAGCTTAAGCAATCTTTCGCACCTGGTCGAAGGGCGTCCTACACTTCTTTTGCCGATTTGCGGTCTCTACTCAAGAAAACGTTGACCCCAGCGGTTCTCGGTTCATCATAATCTATTATAATACGGGCTTTAAAATATCAAAGGCTCGATTCAAGAAACACTTTTTCACCGCTGTATCTCAACCCAAACCTTTCTCAACCCACCCAAGGTTCACTTGCATCAGCTAAGCCTGGCTTACTTTTCACCATCATTAGTCCCGTCACAATGTGAAAGGTTAACGCATTATTTACAGTAACGTGATAATATACGGGAAAGTGGAAAACGGCAAAATGGCGGTAGATGTTTCTTAGGGTGCCGTACCTGATGGGGTAGAAACCCTATCATGTAGCTTGTAGATATATAGAAAAGGAATAAATAAATATAGATATTGCTGAAAAATTCACACAGAATTTCTAAAAGATTGTTTTATATTAAAGATAAAGAGATGAAGCTATGGATTTGGCGGCCTTATCGCTTAAAGCGATTTCTTCCAGGCAACTAGATTGTAATACTGCACCAAAAACCATTTCAACTAGGGATCTACCAAATAAGATAACTTTTATTTTTAAATTTTATTATTTTGTTAAATAGAACTTAATGCTCCGAGAGTTCATGTGTTGTATCAATATCGATATGTACAATTCTTTGTAGCTGCCATGTCATAATGATTAGCTTGCCTTTGTGGATTTTCCAGCGTTACTTAATTATTACAAATACTGCCCGCGGCTTCACACGCGTTGATTAAGGTAATTTCTGTCCCATGGAAACTAATTTATGAAATAAAATGTAGCCAATTTTTTTCCAGGTTCAAAACTAATATCCTGTATACAAAATTTTAGCTCGATCCATTCAGTAGTTTTGGTGTGAAGGGGTAAAAAACTTATACACATCTGAGCATCCAACAATTTATAATAATCATAAAAAAAATGGTTCTATATTCTAATAATAGACAACAAGTAAGTGTAGGTATTATTATTTCCATCAAAAATATAGTGACAGTAAAAATAATCAACTTCAAAATAATAAACCAATGATGTTTATCAACGTATTACAGAAAACACTATTAATATTCATTCACAATTTTCTGATGAACTTTGAAACATGAAAGGTCAGGCACCCATCGCGTGTTGATATTGATCCCTATAAAACGACTGAAATACGTGAAAATAGTCACTTTGGTTCAAGACTTGGCTTAAAAATGTCACCTTAACATGCACTGCATTGTTCTTTCAACGAGGTGCCAAAATTTATAGCACGAGTCAAGTCAAAGCTGAATTTGATTATTCACATGAAGCTAGTATTAGTTTCCAGTAAATATTTACGATTATTTACAACTAATAACTCTAGCCGTAAAAGGCGTGTGGTGTCTGTCGGCTTAGAATTTGCACCACCTCAACTCTTTCCGTGGGTGTAGTAAGAGGCGACTAAGGGACATACACCGGGGGACGGGCAGTAGCGCCTTGTGCAGAATAGATCTATCACCAAACTTATACGGAATTACCAATCATGAGATAAAAAAATCAGGGTTAGGCCTGCGTCCAGCAATTATGGACCAAAGGCTGCTGAGGTTGAGTTGAGTATATACCTGTACTCCACTTGTCATCTTGTTTCTGTGTAAGGTGTCCTGCCCAGCTCCATTTCAGTTCCGTGATGCGATTCCTAACGTCTTTTATTTTGGTTTGACTTGGGCTTGGATCTGGATATTGGGGACATGGTCTAAAAACTTGATGCCAAGCATGACTCGCTCCATGGCTCTCTGTGCAACTCTCATTTTGTGCATAGCCTCATGAGTGAGTGTCCATGTCTCGGCACCATAAGTAGGCAGAATATTTTTTTATACAGTTGGAGAAAAGCGCCTAACTGAATGGGGTGCAAGATGCGTCGGACGTCCAGCGGCGAAATGGGTGGATGATATTACAAACGTCCAGGGGCGCACTTCGGTGAGATTGGCGGAGGACGTTCGGATTTTAGTTTGGAGGTCTATACCCAGCAATGGTTGAAGGCGGGTTGTGGATGATGATGATTATGAATACCGCTACTCTACAGATTCAACTAAAACGAACAAAAAGTAAAGATGACTTGGTTTTAGCTGAATAAATAAAATAACTTTATATCCGACCTAATTAAGAATTATTAAAGACCTATATAAAAAAGTTCAATAAAATGAGGGCTTTAGAGGCTTTATTTGTTACCTGATTTTATTAAAATTTTCATAGAAAACTGCGTTTAGAAACGCTGTTTACAAGTATTTTTGTCAAATTTTAAAATGGATTAGTAGATTTGGTCAAAGCAATGCTGCCTGGGCCAATATTCTTCTAGCTCAACTCGTTTACTTGCTCGATGTAAACCAGACTATAATCCCTCACTTTTCGTGTAGATAGTAACCGTGCAGTCAACTAATAAATTATCGTCTAAATCGTAGTTTTTCAAATGAACTGACGTCTGATACCTTCGTGTAGGCGTCTCAAAAGTTGTACGACTATTTGACAATGTCAAATAAGGTATTTTTGTGTAAATAAGCGTCAAATGCAGATGACATTGTGTGTGAATGTTTATTGTGACAACACCTGTCAAAATTTATGTTCTACTCTATAGCTTTTGTATCCACCAATTTGTAAGTTATTTATGGAAAATACCTATCACATTATTTTATGCTAGCAGCTGCCTGTGGCTTTACACGCGTTGCTCAATGTTATCGCTACCCCATAGGAAATGATTTATAGGATAAGAAGGTAGCATATGTTACTCTTCATCCTTTCTACTAACAAAACTCAACCAGACTTCACAAAATAAATGTATCTTTCAAAGGGTAAGTAAACGCTTCTACAACAAAACTCCTAGTGAGTTGCAAAATCTATCAATTAATAAATTCAACAAATCTTCAAAACTTTTCTATGCAAAAAGGCTTACTACCTAATAACAGATTATCTAGAAGATAAAAAAGCTTGGGACGGGTTTTGCTCCAACTCGAAAAATAACAAGTAACAGGCTAAAGGTTTCTTCGTCGCTTCTTTACTTTAGTCTACCTACCGAAGCGACAGAAATCAAAAATATCACTTTACTTCCGTGTCAGTGTTTTATTTTTTCGAAGTGTACATTTTTTTTATTTATGGAAATACAGAATTTGTGATTTTGATTTTCAATGCCAAAAATCATGTCGATTGGTTACTTAGGGCGTGAAGGAAGGACAAACAAACAAACACACTTTCGCATTTATTTTATTAGTATAGATAGATCTATCTATACTATAATATTATTACTATAATAAAAAAATATCTATCTATGTATTGTATTATATTATGTATATCAGTTATCTAGTACCCATAACACAAGCTCTGCTTAGCTTGGAGCTAGATAATGCTGTGTGAATTGTCCAGCATTATTTATTTTATATTTAATTTTATTTATTTATAATCTCTAGATTACACGATCATTTAAACCAAGTAATGTTTGCTAATATTAGCTTCTATTAAACTATCTACACAAAATAATAACATATATAATTTATTAGTAGTTTTTAGCGAATTTCCAAACCTGTTTCTAGTAAAATATTTTATGCCAAGCACTATTATATAAACGAATTATCATTATTCAGTCGAGGGTAAATGCGAAGACTGTAATGGTATTGCAGGGGTGCGTCAAGTGACTGTCTTTCTGCCATCCATTATAACTGAGGTATTATTCTGGAACGAGGCTGTGGTACAGATTATTATTAGACTTGAGGTATTATCGGAGGTAGTTGTAGGACGCCCTCCGACCAGGTGGGGTGATGATTTGCGAAAGACTGCTGGCAGATGCTGGATGCGGCAAGCTGAAGACAGGGCGCTATGGCGCTCATTCGGGGAGGCCTATGTCCAGCAGTGGACCAGTATATGCCGATGATGATGAAGATGATGAGGCTGAGGTACACGATTTTACAAATTAAAACACCAATGCTAAGGATAGGGAAAGTTTTCTATTTGTTTTTTTTTTTGCGTTGGTCTTGTCTACCCTCTAACTCTTTTGCTACCTATATAAAATGTCTTTTATTTATGGCATTCCTAATGACTTAGGCTGTGTCCCCAGTAGGCAAATCGTGAGCGGCCGACTGAGTGAGCCGCAAATGTGGTGGCGAACTGAACTCAATACGCCCAGCGAATAACCATATCGCCGCCGCCAACTGGAACCGCTTTTGCTGCGAGTCCGCGAAACTGCTAACTGAGACAGTCGGCGCACGTAACGCTGCAAACTGCGTACAGTTTGCCTACTGGGGACACAGCCTTAGAGTTAACATTATATTTAACTATAGTAGCGCCTCGCCGTTTCACCCGCGTATTTTCTGTTCCCATGGGAATTCTGGGATAAAATATAGCCTATGTGCTATTCCAGACTATAATCAATATATTTTGTGCCAAATTTCATCCTGATCCGTTCAGCCGTTCTGGCGTGATTGAGCAACAAACATCCATCTATCCATCTACGACAACTTTTGCATTTATAATAATAGTGTGAGGTATTTACGAAAATATTTACGATATTTTAAAACTCTTTCAAATAAACCTACATAATAACGATGATTTATAATTTGTACATAAATTTAATAAAATAAAATACAATAAAAAATAAAACGATTATGAAAAGACAGTTCTGAACATCTCAGCTCTCAAATCAATCTTTCAAAAATAAAACGAAGAAAATTATTAACATTTTTATTTCATCATCATCACAATTCATTCGTAAAAAAGGTATTTTCCAGAATAAGAAGCCAAAGACGTTGCGTACACACCAAGAGCTGCATTCATTAACTAATGTATAGACTTTCAAAATATTTGCACATAAATTTCGCTTACAGAAGGGAAAAATTGGGCGGAGCCGTAGGATAACGAATGGCTCAAGACGATCATTATTTTTATACTCTTAAGATGTTTTGACTTACAATAAACTCGGTGTTTTATATATTGAACCCTCTTTTCTCTCGTACCCACACAATTGCAATAGATTTTATTCCCCTTTTTCCGTAGAATTTAAAGTTTTTCTGACAGTTTGTTATTTAACAGAACTAAGACACCACGGTAACAAAAATGGCGAACATCTCTTGAAGACGTCGCATTTTGTGGTGGGCCCATATGTTTTTAGAATTCAGCAAATCTTCGTGCAGCATGGATGGATGGTGATATCTATCATTCTAGATATACTATCAAAGCATAGTATAAAACAAAGTCGCTTCCCGCTGTCTGCCTGTCGCTATGACGTATGCTTCGATCTTTAAAACTACGCAGCGGATTTTGATGCGGTTTTTTGATTAGATAAAGTGATTAAAGAGGAAGGTTTATATGTATAATACATGCATAATATAACACCTTAAGGCGCACACCAACTCAAACTAGCGCCGCCACCTACTTTATTTTATTATTCCAGTGAATCGAAAATAGGTTTTGGTGGCCACCAAAGGCAACTTCGATTCACTGCCTAAACTAAATAGAATAAAACTACTACAGACGCATTTAAAAAAGCTTATAATAGGTAAGTATCACAAACTGTGTAATGGATTTTTGAAATTTCCTTTGTTAAACGGAATAATAAGATAAAGCACGTGGCGGCGCTAGCTTGGGTGCGGTAAGCGCCCTTAATAAAAAAAGATTATAGGACTAAGTCTGCATCTGTAACATTATGCTCATACTCGTAGTGAGAATTATTGTAGTGCCTAAAAGCCGAACTAACACTGAGATTGTATTCTAATTTGCTTTGGCAAAGTGATAATATTTTGTAATAATAACTGTCACAAACAGAGAACACTATTAAGTATCCAACAATTTCGCATTTCAAACTAAATTAAGAAGTCTACAACTGTTGTAGACTTCCTGATTATAATTCTTCTTACATTTTCTCATGAATTGCGTTAAATGGGACCGTCAGAAGCACAAAGACATGCTTAAACGTGGTTCAAAACTTTGATAAAGTCATTTAATGCGCACATTTTAAAACTACATTAATAACCTGGAGAGATGGGACATTCTCCTACTTAAAAGTTGTAAACACAGATTTATGATTCTCTAGAATTGGCTTTTGAAAATGTTTGACATTAATAAGTTTTAAAATTACTGATGCAGTAGTTAACTCTAATGTCAAAACTATAACAAAGTAACAATATTGTAGTAATGTAAACAAAAAGATTAGATTTTAAACTCGAAAGCTGACACAAAATCTATTTCAATTTTGTCGAAAAACTTGCAGATCTCGACAGAGCCTACGCATTTGTTCCACCAGGAGTCAAGAACTTAGGTCCGTGGGTATCTGAGTTTTCAAAAAATTATCTGAGCGTCTGGTCGAAGCAACGCGTGACCCGAGATCTAGTGAGTATCTGGCACAGCGCATCAGCTAAGCCATACAGCGGGGCAATGCAGTCAATGTCTTAAGCACGCTTCTGACTGGTATATGGACCAGTTCAGCTACCTGTAGATTGATTGCAACAGTCTGCAGTTAACTCAATAATTGTTTCAATTGTAAATACAAGTTTTAATTTAATTATATTTTTTGATTGTAATTTTCTTTCTTAACAATGATTTATTTATTATGTTACTTCATTAAACAAACAATGTTTTTTCTTTGTTTATTGGAAAGCAAGAATCGATCTTTGGGCAGTAAAGTCACTGTTATTGGACCGAAAAGTGAAGACATACCTAAAATCTATTCTTTTTGCCAGGATTGTTGGCCTTTCCCCGTAGGGACAGGTCAGTACATTGAAATAATGATTACCTTCAAACAAAAGCTTTCCTTTATCATAATGACAACTGTTACCAAGGATTTATTTATGTTAAATAACGAAGCGCTAGGTGCGTTAGGTCAATTACAGCAGGTATAATATAATTATAAATAAATAAATAATGCTGGACAATTCACACAGCATTATCTAGCCCCAAGGTAAGCAGAGCTTGTGTTATGGGTACTAGATAACTGATATACGTAATATTATACATTACTTAGATAGATATTTTTTTATTATACATAGAAAACACCCAGACCAACGGAACAAATTTCTGCAGATCGTACACAAATTTGTTCCGAGGCGGGGATCGAACCCGCAACCTCTTGCGTCGCAGGCAGACTCTCGCCCTGGATTATATTAAGTAAAATAATATTAAATATGAATCTAGTGCTTAGACGAACCTAACGTATATGTAGGCTTTAAGTTACTACTGCTAACGATTAGATATGTTACGATTTTTTATGAACAAGAATTATGTATCTACCAATTATGGAGTTTTATTTTTTGTTAAAAAAAGTTAGTGCACATTAAAGTCTCTTATAATTATGCTACGTCGGTATGCGTAACAAATGCTACACAGGCGTAGCACGTGCTACGAAGATCCTCGACAAGAAACCTAAAAAATTTATAGTATCGGGAAGTAAGAGGAAATGTAAGGGAAAATAAGACATTAAAAAAAGAATTTCTAATTCCCCAGGCAATAGTTGAATCCATATTTCCCTTTGATGATCTGAATTTCAGAGATTTGTTACTCAAAAGTAACTTGCTAAATGTATTCCGCGTTAATCTCATATAAAACGGTATCTATCAATTTGTAACTCTGTGTATAAAAGCTTCTGGTTTTCCATCAAATAAATAAATAAAACGCTCAACACGCGAGAGAGTGCAACTTGTTTACTTTGTATTGCTGTGTGATCATGAGGGTTATAGTGAGTTAGCTTAAAAAAGCTCAAATTTAACAACACTCTTGGGCCATGGTCTTTTGAATACTTTTTGGCAACAAAGATCTCCAGCCAGAAACTACAATTATTTTCAAAAATAAACTCAAATTGAATCGCTACTTTCACAATGGCGTTTCTTTATAACAATATTCTATTTCCCTAGCCTCTACCTACACCGAGCACAGATAGTCTTGTGCGACTCTTACATAGACGTGAATTAGTGAAAATCTTAATATCTTGCAAAAAAATATTTTGAATGCATGGGTAGGTAATAAAAAAATTAAGTCACTTAAGTAGTTTTTAACAATTACATCCACGCCCTATTTTTTTTTATTTCGATGAAAGAATAAAATATTTTATACAGACATAATTTTTCAGTCCGATAAATATTAAAGCTCTCGATTCGCATCATGATTTTGAAAAGAAGGAGTAGTAAAACTTCTTTCATTTATTCATTCAAAGAAAATAAATGCGTGGACGAGTATTGTGTGTAAATTATCGTAAATAACTGACAAACATTTAAAATCACATAAGATAATGGTAAGTTTCACTGTGTGGTATGCACAATGAATGTCTATTTTGTTATTTAGGACTATATTATTTTATTCATAATTAGCTGTTACCCGCGACTTCGTCCGCATGGGGCTTTCATATTTTATACCTTTCATAATTTTCACGATTAAAGATTGTTAGATTGATTAAGAATTGTTTTGTTCTGTCGGTTTTTGCTCTAAGATTCACTCACTGCTGTCTGCATCATCAAACCTTCAAATTTTGTCAAACGAGGTGGTAAATAAAATAAATCCTATTCATCTAAATCCTAATCTTATTCTATCATAAAAGCTAGTTAAATTAGAGCATTCCAATTTAACTAATCAACGGAATATTTTTAGGTACTCCTCAACAAGAACAATACAAATGATTTACATATAGAAAATAATGATAAATTTTAAAAGGTTTATAGAAAACTAACTTTTATTGCTCTGTCGAAAAACCATCTCCTGTGCATAGGATTACCAATGGCGGCTGTGTCCACAGATACCTTCTGAAATTCAGAAAACGAGGGTAAAAATGTGTTCGTTAGGTAAGATTCATAACATTTTTTGTGGTTGTATACCTACACGTTGGTCTTAGGTGTAGAGTGGGTACATAATGCATTTAACAAAAGTATATACATACGTACTTCCCTACACAATAGCATAAAATAAAATACAAATCGGCCTAGAATAAGTTAAATCGTCTCTAGTCTAATCTTAATTCTATTCTATGATTCCAAGAGCCAGCAAGACTAATATTTCAGGGTTCGCTATGCGGCAGTCCGCGGCGCAATCACGGGCCCTGTCTCAGAAGTGTCAGCTCTGACGTTTCTTGTTAGTTCGCCTACTGCACTTCGTATACAGTGCTACTTGAATATATTGCACTGTGATTTTCGTATGCTGGCGTTTCGCAAGCGAGGCGAATGCTCAGCGTGCTCGCGAACACGCCGCGACGATAACGCGGGCTCGCAGCTCGTGCGTTTTCAAATTGCCTATGTGATAAAGCTTTAAGATCGCACCTAGTGCAAAAAAATGTGAAAAGGATAAGCATAGGATTTCGCGTTCATATGACCGCGACTGAGCAGCAACGTCAGTGCAAAAATCAAGTTTTTGCTTATTATCTTGTAATTATTCATAAATAAATATAAGCATTAATTGGAAAGACTAAACGATTACTCAAATAAAACAATAGTTCGGCTATGTAATATGTAAAAAAATAATTTGTTGTTGTCGCTGATAATTTCGGGCATTTCAATTAAAACAGTTTTTACGCAAATTTTGTATGTATAAAGCTAGTTTATTTTTAAAAAATCTATTCAATTAGGTACTTAAATTTTTTATCCATATCTATCTATAGCCTTAAGAGGTCCTAAATATTTTCGACGAAACCGACTAAGATTTTGTGGCTTAGTTGGTTAGAGCACATCCGTACTGAGGGTGGGGTGCAGGTTCGAGTCCTGCCGAAATCGAAATGTTTTCGGAACTCATTTAATTTCGCAGGAATGTTAAGTCAGTAATATAGTTTTTAAAACACGCCAATACATGTTTTCAAATTGTATTTTATCCAAAGTGCACGCTATGTGCCATAAGCTCCTACTGTATAGCATTTTCATTAATCTTTGATTATCGCGTTTTAAACGGCAAAGGCTTGGTAAGCTATGTTGGCTTAAGCTGATGCTTTTTCAATTGATTCCGATCGACAGATTATGCTTTTAAAAATACTGATATTAATTCTGTATTAACCTTTATAGTTCAGTTTTAATGGGGAGGCTTTTGTGTGATTTATTAAGGTAGATATGGGTCAGTAGGTAAATTATAGACTTTCTGTCCTTGATGACTAGTCACCATTGATTTCCTTAAATATAAAACGTATTCCGTTTCACCGTGTATGACGCCCTCGGGTGACTAGGTGACTGCTGGCAGATGCTGGATGTGGCAAGCTAAAGACAGGGCGCTATATGGCGCTCATTAGGGAAGGCCTATGTCCAGAAGTGGACTGATATAGGCTGATGATGATGATGACTTGTTTCACTACTAGTCGATGATTAGAGCCAAATAAAAATTAGCTCCCTATCTGAACTGTTCATAATAGAAAATTGCCATCCATGTTATTTTTGTTAGGATTAGCAAGCTGAAATGGCAGTGGGCTGGCCATATTTCGAGAAGAACCGACAACCGCTGGGGTAAACGTGTTCTTGAGTGGAGACCGCGACTCGGAAAACGTAGTGTAGGACGCCCTCCTACCAGGTGGGACGACGATTTGCGAAAGACTGCTGGCAGATGCTGGATGCGGCAAGCTAAAGACAGGGCGCTATATGGCGCTCATTAGGGAAGGCCTATGTCCAGAAGTGGACTGATATAGGCTGATGATGATGATGATGATGATGTTATTTTTGTTAGTTCAAACGGAAACCTTTTAAACAATGTGATTGCATTTAGCAATGAAAATCACTCAAATCTAACCATGTAGTTCTGTTTTACATTTTATTTCAATCAATAAATTTAAAATGTTGTCTGGAAGATATCGCTCATAGCGATAAGGCGATAAGGCAGCTATATCTTTTCCTGTAGGTACTCTTTTTTTTGTATTTTCTTGGGTGTGTAATAAAATGTACCTATTGTATTGTATTCATTTATATTATTTCCACCGTAGGTATTAAAAGTACACTTGAAGTTGTTATATAATCTACGACCTCTGACGCGGTGGGCGAAGGTCGGGGTCGAGGTTGCGGGTTCGATTCCCGCCCTGGGACAAATATTTGTACGATCTGCAGGTATTTGTTCCGGGTGTTCTGGTCGTTTTCTATGTATAATAAAAATATCTATCTATGTATTGTACTGTATTATGTATATCAGTTATCTAGTACCCATAACACAAGCTCTGCTTAGCTTGGGGCTAGATAAGCTAGGCTGTTTGAATTGTCCAGCATTATTTATTTATTTAATCTAAATGTGAGTAGATCAAATACATACAAGTTTTAGTAGTTTTACCTTAACATTCACTAGTAAAGGTATTTAAGTACACTTTGATGGATTTAAAACCAAATATCGTATTATAATTGCAATTCCAAAGGTGGGTATTGTCAGGTGTTATTTGCATAAAGTAACCATTCTCTCATTATACGTTCCAAGCGACCCGCCCCAGCTTCACACGGATATTATATCATGCACGGATTATCTACCTACTAACCTTCCTCTTGAATCACTATTATTATGTATAAAAAAAACCGCATCGAAATCCGTTGCGTGGTTTAAAAGATCTAAGCACATACATAGGCCTCCCCTAATGTTCCTAACATTAGGGGAGGCCTATGTCCAGCAGTGGACTAATATATGCCGATGATGGTGATGATACATAGGGACAGACAGACAGCGGGAAGCGATTTTATTTTATACTATGTATAGTTTTATATTATACTATGTAATATGATATAGTTTTATATTTAAACTATGTCCGTGTACCACGTAAGGTCCATCTCGTTGCGAGCACCTTCTTTGACCGTGGTGACTGCACGAACTCTCGCTGTGTAACACGTACATTACGCATCGTAACGTCAGTCAGTATCCATCTTTAGGCCACCCACCTTTAGGCTCTGTAGGTATATACCATTAACAACATTGTTATCCAGCACGACGTTGCTACACGTCAGAATAGCAACGTCGTTAAAATTAATTTGACGTTGACGTTATTATAACGTTCACTAACACAGTTTCAGTAGACGTCTAATTTAAGCATAATTTTACTTTACCTGTGTATATTGCCGTGACACAAATTACTTGTATATTTGACAGGTTTTGGGCTCATTAGAGAGACTTCAAACTGATGTTTTGGGTAAACTACCAATGCAAACATAATTTTTGGGTTTTTGACAACAATCAATGTGATGAAATGTTTGAGTTATTCCTGACTCGTCCCACTTTGGTCCGAATCCATTGGGACGAGTCAAGAATCTAAAATTTTATGCTGAATACGTTCCTGTTTCGTCCTATTTTTAAAATTTCACACGGAAAAGTACTGTCGGCCGCATACACAAGTAATCTTGATTACTATTTGTTTCCGGAAGATTTTTTAACTATCTCACGCAAAGTATCAGGAAAGTTGAAATTCACAGGAGATTAGGGAAACCTAATGTAATACAGTATCAGAAATTGACGCAGTAGCAAAAAACAAATTAACCTATTATGTCCTCATAGCTAATTTTTTTGCTGGTCCTTCATCAGAGACTGTCTAAGTGTATAGGACATCTAACTAAGCAACCAATCGACTTGATTTTGGGCATTGAGTAAGCTAAAAAGATGGAGAGTAACATAGTTTATGTTTCTCTCCTTTCAACAATTTATCCTATACTTTAATCCTAACTTTTTATCCCATAATTCAGTTCCAATGGGATAGAAATAACCTTAAACTACGCGTGAAGCAAAGCAGCGGGCAGCAGCCAGTATTATTACCTATAGTGCATGCACAAGTGTATGAGCAAACGTAGCTTTACTATCTATTCCCTCATATCTAATTTAATTATTACAATAAACTACAAAAAGAACGGCATTTCATTATAAGAAAAAAGAAAAACTTCTACATACTTACCAACATTTCAATCGCATATTTTTAACCCTTAACGCGGATGCGTTGGCCAATCCACCTTGAACGAGTGGCAGGCAGTCAGGCCAACCGTATTGTCCGTCAGTCGGCGTTCCAAGACCGACGTCCAGAGGCGCCTTGCCGACGTCCAGAGGTTATTTAAAGCCTCATTGTGCCAACGGCTGACCATCGCGATTTGACTGTTGATAAGGGACGATTGTTTCGACTGATGAGCTTCGCGTTGGGCGTTTTATTTAAATTGTTTTGGTTTGATGGTGCTTTTAGAGAGATTCTGCTGTATTGAGATTAATCATTTTTGTTATTTCTTATAAATACCATTAGGGAACCATTTACGGATACCATTGTAGGTTATTTGTGTGCTATAATTAAAAAAAATATTACGCCTGGCTATGTAGATATCATTCTGGTAAAAAACCAGATAAATCCTACCTATCAAAGCACGGTAATTTATTATAATTATTAGTTTGCTGTAGGTATCTACCTACCTCTAACGCATGCTATTAATAGAACATGTTATGGGTGAAAGTAAAAAATAAAATAAAAAGATAAATACGTTTTTACTTTTTTTTATCTACCGCTACGCATGCTAATAATAGATAAAATTATATGTAAAAGTACATATAAGTATATAAAAAAATAGAAATAATGATGATGGACAATCCACACAGCATCATCTAGCCCTCAGCCCTCAGCTAAGCTTCTAAGCTCTTGCTCTACCATTGCTCTATCAGTACTGGGTTTCTGACGTTTAAATAAATAATAATAATAATGCTGGATGTTCCACACAGCATCATCTTGCCCCAGGCTAAGCAAAACTTGTGATATGGGTCCAATATGACTAAGAAACATAATACAATACATTACATACATAGATATTTTTATTTATACCTAGAAAACGCCAGAACCGTAACAAATACCAGCGGATCGTACAAATGTTTGTCCCAAGGCGGGATTCGAACCCGCCACCTGCTGTGTCACAGGCGAACCTTTGCCCACCGTGCCACAGAGGATCTCAAATTAATAGATAATGATAGGTAAAAGTATAAGTATGTATCAGTGGAAAAGAGATAGACCTTCTACGTATTAGAAACTTAAATTCATTAAAAGTGTAATCTTTAGAAACGTTTAGTGTCAAATTAATAGAAAACACATCATCACAACAAATTGATTTCACAGGGTCATTTATCACTTTGACTCATTGATTGATGGTTATGTCTTATTGACAGAAAGTAATTAAAATATGTATGTGTGTTCGAAATCGCATTCTCTCTTATCTGATATTTGACTAGATACGAAAGGCCTTTAATGGGGTCAAACTGTCTAAAGAAAGTCATTTCATTCACCGCGCCACAAAGGTCGTCGACTAAATAGTCGACGACCTTTGTGGCGCGGTGGGCAAAGGCCCGCCTGCGACGCAAGTGGATTTGGGTTCGATTTCCGCCTTGGGACAAATCAATTTTGTACTATCATGCAGGTATTTTTTTCGGGTGTTCTGGTCGTTTTCTATATATAATAAAAAATATCTATCTATGTAATGTATTGTATTATGTATATCAGTTATCTAGTACCCATAACCAAGCTCTGCTTAGTTTAGGGCTAGATAGTGCTGTGTGAATTGTCCAGCATTTTTTTTATTACTCATTTGATAATGTTCCTACGCGGAGGTTTTTTTTATTATTTTGACTTTCAAAAACGTGAATCAGCTTGAGACTTGCAGCGTGCACAAACAGATTATCAATAAAGTACCTCATTAATAGCAATATTGAGTCGAAAAAAGATCTATAAAATAATAAACAAAATGTACATAAGTATGTTCCCGTTTATCTTTAGTAAGTATCTAATATTCTTTTGGAAATTGATCCTTTTTTATTTTATCATATTCCTAATTTTTATGACAAAAAATATCAATTACTTGAGCTACATGTAGATTGTTTGCAACAGTCTGCAGTTAGCTTAATTATTTCAACTGTAAAATACTAGTTTAATTTAATTCTATAATTTGATTGTAGTATTCTTTGTTAATAAAAAAGTTACTTAGACGATGATTTTTTGTTATATTTGTAAAATAAACTGTGACATTGACTTTGGAGAAACTTCAACTCGAGTCTTTTCTTGTTATCTAATTAATATGAATTAAATAAAAATAAAACTTTACAGACAAGCTTTTAACAAACTTAATTGACTAGTGACATTTTGTACCTAGTTGAATATTAAACCATAGCTATTATTTTGTTTTAAAAGTCAATATGATTTTTAGTTTGTTTAAAACTCCACTGCGTTACTTTATGAGGAACTCCATAATTTTATCACAATGATACTAAATTGTTTTATAGACTAATAAGTGTGGTTTCCTCCTATTAGAAAATATCCAATGAGGCGCTTTTCAGAGGGAGGCTTAAAGGAGGACCAATATAGACTGTTGAGGTGAGGAGATGTCATTGTGTGGTTTGTAGAGAAACAATATACAACATAGATCCTAGGATCCTACGTTCGAGGTATAGTAGTATCTTTGATATGCAAAAATAATTGAAATTGCTTATATCCGGATATTATGATAATTCTATACTGCCACCAGCTTTATCCTAATTCTATAAAAATAATAATATCATTTTGAAGTTGACATTCCATTTACGAAAATAGTGTATCAAGTCAGTAGAATACATACAGGACATCACTTGCAAATATTTAGATTAAAATCAAATATTGGTTAAGATTATCCCGTGGATCATTTGCAATTTCAGCGGCCACCAAGCGGCTTTCATTCAAATCGTTACCGAGAAGTGAAAGCCAATTGGTTTCCATTTCTATGGCTATTTTCCGATTCGATGTAAAATTAGGTATCCCGCAATAAAAAGTGGCCGAGATTGCTATTTAATCGCTAACAAGGAATAATCCAATTGAATCGAATAATAAACGGTTTCATTCGCAGAAATAGAATCGAGACCTATTATTCTAGTTCGAAGGAGTTATTCCTGACTCATCCCACTGGATTCAGCCCAAAGTGGGACATGTCAAGAAACTAAAAATTTAGGATACTGTCTGATAATCTATAATGGAATGTTCTAATTGGTTATTCAGGCCTATAATAAGAAACCATGCTTAGTCATCGATCTAACACTTGAGTAACGATTTTCTAAGCCAGATACTTTTTTTATTTCTATGAGAGGAAAGATTTATTTGTTTGAATTGAATAGGCTCCAAAACTACTGGACCGAATTTAAAAATTCTTTCACCATTAGAATTCTGTTCCTAACAAAATGCATTACCTATGCAGAGAAATAAAAAAGCTAATTGCAACTAAAATCGTGACTATACTATTCTACTTATATTATGATTATTATATGACTTAAACATAATACAAAATTGAGAAATTTTCATTTAATAAATACACATGTATTTTATAAACCAAAATTATTTAGTTTGAACATTTGATGCACGAAACCCAGCAACACAATCCTCTATAGATATCTAACCAAACGCTGAGTTTTCTTAGTTGGTTCCCTTTGCGTATTTTTAGTTGACATACATATTTATGAATTCATGGATGGTGACCTTTTAGAATCTAAAATACCCCTTCAATGATCTTGACCCCAAGCCTTATCAAAGGGACTTCCTTTGACCATGAATATATACATGTATCCGGCTGTGTACCTCATAACCTAAGGGAGGTATAAAATGTGTCTTCAAGATATTGTCGTACGTGGGTTACATATGATATTGGAGTGAATTTATAAAGAAAACAGGTTCCTAATCACACAGTGTAACATTGAGTGGAGGAAGATGAAGATTTGTGCCTTTACATGTGACATTCGTTGCGACCCCACCGCGTCCGCCATCTAACGGTGACGACTCTACCAAAGCTGCGGAAGGCAGGAAAAGCGACGCACTTCAATACCGACACTCCTCTCCTGCCGCGGCCTCCAGCTATCTGCGGCCGTGCTGCCCATACAGCACAGCCACCCGCCTCCGTCATGGCCGGCCGTGTCGCCGTCTGCATTTGCATTTTTGCATTGGCAAGGCCCCATGGGTTCCTCTTAGCTTCTTCGCGGGCGACCAGGTCGCGATTACTAAGCCCCCCGCCCCGGCAATGCGGGAACTCTTCCGGGGGCTGCTGACCCAAAACTAACTTGAGCCAGCTTAACTGAAATGAAACTGCTTTCATAGTGAATTCGGCATTTTTGGGGTTGAATTTTATATGCCCTTTTAACGGCATTTGTATGTTTTATTTAGGTTTCTCTTATCATTTTCCGTGACATATTTTGGTCGACTCAGCCAGTGGAATATTAAAATATTCGTGGGCAAAGTGTTAGTGTCCTTATACGAACTAAAATAGATACAATAAGCTTCTAATAAATACCTAACATCAGATATTAAGTGGTTCAGTATTCACGCACGATTTAAACTATTTTGTTAATGGGTATTTTGGCAATGTTTATACTTATTAAAATCTGTATCCCACTCATTTAAAACTACCGATTTTCACTATACAAGAAATTTAGGAGTTGGCCGTTGTCACCACACTGTTTTTTAAGCTACGAGTACGTTAGAATCAACGTTTCAATAGGTATAAATAAATAAATAATGCTGGACAATTCACACAGCATGATCTAGCCCCAACCTAAGCAGAGCTTGTATTATGGGTACTAGATAACTGATATACATAATACAATACATGGGTATCAATGATTCTTATGTATAATGAGCCAAGTTTTTAAGTAACTGAAGCTTGTTCACAGAATTCACTATCACTCAATCACTAGTAATCACTACATAATATAAAACAAAGTCGCTTTCTCTGTCCCTATATCCATATATATATATATATATATATAGTTAAATCTTTAAAACTACGCAACGGATTTTGATGCGTTTTTTTTTATAGATGGAGAGATTCAAGAGGAAGGTTTATATGTATAATACATGCATAATACAGTAGAGGAACACTGACAATTTTAGAGGTTTCCGTGCGAAGCCGGGGCGGGTCGCTAGTATATTATATGGAGACACTGTTCAAGTACAATATTGACACTTAAAATTTTTCTACCCTTCTACGATTTATATGCCGAATGGTTGTTTGTTCCGCAAACATCAGAAAAATCATATCCAGCTTTACGATGCCATAAGCTGGTAGGGTTAGGAAACGCACTATCCCTTTATCATAAGGGAAGTAGGAGGTTACATGGGTGAAATATGTGAGGGCGTTGACCTACCCGTAATCTATGGGACAAATCCTATGCAATTTGTTGTGATTTATGTTTTTATTTATTTATTTTGTATGGAAATGTGTCACTATGCGTATCTTCTGTGCAACTTGTGACTTTTTGTGGATTAAGAGTGCGAAAATTCTATGTACGGAATTGCCTCATGTCTTGCAGGTGCATCATGAAAATGCCTTTTAATTTCTTTAGTCTTTTTATGATTCCGTAACCAAAGGGTAAAACGGTACCTTATTACTAAGACTCCGCTATCCGTCCGTCCGTCTGTCACTAGCTGTATGCCTGTATCTCATGAACCGTGATAGTTAAACTGTCGAAATTTTCACATAATAATAATGTATTACTATTGCCGCTATAATGACATAAGTATAATAAAAAACAGAATGAAACAAATATTTAAGGCAGCACCCATACAACAAACGTGTTTTTTGCCGTTTTTATAGATAATGGTACGGAACCGTTCGTGCTCGAGTTCGACTCGCACTTGGTTTGTTTTTATATTATTTTATCTTTTGCTCTTCGATTCCATTCCTTCTTCTCTTGCCTTTTTTTCCCAATTAAATTAATGGTTGTGATTTGATTTTCGTAAACACCAACACGTCAAGGTGTTGCCATGTTAGTAAGCTCATCATAAAACCACAAAATCGAATTTCCTCGCGTGTCCCGCCTCAGACAACATCCATCTTTCTTTACGAACAGGATGACGTCGAAATTACAAATTCAAATATTATTTCAAGCGAAAACTTTCAGAAATCCACTTTGCATGAGCGTTCTTTACGTCACGCTATAACACCCCGCTGGGGTGGTGTTTCCATAGTTTTCAATATAAATATAAGGCTTTGTGTAATTTCTTGGTAAAAAGTTGGAGAAAATTGTTTGTTGCTGTTTTTTCTGCTGTTTAATCTTACTAATGTTGTTTTATGAAAGTTTGAGTTGCTTCTGTTGTTTGAAAGAAAATTCTACCTATTTTTCGATCGATGTTGTTATCAAAAAGAGCTTAGATTTGCCTTGATTGACCGACAGACTAGCCGTTTTTAGGTACCTATTGAGGTTTTGTTTTTGAATTGCATAAAATATACTTTTATGCTCTGTATAAATAATCATGTATAATTTTTTCGTTCCTTAAAACAAAGACGATTGACGACCTCTGTGGCGCGGTGGGCAAAGATCCGACTGCAACGCAGGGTTGCGGGTTCGATTCCCGCCTCGGAACAAATGTGTGTACGATCTGCAGACATTTGTTCAGGGTGTTCTGGTCGTTTTCTATATATAAAAAATATCTATCTGTGTATTGTGTTATATTATGTATATCAGTTATCTAGTACCCAAAACACAAGCTCTGCTTAGCTTGGGGCTAGATAATGCTATGTGAATTGTCCAGCATTATTTATTTATTTAAAGGAAAGGCTTTTGTTATTGCTGTTGTTACTGAAATGCATACAAAATTCAACTCTATTTTTTTATTTTCTAAGGAATATTATAATTTCCAGTGTAAAACGGAGACCTTTGTGTATTCGCTCCGTTAGCAGGAACTTGTAGGCTTCTATTTTCTATAATAGCACGAATGGTTTCGTGGGGCTGATTGTTTGTTATTGAAAACAGTGAAATATTTATTGTAGCTTGTAGCAAACAAAAACATCTAAGTATTTTTAACAATGGAGATCTTTGCTTGAGTCAATATTGAACTGGTAGGTTTTATTAATTTGTACTCTGCGTCCAGGTTATATTCGTTCCACCTCGGAAAGTTCTGCTCAGAACGTCATGTCAAATTCGGATGACAATTAAAATTTCAAGAGAACATCCTTTCAACATTTCAAGGATTCAGAATGGATACGGGCCGGTCGCACTCTCCAAACGCTGTCAATATAACTAGGTACTCTGATTTTTTAATTTTATACAGCTTTATTAAGGCTAAATGCTGTATAAATTTAACAGCATTTTTAGGGTTCCGTACCCAAAGGGTAAAACGGGACCCTATTACTAAAATTCCGCTGACCGTCCGTCTGTCTGCCTGTCTCTCTGTCCGTTTGTCACCAGGCTGTATCTCATGATTCGTGATAGTTAGACAGTTGACATTTTCACAGATGATCTATTTTTGTTGCCGCTCAACAAATACTAAAAAACAAAATAAAATAAATATTTAAAGGGGCTCAGATACAACAAACGTGACATTTTTCTCGTTTTGCGAAAAAAATACATCGTTTTTCAGTCGCTCCTTTTTACTCGATATTAAAAACGGCAACAGGTAGATGTTTGAAATATTCACATAATGTTAAGTTAAACATCATAAAGATAAATATGTTAAATTAAAATAATATAAATATTTAAGGAGGCTCCCATACAATAGACATGATTTTTTAGCCGTTGAAAGAAAAATTCCTAAGCCGACTGAGACTTAGATTTAACGACATCAAGAGCATAATAATAATACCTACAGTGGAAATAATATGAAATGAAATGAAACTGACTGGCATTACGGGACATAATATAACCTGTCACACACCTAGTGCTCGTGCAGTCAATAGGGGGAAAGAAAGCGGTCACAACCAGCAACGAGACAGATTTTTTGCATTTCATGCTCGCTGCACATTACGCATCGATTTCTAGTGCAAGCCTAGAAATCGATGAAATGTGCTGTAAGGAATATATTCTTTCTTCAACTTTACCACCATTTTTGAGTTACAAACTTCCTGTTTTACACCATATTTCTTCCAAATCACTGAACTCCAACCTGCTAGTAACTGTAATGAGCTCTGCTACCATGCAACGAACACGTGAGAACCGAACGTTTTGCTTTCGTGCAGCGTTGGTGTCACTTTAATTGGTGCTGTATTTCAAGCCAGCGATTCGTGCTCGTGTGCGTCCGGACTTAGGTGCGGGCTTAGTGTGAACGAGTAGCGATTTAAGCTTACGAGGTAGCGATCTGATGAGCTATCTGACACTCTATATGTGCTATTGTTATACAAAAACAAGAATCAGAGGGCCAATTTTAACTTTCATAATACGCAATGGATTGTTTCGTTTCGTTTTTCGTGTATTATGCTCTACCAGTCAACAGAAACGAAACACGTAATTTCGTTTTAGAAAGCTAAAATAAGAGGTGTATGTTCCTTAGTCGCTCCTTACGATACCCGCGGGAAGAGTTGGGGTGGTGCAAATTCTAAGCCGGCACCACACGACTGTTTTACATACGTTGCTATAATTTTCAAATTATTTTATACATAATATCATTATTAAATAGTAATATTTTAGACGACCGATGTGGCGCGGTGGGCGAAGGTCTGCCTGCAACACAGAAGGTTGCGGGTTCGATTCCCGCCTCGGGACAAATGTGTGTACGATCTGCAGACATTTGTTTAGGGTGTTCTGGTCGTTTTCTATATATTATAAAAAAATACCTATCTATGTATTCTATTATATTATGTATATCAGTTATTTAGTACCCATAACAAAAGCTCTGCTTAGCTTGGGGCTAGATAATGTAATGATGTGTGAATTGTCTAGCATTATTTATTTAAATCCTTTCAACTACAACCATACCTTTATCTGAATTTTAACGTGCAATATCGACGCTTCTATTGTCTTTTTATTCGAGAAACGTCTCTAATTGGATGGGCAGAAGTGTGAAGTCAAAGGGTTCTGCCCACACTGTCTCTGGACGTTCATTTTTATCATAGCCTTTTCGCATAGAGCCAAGTTTGATATGAATGATATTTTGTTCTAATGAGTTTTGTTCTCAAAATATTATTAGTCCAGCTGTGGACTGGTGTTGTTTTTGCTGTAAGGAGTTTTGTTCTCGACTTGAACAAAAAAAAACCGCACAGCTCAGAGTGCAAACGAACTACGCGACAGCAAAACTGCGCGGCCGCGGCACTGCACTTCAAATTAGAACAAATCACCAAAAAACCGCGCAGTTCCGCTGACGCGTAGTGCGATCAGAATTGACAGCGGGTATGTCTAAGGTCTCATAGGATATCAAACAAAGAATAACTCTGGTCGCGCCGTGTCGCGCAGTTCCGTTGTAGTGCAGTTCCGCTCAGTGCGATAACACCTTTAGTTACAATGTTTTCTTTTTAATTTCCAAAAAAATGGTGCTGTATTCTTTCCGGCGTGTCTGTATTCAGTCTATATATTTATATAATTTTTTTTTATATTAGAGCATTTCGAAGTTAGAGTTCTAAAAGCTCTGAGAACACAGTCTATGTTTTTAAACTTTATTCTATTTGAAGCAATTGGCTTACTTACTAGACGGCTTTGTAATGTAAACAGGTCACTCAATGTCGTAACGATCCTTAGTTTCAGTCGAAACGCCTGAAATCGTGGATCCGATAACTCAGTTTTATTAGCTCAACAATTTTCGACTTTTTGAATAATAATCTTTTGGAGTTTATGTTGTTGGGAATAGGGTTGGAAGTCCTTTGATGGAAAGGATACAATATAAAGAAAGCGGTAAGCTTGTTTGGCTTAAGCTTAGCTGTGAAAGGTTACTAAGCTGGTGGTGGGATGGGAATATTGATTCCTTTATCATTATTGGTATTTTACAAATATTGTGTAAACATAATGACAAACAAAATAGTTATTTTCAAAGTAGGTACATATATATGTGTACGTGTGTCGACCCCGGTGGCGCGGCAGGCGAAGGTCCACCTGTACACAGGAGTTGCAGTTTCAATTCCCGCCTCGGCACAAAAAAATGTTTGTACGATCTGCAGATATGAAAACTCTAAACAATTATGTTTAGAGTTTTGAAGAGTTTTCTGGATGTTTCCTATGTATAATAAAAATATCTATCTATATAGTGTATTGTAATAAAGAAGCTTTTTGCTCGAGGAACGAGAATCCAATATTACTAAAGCGTTTGATTCCACATTAAGTATTTATTTTATTGACAAAGTATTTAAAAAAATATTTTTAAAGAAAAAACATAGCTTGATATTACAATCTATGAGACATCACACAATGTTAATATAATATATACTTTCATATTTCGGTATTTGAAGATACTGAGCGATAGGGCGACTTCATCTTAAGATGCCTTGCTATGGAAATAGATGTCAACAAATAACCTGTGACTCCTTCGCCGTTTTTCAAGTGGATGAGACCATATAATATATATTATCGTATCTTAACAATGTGTGATACCATAAGATGCTATAGTATTATATCGTAAGGTATCTTAAGATTAAATATTATATCATCTTCACCAAATTTGACAGATAGGTGGATTGGTGAACGTAAGGAAGGCTGGCAAATACACAGAAGGGCACTACTCCCCTTCCTCTGGTAGGTTACCTCAGTAGGCTCGTATGACATCCATGCACTGCGTTGAAGGGGTCGAATCTCACGCCGCGACAGCCGCGTCAAGATAGTCATGGCTGGCCTCACCTGAACAGTGGCTCAAGGATTCTGATTCTGAGATCTTGATAGAGCTACTAGACTAAGGTACCCATGGCCTCGCCTGAACAGTGGCTCCGAGATTCTGATTAAGAGATCTTGACAGACCACCAGATTGGACTAAAGTAGCCATGGCCTCACCTGAACAGTGGCTCCGAGATACTGATTCAGAGATCTTGATAGACCACCAGACTAGACTACGGTATTCATGGCCTCGCCTGAACAGTGGCTCAGAGATTTTGATTTACAGATCTTGATAGACCACCAGACAAGACGGTCAAAAGTGTTTTGAACCTAGCCAGACAATACAAACCTGTAAAGAATTTACAACCGCAATTTCCATAAATCTTCATCGCATCTGCTGCTTTATTACTTTTAATATATTTTTACGTAGTTTGGGCTTTTGATAACGGCTTTGAAACAATGGTTTTTTTATATTTTTGTGCTTCTACAGTGAAGAAATTAAAGTTATTGCAATTCAAAACACGGCGTTTTTTTTTTAATTCAATAAAAAACGCCGGGAAATTGCGTTGATGAGATTGTTGTCAAACCACAATCTCACCTGATGGAAACTGAAGATGGGGCCGACGATGTATCACGATGGTCGAGAAGATACCTATTCACTCTTATCTTGAAGAGACCAAGGTAGTAATTGACCGGAAAAACAACAGCGTGTTCCAAACCAGTCTGCAGTTTGGTCAATTGTTTCAATTGTAAATACTACTTATAATTTATTTCTATTATTTGATTGTAATTTTGTTTATAACCTAAATAATAACTTTATATTTCTAACTTAATCAATGAAGTGTGTGAAGTGTCAATAAATAAAAATAAATAAATACTGCTGGACCATTCACAGGGCATTATCTAGCCCCCAATCTAAACAGAGCTTGTGTTATAGGTACTATATAACTGATATAGATAATAAGATACATTACATAGATAGGTAATTTTTATTCTACATAGAAAACGACCAGAACACCCGGAACAAATATCTGCAGATCGTAGAAATATTTGTCCCAAGTCGCAGGTGGACCTCCGCCCACCGCTCCATAGAGGTCGTCAATGTTATTACATTGATTACGTCATCAGTAGGTAGACTTTAGCATTGAAATTGGGACAAAACACCGCCTAGCAGGCGTCTCTGTGAGTCAGAAACAACGGGGTGTCAATCCAATCGGTCTATTTGTCTCACGCAGGCAGGGTAAAGGTGGGGATAGTTGTCACAGTTTAGATGGGCTAAGTAATTATGTGTTTAAATTTCATAAGTAGCACTCAACACTTAATTGCAATTTTCACAAGTTCTTGCAAGTTTCGTGTGGCTCAGTCAGTCAGTCAGCTCAGGGTGGCTGTGCCGTTAGTGTGTAAGTGAGGATTTTTAGATAAATATCGCGTGCCTTAGTATTAATTCCTATTGCGGCGACATCCCCTGCTTTACCCTATTTACTCCCAGAATGATGTCAGGGATATTGTTAATTTACTGACAAGTTACTTCCCGAGGCTTTGCAGTATCGTTTCCAATAAAAACATTCGTATATTTTTTTTGTCTTTAATATTAAAAAGTATTTAAAAATATATCTTCAGCATAATGTTATTAATGAAAGTCCATTAAATTGAAAAAGTACAAGACCCTAATTCCACTAAATTAAACGCTTCACCATAACAATGGAATCGTCTCAAAATGACCATATATTGGTATTGTCTTTACCACTTGCCCTAATGTATATAGTAGGCAGCCGACAGTGTTTTGTCAAGTTGTCGGCGATCCACGCCGACCATTCGTGCAGCCGAAGTGAACCGAAGTCATCGAATACTGACATAATCCTTTAAACGCGATAAATATTAAAACAATTCAAGTCAGAGGTAAAAGATAGGTCAACTCGTGCACTCATGCTTAAAAGGAGATTCTTTTGACGTTATGAATTAATATTTAATACCCACGCTTCGCCCGCGGACGTTTTGTGGCGGTCTGATACTGGGAAAAGTCGAAAATTTACTACAATGCTAAATCCTGGATTTATTGAATACATATGCTGGAGTGAAAGCGCAAAACTGGGAATTATTGCACTTAAAATGACTCGTGAATTAGTGGAAAGAGACATAATATAGACACATAACATAGAGACATAATTATATTGTGTACCCAGCAGGGTCTATAGTGAAACTAAATAACTACGTAGATTTTAAGCACCTCTGGTACACCTTTATATAGAATGCGATAAATGATTGAGCATTGATTGAGTATTGAGAGGTTAGTTAAAAATTTTGGTGCTTAAATTTACGTAAGATGTTAATTTATAATTTGACTTGTTATAAAAAACCATCTGACTTCAACTCCCATAATAATTAAAAAGAGTTAGGAAGTAGTTTTAAGGGAGATTTGCAATCCGTGAACTTAATAATTTGTTTTTCAATGTAGACCTCTCTGTTATCAGTGATTGTGAAAATATCATGTGATGATGTTTTAGATACGTTTTACTCAAGGATGAAACTTTTATGGGCCCACTTCCAAATTAACATTTGTACAACAACGAAAGAATCATTAAAATATAATTGCCGTTTTTAATTATATATAATGGCACTTTACTGGATCCTTCGTGCGCAAGTCCGACTCGAACTTAGCCGGTTTTTTTAGCTTAATAGAATAAAATATACTAATCTCTCGTTATTAATTTTTTATAGGACCATTTCAGGATAATTTTCTTAAAGGGAATTTTTTTTTTTAAATCGGTCCTAATTTGACGGGGAAAATACATTCAGCTAAACATAGATCCTCCTCCCAAAATTAAAGTACCAAATAACCTCATAAAGTGGTCAAATTCAGGTTGCCTCAATTTTTCCTACGACTACCACATCGCTAGGCTAAGCTTCAGGCTATAAAGTAAATGGGTCATATTTTAATCCCTTTCTGCACTAACAAACCATTCGGTAGGAGTGAACGTGACTAAGCACTTATAGTCTAGTGTTTCCTGCTGAATAATGTTGGTTTCCTGGAGAATTGCTTATTCTTTACCAGTTAATTTTGAAATGATTTAAAGAATATAATTGAATGATTTATTAAGTTGTTTTATTTTTAGCTTATCATCTTTTGCCTAAAAATCTAAGCCGTGACCAGAAGGCAGTGTTCCCAGAATGCTGGCCTGGTGCCTGGTATTTATCATGCCATTTCTTTTTATCTGGCTCTTTTTTCCTCGTGTCAGTCTCTAGCTCAGCTCTCAGCTATTCTCACGCCATCGGTTTTATAACAATATTTTGTGACACATAGTATTTTTTATAAGACCATTTCATGATCATTTTCTATACAATAGCGAATTATTTTTTAAAAATCGGTCCATATTTGACGGGGAAAATACATTCAACCAAACATAGAACCTCCTCCCTAAATATTAGATCCTCGATATTAGAGTCTGCTACAAATAATAAAAAAAGAAAACAAATAATTCTCTAATAATTTATAACAGTTGTGACACTAATAACGAAATCAATACCGTTTTAAACCGCAATTCAACTAACGAATTCAATGGTAATAACAGGTATTGAAACGGCAATATGACAATTTGTTGAATGACGTGACGAAAACAAATAGTCCAAGAGCACGGATTGAAAACTGCTACTTACCTCGTTGTACCGATTGTTATGTTGAATTTTTTTTCGAGTTGGAAATAAAACAATATTTGGAAAAATCACAGGCATAGGTACAATCATGAGAAAGTTTAAGTAGACGTCTTTTTTGAGTTTACATATAATAATAATAAAAAATACTCTTGAATCATGGTTATCGACATAGCTCAAAGGATTAGCAAGCTGAAGTGGCAGAGGCCGGTCTTATCTCGAGAAGAATCGTTTGAAGAAAGATCTGGAGCGGAGACCGCCTCGGCAAACGTAGTGTAAGACGCTCTCTGATCAGGTGTGATGACGATTTGCGAAAGAGTGCTGGCAGATGCTGGATTCGGCAAGCTGAAGACAGGGCGCTATGGCGCTCATGATGATGAATCATAGGTAAAATAATTGAAATATTGTATACCGGGTATGGTATTAAGCTTTATCATAGATTAAGGTAATGATACTTCGGTTTTATATATTTACACATGTGAATTTTTCACCTAATGTATCTTATTGTTTCTCAGCAGCGAATAAGGTAAATTTCATGATATTGCTCTCTTGATATCAATTTTAAAATGTTACGAAATACCGTTTATTGAAACAATGGACAGGCGTTGTAAATAACAGGTTATATTACACAATACAAGTTGATGATGTAGGTATTTTTTTTTGCAATTTAAAATTAACTAGAGGTTTTTCAGAATTACCTCATAAATTTCTAGGCGTGTCTTAAATCCTCTCCAAATATGACTGCAGAAGAAGTAGGTACACATATATATTTATAAATTCTAAGGCTTAATATTAAAGAAATAAAAAAAAATATTGACTAGAAAGGCTTTTGACTTTATTTTCAAAATATATTATTAAAAAAATAATGCTGTACAATACACACAACATTATCTTGGCCCAAGCTAAAATATTTTTCTTAACTTAAATTGTTGTAAACATAGAGTCAAATACGCTGCTTATTCTAAGCTTGGTAAGATTTTTGCTTTAAATGCACGGGTAGGAAACCGTTAGGTACCATGTTTTTTTACTTCAAAATAATATTTGCGTTTAAAGTGCGTCACTTTTCGGCCCACGGGTAAAGAAAGACAAAAGAGACACTATACTATCCTTTATTACGACATAATATGCCACTCTGGATTAATTAGCCTCATTTATTAGTAACATCCCTTCACATGAAGCACCACTGCGAAACTGTAGAATCACTAAGGATTTTTGTTATAGTGCTTACCCGCACTCTGGGCATCTCTAAGAAATGAAATAAGTCCCCAAAAAATCCTTAGAATTTAGCAACGGCAACACCTCTCGTCAAACGAACTAAATGTAACTTTAGTCTTTGAACATCGGAAACTTTAATGTTTTCTCTGTAGGTGGAGTCACCGGCGCTACAGTCCGTAAGAGGTCCCAAAGATTTTCGACGAAAACCGACAGAGACTTCGTGGCTTAGTTGGTTAGAGCACACCCGTACGGGGCGCGGGTTCGAGTCCCGCTGAAGTCGAAATTTTTTTAGAACTTATTTCATTTCTTGTAGAATCACAGTTTTATTCTCTTTCTCTCTACGAGTTCGGAATATGTTTGTGTAACCCGGAACGTAGGATCCTAGGATCTTTGGTGTAACCTAATGGTCCGCCCTAACGTTTCCTGGGTCTTGCGAGCATTGCGAGAAGTAGAAGAGATAGAACACCCAGTTATCTGCTCCAGCACAAATACTTATATATGTCCAATTTTGAACATGCCTCCTTCCCAAAAAAGGGGTTTTAGTTTTTGTTTCATAATCAACACGATTGGCAGGGATTAGTGGTCACATTGAGAAGCTAAGAAAACACAAAAGGAAGGCCGATGGGAAAAATCGCTTTTAGTGATAAGAACATCTTTTGCACCGTTTATTCTTAATTCGTTTTTTTTTATGTTACCTTTATGTTAAATAGCCGTGTGGTGCCGGCTTAGAACTTGCACCACCCCATCTTTTCCCGTCGGTGGCGTCCAGCAGTGGTCCATTATAGGCTGTTAAGGTTGAGGTATGTAAAATAAAGTGTTTCATTCATTTATTCATTCATTCACAAGGAATCAGCTGTCCTTCCTCTGTTAAGCCTTAGTTGACTCTTTCGACACCCATGGGCTGACTTGAAGTTTCGATTAGACATAGACATTTATTTATTTGCTGCTGCAGTACAAAACATACATAAGAATATAATTTGAAAAAAAAAGTGATAAAAAGACTGACTGCTGTGTTACAGCAGCAAAAAGGTCTCGACTCAGCATGATTGCCTTACTACTCTGAAGTAGATAGGCGCTGATATTCTGCCGAAACCATTATGATCACAAGACCCTGCGAGGCTTACGATTTTTTCTTTACGATTTTTCTTTGCGAATCTGACGTCACTGCGATCACTACGGCCAGATTGTAAACATATTGCCGTCGAGTTGTAGAATTAGTCTATTTGTGGAATGGCTAGGCCGATTGCAAAACGGCGCAATTCAATTGCCTATGCCGATTGTTGAACGTGATCGTTCAACATGACACACCAACATGATAAACCTAATTAATTTCACTCGACTGTACACAGCAAATTAATTAGGTTTATCATAAAAATCTGCGATTGTTTTACAATCGGCCTAGCCATTTTACTAACGGGCTGATTCTACGATACAAAAATTACAGGCTGTCATGCGAGGATTCAGCAAACACGTAAACATCAAAAACTTTATGACAGTTCATAAAAAATTAAAGAAACTGTTAAATCTTTAATCAAATTTACTTTCAGGGTTTCCAGAAAACTCTTTGATTACTTTTTCAGTTTTCTGGACCTTTATTAATTTTGAAAGTTATCTCCAATCTTCGAAAAACAAACAAATGAAAAAAATCTTAAAAGGATAAAATTTGATAAAAACTTAAAGCCTTCGGATTGACTTCGCTACTAAACTTCAAAAATAAACATCGCAAACTGGATTTCGCAATGAAATTCTTCAACAAATATTTGATAGCGCCCTAAACAAATATCTTTACTTAATCTTGGATGTACACACAATGGAATAAACTCATCAAAATGGAGCCAGATTTTGATATACTTACAGAGTTGTTACTGCAATATTTTAAAATACAATATCCCAAGCATTATGAAAATTCCTGTGTGTATGGCGCATAAATTGTTCCTTTTCCATAATAGTGCTAAAAGCACAAGTTTTATACATTCTCAAACTATTGAAAAAGTCATAGAACTTTATAGTTTATCATTTATTTATTTTTATTGATAACAGTGAAGAGTAGCAATTCCACTTTATTTAATAATTTCTACATTTACACATAATATTATACTAAGTTATATGTATGAATACTGTAAAATTTGACTTGTGTGTTTTATTTTGTAAGCCTAAAAAATTTAGTTATTGAAATTTGAAATAACAACCAAAAAAACCTATTTTGTTGGTAAGGTTAAGCTAATTATTACCCACTTAGTTCACTTAGAACTGGTTAAGTCACGAATTTAATCAAACGCGTAAACAGATAAACAGTAATTTGCGATAAGCTTGCACCGTAGCACTGACGAAACTACAAGAAAGTTTCCAACAAACTAGAAACTTGTGCTAAGGCCGCGAGGGTAGGGTAGGGGTGTAGTCTGGTCATAATTCCGTTTTCATTGAGACAAACATTCATATAAGACAGAGTGCGTGCCACGAGTGTATAGGGCAGCTAAGTTTGTGGAAATTTCAAATTCAGCTAGGGAAATTTTGAGTGAGTTATGGAGTCGGAATGAAGTGAAGTAAATTGTCTGAAAATTTTATGAGAGCAAGAATTCTCAAATATATGTGAAATGATTTTCTATACTCTGTGCTGAGACTATAAGATGTTATTTATTAGCGGTCCTGAGTCGCCTTTATCCATCTAGGTACGACATTTTCGTCGGTCCATTTGTGGACTGATATAATTATGATGATGAAAATAGCAAGACTTTTAGGATGATAGATTAGACAGCCATTTTGCCACAACTCAGCCAATATAAATGTATATGAATTTTTTCTTTATTTAATATTTAGAATATATTGGTCAAGTTGTACATGTGACGTCAAGAATGAATGAATAAGTTATAAAACTTTATTATAATAAAATTACATGAATAAAATCTTATTCTAAATAATAAATATTCAGTGCTAATGGTCCGCCCCGGCTTCGCACGGGTATATTTTATTAGCAGGAATAATGTAGGATTCTAATACAGAAATAATTTTTCAAATCGGTCGAGTAATTTCGGAGCATATTCAATTCAAACAAACAAACACACGAACAAACAAATATTTCCTCCTTATATTATTAGTATAAACAAACGCGGCCTTATCGCTGACAAAGATTTCTCCTATGAAACCTTGAACCTTGTCAAGCAGTCATTTTACAGCTCAAATACTTGAGTTGCAAAATGACGAAATGCTTAACTGCTTGACGACCCATCCAAATTAAATATCTGCATCTGCCACTCCCGAAGACGCCTGCTCAAAAAAGGCTAATGTAGGTACACCTCCTTGGAGCTGCTTTACCGTTTTCTTCCTGTAGCAGTCTTGTAGGAGACCTTGGGTAGTTGGAGTGTAGATACGAAGTGTTTAGTGGGAGAATTAGGCCGTAAGCTGAACGAAGTGACAGGAGACTCCAGCTCTTGGCCGTTCTTGGAGCAAAGGGTTGCCATCGATATTCAGCGAGGTAATGCTGCAAGTGTTATGGGCACCTATGCACCGGGAATGGTCAGGGGCGGGTTATTTAATGACTAATTTACTCAAGTATTAGATGGATCCCCAACCCGCATGCCCAGCGTGGGGATTATGAGCATTACCCCCCATGAGATAAAAAAATCAGATGGAGATCTGCGTCCAGCTGTACCATTATAGGCTGTTGAGTGAGTGAGAGTGAGTGAGATGGATATTAAATTACATTTTAAATAATCTGTAATCTATTAGTTTCCTACTAATACATACATACATACTTACATACTAATTATTATACAGCGAAAACGACATCAGTATAGACCCTCCAACACAAACTATTTGAAATGTTGAAATGACATGTTTTGTTCGAGACTGCAGCGGTTGGAAAGGCACCAACTATATCAGATTACTTCTAAAGCTATTGATGACAATAATAACATTCTTATTGTCAACATAAACTTAGAACAGCTTTGAATAGAAATTACGGGATAAGATTGTATCGTCGCTGTACTCGAGAGAAAATGTGACCACTAAAAGACAATGTTGCTAACATTGCTCTGGTGCAAGTTTCTCTATGATTGGATATCCCGATTCGAAATTTTACTACCACTGGACAAAATTTCATTATTTTGTGGAATTTTATCAGTTTTACTGCTTACCTGTAAAAGCTGGATCATGAAAAAATGCAGGTTTTAAATTATCAGTTACAAAGTTGCATGATTTTGAAGAAAGAGTCTTGTAATTATATATTTTTTTCAATTTAGTGTTTTTTTAAGGACACATTAATAAAATTCTTTGAAACAATCTGTTTACCGTAGTTTGGGAACCTTCAGTTTTAGGAATAATTTAAAATTTCGAATTAATGAATAATTATGTCATTGTATTGTTTGCTTGATACAGTTTCGATAACGATAAGATCGTAATATAAAATGGGACGAACCCGGAACAATTTCAGCATTTGTGTTCGGATTACTTTAAGCCAAGGTGAGTGGGACGAACTCGGAATACCTCATAATTTATAGCATACTCATAATGATAATGATGCACATTTAACACAAGCTCTGCTTAGCTTGGGGCAAGGTGATGCTGTGTAAATTGTCCAGCATTATTTATTTATTTCACACAGCATTATCAAACCCCAAGCTAAGTAAAGCTTGTATTATGGATACTAGATAACTATGAAATATAGGTACAATACATTATATATATATTTTTTGGAAACCGACCAGAAAACCCTGAAAAATATCGGCAGATCGTATAAATATGTAAAATCCAAAAGCAGTGGACGTACCATATCCGTATTTTATAAACACCAACACTGCGCACGCTTTGAATCCGATGCAGAGGACGCATAGCTCAAAACAAATAAAATCCTTAGCTGACGTAATATTTCGTAACCCGTAATTGCTCACGCGACACTGATCTCGCCGTAATGAAATTCCGTTTAATATTAAGACATGGAAACGATATTTTAATACCACGTTCATTTTGCCTTCCCTTTACTTGATTCACGAGGATGCCTCAACGCCTACGTAAAAGGACGTCCACCGAAACAAAAAAGCCGAATTGTTTAGATCTAGGTACATAGCTTAGAATAGCTATTACAAATGTCATGGTGCAACCACATATTGGACGAGTCATAACTAACATAATTTGTCATGACCGCCAGTACAAGTCTAATTCTGTAGACTACCTATGGCTTGGTCAACTTACGCCAATATGGGAATAGAACCGTAAAAAAATCATCATGTATTATCCATTTTTAACAGTGCCGTTGTTAAAATAAAACGATTACACGGTTTTAACTTATACCTACAGCCCTGCAGCCATTTTTCTATCTCTGCTATAAGTCGTGTAGATAAAGAATTAGACTAAAATAAAATTGTAGGGTTTTATCAAATAAAGAGCGTTTGTAATTTAAGAAACTGAGTTTTATTAAAAAATAGCAAAAATGCGACGCGTACATTTGTTGGCGGCAAAAGGGGCAAGGGAAGAAGGATGGTAGCGCCACCTATCGGCGCTGAGCAAAATTAACTACTTCGGATGCGTTCCATTTCTATCAAAAATGACGCTCACCTCACCTCACCTCAACAGCCTATAATGGTCCACTGCTGGACGCAGGGCTCCCTCTGGTTTTTTATCTCATGGGGGGTAATGCTCATAATCCCCACACTGGGCATCCGGTTTGTGGATCGCAGTTCTATCCTGCAAGAGGCGCTGCTGCCCGACCCCCGGTGTAAGTCCCTCAGTCGCCTCTTACGACACCCACGGGAAGAGTTTGGGGTTAAATAACACAATTAGATCACATTTGATCAAATAATGATCTAATGACAGCATGCTATCCAGCTGTCATCTACAATCCTACCATTTTCCCACACGACTCCTTCCATACAAGTAGAAATAATTCGTATCAGTTTCTTTTTGCTTTTTCTTGAAAGTTTTGGCCGGATCACACCTCCACATGGCCGGATAACTCTGCCAAGGGCCAGACACCTGCCTTCCTTGCTCTTTTAGAAACGTGACATGTATGAATTAAGGAGCTGCCGCGAATAAAGGACCAGCGATGTAGAGAAACTTGAAGTGACTGAATAGCGGGATTATACGGTAGCCTTCTAAGAATACGTTTTAGAGTATTACTTTAGAACTTCTGAAGTTCATTGTACTGTTTGAATGTTGAATTCAGCACGTTATAAAATGAACTTTAGTTACTTTGGATTTTCTTTGACCTTTCTGGATTGAAAGTTATGAAAAGGGTTGTAGGTATTATTTAATCGGAAACAAAATAATGACCTTTTTTTCCAAATTGAAACATTAGCTATTTTTTATTTAAACTAGCAAATTATTATCTCTAAAGTTAGTTTACGCATGTAAAATATATTTTAATTAGCTAATTATTTGCTAGTTTAAATGTTGTCTGAGTCAAAACAAACGGTGTTTGACATAGCTTTTTAAATAAATTATAAATCTATTTTAAAAAAATAAGTTTTTTTGAAAAAAACAATTAAATAACCTACCCATAAATCTAAGAAAAAACATTTTTGTCACTTCCTGTAATCTTATTTTCAGCAACATGCGTAGAAGCCCATATACTGCGGGAGGTGTATCCTCATTTTGGAATCATTACACGAAATAGTATCACCGTATAAACTCTCTAGGGAGAAGGGAGTGTCTTGGTGGCTTTGTTTATACACACCCTGAGGGCGCATTTACTTGGTAAACCAGTTAAGGTACATTTACCGGTACCGATAAATCGGCGACAGGCTTATTTTAAAATATCTATAAAATGTATGGTTAAGGTGCACGAAGCTTGCGTTGTTCACGTGATGGATTATGTAAATTGCACTGCACATCTATCTTGTAGGTAGTGTAATAAAACGATTGAGTTTAGAAAAGATTGAATAGGTACAAACTCAATAGTCAAACTTTGTAATATATTTAGGCTTTGTAGGCTTACAAAGCCTAAAGATATAAAGTTATTGATCAAATAAGCACTTAGACAAGTCAAATTTATACACTTTTAATAAATAGTAATAAATAATCAAATAAGAAATAAGATGTTGTTGATTTTATACGCTTAATTTTTTTGTCCACTTGTGAAAGAAGCGAAAAATAAACCACTACTAAGTTTATAGAACAATTAAAGATTAATACCTTATTGTTTGCCTATCTAAGTCTAAATATAATCTAATTTAGATCCAAGTCAATATTTATAAAACTAACTAAGCATAACATTATTTTCCTTAAAATTCTACGTGCCTGCTTACATAGATCTAAGTGCCTTCAACATCTTCCCCTTTAAAAATAAACCAATACCAATAAAATAAGTACAAAAATAAACATTTGACCTACTTCAATTGGGTTCCTAAAAGGCATGCTCCAAAATGACGGGTGGAATATGTTACGAAAGGCAACGAAATAATCGATACTAATAATATAATTAAATTTTATTTATTTAACAGCAAAAAATAATTACAACTAATATTTACACTTACATCTATTTTCTAATAATATAATATAATATATTATATAATGCTCCCTTCAAGCCCTAACTACAACCCTAATAGCAACCAATCGACTTGATTTTTGGCATAGAGTTAGAAAAAGGACGGAAAGCTTTTTAACCCATAAATCAGTTCTTATGGGAAAGAATATCCTTAAAAGCAGCAGCTAGTTATGTAATATATAAATCAATAAATGAATAAATTTTCAGAACTGAACAGCCCATCTATTTTAAATCATGTATTTGAGATTATAACATTTAAATAAAGCCATTCAATTCCTATGAATTGAATTGGACCAGTTTTATTTTTGTACCTAATTAAAAGTTTCTGAGTACGAACAAAGTTCGAGTACGATGTTTCGGTACCGAAAACCTGCTTTACTCCAAAATGCGTTGATATATATTTTGGTTAATTAAGTTTTTGTGCGGTAGGATTAGTGAGGGGGAGTTAATCGTGATGGAGTGCGTAATGCGTAGGCTGCGTTTTATGAAAGAATGTAGCTGGATTTTCATAATGACACGGGTGGGAAACAAATAACACTCTAATTTTGAAAAATATGATATACGTTGTTGCTGTTTTTAAGTCACCGATATTTCCAAAAAACCTTTCCTTCAAATTCTTCTGTTTTACTAATTTTGCTTTCTGTGTTGGTGTCTTTAAGCCAGCTGAGATTTTTTTCTCTTCTCATCTTATGACTATTACAATTTATGAATTTAAAACAATGCTGGACTATTCCCGGACCATTATCTAGCCCTTGTGTTATTTACACTTATAATTATGTATAAGACTCTTTGTCCTGAATCATTATGATAGACAAGCCACAGCACAAACCACATAATAATATCGTAGAGACTTGAAACTTGCAGGGTGTATCTTGGTACGAAAATGTGTAATAAATAATGAAAATTTGCTTTGTAAGTGTTTAAAAATAGAGGTTGTTAAAAACACGCATTGTTTTACCAGTATTCAACTTTAAAAAATGGGATGTGTAGAAATCAGCCTTCTACCGCCTGCGGTTTTGTGATATTTATAATTATATTATTAATAATTCTGTAGTACTTCTTACATATTAAGTAGTAGAGTTAATAAATTACTTTATCAAAGACTCTGCCCAACAATTTAGGGAAGTTTGAAGGGTGTTTGATTTGCAAATAATATCAACATCCCATAATCATTAGCCGCGACGCAATTACCCAGTTTTGTGAAACAGATTGAACATCAAAGCGACCTTAATTAAGATCTAGAAGACCCATAAACAGCCGAAGTTGCAAGAGACAGTTTCTTAACAGTAAACACACTTCATAGACAAGTTTGTTGGCTATAACATAACCATTGTTTGTTAGTCAAAATCAGGAATTGTTAATGTCTATGCCGAAATTTCAAAGAAATAAAAAAAATTATATTCGTACATCATCGTCAGCTTTGCATTTTGACACTTTATTTTGCTCAAACGTAGTTAGTAGTGGCGTTTTAAACTCAGTTATTTTTAAATCATGCGATGGAGATAGGGATAAACCAATAATGCTGGACAACCCACACTGCATCACCAAAGTAAACAAAGCTTGTGTTTTGGTTCCTAAATAACAGACATACTTAATAATTATTTAATTAGACTATACATTTTTTACTCTACATAGAAAACAAGTAAAACACCCGTTCGAACAAACATTTGTCACTAGGCGGGAATTGAAACCGCAACCTCCGCCATGGCATGAGCTTCGCCTTGACTTTCACTCGCTGCGAGTAATATAGTGCTGAGTAATTTTTTATGTTGCTTTATAGTAGAGCAACATATTTGTATACATTATTTTTGTTGTAGTGGTAGAAACTGCATGATGCAATGTCCTTTAATACCTAAGAATTAGTCCACCTTAGACTAACACTACTTTTTCTACACATAGTCATTAAATAGGCACAAGACAGAAGTCTTGTGTCTTTCTAGAAAGAGAACCTCAACCACAACCTTAACAGCCTATAATCACAGCTGGACGCAGGCCTCCCCCGATAATCGCCTCATCGGAGGTGATGCCCATAATCTCCCCGCTGGGCATACGGGTTGAGGATCGCAGTACGGTGGTAGATCTATTCTGCAAGAGGCGCTGCTGCCTGCCCAATTTACGTCCTATAGTCGCCTCTTACGACACCCACGGGAAGAGTTGGGGTGGTGCAAATTCTAAGTCATCACCACACGGCTAAAACGAGAGAACGCACCTTATTTGCTTCGTGCAGCTATAAGGAGTTTTCCATTTCCTTCTGATTACTATCTCTAACTGTGCCAATACTGAAATATTTACTTATTTCCCCTAACGTTTTAATTGGGTCTTCGTAATTTCTTAAGGTCTTTGCGCCTCTTAATATTGATACCCCGGGTCGCTGATAATTAGACTGGTGTCTTTATTAGGTTTGTAAGCAGATGGATACTCCTTGACGAGAAGAAAATTATGTCTTTGAAAAAATACTGGCAGCTTTTCTCATCATGCTTATTTATTTATTAAAGGTACGATTGCAGTATACATATTGTGCTTATTATAATAAATGTTGACATGAGACCGGTTCTTGTATATAATTACACTTATTAAATGTGTTTTAATTTTAATTTAATTTAAATTAAATGTAGACACAACATTAAATATACTTAGGTACCTACTAATAATTATCAAAACGAGATCAGTTTTACTTAAAATAACAATAAATTATTTCTATGAAAAAATATAAAAAAATAAAGCAACTAACTATTTTCAAACCAAATATCATCTGACAAACATTCACACAAACTTTCGTATTTATTATATATGTGGAATGGAATTAAAATAAAGACAATAAGCGACGAATAGTGAAACACTCAAAAATACATCTAATCTGAGCTGCTGAATCTAATAGGCCATCATTTAGGTGCAATTTTGTCATATTCATAACTCGTGGGTACCAGTTTAGATCTGCAATCGTCATTATACAAATATTCCTGTTACTATTCTCGATTTAACTATACAGTCAAATGGTAATTAATTACTCAGATTGGTAATTAATATCATCCGATACGCGCCAATGAAGGGCGCTAATTATAAATTAATGTTGTTTCTACTGGCTGTTTACATTTCGCCAATTATTACTCAGCTATTGATTATGAAAGGGAGGATCAGAATCCCAGCTTTTAGTTAAAAGATGGAAGGTAACAATTTTAAAACAGCTAAGCTAACAAACACCGATTACAACGGAAATTTGGAAAGGTGTTTGCCATCATCCCTTTTCCAATTTAAGTGCTTTAAAGCATTGACTGCTCTAATAGACTCGTGAAAAACGGACTAAAAGCATAGTTTAAAGCAACAAAAAACACCAAACTATCCGTTGCCTTTTATCATCGGCCTATACCAGTCCTCTGCTGGACATAGGCCTCCCCTAATGAGCGCCATAGCGCCCTGTCTTCAGCTTGCCACATCCAGCATCTGCCAGCAGTCTTTCGCAAATCGTCATCCCACCTGGTCGGAGGGCGTCCTGCACTACGTTTACCGAGCCGCGGTCTCCATTCCAGAACACGTTTATCCCAGCGGTTGTCGGTTCTTCTCGATATATGGCCAGCCCACTGTCACTTCAGCTTGCTAATCCTTTGATCTATGTCGAAAACCTTGGTTCTCTGTCGGATGTATTCGTTGCGAATCCTATCCTTCAGAGAAACTCCGAGCATAGATCTCTAGAATGTATAATAGTTCATAAGACCAACTATGTTACACAGTTCACAATAAAGATTGTTATTCTTATTCTCCATAGCTCGCTGGGCGACTTTAAACTGGTGGACCAGACCTACCGTGAGTGTCCACGTCTCAGCTCCGTAGGTCATGACGTCCGTTGCATTTGTTTATCCCTAATACTAAAACGCAACTCAGATTTAAACACTTTATCTATTTTGTAAGCCTTAAGAAATAAAACTTTATTGATATTTGATCTTATTTAATAAAGTTCAATAAATGAGACATACATATTCAAAACAATACGGTTACGTACATCAGAAGATCTATTTTAAATTTGAAGACCACGACATACCCGAAGTCAGTAACAGATCGTTTTATCAAAATACTCTAAACGGCATAGAGACTGTTTCTAACTGCCCGAGGCATCCGGAATTTTATTAAAACTTCTCCCTTTAAGATAACTTGTGTTTGATAGAAGACAGACAGTAGGGACAAGACCCCAACTTCGGCATTTCAAATTCAGTTGCTGAATGCAGTTTTTATGTATATTTCCGTAGTAAATTTATGGTTTAAAACCAGCTCAGGCAAGGCACCTGCCTTGCCAAAGCAGCAAGAAAGCCCAAGGATTAGAGACACTAAAAATATAAATAAGTTAGCCTGTACATGTAAATTGTACAAGGATTCTAAGGAAAAAAGTTTTTGCTCGACACAGCGTATAGCGGGGCAGGGCATTGAATTGTATAAGAATAGCAGGTTTTTTGAAAATTTGTCAATTAGTCTATTTTGCATTATTATGTTCGTCCAAGTACAATTGCATTTTCGAAAAGAATCCTTGTATACAGACTGTAAATATTATTAGAATGCCTGGCGTTTTCTAATAATATTAAAAATACTCAAAATACCTATATAACATGATGACTTGGTAATTCGCCAATACTTAACTTAAATGCATACAAACGAGCACTACATAATTATTTATTTAATTATTTTATAAAACTTACTAGTGGTTTCTTTTTCGCTTCTTCCACTAGTGGACAAAAAATTGAAGCGAATAAAATCAATAACATCATATTTCTTATTTGATAATAATGACTATTTTTATAAACCTGTTTATAGTATAAAATTTGACTTGTCTAAGTGCTTATTTTGTAAGCTTAAAGAAATAAACGTTATTGATATTTGATTTGATATTAGTTTATGTAGATATAATGTAAGACAAATATAGAATGTTAGAGTTACTTCGCCTATTTTACCTAAAGATGAATAAGAAGAGACTTTGCACTGATTCTGTCTATGTCATACCTACCTAAAATATTAAAAAGCGAAAAAGTTGCATTTCAGAACAAAATTAAGAAACCGAAGCTCGGAAAACTTCCCCGTCCAACAATTAATGCCATTTACAAAATTCCATTTCATCTGCGAAAGCTATTTGATTATTAATAAAGTGAGTTTTATTTTGTTGGGCATTTGCATAATTGTTTCATTTTCACTTTTCCCAGTCTGAATTCGATAATGTCCAAGACTGGGGATCTCTTAAAAAGAAATTAAACTCAAATTTGCCGGTGGCGGAGATTTTTAGTGTTTTCTGGGAGGATTTCATTTGCGGGGAATTGTGTTGTCACGCATAACAATTGGGAAAGAAGATTAACTTTTTTTGCCTTTTTGTTGACAAAAATCATAATCCACTAGATCAATTTCAAAGGTAGGATAGGTAGATAGGGCAGTGAACTCTTAAACTTTCAGCCTCGTTTTTTGTTACGTATAACTATTACTGGTATATGCCACCATAGATCGATGTCATCTTTTGCTATTTCAGTCATTGTACAACTATTACAGATGAAAAGAAGTTTTCAAAATGTATTACAATCGCGGTAAATTAATATTGACAAAACAGAAACTGCTTCTGTAAACTCCAACCCAACAATATAACAAGTAAGATAAAACAAAATGTCATAACGCAGCGGGAAACAATATAGAAAGTAGACATACTAGAATAGAAATGTTAACCCTAGTTTACAACTACGAGAGAGTTGATTGGAGCGATATCTGAGGAGACAGAATGTACACTAAATAATTCATTTAATTCTAAAATACTTTATAGCCCTAATAATATTAACAGGGATAAGTATAATATTTGCAGCACAGAAAAAGAATACGGAAATTTGACCGAAATAGTAAGTATGTAGTAGGTATCTAAAAAGGCGAATCTTGTTTTTTTCAAATCGTTGTACCAATTGTTTTCTTTTACTTTGTACCAATGATTGAGCCCAGTGACAAAATTATATGATAAAAATAAGATTCCAAGAAACTGATATCGGAGATTTCAACAGTGCTTCAGACGAAAAAATGTATGAAAAGAAATAATCAAAATTCCAAGAATATCAAAGAGCCCGGAATTACCCCCTTTCAATTTAGTTCACATTATTTTTGTAACACACCTGCTTAAATTTGTAAAATTTCATATCGTCTGAAATAAATCGACACGATCAATCAACAAAATCCCGCTCTTGATAAGAGAATTGCCTACTGCGATGTTTCAGAGAAAGCTGAAGAACATCCTATCTGATAAAAGCTATTATACAATTAAAGAATTTATGAACGATAAATTTTTTAACAAATAAATTTATAATTTTTAATTTTATTTCATTGACTTATGTAACTCCATATTTAATAACATTAATTGAGTCTGTGCTCTACAATTTTTATAAAAGTATTTTTTCTTATTATGTATAATTATGATGTAAAGACAAATCATTGCATGTCCATAAAGGGCAAATTACATTGTTACCCATTCTGTATGTACCATCTTTTCCACATGTAATTGCAATAAATATACTTTTACTTTACTTTACTTTAAAATCATTAGATGGCCCTCAATATAGGACCTGAGTATCTGTTGACCACTATAACTATTCCATAAGACCGGTTTCTAGGATACCTAAAACAGCTGCAGTCTCTTGAGAATTAAAAGGGACAGAACATTCTGCAGCGAGACCACCTGAGTACATTGAATAATGCAAGATTATGAAAGTTAGAATAACTGCGAGGTTTCTGGAAAGTGGACCATAAACACTCAAGATACTTGGTACTTTACACTGAGTGCCAATTTGTTCGCTGAGTAGCGATAGGAATGAAACTAGTGGGTGACATTGGCGTTTTTTTTTGTTTCCGGGTAGGTGTGTTAAATTTGAAGAATTTTTGAAATTATGGTGTATCTAGAAACTTTTCAATGCTTTAATTGAAAAGTCCTCGTAAGCTGTGCATTATTGCATTATTAGGTTCTGATTTAGATAATTCATTCTGATTAGGTTCCCTTCCGTTCTTGGTTCTGTACCTACGTACATTGTTTTTTTTACATTTTATGCGTACCTAGCTCACAGATAAAACTTCATTCTATCTTTGATGTCTTATATTCCGTATATATTCGACGGTTGTCTGGCAGGTAGAGATCGCTCCACGGTTGTCTGGTAGAGATCGCTCTTGAGCGATAAGACCGCCAATGTTTTTTTACTTCTTTTATTTTTGTTGTTATGTATATTATGTGTGCAATAAAGCATTTTCTATCTATCTATCTATATGTACGATAATATTACAACAAGTTTAATTTCATCATTTCAATCCCAGTATTCTTATTATCTGACAGACCCATGTAATAGTTTTCTCACTCTAATTAACTCTTCCAGAAATTATCTACATATAGTATAAATGAGCGTAAGGCATACCTACATAAGGCAAGTCACCCACTTCATTACTTCGGACAGGAGTGTGGAATCGAATCGCGTTCACATCTAATAGCCAGCAAACACCGCTCCAATTCTCTATTATCTATGGAACTTCGACATTATTAATTTTTATAGAGCTGCTGACACCGCCCCACCGTCTTAATATTACACAAAATAAAGAATGCATGTAAAACTTTACACTAGAGAGAGAGAGCAAATGCGAGCTTAATCCTTAAAATAGTTCTGTTCCACCAAATCATAATGGGAGAGAGAGACAAGTACGGATAAATAATTAATTTGGTTTTCACCTTATCTTACCCTTTTTGAACTAGTAGTTCTATACAGACCTAGTGAAATAAAAATATTTACTTAACACATCACATAAACAACATTAATGATAGTAGTTCTCATCTATTTCTCTCTTATTTTAGTTTGATGAACGAACAGAACCATTTTGAGTTGACAAACTGAACGGTGACGTCACAGTAAAAACAGCGTTTTTAGCGAGTCCAGATTTATTTTATGTTTTTTCCAATCTAAAAAATAATGGATGTTATATTTTTTTCAGTAATGAAATAACATTAAGACTTAGTTTATAAAAAACCTTTGCATATACATACCATTGTCATTAAATTATTTAATGAATTTTTTGAAACGCTACTATTGTATATAAATTTTGATTAGACCTGTAATAGAGGTCGCACTTATGTCTTTTTTTGTAAGAAATAACCATGTTTCTAACTACGTTGGTACTTGTTTTACTGAAAGTCCTTTTTTTCTAGTTATCACCACTATCGCAATTCAAAATATCATCTCTTAAGAAATCTCTATCATTAGACTTGGTAGAAGGAATGTCGTGGGCTGTTCACCCGGTCAAGTTTACATCTGATACCTGATACTCGTAGCTATGCCTATTTATTATAGCTACTGCGTGTTTACCATCTTTTTATGTAAAAACAATCATCATCATCAACAGCCTATACATATTAGTCCACTGCTGGACACAGGCCTCCCCTAATGAATTTCATAGCGCCGCATCCAGTATCTGTCAGCAGTCTTTCGTAAATAGTCATCACATCTGGTCGGAGGGCGTCCTACACTACGTTTGCTGAGTCGCGGTCTACACTCAAGAACACGTTTACCCCGCGGTGGTGATTCTTCTCGAGCCATGGCCAGCCCACTGCCACTTTAGCTTGCTAGAACGTGATGCTTTTGAGCTAAAAACAATGAAATGATAAATATCAAAATTTTATGAGGATCAATTTTTATGAATCAATGTCAAGTCAGGTTTTTGATGACTATTTCGACAGAGCAGAGTAAAATAGATCAGAAAAGTTGAATTCACATAGGTATGTGGTAGGTATATGTTATAGTTGGAATGCTATAGATTTTTATGTAGATAGCAATTATATATAATGGTTTTGGAGGTATCTTTAATACCGGCTTCTCATAGGGAAGGCTAAGATACCCTTTAGGTAACAGAGCAACAAGGAATAAGGGGAAGGTATTTTGAAGAACGGGTGTTGAGTAGAAGTCGTAAAACATGGCACAAATTCTGTGTATAAATATTCAATTCGACAAGGCTAGTGACTGATATACCTACATAGACAATAGGAACGACAGACAGCGTAGGCGTCTAAAAATTAGATTACCTAATTCACATCGCTCGCAAAAGTATATTTTTTTTATTTATTTGAACGACAGAAATATTTATACTACGAAATTGAAATTAGGCAAAAATTTTGTAATGAGATTTTTCGCAATTGGTGAAATGTTACGAGAAACGCCCACTGAACCAGATTAGTGACTAATTGGTATTTCTGACGAATATTTGTGACAAATTTTAAATGAAATCTGAATGATTAAATAAATTCTCGGAATATTATGCAAATGTAGACTTTGAAAGTCTGATTCACTAATCCGTGATCATCGAATTATTCGATTGACTCAGTTGGTACTTTTAAATGAGTAAAAGAACATCACTTTTTTCAAGTACCTCATCATCTTCATCTTCTACAGTCTAGCCTTTCTCGATCAGTAAACTCGTTGAGTCTTCAAACAAAAATAAGATCCCAAAAATTTACGACTTCGGCGGGACTCGAACCCGCGCCCCACTCAGTACGGGTGTGTTCTAACCAGCTAAGCTACAAAGTCTTAGTCGGTTTCATCGAAAATCTTTGAGACCTCTTACAACGAACTTATTTTTATTTCTTAGATATACCCAGAGTGCGGGCAAGCACTATAACAAAAATTCTACGTCTTTAAACGCTTGCATTTCAAAATTGGGGATAGATAGTTAAATACGTTTTTAATATTACTTATTATAGCCATACATACATAATTGTACAAATAGGTTGATTTTAAATTAACAAGCGCAGGAACAGGTACCTACACTAAATATTTTGATTTTGAATAATTTCTGTTCTCGCTCTTTTTTGTTTGTACATAAATGAGATAATGAACTTAGAGTCAATATTTATTTTTAGTATACTATGTTTCAAAAGCTCAGTTATACTAGTTTTCAGTATACAGACGACTGAAAAATCCTCTTTTGGCAATGTCGGTTACATTTAATTTTATTCGTTTTTTCTTAGATTTAGATTTAAAAGCTGTGAATAATATATACATAGTTAATGGGATAGACCGTCAATTCTATTTTTGGTACCTAAAATTATGCTAGTTTAAGTACAACCTGTATGAAATAAAAGCATTATGTATCTTTACGTCTTATATGTGTTGATGTGTAATTGGCATTATAGAAACTTGTGAATAACCAAGTTCAAGGACCACATTCTAAAGTGCCTAGATAAAATTAGCTTTAAAGACTTTTACATCGTCCGTTAGTAATTATTCTAACCTACAAAGGCTATCTAGAGCATGAATTGACGTATCCAACGCGATGATTACAAGAGATGTAATTGCGTAAGTAGTGCTTGTTGAGCACGTGGCACTGTAATACATTGACGATAGGGTTAGTGTGTTCTAGAACTTTCTAAGGCCTATTAATTCACCAGGTGTTCGCTTTCTAGTGCAGACTAGGCCTTTGCAACGTGTAATCTACTTGGGTGCTTTTTACTACATTTATTGCTTCAACCAGAAAACTAGTTTTCTATTATATACGAGTTTCGATATCAACGGTTGATGACGCTTCGACGACCTCTGGGGCAGCGGGCAATCCTCCGTACGCATAGTAGGTTGTAGGTTCGATTCTCGCCTCAGGACAAATGTTTATACTGTGTTATAATGTGCATTTGTTTCGAGTGCTCTGGATGTTTTCTACGTTTATTGAACAATACCGATCTATATAGTTTATTGCGATAAGTTAACAGTTATCTAGTACCCAAAACACAAGCTCTGCTTAGCTTGGGACTAAATAGTGCTGAGTGATTTGTCCAGCATTATTTATTTATTTATAATTGACTCTGTTACTTGCTGGATGAGGATGAATATTTTAAGGTTTTTGTTATTGTACCCTCGCACTGTGGTTATCATTAAAAAATTAAATAAGTTCCCAAAAATTAAGACTTAGTTCACATAAGACAGGTACGCATCCAGTTGGGGCGCGAGTTCAAATCCCGCCGAAATGGTTTTTTTTTCTTACGAGTGTTTTAGTTAAGGTTTTGATTTAAAGAATTTCTGTATACCTACACCAACGTGACGCTTCTTCAGACTTTGTCGTTATACTAGTAAGAATCATTTCATCAAACTAATTGTAAAGTAATGAGGCAGAGTAGCAAATGTACCCGAGTCAGAGTCATTGACCAATCAATACGTCTCCATACTAATCTAACTCTATATCTACATCACACATAGCTTTGCTAGTTAATTAAACCTCATTTGAGTCGATAACGTCAACAATCTCTCCCACTTCATAATCGCAGATTTCCATTGTGATTTCCATCCTACTTCTACGTCTGGCTCCAAAGTTAATGAATCGTTAACAATCCCTCCTAACTAATATTTCGCGAGAACCTTAAAATAACAAACAATGGGCTGAAATTCAATAACTGAGCCTCTCGACCGTGACTTGTAAGGTCTTGCACTTTACGAGTTCAGATGCAGGTGGGGTTAGTATGGACATTACACGATTCAAGGACGACATGTCTAAGAAAGGAGTAAATGCTGAGATGACGGCTGAGAAGTCAAAGGAAAAACAACATCTGAATGTGCCTACCCCACTTTAGTGGAAAAATGGGGAAAGAATAGTGACTTCATGCCACCATCTATACTTTTTCGATCACTTCTTGTCCATCCTAAGGTTGCCTGGAAGAGATCGCTCTTAGCGATAAAGCCGTCTATTTTATATTGTCTGTAATTGTTTTTGTGTTCTGTATATATGTTTTTTTTATAATTTGGTGTGCAATAAAGTATATTTGTATTGTATTGTAGGTATTCATGGTACTTTACAATAAATGACTACATGAGACTTTTGATTTCATAATCACGGGTCTCTGCTATGAACTTTGTTACCAAGAAAACTACAATCAAAATAAGGAACAAATTTTTACTAGTACCCATACAATTGAAATAAATGAGTTAAGTGCAGACTGTTGCAAATAATCTAAAATAATCTACACAGGTAGCTTAAGTGATCCTAATCAATAGCAGTCGAAAGCGTCCCCAAGACTGATAATGTCAAGATGCAACTTGAAAACAACAAGAATGAAGAAAGAATAAACATGACATTGATATTTTTAAATAACACGTGCATTTTTCTTGAAAGAAAAGTAACAGACAGACAGACATAGCAATGTCGTCATAAATTTTACGTTTCGTGAAATTGTAGGTGCATAAATGGATAATGGAGACCGACGTATCCACACAATTCCAACTCGCAAAAAATTCTTCAAAAGTGCATTTTTATGATGTCGAACAATGGCGCTTTTGACGAATTACCCCATGGATTAATTAACATACTCACTGAGCGTATCTAATTACCCCCCTTTTTAATTAAAACTTGAGCCTTACGCTTTATTTGCTTTCGTTTATACAGATGAAGGAATTATGGCGTGCTCATTAGGAGGTTTTTTTAAATATACCAATGGTGGAGCCTATTAGAAGTAAACTTTAGTGATTGAGACTGTAAAACGAAAGCTCATTAGACACAATAGTCTTCTCCATTTCATTGATTTGCTTTTGATTTTCTTACGTGTTCTTCAGGTTCAACCTAGGAAAATTCTTTATTAGTAAGATAGACAAACAAATTGCGTACTTATAAAATAACATAAGAAACAAAATTTAAAAAATGTTACAATGGTGGTTTTATCGATCAAGAGTGATCTCTACCAGACAACCGTGAATGGATAGAATCGTTGGATTAAACATAAAAATGTGTGTATTATAAGCAGCTTAAGCAAGGTCAGTTCTGTTTCGGTATAATAATAAAATAAATAAATAAAAATGAGTAATGCTGGACAATTCACACAGCATTACCTAGCCCCAAGCTAAGCAGAGCTTGTGTTATGGGTATAACTGATATACATAGATAATCTGACACAATAAATAGATAGGTATTTTTTATTATAAAATGACCAGAACACCCTGAACAAATGTCTGCAGATCGTACACACATTTGTCCCGAGGCGGGATTCGAACCCGCAACCTCCTGCAGACCTGTCAGACCTTCGCCCACCGCAACACAGAGTTAGATAATAAGTCAATACAATTTCTGTGTTTAAAATTCGTTGACGAACGGATTATAACAACGTTAAAGTTAAAAAAAAAAGTTCTTCATGAAATTTCGCAAAATAATGAAAGATATACAAAGTCTACCAAAGCAATTTAAACATGAACTCAAATTTTAGTAATTATCACTCAGAAAATATAACTAAGCACTTCAAACTTAGCACTCTTTAAGTGGAACTTGAATTAATCAAGTACCTAACTTTATAAGCACTAGATAATTTAAGGGTTCACTCTGTAAAGGCTTATAAACTTTTGCGTTTAATAATTGACACGATGACAAATGTTCAAGGGTATTTTAGTTAAATAGTAGTTTTATTAGTTTGTAAATCAAAACGATAAATTAAATCCTAGTTATATTATAATAAGACCACAATTTTAAGCGTTATTATAGCTAGCAGTTTAATAAATACTAGCGGTCCGCCCCTACTTTGCACGGATAATTCTATAACCTTTATTCATCAGGGATAATGTAGGATTCTAATGGTGACAGAATTTTTCCAATCGGTCCAGTAGTAACGGAGCCTACAATTCAAACAAACAAACAAATTTTTTCCTCTTTATAATACTAGTATCAAAGTATAAAATAATACTTCGCAGATCGCGAGTTATTATAAATTGTATGTGTTACTGGCTTGATTACGACTCATTTTAATTTGTAATTTAAAAACTTATTTATTTTACTAACAAATAATTTTAAAGAAAATGAAATGACAAGGTATCTAATAAAAGTAAACCCTCAACCTCAACAGCCTATAATGGTCCACAGCTGGACGCAGGCCTTCCCCTGATAAGCCCCTGATAATCTTATATAATAATAATAAATCATTTATTTCAGACCAAGTTGATCCATAGATTAATTAATTAATTAAATTACCTACAATGCAGTTACAAATTACAAATTAAAATACAATATTACACACACAATCAAAATATAAAATTAAAATTAAACCTTAAAATATCCCCGTGGCCGGCCTAGAAGTATCACTGAGCCACCAGCGATGACACCGGTTTCAGCGTCATCATCGAGTGGCCCATGATACTGGAGCGGAGGTCCTGCGCCACAGCTGCCAGCAGGCTGTTGGAGCTGCGGCGCATGCGGCCCACCAGCCAGGGATGCGACCCGCTTGCGCATGATTGCGTGGAACCCATCCACGTGCGCGTCCGCGAACATCCCTGATGCGCTACAGTACCGCGGCCGCCCCAACAACATCTTACCGGCTTTTATCTCGTTGCGGGTAATGCCCATAATCTCCACGCTGGGCATGGGGGTTCGGCATTGCAGTTCGGTGATAGATCTATTCTGCAAGAGGCGCTGCTGCCCGCCTCCTTATGAGATTGTTCCTGTTGCCTCTTATGAGACCCACGGGAAGAATCATCATCATCAGTCTATAGTAGCCCACTTTTGGACAAAGTTCTCCGATAATGAGCGCCATAGCGCCCTGTCGTCAGCTTACCGCATCCAGCATCTGCCAGCAGTCTTTTGAAAATCGTCGCGAATCGCGGTCTCCACTCAAGAACATACCCCTGCGGTTCTCTGTTCTTCTCGAGATATGCCCAGCCTGCCACTTCAGCTTGCTAATAAGGGAATAGTTGGTTTTGTAGAAATTCTAATACATACCTAATTAATAATACCGTATGGAAGAACGGTATTATTAATAAGGTATGTATTAGAATTTCTATTTAAGTCTTCAAATAACGAAAGATAACAACCTCTTTAAATATGCCCAAGCCTATTACACAAAACCTCCAGCCAAAATTCAAACATCGATACATATCCAAATACATCATGTTGTGACAATCAATTACTCACGCACTGACGTTGCCCACATTAGTATCAATCAATGTCGCATTAATTAGATCAGACACGCCTACGAACATCCAGACGATGTTTGATATGTGAATGTAGGTAGGGATGAGAAAATTATCGATGTTGGTGTAGAAAAACCTCGAAACGTCGACAATAATCAGGTAACAGCTTGTGCTATTCATCGACAAAAAATTGAGATTGACCAAACAATGTGAGTTATATAAAATAATAATAATGCTGGATAATTCATACAGCATTATCTAACCCGAAGCTAAGCTGAACTCATTTTTTATTATACCTACATAGAAAACGACCAGAGCACCCGGAACAAAGTAGCAAATAACATTTGTCCTGAGGTGGGAATCAAAACCACAGAGGCCCACCACAGATGTCGTCAGTTATTCCCAATGTCTCACGAGAGACTGTCTCATCATAACGACTCATTAATGACTATTCCCAGCGTCTAGCGAGAGGAATCACCTATTATTCCTAACGAATAAAAAAAGTCAAAGCATTGCAGGATTTACAGAACTCGTAGAATCTACTTAATTTATTTGTGGCCTTTGTGGAGAGAACAACTAGATACGAAACTGTTCGAATTTTTTGAACAAAACAGTACAGAAAAAGGTTATTTGGGCTGGGTTTTGTTGGCTAATAGTTTAAAGATTATTTATCGGGTATTTATCGCGTACCTTTTGCTTTCTTTTCATACGTTTCACGGGGCCCCGTGACCACCATCTTTGTAACGCAGTTGAAACGTTGGGAAAAGAAAGCAAAAGGTACGCGATAAATACCCGATAAATAATATTTAATAAGTAAAAAACGCGAAAGTTTAAAAAGACTAATAGTTTTAAAATAAATTTAAAAATATTATTTGGGAGAAGCGGTAGAAAAAAAAATAGTCAACTTATCGATTTTCGAAGTGGCTTTTGAAGCAAAATAATCAATCAATGCCCCATCAAATGTGTCTTTCAAATGATGTCAAAATCAATACCGTTGCTTCGATACCAAAATTATCTATGTTCCGTCCAATTAACTTGTAAAGTTAGATCAAATACTGTTTGTTTAATATTACTAAGCGTGGGCTGAACCATAAACTGCAGTAGTTATTGGACCAGATTACTTGGCACTAAATTTATGGAATAGTGACGGTACAGCTAGCTCAGGTAAGATTCAAATGCAATTTAACACTCGGTCTGAAATTACTCACGATTTATGTTTATGGTTTAACAACAACATCGCGTTGGCGCCTGATATTTTATTGAGGTTGGATACTAATAGGGTCATCTTTTAGTTCAAAAAAAATCAAGAGAGACTGGCTGGATGCGTCAAGCTGAAGACGTCGTTATGGTGCTCAAGGGCGATTAATACAAAATCAATCGAAAAGTGTTTTATAAACAGTTTATATTATGGTAACAAACTCAAATGTTCAGATATAAAAAATACAATAGGTAGGGAAAAAACTTGTAGAAGCCAGCAATTGAAACGAATTTATGAAAATGAAATAGTTTATTTTTCTCTCATAGCCAGTCTGATGTTTTAGTACAGTTATCTTTTAGTTTTTCTATATCATGCTATAACAAAAACAAAACGCAGCAAAAACTTGATTTTGCTTTAGCACCGCTCCTATGAACCCGAAATCCTATGCCTATCCTTTTCACAAAATGGCGTTATAGATTGCAGCTTGAAGGGAGGCATATATCCAGCTGTTATGTTGTCCACAGTATAAGCTGGTAGTGATAATGATCAAGTAATCTCTATTTTTGATGATGGTTTTGTTAATTTCTCTATAATAGCTATTGATTTGATTTTAAAATTTGATATTTCTGGAGTGTCTAAGAGTCTTGTAAAGTCTAACTATAAGTAGATAAAGCACGTTGAGCAATGAGTTTTTTTTTGTATCTAATTACTCACTAGGTAATTTATTACTACAAATAAAACTAAAGACTTCCAAGCCTTCATAGTCATTTAAATCAAATGCATTACGGCATTACCAAAATTATTACCTAAAACCTGCGTCAAAATATTGAAGTCAGCTAGCTGCACACTCTAAATGCTTTTTGTACTTGCCATTAAATTGTAAGGGACACTTATTGCGTTTACTAAAACACTATGGTAATTAAACGAATTCTGTTTCACAATCAAATGTGGCCTAATGGAATTGATGAAGAAATTGGAATAAAAAGATAAAAGTTAAAGGTAATGGAGAACTTAGTAGACTCTTGCTTTCAATTTATAGCTTAACTAGGGGGTCATCACAAGTGTAAAACACTTTATTATCTTCTTTTACATTATTCACATTGGTCATGCATTTGAATTATACCATCAATTTTATGATTCAGCTGCTATCCTGTTGTTTTGAATGTTAAAGTTGTCTGTAAATTTGTGAGCTAAAAAATTGCGAATTCATTTGCAAAATTTCTCAGGCATCTATATTTTTAGAATTTACCTTTGCTAACTTACGTCTTAAGCTAAGCTACCTAAGCTTAGCAATAAGCTAAGGCTACTCCTTAACGTAATAAATATAGATCTTGTTAATGTCAAGTAACGGAAAGGCAGTCCCCGTGCCGCCGTGTGAAGAAAAACCATCTGCCAAACAGGCACGTTTCCCATAATTTCCGTAGCCCGTTAAAATTCAAATTCCTCAAGAAACAAAACAGCATCGGACGCCTCAAGGTCCGGCCCACTGTAATCAGCTGACATTCTGAAGAAGGTAATTGGTGAACTAATGAGTTTGCCCAAGGCAGCTCCAGTTTGCCCGATGAAACCACCGGTGTCACTTGTAGCCGTGTTTCTGTATAATAGGCTGCTGTGTTCGATGTTACACCTGACGGAAGCTGCGATGAGTCAGGGAGATTGTGTGTGGGTCGAATGTGTAGAACAGGCATTGTAGAAGCTTACTATAATACATTTGTTTATACACATCTATTCAAGAGCTATTATTGAAAAGAGTAAAGCGTATCACAGACGACGAAGATGCTATAATATTTCATCTTAAGATGCCCTAATATAAAATATTATAGTATCTTAGGTTATCACACACGGCTAAGATACGATAATAATAAAAAACCTGTTCATTTCCTTACGAGTCTTCGTTGGTGCCACACGTATTCCTTGTTAGAGTTCGTATCTTAAGATAACATATTAAGATACAAAATATATATTTCCATATTTGCGAATTCGCTCGGTATCTTAAGATACTGAAGATAAAATATAAATTAACTTCGTCGTGTGTGATGGTTCATAGGATTTCTATGGTGAGCGATATTCTAAAATATGCTCTAAGATAATATATATTTTATATTATCTTCACCGTGTGTGACGCGCTTTAAGAGATGGTAGATTCGGATGAAACTAGCTAAAACGAGTACCTACCTAGGCAAAAAAACCTACCTGTCTAGAACTATTATGAGTTTTTTCATTTATTTCTTCCTTCTCTCTCTTATTATTATAAAGCAACTTGAGTAGGTCTTATAAATTTAATAGGTACACAGATTATTAATATTACAAAAGGATAACAGATTTTACAAAGCAAGAAAAACAGAAAGATAGTGGATTCCTATATACTGTAGATACAACAAAATAAAAAATAGTGTTTATAAAATATACAAAACCTGTAAAAATTGTGTACAAAAATTAACTGTAATAATGTCAGAAAATAAATAAAATGAGAAAGGTCAATCTTACATTATTTTTCTTTCAAATCTATTCAGTCTTCCTTGATTCTTCACCTTATTGCCACACCTGCTCTTTTTGCAAGGTAGGCTGTAACAGCCTACCTTGCAAAAAGAGCAAATTTGAACTTTCTATCAGAAGCACATTAAGCATCCAGAGCTCGGATTTGGTACGGTAAATAAATCGCCTAAGGTGGTAAGCTGTGTACATGTCCTCAAAAGCCGAAAGCTAGCGTGCTTGATTTTCGTTCTGCAATATTTCATGTCAAATTATGACACCTATTACAACCACTAAGTACTTTCATGGTTCAAAACCTTGAGAGATTTTTAAATTAAATTGCCGGAAAAAACCGTGGGTTGCACTTGGCATAAACTGACATTAGATCGAGGAAAATTATAATCATGGAGTTCATATATTGAGCATAGACTTATCTTTAGACATAAGGTCTGACATTAGGCCGAGGCAAATGATAAACATGGAGATTATTTGACGGCTTCTGTGGCGCGTTGGGCGAAGGTCTGCCTGTGACGCAGGAGGTTGCGGGTTCGATTCCCGTCTCGGGACAAATGTTAGTATGATATGCTGAGATTTGTTCTGGATGTTCTGGTTGTTTTCTATGTATATTAAAAAACTATCTGTCTATGTATTGTATTATTTATGTACCTATATCAGTTATGTACCTAGTACCCATAACACAAGCACTGCTTAGCTTGGGGCTAGATAATGTTGTGTGAATTGTCTAGCATTATTTTCATTTATTTATTTATCCAATGAGCATAGACCTATCTCTGGCATAGACCAGCTGTGGACACTGAACCGATTATCATTTGATAACCCATAAGATAAGATAAAGATCATTTATTGTCAATAAGCTATGTATGACTTGTCAAGAAAAATACAAATTTGCTGTCGAGTCGGCAGTAGTCGAGATAAATTAAAATTAATCATCATCATCATCATCAGCCTTTTTCAGTCCACTGCTGGACATAGGCCTCCCCTAATGAGCGCCATAGCGCCCTGTCTTCAGCTTGCCGCATCCAGCATCTGCCAGCAGTCTTTCGCAAATCGTCATCCCACCTGGTCGGAGGGCGTCCTACACTACGTTTGCCGAGTCGCGGTCTCCACTCAAGAACACGTTTACCCCAGCGGTTGTCGGTTCTTCTCGAGATATGGCCAGCCCACTGCCACTTCAGCTTGCTAATCCTTTGAGCTATGTCGATAACCTTGGTTCTCTGTCGGATGTATTCGTTGCGAATCCTATCCTTCAGAGAAACTCCGAGCATAGCTCTCTCCATAGCTCGCTGAGCGACTTTAAACTGGTGGACCAGCCCTACCGTGAGTGTCCACGTCTCAGCTCCGTAGGTCATGACGGGTAGGACGCACTGATTGAAAACTTTCGTTTTCAAGCATTGCGGTATGGATGACGAGAAGACTCGACGTAGTTTCCCAAACGCTGCCCAACCTAGCTGGATCCTCCTCTTGGCCTCCTTTTCGAAATTGTTTTTACCCAACTGCAGAATCTGCCCAAGGTAAGTGTATTCGGAAACAATTTCGAGAAGGTGGCCATGTACGACGATCGGTCCCGGATCAATGTGGCCATTGATCATGACCTTGGTTTTATCCAAGTTCATGCCAAGACCGATGCGTCGTGAGGCTGAAGCTAGGCCGTCCAGCATCAGGTTCAGCTCCTCCAGCGACTCCGCCATCAAGACTATGTCATCAGCGAATCGCAGGTGTGAGATGTAATCGCCGTTTATGTTTATGCCCTTACCTTTCCAGTCCAGCGTCTTAAACACATCTTCCAACGCGCTTGTGAACAGTTTCGGGGATATAACATCCCCCTGTCTCACACCTCTGCGCAGTTGGATGGGTTTGGACTGCTGGCCCTGTACTTGGACATTCATGGTCGCGGCATCATAAATACATCTCAGCACCTCGATATAACGATAGTCTACTTGGCAACGCTGTAAGGATTCCAGAACAGCCCAGGTTTCGAAAGAGTCAAAATTAATATGAATCTTAAATAATATTTAAATCTAGGTTACATGACTTTACGATGGTGTCAGGTAACTTTGTTGGGAAATTAGTGTCCAGGTGACTGTAGTAAAAACTTTTTAATACTATACGAGTACCTACATAGTGATGTGGCTGAGCTTTTACTCGTAAATTCAAATGACTTTTTTAAAGCTTTACGATAGAGTTATTCTGTGGCTCTATTAATATAATTGGCATCCCTAAATGAATTTAAACAAAAATACCCCACACATATAACTAGAAATAACCCTTTTTAAACTTTCGCGATTTGATAACATATTTAAGATTATTTATCGGGTATTTATCGCGTACCTTTTGCTTTATTTCCCCCAAGGTTTCAACCGCGTTTCAGCGATCGTGGTCACGAGGCGACTCACCCGATAAATAATCTTAAATAGAAATAACCCCGTTTTAAAAGCATATATCGTGTCTATGATGGTAGCGTACACATAACCGAATTCGAGTTTGTTGTTATGCCTAATAAATAGCGTATAAATAGAGTATAATTTGAGCAAAAGTAAAATAAATAGTGCCTAATTGGTTTAAGAAATAATGACCATTTATGTTTTATGTTATGTTGTGTATGTATGTGTTGTGGGTACGCTAGCATAACGATCAAGATTCAAGAACAACGACAAACTCGAATTCGGTTATGTGTACGCTACCATCACGGACACCATATATCTCGTCGATACAAAATACAATGTTTGCATACGATTAAAGGTCTATCTAACATGCAACCGTGTTTGTACAATCAGTGTCAATACTATGTGTTGTTTTCATATCTCGTATTTTTGTGAAGTGGTCAGTGTTTGGATGACAAACGCTTTGGTGATTTCAGAAGCAAATTGTTTGTTCAACGAAATAAACATAGTACTCAAAACTTCTGTGGAAATTATTTGAGGTATAAAGATAGGAAGTAAATATTTAGTTTTTTGCTTTGTAGTGCATTTCTAGCACTGGGCAAATTTTCCACGAAAATTTTATAAAGTCTCAATAGTTTTAGATTTCGGCAAGATGATTTTTTATAGGAAGTAGCATTTATTCATAAAGAGTGATTGTTAATGCTACTAAAAATAATAAGCTAAAAAATTCCTCTCAAAAAATTAGTAATGAATACATAGCTGGATATTCTAATTTATTATTAAATGTAATTGCGAAGGCTATTCGCGGGAATCTCACCTCACCTCAACAGCCTATATTGATCCACTGCTGGACGCAGGCTTCCCACTGAAAAGCGACTTATTTTCTAAGGGGAAAAGACCATTATCCCCACGCTGGGCATGCAAGTTGGAGATCGCAGTTCGGTGGTATTTATTGTTCTATAGGAGGCGCTGCTGCCCGCCCCCCGGTGTATGCCTCTTAGTCGCCTCTTACGAAACCCACGGGAAGAGTTGGGGTCTCGTGGGAATCTAGAGCTCTCGTATCTATTGACTAATCAAGTTCCATCAACATATCATGGTTCTTATGAAACTCCAAAACAATACATCAAAAGAACAAACGTAGATAATTAAAATTAAAATAACATCCAATTAATAAGATGAATTGACAGCAGCAAAAGAACAAATTAAGAAGCTAACAAAGTTTGTGAACATCATTGACCTAAATACATTGAATGTTGCTCAAATGATAATGATACTAAATAATTAATTTCCTTGAGATAAAATCGAACCTAACTGGAAGTAAAAGGTGACCCAAACTTACGGAGAATGTCTTATTTACCTTTCAGAACTGAAGAATGATTTATTTCAAATATAAAAAAAAATAGATTTATCACGCGATATACATAACATCCCAAAAAGTGTCGTTTACCAATAACAATAGGTAGGTAATAATAATAACTGACGCGAGACGACCTCTGTGGCACAGTGGGCGAAGATCAGTTCTGTGACGCAAAAGGTTGCAGGTTCAATTTTCGCCTCAGTACAAATTTTAGTACGATCTGCAGATATTTTTGTTCCAGGGCATTTTCTATGTTGAATAAAATAAATAGCTATCTTTGTAATGTGTTCTATTATATGCGAGTAGTCATATCGGTTATCTAGTACTCTTATTAGTCAGCTTAGCTTGCAGCTAGATGATGTTGTGGAAATCGTCCAGCATTATTTATTAATGTATTATGAATAAATAAATAATGCCGCACGTGCGGCATCGAAGGGTCGATGACTCGTTCATTTTAAATGTTTTTATCTATGTTAGTCTCTAAGGTATTTATTATAAATGGACCCTAATGAAGTTACTTTTTGTTGCCAGAAATATAGTATTATTATTATAACCACAAATCTTTACAACATATTTTGTGACATCCTGTACCCAAACGCAACATTCCATTGAAAGTGAATTGGCTTTGTCTGGTGAAGAGTAACCGATAATTTTGTCTTCATCAAAATGCAATAAGTAGTCATCAACTGAATTATGGAGCCTTGTGATCTATTGCGTAAGAAAGTAAAAGTTTGATGTTCTATTGTTATCTGCAAGTACCTGTGAGGAACAGATGTACGGATACGTTCATATGGCACAAGAAGTCAGTTGTGATTTGCATCAATGAAATCTCACAAGTTTTATGAATAAGTCCTACAAAATTCAAATGAATATGATGGATTTTGAGGACATAATGTAACTCTGTTATACATTTTCGAAAACATCGGCAGGGGTTCTTACTTTATAGTGTCAAATCAGAGCTAAACTGATGAGCTAAGCATCGAAATAGCTAAACGGTGATGATTTCAGTGATAAGCTAGATGAGCTAGTGAGGTGTAGAAATACTCCACCGGTAAGGTATAGCGCTATGCTATAGCGCCGCCACCTACTTTAGCTTATTATTTCGTTTAACAAAGGAAATTTCAAAAATACATCTCACAGTTTGTAATACCTATTAAAAGCTTTTTTGATACATAGTTTTTAGGGTTTCAAACATCGGTTTTGAAACCCTTATGGTCTCGCTCTGTCCGTCCCCGCTCTTTCTTGAATATCTCAGTAACTACTGCAGCTATTAACTTGAAATTTGAAATAATGATACATTTCGTGCGCCATTACTGATTTTAAGAAAAAAATATATAAATAAATGAAAAATGAAAATGAATATTTTCAGTACAAATTTTGATGTTGAAATTTTAAAAGAGACCTAGGAAGACAAATGGGGTATCAAATGAAAGGTATTGTTTTGTACATTTCAAAACACTTTTTGAAATTTCTGTAAATTTCATACTTTTTGAAATATTTCAAAAAAAGTCGAAAAATTTACCATACCCCCCCCCCCTATCTCCGAAGATTGCACAACGATCCACGTACAATGTATTAGGCGTTTGTAGATATCAATCTATATTTTACAGGAAAAATATAGAGAAGTCTGTAATAATAATAGTTTTTTAAAAATTGTCAAAAAGGGGGAGAATTTTTTTTCAAAAGGGGGGGTACCTACCTATGTGGGGTATCAAATGAAAGGTATCGTTTTGACCATTTCAAAACACTTTTTGAAATTTCTGTAAGTTTCATACTTTTTAAAATATTTCAAAAAAAGACGAAAAATTGACCATTCCCCCCCCCCTAGCTCCGAAGATTGCAGACCGATCCATGTACAATGTACTAGGCGTTTGTAGACATCGATCTATATTTTACAGGAAAAATATAGAGAAGTCGGTAATAATAATAGTTTTTGAAAAATGGTCAAAAAGGAGGGGATTTTTTTTTCAAAAGTAGGGGTACCTACCCAAGTGGGATATCAAATGAAAGGTATCGTTTTGACCATTTCAAAACACTTTTTGAAATTTCTGTAAGTTTCATACTTTTTGAAATATTTCAAAAAAAGACGAAAAATTGACCATTCCCCCCCCCCTAGCTCCGAAGATTGCAGACCGATCCATGTACAATGTATTAGGCGTTTGTAGATATCGATCTATATTTTACAGGAAAAATATAGAGAAGTCTGTAATAATAATAGTTTTTGAAAAATGGTCAAAAAGGGGGGGATTTTTTTTTCAAAAGGGGGGGTACCTACCTATGTGGGGTATCAAATGAAAGGTATCGTTTTGACCATTTCAAAACACTTTTTGAAATTTCTGTGAGTTTCATACTTTTTGAAATATTTCAAAAAAAGACGAAAAATTGACCATTCCCCCCCCCCTAGCTCCGAAGATTGCAGACCGATCCATGTACAATGTATTAGGCGTTTGTAGATATCAATCTATATTTTACAGGAAAAATATAGAGAAGTCTGTAATAATAATAGTTTTTGAAAAATGGTCAAAAAAGGGGATTTTTTTTCAAAAGGGGGTACCTACCCATGTGGGGTATCAAATGAAAGGTATCGTTTTGGCCTTTTTAAAACACTTTTTGAAATTTCTGTAAGTTTTTTCAGAAAATTGATTGTCCAAATAATTGGCAAATGTTTGAAACCCTCGGCGCGCGAGTTACACTCGCACTTGGCGAATCTTGTTTCTATTTATCTTAGGCAGTGAATGGAAAATAGATTTTGGTGGCCACCAAGGGCAACTTCGATTCACTGCATAAACTAAATATAATAAAACTATTACAAAGGCATTAAATAAAAGCTTATAGTGGGTATCACAAACTGCGCCATGGATTTTTGAAATTTCCTTTGTTAAACGGAATAATATGATAAGGCAGCGCTAATTTGGGTGGGGTATATGCTTTAAGTCCAAAAGGAAGTCCTCAAGATAAAAAAGTTCTATAACTCGATTTTTCAACTAAGTTCAACTCGCTGTTTCAACATCAAATCGTGTCTAACTAGTCCGTAATCTGTTTCCTAGACTTATTTTATGGTTTGAGGTGATTTGATGGTTTCCTGGTTGCCGACATGTAACGGAGTGGGTGTAGGCATGGTCTGGTTGCCCTGGGTGTTCATTCGATTGAAGTTCCTTGTAACCTTTATAGGTTTCTTTGTGATTTGTTACGTTGGTTTTCTTCACTACACTGTCATTATTTTATAAAGCAGAAGTGACGGTGACTGAGTTCTTCCAGAACTTTGAAAATTAATAAATTTTTAAAAATAAAATAAAAAGCCTTTTATTTCTTGCATACAATAATGCTTAAATAGAAACTTAAAAATATGATGAAACTTAAAATATTCGTTGATAAAGCTTATACTAGTTATTTACAGTTTTTCCTCTACTTTGTTTGGCAAGAACCTCTTTGCAGGTGAAAGCCTCCTCCAAAGCCGTCCAGGTGGGTATTTTTTTCTTTAAAGAGATGTTTGTAGTCTCTTATTTCTTCTTTAAGTAAGCTTATTTGTCATTTAAATAAATAAAAAAGTCTGGACAATTCACACAGCATTATCTAGGCACAAGCTAAGCAGAGCTTGTATTTTGGGTACTATAACTGATATATACATAACACAATACAATACACGGATAGATATAAAAACCAAATTCATTAGGTATATTTATAGTTGTTTTTTATTAATTTCTGTTCCACCAGGTATTAAAAACTAGATCGTGCGAATTAAGATCAAAAGCTGAATAAAAAGAAAAAGAAAATTACTTTCTAATGAAAGACGTAATCTCAAAAACAGAAAACACACCGGGAAAAAAATTACAGCTAAAACATAACCACAGTGACTCGGATTCAGAATTAATCGGGTTAACACACGTATCTATTCCACGTGTGTTAACCCGATTAATTCTGAATTTTCTCACAATTTGACAAAACCTCACTCAAGCATGCGTCACCCGGTCCACGGATACAAACGGCTTTACAAAGCTTAATGTCTGTGAGGACATAAAGGTTACCAAATAGTTCCGGATCGCGTGACGGATGACAAGTTATGAACTTGTCACTGTGATATCTTCCTCAACTCAAAGCTTGTTTACTTTGGTATCTTTCATCTCCATCGTTGGCAGTTTTATCATCATTCGTTACGTTGATTTCAAGATTTCTTTTTTAACCTTCCTGAAATTTATTCCTGTTTTATCTGGTTCACACATAAAGGCTATATTTATTTATTTATGCACTTCATCTTCAAAGACGACCTCTGTGGCGCGTTGGGCAAAGGTCCGCCTGCGACGCAGGAGGTTAAACTTCGAGTCCCGCGTTGCGATAAATATTTGTACGATCTGCAGGTATTTGTTCCGGGTATCCTTGTCGTTTTCTATATATAATAAAAAATATCTATCTACTTAATGTATTATGTATATCAGTTACCTAGTACCCGAAACACAAGCTCTGCTTAGCGTGGGGCTAGATAATGCTCTGTGAATTGCTCAGCATTATTTACTTATGTTATGTTACGAATTTGTCATTTTTAACATCTGAGTTGCCATCAATTCCTTCTTCTCAATAGATTTGGATAATACTTCAACATTTACTATTGATTTATGCGTTGAACCAAGTTTTCTTAAGTTAATGCTTTTCTTTCTTTAAAATCGCTTTCATCGCTTAACTTAAACCTTGTTTTGTAAGCAATAAAGAGGTAGACAGCCCGCAGGTATTGTTGATGCATGAAACTGGTCCAACTTAAGATAAAACTATGAGAATGTATAATGTCGTTAGTGAGGTCTTGTTTATGAATAGCTGGAAACTGACCCCGCATACCAGGCGCAGGCATGACTTTTTAAAAACACTGTGAATTATGTAATGTGGAGTTTTCTGAGCTGGTTTTTAAACTTTTGAGAAAGCAACGATGTAGGTACCCACCGAATCACATGTATTATTATTTTTATGTCGTCGTTGAGTAGGAGTAAGACCTTTTTATTTAAATAGACATGCACTTGAATACGAAGTACCTAGAAAGTTATCTTTTATTATATGTTTTTGAAGGCATTTTGTCTAGATACTAGCTGACTTGCCCGCTATTTCATTTAGACAGAGAGACTTTAGAACACCCATACCACACCATAAAAATATGTTAGTTTCATGTACATTATCATTGCCAAAGTTTTACACCAAATAATTCACCCAATTTAACAAGGAACCTAAGAAAACAAATTTCCAAAAATCCCTCGTAGCTGTTGTAGTTTTAGATATCTTTTGATGAGTCAATGAATCTTTACTCTTTTTTACATAAATTAAGTGAATGAAAATATTGTTTTGATATATTTCTACATAAAAAGATTATGGGCCGAACATTAGTACATTAACATTTTAACTTTAGAAAAACTTATTTTTAGAAGATAAAGTTTTATCATAAAAAGAAAAAAATACAGGTAAGTACATAAAAGCATTGATATTTTCTATTTAATTTTCAACGTGTCGGTAAATGCAAACGAAAGTAATAAACATGTTGTTGTAATGTTCAAGTTTTATCATAACAACTCTTTTAAGAATATAATTTAATTCAAACTAGTATTTACAATTGAAACAATTGAGCTTACTACAGACTTTTGCAAAAATCTACAGGTAGCTCAAGTGATCCATATCAATATGAGTCAGAAACGTCCTCAAAACACTGGTTGCGTTGCCCCGCTGCTGTATGGCACAACTCATCAGCTCTCGGGTCACGCGTCGATTCGACCAGACGCCTAAATATTTTTTGAAAAACCGAAAAACAAAAATAATAGGAAGGTTGTTCTAATACTCAACTACGACAAAAAAATAACAAATTCTTATCATAGTTTTGATTAACATCAAAATGTTTTCCGCTAAAACTTAAATTCATTAAGTTTTAAATGAAAACATCAAGTTTTACAAAGCTCTGACTTTACTCCTAAAACTACAACGAGCCGGCAGTGTCGGGAAAGTTCCGCTTGCTTACAATTCATAGACTTTAGTTAGAGCTTTCATGAGCAGAGCGAATAATTTTAAAATTTCTGAAAAGTTTTTGTACGGTTTAAGTACTATTTAATTTTATTTTGTACTACCATTTACAAACAATCACATCGAAAACTTATGTTTGATGTTATTGGTTCGAATATTAAATTTATTGTCATCGATGTCATTTAGATGCGCTTTTGTTTTCAGGTTAGTCTCGTGAACTTTTGGTTAGTTCCAACATCTATTGCTTCTTTGATGTTTAATGGTTTCATGTAAGTCCTTTAGAAGTTCTTCCGAAGACATCCGTGAACTGTTGCAAAATTGTCGGCCAATTCTGCAAAAGTTCACGGACATCTCAAGATGCGCCAATAAGCAGGTCTCAATAGAATTTGCTCCCCTTGGAGTCAAGACCCTAGATCCGTGGGGTAACGAAACACTCCGGGTTTTTAAAAAATAATCTAAGCGTCTGGTCGAAGCGACGCGTGACCCGAGAGCTAGCATTAGAATTGCCATTCAGCGGGGTAATGCAGCCAGCGTCTTGCGGACGCTTCTAACTGGTATTGATTGGTATCAGTTGAGCTACCTGTAGAATGTTTGCAACAGTCTGCAGTTAGCTCATTTATATCAATTGTAAATACAAGTTTGAATTTAATTCTATTATTTGATTGTATTTCTCCCCGTTAGTCCCTTAGGTTCTTGTAAAATATTACTTTACTCATCGCTCAGGTCGTGATCAGCACGTAGCTTTACATCGCTTGACAAATTCATAGCACCTCGTCCAAACTTAACCAAACTCGGCTTAAGCAATCAATGAAAAGTTCTGTAATGGGCATTAAAGTTTGAGCAATTTGCATAACGTTTGCTTCTATATGACGTTTTGATACTTCATGCTTTAGGATTATGACTATTTCTTTTCATAAAGTGTCAACCTTGAACACTCAGACAGACTATGATTGAGATTAATAGCTGTAAATTAAGATCACAAACTGATAATCGAAAACAATAGAAATCCATATTGGGCTATTAAATTATATGATGGTGAAATTCTATAGACGATGGTAATTTTTCGCTACAAAGAAATTTATAAAAATTTATAAGGTAAATATAGTGTTTGTCCTATCCTATCCTAACACAGAAAAAATATTATTTGCATCTGAAAAGTTTCTCTAACTGTTTACAACATTTTCATGTCACAGACAAACGAATAGAACATAAGAAAGCTTTCGATTACCTTCGGAGTTTCAATACATCTATTTATGCAAATGTATAGAAACAAAATGTCAACGGCACGTAATCTTATACGAAACATCGTAGATCAGAAGACGGTGTTGGTTTATTTTACGGTATAGAGAATTAATAGCGTAGATCCAAAGTGCGGTTTATGGATTCTATCAGTTCACTGCTGGACGTAGGTCTCCCCTGGTAAGCACCAAGTTCACTCTTATATTATGGGTGTAATGCCATAAATCCCACCCTGGATTCATAACGTTTATATATTGACGTTTTGGAATGTACGTTATTCTGTTAGTCAAGTGTGAATAAATAAATAAATAAGCTACATAATAATTTTGTTGCATTGATTGAGTAACAACAAAGTTAAAACAGATTTAAAAACGTTCATAAAAATACCTTAAAAATAATATTTTAGATACAGCTTTTATCGGACCTTATAAGGTCAAGGTAGTGCTGATACAAAAGAAAATTTAGTATAAAAATTAAATAGAAAAGCAAAAAAAGAAAAATATTTAGACACTTTGTTCTTGACCCGCTAATACCAAAAAAACAAGCAAAATTAAAATAATAATGGGGTTTTGTTATGATGGTACAACGTGAATTCGTGACGTAAGTCCATAACCACTGGCTTTCTACCTAAAACCTTCTACTGTCTTGCATGAATGCATAATGTCGCAACATTGCTCTATTAAAAATGTGTCATTCTTATTTCGTAACGAATAAATCGAATCTGTCACTGTTTGATTACAAAAGATAAGATGTAGAGATAATCTTTGTATGCAGGTGTCTATAGGCTTTGAGTGACAAGGATAATGTAATATTGATTTGTTATTTGATTCAATTTCATTGATTGACCCAATTAAATTGAGAGGGTGTCACGAAAATCAGAGAGATAATTGTTATTTATTTATAAAAAACCATTTTATTTCAGGACTTTAAAGGTTTTGTTCTAAAACGAAATTCAAAATATAACACAATTTAAACGTAACGTACGCCAATCAACATCGTCAACAGCCCTTACCAGTTCACTGCTGCTGCTGCAATTCGTTCTTATTATAAGCGGGTAATGCCATAGGCCCCACACTGGGCGTGAAGGTTGTTCCGAAGGAAGTGCTGCTCCCAACCGTCCGGTGGACTTCCCTTAGTCGCCTCTTGCGACATCCGTAGGAATAGTTGGGGTGGTGCGATGTCTAAGCTCACTACACGATTAATGCATACATTATCTCAATTGTATGTTCTGACTGGCGGTGTGCCGATCAATTTCAATTTTTAAAGACCCATATTTTATAACCACGACGAGTAAATGTAACAAATTCAGTGTTTGATTTATCCTGGACAATATTTAACTTAATTTTAAGCACATTTACAAACGTAAGCTTTTTTTAGACTTATTAAATTATACTAGCGGCCAAGCTACGCACAGGTATTTTCCTATAGCCTTTGTGATAATGTAGCTTTTTAACGGCAGAAGAATTTTATGTTTATTGTTACTTACAAAAATAAAAATCTTTCTTCCTATCGTATTAGCGTCGAAAAGAAAATACCTAACGAACATCATACATAGTTGAAAAAGCTTTTGATGAAAAAAAATACTATTTTATTTATATAAATTGTAATGTCTTGTTTACTGTACGAGTGTGTCGGTCATCTAGCACCCAGAAAAGCTTCTGAAAAGCTTTTGTATGGGTTAAGTATTTGATTTCATTTTATGCTACCATTTACAAACAATCAAATCGAAAATTCATGTTTGATGTATTAATTTTTCTTGTACACATAACACAAGTTCTGCTTAGATGATTCTGTGTGAATTGTCCAGTATTATTTATTTATTATTGATTTCATTTATCCATCAACAACATTTTACGTATCTTATTATAAGTTCATGCAAGCTGTTCATGAACTTGAAACCTGCACCTTCCTCAAGTAGATTCTAGTGCCTTGAAAGCCAGATAAAGGATAAATACTGAAAAACTTATTCACTCTCTCAACACACATTGAGAATTTGTAAACGATTCTAAATAATATTTGATCAAAACTTGTGTATATTTGAACTGACTTGTTGCTTCTATATTACTTAGCGTTTGCTTCAAGTTCTCTTACAGCTTATGATATAACAGCTAGATATCAACTTGATCCTGGAACTAACAAAACGCTGAAAACGCACTATTTCGAACTAAAATCCCAATTTAAGGTTTCCTTATATGAAACCCCATATCGTCTAAGGACGAATTGCTTGAAAACATTTTGATCGGCTCAAAATGATACGTTCAAAGTGTCAGTGTTTATGTAGGCACCCATTTCATTATTTCAATCTCGCTACTTATACCGATTTCTTATTCAAAATACCCCATCGCTTTCTGAAAGGGACATAACCTTGTTTAACTGAATTTCGGACCACATTTCGCTTATTTCAGTTCCATATAGTGCCGCCCATTCCTATCGAAGGCGGATTATGCTAGAAATTACCTATATTTTGACGGAAAACGCTTTTACTCTAGTAAATTGTTTTTGGACCAATTTTCTTTATTCTAAGCTGTGCCTCTAATCAGTTCCAGGATCTTTTAGAAGTTAGATTGAGTTACAACTTTACCCGACTTTCGATTGGAGATGTTTGCTCTGACGAACTTAAAGCTTTAGAATCGTGTTATATGTTCTATTGATTTAAACCCAGCTTGCTAAATACAATTTCTACATACTTATTAAGAAAGAAAATTACTATCAAAAAAAATAATATATTATATTAAAACTAGTATTTACAATAGAAACTATTGAGCTATCTGCAAACTGTTGCAAACAATCTACAGGTAGCTTAACTGATCATACTTATTGACATTATATTATATTGACGACCGATGTGGCGCGGTGGGCAAAGGTGTCTGCGGCGCAGAAGGTTGCGGGTTTAATTCCCGCCTCGGGACAAATGTGTGTATGATCTGCAGACATTTGTTCAGGGTGTTCTGGTCGTTTTCTTTGTATAAAAAAAATATCTATCTACTTATTGTACTTATTTCCTATCTACTTATTGTACGAATTGTCCAGCATTTTCTTTAAGTTGAAGTCTAGTTATGGTATGGTCCTTCAGGGTGAAGCCTGCGTTCAGCAGTGGACCATTAAAGGCTGTTGAGGAAGAGGAAGATAGTCCTTTCAACTTACCTACTTTTTATGTCTCACAAAAAAACGGACGAAATACACTATTTCTGTTGTTTTTTTGTTTTTTTTTTTGTTTGATTTTTTCTATGAGTAATAAAAACATTTAGAGAAGCCTATGTCCAGCCGTGGACTAATATAAGCTGATGGTGATGTCCATATTACTAGTACATAATAATCATCATCTGATGATGATGAGTAATATGTACGATCAAGTTACACACGCGAAACAACCAACCCAAAATACCAACCCAAAAAAAAAATATTTACTAGCTGGTGCCCTCGGCTACGCATGCGCTTTTCAAATTTCAACCCTTCCAAATTCATTAAGATCCGTTCAGCTCCTTAGGCATGAAAAGGTAAGAGACAGAGAGACAGACAGACAGAGTTACTTTGGTTTTATAATAGTATTTAAGGCAATGCAGCCAGCGTCTTGGGGACGCTTCCGACTGGTATTATGTGGATTAGTTGAGCTACCTGTAGATTGTTAGCAACAGTCTGCAGTTAACTCAATTGTTTCTTAATTTGATTATAATTTTCTTTGTTAATTAAGATCTTTACCAAAATATAATATAATGAAACATTGATAATAAAAAAAATCTAAGTACCTATTGAATGTATATATAAATAATAGAATTAAATAAAAACTAGTATTTAAAACTGAACTATTGAGCTAACTGCAGACTGTGTCTTTGTTTATAAATGTTTAATTTTTTTTATTTAATATACTATTATTTCAAATACAATTAATTTTCTCTCAAAATATAACAATTTCTCCAGATGTAGATACTACCTTGTCAAAATAACTTCGTGTACGTCTATGTCCTTAATAAATTAAATGACAAGTACAGCCCGTTATTTTTAAGTACAATCCGATTGAAAACGCCCACATGGCGGTACAAATCAGATACGTTTGAGAACTAAAATGTCTTCCGACTAAGGCCTAAATTTATGGCATTCTGCCTCACAGCTCGAATAAGAGCTTGTCTGACAGTTATCACGTAGAAATGCTTGAATGTTACTATTGTTGTTTAAGGGGCGGCATACAAAAATACTATTTTATAAATGATTCAACGTATGCCTGCAACTTCACAAGCGCTTGCAAAAAAAAAAACCAGCCAAGTGCGAGTCTGACTCACGTTCAAAGGGTTCTGTCCTTACCTATAAAAACGGCAAAAAAATCACGTTCGTTGTATGGGGTATATTTTTTTGCGTGATTTTTTTCGTGAATTAATGATAATTACTTATTATTAGAATGAATATATAAAGATTTATTTAATCAATAAAGAATAATACTCTAATCATTATAAAATGAATGAATGAATGTCTGTCTGTCACTATTTTACACAGAAAAGCTTAATGAAAGTTAGCAGGGAGGAAGTCGATATTCCTGGGCCGTTATAAGCAACTTTTTAGCGTTCCATGCCCAAAGGTTAAAACGAGATCCTATTAATAAGACTCCACTGACCGTCTGCTGTCTGTCACCAGGCTGTATCCCAGGAACCGTGATAGTTAGACAGTTGAAATTTAAACAGATTATGTATTTCTGTTGCCGCTACAAGTACTAAAAAACAGAAAAAAATAAATATTTAAATGGCTTCCATACAAAAATGTGTTTTTTTTTTACCGTTTATGTGAAAAATGATACGGAACTCTTCGTGCGCGACTCCTTCTCGCACTTTGCCGGTTTTATTTTAGACCTCGACTTTGTTTGATTACAGTCCAATTCAAATTTCAATTCCAATTCTTGAATTCACTATACTTTAAACGAAATTTGAAGAAGATGACAACGACATGCTAATTTTGCTGTACGCTGCCCCTTAAACTTATTGAATTTATGCGGTGTAAGCTTTAAATACTTGTAATAGAGTCCATATAGTATCTTGTTTGGGTGAAACAGACGAGCTTTCGTGTCAATTCTAACCGTTGGGAATGGTTCCAAGTATTGAATTGAATTTATATTCAAACTGAAATTCAAATGCGGTTTTATCTCTTTAGCAATTCAGCTTGACCAATGGTTTGGCTGCTTATAAATTCTGATGGATTATTTCGGTTGCCTCTTGAGTAGGTAACCACCGCTTCTGGTTGTATTGAGATAATTCGAGTTATTGATTAAGTACCTACATATAATGTTTGTTATTTTATGATTTTTGTTTGATTGATGATTCAATAGGGGGAGATTGACGTTCACGCCATCAATATCTTTATAATCGGTCTTTCGATTGTCCTCATCAAAATACAGTGAATAGAAGTCCTTATTCTATTTAAAGTAACACATAAAATCAGTGAATCTTTAATTTTCTTACGAATAATACAAAACAAATAAACAAAGGTTTCCTGAAAGAAATCACTCCTAAGCAATAAGGCCGCCCATTATACTTTTATGTTTAATGTCTATGTCTGTTTCTTGATTTATTTATTGGTGTACAATATAGAGATTTGTATTGCATTGTAATGTTAGACTTAGAAAAAAAGAGTTAACCAAATTCTTCTTTTTGGATCGGAATTTCAGGAACTTGTTATAACTTCTCAATGGCTATTCTGACATTGACAATGACACAAACCTACCATAGTCAATGGTCATCTATTACACCACACATTTCGAATCTGACGTCAATATATTACAGACAGCCAACAAAAGGCTCAAACGATAAATCGCAAGACGACATGTTTGCCAGACTCAGGACATACTTAGTTTGTGCTTAGTTTGTGCTAGGATAACCGTGTAACTTGATACGATATGAAAGAAGACGCATAAATCAATGATGGTTTTGCTGGTAAAGTGTTTTACCTTTCTAAGTTAGGTCGTGTTAGGTAAGAGACCCACTTAAAAGATCGACGTTAGATGAGCTTACGAAGGTCATATTTTCAGATAATTAAGAACGCGCCTAGTGCCAAAAGTTATGAAAGTTATTTATGCGATTTATGTATTTTTTTTTGTAAAAAAAAAGAGTTTATTATCAAAAATTCTGTTCGATTGTTCGACTTCCACGGGTTTTTTCCCTAATGCATTTTTTTAATCTGAATGTTTACCTTCGTTACTACAAGTTGGTGTTCTGTAAAAATCATATAAAAATACACATTTTGCTTCATTTTTGCATAAGGCGCACTCTTAATCTTAAGTAACAAAGTAAGAAGTAGGTACAACCTACTTCTAATAAATTTGAAATAGGTATTTAAATTGTTTTTAATGCAAGCTGCTTAATCTCTTATAATATAGCCTATTCTAGGCTTAGGCTAGAATTCAGACCAATCCATTCAGTAGTTTTTTCATGAAGAAATTACTTTTTTTTTTATCATGCAATGCTGAGTGTGGGCCATATTTACCCGCACAAAAAAAATTTAGACTAAGTCTAGGATTTATTTAGTTTAGTTATTGTGTTGTGTAGTTTTAAGGCAAATAAAAATATTTTCTTTCTTTAATTTTCTTTCTTTCTTTATATTCAATTGGAACTGATTTATACGGAGCATAGGATCCTAGAATCTTTGGATTTATACAATAAAAAGTATGTTCATGTTGTATCTAAGTTATATTCTAGGCCTAGAACTACCTCAATTCTTTCAGTAACTTTGGCGTGAAGAAGTAACAAACGTCCAAACAATTAAACATCTAAACTTTCACATTTATAATAGTATTGTGATTTTTGATCTTATAATGTTCTATATTGTCATTTTTCAAACAGTTAGAGAGATAGAGATAGAGAAACATTTATTGACAAACTCAGTTACAGCACAGACAAAAATGTCACTACATAATAAAAGAAAAGGTTAAAGTATCTACCTGCTACAAAGCTTACCTACTAATCACCATCTGACTCATCCTTTCGAAAGCTACACTGAGAAGGGTAAATAAAATACCTAGAAGCAAGAAATTAAAATAATTTTAATTCACAGTTCTAAATGAGACACTTTTATATCCTTCTTTATGTCTGTCAACGTAAACCCTGCGGGCAGCGGTCAAAGTAATAAGCCTGTTTTCCATCATAAAACATTTTCTTAGAATTAAACTGCAAAATGAGTAATATACAGATGTAAAAGATAAGAGAAGCACTATGATACAATTATTATAATTAGGTAGTTGGCTATTCGTAAGCAAATTACATGCTTTAAACTTCAAAAGAAACGAAATAGAGTGGTTTGTTGAAATGAATTAATAGCTAAGTAAAGCGAGTGAGTAACATCCGGTTATGGGTACTTCTGCGAGTAACGTTCCAAAACGAATGAAGATCTTAAAAAAAATACACTACATTCTATGCGAACAAATGAATATCCCCCCGCCGCCCGTATATAGCCGTGTGGTGCCGGCTTAGAACTTGCACCAGTCCAACTCTTCCCGTGGGTGTCGTAAGAGGCGACTAAGGGGATACACCGGGGGACGGCCAGCCTCTTGCAGAATATATCTACTGCGATCACCAACACTCAATGCTGAGAGCCGCATGCCCAGCGTGGGGATTGTGGGCATTACCCCCCATGAGATAAAAAATACACACTACAGTGGACCATTGTAGGCTGTTGAGGTTGAGGTAGATTAAGTCTCCCCGGATGGCAATCCATTGAAAGGGATATTTTGTCGTAATAGGTCGGCTGATATGGACCGGATCTATGTTACTTTAATTTGAAAGTAAGAAAGAAACCGACTCGTTTTCGGCGAAAAATAAATGGGCAACCTTCGGTTTTAGAAAGTCCTAGAATGGTAGATGAGAAAACGTCGCCATACTGCAATTAGTGTCTGGACGACTGATGTCAGTTTTCAGATTTGGAAGTCTACACTGATTACTTGACCATTGATTTGACAAGCGCTTGACCAAAGAAAAATGCCTAATTAGCGTTCCAGAAACTCATTTTGACGTTTTACAAGAGATTTGCTTCAATGATTTGACAGATTGGTCAACTAATCTCTGTTCAAAATCAAAGTTCGTAATCAACGTTCTAGCAACCTAAACGACACTTGACTAGAGATTTGATCATTGATTATTCAATTATGAAGATGATCTGCGTTCGAGAAACCGGCCGTTAGTCTTACACCTAGCTACCATCGAAGCAATCAGCCAATTACCGGCATCCTGCAGAGCGACCTTGGCTTTAGTAAATAAATAAATAATTAATAATGCTTGACAATTAAGGCAGCATAATCTAGCCTCAAGTCTTACCTTGGCTTTATTTATTATTAACCCTTCTAGTAGGCACCCATAACACAAGTTGTTCACACTGTGTGAATTGTCAAGCATTACTTATTAATAACCGTACTGGTTCCCATAACACAAGCTCTGTAAGCAGGGCTTACTAGTTAATTGTCTAACTAGAAAACTATGTAACTTGTAAACTTCTTACAATGAATTAGGTCAACTTACTGACATAGTCATTAAACACAACCAATACTTACCTACTCTAAATAGATCAACTTTTTCAATTTAAATAAAGTCATCAGTCAACCAGATTTAATTTTAATTTAAATAACAGTGACAGTTCTGATTTGCCCAGAGGTGAAATTTAATAGTGTCATTAAAATTCAAATTGCAATGTGATTGATCGGATTTATATTCATATGAGTCTATGGTATGCCTAATAACAGCGATTTTAAGAGATTTTAAGGTTAAATTATTTGAAACTATTTTGTGATTAAAATAAAAGACAAAATTGTAAAATTGATAGTTTACTAGTGATAAAGATTCTTAGTATAAAACAATAATCATAACTTCATCATCATCATCATCAGCCTATAGCAGTCCATTGCTGGACATAAGCCTCCCCTAATGAGCGCCATAGCGCCCTGTCTTCAGCTTGCCGCATCCAGCATCTGCCAGCAGTCTTTCGCAAATCGTCATCCCACCTGGTCGGAGGGCGTCCCACACTACGTTTGCCGATGCCGAATCATAACTTACTTTGAGTATAATAATAAAATCTTCCAATGAAATCTAAACCCGATGTCGATTGAAGTCTAGCAAATAACACAAGCTCTGCTTAGCTTCGGGCTAGATGGTGCTGTGCAAATTCTTCAGTAGGTATTATTCATTACATTTTTAAGCACTTGAGTGCAAAATCGTAATCGAATAGCTAAACGTGAGCTGAAAACTAGCCGGTGACCCGGAACATCCACGAAAGCATTTGATGTGAAATTCACGGAAGTAAACAATAAGTTTAAATTAACTGCTACAATTGTCTGTTCTCCTTTAAAGAGACAAACTTACAACATTACCAAATTCCTTAATTGGACCTGCATTCAAACAAAGATACTTCTTACGCAACTCGATCTTAGATCACGATAAAACAAACAGGAGCCGAATTCTGCTAACCAATTGTTTTACGATGACAATGGTATTGTCACAGAATCGTCCATAGATGACAGAAACTCTAGATAATGCGTGTGTGGTGCTATTTGCACGGAGAGATTGATAGAATGTTTTCAACCTTAGTTTTTTGATTTAAAGTGCGTATCTCGCACTGGGGCTAACGACGCTAGAATCTTAAGAGGTCCAAGAGATTTTTGACGAAGCACGTGTTCGAACTCGTTGGTTAGTTGGTGAGAGCGCACCCGCACTGAGGGAGAGGCGCGGGATCGAAACCGGCACACAATCATATTTTTCACTCTTAATTTTTTTAAACCGTGACACATTTGATACGCGTCTCTCCATCTGTAGTTTATTTTAACAAAGGGAAAATAATATGTAAGAGATAAGATGTTACTATTGCTATGGTTGAGCGGTAAATTTAGTGAAATAAAGACCCAGATCAACAGACAAACGACACAAGAGAAACAAGATTGTATCTAACAGTAGTCGGTAGTAGGTCGGTAATTAGAAATGGACCTCGCATACCTATTTATCATGATGATCGAATGCGAAACCTTGGGTTATTATTGGCTCATTAAAATTATATAGTTCGGTCGCCTATGGTACTATTAGAAAGCAAGGTCGGCATACAATTTTGCCCCGGTGTAAGCGGTACTTGCTGTGGAGTGGTTTAAATCTTGAGTGATCAGCGACAATGTTTTATCTATTGATAGGCAGATATGCCTTCTATAAGAATAATACATTCAATTCAAACTGCAATAGAACAATCGTAGGTTGAAGAATTCATTATGGATGTAAGCGAGTTAGTAACAAACGCAACTTGTGTTGGAAGAACACAAACGTAGCAACCGGAGTGCTTGGAGAGATGCGGTACGCGCGCGTCTGGAACCGTGAATTCTGAAGAAGTCCCTCGTTAAGTGATGAAATGTTGGTGTTCATCCGACACAAATAAGGTCAAATACAATAGAATCGTTACAGATCTTGTGACTTTGTTCTCATCTATGCTTGGATAGTTATTTGTTTTGCTTTGGGAAAGAGGTGCCTTATTATTGTACCAGAGTAACATTTTTCAAATCTATATCTGTGAGCGCTAGCACAAAACTGCTGTCTAATATTATTTTGTAGTTATTAATAAAATTGATGTTTTTTATATGCAAAATTAAAAGTTAATAGGTACCTTACCTATTAACTAAAAATAAACTAATTCATAATAACAAAACATGTAGCTATACTTCAATAGGGTAGAACTGATTCTGATTGTCGTAGAAAAAGCAGCTACCTTCGTTACCATCATCAGCCTATCTTAGTTCACTGTTGAACATATACGTATACCTCCCCTAATGAGCGCCAAAGCACAGATGAAATAATGTTACATCGACCATAACGCCATGTCTTCAGCTTAACGCATCCAGCATCTGACTACAGTCTTATAATATCAAAGTAGTTTAAGATTATTTCAAATTAATAATAAATAAATAATAATAAATAAATAATGCTGGACAATTCACACAGCATTATCTAGCCCCAAGGTAAGCAGAGCTTGTGTTATGGGTACTAAATAACTGATATACGTAATATTATACATTACATAGATAGATATTTTTTATTATACATAGAAAACACCCAGACCAACGGAACAAATTTCTGCAGATCGTACACAAATTTGTTCCGAGGCGGGGATCGAACCCGCAACCTCTTGCGTCGCAGGCAGACTCTCGCCCGCTGCGCCACTGAGGTCGTCAATTAAGTATGAAAATAAGTTTCACGGAAGAGAAAAACACGACACTATGACACTACGGTTTTGTCAAGCAGTCACTGCCATAAACGAAAGCCTTGTTTTATGCAAGAGCCCAGTGAAATCGCTTCCTCTCATAACTCAGGGCAAAACCTCGGTAGCTGTGTGTGATCCAGATACAGTCAAGTCACAAAGAGACCCCGGCGACAAAGCCTGAGAACTGGAGCGGTTACCGGTACGTAGACGCTAGCATTTGTTGTACCTGTAGGACATGCTGAAATATGGCAAGTGGTGGATAACAGGGATTCCCCAGTTGACTGTTTTGGGCTGCTCTTTGTGTTAATGTTTATTTAGAAGAGCTTGTTGGCAACACTTTGAATTTTGTTTAATTAACCTACCGTTTATTTTTAATGACAGATATAGAGTCATCACCAGTATGTAACTAGGAAAGTTGAAACTTCCGAAAAAGCTGCTTGTTGACTTATAGATCCGCGCATCAGCGCACTAGACTTTTGAAGATACCTACATATATCAAGTGTATTTAAATTTCACAAGGGAAATTTTTAATAAAATAAATAAATAATAAATAATGCTGGACAATTCACACGCTTGTGTTATGGGTACTTGTTAATTAGTATAATTAACAAGGTGCATATAGTACTTGAAGGGTTATGGTTAATACAATACATAGATAGATATTTTTTGTTATACATAGAAAACGACCAGAACACCCTGAAATATTTTTAATGTCTGTAGATCGTACACACATTTGTTCCGAGGCGAGAATCGAACCCGCAACCTCCTGCGTCGCAGGCGGACCTTCGCCCACCGCGCCACAGAAGTCGTCATTTTATAAAATTGAGAAGAATATCTTTAATTAATGTCCATAATACTCAAAATATAGAGTATTGAGGACTTAAGTATAAAAATACCTACTCAAAAACCTTAAAAAGGAACGGAACTGTGCTTATTTTCATTGCAGTTTCAAATAATGTCAAGAAACAATGAAATCTGATGAAACCAGCAGTCCCAAATAAGCACTTGCTACATTATAACCAACTTAGCAAATAAATCAAATAATTGGCATCTCTGCGTAGGCTGTTATTGCGTTATGCAAATGTTAATTACAATCAAGAGACAGGTTTAGGTTATCTACAATTGCATTGTAAGGAGTTGTGAAACACCAGAATTATTCGACGCTCTTATTGTGTTGGAAACTGTATGATAATTTCTGCTAAAGAACGTTTGAATAGTATCCCGTTCGAGACCTGTCTGCAGTGTATGAGTGACCAGAACAAAATTATATTATGTAATGATTATTTATCTATTTCATGGATAAAACTTTATTAAGAAAGAAAACTACAATCAAATAATAGAATAAACTTAAAACTAATAGGTATTTAAAATTTAAACAATTGAGCTTACTACAGACCGGTTGCAAACAATCTACAAGTCGCTTAACTGATCCATATAAATACCAGTCGGAAGTGTGCCTAGATAATTACAATTACAATTCTTCTTTATTAATTATTAGATTATTGTATTAATAAAACGTAGGATACTTATTAAACTAGTGAAGTTTTATTAAATTTTCCTACGCCGCTGCCGACTCTACCGACACCGCAAAAAAAAAAAAACGAGATCGACGCGAAGGGGATTTGTCGTTCCGGGAATCGACTTACGAGGAATCAACATGAAGGGAACAATTAGGTACTTAATAAAAATAGAATGTTAGATGAAATTCTGATTTTAAAGGGGGGAGGGCTGTCTGGGATCTGCACTGATAAATGAAGCATAGCGTGTATTGTGCATTGTCCCCTTGCGTTACCAGGCAAGGACCTGGCAACGCAGGGGGACAATGTTAACGACCAGCATTGCTCCTTAAAGTGTCAGAGCAGGACTTTTGCTGATTGACAGAGCCTCGTTTTAGCATTCCTGTAGGTGGTGGGTTTGATGCTCTGTGAGTTTGAATTATTGTTTTTCATTTACTGTGACGAAGCCTTTAAGAGGAACTAAAGAGGGTATTTACAGTCCTTTTTTCAACTTGTACAATTATTTGCAAAGTGTAGTCGCAGTTTAAAGATACGATATAAATCAATGAAAACTCTAGAACAAGCAGACGCACAGCGCATTACCACCCCAACTTGGTGGATATATCGTCCACTCGCACTAAGCAGTTTTCTTTCACCTTCATCATTCGTACCACTGGGATTTGGAACACGCTCCCTGCTGCTGTTTTTCTAGTCAATTATAACCTGGGTCTCTTCAAGATAAGAGTGAGTGAATAGGTACCTATCTTCTGGAACTTCGTGATGCATCGTTGGACACATCTTCACTTTCCATCGGGTGAGTGATCAAACGAAGGTCTATAGGCTATAAATAAATCTGTGAGTTAACATTAAGTTATAAATTTCATTTATCCACGTCATATTAAACGTAATCTTTCATATAAAACCTTTCATAAATCTTATAAATAAATCAATACATTACCGACAGTATTTCCACTGTAATAAAATCATTGAAAAATGTGCATTTTAACGCGAGCTTCATTATAATTCCTGTCATGCAAGCCTCGCATAAATTGAACGGCTAATGCCAATATCCAGTATAAAGATTTTATGCATTTTAACGTTAGGAAGCGAAAAGCACTACCAACTCATGTTGCGACTGACTCACATTACAACGAAAAATATCAAAATGATTTATTTTTAATCACGAATAATATATTACTAATCACTCCTATAGCCAATATTAAAATTTCAAACATCTGGTTTTCCAAGTCAATATCTTTATTTCTTTTGGTATACAAAACAAACACTTACGAATTTTATATTATAAACAGCTTTATGTATAGTTATTATTACCTCAATATAGTACCTATATAAATTCAGAAGTTACGTATTATTCATTTTCTATTTACTTAAACTTTTGTTCACTAGTGGAAGAAGTGAAAAAAAAACCACTAATGCATTTATATATCACTTATGTGTCCAATTAATACATGTTTATTTCGCCTATCTAAATATAACACCTCAACCTCAACAGCCTGTAATGGTCCACAGCTGGACATGCGGGTTAGGGATCGCATTTTTGTGCAAAAGGCGCAGCTGCCCCCCGGTGTATGTCCCTTAGTCACCTTACGACACCCACGGGAAGAGTTGGGGTGGTGCAGTTTATATTCTAAACCAGCACCCCACGGCTATTAATATAAAGCCAAGAAAAATATAATCTCTGCTTGAAAAAGCATGTAAATACACGAGGAAACGTCAAATATTTCCCATTGAACAGATGCTTTTTAAAAACGTCTAATTTTTTCACTTTTTTTATTCTATTTCAATTATATTTTTCGTACTTTTACACCGTGGACCGCGCATCGAACTCCTCGAAGAACTTCGTGTCAAGGAGAGATTATCGTCGACTGTGCAAATACGAATACTGAAGTTCTTTGGGCACGTAGTACGGAAAATTGACTCGATTGAGCTCGAGTCTCGTGGTCTAGGCAGAATGGAGGGCAAGAGGTCTCTCGGTCGCTCTACAACCAGATGGTCGGACCTCATCACCTCTCTGACACATTCACCATGACCGAGTGCTCCCACAACGCAAACAACAGGGACCGATGGCGGCGCATCGCAAGAGCAGCCGTCATCAGGACCCCATCAGGACCACGACCACTCTGCCAAGAGTGAACGACTAAGAAGAGACTTATACACAACTGCAACTTGGAACCAGCTCCAGCCAGTTCCAAATAATATGTGCGAAACACAGAAACCCTTTTCAACACTCCACAAAGTGACACGAGTAGTTGTTTCATTCACTCAACTATGAGTGCAACGACCCTAGTTCACACTTGTATTGTATGTTTCATTAAGTAAAAGGAAAAAGAACAGCTGTGATATCTATTGTAACAAACTTTTTAGTCATTAAAATAAAAACTACAAAGTTATAGTGATAAAAACTTTTGTAGTTTGATTCATTGTTGAATTCATTGTGAATAAAGCGGGTTTACTACGAACCTACTTTAAGAAGACGAGGAAAAAACAAATTTATTGACGTACAAAGGCAAACATTTTTATACATAGGAATTTCAGAACTACTCCGTTAACTGTAACTTTTTAATTATGAATGTAACATTAATTAAAAAGTTATAGTTATTGGAAAGTAAACTAGCACCTAAAACAGTGTTGAAGAGTTACGGACTGTTTTTAATTCAATATCCATACCAAATAGATTACATTTCTTCGTGTTTTCTCTACCGCCGTCCACCAAAAAAGAAAAAACTATTTATTGTAATTGTCTATTGAAACTGTTCTCTTTTTTTAGAATACCATAACTACAACAAATATTTACACTTACATAAATCTATTTTCAAAAAATCCGGAAGTCACCAAACTAAAAGCCAGCATTTCGATCACCTGTAAACTCTATTAGGGTTATTGTAAGATCTTTGTACATAGCGTGTGCCCCAGGACATCAAGGACCCGGACCTCTGTCAAGATTAGCGTATTTTGTCAATTTAGGTAGATTCAAATATCTAACTTCAGGTAGCTTAGAAGAATTATTATGATGCTGATTCAAATTGCAAGCTTTTGCTGACTCAGCATTCCGAATTTCCTCAGCTGGCGCAGAAACCCTGCACTGCGAATGCACACGTTACAGTCACACGGTGTGCTACGTCGCAATCTACTGCAATTAAAACTTCAGTCGAGTTTGTTTACGAGTGCACCTTTCGCCCGAAATTTGCCAAGTTGTCCCAGTTTCTCTGTACGCAGAGCTAGCGGATTTTCTCTTTTATTTATTGATGATATTGATAAAATCTTGATTACTTTTGAAAGAAATAAAGCTAACATTAATTGATACAAATAAAAACCCAACTAAAAAGTACCTACTTTCCCACTTATTTAAAAATTGGAATGAATGGAAATTATCACTTCATAATTTAAAGGTTATGATTAGAGAAAAGAAAAAACCGGCCTGTACCCAGCAGTGAGTGCCAACGGGCTGATGATGATAGTAAAATTAAGGCCATACCGGAAATAGGAAAGTTTCCGACTTAATTTAACCATACTTAATAGATAGACAATGATGTTATGATGCTTGCATATGACATATAAAACCCAGACATAATAACAACTCTACTAACTCTATTCCCTATTATTTATCATGCTATGCTATAGCAGGCTAGAGAGGCTTATACATTTGTCCGCTACACAGACACAACTAATAACTTAGACGTTTATCACAATGGACCTGCAAGTTTGAGCTCTGAAGGTCTTGCTTCAATATTGTTTGAAACTTCCCGAATAATATGTTGCACTAGATTGTGGAATGTTATCTTGGAGTATCTTGTTCAAATGCAAGCTCGTACGGAAGTTATATGAGGCAGTTATACAAATTACAATGCAGCACTTCCAGCAAAAATATGTCTAAACTCACTTTATGGCCACAGAAGCGTCTGTCTTACCACTTAGAATTTTAAAGCTACAGTCTTGTGCCCTCCTAGCCGAATTTTACCACGGTGGCCAGTCTCAACTCAGACTTGGCAGGTTCGCAGAACATTTATAGTGCACTAACTTGTGCGCAAACACTGTTACACTCTGTCTTCCTCTACTCTCTTAGTTCCTCGGTAGAGAAATCAGGCGCAACGACTTAGTGTGCTTACTCTGGGCTGCTAATGTGAATGAATTTTTTTGCAAGAAAACCCAATAAAAACTTTCGGTAAAGCGGTCGAACAAGCTGACAGCTAGACCAAAGAAGCAGTCGGCTACATTAGGTAATTATTAACACGATTACTTGTTACTTGTATATATAGATTAACTGTATTATCAACCAAACCCATTTGTAATCACCTAGCCTATATCCGTTTTTGAGCTACCATTTATCTGTTTGCCGAATTTCATTGAGATCAGTCTACCCGTTTAGGCATAAAAAAGTAACAGACAGACAGAAATTATTATATGCACAAGTTATTATAATTTCGAATGTTACTCTGAACATTCGAAATTATAATAATTTGTGCATGTAATATTAAGATAATGATAAAGATCATTTAATGTCAATAGGCACACAAATATTAAATATACAAAAACTATGACTTGTCAACAAAAATACAATTTTGCTGTAAAGGGGCAATAGTCGATAGATAAATAAAAAATAATATTGTCCTTTTATAATATTTGAATCTAGGTCAGATCTCCATGTCAGTTTCTCCATGAAGTTACCTTCATGGAGAAATTAATTACTAGCAGAGCCTCGCGGTTTCACCCGCCTAGTTCCCGTTCCCATGTGAATTTCGGAATAAAATATAGCTTTTGAGCTATTCCAGACTATAATCTATCTCTGTGCCAAATTGTATCCAGACCCGATCAGCCGTTCTGGCGTGATTGAGCAACAAACATCCATCCATCCATCTAAACTTTCGCATTTATAATATTACCTACTTAAAGTGTGATGTGACAACATGACAATTCCTAAATGATATGTCCAAAGTCGCATTACAAAAATAAAATGAGTAGAACCTTTTATAATAAACAGTAATACAAGACTCATTTTAGAGAACTGTAACTTCTAACAATGCACTTAGTAATAAACTACTTAGCATATCACTCTATTTGGCAAAGTTTCTGAGCTCTTATGGGACCTTAAAAGTACCCCGATATTGCTTTTAAAGTTATGAAATATTATCTCATACATTGTCTACACTTGCGCCAAGCGAGTTGTTCAGACTTTGCAAATTTATATGCGGTACGATATTTTGAATTTCATTGGTAATTGTCGTTTTGAAAGCTTTTTTATTCTGTCGTGCTGTTTTGATAGACAGACAATATTTTATTCAGATTATTTTAAATTAAGAATGTTAAAGAGAACAGCAATTGATTTGGCGGCCTTATCGCTTAAAACAATTTCTTCCAGACAACCAGAATAATTGGGAGATATAACGGATGGCTGTGCTTTACAACATATGTACATAAATTCAAACTATAAATACTAATATACATAAAACCTAGTAATTTATACTAATACATACAACAAATTAATTATATTTAGTAATTCTGAGGGACATGCTAAATCTAGAGTGACGTGACATCTCATCATCATCAGCCTCAGTTAGTCTCTGTGTGAACAAACGTCTGCAAATTGTATAAACATTTGTCCCGAGGCGGGAATCGAACCCGCAACCTTCTGCAGGCAGGCCTGCGCCCACCGTGTCACAGAGGTCGTCATTCAATGACGAATTCAATGACGTCAGTGAGTAAAACCAACATGCAATAAAGACTCTTATAATTACTAAAATACAGTGGTCTTTAGTGTATCAAATTTAAACATGAGTCAAAGAGGTGAAGCAGGTGTGTTTTTAATAATTTAACATTTTCCAATGACACGAAAGCCTGCCTCATTCGAAACCAATCAAAATTTAATGAAAAATGATTTATTTTGGGGTGAAATATCACGAATCAAATGCTGTTGTAACATTTGCTTTCGTTCTTGTGAGAAATAATTAAGTAATGTTTTACGTATGTAATAAACATACAAAAGCCTTGTTATTATAGGTTTCACCTACGTAGTTTTCGTTTCTCTGGAAATTCCGGGATAAAATATAGACTAATCGCTCCCTGAAAAGTAAGTTTTCTAATGGTGAAGAATTTTTGAAATCGTTCCAGTACTTTTTAAGTTTATTCGTTACACGCAAAAAAATCATTGTCATTTATTTATCATCTGACTCTTCACGACATACTCGAAAAGTTTATCTCTGCAGGAAACCCTTCACGACATACTCGAAAAAGTTTATCCATACAGGTTTTTTTTTCCTATATACAGGACGAAAATTTTCACAACCGCTTATACTAATGGGACTACAAGAAATAGTTCTCCCTCATGGTCCTATTAATGGGACAAAATAATGGGACCACGAGAAAACAGCGAAAAATACAAATCTTTTTTCTTTATAATGTTAGTGTAGATGTTGATATCAAAAATAGTCGCGACAATTTTTGCATGTGCAAGCACTGCGGTAGATTCCAGGATTTTTCTTGACAGCATCCGCAATAAATCAGTACCACAGTCAACAAATCCGTATCTCAAAAAAACGCGCCGTGACCATTAAGCCCAACAAAGTGCCGCTGACGTCATAAAATATATTTTCCGATAGCCAAATTGCTGCATCGGCGTTGGTCACAAATCTTCTTCGATAAATTTTGCCAAGCAGCCCTACTACATATCTGTTTTCATTAACCTCTCGCTTAAGTTGATGTTATAGTGTTTCAAGATTTATCTTGCACACCATATTTTTTCGTTTTTTTTAACAGTAAAGCCGTCTCTATATTTTAAATATATGTATTATAGTATCAAAGTTCTCTTTTTGATGAGGCAGCTCCACAGTTTTCAACTTTTGCTGCTTCATCGTTCATTTTGTAACTCACAGTCATTATGTACCTTGCTCGAAATAAATTATTTTGTATTTTTTGTTGTACTATCGCCACACACGCTGTGCACGGCGGCCACGCGGCGCATGTTAGCTGCGTGGGTTCGTTTGTTTGTCAAGCTCGTGTTCGTGCGTAGCGTGTTTGTGGGTTTCAGAGGATGTTAGCACTTACTTTTTCTGGCAAAACGAAGCTAGAAACACCACAGAACAATACTACTCTAGAAACACGTGTGTAGCCTCTCCGTGAGTGGTGGTGAGACAGCAGCTTTGCACTCTTATAAACAACATTATTAAAAATGATCATGTAGGTTTAAAAAAAACATATCAAAAATGCTGGACAATCCACATAGCATCGTGTAGCTCCAAGGTAAGCAGAGCTTGTATTATATTTACTTAAAACCAACACATAAACTGTGTTTTAATTGAAGTTTTTTTGATAAGTGCCTTACACGTTTGAAAGTCGATGAAAAAAGAGAAAAAAAACGAGTACCTACATTGGTAACTTTCGTAAAAACCGACTTCAAAAAAAGGGTTAGTTTCCATGCCCGGCTGTTTGTTTTTCGCGTTAGTTTGTGAATTATCCCGAGGAGGTTCTATAAAAAAATATTACAGAGGGATTTAGTATTTGTCCTTAAAGCTTTAAAAAAAACAGTGGAAATACTAAAGAATTTGTAGTCAGTTCTTAGTAAAGTACTTTGCAACGAACAAATTATCGAGATTGGTTTTGTTCGAGATACAATAGTAATAGATCCAAAGTTTGGACGCTGCCTGGGCGGGTCGACGCCAAATGTGTTTTGTGAATTATACCAACTGGATGTGGTAAGTGGTCAAATCGTTGTCTAAACAGATTTCTTTCACCTGTCTCGAATCTGCGAAATTCTGTGAAGGAGATTCTGTTCGTGTTATCATGTCATCATCATCATCATTCATATATAATGGATGATAATGATGATTTGACGACCTCTGTGGCGCGGTGGGCGAAGGTCGATTCCCGCCTTGGGACAAATATTTGTGCGATCTGCAGGTATTTGGTTCCGGGCGTTCTGGTCGCTTTCTATGTATAATAAAAAAATATCTATCTATGTAATGTATTGTATTATGCATATCAGTTATCTAGTACCCTTAACATAAGCTCTGCTTAACTTGGGGCTAGATAATTCTGAGTGAATTGTCCAGCATTATTTATTATTATTATTATTTATTATAATACTACTTAGAACTTTAGTTGGCAGAATAAACACTTTCAAGGCCTACGACGCACATGTCCCTCGGGACCACTGGGGGGCGTGGCGGTGCGAACTGCGGGGGCGCATTGTTGAGCAGTTAATGTGTTAACTCATTTAATTTTTCCTATAGGTTTTCAAAGAACATTGAAGCATAATTATGTAATTTCAAAGAGATATTCATACGCTATTTTAGATTATTATTATCATAATATTGTAATAATTTTTATTATACGCTGTGGACCATGGGATTGTTTTTAGGGTTACGTACAAAAAGTGTAAAACTCGACCCTGTTACTTAGACTCCGCTGCCCAGTCCGTTTGTCACCAGGCTGTATCTCATGAACCGTGATAGTTAGACAGTTGAAATTTTCATAAACGATGCCTTTTTTGCCGCTATGATAACAAATACTAAAACACAGAATAAAATAAATATTAAAGGGGGCTCCCACACAACAAACGTGATTATTTTGCCGTAAATATTGTAAAGATAATGGTACGGAATCCTTCGTGCCCGAGTTAGGCTCGCACTTGGACGGTTTTATTTAAAAAAAAAACAGGAGTACTTAGGCTGGTCTTAGTGCATGGGTCCAATGCTATCTACTTATGTTTCTATCATGTCCCAAGTTTTTTTTTGTAGGTACTTGTGTTTTTATTTTACTGCCTTCTAAAAAGCCTGCAAACAAATCCTCTATCTATTGCTTTTTAGTGATCTAAGTTCGCAGTTGTACCTTCAAAGTGAAAGGTACTTTAGCTGGCATTTTATTTGTCACGTATTGTGTCACAATCGGTATTTTGCGGTGGCCAAAGTGGTAATCTTGACTTGCGATCTGTGTTGTTATTTTGTTTCTCAATGCCTTAACCGTAAGGATCTAAAATTTATGTTCGATTCGTTTTGGTGCTAAACGCTAATCTGTGGATAGATTTCCCGATTAATTTATTTACCAGTAGATAATTTTTAGAAAAAAAAAAAAAAAAAAAAATTTTTTTTTTCAGGTTATCGACATAGTTCAAAGGATTAGCAAGCTGAAGTGGCAGTGGGCTGGCCATATTTCAAGAAGAACCGACAACCGCTGGGGTAAACGTGTTCTTGAGTGGAGACCGCGACTCGGAAAACGTAGTGTAGGACGCCCTCCGACTAGGTGGGATGACTAGGTGGGATGACAGATTTGCGGAAGACTGCTGGCAGATGCTGGATGCGGCAAGCTGAAGACAGGGCGTTATGGCGCTCATTAGGGGAGGCCTATGTCCAGCAGTGGACTGGTATAGGATGATGATGGATGATAGATAATTTCTAGTCTTAATTTTCTTATCAATAATGTCAATATGTATCACATCTACATACAAAAATAAAAGGAACTAGCAGCGCCTCGCGGTTTCACCCGCGTAGCTTAAGTTCCCGTGGGAATTTCAGAATTAAACCAATGTCACTCCCAAAAAGTAAGCTTTCTAATGGTGAAAGAATGTTGTTTTATCTACATAATATAGGTATTATATGTAGGTATATTTATTCCGTTTACTCAGTCTTAGGTGATTATAAAGTGTGGATCCTCGGGGTTTTAAAAACCTATTTAGGTATGCAACAATGTTTTGAACTGAAGAAATAATGTGTCAGATAATTGCCATTATTATTGTCTACAACTTACCTACATGTGAATAGTAAAAAAAAACAAAATAAGTATGATTATTTTGTTCGTTCAGTTAAAAACGATTATTTATTTCTTGCAAAATCACTAACTGGTGTTAATACAGAAAAATCGCATTGTCCTGGGGCGAAAACGTCTTAAACCTCAAATTATAAAGGACAATTTGCTAATTATTGAAACAGAAATCTATTAACCTGTTACAGCATTTTAACTCCTAGTTCGTTTCCATAAAGATGAAGTTAAAATTAAACCTTCAACAGATGGTGGAACAAAAACCTGTTAATTACGAAGAACTTTTGCAATACTAGTTCAATAATTGGTTGTAGGGCGCGCGACAGTGTGAGCAAAAAGTGCTGCAAAAACATTGTATCTCGTCTTGATGCCAGAACTTGATGACTGGAAGAATAAAATGGAGGGAGAAGATAAACACTATTTTATTGTCTACAGCAATATGTAGTCAATGTTGATTTTTGTCTAAAATCCCATGGGAACACTTCTCTTTTCGGGGGTTAAAAGTAGCAAACGTTTTAAACCAGGATATAAGCTATTTGAGTACAAAAATTAAACTAAATCCGTTCAGTCAATAAACATACACACTATAATTATACTGTAAGCTTTCGCCTATGAAATATACTTCAGCATTTGAGTTGACTTGATATTAGGCAGATACGCAATACAAATCCTGATCGGTTCATTACAAAGTCTTGTTGATTATCAGAACAAGATAATTGTAGAAACTCAACCATGTGGTGGTTAAATAGTTTTATAAAATAAAATAAAATCTAAATTTGCCAGTTCATGTACATGATTTACCAAAGAGCTTTTTTCAGATTATTCTCTGCTTGGTTGGTAAGGGAGAAATTTTCTATTATGCCTATTATATGTATATAGCAAGAGCTAGCCAAGCTGCATAGTGAGCTTATGCTATGTGATAAAAAAAAGATTTTCCATAACTATCTCATGGTAAAAGTTATGGAAAACCTTTTCGTTCGGGTAGTCTGGTCTATCTTACCTACTCTTTAGCCCTTTGCGATGGTTCCAAGCATCGTTCGTCAGCTGCCATCAAGGACAGCAAAATATATCGGGACAATGTTCTTGAAGATAATTATTGCCTAAGACCAACTCGTCTAGAGCCCCAAGGCCTAGCATGTGATGGGTCATCATGATACCCTGTGGGGGTATGGTTACTCTGGCCATGTGGTTAGTAATTATAGCTCGCAATGCAAACAGCGAGCCGTGACGATGGTGGTAAATTACGAACGAGTATGCGAAGAAGGAAGTTTGTGATTTCACTGGACTGTGCTACTTTTCAATTGTTAGGTTTTTTGCTATCATTCCGAGGCTTGAAAGCCGATAAAAAGGTTACGAACATTCCTCATTAGGTCTCGTTGACGACCTCTGTGGCGAGGTGGACGAAGTTCTGCCTGCGAAGCAGGAGGATGCGGGTTCGATTCCCGCCTCGGAACAAATGTGTGTACGATGTGCAGACATTTATTTAGGGTGTTCTGGTCGTTTTCTATGTATAATAAAAAATGCCTATTTCTGAATGGTGTTATATTATGTATATCAGTTAACTAGTCCCCTAAAACACAAGCTCTGCTTAGCTTGGGGCTAAATAATGCTGTGTGAATGGTCCAGCAATATGTATTTATTAATTATTTTATTAAGATCTTTTCAATATATAAACCTATCGTATTTACCTTATGCTGGAGAAAATGGATAATTTATTTAATACTAGCTACTACATATATCTACTAGTTAAATATGGTTATTCCTATCTCATGGAAACTGATTTATGGGATAAAAAGTAGCCTATGTTACTCTCCATACTTTTAACTAACTTTATTCCAAAATTCAAGTCGATTGGTTTCTTAGTTTGGGCGTCAAGGAAGTACAAACAAACAAACACACTTTCACACATATAATATTACTAGTGGTCCGCCCGGCTTTGTACGGGTATATAGCCTTTATTCATCAAGGATAATGTAGGATTCTTATGGTGAAAGAATTTTTCAAATCGGTCCAGTAGTTTCGGATTATAATTCAAACAAGCAAATCTTTCCTCTTAATAATTTTAGTATTTATAGTAGTATAGATAGTATAGATTATTATTTGCAGCATGTTGTCAAAAAGTCCAATCTCTAATCCTACATCAATACATTCATCTCTATTAGACAGAATGTAGTCAACATCCGTGTGGTCTTCAACTGTCCATGTAAGGTCACTGAACAACCGATCAAGGTGCTTCCAGCTCGAATGAACGCGACTTGAACGAATCAGGAGTATTTATAGCATCGCATCCTCGATACGTAATATTATGCCCGCCTTGTCCTTTGATTGAAGCAATGATGATGCAAAAAGTGATAGCACATTTGTAAGGTGCGTTTCACGTCTGTAGAGGTTAATTGATTCAAATGGGATGAATGCATGAAATTTGCTAACAAAACTGACAAAACAAATAAACGAATTTTAGGTTTAGAGTGTCTGTAAACCCTTGAGTTAAAAAACTCTGCTCAACAACGCAGTACTGTAGAATTTGTTAAAGGTGTGTAAATCTTACCTCATTGTATTAAACACAATCATAGTCAGTGTAGGACGCCCTCCGACCAGGTGGGATGACGATTTGCGAAATACTGCTGGCAGATGCTGGATGCGGCAAGCTGAAGACAGGGCGCTATGACGCTCATTAGGTGAGGCCAACAGTGGACTAATATATGCTGATGATGATGATGATGAAGAATCATAGTCACACTCATCAACATCAGCCCATGTCCATCCACTGTCGATCACTAAAACTTCCTTCAAATGACACGACGAATCTTGTCCGTCTTGAGCCGTCTTCCTCCATCGACTCCCTCTTATCCCTCGGAACACTCACCTTTAACTTATCAAGCCTGTATTCAGTTCATTTAAAAGCACTGCGTCTCTTTCCTAGTATACTTATCAAATTCCTCTTTTATAATCCTTACTTATAATAATCGTCCTGCTAAATTTTCTCAGCCATTTTGCCGCTTGTGACTATTATTCAAATACCTTAGATCAATTACTCTGTTGCTCGCTTTTTTCTGCATCAGTGTCATTAAATTGAAGCCTGAGGACCTGAGAACGAGTTCCTAGCATCGCTGATTCACTGCATAAATTACTGATAATGAAAAAGAAGCCTTATTTATATATTGCTACAGTTCTTAAAAGTTTATTATAATTTATAGGTCACTAAACAGATTCCTAAACCGATTTTTGGTTACACGGGGCACTTAAAATTTACTTATTTTGACTATGTACGTTCTCAAACTATGCTCAAAACTATACAGGACACAGTCTTTAGAATACTTTTCTCCATAATTTAGATAGACCGCTTATGTTTTTAGCTAGGTTTGGGGACATCTCGCCCGCAATAAAAGTGGTCAACTTTTTTTCCCATCCACTCATCACGTAAAGTGAATCACTAAGACCTTATACCTACTCATTCTTCTGTGGCCACATCCAGCTGCTGATAAAAATAGGTCTTAATATAGACAGTAATTGCTTCAAGTGAGCTTCAATTTCTTCTGGCGGGTAGCGAAATTAATCAACAGGTTGTCTCAAGGAATCCCATTTTGTACCTGAAAATTGAGGACGTTGAATGAATTCTTGTCGTACTGGATTTCTATTTATATATTACCTTCCACACCTTTAATCGGGTTTTGAATAGAAACTTATTTATTATTAAAACTTATAGAAACTCATTGTATAAGTACTAATACCAACATGTATTGCTATAACAAATTATTATTTAATTTATGTTAGAGTATAAATCAAAAGAAAAAAAAAGTTAAGAGAGAAAAAGAAAAAGGTTTGATAATGAACAAACGAGGTGAGCAAAATATCGTAATGTTGATTCTGGAATGCACATTATTTTGACAACACGTCTGATTTATAAGACATGTAAGAAAGTGCCTCCAAAATAGCACTAATTGCTTCTTGTTATGGATGCTATAATCAAATCGGCATATTGGACAACTCAAGTCTTAACTTAATTTGCTGAACATGTTAACACTTTCATGGCCCAAGATGTCCGTCTGCAACAGCACGTGGCGGCGGCGGTGCGGTGTGGTGTTCCTCTGCAGGTCGCACCGGCGAGCCTGGGCAGTGATTATGTTAACGCGGATCAAGGTTGTGTTAGACGGGGAAGAAAATTACTGCAGTTTCATAAGGTATTTGAAGAATCAAGCGCATATTGAGCATTGTGGTTTGTTTAGCACCACAATGCGCAACACTAACGAGCCTAGCGTCTGAATAAAACATTGTTCAAGACTTGTGAAGTTACACGCGGTGGCGATTTTTGACTCATGCGTTTTAGGCTCAGCTACCACTAAGCAAGTAGGTATGTCGTGTCGTGTCCTATAAAAGTGCCTATATAAGCCAGCTTTAGTTTGAACTCGATTTTTGATCAATAAAAAAACCGTCAAGTGCGAGTCGAACTCGCGTACGAATGGTTCTGTACCATTATTTATAAAACGGCAAAAAAACACGTTTGTATGGGAGCCCCCTTGAATATTTCTTTTATTCTATTTTTTTAGTATTTGTTCTTATAGCGGCAACAGAAATACATCATCTGTGAAAATTTCAACTGTCTAACTATCACAGTTAATGAGATACAGCCTGGTGACAGACTGACAGACGGACGGACAACGTATTCTAAGTAATTAAAATACACCCGGGCATCCTTATCCAAAAACAAACCGTAAATCTTATTATATACATACATATATTCTCTACATACCGAAGCGACCGAAATCAAAAATTTCACTTTATTTCCGTGTCAACGTTTTATTTTAAGAATTTTATCTTTTCTAAGTGTACATTTTTGTATTTATGGAAATAAAGACTTTTTGATTTGATTTGATATGATATGATTGTAGCAGATATTAACTTACAAATTCGTTACAAAGACGACCGGTACAAACTTTTATAACTTTAACTTACTAAAGAAAGAAAAAAGAAAGAATATATTTTTAGTTGCCTTAAAACTACACAACACAATAACTAAAATAAATGAATCCTAGACTTAGTCAAAAAAAAAATTGTGCGTAGCCGTTTTTAGGGCTAATATGACCCACACTCAGCATTGTGCTGGGTAGACCAGGTGTGTCTACCCAGCGCTGGTTTTCAGTGTAAGCCAAAAAGCAGGTCACGTCACGACCGTAATCTGTGGTAGTGCGTTCTTACACAAACATTTTAAATTCTAAAATTAATTAAATTTAAATTTTAAGTCATCTTCTTTGACTTGGACCAAACAGTCACCGACATTTCACTTCGCACAATAGACTTGGTTTGGCTGTAACCTAAATATCAAGTTGTAGAATGAGTATAAAGCCCGTAACAGACGGAGCTATAATATACTATAATACAGTAAGCTATACTATGGTATAACAAGCAGCCACAGACGGTGGTTATGCTTTAATATATATTTTTGCACTCATTAGCTCGGCGGCCGTCATGTCTTATACCGAACTCCTATACCATAATATATCGTGCTATATCTGTGTATATTATTATTACGTATATTATTATCACCAAAATATGTCAACACATATTTTGGTGACGTAATAATAATATACACGTTATAGCTGCTTCTGTAGTCACTCGCTGATTGCTATAGAAAATATTCCGTAATATTATTACCTTGCTATGATTGATATTAATATTTATTACAGCTCCGTCTATTCTGGGCTTTACAATCGAAATCCGAAAATCATTGTCATTTCACAGTTTTATGCTAAGGGTTTCACTAATATTCTGAAACTGTAGTCAATTAGGTATATAATATACATACTGTTTGTATATAAACAGCAGGTATTTAAGTTTAGGACAAAGCATAGTGCGTAGTATTTTTATAGATGCTTGGACTTTAGCTTTCTGCTGCTGGCTGCGGCTTCTCCCGCACTTTTCATGTAGCCTGTGTCCGTCCCGGAACACCATTTACGTCCCTGCCAAATTTCATTAAGATCCATTGAGCTGTTTAAGAAAAGGTAACAGATAGACAAACAGACAAGAGTTACTTTCAAATTTATAACATTAGTAGGATAAATTACCACAAATCATTCCCTTGACTAAAATTTTGAGGTAAATTTTAGGACAGGAAATCACTTAATTTATGTTGATATGGTCACACCATAGAAATACAGAACAAACATCACATAATATATTATTTTACGTATGGCAACATCTGCTCGCAGCTAAATAAAATGCACATGTCTGATTGACTGCTAACTACTTTTAAATAACCTTCCTATCGTAATTATAGTTTTGACACATTATCACTTCCTCCCTTTATTCACACGAACCTTAACGACACGAAATAAACATACAAAAAAACACAATTTCAAATTAGACATATCTACAACAACCAACTCGCTTTTATTAAAAGGCATTTTTGTATTCAACTACTATTTTTAATTGCATAAAATTAGGTACCTACCTATACTTACTGTAAGTAGGTACCAAATAATTATATTCCAACTATTATTATGAAAAAGGGTTATTAAAAAGCAGTTAAATTAAAGCCATACCAAAGAGCAATAATTTTAGGCTTTAAAACATTGTCCTACTCAGTAATTGGTAAGTCTTCTACGACATTTAAAGTATAACCCAGGTCATATAATGTCCCCATTCTTTCTTTTACCCTTGAAAAACCCTTTTAATTTACCTTATTTCCTTTGGTTGACAATATTTTTTGTTGCCATAGCTTTTACGTAGAAAACAGGTTGGCCTGTAACACGATTTTTGATGACTATACGATTTTTTTAAATAGTTTTTGAAAGCTGGTGTTTGATTTGATATACAATAGTGTTTAACTCGCAAATAACCTTTGCTTTGCGCGCAATTGATGTGCCATGCAATAGATGGGTCGGTAAGAACAGCAAGGGTACTTAATAAAATAAAGTTTTAAAAATGAGAACCAACGACGTTCTCACATTACTTGTTTACACAATCATAGTGTTCAAAATAAGATTAGCGCTGAACCATAGAGAGTGAGCATAAAATATTAGAGACATTTCCATAGCTTGCAGTAGCGGCATATAGATAATGCTTTTGGATCATTATCAGTAACTATATATATTTGTATCAATAAATGAATCTGAACCATTAAAAAAAGTTTTATTAAAAATTTTATATTAAATATTTTATCAGGTATTTATCGCGTCGCCCCCCGTGACCAAGATGTAACGTGGTTGAAACGTTAGAGTAAAGAAAACAAAAGGTACGGGATAAATTAACAAAAAATTAAATTAACAAATCGCGAAAGTTTATGAAATTGTTTAGGTTGCACATGTTTAACAATGTCTGCGCTTACATCCAACCAGTACCGGCGCTGGCTAGTACTAGCAAATACTTAATTCCACAGTTGGATAATTTCAAGAAAATGTCCGGATAATTATAGTGTACCTATAATTTGCGCATTCCGGTTTGTAGAGTCCGACATGTGTTCGATAACTGACTTTTTGTTAGTTATTTTTGCTTTATTGCATACAAACTTGGTTTTTGCTTGATGAGGTTTTTAATATAATTTTATCTTTCATACTTAAAAACCGTAATCGGTTCAAAGATTTTAACTCTTTTTTTTAGTAAATTCACGACCCTCAACAGCAATATAATTTCTAAAAATGTTCAGTGAGTAGATATGTACATTCCTTTTCATGCAAAATGTATGTAAATGATTGAGCCAACACAAATAATTTTGTTATCTTTGATTACAAAAATCACATTGTTCCCCGAAAATGGTTGATTCTACATACCTAATATTTTATCCCAGAACACGCTCATCAATCCATGCTCAATGGTCATGCCACGAGTATAAAACAAAAGTAATTCTGACATGTCGGGTTGTTACATTTTCACGCTTTTAAACAGCTGAACGGATCTAAATGAAATTTAGTCTGTGTTTTTCGGATGTAGACGATGTCTTGGGGACGATCTTCTCTCTTCATGACGATTCTTTTTATCCCAGAAATGAGCTTGCGAAGCGATGCTATTATAAACTATGGTCACAAGAACTTTCAGTAATCTATCCGTGAATTTATATAAAAGCCTTTCTCATATTCGAGAAGCCTTTCTCATAGACGACCTCAGTGGCGCAGCGGGCGAGAGTCTGCCTGCGACGCAAGAGGTTGCGGGTTCGATCCCCGCCTCGGAACAAATTTGTGTACGATCTGCAGAAATTTGTTCCGTTGGTCTGGGTGTTTTCTATGTATAATAAAAAATATCTATCTATGTAATGTATAATATTACGTATATCAGTTATCTAGTACCCATAACACAAGCTCTGCTTACCTTGGGGCTAGATAATGCTGTGTGAATTGTCCAGCATTATTTATTATTATTTATTTATATTATATTCCGCCAATATTTGTAATTTTATTATGCAATAGATAAACTGAGTAAATATTATTACATTTATACAAAACTTCATTATCCAATGAGTTATTCAGCACACATTTTCAATTTAAACCAATAACAATACTAAAATCAACTTCAATTACCCAATCTGATAGAATTTATATTATTTTCAATAACAATCAAAGTGGCAACCCGCCGCATTATGTAACTTTTGTTACAAAACTGACATACGAAAGCCACTTGTAATTATATCTCAATAGTGCTTATTACATTGGCCTTGTCAAAGTTTGAAACGGTAGCCTATGTAACAATAAGCTAATCACACGGTTGCAAGGTACTATCAAGAAACTACACACAGTTGTAAAGATTGCAAAGCCAATTCGACAAAATCACAATAATTAAATTTAAAACAAAAAAACATGGAAGCAAAAGTAAGGAAATCTAGATTGTTGTGTGTGTAGTGTGTGTATATTTCTATATCTTACTTAGGCTCAGTTAAGACACTTGACCGGCAGAAATAAATCTCTTAAAGCTACATAGTACAAGCTACCTCAATAACGCTTATTATGAAATCAAACAAAGTAGCTACCGTTTATAGATTTTGAAACAACACTTACAGAACTAGTTAAAGCCGATATGACTGCATTCTGGATCCAGAATCAAACTCAAGGCGAGTTGCGGCAGGATTCCAGAAACCAATTGACAACTAGTTTTGCCGTCAAGTTGTGAGATGACATTCTCTTAGGGCTCAAATTATGGGTGGTCGTTTAATCCTGTATGGACCAATTATTTCACTTGTAGAGTAGACGCTAAAAAGCCCAAATTATTTATTAATCTTAATTTGATTCTATAGTGCCTAATAACAAAAAAAAATAAATTTAAATACATTTTTAGTGGTCAAAAAATATATTTAAAATTTACATTTTTAAATAGCGCGTTCCAGGACTTGAAGCGCCACTTTGCCAACAGAAATCAAATTTGTTTCTGTGAGGCACATGTTACATTTTTTTATTATTTCATGATAGGCTTAATCAATGGGTATAAACAAAACAGAAATACAAAAGTTTTAGTGGTGATGGTACTCTTTAACCGGATGAGCTACTTACCCAATAAATACTCGTTTCTTTAGACTTGTGTGTATTATTGATGATAGATAAAAGGGCCATTCTATTCGCGTGGTATTTTAATACTATCGTAGACCTTGTCAGATCAACAATGGGTCGAAAGGTAAAAGATGAATCACCAGTTAGTGAAACCGAAACTATTTCGTACTTCATGATAAGCTAATTGATAAGCTAAGGCGCTGCGCAAACGTACACACTTTTGTTTCTTGTGTTGGATACGAACTACCGATGAATATTTGATTTCTATAGAACCAATATGCAATCATCCACTCCCTGCGCATACGTGTGTCCACTTGCTTCCACTTAACACATACTCATTGACGATCAAAAAGTGTTCGGTGCTGACACCGAACATAATACGAACTAAAAATATAAACTATAAACGACTTTTAGTTTCCAGTTATTGATAACTGGAAACTAAAAGTCGTCAGTTGAAGGCCCAAGCAACATTAATACATTTCCTTACAATTGAACTGAGCTGCGCAAACGGACGAGTTGCATTCGGTGTCCATCTCCTGTGTGCGAAACAAGCCCCGCACATTGAACGTATATCGTGTGAGTGACAGAACACAAGCAACTACGGTTACCAGTGACCAGTAGTAGCAGTAGTAGCCGTGTGCCGTGTCGGCAACACGTTTGCGCCGTGTCTAAGACCAGACGGAATTTGGGATCAAAAGTAGAGATTATGAGTTTTAAAGTAACAGTGTCAATATTCTTGCAATAAAAGTGCAGTCTCTGCAGGTTTCGAAAATAGAAAAGGTTGTGAATCTGCATTAGTCGCTATTGTTACAAGCTAACCACAATCTAATTCAGACTTGTTATTAAAGCTTATAGTGAACGATAAAAGGGACAACCATGTCAAGGCTAACAGAGGCTATTTGATAATGAACAAGCCTTGGCCAGCGGCAAACCTTTTGTTCTATCTAAAGATAGTTATTCTGTTTATATGTAAGGTTAAAACCATTTTGTAGTCATGTTACTTAACAAAGATAAAACAACAGATAAAGTATTATCTGTGGTTTAAAACCACAATATAAAAAATTACTCGAAATTTCGAATATAAATAATAACAATAATTATTATTAACAATTTCTGATGTTATAATTCGGTTTAAAGATATTTATTCTCATACAACAAAAAATGTTTACATAAAATGAGATACAAAAAAAACTTAAAACTAATGCATGAGCTAATAAAATTAATGTTAGGTGCACCTCCGGGGCCGCGCGTCGCGCCGCCGCCGGCAGTCGGTATAGTGTTCATACATACATAGATAGGTACAATAAGTAAACTAAATCTATATCTAAAATTTAAATAAAGAGTTATTTTAGCAATTCTTGATGTAACAGTATTAATGAGCTAATTCGCCACTCTTTCCAACATACTATAGTTTGTATGCGAGTTCAAACTGGGGTTACAGACAATAGCGAGGTTAGATTTACATGTAGTCTAAGTTTACACAGGAATGGTGAATAGAATGCAATAAGGTTATGAGTAACACGTTGGTTTACTAAGTAGATTTTGTTAAGCTATAAACGTATTTTTTTAGTTTTGTTTTGAACATGCCTAAGCTAGCACATTCCTTAATCTCGTTGGGCAAGCTATTGAATAACTGCACTCCCTCGTGAACAATGGTTTTTTTGCCGTAATTAGTGCGTGATATAGCCAATTCTAGTTTGTATTTGTTTCTAAATGTATAGGGATTATTCTTTTTCCGTAATTGTAGGTTTGATTTTATTGACTTAGAAATAATATTTCTGATTAAGATGCAAGTTGAATATTTATACATTTGTCCAAGGTTTAATAGTTTAGTTTTATTATATACTTCTTTAGTAGGTGTTAGGTATTTATAATGATACAGTGTTTTTATAATTTTGTTTTGTGTCCTTTGCAGAGGATTTAAATTTGTATCAGCGGCAGATCCCCAGATTTCGATAAGATAATTTAAGTGTGATTTGACTAAGGAATTATAAATAATTAATCGTGCTTTGGCCGGAATGCAGTGTGTTATGTGGCGTAATGATATTAGTAAGGCCGTTAACTTTGACTTGACGTGACTGATGTGGGATTTCCATGTTAGTTTGTCATCCAACCATAAGCCGAGATATTTTTCTTTATCGCTTTGTTTAATTATATCATTATTTAAGACAAGAGGGGTAAAATTGGGAATAGGTTTGTTTATTGCAGCAAAAATCATGTACGATGTTTTTTTGGTGTTGATTGTTAAGAGATTAAATTTAAACCACTCGTTAAGTATATTTAGGTCCTTTTGAGCGTCGGTCATTATGTTCTCAATCGATGTATCAAAATAAAACAGGCACGTATCGTCGGCATAGAGGGTTAAGTGTCCAGATAAGCCTATTCTATTAATACTATTTAAGTAAAGTAAAAAAATTAATGGCCCGATAATTGTCCCCTGGGGAATCCCGTAGGTCACATTTTGTGACTTACTTTCGAAGTTATTGATCTTTACAACTTGCCGCCTATTTTCTAGGTATGATTTAAACATTTTGAGCGCAATTCCTGTAACTCCTACGTTATTTAACTTCAATAACAGTTTTTTGTGACAAACCGTGTCAAATGCTTTTTTCAAGTCAACAAATATACCTACTGCAAAATTCTTTTGATCTATGTTTGTTTTTATTTTAGTAACTAAATCTATTGCGGCGGATAAGGTATTGGACTTTGGACGGAAACCATATTGTTCATCAATAAAGAAGTCTTTTTCAGTAAGGTAGTCATTTAAACGATTATAAAGAATGCGTTCAAAGATTTTTGATAGTACGGGCAAAACTGAGACTGGTCTATAATTTCCAGGGTCAGTTCTAATCCCTGACTTGTAGATCGGGCTGACTTTGGCGATCTTAAGCGAGTCGGAAAAGGTACCATCCTTTAGACATTTATTTATACAGTTTGCTAAGTGAGGGGCGATTATATTTTTAATGCATTTAACTGCTTTTGTACTTAATCCGTCCAGCCCGGCGCTAGTGTTTGAATCGAGTTTATCGATAATTTTTATAATTTCGTGCGTGCTACATAACTTAAAATTGCTTAATTCTAAGTCATGGTGGTAGTTTTCCTCATACATTTGGATATTACCAGTCCCTTCATGATACAGTTTGGGGATTTTATTGGCTAATTCGCTGCCTATTGACGCGAAATAAGAATTAAATAAGTCACAAATTGAGTTTCCTTCTGTAACTGGAACTGAATTGAACATGAGTTTTGGGGGTTCAAAGTTTTCTTTTATTTTATTTTGTGCTAATTCATTAATGATCTCCCACATTCTTTTAGGATTATCATAGTTTTCGTGAAATATTTTTAAATAATATTGCTTTTTCTGTTCTTTTATCATAGACCTAGTCTGTCTTTGCGCATCCTCAAATTGTTTTAGCAAGGTTTTATCGTTTGTGAAATTCAAGTGAATTCAAGTATTAGATCAAAAGTATTTTACGTTTCAAACCGTCGCCTTTAAAAAACCTTGGTCATGTACATATTTATCAAAATAATAGCTGAACATCTCGATAAATTTGGGATGCTGAACAAGAAATGAATGATTGACCAACATTTCGCATCATTACAAATCAATCACTAAATTTTTCAAACAAGAGATTTTTTTTATTTTTAAGCACTTTTTAAATTATTATTGGTCAGCCAATCAGTGTCTGTAAACTGGTTGAAACGAAATATTCGTTACAGTCGTCGCTAGTAAAGTCGCTCAGCTATGGAAAGAGTTATGCTCGGAGTTTCTCTGTAGGATAGGATTCGTTACGAACACATCCGACAGAGAACCAAAGTCATCGACATAGCTCTAAGAATGAGCAAGCTGAAGTGGCAGTGGACCGGCCATATCTCGCGAAGAATCAATAACCGATGGGGTAAACGTATTCTTGTGTGGAGACCACGACTCGTAAAAGCCAGGTGGGATGAAAACTGCAAAAGACTGTAGGAAGATGCTGGATGCTTCAAGCTAAAGACAGGGCGCTATGACGCTCATTAGGGGAGCTCAGCAGTAGACTAATATAGGCTGAGGGTAAACGAAATATTGTACATATAATGTATATTTAAATTTGATAAATACTACTTTGGTTCGAAGTAGGGCCAGTTAGTAGGTACTGAAGAATACGTCTAAGGGGAAGAAGATAGGGTGAATAAAAAAGATGAACTTTATGCAGGTAAAGCGCCTGAACTTCGCTCCACTATTCCAACTACATTAACTAAATGCCTCCCGAAGGTATACTTGACGTTAGTTTAATCTAACGGTGAAATAAAGCACATTATGTTCATAAATATACGGTCTTTTATTGCTTTTTTTATTGTCTTTCCCTTGTTAGGTAATTTATGCGCTCGGAAATTTTCAGCAATTGTTTTGGTTATTTAATTTAAATTGAGCAACACGTCATGTAGGTCATATCTGGGTTATATTTTACACATTTAAATTCTAATGAAAAGCAAACAAAAACACGCATGATTAAATTTCGTTACTATCCTGTACCTTTCATAATAACTGAAAAAATATACCAAAACATTAACAACATTTTCTACGTACATTAATGCGGAAGAATTTCCATCGGGTTTGTTACGTACATGGCATTTTGTTGTTATAGGACCGCCGTGGCCAGATAACAAAGACCTTCATCTCGTCTTGGCTGCACAAGAAAATTGGATGATATCTGGAGCAAGGAGGAAAGCAAGAGGTCCAGAAAAAGTGGTCAAGAGTACGTGAGAGCATGCTTCATTTGTCTGCGGACTGTAGCTTGAGGCACTAGCACCCGGTCCATTGTTTGTGAGGATAGCCAATTATGTCTTTACAACACACTTTTTTGTATGTTACGGTATATTTTTAATGATACAGTGGTTATGTTTATATTAAATTTCTGGAGACACGAGATAATCCTTTATTTATAAATAAATAAATAATGCTGGACGGACAATCCACGAAGCATTAGGTACTAGCCCCAAGCTAAGCAGAGCATAATGTTATGGGTACTACAACTGATATAAACTTATCAATATACAGTTCATAATAAAAATGTTTATGTAATGCATAGAAAATACCAACGAAATAAATATTTGCAGAATGTAGAAGGAAATATTTACCTAAGATGGGAATCTAATCCGCACACCCTGCGTCGCAGACCAGACATAAACTTTAATAAAAACAACCACATGTGTATGGAATAGGATATTTGACTATGAACACGTTTGAACTGGTAGAGTGCAGTTACACGAATGGGGACTCCTAACCACTTGTATGGTAGGTACTTACCAATAAAAATTATTTTATTATATTGAATATCTACGTACAAAATGAATGTGTTCATCATTTTTATAAATCTATTTATTATTTGAATATTTAATAAACATACCTACGTGTATTATAATTAGACTTAATCAATTATTTTTAAGTATGAATATTATGTTATTACAGCGACGCGTGACCCGAGAGCTGGTGAGTATCTGGCACAGCGCATCAGCATTGCCATACAGCGGGGCAATGCAGCCAGTGTCTTAGGCACGCTTCCAACTGGTATTGATATGGATCAGTTGAGCTACCTGTAGATTGTTTGCAACAGTTTGCAGATAGCTTAATTGTTTCTATTGTAAATACTAGTTTTAATTTAAATTTGTTATTTGATTGTTATTTTCTTTCTGAATAAAGATTAGTACTTCCTGTTATTACAGTTAAGGTAATTGGCTTTTGTATTTTTACTTATAATGTGGATGGAAATCCTTGAGCAAGCTAGCATTGTGACGTCGTTTTATTTTAGTTTATTGTGTGTGAGTGTGTCCGTGATGGTAGCGTACACATAACCGAATTCACGTTTGTTGTTATGCCTAATATATAGAGTGTATATAGAGTATAACTAGTGCAAAAGTAAAATAAATAGCGCCTACTTGGTTTAAGAAATAATGACCATTGTTTGTGGGTACGCCAGCATAACGTTATGCTAGCGTACACACGACCGTTCTCAAAAACGGCTTATACTATAGCAACAAAATTTATACACAATTTAGAGTATAAATAGCGTTTCAGCTATGCAAAATTTCATAATGATTGCTCTCATAGGAACAGAGATATGGAACAAGACTATAAAATAACACCTGAGCTGGCGTTATGCTAGCGTACCCATTAAAAACCGAAATACCTAGTTCCTATAGAAAACGAGGTTCTCTTAATGTAAATGTTATATTTATAAATAATGTGTGAAATCCTCCTTCTCCCAGTAGTCATACTTTATGGAAATTCGTAATCAAACACTATAAAAAGTTGATGTAAAGTTCTAGGAACAAATTTTGTTGTGGTACTGTCGCAAACAAAAAATAAGTTATTATTGAATCAATACACCGAACAATGTAGTAGATAGTAATAATTAGTCGTTTTGTTATTATAAATGAGCTGTCACGAGTATTTTTATCTATATTTAGCTTTATTTAAAGCATTTTGTAAGGTTTTGTTAATTTACCTATTTGTTCAGAAGTCACGTTTATGCGCCATCTAGCAGACCACGGCGGAACTACATTGCAACGGAGAGCAATATCCCATAATCTTCGATTTTTATTTTTAACTACTTCTACTTACATACCTATATTTTCGGATGAGATTCTTTGATTAGTTGTACGAATGGAATTGCGTTTCGTTATTCCTAGATCTTGTTTGGACTCTGAGCAGTAAGCAATGTAGGTATTGGTCACAATGAAAGATAGAGAAAGATGCATGTGAATTATCCATGGAAGTGAAAGAGATAGAGATAATGCGTCGTCATGGTCGGGGCAGCAGTGCTCCGTCACTCGCGTTATTTACCTACAGTTTTCGCTCTTTCTGGGGGTTAGCGCTGCGAAGGGCCGCTCGCTGCCACAGATTAGTTTATGATAAATTGATAATACATATACGAGTAGGTAGGTATGTCTTCTATCTGGTTGTATGATAATATAATAGAGTTCAACGATGGCCGGGAAAACGCATTGTGCAGTGGATAAAATGGATTAATAAAAAAAAGAAATTAGAGATTTAGCCTTTTTAAACGGCGGCCTAAGGACGAAGAAAGTAGGTACGTTACGTACCTACGTACTTCCTCCACCTAGCCATATTTTACAATAGGTAAATTGGTACCTTACCTACCTACCTAAATTATACTAATATATAGATATTACAAATGCGAAAGTTTAGATAGATGATGTTTGTCACGTCTTCACGATTAAAATAGGTACTTATATGAGTACCTAATAATAATATAATTACGAACGGATGGGCCAGCTCAGGTGTTATTTTATAGTCTTGTTCCATATCTCTGTTCCTATGAGAGCAATCATTATGAAATTTTGCATAGCTGAAACGCTATTTATACTCTAAATTGTGTATAAATTTTGTTGCTATAGTATAAGCAGTTTTTGAGAACGGTCGTGTGTACGCTAGCATAACGTTATGCTGGCGTACCCACAAACAATGGTCATTATTTCTTAAACCAAGGAGGCGCTATTTATTTTACTTTTGCACTAGTTATACTCTATATACACTCTATATATTAGGCATAACAACAAACGTGAATTCGGTTATGTGTACGCTACCATCACGGACACTGTGTGAGTAGGTGCTAAAAGAGCAACGGTTTGTTGCCCCCAATAAATAAAAAAACTGTAGTGTATTTTTTATTTTTATTTAACACTTTATTGCACACAATTATAAAAAGTACACAATTGGTGGGCATAATGCCGATGGCATTTTCTGCCTGCCAACCACACAGGGTCAACATAAGAATAAAGGCGTGCTTTAAACATAACACTAAAAAAGAAAGATAAAACTAGGTCTAAATTACAGATTTTAATGTTCAAGTATTTTATTTTAATGTTCAAGTAGTAAGACTGAGGATCCTTTATTTATGTTCTAGACTTAAATGTATTCTAGGCGTCTACAATTCGTTATTATAAATAACCTAGTTCTGTAGCTGTTGCTACAAAATTCTACGACTCTAACTACAGTTTCACTAACAGGTCAATGTTGTGAAAATAAAAAAGAACCACTTTGGGCCCTTTACCTTAGCTCTCTTTTATGTTTTTGTTACGGAGAAATAAAATACTTATATTAATTCAAGTAACCCAAGGGCACGAAAACATTATATTATAACACCTGTGCTGTTTACTAGAAATTGTCATACTTAATCAACCACAAAACCATTTTGACAAACACCACATGGCGTCATCAATTACTTGACGCCTCAAGACCCCAACGTTTAGTACTCTAAAGATATTTTCATAATTGCTGGTAATTTTAAAGAATTGTCGTTTCACCCACACTATTATTACAAGCATAATGTCCCGAGCCCAAGTCATATGGCATCATTATTGTCTGAATAAAATTATGATGCCATACGAGTTCCTGCACCTGCCATAAATTGATACACATGAAATAATTTGATACATCGAGTGCCAATGAAGGGGTTAAATTGATAGCTTGTGGAAGGCATCTCGAAGATGAAAAGAAAACAAAATTGGAAGACTCTTTCGGATCAACAAAAACTACTGTTGCTTTTTCATCTTCAAGGTTCACTCGTCTTCAGTTAAGCATCCGAGAAAAGTATCACCATTTCGAAGAAGTTAAGTTACAAAATGGTGCGTACCTACTTTTTTGGAGAGATTTACCTAATAGTTTTTTAATTTTATTCATCTCTTAGTTTGAAATATATGTATTGATTTTGAATTAGTTATGATATAAACTAATCTAAGTAATATCAGTTAGCCATATATGTATATATTAAATTATTAATTAATTAATTCATCTATTACCAGAGTAGTATAGTTTTTTTGCGGGCCTTCGTTATCCCATGAGAACTGATTAATGTGTCCCCTAACAGTAGTATCTATGTTTTATTCCAGGTCTAAATCTAAAACTATGCATAATTTCAGAAGAAATAATCAACATGCATGCATCTATCGATACATCCAACCTTTGCAATTATAATATTAGGTAAGTATTTATTAGGTGATAATTATATATTAGGTGTAAGTAATTCCACAGACTGTAAAATAAACTCAAATAAACAGGCATGCAGTTCACTCCTCATTCAATCCTGATTACAACTCTTTTGATAATCCTTATCCTCTTAAAAAATTGGCTCAGTCATAGATCTATGCAGAAAAGTGTTACTCACGCGTATATCAATGCTTGAGTGACGTTTATGCCAGAAAAAAAGTGTTACTCAAGCAAAGATCAATGCTTGCCATCTTCATAGATAAACTGAGCAAGCTTTCATATACTGGCCTAAGAACCTAAGTCTGCGACACAACTATATTTCAGTGTATGAATATTGTAGGCAGCCGATAGCATTTTGTCAACATGTCACTGGCGGACTTTGGTGTGGCTCCATTAGTGTTGGTGACTCCTAGGGTAAAACTTTCACTCGACTTGTATCAATGAGCTTGTGTTCGTTGCCAACAGATTATAGAATCGTCCCGTTTATACAATGGCGTTGGCTTGGATTGCACAGGGAACGCTGGGATAAAAATAATTATACATTCATTTACCAAGCTGCTAAAGATAGCAATCATCGACTTGCAACAAGTTATAGATTCCTTCGTTAACAATGAAGTATAATATTAATGTAATGCCTCGTGTCCAGCATAAGAACCTTCACTAGAGTATGAGAAGTTGTTTGGCTCATAAAAACAAAGTTTTTCTCCACACGGATCCGGTGCGGTGTATAATCTGTGAGATAGTTAACAATCACATCGCGGCAAATTGTCCCCGCGAGCTGTCTACTGGGTACGGATAAAGGTTCGGTCGTACTGATAGCGGAGTAGATTCTAACAACGATCGTGAGTAGATAGGTATAGTAAAAAAGTCATAGAAACTATGACCCTATCTGTCTCAGATCTACGTGACAGTTCTTGCGGTTTTAACGCGGAGTAAAACAGGCGTAAAAAGTACTAGGTAATAATTATGTGTTCAGATCGCGTAAGTTGAAAATTATGAAAAGAAGAGGTTCTTAAAACTTTAATAAAAAAGAAAATTACAATCAAATAATATAATTCAATCAAAACTAGTATTTACAATTGCAACAATTGAGCTAACTGCAGACTGTTGCAAACAATCAACAGGTATCTCAACTGATCCATATTAATACTAGTCGGAAGCATGCCCAAGACACTGGCTGCATTGCCCCGCTGTATTTTGTGTTTTTAAAAACCCGGAGAACCTGGGTATGGGCCTGGGGTCTCGACTCGAAGGGGAGCAAATGAAAAAACTTAGTATTTCAATAAAATCTTTACTAATTTTAAATGTGAAAGTGAGTTTGTTTATTTGTTTGTCTTCCTTCACGCCCTGACCAAGCAACCAATTGACTTTAGTTTTGGCAAAGAGTTAGTTGAAAGGTTGGAAAGTAACATAGGCTACTTTTTATCCTATAAAACAGTTCCAATTTATGGATAGAAATAACCATAAATAACACGTGGGAAGCCGCGGGAAGCACGAACGAGAATGACACACAGACTAACACAGGAAGAAATAAGTAGCAAATTGACCAATTCGTGCGATTCTTAAATTTTGGAACCATTCGACTCCGCTAACAACACAACCAAACCTGAAACTTAACCCTTAGGCATTCGAGTAATGTTGAGTAATGCACCAATTGGAGTACGTACCCACAATCCAAAATTACAAGATACTTTACTCACAGTGATATGGCTTATAATGCCACGCTTGGCAATAAATAAAAATAATCCTGCTGATAATCGATCCTAATCAATAAGCTTCTAACGAGTTGTAATGTGCGCTTGGGGCAAGTTAGAGTGTAACCCACATTTTGACCGATGATGACCTCATTGTCAAACAGGGTTATTGGTAGTTCGGTGGTTTCGGTTGCAGGGTTAGAATTATTTTTTTAGCTTGCGGCTCTGCACGTGTTAATTCGGGCATGATATTCTCGAAATCAATAAAGACGTGAAAGAAACAGCAATTCTTCTTTCATGAGATATGTTTTTTTTTTGTTCTGTCGGACCGTTCTAATAAAATAAACAATTGAAAATTGTATGATTGCAGATATTTGTTCCGGGTGTTCTGGGTGTTATCTATGTATAATAAAAAAGTCTATCTATGTAATGTTATGAATTATGTATATTAGTTATTTAGTACCCATAACACAAGCTCTGCTTAGCTTGGGGCTAGATATTGCTGTGTTAATTGCCCAGCATTATTTATTCACTGTCTCACAGGGATAATGCTAGTTGGGTGCTCTCGGTTGCAGGGTTAGAATTATTTTTGATAGCTTATGCTTTGCTATTGTGTAGGTACGTGTTATTTCAGCCCGAAGAAGAATGAAGTGATTGCTTCTCTTTAGTAGCTATCACTTTATTCTCGGATTCAGTAAAGGCGTGAAAATAATAAAAATCCTACTTTAGTGAGCTATGTTTGTACGATCTTTAGATATTTTTCCAAGATGTTCTGGGTATCTATGTTGATATTTTTATTTATAGTATAAAAATAATGAATAAAAATGAACACAAACTAACATTTACAGACTGCTTTTTGCCTAACCTATTTCAAAAACATATTTTCGCACTCAATTATAACAATAATAATCATTTATTTGAGACCATAGAAAAGTTATAGATCTAATTTAACTTATGCTACAGTCGAAATGTAATATATACCTTAAGACTAACATAATTATATAATAATAAAAACTTAATTAATGACACGTTTTTCTGTGATTCCGGCGACGACGTGTAGGTAGATGACGCAATCAGGGTTTTTGGACCGAAAAGTTGATTTGTTGGTATAGATGCAAATATATCAGAAAAAAAAAATTCAGATCTAGCCAGTCAAAAGCCTTTTAAATTGTGTAGAGATGGGTCAGTAAGTAAATTACCAAAATTAAACAATTCCGTAGACAATTCTGCATTATTCATTATTCATCACAGAACCGTTACAAATGTGCACCAAGCGTATAATAACCATAATAGCTTTTAATAAAGACATAATTTTTGTTACCTACGCATAGTTTTATGGGCAAATTAAACCGCCCACTTTAATCAGACCCCCACACGCTAAGTATTCTTTATAACCACCGTAATTTTGAAGTGTCTTGATAAAACGGTGGACTGAAAACATTTGTAGCGTAGCTTAGGGCGAATCTCATGATTGTGTATCATCAGACGAAAATACTTTTATCTCAATCATTATAGTCATTCGATGCCTAAATTTGAATCGGCTTTAAATTGTGAGAATTTTAAATTAAATATCATTAAATTCCGATTAGCCCAGTTCAAATAAATTCCTACAAACTTCTTTCCACTTATTTTATTTTCTAACTAGTTACCATAGAAGAAAAGTTATATAATTTGGAGCATAGAAACTTTATGAAAGTTTTGATACAAGATGTGAAATTGAGTATTTTGTCAACCGACTCAATAGCAAAGACAGAAATTAATTTAACATTGAAATAGCGTTGGTACGTTTATTATATCCATGGAGTAAGTCTATGTAATACAACGTACATATTTATTATGTATAATATTTAAAAAAAATGTTTATTTCAGGCAACATTAGTCTCGTACAGGATGTAAATACTATAATACTATATAAAATACTACAATATACAACTATAATACTATATAAAATTATAAACCTTGATCTATCTAACAAACATAAAATAAACCTATTTACTAGCACGTAGTTTTGGTGACGTGTGACACTTAATATGTGCTACGACAGCTAATCGTCTGAATTCTTCCTGAAAGTCGAAATATTCTCAGTTGGAATACGCACCACAAACGATATAAAGTCATTATGACGTGACCGCTTACTATACTGCGATATTTAACTGAGATTGAGAGATATTCTCTCAATCTCATATAATTATATAAAGTACCTACAAATACCTACCCTATTTTAGAATTAGCAAAGACAACGAAGAAAAAAACACAGTATCTATTCATAGTTAGAATGTTCAACAAATAAAATCCCTCTCTAAAATTAATATGAAAAGTTGTATAATTAAGTGCTGTGGATTTTGTTTAAGGCGCATACACCACCTAAACTAGCGCCACCACCCACTTTATGTTATTATTCCGTTTAAGAAAGGAATTTTCAAAAATCCATCTTCCAGTTTGTGATACCTATCATAAGCTTTTTTTTTAATGTCTCTGTAATAGTTTTATTCTATTTAGTTTTGGCAGAGATACGAAGTGTCACTCAAAGTGTCTTTTGTACGCGGACGACCTAAAGCTCTACACGACAATCAATACTCTTTCCGACTGCTTAACGTTACAACACGATATTGACGCAGTATATCAATGGAGCGTCAAAAATAAAATGGAGTTCAACCCATCTAAGTGCTCTGTCATGACTTTCGGTCGCATGTCGCACCCAATTGTTTATGACTACAATATCGACGGCATTTCAATTAGTAAAACAGCGATGGTCAAAGATCTGGGAGTCACATTCGACCGTAAACTCACGTTCAATGACCATATATCTATCGTAGCCAAGGAGTCCTACATGAGGCTGGGTTTCGTGCTTAGAAACGCACGTGATTTCCAGAGCGAGTTCGTGATACGGCTCCTTTTCAACGCTCTGGTCCGTAGCAAGCTGGAAGCCAGTTCTTGTGTATGGAGTCCACATGAGAAAAAATATGATCTGCTACTAGAAAAGGTTCAAAAAGCGTTCTTAAGACACCTCTACAAGCGTGTGGCAGGATATTACCCATTTATGTATCCCACAAAATTCCTGCAAGGTTACATGGGTTACAACTCGCTTAAAACTAGACGAGCGTATGACCAGCTTTCGACCGTTCTAAAAATTTTGAGGAATATTATTGACAGCCCTGATCTTCTAAACGAGTTGCTTCGCCTTTACGTGCCAAATAATTATATTCGCGGTAGAAGTCACAGGCTCCTCGCTCTACCATCTAGCCGTACTGTAGGACACCAAAAATCACCACTGCCTCACGCTCTCGACGCCCTCAACGGGTTACTTAAGATTTTTCCGGACTGTGATATATTTGCGGACGAATGGATGGACATAATGTCACTTTGTATGCTCTATTGTGAGAGAGAAGAATGACCGAGTTTGTATACTTACCTATTTTAAATTATCATGAACAATGTATAACTTTATTTTGACATTTTTTATAGAAGATTAGATATTGTCCTTTTTTTTATGTGTGTTTTTTGTATGTTTTATTGTTTGTATATAAATTATAATTAATTAGTGTAATTGGCAATTGCCGCCGTTCTAATTAATAATAAATAAATGACTAAATGACTAAATGAAGCTGCCCTTGGTGGCCACCAAAATCTATTTTCGTATCTCTTCCTAAACTAAATAGAATTAAACTATTACAGAGCATTAAAAAAAAAGCCTATAATAGGTATCACAAACTGGAAGATGGATTTTTGAAAATTCCTTTGTTGAACGGAATAATAAGATAAATTAGGTGGCGGCGCCACTTTGGGTGGGGTATGGGCCTTAAACTAACCAAAAAATTAATTTTCGTAAAGACGTTTTAGCTAACTTGTTAACGTACAAGGACTTATCAGACATCACGCATCTCCACGTGGCCCTGTTATTTTAAAAGTAAGTAACCTGGAATAATAAGCTCTAACAAATCGATTTATAACAACCTTTATTGATGTGCACTCAAATGTATTGATTACCCTACAGGTGAATGCAAAAGTAAATTTTATCGAGCTGACAATCTAAAAAGAGTCCAAAGATATTGAGATAATGTTCATTATCAAGTATCTTGATTCTAAGATTAAGGTTGTCGGTAGGAGTTTTCGTAAAACCTTCCCAGAACGATTACTCTGAATAACATGAGAGCTCGGTACTACAGCTTAAGCAGAAAGGAGCTGGGTCTTTCTGTTCGCTCCTGTAGAATATGAATTCATGATTATCAGCATGTATTAGTCCACTGCTGGACATAGGCCTCCCCTAATGAGCGCCTTGTCTTCATCTTTACGCATCCAGCATCTGCCAGTAGTCTTTAGCAAATCGTCCTCCCACCTGGTCGGAAAGCGTCCTACACTACGTTTGCCGAGTTGCGGATATTTTATGGAAAGAGTATGGATTATAGGACATTAATCTCATTGATAGACACAGCGTATACTTATATAAATGTAAATAATAAGGAATAGGAGATATTAATATTTTAAATAATAAAACCCATATTAGCGTAGAATACTCACGTTATGTAAAGTTCTTAGAAGCATTCGCCTAAGCTTTGTCTAAGGTAAAACATTGTTTCACATTACATATTGTGACGGCATGACGTCACAAATCACTATTCTCTGATTGGTGTTCAACTTGTCATGGCGGATGGCTGTATTTTGTAATTTTATTTCATTAAATAAATATTAAATCTCGATCGGAACTATAATTTTTATACGTGTTTTGTAATCTATGGCTCTGGTATAATTCGGTAATTAAATACATTTTTAGTTTCATAATTTTTAGTTACCGGTTGTCATCATGATTAATCTAGCCATGCTTCATTGAGCTATCGGTATTGATCTGCCTGCTTTAGTATTCAAAGACGCTTCACTCTTCATATTTTTTTTAACTCATTACTGTCCTGCGTTTCTTTAAAAGCGTAATAAATAATTAATAGGGCTATTAAGTTCTAACTGTTGAAAACTCTTTAGCAAAAACTTGAAATAATTCCAAACGCTATTTGAAATGTGTTTCGAGGGAAATGATTTCGTAGAAATTTGCCTCTCATTAAATCAAGTGATCTAGGTGTATTTGATTTGTACTGCTTGTCTATTAGAGCTCACACCAAAGCCGCTAAAACCGCCCGGTGGCCGGCAGTGTGGCTTCATTTTATAAAAACCATTCGGCAACATAGCTACATACTACAGAGACGTCAGACATCGCGCGTCATGTGTGGCGTGGCGTCTCCCTTCTCTCTCGCACTCCACAACGTCATATGTTTGAATGCAGTTCGGGCCACGCATCCCAACGCAACGCGCGATGCGCCGCATCTCCGTAAACGAGGCCTAAGCTGTCCACGGTCTGATAGAGGTGGAACGAAGTTGCATTCCGAAAGCTTGATAAACTTATTTGAAATGAATGCTTATTCTACAAAAATGTAAAGTACCTACAGCAACTCATTAAACAGAAATTTTGTCGGTTTAAAAAAGAGAATTCACGCGAAGGGGCTAAATATTACGCACATTGGGAGTCGCATAAAACCAGCGCTCATTAGCGATATGTATCGCTTCTGGGCATATGCTGAGCGATGCCCCCTTTTTTGTCACTTATTTTTCTTTGTTTGTCTTTTCTTTTAATTTGTGTTATTGTGACAAAAATAAAACCTTTTTACTTTACTTTTACTTTACTTTACTAAATATCTTAATTCTTCGTTATTTTCAAATTCAAATTCTATAAGGAAAATCATGAAACGACAAAAATACTGTTTTTACATCTTTCCTAAAGAAGCAGGTCGTGTTTTAGTAGAATATTTACCGGTCAGCTGTCTATCAAAGCTACGGTACAACGCCCACACTATCGTAAAGGTAAGGTAAGGTCTCAGGTCAGATGAGTGATGCGGCCCGCCATAGCCTTTGACTCTAAGTAGATCGCATACCAAAAACAAAACCTACTTGGATTAGTTTGAATTGTTTTTTTTTCTATGCTGGTATTACCATTAGTATGCTTTGGGAAGATTGCGTTTGTTTTTCAAAGAAAATTTTAAAAATAGAACTTTAACTGAACTTACTTTACTCATGTACTCTTCCAAAGTTAATCAGGTACTTAACCACATGACTAAAGACATGAAAATATTCACTCGCTTACTAAATGTTTTTGAAGATAGAGCCTAAACCTACTTTCATGGTCACTGTGCTGGTTTTAATGAATACATTTTGCGTTTGAATTCGGAATATTTTGACAGAATTTTTTCCACTTCAAATGATTTCGATAGCTTTTGTTTGTACAGAATTTGTGGTACCAAGGAAGGTACTAAGTTAAACTCTCACAAAGTTGTAGGACAAAGAAAAATAAATGCTATTCAAATACAAAACCAACACACGAGCCTAGGGAGCGTCCTTTTTGTGCCTAAAATGTCGTTTAAAAATTTCGTAACCGACAACAAAACTTTGCGACAAATCGCCCCCACGAGGCGTGACGTCACTCTGAGTCCTTGTCAGATGCTGCCAACATTTTACGCAAAAACAGAAATACAATAATAATCGTTAGATGCCTTAGGCCTTTATCTATCTCTCTTTAGGTAGTCTTTCTGGTCTTGATAACTATCTTTCAACCCCTAAAGCATAACCTACATAATTATACTAATGTAACTTGAACACCATTAGTAAGCATGCCTGTTTTAAAACCCACATGAACCTTATTGGTGTAAAATTTGTCTGTGTGGTCTAAAAACTTAAAAAAATATAATGCATGTATTAAAAAAACCAAAATCAATAGTATATAAAATATTCGAAAAAGTTCCCAGAACGACTAAGCTTTTCTCACCACATAATACAATAGAACCTATATCCTGTATTTCCCACAATTTGGCGACGTTTTTACGAAAAAAGTCACCAAAGAATATAAATAAATGTCGGTTATCGAGGACTATAAATCGTTCCATGGCCGCCGGCCGTAATGATTCATTAAGTGCCTCCCTGGGATTACCTTTTTGTAATTGACCGATGATGCGAGCGGCATATCACTGCTTCTCTTTTAGTTTTGGTGTAAGGCATAAGATGAGGGAGGTTTAGACCGTACCTGTTTTATTAGGATTTATTAGTGGAAGAATAAATCCTAATCCTAAATATTATAAATGTGTAAATTACGAAAGTGTTTCTTTGTTTCTTTGTTCTTTCTTAACGCTCTAACTTAGCAACCAATTGACTTGATTTTTATTTTTGTATAGCGTTAGTTTAAAGGATGGGGAGAAACATAAGCTAATTTTTATCCCTTAAATAAGTTCCAAAAGGATAGACATGACCTTGAAAAATGCGTGCGAAGCCGCGGGAAGCTAGTACATAATAAATGAATAAATAATGCTGGACAATCCACACATAATAGCCCAAGGTAGCATAGCTTGTATTATGGGTACTGATGACTGATATACGAATATACAATAATTTATGTACAATACATTCCATTGATATTATTTTATAACATAGGAAATACCCAGTTTCTAGGATAGTACGGAATCCTCCGTGTGCGAGACACAAGTGGATCGATTGGCCTTTACGGACTCACTAACAGTTACAAGGAAACTGATCTTCAGAAAGTCTACTTTATACAAATATAAGCCTAGATCCAATAATTATTTTTGGAATAAGAATCTTCTATCTAATGGAATACTGTCTTTAGTTTACTCGCTCACCACTTATAACATAGACCTAAAAATAGTTCCGTACATTGACCGTGAAAGACTTCGACTTTTATGACGCAGTATGATGTAAATAGCAAATAACTGTTGAGCATCTCTGACTTTTAATTTGACAACACGTGTCAAGATTTGATTTAAGTCTTGACAAAAGTAAAACTGTAGATACCTACTGTTGGTAGGTACATTTTGCACAAAATATAACAGTGAATTGGATTGGAGTGAAAACTTCTAGAATAATTTATAATGCAGTCGAGGTACATATAGCTAGCCTTATCTTAAATTTACTTATGGAGTAGGTACTCATAAAAGCACAGATATTTCACAACACAACTGCCAATTTTGATAAACGCACCCTTTTTATACGTAAGACTATATAGGAATGCAAATAATTAAGCATCTTCTTAAGGCTTGTAATCCACAAAGCATGTATCATTCTTCATTAGCCTGCAGGCTACCTTTAAGGCTGGGTATTGACGGCGCAATTTAATACCCAACCGTCTCCACCATTTTGATTTCAGTTTCTTTAATTGCAATTCGCATTCCTGAGTATAATGTCAAAACAATATCAGAGCAAAACATCTAACACCCATTATATGTTAGCTAGGATCCAACATTTATAAATAAAATAAATAAATAATGCTCGACAATTCACACAGCATTATCTAGCCCCAAGATAAGCAGAGCTTGTGTTATGGGTACTACAAAACTGATATACATAATGTAATAAAATATATAGATAGATAATTTCATATATATATAGAAAACGACCAGAACACCCTGAACAAATGTCTGCGTACACACATTTGTCCCGAGGCGGGAATCGAACCCGTAACCTTCTGAGTCGCAGGCAGACCACGCCACATGGGTCGTTTATAATGACTTAAAAGGAGCTCTTCTTAATAGAAATTAAGTGTAGAATCCGCCTTATTATAAAACAAAGACTGCTCATCGTCCCAAGTTTTATGCCGAGCGGGGCAATAACTCTCGCTTAACACAAACAGAGAACGAAATAAATCCATTAAAGTTACCTCCGATGTATAAATTGAAACATCAAATACGTTTATTAAAGAACATTGTAATGCTTTTTATTTTACAATTCATGAGCAATGGAGGGTGTTTACTGTATTATTATCATTTTATCCTGAGCATGACTACTGGGCCCTAGTGTCAAATTTGAAGAATATTCTATCAAACTCTCCGTGCAAAAAGGAATGCACACACTATCTAAAGTTTCTTTCATCTATGTACTATTTTCGAATATACTATTAACCTGCAGAATTCAGCCCATGGGTCCTAATTCCACTAAACTAAACGCTCCGCCATCGAATGACACGTTTTGGAATTTTACTTCTGAAGCTACTGAGTGGAGGTGAGTGGGAGGTGTCAAAAATGACATGTTTGACGATATTCTATCAATCTAGAGGAAAACTCTCTTTGACAACATTTTGGCGTTTTACCTTTGATGAACGTAGCTACAGAGTGAAGGAAGGCGTGTCAAAAATGTCATGTTTGGCACTAATCTATTAATCTCTCCTTGAAAAAGTTTATTTTATCTATGGAATATTCTGTGACGATACTATTATCCAGTAGCATTCGACCCCTGGGGCCTAATTCCACTAAACTAAATGCTTTTCCATAACAATGGTATCGTCGAATAACACATTTTGGAGTTTTACCTTTGATAAAAAAAACAGCAGACGGAGGGACACGTGTTAAACGTATCAAGGTTGAAAATAAAAACTCTAGATGAGTTTCTATCATCTACGGACAATTCTGCGAATATACCATTTGTATAATAAAGCCCGCCAGGATATCATATCATCATAGCAGGAGCCGAATTCTGCTAATTATAACTAGCAGAATTCGGCATATCTCTTCGGTATAGGCCAGTCTCAACGGTGACCAGCCGTGCGCAGGACATATCTGTACTAATTTAGTAGTAAAAATAGGTGTACCTACTAATTACTGAGCTAAAAGGAACTTGAAGTGTCGTACAAAAGTGAGTGCGCGTTGAAGTCTTTTGTAAGCTACGCCAGTCTGTCGTAGCATAGCTACGAAGATCTACGTTACGTTAATATGTTTAACATTATGGGGAAGGTAGGAGGAAGGCAGAAGATAAGATATATCACAGCAAAATCCAATGGGGAAATCAGCAACTCTATTTCAAGAGTTTCAAGAGTTTGGTGATTTTATTCGCGCCATGTCTACCTGCGTAATCTTCGTCACGCGAAAATGATAATATGACTTAAAAAAAAATGTATGTCGCGCAAGTGTCTCCTGCGCAAATGAACATAAACGTCCTACGACCATTTTTGTATGTTCTATTTATAAAATATTAAAGCTAAAACTTTATATAGTAGTTACCTAATATATTATAAATTCGTTAGACTTTTAGATGTAATCAACTGTAATGCTTTTCGATTTAAAATTTAAGATTAAAGTGTATTTTATACATTTAAGACGTGTGATTGATTTGGGTTAAATCAATCACATAACTCAAAACTGAGAAATCATTAATAAAAATTTTAATTCCTTAAACTAATTTCTTAACATTACTATCTTCGGTTATTAATATTTATCAAAGGACTCCGACAACCAAACAATTTTTTTATAACAATAAATAATATATACCGCCAAATATTATTCGCAAATAACATCCGTTAATTTCACAAAACCGTATCAAACAGGTTTTCTTAATTACGGAAGAGATTTCCTTGAAACGAAATTAGATTATCGACTCAGCTCAGGTTAATTACGATCACTGAGCTTGATTACGATTATTATCTCGATAAAATAATACTTTATGTAAATATCGTCGTAAACATTTTGAATTTGTATATCCCTGTGTTTACTGCACCACATTCAGAGCAATTATTCCGTAATACGGTAAAATCATAAAATTCATATTTGAGAGTCATGCGTCTCAACCTGATTTGTATAGAAAACAGGTTGTTTGAACCGATACCAGGTACATTACATGCATACTTTTCTAGACTAGGTAACTCAACTTACGTAAAGGCTTGCGCTGGCTCGCTTATAGTATGAGGCGCGGTGGAGAGGTTAGGGTTTTAGGTGAGATATAAAACTAACGAAACGCAGACAAAAAAAAATAACACTGCTTCATGTTGGTAAGATAGATTTTAAAGATGTTTAAGGTAGTGGGGCAGGGCACATCGTAAATAATTGATTAAAATTAATTGTATGTCTATTTTTCAAGATATTTGAGTAGGTATATTTAAAGAAATTGAATATAGAGTTTTTTGCTTTACGTTAAATTAATTGGTTTTCTATTGTTTTCAATAACTATATTTTTATTGTGTTCAGATGTATTTTGAAAATTTCTTACATTAAATGTGAATCTTTAATCGGCCGTAAGTAAGATGACTTAGGTTTAAATTATCTATTTTAAAGGCTGTAGATCTTGTTGAAACAATAAATAAAATAACCTATTTTGCCATTGCAGATTGTCAAACCAGGTTTCCTGTGTAAATTCACCCTCACTAATTGAAACATTTAGGCGATACCGTGACCAAAAAATTATTTAGAGACCCTCAATATAAATAAATTTATATGGCCGGGTTATATGGTTTAACGCTGTGTCTTGCTACTGTTTTAATACTTTTATTCGTGTAAGTAAATAACACAAACTCAGGTAATATTGACGGACTTTGAAAAAACAGGATTTCTATGTTCTCTTGTTTCTATGTTTATTTTTTATGTATGTTCGTCGATTTCTTCGTCAATAATAGACCGATTTTGAAAATTCTTTCGCTGCTATACAACAGCGTCAACATAATACCAAAATGGTCCCGTAAAATTTTCTTTCCGAGAGATATGTATTTGTCAACAAAACTTAAAAAGGGATCCTAAGTAATTTTTTTTTCAAAATAATCAAATTATTACGATAGGAAGGTAATAAGCTACGATGAATTAAAACTATGAAAATGTTTGTACACAGGTAGTTATATTATTTATATTTTAAATATACTAAGGAGTAAAAAGGATTACGACAACCACTGGGGTTAACGTGTTCTTGAGTGGAGACCGCGACTCGGCAAACGTAGTGTACGACGTCCTCCGACCAGGTGGTATGACGATTTGCGAAAGACTGCTGGCAGATGCTGGAGTCGGCAAGCTGAAGATAGGGCGCTATGGCGCTCATTAGGAGAGGCCTATGTCCAGCAGTGGACTAGTAATGAAATAATGAATGAAATGAAATAAGTTTATTAGTACACAAAGACAAACACTTTAAACAAATATTACAAAAATAATAAACAATACATTTAACAAAACAAGTGTCCGCCCAGTGAACCAATAGGCCCCACCTCAGCTTAATGTTGCTCTACAAAAAGTTGAGCAACGCTGGTATTCTGGCAGGACCTTCAGTGCGTGTGGACACGGACAACAGATAGTATAGGCTGATGATGATGGTGATGAATAAGGATCACCCTTATTACACTCACAGAAATATAAAGGAAATTTCAAATTGATTATTTAATTTTTGTTTCATCACCAAACAAACAGCAAAACTGTAAAATAGGCAGGTATCCATGTTCCAACAATTCAAATAAATTTTTACGAAATAGGTACAAAGTAGAATTTATATCCATCATAAATATTGTGTTGCCAGTAATTTCATCGTAAAAGTACGTATGAAACAGCAAATTGATCGGCTTACAAGACTGTAAACGAAATGTACGCTTTATGGTTGGATAAAGTTAATCATCTTTTCATAATAGAACCTCTCCTTAAATCCCCCGTTTGTTAAATTTTATAGAAATTTAAATAGAAAATCATAAAGTTTTATTACGGAATTTAAAAATACCGGAGTTTTTGTGTCGGGCGTGTTGGCTTCCAGTTTTGGTAGGATTATATGAGGGCTTTCAGACTTGCGAGTCAACGATGTCTAATATAACCTCTAAAACGTGGACCATCTAATAGTGGACTCTTTATTAACTCCAAGAATTAATTATAAATGAAAAATCTAAATACTCGTCTTGTTATCTTTATGGAGCTTAGCTACATTTTCGAGGCCTACAGTCTTATTTAAAAAAAACTGAAAAAGCGAGAGAGACCCATTCGGTTTTTTTAAAGTTTTCAATTAGTTAAATAATAAATCCGTAATTACTTGAAAAAAATACGTACGTGTCTTCAGTGTTGAAGTTATGTTGATGAAAAATCCATGTAAATAATTTTTTGTAAACACGATCACTGCTAGCGTCGCCGCCGGGACAGGGAATTGCAGATCGCACTCTGTGTTTTCAGTCATGAAAGTGCTAGTCTAGTCTAGTAATTTTTACCCAAATGTCCAAATACAGCGCAGATTATAATTTTTAAATAAGACTTCAGGAGTTTTGTAGAGCATTCAATCAAAAGGTTGTTTACTCTCTCTCCGACTCCGCTACACAGTTTTAAACTTTTGCGGTAGTAAGCCCACATTCGTACACAATATTCTATCAGACTAACTATTACATAAGATTGTATTTAATAAATAATAATAAATAATGCTGGACAATTCACACAGCACTATCTAGCCCCAAGCTAAGCAGAGCTTGTGTTATGGGTACTAGATAACTGATATACATAATACAAATACATAGATAGAATAATCTTTTATTATACATAGAAAACGACCAGAACACCCGGAACAAATACCTGCAGATCGTACAAATATTTGTCCCAAGGCGGAAATCGAACCCCTTGCAACCTCTTGCGTCGCAGGCGGGCCTTTGCCCACCGTGCCATTTGTACAGTTTTAGTAGATTCCCTAGGCTAGTCTAGGAAGTTTTGATATGATTGGCTCAGGGTATTTAACCTACCTAGGCTTTATACCAATCTTATATAGAAGATCAGTTGGTTCATAACCATGACCAAAACCGCGGTCATCACGTGTAGAATCTCATCAGGTGTATTGACAATGATGCTTCACAGTCGTTTAGTCACTAACAGCCAATTTTATACTCAAAACCTTTTATTGCACTACAATTCTAATATCACCCATAAGCTAATTTTTATAAGGTTGAAATTCCTATGTAGCTGGAGCAAAACAATAAAAATTGTCGGCGGGTATTATAAAATTATACGACCCAATGTTTGAAAACATACTTTAGAATCGTTACGTCATTGTTGGTCATACTCGTATAAAATGTAATAATCCTTATCGGACTTCGGCTTTTTCGATTTGTTTTTTAATTGTTTATCCATACATCAAAAGAATATTGTTAATATATTCCTAATTTCACCATCATCAACATTCGCCTATCGCTGTCCACTGCTGGACATAGGCCTCTCGTAATGAGCGCCAAAGCGCCCTGTCTTAAGCTTGCCGCATCCAGCATCTGCCAGCAGTCTTTCGCAAATCGTCATTCCTCTGGTAGAAGGGCGTCTGACACTACGTTTGCCGGGTCGCGGTTTCCACTCAAGAACACGTTTACCCCAACGGTTGTCTGTTCTTCTCTAGATTTGGCCAGCCCACTGCCACTTCAGCTTAGTAATCCTTTGAGCTATGTCGATAACTTTGGTTCTCTGTCAGAAGTATTCTCCAACCCGCATGTTCAGCATTGGAACTATATTCAGTAACCTCCATAAAATAATAGCCAACAAGGCGGTTATCAGGTTGAGGCCTGCGTCCAGCAGTGGACCATTATAGGCTGTTGAGGTGAGGTCAGGATTCCTACATTGTAATCTTGCTAAATAAATACCGTAGCCCCTAGGTTTCAACCAAAAAGTCTGAAATATAATAGTGGTGCCAAGTTATCATTAGCTTTAACATAAACAGACAAAAATGTGCCCATTCAGTATGGAGTCCCTATCCTATTTGTTTTAGTGACACAAGGGACCCGTTATTCAATGAGAAACTGACCTAACTTGGACGTTTTTACATCGAGTCCTAAACTTGTGTAGAACCCACTTAATAGCGATGCTTAATCCCTTATTTCTCGCACAATTAAACTTGCGATTTATAGCAAATCGAAAAAAACTCTGGAGTATGAGAATTACTTAGATAAAGGGCGGAAACCTTATATTGGATCATTTAAAAGTGTGTATGTACTTTGCACCGAGTTCACCAGAACAAGGATGTTATATAATGGTCGACTCCATGTTTATTGTTTATGTATTTTCGTCAATTTTTAGACCGATTTATTACCGATTTATACAATAATTATTATATTACAAAACACTAAAGAGCTCCATAAAGCAAATTATGGAGCTCTTTAGTATTTTGTTACTCTGGAATTTAGGATAGTAATCGTAATATGCATTTGCACCTTGGAGTCAAGACCCTAGGTCCGTGGGGTACCGAGGCGAGTTATGCAAAGTATGAACCATAGCGTACATTGATAAAGTTCAACGAATTAATTTCAAATAAATTTACGCATTAGATGACAAACGTTTTTTATGTCATTACGTGACGTAAATTTTTACCCTACTGGCAGTCAACCACGACAGTGCGTAAGCCTGTTGAATCATCGGGAATAATAGTTAAATAAAAAAATACAAAATACAATATCGTTTATTTGTACAAGTACCTACATAGGTTTAAGTAAGAAGTTGTACGAAGAGACCACAAAAGTTAAAAACTGCGGCGTCGTCTCAACGCCTCCTAGCACGATATTATAAAGTAGAGCATAATAAAAGTACCTACTTAACATTTAGGTGTTTACAATGGGTACTAACATATAGGTAGGTAATTAATTATGTTGAGGTTACATAATTATATTGAGGTTACATAATAATACGATTATTATTATGTAACCTCAATATAATTAATACATAATAATACGATTGTTATTATGTAACCTCAATATAATTAATACATAATAATACGATTATTATTATGTAACCTCAATATAATTAATACATAATAATACGATTATTATTATGTAACCTCAATATAATTAATAACCTAACTATATGTTAGTGCCCAGTGTGGTAGTGGTTGTTTTATATTTTTTACGGATATTTATCGAAATATCCGTAAAAAATATAATACAACCACTACCTTTTCGTACAAATCCTGACGAATTTTATTTATTTCCCTGTTTCTCGAGCGCTTATACCGAAACGATAAGACCCCATAGAAGAATATTCGATTTGGTTCCCATGAGACTGTCTATGTATAAAACCATCGGTATTGTGACTGGCAGGATCAATTAGAAGTTGACGTTGCGGTGTCGAGTTACAAAGAGGGTCTTACATTAATGGACTATCAATATTAAACGTGCTTTTTAATACTTTTATTGAAGCGGGATAATTTGATTATTTCGATGATAGATTTAATTGAAATTGTTTGGCGTGTGTTCGATGAATATATTTAATTAGTTGAAGGAACGGAGAATTTTGATTTGTAACTAACTTAACGTAGGGATTCTTTGTCGTCACAAAATGGTTCTGTTTAATTTGGTCATTTTTCGTTCTGGACGTTATTATTTTTCTAAAGTTTCTCTTAGGTTTTTTCACCTGGTTATCCTGCTCAACCGATCGCTTCACTGCTGTGACATCTTCACCCAATGAGATATTTTGGTATTCTACCCAAGATGAAAGAAACCAAACTTGGAGGGATGAACGTCATAAGTATCAAATAAATAAATAAATAATGCTGGACAATACTGTAACACCCCTACCTATCTATTATAAATAAAATAAATATAACTTCAAAATTAAAGATTCAAGACATTTATTACAGAACTTATTAAACATAGATCATTAGATAATTTATGATTATCTTAAAATTCAGAGAGAAGCTGCAAATCTTCCTATACCAAAGAAACGTCCTCCAAAGAGATAGTTATTGAAGATAAACGAATATAATAGAAAAGTGATTTATAATGGCCAATGTGATCGTCTAGTGTCGTCTAGTGGTAGAACACCCGTTATGTTGTAGTAACTCAGATCCTTTTAGAAGCTAAGACAAACGAACAAACTACAAAATACCCTAATTCTGAGGAGAACCTACCTAAACCTGACAAACAAGAACCTCCGATTACACAGTCGAATAAAATAGCTAGAAGAATATTAGAGAATATTATTAATACAAACATGAACTAACTATTGAATTGCTAGATACTCAAACTAGGATATTTTTTAAATATCCTGGAAAGGCCTCCGCCCATCCCCAACACTTGAACCCAAAAGAATCAAATGTTCCAACATTTACATTTACTGAGATTCATATTAATCTCTCCCAAAACTAGGAACCTCTGATTCCTGTAAATTCAGGTGTGCCTCCCCTCTATTCCTCCGGTCTAAGCTACTCTAAAACCTTAAAATCTGAATTCCAAGCTTCACTATAACTCTTAGACCGAAAGAATATATATAATAACCCTGAAATATCCGACGAAATGATCATCTAGGATACTCCTTCAGCCGAGAACTTTGTCTCACGAATTATGGAAGACGACCGCTTCGAATTCGCTTGCCGAATTTAAAGTCAGTAGTAAGGTTGATTTTCACATACTAAAGACCCATAAATACAATATTCAATTTAAAGATAGTTAGAGCAAACTTGGAGTCCACACTCTTTAGGTAAAATATACAAATTACAATATCGTTGAATCGAAGATGACCTAGATGATGAAATAGGAATGATATAGGTACCTACTCGTGATATACGCACTAATCCGAAATAGCCCTGTATTGAAAATAAAATAGATTTCTGACCTGATTCCGGTAAAACCTTTACCAAACGTTGGAATCCTTTCTCTTGTATTTAACGTATTATAACCGATGAGCGTTCTGTCCTTTCGATATGCATTATCCGTTTCTCTAGGTAAAATATAAATTATTTTTTTACAAAATTACACTCGTCCCGTCTGAAAGCAATTTTCCAACCCTCTCCCCTTTTGTTTTCTGTATTCTCCTTATGTCCGCCCACGAATTCAAAATATTTTCTATTCTCTATTCAGAGAAGTTTTTTAAAAAGGTTTTTATGTAGTTCACCAAAGCAGTTTTATAATTGATTTATTTTTAGGGTTAAATATTATTTAAAAGAAACGCTAAATGTAAAATATTTGCATAAAACAGTGTAGCCACTTTCTGGACTGTTACAATACACACAGCATTATCTAGCATGAGTACTTAATGGGTACTAGATAACTGATATACAATAGAATACAATACATAGATTTATTATGTAATTTTTATTATACATAGAAAACGACCAGAACCCCCTGAACGAATGTCTGCAGGTCGTACACACATTTGTCCCGAGGCGGGAATCGGACCCGCATCCTCCTGCGTCGCAGGCAGACCTTCGCTCACCACGCCACAGCGGTTATCAATCTCTCCATGCAAAGCATTATTATCTAAAGTTATAAGCATCTAAAGATAGTACGTGCCGATTTTACTGCGATACCATTTATTTATTTATTTATTTAACACTTTATTGCACACAATTATAAAATGTACACAATTGGTGGGCATAATGCCGATGGCATTTTCTGCCTGCCAACCACACAGGGTCAACATAAAAATAAAGGCGTGCTTTATACATAACACTAAAAAAGAAAGATAAAACTAGGTCTAAATTACAGATTTTGAACTAATACTAAACTATAGCATTAGGTAGGTACTTATAATAATTATACAATATTCTTGACAATAATGTATTAATGAACTAATAATATTATTCAATCACTTTAGATGTCTACTTTGAAATACAAAAGCAAAATACAATTACTGAAGTAGGTGCTTACCTACACAAATCAAAATGTTATTGTAGTAAATTAAATTTATTTAAAGTGAAATAATGGTTACCTAACTAGAAGATGGGTAAAGATTTTTCGTAAAATGCATGCTCACGAATCAGCTTTTTGAAACAATCTTTAGAATCCACTTTCCTGATGTCATATGGTAAGGAGTTCCAGAGTCTAACAGCCTCAATTGAAAATGATGACCATTGAACCATTGTCACAGCCATTGTCAAAGTAAAGCGATTGATTTGCAGAATTGAACCCCAGTTTGTTTACAAATCTTTTTCCTGCATGGCAGTTCTTTTAAAACGTTTTCATAGACTATAATCTGGTTTTAAATTTGTTGTTTTAAATCACATTGACCTGGTATTCATGTTATTCCTAAGCAATTATGTCAACGGACAAGTATAACCAGCTCAAAAATATTCTTCGAAAAAGTTCAGTAATAAGCATTGCCCTATATTCCGGCCACACATCTCAACGATTCATAAATAAAGCTGTTATGCTGTTTTCAATCCAGTTTAACAGACAGATAACGGATTGTTAGCTATAAAACTTGCTGATTTAATACCAGTGGCTGATTGACTACAAGTATCTCGTAAATTTTGTAGAAGCACTCTGAATTTTCGATTTTATGTGAAGACCATTGTAAACAGATTTTTGAATAGGGTATTGTTATTGATTGTATGCAGAATAAAGCTCTGAGCTACATACTTTATATCTAGCCCATGACAAATATACCCAATCACTGTTTCAAGGTATAGGTAATAATAAATAATGCTGGACAATTCACACAGCATTATCTAGGCCCAAGCTAAGCAGAGCTTGTGTTATAAGTGCTCGATAACTGATATACATAATATAACACAATATATAAATAGATATTTTTTATTACCTATACATAGAAAACATCCTGAACTAATGTCTGCAGATCGTACACACATTTGTCAAAAGGCGGGAATCGAACCCGCAACCTCCTGCGTCGCAGGCAGACCTTCGCCCACAACGCCACAGAGATCGTCATTTAGTTTACTTCATTTATTTTTTCCATCGTTGATTTTTCAATAATAACAACATCATTGTTATAAGAAATTAAATAAGTTCCCAAAAAAATTCTAACAGACTTGAACTCTTTTTTTAAGAGCTTATTTCATTTCTTAGAGATTACCCAGAGTGCGACAACCGATGGGGTAAACGCGTTCTTGAGTGGAGACTGCGACTCGGCAAACGTAGTGTAGGACGCCCTCCGATCAGGTGGGATGACGATTTGCGAAACACTGCTGGCAGATGCTGGATGCGGCAAGCTTAAGATAGGGCGCTATGGCGCTCATTATGGGAAGCCAACGTCCATCAGTGGACTAATGTAGGCTGATGATGATGATGATAATTCTATGAAAATACAATTCTTTTTATCTGCATCTTCATTTAACTTCCTTAAATTGTTTGCATTTTTATATGGCCAAATGCTTGTCAAATGATTTTTCAACATATCAGCGTTTGCAAAATCAAGTGTTAGGTTTCTTCCTATCTTTTATTACTATTACTGTTTTTATATAATAACAGTACACACATAAATCTCTCTTTAATTTTCACGCAGTCACAATTCTAATTAAAGTTATGAGAACAAAACAAAAGTCGCTGTAATATTGTCGAAAATAAATCAATCCATGCGTTGCGTGTTGTATGTCGTCACGCAATAAAATTGGTTTATTTCCTACATGAAATATGTTTTGGTACACCTATGTATGTGCCAATGCCTATTACCAAAACGTATATTGGTTTTAAAAGCTATCACTGGTTAAGGGTAAGCCCTTGTTCTTTTTCATAAGTCATTGTGTAGATACCTTCCTTACTTTTAACTATCATGTTTAATTTAATTTCACTAAGACATCAGGTATTAATTTAAATTTTCCAATATTTCAGCACAGTTGCTTGCGCTGTGATCACGGAATATCAGAAGTCATGATAAATGACGACCTCTGGAACAGAGGAGGCGTCATCTGGCTTGGGGCTAGATGACAGCGTCATCTAGCCCCAAGCTAAGCAGAGCTAGTGTTATGTGTACTAGATGACTGATATACTTATGAGAATTCATAACATAGATATTTATTATTTGTTCCGGGTGTACTAAATCCCGGAACCAATGTTTACAAATCATCCAAACATTTGACACAGACGGGAATCGAACCCGCAACCTCCTGCGTTGCAGTCGGGCTATTCGCCAATCACGCTACAGATGTCGTCGCATTTGTTGATTCCCTTTACAAATTTAATACAAATACGTCATCAAAAGTTCTACCAGAAACACGCCCGCAAATTGCTTGCAGAATTCTAAGGTTCCGCGAAAAAACACTCATCACAACACCTCAAGTGTGCCAAACTCTAAAACACATTAAAACTTGTGATGAATCGCTATTTTCGCTCGCAACTTCAACTTCCAGATACGAGGCATTTACTTACATGTGGAAATGTAAATACGTTCACAACTTCACCGCTTGAGTGACTATGGTGACTCCAAAGACAGTAGATGTACTTTACCGGCTTTTATTAAGGCCAAAGAAGCCGTGTATCTTAATCGAAAACAGGAGAGAAGAACTTCAGGAACTATTACCTATGTAATCCTCACTTCACCTCAACAGCCTATAATGGTCCACTGCTGGACGCAGGCCTCCCCCAGATTTCTTATTTCAAGAGGGGTAATGCCCATAATCCCCACGCTGGGCATGCGGGCTGAGGATCGCAGTTCGGTGATAGATCTATTATGCAAAAGGCGCTGCTGCCCGCCCCTAGGTAGCCCACACGACTGCTGCTCATATAAGTCACCATCATTACAACTAACTCTATGCCTAAAAGTCAAGTCGATTGGTTGCTAACTTAGGGCATGAAGGACAAACAAACAAACACACTTTCGTATTTATAATATTATTTTATTTTGTGTCATCTGTAGTACTGAATAAAATATATTTGACAACTTTGTCTATTCATGAAAAGATGTTTAGAATCTCTTTTTTATATTTTTTTATTTTATTTTATCAATTAGGTTAGCCTCCAGCGAGTACACCAAAACTTACAAGGTATTTAAAATAGTTTATAAATTAGTGATGGTAAGTGTCCCAACCTCTTACAGGCCGACACAGCATGCGGATTTCTATGGTGAGCAATATTCTATAATATGCTCTAAGATAATATATATTTTATATTATCTTCACCGTGTGTGACGCGCTAAGCTTAAACTATAAGCACATTAAGCACTCTAATACAAAGCAATATGGAAATAAAAGAGAGTAAGACTTTTCTTGTGTACCGAATGTATGGACTCCGTACAACATTTTCCTATTGCCCTACTGCATCAAAACCAACACTTATTCTGTGCAATTGCTAAGGAAATCGCGTTCTCCAAGTGTTTGCACAGACATGACGGCTTTTCTTAGTGGATTAAAGGATTTGCTTAATGCTCTATGCTTGCTAAGATTTACGAGTGTTTGCTTTTGCGATTTCAACAGTATTTTAATAATATTTTTGCGGGCAATTTTCTCATGCCATCTTTCATCGATGGTATTAATGCAAACAATTTGCAACCCAAATCTTATAAATACGTACGTAGATTATCTTACAGAATAAGTATTGGTTTCTTCAATTTAACAACAATAGATGTGGTTTAGGATCAATTATGCTGGCGTCTTCTGTAAAGGTTACACCTCAAAATCATGGTAAAGATCCCGTTATAAATGACTTTAATGTTAATAACCACGATAGTTTTAAAAGTTTTAAAGTTACACCTATATTATACAGTAGGAGTCAAAAGGCAGAAATAAATAATCATTATCATCCTCAGCCTATAAAAGTCCACTGCTGGACAAAGGCCTTCCCTAATGAGCGGCATAGCGCCATGTCTTCAGCTTGCCTCATCCAGCATTTGCCAGCAGTCTTTCGCAATTCGCCAACCCACCTGGTCGGAGGGTGTCCTACACTATGTTTGCCGAGTCGCGGTCTCCACTCAAGAACGTTGACCCCAACGAATACATCCTACAGAGAACCAAGGATATCGACAGAGCTAAAAAGGATTAGCAAGCTGAAGTGGCAGTAGGCCGGCCATATTTCTCTAAGGATGGTCTATTAAAATGACTTGTATTTGATTTGTAGGTTATTAGATACTAATTACTTAGTTCCTTCCACTTTACTCTGTCCCGCTCCTATATGAACGCGAAATTCTATAACTATCCTTTTCACAAAATTGCAAGGCGCTTAATACATTACGTTACATAAATAGATATTTTTAATACATAAATAATTATTATGACTATGAAATTGATTGCACGTGTTTTTTACTAGAATAATACTCCAGCTTTATTCTCTAGCTATATCTATTTTCTCTGTCTCTCGCTTTACAATGATGAGTCTTAGTCATTACGTAAGCTAACACGTCGCTTGTGGAATATGCCTAGATGATTAATGAATTCAATGACGGTAGACGCAAATTGAATAGATAATGTCAGGTTGATGTGAAAGGTCAGAGTTTGTTCATCGATACGAAGCTCTAATGATGGGAAGTGAGTAGACAAAAACAAAGTTGTTGGAGGTCTTTATGATTTTGTAATCTTCAGGATACCAACTTCTGAAGCTTTATAATAACAATAAATCATTTATTTCAGACTAAATTGATCCATAGATTACCTATTAATAATAAATAAACAGTGCTGCACAAATTCACACAGCATTATCTAGCCCCAAACTAAGCAGAGCTTGTTTTGTGGGTAGGTAATATAATACAATATGTTACATTTGTTTGCAAGAGTTTGCAGATAGCTCAATTGTTTCCATTGTAAATACTAGTTTTAATTTAATTCTATTATTTGATTGTAATTTTCTTTCTATATATTACATAGATAGATATTTTTTTATTATTATCATTTATTATTATCATTTCGTACGAAGCTGAGTAAAATGTTCATAAATTTATAAATATAAAACACAAATCAGCCCCAGATATTTTTTATAGATGTCTAAAGCATTGTCTGAGAATTTGAAATCTAACTCAAATAAAATAGACTTCCTGAATTTTATAAAGATTTGGATGAACTTCCCTATTCACTAACAAAATATATTATTGTCAACATAAACAAAATGTTGGAAATATTCCTACATAAACTAAGCTTCTAAATGAATTGTGCTCTCACTAACTTATATAATGTTTTTTATTTAATTACAACGAATACAGTCCGCAAACAAGTCTTTTTATTATACACAAAGCGAGAATCTTTTCAACTCAAATGCAGATGTCTAATAAACTTTCAAAGACGACAAACGTATTCAAATAAACGCTGTAGAAGCTGACAATAATCAAGCACTAGAATAGGAGCATTATCCAATTCCTTTGTGTGATAGTTAAATTGACAGAAACAGAAGACTATTTTGCTTACAATACCACATTCTTATTAAAGACGCCGGCGACTTAAGGACAAAGGCACAATAACATGTAATTGCAAATGATACACTGTATCACATACTGTAACTTAGCTTCACTGTACCATTTAAGGGCCTATACAACGTCACCTTTTTTGAAAAAGATAGACGTAGCATTCGTGTTTGTAGGAGCGAGACCGGGCATAACAACGCAAGACGAAAAATCAAGTTTTAGCTTATTATCTAAAAATTAGGACTTTATTTGAAAAACCGAATTATATGAAATGTTTATTTATAGACTTAGTTCTATTACCATGCACATTTTTAAGATACAAACTTTTGTGTTTATTGAGAAATTAAGGTTTTAGTTAAAATTTGGGTAACCTTGCGATTTTTTCTATAGAGAAAATTTAAGGGAATCCTGTTTTCGAAACATATGACCGATAGAGTAAGTCATGAACTTTACCATATATAAATATAAAGGTTTTCTTTATTCTAGTTATTTTACACAGCATTATCTAGCCTCAAGCTAAGCAGAGCTTGGGTTATGGGTACTAGACGACTGATACACATAATACAATACATAACATAGATATTTGTAATATATGTACATAGAAAACGACCAGAACATCCGGAACCAATACCTGCAGATCGTAAAAATATTAGTCCCAAGGCGGGAATCGAACCCGCAACCTATTGCATTACAGGTAAACCTTCGCCCACCGCGCCACCGCTACGCTGAGGTCGTCTAAAATATTTAGTAGTTTAGAAGATAGTAAGATCTACTGGAGTTGATTTGAGGTAGTATGTATGTACGAAAATAGATTTTGGTGGCCACCAAGGGCAACTTCGTATCTCTGCCTAAACTAAATAGAATAAAACTATTACAGATTCATTAAATAAAAGCTTATGATAGGTATCACAAACTGAACGATGGATTTTTGAAAATTCCTTTCTTAAACGGAATAATAACATAAAGTTGGTGGCGGCGCTAGTTTAGGTGGTGTATGCGCCTTAAATAAAATCCACAGAACTTAATTATACAACTTTTCATATTTTATAGAGGGATTTTATTTGTTGAATATTGTAACTATGAATAGATACTGTGTTTTTTTCTTCGTTGTCTTTGCTAATTCTAAAATAGGGTAGGTATTTGTAGGTACTTTATATAATTATATGAGATTGAGAGATATTAGACATAAAACAGTCGGTTTTTTTTAGTTCGGAATAATAACATAAAGTAGGTGGCGGCGCTGGTTTGGGTGGGGTATGCGCCTTAAGTCTACCCGTCCCACGCTGTTGCAGGTATTGCTAGTTTAGGTATGATCGTGAACATGTTGAAAAGCGTAGGAGCTTTTTGTAACTAAGTACCTATCATCGGCTTTTATATGTCTTTTAAGGTTTGCTGCTTCTATTCGCAACATAACTGTTTGAGATAAATAAATAATGCTGGACAATTCGCACAGCATTATCTAGCCCCGAGCTAAGTAGAGGTTGTGTTATGGGTACTAGATAACTGATATACATACATAATATTATTCTATTTAGTTTAGGCAGAGATACAAAGTTGCCCTTGGTGGCCACCAAAATCTATTTTCGTATTTCTGCCTAAACTAAATAGAATAAAACTATTACAGAGGCATAAAAAAGAGCTTATGGCAGGTATCACAAACTGGAAGATGGGTTTTTGAAAATTCCTTTGTTACATAACATAAATTAGGTGGCAGCGCTAGTTTGGGTGGGGTATGCGCCTTAATCTAAATTTATATTTCCTTTGTTTATTGCTTTTGAGGTGCGCATGCATCGGCTTAGGTACCTTTTTACGTGTGGTAGGCGTTTTATTCTCCGATCTTATGTTTCAAGAAGTAATATTTTATTAAACTTGTTTGTATCTTGTGTTTATTGTTTGACCATAATCTGCAGATAAGGGTACATGGATTTCGTTTCAGTTGCTTCTTCCAATGGTTTATGCGGTAATGAAGAAGGATTTTATTTTATGCATTTTGTTTTAAATTTCTTTGGTATTTTATTACTTTTATGTAATAACCTTCGCGAAAATTGGTAGATATTTGGGAGGTAAAAAACATAAATTCTGGAATGATACTCCTTCCAGGCAGAGCTCAAAATAAAGATTACTAATTTATTGAAATAAATACCAACCCAATGTAATACAATTTATAGACAGGCAAATTAATGGTCACACCTCCCTCTTAAAAATATAGACACATAGTTATCTCTAGGCACGTAAGTACCTAAATAGGGTACAAACAACAATCATGCCAGAATCCATGACGACCTCTGTGGAGCGGTGGGCGAAGATCCGCCTGCGACGCAAGAGGATGTTGTGGGTTCGATTCCCGCCTTGGGACAAATATTTGTACGATCTGCAGGTATTTGTTCGGGTGCTCTGGTCGTTTTCTATGTATAATAAAAAATATCTATATATGTAATGTATTGTATTATGTAAGTACATCAGTTATCTAGTACCCATAACACAAGCTCTGTAACTTGGGGCTAGATAATGCTGTGTGAATTGTCCAGCATTATATTTATTATTTATTTTATTTATAAAAAAAAAACAACCAACATAGAAATAAGAATAGATTCTTCCAATGCAGGAAGTATTAGATACATAGATATGTTTGGGCACCAAATAAAGTATGCATTGTAAGCCGCAGGTTTGGATCATGCCACCGGTTCAGGCCAGCCCACACACATTGGGTTAAACACCTTATTTATAGCTCACTTGTGCTGACCTTTCATATAGGTATGTAGCCGAGAGGAGGAAAGTGGTACAACTGAGAAAGTGTTACATTTAGGACGGTCTTAATGATTAAGCTCCTTTACTTACTTAACAAACTAACACCAGAATACTTAAACACATCTCAGGTATCTATAAGCACGTCTCAAGTGACAATTTTTTGACAAATTTTCATTAAAATATGGCAAATAACCGCGACCGAGACGAGATTAAATGTAAGTTGCATTTGAGTATTCGGGGGTAAAACTATTCGCTTATGGCATTGATAAGTTTGAAAAGTCAATTTATCCTAGAGGTTGGCAAATAAACCACAAAGTTCTTAGATGGACCGGATATTTATTATTTAATATATATTATCAGCCCACAAACACGTCCACTGCTGGGTACAGACCTCGATCAACATTATCCCCCCTATCTTCAGCTTGACGCAAAATGACATCTGCCTGCAGTCTGTTTGTGAGGTCGTCATCTCAACTGGCCAGAGGGCGTCCTACACTACGTTTACTGAGTCGTGGTCTGCACTCAAGAACACGTTTACGCCAACGGTTGTCGGTTCTTCGCGAGATCTGGCGGGCCTTTTGCCACTTGAGCTTGCTAATTCTTAGTTAGAGCTATGTCGATTATTTTGGTTCTCTGTCGGATGTATTCGTTATGAATCCTATCCTTCAGAAAAACTCCGAGCATAGCTTTTTCCTAGGCCTCCATACGACGCCACAAAAAGCGGTACTGAGCCGCATCCATCCATCGACTCTAACCGCTAAGATGTCGTCAGTTCATAGAGTGGATGGTCTCCCAACACGCCGTAGTATTTTTAATTGTAGTTTTCACATCAAAACATACTGTACATTTCTATGAGAGAAACGTAAGAGTTTCAAGAAAAATAAAAACACAACCAATCAGTCTACCTGGCTAATTAAAAATATGTATAAAAAATGTCATGTGTGTATAAGATTTTTTTATATTTTAAAGTTATGTCCTTCCGTTTTCTGAAACTTCTGAATAAGGCATAGATCTATGAAAGTATTGGTTATCTGTATGTTGAACATTGTGTGCCCTGACCATTTCATGTATAAAATGAACTATGGATATCTTTCATACGTGGAAGAATACAAAGTATACATACATGCCTCATTTGAGTTGTCCTAAGTAGATGCATCTTTTTTTCTGACTCTGAAATGATTCCAGAATCCCCAGGGATTCTGGGGATTTAAAGTTTAATTGACACGAAAATAGAACAAAAGATTTACGCATTTGCTTTCCTTGGAGTCGAGACTCTAGGTCCATGGGGTACTAAGGCTCTCTGGGCTGGATGGACGCGTGACCCGAGAGCTGGTGAAGTGGTGAGTATTTGACGCAGCGTATCAGCATTGCCATACAGCGGGGCAATGCAGCCAGTGTCTTGGGGACTCTTCTGACTAGTATTGATATGGATCAGTTGAGCTACCTGTAGATTGTTTGCAATAGTCTGCAGTTAGCTCAATTTTTTTCATTTGAAAACACTACTTCTAATTTGTTTCTATAATTTGATTTTAATTATTTTTGTTAATAAAGGTTTACACTTAGTTGATATAATTAGAGCTAATTATATTAAAAGTATTTAAAAGACGCTATAAATGTTTGACTTAAAAACGTTACTAAGGTAGTTTTTCAATCGCTACTATACTAAGTGTTTTAAAAGCAATTTTATGACTTTTAAATAGCAGGTGTGTAACAGTTTAGTTTTGTCGTTAAACTTCCGAAAAACAACCACGTCGTGGTTAATATCTATCAAAAGCAGTAGTTATTACTGTAGGAAAGTATTAAAAAGTCCTAAAAGTGAAAAATTCGGCGTCACTTTTAAATTTTACTGCCGTCTTAAAATAAGTAGCGTACGTACTTATACCCACATGTTTTTAAGAGAATGATAAAAATTAATGGTAATGGTTTTACTTGGTGTGATTGAACTTTTACTTGAGTCTGATGTAAAAGAATCTCTTAAATTTTTGCTTCAAATTTGGTAAATCTAAGCATAGGATTTTTCTGCAAGAGGCGCTACTGTCCGTCCGGCGTAGTCGCCTCAGACCTCAAACCTCGGCAACGCCTCTTGCAGAATAGATCTACCACCGAACTGCGATCCCCAACACGCATGTCCAGCGAGGGGATTATGGACATTACCCCTCATGAGACAAAAGCCCATAAGGCGATTATCAGGGGGAGGCCTGCGTCTAGCAGTGGACCATTATAGGCTGTTGAAGTGAGGTAAGGAAGCATAGGATGGTCCCCGTTGGTGACCTAACTTACCTTGAGGATGTCGTAACCGCTGATTAAGAGAACCTTCCAGAAAAAGGACAAAGCTCCCGTTTGAGTATTTTTAACACCTCTACGTTGACCAATCTGACTGTCAAGCTTAGTGATTAGACGCTAGCAGCGTATACCCGCTGAATGGCAAAGCTGATGTTCTACGCCCTATATAAGTACTTACTTACAAGCTCTAAGGTTTTTAAACTTTCGCGATTTGATAACATATTTAAGATTTTAGGTACGCGATAAATACCCGTTAAAAAATCTTAAATAAGCTCTAAGGTCACCCGTCGTTCGACGAGATGCTCTGATAAAATTTTCTTTATCTGATGAACCCACATCATTTTTGATTTCTACATTAATATACCTATTCTAGCAAAATTTCAGAAATGAATAATAATAAAATAGGGAACGGCGGCGTTCATAACCGTACCTACGAGATTAATAAAATATTTCCGGTTATTTCCATTAGGCTGATAATAATAATCAGGCACTAAAACAATAATACTTAACGGCATAGGTATTTAGCATGATTTGAAGAGATAGGTAATACATAAAACTTAGTGTTTATAATTTTATATAGCAGATAGTTTCTTAATTTTGATGATATTTACTAACTCTTCCTCCTCAGCAGTCTTTAATCGTCGACAGCTGGACGCAGGCCTCTCCCTGATAATAATACCTCTTTATAAGCTTGTAAATGTAAGGACCAAACTCTGATTGAAAGAGAAATTAAAGATTTAAAAAAATAAAAGGTCAGCCTACCTTGGTAGTTTGATAGGAAACGTTCAAAAAGTTGAACCACGACCTCGAAGATGAACCGATCAAAATTGATTGACCTTGACCAGATCAGAATGCTTGATGCATTTCGAAACAATGGTCATGTAATAGTAAAAGTCAAATTCTTTAGACCATCAAAACTACCTTCCATGAACAATAACACATTTTGTCTTATTCCTGAGATCTGTCGGACCTACAAGATCTTTTGAGATAGGTTATAATAATTTACTTGCAACTTGGAAGCTTGTATTCTTTTGTAGCGATTACTAGGATGTCTAGAAAACAGCATGTCAGAAATTTCCAATTTATTTCACCAAATAATGATCTTCAAATGAGTACATTATCACATTATTTATTCGCATAGCGAAGAGTACTACTTATTATAAATCAACTTAGGAATCTTTCGAAGAACCGACATATTAAATTCTTCTCCTTAGATATCTGAGTTATGAAATTCATAGTATCGTCTACCAAAATTCGATATCTACTAAAATGAGACTATCACCTCACCGTGATGCAGCATTTTCGGAGAACCTTCTTCACTTTAATGGGAGTTTATTGAAAAATAAACTTTATCTTTCCAGCCTAGGGCTTGTTTTGATAAAAAATGCATTTATCTTTATTTATTTATTTGTCATACTATTTTCCGACTTCCTAACTAGAAATTAACGATTATGTTCCTGAGATATGACAACCAAATATGATACGGACAGTCTTAAGAGAAATAACGTTGATAAGGTTGATCTTATTCTGTATTTTCTCCAGTACCGATGCATTTAATTGCTATCCGATATCACTAATGCACCTGTCAAGTAAACAAAGGCGATAGATAAGTCGAAATGAAGGTACGCTCGAGTTCGAATGTAAATGTTTATACTCTCTGCTGATGGCTGCTGATTTCGATCGTATGCCAGTCATTTGTCATGTAGCAAGATATTTACGATTTGAAAGTTCTGACTGGCAATGTTTTAGTGACAATCTACCAGTTATACGAGTACATCTCCTATTTTAAAACATGAAGAAATAAGGAGAAAAATGTTGTTTCTCTTCGTCTTCTCTTTTGTGAGAAGAACATTATATACAGCAGTTAAGTAATTTTGTTGATGTTTATTACAATAAATACGAAAAATTAACATTACTTGTGAAAGCATTATTTGAACAAATTTGAATCAGGCATATAATTTTCACTAGCGCCTATAAACTGTGCATTCAATGCATATCAGATACCAGTGTGTAATATTATTAATAGCACAAACTCAGATAGGGCTTTCGCTTAACGATTGGAACCTTGGAGGCTGAAAGTCTTAGACCCCACAGTATTTCTGATAAGTCATCATAACAATTTTTTTCTTTTTTTTCTTTCCTAGGAATGCATTAATTTTTGACCTTGAAGCAGGTCCTGTCGAAATTTCTTAGAAAAGTAAATACCATACATACGCTTTTATTCAAGCAGCTAAGCCTCAAGAGATGCACAATGTTCTTGACATATAATTAGCAGTAGGTATTTTGCAAAGTTATTTAATCTTTCTGCTATCATAGAACAATACTAAGTTATTGACACCAGTCTCAGTCTAGTTAGGTTACACGACAGAAGGCCATTTTGCATTAATTACCAAAAATAATTGCATCAGCAATCAGGGGGGTCAGTGCCAGTCTAAATTAAAAATAGCAACCACCTTCGACCCCGATTAACGCGAAAGACGTTTACGAACCAAGATGGCGGCTAAAGTCGTGGCCGAAGTTGGTCGCCATTTTGAATTTAGACTACCACTGATCTCCCTAAATGCTGATGCAATAGTTATAGGGATGGTAAATAATGCAATTTCAATTTTTGACAAACTTGGCTAGACGATGCTGCTGGATATTTTCTGAGTCAAAACAAATGACGTTGTTAATGCCCTGTAAAAGTCTAACGAACCTGACAAGCAAACATTGCAACTGAACGTTTCGACGAATTCTCTCGCGATGAAGCTTGTTTCATCAAATCTTTTAAAACTTAACTCCAAGGCTAGACTATCCAAGATCAGGCCAATGCATTTTACCGGGAGCTTGTAACGAGGTGGTAGAGACTCACAATGCTATCTACCAACTTCAGAACCTGTTATGATCCATTATCAGATCTTATGCCTGAGGTGGCATTAAAACGTTGGCCAGCCTGGCCTGCTTTGTTTATTAAATTATGTCCAAGGAGCTATAAATATCGTTTGAAGGCATTACAGACTCGTGGCAAACGAATTAGCTCACTTCATCGCGTTGTTGGCCCAAAATCTTGATTGTTTTTGTTCATTCAAAATCAAATTTACCTTTTAACTCTAATAAGATAATAATTTTTCACAAATTACTTTCCTGGATTTTAAAGTCCTTTGTTTTAAAGTGGTAAACTTTGCCAGATTTTTAGACAAATCACTACATTTATCAGGAAATATGAATAAGAAAGTAACAATAATGTAGTAAACCAGCTATTTACAAATGTCGCCAGCCAGCCACAAGAGTGGACATTGTGGGGAGCGTTCATTTAGTGGAATACCGATCAGAATACCGATACTGTATGAGTAATGCGGTGTCCTTAAGAACGTCTTAAAAGCATATACATGCTTGACTAAAGAACGGTTATCTAGATTTCAAAGCAGGTCTAAGGTTACTTAAAAAGGCCTAATCAGACGCAAAAGAACTAACTTTTTGCAAAAATTTGTGATAAGGATAGGCATAGGATTTTGCGTTAATAAGAGCGGGACAGAGAAAAGCAACGTCAGTGCAAAAATCAAGTTTTTGCTTATTTTCTTTTAATTATTCAAAATATAAGCATTCACTAGAAAAACTACACGATTATTTAAATAAAACATTAGTCTGGCTATATAATTCGTAAAAAATAATGTCGTTTTGTCGCTGAAAATTTCGAGCATTTCAACTAAAACTGTTTTCAGGCGAATTTTGTAATTATGTTTTTTATTAAAGAAACCATTTCATTATCAAAAATTCTATTCAATTACTCGACTTCTACAGGTTTTTTCCCTACCTACCGTATTGATTAATTCTAAACATTAACGTCCGTTACCTTAAATAGTGTACCTTAAATAAGTGTTTAAAGATACACATTTTGCTTGATTTTTGCATTAGGCGCACCCTTAATCTCAATAAATTTAAAGTCAGTTATCTTGAAGATCAAACCGCGAAGAGCAATTGAATCTGAAACAAATGATATCCGCATTCGTAATGCAGAAATAAACTGTGTGAAAAGGTAAAAATCCTGATGTAATGACGTAGATAAGTTCGAACCAATTACAGAGAACGTTGGGCGCTGAATCAGCAGATAAAAACGGACGCCTCCTTGGCAAATATGCGATGGTGGCAGTAAAGTGGAGTTCATACTGTCAAAAGAGCCGGACACCCCAGCGCATGTTGAATACAATTTTACAACGTTCTTATTAGGCTTGATTAAAAAACAAGCCCGTCATGAGATTATTAACGATTTATAAACAAAATGTTCTTTATTTTTTTTGTATTGAAATCATTGCAAAATATTGTGTTTATAGAGAAGCATTCGTGATTTGTTTTATTTTGAACTTTGAAATGAAACCGGCCAAGAGCGAGTCGGACTCGGAAGGGTTCCGTACCATACATCTATAAAAAAAAGCAAAAAATCACCTTTGTTGTATGGGAGTCCCCTAAAAGTTTATGTTCTATTGTTATTTATTATTTTGACGACCGATGTGGCGCGGTGGGCAAAGGTCTGCCTGCGACGCAGAAGGTTGCGGGTTCGATTCCCGCCTCGGAACAAATGTGTGTACGATCTGCAGACATTTGTTCAGGGTGTTCTGGTCGTTTTCTATGTATGTATGATAAAAAAATATCTATCTATGTATTGTATTGTATTATGTATATCAGTTATCTAGTACCCATAACACAAGCTCTGCTTAGCATGGGGCTAGATAATGCTGTGTGAATTGTCCAGCATTATTTACTTATTTATTTATTTGTTGCTCTAGCGGTAATAGTATTACATCGAACTATCGCGGTTCATGAGATACAGCCTGGTGACAGACGGACAGACATCGCAATGTTATTAATAGGGTCCCGTCTTACCCTTTGGGTACGGAACCCTAAAAAGGACGAAGTTCTATGTTCAGCTGCATGTACGTTTTTTTATTTGTGTTTCTGTCGATTTCTCCGTCATTTATTAATCTTGTCTCTGTAAGTGTATATACTGTGGTCCCATAAAAGTATAGTCATGAGAAATAAGTAACTATCAAAAAAGTTAAAGCTAAGGGATTTGAAGTCGGTTTATTATGTTTTTTTTTAACAATCGATGTTCAATATCAACTCAAATCAAGTAGTCACTTTGTCTGTGCCTACCCTTAAATGGACTGCCTTTGCAAATACGCGATAGCGTTAAGTCGGAAACTCTGAGCAAGAGTATTTTTCCTCATAATATTCCCTTTAAAAGATGAAGTTGATAAAAAAATTCATGGATACACCTAAATTTTTTATTAGAATGTTGTCAATACGTAAAAAGTGAATTTTGTAAAATGAACTGGTAAAAAAAAATTACTTTTAAATAAACACAATAAAGTATATATATTTAGATAATGATGGGGTACCGACGACGCTCTCCAAAAACTATCTGAGAGCCTGTTCGAAGCGACGCATGACCCGAGAGCTGGTGAGTATCTGGCGCAGCGCATCAGCATTGCCATACAGCGGGGCAATGTAACCAATGTCTTGGGGACGCTTCCGACGCTTGTTTCAATAATCGAAGTGATTGTAAATACTACTACAACAATTATTGTAAATACTACTTCTAATTTGTTTACTAATACCAACCTAATACCAACCAATGTTGTGAGAAGAAACTCATTTTCAGCTCTATAATTTAATATGAAGGTTCAGGACATACCACAGTTTTTTGAGTTACTAGTATAATTATTAAACCTGTGTCTAAGTTAGCGCTTCAAATCTATTTCTAATCTTACTTTCAACTACATAATATTCTGACTTTATGACCTGGGGGATCTTTCATATTCTTTTGGAGGTTTTACGATCTCCACATTTGTTGCAAATCTATCGACAATGTCAGTCCCTGACCTAAAAATGAAAAATGTACGTCAATGAAATAGAGGAAATGTATTAGAGTAAACATTATTTGATTCCTTGCTTCCCGCGTTTAGTTGTGGATATAGGTGGACCTCCATACGTTAGCTGATGTTTGAGATATAAAGAAATCGTGTGTTTTTAAGGTTCAAGTTATATGCAATGTTTTTAAAAACAACGTTGGTCCTCATCATCATCCGCCTATTTTTGTCCACTACTGGACATAGGCCTCCCCTAATGAGCGCCATAGCGCCCTGTATTCAGCTTGCCGTATCCAGCATCTGCTAGCAGTCTTTCGCAAATCGTCATCCCAGCTGGTCGGAGGTCGTCTTACACAACGTTTGCCGACTCGCGGTCTCCACTCAAGAACGCGTTTACCCCAGTGGTTGTCGGTTTTTCTCGAGATATGGCAAGCCCACTGCCACTTTAGCTTGCTAATCCTTTGAGCTATGTCGATAACCTTAGTTCTCTGTCGGATGTATTCGTTACAAATCCTATCCTTCAGAGAATAGCTCTCTCCATAGCTCGCTGTGTTAAACTGGTGGACCAGTCCTACCGTGAGTGTCCACGTCTCAGCTCCGTAGGTCATGATGGGTAGAACGCACTGATTGAAAACTTTCGTTTCCAAGCATTAGGGTATGGATGACGAGAAGACCCGACGTAGTTTGCCAAACGCGGCCTAACCCAGCTGGATCTTCCTCGTTGGTCCTGAATGCTCCGAATTTCAATCACAGAATTAGCAAAAAAACATTGCATGTAGGTACCGTTAGGTACGAGCGGAGTATTATGCCCGTAATGAAATATTGCTCAGTCACAAATATATGATTGAGTGACGTTTATACCATAAAAAAGTGTTACTCAAGTATAGATCGATGACTAAGCAAGCTTTCATAATATGACCTTAAGTACACATGTGCCAATTTTACGTTGTTTTTACGTTTTTCGTTTCCTTAACATACATACTAACTCCTTTTTCTGTTAGAGAAGAGTAACAACAAAGTGCAAACCCACACTAACTATCCTTCTCCTCGTTGTGTCGATATCCTCAGTGCTGAGGGTCGAGACCTTTATGTAGGACCTTGGAATGCACGATGTGTCTCCACCGGGGACGGTCTTCCGCAGCGCGGATAGCGTCGCTCATGCTGGTTTCAAGCGTTGATCGAATTTGATCACACTAACGCATAGGGCTCCGTCCACTTTGTAATCTAAGAAGTCGATGATGATGAAAATGCTATGAATAAAGATTTTCTTATTTCTTATACTTCGGCCACGAGCCTTTCCAGGTTGCTGCCGTCTTTTCTGGCATACTAAGATTTAAAATATTTTACGATACTCTCATTTGGATATTCCAATGCAGTAACTTTTATTGTTGTCTGGATAAAATCGTGATAATCTTGAACTTTAAGTGCTCTAGATCACTTGAGCTTTTGATTTATGGACTTGTTAGGCAAGGTATGTAGGTAGGTCGTGGCGTACCTTACCCGTTTGAGTATTCAGAAGAGTATTTAATAAACTACCTGTATTATTCTTTGTGAAAATGACAAAATGTTTCATTATTAAGAGATCGAAATTTCTTATATGCTACGGCTACACGCTAAGTTAAAAGTTTAGTTTTGTCGTTAAAACATAGTTAAGTAGCAAATTTTTTAAGTTGTGTAGCTTCTCACTTTATTATAGAAAACGTCTTGATTAACAAAGGAGGTATCGAATTATCTAAATTGAAAATCTCCTTGTTTTTGATATCAGGAATATTGAAACACAAATAAAATAAAACCTAATGCTAAATAATTCACACAGCATTATTCAGCCCCAAGAACTTATGTAGGGTAGGTAATAGGTAGTTAACTGATTTACATAATATAATACAAAACATGAGAGATATTTATTATATATATATATAGAAACAAACCAAAACAGACAGAAAAAATATCTGCATATTGTACAAACGTTTGTCCCGAGGCGGGAATCGAACCCGTAACCCCCTGCGTCCTAGAAGGACCTTCGCCCACCGCTCCACAGAGATCGTCGAAAATTATGGTTTTTACTAAACAAGATTAATTCTTTAATAATTTACACCATAATAGTTATCTATTCGGAATCATTTACTTTCAAATACATTATTAATATTCAATTGTAGTTATTGAACAGCCGATGTCCTGTAAATTTGTTAATTTAAAGGTACCACACCACACACCATTTAAAGGTATCATACCACATTAGCATTGCAATGAGCAATATGCGTTCCAATTACCTAGATATTTCTTCAACGAACTCCATAAAAACCTTATTAATTGACACGTGTGTAGGCACACAATCGCATAATTACCATCGGTCGAACGCGTGGGTGGAACGCTACAAACATTCCCAGGAGATACATTAATATCTTAATGGCTTTTGGTGCTAAATGTACTTACCTATAAAATAGGTACATTATTATACCTTTTATTTTAAGTACGCTTTTATATTCTTTCGAACATACGTACGTTTTACATACGTTATACGTACGTTTTTTTTTCACATTTTAATCTAAACCCGCTTACATCCGCAATTAAATCGTCGATGTTATTTTTTTTTTAGTAAAACGGTATTTATTTATTTTATTAACTAAAGATTATTAAAACCAATTACTTAAATGAAAAGGAAACAAAGTTACACACATAAGTTACATACAATAATTGTCACTCATAAGATACATCAATAGAAAAGTGACCGTAAAATTTAAAATTAATTTATGAAAACTTCATTAGAAATTAAAGTAATTATGACGTTCACAAAAAACAAAACACTCTTAATAATTTAGTCCAACTGTCAGCGAACAAGTTAAGATCGGGGCTCGACCGCCCCGATCTGGACGACTGGACGATCAGGAGAGCATTGAGTGCGGTGAGTAGGGTACTCGAGTTATGGACATGGACCGCGCCGATGTACGAGACTTCAGCACGGCCAGCAACCTGTTTCCTACGTAGAGTTGACAGGATTATTCCGGAAATCCCTCACGGCCGTCCCCCACGTGGGGGATTTCCGGATTTTTTTTTCCGGAAATCCCCCAAATCGAATTGATCAGTCTCATGGGGGATTTCAGGAAAACAAATTCCGGATATCCCCCATATAGCTCGACCATAGAAATAAATTAGTTCTTAATAACCTTTAACTCGTCACCGCTGGCTGCTAGTGGTGGACCGCTCACCTCTACAATGAGAAGTCTTCCCAAGCAAAAAACTTCAAATGCGATAGATTTTGCCAAAAACACTGACAGCTGTCAAATTGACATATTCTGTCAAATAGAGCGACTAACAGATGGGGCTAGACAATGCTGAGTGAATTGTCCAGCATTATTGACACAGCTCATCAATCAAATCCGAAGCGTCAAATTTTACGCGGAGGATTTTGCAGACTGTGGTTATTTGGTCATAAGCACGCCGTACCTCTAGCGAGTTATAGCCCAAGCATTTTAAGAACTTGCTGGAATAAAGGTATTTATGTCATCATCATCATCATCAACCTATACCAGTCCACTGCTGGACATAGGCCTCATCTAATGAGCGCCATAGCGCCCTGTCTTCAGCTTGCCGCATCCAGCATCTGCCAGCAGTCTTTCGCAAATCGTCATCCCACCTGGTCGGAGGGTGTCCTACACTACGTGTGCCGAGTCGCGGGCTCCACTCAAGAACACGTTTACATCAGCGGTAGTCGGTTCTTCTTGAAATATGGCCAGCCCACTGCCACCTCAGCTTGCTAATCCTTTGAGCCAAGCATCGCAGCAAGAACTTGCTGGAATAAAGGTATTCATGTAGCCAACCGATAGATATAACAAGGGACCAGCCTTACCTTCAGGTAGATAACGCCTACCAATTTTGTCCGTGTCTATAGATTCCAAACGTATTCGCATGAATTATACAATACCTTGATAACCTGGAGGTAGGGTTGCATTAATTAAATAATTATGACATATTGTCCGATTATTTCAATGGAAGGGTGGGGCTGATAAGCGACAGCACGTATGAAACCGTTCATTAATAATTCCAAACACCCGATCAACTGTTTTTGTCAAGCCCAATATAACCCGACTTCAAATTCAAATATTGATATAGGATCTTTATGATTATTACTACTAGCTTTTATCTTTTATATTATAGTTCTTACTTCAATATAAATTAACAAAAATGTTGTAAACGTTTATATGAATGACCTTATAGGTATCACGTTACCAGTTATAAGAGTTTTAGTTTAGAAATGCGGTGTTATCTTTATGGAAACGGTAGCAAACCATATTTTTATCAATTTATTTAAACCAGTTTAAAGAGATAGGCGAGAAATTGTCGCTTCAGTTCACCTTCTTGAAGTTAATAATGTAGTCGCACGAGTTATCTCAAAAATCTTGTAGTCTAGTAGGTTGTGTAGAGCCATATCAAAATTCTTGAATAAATTAATAGAATAGAAGTAAGTTACAGAATGGATATGACTTGGACCACATTTTAGTTGAATTTACGATATGATTTTGGCATAAGCTTTTAGTCACAATGCACTGGCTTGATTTTTTTTACTTTCATCTCATCTACCTTCTCAACAGCCTTTAGTGGTCCACTGCTGGACACAGGCCTCCCCCTGACGATCGCCTTATAAGCTTTTATCTCATGGGGGGTAATGCCTTTAATCCCCAAACTGGGCTTGCGGGTTGGTTTGTTTACTTTATATTACCGATGTTATTATGCTTTTATATTTAAAGCAGTTCATTACTGCATTGTCAAAACTATACGAGTTATTGATGGTCATAATTTGTGGTTTCTGTGGCTTAAGTCTGCTTTTTTACAAGGTCTGCATGTGTTGCGGTAACTTTATAATTTGTTGGTGGTTATCTGTGATTCTTTTTCAGAAATGTTAGTCATTTAGCGTTCCCAGCCTTTTACTTTGTGAGTCGTGTTAGTCATCCAGCCTTATCGTCATCATACTCGTATCACATTATCACATTTACTGACAGTAACTGATTTCATGATATCATGCCATATTGGCTAACACTTATGTACTTATAAGGTATAGTTTTAAAATTAGTTAGACGCCCATAATCATCATCTTCAGCCTTTATCAGTCTACTGCTGGACATAAGCCTCCCCTAATGAGCGCCATAGCAGTTTGCCTTTGCTAGCTCATTAATTTCCAAAATCACAAAGTTATATGAAATTAGTTGAAACAATTTACATTGGTAAGCAGCACAACGTCTCGTTGATCGTGTTAAATTTTTGCCATGAGCTTTTTCCGCAGCAGCTTCTATATTGCCGTCGAATAAATTATTTTGAGCTAAAATATATAGCATCGGACGCGATATATTTCAATGTTTGATTTACAGCTCAGCGAGCTATGCCGCCTTTGCCGATATCGTATCGGACAGCTTAAAAAGAAATATCGAAAAGTAAAAAGGTGGCCCTTTGTTCTTTGTCGTCCTCGCGTATGCAAATGCGGTGCCGAATGATTTAGGACTTGTATTATCGGATAGCAAAAATAAAATTTTTGAAGTAAAACTTACCAAATCCTCAAAAAATAGGAAGATATTTGTATCGGCTAATTTGCTTTTGATTTAGCAATCGATGCTTAAAACCCCATCAACATTTTGCCACATTACCCGTTTTATGAGCAAAACAAACGAGTTTCAATACATGCATCATTAATTTCCTCCTAGTACTGACATGTTTACATGATACCTTATGACTTAGTTCTTGATTCTGAGCTCTATATGTCTAGACATAAGATTTGTTGTAGCACAGAGTGAGGTAGGACATAGAACAAATGATTGTGCCCTGTTCACTTTTCATGCGTTTATTACATCTTGGCACGGTATGAGAGCGCTATTGATTCGGTTTTATCATGTTACTAAGAAGCATTAGGCTTTGTTCATAGCAATCAATATGAAATTGAATTGAAACCTTAAAATCTTAGGCCTTGGAGGCCTATGTCTAGCAGTGGACTAATATTGGCTGATGATGATGATGATGATGATACAATATTCGAAACGTTTTTTTTTTTTTTCATTTTAGCGACAGCTTACCAAAATTAGAAAATATCATTAAATATGCCTGACTTTGACAGAATTTACTAAGTCTTTGACCATTTTTGTAGTTGTCTTTATTTTGATCCGAACAACATTCGTGATCTTCATTTCTGTAAAGGGAACCCTCAGACTCCCGACAGTAACACTATCACTTCTAAGGAACCAGATCGTAAATTCCACAGCCAAATTCTACAGACCATGGTGAATAATTTAAATTTGAACAATGATTTCCGTTAAATGACTCATGCTTGAATAAGTTCCTGTGGCTTATGGTCAGAAGTCGTAACTCTTATGATGACATTTCCAATTTATTTTTTATGAATCACCTATTCTTTGGACTTATGTAAAGTGATGGTACAGACAGTAAATATTTGTTTTTTGCAGGTAAAATATACTTGATCATTTCTTAAAAAGTCTTTTAGGATAAATACCTGATATCATTATACTTCTATCCTTAATTAGAGTTTTAAAAATTATCGATACTTGAGGAAATATCTAAACTGTCCGTAAAATAATTCATTATATCTCTAGCATGTTAATCTTCCCACATTTTTGTTCCAGACCGAAGTTTCCACGAAGCTAGTCTGTGTTTGCACCTTTACCTATATCCTTTGTAACTTTGTTTGATTTATAGCTCCTCGTCCGAATCTTCGTTGGTATATGTGAGTTTGAGCGATAACAGATATTACTAGTAATGTTTTTCAATGCATAGATAAAAAGATAATTAAGGAAGATTACAATGAGAACGCTAATCTTCACAGAGGTTACCTATTTGAGCCGTTTGGGGTGGAAACCTTAGGTCCTTGGGGTCCTTGGGCACACTTTATCTATAAAGATCTTACAAAACTACTAATAGAGCCCACAAGTGATCGGAATGCTGGTTTTTATTACTATACAACGAATTGGCATTGCCATTAAACGTGACAATGCTCCCAGCATTCTGGGCACTCTGCCTTCTGGTGACGGCTTAGTTTTAAGAATAAATTGTTTTAGTTGGTGTAAATATTATTTGTAATTATTTTTTGTACTTTTCATGAGAATGAAAAAATATAGGTTCTAAACTAAGTCCCCCCCCCCCCCTCCTCATGAGCACACAAAGTCTACTGCTGAATATTATCTCCTATCGGATAGGTAACCACAGAGTTACACATGTAGGTACTAGTTTAAACTTTTTCTATCACCAAAATTATAAATATTTGTTTCCCAAAATAAAATTAAAAAAATTTGGGACCAAATTCTGCTAACCAATCGCTATATTTAAGAAAATTTACCTGTCGCAGTGCGTACGGTGCTATTGACATGGAAATATTGATAGAATCTTGACACTTTTGACTCGCGTTCCTCCATTTGTAGTTTCTTTCTTCAAAGGTAAAATGCCAAACATGTCATTTATAGATGATACCATTATTATGGTGAAGTCATCAATTTAGTGGAATCAGGGTCCAGAGGCCGAATTCTGCTAACTAATTATTTAAAACATAAAAAATCGTCATTTGATGAAAGAATTGAAGAAAGAAGCGTTCGATGCATCGAGTTAGAGATGGTTCGATGCTATTTGCACGAAAGCTTGATTTAATAGTTTTATAACCTTGACATCTTTGATAACTTCCATCTGTAGTTTCTTGCATCCAAGAAAAAAATTAGAAATCTGTCATACTGAGATATACGTCATACGATACCATGGTTTCGTCCAAGCGAAATAATGGTATCGTCGGGTTTAAGCATCTAAGTTACCATCGAAGCAATCAGCTAAGCTATCATCAAGGTATCATCTAAACCAGAAAACCTAGCCGCTGAAGTGTAGCTCTGGTCTCACAGTTTATACCAAAAACTGTTTTATAATTATAGGTACACTATTATAGGTATATAATTTTGATCAAAGTTAAACCCATAAGTTCAAATCTGATTTTTTGAAGAAAAAAAACTAAAAACGATACTTCAAAATCCTTAATTTTACATTATTTTTGTGTTTTGAGGTTAAATATGGATACTTATCCCTCGGTATATGGGACTAACGTCAGGGTCATTCCATTTGCTATAACAAAAGTTTTTTTTTTTAAATCACTCCAAGAGAACTCGACGATCAAACTTAAAAAAATATGCGTTCGGCCTAAAATAGAACCTCATCCGCCTGCACAGTGGATGCGTCGTCTTAGGAGAATCGCAGCGTAGAGCACCGTCAGCTCCTTACGGTCCAACGATGATCCAATGAACTTGATTGTGTAGCATGTTAGATTTGATTCCCGCTAAGCTACCATCGAAGCAAACAGCTAAACCAATCAGCCTAGCTGCTAAAATGCCGTGTTATCACAGCTCATACAAAAATAAAAATTGGGTTTAACGAGTTCTACCCATAATAATATAGTTACAATATTATTACCGCCCACATAACTACCCGTTTCATTTTGGATAAAACCACTGCAAATAAAAATAAATTGTCGCAATTGTGCCGCAATGAAAAAAAATCTACTAACGACAAACCATCTGCTAGCTTTTGCTGCTTCAAAAATATATTCCAAGTGTGAAATGGAACGTTTGTGATAGGGTTCCGATTAATTATTATGTATATTTTAATGACTTTTCTTTATTAATAAAGATAACTGTATGTTCTATAGTAAATAAATATAATTTGAATCTCACGCCTGTACTTTTTAAGTCAGTTCCATCATTAATCTTTTCACTATATACCTAATTCTTTACCAGTTTTGTCTACTCTTTCAGATACTGGTCCATAGACTCGAGTCCTTTCGATGTTAGAATTGTGACGTGATCGTGATGTCTCATATTTCTATGCTACGATTGGATTTGCGTAGTTCTCTGTCCTCACGATAGAGGCGCTGTACCAAAACTTATGAAAAAATTTGACGTCACGATGGTCTCGATCTCGATACTGTCGTCAAATGGACTAGGAACTCAGCTCCTCTGCATCTACGTCTTTGTATTCGGTACCCATTTTAATCTCCAAAGCAATAAAGAAAATGAAATAGCAACATCAAAAAAAGTTGATTGCGAGCGTGACTGTCATCTCTGTGAGGTCGAAGTATTAGGTCCACGGAACCCCAAAAATTAAACGTCACTGATCTGCATCTGCTTGGATGTAACAAATAATTTGGTTTGCAATAGTAATTTCAAGGGCGTCATTGAAGTACAAAATTGTAATAACAACCGCAAAAGCTTTAGATTTACGTACTGGCCCGAATGATGTACCTACGTGAATACATTATAATTTTTAAATGATATTTCAACATAAAATTATTATCGATACTTTATTAATATGGTAGCTTCTAGCTGATAACTAAAAACTAGTGAGATCATTATAAAAAAATTTCTTAAATGAAAAAAGAAAAAAGTAATCCAGCACTCGCGTCACGAGTAAAGTCGTACATAAATAAAATTAATATAAAAAATAAGCTATGCTAAGCTGCTGCCTTATTCTGGTAGTTTCCTTCAGTCGACACATTCGACTTCCACGGGCTGAGTTGCAGGCAGGGGTCGTGTTTTCACGACGGCAAAATGTATATCAAACAAATTTTTAAAATTTAATTTGTTTCTTACTTTTTATTGTTAGTAAAGATAAGGTCATAGGGTCACTTGTAAATAATAATTACTGGTTACCACGCATCCGCAAGTACACCGGTCTGTGACAGTAGTAACAGATTAGGGTAACTCTGCCGTAAACGTCCGCTATTGTCCTCACCCTTGTACGCACGGCCACGAGTGCTAATTGTGTTTTTGTTTGCTATTTTACGGCCGAAAATCGCTTCGGATCTCGATTGTGTTGTTGGAATTGTGATCGGAAATTTTGAATGGCTTTTTGGTATTCGATTTTCAATTTTGTATGGTATTTTGTTTGCTTTAAAAGTAGTTTCCGTTAAATTTTGCGTCACATAATATTTGTCTACACAAATGAAGTGGATTTGTTAATCTTTGAGTTAACATCGATTTTTTTTCAGTTGAACTTGACAGTTACTCATTAAAGTTGAAAATTCGATTTCTATGTAACTTTAATTTTACTTTAGTAAAATCACACATACTTATGCGTTAAAATGTTATTACTTTAATACAGTAATATTTTGTGTGCAATGTGATGAACCAGGTCATCCATTAATTATAAATTAATACTCTTTGTTGAACAACAAAATAACTTACTTGTACAGCACAGAACAGTTTATTGGCTTTTACCTTGTAGTAATCAGTAAATTGTGACGGTGAAATTAACTACCACTGTGCTTATTAGGTTAGAAGTATGTTTGTTAGTAATGCCAGAGTAATCTCTAAACCAGTTTTTTTTAGGATTTTTTGTCAGAAAATAAGAAAATTATGACCCAATTTTCAAATCATGATACAAAATAATAAGATGCTAAAATAGAATAAATTTATTCTGTTAAAATAACAACAACTTGTATTAATACATATTATATCTTTTACCTAAAAATGTAAGCTATCACCAGAAAGCAGAGTGGTCAGAATGCTGGCGGCATAGCCAAAATAGTAATGTTTGATTAGCTATTAGTTGTCTCTCATAAACGCAATCGTAAAGGGCACTACACGTTCTTGTATTGTAACAGGCTTATGACTCAAGTTGGTAAGTAAGTTATTTCGTACCTTCTATTTCAAAGTCAAAAATACTGTGCTTACAATTATCCGGAGCCCCAATGAGAACTACTCAATATTGGCAATCCGGGCTAAACCGTCTCTGTCATGTCGCCCATATGCCACCGTTAACAATAGAATTAGTCGTCATTCAAAGCACCGAAGCAAATTCGCAACATATCTGGATAACATGTAGCAAGTGAACTCGGTGACACTTTGAGCCCCTCTGATACTGACATTATGTGACAACATCGATGCTGGGGCGTGCGGCAGTACAATGGACGATTATTGGTACCTTTACCCTATTCATATGTTCGGTTTCTGGAATGGTGATGAATTTGGATTGTTGAACAGAACAGGTTTAATTTTTAACCCTCTGTTAGGCACTGAATTTGTATTTTGTTAAAAATCTGTTCCGATCACCAAGAATTTTTCTTTTTTATGCGATTTTTTGTATGCGAGTAGCGATAATAATAATTGAAATACTAAAATTATTGGTTGTATTAATCATCATAATTATTATGCATTATGGGGTAATATATAGGACATTTATATAGGGTTATTGGTAATTCCGTGGACATAGTTCATTAAATGTTGCATGCCATCTCACTACTTATTTTTGCATACTGTACCCGTACTATGTCAAGCATGTTGTCCTTATTTAATATTTGTTACCTTACATACAGTCATGTTTTTTTGGCAAATAAATATCTTTATCTATATATATCCTTAGAGTCAATAACTTTATTTATTTAGACTTACAAAATAAGCACTTAGACAAGTCAAATTTTATACTCCTAAAAGCTTTTATCTTATTAATCTTCTAATCTCATACTTAGAATAACTACAGTGTTTATGAAAACTTATATAAAAATATCCTAAAATCATTTAGCTAAAGTTAAAAAAGCTTTCAAATACAACCTTACTTAAAAAAGAAAATCACTCGAGACTCAAATTTCAATAAAGAGTTTTCATGCAAAAAAATCTTGATTTGCATCTCAAAAGCATTGCGAGTTAATGTGATCGGTTGAAATGCGAAGCACGTCACTTCCCATTGCTACAACCCCATGCGATATAGAGTGTTAGATACACTGTTCATTACCATATCATATTCATTGCTTTGATTGAACGGGAGTGTACATCTGGGCTAAAACATTTTTTTTATAGTCTATAGATCTTAAATAAAATTATATTGTATGTATTATTGTAATAGATTAATTATTACGTATAGTGTGTATAAGTATTTATAGTTTATATTTATGTTTGTTGTAAAGCACCGCCATCCTTTATTTTTTCCCAATTGTTCTGGTTGCCTGGAAGAAATCGCTTTAAATGATAAGGCCGTCAAATCCATTGCTATTCTATTTTATATGTTAAATTTAAAATAATCTTTAAAAATATTTTTTTTAAATTGGTGATGAATAAAGTATTATCTATCTATCTCATACTCGATGATCTATCTATCTTAGTTTGACCACAATTTCACCTGATGGAAAGTGAAGATGTGGCCGACGATGTATCACGAAGGTCTATTCTCCGATTTGGTAGGTCTTTCTTATTATTTGCAGATCTTTTTGGTAGCTCTATTCATTACTTTGTTGCTATTTCACCTTTTATAAATAAATAAAAAAAGAAAAAATAATATTGGACAATTCACACAGCATTATCTAGCCCCAAGCTAAGCAGAGCTTGTGTTATGGGCACTAGACAACTGATATACTTATGTTATACAATTAGATGTGTATATAATTTAAAAAAAGCTGTGAAAGCTACTGTTTTTTGTATGCTGTCTTCCCACCATTCCGATTTCTATATTTTTGAACAGTTATGCCAAAAAATATTATTATAATTAGTATAATTTCCCAAAATTATTAAAAGTAAAAAAAAAGTTATTAAAATTTCTTAGAAATTACCCCGAGTGCGAGGGCTTTTGAGAGGAGTTTTTTTTTGTTAATAATTATGGTGCTTAACACTATATTATCAAAAAAGAACTGTTGATATAAAAAAGAACTACTCTCAGAACCGGAAAATTAAAATAAAGGAACTAAATGACTACCGTGTAAAGTGTGCCGATTTCATACAAAACTGTTTGTTAACCCAATAATCTCTAGCAAGCCAACCTCTGTACATTGTTGATTATGTCGGTGCTTAGACAATTTAACCCGCTCCATGATATAGGCAAATGAAGTAGCTACCTTACGAGACCGTATCCTTGTTCTATCAGTCACCCTAATAAAGGGATAGCCCTACCGTATAATTCAATAGATAACAACCCAAGATTGGAATTGGATTAATTAGATAATTTCAATGCTAATCAGCAACAAATGAAGCGCCAGCGATGGTCTACCATAAATTATCCTTACTGTATAATATAGTACAGCAAAAGCTAATAAATTGTATAGATATGATACTAATTTTTTCAATTGTAGGTTATATGTATATCTGGTGAAACTGTGATAAATATGAGTGCCCGTTGTAACTTAAGAGTAAATCCTATCAGTCGCACACTGTAAGTAAACGAGTGCCGTGTTATATAAATGAACATTACTGAATCTGATGAAAATGATGATCAGTGACTCAGTGACCCCGTATAATTATGAAGAGTGAAGAGGGTTAGAAAATGATTATGAGATTTCAAGCATTTTCATTCACTGCGGTAAAATGATGGCTTTGAGGTAAAGTGATTGAAAATAATCTGTAAAAAGAACAGCAAAAATCTAAAAATGTGCAAAGAGTGAAATGCATAGTTGTGAGACAACACTCGGCGGTACTTAAGCGAGTTTCGCATCTATGCCTCTTATCAGGTTGTTAGGGTGAAATCAGGCTACTTGGTACTCTTACATTAATTATGATAATCTCATTAATTGAATTAAACGAGTTTATTACAATTATGCCTGGCCACAGAATATCTATATTGTATCTACTACGTAGTCATCTCTTTCTCTCACGGTATCTTGTAGCATATACAGAGTGAAATAATTGTATTCGGAGGTAAAAAATAACCATAAATATAAAACTATATTCACACTTATTAATAAATGCGAAAGTTCGGACGTTCGTTACCACTTTACGTAACATTTACTGAACGTTTCGGGCTGAAATTTGTGTTATTGATAACAATTTGCTCCATTTAATTCCATAAATTGCAGTCAATTTCAGTCAGTTACTCACTGACTCATATCTATAGGATAGATAGTTATAGAATAGATAGATGAGAGAAATAGAATAATTTTCTATGTGTGGAAGCTGCCTCTATGTGTGGAAGCTGCCTAGCTTCTTGTTCTATTGTTAAGTGTTTAATTTTTAATTCTAAAGCTTTTTGTTTCCCTAAGATAAATAAATAAATAAAATAAAATATTATTATCTACCTACGAACAACTCTGTTTAATGCATTGTGCATATTAAATGGAGTCTACATACTAAAGTCAATGATAATAAAAAATATCAAAACTGACAGCGTTTTGCTGCCTACATCAAGCACATACCCGATGCCCCCCCCCCCCCCTGGTTATGCTCAATGGCTAACTACATTATTCACACTGAAATGCACTGATTAATACTGAAGCGCTATGGACTGAGTAGCCTTTTGGTGTCAGACAAGTACAAAAGATATTTTTATTGACGACCTCTGTGGCGCAGTGGGCGAAGATCTGCCTGCGACGCAGGAGGTTTCGGGTTCGATTTTGGCCTCGGGACACATGTGTGTACGAACTGCAGACATTTGTTCAGGGTGTTGTGGTCGTTTTCTATGTATAGTAAAAAGTATCTATCTATGTATATATTATATTATGTATATCAGTTATCTAGTACCCATAACACAGGGCTAGATAATGCTGTGTGAATTGTCCAGCTTTGTATATATGATTTCAAAATGACACACTTCTTACTCATGTTTTGAGTAGGTAAGCTACGAGTACATTCCCATTTTCTAGCAATCACATTTACATGACTATCCAAAATAAGTTTCCTAAAATGTAACGTAAAAGTGTCATGTTTTTTGTCGTTTAAATCGTCAAGAACTTCTAGAAAACCAGTTTTTTGACCATAAATTTAATTTTATCTGCCTAGAAATCTACCCACTACTGTATTTTGTTGAAGTGGATCCGGTTTGCTCAGTTACGAAGGTATTTCAAGAAAAGCCTTTGTCTCGATGTTATCATAAGCAGTGTTGCCTGTTGCCTGTGTTATGGCTTTTGGAAAGTTTTAAAATTAAACAAAAAGCATAGCAAATCTTACTTCTAAAATTATGAATAATCCAAAACTACAATTCCGATAATAAGTGATGTGTAAAACCTAGAACTGGGTTTTCAGCGCTGTGGCAATTTAAAGCATAGGCATACTCCTTAGAGCATTTATAACTCTAAGGCATACTCAAATACTTACCTTGAAAAGCAGTAATATTCAGAAATTTCATATTTTAAAGATATTCTTACTAGGGAGGTACTCTCTCTTGTCTGTCGTCTCGATAACTTATAAAAAACTAAGGCTGAACGCCTCTTCGTGAAAATTTGTAAGCTAAATTAGGTACTAACCCCCCCATTATTGCGACCATCTTGAGACAAACACAGCAAATTGAGCAATCTTGTAAATCAAAATTTTTTACACAGCCACAGTACAAATTAATTTTTATTTATTTTATTGAGTATATCTAATAAGTTTCTGCCCAGGGCTTCACGCGATGAATATAAATAAAAAAGGGGAAAAAGTATAATTTTTATTAATTCGTCATTAAAAGACGAAAAGCTCAGTTTGGTCCTCTCAGCAGTTTTGGTATACACAGGTTACAAGCATCCAAACATAAAAACTATGGCATTTATAACACTAGTGTAATATATAAGTGCAGCAGTCTGCATTTGACCGCTCTTGCTTCCCGTTTATCAAAACCTTATGCAAATTCCTTGCAACAAAGCAACCGTGAAGGTATAATTACGCAACCCATATCACTCGATCGATACGATCAAACTCAGATCCGAACCGAGACCAATTTTATCCAAGAAACATTTAGCTCTAGATAAAATCGCTGCGTGCTTCATAATGGCTTCAAACTGGATGCTGATTTGAAAACAATAAAATGCAAAGAACGACGGCAATTGTTAGTGTGAATCAGATAAATGGAATAGATACTGTTATTGTATGGTTTGGTTTTATTGTCAAATTATGCAGCTGATGCTTTCTTGGGCATAACGATCCCATATCGACTTTACTTGTTGAACGAAACAAAGTAAAATGTACAGTGGCTTGCACAGATTGGTAAGCCCCTGATAGGTCCAAGTTTAGTAATTACATTAATATTGGTATTATTATATTATTGGTGTAAAAGCTTGCTAACTTAATTTTACCGAACGATATCAGTTCTAAAATATATCTGTATTAAAAGAAATTGAGTTTTGGGTAACTGTAGCTAAATTAAGTTAAAGAAAGATTATTTAAACGAAAAAAGATTTTACTATTTTTTCAGGTTCGAGAAATTGTTACATTAATAAGTACCCAAATTTACGGTAAATTCAAAGAATGGCATTATAATGAAGTGCAGTCATTATAAATTTGTTCCCAAAACCATTAAGTCGGTCTTCAACGTGATTTCGGAAGTTCAGCATACGTAATTGCGTGCCATGTATCTTCGTTGATCACTATCAAGGTAATTCCGATAACGGTTTTTGCGGAGCGATATCAGGGAGAGATTTATCTTAGAAAGTTAAAAATCTTTAATCATTCCGTCAAAAATCTGTACAAGATGCTGACACACGGTGCGGTGCGATGCAATGAAATCAGATGATCAATGACTGTTGACGTTTTCATTAAAATTAATAAAATACGTATTTTATAAATAGATTTGTCATTTATAAAATACTTTTTATAAATATGATTTTAAATACTATTTTATAAATGATTTATCATCACTCTTTTAATTATTATAAATGCGAAAGTACCTTCTTCCACTAGTGGACAAAAAATTTAAGCGAATAAAATCAATAACATCATAAGTATTTCTTATTTGATAATAATGACTACTTATAAACCTGTTTATAGTATTAAATTTGACTTGTCTAAGTGCTTATTTTGTAAGCCTAAAGAAATAAACTTATTGAGTTTGACCTCTTTACGGAAACACTACTGATTGGAACGGGAGGAAATTTCGTATACCAAGTAGTTCTAATACTGGAATAAAATTATAAGCTTCTTATCCCTAAAGGCATACTCCATGATTATTTCAAGCACAATGTTTTCATCTTAACTCAAAAATACCTAGATAACTATAAAATCTCAGGAACTCAGTTTTCGTGTTTTTCATTTACACCGTAGGTAGCACGCAAAGATTATTAAAAATCTTTCCCGATAAAATCGAGTTAATGAAGAACGGTATTCGATATCTCGATCAGAGCAACTCTGAAATTGATTTCATTCCGACGCAAGTCGATCGAATTCCCTGATACAATTTTGCGGAAGTAAAGTCTTTGAATGTTTATCCTTCGTTGCGTCATAGTTCTGCTACAGATCGGAAGATAGTTTCTACGTGAACTGTGCTTTAGATTGTATCTATTCTGTACGCAAGAAATAGTTTTTTTTAATGTCTGGCTATAATGATTTTCTGATACTGTCATAGAGTTCCATTTTGCGTAAGAATATAATTCTTAATCTTTGAATTCGGTATAGTTCTAAGACAGTTCAAAGATTAATAATTGAATTCAGTTCGATTTAAATAAACGATATTTTTTCTATTTGATTCGCAGCATTAGTGTTTCATTGTAGGTAGATACTAAAAATTTCGAAACGAAATATTGATATTCTGATCACAAATTTAATTTATCGTTCCCCTGACAGTTGTTAAGTCAATAATAATTCTGTAACTGTATACTATTGAATAAAATGATTAACCTACGCGCGGGCCGATTTTGTTACTATTGGCTTACACAGGATGGTTTTACACGCAAACTCTTCATTTATCAAAATATCTTTGTTGTACTAAATACAATTAATGTTTGGGTAGGATGGACAGCAAATGAGCTCTTTAAGTTTCATGTTAAATTGACCTTCAATTAAAAGCAGAGTTTATTTTAACGAATATAAATATTTAAAACGTAGGTATTGATTATAACCAATATTTGAAAATTAAAGTTAAAAATCTACCTATAGATAAAACGGTAAGAAAAATAACATTATTTTATTTTAAATTCTACCGCCTAACCCTGTTCGAGTGCCTTTCAAAACAAAGACACATAATCCCTTAGATGACGAGGAAAAACTTTTGTTTCCGACATAATGAATCTGCGACATTTTCCGCGAAACAATATCCAAAATTGCCAATTTGCCAACCTTTCGGCGACATTTGATTCGAAAGAGAACACAATGGAGCAGCCTGTATTGTTAAATATAAATGTCAACATTGAACTTGTGCGTATTTCGGGATATGACATAAATTTTACGTCTACCCTTGCTGGGTGAATCGAAATAATGTCCATATGTATGCCGGGTCGTGTGACGTAGGCCAACGGCGTTAATTCCCCACCGTTCGTGTTGGCTCAAAACAAAGGTTCCAGCGACTTTTCATAGTCATGAGTAAAACAATATATTTTAAGAAAATAATGTTATTAACCAATTATTTCATGGTAAGATTTGCACGTGTTTGTTTGCGATAAAAGGAGAGGGGAAGGGGCGGTATTTTATAGTTTATAAATGTTAAGGTTAAGGTTAAGGTAAGTGTACTCCCTTGTCCGCATTTGGACTCCTGTTGGTCCATTTATAAATGTTAATTCTATTCTAGATCCACATCTTTGCAAGATTTCAGCCTGTTCCAATCAGTTTTTTTTTTGTAAAGAGGTTTAATCTTTCGCATGTATTATAATTAAAAGAGTAATGACAATAAGAAATGTATTTATATTATAATTTTTTTTATTAGTTTAATCACAATGTCGACAGTCATTGATCCGTTTTAGTAGGTACTTACATCGTTAAAACGTTGCAAATATCATAACAAACCACGCTTTAGATTTTTTTATTTATAAAAATTATATGCCATAGAAACAAATTATGAAAAAAGTCAGTCAAAATAAAAAAACGGATGTTCAACATCTCATTATTTGAAACTCAACTCGTTGCTTAGAAATTATTTTGTCATTTTAGTATCAAGAAAATGATGCCATACCGCTTCAGCTTTTACATTAGTCTCCACTCCATATTGTTCACTAGCAGATATCGAAAGTGCCCTACGACTGTCATTTTCAATGCCATCTATGACAGTTTATAGTGGCAGTAATTACAAGGTATTGTTCGATTCCACGCCCGTTCTGTCTGGTTGCCCCATTTGTAGGGTCATGCCACTTGTCAGCTTTTTAACCTGTTATATGACCTCAGTAAACAAAAGACTTTGATTCTGTATAGCTTTAGTAATTGACAATTGGTTTTCTTTTGTTTTTGATATTTTTCGCTGCATGGTTGCCCCATTTGTAAGCTCATGCCACTCCTCAGTAAATAAGAGACTTTAATTCTGTATAGCTTTAATATAGACAATTTGTTTTCTTTTGTTTTTGATAATTTTGGCCTGATAATTATAATTACGTGTTTGTTAATTCAAAACTGCATCATCATTTAGTTTGCTTTTCAATTTGGATAAAACAAAACAACGTCGATAATGTTCAAGCCCATCTGATTTTAACAAAACAACGTTGACAGCAGCAAACGAACTCGAAAATCGCTACGCAATTTAATTTAACCATCGTGCATTTGTCACAAACGAGTTTTGCAAATCAGTAGCTTATTTTATCTGAAAATAATAGGACTGTTGGATTGGAAACACTGATTGTTTTTCCAAATGAGGGCTCTGTCCACAAAAGGTTTTCGACTCTATTTCGTTTAGTTTTACTGAAAAGGCGATAAGGGTTTATTTTATTTTTAAAAATGGTAAAGCATTTGACCACTATCTCACTCGTGCTCACGCAGTGCTCAAAACGACGCTTGGTCTCGACATGAACAAAGTTATTGGCCAAGACAGAATCTCGGTTGTGGTGCTGAAGTCCTGTGCTTCTGAGTAGTCTCCCGTTCTTACGCGACTCTTTCGCCTGTCTTTGAAATCTGGTAAAGTCATGGAAGCTTGCTAATGTGCAGCCTGTGCTAAGAAAGGTAGTCGAGATGACCCTGCAAACTATAGCCGAATCTGAGTCACCTTCCTGCTATGCATGAGCGACGGCTTCGACCGAAAGCGGACTACAGGTGATTTTCTTGTGTTCCACTGGAAAGACCAAAATGGTAACTTCTCTTATTGGATTCCAAGAGACACTATGGGCCGAGCTTTACGAGCGAAGTATTATGTTATAATCTTTTTTAAGAAAAAAATTACAATCAAATAATAGAATAGAGACTCATACTCGCTCAGCTCTCGGGACACGCGTCGCTTCGACCAGACGCTCAGATATTTTTATACAAACTCGGAGTGACTCAGTACCACACAGACCTGGTCTTGACTCCAAGAGGAGCAAATGCGTAGGCTCTGACGATAACTGCATATATGCGCCTCTTGAGATGTTCGGAAAAATCTGAAACCGAACCAGCGGAGCATTCACGGAAATCCTCGGAAAATGGGAAGGCACATTTAGCGTTCCACAAAATAGGCATCCCTAACTCCTATGGGACTAAAATCATGTTTTATTGATATTTTGTTTTATTTTCAGTGTTTTATTTAAGGTTTTGACCTACTCTAGGTGTATATTCATTATAGTTTATTCATCTCAGACATGGTAAATTACACAGGTAGTTATAATACCTACTACGTTGATCCTCATATCTCGCCGCATTAATAGCATATGAATAACAAAGCACCAAAATTAGGTACATGAAATGTGCTTAATAGTTTCACAAACTTTAACATTAAAATTAATAATTGTTATACTTACATTTTTGAATTTATGGAAATAAAGAAATTTGATTTTCCTCTTACGCAACAATAGATAGATACACAAAACAATAGATCAGCTCAATCTACTTTGGTATACAAAGTGCAAATGGTGTTATTCTTTCCAACTCTGCACCCAAAGTTAGTCAGGAGATGCAAATTACGTTTATCGACAAACTTGTGTTTTACTACCGAATCAATTTGCATTTATAAATAATACAAGATCAAAATTGAGTTGAACTACGTTGTGCTGTGCAATAATCCTTTGAACGCATTTACACTAGTTACCGGCAAGTCCTTTGCTCTCCCCCTGGATATTAGACGTGCTAAATCACTCCTTAGTTTAAAAAACTGCTTTATCAGCATTATTTATCGTTATAAAATCAGACAACTTATCTTATGTTCATGTGCTTAAGTTTATTATAATTTTGTAGGTTATGGCGATGTTACAGTAGTGTAAGTTTTATCTATTTTGCCACCGTCTTTGTTGTTCTTACATGTCCAGTCCATCTCAAGGTTGCGTGGAAGAGATCGCTCATAGCGATTAAAAAAAAGCGCTCAAGTATAAAAACTAGCGGATAGATAGATAGATAGATAATATACTTTATATTATCTATCTATCTATCCTTTTTCTCCGACTAATAGTCACAGAACTATTGGTTGGTTTACTCTCCCTGGTCGTGTCTATCTGCCGTCCCTTCGGAGTAGGAGAATGATACTCATACATTTTGTGCACTACTACATAATTATTAGATGTTATGAGTCTAATTATAAAAAAATTTTTTTTTTTTTTGCTTTTTATTGACTATCGAAAATAGTTGTTGCAAACATAAGGGCTGTTGTGTATGTGTAGGCTGTAGGGACATTTTTCAACGTAAATATCAAAAAATATGAATACAACAAAAATTTTAGAGACTATTTTGAAATGTACTAATACCTTTCATTTGGTACCCAACTTAACCTCTTAGGTGTCTCTCAAAATTTGAAATAAAAATGATGTGATTTTTTCCTTTCAATTATTAATGAATGGTTGGCGCACGAAATGTTTTATTATTTATAAAATTAAGTAGTTTATAGCTGCGTTTGTTACTGTGATATTCAAGAAGGAAGGAAGACGGACAGACCGAAACCTAAGGGTTTCGAAACCGATCTCAAAACCCTAAAAATGAGCCTTACTCTTTTGGTGTATGGACTCCAAGGTAGGTAGTATTGGCCAGTGTGAAAAAACCTGGTTTCTGTGTAACTTGCGGTCTATGAGAGAATTGTCAGCTGTCGATCGATGGGCTTGCGATCGTTTCGCTTAAGTGGAGAGTTAATTTGCAATACAAATGAGTTATTTTTGTATGTAAACGTCAGATAGGTTTATAAATAACTGTTGCGGTCAGAAATGGAATCAGTATTTACTGTATCGATGAGGTTTTTTAGGAAATATCGATGACCTTATCAATAATAGTCTAGGAATGTCCTTAAATTATAAACTACGAGTAGGTAGAGCTTAAAGAAAAAATTAGTATGTCTTCCAAAAAAACAAACACGCAATGCCTTTAGTTATTCCATAATCATGAAGCATGAAACTGTGCCGAAATATTGGAAAATATATAAGTCAAATTATAGTTAATTCCCGATATATGACTAAAGTGTCAATTGATTTGAGCTTGCTCCAAGGCACAATAAGTTAAATTTTGACAATAATGATTTAGATAATAAATAATAAAAAATATAACACATAAACATAACACACAGTTATTACAAAGTGTGTAGTTATATGAAACAAATCAAAACATTTTGATATAAGTATAATTATGTTGATTGACAGAGTTGTGACAATCACTATTTATTATAGAAGCAGTTTACAACCTTTATTTTTGGACTTCCGTTTCAAAATAATTTATTATCATTGCTGACATGTTTATTTCCACATAAAAGTGATCGATATAATCTAAAAGTGAATTAAAATCACACCATAAAAAAGTTTTAGTATCAACAGTAGGTGAGGTGACCACTTAAATGGGAGAGTCCAATTTCGTTTTATAGATATTCTTTGTTATGTAAATTTCTACCCATCAACGTTTATTTTTAATTAATATTAATGGTTTTTTGAATCGGGCGAAATATTTAACTTTGATCGCTGAATAAGCAAGTAGAATTGAAGCCACTGCTATAATCTGCCAGGTTATTAAATGCTAGCAGCTCCTCGCGGTTTCACCCGCATAATTCCCGTTCGATAAACATCAACGTTTTTGATACTTTCTTGCACAAACACTATCTTATGTAAGATTAGAGATTTCTACGAAAATAAATCGGAATATTCGACGTTAGATTTTCGAGTAGGTTCCTTGACCGACCATACCACACAGCACATACAAGCTGGCTGACATAAATGTCAAATACCGTTTTCGGATTTTGAACTCTAAGCCAGCCTAGCCTAGCTACCAACCATCGAAAGCTAACAGCCTACCTAGCTAACGATCTACCATCGTTCACTGCTTCCATAGGCTTTGACATTCTATCAAATTTGTTGCCTAGTTTATGATAAGCTGTGTGTTTTGCACCACCCCAACTCTTCTGATGGATGTCGTAAGTGGCGACTAAGAGACATTACACCAGGGGCGGGCAGCAGCGCCTCTTGCTGAATAGATCTACCACCGAACTGCGATCCGCAACCCGCATGCAAAGTGTGGGGATTATGGGTATATGAGATACCATGAGATAAAAAATAAGGGGAGACCTGCGTCCAACAGTGGATTATTATAGGCTGTTGAGGTTGAGGGTTGTGATAAGTCTGCCAACATACAACATCAGACTGATAGTTTATTAAAAGAGGTTTGAATATTCCACGAGTTCTCCAATGCTCACTGCGACGCTCAACTGTAAATAAATAAGCAATGGGGCCTCCCTATTGTGCAACTAATTTCTTTCCCATTGCTAAACTCAATGATTCAGATTCTAATGATTTAAGTCTCGTACCAATAAAACGTCACCAACTGTTATGATAGTTACATAAGTCCGCTCTGGATTTTTAATTACGATAAAATTGTATTTCTCTAAAAGCGAATGTATATTCTTTTGAGAAATAAATTTCTAAAACCTTAAACCGATTAGGTAATTGCCAATTGAGCACCTTCTAGATTTTAATTAATGGTTCCTGAAATAAGCGCTGTTTTTTTTTTTTTGCCCAAAATTTTATCAAGTTTATCAGTAGCTACACAGCCACCCGGCACATTCTAATAAGCCTTTTCACCCACACATGAACAAATAATAAAGTAATATCAAAGTCGTTCGACTCCTGATTCTCATGACGTGTAATTTTATTACATTTCTCTTATTTATTGGTTGAGTTATTAATTTTTGGAAGGAAAGAAGCTTTGCGCTGTGTTTTTGTGCGGAACCAAATTATTCACAATATCAAATTTAATCGTCATCATTATCAGCCCACACATTTCCAATGCTGGATATATGCTGACGCCGCAAATAGCGATCTTGAGCCGCCTCCATTCATTGACTCCCTGCGACCACTAGTGTCATCCGTCCATCCAGTGGTTCCTTTTTCTCTTTCTGTAGAGACTATGTAGATACTTAAATAAATAAATAATATTGGACAATTCACACAGCATTATCTAGCCCCAAGCTAAGCAGAGCTTGTGTTTTGGGTACTAGATAACTGATATACATAATATAATACAATACATAGGTAGATATTTTTTATTATATATAGAAAACGACCAGAACATAAAAAAATATTTTCGCAGACGACAAAAAACCTACGAATATGAAAAATTTAGCAATTGGAATGAGTTCAGATATTTTCTAAGGATTTAAAAACAGTTTTTTGTTAGTTCCGCTTTTTTCTACCGATTTGAATTGGAGCCAGTTTAGGCAAACATTTCGATTAGTCAATTTCGCAACTTACCGTAACTTGGTATTTAACATTACATGTTTTTTTTCATTTTGATTCTTAATTTTTTTTTGCCTTTTTTATTCTTATTTTATACAGGTAAATTTTTGGTTGATTTAATTTTCTTCTTGATCTAAAATGATCTTTAATTTTCTCTAAGCAGCTTGCCCATTGACAACTCAACTCATAACTTTATATCAAAGATAAACCTACCTAAGCTCTTCTATAGATAAGATTCAAGCTCACTAGAGTTAAAAGCTCAAACTGGTGCATATTCTACTTCTATTCCTACATAACCGGTGTTAATCCGCACTAGACTCGGCTGCACCGGGGTCATTAATCTCTTGACGATGTGCTAATCTATGATAGGTAATTGACTAATGGCTTTGCCATGCATATTCCTGCTGAATAAACGGCTTCACGTTGATAGGGACTGGAATTTAATAATACAAATGAAACTATGCGGAGTTTGCGGTACGGATTTGATATCTGTGACGTAAATAAATATCAGCTAGTAAAAGACAAACAAATACATACGTAGATGGGCAAGACGTGTTCTTGAGTGGAGACCGCGACTCGGCAAACATAGTGTAGGACGCCCTCCGACCAGGTGGGATGACGATTTGCGAAAGACTGCTGGCAGATGCTGGATGCGGCAAGCTGAAGACAGGGCGCTATGGCGCTCATTAGTCGAGGCTTATGTCCAGCAGTAGACTGGTATATAGGCTGATGATGATGATGGCAATGCTGATGCGCGGCGCCAGTTACTCACTTTCTCGGGTCATACGTTGCTTCGACCAATCTGGTACATTTTTGAACATTCGGAGAGACTCGGTAACCCATGAACCCAGGGTCCCGATATTTTAGAAGATTTGCTTATTTATGTTCTAACGCATCTACATGAATGCCCAAGTTATGGAAGAAACTTGACTAGCGTACTTGTTTAAACCGTCAAATTAAATAAAAGGAACGATTCTTATGATTACTATGCCAGAGATAATCAATTTACTGCACCCTACATAAAACTTTTTTGATCAAAAACCTTGTTAAAACTTAAGCCTCGCAATTGCTACAAGTTTCAAAGTAGCAAACTATCCAACCCTAATAAATGATGCTAGATCACATCAGCCCTACACGGCTGATTTCCCATGACGAAATCCCGTACTACAATGAAATATGCATGCGTGACATACACCGTGAAACAAAGTTAGCTAGTGTTGTGCCACATGGCTCGGCTTCCCATGGCAACATAATATTCATTAAGATTGATGCCCTGTTTTGTAGGTAATATTATAACAAAGTCTATTGATGAAATTCTGTGAAGAGTGCTTATTGAGGCTGTCTAAAAATAGATTTAAAATTCTTTATACTAGACGACCTCTGTGGCACATTATGAGACGGATGCCTATGACGCAGGAGATTGCAGATTTAGTTCACATGTTAGTACAATCAGCAAATATTTGCTAGGGTTATGTTTTGGGAGTTTTCTATACACAATGAAAATGTGTACAATCTATGTAATTATAGAAGCTATCAAGTAACTACCCATAACACAAGCCCTGCTTAGCTTGGGGCTAGTTAATGCTGTGTGAATTGTACAACATTAATTATTTTTTGATTTCGCTTTCTTAGTTATACAAATAATTAGGGGTGGCCTATGTCCAGCACAGATTTAACGTAGGCTGATGATGATGATGATTCAATTGGCTAGATATATTTTATTTTATGCCTTTCAGTCTGTCATCCCTTTTTTTCTCTCGGCGTCAACACCTTTAAAACTATAGGAATCATCAAAGTGAAAGTAGAATCTTTATAATTCTTGACTATAACATTTCACGAGCTTTCATAACATCTTCAACTTCAAAGTGTGCCGTTTGGGATGAAAGAGATCGATTCTGTCATTAGCCACGTTCAAGGGAGTCGGCTACATTGTCGATAAAGTTTTGATATAATTTTTTGATATCGCCTGAGGCGCGCTTTGACGCTGACATAGCTTATTTGTGAAGCGGCTGAGCTACTTTTCGCTAAATTTTTATTAACAAACTATCTAAAAAGTTGCTTCTGATTTTGAAAATAATAAAAAACAGGATAAAAGGTGCTCCTAGAGTCAAAAGCTTAATGCTATGAAAAGTGCTTCTAAAACAAAACAAAATGTGAAAATTGATAGCAGATGGTCCGCCTGCAACTCAGGATGTTGCTAGGATGGGTTCGATTCACGCCTTGGGTCAAATGTTTGAATGATCTGCAAATATACATTTGTGCCGGTTGTTCTGAGAATACTCCACTAATAAATAACATCTATTTATGTATTGTATTATATTATGTACATCAGTTATCTAGTACCCATAACACAAGTTCTGCTTAGCTTGGGGCTAGATGATCCTGGGATAGCATTATTTATTTATTTAATTTTTTTTAAGTGTAGCAGCCATCTACGCGTAACCTTTGAAAACAGTGAAGCGTTTCGATAAAGTCCTATCTGAATCCAATATCGCCCTTTATAAGCGGAGTTTTCTAGTGAAGATCATTTCGATTGAAATGCTCCTATGATGATACTGTGTAACCTCTTATTGGGGTATTGGTCCTAAAGCTTAAAAGTTAAGCTGGATCAGTAAATGCAAATGGCAAGATTTATTTATAAAGGTTGAGTGATCTTATTGATATAACCTTGAAGACAGGTCCAAAAGATATGAGCGTAAAATCTATAGTCTAATAAAATCCAAGTGGAAGCCACACCAAAGACCAGGTGGGATGACGATTTGCGAAAGACTGCTGGCAGATGCTGGATGCGGCAAGCTAAAGACAGGGAGCTATGGCACTCATTAGGGGAGGCCTTTGTCCAGCTGTGGACTGGTATAGGCTGATGATGATGATGATTTTAATACTGTTTAACTATGTCCTCTTCTTTCTAGAGCAGGATAAAAAAATTAAATCCAAGACACTTATCAGAAACTATTTACCTACCTATCTATTTATCATCATCATATCAGCCCATACACGTCCACTGCTGGACGTAGGCCTCCCACATGTGACGCCACAAAGTGCGGTCCTGAGCGCCTCCATACAGATCTAGATAGATCTGGAAAACTTAAATAGCTGTGTGAATTGAGTTGATAGAACCCAAGCTAAGTAGAGATTGTGTTATGTGTGTGATCTGATCACTGATATATAACTACATAATTTCATACAATAATTTTTTTTTTATTATACATATAAAACGACTAGACAACCCTGAACAAATATCTAAAGATCGTATAAACACTTTTCCTCGAGGCGAGAATCGAACCCGCAACCTCCTGCGTCGCAAGCAGACCTTCGCCCACCACGCCACAGAGGTCGCCCGTAGAATAAAGAAATTTCATAGAGAAATTGTTGCAATCATAGTAATAAAGTCCAAGTTCTAGCTTTCACATTATCAAGAAGTCGCCGTTTGTTTGTACTGGCGCGGTGAAGTGGTTACGTACATGCAAACATATTTGCATTTCATTACCTACCTCATCTATGTCAGTAATAACTGTTTTATCTTCTGTGTCTTTGTCCATAGAAACAATGAGGTAATCTGTGGGTTAGTGTGCATGTTACAGATATGCAGAAACGTTTACTTGGTACATTATTTAACTAGAATGCTTACCTTGGTGGTTTTAAGGGGTTGGGTTGACACTTCCATGAATAAAGTAAGCGATTAGTTTTTGGGTGTTATCAGTTTTGAAAGTTCCGTACATAAAGGTTAAAACGGAACCCTATTATTAAGACTCCTATGTCCGTCCGTCTATCTGTCTGACTGTAAATAGAAATACATTGATAGTTATTTTTTTTTATTATGCATATAATAACAGGAACATCATAAACAAAAAAACTGCAGAAGCCGCAATTTCGTTGCAGGCGGACTTTTGCCTACCGCACCACATAAGTCGTCGAATCCTGAATAGAACTAGATTAACTACGGTGGCAAGGTACAAAAAAGGGATCTATTTTAACCAGTAGTAACTTTACTAAACTAAAACAGCTTGTTACTGATAAAGGCCCCGGTTACCCTGAATCTAACAAGCAAACTACAAGATACTGTGTGGTCCTTTACGTAGTCTAAGACGGATACTTTTCTGTCTGCATAAATTATTCGTCATTATGTACGCGAATGTTTTATGTCCAGGATGTCGTGATGAAGGAACTGTGGAATAATAGGGCTTGTGTAAGGTGACTGATGGGAGTAGATTTCGCGCCGTTGTAGGTGTGGGTGTTGTAATACATAGATTACAACTATAGGTCAGTGACCCGGGGCAAGGCCTGAGACGGAATCGGGAAGTTCCTTAGTAATTTGTTCTTTTTTATCAAAGTAGGCCTTTCTATATATACTGCTGTATGTTTCACGTACTTATCACGTGATAATTTCACATTACTTGTAGCAAATGGTTTCCATGGCAACGGGTATAAACAAGAGGTCTTTTCATTCGTCATTTCATCTATGTGTTCCATCATTCATTACATCAAACGGAATTAGACTCGAATTTAAACCAGGTTTCGCCACTTGAAAAACTAGATCGTGCTGTCGAAGTGTTACAGTACTTCCAAACCCATTTTCACTATTAAGGACTTTGAAGATGGTTTATAGATTTTAAAACAAGCTAAATTATTTTTAAATATTTTTATAATACATTGGCAGTTCTACAAATGTGTAATTGAGGTTGTGGAGCAAATCACATTCATAAATACATAAAAAGAGAACCCAATCGAAACGCTTGTTATCATTTTGACTCCACTGGAATAGGTACATCTGAATCAACCAGCAGGCCTTTCTGTAGATAATCGATTCGTAAGCAAACGTAGAGTATGATGCCTTCCGGTCAGGAAGGATGACGACCTGCCAAAATATGCTAGATGCGTCAAGCTGAAGACAGGGCGCTATGTCGCTCATTAGGGGAGGCTTATATATATTGTTAGTCAGTCTATGTTAAGCAGTGGCTTAACATAGACTGACTAATAGACTTCAAATTCACTGATGATAATATCGAATTTTATGTTTTAGTCTTCATCTTGAACAAAGCCTTAGGTTATTTTTTACATTGCGACTTCTAATGCAATAGCGCGCGCGAATACCTCGTTTTCTAAACAATTCTACGTAAAAAACTATTTGCGTTTTAAATTCAAATTAGCGTGCATTTCCCGTTCATTTGATGTTTTATTTTATATGCAAATGAATGAAGTTTTTCTGAGACATTGTGCAACGTTTCTTTACGTCTCAGAAAAACTTCATTCCTGCTTCATACTGCCATCTGGTAAATGCGATGGCTACGCCCTCTACCTATATAGTACGCATTTGTTTTGTACAGCGTAGTTAAAATATTTTTATATTATTTTTTAGATAAGTACGGCCACGTAGTTAGGATTAGCATTTTAACTTTTAGAGGAACAAATAAATTTCTTTTCTATTCATCATTTATTATCAGAAAACGAATCTTAAGATCAGAAAAAATATTTAAAGCTTATAAAAGATATTTCGCTATACTAAATACCGAGCTGAAAGTATGTTTTAGAAGGGTTTAAAATAAAGTTATTTTATGTAGGTTTTGAGATCATCAAAATTAATTCTTATTCATCTCTTTTTCAGCAAAAGTATGATGAAAACAAATATAAAATACTAGCGATCTGCCCCAGCTTCACACGGGTATATTCTAACGGCAAAATAATTTTTGAAATCGGTTTAATAGTTTTTAAGTTTATTCGTTACTTATAATACAAATTTTTCCTCTTTATAATATTATTAGAGAAGATATTAACGTTGTATAAAAAAACAATTTTCAAAATATAGAAACTGTCTAGTAAAGAACATAGCATCAGTTTACCTCGTTATTTTAGACGACCGCCATGAGAGCCACTCTTGCGCACTTGTAATGTCTAGGAAATGCGTTTAGTTGCACATTTGTTTTTATAGCACCGTACAAAGGTGTCAGTTCTAGTAAATGGTAATGGGGTAATGTTTGATAATATAACCCATTCTCTGATACTAGGAAGTTGGAGTTGAAAGTAACGGAGATTTCAAACTGCCGGGTGTCTGTGTCAGCTTCTGTTTGTACCAAGTCAATGACTTCTTTGTTGTTGATAAAAAAACACGCAATGGTTGTTATTTCACTTACTTTTGTGATATTAAGGTCTCGTAGTCCTTATTGCGTCCATTCCCTATGTTTGGTTTCACAGTTTTTTTATGTGATTTAACCCTAGAGTTAGTTTACCTATCATCAACTACTCTTAAAAACTAAACCTAATCGACCACCCGGTCGATTTTGCTTAACAAAACAAAACCCTAGTAATTTTTATTTTCAAACAAAGTAGATCAAGAACTACTGCCCACAAAGTGTCCAATAAACGGCCCGTCAATTTACATTTTTGCGGCTAAATGATCAAAATAAGTTAAGGATCTATAAAATATGATGCAGAAACAACCAACACCATACATCAATCCAGTTTCTCTGTTTTTGCTTACCACAGGCGATGCTATCGTACAACAAAGTGTTATACACAAAACTGCGACTAAACTTGAGGCTTATATCAAATATCATAAGGTTAAATATCCTTAAGAAATATCATTTGATGCCTCGCTGACGCGTCGCGCTGATCTAAGTAGATAACGTAAGATATTTTGACGTGTGAAACAAAAAAAAAACTAAACACATTGAACACATGTAGGTAAGAAGAGATAAGATCGTCGGCTTTAATGAAGCCAATTAAATGTTTGTTGAGAAAATGAGAATGGACAGTATGGTAATTATCGAGTAAATAGATAAGGTATGAGATACATTGGCTATGTAACTGATACCTACTGATTAGAGTTTTGTTACAATTCAAAGCTGGACAAAGGAAAGTAAAGAATCGTATGGCCAAGACGGTGTTAAGTTAATGGTCCAGCAAAGTAATATGTCTATTTTTAATTAAAAGATATTTTTCCCACTTCGTTGTTATTCCAAGGAGTGGAAAATAAATGCAGTGAAATTGTTTTAAAGTATATCTCGTAACAAAGAAAGAGGTTCTTTACCATGCTCAAACAGAAGAAAAAACGTTCAAGAAAATCCTTTGAAAAATATAACAAGCCTAACCTAATTGTCTTTTTGTGAACGTCGCCAATGAGAAAAAAGGTTTTCAAGACAAAAGTATATTGTAGATAGCCTCAGAACAGGTTTTAATGCTTTCTTATTAACCACAGAACTATTTCGCTTACGAGCATTATCAAAACATCTGGCACAAGTTAAGACTGTTTTGCCTCACTCTTTTTTAACCCCATTACAATAATGTACCTAATTAAAAGTATTTTTTTCTACTTCTTAGTTGTTATACCAAGGAGAGGAAAATAAATGAAGTAAGATTGCCTTTAAGCCCCACTTGCACAACAATATTTAAATGTCTAATTTTGATTAACTTTGACGTATTTGTATGGTTTGACAACTCACTAATCAAAATTAAGAAAGTTAATTATCGTTGTGCAAGCGGCACTTAGTATATCTCGTAAAAAAGAGGTTCTTTAACATGTTCAAATAGAAAAACAAACGCCTATGGGAAGAAGGTTTACTACCTAGTACTGATTTCAAAATTATCAAACTTTACCTATTTTATGTAATTATTCCATTTAATAAAGGAATTTTTAAAAAATCCATATTCCAGTTTGTGATACCTTAATCATAAGCTTTTTTTAATGCCTCTGTAATATTTTAATTTTATTTAGTTTAGGCAGAGATACGAAAATAGATTTTGGTGGCCACCAAGGGCAACTTCAATTCACTGCCTAACCAAAATAGAATAACATTATAATAGAGGCGTTAAAAAAGCTTATGATAAGTATCAGAAACTGAAAGATGGATTTAGAAAATTCCTTTGTTAAACGGAATAATAAGATAAATTAGGTGACGGCGCCACTTTGGGTGGGGTATGCGACTTAACCACAGAACACTATTTCGCTTACGAGCATTATCAAAACATCTGGCACAAGCTAAGACTGTGTTGCCTCACTCGTAATTAACCCCATTACAATAATGTACGGTACACTCCCCAGTAAACATAAGGTGTCGCATAAACTCGGGGTGGTTATAGCAAACAATATTAATTTGCAACTTGTTGACGATCGTAGCTTGGTCCGAACCCCTACACATTAATCACGTGACCTCATCTCGTAGTTAGCTTAGATAAGATAAAAGGTGTAGAATAGACACATTGTTTATCTTCGTCTTATTGTTAGAGTTTACTACTTTCTTATTTAAAGAATAATATATTGATAAACACTTTAAAAAAACGCGTATCTTATTCTATCTATTATCTGATTAAAATTATTTAATATGGAAGCGATAAATCCCTAACAAATAAAACACAAAAAGAGATTTTTGAGCTGTCGGTTATAAACAGAAAGAGTTAATATTGATCTGATTTTTTAACGATTCTTTCTTGACTTGCTCAGATATATATTTTATTTACTTCACAAAATACAAAATCATTTATTTCAAAATTAAATATACAAAACTAGTGGCAGGTTCCTGGTTTCTGTTTTAGTTTAATTTCAACTGTATTACAGAGAACCAGTCCCTCCTACATAGTTTTTACATTAAATTATGAAATAAACAGCAAATTTTCCCTATCATAACAACAACACAAATATACTCAATATACTCTTTCGTTGTTTAAATTATACTTTAAAGATATAAATTTATGTAATTTTTAAGCAATTGTAATTTCCAACCATCAAGGCATGCTGAATCAAGCAAGTTCACGTTTTTCAATTTTGGAACATGAAAAGTTATAGACATACAAAATGCTTTGTCTATTCTACCTGCTAACTTATCCCATGTACCGACATTCACCCTAAGGTGAGACGCGTCAGCTTATTAGGGGAGCCTAGAACTTTGGGGTCTACTTTATGGGGGCGAGGGAATATGTTTAATCGGTCCAGCTCCCGTAATAACATACCTGCAGACTGTCGTTGATCGGCGAAATAATGGAAGGGATAGAGAATTTGCAAACTTCAATTGAGAGTAAACATACTCATATGAGTTTGTTTACCCTATGGGCGAATAGCTCAAACAAAAGAAGAGCTAAACGGAAAGCAATGAAACAGGTCAAAGACCTTTATTTGTTGTTTTTGATACAGTTATGAATGCAGAAGTATAAAGTATTAAATTTTTAAAGATCGACAACATTATGTTTTCTGAAACATCACCAACATTATTATCTTATGTGATTTGAAAGCCCGTTTAAGCCAAAGCGAGTCAAACGAACTTGTAGACACTGACTTGGTCAAAATGAAGATGCATTTAAATCTGCTAAGCGTATTTTGATAGGCAAAAATTGCCTTCCAGACACAAATGATGTTTAATTAATATAATGAGATAAAGCAGTTTCTGTCTCTATCATTAGTAAGGGTACGGATAAAGACGGTTTAGAATTTTTGACATATGCTTGATTCAAAGAGGGAGATTACCGTGAAACTGCCGCGGGCTCATGGGAAATATAAGTTGGCCCCATAAGTGGGGGTGAATCCTCAATCAGTATTAAAATTCAAAGGGCTGTCTGCTACTTGTCTTGCTGCGGGCGTTTCAATTTGTTTAATATACGATTGCATGTAGAATTTTTAGATACAGATTTGCATTTTTATTATTATTTTTATGGAGATGATATTAGCAATAAGAGAATATGATCTGAAACGTCAAATAAGACTGATCCCGCAGTGGTGATACAGACGCCATCTGGGTTATGGACATTTTTACATATTGAAATTTGTAAATATCATCATTTCTATATCTCGGCATAAATAGCCTTCGACAATTTTATTTTATAAATTCGTCATTTTTATACCTAGTCATTTTTCCTGACAGACCTAAGTCGCCAAAAGGCAAAAATCCTAATTTATTTACGTCACTCAATCAATGTGTTGTTCAATGCGGCGTGCCGCATGGTTTTTTGTACGGTGAGACGTAAATTACCACTGCGCTATCCCAAATTTACCATGAATATTAAACTTTGTTTCAGATATTACTTGACCTAAAAGCATGTACCATATTGCGCTTTATATCAGCGGCTAATTTTCCCGGAACACGACCATTAATTCGCACAAGTAACAAGATGTATTAATAACACATCATTATTAATATATCACCGCTAGTATATAAATTTGTACGAGACTAATAAATCGTGACGCTTTTACTGCGGTACTAATAGACTGGGTAGTTTCAGTCTGAAACTGTTTTGGACAAAACGTAATCTAAATACTTATACACTCACTTAGTCATTAAAGTCATTTATTTCATCTTTAAACTTATACTAAGCACTAAGATCTATCTGCTTAGCTTGGGCTAGATAATTCTGTGTGAATTGTCCAGCATTATTTATTTATTTAAGACATGACAAAAGATTTATATGAAAAATAATGTACAATGTTACACTTATTCAACATCAGACTTATTTTCACAAAATAAGGATGTATCCGTCATCATTCCAGAAAACAAGTAAAAAAAGATCAAATAAGAACTTGAGAAACCTAAATAATGTACTTTTAGGAACGTTCAATTATCCCGCAAAATATTTTGTGATACATTTGTACTTTGGATATAGTTTTTCCAAAATTATACTTATTATTCAAAACATTTAATTACATAACATGTATAAAAAATTTAAAACGCCGAACAAACACTCCTTTCTCGTTATTTGGGAGTCTTTAGTTGCCTATAAAAAACTATGGACTCTTTTTCGAAGTTCGCTATAACTTCAGAAACGCATAGTAGGTATCTCAAAACATTATTTATCGAGGACTGCGATTTAATTATCGCAAAATAGTCTAAAGCTACCTTTATAGATCAAGTATGTTACTGCTTGCAATTCATCTCAACTGATCGCTAACCGTTTCTCTCTTATTTATCTTTGATCTTCAGAGTATAATTTATTTGAATGTTTGTGTTTATTTAAGAATCTAAAGAGAACCAGCAGAGCAAAATCAATGTTTCGTAAAATATCATAATGATTGATTGAATAACAGCGTATCAATAAAATTTAAGTCTTGTTTATAATAAAATTTTGCAAATTTTCTTCTATGAATAAATGTTTAAGTATAATTATACAAAAATAACTGGTTCTTTGTGTATGACACCCTCCGGCCGTGACAAAGGAATGGGGATAACACGGTAGGATGATAACCTGCGGAAGACTACAGACAGATGCTGGATGCGACAAGCTAAAGGACTGGGCGCTATGGCTCTCTTTTTCCAGGTGTGGACTAATATGGGCCAACGATGATTACTAATTATATGATATACAATAATTCATTGCTGCATGCTCTCTGTCTTCTCAAAAAACATGATTAATGTTCGTCCATACTTATAATCTTTGTACGCTCGATAGAGTAGATTGTGCTGACCAAAAACTTAATTTAAGACCAATTGTATATTACCACAATCACAAGGAAATAAATGGTTTCAATGGTTTCAATGGTTTCAATGGTTTCAATGGTAATTGGAAAGCATAACAATCAAACAAAATTCAGTCTGATTCCCTAGATACTTATTCAACACTTTTTAGAACCCCGTATTCCTTTTCCTATTTGAATTTCAAATTGCCAAAACAAATCCTTGTGGACCAACTGAGTACCCAATTATAAATAATTGTGTAGTCTCATTAGGTGGTTTCTCTATACATAACTCGTTTATGAAAAACTGTATGAATGGCTTGTTAGCGTTTTCCAGTCGGTCTTGAGAGTAAAGCGTGAGGGAAAATCGGTTAGGGGTTGTAGGTAGAATAAGCGGAGCGACAAGCAATCGTTTAAGAAGCTTTTATATTTTGATGACACTAGAAATCAGAGATCTGAGATCTTTAGAATAATGGCTTAGCTAGATAAATTTAAGTAGGTACTAAATTTTCCATGAGCACTTTTTATTTTATCTGGTTAGGTGGTACATTTATTTTAGTATATTAAAAATATATTCAATAAAACAATAAAATAACTATGGAGGTAATTGTTATGTTAAAATAAATAATTATCATTATTATACATTAATCAATTAAAAAGGTTTATTAACCGCTAAAATAAACATGACATCAATAATAGTAAGATGTATTCCGATATTAATTGCCGTTTCCGTTTTGATATGGTTACATTTATCACCTGGTTTTGGCGAACCTTTTCAAAAACTTTAATCTTATAACAAATTAATCAGGTTTTTTATTGAAGGTAGAAAAATTATAATTATTATGTGATTATTTAATCCAATGATTTATATGTATGGATACTATTCTCGCGTCTTTTAACATTGATAGCTCTTGCTTATTCATGTTTATTTTGAAAAATTTTACTCGTTGAGACAAGTAAAATTTCTAAAAAAACTTGTTAATTTATCACCTTCTCAAAAACTTTGAAAACTGACTTTCCGGCCCGCGCGGTCTTCCTATTATATGCAATTAGTGAGTCAACCACGGTGTAGAGGATAAGCAGTATTGAAACGAAATTTTTCTTACAAAAACAACGTTCTATGCCCTCTACCTTACGAAAGGTCATAATTTTCGATCGTTGAATCCGAAGGGGAGCTTACTCAGCAGGGGAGTGACTTTTGCAATTGGTCTCATGCAATAAGACATATTTTTCTTAATGTCAAATAGGTGTGGGGGTTTACGCTGGTTTACGGCCATTACTGGGTGGCCGTAAACCATTACTGGCTATTTGTAGGTCTTTTGTTGTTTAAAATAGAAACAGGAATTGGCTCATGCTTTTACTTAGAAAAATAACCTTTAAACGTACTAGCATCAGAGATATTTTTTGTTATAATAAAGCTTAGCCTTTTTTGTCATGAACAAGACTGTACTTAGAAAAAGTACTTTTAGACATGCCTAATAGTTTCACAGTAAGCCTTTGTTATACTAAAAGTACCTAAGGCCTTTTTTTCCTGAGAAATATCTCACAAGATCTTTGTCAAGATGTTCAAAATATCATAGGATATGATAACTATAATGAGAGCTTAAGATGACGTAATCAATTAATTTAAACTGGGTTGCCAAAAAATTACTGAAATGAGAAATGGTACCCGAAATAGATATTTTGATCAAAAAGTTTACAAAAACAGAGCAACGTACACTAAACCACTTTGTCTGCCGGAGTGATGTTATTATGAAACTAAAAAAATCATAATAATCACACATACATATAAAAGCGTGGAAATGGAATTGCCATATAAACTGACACATAATATTTTATTTACATCATAATTTTAATTCAAACAAGCTTAATGTGACACCAATAGCCATTCTTACTACAATGTTGGAATAATTAATGCTTGATTTAAATAGTTGAAGCGAAGAAAAACATTATAATTCTTCTTTAATGTCTTGATCCAAAATGATTCTGATTCTAATAGGTAACCTAAAGATTAAAATGTAATTATGAATTTTTAATCTAAATTTTATTCTCAAGTAGGAAATTTTTATGTTAAAATCTTAATCCTTTATTTTGTGTAGGTGTGAAACTTAGCATTAATAATCTAAATTTTTAGTTTCATTATATTTACCATAATATTTGGAAACGTGTAATTAATACGAACGAAATAATATTTTGTTTCCATTAATCTTTCTAAAGAGCAAAATTAAAAATTAAAACCAGATAAATAGAGTCAAAGTTAAAAGAATTTCCGTTAACTTGTTAAAGTTATTTAAGATCCATACAGGGTGTTCAAAAGGTTGATATAAAACAAACGAACGCCGCAGGTGTCATTGCGACATGGTGTCAAATCGGGCACACTCTTCGCGTCAGTGCTTAAGTCAACAGTTATGTTAGGGTTCAGTATTAAAAAAATCAAAAAAGTATGTGTTTTGGGATTTAATTTACAAATGTTTTGAGCTAATAATATTATAGATACCTACCTATAATTTTGTGAGCTACCAAAAGACCGCATTGTTGTAAATGTAGGTCCATCCTACTAATTTTACAAACGCGAAAGTTTTGGATGGATGTTTGTTACTCTTTCACGTAAAAACTACTGAACGGATCTGGATGAAACTTGGCACAGAGATAGATTATAGCCTGGAATAGCACATAGGCTATATTTTATCCCGGATACGTGTGAGAAACCTCGAGACGCAGCTAGTTAGTATATATATTTACCACACTTTTCCAACCACAAGTTCTATTATGGTTAGTTTCTTTTAAGACTCTAAAAACTTAGGTGAGATGATACTTATAAAGTGATTTTAGACTAATATCCAAGTAAAAAATGTTTTACTTTGGCTTTATTTTGTTTTCGCTATGTTGATTCCACCTTTCCACAGAACTCTGGGTCCATTCTGTAACTCCCGCTTTATTATTTTCACTTCCACCACCTGCCGGGTGGCCATTACAGCCGGATGGACGAACGTCATTCCAAATAAATATAATTTTATTTTGATTGCTCTTTCTAATGTTGCCATAACGGTTACCAACTTATAAAATTCATAACTACGTCTGCTATATCGCTAGGTTAAGTATGGCAGCATAAGTTAAGTAGAAGGGGTCTATTTTTACGTGGGTAGATTTCAATTTATCTATTAATAAGTTAGCTGGTAGGTACTCAATTTTTATAAAATATATGGATATAAAATTTTCTCAGCAACCTTTTTTAGGCCCTAAACTCCGACTGAATCTTTAATTTTTAAAATTATGATCAGTATTGTCGCTGAGCCCCAGAGCTCCGCCAAGCTCACTTTCAGTATGACTGGTCTAGAGGTAGCCCAATTGATTACGTTGTAGTTGAATCAGTGTCATTTATGTAAGAATTTTAATCAATGCCATCACCAGACTAAGCCATTACTATGCTGATGGTCGCTTCAATTTCTAATGCATTTTAATTGTTCAATTGATTTTACAGTTAGTTTGAAACTCGTACTTTTAAAACTTTATTGATATGCTTTGAAATTTGGACACTTGTTATCGGAACGCGAGAAATATTATAGCTTAATTGTATTAAATTATCATTTAATTAATTAATAAGCCTAGTTTAGAGGTATCTATAACTAGAGAATAATTGAGACATTATGACTAAATTCACAGTTTTATAAGCTTTTAGGGTTCCGTACCTCAAAAGGAAAAAAAAGGAACCCTTATAGGATCACTTTGTTGTCCGTCTGTCAACCCTCTTTTCTCAAAAAGCGTAGAGGTATCGAGTTGTAATTCACACCATATACTCAGGTTTGTAACCTCTTGGAGTTGCAATATAAATCAAACTTCTATGTCAACGCAATCAAAAGTTACAGACTTTTATGCCCAAATATTTTGAAATATCTTAGGGAATCACATACACACAAAACTTATAGGGTATTTCCCATTGATCTAGAATCATGAAATTTGGCAAGAAGTAGGTAAGGTTTTATAGCACAAGGAAAGAAAAAATCCCTAAACCGGAAATTTGTAGATAAAATTAAAGAATTTTTTAATCTTGCACAGTAACAGGCTAAAGGTTTCTTCGTCGCTTCTTTACTTTAGTCTACATACCGAAGCGGCAGAAATCAAAAATATCACTTTATTTCCGTGTCAGTGTTTTATTTAAGAATTTGACTTTTTCTGAGTGTACATTTCTGTATTTATGGAAATAAAGAATTTTTGACTTTATTTTTGACTTGCTTGGGACCAAAACTTACAAAGCACTACTCCGTTAAACTAGAATCATGCTATTTGGCAAGAAACAGAACACACACAACAAACTCTTAATTTTACGGTGCGCGAGTCCGACTCGCACTTGACGTTTAATTACTATTTTTTTGTATATTTTTCTCTTTATACTTGGAAATTATCACCACAATGTCAGAACTGGAAAATAACAATCAAATAAAAAAATCGACCAAATGGTAACATTTTAGAGATCGATCTAGAAAACTGATATAAATATTTTATTTTATTTTATTTAGTAAGGGCAACCAACTAGAGTTAACACAACAGATCACAAAATTAAACAATAAAACTTAAAAACTAGTGCACTCTAAATTACAGTACTTAAAAATTAAATTAATTAATAAAACTTTTTAAACTCTCGCGATTTGATAACGCGGTTGAAACGTTGGGGAAAAGAAAGCAAAAGGTACGCGATAAATACCCGATAAATAATCTTAAATAATTTAAGTAATTAATTACTCTAATTACATATACACAGATATTTAGATGCCTACTTCTTTGATTTCTCGTATCTTTCTACAATAGCCTTGGTAAGCTCTAGCCAGCTAGCTAGTATTCTACACTTCCACCCTAGACTGCAAGCCTGTAATTATGGCTGCCGTTCTTTCACCGACGGTTTATCTAGACAATTTATCTTGTATATCTGCCTCTGTTCTGTTTGTATGCTAATGGGTGTAGTCGTTTTAGACTTTTATGAATCTGGATTTTAAATACAGATTGCTTTAGTATACCTATTTTATAAATGTATATACGTAATCTATATTGGTTCCTATTCTTCCCATCTCGCTTACTTTACCTTCATTCAGTTTAAAAGGTGAAGGAAAAATGAGCAGATAAAATGTTACCTTCTCTACCCAAAATGGTATATTATTATGGTTATTGGTAAAGAACTGGTGAATGTTTTATTAAAATGGTACCGCTCCATCGATTGTCATAGTCAAAATCTACTTACTCAAAAATACGCTCTGCATTGAAATTGAAACGGTGTGACTAAAGACCACCTTTAGTGACACCGTTTGTTTTACATCGTATCATTTCATTTTGCACAAAATACCATAACAAATCATACAACTAATTAACACTAATATTTACAAAAGACTTTTTTTTTGTTGCACAGCTTACAAGAGATATTAATAATAAATAATAACAGTATTTATAACGTCCTTAGCATAGCTTTGGAAGCCTTGTGGAGATAAAGTTTTTTATATCTTACAATGCACATTGCATTGTAAAAGAAAAAAAACTCATCATGCTTTTTTTAATATCACACTACAATGGAACTAAAACCTTATAATCTGCGCGTATTGAGAAAAGGATGGTTCTTTGACGAGGCTCAAAGAACCTAATACGTTAAGTGCTTGGAGGTATGCGGAACGCGTGCGTCTAGAACTGTACTCACCCTGGAGAAGTCCCTCGTTAAGGAATGAAACGTTGGTGTTCTTCCAACACAAATAAGGTTCGTAGTTAACCCGCTTTTATCCGTACTAATGAACTTATCCATCAAAATCCAAAAACATTCAAAGAAATCATTCCATTCAGTCATCTCCCAAGCACCGACGCTAATTTTGAGACGCTACCGAGCGCATGTCAGTTCGATAAGGTCCCATCCGATTTTGATCGTGTGCGTATCTTTTTGGGCGATTATTGTAGCATTACGCCAAACTTTCACCTTTAACGTGCAAAATGCGAATGTCAGTTGTTGGCGTCATAACAAGCCAAAGGCAACTCACGACATAGTACTCTCACTTACCACTATTATGTTAGAGGGAAAAGATTTCGATCAACCTGTCAGCATGCGAACAGTAAGCTATTTTAAAAATGCACACATGAGTATAGAGAAGAAGAAAGCAATTAATTAATAAGGTACTCTAAATGAAATATTTAGCTCAACCAAGCCAAGCAAAAAATTGCTTATTGGTCTCTCCGTGTGGTTTTAGGCCTACCAAACCTTAAGGTTACACGCAGTTGTGAATGTTTCCTCTGTCCATTATCTTATTTCGTGAGATTACTACCACACTAGCGGTCTATAATTTGACAAATAGAGAATAAGATGCATTAGTGCGCATTTTCTACGTAATAGGGTACTTCGAACCTTGGGTGTATAATTTAGCGGTACGGTCGCAAAGATGGGTCCGTCCGCACATATAATGTTTAATAAAAAGTTTTGATAGCTTTTTATTTGAGTTATATATTCTACCTTCCATATTTGAATAGATGGATAATTTGGATGAAATTGGCGATAGTACTTTACTGTCTTTATTCGTTTGTTTATGGTTGCTGAATGTTTCATTACTTTTGAAAGTCGTATGTTGAAATATGGGAGTTTACGAGTTGAAAGATGGGTTTGCATCTAAAATAGTTTAGTGCCAGTAACTGTCAGTTAGTGTTATCTAAGAAACTCTGCGTATTCGAGTCAGTTGTGTCTAGGCTAAAATTGAATGTAGCTTATTGTCTTCCTTATCATCATCGTCATACAAGCCAATTTTTATAAAATATAAGCTTACATAAACAGTTTAATTTATATTCTGTGTTATATGCGTTGCCTTTATTTTTCTGTTCGAATAGCGAATCATGCAATCAAGTCTCTGTACTCGAATATGAAAATGTAAACAAAGCGTAAACGCATGAACACAAATCAAATCACACCAGCGTTATCAAATAACGCTATAAATTTAACATTGATAGCTCCCCCAGTATATTTTACAATCAATCATTAACATTTTACGAGAAGGATGTTGCAAACGTTACAATAATCCATATCTAATAAAGTCACATCAAAGTCGACTATAAACCGTACTCTGTTTACGAGACCTATAAACCTATCTTATAGTTTTAAGTTCTACATCTCGCCTCACAAATTGTGTTTTATTGGGTCATGAACAGTTTATGGGGAGTGATATATGGCGTGTACATAGTTGTAGAAAGAGTTGGTGATGTTTTTCGCGGTATTGTACTTTGTTGCTTTGTGAGTAACGTTGATTCTGAATATTATTTGTAGAATCTATCTTTAGGGGAGCTTTGTGGGTCCGATTTCGAGAATTTAGCTTTTTATGTTTTTATACTTAATACAACCCAAAGAATATTTCAGAACAGCGCCTGCTTGCAAGCCTAATTGCTTGTTTGGTAAAAAAGATGCCGTTATTATTTTATAGAACAAATTTAACTAAAGTGTTCAAACAAGAAACTTTAGAAAACCAACATCACGATAAAATTGGTATTTTATATGTTGAAATTTTTACTAGATTATAGATGCTTGCGAAAAGTAAATCGGATCGAGCACTCGCTGTCAATTAAAAGTTAAGTTCTGGATAGGGTTGGCAAAAGATATAGGGAGATATTGGTGAGATGTTGATATAAAAATAAACAAATCGAGAAAATTATATTCCCCTCAGACTATGTGCGAAAATTTATCACTATAGATATATCGATTACCTAACGGTCCGCCCCAGCTTCGGGTATATTCTATAGCCTATGTTACTCAGTGATAATGTAGGTTTCTAATAGCAAAAGAACTTTTGATATAATTCCAGTAGTTTTTAAGTTTATTCGTCACACACAAAAATACAAATCATTCCTCTTTATTAAGTGTAGATTAATTAGTTCACTGCTTAATCTTCACCAATTTCATTAAACACATTTTGTAACAACTTAAAGCATTACCAAAAAATGTTAGTCATAATTTGTAACACAAAATGTTATCCCCATTTTGTCTCAAAGAAACAGTAAACCGCTAACGTTTTTCTCGCGATTATAGTTTTTTTGTCAGGTATTTAATTTTCTTTCTATAGCGACAAATTACGTCCACTGCTGAACATGCCTCTCCCAAACAATGGGGACTATGCTGTATACACCAAGCTAGGCAGGCGGATTGGTGATCTCTGTAGATGTGTTATAAATAACGATGTTGGATATCATCATCTTCACCCCATGTTAGTCCACTCCTGGACATAGGTCTCCCCCAGATTTTTAAATCTTATGAGGGGTAATACCCATAACCCCCAAGCTGGGCATGCGGGTTAGGGATCGCAGTTTGGTGGTAGATAATATATTCTGCAAGAGACGCTGTGCCCGCCCCCCGGTAAGGAACGACTAAGGTACATGCGTACCTTAGTCACTTCTTACGACACCCACGGGAAGAGTTGAGGTGGTACAAGTTCTAAGTCGGCACCACACGGCTCACGGTGCACCACTACAAGAAATGATGAACTTGATACTGCTCGACTACAGGTTGTTTGATGTTGAAAAAGAATAAGAAATTTTAAAAAGGTTAACGTTGAATAACCGATTTCGTACTTGTCTATAATGTTTCTCTGACTTGCAATGTTTTAATGAGATAAGGAACCTATGTCTACATATCTAAGTATTGTGATTATGGCAATACAAACCTTTATTTGGTGGAGTCATGCTCATAAGGGGAGGCCTATGTCCAGCATTGGACTAATGTAGGCTGATGATGATGTTGATGATACTCAGCTGTGGACATATAGGTCAAAAGTTTCAAAGAAGGCTCTTTATGAGGATGGTGTTCCTAAAATCATATAGAAAATAATTTTTGACATAAAAAGCTTCAAAAGGCATTAAGTACACCCTTAGCCAGCCCTAGCCTTTAAAATAATAGCACGTCCATTCGAGATGCAGATTCCACGATCTCGATACCGATACCGTTAAAGGATTATCTTGAGTGACGGCGAGTAACACCCAATTAAACGCATGAATCACGCCCAATCGCGTGCAGCGAAAATAATTCGAATTCAGCATTGCAGGCTTTGGCAGAACGTCAATTGGTTGATATGGCAGGGCAGCTAATATGGAAAGTAGATTTATATTTAGGACTACTGGTCCGCCTTAGTTTCGCATGGGTATATTTTATAGCTTAACTTCATCACGAATAATGAAGGATTCTAGTGGTGAAAGAATTTTTCAAAACGGTCCAGTAGTTTCGGATTTTTTTCATACTAATATACTAACTAATCTTTCCTCTTTATAATATTAGTATAGAAAACTGCAGGTGGTTCACTTATTAGAACTTTAACAGCGGTTAGAAGGTCTACGAGTGAAATATACTTAGCCAACAAGCTAAAATAATTGATATTCATACAATACTCCTGACAATCGCAGGCGGCCCGAACCACACTCACCCTGAAGAAGTCCCTCGTTAAAAGATGAAACGTTTGTGTTCTTCCAACACATAGGGTTCGTAGTTAACCCGCTTTCATTTTTATTTATTCTCCTAGTACCATGACATAGTAGTTTTAATAGCTAGTTAAATCTATGCTTTCGTATATTCTTAGAGCTAAAAGTTTCTTAATTATATAATTTTCTACTTTATTACATTTATACACTTTTTATCTGTTCTATTTCTAGGTGGGGGTAGCAGTACAGAGACGTTTCGGACGCCATCTCTTAGAGCTGGGCGGCAACACAACAACTGACCAAGTCCTTGACTTGCAGCTCTCCGCGGCTTTGTTCGTATGCGGCAATATTGCTGGCCAGAGTTGCACCACTAATAGAAATGATGAACTAGGTTCCTTGATGTTGAGACCTGAAAAGATGTTGAAATTGGTTATACAGTAAGTATTGCATTTAAAACTAATTTCAGACCTATCAATAAAATGTAAAGTTTATCTAACGATATGTTTTTAAAATACACAAAATACCGTTAATGGTATATATACAGTTCGCTGATTTCTTTTCGAAATTCAAAAGTCATGTATAGTTGACAGCCCTATTACAAAGTGACGTTAAACTCCGAAGTTCGGTGTTCATGCACCGCTGAATTATAAATTAGTGCATACGTCACTGCAAAAACTGTTGTTGGGCTCTTTTCTCTTTTTGCGAGGTGTCGTTTTAATTCTCGGCGCAGAAACACAACTTGGGCGTTAAAGATGAAGTAGTTACCAAGCAGATAGGTAATTAAAAATTCAGGTAAAAGTGATTGACTGATTTTGTGCGTGTTAAATTTAGCGTAAACAGAAATCACGAATCGATAAATACCACATTTTTTAAATTACATTACTAATACAAGTACGAGCGCCACGCACATTATCTAAAGAAACATCAGCATCATCATCATCATCAGCCTATATCAGTCCGCTGCTGAACATAGGCCTCCCCAGCTTGCCGCATCCAGCATCTGTCAGCGGTCTTTCGCAAATTGTCATCCCACCTGGTCGGGCGTTCTACACTACGTTTGCCGAGGCGCGGTCTCCACTCAAGAACACGTTTACCACAGCGGTTGTCGGTTCTTCTCGAAATATGGCCAGCCCACTGCCACTTCATGCTAATCCTTTGAGCTATGTCGATAACCTTGGTTCTCTGTCGGATGTATTTGTTGCGAATCCTATCCTTCAGAGAAACTCCGAACATAAAGAGCATAAGGAAACATGCTGTTGACTATTAATAATAAACACATAATCCTTTCCACAAGTTTATATTTGCCTCAAGTTAAATAAAAAATGTAATGTATAGCAAATTTTAATAGCCAATAACACATTATAGAGTTTATAACCGAAGTAAATGTCATACACGAAACACCATTAAAACGAAATAAGCAGAAAGATCTGAATCGCGACCCAATTTCACAAACACCTTTACACCTGTCACGATATTATCCGAATTCGCAAAAAACATACATATATCGTTCACAATAGAAAAAAATGTATGTGAATTCGAAAAGGTTCTTTTAGCGTAATATGCTAGCAGACCAATTCAGTCAGAACTTAATCGAATGTATTCAAGGGACACAGAGGTCTAAAAAATAGGCATAAAACATTTTGAAAATGGTTTACAGATTTTCTGAAGTACCTTAGGACTATTCAGACAGATTTGGAAATAACACCGCATGAGGAAGGTTGTTTGCAACTATTTTGACCCCGAAGAATAATTATTTGACCTTAACAAAATTGCAAATGGCCTCCCACCTCAACCTCAACCGCCTAAAATAGTCCACTGCTGGACGCAGGCCTCCCCCTGATTTTTTTTATCTCATGGAGGGTAATGCCCATAATCACCACGCTGGGCATGCGGGCTGAGGGGGGATCACAGTTCGGTGGGTAGATCTATTCTGCAAGAAGCGCTGCTGCCCGCCCCGCGGTGTATGTCCCTTTGTCGCCTCTTACGACTCCCACGGGAAGAGATGGGTGGTGCAAATTCATAGCCGGCACCACAAGACTCCCACATCACACTCTCAAAGAATCCGGTCTAATATCCAAAAAACCCTGTATTCATGAAAATTTAATAATGTCCCAACAATTTTCGATTTGTGCGTTTGTGCTCTAACCAACGAAGTTACGAAACCTAAAAAATGCAAAAAGCTAAACCCTGTATTACTTACCAATTTCAAAAATATTATACGACTTTACATCGAAAGCCTAGAGAGAGATACAATCTCATTTGCACCACTTGTGTTGATACTGAAATAGCCGTTATTGTGTTCAGCCATAGCAAATAAGATACTGCCTACGCGTTTCTTGAGATGACAGGCATCGCAAATGCTACATCATTATTCGCTTCAAAATTACGTCATGCTTATACCTGATCATTTAGGAAAGATTTTTTTGATGTAGATATATTTATAGAAAATGCTTTATTGCACACATAATATACATAAAAAAACAAAAATAAAAGAAGTAAAGAAAAACAAATATGTAACAATTGGCGATCTTATCGCTCAAGAGCGATCTCTACCAGACAACCGTGGATGGATAGGATTGTTGGATTGAACGGGGATCTGTGTGCATAAATAAGAAACTAATTACAAAATTCTAAATTGACACAATATTATTTTATGAAATATTAGTACATAATAACCAACCAACTCGAAGTCCTCCTATGAAGGATGTTGATGTACTACTACATCAACATCCTATAGGAGGATGGTGTACATTATTAGAAAACTATGTTCAGCCCGCGGATTCGCACGCGTTGTTTCTATGGAAATAATTTCTGTACTAGGTATGGGAAATATTTTATGGAATAAAAAATAGCATATGTTTGATTCCAGACTTAGAACTAAATCTATGCATTTGGCCCAATTGGTTCGGTGGTTATGGCTTCAAGAGGAACAGCACAACAACAACAACTCAAAAATCGAAAAAATGGTATTAATAATATAATAATAATGCTGGACAATTCACACAGCATTATCTAGCCCCAAGCTAAGCAGAGCTTGTGTTATGGGTACTAGATAACTGATATACGTAATATTATACATTACATAGATAGATTTTTTTTTTTATTATACATAGAAAACACCCAGACCAACGGAACAAATTTCTGCAGATCGTACACAAATTTGATCCGAGGCGGGGATCGAACCCGCAACCTCTTGCGTCCCAGGCAGACTCTCGCCCGCTGCGCCACTGAGGTCGTCTATATTAGTGCGTCTGTGTTAGAATATTTGTGGATAAATTTGTCATAATCAACAAAACCACTTCTTCCTATTCATCTTTTCTTTATCTCTAGAAAGTGGGATCGGCATAACATTACTTTTTCCCGTACGCCGTAGCCATTTAACTTTTGGTATTATTTTAGTTGACTTTCAAATCTGATAACAGAACTAAACATCACTTATCCTCATTAACACACACTGCTACTAATTATCATTTCATCTGAAAACATCACATCCAATCTCTCACGAACGAGTTTTCTTGCGGTCAAACTAAAAAAATGTCACCTACAATTGGCCGCACCAGTCGATTTGATTTTAATTCTACTTTTTAAGTGGCTAAATCTACCGCAAAGCGTCCAAAGGCGAGAGGTAACACCTTTCTAACTAGATTTAGGGTATTTGTAATTTGATATTATTGTCAGTTGAGTTGGCTCATAGATAACACGAACTCAAAAATAAACAATAAAGAAAATGTACCAAGAGGGCTTCGATACTCACAAACTGGAGAAGTAAGCAAAAGTTACTCCAGAAATACCTTGTGAAAATTTCCAGGGAATATCTATACCAGAAATTGGCTTCGGCAATCAAAGTGACAATGGAGACGCCGAATCTAAAATGTTTATCAGACAAAAATTAAAAAAATATATTTTTGTTCGTTAAATCGATCATACTCTATTTTCGAAGTTTATGACACTCTGACAAACACTGGCAAAGACGCGGCAAAAAGCTAGCGCCACCATAAAAAAGAAGTTGAAGTTTTAATTTATATTAATTAATTAATTTATTCATCATCATCAGCCTATACCAGTCCACAGCTGGACATGGGCCTCCCCTAATGAGCACCATAGCGCCCTGTCTTCAGCTTGCCGCATCCAGCATCTGCCAGCAGTCTTTCGCAAATCGTCATCCCACCTGGTCGGAGGGCGTCCGACTCTTCGTTTTCCGAGTCGCGGTCTCCACTCAAGAACACGTTTACCCCAGCGGTTCTCGGTTCTTCTTGAAATATGGCCAGCCCACTGCCACTTCAGCTTGCTAATCCTATGAGCTATGTATACCTTGGTTCTCTGTCGGATGTATTGTAATTAATTTATTGCCATTAGTTTATCTCAAGAAAGATAATAACAGGATCTTAGCTTTGGTTAATCTTTATCCCATTATTTATTTATTTTTAATTATTAATATACATAAATCAATATGAACTGCGAATCAAACTTTTAAAATTTCCTATACCTACAGATTTCTTTCTGAAAGGGATATCTAGCGAAAGTCCTCCTTTTTTATAATCAATACTGGTTAAGGGTCTCTCTATCTCGGATTTGATATATTAATTCTACTAATAACTTAAAGGCGAACAGTGTATAGCCGTGGTGATCACTGCACACCATCTCGTGAAAGTAGTAAGACGGTATTAATAATAATAATAATAATAATGCTGGACAATTCACACAGCATTATCTAGCCCCAAGGTAAGCAGAGCTTGTGCTATGGGTACTAGATAACTGATATACGTAATATTATACATTACATAGATAGATATTTTTTATTATACATAGAAAACACCCAGACCAACGGAACAAATTTCTGCAGATCGTACACAAATTTGTTCCGAGGCGGGGATCGAACCCGCAACCTCTTGCTTCGCAGGCAGACTCTCGCCCGCTGCGCCACTGAGGTCGTATTGAACTATTGAGGAAATCTGAACGAGGAAGGGTAGCAGTGCATTTCTGAGTATTAGAAATTATATACTAACTACCTGCCAAACATAGTGATTGTGACAAAATCTCCCTAGTTTTGACGAAGCACGATCACCAGGTCATACGTATGAGTAAAATGATTAAGTGATTGAGGATTGTATGATTAAATTGAGACAATACTAAAACTTTTTCAAGCGAGTGGAGCGAAACCGGAACAACACAGAAAAGTAACGCTGAAATTTTGAACCTGGAATAACATTAGGACTTCTATTTACCTACATTTAAAAAAAGACTGACAAAACCATGGGCAGATGCCAGATATGTAAATCATGACGCAGAAAAAGACTTTGGAAGTTTTTTTGGAGTAAAATGATTATGTGATTATGGATTGTGTGATTATATTGAGACTACACTAAAACTATTAAAAGCGGGGCGAAACCGGAAAAATCACAAAAAAATAAGGCTGAAGTTTTGAATTTGGAATAGCATCTATTTAGATTAGAAAAACAGGGAAAGCCACGGGCAGATGCCAGATACGAGTATATATAAATCATTACGAAATAAAAGTCTTTGGAACAAAACACTCCAAGAACCAGTTACCACTCCTATTTAGGGCGAACTACGGCATTATTTCGTTGCGCTCTGTATTTAGTATAATCGGATTACCAGAACTGCGATTTGACTGACTCGGATGTTACGTTACGCAAGATGTCTCTGTCCGATGTCCAAAAGAATTGAACAAGGTAGAACGGTCGTGAAGATGTGGAAATTTATTTTTTCTTTGCTTTTCACAAGCGAACGAATGTTCAACAGTGTGCTGAAATTGAGATTTGGATAACAAATATTATTTACTCTCCCTCAAATGGAGACCTAAATGGCCTGAAAATGATTTTTATATAACATTTTAATTTTTACGACAAATTTGACGGTTGGAAAAAACTAAACGACATGGGTTTTCTAGTTAAAATGTGCGTTTTCGAAATGTCTTCATGATTTTCTTACTAGAGAAATTGCGAGACAATTCGTAACCTGTAGAACAACGATTTACCTACGCAATGATGGATCGATTGAAATTATGCATTGTTGTTGTTATATTCGTAGGATACAAATTACACTTTAAATTTACTCAATTACAGTTATTTTGTCTGAAAATATTGTTTGTAGTTGTACGACATGGTCTGGGAAAAACTCGTAAAAACGTACGCGATGTTTCTGATAAAATTCATGCAAATACTAATCTTATGCAAGAGACTGCTGCTCACGGAGGGGTTAAGAGTTTTTTCGCACGAAAACCGATCAGAAACTTCGATTTTCGTTTTCCTAGTAGGCCCCTGGTCTGTATTTGGTGTGTTCTACCTTGATCAACTACAAGAAGCAACTTTAAAAGACAGTACCGCTTAGGATTTATAGCTAAATAACACACAAAATAAGCCGCTTACTGATGACTATTTGTAACGGTCAGGCCATTTCAAGAGTTTTACTGTATTAGCCTTATTTAATTTATTTTTATGATTACTTATAGATTATTGACGCCTAGTTAACTTTTGTAGCGTTAAATACCTATTTAGTTTTATAATAGCTGACAAAGATGATTATGGAAAACGGAAATTCCAAAGGTGAAGTTCTATTATGTAAGTACTCTAGAAGATACTACACACTTGGGTGGAAACCCAATCAAGTATAATATACTTAACTCATACTCATTTATATGTCATAGAAGCACGAGGCACATTGGATACCTACGTAACCCTAATCCTAGTACCTACGTTACACTAATCATATTATTCATGCCAAAACTACTGAACGCATCGGGCTGAAATTATGGATTTTTTTTTCTTAAATTTAAAATCTATTATATGTACAAGTACATAGGTTTAAGTAACAAGTTGAACGAAGAAACGTATAACGTATTAGTAGTCTCTTCGCCTTATAAAAAGAGCTTATTAAATGCAATAAAAAAATGCTTCTTTCTATTGTAAAACGTGTCTAAAAAGTGTATATTTTGATAATTATAATTTTCTACTTCTCTTTCTTCGTAAATTTAACGTTGATGATAGCTAGCTGATCCATGATACTAATTTACCTATTTTATTAAATGCAATGAATATTTTGATTGCTATCCCATCCATTCACGAATACTGATGAATTGACCAGCTCAACGGATTTGGTAAACATTTTTCAAAGTCATAAATCTAGAAATGAAATAACAAATGACGACCTCAGTGGCGCAGCGGGCGAGAGTCTGCCTGCGACGCAAGAGGTTGCGGGTTCGATCCCCGCCTCGGAACAAATTTGTGTACGATCTGCAGAAATTTGTTCCGTTGGTCTGGGTGTTTTCTATGTATAATAAAAAATATTTATCTATGTAATGTATAATATTACGTATATCAGTTATCTAGTACCCATAACACAAGCTCTGCTTACCTTGGGGCTAGATAATGCTGTGTGAATTGTCCAGCATTTTTTTTATTTTTTTTTATTTCTTAAAAACTTAGTTTTTTTTTATTTTAGGAAACCTTTCTACACGAAGCTACTAGCAGAAACTAATAATGCATATACTACATCACTTAATTATCTTTTCTATCCTGAACCTCAACAGCCAATGAATGGTCCTCTGCAGACGCAGGCCTAACCTGTTTTTTTTATCTCATGAGGGGTAATGCCTAAAATCCCCTCGCTGGGCATCCTGGGGATTGCAGTTCGGTGGTAGATCTATTCTGCAAGAGGCGCTGCTACCCGCCCCCTCAGTGGATATCCCTTAGTCACCTCTTACGACACCCACGGGAGGAGTTGGGGTGGTGTAAATTCTAAGCCACACGGCTAATATATCTCTCAAAATATAAAATAACCTTTTCTATCGTTTTGTTTAAATTTATATCGTCGCTAACCAGTCATTCTTTATTATTTAGATTAAATTTCATTCCATCATCACTAAACCGAAAAAAAAACTAAAGCAATCGTACATTCACTTATTAGAATTACATCAACGACATTTTAACGCTTTCAATAAGTAATTCATCCCACAAAAAAGAAACCACGATGAAATTGAATACTAACAACTGCTACTCATTTGGACGGAACTTAGTTTACGAACTTAAGGAGCTGTTTTTGTCTACGAGCATATAGATGGATCAGCAAGATAATAGTAAATACGCGATTATGTCACCATCAACATCAGCCTATATTAGTCCACTGCTGGACATAGGCCTCCCTGATGAGCGAAATAGCCCCCTATCTTCAGCTCGCTGCATCTAGCATCTGCCAGCAGTCTTTCGCAAATCGTCATCCCACCTGGTGTTGGAGGGCTTCCTACACTACGTTTGCCGAGTCGCGGTCTCTACTCATGCTGACTTTTACCACAACGGTTGTCGGTTCTTCTCGAGATACCCAGCCAACTGCCACTTCAGCTTGCTAAAGTCGATAACTTTGGTTCTCTGTCGGATGTATTGGTTCAGAATCCTATCCTTCAAAGAAACTCCGAGAATAGCTCTCTCCATAGCTCGCAGGGCGACTTTGTTACTTAGCGATTATGTAGTTTAGTTAATTACAGGGTGCCTTATTTGCTTTAGCGTACAAGCAATTTGTAAATAAATGGCTAAAAAATATAATATTATACAGCGTGTAATAAAACGTCATGTGTGTACTAAGCAGAAAGGGGGTGATTCTCCCAAGCCCCGAGTGGGGATAAACTTTTGTTCTAGTAGTTTTTGATGTGCGAACTGTTTTTGTATTCGTTTCGTTTTACATTTGTGTTCTTGCATTATTATTATTTTGTTATTCAAAGAATTCACAAAACTTTTGTAATATTTTCAGGACAAAACACTGATTTTACTAAAAAAAACTTGCAAAAATATTCGAAATTTAAAAAAACCTGTTTAACATGTCGAATCCTCGGGGGTTCAGATTCAGCCTTATACGGTTTGTAAACATAATATTACTTTATCTTATATTATATTAATTACATGAGTGACAACGTCTATGGTACAGGTTTGATTCTCGCTACACGACAAAATGTAAAAGAACTGCAGGTCTAGGGTGTTTAAAAATAATGTTTATTAATTAACCACAACACCACCACCACCAGATAAAGCTGTAGTAGCTGTCCAGCATCCAGCTAATTTTTTTTTAAATTATTTATTTAAGGGTCTGCCAGCAACCCTAATATTTGTTGAAATAAATTCAACAAATATTAGGGTTGCTGGTCGCTCAGATGCCTTTCTAGAAACAAGAGCTTAAGGCAACCGTAACGGGTCACCCGAATCACACGCCCGTCCGCTCACATCAACCTCACCAATACATCTATCTACTCGACAACTGAACACTCAAGGATTTTACGGTCTACTGATCATCTTTTAATGAATAAATTTCTAGAAGAAATCAATGATTTTTTAAAAAGCTTTTATAGTTTCCCTGTAAATAATAAGAAATAATAATAAATATATTATGCTGGACTATTCACACAGCGTTATCTAGCCCCAAGCTCAATTGGTATAGATAGATTTGATCAAAATTCATTGATATTAGACTTCCTGGTCAGCCTATATACGTCCACTGTTGGACATGTCTCCTTCAGACAAGGGGGGTTTGCAGGTGTTTATTATTATGGCGCGTAAGCCCTAAGATATTATAATAAGATTTAAGACATAAGGGGCCTCTTTGAAGGCCGTTTTATGAAAAGGATATGCATAGAATTTCGCGTTCATAGGAGCAGAACAGAGCAGACCGCGTGTGCAAAAATCAAGATTTCTTCTAATTAAATGAGTGCGTTTTAAGTAATCAAATATTTATTTTGGCAAATCTGTTACCCTGCCTTTGCTTTATTTTTCAATACAAAAACCAAGTCAGCAAGTCATATAGTCTGGGAGAAGACAAAAATATATCAAAATTGAGTTATTTTAGATATTTTTTTTCATCAAAATTGTACAACTTATCAAAAATCTATAATATTAGCGCTCTTGAACAGAATAAAATGTTATTAGGTGTAATAAGATTACTAGATTTCATATTTGAACAGCAGTAGGGTCTCAGGTCAAGATCATGAAAATGTTGATTTTTTCGAAAGACCAAACTCAATAGAGCTAGAATATGAATCTTCATATTCTAGCAGATTTTATCTGAAAACTGAGATAAGCCTTAAATAATTCTGTTGGCAATAAATTCAGATAACGAGGTCAAAGAATGGTTTTATTGCGGTGCAGACGATGACTGCGGTCTAATTCGTCGTAGGCATACTCTAATAAAATATCATAATTGAATCCTTAATTTATATTATTTGAAAAACGTAGTTCTTGAAATATAGAATAGATAATATAATTGAATATAAAATAATAGCTGCGCCTCGCGGTTTCACCCGCGAGGTTCCCGCAAGAATTCCGGAATACAATATATGCCTATGTGCTTTTCCAGACTATAATATATCTTTGAGCCAATTTTCATCCAGATTCGTTCGGCCGGTTAGGCTGTTTCCAAAAAAAAACTATTTCAGCGTGACTAGAACCCGCGTCCTACCATCAGTATGGATATGTAACCAACCAAGTCACGAAATAAAGTTGCTTTAATCAAACAAATCGGAATAAAAATTGGGAACTTATTTAATTTCTCGGAGATTACCCAGTGTCCTTACGCACTATAATAATTTTTTATCTCTCTCTCTCTATTCTCTACCTATAATTTTATTCTACTTAGGATTTATGTTACTGCTCTAAACACCGTAACAAGTAACAAAATCCGTACACATTTCCCCAGAACGATGATCCGATTATAATCAAATCGTTTAATTAAGGAGCAGTCTCACGACACAGATTTGAATCCGCACGAGAGATGCATTGCGTCTGCGTCCGCAAGCGTTCGCATGCGCACGCGTTTTAGTGACGCATCCGCAATGATGTCGTCTTCGAAAGTAGTCAAGTGTAGTAATTGCAACATAGTTATTTGTGAAGTTCTTGCATTTATTCAGAACAAAGTGGATGTGATGAACGAAGAAAGTTTAGTCCAGATTTGTACTTCATCTTTCTCAGTGGAAGACATCGAAAATGCTAAAAGCTTACTATTTGATTCTATGGCTACCACAAAGCGAAAGATCCCACGAAAAGGTGACGGACGCTCAAAGAGAGATCTTCACGATGTGATTGCTGTGTTTAAAGAGACTGATCCCGAGGAAGTACCTATTTTTGTTGCCCGGCAGTTGCAGAAATTACCACCGATCACTTTCGATCACATAGATGCAACACGTTTGTTGAAGGATATCTTGGTTATGCAGAAAGATATACGCTCAATCAAGGAAACCTACGTACCCATGGAGACCTTAAACGAAGTTAAAAAAGATCTATTTAACTTAAAACAAGCATCACTTGTAAACAATTACAGCTGTTTCGTCAATAATAAGCGAGGAGGTGGCGGTACATCGAAAAGTTTTTGCATGGACAGTGGACCGGTGGGCCTACCGCATATAACGCACGAACAAAAGAGCGTGAGTCATAACAGCCCGGTAGCAGCGAGCGCGTCCTCGCTGTCTTTGTCACCCGCGCGCGATGATGCTACGAGTGAGTCTACTCCGCGTGACCAGACGCAGACGCAAGTGAAAGCTGCGCTAGGCGCTTGTATTGCTATGAGTAAACCATCAGTAGAGCAAAACTGCATTGCTATGAGTAAACCATCAGTAGAGCAAAACTGCATTGCTATGAGTAAATCAATAGTAGAGCCTAGACTAGTCGAAAATGAAAGTTTTGCAAACATAGTATCAGCGGAAGGGCAATGGAAAGAGGAGAGGCCTGGAGAAGAGTGGATTGTTGCGCAGCGAAGACGACTGAGGAACCGTTTTTCTACGTTGGAGGGCAAGGCGTTAACAAATCCTAAAGAAAAATTTAAGGCCGCGGATCTTCAAACGCCATTGTTTATTAATAATGTGGATGGTGGTACTACGGAGAAGGATATTATGGATTACTTATTTTCAAAAACCCAAATTAAGGTGTCCCTGCTGAAAATAAACGCTAAGGTGCAAAGGCAATATAACGCGTATAAAATGTATGTACCTAATTCCAAAATATCACTCTTCTTAGATGATAGTTTATGGCCAGAAGGAATTTATGTTAGAAGATTTGTTGAGTTCAAAAAACAAAATCAACAATGGGAGACACAGATAACAGGAAATTAAGTAAGGCGACTTTTATAACATACAACTGCCGCTCTGTGACTAGGTCTGTGGACTGTGTAAGGTCATTGTGCCAAGCAGCTGACATTGTAGCCCTGCAGGAAACATGGCTGCTACCGCATGACATTGGCTACCTAGGAGCAATAGACCAAGATTTCTCCTATACGGGTAAATCGGCGGTGGACACCTCAACGGGCATGCTGCGTGGGCGGCCGTACGGCGGTGTCGCTATACTGTGGCGCAAAGGAGTGTTTACCTCGGTCTCGGTTGTGCAGTGTGTGAGCGTGCGTGTGGCAGCCATAAGAATAGTGCTAGAAGATCGTCAGCTCTTAGTATTTTCGGTATATATGCCTACTGACTCTACGGACAACATAGCTGAGTTTACCGAGTGCTTGAGTGAAATTAGTGCGGTAATTGAAAGCTGTTGTGTAGATTCAGTGTTTATAATGGGAGATTTTAACGCTCACCCGAGTGCCCCGTTCGGTAAGCAGCTTGTGAACTTTTGTAGAGACCAAAGTTGGACTTGTGCGGACATTGAACACCTGGGAAGGTTATCGGACTCGTACACATACATTAGTGATGCGCATGGAACTAGGTCATGGTTAGATCACATAATTACTACGGAAGCTGCTAAAAAGACTATAATTGACATTAAAGTAAAATATAACATCTCGTGGTCTGACCATTTTCCACTACAAATAGAATGTAATTTAAACATGGTTCTGCCTAAACTTAACCCAAATAATTTTGTTCCCAATCCGGTTACTTGGGGAGAGAGGGACAGCGCCCAAGTTAAAAAGTACACTCAGCTGTGTACAGCTAAGTTGAGAGAGATAAGTTTTCCGCCGGAGTTTAGAGAATGTGGTGATACTACTTGTAATGACGCAGGACATAAGCTTATATTGGATAATTTGTATGGTAAAATAGTTGAAATTTTAAGAAATTCCGCCACGATTTGTAATAAAAAAGCTATTTATAGGAATAGAAAAAAAGTACATATCGTAGGTTGGAATAAATATGTTAAGGAAGCCCATAGGGATGCTCGGCTGTGGTTTCAGGAATGGGTTTCGCACGGGAAACCATCCACTGGACCCATATACAAGAGAATGCAAAATTCGCGATCATATTTTAAATCGAAGCTCAAATGGTGCCAAAATAATCAAACACAGATAAAAATGGATATTATTGCATCACTCCATACATCTAAGGACTTTGGAAAATTTTGGAAACAAACAAATAAATTGAACCCGAAGCCGAGTGTTCCTGTGAGTGTGGAGGGTATTAGTGATCCCGCTCAGATCGCCAACCGGTTTAAGGAGCATTTTTGTGTACGCTCACCACTGGGGCCGGCGTCCGAGGGGGCGGAGCAGGACGGAAGGTGTGGGGGCGAGCTTATTGCGCAGATAACAGCGAAGGAGGTGGCGCGGGTGGTGGGGAACATGAAGAGAGGTAAGTCCCCAGGACACGACGCGTTGAGCATTGAGCACTTAAAGCATGCGGGGTTCCACTTACCGGGCGTGCTCGCCATGTTCTTCACCCTCTGCGTCGGGCACTCGTACCTGCCAGCGGCGATGATGCGGACTGTGGTTGTTCCTATCCTTAAGAACAAGACTGGCGACGCATCCAGCCTGAACAACTACAGGCCGATATCACTCGCCACGGTCTTGGCTAAGGTGCTGGACGGTGTAATTGACAGGCATTTAGAAAAACACCTTAAACTGCACGATGCACAGTTCGGCTTTAGAGCTGGACTGTCCACTGAGACTGCAGTGTTAACCCTCAAACACACCGTCCAGTACTACACGAGCAGAAGCACACCTGTCTACGCCTGCTTCTTAGATCTATCAAAAGCTTTTGATCTTGTTTCGTATGACAGGCTGTGGAGAAAGCTCGGGACCGAGACTCAAATTCCTCCAGAGCTAATTTCGCTGTTTAGGTACTGGTATGGCAATCAGGACAACAATGTAAGCTGGGCGGGATCATTATCGGATGTGTATAGGCTGGAATGCGGAGTGAGGCAGGGTGGGGGGACTTCACCGAGGCTTTTCTGCCTATACATAGATCGTCTGATCCGTGAGCTCAGCAGCACCCAAATAGGTTGTTCGATTGACGGGGTCACCGTGAACAACATTAGCTATGCTGATGATATGGTGCTGCTGAGCCCATCGATCAGTGCTCTCAGAAGGCTAGTAGGCATCTGTGAGTGTTATGCGGAGGCCCACGGGCTCAGGTATAACGCGGCCAAGAGTGAACTGCTGGTCTTCAAGGCGGGTTCAAAAACTAATGCCACAGTCCCACCAGTTACACTCAATGGCAGGCAGCTGAAGCGCGTGTCCGAGTTTAAGTACCTGGGCCACTGGGTCACCGAGGCACTTACGGATGATGCAGACATGGAGAGGGAGCGAAGGGCGTTAACGGTCCGAGCTAACATGTTGGCCCGTAGGTTTGCGCGTTGCAGTGCTCAGGTCAAAACGACACTGTTTAGAGCGTACTGCCAGTCTTTCTACACGTGCAGCCTATGGATCAAGCATACGCAGAAGACCTGGAACGCCCTTCGCGTCCAATATAACAATGCCTTCAGGTGGCTGATGGGGCTGCCTCGCTTCTGTAGCGCATCAGGCATGTTCGCGGACGCGCGGGTCGATGGGTTCGCTGCGATCCTGCGCAAAAGAACGGCATCACTGATGCGCAGGGTGCGAGGCAGCGCCAACGGCTACCTGCAGGTCATTGCAGGAAGGTTGGACACAGCCTCTCTCTTCATGCAGCACTGGACGAAGGCTCATGTTTACTGTTAGGTTCTTGTTAATATAATTATGTGATGTCTATAGTCTTCAATTTAACTATATTGTATTTTTTTTTTTTTTTGTGATTTTGTATTGTAAAGTTTAATGTTAAAATTAGTGTATTATTAGTATAAGTTTTCTGTGTATTTCTGATTTTTATTATTGTTTTATGGACTATGTATGTGTAACTTACTGTGTCTGAAATAAATGTGATTTTATTTATTTATTTTATTTATTGCTCACGATCCGTTTTATCGAACACATCAATACTCATTCAGTGTTTAATGCTCGACCGGTAAACAGTAGTAAGGTTTGTTAAGGTGCCGTTTCACTATTGCGAAAGCTGCCAATTTTTTTTCTATAGAATATTCGCGCGTAGCATCTTTTTCGCGCAAATACCATCACCTTTGTTAAAATGAGTATGAATGGTTTTATTTGACTACTGCATAAGATTTATTTTGATATTTTTAACACTAATACTGCGCTCACCAATCCACCTGTCAAGTGTTGATTAAAGCAAAACCAACTAATTGTGTTCAGCAGTGTACGAATTAGTTTTTAGCAGTTTAAGCGTACTTACTTACATTGTTTCTTCTTTTTTTTGCTGAAAGACGCTACGTAAAATAAAAAAACGACGATAATATTTTTGCAGAAACGATCATAGATACCTATCGAAATGATGACGCTACCGAAGCATCATAATTTTTATTGCCCTTTATATTGAGGTTTTACGTATGACCCAGACTCAAACAATTTTGGGGAATAGGGCGAGACTAAAAAATTTTAAAAAAACAATGTTGCGCTTTTTTACTTATAGAGTCATAGAATATTGAACTATGACACTACCGAAGCTTACCAAGCTATGTAATAGTGTCAAAAATATCTCTAACTGTACCCTAAAATATTTAATGTATATTATATTTGCCACAAAAATATAGACTAATAATAACACGGATGTTACACTATTAAAAGTGGGAGCCTGTATTCTTTGCAGTTAGTTTTTTTTTAATTCTTAAAAGACGACTCATCAATAAGTCTTTTTTCGCGCTTTCGCGCAAGTCTCCTACATGCAGATTCAATTTCCCCGTTCGTATGTGAACGTTACTGTACACCACTTACCAAAGTTCTCATCGTAAGATTCGTGACTACTGGATCTACGGTAGCCGGCAGGAAATCAAATCCAATTTACTTCATTTACCCGCCAGTAGTTCACATAAAGCGGATTACGTTGAGTAGGCAAAGTAAAGTACTATCTTCTGGTATATTTGGTTTGAATGTCTCCCCCAATACGTCCAGCCGGGCCTGGTGCAGGGTGAGCCTATAATGGGTCGAGACGTAGAAATAATTAGTGCGTTTTCAAACTCAATAACTTTATTTCTATCAAATAAGAATAAGATTGTTGTTGATTTGTTGAAGTCGACGACTTCTGTGGCGCGGTGGGCGAAGGTCTGTCTGCGACGCAGGAGGTTGAGGGTTCGATTCCCGCCTCTGGACGAATCTGTGAACGATCTGCAGACATTTATTCAGGGTGTTCTGCTCGTTTTCTATGTACCTATTTATGTGTTATAGGTATATGTACCTATATCAGTTATCTAGTACCCACAACACAAGTTCTGCTTAGTATGGGGCTAGATAATGCTGTGTGAATTTGTCCAGCATTATTTATTTATATATTTATAAATGAAAAATTTAGGCATAAAAGAGAACGTTTAAAGATCTCATCTACTAAAATAATAATACGTTTATTTTTACGTTGAATATTTAATTTAGTTTTAAACCTAAGATACTTATCAATATTCAGAACAAAGCAACCTGGCAAATGAAATGTAAACATGTCCGAAGATTGAAACGGCGGCGGCGGTCGATGTAAACGGGCTCTGAAGTTTCGACCTGAAAGCATCGCGCCTTGTAGGTACTCAAGCTAACATTTGTCCAGCGCGAAATGGCTAAGCAAAATTGAAAACATACTGTTCTTCAATCTGTCTTCAAAAAAGAGTCAAATGTTCGGCTGTATGTAAGTACCTACGTTCACACATTTCTAATTAAAATGACTCTTTTTGTTTTGTATAGAAAATGATCCCCTGGTTATTTCATAAAAAAATATTCCTGTGGAATTAAAATTTGTCGAAAATAAAAAAAAACAGTTTAAATTAAAAGAAATTCTTTAATCATTCTATCTTTTAAACAAATACTTCTTGTTGCAATAAAAAAACACGTAATATTTTTGTTCTTAATTACGAAATGATAATACTTAACTAGCCATATGCTACACCTATTATTTCTTAAAATGGTACCCATATTTTTATCGTTGATCGTTAAGGAATTGAATGTATGGTATTATTCCGGCAGTCCTATTTAACAATTTCCCCTACTGCATAGTTGATGAGCATAAACAGTTGTTCTCTACTGAACGCAACAAATATCATATCCTACGGTATTTTTATTAACGACGTACTTAAGCTAGGTAAGTTCTGTTATGCAAAGAAAAACAATCTAATATTTTCCTTCGTGAGCCACATCTGAAGTTTGTTCAAAAGGTTACGTTAACCTGAAAAGTTACAAGTTTTCTGAGTGTCATTTGCCATCAGGGACACAAACGTAAACGAGAAAGGTAATAATGTAAAAGTTTTTTAGCGCTAAGTAAAACTCATTTGCTCCTTTTTACTGTCGGTGAAAATAATTTGAAATCCTTTATTATTAGCGGTCGTAAAGCGTACGAAAGTATAATAACTTTCAACAAGAGTTAATTTCGTGTAATAATTTTGGTTTAAGGGCTTTTAGTTCGACGGTAAAAGAACAATTAGACCTATTTTCCATTGCATTTATAGCCAAAAAACTCCAGAAAAAAACGCCAACAATGGATAGGTAATAGATTTTTATCGTGCATTAGGTCTTCGTTTCACCACAATCTCACCTGATAGTCAGTTAACAAAACTAAAATATTTATGTACTGAAAAAACATAGTCCTACCTCCTTACAAAACTTTGTATCTAACTGTTTAACTATATTTTTAAAGTATAGCAGAAACTGTCCAATGATAATTTTATCAACGGATAAGTTAAATTAAAATTATGCAAGTCTTTATATTCATTTTATATCTCAAGATACCTATCAAAACATTTGCAGAATGAGTATAAAATCTGTTTTTATTGATAACATTGAAAACAAAAGCTTTCACAACAGACAGACAAGATTTAAAAACAAGAAAAATATTTCACCCCATTAAAACTTTCATATTATTTTAAGTTTTTTCAGTATCTTGAGAGGAATAAGCTCGAGTAGCTTGTTTAAAACAGCTAACAGTATTTTAACTTAGAAAGCGACTCGTTCTTTATGAACTCAAAGCTTACTTTGTCACTATTTGCAAGATATAGAACTAAAAGCATATTGTTGAAAGTTTCTGTGTTTTTGTGCTAAATTTGTAAAATGAAATCGGTGTGTTCTCGGATAGTCAAATAGGCTGCATAAAGTGTGTGAAAAGGCGTGCTTAATTTTTTCCGTAATGAAAGTATGGTTGCCTAGCAAAGATCGCTAAAAGCGATAAGGCCGCCCATTGTACAACTTAATCTGTTTTATGTTACAAGTTCTTTCCTGTCCTGTGTATCTGTTTTATTTGGTGTGCAATAATGAGTTATTGTATTGTGTTAGGAGATTCATTTTCAGGTTTGCTTGCGTAACTTCTTGAAAGCGAATAAACGCAACCATTCTTGTGTTAAAATTTAGACTATCCGAATGAGATGTTCTAAGAATCAATCTTATTTTGTTTTAGAATGCACATAAACATAAGTTTTAACCGTCATTTGTTTTTTAACAGAAATACCATCCATCAGAAAGCAGTTAACAGAAAAATAAGCGGAATTACAGCTAGTGTTATAAAATTTAACATTTATTTTATCGAAATATGCAGCTGTTTTTTTTTACGTTTCCGCTACAACGTAGCATTCCTCATGGGATTCCACGTTACTATAGGTACTACGATTGTTCCAGAATGCCGCAATATGCAGACTAGTGAAATCGCCTAGACGAGCAAATTTTGTGGTAATGAAGATAATTAAAAATTTTGAAAATTCTTAACACACTTAACAAAAATAAAACAAACAAACCTTAAAAATTCAAATATGTGACAATTGGCGGGATAAGATCGTTGATTTGAACGGGAATCCGTGTGCATGTTATATACCTCATATAATTAACAAGCTTCTTAATCCAATTACATAATTATTTAATTTTTATTAAATTATATTACATACCTACCGACTCTAATTAAAAATGCGTAAATTAAAATACATACTGATTTGGTATAAAGCTTTTCCTGTGCTTATCTTTAGCTTTTCTGTTTTACTAAGAGTCTAGATAAGAGTAGGGTTGCACTTTTTCAAGAGTTCAGTTTATTACTTACTAAGTAAATAGAGACAATAAGAAAAGTGCCAATGGACACGTTCTTAGTATGAAGTTTTTATAAAAATAAGTTAAATCAAAATTACCCATAAGCCAATTCTGTGGCTAGATTGTAATTATACTCTAGTGTATGTGTGTGTATATATTCTAGATAATATATATAAAAAAAAAAAAAAGTTTATTACTTATTTATTTATTGAGAAAATAACATCATTATTAGATCGCGCCATTCCGAGAATTCAGTTTCTTAGCTCAATGAGTAAAACCCTAGTTAATAGGTAAACCCCAAAAAACTCAATAAGTAAAACAAACAAAACAAATGGTAACTTTGATGAGGTTTTATCCTATTCTAATACAGCACATATCATAAAAAAAATACAGTACGAGTTTCCTACGAATACTTATAAAAACGAATGTTCATTGCAAATCTATGTCATTAATACCATTTTAATAAATAAAAATGATAAATTTCCAAAATTGTGTTTGTTACCTGTCATTGAATAAAGTGGAGAGTAATAATTACATATAGTTAGGGATGTCAAGCACTAAGTTATGGATGTCACACCCCACAACACTTTATGTAAGGTCACCTATCGTGTGAACTGAGGTAGTGTGACGACTTTTCTGTTGCTCAATAAAAGTTGCCGGTCGGTAAAAGGACTCGACGGACACAGGAATGTAAAATATTATTATTCGACGACCTGGATCTTTAAACGTATAATTTAAATGGATTTTCATATGTGTATGATTTGTATATACATATATGTACATTGTGTAATACCTACCTAGTGGGTATGAAATGAATATCGTTCCATAGTATATTGTACCTAGGTATTGTATTGTACCTATCAACTAGGAACCTAGAGAAATATAAAATTCTCGATCCTTGGACGTGAATGACAGCAACTGTTCTTCAAATCAAACTTGCGCGGGTTTTTTTAAGAAAGTAAATACATATATATTTTATTTTCTTAATTTTCTTTATAAATTTTTTCATTTAATCCACTAAAATCACTTGTACACGGTTGTAAGGTACCATGGTTTTTGGCGCTTTGAGTTTCCAATATTTCGGCATAGTTAGTAAAACTCTATTTCTCAACATACCCGCATCTTTTCTACTTTACTTCACAATCTACTAGGAGTAGACTAAATAGGTACCTAGAACGTCCTTGTAAATTATATAGGGTGTTTCCAAATTGGTGCACAATACTGAAGGAAGTTATTCACTTCAACCTTAAGCTCAACAGCCTATTAATAATGGCCTACTGCTGGACGCAGGCCTCCCCATGGAGGCAATGCTGATAATCCCCACGCTGGGCATGCAGGTTGAGGATCGCAGTTCGGTGGTAGATATAACGCATATTCTGCAAGAGGCGCTGCTTCCCGCCCCTTGATTTATGTCTCTGGGTCGCCTCTTACGACACGACACCCACGGGAAGAGTCAAGGTGGTGCAAATTCTAAGCCGGCACTACACGACTATTCACCTGCTACCACAGATTAATATCCAGTGAAAAATCAAAGTCGAAAACGATTCTTTTTCTTTCCATTACAAAGTCACCATGTTTTACTTCTAAAATAATAGTATTTTTAGACATTGTTGCCCACACTAATTATTCATGTTCATGATAAGTTTGTGACCGCATGAGTCATTGCAGTGGCTTTTTATTATTTGCAAATGATAGCTATTTATGTGAATTTTGTACGCTCCGTTGATCGCGCTCTAATAAAGTAATCATTTTAATAAGTAGTCGGAGTTTTTTTTCCAAGTTTGTTACCAACTCGCATTTGAATTTGACGTTTTTTGCAAATACGGTTTTATGAGTTTTTATTTTGTACACAGGACAAATCAAATGGTAGGGGTACTACAGGATGTATCTAATTGCGTCTGTTTTTTGCATGTTTTATATAATGTTCGTGAAAGGTGATACAGCGTGGGTCCAACTTTTCCGGAATTCAGGATCGAAATAAATAAACCATGCTGGACATCCATACAGCATCATTTACCTCCAAGCTACGCAGAGCTTGTGTTGTGTATGAATACTTGATGTCTGATATACATAATACAGTACTTACATTAGATAGATAGATATTTTTATTATACATAGAAATACTCAGGACACCCGCAACTAATATTTTGTCTTACGGCGGGAATGGAACCTGAAACCCCCTGCGTTCCCGCCGCACCACATCGTTATGTATAACAATATGTCGATCTAGTCATTGTAATTCAGAAGAATTTGGGTACCTACTGTAAATACTCATGTTGGTAGGTGTTATTTACCCCACGTGTTGGGAGACCGTCCACTCGAACTGACATTGTAGCGATTGCACGAAGTTCACAGATGGAGACAGCGCGGTACCGCTTATTTCTGGCGTCATTTTAGCTAAGTCCAGTAGCTGACGTTTGTAGGCTGATATCATGATGACGATTACAATATCTTTACTATATTCTTCTAGTTCCATCCCGCTCCACGTTGATTTTCTTTAAGAAAGCAGAAAAAGCTTCAGAAAACAAAATAAGATAGGTACTAAACGAAATAGCATCGTTAAACACCTATATGGGAATAGATAAAGAAACATAACTTCGGCTATCACCTCTACGTGCCCTAAAACCCCATTTAAATAAACTTGACGACTTGCTCACATCGCCGCCTATAAAACTCAAATAAATCTGCGTTCACCATTTCAGAAGTTTCGACTCCATCTCCTGAATTCCCCTGAAACTAAAATTAATCCACTCTGATTCCCGAAACACATCAAATACGAGTGACGACCCAAAAAGTATTCTGTGACAGGATAGTCGACAACTTACCCCAAATACATTTATGTCTATACCAAAATAGCCGTCAACTGTATCTGTAAAGAATAGAGTTGTTTTTTCCCTGACTTTTGGAAATTGATAGTAAATCTGGGGTGGTTTTTCGAGATGTCACTCATTCAAACTTTAACGATCGACCTAATAGCGTTTTTAAAGCAGTTCCTAAAATCCTTGAAACGTGACTCGAGCGTCAACAAATTTTAAACTAAATCTGTCGGATTATTTTATAATACTTTTGATATCCCTTTGAACTTGGACGACTCGATTGCTCTTGATTTGTTAAGCCTATGCAACATTTATGACTTGGGTCGATTTAAGTTTATTGCTTAATCCACACCTTGCATCTACCTTATACAATACTGTTGGTACTTAACAAAAGATAGAGCGTAAAATTATTACTGCCAAAAAGTATCAATGGTATTCGTAGTACCTAGGACTGTTTATTTTAGAAGGTACCTAATTTTAGTTATTTTAGAAGGTACATGTAACCTCCTCGGCGCACAGATAGCATATTATCTTAACTATTTGTATGGTTGTGTTTCAATATTTTCTTTATTTTGTTGTTTTATACTATGGAGATTAACGGATCCTTTATTTTTAAGACCATATAACGATTTTTGTTAAGATTGACTGAACTGTAAAGCCATGTCACACTAGCGATCAAGTCAAGTAATATTGTACACAGGATGTTCAATACTGGATGACAAAATTCCAGTCCAAGAGTGTAACCGGTTCCTTATTAAGAGCTCAGTAGTCTAGAAATTCCTCATGAGGACTTCCCTAGATGAATTTCTTAAAACTAGGGAGTCAAAAACGATTTCTAGTTAGACTTACAATATTTTTAGTTATAATTAGTGCTTACTAACACTAAGAGATAATTAGAAAATGGAAATAAATACGTTTCCGTGTAGTGTTAGACAGCGGGCTTAAGCCTCGTCTTAAATTGTAGGATATTAATGAGATTTTTAGAATTTTAGTAGTCCCTAAACTCCCTACGGCATTGTGATTGACAAATGCGGCTACAGATGTACATACTACTACGTACTCTGTCCAATACTGTAACTGGTTACTACACGTTTATAGCGTAAAATAAATACAGGTAAAGAAAGATTTTATAATTGAATCCTTAAAAAAATCAATCCAATAAAACATTTTGTTTCTCTATCGAGGTTTCCTGTTAGAAATTAAGCTATAAAGTCAAAGAGGCGAAGCTGGGCGCCGCAGGTAGCAAAGAGTATAACACATTTTACAGCTATTAGACAAGACGTAGCCACAACGTAACAGATTCGACACAGTAATGCATCTTCGTAAAGAAAACTACAAAACGATTGTGAGAATGTATGCCTTGGAAAAAGTGAAGAGAAGTAAATCTGAAATTTAGAGTCTTAATGTCTGAATTCCTAATTTGAAAACAGAAAAGTATTTTTTCTTGTCTGTGATTATAATTTACCGCTTACAAAACAAAAAAATTATAAACTGATTAAAATATTTTATAGTTTACCTCTTGACTATTTGAAGTTAAAAAATAAATTGCGTTGTGTTCTCGTTTGTGTAATTTACAAAATAGTAATTGCTTTGTTTAGCACCATACACTATTATGAAATAAGAGCGTTGTTTATAAGACTGCACTTAATTATATGATTAAAAAAACAATTAATTAGGAACCTTGCAGGTACTCTTAGGAACCTTACAGGTACTCGGTCATTATAAAAAACTAAACGTCCCAATTGATTCTCTAGGTTGTGCGAATTATCATATTACTATAATTTATTTATAGTTCTTATTATGGAGTCCAAAACAGTAAAAATCTAACTTCATGATGTAGAGTTATAATAAGTGCATGACGTACTTGGCCGAATTCAGCTACTGCCTGAGATTAGACAGGGGTGTATAATACACCCCATATTAAAGCTATACATATATAATATATACAAATTAAAGCTGTAACTCATCAGAAAAAAGCTGTAAGGGATTATAATTATAATCTAGCGAGAGTTACAGCTTTTTTTCTGATTGTTATCAACTGATAAGCTATGCCTGCCATCATTTTGACATTTACCTTGGTCACATTACGCTGGGCTGTAGTTAAAATCATAGGAGTTGAGATACTGCTTGATCTAACCTTTACTATGTTGTAGCTTTATGACCACCATAGACAATCCAGCAGTCACTATCCCACTCCAACGGGAACCCACCATGATACCAATAACTGTTCTTACCAAAGTTATTACATGTAATATTTGTTTAAAGCCTTTTTTCGGTGCTTAAAATTAAAATAAGTTGCCAGTTGTACGGCTTTTTACGGCCAAGAGTAGTACATACACAGTCATATCTTGGGTTTATGGTTATTGCACGGAGTGAACTCTGATAAATCTGGCTAGGTGGGTATGTTATTTACTATAAAAAAAAACAATATCCATCTATCTATCTATATATTTATATCATAGTAGTTTTAATAATTGCTTCCTTTTTAAAAAGTTCAGTGAATGGCTTTTATTTCACAAAACCTTTTAAAGTTAATTACAATGTCATTTAATTTCATACCAGAATTTTGTAAAATACAGCTGTTGCAATGAAATAAATTCCAATAAATTCAACAAACCGAATAAATCCTTCGTTGTGAGGAATTAACGTCTTTTGACATAATACATTTTAATAAAATTGCAAACCTATACCACATCATAAAGTTTATATAAATAACTTGAAAATAAAACAGAAAAAAAATGCTTGGTCCTTTAAAGAAATGTCTCCTTTCTTAGGGAATTAGCCGAGTTAAGAAGGTACTCATAGGTAATAAAAATGTATAAACGCATTATCCCTCTTACGTAGGTACCCATATAATATAACATTATCTCCTTGGAGCTACATACTTATGGATTGAGGTGTAACAACAAGCTTTAAAACGTGTAGTAATTACCATGAACCTAGTAAGAAAGATACTCCATAAAACTCTAAAATGTAATTGATTGTGGATAAAAAAGTATTATCTTTTGCAATTCTCACTTGGTTAAAATTTAACCCATATGGGCGAGATTGTGCACACCTGGACGGACTGAAAGCATGAAAGGGTCATTTGATTTTCCTGTTTCTCTCATCAGAAAAAGGCCTTTCCTAATGAGCGCCGTCTTTAACTTGCATCAATGAAATTAAATATGAGTAAAATTGCTGAAATGTAAACTTAAGAGAAACTTCCTAAGTATTCATATTTGAAAGAATACAATATCAGTTCAAATAGTTCAGTGTTACTACACACTTTAAGCTTGGTTTTGTGTAACGATACTAAATATATTGCTTTAAGGAATCGCTGGACGAATGAAAATTATAAAGATTCCACAATTTATTGCCCTCCAGTCTTTCGTAATCCTCTTACCGTCGAACAAGTTATTAAGTGAGGGCCGAATACTGATATATTTTCTCATTCCCATCGCGTGTTGGTCTTGTACTAAACATGGACCTTGTTAGAGCTTAGGGCTTAGTTAAGGCTTGAAACAAACTCGCCACTAGCTGTTGCAACGACCACAACGTGGATGATATAAGCTTATTGTCGTCTGTTTGCGTCGAACCTTAGACCAAAGCTAAACTGAACTTTGATTTCAGGATTAAAGGTCAATTTCGAATCAGTTTAGTCAAAATCAAACGAGATAAGGCCAGGATTGAATTAAAACTTTTGATTATCTACCTTCTATTAGGTCTTGAGTCAAACAAGAGCTTTATAACTTAAAATCAACCCAAGAGAACTCTCAACCAATCTGGCTCAAGACTATCAAACAGACTTTTAAAATACTTCAATTAGTAGGTAAAGCTATCAATATGCGATCAACTTTGATGTTTATTTCAAGAGTAGTAAAACATGTCTGGATGATCGGCCTGGGGCTAGGAAACATGATTGCATCTGCATTTATTACGAGTATTCTTATTTTGTCGGTTTGGTGCACTTCGAGTTAGCTTAGACAAGCGACTTGCCACTGTATCTTGGGATTCTAACACGCGAATAACAAAATGTTGAAATAGCTCGTTTTTATTTCACTTTGCTGATCAGTTAGATACGAGTATAACTATGGGGCCACGTTTTATTTTGACAGTGATCCATAGCCTTATTCAGGAAGAATTGTTTTTGTGATCGTTGTTAACCATCATGTTAATCATTTTTCTTCTTTTTATAAAATTTATGTATTGTCAAGAATCACGATAGCTTTCTGTTTGGGTATATAAACAAAGGTGGCTCGTTTGCTCTGAACATAACAGAGTTTTTTTCAAGTTTAATTAAGAAGTAATGGCACATTTGCAAGGGTTTTATTCCTCAATTTTATCTGGAGTGTCGGAATGAATTAACTTGCTTGTGCAGCTATAAAATCGTAAGTGCAGATAATATGACTGAATAATTTACTTGGAATTATATGTTTTACTCGACTGCGGTGGGTGATCAAAATAATTATTGACGCAAAACGAGATTAGGGATCGAGTCAACGTTATGTATCTATTTACGTTTTACAGATTTCAAAGATATCAATAAGTTTGAACTTTTGGATCATGCATCATCATCATCATAACAACCTAGTTTTGGACTTGAGACTAAGCTTTGTGCGTTGTAATGGTGCTGACCAATATGAATGCCAATCACCGTGGTATTTTTATTTTACATGATAAAACAGAGTTAATAATTCTGTTACAAATTCAACTAAGGATTATAAACGAAGTATCTAGATCGACAGTAGATAGTTATTTCAATGAATAAGGTAACAATAAAATATTTTCTTTAGATTTGTATTTAATTTTACGAATGGAGTTAATTTCAGGAGATCACTCAAGAACATTGTACGTAGATCTCAAGTTTCAACTAAAGGATTAATGTCTCTATCGTTGAATCCCAATTGCTTTCAACAAAATGACTCGAGGCGATAATTCTTTAAAGTGCCCAGTTAATGACCAGCGATGGCCATCAACGTAAAAACGTTAAAGCTATTTATCAAAGACAAATCGGACAAATCTATATTCTTAATGATCGTCCGTCTATCAATAAAGAACCTTATCGTCAAGACCTAAAGACCAAAAGATACTAAACTAGGAAACTTGATCACAAAAAGTCAAATAGAGTTTCAAAGTTTGTACACAACGCAGATGAAATCGCAGGTAGACCACCAGTTATATATTAGTAAGTAACCTTTAAAAATCGAGACGAAGAATCTCAGTGCTCATTGTGAGATCATATCAAGCGATGATCGTTCAAACAAATAATGAAAACGATCGGTCATTGACCAATAGCCAAGGTACTGTTGTGAACAGAAGTGGATTTTTAATGATATAGCTTCGAAAGTAATAGCTTATAAGCTTTTATATAGAAATGCGATAAAACGAAATTGATCGAGAGTTTGGCACTTGAGTATCGATCAACTTTATTGCACACTTTTCACATTTCTTCTCCCTTTAATTGAATTCATAAAAGTACTGTTTTCAATCCGAAATATGTGGTAAAGTACGCTTTATGGTATTCGAAATAAAACGTACAAGTTATTAATGAAATTAACTTTTTAGATTGATAAACAAATTTTTAATAAAATTTACCTACTTCTTATTTTTATTTAATATCGGTGATTGTACCAAACTCTGTCAGTTAAATCTATTCGATGAATAATAACTCTTTGTCTTACTTTTTGTTAAACTAATCACTCGATTGTTCCATTATTATAATCAATTATTCGATTAAGTTTCATTTGACGGCATCTCATCAGATGTACAACGTCATTCATTAATTTTGATGTATGTAAATTAATATCATCGGTTATATCTATTGTATAAAGTTATTTAATAATAACATTTATAATCCAATATTCTACTGGCCATCCATTTGATCGCCTACTGGATTCCGATTATCATAGCATTCGAATGAAACAAATCATCAAAAGAATTCTGATCGGCTTTGATCAATTACACATCGAGAAGGAACCTGTTTGCGTGTGGCTTTTGTTTTTAAGGAAACATCAAATCTAATTTGGCTTACTTTGAAGACTTCAGACCACCGTGTTGTTAATACGTTTACAACCTTTCCGCTCATTAGCCGACAATTCTAAGGCGATTAAGTTGTAACATGTTTCAAAAAACCTACTTGTGTGTACCAATTAAAATTTATTCCTTCTAAAGAGTCTCACGCCTCTAAGGTAGATACGGATCTTTACGATATCTACGAGTTATGTTACAGCAATACTTTGTTTGCTCCGGGATCTCCCATGATGTTTTAATAAACTCTATTATGTATAAAATGATTAATGTTTACACAAATTACGCCTGAAAGCGTGAAGCGTCACTTCCTGTCATCAATCTTTACGATTTTGAAACTGGCAGCAGAAAATCGGCAACGTTTTAAAAGTGTCCTGAAAAGATTGTCCACCAAGCAATTTCTTTTTTGGGTATTCAATTTCGCGAAATCTTTTGCAGCGCTTTCATCCCTGAATGCGTTGTCATTAGAATCGTATTTCAGAGTTGGTAGGGTTGAGTTTGGATCGTCGGTGTTTGTTAAAGATTTTGCTAGAAAAGTGAGGTTCAAAAAAGTGTCAAATTGATCATGCAGTAGGGTCACGTTCCGCTTCGCCGGTCAGGGATCGGAAGTCTGTTCTGTGTAACTAAACCAATCAACGTACCATTGTCTTAGATGATACAGATGTATTAGCTTGCTTACATACGTACTCGTAACTTCACAATTGCTTTTGCGTCTATTTTGGTAACGTGAACATCCGGACGATTGCTTTCTGTTATTGAACTATTTTTTAAAAATTAAGAGTGCAAAAATGGTGTGAATGGTTAGGCACCATGATCTTTATTTCATTTTTATGAGAATGAATATGGAACGTAGTGTTGGGAGACCATCAACTCGATGGACCGACGACATCGTAGCGGGCGCAGGGACTCGATGGATGGAGGCGGCTCAAGACCGCTCTTTGTGGCGTCGTAATGGGGGAGGCCTATGTCCAACAGTGGACGTGTATGGGCTGATATATGATGATATGATTATTGAGAAGGATAAGTACTAAAATGACTGCAAAAAGTGAAAAATACTTGAAAGAGTATTTAATGTTCTTAAATCATATTTTATTATTTGTTTGGACATCTGCTGGAGAACTCATATACGTCTATGCTGTAACATCTGATATCTAAGTAATCTTGCACCTAGAAACGGCTAACAAACTTCGTACGTGACTTGATACAATCTTACCGTTTTGTTTTCTTATATTTTTACAAATGTTGAAAGAAGATAAGGTAGTTACTTTGGTATTCTACTGCAACTTAGTACTTTAAGGTAGGTACATTCTACATAAATACCATGTAATATTAAGTTACTCAAGTTAGCTGGCAGATGCTGCAAGCTAACGACGGGACGCGGCGCTATTGGCGACGTTTAAAAGTGTCCGTTGTGACGCTTCTAAGTTTGCTATTGGTCATGTCGAAGTCATGCTGAATCAAAATCGAAACGAAAAAGTAGTCATGGCCTATTTGAGTAAATCATTTGACGAGCAAAACTTTTCCACCTCAGTATGTGTTGGGCTCCCCTAGTTAGCGCAATAACGCCGCTCTGTCCAGCAGTGGTCAAGCATAGACTGATGGTCATGACCAAATAACTAGCAACAACTGAAAAGCGTCACGAAATTCAGATTCAACAAAGAACTTATAATCATTATATAATTTGATAAAAAGAGAGCGAATATGGAATTGAAAATTTGTTAATTGAATTGGTAATTGAGAATTGAAAATGTTTCTAGGTACTTAAACAAAATAATAAAACACAGTGAAAATGAAATTGCAATACAATAATGTGTAATTTTTAAGAAATGTTTAAAATGTTAACAAATTAAAAGTTCGAGCTTACTTTGAAATTAAAACATCCGAAATATATGTTATACTTCCAAAGTAATAAGTAGTACTCTAATATACAACATTGGCGTAATTTTATGCTCCGTGTCAATACATTTACGGCAGTCGCAAAACATAGTGGAAAATATGACGTCATTAAAGCATCCAACGTCGGTAATGTCGGTTTTATAGCAGAGGGAGTAACACTGAAACCTTTGATACACGGTGTTAGCAGTCAGCCTAACCAATCCAAACTCGTGTTGGCGCTATACGAAACAGAGAAATGATTGCGAATTGATGATACCAGAATTCAAGTAGGTGTCTATCTCATTATAAAATAAATTACAAAATTGTCTTGAGAAAATCCTCTTATTATCCTAGAATATCCTATAAAGCTAAAAATCCTTTAATAACCTAATACATGTGAGATGGTAGGGCCTTTTACCACGATAAACAAGAGATAAGCACAATTTATGTAATTTAGCACTTACCAGAAAACACTGTAAAACTAACCCTCATCATCTGATGATGATGATGGTTAGTTTTTACGGTGCTTTTTGCGCAGACAATCATGTCTGCGTGGCCGCTTTTCGTCTCAAGTGTTTTGAGTAAAATACCAAATAGCTATTCTCCAGGACAAACAGATAAAAAGTAGTAGTTTCTGTTATTTGTTATTGTACACAAAAAATAATACATAATAAGACCTTAACTAATAGGTTATGTACAAAGGCGAGCTTAACCCTTAATAAGAGTTTTCTTCCAGCAAGCGCCTCCCCGGCGCCTTAGGAGAGGCGCTAGAATAGGTAGAGGAAGTGTACAATTGACAGACATCGGATAAACAGACAATTAAACGAATAGTAGGAAGCTATATACAATACCTACTTACATTATGATTATAATAAAAATACATAAATTAAAATAATAACGATTACATAAACCTAATAGATATCTAGAATATAGTTTTTCTATGCTCTAAGTGTGTGGACGCGGTCTATTACGCGGTGCAATTTATTCTCTGAGGTTCTTTGCGCAGTAGGACGATATACCTAGTCGAAAAGAATTTCCGGTCATTTAGCAGGCACAAGGGATCGTGTATTTGTAGATGCCGTAAAGATTCTCATCTATATTGTGGCTTGCGGCGTTGTGTTTTTATTTTGTTGGCCCTTGATGTTATATCAAGATGCGTAAGCTGACTTGACCTTTCTATCTTTTATTAGAAGCGCGCTCTAGTTTGATTTGATTGCATAAAAATAAAAAATTACCAATTAATGAAAGGGATCCCGAAATGACTGCAGCGAAAATTTTGTTACTTTTCAAATTTAATATTATTGTTGGTACGACTTGAAGTAAATGAGTTAAATTTAAGTTTCCCATAAAAATAAATATGCTCATATCACGTCAAACATGCAATGCACCGAATTTAACTTTTTTAATAGTTTTCGTGCTCTTTCACACAAATGCCTGAAACTTTAATAGACTGAAAAATCCTTTATACCAATTCTTCTACTAAACAAAATCGATGGAACATACAAATAAACATTTGGCCAATAGTGATATTTTTACGGAACTTACCGAAGTTAGTGCCAGGTAAACCACGGCAGTAAGACTTTTACTTCACCCGACTAAAGTATAAACTAAGGAAGGATCTATCTACCTCTATGTACAGAGATGTAAAAATCACACTAATATATAAATGCGAAAGTTTGGATGTATGTTTGGATAATTGATGATGTAGGATGTATGGTATACCTGGATTAAATAGGCTTCTTTTCATCAAGAATATATAATAACTAATATAACTGTATCTACCTACATTTAGAAAAGGTCAAATATCTAAATTCAAACATTGATACAGAAACATAGTGGTATTTATGATTTCTGTCGTTTCAAGATGTATGTAGTAAACAAGCTCTAAAGAAACCTTTAACCTGTTAGTTGTTATTTTTGTATTCGATTTTGAGCAAAACCCCCCCCAAGTTTTTTATGCTCTAGCTAGATAATCTGATATTTTATAGTAAGCCTTGTTACATAGGAAGTATTTGGCAATTTTACTTATTTATTTACTGTTACTTATTTACTGAACTTTTATTTTACTGTTAATTTAAGCGTACCTATACATACCTACATTGCCCTTATTTGACACATCTTGTGGTAGCCTAGTTGTACAACGAGTTAAGTTTGTTTATTTTAGTTTTCAGAAATATATTGATAAGGTACATCTTGTACATCCTACCAGATTACATTTTTGTAGGTACGTCATTTTTGTAAATGATTTCTATTTTACCACAAATAATTTTACATATTTATCATGTAAATTTTAATTGCACTTTAATTTGAATTGCGTGTTAACATTTTCGTGTTCTTGCAATACAAACTAAGTTTGCACTTAATCGCTTACATACGTAATGAATTTTTACAAAATACTATTTTGGGCCCGCGGCTTCGCAAGCTATGTTTAACGATATTTCTATACTCTTCTCTCTCTCTCTTCAAACCCAACTGATTTATGTGATAAAAGGTAGCCTATATTTTATTTCAAGCCTAAAACTATTTGTAAGCATTTCACCCCGATATATGTTTAGTAGTTTATTTTAATTTTTTCAAGTAGGAATGAATTTTGTTGGTATCAAGAAGGCTACATCACATCATGCTTTTAAAATGTAAGAATATAACTTCTTTTTAGTTGTCACGTCACGCTAGATTATTGAGCATGTCCCTTAGAGTTACCAAATTTATTAGTGTTATAGATTATTAGGTATAGTGTGTATTAGTTATTTATAGTTTGAATTTATGTATATTGTAATGTAAAGCACCGCCATCTTTCATTTTCCCCCAATTGTTCTGATTGTCTGGAAGAAATCGCTTTAAGCGATAAGGCCGCCAAATCCATTGCTGTTCTATTTAACATGTTAAATTTAAAATAATCTATATTTTTTCTTAATTGGAATAATTCTTAATATCCTATTCTCTATCTATAAGTTTTAGCGTGAAGAGGTAACAAACATCCATCCAAACAATATATTATTGTGATTTCACGTAAACATTTCCATCACTGTGTATTTTCTGTACCTTTATACATCTTGATCATTATCTATTCTCGATATTCAGAAGTTTCGATTAGTATAATAAATGATGATACCTCATAAACAGCCTTGAATAAATGTTGGGATCCAATTTGTCTCAATAGGTGTAAAAGTGTTTTCACACATCGAATCCAATTTGTATCGAAGTGTGAAATGTTGTGACATCACTGGTTAGTCAAATGTTGTAAAATATCAGTCCTAAAATTTTGAATTAGTTAACTGTCATTGAAATTCTTAAATACTATCTTTAATAACTTATTGTGTCTTATGTGCACATGGTGCTTATGTAGGCCTACTCATTAACTCCAAGGATCGTACCTTAAGAACTAAGCTCCTTTTCGTAAACCATTCTGCCTAGCTCCTATAATTTTATTGTGTATTGTTTATATAAGTACAGTTGTTAAAACAGTACGGTAAAATCTGATGATATAAAAATCCTAGAAGTTTGCATCGTGGCTCCATGGCCAATATCGGAAATGGTGCGGCGCCTCCGGTCTAAATTTGTACCACTCCGAAATACGCTTACGGCACATTATCCCGTTTTATCACCTATAAAAGTCAGGCGGAAAGTACTATATTTGTGCCACGGCCCTTATTTTCAGACCTAGGGATTTTTATTTACAAACGAAACAGGTAACCGGTATTCGGAAATTGTTACCTGTTTACATTTGAATAGCTTGTTTGGTGCAGCAAGTAGAGACAAAATGGTGGCCTGCGCGTACATGCCATTAGAAACATATGATTATTTAATTATGATATTACACATTTGCAAGCCTTAACCATATTGCAATCCTATTGGTGGATGGGACTACGCTACGCACCCATCCGTATAGTGTAATCTAGCTAGGGTAAACCCATACCCGCAATATACCGCTTTTTATATCTTAAGTCTATCATTTTCTGCACAACCTTTCATTATCATTTTACGAACATCCTGCCGTTCAGCGCATGATGGTTCATGCACATAGGCAGATTCTGATTTCTAGTCAAATTGTGATTCGATACGTGTCCCTATACAATTCTGTTTTGCTTTCTATCTGAAGGAATCCTAATAGCGTTTTCTTTATGGGTCTTTCTGTCCTTAGACTTTATAGCATTAACCATGCATAGATTTTTTGCCATCATTTTACTTTCACAATAAAATGGTGTTTATGTTGATATTTTATTGCATGTTCGTGACGTTTCGCTAATGTGGGTTTTTTATTTTATTTCAACGGATGATGGTGGAATCGTAAAGTGTTTTATTTGTAACAGTTGCAAAGACACACTGGTTGTTATAGTATTCTCGTAACTTTGCAAATGCTTTTGTAATGCCGTGCTTTGATTATTTCTTTGTCCTTCAGATATTCCGTATTATCATAAAACTCAAAACGCAAAGTGCTTTATTTCCTTTAGACCTTACTTTTGAGCATGTCACAAAACTCAGATTACTTACTTAGTGTAAAACTAGAAAGTAAAGAGGTCCCTTTGATATTTTGTCTTTTAAAGGTAAAGTAAAGAAGCGAACAAAAAACCTTTACCTTGTTAGAATGTTAGTTAGTGAGTTGGACTAAAACTCGTTCCAAGCATTTTTCGTCAAGATAATCTGATATTTTATAGTATACGCCTTTTTACAAAGGATATGTTTGACAATTTGTTTTAATTTACTTAATGATAATTTTTGCAACTTACTGGGAGGTTTGTTGTAAAACGTAAAATCTTTCTTAAATTTTTAAATTTCTATTCATGAAAGAAATCACTTTTTACTTGAATTTTTAATTTAAATTATAATTATGCCGAACTGTTATTCTAGTAGGTTCCATAAATAGTGGCCTTAAATAATAAGAATTAATTAAATTAAATAATCTAGTACATAGGGAGTAAACTTCTAGAAGATCAATATTGCAGTCTCCACATACCAAGAGATTTTTATTTGATTTTGTTATTTTAAATAAGATGTCATCCATAGTTTTTTTTTTTCAAATATTTCAAATAAAGCTTACTACAATACTATGAATCAACTCAACACATGCTTATTTAATGTGGCTTTCAATGGATAAGCATACTTTGTTCTTACATTGACGACCTCAGTGGCGCAGCGGGCGAGAGTCTGCCTGCGACGCAAGAGGTTGCGGGTTCGATCCCCGCCTCGGAACAAATTTGTGTACGATCTGCAGAAATTTGTTCCGTTGGTCTGGGTGTTTTCTATGTATAATAAAAAAAAACTATCTATGTAATGTATAATATTACGTATATCAGTTATCTAGTACCCATAACACAAGCTCTGCTTACCTTGGGGCTAGATAATGCTGTGTGAATTGTCCAGCATTATTATTATTATTACATTGAATTTTATGAGTTTATTTATTATTATTTAAGAGCAAAAAAGAAACAGCATGTGATCTGCAAAAGGAACTATCAACCTTTATAACTGAAGTAAAACATGAGTTTATAGCTTTTCAATATCAAGTATTATCAGTTCCAATTCATCATATCAACTTAATTGTTAGTTATTTTGATGTCTGTTTTTTGTTATTTTTGTTCTGCATAACTTGTTGTTTAATTTTCTTGGTCTATTTTACATAATTGTTTGTAAACATTATGTTGGATAATTAGATTTATTATCTTTCGCAACTTCAAATCTCTTTCGTTAATTTGATACATCCCTCGAGGCTGGCTTTCTTCAATATGGTCTTAGTAAGAGCCAAGCTTTAAGGTAAAAATGAAACAAAATATTACAAAACAACAAACTTTTAATGGATAAGTATTTGTTATTTCCAGCACGTTTTGTTATGAGAGCAAAAGCAAGAAAATGTCAAAAGCAGAAGCTTCAAAAGGACCGTTTCTTAATCCAAGAAGCGGTCACTAATGGAATTTCGCAAATTGACAAAAATTTAGAAACAAAGGGTGGACAGATTTTTAATTTTCTTGCTCCCGGGAAAGCAATTTCATTGTGCTGACATTCTTGCCGTGCTTATAGGAAAATTGATTTAGGTTTTTTTTTCAATTATTCTATCGTTTTATTGAGACCGCGAAAAACGAGTAGCATAAACTCCACCCACAACCTATTTCGATAGGTCTCTCAGATTGCACACGAACACGTTTGGTTTCATCAAAATAAATGTGACTAAGCTGCAAACGATAAAAGAAACTTGTCTGAAAATACGTAATATAATTTGGCATGCTTTTTATAAAACTATGAACCGACTCCAGTTTCTAAACAGTGAAAATGGGTTTGGAAGGAACACTTCGATAGCGAGCGATATCTAATTTTTCAAGTGGCGACCACTAGTTAAAATTCTAGTCAAATTCAGTTAAGTGATGGATGGTACATGGATGAAACGACGAATTAAAATACTTCCTGGTTACACCCGTTGGCATGGAAACAATTTGCCCATTTGCCACCGTAAAACATTATATCTAAAACATAACATAATAATTTTCACAATCGGTAAGGTTTTAAGGCGCACTTAAAAAATTTTCGAGCAACTTTAATAAGACGATCTTAAATTCTACTTTTAAACAACAACAAAAGTATCATGAAATAATTTTTCTAGACGTGACCAAAGAAAAATATTGTTTTTAAATATTGCCTTTGGAATAAATTTTAATTGACCAATTCGGGATCATTCGCTATACAAAAGCGAAATCATTTAAAAATCGATAAATATATAATGGAGAAATCGGCGAACATTACATAAGAAACACACCAGCAGCAAGTACAACCGTACCTATATAGAACCTCCCCCTGAAGTCGGTGAAAAACATTGTATGATCCATATCAAACGATACCGTACTACATTGATTCATAGAGACCCCTCAACTGCCCTTAAGATATCAAAACATTGCAAAAACTCTTTCTCTCAGGCGTTTGTGTGGTTTCGTTGCGTGCAGGATATTCGTGAATGAATCAGGCTTTTATTTAGCGCTTAGGTTTTTTGTGTTCCCACGCTCCGAAAATATAGAACGGTGACAATATTCTTTAGATTTATAATGCGCGAGTTTTTATCTACTAATTGGCTGCTATGTGCTTTTACGTTGGTATTTTGGCAGTCTTATGTTTATACGTAATAAATAATAATAATAATAAATAATGATGGACAATTCACACAGCATTATCTAGCCCCAAGCTAAGCAGAGCTTGTGTTATGGGTACTAGATAACTGATATACATAATACAATACATTACATAGATAGACATTTTTTATTATACATAGAAAACGACCAGAACACCCGGAACAAACACCTGCAGACCGTACAAATATCTGTCCCAAGGCGGGAATCGAACCCGCCACCTCCTGCGTCGAAGGCGGTGTTCACCCCTAGGGCTATCTAGGTAGGTGACAAGTGCTATCTAGGTAGGTGACACCTTTGCCCACCGCGCCACAGAGGTCGTCGTAATGTTCCATCTAAAGGTAGAAAATTCGGATAGTTCGATTTTGATGAATGAGGTGTCAATAAGTTGATATTATTATATTTCAAAGCTACATTATGTAGAAACAAAATGAACATGGCACTTCTAAAAGAAGATACAATCTGTATTTACCTTCGAGTCTTATTTTTGCACTTAATTCTTAATAACCTGTTAAGCAACATCATAGCTTGATTAACAGGATAACAGTCCTTTTTGTGTTCATTCTGATTTACCCACTCATCCAATTTTCGAAGTGCATACTTCATCTGAGGATCAAGTGTCATCATCACGCTACCGGATCCAGTAACCTGACACTAAGTAGCTCGCCTGCACTAAATCTGTCGAGTTATGTACGCTATTCTAGTAGTTGACGCCATCTTCACACAATTACGTTTGCATTTTATGCACATTTACTTTGAAGAATCGATTGTCTATAGCTTACATTTTTGTTAATACAAAGAATAATGAAATTCTTATTTCTAATTGTACCGTATTTTTAATTTTTAGAGTCTTGTCATTCACCCTTTATGTCCTGGTTTACCTACAAAACTAATAACTACTTCGCATTATAATGGCACTTCTAAAGAATCACACTACACTCAACAAAATCAATCGGTTTCCTTAAAATAGCGATGTACCTACATAATTTAAATACTAGAAATTAACAAAAACTAGGTGTGTCCACACTAGGCTATTCAAAATTAATGTATAGGTAAGTACTAAAAAGGGTACAGAGGGCAATGTAAACGCTTCTTCAAAAAAACTCCTAGTGAGTTGTAACAATTAATATCAGTAAATAAAAAAAGACAATAACTTTCAATGCAAAAAAGCTTATTAAAAAATATCAGATTATCTGGAAGAAAAAGCATTTGACGGGTTTTGCTCCAACTCGAAAAATAACAACTAACAGACTAAAAGTTTCTTCATCGCTGCTTTGCTTTAGTATATGTAGACTACATTGAACACAGCAGCATGTAGCTGAGCCGGTGACCTTTTTGTGTTACATTTGATTTATTGTTAGTTATTCAAGCAATGTATAATGTATATCGTTTAAATTTAGTTTCACAAACGTTTTCTATTCTTAAGCGACAGAAATGAAAAATATCACCTTATTTTCGTGACAGTATTAGGTTTAAAGAACTTGATCTTTTCATTTATTATAATAATGGAAACAAATAATTTAGATTTCTGAATTCAGTATATTTTGTTCTTCCGTAAGACCGTCCACGACAATAATAAAATTAAATTTTGATGACAAAATATTTGCAACTTTAATAATACTTAGAAGCAAAGTCATCATCTAAGGTTATCGACATAGCTCAAAGGATTAGCAAGCTGAAGTGGCAGTGGGCTGGCCATATCTCGAGAAGAACCGACAACCGCTGGGGTAAACGTGTTCTTGAGTGGAGACCGCGACTCGGCAAACGTAGTGTAGGACGCCCTCCGACCAGGTGGGATGACGATTTGCGAAAGACTGCTGGCAGATGCTGGATGCGGCAAGCTGAAGACAGGGCGCTATGGCGCTCATTAGGGGAGGCCTATGTCCAGCAGTGGACAAATATAGGTTGATGATGATGATGATGATGAAAGTCATCATCATCAATCTTTTTGTATTTGTAAAACATCTGTATGAAAACAGCATGCACACTTTAAAAATCGCTGACTGTACCATATGTTTACACCGGCAGTTCACAAATTTTATTAACGGTTTGAGATCTTTTTCTTGTGGATTCCACATGAGCATGTAATATGAAGCATGTGTCGCATTGCGGTTCATTCGTGAGAGGAAGTTTGACAGATTTAACAATTCACCTGTCATTTCACTGATTATATGGAAAGCCGTAATAAGCACCTTTAGGATGAAGTAGGGCAACAATTTGCTACTAAATTAATATGTCACTTTAATTGTCTGTCTGTTGAATGGCCTCTTAATTGAATGGAGTTTGAATAAGACACATTTTTAATGAGATTCCAGGTTATTTTAACTTACCTACCTATTACAGTTACGGTAAAACGTGAAAACCTGAATCAAAATTAGGTAACCTTTAAATTAGGTAACCTTTTCTCGTATTCTGCAACAGTTTTTCGTTAAAGGCTGATTCCAAAATCAAGGCAGAAACCCTTTTTTCCAACAAGAATTTCTACAGAATTATAATTGCAAAATTTTCACCCGCAAGAGCCTAAACTTAATAATGCGTGGCTCGCATAAGGTAACACAGTTTGGCAACATTTTTTCTGTGACAACCTGTTTAGTAATTATAAAATGTCGGTCGAATTGAGCAGATTCATTAAAATTTATAATAATGTCCCCTGTGTGGCCTAAGTAGCGTTCGATGTAGTAAATTTGCACAACGAGAGAGAAAAATTACTTGTTCCCAACCTAAACAAGGTTTAATTTGTTTGCATTAATAACGATGAGAACTTATTGCCCTCTGAGATTACGAACAAAGACCCTGCATACAAATTTTGAAACCACAGCATGTAATGGAATCTAAACGGCAAATTTCATCAAATTTTAATATTCGTAATTTTTCTGTTTTGTCTACTCACACACATTAAGTAGACAAAACAAAAAATACAGACACAAATTTTCAGTTTGTTGGTAGATTAAAGTTTTCCGTAAAACTTGTTACTTATTTTAAGGGGTCTTTTATTTTCTAACTTATTGGGGACTTGTTTGCGGTCAATAACAATAAATGTGAAAACCAACATAAGCAGAGGAACAAACGCCATTATTTACAGGCCCATTCCCCATTGAGCTTATCAACATTACAGTAATAAAACAAAACAGCTTTGACTTTCCACCACATACTACAGTAGGCTCACTTAGAACAAAACATGCGGTGTAACCGTTTACTCTGTTTACCTACTTTCATTGTTTATAGTCAAAAGAAATTCAATTACTGAATTACTGAAATTCAATTATTGAATTTTACTTATTGAATCGAAAAAAATAATAATAGGACTCCAAGTAATAACGATTTACACGCCATATTATGAAATTAAGTCTGGAATCAGTGTGTGTTACCAGTGATGACCTACGGATCCGAGACGTGGTCGCTAACTATAGGCCTCGTTCATAAGCTTGGAGTCGCGCAGCGGGCTATGGAGAGAGCTATGCTCGGGGTTTCTCTACGTGATAGAATCCGGAATATGGAAATCCGTAGAAGAACTAAAGTTACCGATATAGCTCTCAGAATTAGCAAGCTGAAGTGGCAGTGGGCAGGTCATATAGCTCGCAGAACTGATAACCGCTGGGGAGTAAAGGTTCTCGAGTGGCGGCCACGATACAACGCGAAACGGAGTGTTGGGAGACCATCAACTCGATGGACCGACGACATCGTAGCGGTCGCAGGGAGTCGATGGATGGAGGCGGCTCAGGACCGCTTTTTGTGGCGTCGTATGGGGGAGGCCTATGTCCAGCAGTGGACGTGTATGGGCTGACATGATGATGATGATGATGATAACACAGAAGCCCGTCCCATTGCCGTTGGGACAAAAGAGATTTCGGGGGAGCAGCATCAGAGTAGCACTATTTATATAGTATTTCTGCCAATAACTTGACATAAAATACAATTTGTCAAAGTGTCCTCGAGAACTCATGAACATAATGATTAAAGGCTAAAAATTTACATCAAATCTCTTAATTGTTCCGTTTTTCAAGCTTTACGGGTGCGAATTTTATGGTAGGTAACTACCTCGAGATATTTTTTTACACTATAGCGAACGAATTTTCAAAATCAAATTTAAAAAAAAAACATCGTTTAAAAATGTCTAAGCTATGTTGAAACTACCAAAGACTAAACTATAACTATACTAATGCTTATAAACGAGTTATGATAATTCCTGGGATTCTTGATCAACAACGCAAAGATAAACAAAAGTTCAGTTGAGATGTGACAAGCTAAAATGGCAAACAATCCGCAAATATGCGCAAAGTCCTGCTGAGGCGGGGCCTTTGTGTCCATATTAACACTTATGTCTTTTAAATAGAAACTTGTAAAATTAACTAAGCAACAATTGATAGAAAAGTAACAAGACCGACAAAATTGGTCTTATCGCTCAAGAGTCGTGCCAGACAACCTGGTACTTTGAGTAATATTTTGGTAAATTTACATTATATTGCTATGTATGATTGTGTATGGTATACCATTAGTTTCTTTCTGACTTTTTTTCAAATTTGCTGTCAGGAAAAGTAATGAGTGGGACTTCTGGGCCGCTATAGCCGTTATAGCTGTTTTGTGGCTATAAACTAAGCACACCACGGTAACATGCCTCTGAAATTGATAGACATGGAGTTATCATTTGACAGTGTGCGTGCTTGGTATTGTCACGCGAGTCTGTTTGGCGCACCCATGGAGTAAGCTCGCTCTGGATGGGTCATGGCCGAAATTTCCAGTGTTAGTGCTACGGGTGAACTTATTATTTGACGACCTTTGTGGCGCGGCGGGCGAAGGTCTGCCTGCGACGCAGGAGGTTGCGAGTTCGATTCCCGCCTCGGAATAAATGTGTGTACGATCTGCAGACATTTGTTCAGGGTGTTCTGGTCGTTTTCCATGTATAATAAAAAAAAAAAACTATGTATTGTGTTATATTATGTATGTATATCAGATATCTAGTACCCATAACACAAGCTCTGCTTAGCATGGGGCTAGATAATGCTGTGTGAATTGTCCAGCATTATTTATTTATTCAAGCAAACCTAATAACTTAAATAAAGGAGGATTGATATACTAGATTTACATGCGAAAAAACTTTTTAAAAACGTTTTTCGCTAGGTAGAACCACTATGAGCACTACTACACTAGCAGTCAGTGTTAGAACACAAAAATCTTAAATTATCAAAATAATATAATTGGTAGAAATGAGTACAAAGATGTTTTCAGAGGCTTGAATAAACCAATAAGAAAATTTATGTCGTTGGTATTATTAAAAATATGCACAGGTAAGAAGTACCTAGTCATCAATATAATTCAAGTTGGTTGTAGATTATTAGATTGTAGATACATAGATTAAGTAACTTTATGACCCAAATCAAAAAATGTATGCAAAGATTAAAACTTCTTAAATAGGTAAGCAAATAATTCAAGCATTTTTGTGTTTTGAAATAGATCAACTTATAAGATAGAAACAATGGCTTCTGTGTGGTAAATTCCTTAAAATGAAAAGGTTAAGCTTCAGTCTATTCGTCAACTTGTCAAGTAATAAAACTGGTTGTGGTTGTCATGAGGGCAAAGACCCCGTTTTACACTTTTTCTTGCACCCCTCTTGAGTATAAAACTTAAAAGATTCTTATCGTATTCCTGTAAGAGCGTTTTTAAACTGGTATTTATGATCATCTTTATCATGGTGTGTAAAAAGCATTTTTTATTGCGTTGAAGATGAAATATTTCTTCGGAATATGACACTATTTTGCTTTGAATTCAAAATGTTGGTAAATAAATAATTATTTTAAAAGTACTTCATAAATCTACTGACTGTATCTACAATCAATTTCTTACCAGGTTTTTGTTATTTATGATACAGCTTTTTTTTAAACATTTTTGTTAGTTAGGTACACGCCAACAAGCCCAAGGGCTCTCCGATTGCAATTTCTTACAAAACAACTCAAAACAAAACGAGGTAAAGTCCCATAATTCTTCAAGGGCGGGAACCAATTCTCATATTTTACGTAATTAAGAATTGGGACTGTCACCACGATTCGACACGCACGTTGGCGTGATCGCGTCCCACCAATTAGGCGAGGTTTCTTGTAAGAAATCGGCTCTAAACGCGCAAAACGTAGAACTATTTTAAAATATGACCTTGGTTTGACAAATTTGTTTCAAGTAAATGCATCATAAATTATATTTTTATATGTAACGCAGGCTTCTGTTCTGCCTATGATCTTATGTGAGTGATGCCTAACGGCTTTATTCACATCCAAACAGAGAATTTAGAATTTTTGTTGTGAGTGGTTTACATGTATCTTAAGAATGGCAAGGTTATAAACAAGATTAAATAAAGAAGACAGTCAATATACCTAGTTACAATTATCAGTGAAATAATATTCAGCACAACATCAAGCACCAAACTAAGAGCTGACTTCTATTTACATGATCATCAGCCAACATTAGTCCACTGCTGGACATAGCCCTAATGAGCGTCTATTTACATACAATTTCTTATAGTCATGTTAAAAAGGATAAGGTTACTTTATTTCATAACAATTTATGTTCTAGTATTAGTTCACGAATTCCCCGCAAATACCAAATATAATTATCGATTGTACCCTTACACATTTTGAGCCATTTGGATGCCGATAACATGGTAACCAGGGCACAAATACTCGAACATAAGCGTTACGCGACACGGTTTACCCGTATTATTTTTTCCACGCACTCAAAGAGATATTCCGAGTCGTTTCCTTTTAACGCATTCTAAAAAGACTTTTGGTCTTATTCGTATTGCGACGGAACGAACTGGTAAAGGCCAGCATTGATTTATTTCTTATTAACCAAAGTTTGAGTTAAAGATTTTGATATAGAACTTGTCAAAAGAGAGTGCAAATCGGAACTCTGTGAGAGTTATACCTACACAAATAACTCAATCGGCTTGACTTGACTTGATCAATCTACTTTATAACTTCAGTTAGTAGGTATATTCGTTTGTTTGTTGTAGGTAGTCAACTTATTTGTTTGTCCGTGTCCAGAAAAGTTCCTACCGCAGTGAAAAACCGATGGCTCGAAAACGAAACAGATTTGCATTGATGTTGTTTATCTTTCCCCGTTTTCCGTTCCGTGCCTGAACCGTCGCAATCTAAATAGCCTTCTATAGGCGCAAATAAAAACACGAATAACCCTTTAGAGCAGGGTTCCCGTTGTTTCTATTATCATTGCTTTTTCGAGGGGATACGGGTTTTTTGCGTTCGAAAAAATAAGCAAGAGCCGGATATATTGAAGCCCGTTCTCCATCTGTTTTATTAAAACTGCGATATTGATCTCCAGCGCCGTTTCCGAATGGTTTTTAATTGAATGAATCGATTCGAATCAATGCAATATCGGTATTGCATACATTGTTTGATGTTTTAGTTGGAACGATTTATTGATGTCATAAGTAACTCGTGTTGTAACGCCTCTTTGACTTCCATTCCAGTGATTGCGTGCGCTTATCGAAGTATCAACATCGGTTCGTTATCGATTGAAAAATACGAGGTGATTTGAGAAATCGGCATTTAAAATTTATCACGAGCTACTTTCAAATTGTATAAGGTTCTGTAAGAATCAAAGGCAAATTGAGTATTATACATTATTTTACGATTACCTATGTCTCAAACAATAAATAGTTTTCAAAAATTTCAAACCTTATTTCTCAAAATAAAATTCTGCTTCATCGCAATCGCAATGTATGAATAAAACAAAAAGTCATCCGCATGTTTTTGCTAACAAAAACTCATGGACCTAAAAGGTGTGTATTTTTTGAACGAACAATGACAGAGAAAAAATTCAAGTAGATACAAGGCTTATTTACAACGAATTCAATCAATTACGACGACCATCAGTGGTCACCTACCGAAATATATGGGCACTTGACGTGAAGAGATGAGTTTGGACTTGGCAAAAAATCCACCGTTCGTCGTTTGCGTTGAATAAAAACTCCTTCGTCGAGTCCGATGGTGGACGCAGCAAAAACTGTGGATATCCGAACGCGGGAATGTCATAGAAAAAATAAGTGCGATTGGATACGGCATTTTGCAATGACTAAGGTATTTATAGTTTTTTATACAAGTTTGTTAGCATTTCGCATGTTTTTCAATAAATGATATCCGTAATTTGCTTGATTCATTAGACAGACGTGATCGTGAACTATGTTATCTTTTTTATCTCATTTTTTCTTTCAATTTAACGTTACGGAATTATCCGATCGCAAATCAATTTGCTTTAAGATTTGGATTATACGACGTCAAATAGATTTTGCAAAGTAATTTTCTATGATTTGCTTGCCGTTTATTACTTAATTTAATAAAGCTATGATGAAACTGGCTACTCGTATTTGCATTTTGCAAACCGTAGCACACGGTAATTTATATAAGCATAGGTTTTAGAGCAGTTGCGACATTTCGTCGAAACAAATTTAAATGTAGCGACTATTAATGGTGCCAATGGCAAATATGTAACTTGATTGTAAACCACAAAATTGTGGTTCTGACTCTCATGTCCAATATTTGACCAACGTGTGAGTTAACCAAAAAGGCTAGAGGCGGATTAAAACAGGAATACACATAGATTTAAATCGTTAGATAGGCCCTTACCGCAGTGAGACCGCGCTGTGTTGTTCCACGGTCGAAGAGAGTGAGGCTCACTAACCTGGAATCAGTGCACATCCAAACACAGTGTTAGCCGGACGTGTTGTAAAGGACGTTTGCGAGCAGTTTAGTGTCACAAAATGCCATCGTGTGCCTTTCTAAAGTGCAACAACAATTCTAGAAACACAAATAAAGCCAGAGGTGTAACATTTCACTCGTAAGTATTGCGATTTGATTTAAAAACTTTTATTTTTCCTTCCGCACTGTATAGAATAACAAATTTAAACGGCGAGTGCACGAAAGAGAAAGTAGTGTTTGCAACTAATGTGGGAGAAAAAGAGATGACACTATTTTCTCAGTACACTTGTTGTGTGTAGATTGCACACGTTTTAGACAGACGCGTTTTCGATTTCAGGATTTAAATAAGACCTTTATGTTTTCACAGAAGTCAGTGCAATACAATTGTAAACGAAATGGTAATAATAATAATTAGGTTTATTGGCAAAAACACTATTTCTAACTACTTACCGGACCGTACCTTCTACACAAATTGCACAGTTTTTGGACGCCATGTTGACGCACACATTCAAACATTTTCGATTTCAGGGCATCTAAGTGCATACTTTTTTCAGAAAAGTGTATGCAATACAATTGCACACGAAATGGTTATAGCAACAGATAAGTACAATGGCAGAAACACGGTTTTTTTGACTACTCATTAGTGTGCGTGCGTCGGCATTTTGTTAACGCACACATTCAAAAACAAAGCCACAGTTTTTGGTGTAGGGGCCTATCTAACGATTTAAATCTATGGGAATACATACGTACTAAACGACTGCTAAGAAACTAGTAGGTACAAAAATCATTTTCTAAGCAACTAACACTATTCTAAAGCTTTTTATAAACATTTTCGTACATCTCACCGATTGCTAATGAAATCGTGTCGATGTAGAAAACAAGCGGCGGCGATCGCATCAAAAAGCGCTTACAACGTTGACGTTTTTTACCACTAATCGTAACTTATACGGGAGACTCGAGCACCCAGGGTTTACTGTGTGTGAATTGAATGAAATCGGAACTTTTAACGATGTAGGTAGCCCTGTAAATAGCCATCGAGATTCTTTAATAAACTAGCAAGACGACTGCAACATCGTTTTGTTCGTATCAAGCATTAAAATTCATATCGCAGTGTGGATGATCATTAAATCCGAAATCGCAATTGATTTATAATTCTGCTCTGCTACAAAGTTATTAAATGTTTGGATCAAAGCAAGCATAAAAACATTCCATTTATTTTGAAAACCAAAATTTCTAAACAAAGATTTTAATTGTTTCTTATAACTGAAAACCCATACCCATGACGAGGTAAAATTCCTACACAAGAAAGGCGGTAAAGCGGCAAACCTTTTAATTTATTGTCCAAAATCATACGTTGTATTTAGGTGTTTTGTTCTCGCGTTTCGCTGCAGGGGTCCTGTGTGGTGATAACTTGAAATTAATATTCTGTCAGCGAATACGATATTCGGATGCATGTTTTATGATATCGAGACATCCTGATCTGGCTTTAAATTTTTCGTGAATTTATTTAGGTTCCCAAAAAGCACGATTTTTTGTTTTGGCACCCAGTGTCATTCTTTGTGTAAATTCTCCAGCATTTACATCTTGAAACGTGATATTTACAACGACAAAAAAGTTTTATGTTTATACATTGTGTTTTGCTACTTGATATTGGCCAAAGCTGTTGCAGAAAAAGCATCAGATTTTATAAATTGGAAAGATATTTTAATAAAAAGGGTTAGTGAGTCCTTACAATATTGTATGATTTTTGATCAATAAATATTCAAAAAACAACATAGTATGTCTGTCAATAAAAAACTCACTCATTTTTGTTGCATGAAACTGTGCAGTATATAAGTTCAAAATTCAAATCATGGTAAATACCCCGTTGTAAATGACTTTGACTAAAGTCAAAGTATTGTTAATGTACTATTTTTTTTGCAAACAAGTGTATTTAACTAAGAAACCCGGTTCACTAGTTAAATATACACAAGGTGACCCATTACATAACTGTGTATGAAACATCTATTGTGAGCTCTATGGAGTGAACATCCGAGGGGCTACCGCAGCCATATCGACGCCGACACAATACTAAAACAAAAGTCACTAGTCTTCCGATCGTATATCACATCCAATTGCACAGTACGTTTATATGTGGAAGAGGTACTGTTGGTTCTAAAAAAGTAAGTCATATGTCAGGTGAGATAAAACGGCGACGCAGGAGGTTGCGGATTTGATTACCGCCACGGAACAAATGTGTGTACGATCTGCAGACATTTGTTCAGGGTGTTCTGGTCGTTTCCTATATAAAATAAAAAAAAACTGTATAGGTACCTATGTATTGTGTTATTATTATGTATATCAGTTATCTAGTACTCATAACACAAGCTCTGCTTAGCTTGGGGCTAGATAATACTGTGTGAATTGTCCAGCATTATTTATTTATTTATAAAAAATAGCTGTCTGTCATCTCAAAAAGAAACCCTGCGTCAGTAATCTATCAATGTTGTGATAGATTACTGATGCAGGGTGTAAATGTGGTATTTGCTTTAAAATGCTAAAAAAAAGAAACACCAAAGTCATTAACTTGTGAGTCATTATTACAAACAAAGCTGAAATGAGAACTAAATCAATGATTCAAGATGATGATGCTTGGTTAACAAAAAAAATTGTCCAAGCTCCGTTGATGATACTATGGACCTTCCTAACTGTTAATATTGAATATACTGTGCCAGGACTATCCCAGTGAGTGTCAAATAGCGCGTACTGGTAAATCGTGCGTCGAAACAATATCAATGGTGGGCAGAATGTATTGTCGCTCAATTGACTGCACGCACTGACTGGCCTTGTGATAGATATTGAGTTACAGTCAATAGAAGATGTTATTGAAAACAGAGAAAAATAAAGGGGAACAAAACTGTATAAAGCAGATAGATAACAAATTTTAAAAGAAACAATGTAAAAAAGAAGATATTATTTATAATAATAATAATGCTGGACAATTCACACAACATTATCTAGTCCCAAGCTAAGCAAAGCTTGTGTTATGGGTAGGTACTAGATAACTAATATACTTAATATACAGTACATAGATAGATATTTTTTTTATTATAAATAGAAAACGACCATAACACTCTGAACAAATATCTACAGATCGTACAAACATTTGTCCCGAGGCGGGAATCAAACCCGCAACCTCCTGCGTCGCAGGTGGACCTTCGCTCACTGCGCCACAGCAGTCGTCATAAAAAATTACCAAGTACTTCTAGAAAACCCAACAAAAAACAAATAATTTGCCCAGATTTTGGTTTGGCTTAAAACAAAATTGTTCCGTGTGGGAAACCTGAATTTCGATATTATCTTTGGAGGTAAAATAAATTCTGACGACCTTTACGTTATCTTTTTATCTCACGTGTATAATAGTCCTATACAAGCTACATACGTGCCTCCGAGCCCTTATCTCAAAACTAGTCCATTACATTAATCCTTGTACTAATTAATATTCTAAACGGCAAATAAGTTTGTACAAAAAATTGACCTTCTCGAGATGTTATGATAATCTTAATTATGCGATATATTTCTGTTTTCGCCGTATTTGAGGCGATTTATTTTGGGATGTTGATTTAGATCTTTACAAATACCCATTTTTTACGTTTTCTGGTAGAGGTAGCTAGAAATTGTGAGCTGATGATGGTTTTATTTTAAAGATTGCTGTCAATTAACATACAAACAATATTTAAAAAATTGAATTAATGGCACATATTTGTGATTACGACGACGTGTAGATAACGCAATTAGGGAGTCAGCTGATGACGTTTAATTTTCCGTTTTAATTAAATAAATAAATAAATTATAAAAGTCACAGGACTTAAGGAGAGAGTTTCGCTACTATCGTATTGCTACGTCATCATGTAAGTGATAATAAAACTTAATTACTTAAAACAAACTCAGTTTACTGGACACGACGCTCTTTATCGTGTTAATTAAAGAGCTACAAAAAGGTGTACATTTGAGAGCCAGAGCCGCGAGAATATCTTATCAATGTAAACCATGAAATTTGATACTTTGTTTTAATTAACCGATATAATCTCTGCAATTATTCCCTAATTTTATGTTTATTAAAAAAAAATATATAGTGCAGTTGGTTCTTGATTGTTTGACATTTATTTTGCGCAAATTAACAACCATAAAATAGGTACAACTTACTTTTGATCCTTTTTAGGGCATGCGTTAATTTGTATGAGCTTGTTAAGCAAAGTATTAAAGTTAGCCTGTGTGCTTATTCCACTTAATTAGTCTGCGTACCTATATCTACCTATTTAATTAAGAAGCTTTGAAATTATTTAATAATTAGATAATGCTGGACAATTCACACAGCATTATCTAGCCCCAAGCTAAGCAGAGCTTGTGTTATGGGTACTAAATAACTGATATACATAATATAATACAATACATAGATAGATATTTTTTTATTATACATAGAAAACGACCAGAACACCCGGAACAAATACCTGCAGATCGTACAAATATTCGTCCCAAGGCGGGAATCGAACCCACAACCTCCTGCGTAGCAGGCGGACCTTCGCCCACCGCGCCACAGAGGTCGTCTACAAGTCTAATGCAAGTGCATAACGTTTTTTTACGTTGCCTTTATCAAGACTTGTACTGAAATTCATAGCATTCAAGTTGTCAGTACTTTTTTGTCTCTAATTTCTTTCTCTTTTCTTTAAACATTTATAAATTCTTTTATCCTTGCGTGCTTGATGTTAAAAATCGCTTCTTCTTGTTTACTAGATTTTCAAATATTAAAGCTTTTCTTGCATTACACAAACTCACTATTAAAAATTTGTAGGTACAACGTAAAACAAAACAATATAAATCATTGCTGCTGTCCCCTTTAATATTCATTAATACATTCGCACCAACATTTTGTTGACCTAATTTCAATTTAAATGAGAAAGGGGCTGCTGTAGATGATATTGGAAAGGACCGTTTTCACGAAGTTATTGCACATTTCGTGCCTAATCTAAACCTTATCTGTATTAATATAAATATGATGATAAAAATGTATAAAAAAATTAAAATCTCTTACTTCTGCGTTTTTTTGTTTATAAAACACTACTTGGTGCAGATACAAAGGTTCTTTGTACTTACCTTAATCTATTGTTTCAGTAAATTTATTGGCATAATATTGTGTATCAAAGTATATAAGTAAAATATTTTTATATAAAATCACACAATTTTCTGTTATATAATGTTGTCTTTAATGGTATGGTAATTTTCAGTAAATATTGTTGCTGATGTTATTCGTCCGTTTCATTTAAACAGACAGATCCATAATCGAAAAAAAAACCATAAACGAACTAAAAATCACTTATTACATCATAACTATCATACATCACACTTGTCAGAACATATTAATCATAATTGAAATATACACAATTTCACATAATATGTACATAATACCCATTTAGGGTGTTGCAATAGAAGACGGCCAAATAATTACTTCATATAATACTAGATTATTAATGTGGTACAAAAGCTGTCATATAATTTATGCAATACTTCAATTAGTCACCGCAAGTACCAAAAATATTATTATTTTCTGGTCTTTTTGTCTTGACTGGAACTTTATTATATATTTTCAATCTTGATGTTAACAACCATCATGACTAGCATCTATTGTAAACTAACGATTGGTATGCGATCTATATTTTTTAGACCCAACCCATAAAAGGTGCCGCATAACTTTGGGACAAAACCTTAGGCCCATTTCATTAATGCGGCGAGATCTAATTTGTTAATAAATGGGACATTATGCCCCATTTGGTATACGGCAGAGGGTGGTTCGAATCCATTGAATTTAAATTGTCATCGGGAAAATTATAATATTAAAATGGGGGTATTAATGCTTCCGTTGCGTGGTACTGTTGAATGTTTTGTATGCGTATTTTTTTATATGAAGTTTCGACTGGTTTCCTGGCAATAAATTTTAAAAAGGTGTGCACAATGATAAATCGATTACTAGCCTTAAATTAACGTTTGCCTCTTCCCGCGAGCAGAATGTTATAATGTTTATTGTTAACTCTTTTAACTTTTAATAAATATTTACATTTTAACAATGTGATTGGCCTAGGTATACAAAAACTTAACCTTATTACTAGCTAGGTGAAGATTTCGAAGTTATGTTACCTGATGCAGGAATTTCAAGGGCCAAACACTTACATGAAGATAAGAAGAGAAGTCTTGCGCGCCAAGCACATTGTTTTCGTAGGGTACATTCGTTTATGAAGCACGTTCGTAAGCAAAGCTAAGTATAGTTAAGTATGACTAAAATAATACGACATTTTGTGGCTGTATATAAAGTAAGTATAAGTAAGATAAAAACCTAGGTAAGTTTCTAGCTACATTTGGATTTATGATCTTGAAAACTAACATCTGCTTAGCTTGGCGCTAGATAATGCTATTTGAGCCATAAATCTATGATTTGAGCCTATTATTTATTTATCTATTTTGAGATTTGTATGCTGATTAACCAACATAACAATACAAACGATTTTAGAATTTTTAATACCTTATATCTACTCTCTGCTTCTATTATCTTTTTCAACTCAGTCGTGTTATATACATAATTATATATTTTGATGATTTTCGGTGTTCAATACTTTTTTCAAGACTTTTTGAAATCACCCCTGTCATCATGGCGCAGATTTATCAAAATTAGGTTAAATTTAAGATGCATTGTACCGAATATATACAAATACTTGCTTTTAAGAAGCTTTCTCAAATATGTATGTGTAAGTTCTCAATTGAATTGAGTAATCAATATAATCGATTCTAGATCCTATTCCTATTTGGTAAACAAAAGGATTACAAAACCAGACATAAATTGCTCAATTTTTTTTTCATCATTGGGTCAAATCGCCAGTACTTATTTGCTTTGTTGATGTTGAAATAATTATGTTTTTTTATTCTATACAATAATTACTTTGTAAAACAATATAGGTAACTCTAACTTTTGCTTTTTTATTTTCTTCAGTTTTTCATTCATAAATAATCTCTTTGTTGATATAAAATATATTGAATTCTAGTGCGTTGTATAAACCTATGCTATCTAATCTTGACCTTCCCTTGTCGAGTCTGAAGCACACATGCGTGTGGGCGAGTTTAAACATAATAACCACTTTTACAAATGCCTTGTACTCTTGCCTACCGCACGCAGTGAGCAGTCACTTTTCAAGTATCAAACAGCGTTATTTTAATACTAAGTTAGGCCTGCGGCTTTGCGTGCGTTTATATAAACGCATAAAAATTTGTAAAAGATTATATTTATTTGATTATTAAGAGGTCATGTCAAGGTTTCAGTAAAATACTACGTAAGCAACATAACATAATTATCGTTGAAAATTATACATTCCTAAGTCAGGGTCAAATAGATGAATCCTCCGTTTCGAAGCGGATTCCCAAATTTTTTCAGTCGGTTTCAGAATATTAGATTTATTTTTTTAATAATGGGATTAAAAACCATCAAAATATTGGAGAAAATATTTTACGACTCTGGTGTCATCGAAGTAAGTCGCAGGAGTTCGAAACAATTTAGAGTATGAAGCTTTCATGCACAGTAATTTGTAGTAATTCACTTTCATCGTCCGTTTTCGAACTCGAATTAGAACTTTTTTCCGACATGCGTTGTTGAAATTTGTATTTTTGTTAGTGATAATCTTCCTCTTTACTTGTTGTAGTATGTTATCAGTTTTTTCAATAGTGTCTTTATTGACATAAAATTTCTTGAATTCTTAGACAAAGTTATTCCCTCCTTTCTTAGAAGTAAGCAAAGCTTGTGTTACCCAAATTTTGTAGAATAACTAGACCTCTGGGTCACATACTAGGTTTTCTAAATGTTGAGAGAATTTTATTTTATAATTTACTATCTTTTCCCTGAGGCTCTACCGGCGTTAAATTCGAATTTCACATTTCTAGGGGAATAAAAACTCGTTGTAAATGTCTCTTGTGAATTTCATGTTTTTCCAAGTTCTAAAAGAGCCTATGTTACCTTCCATCCTTTCAACTAACTCTATGCTAAAAATCAAGTCAATTGGTTGTTTAGTTAGGGCGTGCAATAAAGGAAGGACTTAAAGCCAAACAAACAAACAAACACACTTTCGCATATATAATATTAGTAAGGATTATATTATTAGTTTTTCTATAAAACCTAAAGGGCTCATGCTGCTATAATTATTATCATTAACCAACATTCAAACATTTCCAATATAATACTAGTAATATTATCCAAGATTGTAACACTCATTGTTTTCTTAGGGACATATTTATTTTTGTCGTCGCTCATTTCTTACATTGTTTTTATTCGGCGTATTGTTCGTTGGATTATTATGTAAAAGTAGCTTTGACGAAAGTTTTATATTATTTTTATCGTCGCCGATTTATAAAATTAGCTTTTGTTTTACGCGAAGTTCATTTGTTATTTGAAATTTTTATTTTAACAATGTCGCAAAAAAACAAAAGAATACCAGAACATTTGCAAAGCAAAAAGTTATGGCCGTGGCCATCTGTTGATATAAAATTATGATAGCTTAATTTCGTATCACTCTTTCACAAAGTTTCATCTCATTATGATACGCCATGGGGTGCCAACTCGCCTATAAAGTCTTGGCCACACAGAACGCAAAACGAGGTTCATAATCAAACATAAAGATTTGCAAGGTTTTGTTATAATGTACGTGAGCCGTAAGCTCGCACTCGAGGTAATCTCTAGAAAATTAAATAATATCCCAAAAAAATCGATTTCAGCGGGACTTGAACGCGCGACCTTCTCTCAGTACAGGCATGCTCTAACCAACTGAGCTAGTAAAACAAGTACTCGACAAGTCGAAAATATTTGAGACTTCCTATGGACTATAGCACCCTCAACTGTAGATTTCATTTAATAAGTTTTGTAACAGAAATAAATAAACATGAAACTACTTTTTAACTGATTTCGAAAAAAGGAGGAGGTTACATGTTCGGCTGTATGTAAGTTTTTCTATATGTTCCTCGATTTTTCCTTCAATTGTAGACTAATTTTGAAATTTAATTCGTAATTGAATAAATAAATATAAATAATGCTGGACAATTCACACAGCATTATCAAGTCCCAAGCTAAGCAGAGCTTGTGTTATGGGTACCTACTAGATAACTGATATACATAATATTATACAATACATACATAGATATTTTTTATTATAATAGAAAACGACCAGAACACCCTGAACAAATGTCTGCAGATCGTACACACATTTGTCCCGAGGCGGGAATCGAACCCGCAACCTTCTGCGTCGCAGGCAGACCTTCGCCCACCGCTCCACAGAGGTCGTCAAATAGAGAATGATTTCGAAGTGGTAGTACCATGTAAATCTTACTCCCAAGGGATTTGTTTTATCCCGCATAATTTAAAAACAAAGTAAAATTAACTGATTCGAAGGCAATGTTTAGTTTTTTCAGATCTATTAATTACCTTTTCTAGTTATTAGATGAGCACTTAAACAATGATTAAATAAATTGAAAAATTTATAAAAAAAAATAACAAGTCACTAACCATCACTAGCAAATACTATCGATGCATTGAAATTTTTTATAATTTGTTATCTAAATTTTGTTCGTATCTTATTTTTATTAAAATTTCTAGATTTCCGCTCCGCTCAATGTAGCCGATGCCTTATATTAGGACAATAGGGATGCTAAATCGTTTTAATAGACCTGCGGAATTTTAAGAGTCATTACGCATTGTATCGGGTCCCTAACACCTGGTTTTTAGATGTTTAGATGTTATCACAGCGTTTTAATTAAAAATATTAGAACACGTATCGATTTATAGATGGGAGATTCAGAGCTTTGTTTTGATATGAGTCGCGTTTTTTGTTTTTGTTTTGGCATCTGAACTATAAAAGTTGCTTCCGCAAGGATGCATCAGCAACAATTTGTTGGTTTTTTGTGCTAATATTCTATTAATAAATAATATATAATTATTAATAATAATATTCTAATCTAGTTTAGTCTAGTATAATCTAGTTTAGTCTAGTCTAGTATAAGCGGTTAAAAAGTAGGGTAAAAAAAATTCTTTATGAATTCACTCTCATGTAACTTCTTGTATGATCGCTCGTCAGCGATAAGACCGCCAAATGTTTCTTTATATTTTCCACTAGACATTTTTTATATTTGCTAGTTTGTGCACTAAAGTATTTTAAAATCATTGTGATATGCGCAACTGAATTTCCAAAAATCTTTATAAAAGCACCAGTCATTCACAACACAGATATGTACCTACATATTTAATCTCCCTTCAAAAGCTTTTACCTACACAACTTTATGTAAAGGATTTTTTTCTTAATTAATCTTATTATTGTTTTTTTTTTCATTTACGTTAAATACAGGTTCCAAACAGTGGATAATATTATCAAATCAGTATGTCTTTATTCCAGAGATTTGTAATAGAAGCCAAAGCCCTTAGAATTTGCACCACCCCAACTCTTCCCGTGGGTGATATAAGGGGCGACTAAGGGACATACACTGGGGGGCTGCCAGCAACGCCTCTTGCAGAATAGATCTACCACCGAACTGCGATCCCCAAACCGCATGCACAGCGCAGGGATTATGGGCATTACCCCTCATGAGATAAAAAATCAGAGGGAGGCCTGCGTCCAGCAGTGGACCATTAAAGACTGTTGGGGAGGTGAAAGACCGATTTCACGAATTAACACATACTTCAAAACAAAATATGAAATAAGGTTAACAAAATCCAAATCTCAAAACACATTTTACCACACATCCAATCTCCGACTCTCTATCTATCAAAGAAAGCGGCTTACCTGACTTGAGGCAATTTCTCCGTCCAGTGGCTACAGCCAAAGGGAACTAAGCTCTCTAAGTCTTTGTACTGGGCTTGTAATACTGCACGAAATGAACGATGTTCCCTTATCTGTAAAATGGGTATTTTTCAGCGTCCAAAAAGGAGGTTCTCTATTTGAAACGAATTTTGATAATTCGTGGTCATATACAAATTTAGCGTCAGTGCTGCCCTAGTGGGCCAAAATGGGTCAATCTTATTGATAAATGCGAAGCTACTTTTTATCCCGATAAAATATATGGTTCCTTTGTGTTAGATTTGTTTTAATTTTTCATAGAGCAAAGGATCGACATGTTTTTTGAATAAGTAGTGATAGTTTAGGGGTCAGAAAATGACATAGGCTTGAAGTGAAATAAACGGTTGAAAAGGCACAGAAAAGGACATAAAGGAAAAGGACATACCTTTTAATCGCGGGTAACACCATGGGGCGCACCTAGTCTATAATGGTCCACTGCTGGACGCAGGCCTCAACCTGATAATTGCCTTATTGGCTTCTATCTTACGGGGGTTAATGCCCATAATCCCCGCGCTGGTCATGCGGGTTGGGGTTCGCAGTTCGGTGGTAGATCTATTCTGCAAGAGGCGCTGCTGCCCGCCCCCCGGTGTATGTCCCTTAGTCGCCTCTTACGACACCCACGGGAAGAGTTGGGGTGGCGATGTCTGCACAACACGGCGTTTAGTCTAAACATATCTGTCTATTTATATTAGTCGAGGTAGCTGATTTAATATCTATGTCAGTCATATTCCCATCCATTTACTCACAATGTTTGCTCAGCAAACCAGTAACCCAGATCCTGGTGCACCTTCGCAAACATCATTTAAATCACAAATCACAAGCTTGGTTTCGTCGGGTGCTTCCTTTATTCCGGAGTAGTAACTTTACTCAAGCCATTCTCAAGGTACAATGTTTGTAAGCCACTCCTCAACAGCCTAATGGTCCACTGTTGGACGCAGGCCTCCGCGACTTTTTTATCTTGAGGGGTAATGCCTATAATCCCCACTCTGGACATGCGGGTTGGGGATGGCAGTAAGCCACTCGCAACACAATAATCCAAAATTATCATCTTGGCGTTGAGTTTGGAAAATGATTGTATTCATTGCATAGTAGGAAAGAGTTTCATTCGACTAGTAGTCCAAAATCTGTCAAAAAAAACAAACAAGAAAATTAATTTTAAGTTTAGCTGGAGTATACGTTTGATCACATTGTACGTTGTAGCTACAGTTAAAAAGTAAAGTTCGCTGTAAAGGCCTTAGCCAGGACCATCACGTATTTTATTATTTTGGATTTATGTTTAGAGGGTTTGAAATATTAATAGTAAGCTGATGGTCTCAATTAACGACTTATTGCCAATTATTTTTGTATTATGAGATACCTAATTATTCTTCCATAGCAACTAAAGCATTGATTTCTAAGACATTCTGTTGTTTTAATGTTTATGGGTCCTTTCCGATTCTATCCAGTCCAAACCATTCCTTACCATTCCTACCATTGACACTTTCTTAGAATACCTAAGAGCAAAATTAAAAGTCCGCAAAATTTAATTAATTTTCATCATAAAAAGAAAGCCGATAACTTCAGTGTTTCTCGGGAACTTGTACAAAATTACAGAGAAGGAAAACCACCAACGTGATTAAGGACAGCGGTTAGAGTGATAGAACTTTGCCCGCTAATAATGCTTAATTTGATGAGTTTACTGTGAAAGTTGCGGGACGGAAATACTCATAAAATTGCTAGATAGCTGTTCTATTGAATTTTCTGAATAGTTCCTACCTACTGTCCTATTTTGTCTTGTAGTAGGTATTCATTAAAAAATTTAATTACCGAGTACCTAGTAAGGGTCGGCTCCGCAGCAACATCAGCGGAATTCCTCAAACGGCGAAAATACGCTAATCTTGACAGAGGTTACCTAAATTCGAGCTTTGGGGTCCTGGGGCACACGTTATCTATAAAGATCTTACAAAACTACTAATAGAGTTCACAGTTGATCGGAATGCTGGTTTTTATTTCGGTCAACGAATTAGCATTGCCATTCAACGTCGCAATGATGCCAGCATTCTGGGCACTCTGCCTTCTGGTGACGGCTTGGATTTTTAGAAAATAGATGGAAGTGTAAATATTAGTTTTAGTAACTTTTTGCTGTTAAAAAGAAATATAATATCTATTACCGAGATAGACTGACGATATTTCCAACATCGCAGGTTGTTTCGAGCTTCTGTCTGTGTACACTCTATAGAGGATTTTATTAATGCTGACATTGTTTTATCATAATTTTGTTTTTGATATCATTTATGTAGGTACTAATTTCATACCGTTGTTATTATTATTATAATTTGAGATTTTTTGTAAAGTTGTAATTAGATTTTTATTTTTGTTTTGTATGACATGACGTGTTGTTATATTTTATTAATTTATGTCCGTTTGTATATATTTTTAAAATTTCAGATACGATTTACTATTGTAAATGAAAAAATATTATGAATTAGGAATTATGTATTACATACTGATGAACCTACCCTGTTGCTACTCTTCGGAGGAAGGCGTTGCGATCTTCGACACAGTATTTACTTCTGCAGGTCGCATCGCTTCCTATTTTTGTTATTATGTTTAAATTTTAAGTTCCTCATAAAAAACCCTTCCCAGTACAAGCAGACGTACAGCGCATTACCACCTCTACTTGGTGGATATACCGTCCACTCACACTAAGCGGCTTTCCTCCACCTTCATCATTCGTAACACGCTCTCTGCTGCTGTTTTTCCCTTCAATTACCTACCTGAGTTTCTTCAAGACAAGAGTGAATAGGTTTCTTCTAGGCCTTCGCGATACATCGTCGCCCACATCTTAACTTTCCATCAGGTGAGATTGTGGTGAAACTAAGGTATATAGACTATGAAAAAGACTTACTCTTAAAGTGACTTTCTTTCTATTAAAATTTTCACTTCCAATCATACCACTCTTCAACAACATTGACTCATATCTCTAGTGAAGAAGCTACAACTCATTTGAAAATTCAACCAGGAAGCTTTCTAGCCAACAAAGGAACGATACTGTCAACTTCAACACTATCTATTTCCATCGTGATAGATAAGTCGCATTCTTTATTTCACTTGTCAACTACAAATCTCCGAGACCCACCCCCATGTCTGCCATGTGTCGAACAGTCACATGTTACACAGTCGTACACACTATTACATTTTCTTCTAGTATTTTTAATTCATGATCTGTAGCGTTTGATGTTAACTGTTTTCGGAAAAAAGAGGTTTCATGTACGTATGTTTACTTTTAATAAAAAAAAAAACAACGAATAATTACTGCTGGACAATTCACACAGCATTATCTAGCCCCAAGGTAAGCAGAGCTTGTGTTATGGGTGATAGATAACTGATATAGGTACATTATACAATACAGAGAGACATTTGTTATTTTGTTTTTTAACAGCCGGAACAAACATTAACAGATCGTAGAAATATTTGTCCCAAGGCGGGAATCGAACCCGCAACCTTCTGTGTCGCAGACGGGCCTTCGCCCACTGCACCGCGCCACAGAGTTCTGAATATATGTTCTTTTGTGGGCTAATGTTGTTTGTTTTGTACACTAAAATAATTATCATTTACCTATTACGAAACAAAACACGGTGGGTAAGAAGATTGGTGTTCATTTGTTTCCTAACCCCCTACCACGGGGATTGTTGTCTTGTGTAGAATAGAGAAAAATTACGTCACTTCGTCATCGAATGCGTGAGTTATTTGAAATGCATTCCTTCAAATTCAATAATGAACGCAATGTATGACGATGCTATGTCATTATTGTTTATTCCACCCTTAACAACCAGTCCACGTGGTAAGGGAATAATGTGGATAATGTTACTGTCGATTATTTAGGTATGGCAAAGTTAGCAAGTTAATTGTAGGACAGCGACGACGATGGGAAGGGTTATCTAAGTTCAAACTTTGTACAAAAAAGAACTATGAACTTGATTAGAAATTCCACGTTTTCTATTACTTGCACCGTAAGTTGGTATGATGCTTTCCTATAAATAGGTCTTCGATGAGACAATACGTTCCAATCCAGTAAGAACAATGTCCACATTCAAATGGTGAGGATGGTCCAGTCTGAATGTCTTGTTTATCTTAGGCCCTTGTTAATTCTATGAATAGGTTCTGTATTGTTTTAATAAATGCCATTTTATTTTATTTGTAATATTCTGCTATTGTATGTTTAAATAACATTAAACTGAAGTTAGGCCCAGACTCCACCAAAGCGGAGATGTGCGGAAATCTCGTCTCCGCTTCGGACGAGACTTTGTACAGCTAGGGTGTCTCTACCGAAGCTTTGCGGAGATGAGTACTGGCTAGACTAAAGCGGAGATATTTGCGGGCTAGAGCAGAGATGTGTGCTGGCTAGAACGGAAACGGAGCTGCCATCACCTCCATTGCGAGGTACAGTTCACATCTCAGCTTCGATCTTTCTTTGTATCCTTCGCATACAAATAATGATACATCTACGTTAGGTAGTATCTACTTATGGTGAGCAAAGACGTGACTGTGTGAATAACAGCGTTCTTTTAAATTACTAAAATATTTTGTTACAATTCCGCGCTAGTCAGATCATCGGTAGCGTATGCCAGTTCTCAGCTTCTGGACCTACATGTAGTATTTTATTCATTTAACAATTTCAGGGCTCACGTGTACGACGCACATGCCCATCTGCAGGTCCTTCCAGTGGGGCGTGGCGACGCGGGGGCGACGCGCTTCCACCAAGACTAGAAAATAAGTGTAAGTAACTTACATTAAGTACTTGCTTGTTTCTTAAAATAATGCCATTTCCGATAATGCATCATCATCATCATCAACCTTTGTTAAACCACTGCTAGACACAGGCCTCTTCTAATGAGCGCCTTAGCGCCCTGTATTCAGCTTGACGCATCCATCATTTGCCAGCAGTCTTTCGCAGGTCGTCATCCCACCTGGTCAGAGGGCATCCTACACTACGCTAACAGAGTCCTGGTCTCCACTCAAGAACACGTTTACCCCAGCGGTTGCCGGTTCTTAGCGAGATATGGACGGTCCACTTCCACTTCAGCTTGCTAATTCTTAGAACAATACAGAGGTAACGAATTATTTATATTGCCACTTCATTTGAAAGGACTTCCTTAACTTTATTCTAAAACTGAATATTCTTTTTATTATAACACTAAGTAGTATGCATACGTTTAATCTTTGAGCCCTTCAAGAATATCAAATGAATTTTCATTAGGGTGTTAGTGTCAACAAAAATAGGATGTCAAACCCATATCAAGTAATGTCACGCACAGCTCCCTGTGTCAACCCTAAAATGTTCTCTGATCTTTTAATTTTTTACTGTTTACCTAAGAATTTCACATGGGAACGCGTAATATTGGTGACATTGAAAAGAAAACAAGTGTACAGTGCGACCAGAAATTAATTAAAATGGAACTAAACTGCTAAAGCCAAAATCACTGACAAATCTGTTTAAAATATCACTCGCATGTAAATAAATATATACCTCAACGAATTTACATTAAAATACTTATTTTAAGGTATACAAGTCGTTTAGTGTTATCTGACGAGGTTAAAATCAATTGCAATAAGATCAAGACATTTGGTCGATAAAATTTTCATGCGTTGTTTAGCCGTATTTCAAATGGAAAGGCTGTGGCCCGATATTTTAAACGATTATCAAAGAACCTCCGAGATTACCCTTACGTAAATATTTGATTGTAGGTACGTTCACAAAAATATAGCTGTATTAACTATTTAAGTAAAGTAGGTAAAGTAAAAAGGTTTTATTTTTGTCACAATAACACAAATGTAAAAGAAAAGACAAACAAAGGGAAAGAAAAATAAGTGACAAAAAAGGGGCATTATTACAGTTAGCTCAATTGTAATATTCTTTCGTAATAAACAGAATAATGTTCTTTTGAACGAAAATAAAAAAATATTGTAGGTTTCTAAAAACGTAACTCACTGAAATTTATCTAATCTTAATCCTAAAACGCTAATGGGCGTTTACGATTTGATTAAACGGTACAAGTTTATTTGCATTTTAACACATCATAAATCGAATTCAATAACTCTAATGTGCATAAAATACGAATAAAAGGCGGAACAAACTTGTGTTTTGATTGATTCAGGTGCACTAACATAAGTATGTGGGAGGAATAATTTGTTACTTGCTTCTGGGAGTGGGGTTCTATCACGGTTTGGAATTGTGTGGACATACTTAATTTCTACTGGACTTTTTTATTTGTTTTTATTATTGTCATATTTTTGTTAGGTCGATGATGATGTACTTGTAAAAATGTTTTTTTATAACTCATTTTCTCAAAATAAAGGTCTCAATGACAATAGGTACACCAACTTTTTCAACAAATATATTATTTCATTAATTCATTAGGTACTAATTGAATTTTGATAGGTAAATACGTCTCTAATGTGCTTTTGGTTTATTTTCTTTTGTCTTTATTTGCAAAAATTGTATAAGTATCTTTTATTATATAGTTACCAACATTATTTGTGTTTTCCAGTTGTTTAATAGGTCAAAGAATTAACATTGCGAAATAGCATTGCTAATTTCATTCAACATGGCAATGTCGCCAGCATTCTGGGCACTCTGACTTCTTGTGACGTCTTAGATTTTAGAAAATAAATTTAGTTGTAATTATTTTATTGTATCATCATCATCATCATCGTCAGCCTATACCAGTCCACTGCTGGACATAGGCCTCCCCTAATGAGCGCCATAGCGCCCTGTCTTCAGCTTGCCGCATCCAGCATCTGCCAGCAGTCTTTCGCAAATCGTCATCCCACCTGTACCTGTACCATTTTATTGTATATTATATTTTATTACAAGACAACATGATTTCTGATGTAGATTAATAATAAATAAGGAAATAAATAGTTTTCCAATGAAGTTTTATTATATTGCCGTTTTTTTGAAAACATTTCGTTTTCGAACCTATTAAAAAACTTTCATCCGCCCGTAGGCTTATTTATTAGTCTTCAATCAAGCTGATGCGTGGTTTGTAACTCATTTAAAATCAGTCATATCAATATCAACATCACCATCATCAACCAGACAGTACACAATTCCCGATCTAGCATTATGTCTAGTCATCTCTCGAGCCTCTAAGACAGGTTTACATTATTCAAATCCAAACGTTTTGACTGCACTATTCGGAACAACCAAAACAAGATTTCTTATCTTCTTGCTTATAGAGCTCAGTTTAGAACGTTATATTTTTTGGTAATGGTAAATAGGATTTGTGTTATGAGGTAGACAAAGCTGGTACCTATGTTGGAAGAGAGAGCATTAGTTAGGTAAGTGTGCTATGATAATGTCCACTGTATTCTGATTTGTTTGATGTTATGAAATGCAAGAGCGCGTTAAATTTTTCATTATTCAGAATTTGTAAGTAAATAAGAAGAAAACATCCGACAGAGAACCATGGTTATCGACATCCTCAACTTCACCTCAACAGCCTATAATGTACTCCAGCCCATAATACCCACGCTGAGCATGCAGGTTGGGGATCGCAGTTCTCTGGTAGATCTATTCTGTAAAAGGCGCTGCTGCCAGCCCCCCGGTGTGTGTCCCTTAGTTGCCTCTTACGACACCCACGGGAAGAGTTGGGGTAGTGCAAATGCACCACACCGACAAAACTCAAAGAATTTGTAACCAGAAGTGGCAGTGGTCTGAATATATCTCGAGAAGAACTGACAACCACTGGAGTAAACGTGTCCTTGAGTGGAGACCGCGACTCGGCAGACGTAGTGTATGACGCCCTTCGATCAAGAGGGATGAAAATCTGCAAAAGACTGCAGGCAAATGCTGGATGCGGTAAGCTGAAGACAGGGCGCTATGGCATTCATGAGTGGAGGCCTATGTGTGTGACTAATATAGGCTGATGATGATAACGATAAAGTAAATAAGTAGGTAAGTTTAAAGGAAGTACTAAATTGAAGATACTCGTAACTTACAAAATAAAAACGAAGCAATAAAAACAATCTAATGATAGTTCAGTTTATACCGCATGAAGTAAACTAATAATTTCTTTAATAAAACGTTAAGAGTATCAAAGTGGCGACTTTAACCACAAAATGGTAAACAAAAGGTAGCTTGTAAAAATATGGTATTCATATTGGAAACACGAGACCGATAAACCGATGACAGGCGGCCGACACCGCAGAATACTAATCGAGAGATTTGCTGGTAACCGCAAGCGATATAGACTAAAGATTTTTTCAAAACAATGAAGTTATATTTAGACAAAGACGCATTAACCGTTTCAATATAGGCTCCAAAAGAAACGGCAATAAACATAATTATAGTAATGGACAATATCAACAACAACTACCCATTACTTTTGTTAATAATAATAATTATATACTGGACAATTCACACAGTATTTTCTGGTCATAAGCTAAGAATAGCTTGTTATGGATACTAGATAACTGATAAATAACATATTTATAATAATATAGGTAGATATTTTTTTTACATATAAAACAACCAAATCACCCTGAATAGATATTTGCAGATCGTACATTTATCCCGAGGAATCGAACCAGAAATCCCCTGCATCGCAGGCGGACCTTCGAAAACAGCACCACCACAGAAGTTGTCGAATAAACGCTAAGCACGATCATTTTTGGAAATCACAATAAAATGTATCCCAATAGACACAAACAACAAGAAAAGAAAAAAATATTTATTTGAGAACAAAATGAGACATTCGGTTTTAAGAAATGAAAACATTCATATGAATAACTTTATGCCCATAAAGACATTTGGAACAACGGAAAAAATAAAAGCACAGCCATTATTGTCCATTCTTAGATTAAAATAGTAGAAAATATTAGAATCACATCGAAGCCATTACACAAAAACGGGAGACGATCAGATAAGTGTCACACAATAGAACCACGACATAAAGACATCATATCATTCTCCGACAATAAATTTAGGTAAGGCGGTTTAATATTACACAAAAGATTGAGGTTTTTCGAGAATCCCAAGTTTTTTCAAGAGCATTACGAAGTTTCACGTCCCCTTTGTACAATATGGGAACAAGAGGAGTGATCAAAACAGGGAACAGGAAAGTTTTGTGGTATATAATTTATAGTCTTTATTTGCGAATGCCAGTTCTTAAATAAAAAAATGTTTCGTATGTTGACGACATATTGATAACCGTTCAAAAGTCTGATCTCTATTGAACGCTGTTGATATTCAGAGTTTAACTTCGATTAATTGCAAAAAAGATAGTTCTGTTCGAAAACTTTTGGAGAATATATTTATTTATTAAATCCATTAGTGCCAACAACAGGGTTAAAAAGTAACAATAGTGTTGACATTTAATATCATGTCATCCGTTTTTAAACGTCACACTGCACATTATCCATTTTACTAATTTTAAAAAACAATGATTTATAGTTTTTATAATTTATTTGCACCTCGAAACCTAGTCAAGACTAATGATTTAAGTAATTAATCCCACAATCCCGAATCCTAAACTATCTTGTTTCATCAACGGCCTCTTATTAATTCACTTCTCAGAACATTATATCTACGAAAACTTATTCCCGACGTGTCTCCGGTCAAGTTACGTTTAATTTGTCTAGATCGCGTGCTAAGGGACAGCTTTAATAAATAATGTTTTTTATCTTGACACCGTTGAGCTCTAGGCAGAAATTCTTACACGTTGTGTTCGCTGAACCGAGCCTTTTTAGATTTTTTTAGACGTGTTTATGGTGTTAACTTTAAATATGAAAGCGCATGCGATAGATTCTAGATAAAGTTATTGGAACGTTGGACGCTGCATTTTAATCTTAACTACATATTTTCAAATAGCTTCCACAAAGTAAACAGAAGCAATACTTCTAAAATTAAGTACAATAAAAGATTAATGGTAACAAAACATACACAATAGAACCTAATAGAATTGCCTTAGGTTATAAAAATGATAAACTTCTTCGTGTTTTAAAACTTGGACATACAAAATGTGCGTTTCATGAAGTGAACAATGATACCAGCTGCATTGAATCAGATAGAGAAGATGGCATCTAGATAACGTACCCACATTTTGGCAAATGCATCACAGCGGGACGCCGTCACAATATTTTAGTATCTACGACTGTATCTGTCTATGTGGTCCAATATTTTTTTCGATTTAATATTGTCCTTCTGGGGATTTCCAATAATACTGTGATCTTAAAGTTTTATTGGTTTGAATAATAAGGCTTTAATTTTGCTTTTGAATAATCATAGAAATCAAGAATCTAAAAATCAGTTAAGAGTAAAAGAAACTATTAACTTTACCGACTAACCAATGTTCTTTAAATTTTCTACAACTTCTCTATAAACTCGGCTGACGATTCACAGCAAAAAAAGTTAAAATATGGACGAAAATCAACAAATGAAATAAAAGAAAAACTGCTGTCAACAACTCATACTAACAACGGATCCAGTCACATGTCAGTTATCATTAGCTTTTTAAAAATAATTTCTAATGACTTTCATAAAGAGATAGAAAACGACGACAAAGAATGCAAGATGCCATAGGTACCTACCTAGTTTGAATATACTCAAAACAAACGTAGACAATGATGCAACGAAAGTACCGGTTATGCTTTCAAACAAGCGTATACTCAAAGTAGCCACAATCGCTCTCCAATTCCCACTTACCTCACTCGGGCTCCAGCAAAAACTGAATACACGACTCAAGCGTACTTGAGTGACAAGAAAAAAGCAGCCAGGTGCCTACCGAAATCTTCCATTGTTCCTACCAACGAGAAAGATTAATAAATCTTTAGAAGAGTATATCTGAGGTCGATCTCGCGGGATGTGAGCTCACAGGACGCGTTATTGCAAGCCCATTCACATGCCACAGTTGAGGCAAAACAGCCCTTTTGTCATGACAAAGGTGTCGCGCAAAGAAAAAGGGGCCCTATCGACGATCTGCCTTATCAGATTCGGTTCCCTTCCGAGAGGTCTCAATAGGATAGCCTGGGTTTTGAATGCGGATCTAATTCCCCACTCCCCAGACTACAATAACGCACGCGGCATCCAATTTAGCCGAGACATAATGGATATCAAACACTTTGACGAGCAATCAAACTGCTTTATGGCGTATTCAAGTAACACGATGACACTATGTGGTAAATTATTGGGTTCGTTTACAGAGACATTATTAATTTTACACTTAGTTAGCTAGCAACGTGCTTAGCTTTTTAAATGTGAACTGACAGAGATTTTAACTCAACATCAGTCGAGCTACGGATTAGTTATGTCTTGAAGTAGTAGAAATTCAATTATCCCACACAAAACCTAATGGCATTTAAGAAATGGAATTCATTTGACGTAAACTGCCACTTTATTAATTCAACTATCGGTTCTCGCCATAAAAACATTTTGATTGATGTTTAAGCGATTGATCAAGCTAATTGCTTAGATAATCATTTTTTTTTTTTTCAAATAACAGCAAGGTATTGATTGATATTTATGAAAAATACCTGTCATTCAAATTTTCTTATATAACTCTATGCAGAAAGCAACGTCTAAAATTGACCTCATGCCATCTGCCTCATTCGTTTTATACAATTTGGTATTGAACATCTACGTATCCGTAAAGTAAAATCTGTGAATTACCCGAATATGAAATGACGTCTTGTGATTGATGTCTATCCTGTAACCCCAAGATATGTAACCTGGCTCTTTTTTGCTTTCTAAAATCGAAGATAAACACAATACTAACAATTGGTCCGATCAAATGGAGTATTAAGTTCGCTTGTCATTTTAACTATCAGCCTCTTGATTGTCATAAATCACATAAAATCTCAGATGTAATTTTTCATCTTATTCCGATGAGGTTGGGGTGTCATTTAGTTTGGCACCATGTCTAGGAAGCGTTTCTCCAAAGAGGTTATTGTCAGTCTCATTTTATGGGTTATGATTTATGACCGATGACTCCCAACGGGTTTTAGTCCATGATAATCTTATTCATGTATGCCTCTTGTGAGACTCACAATGCTACTTAAATTAGCTATAGCCGTATGATAGGCTATTTCGATGTTTGAGAGTTTTAAGAGGTCCGGACCGTGTGAGGTACACAAACAAGGTATGTTTGTCGTGACTTTGACAATGGACCGACGTTTTTGAATCATGATTATCGTTTCCATACAATAAACAATGATATTGACGCGAGCTTCTGCGATTAATGGTTTTTTAATGAAGTTAAATGTTTGTGTAAGCGTTCGGTTCGTGCTTGTAGATTTACAGGTGAATAAGCTTTTGGAAAAATTTATGAATTTATTGATGTTTCAATTTGTGTAATCATCAAACACAATTTTATGGAAAAGAATGTGTTTGAAGAAGTTTTATATACCTACCAAGTTTTATAAAAATCCTATTTTCAGCCAAAACCTAAGTAGTTTGCCTAAAACATAGAAGTTTCTATAACAAAATTATCAAAACCTAAAAAACAGACTTCCGCTCTGAGATTTCAATAGCATACCCACAATATGACAATTCTAATAAAACGCATGAGAAATGATTCGAGTATCCGTATTTTTGTGACAATCTTTTCTCCTGGCGACGGGTTCGATCCGTCATAAGAGACACGACATTACGTCCCCTGAGGTTTCATATAAATAAAATAGTAAAAAAATGTCCTATTATTCAACCCTACCATTGTGGTAGAACGTAGAGCCTCGCAGCAAGTACAGATTAGTCGAGAAAAGGGATAAAATCTTAACGATGTACGTAACCGGTAGGTTGAGGCGACATTCGAGTTGGATACAGTAGCGCAATGCTTTGTAAATTAAAAGATAACAAGAAAAAGAGAGAGAGAAAGATATTGAAGGTAAAAAGCCAAATACATTAAAACTGGTAGCTATGTTCCAAAAGTAATAACTCTAAATACTAAAAAGAAACGTTCGTAGTTAGACTAATTCATTATGAATTTGAGTGCTACGCGGAACCAGTACTTTAACTTCGAGAATTAGTTGGTGAACAATCTAGAGATGCATATGACTCCCGTGTTTGGAGTTGCTTTACTGCATTAAAATGACGTTGCCACGTTTCTCGGTTTAGATTTTTATTGATAAGGATAAAGTCATCTATTATGTTGCTTACGTGCTTTTAGGGATTAGGTACGTCTGAGCCGCTAACGTTGAAATGGTTTTCGGATTGGTTGTACTATTTGACTATCGGAATGGATTATTTTCATGATCTTCCTACGCGGTGACTCATTTCTGGTACCTACTTTACACGTTCTTAGGTTATCGTAACATATTTTATAGTCTTTTGGTATGTATCAAATGGAATACAAAAAAATGAATTATCTTTATTACCTTCTTCTACATCTTCACGATCGTTATTAATTACATAGACCTTTTTTAATTTACATCTATCTTTGACCACCTACCTAATAAAGTCCTTGACTGAAACGACTGTTAGGTTGTTAGTACATTGTGTTATTTATCACTTTTATTTATTCATTTGTCTAAGTTATCACTTTGATTATTAATGGTGGTATCCGTTAGGTCTTTAAAGTGTTAAATATGTATTTTAGATTATTTTTCGTACACGTGTCGCCTTTTCTTAAATTCACAATTCATCCCATCCAAAGGTTGCCTGGAAGAGATCGCTTCTAAGCGATAAGGCCACCCATTGTACTTGTCTTATGTTATGTTTGTACGTAATGTTATTTTCTGGTGTACCTACATAAATAATTTTTGTATTGTATTGTATTGATTTTCATATACAAGTGCACTCAATGAATACATCAATAAGAATAATTTTATACGCAACATTTCAAGGTCAGTTGAAAGAATAATTATCAAGACTGAAGTTGAGTGCGAGTTTTTTAATAAATACCTATATTTACTAACAAATAAAATTACAATTAAATCATCATCATCATCAGCCTATATTAGTCCACTGCTAGACATACATATATAGGCCTCCCCTAATGAGCGCCATAGCGCCCTGTCTTCAGCTTGCCGCATCCAGCATCTGCCAGCAGTCTTTCGCAAATCGTCATCCCACCTGGTCGGAGAGCGTCCTACACTACATTTAAACAAAAGAAACAAATTACCTTGTGTTAACAATTAAGACCAGGTGACCGGCAAGCTGAAGACAGGACGCTATGGCGCTTATTAGGGTATGCCTATGTCCAGCCCCCCTAGCATGGCGATTGCTGTCTTGGGTAGAATAGACAAAAAAGACATCGCATTGCCATACATTGCGTACATTATTGAAGTTGAAGAAATGCATTTCCAACAATTTACGCATTCGATGACGAAGTGAGGTAATTTTTCTCTTTTCTACCCTAGACTACCATAGGCTGATGATGATAATTTATAATTAAAACAATTGATCTATCTGCAGACTATTATGCACACATGTATGAGATCATGATCAAACAAACAAAATGTACGTCAAAATTGCCACGAGCCTAAAAGAAAAAAAATGTACACGTTTTATCTTGACAAATACTCAGATATAAACCTTTTACAAATCTCTAGTTTCCAGCACTAAGATGGGTACAAAGATATTGACTTTTTATTTATTGACATTTTCTAATGTGCTTCACAGGGTTATTCATCATGTCGGACTTCGATAGCCACAGCATCTGCGATGACCAGTTGAATCATTTTAATTGATTTTATTTGCGTGTTGTATTGTAAGGCATTGCCACAGAATAACTATGTGTTAGTACTATACTACAGGATGGATTCTTTTTCAGGGCCACTGAGGGGATGTCTGAAACAGTGTGAGTTATTCAAAAATTCACGCTCGGAGCGACGTGATCGATTTTGAAAAAAATAAGACCTGCAATGAAAAGAGTTATATAGTATGTAAATGTTTTTCTCTTAAAGTAAGTTGTTCTTTTTTTGGGGGTTTTTTATATTACCTTATTGGATTCAAATATACGCAAGATTGCAAAATCAAAATTTGATTGTCGGTACATCTTTACATTTCATTAGTGAGTGTAAACTGGCTTGCCTATCAATGGCTTGGACTGGCGTCAACACTCACTAATGAAAAAAAAACAATGATCTAAGTTTTATGGCTGGACCAGCTGAGCTTCGAGGTTTAGGTCTGATACTAACTCGCCTGATAAACACTCTCCTCATTGTTTGCTGTACGCATAATGGATTATTGATAAAACATGTGGGTGTTCTTAATCTCTTGGACGGAGTAATCTACTGCTGTGTCGATGAACCAAATACAATGAGTTTCTGAACAAAATTTACTAGCGTTTCATTTCAATAAATCTTTTCTAAGACCGATTTTTTCTTTGAAGCTAAGAAAAATCGCTAGTATCTTTGAAGGTTTGGTAATATAAAAAATCTAGACAGTATTTGTGATGATACAATTTTATTTACTCAAACAAATTATTTATAAGGTCTGAAGGTAGGTCTCTATAAAGCTTTTAAACTAACACAAAGTGCCTCGGGGAACAGGGCCGATACCTACGTAAATTAATATTGGTCTGACTTGAAACTGAATTTCAAAGATCGCAAACATTAACGGTGTTTCATAGTCAAATATTAAACCAGTACATTGACATTCAAAGTTAAAATTTTAATAACAGAATATAAACAAATCGGATCGCTAAATACATATGTATTTTATTTGACGATCAATACCTGCAAACAAACTTCAAAGTCAAATTATTCATGTAGTTATTAAAGTAAATTACGTACGTTAAGAGCCGAAATCTGAAACTGCTTGAAAACTCACCAGCATATAAAATGATAATATATCAAATAACAAACCAAATTTTGAGAACCACAGTTCACGTGTTTAATGAATGATCACAGGTCGATGTAAAGTGGACAAAATTTATCGCCTTAATGTAGAAATTTGTGATAGAGCATCAGCTCCTAAATGGTGTAACAGTAATCTTAGATAGTTAGAACGTATGAACACATTAGTCAACGTTACGATTAAACTTTTTTAGAGATTAACCCGAGAAGCGAATCAATTTTTTTTTTGTAGTGAGGTCCACATTTACATAGGAAACAAGAGCCTGATTTATTTGTTAGAAAAAGAAGTGTGGGATACATCGAAGTGTCACCAGCAATTTGAGACTTATGTTATGAAGATTATTATAAATTATAAATACTAGTAGATTGTTTGCAACAGTATGCAGATAGCTCAATAAAATGAATGAACGAATGAATACTTTATTGCAGTTAAAAAAATAACAAAGATAAACCTTATTTCTAAATTTTAAAAGAATCAGTACAATAGGCGGCCTTATCGATGAGAGCGATTTCTCCCAGGCAACTCACTCAACTGTTACAATTGTAAATATTAATTTTAATTTAATTATATTATTGGATTGTTATTTTCTTTGTTAATAAAGATGAGATATTCTAAAAAACCAGAAAAAAAATGTTACGAAGATGTTTGAAAGGTTGCATATAATAACAACAACTATCAGAGTTGAGAGTAAACATCAAAATGTAAATACACCAATCGGTAAAATAATGTTCCGGCTTGTTGCACAGCCAAATCCGATTTCTATGTAAATGTGACCTTAAGGTCAAGGTTCGTGATTCATCTTCTAAAAATATTCAGTAGAGATAAAATGGGATATCTATCGAAATTGATTATCGTAATTTTTCAGGGGTCGCATTGCAATTTTGATAAATGCGTGTTATCTCGAGCAAGCCTAATCTGCCTCCTGAATTATGTATCGTATTTTCTACCATAAATTTGTAATGCATGTATGAAACCTAACCTTGATTAATGTCGTTGTTTTGGCAAAGTTATCATTTATTCAGAGTTGTGTAGGTAATTAATTGCCTTCTAGTGAATTTTTAAATTCAATTTGTGATCTGTGCTGGTAATATAATAATTGTATTTCATTTCGTGATTCAAAATTAAAGGTGTATATAATTCTGATTTCCAATTTTCTGACTGTTAATCATCATAATATCAACCACATACTGTCCACGTCATGACCTACGGAGCTGAGACGTGGACACTCACGGTAGGGCTGGTCCACCAGTTTAAAGTCACTCAGCGAGCTATGGAGAGAGCTATGCTCGGAGTTTCTCTGAAGGATAGGATTCGCAACGAATACATCCGACAGAGAACCAAGGTTATCGACATAGCTCAAAGGATTAGCAAGCTGAAATGGCAGTGGGCTGGCCATATTTCAAGAAGAACCGACAACCGCTGGGGTAAACGTGTTCTTGAGTGGAGACCGCGACTCGGAAAACGTAGTGTAGGACGCCCTCCGACCAGGTGGGATGACGATTTGCGAAAGACTGCTGGCAGATGCTGGATGCGGCAAGCTGAAGACAGGGCGCTATGGCGCTCATTAGGGGAGGCCTATGTCCAGCAGTGGACTGGTATAGGATGATGATGATGATGATGACTGTCCACGGCTGGACATAGGCGTCCCTCATACAACGCCACAATAAGCCGTCCTGATCTGCCTCCATCCATTGAGTGTTTACATATATTTTATACTAACTACTGACTGATACAGTAATATAAGAATAAATAATACTAATACTATAAATGAATTTTAAGTTTGCTCTTACCGATTACCAAACCTTTTTGAACTAAAATACATATCCGAAGCTCAATACTGTTAATAACACTGTCGTATTGTAAGCAGAAGGTTCAACCAAATTTAATAACAATCTAAAATTCCAAACTAACAAAAAGGAAAATCGATAGCCAATATTGCGGAGTCTGGTAAAGTTTCAAGTCGGTTGAACCAGTCGTGAATTTCCCTCAAGTAATTATCGAAACAATAAACCTAAAATTGGCGCAGACCATCCTGAATCTGCGGTCACCGATCTCGACTTTCCACCAATTAGACTTTGCGAGATTTCGACCCACTTTGCAGAATGAGAATTCATTAAGAGCTATTCAACTTATCACAATATGACTATTAGGGCACCCTTTCATTTTTTAATTAATCTCGGAAAGAGAAGACCTGAAAAAACCAGTAGTTTCATTATGGTCTTTAGTCACGGGACTTTTTCCGGATCCCTTGGGCATGGGCATGTTTAATATTGTTTTCTAATAAGATTCCTCTTGGTCTCAGTTCACACGATCAGCAAGAAGATTTGTCTCATGAGTGCTAATAATGTGCATTTTGATTGTATGTCATTCTTTCGTTTTCTTTGAGCCATGTTTTTCAAAACTTGCTCCATATTGCAAAGAAATCAAAAACTACTCCAGCAAATTTTTGAGTATTGGAGACCACAAGTTTCTGATACAGACACAGGATATTAACAGACTTCGAAGCAACTATGTTCAATGGCGGCTTCCTGCACTCTTTGATGTTCACATTTTATTGGTTGAATTGCGGACTATTTATGTCCCATTTTATAGCAATTTATGTGCGAGCTGAGACGTGGCGGAGCTTCGTAATAACGAACGTCAAAGCTTGAAAATAATTTACGGGAGACTACACGGTAAAAGAAATCAACATCAACTATGTTATATTGCCATCTAGAAGGTGTTTAATTAACTGATTCAATGATTTCAATAGAAGCAGTACCTAATATTCTTTTTTGATAAACATTTATAGAGCCTGCAATTTGTATCTTAAAAAATAATTTGTTATTTGACGTTTCAGAAATCTTCTGTTTGGTTTTTTGAAACATTACTTTCAATGCAAGTAATAGGATGCCAGATATTTATTCCAATAAGAGTTGATAAAATTGTATCAACCTTGACGAGATATCGAAGTATCAGTATCGCAAAAGACAATTATATTGGGTTACGACAATCGACAATTCAGAAGAGGAATGCTTATTCAATTTCAAAACACAAACGCGAAATAAGCATTCCGTGAAACAATCGGGACTCGAACGGCTCAATCAGCATAGCGTAAGCGAATAAATTTTCCAATTTCATATATAGAGGTGGGTAACAATTTCTAAAATTGGTCGCTCCAGATGTTCATGAGCAAATAACTTACGCCGTCTGAAATGAACCCTAAATCTTCACCGGGTGGATAGGTTCCGCGCCAAGAATTGAATTTGCCTGGCATTCTCTTGCACGTTCCAAGTGTATTCCGACACGAATTTAGTCTAGCACTGTTCCTTGGGAATTTCTCCTACTGTTACAGAGCGCATACTTGTTAAACAATTGTAATATCTTCAAATTAAATAGAGTTGTGGTTCAGCAACTTTGGATTTATAGATTCTTACAGAATTCTAGTGTGTTAAAGACGAATTTAATTTCGATACATATACAGTGTAGCTACCGTACGAGATAAAGTTTTTACACCTAAAACAGGAAAAAAACAAAAGATATTTTTTTATGAAAATCAATATTGTTTGTGCTGGATATAAAGTTTTTTGAAAAAAATCAAAACGCAACAGTCAGCACCAACCCATGAATGAAACTGGCCTCAAATGTTTCGCATGCTAAAATCTGGAACTTTATAGGCGCACGGCTATCTCATGAATTAAGCACACTCGGCCCTCCACGAGAGGATGTCAATTAAGCTTCGGGAAGAATTAGTAAAAAGCTACGAGTCTAAAGTGAGCTCTTGGAATGATGTGTTCAAAATTGATGAGATTTTGAAAGCTTTTGAGCTTGAAGCTAGATTCCAGTCAATGAATATTAAAATGAATTGACGACCTCTGTGGCGCGGTAGCGAAGGTCTGCCTGCGACGCAGGAGGTTGCGGGTTCGCACAAGCTATGCTTACCGTACCACCTATGTACGTACGTATGCCGTACCTTGGGGCTAGATAATGGTGTGTGAATTGTCCAGCATTATTTATATTAAACAATATTATATATTTTCTTAGAAATTCATTTCAATTTATCAAAGTGCAACCACCGAACCACCTGGCCCGCATTCATGACAGAGATTCAGATACCGTTTTAATTGGAAACCTATTTACAAACTGACAACGTTCGTTCAGTATTACCAGGTAATAAAGCTTATTTAAAATATTATTTTCATTTATAAATGTATTGCCGTTTATAAAATATCCTCGGTGATATTTCGTGCGCTCGCATGACGGTAACTGAACCTACATAGACTCGCACGTCGCTCCACAAATCTTTTAAAGCTTTATTTACTGCCGTACGGCGTTCGATCACGTTCATAAATTGAAAAATATGTAAACGAGACCCCGATATTCAATGTGTCGCGAGAAAAAACATGGAGCTGTCGTTTTTAACGTGCGATAGATGGCGTGCCGGAGCGCTAACACAGATAAATCGGTCGGAAGGCGCCGGTACATTGGCTTCCTTAACGACCTTCGCTACGGAATCAGTTTAGGGTTAAAGGTGATTTTCTTCGGGTGTGTGTAGCATGATGTGAGAAGGATCCTTCCAAAGATTATATAGTGTAGGTGATGTAATGCGATATACCTACAAACAGAAATAGAACGTCTTCGGCATAGGTTTTGCCTGAATAAAGTTATAGCTTCTTTCAACTTTTCTTGTACATAATCTGTTTTATAATTAGCCTGTTGAAAGACAGTTGATTCTAAAATAAAATAAACTATATTTACTAATGCAGGAAATCCAAAGATGGATCTAAAGCCACTCATCAATTTGAATAAAAGAACATTAGATATCTATCTAGTCAGCTAATAGTTTTAACTTATGATTTATATCAAAGCTATTAATATTAGCCCACAGCTGCAATAAATAAGTCGCAGACAAAACTATAAAGTTGTCAAGTATGTAACAATAGGTATGTGAGGGCGTCAGTACATGGTGTTACCAACCGTTACCTAGATTAATGTGCGTGCCACATCGAATGCGAAGAAAGATCTTTGTGGGAACCGCTGTTCAGAATCAAATCGGAGTGCGGAATATAGGGGAATAGAGATCAGCGATCAAGTAGACAAACTTGTTAGACGGCCATGTAATACGGATGAAATATTGCACATGTCATAATCCACACAGCCTCAAGCACACTAGACCAGAAGGGATGGCCGCTGTAGTAAAAACTTGACCGAGTACTAACCAAGAATCGACGAAAGCCGGGTCGTCGTAAGATGGGTTGAAGATATCACAGTCCAAACGTGGATGCGGGAAGTACAGGGCTGAAAAAACTGGTAAAAGCGAAGCTTATATACCCAGCAGGGGATGATGCCAGGCTGGGATAATGATGATAATGCAGCCACTATAAATATTAAGAACATTTTATAAACTCATCTGGTAAAATTAAGCAACAACACATACAAGCACATAGTATTATTTCGTACTTATTTGCTTCCAGATCAAATTGAAAGTACGTCACTACACCACTGAGTGGTGTAACTAAATAGGCAACAGTTTTGTAATTTTCTACTTCGTAGAAAACCGTATTTATGGTACCCGAATACACTGAAAATACATTTGATAAACAAAAGGTAGCTTAAATTGATCTCAACTGAAGGCGTCATTTTAGACAGCCTTTCATCAAAATCTGTCTCGTGATTTGAGAAGATTCGCGTTTTAGGATAAGAAGGTTTCCTTTGATGTTTGCTCTATTATTTCTCCGTGTGTCTGTCCAACATCTTCATAACGTCAAGCTATCCTTTGTCTGTGACACTCCCCTCAATTTGATTTATAGATTCGTGCGTTGAGTTGTCTCCTACGCTTATTAATGAATTTATTTTAACGCTAATGAACAAGTTGGGTTCGGGACAAGTGAAGCTAATTTATCTGGAAATGTTATTTCAAGCATGATACAGATGCTCTAGTTTTGTCGTTAACGTGATTATGCTGTGATGTAATGTTTCAACGTGAAATTTCTGAGTTATATTTGTAGTATTTTTATTGATAGTTAATTTCGTGTGTGAGTTCAGTAATTCAGTTTCAGGACAAAATTTTACATAATATCTCTTTAAATATCAAGTTATCAAATGTATAAAAGTTCAGAAACCCTTGGATGATTGCAAAAGATACTTTACCCTGATTAAAAGGAAATCTTACATTAAACATACTGTTAATCATTCACATAAGACAACAATGAACCTCTTAGCAAAAAAAGCAAACTTACTGACTTTGACATTGCCACAGGAAATAACGAAATAGAGACATTTTTGAAATCGTTTAAACTTTAAAGCTATTAATTAAAAAAAGCAATGTCCTATTTAGATTTATATATCTTTCTTTATCTCTAACCATTCATAACAAAAGTTGCACATCGGTCTTTCCAATCTCACTTTCTCACGTAATCGTTTGAATGGACCAGCACAATGGACGGTCGCTAATAGGAAACAGCGATGGTCAAAGACGTAAATGTTTTCGTTTCAAGAGAAAAGCTAATCCGAACTGTTTGGGATTACTCACAGCGGATATGAGACTCTTTTGTCGAAGTATTTTGGAACAAAGATACGCTTTGTCGTATAGCTAAGCTGAACTATTCTATCAGCGAAGTAGAAAGATGATCACGACATAGTTTTGTTTGAAAAAAACTCTATCTACGAGTATCTTCTTGTGCAAATCTGTTGTAACTCTGTAACCAATTGTGTATCTGGCAGCCGCAGTTGCATCTTGTGATCACTGAAACTTGTTGCCGTAGACAAAACAAAATATCAAGGTACCTAGCCAATTATGAGAATCAAAGTGGTCGTGATTGGTAAAAGAACTTTAAATTACCAAGGACAATAACTTCGCTGGCATTGAATGTTTTTTCGTATTCATTTACGCAGTTTTAAGAATGGAAACTGATGATTTGCGAAAGACTGTTGGCAGATGCTGGATGCCAGACCATTAATCTGGAGCATGTCGAGTTTTATTAGAGTTATCGTTTAGTTTTTCTATTTAACGCTTAAATTTGGAGGAATTTATTGATATTATGCAAAAACTTGTTTTTTGCACTGACGTTGCGTTGGTCTGTTCTGTCCTGTCCCTGAACGCGAAATCTTATGCCTATCATTTTCACAAATTTTTGCATTAATATCATTCTTAAGTCCGGTTTGCTTACAAAAATGTATATCAAATTGGCTGAAATGAAGCTACACAGTGATTTCATCCGATCATTTTCTATAGTGACGCTCGCATTCAGAGGAAGGCCCTAAATCCCATGCGGCCATTTTAAAATGAGCCATTACATAAACACGACAAAACAACAATGCCTTTTGTGTCTTACACTTACAACACAAATTATCGCCAACAATAAACAATATCGTAACTTGATCTCGTCACGACCTTAACAAGGAACCTCTCAAACTTTAAAAAACCAATGCTTGACGTGTTTACAGATATTTGATATCAGATAATAATGTAATCACGACATTCAAATGGCGTCAAATGAGTTTGGTGGTTGTAGTTTAGAAAGTAAAATGAGAAATAAGTACTAAGCCAACATTTCAATGTTAGTTATTTATTTGGGACTAGTTGCTAGCCTCGGCTTCGCACGGGCTTATCAAGCAGGATATGTCCGCTATGGCGCTAACTAACGGCGCTAGAGCCGTAAGAGGTCCCAAAGATGTTCGACGAAACCGATGAAGATTTCGTAGCTTAGTTGGTTAGAGCACACATACTGAGGGTGAGGCGCAGCTTCAAGTCCTGCCAAAATCGAAAATTTTTGAGAACTTATTTAATTTCTAAGCCTATGTCCGTCCACGAGGTATCATTTACCTCCCTGACAAATTTGATTGAGATGAGTTCAGTCGTTTAGGCTTGAAAAGGTAATAAACAGACAGACAAACAGACAGACTGAGTTACTTACGAATTTATAATATTAACTAGCTGCTACCCGCGGCTTAACGTGTTTTTCACCCCGGGAGATGAATGGGTTATGCCTAAGTAGGTACTGAAGATTAGTTTTACAAAGAGGAGATATAAAGCAAAGAAATTAAAAAGTTTTGCATTTAACCTTCAGCGTTTTATTTTTAGGCAAGGTTATTTCAATTTCTTCGATAATGTAGAGAAAGACATATCAATAAGGTATAACCAATTAGTAAAATAAAACCATGACTAGCTTCTGGACTATACTCACAATTCACAAAATCACTGATTCTAGAAGCAACAAAGGAATCAATTCAGATTTTAGAAATCGAGAGTTAATGAAATTGTAATTGCAGTTTAGAATCACAATAAACGACTCACCGGATCGTGTCTAGTGAAAGTAACTACTATTGGTTGTGATGACGTCATAGATAAGTTCAAAAGCACTCGTCTCCGCTGGCTATGACACGTTGAGAGAATGGAAGAAGATTGGGCTGTCAAGAATGCGTATGAGAGAAAACCTTTGGAGCGTAGACCAGTCGACGTCGTCGATCCATCGATACCTAGGGTAGGTATCGATGGATCTACGAAGTCGAAGCCGAGCTCTGCAAACTCTTGCTTACGAGAGACAATTCAGAACCGAATATGTCTGAAGTCTTGGAGGGCAAGATCCACTTTGGAAGGAGGATTAAGTAAAATTATGCTGGACAACCCACACAGCACCATCTAGCTCCAAGCTTAGCAGTGATTGTGTTATGGAGATAGATATTTTTCTAAAGAAAACTGCATTAGAACTTTTAAAATTAAATGCAATAAAATACAACAGAAATATTAGTTTTTCTTACAACTTTGATGAAACTTTTACGATACAAATAAATTTGAAGAAGTAAAGGTTAAAAACGATATCCAACGCCATAAATACGATGTCACAGCACGGCGACAAGAAGTCAACGTAACACATTCTAAAAGCGCAGAATACTTTATCACAGCAGATATTTTGTACTTTTTTATCGCGTGATTTAGTAGACACGTTTGCAAAGACCCTATTGGTGGCAAGGATAGCATCCAGAGGTCTTCTTACGCCTCCATGATTTATACTGTGAACTGGAAAGAGGTTCCGCCATCCAGTTTAATATCTTTGATTTATGATAGAAACTACGCGTTTAAGTGCCAGTTCCCTCGATGATATGTAGCTCGACTGTTACGATTCACTCTTTTTTTTGTTTGAGAATAATGACACAGTGTAGTTCGTTTTAATAACCACCCGTGAGTTTACCGTCGGTGCCTTGGGCGCGAAATTTACAACCGTTCATTTTCGAAATGCATTTATTGAGGCTTTCGAAATCAAGTTCTAATGTAGATGTAACGGAAGTTTTGATTTGTTTGATATTAATTTACTTGATTTCAATTTAATTACATATATCACAATTCTAACGGATTTATTGAATGTCGGTTTGTCAGATTAAAAAAAAATGCTATAGAAAAAATTGCTAAAAAAATCAATTTTTGTAGGTTGACTGCATTGACAATCATACTAATTATAATAAAAGCGAAACTTAGGATGTTTAGATGTTTGTTAGCTCGTCACACCAAAAGTACAGAGCGATCAAGAAAATTTTACATACAGGTAGTTCTAAACCTGGAATTAAACATAAGCTACTTTATAATCATAAATAATTTCCAATAGGACAGAAATAACCTTGAACGAACCTTGCCAAGCCCCGGGCAGAAACTAACCTCAACAGCATAATGGTCCACTGCTGGACGTAGGCCTCCCCTGATAATCATCTTATTGGCATTTATCCCATGGGGGTGATGCCCATAATCCCTGGTTGGGGATCGACCTCTGTGGCGCGGTGGGCGAAGGTCCGCCTGCGACGCAGGAGGTTGCGGGTTCGATTCCCGCCTCTCGACAAATGTGTGTACGATCTGCAGACATTTATTCAGGGTGTTCTGGTCATTTTCTATGTATAACAAAAAATATCTATCTATGTATTGTATTGTATTATGTATATCAGTTATCTAGTACCCATAACACAAGCTCTGCTTATCTTGGGGTTAGATAATGCTGTGTTAATTGTCCAGCATTATTTATTTATTTATATAATATTGCTAACATGATTATTAATCTCGCTGTGTGTTTTTTTATCTTTGTAGGTACCTATTAAAGAGAAATTGTTTAAAGGTCACTTAAAATGAAAAATGCATTTAAATCATTCTAGTTCACAAACAAGTGTCACCACAAGTGAACCTGTGTATCTCAGACAGCACAATAACTCATCTCGCGTAGAAAGTCACAAACTATTCCCAAGACAAATAGTTCTGATGTCAGAGGGGCTCGATTGAAGAGTTTACCATGTGCAGTATGTTTGTAATCTCCTTCAAAGACAAACACAAGAAAAATATACTTTAATGCTTCATGCACTGTATATTCTGTCGGTACAAGCCATTTTTAACCTTACAACGGGAGAGATACATATCAATTTGTAGTTTGAGAATTTGGATACATTTTTCTAAAGGGCAATTCTAGTACGTGACAGTTAGAATTGAAAATGTTACGTTGTGTTTTTCCAAAGTTAAGATTAAAAGTTGGCTGAGCATGTTCACTCAAGCATTAAGACGCTGTCACACTGCTGCGCACGGAGAGACTCACACGTGTGTCTATCTTCACTTTGCAAAAAAATTATATAACGTCCACTGGAACCCACCACCAACACGTGAAGCATTACTAGAGGCGTGCCTTGCTCAAATATGGCACCTACACAGCCCAACACTTAACAATATGCACACGCTATGCACGCGGTACACGTAAACCGGTAATGTAGACCTGCGTTGTAAAACAAACGAACCGACGCGACGCGACGCAGCTTAAATGCGCCGCGTGGCCGTACACAGCGTGTTAGTATAGTGTGTACTGCAGTGGAAACGTAGACCAGCGTTGTCAAACAAACGAACCTACGTAGCTAAAATGCGCCGCGTAACCGTGGTTAGCGTGCGTCGCAGTGGGACTGCGGCTTTACTCGTGGTAGACAAGGTTTAACGAGACGTTAAACTAAATTAGCCGTTTAACGATTAGGTCTAACTGTTGCCATATTCTTGTCAAACGAAATCTTAGAATGTTATTTCTCAAAGGTAATGATTTAAGCTTTTAGAAATAACTGTTGCGAAAGGCCTTTTAATGTGACCTTATATTTTGCAACTCATCAAAATAATGGTAAGTATTTTTTATTACACCATTGTAAGTAGTTTTTTCGTCTACGTAGGTGGTAATGTGAGATCCCAGAAGAGACTTTTTCTTTGATCTATTTATAAAGTAAATCAAACCATTATATAGCACTAGCGACCCGCCCCGGATTCGCACGGGTGCTATATTACGCATGTATTATACATAAATATTATTCGTGTGGTGCCGGCTTAGAATTTGCACCACCCCAACTCTTCCCGTGGGTGTCGTAAGAGGCGACTAAGAGACATACACCGGGGGGCGGGCAGCAGCGCCTCTTGCAGAATACATCTACCACCGAACTGCGATCCCCAACCCGCCTGCCCAGCGTGGGGATTATGGGCATTACCCCCCATGAGATGAAAACCAGTATAGCGATTATCAGGGGGAGGCCTGCGTCCAGCAGTGGACCGTTAAAGGCTGTTGAAATGAGGATGTGGATACATTATTAACCTTCCTCTTGAATCACTTGATCTATTGAAAAACCGCATCAAAATCCGTTGCGCAGTTTTAAAGATCTAAGCAAACATAGGGACAGACAGACAGCGGGAAGCGACTTTGTTTTATTCTATATAGTGATTGTATTAGCAGAGCTTTACGCAGAGATTCCTACATCAATATAAGTTTATACAGTTGCCTGAAGGCACTTGAAATAACAATACATGAAGCCAATTCTATATTTTACTTTACAAATTCGCTTGCTTGAGAATATGTCAATTGATACACAAAGACCAATTTTAAAGGGTTGTTTTCACAAGATAGAAGTTTTTGCAAATTCTTCCAATAGATTGAATTTTGAAGTATACACAATGTTTACACAGGAATGGTGAGGTATACAGCTAAAGCAACAGGGGCTGATCAGTTCTTATTGCTGATAACTTAAAGTTGAAATTGACATTCATTGACAACAAAAGATAAATTTAAAAGGAAACAAGTAATCCTTTTTGTTGCCATTTGATGTTGCCTGTCACATTCAATTGTTTAACTCAGCGTTACATAAATGACAATCTATTGTGTAAGTTTCTGTAAAAGATAAACATCGTAAATTATTTGTCAATCATGGTTTTGTTCGAACTTAAGGCCACACGTAGCTTTTGTATTGACTATGGCAAACTTAACTAATTGAAAAGACTTGTGCGTTGAATATACAGGGTTATTAGTAAATTAGTACGTAAACTGCAGGTTCTGCCTATCCTATGTTTGTGACACGAGGTCTTAATTCTTAAACTTGGTATTGGTAATAGGTACCCCCATCTATTTAATAATCGTTCGTTAAATCGGTTTAATATGAAATTTAACTTAAGAACGACTCCGCCCTTACTCAACAGTGGGTATGAAGTGGAAGATCGATCTTTAGTAACTCGTTGACAAAAGTGTTTTTTTTACATTTTGTATCAGAGATAATTAATACTTTTTTTAAGAATTAAGACCTCGCGTCTTCACAAATAAATAAATAAATAATGCTGGACAATTCACACAGCATTATCTAGCCCCAAGCTAAGCAGAGCTTGTGTTATGGGTACTAGATAACTGATATACATAATATAATATAATACATAGATAGATATTTTTTATTATATATAGAAAACGACCAGAACACCCTGAACAAATGTCTGCAGATCGTACACACATTTTTCCCGAGGTGGGAATCGAACCCGCAACCTTCTGCGTCGCAGGCAGACCTTCGCCCACCGCGCCACATCGGTCGTCGTAAATGTGTTAATTATGGTGGGCAGAACCTGCAGTTCACGTAGCTTTACTAATTTACTAATAACCCTGTATAGACGAACTTCTCTTGACTAGTGAAAATATTTTGATAGAACTTTATAGTAAATCTAAAAATTTAGTTAAAAACAGATAACGGATAAACTAGTGGAAGCCGGACAAGGAACCAACCGCATTAGGAGAATGACTGTTAAAAGATTTACGATGCTTGAAACTCAATTACCGGTAAAGTAGTAAAAGATAATGATAGGAACTGATGAAAGGTGATGGATAATTGAAAACAATTTTACGATTATCGGACAATAGTAAAATATCGTACGACCAATTTTGTTTTTATCAAGCCTCGTTCTAGAAACAAAGTCATTTGAAAGGAAACAGTACTTATCTGCTTTATAATTTTCCAACCAGTGAATAACCCTGCTTAGTAGGTTCGTGAGCCTCTAATATACGTACATAACTGCTGTATTAAATATAATAACCAATTATTAGGTTATGATCGGTATTTATATAACATCATCATAATATCTCAACAAACGATATGGCGCGGAGGGCGAAGGTACGCCTGCGAAACAGGGGGTTACAGGTTCGATTCCCGTCTCGGGACGGGTATTTGTAAATGTTTAAATAATGTATGTTTAATAAATTCATTAATCATCATCAGCCTTTATTAGACCACAGCTGGACATAGGCCTCCCCTAATGAGCGCCATAGCGCCCTGCCGCATCCAGCATCTGCCAGCAGTCTTTCGCAAATCGTCATCCCACCTGGTTGGAGGGCGTCCTACACTACGTTTGCCGAGTCGCGGTCTCCACTCAAGAACACGTTTACCCCAACGGTTGTCGGTTCTTCTTGAGATATGGCCAGCCCATTGCAAATTCAGTTTGCGAATCCTTGTCTATGTCGATAACCTTAGTTCTCTGTTGGATGTATTCGTTGCGAATCCTTATCCTTCAGAGAAACTCCGAGCAATTAATTAATAATGTATGTTTTAATTTTTTATTTGTGAATGTTTGTTTCTGGTGTTTTGGGTATTATCTATGTATGATAAAAAATATTAAGCTATGTAATGTTTTGTATTAAGTTTATCAATCACCTAATTACCCTTGATTATGTTGGATTTTCCAGTATTATAATTATATTTATTTATATGAGCCTACGCACAATCACAGCTGGTCAATAGGCCTCCACCATACGATGCCCCTCTTCATCTATTATCCTATATGATCGAAGATAAGCGGACAACTTCAGCACAAATCTCAATCTAAAATATATAGAAATCTACAAAAAATCCAAGTCATAGCTTACATATTAATGTTTAGGATTTCAAATCCTGAAGACCTAATCTCAATATCTCAAGGAATAACGACATTGCTTATGCCTTGTAAAAATACATTTACATCTGCCGACGCTTCGGGCAAGACGGTAGGAATGAATGATAGCCATAATCCTCTTGCGGGCAGCCCTAAGCGAAGGGTTAGAGCTTCTACAAACTAACATTGTATCCAAGAAACGGTACCTCAATTCACTTCATCATACCTGGACATGGACAACTACTTTTACTGGACCACCTCGGTATCTTCCTACATATAAAAGCATAAGATTTTTTCAAATCGGTTCATATTTGAGAGCAATCGACGCAGATTAAAAAAAATACAACCGTTCGGTTGTATCTTTTGTTTTTGGATTCGTCGGTTAAAAAATCAACTTATCCTCTTTGATACAAGATGTTGAAACTTTATAGGTAAAATTGAGGTAACGTACTTTAGCTATTGTTGTGATCACATTACAACATTAGAAATAAAAATCTAGGTGGGTAAAGCGTAGTATTGCATACGCATACCTATTGCATGACCAATAGCCATTACATAGCCATTGCAATATTATATTTTGGGTCATTTGATCATAAAACTACCAATGCATTTAGATTTACAAATAGTTATGCCACTTGACTGATTAAACAAATTAACCTTTTCACCCACTGATCCTATTAAAATTGAAATAAACACGCGCGCTGAATTTAATTTATATTTTTGTATTGATTTAATTAAATTTAATCGCAAAAGTCGGAATGATTTATTGCTATTGCGAAATGTTTAAATAGATAAAGTTAATTGAAAATAATAAAATTTGGTTAATTAAATATCTAATATTTGTAGTATGTCGTGGAGTCTGACGGAGATCTACCGATCGACGTTGTTAAAAACTAAATTCCACATTGATTTTGCATAATTTAATTTATACATTTTTCATATTTACAAGCAACAAAGTTACAAGAAGATTAACAAAACTTAATTTTGATCCATCTTATTGAAAAGAAAGGCAAACTATAAAAATATCTTTGCTTTGATGGATATAAATAAAAATCAAGACAAATCTCCAATCGACTGCAAAAGCTCAAATATCGATTATTATCTACAAGAGCATTCGAAGGATTTTTGCATTTGTATATCTACATTTCACCTCAACATTGGTTAATGCTCTTGTATTTATTGGTCCTAACTTGCCAAGTCTAACCGAATCCGACAGAAGGTGCAAAAATGAAGCAGTAATGCAAATCCAGCAATAGATGGCCATTGCGCTGAAAATATGGGGATATCAATTGTCGGATCATCGGCAATTTGTCATAATATTTCTGAGCAACGTTTATCTACATTTATCTAGGTGCGTTAGCTGTGACAGTATATACTGTCACAGCTAACGCTCCTGGTAGCAGTCTCCTTAAAAGTGGTCTATCTGAAGAGACAAAGCTTATTTTGAGTTGTTTAACGAATTCACTGCCCAGCCTCTCATCTTAAACCTTTTCTAAACTTTTACCACCTGTTAAAAATTAAAAGACGGTTACTGCTCTTCCGGCCAAGTGCGAGTCCGACTCGCGCAAGAAGGGTTCCATACACCATACCATTAACTATGAAACGGCAAAAAAATCACGTTTGTTGTATGGGAGCCTAAGGGGGCTTCCATATTTACACCAATCGTAATCGTATCATAATTTTATTTTAATTAAATATATATTCGGTGAATAATTCAAGGGTCTACCTGTTGCCGTTATCAATATCCAGCAAAAACAAGCAAAAAAAAAACGTTTGCTGTGGGAGCTCTCATATTTATTTTATTCTGTTTTTTAGTATTTGTTGTTGTAGCAGCAACAGAAATACATCATCTATAAAAAAAATAACTTTCTAACTATCACAGTTCATGAGATAGGTACAGCTTAGTGAGAGAAGGACAGACTGACAGCGGAGTCTTAGTAGGTAATAGGATACCGTTTTACCCTTTGGGTACGGAACCCTAAAATGATGATAGTGAAAGACATAAAAGACCTATTGTATTCTAGATTTTGTTGGAAAATTTACATTCCCATTCTGCTCCGTCTGGTAGCACACAAAATAACAGCAAAGCACATACAAAAGCTGACTCTAACATTCCTGCTAACCGAAATCGTAGCTCAGCGCGCATACCTACCAACAATCTGTTAAAGCCGGCATTGATTAATAAAGCTCCTTGCGTTATTCAATCTACCGTAGTCGTATAAAAGTTAGACAGGGACATCGGTGAATTCGTGCAAGTTTTATTAATACTTGATTTATAAATCATCAGAAGTAATAAGATTCAGTAATAACAGTAGGTACCTACTGTACCGTACAGTACAGTACAGCTCGGTACAGTACACATAAATCTTACTACACAAATTGTGTTTTTATAATCTAGGGTGAATAATTATACATAATAATATTCGTAGGCGTTCAATATTTTTTTTTTTTGTTTCGGCCAGTCAGCACCACTGATCCAGAGTCTCAGAATAAAACATAGACTTCATTTATTTGCTTATAGTACTTAGTACAATATTATCTGCGATGCAGGATGTTGCGGGTTCAATTTCTGCCTTGGGACTAATATTTATACGATCTGCAGGTATTTGTTCCGGGTGTTCTGGTCGTTTTCTATTTATAGTAAAAAAAATATCTATGTATTGTATTTTATTATGTAGGTATATCAGTTATCTAGTATAACTAATACAAACTCTGCTTAGCTTGAGGCTGCTGTGTTAATTGCCCAGCATTATTATTATCAAAGGTTTTTTTGTTTTATATTGCCCTCACACTTAGGGTAGTACATCACATACAGTAAAGTAAACTTCAAATAAATAAGTTTTTTTTTTGGAATATTAAATAATTTCAATAGGTCAAGTGTATAGTTGCCTACCGAAAAGTACAAGTAGGTATGCATAATTGTATCTCTGAACAGTGTGAACAAAAGAAAAGCCAATTTTCAACAATTTAACTTCACGTGATGCTAAGTGATCGTTAAACGCATGGAACTTCTATTCCTTCCAAATTCTATGAGGCCATGTTAATTTTAGTTCCTGAATAAAATAAGGGACTGCATATTGTTTGTCATTTTGAGAGATTGCTATCTGATTCACTAGTTCCGTTATACGAGGTAGGAAAAAGAATTTCCTTCTAGAGTTTAGAACTCTATGTTAGTATATCTATGTAAACTGATTTAAAGGAGTTCATCTGGGCCACACCGCTACCACACAGCATTAAAATGAGCATTCAAATAATGACTTAGAGTTGTAATCGTTAGATACATTTTACAGTGACAAATTGATATATTTATAGCTTCAAGCGAGTGCAAGCTGTCTGTTAGCTGATGCCGTCAACATAAAATACATATAAAAATCCATATTTAAATGCATAGTTTTGTGCCAAGCGGCAAAGACTCGCCATTTACCGCTTGGTGATTCCGGTGACAGCAAACAGCTTCTCTAGAAGACTAGAGTAGTGGGTAAGTAATCGCTATTTATTTATTTATTTATTCAATGAGCAACTAATACGATAGTACGATAATGCTGTGTAAGTCAGAGGAACTATTTGAATACCAGATGGTTTTTTGAATTTATTTTTAAACACTAAAATAATTTACCCATATTGTGTTCATTCCACTTTCTACAAAAATTGAAATAGTATAATATACCAATTTTGTTTTTGTAAGTTTTATACACAATATGCATCGATTTGGCAAGATGATGTTGTATGGATTTTCCAGTATTAAGTATTACTAATTAATATTGTTTATTTTATTTGAAAACCTCTTTTAATAGTGTAGATTGATCTTTACTTCTACAATACAGATGGAACCAATGTTAGAATATACTCGTAATTTTACGTAAACCTGATTTCTGTTCCCCAACAATAGTAAATGGTAAGTGGATTGGAATAAAAATAAAACTTTAAATAATCTTTCAGTCTCCCGGAATAGAAATTCTATTTACGACCACACAAAACTATAAGTGTCAAGTATTCTTACGTCATACTATCGATTTAATTAAATATTTACACGTTATTTGGGTAGGGTGAGTTTTATTGGAGGCATGTAACGTCGAACTCTTTAATAATGACATTTTCGATAATTGTAATGGATGACTAACATTCGATCCCTTGCGGAATTATAAAAAGAATAACTCTTTTTGAAATAAAAGAATTTATATCCCAAGTAGAGTTTATAGGCATTAGACTTTTTTTTTAATTGACTAGTAAGGTATGATTTCAATAGTGCATTTAAAAATGAAAGATAATACTAACTTCGATTTTGTTTTCCGGCTATGTACCGAACTGACGGATGATATTGCAAAATAAAAGTTCTGTATATAATATTCACTTAATTGTTCTTTGTAAAATGTGATTCAATGTTTAAGGCTCATAATATTAGATAGAATACACACAGTCGTAAAACCTCAAGACAATTTTATTATAATTATATATCAGTCTGTTGTAAACAATGCGGATACACTCTCAGCCCTTTAAATCACGTCCCTTCGATGACATCAATAAATCCCGATTCTAATTATTTGAGAACGATATGCTGACAAATAAAACAACGCTTCTGGCGCTTTAAAATAGACCCCATTCCAACTTTATTATACCTCAAATTAATTTATCGAAGAATTCGGAGACAGGAACGCAATTAACATCTCTTTTTTATATCGTGAAAATTTATTCAAGACTCGAATTATAACAAAGCAATAACTCAGAAAAAGGAAATTTCAGTAGAGGAAGAATTAATTTTTCCCTTTTAAATTATTTTAATGGAAAAAAATAAATATGAAAGGAGGAAATGTTAAAAGTTGAATTACCCGCGAGCTTTCTGAAACGTTTAATTTGTACACCATTGTATCCAAGAGACGACCGACAAAATTAATTACCGTTTGCTTATTTTTTAATTAAAATTAGATTTTATGAAACGACCTCGCTTTAATCCTTAATATTTCATGAAAGATGGAAATTTCTAGTGGCGCCATATTGTAAGAAAGGCATCCATTTCGGCTATATTTTGCATAACTAAGTGGATTTATTTCACGGTTAATACGGCCTACTTTCTTCGAGTTTTATGACCGGTCTTGTTACATAAAATATTTAATACTACCCGAAACAAATTCAACTTTATTGTTACCAAAGCAGCGGCGAGTGGTAATAAGTGAAACCTCCGATAAAATAAAAATTCAATCGAGATCTTATTTAAATCGAATCTGATCAGAACGGATATCTCAATCGCATTTTTTCTCCCCATCTAGCAATTTGTAAACATTGGAGTGATCTCCGAGCCGACACGGTTCAAATTCAAAACACGCCAACGCACAGGGAACCCAATCACTTAGTGGGTCATATTGGTTCTTTCGTATCGACTAAATTAACATATTTTCTTTTATCGTCGAATATGGGGGTCCGGTCGGTTGGTCTTATCAAGGATACTTCCAAAAATATATACAAGGGCAAGTATGTATATCTCGGTTCTTGGATGAACAAATGCGTCGACGCCCACGGGAGAGGAGATTACCGTATGTTTGGGAATAAATCTTTTGAGACAGTTACGTACATTTGTGGCAACAAATGAATGTCGCTGGCGCTCCCCTAGTCTGGTTTGGGCCAACCACACCCGTAGGTTTGGTTCGACGTCTTGATTGCATAAAACCATTTGTAAGACATTCCGTAATTAATACTAGCAAACAAAAGTGAAAATCGCAAACAGTGAGGTATGTATATTCGTAAGTAAATTTAGACTTGATAAGTTATTGTATAATTTACAAAAGTTTATACAGGGTGTCCCAAAACTCAATGTCAAACCGAAAAATATCATACATACATAACGTAACCGATCTAGCGCTTTACCTATATTTAAAAAATAAATCGAACTCACTACATCGGCTTGACTTTGAGTTTCTGAACATCCTGTATAACCTGTAGACTTTTATGGTAATTATTAAACAAAATAGAATATTAAAAAACGTAAATGCGCGTTCAAGGCATTGCACAAAGTTAAAAGTACCAGGCGATCATTGATAACTAGGGATCCAAACATAAATACAAAAAAACGCACATCCGCGTTCTGGGGTACGTGTAGTAGTCCATAGTATACAAGGCGAACATCACTTGGAAAGAGCAAATTTAAACAAACCAAACCGCTCAAACGCGTGCTGGACTATACTGGGGAGCACATTCCTCTATCATAAAGTACCAGGGCTTCATAATATCAAAGAGTAGCAAAACGAAGTAGCCGAACAGTCGTTATTCTATTCGTCTCCCTATTTGTCGTGTAACACCATTATGGGGACTGAAAAACCGCTTTATCGAACAACCGGGGCTCGACCCATTCACAGCTTTTGATTTATGTGTCTGTCGCCCGCTAAAGATTACTTATCTGTACAGAGGAATAAAAGCTTATTTATCAAGGATATGAGTGTGGCGGACGAAAACAAATCAGTGGTGATAAAATGTATAAAATATTGTTCTTATGACTGGAGACGATGAATTTTTTCGTTTGGATGGTAATAAATAATTACGATTGTGTATAAGCAACTGAGGAATGAGCCTGGAAGAGTTTACGATTGTTATTTGATTGAGGAGACCGCCACTTGGTAAACGTAGTATAGGATATTCCCTGTGGTTAGGCGAGATAAATATCTACGATAGTCTGTTAGATACTTGATGCAGCAAGCTGAAGACACTATGACACTCATTAAGTTAGGTTTACAGAAGACTAGATTAAAGCTAATGATGACGGTTAAAGACAATTTTTTTGTAATCGATTTATGCTATATAAAAACCACTATGATAGAAAGTGCATTCACATAAATCAAACTGTAATCACAGAATTAAATGCCAAATGGCAATAAAAACGCAATTGTCACATCTCAATCACCATCCATACCCGCACAGAGACATCATTGAATAGTTGCTATAATAATTTGGTTGTGGCCAATGCAATTACAGTTCCGTTCAAGGGACTGTTTCACTCAGGCAATAAAATTTAGTGTGAAACTTTTTAATTTAAATATTTCAATCGCTGTTTTTGTTTTAGCTTTAAATAAAATAAATAAATAATGCTGAAGAAATCCCACAACATTATCAAACCCCAACCTTAGCAGAAGCACAATACATACATAGATATTTTTATAATAAAGGAAATACCTACATAGAAAACGACCAGTAGCTTTGCTTGGGGTCTGTCAGGTTCTGGGTAGGTATGTTCGTAATATGGCTTTTATGACTATCTGTATGCCATAATACCAAAATCTGTGCTATATAGAACATATCAAACAATCATACAGATTCAAAATATCACACCATATTTAAATTTATAGAATTTGACTTTTCTACCCTAGAATACAGTGACACCTATAATCTCCTGCTACTATAATATTCTGTGACTTACACCCCAAAATCTCATTGGCGATGATTGCATCAATTGTGCGGCATGCGGGTGGCTTGTTGATCCCGATATAAATTGTTATAAAATTATGGAAATGCCGCCAGAGACGTGATAATTGCCACGCCATACCACGACAGCTGCCATGGGATGGTTTCGTCATATTAATGTCTTGTTCAGGTCTTGTATTAGGAGCCTGCTTCTTCAAAGCAACATCAATTACAACTTGGTCTACATTTCTTTAACATTTTCATGGCCCAAGATGCACAATATACCTGCAGCGCCTTGTCGCGTCGCGGCACGTCCCTGCAGATCGTACTGCCGAGGTTAGGCAGTGAATGCGTTTATCTTTCTACTTCTCTGTTTACATTGATCTGGCCTAGATATTATAATGGCATTTTCACTCACACTATTTTATAAGGTTATCCTATAGCAATTTTAATCTTTTAAGATTTAGTTTGGTAACCTATTTTACTTTTTTAAATACTAACGCACCTAATACCGTCAAAAAACCACAAATGACAAAAAATATGATTCGAAAATAATTGAAATATTTCTCGAATCCTAATGGATTAATGCCGAAAATGTCTCTTCGGCTTATCAAATGATGGGGGTCGTCTCCTCAAATGAAATGTGCCTCACTAATGCATGGTTTTAGAGCATCCCTTTCCTTTTCTCACTTGCGAGGCAGAACCAGGTCAGACAGAGAAACAAAATAATTTAAAGAAAAACATAATGCAGGGTTGAAACCGGCGGATTCGTGTCACCTTGCAGGTAGATCAATAAAAGACCCATTTCATTAACTATGAGGCAGACAGCACTTATAAAGACATTAAAACATCTCTGACTTCCATTTTGTCCGTTCCATCACTTTTTTTAACCTTGTAGTTTCTGCTACAGATATCTTGAACAAATTTTATCAAGATACACCGCTACTAATAAAGCTGGCTTAATGGCTGACAAGATGAATCAAGATGATATCGATCGGATTCTCTAAGCGAATTCTCATAACAATAAATTAATTGGGAGCAAACAAAGAGCGTTCGACGAAAGACTCTTGGAACGGTATCAGAGAAATGCTGTGATTAGATTGAACGAATGCATTCTCTAATGAGACGCTGAGGGAGAACGGCAGATTTAAGTAATGGGTCTTTGTCGGCGAGCAAAAAACATGAACGTACTGAATGGCGGATTGAGGAAGTACAAGTTTAGGTCCAAATCATGGTTTTTATCGAATATAAGGAATAAAAGGAAAATTGTATAATGTACATAATATATTATTTGATCTGGTTTTGCTGTAATAAGGCTTTATTAACAAAGAAAATTACAATCAACTCATATGATTTTTTAAATACCTACTAAAATGATACTATTCATTTACTCCAGTTAATTTAAATCTTTACTCAATAAACAACGAAATGTTATTTATTTTCTTGCCAGTGTTTACTAAGTTTTGAGCCAAATGGTGGCGTTTTGAATGAACGATGAACCTATGGCATGATAAATGGTTCAGACGTTGAGTACTCTTATGCCTATTTACAGGTCTTTTGTTTCGAGTGGCTATTTAAGTTCTTGGATAAGGTCAGATTTGATGGATGGAATCTGTTTTGTGTCCAATTCATTCTGTTTTACGTCAAAATGTTTGTATTGAAGGGTAAACATTTATTTAATAAGTTAACTCCTTAATTGAATTTTCTGGTATAATAAATACCGCAATTTATCAATATCAAACGATGGTAGAGTAAACTGATTCAAAAGATAAAGATCTCTATCTGCCAATAAAAACCGGAATGCGCCATCTATAAACAAATAAAAGCTTTATGTAAAACATCCGATTGTCCTTCATTATTGGACCTCACAAACATTATTTAAAGCAGGCCCGAGAATCGCGTCAAGATATCCACGATAATAAATCAAGAAAGGATATCTTGTAATAGACACCGAGGACCGTCTCAGAGGGGACATAAATTTGTTTTTGTACGTTTTTTACGAAATCATTTGTTCTGGGAACATGAGAGCAACTGCGACAACGTATCGCTGTCTGTTTTGTTTTAGCATTAATTCTTACCTACTACATTTTCGTACCTACATAATTTACTATTGTTCGGATTCGCCTTTTTGATTTAAATTCCTACTCAATGTTTTATTATGTCCAAATACTTAATACTTCGCTTCTAAAAAAACGTTATGTTTAAATTTTTATACCTTTAGATCCTCATTCACTCAAAGCCTACTTATTATAAAACATTAAAAATGGTGACAGAAGTTAAGCTTCATCACCAAATTTAACACCTGGCCTGAAAATTATAGGTCTAGCAACGTTAGGTGCCAACTGAAGTGTAATTTACTTAACACCAATTTCAACATAATAATACCAGACAGTACCAAATCGCTAACACGCCATATGCTTCGCCCTGATGTCACCTACTAATTCGACTTTGATAAATAGGCCGTAACATTATAGGAGGACTAATGTTATGCCGTTACCATTGCTCCTACTCGACTTCGAGATTTGGGAATTCTGTCTTGTAGGCTCAAAATTGCGGCATTCCACTTTGTCAATTGGGTAGCCGCGATTTCGAGAATGATAATAATGAGGTTTGCGCTCGGTATTGTTTCAAAATTTGACGAGGAAACCTACGCCACCCTGGGATGTTTTATCACCCTCACGAAAGTAGAGAAGATGACCCGAGTCTAGGGTTATGGTGTCCTCCCCCTCTCTGCGGACTTCACATAACCCTATAACATGCCATTTGATGTTCTCTAACTCCACTTCCAACTGCGCTAGATGTTGGTCAAGCCTCAGAGTGCGTCCGTTATACGTAGCCAGGGTCAGTTGTTGGTGGCAGCCTGATGTAGCCCGGTGATTCCTAGCACCCCCTGCCAAGCCGTTACCATGGCCGCTGCCATGGCCAGGAATAGCGAGGCGGCCGGGAACTGGGGGCCATTTTTTGTTGCGTCGTACCATTGGGGGGGTAATGCCCATAATCCCCACGCTGGGCATGCGGGTTGGGGATCGCAGTTCTGTAGTGGAGTTGTTCTGCAGGGGGCGCTGCTGCCCACCCCCCGGTTTGTGTCCCTTAGTCGCCTCCTACGACACCCACGGGAAGAGTTGGGGTGGTGCAATTCTAAGCCGGCACCACACGGCGTAGAATTTTTTCACTACGTTAAATTCTAAGCCTATGGGTTTGTCCAAGTTCACGTTATGACACACTACACTAACCATAACAACCGTGTCCAACTACAGTACAGCCTGATCACGTCGCACAACTAATTAACCACAGGATTTCGACTAAGAAGAGCTAAAACAATTTTCACGATATAATTCCGATATTTCTTGATCTCAATTGTCTCTTAAACCATTCTTTTATAGTCATACAATTGATTTTACTAATAAATTTTATTCAGAAAGAAAATAACAATAATAAATTTAAATTATAACTAGTACTTACAATAGAAACAATTAAGCTATCTGCAAACTGTTGCAAACAATCTACAGGTAGCTCAACTGATCCATATCAAAACCTGTTAGAAGCGTGCCTAAGACACTGGCTGCATTGCCTCGCACTGTATAGCAATGCTGATGCGCTGTGCCAGATACTCACCAGCTCTCAGCAGCTCGCTTCGACCAGACGCTCAGATAATTTTTTGAAAACCCGGAGAGCCTCGGTACCCCACGGACCTAGGGTCTCGACTCCAAGGGGAGCAAATGTGTAGGCTCTGTCTGTAGTAACGACGTTCACGGGATAGATTGAACTACATGACCCTAAAGTTAAAAATAATGTTGCGACCTATGAACTATTTTCGTCCAAAAACAAAATCCTTAGTAGCAGACAATAATGTAGTTATTCACGCATGTGGCATATGCTTTATGTTTCAGTGATCTTCAATTGATTGACGGGTTTCGACTCAAGTACCAACGGATCGTTCACTGGCTATTACTCATTACAGATTTAGCAGCTCGTAAAACATAATAATTACTGTCTATACGTCGCTTTGAAGGAAATTCTTTGTCTGTGCTTAGTGAGTGAGTAGATTTATTGTCTGGCAATGAATATTCGTTCTGTCGTATTTTTAATGGGGCATTATTGAAAACAGTTAGGATCAATAACAATATTCCTAGGGATTCTAAAGGTGCGTCCTGATTTAGTTACGTAACATGTTAAAAATTATAGACAATGTACAACTTTTTTAAAGTGGACTTGTTTTTTAACATTTTAGTAATATTTTTTATGTACATAAAAAGTTACATGACATGTTACATAATCTAGACAAACCCTTATAATAATACTACAAGTACCTATACTAGTTATTAAAGGTGTTCGAAACTGACACCAAAACCTTCCAGGATTTTTTTCTGTATCTATTAGCGTTTGTAGAAAACCTGGAATGGATGCTGACCTTTGTCCAGAAGTGGGAAACAAAAGTTTTTGAAAAAAATAACTTTCCAATCTAAAGACAAGCTAGTTGTATCTAAATTATTTAAATGTACAGAATATTCAAATAATTTGATATTTGGTCACACTTTATCTAATTTACACCCTGTCTATTTCATCTGAATAAGGAACAATTTATGACGTTGTGAAACATGGTTTCTGGTAGTCTCTTGCATTGTTCCTTGTTCGGCCAAGTGAAAGCTTCCAAATTTTTATTAAAACACGTCCAAAAGCCCACTTAAACGTGAAATGAGTCTTCTACGGTCCACAACTCAGACCCATCAAAATGTCAAACAAAATCATTCATTCACACTAATCTAATCACAAAGCCGGCTTCCGTGGTATTCCCACCGTACAAGCAGTAAGTCAATACAATGGAGCACACAAGTGTTCAAATGTGGGTGGTCGAGTGCACCTTGCACAATGCTCTGATCATAATGAGTGCTCTTTCAACGCAATGAGGCCAGCGATAGAGTTTGGACTCGTTTTGATGCAAATGAAGATAAAAATAAAGAAAAGTTTATTATTTTCGTGAAAACTCGCCGTTCATTCACGCTATTAACAAGTATTTTCAGCTATAAAACGGATATCTGTTTAACTACTGAAAATTCAACATTTCAGCCACAATCCGATATGGTCTAGTGGCTAGGATACCTGGCTCTCACCCAGGAGGCTCGGGTTCGATTCCCGGTATCGGAAATACTTTTTGCATTTAATTATTAATTTTTTTTCCTTGTATGTCTGTGCTGTTCTTTTTGAGTCAAATAAATGTACCTTTAACTGTCTTTATTTTATAACACGCCACACACGCACACCAACTCCACATTTTTGCGCCGTTGTTGTGTGTTAACTATCATCACTATCTTTCTAACACAGTTGGAATGTAAATATTAGAGCTCAATAGTAAAGATTAGCGCGATAAGAACTGTGAACTTTTTGCAATCACTTGGGAAATATTTCTTTGTTCCACCTTTTGTTCAATTGCGTTAACATGTGAAAAAATATCAGTAGTAATCTCACGTTGAATAGGAATAGCCTTAGCGGAAACGGGTGCTTAGAACGACGTCTAGACAATACATTTACGTCTCATTTTTGCTTTTACTCGCTATAGTTTTTACAATCCGTTTTGGCGCCATAGCTCATCCGGCAATAAAGTATTCTGGAAACGTCGGCCATGTTTCTTCGGACACCCGAATGCATTATGCTAATTCTGTGATTTCCTGTTAACGTTTAGAAAAGGTCAGACTATCGCCCGAATCCGTTTGTTTCCAATTCCTTAAATATTTCTTAGTATTTGAATCGGGATTTAGGAATACCGTATTTGCATGGGAGATTTATAGTTGAGATAAAAGATGGAATTTTTGCGCTCTCATGTCAAAATATAATTTAGGTAGGTGGGTTTTATATTTTATGGAGACGTTGTAATTTAATAGGGATATAAGAATGTTTTTAAGATTCGTAACATAGAGATGAAATAATAAACATAAAACGTGCATAGATAGATATCAATAATAAATCGGTAAGGTATGAACAGAACTTCATTGAGTGAAATTAGATAGAAAATTGTAAAAAATCTATAAATACAAAGGTCACTACATTATAATTATTATGCTTTAAATGCAACTCATACAAAACTTATAATATTAATTCTTATTGCTGGGTTTACCGTTGTTTTAAGATAATTTAATTTTATCACATTTGTATTAAATTAAAATAAATAAATAATGCTGGACTATTCACACAGCATTATCTAGCCCCAAGCTAAGCAGAGCTTGTGTTATGGGTACTAGATAACTGACATACATAATATAATACAATACATAGATAGATATTTTTTATTATAAATAGAAAACGACCAGAACACCCTGAACAAATGTCTGCAGATCGTACACACATTTGTCCCGAGGCGGAATTCATTTATAACAGGATATTTAATAACCATGATAGTTTCAAAAGTTAAAAAAACATTTATGTTAAATTCAACATAATTATGTGTTAATCACGCAGTTTGTAAAAATTGAGCTTTGACTCTCTTTTTAATGATATCTCCCTTTCGTCGAATGATTTAGTTTAGGAATTTCTGGTCTATAAGCCGCAAACGGAACGTTCTCCTTTATAATCCTTTGATTAGTCACTAATAGCTTTTCGATAGTTAATCTTAATTCTATTTTAATTTTAATAGTTTCTGGTATTTATCTACATCATTTCTTAAAATGAATCAGAAATATTATGTTAATGTTTTATCCTTTAGTCGTAAATAAGATATTGTGTTTAAATATTTGAAATATTATGGTCGTTTAGTCACTTTTTACCACAAAATTGGAATCTAGGTATACATCCATTTAATTCTATATAAAGTTTGGCTACCTACCTATCTGTTGCTTTTGTTTATCTAAACAATTTCAACAATATCCATTTAGCGGATATTGTTGAAATTGAAAGATATGTAGAAGTAGGTTGTATCCAGGGAAAAGATATCGACATACTATAATTACTTTACCAGGTGGTTAGTTTTTAATAAAAAATTAAAGTCTCACGGTGGGCGGCAAACACGCAACCTCAGAATCTCAGTCTTATATATCTACTGCAATACAAAAACGCAGTTATATCGCAAAAAGTCTAGAATAACAGAACTAGAGCGCGTATAAAACGCCACAATGTTAATCTTCGTCATTTACTGCACGCATTTCCTGTTGCCAACTATTTCTAAATATGCAACCATTAGAACTGGAGTCTCATAGCATAGTAACTTTAAAGCCTTGATTTTGCCCAAAACAATGACATTGCAATAGTTGTAACACTCGACCAATTTGCCAAATTCAAAATTATATTTTGTTGTTAATTGTCAGCATTGATTATAATAAACATTTAAAAACAGCTTAAAACCCAAAAGTAATTAACATTACTATTGGAATGTTTAATTCTATGCAAAATAAGCTTGTTTTGTACCATCTCTACGTGATCTTATTTCGTTTGCTGTAAGTACCGTTTTGTAATTAATACGGTTTTGATTAGGTCGAATACATTAATGGAATCTCCTGATGTGGAAGATCCGATTTTAGCTTTTCTATGTCTAGATTGGATTTTATAACATCGCGGTTTCGTTTACTTCGTCAAGGAAACAAAAAGTAAATAACATTCCGGGTAAATAACCTACTAAGGGCATCAGTGTTATACTAATTGTATACATTTGTCAAAAAAGTAGATTGTTCATGTCTAACTCATCCGGTTTTTTCGGCGACGATAATTTAACAAATGCGCAAAGAAAATCACACTTCAATGCTTCGTCGTGCGCTCCACGCGATCTATTCATCAAAGTCAAACACATTTTTTTCGAAAAACAACAAAAGCTTCGACGCTAAACACTTCCATTATTAACTTTGAAATAGACAAAGCAACTTTGTTCTAAACAAAAGAGATGAATAAAAGGTTGTCGCTATTAATTTCTACACTTCTGACATTTGTAACGGTGCATCTTTTGTAGTTCTTTATGAAAATCTTAACCCCGTAGAGGGAAAAATTGGCGCGCAGCATGTAAGCTTCAAACAAGATCGCAACAATAGAATTTGTTTCGCTTAAACGTTTCGCTTTCGGCGTAATTATAGATTTTTTGTTGAATCCAAGTCAAATTAGTAACGCAGCAGTGTCACCTGAGCCGAAAGAGTCGGCCAAAGTCGGGACCCCACACACAAAGGTGCGTTATTTTGGTCCAAACGCATTCACTACTCAATAATAAAATGTGTAGTCCTCTGTTCTCTTAGACCCCACGGAATGTGTGGGACCCGAGAAACTTTTTATGTTCATGCTTATCATTATAAATTGTGAGATATTTTTATATTTACGCTTGAATATTTCGAGGACATAACATAAGTTGATACCCGTGAAGTGTTGTAGAGATACTTAGAACGTAGCATCAAGATTTATAACCAAGTCATAAAATTAAACATATGACACCAAAGTAACAATAAAACAAAATCAGGGAAAAATAGAGACCGCACTCTTGCCATTTTCAGAGAAAATATCTAATGTAATAAAAGAGCAAAAGTGACCTATAAATACAAAAACACAACAAACTCTTCGACTACAATTCAGGCTAAAACTATGAAATCGTTGTGCAGGTAAAAAGATTTAGAGATATAATTGAAATTGATAAGGAAATAATTAGGAATTAATATTTTATTACTTGATAAATATAGCCTACTTTTAATGAGCGTAATAAAAAGAGGTATAACGTTTCTTTCACAAATACTAACATCCCTATATAACGGAGGTTGGTAGAACAAGAAGTGCCAGCTACGCCGTTAAGTCCCAACTTTACTACCTGATTTCATCTTTCACCCTTGTAAGTTAGCGTACCACTGAATAATTGAATACAAACTTAACAAGTCCCAGAGTTTATGAGGTGCCACACTTCAACACGACCTAGTCTAGCTTCACACTCTCGGAACTATCTAACAACCAGCTGAACGAGCTCTTCTCACGAAATGCGCAAACTAAATCTTCTACAATTTTACCTGCGAGCTCTCTCAAAGAAAATTTGAGGTGCAGAAACTCAGCAGTTTCTGCTGATTTCGGAGAATGATGTTGATGTTACTGATTGAAGATTTTCTGGTTCATGGTACCTTGACGCCTATTATAATTATAGGTATAGCTAGCGATAGCTTAAATGACTTTTGTAAAATTAATCATGTTAGTGACTGAACGAACAGAAATATGAATGAACAGAAATAAGTTTGTGTTTTTTATAATTAATAAATATAATCTTATCTTATCTTAATATTTGTTGATTAAGGAAATCTTAAGGCTAAAATTGAAACTGCAATGTGTACTAGCGTCTACTGTGCCACAAAGGTCTTATTTTTTTACTAGGTACTGTAGCAATATTATCCCTATTTTCTTCTATAAAAAAGGCCTACACGTATATTCTTTATCCTTTTGATAAAATTTTGCCTTAGAATCCTAAATTAAAGTCGTTTCGTTTCTGAAAATATTATTTTTATGCCCAAGCAGATTGGATTTATCAACCGTTATTCAGTTCCTCATATGAAAGGTAAGTTATGTTACGATATCAATTCCTTACGTTGAATTTATGTTCAAGGAAGCTTCCAGATTCGCGCTTTTCGATAAGTAAAGAAAGATTCTATTGAAAAATATTGCACCATATTCGAAGGTATATATACCGACCGCATAAAGTAAGTCAGAATAATCTTGGGGGCTCCCACGTAATGGATCCTCCAGTTTACGACGTGCTAAACTCTCTCAGTATAGATGAAGTAATGTTCATAACAGCGAGCTGTGTCAAGGATGAAAGTCCCAACTTCTTGACACATCTCAGCTTTACGCTACGTAAACTTCTGAAGTCACCGTTATTGATAAATTTGTATGAACTTCATGATCAAAATATATGTAGAAAAAATTACCCACAGGTTGTATCGAAAATGTCCTAACTGTACACCAAACAATTTAACCCTTCAAAAAGAAATCATTGCGAATCGGTTGTTTTTGATTTCTACATCCCGCTGGGTGTTGTAGCCTAGCGTCGCGTATAAGACACACACAGCGCTTACACAAAGCGAAGGAAACGCTTAACGCACACATTCTGACGATCAAAGAACGCGCAATCTGTGTGAAAAAATAACGTTTTGGTCCCAAAAGGGCGGTCCCGTTTACGCGACCCAATTCACGCGAGCGGTTTGGACGAAGAAGAAATTGAATTGATGCCCGCACAACAAATTTGAACGCGTATCGAATTGTTTTACGTTTGACGAATTCTCTTTTGAAAAATTTCAAATTCGCTACAATAGGTCGTAATGATGCAGGAACGCTTCTTTGTCCATAGCAAAACACTATGTAGGAATCTGTAGAATGAATCTTGGCCAGGCATCCTTTGAAATATTCGCTCGCTATCGATCGTGTTGCGATAGCGCAAAGAAAATAGCCCTCACTTTTAGTCTATTTATATAGCAAAAATTCCCGACACGCCAATATAGATACTCACATTTCTAAATCGATACGACATCAGCTCGGAATACATTTAGTTATACTGTAAGATCTACGATATAAATAAATAAATATAAATAAATAATGCTGGACAATTCACACAGCATTATCTAGCCTCAAGTTAAGCAGAGCTTGTGTTATGGGTACTAGATAACTGATATACATAATATAATACAATATATAGATAGATATTTTTATTATATACAAAACGACCAGAACACCCTGAACAAAATGTTTGCAGATCGTACAGACATTTGTCCCGAGGCGGGAATCGAACCCGCAACCTTCTGTGTCTCAGGCAGACCTTCGCCCACCGCGCCACATCGGTCGTCATGTAAATCTGCGAATTCTGCAATTTTTGAACCGGTTTGAATTCACACGTTGAAAAATATAAACATGAAAGCAACTTTATAAGTACATTAATCATATTATGAAAGAGAAAATTGCTTTAGAAGATCACCGTTCATTTTCTCCGGAGCTATCGCGTTTCGAGCTTCCATTTGTTAGTGTCTTGTTTAGAAAATCACATCTGCTAAACTTTATTAGCCTGCTTTTGACAAAGGCCAAGTTGATGGAGGCGCGTATCAAATCGTACGATTCAGCGTGCTCCTTAGCGCAGCTGGTTCGGGCGAATCGAATCATTTTATTTATTGTTCAAAGATCTTATGCGTTATTTATGAAAATCCGAAGCGATTTCGCCACGGTACCCGGACCAGTCGGGCTGATTCGCCGAAAGTGTGTCACCTTGCCTAGAATTTGTTACGCGTTACCAGAATGATGCATGGTCTTCTATCATGTTTCAGAATTGAATGTGTCGTGATTCGGGTTTTGAGTTTACGTGATTGATGTAATTCTTTTATTTGCTGACGGAGAAAATATTTTATCAAACAAGATGAGAAAAGATTTCTTTTTATTCAACAATGTAAACATTCGTTTGTGAAATTACAATCTCTTTACTTTCTATTCTAACGCTAACGTAATACTTAAATTGCGTGTTCGTTGCTGAGACGAGTTCATGTAGTTATTCCACTGACGTTATTGATAGAAAAGTTGAAACAATTTACTGGCAGCTACCTGATTACGTCGACCGATGGTTCTCTCCGTTACAGCCGCCGAGCACATCCCAAGTCGAAGTTTTTTGCCGCACGGTAGCTGCACCGATTTGATTGCTCTGCTTTTTGCTCTCCTTTTCAAATAAACCAAAGTAATTGTTTGTTTTAAGTCTCGTAGATTGCGTCCGCTGCACGGATTTGTTACAGAGATTTTCGGTGTTAGAAAATAAAGACTTCAAATCGGTTGAACGCTTCCACAACCAATTTATTCTCCTAGTTCGGTAGGGAGCACTGTGTGATTTTAACCGTTCTTGGTTTTGAATGTGAACTTAATTCAAAATTACTGAGTTTGCTTTTTGCTCTAGAGCAGGTAACAGGAAACGGGTTGTCTGACGTTAATCCCGGGAAAGGCGCGTGTGTGCGTTTGTTGTGTAATCAGAGCTATGAGTGCGTACAGTGAACATCGCCTGGTTTTTGTGCAGAGCCTGCAGTGGAGCTATCAAGTATCGTTTGACTAATCACATTATCTCGCGTCTCGCTTGCACTAGTAAATGATGCGTGAGATGCGAGATTTGTAATCTCCAAGCTGCCGTCCCCTGGCACTGGTGCCTACAGTAACATGTTAGACCGCGCTGTATTCCTACGACCGCGCTCGTTCATCAGATCGCAGAAATGTTCAGAATGAATCTTTATGATTTAGTTCCCTGGAGCGACTTGGAGTTTCTCAGGCTACTGGTAACTAGTTTGTTTCCGACATCACTAAATAAGGCTTTCGTATTTGCACCTCATATTTTCAAGGTAGGAGTTATGAGCGGATTTCATAACATTCATTTTGATTGAGAGGCAAGGAACCTGTCTTGACTTGCGAGAAATAAAAACAGGAAAATATTTTCTTTATCCCTAAGCATACTTAGCAATAAAGAAAACATTTCCAACATGTACGAGTAGACGTTTATTTTATTTTCTCTCTCAAAAAATCACTCAGGATCTGAGATTCTTCAATTTGATGCTAATTTTTGTAGCAAATTTGACTGTAATTTCATTGCGTGATCAAAGGCAGCTGACGGAGAAGGTTTATATATAAACAAAATCTGACTTGATCTTAAAAGAGGCACGCAATTGAGTAACATACCATTATGTTCTTGAGTTCCCGCGGCAATATAAACATTGGACTGCTAAAATCCTCAAAAAGAGCAGGTGATTAAAGGTGATCCAGAATAATCCAGATTGTATCAGTTTCCACATCAATGACAGGGTAAGCCCGCGTATGATGCCGGTTTGTTATGAGTGAAAGCTGTCAGGGGGAGATTATGGAGAGTCCTGTGTAGTCCTGTCCTGGGGTACGTAATCCGACTCTTCGCAGGCGGCCGCCCCTCGCTTATCGTGACCGGTGGATTTTCTGTCTCCTTCGTTTGTCAGGTGACAACCAAGCAACATGTCTAGACAAATTGTTTTTAATCATAAAAAAAATCTTCCTATAAGTATGCTTGCCACGGGAACTCAACAACATAATGGATTGTTATTCTCGTTTCTGTTGATGCTAAATTTGATGAAAGAGACTATGGACTAAAGACGCCTGTCAAAACTGTCGAGAGGTTGAAACTAATCTAAAAATCTCCTCGTGCATGCAATACCTATAGTTTCTTTCATCTATATTTCACATCGATCAATTATAAAAACAGCAATATTATGAAAAGATGCGGTAACTTGGATTGAATTTTAGGTTAAGTATGAGTGGTTTGTTTATTAACATTTTACATACGTTGTGACTAGAATATAGTTTATCTGTTTATTTCAAGGTAGTTTCTAATTTCTTGTATTCCTTGGTATTAAGCTTTTTTGTCTGACATAACTAACTAGTCGTCAACAAATTAACGTTTGTAAAGTTTCTATACCGTCTTTTTAAAATAAATTTTACCTGACTTTTAAAGGTTAGTCACAACAATTAGTAGAAAAAGTCCAAATTGATGATGAAATTGGCTTCAAAGTGTATCTATAATTAAAATAATGATCCTAATTCCTGACCAGTTCCAATAAGCTCGCTTACCTGTCGGAGTGATTAGCTAATGATTGTGTTTCCCAAAACTGGTGATTTTTTGTTTTGAATAAACATGGTTATCTGGTTTGGTTGTTTTAGCGATTAAAGCGGTTTTGGTGCTTGCCTGTGAAAAACACAGGATAAGAGGACAGACAAAACGTAAACAGCTAGCCATGTTGAAAAGCATGACCATTGTCATGATGCAACTCATAAAACAGAAGCCTAGAATACTCCATCGGGATACAAACAATACTGAATCATTTCTGGTCTCGCAGCAGTGGAGAATTTGCGTTAGTTATATTTACTGTGTAGATGGGTAAGCAAGCTGTTTCATTTTTTGCTGCAGTCAGAGCCCTTGAGAACAAACTGACGGAAATTAATTCAGTTTATTGTTATGTTAAATTTAGGAATAAACAGTTCCTCCCAAGTTTCTATACAAACTGTTATGATGCGGTAGAAATAATAGTGTTATCATAGAAGTTTCAACATGAAACTTCACTTGTAGGCACTGCTAATAAACCTTCGGATAAAAGTAAAAGCCATTTTGAATCTTATTTAAAGTCAATTATGAAACAAATCTGTTCAAGAAACTATAAGAGGTTATTATTTTTAAAGGAGTGCATGGAAATTGAATTGCAGTCTAAAATACTGTGGTATAAAACTCATATTACTTTGATAGATTGCATCAAGAGACGGAATCATTCGTGCCCTTCCAAAACTCTGCATTGAGGATTAGTGTTGAATTATTACTATTATAAATTATATTTTAATATCCTTTGAAATTTCTGGAGCCGCAAACTGGATTTTGACAAAGGTTGGCTTAGGTCGACAAAATGGTTTTATGATTTTTATATAATTTGCTTTATGTTACTGTGTACTGGCTACAGAGGATTAGTGTGCTTGTAAAGGTGAGTGGAGCTTTAATGGGAACATGGAGAAATAAGTGGCTTTATAGGTCACATAATTCCAAACAAGCTACATTTACGTGAATTGTAGGGATTTGTTTCATTATGTTTTTTATATTTAAAGTTTTTAGAAGAGACTAGTTCGTATGGCGTTCTTCGGAATTTCGAATTAACGATTTATAAGGACACCTAAACATTTCCTGGAAATGCCTTGATTATACGATTAATACACAACATCAGGGTGTTACATTAAAATTTAGCACTAAATAATATGTCAATGTCCTTAAAAAAACGCTATAGTCACAAAACATGTTGAAAAAAACTATCGATTCTGACTTTAGTTTTCCACATTTTATTTAAGTAGCCAGACAGAATAATCAGTCAACTATTTCTTACAATTCCTCGTGTCCCACCCAAGTTCTACACAAAAACTGGATCCCTAATCCCTAAATTCCGAACAAATTTCCGTAATGTCGTTCTCAAAAGTTCACTTAACGACATAATGACAGCAGTGCGACTCGCCGAATAGTCTTGGATTAATGTCGATTTAATTAAACCTGAATAATTTTGATCCGGCCCGTCTAGGGGCAGGAAACTAGGAATGAGAAGGTGTAATGCTTTTGGAGAAGGCTTTTTTTGTAAAGAATTATCTACCAACTACTGCTACTATAGTTTGAAACTAAAGAAAGTAGATAAAACAAACTGTTAATTAAACTTTTTTTTCAATAATGCGATTTAAAATAAGGCTGCACGAGCTTCGCAGAGTAAGTCATGAAAAACATGTAAGACATGAAAGTGTTTCCAAGTTCGTATCCGAGTTTTGTTTCTAGATTCGGTCGTTTCTTTGTAACCCGCATCAAAAGTTTCCAACATCCACAACTAGATTGAAGGTTGCGTGGGCTTACCCTCAAAGAAAAGGTCTTGTAGGCGTTTCGACTTTATCAAATTACAACCTGTGCCGTTTTGTGCCGACAAAGGGACGCGGCCCACCAGTGTTTGACTCGAATGCAAGGCAAACCTTGTTTTGACGCGTGACTTTTCGAGGCAAACATAACTTTTTAAGGGAAAAGATGTTTGTGTTGCAAAAAGAAACGGTTTTAGCGAGTGCGTGTTACCGAGGGTTGAAAGAAACATTGATTTAGGATTTTGCAACACCTGTGACTTGTTTAAAATTTGGCTGGTTTTTGTTACATTCTGTCTCTTTTATACCAGACTGCAAACAAAAAGCGGCAAGGTCATCAGTTTGTTTTAGCTATTCGTAATCCTTATAATATAAAGTTTACCTTGATTTCACCTGTGACTTTATTCTCTAGCCACACTTCACGGAGCTCTCCTAAAGTTAAAAATAAACAACGCTCTATTGTACAAACAAAAAACCTTCGCGCCTAATTTGGTCCGTTATTAGTCCAAATTCTTTATTAAAACAGTGAACGCCCATAAAGTCCTTTTACCTGTGACTCCAGTATTTAGAGGTAATAAATTCTTCACTAATATTTCCTGTTGATCTTTATAATTTTTTTGACGTTTATCCGTCTCACGGAAGAAGGGATGATTGCGTTCTTTTTTGGCTTCAGTATTTTCTTGTTTCACTTTTTATGGATTGTTTATTCTTTTTTTTTAATTAATTTATTTAACAAAGAATATTACAATCAAATAATAAATTTTAATTGAACTAGTATTTACAATAGAAGCAATTGAGCTATCTGCAAACTGTTGCAAACAATCTACAGGTAGCTCAACTGATCCATATCAATACCAGTCGGAAGCGTGCCCAAGACACTTTCTGCATTGCCCCTTTTATGGTTAAATTTGTAGATCTTAAAATTATCTGAGCTTTCTTTTCTGGGGTAATTTTTCCAGATTGCTTCACCTCAGTTCACCTCAAAAACCTATAATGGTCCACTGCTGGACAGGCCTCCCCTGATAATTGCCTTATTGGCTTTTAAATATTTTATTATTATTTATTATTTACACGTCGTCGCCGTTGTCACAGAAAAACGTGTCATTAGTTAAGTTTTCAATGTTTTATGTATGTTAGTTTTAAGGAAAGTACTATGGACTGGTAGCATAAGTTGAATAAGATCTGTAACTTTTCTATGGTCCGAAATAAATGATTATTATTATTAAACCCCACGCTGGGCATGGGATTTATGGGTTGGGGATCGCAGTTCGGTGGAAGATCTATTTTGCAAGAGGAACTGCTGCCTGCCCCCGGTGTATGTCCCTTAGTCGCAGTCTCTTACGACACCCACGAGAAGAGTTGGGGTGGTGCAATTCTAACAAGCGTTATCAAATAAAGAATCTGAATCTAACCTGGCGCCACACGGCGGTTAATCATAATCACTGAGAAATTGAGAAATCTAATTGATAGTATCCACAAACAAGCTGAGCATACTTTGGAGCACAGCATAATCTGGAAAAAGATGCTGACTGGATTGTCCATTTTACTTTATTCATTAAAATTGATTACTACCCAAGTCTAAGCAAATCAGCGTTAATTTAAAAAAAAATCCTAAACAAAATAATGTTAATCTTTTTACTTATACCTATTTCGCTTTTACGTTTCACATTCTTTGCCGAAGGTTATTGATTGGGGTATATTACACGTTCAATATTATCATGGTGATACGACAATACTGATAGTATAATTGGCCGTGTCACAGGATCGTGATAATATCACAGATTTTCCAGAAATCTTGAATTCCGCAATATGATCCGCGATAATACGAGTATTTCGTCCACGTTATACGGTCAATAATATCGCGATACTGATTGTTAATTTCATAGATAATACAAAAATCTTGAAATCCGCGATATGACTCATGATAATATTGAAATATAGGAAATTAAATTAAATAGTAATATTATTACATGAATATGCAAAAGAAATGGGTGTTCCACGGCACCCCAAAACCAATTGTTCGCAAATACTCAAATTTTTAAAGTTTGATTTTTTCATTGATTCCACATCGCTCCAAGAATTTTTAAGTAAAAAAATAATCGAATATTTCAGTTCCACCGCACTCTCATTTTTTTATATTTTTTGGAATTCCCAACAGCACAGGAAGAAGCCTATCCATAGACTAAATCAATGATTTATTCTTGTACAAAACCATAAACACTTCACTCTAGTAAACTCAAAGACAAACTGACGATGATATTATATCATTTATCACTGTGTTATAATAATAACCCCAAAGTTGACAGCGGGTTAAATTGTCTAAGCCCCAAAGAGAATATAATGATACGCTAAAATAACCCAATTTCAATACTTTTGTTGCTGTAGTTCTAGGATATTATTAACTGTGTATACGGGTTTATAATATTTATATATCTGTGTATATAATATCCTATTAAAACACCACAAAAAATATCAAAGGACAAGGAGTTGGTACTCTTTTGATATTTTTTCAGTCTCTGTATTTCTTTCCAGTTAAGCCAGTAAGTAACTATGTTATCAGCATGATAAAGATACAAGCTAAAGCCTTACCATGTCTTGAATACCACTTCATTAATGCGATTCGAGTGTACTTTGTTGCATCCGGAATGTTAAAAGATTTGTAAAACCTTGTGGAATCCAAGACATGTTAAACTGAACTGAACTTAAGTGAGATAGATTTCTATGCAAAGCTTTTGTTTGTTTTGTATCCAGGAGTTTGCTCTTCTACTATTTGTTGAAATAAATACACGGTTATCTGGTATCGCTCTTGAGCGATAAGACCGCCAATTGTCATTTTGTGTTTTATTTTGTTATGTGTGCAAAAAATAGTTTTTTATCTATCTATGAAATCACCTGCAACCTCATTTTCTGTCCATTTTGTAGACAAAAAAAAACCGCGTGGGTGCAAGTCGGACTCGGGCACGAAGGGTTCCGTACGATTATCGAATCCATTATTATATATACATGTATCATTATTTAAAAAAACGAAAAATAAATCACGTTTGTTGTATGGGAGCCTCCTTAATTATTTGTTTTACTTGTGTTACTTGTTTGTCACACCACCGTGTCTATCAAGCGAGAAACACCAAAACAAACACCATCAACTGGCGGTGGAGTGAGTGAGACGCCAAATAAATATTAATGTTTGTGTCACCAGCGGGTGATTTGGCAACCAAATCAATTCTTAATTCTTTATTGCACTAATAAAACCTTATTTAAATCTTGTTACAAGAGAGGTATCGTAAAGCCGAGCTTAACCCTAAAAAGAGTTCAATCAACGAGTCTAGCAACCAAGGCAACGAATTTGGTTGCACAACCAAGCTGATACGTTCTCATAAATGGACCAGTTAACAGATATCAATGGAAAAACTCAACTCTGGTCGAAGCGACGCGTGACCCGAGAGCTGGTGAGTATCTGGCACAGCGCATCAGCATTGCCATACAGCGGGGCAATGCAGCCAGCGTCTTGGGCACGCTTCAGACTGGTATTGATATGGATCAGCTGAGCTACCTGTAGATTGTTTGCAACAGTCTGCAGTTAGCTCAATTGTTTTAACTTTAAATACTTGTTTTAATTTAATTCTATTATTTGATTGTAATTTTCTTTCTTAATAAATTTATTATGCAAAAAGAAATAATGTAACCATTCAGACCGCTAAAAAATCGAATATCAAAGGCTTCAAGTCAGCTTCTCTAAAAAACTGAACTGAATTTGATCAACTTTCATTAAGTTTTATCTGGCAGCCCACATGACGTGTATTAATTAAAGAGCCCTGGCAATGTACTCATGAATTATCATGAGGTTAATAGTCACCAATGAGCTCGGAGTAATTATGGAGATGAGGCTTTGCGCGCGCGCATGGTGGGGGGAGGGGGGACGCAAGTTTAAGGTCAGAGAGTAGGTAGGTACAGACTGGAGGAAACTCTTATCGGTCAGAGACGACTTTATCTCAAATATCTTAGTTTTTGGCTTCTTGATTGAATCAATATAAAATTACACAGGTCTTGTGTCATTTCTGTAAAGAATTCATCATAGCGTAAAAGTCTACAGACAAACATAGCAACTTACTTTCATTTTATAAAAGTATTTTCACCATTTTCTAATTAAATAAAAAAGCCGCTTATAATTAGGCTTAAGACACTTATAAGTGAATAGTGTGAATACTTATAATTGCAAGCTATTTAAAATAAGCTCATTTAATCCATGTATATTTTTTTTATCTGTTATTTTATGTGTAAAATTCAAATCTCAATAACTTCAAATATCAATTTCTTAATTCTCTAAAATATTTCCTTTTCAGGAGCCAGAAGCCTTGCCAGGAGAACACTGCCACATCTGTACATCTAAGTACTCTTTGCCAGAGTCCGCGAGAGGGCGGGACCACGACGCGCAACGCTCGCGTGCCCGCGCGCACGCCACCCAAGCGCTACCGAATGATACCCCACTTGCTGTGACGTCACCAACTTCTATATATAGACTATCTAGTAATTTATTAGGCACAGGCAAGAAAAGCTCAATTGAAAGTTTAAATATATGGAATTGTTAGTGTATCAAATGAAATCTATGTAGTACGTATGTTATATTATTATATAGAAATATCCAGAATACTAACACAATCGTACAAACATTTGTCCAGAGGCAAGAATCGAACCCGCATTCTCCTGCGTCGCAAGCGGACCTTCGCCCGCACCGCCATAGAGGTCGTCAGTTGTGTATAGTGTTTTTTGTAAGTATATTAGTCTCTTATAATCATCATCATCATCATCAGCCTATTTAGTCCACTACTGGACATAGGCCTCCCCTAATGAGCGCCATAGCACCCTGTTTTAGTCTCATAAGCTAAACCTAAATAAGGTAATTTTTTTTTCGTTGTTTCTTTAAACACCACATGTGTAATGATACGGCTTTTTTCTAACCAATAAAAAAAAATTCTTTTACTATATATATTTATTGTCAATTATTTTATTTTTTATACATCTACTTCTGAATTCAATTTTACAATTTAAAATACAATTTCCTTTCTGCTCGTCCGTTACAATATGTTACCGTTTCCTTCACAATGTTAAACTACATTATCGAACAAATCAACGCTCCAATCACGTCACATCTTACTCCAGGCTTCAAAACAGGATCTAATACCTACCAGCCGTGCGATTACGGTAAAAATGTCCCAGTCAATGGATCGCCATCCGGGGAGACTGGGTGACTAAGCGATTTTGGTTTCTATTCTATCACATAAGTTACAAAAACAAATAGGTACTTAGACACATCTTTCGACTAATTGACGACGAAGCTGTCAACGTCAAATATCACAAAAGCTAAATACAAGTCAAATGTTTTATTTTTATCTTTACTTAACTGAACGTTATATCTCCAGCAATTAATTATAAGTTTGTAACTTTGCATAAGAATTGCTGAAAAAGAACAAGGTAATGTCAAGTGTGAGTAACCTAACAATTGACTTTTACCGAGGTTAAATATTTGTATATCTTGACGTTGACATTAAAAATTCCGTGCTCGATCAGCTTCTTTCTACTATAAATTGTGTTCATTTTTCGGTACAATAATGGTAACTGAAATCGATTATGACCATTCTCCTCGGATGGCTAATTCAATGGGAATGGTACATTTAAAGGTAATCGCACTGCAGACCTCCGGCGCAGGTGCCCAATGAAGGCATTAAACTGAATCGCCCATTATGATTAAGCAAAATTGCTCTCCTTGTCTATATTTGCAATCAGCTAAAATAGTTCGAGCCTCGGGGTTATTGATTAGTCCGTTCTGTACTTTACTGATCTATGATAAGTTCTTCATACATAGGTTTTAACATTGGTGTGCTTTAGCTTCTTACTTAATTATGACCACGTCATTTTTTTGTGAAAAGGATAGACATAGGATTTCGCGTTCATAGGAGTGGGACAAAGCATAGCAACGCAAGCTCAAAAATAATGTTTTAGCTTATTTATTAATTAGGACGTTATTCTCTAGTCATCCATACCGCAATGCTTGAAAACGAAAGTTTTCAATCAGTGCGTCCGTCATGAGCTACGGAGCTGAGACGTGGACACTCACGGTAGGGCTGGTTCACCAGTTTAAAGTCGTCCAGCGAGCTATGGAGAGAGCTATGCTCGGAGTTTCTCTGAAGGATAGAATTCGCAACGAATATATCCGACAGAGAACTAAGGTTATCGACATAGCTAAGAGGATTAGCCAGATGAAGTGGCAGTGGGCCGGTCAAATTTCGAGAAGAACCGACAACCGCTAGGGTAAACGTGTTCTTGAGTGGAGACCGCGACTCGGCAAACGTAGTGTAGGATGCCCTCCGACCAGGTAGGATGACGATTTGCGAAATACTGCTGGCAGATGCTGAATGCAGCAAGCTGAAGACAGGGCGCTATGGCGCTATGGCCTATGTCCAGCAGTGGACTTGTATTATAGACTGATGATGATGATGATGAATGGGCTTTAGTTATTAAGGGTTGAACCTAACGGGTTTGGGTGTCAAACTTGGCCTAGATACTCATGGAATCTCTGTGGAAAAAAACACAAAGAATACTTTCTTTGTGTTTTTTTCCACAGAGATTCCAGACTGATTCAGACTTTTTCAGTTCTAAAAAGCACGTAAGCACGCATAAGGAGTGGCATTAAGCTACTTACAAAAAGAATTACAATTAACATCTAGACTCGTTTAGAACCAAATCAGGGGGCTGTTTTACGACTATGGTAGACCCTGGGCTTATGCGAGTATAACGTACTCAAAAAAAACCAAGCCCTACTCAGTTTCTAAACAAGTGTAGGAGTAGAAGAAACAAATTCGAAGTAGTGTTTACAATCGAAACATAATTGTGATAATTGCAGACTGTTGCTCGAGGAATAATATTAATTTATTTCATAATCTTAGGACTAAAAGGATAACAAAGAAGTACCTACATAATCTTAAAATATAATAAACAATGTGTGTGCCTGAACTAGGTGAAAACTAAATAAAATTCACCATTTTTACTTTGGTCGTTGTTGGTGTTTGTTTCGCACATAATTGGGTCTAGATCTCAGGAACCCCGCCCTGCTGTGTATTATACATAAGCTTAGACATGTAGGTTATTAATTACTAATTTCGTGGTTCCTTGAACCAGAATCTTTATAAATAAATAACACTGGACAATTCACACAGCATTATCTAGCCCCAAGCTAAGCAGAGCTTGTGTAAGTTGTGTAGTTTTCTTGTAAACAATCTTGTAAACTTGATTTTTGCACTTATGTCGACAAAAACGTCAACGCCTGTACCGCTGCTATGAACGCGAAATCCTTTGCCCATCCTTTTTTCAATATGAAGCGCATTGTTTGTAAGTTTTCTCTTTGATTTTATGAACGCCTGGTACTTTATCATACTGTAAATGTATGGGTGCTTAGTGCCCCGAACGCGCGCTGGTGTGTTTCTATTGCTAGAAAGTCTACACTTGCGTAATTATGATTGCCTGGTGTATTAGAGTAACGCCAGTGCCCTAGAACGCGTATGTGTGTTTTCTTTCACAAGCAAAAATACAATAAAAATAAAGGCAGTGCCCATGAGCGTTCCGTGTGTTCAAAATATATTTGTTCTTCTATTGTTATGATTTCCTGTTACATTTAACTTCTTTCGTGCTGTTGAACGCGTATGTGCGTTTTCGTCACTTCATAAAGCCTGCACAACATCGGTGTCCTAGACTCGTCATCTGTTTGTTTCAATTGGTTGAAACATTTCGTTCTACGATGTTTCACAGGAGAATAGATTCAGATTCAGATTAGATATATATTTTATTTCAAAAAGTACATACTGGTTATTCATTTTAGAATAACGCAGGCGGAAACACGAACACAAAAATCAAATTAGGCAATCTCTAGTTGTTCGGTAAAATTTATTTTAGTGCTTTTGAATAACGTAGCATGACAAAGTAGAATCGACTGTTTCCGATACAAAGGGCGTAGACACCATTTTGGGCAAAATGACTTTTTGATGCAACCTTGCATAATTTTTCACGCTCTTTCGATCTGTGTATCTAAAGTTGCTCTCTATGACGAAAAAAGTGGTTCTTACCACCTAATTTATTTTTCTGGCTAATCATTATTTTCCTACAAAATCGGGTCGTAAAACATTTTTTTTTCATATCACAAAAGATGACTCGATGTAATTACAAACATTTTAAATTTCATATACATATATCAATTGGCGTAAAACACAATAACAAAACAATAAGTGATTTACGACGTGAAAAAAAGAAAAAGTTTCAACGACATCAACTCGACATCAACAAAGGGCGTACCTATCTCACATAGGTCACGCAAAGTATTATAATCGGTTAAATGATTAATAAAACTTAAAAAAAAAAACAATTATAGAATCAATACGCACTCATTTATTTATGTTTTAACACATTTTTATCAAAATGGTAAGTTCAATGTATCTTGTAATGGGTAAAATAAGTCAATATTTTTTCCTATTCTGAAGTTGTAATTCTAGAAAAATATAGATAAATGATACAATTAGGTATACGAGATTGTAGGCATCTTTAAATTATAGTTAAAGCTTAATGGTTCCATTTTGGTTAAAAAAAAAATAATTATATATAATAATTTTTTTTCATTGGTTGAAGAAGTCTTCACTTTGATTTTATGAAGGCCTGGTACTTTACCGTACAGAAATGTGTCCAGAACGCGTTTGTGTGTTTCTATTGCTCGAAAGTCTACACTTGCGTAGTTATGGTCGCCTGGTGTATTAGAGTAACGCAAGTGCCCCAGAACTCAGAATGTGTGTTTTCTTTCACAAAACACAATAAAATAAAGGCAGTAAAGTAAAGTGACCTGCGTTCAGTTTATCCAAAACAAATTCTTCTCTTGTTATGCTTTCCTGTTACATTCAACTTCACTCAGTGCTTTGAACATGACAGATTCGTGGGCTTTATCTACCTAATAAATCATCTTATATTGATAGGTTCATAGAATTGCCTATATTAATTCTACCTATAATAATACCAGAACTCAGAAACCCTTTTCTTTATGCTAACAAAATAAGCACGTTGATATACAAGTTTAATTTCAAACCATAAAATAATATCAACTTAGAAATAAAGTAATAAGGAGTACTTTATTTCTAAGTTGATATTATTTTATGGTTTCTGAGTTCTGTTCGCTTGAATTTTTTAAACCCAAGAAGAAGAAGAAGAAGAAGCGAACAAGAAACCACTAGGTATTCGATTCTCAGTGTATTATATACAAGCTTTGATATAAAACATGAATTATAAAGGGTTCTGTCTGGGAAGGCTGCTCGTCAAAAAGTGGCCGTACTGCTATTTCTGGATCGTATTTAAACACTGCCTACGTTTTCATAAAACAACGCTCACAGCGCCCTCTAAGCTCTGGCGCGAAAAAATCGTTACAGTTTCTTAATACTCAAATGACTTTCAGAACATTATCAATCAACGATATCAATAATTGTACAAATAATATTCTACGTATTTTTAATCATGTGACACTTCAATAAGTAATAAACTAATAATTATCGATGCTATGGATATTTAGCAAAGTGATGTGCAAAACATACAATTACATTAAAATACTTAGAAAATAGGTAATCTAAAATCTGAAAACTATTTTAGAGATCCATCTCACATTTCATATCCACAATTTTTCTACATTAATCTCTTAAACGCGTATGTGCGTTTTCATCGCTTCATAAAAAGTCTGCGAAATAAATATATTAACTCTCGGTGCCCCGTCGCCCCGAGACCCGTCGTCTGTGCGTTTCAATAATTGATTGAAATATTTCTTTCAACGATTTTTTACAGGAGAATAAAGATAGACTATGGAATAACTAATTTGTACTGAAATTAAAAATTTAATTTAATATGTTTAATGTTTGATGGATAGGTTTAATGTTTGTCTAATAATGTTGTATAACTCATATTGTTTAAGAGATCTAACACTAGTGTGCCGTACATTTTTTTTATTTTAAACCTACCTAGATAGGTAAATTATTTAATTTTAAAATCAATAACTAGATAAAGGTAAGTAGATACTTACCTTTATCTAGTTATTGATAAAATCTTAACAAATTAAAATCAATATATTAAATAATTCAATATTATTAGTTATTGATTTTAAAATTAAATAATTTTTTGTTCTTCTGATAGTGTAGCTCTACAAAGTGGAAGACGGTTTAGTTACTCTTTAATAACATGAAACCCTGGTACTGTTATACAGCCACCAGTGCTATGGGACGCGCATGTGCGTTTTATTTGAACAGAAAAGGTTTCAAAGAGAAAATCATAGCTGAGAAGCTATGATTGCCTGGTAAATTAAACAACCGCTGGTGCCATAAGACGTATATTTATTTATCTATTTTACAAGTTATGCGTGTTATGCGTATAGTGTTTAAGCTATGTATAAATTTAAACCTTCTATCTTATAGAGCTACTTTTATCTTATATATCTTCTAGTAAGTCATACCTATACCTACCTAGTATAAACGTTTTTTCGGAGATGGAAAGAACAATAATTATTGTGAACATTATGGGTGGGCTACTGATAAATTCAAGCATTACAATATCAAACGTTCATTGTACTATCGCACGCTATGCAACCTTTTCACTTTAACATAACGACATATCTCTAAAATCTGTCTTTAAGTTTACCACGGAGCTTATTAAGACAAAGTTCTGTATCGTGTTTGTTAAGAGGTAGCTTAGCCTATCGCATTCCTTCACATTTGGCAACAATAACAATGAACGGTGTCAACTTACTATTTCCATTCAATGTGACAAGTAATGACCACACAGATACAGGTACGTGTCTTGAGCATTAAGCAATCTTTAACAACCAGTTAATATAAATTAATTTATGTCCAGAAGTAAAGTTAGAAGTAGTTTTGATAAGTAAGAAAATTACAATCAAATAATAAATTTTAATTAAAACTAGTATTTACAATAGAAACAATTGAGCTAACTGCAAACTGTTGCAAACAATCTACAAGTAGCTCAACTGATACATATCAATACCAGTCGGAAGCGTACCCAAGACACTGGCTGCATTGCCCCGTTGTATTGCAATGCTGATGCGCTGTGCCCAGATACTTACCAGCTCTCGCTCTCTATTTCCATTCAATGTGACAAGTAATGACCACACAGATACAGGTACGTGTCTTGAGCATTAAGCAATCTTTAACAACCTGTTAATATAATTTAAGTAATAATTTTTTTCTAATAAGGAAAAAAATGAATAATTTAAAAGAAAAGTAAATTATTTACGATTTTAGTTTGAAAACTCCCTACTTAGCTACTAAATTAATTACTTACTTTATTTACTTTTTGTACTTGATCTTTTACTTGCTTTCTGTATCTATTTTAAGTTCTATTGTTAATAGTTAAGCTGATGGCAATCCGAATAAAAATAAATAAATTAATTAATGTTTTTAAAATTACGAGATCTAAACTACCTTCAAGAGGTGTGTAAACCTGTTGAAATGTCGGAAAAAAATAGGTAAAGAAACGCGATAAATACTCGTTAAATGGTATTTATATTTTAATTAATTAATTTTGTACGATAATATTTTCGGATAGCTAGTATGCTTGCCGTTAGCCAGGATACTTAACGTTTTTTAACGTAGTTTATCCTCCAAACATCTACTCCTAATGAATTTTAGTAACTTTAAGAATAATTCCGAAAAAGATTATTTTGAAAATAATTGTGCTGTTTTTCTACCATAAATTGAGCTCATGTAATGACTCCTCAATTGAGCTTACAATTTTTCTCTAATTCTCATTGATTTGAATATTCGCTCACATCTCAAGAAGGACATCCTGTATAGTCCTTATTGATGTCAACTGTCTAGTTTGATGGATTGGATGTTCAATGAATGGCTATAGCGGCTTGCAACTGTACTTTTGTAAAGAGAGATGAAAACTCAATGGTGTGATATTATAAATGTTATATGTTAAAAAGGATGTATTAAAGAGGTGCCATAGTAGAGAAAGACTATCTTCTGAGCATATTAAGTAATGTAAAGCTGCATGCGTATATTAACAATATGTACATAACATATGTATAATGTTATGGGTTGAACGTATTGGAGCAAACTGTAATAAATACAATTTAATTTGCATTCAAACACATAACACAACTACACTAGCAAACACACTTTTTATAATTAAAAACAAACAAACTAACAAACACAAGTTATACAGAGTTATTGGTAAATAAGTAACACTACGTTAACTGCAGGTTCTGACCATCATCACAAACACGTTTGTGAAGTTGCTAGTTCTTAATTCTTAGACTAGTTATTGGGAATAATAGTACCCCCTATTCAATAATCGTTCGTTAGATTGGTTTTATTTGAAATTCAACTTAAGAACGGCTCTGCCCTTACTTAACAGTGGGTATGGAAGTGGAAGATCGGTCTTTAGTTACTCGTTGGGCTCCAGACAAAGGTGTTTTTTCATTTTGAATCAGAAGTAGTTAATACTTATTTTCAAGAATTAAGACCTCCTGTCTTCACAAATGTGTTATTGATGATGGGCAGAACCTGCAGTTCACGTAGTGTTACTAATTTACCAATAACCCTGTATAATTAAAAAGTGTGTTAACAAACACACGTTTTATAATTAAAAAGTGTGTTCGTTAGTTTGTTTGTACTTCGCGCCCTAACTAAGCTACCAATCGACTTGATTTTTGGCATGGGTTAGGATTCTAACATGCAGAAATTTGTGCCAAACAACTACTTAGTAAAACCTATTTTATTTCTCTGTGCTGTGCTCCCCGCTTGCAAATATGCACAGCGACTTTAACAATGTCAGCCTATCAACAACACCTCAAATGAAATCAGGTTTAATATAATGGAGCTCGGAGTGGTAACATCTCTGATGGGACCCTGCCGGTGTTTGCTTAGTGCTCTCAATGTCAAGGTCGAGTATTGTGGTGTCCTGATGGTGTCTCGTGGAGAGACGAAACTAGTTGACGTCTTACTTTGATAGATTTCTTTTCATTTTGTAGTTGGTGTGGTTTTTTCTTCTACAACGCTGACTACATTTTGTTAGAGCTTATCGGAGAAGGTTTTGCGCGGAATTGTTACTAAATATTTTCATCTTTATATTTTGCAATGGATTTCCGCAAAGTAACGCCTGAATCTATTTTTTATCTTAAATCAGGCTTTATTTAAAAAAGATATATGAGCCTCCTGAATCAAATTACATTAGGTAATTCAACATACAGTTAACAATTTAGAACAGAAGCATCGTGTAGGTGTTTTTCAATCACAAATGTTGAAGTCTATAAACCGAATGTAATCTGTCGGCAATCGTTTTGCGAGCACGGTAAAGGTTAAACGAATGTTTGGCAGTAAAACAGCCATTTTGGAGAGACAACGAATGAGTAGGTATCAAAGTACATCTATAGCTGGAATGAGAGAGAATTGCTTTAAGCCCCGAGCCAAACTAGCGCCGCCTCCTATTTTATCTTATTATTCGTTGAACAAAGGTAATTGCAAAATTTTCAAAGCGTAGTTTATGATACCTGTTATAAGCTTTTTATTATTGTCTCTATGATTATTTTATTTATATATATGTATAGTGTAGGCAGAGATGCGATAATTAAGTTTGGTGGCCACAAAATCCAACATCGTAATAAGACAAAATAGGTGGCGGCGCTAGTTTGGCTCGGCGTATCGTCTTAAGGAAAGGTTTAATTCGTATGCGTTTTAAATCATTCATTTCAATCATTCATCCATCATCGACCCCTGAGGCGCGGTGGTCGAAGGTCCGCCTGCGACGCAGGAGATTGTGGCTTCGATTCCTGCCTCGGGACTAATGTTTGTACGATCTGCAGATATTTGTACCGGCAGATCTGGTTGTTTTCTATGTATAAAAAAAATATCTATCTATGTAAAGTATAATATTACGTATATCAGTTATCTAGTACCCATAACACAAGCTCTGCTCTTGGGGCTAGATAATGCTGTGTGAATTGTCCAGCATTATTTATTTATTTTATTTATTTATTTATCATCGACCCCTGAGGCGCGGTGAGCGAAGGTCCGCCTGCGACGCAGGAGATTGTGGGTTCGATTCCTGCCTCGGGGACTAATGTTTGTACGATCTGCAGTAATTTGTTCCGGCAGATCTGGTTGTTTTCTATGTATAAAAAAAATATGTATCTTTGTATTTTTTTATAGTCACCTTCGTTTGACCATTATCACCTGATGGAAAGTGAAGATGGGCCAACGATGTATCACTCTTGTTTTGAAGAGACCAGGTTGTAATTGACCGGAGAAACAGCAGCAGGGAGCGTGATCCAAACTCTAAGAACGGAAGACAACCGTTTAGTGCGAGTGGACGGTATATCCACTAAGTGTACTTGGTGGATATACCGTCTGTGGTAGTGCGCTGTGCTTCTGCTTGTCCTGGAGTGGAAGGAGGATGATGGAATCAGGTAATGTAGTTCCTGTGAGCATTCTCCGAAATGTATCCTATAAAAGATCAAGAGACAAGCAACCTTGCGGCTGTAGACTTTGTCTCCGTCCATCTTAGTTTCTGCAAGGTACTGCTCGTCAATGAGTATGAACGCTTCGTTCTATCGTTGTATTGGATGCAAGTTATACATATTTACATATTACCTACATATTGGTGTCATAGCATAAGCTCTGCTTAGCTTGTGGCTAGATAATGCTGTATGAATTGAATAGCAATATATATTTATTTTGTATATTTATTAATTTCATTCAATTCAATCTCTCTTACAACCAAGTATACATCTCTGCGGAGGCTGCCAGTGATAAGTCTTTGGTAAACTTGAGTTATTGGCACCAGTGTCTCACAAACGGGTATCTGTATTTTCTACAATTCACCTTGCTATAACAATTAACTCTGAGAAGACGTTTTGTGAAAAATAAATTATTATTTTAAATTTAAAGAACACGTCATGAACCAAGTGTTTTTCCCTTATGTAAATAGAGACAATAAGAAAAGAGTCAATGGACACGTTCTTAGTATGAAGTTTTTATAACCATAAAGTTATACCAATATTACCCATTAGCCAATTCTGTGGCTAGATTGTAATTATACTGTGTGTATACACTATATAATAAAAAAATATATAATTTTAATTATTGATTTGTTGTAGGTTGTACTGTTTCTGTTTGTATCAAAGATCATAACAACCTACGTTCCAAAAGATTTGTATGAGCGATTGCGCATTCACGATTACATTGACAAATACAAATTACGTCATCACATTTTGAAAATGGATCTCGGAAATAAATGGAATTTCCGATCAGCATATATTTCAGAACAGATCACGAATTTGGATGCAAACACGTTATGCAACTAGGCTTGGTAATACAGCACGCCCAAACTTCCATTGGTTGCCAGCAGTTCTTACTGGTGGTGACTGGTATAGTACGACTCGTAGGTACTCAACTGGTATTGTGTAGTACTTACAACTGGCCAATAGATTTTCCAGGTGAGCAAAATTTCTTAGACTGTGGCGGCGCTGTTCCACTACCATACTCAAAGAAATTTATCAACAAAAATGACAAAATATGCTTTTATAAACTTTATTTGTAAATGGAATAAAGTAACATAATTACTAGCTACTGACTTTATTAATATTTGATATTCGTACCTTGGCTTCTGATTAGTGGGATTAGATTTAAGAACAATACCAATAGTATCTTCTACGCGAGCGAAGCCGCGAGTGGAAAGGTGGAAAGCGTTCATTATGTTTCGATTCCATAAAATTTTCTTGATAGAAATTCTTGAACTAAGTATAAAGAACATTTTAAATGTTGCTCTTTTTTTAATTATTGACCTGATTAATAGATACTAAAAATATGCCGATAGCCTTTCACAAAATGGCGTCGTAGAACATAATGTGCCTATAATATCTATCAAATTCACTACCTACTTATAAATAACTCAGATAAACGTAAGACAAAGGTAACAAGAGATTCAAAATTCCATTCACAGCTGATCGTTCCAAATTCCTAAACAAAGGATCTGACGCAAATCCCTTACCTCGAAACATCTCGTTGCATCGAAATTCCTTGCTCTCAACAATACTCAATTGTCCGTTCTTCGAGGCATCTATGACGTCACAGCTTTACCGCACAAGCGGCGATTATTTATTGAGAAGCTTTAAACAATGCTCTCTCAGGAGCATGAGTCGTTAATTACAAACAAACATGCGCTGTATTATGACTACTTAAGGATGAATTTGCAGGTAAAACAGGTTTACGGCGCGTCCGAAATACAAACCTGCGAACCGTAGTAGGGCTTTGTGAAACTAGTTCGATCTTGCACACAAAAACGTAATTATGTTAGTAAGTAATTTGATTTTGTGCATTAAAACCAAAAGAAGCGTTTCATATCAGTAACAGCAAATTGACTCGATAGCCAATTTACTTTTTTTTTAAATATTCTATACCAACTAAAATTAAACCGACTAAGAACGAGTCGGACTCGCGCAAGAACGGTTCCGTACCATTGTCTATGAAAACGAGCAAAATAACGTATGTCACAAGTGTGTGGTTATTGTATGGGAGCCCCCTTAAATATTTATTTGACTCTGTTTTTTAGTATTTATTGTTATAGCGGCAACAGAAATACATCATTTGTGAATATTTCAACTATCTAACTATCAGGGTTCATGAGATATGATACAGCCTGGTGACAGACGAACAGACGGGCAGCGGAGTCTAAGTAATAGGGTCCCGGTTTACCCAGTACCACGGAACTCTAAAAACTGTAATTGCTATAGATGTTCCTAAACTGAACCTAGTACTCAAATCTCTAAGTCTAATGTACTATTTAGTGCTCTAATAAATAAATAAATTTAATATTTTTGCAAAACTGTACATAAATTAGAATCTAGACATGAAAATAAGAGTCTTGAAACTTTTAATTCACTCATATATAGAAGTGAGACATTCAGCCCTCATTTTATGTAACATCAGAATTTCTGTAAGAGCTGGTTGAACTTAACTCGCTGAATTTGTGGTTATTGTTTCAGTTAAGGATTATTAAAGTGTGTCACGCGATTTTAGATGTTTTTGGGTCAGTGCGATGGAAACGAAGAAGGCATAATGAACTCAGAGTTTTTCGAGTTTTTCCGTAATTGTTTACCTCTTTCTAGTCGGTTAAAGTATATTTACAATGAAACTGTGAGAAAATAAAATCAGTGTGAAATATGAACGACTTTTTTATATTCTTGACTTATTTCAAACGCTGGCCATGAGTAGTTACTGGAGGGAGAGGGGGTTATAAGGTTGGAAATGTATAAAACAAACTAACTTTACTTCATCAAAACCATTAAAATCATTTTGAGAACTTTGGCTGCCACTAAAAGCAGTAAGGCCTCCTATTAACACTTTCATTACACATTGTGATTGGTGTTACCGTATTAATTAAAGTAAAAATAAATAAAATAAATGACGCACATGAATACTTTATGTCACTTCAGATGACCTATAAATAGACAGTGAATATGTAATTTTATTATACTACCAAAGGGTAGGGACCTTTGGTCCTTTGCTAATTGCAATGTTGTTTTTACACTAGGGTTTAAAAAATCAGGGGAAAGCCTGCCTCCAGCAGGGGACAACTATAGGCTATTGAGGTGAGGAGAGTTTGATAATAATTGGCATATTTTTTATAATCGGTATAAGAATTTGGCATAAAGGCATTCACCTCACCTCACATCAACAGCCTATAATGGTTCACTGCTGGACGCAGGCCTCCCCCTGATTTTTTTTATCTCATGAGGGGTAATGCCCATAATCCCCACGCTGAAGGCAATCATCATCATCACAATATTATTATAAATGTGATTTGAATTATAAATCGAGTTTTGTTTTATGGATGGATTGATATGTAGATGGATTGATTGAAGTTTGTTGCTCAATAACGCCAGAACGGCTAAACGGATCTGGATGAAATTTGACACAGAGATAGATTATAGTCCAAAATAGCACATAGGTTATATTATATCCCGGAATACTTTCGAGAACGGGAGCTTAGCTGGTAAAACCGCGAGGCACTTATAGTTGCTTAATGTTAATAAGATCGCTTGATTGAATTCTATTGCATTGCAAGATAGTGAATATTCAATGCAGCTTCAATTATTGGTACAGATATCAACAAGGTTTACTCTGATTTATTGGATCAACACAATAATCTACTACAATGCTGGACTCTCATTAATCTTCTGATTTAGGTATGAGATACTGCATTAGACTGCGGTCAAATCAGCCCAAATAAGACTCTTAATTTATCTAAATCTCTACACGAATTATCAGTTTCCTAAAATCGTACTAGGTACAGTAAGGGCTCTATATTAGATAGAATATAAATAATGCTGGACAATTCACACAGGATTATCTAGCCCCAAGCTAAGCAGACCTTATGTTATGGGTACTAGATAACTGATATACATAATATAATACAATACGTTGATTTCATTTTAATAAAGTATTTCATACATAGATAGATATTTTTTAATACACATTGAAAACGACCAGAAAACCCTAAACAAATGTCTGCAGATCGTACACACATTTGTCCCGAGGCGGGAATCGAACCCGCAACATCCTGCGTCGCAGGCAGACCTTTGCCCACCGTTCCACCCACAGGGGTTGTCAAGCATTATTTATTTATTTATATTAGAGAGGGCCCTATCTAATATAGGGCCCTTATTGTACCTATTACGATTTTAGAACACTGATAATTCGTGCAACATTAGTTCTTGCTAATTTAAAGTTATTTATTTGCAAACATTAGGCAACCAAAAATTGAACAAACACAAATTATGTTACTTAACTAACCTGGTGCCCCAATGGTGTCCTTATTTTGATAAGGTTCTAAGTCAGAATGAAGTAACGGTTACTATTGAAACAGTAAATGACCTTGCTCATAATAAACTAGTACCAGAACCTGGACAGGCTGTGGTGGCAGAACACAGTAATTCCTTGTCATTATAGTATTATTTATAACCTGCGCGGGCGCATGAGCGCAGTGCAGGCGATGCCATAGATTAGATATTCAGAGATGAAAGTTATTGTACAAGGCTGAAGTACCTAATTCATTAAATAGATGCTCGACAAATTTTAATGATCAAGTAAATATCGGTCAGTTAAAAGATTTTTTTTATAGTCAATAGACCTTTGTTTAAGCACAATCTCACCTGATGGAAAGTGAAGATGTGGCCGACGATGTATCACCAATATCTAGAAGATGCCTACCTATTCACTCTTGTCTTAAAGAGACTCAGGTATGAGTTTTGGATAAATAACAATAAAAAGATAAATAAAAAGAAACCGAAAATGTAAATAATCAGAGTCAGCAAGGAGGTTGCGGGTTGGATTCTCGCCTTATGACAAATGTTTGTACGATCTGCATGTATTTGTTCCTGGTTATATAATAAATACTATATGTGTATTGTATTGTAGTGTGTCAGGCATCTAGTAAAATTGCCGTCAATGTCAAAATGTAGAATAAGAAAAATAAACAAAATACGCGGTTTCACCCGTGTAGTTTCCGTTCCCGCAGAAATTCTGAGAAAAAAACATCTACGTCACTCGTTGAAATGTAATCTTTCTAATGGTGAAAGAATTTTTGAAATCAGTTCAGTAGATCCAGAGATTACCCCCTACAACATCACAAACAATTCACAAACTTTACCTCTTTATAATATTTATTATTATAGATTAGCCGCAAATATAAAACAATATAAAATCTCAACCGTAAACAATATTACAACCGATTTCTAGGGCAACCTGATAACTTACACAAGTAGATTAGCCGCGAAAGCTGGTGTGAAATATCAACTGAATTCAAATTTAAAACCGATTTCTAGGGCATTTAACCAGACATGTTCTGTGCATCTGTTATCTCGACTATCCCTGACGCCAGGGGCTATCCAACCTGTTCCAACGAGAGTCATACGTCATTGGACCGACTCAAAAATTATTCCGACATTAAATAATAAATCATAGTAAACCAGTAATTAAGTCAGTCAGAACCAGAACTTAGAAATAAAAATAGTTTGATTTTTTTCACATTAAATACCCATTTTGGTCGGCTCGGCTCCTAAATGATGTTCGATAAGATTTTTGTTGTAGGATGTTGTTGTTTTCTTCTTATGAATGATTACTTTGAGGTGGTCATGTTCTAATATTTTGACATGGTCCGATATGATGATTGAATCGAGGTGCTTATTTTTGGATTTAGTTAAAATAGGTAGTGATGTGTTAGTTGAGTTTTAAATACAAGGGTTTCTAAAAATATTCTTCTGAGCATAACAATCGATTAACATTATACAGATATGAATTTTAAACTATGTATTTTTCATATTTTATCGGCCATTTTTTTTGCATGCCTTTTATTTGAATATTTTTACTTTTATTACAATTTCTTTAGTAGAGCAGATTATTATTAATTTTATGTGAAGTGCTTTGTTATTCATATCATCATCATCAGCCTATAATTGTCCACTGCTGGACATAGGCCTCCCCTAATGAGCGCCATAGCGCCCTGTCTTCAGCTTGCCGCATCCAGCATCTGCCAGCAGTCTTTCGCAAATCGTCATCCCACCTGGTCGGAGGGCATCCTACAATACGTTTGCCGAGTCGCGGTCTCCGCTCAAGAACACGTTTACCCCATCGGTTGTCGGTTCTTCTCGAGATATGGCCAGCCCACTGCCACTTCAGCTTGCTAATCCTTTGAGCTATGTTATTCATATGTGGCGAGATATGAGGATCAACTTATTTATAATATATGATCAAATGAACTTCACTGACGTGAAATTCGATCATTATTTTATGAGTCGCTTCATTACGAAGATATTAAAATAACACAACGTAGTTTCCATAATCTACAAGGCAAGATCGCACCTTCTTACTAGAAACTCATAGAGTAAGAAGAATTTCCTACGGTACGTCAGACTGACGGATGATCGTTCTGTCTATGGCTCTCATTCTTTAGAGTAGGTAGTTGAAAGCAAAAACTTTCTTTCAGGGTCCCATGGGAGGGAGGGAGTTAATATCTTCGTAATGAAGCGACTCATAAAATAATGATCGAATTTCACGTCAGTGAAGTTCATTTGATCATATATTTTATTTCGTCGCTTCATTACTCGATATTAAAATAACACAACGTAGATGTTTAGAGAGGAAAGTTTTTGTGTAAGGTAAACAATATTATACCTAATTAAATCAAAAAGGGATCCTATACCCTTAACACAAAATATAAACTCAAAAACCTAAGAGTACCATCCCTGGATAGGGAAAAATACAGAGTGGGCAAACCGAGTTTCATCAATAATCAATCTATTATAAAATTTACCAAACGCATTGGATGTACTGGTCCAAGCGGCGGATCTTCGAATGGTCTCTATGGTGAAACCAGCGGCCCTCGCGGCGGAGGTTTGAAACACTATGCGTGATGTGTGCACGAAATCTCTCGGAGAGGATCTGTTTTATCCACCGACTTATACTTTGTGCGGTGGCAGCCTTGTGCCACACAAGGCTAAAAGTTAGCAGATGAATTCTTATTGTCTTAGAAATGTATTTGGAGGGAACAGTACCTGAGCATATCGATTTAACCTGATTGAAGTATGGCAGGCACAAGACCGGTTACTCCCGGCCTGGGGATGAGGTCTTGATGATGTCTGGGATGTTAATCTTAATTTCGTTCTGCGAAAGTATATTAAAAAGTATATTTTCCTTAAAAAAAGAAAACGCCTGAACTCTGTGAGCGGTACAGACGGCCAAAAGAATTACTAATATTTTAGTAATACACTCAAGCGAGAGGTGTTCGTTGGCGTACCAGGTGCCGACGAGGTTTGAAACAAGCTATGGGTCCCACGTGCTTGAGTATCTCGGCCGCGGAGGTCTTGTTCTGCGCTCCTTAGTAGCCGTTTTAAGTACTCATCGGAACCAATATTATCGCCCATTAGAGCAGCTATCGTTGATCGAAATGAATTTAGCTACTATTTGCGCAGCCTTTGCTGAATAAATCAGGTAAAAAAGTCAAGGCCGCAACCTTAGACGGTCCAAAAGGATCTATATGACTGGTTGAACAGAAGTTTTACCAAAGGTTTACAGTGGTGTAATAAGAACTGCTTAATCGTGTTTTCTACAAAAGACTAAACCATTAGATTAGTATTAAATTTGATTTGTCTAAGTGTTTATTTTGTAAAGAAATAAAGTTAGGTATTGAGTTTGATTGGCTGAGTCTGCGGAGGCGCCTCGACCCTTGACCGATTGGCACAGAGTCTCATAACACCCAGCGTAAGGCTACTGTGAAGATACCGTTCGCCTTATCTTCAATAATTTTCTTAATGGTTCTTAAAAAGACACGCATCTACAGAAACTGCCTCCGGGCCCTTCTCCAAGATATGTATCTAGCGTACTTGGCAGTATCTCTAGAAGCAAATAGATCTATTTCAAGTTATTCAAAACGACGTATGAAAAACGTCGTCCTTGAAACCATTATCGGAGAGCGTCCATTCAGTGTCCGGATTATCTACTCTCTATGCGGCGTCCGCGTGGTTCTGCTTAGCGTTTACTTAGGCAACAATCCAAAGACTACGCTATTCACATCAATGCCAAATCGCCCTACCTAAGTCATTCAGATAAGGATATTGAACGCCCCCCATACGGTTTACATAACTAATAGCAGTGGTCTTAACTATTCAAAGTAGAATGACACATACTGATCGCGTGTTAGCAAAAGTCTTAAGGCCAAGAAACACTGCCGTCAGTTCTAACCAGTTAATATGGTCCTGCTTCACGGAGTCCTTCCAATGGCCATGGGCGCTGATCCCGTTACAAACGGCACCCCATCCTGTACTAAATGCGTTAGGGCGTTGTTTCGAAACGCTAAGTTTTGATGCTCCAAAATATATACCCTTACCTGACGCGGCAGCCGGGCAAGCAGCCTCTAAGATATTGATAACTTGTGCAAAATCACGGATTCTGTATGTTGATAATTTCATGAACCTTGTAACAAAAGCAGAGATCTTTATGCGTTTATCAGATTGGAGATTGAAAGTTAGGTTGGGCGAATCGAAAATATAATTCATATGTCTGATGTTATGATAAAACATTGCTTGTTATAACTTACTACCAAGCCTTAGCATTGAAGTAAATTCAAAGTTTCTTTCACGTTAAGGGCACATGATTCAAATGTATCGCCTAAGCAGAGAATATCATCGAAGGTGTGCTATCCTCCTTATCTTTGTGTACTCTAGGCACGAAGGTAGAGAATTTAATTCAGAAAGCCTAGTCAGGATCAAATTGAAAACGTAAGTACCTGCGGCCAGACTCACACATAGAAGAAGTAAGTAAGTATTAGAAAATATGCGTCCTTCAAGTCGATGGTTGCTAGGTAACCACCATGAGGAATTAATCTACAAGCTGTGCGGTAATCTCCATATTAATGTTCATTATGTACATATAATGAAGTTATATAACGGTTAAAGATTAAATATAAACCTCTTCTCGCCATTGGGCTTTGGTATGAGAAAAACTCTCAAAATAAACTGGTTCTCTGTCGCTTTGCATTCTGATATAGCTCCTATGCTTAAAAGTTTACTTATAGCGTCAGCCACTGAGTGCCTTTCAGAATTAAAAAAAAAAAAAAAAAAAAAATGTTTCTTAGAACAACTGCTTGTACAACCGGCTAATTGAACGTTTTACTAAAACCGTTCCTAACTCAATCTAAAACTAAAACGGGGTTTTCAGTAATTTTAAGCCAACAATTATAAAAATAAGAAAACCTTTCGGCATGCACCTCAACTAGTGGCAGCCAGCGCACGGGGCTTCTCCTGAATCCTGATGACGGCCGGCCTGGCGTCTGCCGTGCCACGTAGGGGTGACGCGCTGGGACAGCGGGAGGTGCACACGAAAACAGTATCCAAACACTCCCCCCCCGTGTTTGTCGAGTGACGAGGAGGCCGATAAGTTTCCCGTTACGTCGTTGCCGGCCGAATGTTTATCTGAGGGCCAGGTCGGGACCTTTTGTTCTTGGCAGGTTTATTCATAAATAGACCTTGCGTCTCAATTACCTTAGCCGCATTTATCTTCTCTGACACAGATGAGCCGAATAATATCTCATCCCTAACAGAAGTGAGCCTAGCTACTTGTAAAAAAGTCTTGTCAAGGCTCGGCTTGTAATAAGTTTGACTCGATTCTGTGTGATGTGAATGCATAGTGTGAGTCACACAGTAAACGGCAACCTTTGCTGAGATGCTGCATGGCCTGGATCGTATCATCTATTAATAGCATTTACACCAAGGATGAGCTGTGCTTGGTCGTCTTGTCTCAATATCGGACCATATTAGAAATCACAGCTGATATTTTTGCATTTAATTTGTGGTCTATAAGTAGGTGGCAGTTTATTTATATTTATTGAAGTTAACAACAATTCTTAGAAATATCTTCTCTTGTAAATATGCAAACCCTTCTTAAGAAGAGGCATCCAAAGCTTTTCCAGGCGGTTGTGAATGTTTCTACCAGAAACCGGGGTGTCATAAATGGACTTCTATAGGGCCGATAAAAAAAACAAGATTCAAACTTAATCTTCAACAAGAGGCGCTGCCAAGGCGGACATCTCCGCGATGAGGAGCTCGATAGATCGGTTTGTCAACTTCTTCCGGGATATCAGAGACCTCTGCCACAGAAAACGGGAAACAATCTTTTCCTAAAAATACAATCAGTATTTTAGTTTGTGAAACATGACCTGGGCTTATTCGAGGCTTTACAACAACTGGGCAGTTGATTGCAATATTGCAGAGGATGTGAGAACTCTTTGAGTACACATTTTACTGCTATGATGACATCCTTGAAGACTCTCGGTCAACCCAGATGCTAGCAGTTGTACGAAACATGACCTGTGTTTTTTCGAGGCCTTACAACAAGTTGGCAGTTGATTGCAATGTTGCAGAGGATGTGAGAACTCTTTGAGTACACATTTTACTGCTATGATGACATCCTTGAAGACTCTCGGTCAACCCAGATGCTAGCAGTTGTACGAAACATGACCTGTGTTTTTTCGAGGCCTTACAACAAGTTGGCAGTTGTTTGCAATGTTGCAGAAGATGTGTAAACTCTTTGAGTACACATTTTACTGCTATGATGACATCCTTGAAGACTCTCGGTCAACCCAGATGCTAGCAGTTGTACGATACGTGCTGATAATGCCAAAGTCAGAGACTCTCGGTCAATTCCAATGCATTGTAAAAGTAGTCAAAGACTCTCGGTCAATTCCTATTTATTGTGTAATATTGGACGTATCGACAGTGATTTATTACTTCGTCATTACCTTCGTCTTCCATCAACGAATGACATTTAGAATGTCTTTTAATTTTCTTCTCATAGTATTTTATATTTTTCTCCGCACTGCGACGCTTCGGCATCGAATATTATCCAAAAAATTAACAATCATTACTAAAAATAATATATAACCGTGCGTACGTGCCTCGCACAAAAATGGAATGAGAGCCATAGACAGAACGATCATCCGTCAGTCTGACGTACCGTAGGAAATTCTTCTTACTCTATGAGTTTCTAGTAAGAAGGTGCGATCTTGCCTTGTAGATTATGGAAACTACGTTGTGTTATTTTAATATCGAGTAATGAAGCGACGAAATAAAATACCGCCCGTGTACCTAATTTACCATGTCTTCTGAAATGAATAAACTATATGAACATGATAAGTTTACTAACTATTTTCTACATCACTGTTCTAAGGCTATAAAATCTCTGATTCTTAAGCCTATTTTGATGAGTTAGTAGGTAATATACTAGTAAGTCGTAATGTCACATAAGGAAGTAACTTTCTGTACTGCTGTGTACACACTGAGTGTTTAGAGAGTAGCACTACAGGGCTAGCTGATCATCTCTGGTCACAATAGCAAAATCCCAAAAGTCAAAACAATGATCACAATATTTTTATATTTATCTATCAGAAAAACCTTTTAATAAAAACGATCATGATAAATAATAAGCTTACAGTCATCTATGCTTGAGTAAAGCTTTTCTATTGAATAAACGTTAAGCATAGATCTGTGACTGAGCAAGCTTTCGTAATATGGACCTTAGTGTTCGTAATTTCTATTTTATAGTACCTAATAGTATCGGGACCTTATTTAGATTTGGAATTGTTAGCACGAATAAGGTTTTAAAACTCAAGTTCACCATTGATTTTTGTATCACCATGGTGCATACACCTTAACGTTCCAGATGTCTTGCAGATCCCGTATTCAAATTCGCTGTAACTATCTCGGTAGTGAACTGAAATAACTGCCAATAAATCATGGCACTAATCGGTGTACAGAAGCCATTTCTGGTAGCGGGTCCAAGGAACGAGACGCCCACAGACCATCAGAAGAGCTTATTACTCGCACATATGGTTGTAAGATGAGATGTGATGAGGCCGAAGGAGTGAGGCCGAATTTATACCAACCTATAATAAATAATGCTGTTCAATTCACACAGCATTAACTAGCCCCAAGGTAAGCAGAGCTTGTGTTATGGGTACTAGATAACTGATATACATAACACAATACAATACATATAGATATTTTTAGTTTATTTACTATACATATAACGACCAATCAGTACTTATTAAGGCTATTTATATAAACAATATACCTTCGTTTGACCACAATCTGTCCTGATGGAAAGTGACAATATGGCCGACGATCTATCACAGAGTTCAAGAAGACCTCTTCACTCTTATTTTGAGGAGACAGCGTGATACAAACCAGCAGCGATAATGATGAAGTCGAGGAAAGCTGCTTACTGCGAGTAGAAGGGCCTACGTATGGTATCATATTATAAAATCTAGAAGTAAGATGTAAGTAGGTACCTTGAAAATTTTCAATGTGATTTGGTGGTAATTTGGTAATTTTTCGCGTTAAGAAGTCAACAAACATCTTTTTTGTATAAATAGATAAACAGCTATTCCCGAACCGAATCTGTAGCGTGACGATGGTAAGAGATCCGTCGGTATGATTCTAGTCCCATGGGCCTCCCAATTGGGAGGACTATTGTATAAGACGCTACACTTGCACCTTCCCATCTTCCAAACACATTCGTGATTGTTGGTGTGAAGATTTGACCGAAGATTTCAAGTGGCGCAAATATCTGTAGTTTAAAAAAATATCTGAACGTCCGATCATCAGCTACTAGTACTCACCAGTTCGTGGGTCACGCCTGGCCGGTCATATCAGCATTATCATACAGCGGGACAATGTGGCCAATATCTTGGGGACGCTGTAAGACGCTGGCAGTTAATCCACCAATAGATAGTTTGCAACTGTCTGCAGTAAGCACAATTGTTTAAATTTTAACTACATACTTGTTCTAATTTATTTCTATTATCTGTATATTATTCTCTTAAGAAAGAAAATAACAATCAAATAATAGAGTTAAATTAAAACTAGTATTTACAATAGAAACAATTGAGATATCTGCAAACTGTTGCAAACAATCTACAGGTAGCTCAACTGAACCATATCAATACCAATACCTAATTCCCTTTGATAATAATGATACTCTTAAATGGTATAAATAGATGACCAAATTATACGAATTAAAGTACGAACTTTAAGAAAGTCTTAAAACGTTAGTTAAATTGAGGCCGAATATGACCGCGGCCGAACAGATATCAACTAATCACGAAACTAGTTGGATGTAGGTAACTATCTTACTAAGCAACGTGATGGTGATTTGGCTTAATAACTTTAAAAACTCATTAGGCACTATTAAAGAAAGCCGTGAACGATTACCAAGTAATTTTTTGGTAAAAGTTTTTGAAGTGTTATTAATACTGTCAATTACGGTTGCTTTCAGATAACGATTTTTAACATTGTTATGAAGTTAACTTTTTATTGATATCGTTTTGCGCAATTACTTCCATCTGTTGTTTGTAATAGTTTTAATAAAAAAATAAATTAAATAAATATAAGCCCAAGCTAAGTTGAGCTTCTGTTATGGGTACTTGAGTGGAGAGTGTAGGACGCCCTCCGAGCAGGTCGGATGACGATTTGCAAAAGACAGCTGGCAGATACTGGATGCGGCAAGCTGAAGACAGGGCGCTATGACGCTCATTAGGGGAAGCCTATGTCCAGCTGTGGACTGGTATACCTAGGCTGATGATGACCCTGAACAAATGTCTGCATCTGCAGATCGTACACACACAGAGACCTTCGCCCACTACGCCACAGAGGTCGCCCGTCGTGAAGAATGAATACAGACCGAAAAAGGTAATAAGCATAATTATCTGTCTATTTATGCATTGTTATTATTATTAAGAGCCTGTAAGACCTAAGATCACTCATGGCAAAGACATTCCTTTCCACTTACCTTTCTATTATTGGCCAGTTGAGACTACTCTCTGTTGTAGGACAACAGTTCATATCTCCATTTCCAGCTGGTCATTCCAAGCGGTCTTCGTAAATTTGCGAATCATTTTATACATAAATAAAATGAAAAAGTTTAAAACCACTTTGGAATGTAAATGTTGAAAGACAAACTGTTTTTTTTAGTTAGTATGTAGGTATACATTAATAGTAGCTACCTATACTACCTAGTTTAAGTAACAGACAATAGCAGTTAATAGTATTTAAAAACATAATTGTACTGATTTGTTTAAGTATTTTTTTTATTCTTCTTATTTTTTTACAGTCCTCAGTTTTTAGTATTTGTATTTTTTAAGCATATATTTTTCTTATTTTATCTTTAATTTAACTATGTACTTACATATAACCGCGCCGGTAGAAATCCATTGGTTCATGAGACGACATACTAACAACACAGGTGTACTATATTTGCATATATTGCAAGCAATAAATGATAATGATTATGAAAAGATGATAATGATGAATGACATAAGAGTTAACTAGAGATCAAGAACTATATAAGCAGGAACTAGTGCCGAAAGTAGCTACTTCTATTTGACTACAGTTTAAGCACGGCCAATGCCAGTCAACACCACAAAATGTCTATACGCATCCACATCGCTCCTGAGTAAATAAATAAAGACCCAAAACTAAAGCCAATAAATCTGGTATTTGATTTGTCAATTAATGTTGATGAAGACATTCGGCAGATCGAACTTCGGATATTCGATACAACTCACTACCAATACGAGAATCACAGGACCCACAAACTGAAAGCTTAAGTAATTCTACTTGACTTAGCTCGCTGTCGTTTACGAATTCATGATGAACTTGCTTTGACATGTGATTTCTAGGCAAAGATTCGCTCAAATAGTCTAAGCATGTGGGTTGGATGACGACGTTTGAAAGACTGTAGGCAGAAGCTGAATGCGTCAAGCTGTAGACAGGACGCTATGGCGCTTATTAGGGAAGGCCTTTTTTATATGCGGCCAGGAAATTCGAAAAGACTATTCGGATAGACTGGTATGGGGGGCACCAGAATGAAGCAATTTAGGTACTTGCTTATAATTAACACAGCCAATAACTGACTCAAAGGCTTGGTTAGAGTTATTGGCGATGCGAAACATATTTTTTCTTAACTTAGAAGAGTTAAGAAAAAAAACCTGGTACTTAATTCCACTAAATTAATCGCCTTACAATAACAATGGCATCGTCTAAAAATTACACCTTTTTTCATTTTAATTGTGATGAAAGAAACAAGATGGAGGGGCGCGTATCATAAGTAACCATGTTAAAACCATTCCATCAATCTCTCCGTGCAAATAGCACCGCACACACTATCTAGAGTTTATTTCATCCATGGGCAATTTTGCGACGATGCTACTGTCATAGTTAAGAGATTGGTTAGCAGAATTTGGCTCCTGGAGTGCCAGGGCCACTCCATTATTATTTTTTAATAATAAATGGTATATGCACTTACTTATCAAAACGCTTCGGTCACCGCTTTAATCATAAACACATTACCTACTATTGATAACATTATTTCCCAATGCACGTAAGTTTCGTAGCAAGTATTGAGCGGCGACTTAGATTTTGATAAGGGTCAATTTAGAGAATTGATTATTGAGGCAAATAACCTTCATGGGCCGATTTGTGGAGTAAATAGGGCACTTAAGAACTTAATTGGGCACCGGACGGACAATCAAGTTAAATAACGGAGTAACGTAGCTTATGACAAGTAATAATATGATTAAAATGGGGAAATTGACCTTCATTTCTAATACCAGTCGAGTTGTTGAGCTCTTACACTATCTAGTAAATACTGTAATAGTATGTGTGTATTATGTAAAATATGTAATACAATATGTGTATAGATAGTATCTACATATATTCAATTTATTTAATTTAAAGTAAGTAATCTGAAGCTATTGCTTCTGATCTGAAAAACAAAATTTGAAAATTGGACGCTTTTGCGACCCTTTTTACCAAAAGCAGCAGCGCAATTTGTATTCCAAAACTTTTTAGAGAAACAAAACATGGGCCACTATAAAACGCTTAAAAAGCTTTCCCAACCAAGGAGCTTATCGGTAACCTATATAAAACAACACTCAGTAAACACTAAAAAAAACGTAAAGGAGCAAATGGGACGGTCGCTGGGAAGTAGCGCAAGTTCCAAGGCTGGCCGTTCAGTATCCTGAATAAATTAGTTTTCGGAACGGGCCGAGCCAATAAAAGTTTTAAACAAAAGAATCATAAAACGAACAGCCAAACTTCGGTAGCAACAAGAGTACTCCAATGATTTACGGCAAAACTGGGACACAATTGTCGAAAACTTTTCAAATAAACTACCAGTGAATAGACAAACATGTGTTCCTTGAAATCTAACTCTTGGTATGTTCTAATGAGGGCTGTGCTTAGCTCGCACTCACTCAAATAATGAGTACCTACTTAAAAACGTTATCCGTAAATGTAAGTTAGAACCATAAATCCAATAGATTCCCAGATTAGACACCATTACGTGTAATTTAAGTGAGATTTAACATAACTTCAAAGATTAAATTAAACATCAAGGGATCATTAAAAATAATTGATAAGGAACTTGAATAGTGGCGAGTACTTTTAATTTTTGTGAATCGACATTTTAAGCAATAAAATTTTACTGTCTCAGTCAAAAGTTTAAAAGGGTTTAATTACAGCACAGGATACAAAAAGTAATCCAGTGACGGTCATGCATTCTAATCAGGTAGTGGGTAGTGTATTAGACAGCTTTTTACAACTCCGTCATAAAACGAAGCGGCTCCCTACGATCCGTGAAGATATGTCTATTTTTGCTACCTCACAACACAACACAACCCTAAGGTAAAACACAATGGGCAAATTAAATTTTATTTGTTGCCCACCGACTGCTACTGAATACAGGGGAGACTTTGGCATAAACAGGACGTCACGAATGCCACCAAGCAATAAAACTTAGTATTTGTGAGCATCGAGTGTTCTGGTGCCGTTCTGGTCTGCCGATTCCGCATATGTAATGATGTGCCGGCAAATAACGATTAATTCAACCCTTTTTTTCCTTTAATCGGCGGCACTATCTTTCAAGTCACCGAGCTAAATACGGTTCTCAGTATTTTTAATAACAGATTGCTTTAATGTTTCGGTGATAAAATAAATATAGTTGCAACATGTAAACGTCATGCTGAGGATTCAATCGACAACGCGCGGCTATTATTAAAAACTGATATTGTTAACAAAGATCATAAATTTATGTCATGGTAGTAAAGTAGAACAAGATGCAAGTAATGACAAGAAGACAAAGACCTCAGAATTATTTGCAGAAGTGTACAAACATTGCATTATAGTAAGACAATGCTCACCCCACGGGAGCCCGAAAATGCCCCAGAGTCCAGAGTCCTTTGTCGACTCCTCGTTATAAAACAGAAGCTAAAATTACAATTGTGCCGTCAAAAGTTACTAAACAAGAAAAAATATAACAATGTCGTAATAAACTTAGAAAATGTTTTACAGCCAAAATATATCTGCACCGGTAGCTTGACTTTTGTCTTTAGCCGGGCCAGCGTTTATGGGCCCATTCTGCCTTTTTCTTTCAAAGCGAGCTATTTTATTTTTGTCGTATCTCTTAAATAAGACATAATGTTCTTAGAAACGGGACATTAGAATGGACCCGTCGGGGGCTTTCTCTTTTTGTGAGGGACACGTACGGCGGATTTTATGGTCAATTGTTTTACTTTGCCGTTGACGTTGTTGTAGACTGAGCGAGCTGATTTCGAGTCATGTTGCGTGATTTGAAGCGTGACTCATAATCGATAAGTCAATGAACCATTACTTAATAACTTAATCAGATGCTTGCCATTGAAATGTTTCTTTAACATTGTTTTTGACCTTAATGGCATTGATTGACCACAAGAAATTCAATTGTGGTTGTTTTAATCCTCATCTCACTTCACATCAACAGCCTATAATGGTCCACTGTCGGAAGCATATCTCATGGGGGGGTAATGCTCATAATCCCCACGCTGTGCATGCAGGTTGGAGATCACAGTTTGGTGGTAGATCTATTCTGGAAGAGGCTCTGCTGCCGGCCTCCCGGTGTGTGTCCCTTAGTCGCCTGCTACGACACTCACGGGAAGAGTTGGGGTGGTACAAATTCTTAGCTGGCACCACACGGCTATTGTTTTACTCAATATCTCTTTTTTACTCAACTAACTAACTTTATCGTTATTTGTGTTCCTATTTCGAACTAGTAGCAATTATATTTGAAGAGAAAAATAAAACATAATGATGTATCTACTGAAACTTAAGCAAAATTATATACATTACTCAAAAGTTTCTATGGAAAGTGTGGTAAATGTTCCTAACAGTGAAAGTAAACGACATGAACCATCTTCTGGAGCGTATATCATTTTACGTCTTTTATAATGCACGGATTTAAAATGTGAAAAACCGCAAAGTGAAAGCTTTTAAGGTTAGAAGCTGTGAATGGATATTTACGACAGGTGGTCTTAATGTGCGAACAGTCTAATGACAGATTGTATGAGTGATGTAATAAAAAAGATGTGCGAACTGTGTCGAACAGTAAATTAGGTAGGTAGGTACGTGACAATGTTTTTGCTGCTAATAAGCTTGACTGTGAGAAGATAAGTGAATTTCGGACAATTCAAGACTTTTATACAATAGTTGACACGGTAGCACATAACAGTAAACAAAGAGAGAAAGCCCGTTAAACATTTTGTAAGGTTTTTTCCCGCTTTTAATTTAACAGAAAAAATACTGTACCATAACTTCATCCGTTTATTTACAAAGTAATAACCACGCCTGTTAAAATCAGCAACTGGTAAATGAAAGAGCTTTTCGAGTTTTGGTACACAATCTTGACATAGTTTTTGCGTATGCTTCACTTAGAGTGTAGTCAACACTTTTAGACATTCTAGCTATGTACTTATTACTTCTTAAAAGATAACTTCATCTAGCTATTAGGTAAAGGGCGTAAATGCCTCTAAACTCTTGTGCCTTTATACAAACTCTTGCTCTGTTTCAACCAGGTTACTACTAATAGCGATATTGTCCGACCATCTCTTCATCAGCCTATATAGTCCACAGCTGGACATACGCACTAATGAGCGCCATGGCGCCCTGTCTGCAGCTTCACGCATCCAATATCGCAGGTCGTCATCCCGACTGGCCGGAGGGCATCCCACACTACGCTTACCAAGTCGTGGTCTCCAACTCTCCACTCAAAAAAACGTTTAGTCCACCGGTTATCGGTTCTTTGCGAAGTTTTATATTAAAACCGGCCCACTGTCACTACAATAACTTTCCACTAAATAAATAACTGTAGGCATTGTTTATTTTATTTTAAGTAACATTATGTTCGAGTCGCGTTCTCCGTCGCAGAGACCGCCACTCGGCAAACGTAGAGTAGGATGCCCTCCCACTAGGTGGGATGACGATATTCAAATTATGATAAATGATGAATGATGATGAATACGATATTTAATATTTCGCAAACGAAATATTGCTGGCAGATGCTGGATGCGGCAAGCTGAAGAAAAAGCGCTATGGCACTCATTAGGGGAGGCCTATGTCCAGCTGTGGACTAATATAGACCGATGATGATGATGATGAACATGATGTTTGGCCCTACATTTTAGACAACTCTCTCACGCCACCTTTATTATTATTTGCTTCTGTTGTTCAAACATTAGCACAGGTAATTTATAACAAACATTTGAAATTGCTCTGTCATGGCGAATATTAATGACCAGCTAAATAAACTTACGTTATTTCCGAACACTGGCCATTGAGAGGCTTTGTTCTCACATACCTATCTCTGTTACAGTAGCGATGGGTATGGGTAATTTTGTTATTTCTGAATTTCAAATAGGGATGAAGTAATTGGTAAAAATAAAACGAACGTTTCTGACGATAATGGTACCTCAACTTTGAATTGCCAATGGTGGCATTAGTAGAATTCATGTAATTCGGAAGGTACGAGTATGTTAATTATAATATTATCAGTCCCATGGGAGTTGGGGAGGCCTATTGTGTGGGCCGCTACATACGTCGACACACTCCCGTCTACCCATCTTTCTAGGACTTCCGTGAGGACTGGTGCGGCGGCAGATTTGGCCGAAGATCTCAAGAGGCGCAAATACGAGTATGCATGTCTCGACAGAGCCTACGCATTTGCTCCCCTTGGAGTCGAGACCCTAGGTCTGTGGGGTACCGAGGATCTCCGGGTTTTCAAAAAATTATCTAAGCGTCTGGTCGAAGCGACGCGTGACCCAAGAGCTGGTGAGTATCTGGCACAGCGCATCAGCATTGCAATACAGCGGAGCAATGCAGCCAGTGTCTTGGACACGCTTCCGACTGGTATTGATATGGATCAGTTGAGCTACCTGTAAATTGTTTGCAACAGTTTGCAGATAGCTCAATTGTTTCTATTGTAAATACTAGTTTTAATTTCATTTCATTTTTGATTGTATTTGTCTTTGTTCATAAATTCAATATTATCAGTTATTTTATCTTAAAGTTTAGACACATAACGTTATCATCATATAATAATATTACAAAATTTACTTAGAAAACTATGAAATTTACTACAGAATGCCAAAATACCAACGGTTAATAGAGTAACGTGCCTGAGATATTCCCTGAGTGATATTTCTGGATGAAATTATACGGAAAACAATAATTCCCTTAACCTAGCATACCAAAATACAAAAGTCTATATGAGTAAAATGCCTTAGATGTTCCCTGAGTGATAAAGGCAAGTGAACAAAACCGCGTTCAGAACCCTAGTAGATACTAATTAGCTGTATAAATCTAGCCCAAGATTCTTCTAATACGTGCTTCAGCCGTATTCCATAGCGGTGGAACTATCCATTCCCATTTGCTACCGTAATAGGCTCTGATAATGATACTTATTTATGACCCAGGTAATGACTGTGCCACTGGTTTCACAGCGGCTCAATTCTGGAATCGTTAATGAGTCAGTAATTTGTGTATTCAAATCAGTTTTCATTATTTTATTGTTATTTGCTGATTATTTTCTATGCACAGAATTCTTGGGACTAGAAACAATATTTTGGAACAATACAATATTATTTAAATATATTATTTTATGGCACAGCGCATCAGCATTGCTATACAGCGGGGCAATGCAGCCAGTGTCTTAGGCACGCTTCCAACTGGTATTGATATGGATCAGTTGAGCTACCTGTAGATTGTTTGCAACAGTTTGCAGATAGCTTAATTGTTTCTATTGTAAATACTAGTTTTTATTTAAATTTGTTATTTGATTGTTATTTTCTTTCTGAATAAAATTTTAAATATTATTAAAAATATTTCCGGTATCCAAGGAGGAAGGTTATGGCAAATCTTAAATTTCTGGGAAGACTTACATTCAACTGTGGGGTATTTATTTATTTAAAACTTTATTGTACTAAGGTACAAAGGGCGGGCTTAATTCCCACCCTTTCATTTGGTTTAATGTTAATGGGTGGACCAATCGATATTATGATTAGGTATAATGTGTCGGTTTTTGTTGTTATAGTGCGTAAGCTCTTCCACTCGGGTTATCTCTAAGAAATAAAATAATATCCGAAAAACATTCGATTGCGCGGTCTTCCCTTAGTATAAAGCAACTCTGTAGGATAGAGCATTCCCGTACTGAGGGAAGGTCAAGGGTTCAAGTCCCGCCGAAATAGATTTTTGAGGATATTATTTGGTTTCTTAGAGATTAGTTAGTATTTAATACATAAAACAGAGAACCAAGAATATCGACATAGCTCAAATGATTAGCAAGCTGAAGTGTCAGTGGGCTTGAGAAGAACCGACAACGGGTAAACGAGTTTTTGAGTGGAGATCGCGACTCAGCAAACGTAGTGTAGGATGCCCTCGGACCAGGTGGGATAACGATTTGCGAAAGACTGCTGGCAGATGCTGGATGCGGCAAGCTGAAGACAGGGCGCTATGGCGCTCATTACGGGAGGCCTTTCTAGCAGTGGACAAATTTAGGATGATGATGATGAAAATAGTAGTGTTTTCGCATCCTTTCTATTTATGTTTTTTTAATCGTAGCTACACTACTTATGCGCTTTTGATGTTCAAATCAATTTGAACATACAACTTAATTAGGCACATGAAATTAGGTCTTAGTTTTTTACTGAATTCTTAATTATCTTATTTAATTTCAAAAGAGATAAAAGTGGTAATAATACAGAGGATAAAGAAAGCCGCTTTCTAAATAAATTGATCGCTAAAATATAATAACGATAAAATGAAATTGAATATCTGATAATTGATAAAATATTCAATTTGAATACCACACACTCCTATTCTACAATTTGCACGGCAATTTTGAAAGCTCAAAAATATATTGGATTCAAACCCGTTTTGTGCAGATGCTAACAGTATTCTCGGTTATAGTACTGGCTATTAAACATATTGCTATATCATTTTAAACTGTAACACCTATCATTAAAGATGAAAGTAGCTAATGCATCGGTAATAGGATCCGCAAAATGGCATCCGATCCAAACGACATTTTACTACCTAAAAATTGATTTCCATTGAACTGTTCTTCTTTAATGTCTTTATTTTAAAATCAATTTCTGAAACTTTCTGATTAACTTGACTAAAATTGGATTCAGTCAGTCACAATACATGATTTAAGAAAACTTTGTTTATTACTAAAAATGAAGATATCTACCTATATAATGTGCTTGATTGTAATTTTTATTTTTTAATAAAGATCAATAATATTATTATCATATACTTTATATTATTATTATCATATATAATATACGCCCTCCGACCAGGTGAGATGACGATTTGCGAAAGACTGCTGGCAGATGCTGGATGCGGCAAGCTGAAGACAGGGCGCTATGGCGCTCATTATCGGAGGCCTATGGCCAGCAGTGGATTGGTATAGGCTGATGATGAATATTATTACCAATTATCAAAAAAAAATTTTTTTTAATAATTGATTATTATTTTCTACCATTATTATCTAATATTATATCTGACTACATTATAGAAACGGTTCAACTTCCTCCAAATACCAACTTTACAACCTCATAACTCTGCATTGTCAGTCAGGGCACAAGCTTTATGAGCTAATGGGGCATTACACATTCTACCGGCTTCGGCTGCGCTGGCTTTGACCAGGCCACGTCAATCCGAATCATCTGTAAAATGAACTTTATTGCCATCAATTTAGATGATGCAATCAGATTTTGAGCTGTGTAGGTGCCGTGCACTTTTCTACCTTCACTTTAAGATTTTAAATTGCTTGTATTTTTAGTGGTTCATATGGTGATAGTCTGCTTAGAACAGTTTGTGAGTAACTACAGTACCTAAATTTATTTTCTTTGCTAAGCCGCATAAATAGGTGACTCTGGTCACGCTTCTTAGCGGATGTCGCGTCCGGTAAAAACAATTGTTGATGGGTTTTACGAGTTTTTTAACTTTATTAATGGTTGTATTTGGCGCCTTTCCCTGTTTTGGGCGGAAATGATGAAATAAGGTTAAGTACGACCTACCTACAGATGTACCGACCTACCTATCTAAGTGACACGTACCGTAAATACTACAATTTTTAAAATTATATTCAACCGTTTTAATCCATATTCTATACATAAAATAGTTTTATTTTCATCTTTTAGAGGACAGTACAAACATCGCTACAATTTTTGGCGCAAAGTACCCCGATTTACGTTATAAATTTTGAACCCGAAACAGTATTAAATAATTCATTACAAATGTAAGCGGGTTATCTACGAACCTTATTTGTGTTGAATGAAACGTTGGTGTTTTTCGAACACAAATAAGGTTCGCAGTTAACCCGCTTACATCCGTAATTAATTCGTCAAACTACGATAGTTTTTATAGTAAAAAAGTATAAATAATGCTAGACAACCCACATAGCATCATCTAGCCCAAAGCTAAGCAAAGCTTGTGTTAAAGGTACTCAATGACTGATATGCGTATTTAATACAATGCATAATAAAGATAGATATTTCTAATAAACATAGGAAATACCCAAAACTCCCTGAACCAATATTTGCAGATCGTCGAAACATTTGTCACAAGGTGGGAATCAAATCCACATATTCCTTAATCGTAGGTGGATCTACACCCGCCAAAGAGGTCATCAAGAAATTATTGCGATTTCAACGACTGACTTTACGTATATTTTGACATAGCTTCTTTATCTTGTAATAAAACTGAACCAGTTTCATAAGGAAGTCTTATTAGCACAACAAGGCTTAATTGGTATAATCAACAACTGGCTGTGCGTGTCGTTAAAGAAACCTAGATCCTGTCTGACATACAGAAAACAAAATGTCTAAAAACATAAATATTAAATATATTTGACTGTTTATTATTACTGCTGTTTCTAGACGGTTACTGTATTCCAGGCAATAAAATTCTTGAAAGATAGAGTAATTATTATTAAGTGCTAGTACAAACATTAATGAGTATTGCGAAACTGTAGTTACTGCATTTTCTTATGTTTGAACACAAACTAACAGTACCTCTTCCGTTTGAGCTTGCTTCTTCATTTTACAGCGTCTAGTCTATGTACTCAAGACTTATAGTCTTGAGTACATAGACTAGACGCTGTAAAATGTCAGTCGCGCCAACCAACGGTTTAAGAGCAAATTGGAGAAGATCTACCAGGTACTTGTTAAGTACTTACTTCGTCGCTGTTTCTTTGACTGCTAACTAAAGATGGTAAAAGGAATAATAAAGATGTAATTCTAGTTGTCAATTACATATGAACTACGCAAAGGCCAAAGCTTTCCTTTTGTAATCTAAGGTTGATGACGTTTAGTTTGGTTTGGATGATAATGTAAATTGGTTACCTACTTTCCAGAGAGCTGGTGAGTATCTGGCGCAGCGCATCAGCATACCATTGCTATACAGCAGGGCAATGCAGCCAGTGTCTTGGGCAGGCTTCCGACTGGTATTGATATGGATCAGTTGAGCTACCTGTAGATTGTTTGCAACAGTCTGCAGTTAATTTGTTTTAATTGTAAATACTATTTTAATTTTATTTTATTATTTGATTGTTACTTTCAACGTGATATATGTAATTAATTTTATTTTTCAAATGTTTTTACTGTCATCAGATTATTTCTGAATATTATGGCTCAAAATAAAGCACCTAGGAACTAATTAACATAATTTACATAAACAATTGACTGTAACAATCTAAGAGATTAAAAAATTAAGCTTACAATCAACCTACACTTATATTATAAATCGCATCTTCAAAGAGCAGCTCCAAAACTTTGTGCCTAAGCCCCGAAATAAGTAAGCTCGGCTACAACAATAACACTGAATCACATGTAATGGAGATGAATCTTGGACAGCATTATTCAGTACACTGTTACTCCGAATCGAATCTCGATGCAAAACGAGGTCTATTGTGCTGGCTTTAGATTCAATTTGGGACGGTTTGTATGCAAATCACTTCCTAAAAATCTGGATGAGTACACACACTTTTCAACTTGCAGCTTCATTTTGTTGTTCTATTTGTGACATAACTGGCATAAAACACTCAAATTTGCTGTTGTTCGCCAACAATGACGAGTATAACATAGATGGTAGAGTTTAACCTTTTTAAAATCAGTTGAATCAACTTATCAATAAATCAAGACGCGCGATAGAGCGTCAGCCAATTCGGAATTAATGTTTGTGTACAACTTTACCTTTGTACAATATCATCATCAACATCAGCCTATATTAGTCCACTGCTGGACATATGCCACCCCTAATGAGCAAAATATGTATAGGTAAATGTATAGTAATCATATCTGTAGGTACCTAATTCACAATGCTTACTTCATTACTCTTAATAAGTAATCAATTCACACCAACGCTAAGAAACTAAGATAATAATACTATGAAAACCGTAATGGTTATTCGATTGACTCGCTTAGTAAAATTCTTTTACTTGAAGTCTGAAATAAAGATTTTTATTATTATAAATACAAATATATGTTATAAATAATAGCAGTAAGTAATCAATTCACACCAACGCTAAGAAACTAAGATAATAATACTATGAAAACCGTAATGGTTATTCGATTGACTCGCTTAGTAAAATTCTTTTACTTGAAGTCTGAAATAAAGATTTTTATTATTATAAATACAAATATATGTTATAAATAATAGCAGTAAGTAAACAATTCACACCAACGCTAAGAAACTAAGATATGAATGCTATGAAAACCATAATGGTAATTCGACTGACTTGCTTAGTAACATTCTTTTACTTGAAGTCTTAAATAAAGAATTTTATACAAAATATAAATGTTATATATAATAGCAGTAAGTAAATCACATACGTAAAAGAATGTTACTAAGCGAGTCAGTCGAATAACCATTACGGTTTTCATAGTATTATTATCTTAGTTTCTTAGCGTTGGTGTGAATTGATTACTTATTAAGAGTAATGAAGTAAGCATTGTGAATTAGGTACCTACAGATATGATTACTATACATTTACCTATACATATTTTGCTCATTCTTCTATCTTAGTTTCTTAGCGTTAGTGTGAATTGTTTACTTACTGCTATTATTTATTTCAGACTTCAATAGGTCCATTAAATGAAATTCGTATAAAAATAATATTTGAAGTTGGTATTAGTGAAGATGTAAATATAAATAACTGGAAAAAGTAATCGTTTGATTCCTAATAAAATTATGGGTGAAGCGTTAACGCTCTATAATAGAGACTATCGTTGTCTGGTAGAGACGCTCTTGAATGGTAAGACCGCCATTTGTCCCATATTATTTATTTTACTTGTTGTATATTGTTTAAATTTGATTTTAGTGTGCGATAAAAATATGTAAATCTCAAGAAAAACTCAAGAACATAGTTTAAATCTTTCATTAATGGTGAACAACGCCAAGCTCTAAATTAATTTTGAAGAATAATCGTAGACATAACAGAACATGTACTTACATGCATACGTACGCATCATCATCAAGCAGTGCACTGCTGGACGTAGGCCAGTATGCATTATCCATTATTTTAATATTATTAAAACAACTTTTTATAAATACCTTTAAACTTCAGATTTTTTGGACTTAATTACATTATAAGATCAGCCAACACTGTAGTAGAGACTATAATTTAATCTGTTTCGAGGGAAGCAACGACGACAGACAGAAGCAACTGGACGTAAGCCAAAGTGAATTTGCGATTATGGCATCTGATATAACTTTACGGCACCGCACCACCCATTTACTATAAAGGACTTGTTTAACTGTTTGTTTGTTTTCCATTTTATAGGAAGAGTGCCATAACAACTTAGAACTTATCTATATTTTGTTAGAAAAGTTGTTGGCAATTACGATAGCATTCTTTTACTTGACATTATTTACCCATTAATTTGTAAACAAACTAAACTCTTACTTAGGATCTGCCTAACCGCGGTTTATCAATGGATTCCCGATTCATTGGTTGGGTTCGATTCCCGCCACGGAACAAATGTGTGTACGATCTGCAAACATTTGTTCAGGTGTTCTTGTAGTTTTCTATGTATAATAAAAAATATCTATGTAGTAGTAGTACTAGTATTGTGTTATATTATGTATATCAGTTATTTAGAACCCATAACACAAGCTCTGCTTAGCTTGGGGCTTGGTAATGATGTGTGAATTGTCCAGCATTATTTATTTATTTATAATGCTAAATTATATTCTTTGCCAAGTTTCTGAAATTATTATCATAATCATCATCAGCCTATACTAGTCCACTGCTGGGCATAGGACTCCCCTAATGAGCGCCATAGCGTATAGTTTCTGAAATATAAATTACCAATTCGTATCAAAAAAATAACATAAACCTCCTGCTCAGCTGTTATACAGCTAAGATGCCGTCGTACTTTTTACTATGGCACTGGTTGATTTGATATTAAAAAAAATATGTTAATAATAAAATAGTACATTATACTAGTACAATATGTCGCAAACGATTAAGTAATAACAAGATGAAAACTAATGTAAATGTCTTTTAGTAAAACTTGTGTACTTACATTTTTATTTTGTAGCTCTGCATCCTTCATTGTGTTCATTACTTACCATTAGATTTAGGTTAGATTCACTTATTTTTCACATCACTGATTTCCCTATAATTAAAGCAAGCTTCATGTTTTTATTTATCGTGCAGTGTTTCTGCACAGTATTGATTTTACACGTATACTTCAACCCAAATCCTACTTTATTTCAGTGCTTTCATAAAATATGTAAATAGAGTTAAAGCACTTTCGTGATTGAAAAACGTTTGCGCTTTCATTTATAAGTCATGTTTTAAAAACTCTGTAAAAATGATCTCATAGAAATGAAAAAAACTTTCGTTTTGTTTCGTACAAAATATTTTAGCATAATGCTCTTGAGTGCACTCACCTATTTTGCCTACGTACTCTAATGTTTGTTTTATATTTTCACAATAACCTGCCTATCATGGGATTCACAAATAAAATTACAGTTTATAAATCTTCATTTCTCTTTTATTTTCTTTTTTATTGTATAAATAACGACATATTATTACTGATAATATAGTGTGATCACTTGTTTTTGCTATTTACAATAATCATATACTACAGCAGTCTTTAAATTTTACTTTATACACAGGATAATGATCAGGCAATAATCACTTATATAGATTTGGTATAGCACTTACATACTAATATTTTACAATTATATACAGCGGTCTAATTAGCATCTACAATAATCTACACATTTACAATTTGACTGGAAGGTGGGCGAAAGGCCCTTTAGACTAGGTAGGCTTGCACGGAGCTGCCCGTGTCAACAAGCGGTGGTGGTGGTGGCCATTGCCGCATATCTCGTCGTCTACCAGGGGCCATACCATGCTCTAGTGACGAGTAATCAGAATCTATTGAGGAGTAAATGTGATCTGAGATCGGTCTTCCATCCGGCCCATACGCAACTCCCTGCGTCTGTCGAATAGCTGAAGGAGATTGTCGCACTTCTGTTGCGTAATCTGGGGGAGCGCTAGCCCCTTGAAGCACACCACTCATCACCGGTGACTGTTTGGGAAAAGGTAGAGTCCGAGTCCCATTGGGTACCGATGAGTCTAATGTGTAAGTATTTATACTCTTTCTATAACTATGATTTCTTGTCTTATGATTTGGAAGCGATGAATCCGGCATCATGTATCTGAGTTTCTCCCAGAATCGCTTCTGACCCCATCGTAATCGGGAACCCGTTTTGAGGTACGGTCGCAAATCAGGGTCACACATGGCGTCTCCTACTACAGCGCCTTCTTCTATAAGAATAAGTTTATAAATGCACCCTTTGAGCGCTTCGTGTAACCCTTGTCGGAATTCGTATCGCGACCATTCCGTCTGCATGAAATTTCTCGTTAGCACGATGATTATTCGTTTCGATGCTTCCGCGGTCTCAACTGCCGGTGGCGCGCATTGCATGTACTGAGCGCCGTGGTGTGGAATGTCTCTATAATGAAGGCAGAGATGGTAAGATGGATTCCCGTTTTCTAGCTCGCTTGCTAACGACTGCACGACAGATTCTTCATCTTTCGGACTGTAGCACACGTAAGCGTCGTAAAGCTTTTGACTCTCTTCAAAGGCGCCCGTAAATGAGAATAATCTGATACCGCAGTTCGTATACAGCCATACTCTGAGCGAGTCTCTAAAAAGAAATAGTACGACAAGAGCCAATAAAATTAACATAAAACCGGTGAGAGTGGAGACCATCATGGGAACATAGTTCGACACCAACATGTTTCCGATGACTGAATTATCAGCATAATAATCGCTGCAGGCTGTACCGTTTAAATTGAGCTCCTTTTTCTGTGGCGGTTTCGCCTCGCCGTTCCAACACCATACGTCGGTTATGTCGATGATTTTTTGCGCGTTCTCAGCCAGGTATGCAGTTAATTCTTGGAGATAGCGACATTTACAAGACCACAAGTTGTTTCCGAGTGACAAAGCTTTTAAATTGGGGTGGTTATTAAAGCTCCACACGCCAAAATCTACTAGCCTGTTTCCATCAAGTCGTAAAACCTCCAGAGATTTCAAAGATATAAATGATATGTTGGCGATATTGCTGATAAGATTATTTTGTAAGAACAGTTCTTTTAAGTTACTTAGTTGAAGGAACTCGTAGCCTTTCAGTTCTTTGAGCTTGTTGTTACCAAGGTGAAGAATCTCTAAAGCATTGAGACCGGCAAACGTCCTGTTTTGAATATTATCAACGTTACTATTGTTTACGTAAAGAGATCGCATCTTCTGTCGCCCGATAAATACATGATTCTGGAGTTCACGTATGTTGTTGCCGTCTAAAAATACCTCAGTTGCATCCATGGGTATCTTGTGAGGTATTTCCATTGAAGATTGTCCAGAACAGTCGACGACATTTGTGTTCCATAAAGGGTCGTGGTAGCAAGTACAGTTTTGTGGGCAGGTCATCTCACAGTCACACGCGTCGTAATCACAACAATGGCAGATGGCAAAACAATGTGTCTCGTACTTACAAAGAAAGTCTGTTGTCTTTAGGTTGGTTAAGGGCACATGAGTTCCGCTCCGAGTGTTCGTCATTTTACACAATACATTTTCCAGGTCCATCACACGCGGGTACTGTCGCATAGCGGTCATATTGTTTATAATAGGTAACCACTCCATAGTACAATCACACTGAAAGGGATTTCCACCGATATAGAAATCCGGCAAAGTTTTATTGTCTGGCACAGTTGATAAACGAAGGCTATTCAGTTCTAAATGCACTAACTCATTCGCGTACATGTCCACTCGCGTAAGGTTCTTTTTATCGAAAAACGTATTAACATGGATATTCGTTAAAAAGTTATTGTTTATAAACAGCAGTTCAACACTATTCGGGATTGACATGGGCGATATTTCTGCAATACGATTACGGCTGGCATCTAAAGTCTTTATATGAATTTCATCTTGCAACTTGTAGTAATTACCTAAATGTTCAATGAAATTGCTATGAATGTCCAACCACTTTAAATTAGTAGGCACAAACGCGTAATCGAACCACACTAGATGATTTTCCGAAAGGTTGAGCCACAAAAGGCTCGAAAGCGTCGAGAAAACGCCGTTGATATCCGACAGGAAGTTGCCGTCGAGTCTTATAGCTTCCAGTTGTGAATTCCGAGTGAAGGTCCCTCGTTCAATCGACTGAATCTTGTTCTTAGCTATGTTGAGTACTTGTAAGCTCGGTAAGTCCCAAAACATGCCGACGGAAAGGTTTCCAATCTGGTTGTCAATCAACCGCAGACCCGTTAATTGGTTGAGATTCTTGAAGGATCCATTTCTGAAAGTTGTGATTTGGTTCTCGCCCAGGTCAAGTGTCTTCAAAAACGGTAGTTCCCACAAAGCTTCGGGCACGTCCATTAATTGATTTGAGCTCAGGTCCAATTCTTTCAAGTCAGAACAGTTTTTGAATGATTTTGGGTCAATGTTCACAAGCAAATTATTATTGAGTGTCAACTTGCTTAGAACAAAAAGGCCATTGAATAAGTTTTCGTCAATAGTATGTATTCTGTTTTCTGCTAAGTTTAGAGTATGCAGATTATACAAAGGCAGGAATGCGTTATCTTCAATGTAGCCAATCGAGTTATTCTTCAAGTTCAAGATTTGTAGGAAGAATAAATCCTTGAAAGTTTTTCCATCTAGTCTTGTCAGCGCATTATTTGATAAGTTCAGAACAATGAGTCGAATCAATCCCAAAAATGTTCCGTCATCGATATGATTGCTGGTTAGTTGGTTGCTTGATAAGTCCAAAACAATCAACTGCTCTAAGCGATGGAAAATACCTCGAGCCAACTCAAAGAGAGTGTTATCGTTCAGATAAATTTCTCTCAACTCTCTTGCATTCGCAAAAAGCCCTTCTGGCAGTGTGTGTAAGTGGTTATGCGATATATTTAAAACTCTCATAGAAACAAGTCCATTGAAAGCTTCACTTGATATGTCACTGATATTGTTATGTTGAAGATATAAATGTTGTAAGCTTCTCAGTCTCATTAGCTCGGATTCCTCTTGTAAGCTTTTGATCTCGTTGTGGCTGAGATCTAAGCTATGTAAGCCGGAGCCGCATCCTGGACCGAATCCAAGTTGACCAACGGTCCGTATTCTATTCTGAGTCAAATTCAGCGTATTTAAATTTTCAAGCGAGCAGAAAACGCCGGAAGGAACAAACTTGATGTTATTTTGAGCGAGATCCAATGACTGCAGTTCCGACAATCCATTGAATGTGTTCAAAGACAACTCTAAGTTCTTTGTAGGGCTCCATTCGATGTTCTTGGAACGGACCTTCAGCCGTTTCAATTTCTTTAGATCTTGAAAAGTGTTATCCGGCAGTTGAAGAAATTTGCAGTTACTGATGGATAGTTCGTTAAGTTTTGAAAGAGAACTGAAGTAGTAGGCTCTTAGCGTGCTTTCGAAAAGAAGTAGGTGATTGCATTCGATGGCTAGTTTGTCGGCGTCAGAAGTCACTGTTGATATGCTGCTTCCATCACTGTCGAGGGTGCGGATTCTGCAGAGGGTACTACTCTCCAAGCCCCGGTCTGAGACCCGCACGCATTTGTCCGAGCCGTAGGGCTGTACGGTCCACCCCAAATGCACCAACGCACATAACACGGTCACGTACGCGTACATTATCACAGATTTTTCATTTCACTATAGAATGTCTCATAAACACACCCAGTGGGTCGATATCACCATTTCCGAAACAAAGTCCGCGGTATTACACTTAAGAAAAACTTCCTAACATTTCAGTGCACTGTGGTCCATGATGATCGGTTTGTAATAGTCCTTGGGGATGAATTTTTGATAAAGTTCTCACTTATAAATACGTGTTTGTTCTTCGTGATCAGTTTGTGTTATTAAATATTTATTGCGAGTTGTAGAGAGCGTCGTTTCGCGTGGTACGTGCTCTCCGCGGCGCGGTAGCGTTGCGACTGACAAGCGGAACGCTGGACTCGTGGAAGTGGCAGTGGGGCGCAACTTAGCCCCTCCTCGCTCCCCTCCGGACCCCCTACGAAAGCTCTCTTGTCCGGCGATACCGCTAACGACATCTACCGTGGAAAAGCTGTTTTTTCTGTTTGAATTTATTTAAATAAGGTATGGGCTGTTAACTTGCATTAAAAAACTTTTAGACCTACGGTGAATTTACTATAACATGATGAAAATATTTTACTTTCCGATGCTTTTTACATAATAATAACGTAAAAAATAAAGCAAAAAAATATATATCGTATGGGTACTTTATTTGTAGTTTATTTATTGATCAAAACACAACTTTTAAGTAAAAGATATTTTTTATGATTATATCTAAAGGTACACCAAATCACATTAAAATGTAACGATAAATTATTAGTCCCGCCGAAGTCGAAAATTTTTGGGAACTTATTTCATTTCTTAGAGATGCCCAGAGTGCTGGTAAGCACTGTAACAAAAATCCTTAGATAAATTATTAAACTGAATGCTAGTATGTAACTAACTAATAAAGCATAATATAACTTACTAGCAGTGCCTCGCGGTTTCACCCGCGTAGTTCCCGTTTCCGTGGGAATTGCGGGATAAAATATAGTCTGTAGGCTAATTCAGACTATAATCAATCTCTGTGCCAAATTTTATCCAGATCCGATCAGCCGTTCTGGCGTGATTGAGAAACAAACATCCATCTATCCATCCATCCATCCATCTAAACTTTCGCATTTATAATATTAGTGTGATGATAGCAAAGTATAACTACTTTATTTTTGAATATTTTTTTAAACTATCAAACAAATCCATAAATAAAATTGCACAAATAGTTATGTTAATACCTTTTTTACAACTCTAAAACTACGTTACCGAGTTTTGTTCGCTTTTATTCTGTTTTGTGCAGACACAACAGCTACGCGCTACTCACCACTAGATGGCGTTACCCAGATCACTCACACAGCTTTTGCCACTCTTACAAATTTGTGGTTCCCATCAAAGCTCACACAAAACGTTGTACCAATAAATAACATTAATACTATACACCTACCTATCAACATTTTAACAGGCCTTTTTAAACATTATTCCTCATTCTCACAAATCATTAGCGTAAATCATGACGACATCGTAAAAGCTATTAGGAAAGGCACTTTCAAATTTTTACGCTCATAACAGACTATAAAGCGAAAATTCAAAATTCAGTTGAATGTTATATCGCGTCTTAATGTTTTTTATCGTTGAAGACTGCCTCTATTTTGTTGGGCGTATTTGGGTCGCGGAAAATGGAAAATTCATACCTATTGGTACCTTTATCTACCTATCTATTTGTCTTAGAACAGTAAAGTAGTACCTAAGTCAAACTTTTCTCACTCAGTAATTTATGTGCAGTCACGTAGGTATGATTATAAAATAAATAAATAAATAATGCTGGACAATTCACACAGCATTATCTAGCCCCAAGCTAAGCAGCTTGGGGCTAGATAATGAGCTTGTGTTATGGGTACTAGATAACTGATATACATAATATAATACAATACATAGATAGATATTTTTTTATTATACATAGAAAACGACCAGAACACCCGGAACAAATACCTGCAGATCGTACAAACACTTTGTCCCTGGGAATTAAACCTGCAGCTTCTTAAAGAAGCCTCTTGAAGATTAATAAGAGCCATAACAATATTTCTATTTTCCGCATAAAATTCACACCACCCCAAAAATAATAAAACCCTTGATAAGAAATTATCACGCGTTACAAGAATTTGCCTAAACCCCCATTAGGGACATCCGGTATTACGCTAAGGCCCTTAACATACCATCCCTTCATCCAAATGCATTCTAATCTTCCACAGTTTCATAATAACTGATGTTTTATTCTGTGGCTTAGTGCTCAGTACCTTTAATGTAATCTGTGATAACAGGTACTATTCTTATCTGTATTTGCGTTAACATTTTGGAATCACCTTTGTTTTGGCAGAAATTTACTTTGATGCGTCATCGTGGTGGGAATATGGTCGGACAATGGTTAGTGTTTACGAATTTTTTAAATGATAAGAGTAAGGCCGTTGGTACATGGAAGACAAAAAAGGCGTTTACGTAAGATCCTCTTTGCTGAACTGTCAGAAGCATAATAGATTTTGGTAAGTGGATTACCGATCTAGACAAAAAGGACGAATAGCGTAGTTTCCTGTGTAGAAAATATATTATTCTATTCAGTCCATCAGATAATTTATTAGAAGATTTGGATACGTATTTTTCCTTTTGTCAATAAAAAAATTGCAAGGATGGCACGTTAACGTTTGCAAGTCGTCGTTTACGTCACGCCGTGCTTATAATTGTAGAATGACATGCCGTCACGTGGTAGTTCAACTGGCTATATCTTCATCATTTTTGTATATTGGACAAAAGAAAAAAACTTGTCCAATGTCTTTTGATTATCTAACTGACTGACTCATCAGAATTTTAAGGAAACCAGTCTATTACGATATATAATATTATAAATCTACTTTTGTCGAGGACACCATTATCTCACCTTTTTTAACTAATATAATATATAATATAATAATGGTGACTTTCAATAAACATCATTATTGGTAATATCTACCAGTAATTTAAGTTTTTATGCTCACAGTAAATACACAAATTACTGTTTATCTATCTAGCCCCAAGCTAAGTCGAACTTCTTATACATAGAAAACTTCCAGAACATCCGGAACGAATATCTGCCGATCGTACAAACATTTGTCCCTAGACGGGAATCGAACCAGCAATTTTTACTTCAATCAAGTATTGAAGGGTCATTCAAGTGGTGACTTTCAATGGACATCATTATTGGTATATCTTCAAGTACCTAGTTTAAGTTGTCAATATACCCTTCAGGATTCGAATAATGATGACCTTTTAAGGCGCATATCCCACCCAAACTAGCGCCGCTACCTACTTTACGTTATTATTCCGTTTAACAAAGGAATTTTCGAAAATAGATTTTGGTGGCCACCAAGGGCAACTTCATATCTCTGCCAAATAAAATAAAACTATAACAGAGGCATTAGAAAAAAGCTTATTATTAGGTATCACAAACTGGAAGATGGATTTTTGAAAATTCACTTGTTAAACGGAATAATAACATAGAGTAGGTGGCAGCGCTAGTTTGTGTGGGGTGTGCGCCTTAAGGCACAATATAACACTTTTACATCAGGGCTGCTCTTTACACACTATAGAAATATATTATGTAAATACATTAAATAAATATATTATACACTAGCAGCGCCTCGCGTTTTCGCCCGCGTAGTTCCCGTTTCCGTGAGAATTCCAAGATAAAATAATAGCCTATGTGCTATTCCAGACTAAAATCTATGTCTGTGCCATTTTCCAATTTCATCCAGATTCATTTAACCGTCCTGGCGTGATTGATCAACAAACATCCATCTATCCATCCATCCATCTAAACTTTCGCATTTATAATAGATACTAGTGTATGTGATTATGTATACATTATTATAATATGAATGTACTATAAATAAAAATGTATTTGATAATTTTGGGGCTGCATCAGACGATGGTTAGAAGAACCGCAGGTAACAAAATTATAGTGACAAAAAAAACTATGACTCAAAGATAAAGTAGACCTGACCGTGCTCTATAGTTAAACAAGCTATTGTGTTTTAATAATGCAACGGCTAAGGATTAGATCTAGACAATGTTATCAACTGCGGTTACGCAGATGCGGATGGAATCTTTCTAGGTCATTCATCCGGGTAAAGTAGTGTGAAGTTTAGCAGCTTTAATATATTTATGCTTTTGGATTTTCACACGCCGATAGCTTTTTCTCCATTCACCAAATTGCGAAGCTACACAAATACTACTTACCTATAGTTAATCATAGAAAAGGTGTCTTTAATAAGTTTTTAATATTCTACGACCTGACGACCTCTGTGGCGCGGTGGGCGAAGGTCTGCCTGTGACGCAGGAGAAAAAAAAAAAAAAACTGCCCTAAACAAATGTCTGCAGATCGTACACACATTTGTCCCGAGGCGGGAATCGAATCCGCAACCTCCTGCGTCGCAGGCAGACCTTCGCCCACCGCGCCACAGAGGTCGTAAAAAATCGTATTTTGTCATGATTTTTATTTCTTGAGTCAGTTCCAATTATTCCACACAATAAAAATCTTTTCGTGTGTTTCAACTGTATATAATTTTCTATCGCACGAGCGTGTAAAAGCTATGTTTGTAAAAGACCGGCTATAATTCAAGAGAACGTTTTATACGTATTTGCTTTCTTTGTCACTCGTTTTACCTTGTGGTATTTGTTTTACATCTATGTTCATATATTTGAGGCACAAGCGTGTTCTCTTGTACTTAATACTAATATTAGCTGTCTGCTTGAAATTAATCAGCATATTTGGACGTACGCATTCTTCTATTGTCACCATTATTCAAAAGGTTTGTTTCATTGTTTGCTAATGGCAAAGCTAAATTGGGTTTGATATTTACAAACAAGCGCACATTAAACGTTATTTACTCACAATTGTTTCTACTGTAGGTATGTAAGATATGAGTTTCGGAGGTAAAACCCAGTTTTAGCTGACTTCAAAATATATGAGGATAACTCTATTTTCTGTTTTTTTTATCGTTCATGACAGATCTGCGCGTGGGCTGATGGCGCTAGTAACAAAACCTCTCCTTCTATTGTGTTTGTGAACTCTGCTTTTCTCGTACTCGGCCTAAAGCCTTTTCGAAAGACTTTCTGCGTTTACCGGTGTAAAGGGTTTTGACTACAAACTAAAAATCAAATATAGCATGGAACAATAATATAATAAGAACGGCTTAAACAACACTGTTGTTAAATCTATTTATAGAAATAAAAGTAGTACCTATGGGACCTATAGGTAGTAAACCACTATTTTTTTTTGTCTGTTTTGGCTAATCTCCGAAACGACTGGACCTATGTATTTTGACGGGACTTTTAGTGGCTGATGTTACAGCGGATAATTAAGGACATGATACTTGTTTCTTTTTTATTTTAAAATAAAAAAGAAACAAGTATCGTATATATATTTGTAATTATTAGAAAAAAATAAGTTTTCGAAAATTGTAACACAGAAATTATGAACTCTATGCGGGAAAAGCCGCATGCACTGCTAGTATAAATTACATAAAGACCAACATAATGTTACGCTCCACCAGTAAACACACTCATAACACCCAGGTATGTACATATTATATACATCAATAAAGACCGCCTCAGGTCCGTAATAAATGCACGTACGGAACCCACAGCAAATGCTAGCACGTAAACACACGTTCCTGAAGATATGGGTATTTCATTATTGGAAAAACATTCTTGCACACGTTTGATGTTTGATATTATGACACAAAATGACGAACACACAGATAAATCAGTGCAAGAGCGATAAGAACTTGTCTCAACAACTTGCTTCATAGCCTGGTTCAGTCATATTTGTGATAGCAGCAGACACAAATCAGGGGTTGCATTGCTCTACTCGTGTTAAGTGCGCCTTCTGGATGCTATACTATATTGATATTTTGTACTGGCTTTTGATGTTCAGTAAACGGAGTCCCTACGTTTGCCGTATTCCTGGTAGTAATGATAAGTTTTTTGTAAAAGGTTTGATTTCTTTATATTTAATTACAATTTCCTTGAAATATAAGGGTATTCGGACATCGTTTGCCAAAATGAAATGGGGGATTGGGGAAATCTTTACTACCTTCTCAGCCCCCTGAATCCCTGGCTTCAAGGAGGTTTTTATGCCGAGTACAACAAAACATATTAAAATAAAACAAATTTGGAGGCTATACCACACATTTTTTGTTTTATTAATTTCAATTCTTTTTATTTTAATTAAAAGTAGTTGTTTAAAAAAAATTCGAGAAGGAGGCCACGAGGAGGATCCAGCTAAGTTGACGAGAAGACTCGGCGTAGTTTCTCAAATACTGCCCGTATTTGAGAAACAACGCCGAGTCTTCTCGTCATCCATAACGCACTGATTGAAAACTAAAGTTTTTTATCAGTGCGCCCTACCCGTCATGATCTATCTATGGAGCTGAGACGTGGACACTCACGGGAGGGCTGGTAGGGATGTTTAAAGTCGCCAAGAGAGCTATGGAGAGAGCGATGCTCGGAGTTTCTCTGAAGGATAACATTCGCACGACAGAGAACCAAGGTTATCGACATAGTCCTAAGGATTAGCAACCTGAAGTTGCAGTGGGCTATATCTTGAGAAGAACAGACAACCGTTGGGGTAAATGTGTTCTTCAGTGGAGACCGCGACTCGGCAAGCGTAGTGTAGGACACCCACCGACCAGGTGGGATGACGATTTGCGAAAGACTGCTGTCAGATGCTGGATGCGGCAAGCGCTATGGCGCTCATTAGGGGAGGCCTATGTCTAGCGCAGTGGACTACTATGGGCCGATGATGATGATGAGTGAGATTAATAGAATAGTTTCAACCTTGATATTTTAGCCCATCACTAGGCTAGAATTAGGGTCCATCACTAGCCTAAACTACAGCATTGTTTGATTGTGTTTAGGAAGTAAAATTATTTCTTTGATTTCGATTCTCCTTTCAAGAGTCATGTTATGATTTCGATTTATTCAGACCAATTTTAAAATTATTCAATTATCACCATCTCTGTTCATTCAAACTCGAAAAAGTTAAATAAATATAGATTAATAGTCACCGTTTTGCCCCTAGCCCCTCTCGTATACTACCCTAAGGAATAGTAATTGAGCTACAGCTTACAGAACTTGAGCAAATCACATTCTTTGTTTTTTCAATACAAAGTTTAAATTGCTGAACCAATTCAGGTTTGGTGAAGTTAAAATCTTTAAGAGATTATGAAAAGCTGTGTATAATGAGTTCTGTTGATTAAGTTTTGATTTATCTTTTGACTACAAGATACTTTTGTTTTACTTTGTATTTAAATTGAAAGACTATTCAAGTAAAATTACCTACCTAATCTGTAACTACACTATGTACAAAAAGTACATCGATATTCAATTTAACTAAGAGAATGTCTACCATTTTTAACCGACTTCGAAAACAGAAGGAGGTTCTATGTTCGGCTATAATATGTTTTTTTAATGTATGTACGATCGATTTCCCGTTAATTATGGACTGATTTGGATAATTCTTTTGTAGTCGTGTAGAAGATAATCCCAAGGTGGTCTCATAAAAATTTAAAACGAAATGATAAGAAATGAAAGAAACGAAATGAAATGAAATTAATTATAGAAACTATCTACAAAAGGATCTTAAAAGCTTGGTAGAACAACAGTTTATCCCGAATGGATAAATTTTTGTTATTATGGATGTCGAGGGCGTATTTACTCGGCAACAGTTATAATAGGTAATACATAAAAACTATGGGCCAACGAAGTCGGTTTTTAGAATTTTTAAATCAATTCAATAGATAGACAAATAAATAGACGTTTGACAACTAGGGGGTACAAATTTGTTTTCATAATCTTATATTTCTTTAGGGAGTTCATGGAGCACTATTTTAACAAATAATAAATTGTTTTACTTCTGACTGAAGGTTGGGGGAAAACAAAGCCAGTCGAGTTTAGACCCTTAAAGTTAGGGAGCGTATTAAATTTGCATTAGACGAAATTGAAATACGCCCTTCGATGACTCGTGGTAAGTACTGTGTTGCCAACCACCAGGGTTGATAGTCGCTAGATTAAAATCTGAAAGAAAAACTGCCTTTCTTATTTGTGAGTACAAATATTATAAAGAGAATAACCTTACAGCATTCTAGATGTGACTTTTGCTTTTAAAATATTCAAAAGTTAATAAATATATTAAAATGACATGCAAGCAAAAGTTGAAAATTTACAAAGTCAGTGGCATTGATGTCAAACAAACCAATGTCATAGACACATCGGAGAATTCAAATGATGAAAATTACGGAATGTTTGTCAAATTTGGCTAAACTGCAGTAGACCTAGCAACATTAAACTTTGAAGAAGCACAAGGGAAGACTAATAATGTCTTCAATTCTCATCGCGAAGATCCAAGTCACGGTGTGACTGTTTGATTAATTGAATCATTTTTTGCTTTTGCAGAAGGTGGGGTGTAATTTGTCAATTTGCATCGTCAGAATCCTTCCCTATTGTCAGATTAAATTGGGTTCGAAGTTTTTGCGAGAAGAATGTTATTGTAATTTTTTTCGCAACTTTACTTTTTACTTTGTAAAATCTTTTTTTATATTAATTAAAACCTATCCTTGATCATATTTATTAAAAAAAAATTGGAGCTTTTATGTTTCGATTACAAAAGATTTACGAATAAAAAAAAATTAGAAAATTATAGAAACAAATTAGAATTAGTGTTTACAATTGAAATAAGTTAGCTCAACTATTTCAACAATTTGGAAACAAACACTTTAAAGATCTCTCAGCTCCAATGATTCAAGAATTACAAGAACTTCATAATAAGTTTAGGTTAAATAACCATTTTGAGTTTCAAATATTTCTTCAAACCAGTACCAAAAGTGGTGGTTTGTAATCTCGGGTCGTGACATGATCGGAGTCACGTTGAAAGCACGCGTCTGCGTAATCCACAGGTTATCTTCAAAACCATTGTAAAACCTTTACTAGAGAAGCTTTTTGTTTCTAATTATATAGAATGGTATAAAGTAAATAAAAAAACATTAACGTCACTTCATAATCCTAGACACAAAGAAAAGCCTAAGCTATGTTACAGACTTTATTTCTAAATAACGATAACAAGACTTTAGCAGACTTTTTTTTAAAAAAGCTCCACAAAAAATACAAATAGAAGCGAAGGAAACATGCCTCTAAATTCACGTGACTTGAGTGCACAAGAAATTGGACACTTTGCAAAACAAAAGCAACTCCTCTACACCGTTTGTCTCTACACCAGTCCGAAAATTGTGTTGCTCTACGTCTACTATCAGGAGCCCCATCGACCTCCAACGTTGTACGTGATGACTCCCCTAATTCAATTAACCGACTTTTGGAAAGAACTCCATATTTTGTTTTATTTCGGAAAAACCTCGACCTGATAAAGGGGATCTTTTTATATTTGGTCAATGAGGGTATTTCTATATTTGGTCAGTGCAAAATGGACAGTGTGTATGACCTTGAATGGATACTCACGATTGTTGTCCTTGATTAAAATACTACAGTGCCTTTGTTTATCAGACTTTAATTTGAATGATAATACACATAGACATTTTTATTCCATTTACCTATTGACAACAAAATCGTTATTTTTGTTATATATGATATGAATCTGTACTGTTGATTCATAACCATAATAATGCGTACTAATTATTTTTTCGTAGATACTAACAGGCCGATGATGATAGACAAATGATAGCATTATCATATCACGTTTTATCATCACAACTTTTCCACTAATCACCGCTGAATATTTAACTAACCTTCATATAGCCCTTTGCCAGATTTAGCCTTTTATCAGATAGGGCGTGTCTACACTGTCACGGATCGACGACGTCACGTTCGTGACACGTGCTCCCATCACGCAATGTTAGTATAGTGCCACTAACTTGTTGTTGAGACGGAGTCTAAGTTTATTCCAGGTTACTCCAAAGTGATGAAGCAGTTAAACTGCTTCAACGTACTGATCTCACATTATCTTTATTTCTAAATCTACTTACTTGTCTCTTGAAAGATCGGTATTGATATTCTGCTGGTCTACTCTTGATTTGATAACAAATACGAGTTTGCATAATAATTTAATCCTCTAGCTAAGCACCTAAAAGCATTCCCCAAAACATCGTACTTTCCCAAATTATTATCACCAGATAACCTTGCTGGTCATCCATCAGGTCAATACCCACCCCAGTAGAATGTCATTGTCACGTTATGCCCTTGAATGTCAATATAAAGTAACAAGGGTTTGTTTTAGCATATGGCCAAACCTACCTGAAATATTTTTGTGCGCAAAAGTTGCTCGTAATCTTGCTCGTTTAAATTTTGATAAATTATATTTGGAGATTGCTCTTTTGAAATTTGAGTTTAACATCAACCAGAATAAGAAGAACTTTTGTAAATTAATAGGATTCTAATATTTCTCTACATCTATCCAAAATTTTACTATCATATCAGATTCATTTGACTTGGTGATGGCATGGTTACGAGCATATTATGTCTGTTTTCTCGAAAATACGTCGTAGGTAGTGTACGTAGATGTACCAAGACTCTGAAATAACCTCAATTAAAGAGCACCTTGATGGGACTAGCTTGCAAACATTTGATGACACCGTACTAATGAACCTCACGAGTATTTTTACTCCCGAAAAGGCGATGAGAGACAGTTTTGAATGACAAGCGCTGCTGTAGGTAAGGTGAAGGGCGACCCTTAATGACGCATTCCCTGCATTATTGAGTACAGGGTTGGCAATGATAAAGGCTTGAAATTAATTGATGATAATGATAAAAACAAAGCCGTAAGCTTATAAGATGTATGGGTAATGTGTATAACAATACATCAACAATGAAGGAAACAGGCGTCTGTTATAAAATGACCGTATAGTTCTCAGAAGGAGGAAAGTTAAAGTTGATATAACAGTCATATCAAATGTGTGTCTTTAAAATAACTTTCCAAAAATTTCAAAGTTTTCCGGAAACAATGTCTTCTAACATATCAAGCGTGTTTTCCAACATCTCAAGCGTGTGCTAGTTTCCTCCGGACGTTTCCCAAAACTGGAGCATATCCAGGAAAGAGATTGGCAGCCCTAGCAGGGGCGATACAGCTCGTGCTATGATTTATGTCTTCCGCTTTCGTTTCAACGCTCATAACTGCGATTTAGATTAATTTGGTGACTGTTATGCTCGTCATTTTCTAAGAGTGAACTTGAAAGAAAATATTGAAGTAGAAGAGAGATTATAAAATGCTTCGGAATAACAGTACATGTAAATAAAAAATATGGGTAACTTTATTCTCACAATGTTGAAATAGACCCTATTACATAACTCAACAAAGACAGGGCGCTATGGCGCTCATTAGGGGAGGTCTATGTGCAGCAGTGGACTGGTATAGGATGATGATGATGATGATGACATAACTCAAATAATAGTAGAAATTGAAGGGAAAACATTTGAATACAGATGTAAAACTTATAAGGCTATTTATTAATTAAATTGTAAGAGTACCTAATGGATGTTTCTAGAATAAACTCATAATTATGTTTGTGGTAAGATATCTCGATCCAAGCAATAAATAAAACTTGTATCATCAAAAAAATTACTGACAAAATTCAATAGAACCAATAAATATTTCGTTTCAAATTGACACTATAGCTCAATTTTCCGGTACCATTAATATTTGTTTATAGTGTGAAACAATTTTATTACCTTTATTATAAAACCTCCCAATTAGTAAGAATTCAAATGGAATTTCATAATTACCTTTACTTGTAAACAACTAGGCGGTAGTTTGTTTACATCCATATAACTTTATTAGCTTTAGAGAGCACACAGTTCCTTATTATATCACAGAATATTGCTACCTCTCACTTCGATATTTCAACATTCATAAACGTGTTTTACAAAGCAATTTAAAACTTAATGAAAGAAACTCAAAGTTCAAAACCTTTAAGTTAAAAATTTGAGAATTACTAGTGTTTGCTTTGTCGTAGTAAACCTAAAAATCAGAACAAGAAAGATCATTTTACCCCGAAAGCAGTTTCAAAAGACACAGCTCTGAATATTATGTTTAGGATGGCGTAATACTAGACGTGGTCTCCATAAAATATAATGAACTGTAGAAGATCCAGTTATGAAGGTTCGGTTTGATTGCGGTAAGCCCATTCCGGGATAGAAATAGATTATTTTAGAAGGAATGGAATCTAAACTGCCACCGTAAAATGAGTACGGTATGTAATAGAGAAGGGAGTAATTAAATCATTTGGAACAACTACTTAAATAATAGACTTTATTGCAGTCTTGGAATCAGTAAACTGAACAATAATCAGATAGGTCATGAAATATTAAACTGCGTGGTGCAATTTCCTATACATGGGAATTGCATAAAAAATCTCATGTAAACGATCGATGACACACATAGAAATAAAATCTAACGCACGCTTCATCACCATAACAGAAAGGAATAGCTCGAATATGGCTGCATGATGATCTAATTTCATGGCGCGTGGTCCATTCGACGCTCGATTACTTAGAAGCAAATTGGACCATTCATTGCCGGAGCTAAGTCTCAGAGCGTCTTGAGGCATCGTGAGGGAACATTTAGATAAGAAACAGGTGACGCTATAGAAATACAGTATTATAGATTAAAAGATCGCCATGGCGGTTGAGGCAAAAAAAAACAACCCCTCCAGTTCAACTTGGATGTCGTAAGAGTCGACTAAGGAAACCTTCCAGAAGAAGAGCAGCAGCTAACAGCAGCTTTCTTCTGTGTATTTTAAAACCTCAACTGCGATTTCCAATCCTCCTGCCGATCGTGGTGATTCTAGTAAGGTACAATCTCTCTCGCAGTACGCTTATGGGGAGGAGATTTATTAGTGATGATTGAAGACTTTTGCTTTGGTTGTTCTACTTTGGTGAGTTCTTTGCTGGTTTGAAAAATAATTCGGTCTAAACAGGTGGTATCCTGCTTCTGGCTAAAATGTGAGCTTTGAACGTCTTGAAGCATCCTATTGTCTAAATGAGACTGTTATCTTATACTTAGCGCTAGATGTACCTACATTGTACGCTCGTTGATGCTCTTTTGGGAACTGAGCACGCTTATGGGGATTTATATAGATTACGTTTTGTTGCTCTTGATCTTCTAAATATTATTGAAATCGCTATTGTTTCCATTCTTTTGTACTAAGTTTCATTTTACATTTGTAATTTTAAGATCGGTAGGTTTTGTCTTGAACTGCTAAGTAAATCTTGGATTAAAATTTAATGAACCGTAGGGATAAACTTTGTTATTTGTACTAGAAATGTTTACTGCGATTGCTTAGAGTTCATAAATAAATCTAAATCTACAGTTCAATAGCCGATACAAAATGCCATCGCATCGTCAGCAAAGTCAACAAACTTTCATTTGAAGTCTGCTCGAACTGCAAGTTTCAATGAAAAATCTAGATTTTCAAAACTGTAATCTGACTTTTATCTAGTCTGATAGTCAATATTCATTTCAGTTTGGAAGGCGCTGGCTCAGAGCAACATTCATTTCGTTAAGTGTCGCGACGGAGCCGGTTTACTCCAGGGATTCATACAATCGACTTTATCGACTTTCATAGTTGTAAATTTCAGTTTTCTTTCAGAGAACGGTGTCCTCCCGCGATTGCTTTTGTAATACAAGAACATTGTGGGAGATATGGGCTCTAGAATTATTCTTTCATTTAAATTCAAATGTGTGTGTTTTATAAATTGAATTTCATTGTGTTTTGTAGTACATTCATTACTAGTCTCTGGCATTTAATTTAATTTTAGCGAGTTTGTACTTATCTTGTAAAAGTTGTTTGCCTTAAGGCTCATCGTGTCTGTGAATTAAATTAAAGAAACTTTCCACTTTAAGTACTTATTTATTCTAAAAAATAAACGTAACCTTAAAAATATTTCAGCTCTCTTTTTGTCTACCTACTGATTAATTCTCCTAATCATCTTCGTATAGCAAAGCGCAAACACAATATCTATTTTCGTGACCTCGCATAAAATAAGGATGGAACAATCACACCCATCGCAATAAGAGCAAAAGGACTGGCCCAATTAAAATTGACATGGACAGCTCCCAGGCAGGAGGTGTCGGGCTTCGCATCAGTCGCACGCGATCTCAAAACCGTCGCCTGTTAATCGATACCATTAATTTTATACTGTCGGATGTCGTTTTGTAAAGAAATTTCTCAGACCTCTCAAATCTACACACTAAATTTTGATGTTGGTTTTGATGTAGTTTGCACTATTAGCTTGTAATAAAAGGGAGTGTTTGTGTAGGGTGCGTAATTAAAAGAGACAGGACGGACGCGTCGTGCGACAGTCGTGAGGTGCATGGTGTCTTATCAGCAAAGGTTTAATTTGAGCGAGGCATGAGACACGCGAGCTGATCACGCGAACGCATCGACTCGACACAACCCTATGGAACCTTTTTAAAAATAATTATTTTAAATATCATTATCGTTCGAATCCAACTTGACATTTCGAATTTTAAATTCAACCAGAGTGCTTTGTCATTAAAAATGTGCTACAACTTGCAACCGCAGAATTTTAAGCAGACCGAAATCAGATTAAACGTTAAAGTTTTATCAATCGAGACGAGAGGGGTATGAAACCCTTTTGTTTGCTTTTTGAGTGTCGGGACAAAGCAAACTTCGGAAATGAGATTTCACGTAGCATTTTTTTGAAGGACGTTTTGGCTGCGTGTCGAATTGTAAATAATTAGCTCATTCTGCCGCCTGCCGGGACGTCGTCGACCCATTGTCTGTTTGCGTAAGAAATGTATAAAAAACTAACGTCTTCCTTGATGTTCACTCAATCCGATTACAAAAAATATCGATCGAGATTTAGATGAAGTAGCTCTACAAATTCGGAAGTTTCGTAACAATTTCCTGTCAGAGTGGTTTTGGTAAGACTTTGAAGTGTATTACCAATTTACCAATAATTTAGGAAAGGACAATTTATTAGTTCTCAGAGTTTGCAATAAGATCTAATTCCTCCGTTAATTGGAGATTCTCTTCAAAAGCGGTTAGAAGTTTAGCAATATTTGAACCCTTATTTGTCGCTAGGTTGATTAACAATAAGTTCCAAATGACTGGCTTAAATGTATATACAACCTAATATTACTCGTGCGAATTCAAGTTAATCATAATATCTTATGGGATGCTAAACACTGATAGTTATATGCGAAGTTTTGTACTTTATAATTAATGATTGATTAGAAATTGTATCAAACGGAAGACGACTTATCATATCAGTGTCTGTACCTTAAAATTGACATAAATACTATTATTACAAAACCCAATGATTGTGAAATGTGCATTTTATTTTGTTACTGATCTCTAACTAAGGTTGCATTCTATATTAGGTATTAATGAATTTATGTGCAAATTATTGACAGCACTTTATAACGAAATAGAGAAGTAATGGTATTATATAATTATATGAATGGATTATCAATACTTTGTGTATATAATATGTGTTTGTAGTAATGAAACCGTAAATAATATTCTTGAATTTTATTAAGAATCATGCTTAAATTGTACAATATTTATAACCTTGTACAACTTCCAGTGTTATAATGGTGACTAAATACAAAATTTGTATTTATTCACCATTATAACACTGTTCTGATCTGATCAGATCTGTTCATATTCAGTAGCATATTTGTAATACAAATATGCTACTGAACAGATCAAAATGAAATTTGGCGTACATTCAGAACATAGCCTAATTTCGATGATCAGCTACTTATTACAACGAAAAAACGCGTACAAAACTGCGGACAGAAACTAGTAACTATTTACTATGCTATCGACTTTATAATAAAAACGTTTTTCACACTTACTCAGTTAAGAGTCAAATATCGGCATGACAACAGATATCTTGGAAGTAATTTGCCTTATATCCTAAGTTATCAAAAACCAATTCCATCGTTAAGATCGCGTTACAATAGCAAAGCCTTGAAAAATTCAATCTATTCTCCCCTCTCTGAGCCATCTGATTGTTTCCAGCAGTTGCTTATTTATTTGTCGTAAGTCTATTGTTTATTAATATTGGCCATGGCCATAGTGCGGATGAAAGAAGGTAGAGTAGATATTTATTATTACTCTCAATTTAGATTATACTGATCAATCATACACCATTTTTAGGGTTTGGAGTAAATTTAATTACAGCAGGTGCTATTTTCTTTCTGTTTATCAACAGTATAGACCAGAAACCTAAATCTATGAACAAATAGTAAAATCTGAGTTCATCTAATTAATAAATAAAAACTAATTTATTTCTAGAAACCTACACAAAGTAAAAATATTATAATAAATAAATAATGCTGGACACACAGCATTATCTAGCCCCAAGCTAAGCAGAGCTTGTGTTGTGGGTACTAGATAACTGATAAACATAATACAATACATTACATAGATAGATATTTTTTATTATATACATAGAAAACGACCAGAAAACCCGGAACAAATACCTGCAGTTCGTCCAAATATTTGTCCCAAGGTGGGAATCGAACCCGCAACCTCCTGCGTCGCAGACGGACCTTCGCCCACCGCGCCACAGATGTCGTCAAATAGAAACGATCAATTATAAACGGTTTTATCATAGATAATTTTAAACAGAAAAATAAAGCATTATTTTAAATTTAATTTATAAAATGGTCAAGAGGACAAATTCATTAATAAATTTTAAGTACTAACCTCTAGTTTTAAGCCTACTAATAAAATGGATTGTATAATTGTCTTAATAAATAAATTGAATTATTATTATTATATGAAATTGGTTATATGCGACAAGAGAACAAAGCATATCTCAAAAGTAAATTAACTGCCAATTTAGCATTGCCATTCAACGTGGCAATGCTGCCAGCATTCTGGGCACTCTGCCTTCTGGTGACGGCTTAGATTTTTAGAAAATAGATAAATAAATAATAGATGTAAGTGTAAATATTAGTTGTAATTATTTTTTCCACTTTATAATTAAAAGTAAATACATTTATTGACAAGATGAAGGATATCACGTGCAATTCTAAAAGTTTCTAAGCCATTGTTTACGAATGTCAAGAAGGGCGGAGTTATTAGTTTACAAGTGTATCAAACGCCCCCTCTTTGTTTATTGACTCAGTTCTCGTGGGAGAACGATATTACTTCCCAACTCTTTCGGAAGTTTGCTTTCATTGTTGACATCTGGCGTTCGATTATTGGAAACTTCAGAACGTTTCATTTTCCTCGGTGTTTCATAATTTGCTTTGTTATTTCTTTAGTTTATTGATTTGAGGATGTTGCCTGGTTATGTGATAGTTGGGTAGTGAATATTGGTTTTGTCATCAAATGCGGTTCACATTGAAATGTGAACACAATGCTTTCAAACTACTATAATGTTTGTCAAAGAAAGGGAATACAACACCTGACGGTTTGCGACACGAAATTTACCTATAAATTATTATCACCATCATCATCGGCCTTTTTAATCTACGAAAGATCATACGAAAAAGCACTTTCGTGCATACATAGACAATGCCTTTTCGGGAAAGGCAGCATCGACCACATTTGTACATGTAAGATGATTGGTGGTCGATGGCTGGTGATGAGTCAGCGCTCAGAACACGTAAAGGCTAGGCGACTTTCCTGTCTTAGGCACGGGGTTGGGCTTAGATTGCTAGCTCCAGGAATTGTAATTTTTCCAGTCTAACTATACCTACTAAAGTCAAAAAAGAATTTCTACTTATAAAAGAAATCAACCGTCTCTCGTAAAATCAGAAGTCCTTGTTATTTTTTTTTTCATTACAACCATATTGGACACAATCCAATACCAATTTCGCTTCTATTTTGGCGATTCACATAAAGTTTACGATGTACCCTCCCCGAAGGTTTTCATAAACAGCAATAAAGAACACTAGCGCCTTCTACTGGACTAACAAGCCAATACTGCGAGGATTAGTGGTCAGGAGGTTTGTAAAGAGCTCGCCTAATACTACGCGACTTTGTTTTTTTTTTATATCCATTACATTTTACTAGACTTTTTTCCATATTTTTTCTTAAACAAAAACTCTTATTGCTATCTTTCAAGTTTGGCAGGAGCAGCTTCGGACTGGTCTTTTATCTGGCTTCTTCTGTGAGTTTTAGCAAGTACCAGCTCTAAATATTCTGTAGAAAACGTGACAGTACAGTAACTATCACGTATGCCGCTGAATTTTCCACTGAGACCAGTCTCAGTCTGATCTATATTTCGACCAGCACGCCATCTTTTATACGGAAAGATCTCAGTCTTCAGTATCCTGACAAGAAGCTTATTTAAATCTTCAAAATGAGTAATGCCGTACAGCTCAATAATTCTAAAATTGACGCTGCATAGCACTAATTTCCTATTGCAAACACTACACATCCATACATACGTACGTATATTTATTGCAGCACACACACATAAGTATATATATTTTCTGTTTTTATGTTTAAATATGCGCATAATTTAAATCAAATCAAATCAACTAGTTTATTCATATATCAGACATGGTAAATTACACAGGTGATATATTATGTTGATACTCTTATCTTAAATCAATAAACTTAGGTGTATGAAAACAAAGAGGTCCTTACCTTCTTAAAATTTTTTGAACAACCATATTATAATCGCGCAAGGTTCCACCAATCCCTTACAACACAGGGTATAGCAGTGTGACGTCATATATCAAGAGCATGTGAATTACTGTTATGATCCCTTTCGCAATAAAGGTGGCTGCCCTTATTTCGAACTCAGGCTTTCTGATAATGGAATGTAGGAGGTGCTTATCGCTAAACCTAGTTCACTGTGATTTGTACTTCCTGTCTTTGGTTCCTTGTTTGAATATTGTTAACGGGTTTTTGAGAAACACATAATTTCTGACGACTTTGTCTTTGTTATATCAATTGGGAAAGATTTAATTTTAAAATGACTAAAGTCTTTTAATAAATACTTTACCTTTGTCCCCTCCTCTTGATTTGGATTTTATCGGTTGTTTATATTGTTCATGTCACACACCACGTAATACAGACCTTATCTTGGTGGTTTGTTTTACGTCTATACGTCGTAAGTCGTAATTGTGTATTTATAAAGTGGAAGTCATACTCGAAGTCACAAAATGATCGTATAATATATATATATATATATTTGTCGAGGAAAGAGTTCAGTTCAAGACCTAAACAAAATCATAACCCTCCTGCTTGCGCAGATAAAAAATCTGATTTACACCTTTCCGTCAAAACTCAAACTCAATTAAAGCAAGACAAGACAACCCCTTTAAATAAAATTAACATATCTACCGGCCAACCAAAATCCCTAAAATGAGATCCTTTTACAGCCGTAATAAAGTCTAAGGTGAACTAACCTCGGTGTCCGTTATCAAGTGTTGCAGAGCAGGTTACATAATTAATTAAGGGTCAGTGTGTTCTCGTGTCTCTGAATAGATTAAAGGATATTCCTGTAACCTGAGTCACCACTAGAGCTGTGGTTTTTGAGAGGTTAAATGACGACTGCTTTAATTAATAATAAGAAATATTTTTGTTCAACGTCCGACTGTTAAAAATTATTTGACCATCCTTGAACAATCACTGACACTATAACATCACATCAATCCAATACAATTCTTTATTATTAACGCCAAGTTACAAGCCAAACGACATAGGTAAGCAATATAATATTCAATATTGTCCTTACATAATAATAATGGTATATAATAAAAATATAATTGATTAATTGTATATAACGCTCTTTGTGGCGTCGTATGGGGGAGGCCTATGTCCAGCAGTGGACGTATATGGGCTGACATGATGATGATGATACAACATTTATATTGTAATCTAATTTAAATTTGCAAAGCGTAAAACTCGTCTACAGAGTAAAAATAATATACTCTCTAATATAAGCACCTAATAATAATCATTTATTTTAGACTATAGAAAAGTTACAGATCTTATTTAACATATAATATGTTCCATTGTATTATATACAATAAATAATAAATTATAATGTAATATGTAAAGTGTTGTGTAGTATATATAATTATTCCCCGCACCTGGCTAGTCCGTTGATACTGGCCGCAGTGGACATCAACACATCCCAGTGAAACATCGGAAGGTCGTCCTAGAAGGGGATGTAGGTATAGGTATTACCTATATGGAAGGAAGGAGGTAGGTTTGCCTTTGTCCAGCTGTGGGATCCAGCGGATATGATTATATACATGAATAATCAACAGCAAGGTTGTGTGAGAAGCTTTATTTTATACATATTCTATAAGATATCAGCGTCCTCTTACGGCTTCATACGCGTTTTTCAGGAGTAAAATAGTCGTAAGCTATATTTGATTCAGGTTTAGAACTACATTTATGCAAAATTTCAGTCCAATCCGTTCAGTTGTTAAAGCGTGAGAGGGACAATCATCCAACTTTCACATTTACATTATCACTGTACTACTAGCCATTTAAGAGTGCGCCTAATGCAAAAATCAAGCAAAATGTGTATTTTTAAACACTTACATTTATGGTAACGGGCGTGAATTTTCAGATTAAAATAATACGGTAGGTAGGAAAAAAACTTTAGAAGTCGAGTAATCGAATTGAATTTTTGAAAATAGACTAGTTTTTTTAATAAATAAAAATACAAAATTCCCTAAAAAAGCTGTTTTAATTGAAAAGCTCTAAATTATCGGCGACAACATCACATTATTTTTTATGAATTACATAGCCAGACTAATGTTTTATTTAAGTAATATTGTAGTTTTTCTATTTAATGCTTAAATTTTGAATCATTAATAGAAAAGAAGCAAAATCTTGATTTTTGCACTGACAGTGCTTTACTCTGTCCCGCTCCTATGAACGCGAAATCCTATGCCTATCCTTTTCACAATTTTTTGCATTATGCCCGCTCTTAATCTGGATAGTATATAACTTTGGGTAAGTAAAATACTATGCAAAAGTCAAGATAGAAGAAAAATAATAAAACAGTTTAAAAACTTTACAAACGGTCATTCGCAATAATTGCCTGTACCTACATGAAAATGATTTGGAATTGCAAGTTAAAATTAGCTCTGTATCTTAGATACCATCAGCGTCATAAAAATAAATAGCTAGAATGGTGTGGCTGGGGCTTTAAATGGGGGTATGAGTCATTACTGAGACATACGCTGGCCTGTGTCCACCTGCCCTCCATTTCTAAACTTAAGAGCCTATACAACCTCAAGTTTTTGTGAAAAGATAGACAGGATTTTGCGTTCATAGGAGCGGGACAGGGCATGCTAAAACAACGCAACGCAAGCCCAGTAATAAAGTTTTAGCTTTATCTATTAATTAGGACTTTACCTGAAAAAGCCAAAACATAATAAAATGTTCTTTATACTTAGTTCTATTACCAAACTTCTTCTCAAGAGTTTAACTTCTGTATTTATTAAGAAATTAGAGGTAACTTTTAGATTTTTTTCTATCGAGAAAATTTTATGATGTCGTGTTTTCGAAACTTATGATTGATAGAGTAAGTCCTGAACTTTACCATAATATACATTTCAATGTTAAACATTTAGTAGCTTCGAAGATATTTTTCCATATGTCGGAGTTGATTTGAGGTAGTAAGGCCATGTGTGTAACCAACCAGGAACATGAATTGTTTCAAAGTTAATAGAAACGTACAAGCAAAGTCAAACTGAACATTAACTCCATCCTTGAGATGAAAGGCTGCAACATACAAATACAACCCGTATTTGTGTTTCGCATGAGGGTTGAATTCGTTTGGATTAAAGAAGTACCTATACCTATGTAAAATTTTCACTAAACTCATTTTATTATCCGTGTGGTGTCGGCTTAGAACTTGCACTGACCCAACTCTTCCCGTGGGTGTTGTAAGAGGCGACTAATGGACGCACACCGGGAGGCGGGCAGCAGCGCCTCTTGCAGTATATGCACCACCAAACTGCGATCCCCAACCCGCATGCCTACCGTCGGGATTATGGGCATTACTCCAATGAGATATAAAAAAATCAGGGGGAGGCCTGCGTCCAGCAGTGGACCATTATAGGCTGTGGAGGTTGAGGTCATTTATAATCATTTTCATTAATACTCTAACCTCCTCACTTCAACAGCCTTTAATGGTCCACTGCTGGAGGCAAGCCTCTCCTGATAATCGCCTTATAGGCTTTAATCTCATGGGGGTTAATACCTTCATGATTTGATCAATCTGCATCAGTCGGTCTCGGTATAATAGGCCTTACAAGTCATCTACTATACAAGTAAGCTCAGTTACGTTAGTTATTCCTGTCTCGTCCCACTAGATTCGGCCTAAACTGGGACGAGTCCAGAAACAAAAAAAATATGCTGAAAACGTTCCTGAGTCGTCCCACTTTTTAAACGCAGGCAAAAATACTACATGAAAAGTGTGCGATCGAAGCGATTAGTAAGATGTATCCGTATTACATAGATTACTATGTGTAACTTCTGCTCTCTTGGTACTTTGAGACGATCTTTGGGACGATCTGAACTCGAAGTTTTAATTCCCAGATCTTCCCAGAGTACCAAGAGAAGAGCAGAAGTTCCTTAGATTGACACTCAACACTAATATGCAATAATGTAATTGGATCAACAGTTGTGCTAAAATTATGTAAGCAATACAATTACATTATGGAAAATGGCGTGATTGTAATACGACTTTGTCCAAGTAACTCTCGAAATATCCGCCCTACAAATTCACAATCAAAACATTCCATTCCAATTAACCCACTTCAAGCTACAACTTTAGCACTTACAGAATTATCATAGACATACCTAACAAGTTTTCTAGTTGTACAAATACCAAACTCATTAAACTGGCACGAACACAGCTGCCAGAGTTTAATTAAACCGTTAATTCAGCAATATCCGCCGGTACATGACCTGTCTCACCGTTTATTCTCATATCACGCTCTACCACCTCTGATAAACCTTAAGAAGGTTCGGTATAGAGCGTCGTTAGACGTTACGGTGCGGCAAGCAGGCTTTCTACGTTACGCTAACGGAGATTTACTTGAATTTCGCGTTCTTAAATTTATTTGTTTATGTGCGTAGACGTAGCAATAACCGGTTAAGACGTATAATGTCGATCGGAAAAATTCAAATTCACAGAATTGTCAATTCGCCCAGATTTTTGTATTAACGACTAGTAAAATACACTCGAGAGCAATGAATCCGGGTCACTCAAAGAATCCAAAAAATCTCGGAAAGTAAGAATGCTAGGTTAAGAAAGTTATGTTCTCCGACGAATCAAAATTTATGCTCTACAAGCACGATGGAAGACACAGAGTGTATAGAAGACCAGGGGAAAGATTCAAGCAAGCATGCAAAAAGTAGCCTACGGTGGTGGGTCTGTACTTGTGTGGGCCGGAATTTCCTCTGAAAGTCGCACAGAGCTGGTGATCATAGAAAACGGCTCTTTAACTAGCGTAAGATATGTGGAAGAAATCCTCAACGAACACGTTGGTCCATTTATGGTCAATTTGGGTGAGGATGCTATATTTATGCATGACAATGCCCGACCTCATACAGGTAGGATTGTGAATGACTACCTTCAAGAGATGAACATTACTTGTATGGAGTGGCCAGCGCGCAGCCCGGATATCAACCCGATCGAGCATGCTTGGGACGAGCTAGGGAGATGCGTAAAACAACGAAACCCTCCCCCAATAACGCTTCCTGAGCTCAAAATTGCTCTCACAGAGGAATGGGAGAATATTCCCCAAAATCGTATAAGGAACTTGGTGTACAGCATGCCAAACCGCGTAAACGCAGTAATGGAAGCACGAGGAGGTAATACGAAGTATTGAAATTCAAGAAAATCGTCATAAAGTTCAAAAATTTCATGTTTCCTATTTTTGTTTTAAGGAGAGATCAGCAGTTTTTTTTCTTTATGTAATTTTGTGTAAATAAAATGTATGGTGACTCATATTTTTTTAACTTTCATTTAAGGAGTATTAAATTGTCTATTAAATACAATTTATTGCATTAACCTAGCATTCTTACTTTCCGAGATTTTTTGGATTCTTTGAGTGACCCGGATTCATTGCTCTCGAGTGTATTATGTATATCAGTTATCTAGTACCCATAACACAAGCTCTGCTTAACTTGGGGCTAGTTAATGATTTGTGAATTGTCCAGCATTATTGTTTTTTTATACAAATAGGTAGATAAACCCCTTTACACACATTAAAAAACACTCGAAAACAAGAAACAATAACTCAAATATCGAAAAGGTAAATGAACAACTCACTAATTACTCAATTTGGTATAATTTGAATAAGCTAGAAATTCATGGATGAAAAGATACGAATTAACTTCCAAACGAATTATCGTCAATCTCAAATTGGGACAAGATAATTTCAACAATTAAAACCACCCTGAGTCAAAATGAAATGAACATTTCATTCCGATATCTGAGGAGTGTAAACGAAAAATTACTGTAAAAGCTGTGGTCTGGTTGAAAGCACTGAAAGCACTTTTCTGTCACTCTATAGAGAACAATCATTTGATTGCTAAAAAACAAACAAATTCCTTGCTATTAAGGGCCTTTACTCCCTCAAATCAACTCCGTCAGATATCCATATCTTTCAAACTACTAAGTCATTATCATCATCATCATCATCAGCCTTTATTTGTCCACTGCTGGACATAGGCCTCCCCTAATGAGCGCCATAGCGCCCTGTCTTCAGCTTGCCGCATCCAGCATCTGCCAGCAGTCTTTCGCAAATCGTCATCCCACCTGGTCGGAGGGCGTCCTACACTACGTTTAACTACTAAGTATTTACAATCAAATAATATAATTACATTAAAACAGGTATTTACAATTGAAACAATTGAGCTAACTGCAGACTATTGCAAAAAATCTACAGGTAGCTCAACTGATCTATTTAACTTTGAAATTTAATAATATGGTAAAGTTCAGGACATATTATTCTATCGATGATATATTTAAAAAACACGATTCCATTATATTCTATTTTCTCTAAAGTCTTGTCCCAAGGCAGATTGCCTTGGGACAAATATTAATTTGTTTGCACGATCTGCAGGTATTTGTTCCGGGTGTTCTGATCGTTTTCTACGTCTAGTAAAAAATATCTATATGTGTAACGTATTGTATTATGTATATCAGTTATCTAGTACTCATAATACACGCTCCGCTTAGTTTGGCGCTAGATAATGCTGCGTAAATTGTCCAGAAATATATATATATTTATTTTCTATGTAGTATGTTTTATGTATTGTACTACGATTATGTTTATCAATCATCTAGTACCCATAACACAAGCTCTGCTTAGCTTGGGGCTCGATGATGCTGTGTGGATTGTCCAGCATATTATTTATTTAAGGTGTAGAAAGTAAGTAGGTTAACGGATCATTTCAAACCCCATAGAAGTTCTGCTAAGGCACCTCTAGTCATTATTCGGCAGTTATTCGTAGTTCTGGTATTACCGTGTCTCATCACGGTTAGTAGAAGCCAATTGCTAGCTCTAATAGCAACAACAACGCTGTATGAAGCTGTTCTTTGACATAATAATATGAAGTGTTAGCAAAATTTACCTGTATAAAGCTGGGAATGTATCGATAGATTGGTATCGAGACATAGTTAATTTCCTGAATAGTCATCTTCATCTAATGATCTAGTTTCGAACTGTATATTATTGTTAATTGTTTTTGTATTTGAAATCGATTCTCCATCCTGTCTAAAAGAAAGTCTTGTACAATTTGATGCCTTAAATAATTTCATAATTCTACCTACATCTCTCTCTCAACAGCATATATTGGTCCACTGCTGGACGCAGGCCTCGCCCTGATAAGCGTCTTATTAGGTTTTATCACATGAGGGGTAATGCCCATAATCCACTGTGGGCATGCGGGTTGGGGATCGCAGTTCGGTGGTAGATCCATCTGCAAGAAGCGCTGCTGCCCGCCACCCAGTGTATATCCCTTATTAGCCTCCTACGACACCCACTGGAAGAGTTGGGCTGCTGCGAATTCTAAGCCGGCACCATACGGCTAATTACACATACCCAACTAAATTACATAACATACTAAAAATGGCCTAAAATTAACGCAATCTTCTTCTTCTCATAGTGCCTCTCCATTACTGAAGGTAAGTGCTTTAGGTCATCCTCTTGAATTTTTCCTTATCCAGGGCTAGCCTTAATTCATCTTCTGCTTTCTTAATGCCAGTCCATTGCATTACGTTGCTGAACCTTCCTCCGACCAACTATTCTTTTACCCCGTATCTTCCCCGTAATTACCTTACCTAAACTTTTTATTACCGCAATACGTACTGTCAAAATCAGCGAAACCTGAAATTTTGATTTTGAGTCTTATTATTATCAAGACAAACCATTAAAGAAATCCGGAAGTTCCCAAGAGTGACCGTCCTATTAAACAAAAGGATAAATTACACATAAAACATCGATAACTCATCTTTTATCGACATTACCAAAGCTTCCCAGCCCGTCACTCAGATTGACGCGTTGTAGGAGCGGTTTCCAGCGAAGACGTAATTACTTCGCGAGCAGTTTGTCAGCCAATTAAACACCTTTGCTTTATTAAGAACCCGCAGTGCATGGTAAATAGAGAATCAAAAGGGAGCAGAATATTTTAAGCTACCTTTAGCTGTACGTGGGAACGTTATAATGAGGTAAAGTTTGTATGTTAGAATGTCTGAAATAATCCTCGGAACAAATTTCCGTTTTGGTTTCAGAAGTTAGCCGAGTCTGATTTTATTTTTTATTACATTATCGGGATATTTATCGTAACGAGGCTTTGAACGGCCAAAAACTAGTCCTTACGTGATGTGAACCACGTGTTTAACGCATTAACTGCCTGGCCTCAGCGCAAGGTCGCGCAACCTGCGCGACCTTGCGGTTCTTACCGCACGGCGCTGGAGGGGGACAACTGCGTCGTGGGCCATGAATGTGTTAATCGAATACAATGCCAATACTACTGAACAGGGCTTGCTGAAACTTTCAATTTGTGGTCCTAGATCTGGAATAATGTGACAATACATCACTATTCAGTTAGATTATAAGTTTGTTTAAATTTTACGGAAATTTTATAATAATTAGAACTTTTAGAAGTTTAAGACTAGTTATAGTAACCACATTAATTATCAGATAAATAAGAGGAGAACTCAGTGCCTAGACAAACCTAACGTAGGCTTTAAGGTTCTACTAACCAAGCTATGTAACGGATTTTTATGAATAAATTATACCCATATCTATCTATCTATATAATAAATAATAAATAAATAAATAATGCTAGACAATTCACACAGCATTATCTAGCCCCAAGGTAAGCAGAGCTTGTGTTATGGGTACTAGATAACTGATATACGTAATATTATACATTACATAGATAGATATTTTTTATTATAAATAGAAAACACCCAGACCAACGGAACGAATTTCTGCAGATCGTACACAAATTTGTTCCGAGGCGGGGATCGAACCCGCAACCTCTTGCGTCGCAGGCAGACTCTCGCCCGCTGCGCCACTGAGGTCGTCCTAAGGATATGTACTGAAGTTTTATTTCGGTTAAAGCCGCGGGTAAAAGCTAGTATAGAAATAAAAGCAATACTTGGAGGTTTCGTGTCAGGTGGTTTTGTATGTTGCGGTTTTAATTTGGAGACGGTTGGGTTGTTTTCTTCCGTTTGCTCCCGGAATAGTTGCAGGGGACTTTTGGCTTGTGATTTTGTGATGAAAATTTGCCTTTGTAAGGACAATTATTCTCCAATGTAATTACGACCTCAGTGGCGCGGTGGGCGAAGGTCCTACGACGCAGGAGGTTGCGGGTTCGATTTACGCCTTGCAATTGAAACAAATGTTTGAAAGATCTGCAAATCTGATCCTTATATATTAATAAGTCTTAAATCCATTATGTCAAAGCACTCAAGGACCTCAAGATTGCAGCATTGAAGCATTGCTTTGTTTAAGTTCCGCTGGCACCAATACTTATGATTATGTACTATGTGTTTTTTGAAAATAAACAATTTATTATTTAAAAAAAAAACTTTATTAAAATATAAGGTAAATGAGAAATTAAAACACAGATACAAGAAGTAATATGTCTTTTGCCGTTGTTATAGGTAATGGTACGGATCCCTTCTTTCGCGAAGTATGTGTCTTGATATTTCTTGTATCTGTGGTCACGAATGAGTTTTAACATCACATTTGTCTGGTTAATAGCATAATACAGAGACAGGTTAGAAACGTCCCACGCACGTTTTTCTCCGAAGACAGATATTAAGACATAGCCTATTCATGGAGTTGAAATAAAAGCTGAAAAGGATTATTGTTTTATCTTAATCTAACGATATGAGCCGCTTGGATGGAGGGTAGAACAGGACGTGGTATGGAGTCACCACTGTACTTCTAAGATTTTGAGTTGAAGTTGTTCTGTGAATGCGAGTTGATTTCAATAAATCGATGGATGACTGGAAGACACAGTGAATGGGGGTGATAGGGGATCGTGAGATATTTAGAAAGTGGATATTCAAAAGGGGTAAAATCTATAAGCTTATATTAATATATCCTATCTTAATAAATGCTTTTAATACTAAAATTCAAAGAGCCTCTACAAAAAACTAAATGTTTTAGATACCTATTGTTTATCTTCTACTCACAGTACTACCATAAAGATTGTATATTTACACTAGCAGCGCCTCGGGATTTCACCCGCGTAGTTCCCGTTCCCGTGAGAATTTCGTTATAAAATAAAGCCTATGTGCTATTCTAGACTTTAATCTATCTCTGTGCCGAATTTCATCCAGATCCGTTGAGCCGTTCTGGCGTGATTGAGCAACAAACATCCATCCATCCATCTATAGCATTTTTATTTTTAGTGTGATTAAAGAAGTCATTAAAAATTTTAAGTCTCAACGCTTTCTAGTCGCTTCTAGGAAGGCTTCAATTTTCCAACGTTCGGTAGATATTTTGTTTTAAAGCACTTTTCACGAAAAGGGTATGGAGTAGCTACTCCATACCCTTTTTGTTCCAGCATCACTTCATCGTCGGCACAAGACAGCGACATTTCGTGCTCTCAGTCATTAATTATTCGAGCTCATTGTCCCTCAGGCTTTCCAGTCCATTGTGACAATATTTGGGTCGTGCTTTCAACCAACAAAGACGAGCATAGATGGATCATCTTGATGGGAAACGAAGGCGTCGGTTTATAAAATTATTTCTGTTTAGTGAACGTAAGGGACTTCGTTCTTGCGGTCTGTGAGAATTTCTTTAAATCCGTTTTACTGCTCCACTCTACTCCTTATAGTAAATAGTTGTCTAAAAATTACATATCGCTGATGTAAGCTTAATTACAGAATAAAAGAATATAAATAAACGGTCAAGTGTACATTATCTATAAAATAGGCAAAAAAATCATATATGTTTATTGGAGCTTCCCTAAATATTTGTTTCACTTAAATTCAATAATTTCGTTTTAAAGTTATTAAAGAACTAAATATTCTGTGAATATTTCAAGCGTCTACCTGTCGTCGTTGTCAATAAGGAGCAAAAACGAGCATAAAATCACGTTTGTTGTATAGGTGCTCCTTAAATTTTTATATTTATTTTATTCTGTTTTTTAGTAGGTATTTGTTGTTATAGCGGCAACAGATATTCATAATTCAGAAATCAAATTTCAAATGTCTAACTATCGCAGTTAATGAGATACAACCTTGTGACAAACGGACAGACGGACAAGACAGTGGAGTTTTAGTAATAGGGTTCTTTTGGGTACGGAACCCTAAAAAGATACAGATAATAATTCGACTGGGAGTGTCATAAATAGTAAATGTTCGATAGGCTAGCTAGTTAACATTGTGAAAAAAAATCTCAATTAGTGAATCATCATCATCATCAGCCTGTACCAGTCCACTGCTGGACATACGCCTACCCTAATGAGCGCAATAGCGCAATTAATTAATCGGCGATCATTAATTTATTAATAAGTGAATGAGTGATTTAAATCTATTTATCACATGTTTTGGAAAGTCCTGATTTATAGACGATTGACACTCATAAAATACACTAACAAAATAATAAATATAATAATCTAAGCTTCACTCTTTTAATTTAATGTCGAGGTCAAACACATCGTCACGCGCTAACGAAAAAAATGTAAATTTTCATAATCAAATTAATAAATTCATGAAAAATCTACCTTCTGGGTAAAACCAAACAAACAAAAAAAGATTAACATCTAACTTACAAGTTTAATTTTTTACCTTTTAAATTAATTTCTAATATTTTGTGTTTAAAACCTGTATCAGGAAGATACGCATGAAATATTTTAGTTACCTACATCATTCTACACACAAGGAGACCAACTAACCTTTGCTTGAAGACAAAGAGTTTTTCAAATAAGTTTGTATTATGTATAGTAAGTAGGGGGTCACTATATTGCACGACAATTTATTATAAGGCCTAATAATGTACACCTTGATAACCCGTGTCATGGCTTCCAACTTAAATAGGTATTTTTTTCATGGAATGTTGAAAATCTTGTTTTTTCACGGATTATCAAGGTGTACATTATTCGGCCGTGGAATAAATTGTCGTGCATTATAGTGACCCGTAAGTAGGTACGAATGAAACGTGGAAAGGGAACAAGGAGGATTTGACCTGCAGTGGAAAGCCTGATGAAAAAAATAAAAGTAACACTCCTCCAGTAATAATCATCTGCATTGACACTGGGTTACAGAAATCGAGTTGAACTGATGAATAAAAATATAATAGAAATGAATGTGGTTGGTGTGACATTAAACTTTTTAGACGAAGCAAATCAATACGAAAACGGATATTACATAAAAAATACACAGTTAAAAAAATACACAGTTAAAAAAAATACAATCTAATAATATAAATATATTACTAGTTTTACTAGTAACTATTTACAATTGAAACAATTGAGCTAACGCCAGACTATTGCAAGCAATCTACAGATAGCTGAACAGTAACTGATCTCTAACAATAAAGTCTGTATCAAATAGTTTTGTTTCTCAATTTTTTTTTCATCCTTAGGATTATTATTAATAAGTTAGGAAATATTATACCAGCAAGGTTAATAGGGTGGTTGGAATATATCGTTATAAGTGGCACATAGGTAATATTTAAAAAAGTAAAAGTACCGTTTGTACAAAGTAATGTGTATAATTATGTATAAGAATGCTGGTGTTCTGGTCGTTTTCTATGTATAATAAAAAATATCTTTCTATGTAATTGTATTATATTATGTATATCAGTTATCTAGTACCCATAATACAAGCTCTGCTTAGCTAGGGGCTAGATAATGCTGTGTGAATTGTCCAGCATTATAGCCAAAGATGAGACCTGTCAGATATCAGCTAGTAGAGGGGATTTTGCACAGGTATAGTCGCGCTCAAAATCCTAATCTATATACCTATATATGTATAAATAAAACGGTCCCGTCCCTCCTCGCTCGCCTCGCATACCGCCAAAATGACCTGCGAACTATCTACTGCGCAGGTAACTACGTGATCCGTCAAGTCTCATCTTCGGCTGCGCGCATTGTAAACGACAGTAAAGCATAGGTTACAGTTAAAAGTGCCTAATATTGTAAGAAACGCCTATTTAATTAATTTACTCAATATCATGCAGCCAGTGTACCCTAATGAACCGGGTATCACAATACAATATTCACAAACAGAGAGTACACAAAGATTTATTGCCATTCGATTTTGATTCTTGTCCAAGTCGAAGTTGATGTTATAACGAATCAGATTTTATTATATGTATAAATATCTATGTATAATGTAAAATATCTATCTATGTAATGTATAATATTACGTATATCAGTTATCTAGTACCCATAACACAAGCTCTGCTTACCTTGGGGCTAGATAATGCTGTGTGAATTGTCCAGCATTATTTATTTTAATAAAAATAAATAAATAAATAGATTTTAATGAGTTGGTTTATTTCATAACACATTTTTGTCAACATTTTTTTTAAATTGTCATTTAATCACAAGCGTGGTTATTGCGTGGTATCACCAAGAGATACCTTACAGACGTGTTTTTTTTTTGCGAAAAGGCTGCGACAAACGACATATTTTATACACTTTTGTTAACATCTACAGTACATGTCTACTCCTAGACGCAGCCCGCCCAAATGAGCGCCTTATTGGCTTTTATCGAATGCGGTTGGGGATTGCAGTCCCATCTAAGTCATCGCATCTAAGTCTTTTGTCTTTTTACAAACAGGACAAGAAATTTGCACCACCCCAAGTCTTCTCGCAGGTCTTCACCCGCGAGAAGACTAGGGGTGGTGAAAATTTTTAACAGGCACTCGACCTATTTTTAATAAAGACGGTTGAAATTCATAAAAATTTAAAAGATTTTTTTTATAACTTTGTTGTATGTTCTAATATACGATGGCGACGGGGGTGATGATTGACACTTTGGTGATTTTAAGAACATGTTTATTGAGCACTTACTACGCTAGAATAGATATTTAATAGTTACATAGAAATAGGTTAAAGATCAACATGAACCCTGTATGGGCACTATATTTTTAAAGGGGCCTACTAGGTGGCTGCTAATCTAATTATTACACAGCTACGTAGTTAACCGACTTCAAAATTAAATAATAAATAATGCTTTCCAATTCACACAGCATTTTCTAGCCCCAAGCTAATCAGAGCTTTTGTATAATAAGATAATACAATACACACTGATATACATAAGATAATACAATACACAGATAGATATTTTTTATTATTCATAGAAAACGACCAGAACACCCTGATCAAATGTCTGCAGATTGTACACACATTTTTGTCCCGAGGGGGAATCGAACCCGCAGCCTACTGCGTCGCAGGCAGACCTTCGCTCACCGCGCCATAGAGGTCGTCTTGTGCAATTAACATTGTACTTCTTAATACTACAAACAAACAGGACAAGAATGATTAAATAACAAGTATCATTTATTCGCAATATATTTATAAGGTTTTTGCTTTAGTATAGTGCGTAATGCACTGGGTGCATTTTTCTACGAAAATTTAATAATGTTCCAAAAATTTTCCATTTCGGAAAGATTCGAACCCGTGCCTCAACCTCAGTATGGGTGCGCTCTAACCAACTACAGAGGAAACATAGAAGTTATCCAAACCTGCCCAATGACTAAAGTTACGATTAGTACGATTGACGAGATGTATGGCATTGTCTTTTACTTAGGGTTTTTGCTTCATAGTGCGTAACTCGTACTGGGGCAATCCTACTAATATCATAAACGCGAAAGTTTTTGAGGATGTATGTAAGTACCTATGTTTGTTTCTCTTTCACGCAAAAACTACTGAATGGGTTTTGATAAAACTTCAGAATAATGTAGCTTACATTTCAGAATAACACACAGGCTACAATTCATAAAGATATATTATATATTATCAGACAGACAGACGCGGGATCTACGCGGGTGAAGCCGCAGGCAGCATCTAGTAAATCATAATTCGATGGTAGGTAAATGCGCTGTTCTTAAAACATCATTAGAGTAATCTACTGTTACTGTTGTATGTAATATTTTACTCGAATTTCTAATAAAAAGAAGTTCAGTTACTGCTTTGTAACCCTGTCTTGTGCTGGACCGGTCTCGGATTAATTGTCAAACGTGCCCCGCTTACCAATATGACCAACAAAACTAGACCCTGGAACCCTTCGTCTAACAAACTATTTTCAAAGGTAAAAGTTCTCTGGGGTAGGAGTGAGAGCTCAACAATCACTGGTTATTCGACAATAATGGTCGTTTATGATAGCAATTGTGCATAGAAAGCCATGTACGGATAACTGATACAAGTGATTATGGTGGTTTTAAATGGGATTAGATGAACATTAAAGAGTATTTCATCATCATCATCAGCCTATATTAGTCCACTGGCTGGACATAGACTTCCCCTAATGAGCGCTATAGTGCCTGTCTTCATCTTGCCGCATCCAGCATCTGCCAGCAGTCTTTCGCAAATCGTCATCCCACCTGGTCGGTCCTACACTACATTTGCCGAATCGCAGTCTCCACTCAAGTACACATAACCCAGCGGTTGTCGGTTCTTCTTGAGATACGATCAGCCCAGTGCCACTTCAGCTTGCTAATCCTTTGAGCTATGTCGATAACCTTGGTTCTTTGTCGGATGTATTTGTAGCGAATCCTATCCTTCAGAGAAACTCCGAGCATAGCTCTCTCCATTGCTCGCTGGCCGACTTTAAACTGGTGGACCAGCCCTACCGTGAGTATCCACGTCTCAGCTCCGTAGGTCATGACGGGTGGGACGCACTGATTGAAAACTTTCGTTTTCAAGCATTGCGGTATGGATGACGAGAAGACTCGACGTAGTTTCCAAAACGCTGCCCAACCTAGCTGGATCCTCCTCTTGGCCTCCTTCTCGGAATTGTTTTACTAAATAAATTAAATTTTTGTTGTAAAATTAAATTAAATTTAAAAAAAAAAAAAAACACACTAAATTTTATTAAATTAAATTTTTGTTGTAAAATTTTTGTCAAAACATATTTTGAGAAAAAAGTCCATAGTTTGTCCCATGACCATTGCGATTTGGTGATGATTGTGTTTGTAAGTTTTATTTTATCTGGCGGTAGTATTTTAGTTTGATACTGAATATGACCTATCCAACTCAGGTAGTCATGCCTTGACTGGATAGTTATATAATTCCAGGGTAAAATATAGCCTATGTGCTATTCCAGACTATAATCTATCACTGTGCAAAATTTCATCCAGATCCATTCAGCCGTTCTAGCGTGATTGTGACAAAAAATATTCATCTATCCAAACATCTAAACTTTCGCATTTATAATATTAGTGTGAATGAAACGCATTTTTTTAAAAATATTTTTGGGTCTTGCGTTTTTAAAGACTGTGGTAAGTATAAAATTCAAGAGATGATAAAGCTCTTATTAGTTAGTGTCGCAACACTAATTGTTGGGGGTATTGTTTGATTTTAAAAGACCCACGATACCACCGGATATCGCCAGGGGTATCGTGGGTCCGTAGTGTTTAATTAAGTACCGAAGCCATTCTCAATGAATATTGTTTATACAAAACATAAAAAAAATCAACAACAAAATCAACAACCAAAGGAAACAATTTCACTACAATGAAAACCCCATAATGTCCAAAATTTTGATTTTAACATCGAGTCTAAGGTAGAAAAGAGCTTAAACCAAGAAATAGTGCAAATTCTGTCACAAAATCAAATCCAAGTAAGAAAAAAAAACCAGGTAAGTATTTTTTAGTAATGAAGGCCAAGTTTCGCCGCCGTATAAGAACGAAATTCTTAGCCCCTCGCATTATTTTGATAAAGAAGCATTTAATGTCCAAGTAAAAACCAAATAAACTTCAAATCGTCCCTAAGCACGTACTCCAAGCATGCAAGGTACGGGCACCGTAAATGGGGCGTCTTGCACACGCTGAATACTCATAAAGCGTTATAAAGTGAATTTTATTTGAGCCTCATTAAAATATTCATTATACACGAATAGACCGTAAACAAATACGTTTACTACCGCTTCCGTTATTTACAATACGTTTGTTAAAGCTTGGGTGATATACGGACTATCCAATTTTAATCCTTTGAGAATCCCACTTATCCACTCACTAAAATATAATATTATTATTAAGATTGGATGGATGGTATTTGATACTCAATCACGCCACGACTGAACGGATCTGGATGAAATTTGGCTCAGAAATAGGTTTTAGTCTGGAATAGCACATAGGCTTCTTTTTATTCGAATATCTTTTTATCTATAAAAATGAGTTCCTATTGACCTACGGAGCTGAGACGTGGACACTCACGGTAGGGCTGGTCCACCAGTTTAAAGTCGCCCAGCGAGCAATGGAGAGAGCTATGCTCGGAGTTTCTCTGAAGGATAGGATTCGTAACGAATACATCCGACAGAGAACTAAGATTATCGACATAGCTCATAGGATTAGCAAGCTGAAGTGGCAGTGGGCTGGCCATAACTCGTGAAGAACCGACAACCGCTGGAGTAAACATGTTCTTGAGTGGAGACCGCGTCTCGGCAAACGTAATGTAGGACACCCTCCGACCAGGTGGCATAACGATTTGCAAAAGACTGCTAACAGATGCTAGATGCGGTAAGCTGAAGACAGCGCGCTATGGCGCTCATTAGGGGAGGCATATGTCCAGCAGTGGACTAATATAGGCTGATGATGAATGCCACTATGAACAAATAAATAATGCTGGACAATCCACACAGAATTATAGCCTGAAGTTAAGCAGAGCTTGTGTTAATTGTACTAGATATTTATACCTATACCTACATAATACAATACACAAACAGATGATGTACAAATATTTGCAGATCGAACAAACATTTGTCCCAAGGCGGGAATCGAACCCGCAACCTCCTGCGGCGTAGGCAGACCTTTACCAACGCGCTACAGTCATTGTCAATGGTATTGCTAAATTAAGTCTGTAACTTGGTTTGAAGTCAGACAGTCTGTAAGTATCGCGGCCGGTACTTGGATTTTAGTTATAAAGCAACATACCCACTGTTTATTTCATAACGATAATTAAGGTAACGACTCCACAGGGGTTAATTTATGTGGATGATGACGAAGAAATATAGTTCCGACGAGTTTCATATTTACGAGAACGTTATTACCAACATTGTAAAGTAAATACGAAATGTAATATGAAATTTAGTTCTCTCTCATATTAATTGAACGATTTGCGGCACATTACTTTTCCGCTAGATTATTAGAGAATTTAAACCCACAGTACAAATTAATCTCACGCCAACCCGCGTCGAACCATCCTTAGTTCTTCCTTAGATCTTTGGCATTAAAATTACATCATTGGATAACTTAAGTAGTACAATATAATACTAATGACACGGAACTAGGCAATAAATGTTGTGACGCACCAAATGACAAAGTAACATAAGAAGAGGGCCCTTAAAATAAATAAATAATTAATGCTGGACAATTCACACAGCATTATCTAGCCCCAAGCCAAGCAGAGCTTGTGTTATGGGTACTAGATAACTGATATACATAATACAGTACAATACATAGATAGAATTTTTTTATTATACATAGAAAACGACCAGAACACCCTGAACAAATGTCTGCAGATCGTACACACATTTGTTCCGAGGCGGGAATCGAACCCGCAACCTCCTGCATCGCAGGCAGACCTTCGCCCACCGCGCCACAGAGGTCGTCCAAAAAAAGAAGCTTACCTTAAGCACCACAATAGACAATTATGACAATGTCAAAAGCACCCCTTATCCTTTGTATCAAAGGAATTTAGATAATCAAGAGCGTTGGTATGTGAAATGTCGTGATGTTTCAAGGAATTTTATAATAGACTGAGATGCAGAGCTAGATAAACTACCTCATCGATTACCATTGATTTAAATACGATCGTGCGGCTTTGGATTTATATGGATGTGTTTTGAACCCGCAAAACAACATGTAAGATAAATAAATAAAATTTTTGCAGGTGATTTGAACATGTTTAAGTAGGTATATCTGGTATTTTTTTTTAACAAATTACTGTATCCTGCAATAATAAATGGCGTTCATAGCTCTTGCAGAGATTTCTATCACACGACCATAATTCAACGGACTTTACATCCAAAGTATCTTTTGAGGAACATGTAGTGACACACTGAGTGTGTTTTTATATTAGTAACACAGTTAAATCGATTGAATAATAAAATATAAATACATATGTTACGCTGATCTACTACGATAGATACAGTAGACCTACCAACAAAAAAGGACGAATTATTTTGTGTAAGTTAGTCATACACCAAAAACAACAAGAAGGCAAAATACTTAAAAATCAAACCTAGCATAAAAATGAATTTAAATAGCAAGTTAATAGAGACAAACAGCAATATCTGTGTCTGTGGGGCCTGCGTTCATAACAAGCTGGATGCCTTTTAAACAAAGAACCCTTATAGTTTTGCCATGTCCGTCTGTCTGTCAGTAAAACTTAACATTGTGCATGGTTTTGTTATTAGATCTTTCCTCTTAAAAATTTGCTAAGGAGCTGTCAGTACTAGATGAAGTCAACAAACTTACGACATCTTCCGTGCTATAAGTAAACCCACCTCGAGTTCGGTCATTATCGTGGTTTTAGATCTGTGATGCGTTTGCGCAGCCACACAAGAAGTGTCTCCGCTGACTAATTTATCTCAACATCACGGCTTGTGGTGGAAGAGTTCATGGATGTCATGTTTTTTTGGACCCCCATGATTTTTAATATTTCTGGTCCGAGTCAATTTGTCAAAATATTTATACAAGCAGTAGATTTTTTTTATTGGTTTCTTTAAAAGATGCAACTCCTTATACTTACTTCTTTTGTTATGATTTTGAGATGTTTTTAGTTTGTATTTATGAAAAATAAATCCAAAAATCTATATTGCAACACATTTGTTGTTGGGAATCATCTGTTTTATATTCATAAGTATTGGTATAGCGTTTTCAACAGAAAAAAAAGCAATTAGATCAACTAGAAATCAACTTGAATACAGGTAGGTAGGTATACAAGTGGTTTTAAAGCGATTACTTGTAACTAAAACTTATATATAAACCTACAATTACAAAAACTTAAATAATATACAGATAATTAACAAAATATAAATGTAGAAACGATGAGAAGATACAGTACCTAATATTAACGTCTTATAGCTACAAAATGGTCGGGGTTTTCTAGTTGAGTCAAAAGTCAAAGTCAAAGTCAAAAAATCTTTATTTCCATAAATACAAAAATGTACACTTAGAAAAAGTCAAATTCTTAAAATAAAACACTGACACGGAAATAAAGTGATATTTTTGATTTCTGTCGCTTCCATAGACATAGAATTTTTTCACTACGCAAGTCGCTTCGGTATGTAGATGATATAGCCAATGTTACTGCCCAGTTGATTCAACTAGGCAACATTGACCAGAGTAGTAAAAAATTTATTCCAGGCATTCTCAAGTATTGAATATATAATACTTTTAGTAATTTACGGGGTAAATGGCAGTTAACAGGGCAATTTCACGTGTTTACTTTCATATCTGAGCTAAAACGTTGGCATGAGCCTCGCGTGCTAGATCGCACCCAAAGATAGTTATTTCATAGTAAAAAGCTTTCCGACGATAGTTTTAAATAAAAGGCGTCATTATACGATGCAACTTTTGTTTTTATTTAATAAACGAAATGGAAAAGATTAATAACGATATATGCAACAAACTTAAAATACTTGGGACGGTGAAACAATCTACGCATCCAATGTCCTTCCATCCCAAAGCTGTTTGTTTAATCAAATGCTTAAATTAAGCCATTTCCTGAGCAAATCATCCAAAAATCCTATCTAAACAAGTAGATTCGCAAATATTTTTTGCGCCTCGCAAAGCTAAAATAACAACACAAACCATTTTGTCAACAAATCCACAGAAAATCAGAACAATGATCACAAAATTCAATGTCATTGTAGTTTCAAACGGTTAGCCAACGCAAGGAAGTTTACTTATGGATAAAAAAACTGCGGCCTGGGTCCTTTTCATGCGCTGATTAATCCTTCGATAAAGCACAAAAGCAAAATGTGTGCTGTACAGATTCCAGATCGAAAGCCGATAAAGATAAACACTCTTTTGAGGTTAAAAATGTTTTTTCGAGTGAATTATCAACGTTATCGGCGATCTTGGGGCACGTGTTTTGACTCGCTATTATGATTTTGCAAGCGCATCGTTGGCTTTGAATGTTGTTACAGACTATATCTGCTAGCGGTGTCATTTTAGGTGAGCACATGGCGTAGGAGCTTTAGATTGCTAAAATATAGATAAATATCTCTGAAGAGTAGAAGATTGTAGCAAATATGATAAATCTCTAAAGCTTTTATCGATGCCGAAATCGGCTTTGAATCGCAGCTGTGGTAAACCCTTTTAACAATTTGACAGACGTGGATGGTGTAATTGTGTGGGTAACTTTGCCACAATATTTTGTAACTCAATTACATATTTTAGTTTAATTTTATTTGTAGAAAAAAAGGAACAATACAACGTTAAAAATTTAACCTCGTAAAAAAATATTACTTGACTTTTGAGAATGTTTATCAAGGACACTGAAGCTAATATTTTAAAGACCTCTTTAATTACCTACCTACTAACATTTTCCAAAACGAAATTACTTTAAGAAATCTGATCATCATCATCATAAGCCATAGGCTTATGATGATGATGATGAAGTCCATAGACATGACATAGGTCTCCCTATTGAACGCCATAACACCCTGAAAGGTGTCAAGGGACACCCGGATGGAATGAAGTTAATTTCTATAAGAGAGAGAGAGACAGACAGAGAAACATGCGCACGCCGCACGGCTTACAATACCTTACTATAGCAAAAAGTGTCGTTTCAACTTTTCGTGAGAATTTTTTCCGTCCAGCCCCCTTTCACTATGCGCGATAAAGAACTTAGTTCCAAAAACTTTGTAGTTGCAAACAATCTAGAGGTTATTTCATTTCTTAATCTAGAGGTAGCTCCAATGATCAATTTCTTTTCAATATCAGATAGATACTCCATTTGGCTTCCTAGGAATACTTATCAGTAAAACATTTTTTATTGAATTGTTTTCTGTCGGATCCATAATTCCATGAACCTCTCTGTTTACAAAATCTTTTGTTTTGACATGGTATTTGATAAAACTCAAAGGCATTACGTATCCGGCCCGAATGTCGTCGCCAAAAAGTAGGCGTGCTTTATTTATAGTCTGTTTTGATCATTGCACAATTGAACAAAAAACCTATTGTGCGATCCATGACGGGAAAATGATGGTTTTTAATGCAACGTTTTTTTTTTTTGCAGAGCAGTGGGTTGGCATATTCTCTCTTTTGATGAATTGAAAGTCATTTAATAGAGGTTGTTTGATATCCTGCTATACTTTACTAAATCATTTTATAGGTACTTACATACTTGCTTATTGTTATTTTTAAAACTATAATAATAATAAAAATCCTTTATTACTCTGTCATTTATCGATATAAAAGTGTGCGGCCTACAGTACTTTTGCTATTTTTCTGTTAGAAATGTCAAACTGAGACGAATCAGGAACGTTTTCAGCATAAAAAGTTTCTTGTCTCGTCCCAAGGTATTGGGACCAAAGTGGGACGAGTCAGGAATAACTCATTCGATTGTTATGAGAGATACGGCACGTAGGTACATCATTGTATCAAAAAACATCAAAGATCAACAGTTTCTGGAAAGTTTAATTTTTTGTTTTTATACCACTAACATTTCATTGTTTTTTGTCTGAGCATTTTTGCATTAAACATTATTTATTATCTCGAAGAATAAATTAACCTTCGTAGAGTATTCAAAGAGTATTCTTATCTCTGAAGGATTTGTAACGAATCCACCCGACAGAGAACCAAAGTTATTGACATAGCTAGACCTATGTTCAGAATTAGTAAGCTGAAGTGGCAGTGAGCCAGCCATATCTTGCGAAGAACCGACAACCGTTGAGGTACCTAAACGTGGAGACCGCGACTTTGTAAAAGTCGTAGTGTAGTACACCCTCCGGCCAGGTGGGATCTGCGAAAGACTGGAGGCAGATGCTGGATGCGTCAAGCTGAAGACAGGTCGCTATGGCGCTCATTACCCCTAATGAGCGCCATAGCGACCTGGATGGAGAGAGGCTGGAGATGATAATGAGTATTCTACAGGTTGGGCATCTAAGATCAATAATTATATGGGTTCCCAAACCTACAAATTTAATTTTACCGGCCAAATTTCGCTCTTTACCTAAAGCTGAGCGGAGGTCTAGGTAATAATCGCCTATCGTATTAATAGATTCTGCTCTTGCATCGACAATAATGGCTATTTGCTATGCTATTGTCGACGTGGGCCTCAATGGGCGAGGTACGGTCATTATTCTACCAGGATCCAGGCATAGCATTTTGAGTTTATAGAGTTGGGACGAGAGCGTCAGTTTTTTTTTGATTTATCGAGGAAGGAGGAACGGATTTCACTATCGATACCTAAACCTTCTTTACGCAGTTAAAAAATAATTTAGCGCAGAGTATAGAAAAATTTCTAATTAATAATTATTATTTTTTTCAGTTTTAGCGCATCAAAATAATAATAAACTTTGATTAAATCCATCAGTAATTTGTGTATGAACCGTATTGATTGAGGAAGATATTAGATAAATAAATTGTATTGAAAAATCAAGCTGCAGGAAACTTTTGACAACAGTTGACACAAAAGCAAAACACTCCCAGCTTTCAACGTCCAATCATTCGCCTTCTTTTGCTCTTAACCCACTCTGATGAGATCGGAACAACAAGGCAAGATTATTTCTCTTCCACTGTCCAGTCCCCTCCATCATACCCACTAATTCATTCGAAAACTTTTGCAAGTTATCGATATCGATACTTAACCAAGAAGTGCCTCTCACACACAAAAACATCCCTAAACAACCGCATTCGTTCCCACATTTTTTGCACAACCGCCCCTCAGGGATTACCAAACAATGGCCGGCGCACACGCAGCCACACATTGAGAATACGTTTTTGTCGATAGATTTCGCAATTTATTGTAAAACTGTAGATAAACGAATTTTACAAGCCAGTTGATATAAAAGAGCATCAAAATAGTTGTTTTGTTGACCGTAGCTTTTATTATGGAGGAATGCTGGTGTTTTGCAATTGAGTTAATAAGCAGAGTGCTTGTCTCTGATTAATTTTCGTATAAGCTGTATGCTGTATGATTATTTCATGTTTAATTTGTATACGGGATTTGGTATAGCGCCTTTATCATGGAATAACGCAGATCCATACCAAAAACGTCAGTCTAGATTTTATCGAGAATTCATACGTAAAATCAATGAAACTTAAGTGTTCTACCCACAGATAAGTATTAAATTAGCCTATGCCTGCATTATCCTGGAATGAAAATAAGCCTAGAAGAGATAAATTTCCAAGTCTAGAACTAGGTTTTTACCTAGTACGCAAAATTTCAATACGGTCCATTCGCTTTCAAAATAGATAGATAGATAGAGAATACTTTATTCGTCACCAATTAAGAAAAAATAATAGATAATTTTAAATTTAACATATTAAATACAACAGCATGGATTCGGCGGCCTTATGGCTTAAAGCAATTTCTTTCAGGCAACCAGAAAAATACTGCTGGACAAAATAATACTGGACAATCCACGCAGCATCATTTTATTTATTTTGAAACAAAAAAAAGGTCTAGCCCCAAGCTAAGCAGAGCTTGTGTTATGGGTACTAGATGACTGATATATAGTACGTAGTAGATGCATTACATAGATGGATCGATATTTTTTATTAAATGGTCCCAGAGCATCTGGAACAAAGATTTGCAGATGTCACAATAATAATTACAAACAACTGGGGAATTGAATCCGCAACCACCTCGCGTCGCAGACGGACCTTCGCCCGCCGCGCCACAGAGGTCGCCACCGCGACATCCTTCCAAACTTTCGCGTTTGCATACCTACATTATTAGGGTGATGACTAAATTTATTAGTTTTTAAGGTTTTGTTTGACCACAAAAACTTCCTTAAAAAGAACACTACATTATTTTGTATACCATACTTAGTAAATGTACGTATTTAAACGCCGCGCCGCCGCCGTTCGCGTTGTTGATGCTTGACCAAAATCGTTTGTTGTGGGAGTAATCGTCTAAATGCAAGAAAAAGTATTTGTTTGTAAATTTTTTTATAGACAACCTTTTTCGAACCAAAACTTGTATATTTAGTGTTGGCCTTAGCACTGCTGGGCAAAAGCCTCTCTTCAATATTACACTGCATAATTTTTATCCGTTCTAAAGCATTTTAGATGACCAATTTACGAAATAATCTCTCATCTATTTTTTTCTAAGTAGGTATGTATGCTAAAGTAGGAATAAAAGCATAACCAAATAAGAACTCCAATAAGCTACGAAACTCGGCAAAACCTTGAGGCAGATTCTCGTTGGTTCATAACTTTTGACTGGTTTTGTCGGTCGCAAACTTTACCGTCAGCGATGGAGGCTTTCATTCCTAAAAGTCCCAACGCCTTTAGATAGATGGCGCTGTTTTAAACTGGAACTTTGCCAACGTTTACGAAATCGATTAAGAAATATAGTTTTTTATGAATGGAATTAAATTAAATATACTGAGTTGCTGTAATAGTTCTGTTTTAGAAATCACCAGAACAAAATTAATAGGAAGTTTACGTTTGGGAGGAAATAATTAAAGAAAACTTCCTGGTCATACCAAAACTTATAAACACAATTTCGTGCAACAAAAAAAGAATTGCAATTTTTGCGTATAATTAATTTAATATAAATACCAGTTGGTTAAAATCCTTTGATGTAAAAAATAATGTTTAAAACGTAAAGGTTGTTCTACGAACGATGACATTAGTATCTAATGAAATTCTTAGGAGTGAGTCCCTACTTAAATTAATGTCCGAAAACCTATAACCACACCAGCTACTTATTTCTACATAAAACTCACGAACATAATGTGGGGACTCAAGTTTAAAGCTTATCTCCCGCTAATTTAATTAAAAACCTCTCATAAAAGAAACTCCATGCAAAAGATACCGTAAATGTGTTTCGTCTGACAAATTCTAACCGAAATCTGATAAAACTCGACTCGATCCATTCCACCAGAACTTTCCTTTTATCTCGCCACTGAAGAACCGAAACGCCTATTTGTAGGTACCTTTAGGTTTATCTCTGAAAACTTTGCCTAATTCTATTTTATATTCAATCTTTCAAGGCACTGCTGGTTGCCGATAAGGCTTCTTTTCAATTTTCATAATGAGTTCTACATTATACAAATGAGTTTGACTTTCTCGATTCTGCTTCTCAACTGTCAACGTGAAAATTATCTTCCTAAAAAATACTTATTCATTACCTGAAAGTAAAAATATAATAAGTAAGTATAATTTATTGAGATCAGACCAATACTATACGACCGATATGACGACCGATGTGGCGCGGTGGGCGAATGTCTGCCTGCGACGCAGAAGGTTTCGGGTTCGGTTTCCGCCTCGGGACAAATGTGTTTACGATCTGCAGACATTTTGTTCAGGGTGTTCTGGTCGTTTGCTATATATAATAAAAAATATCTATCTATGTATTGTGTTATATTACGTAGGTATATCAGTTATCTTGTACCCATAACACAAGCTCTGCTTAGTTTGGGTCTAGATAATGCTGTGTGAATTGTCCAGCATTATATATTTATTTATATAGTATTTATTTATATAAGTGAGTGGCACAGATCGAAAGAGAGATATAATTATTTATACGGGCTAATAATGATGATGAAATATTGAACAAATATTACTCAATGGATATACTCATAGAAGAAGATAAGCTAGCTTTCATAAGAAAATTTTACCTTAATAAAACAGAGGCACTTTGATGATAATACTAACTACTGCCCGCGGCTTTACACGCATTTTTGGAATAAAAAATAGCATGTATTATATCAGGCCCTGACCCTTGTGTTCAAAATTTTAGCCCGATCCACTTTGGTGTATTGTCTTCGGCCAAACCTCTTCAAAACAGCACAAACGCACGTCTTCAAAATATTAGTAAGATAATTTAAATAAATTTAAAAATACAAATTCTCTACTTGTTCGCTTGAAAAACGTTGACTTTTATATCTAACACTATTTTTAACTTTATTCTATTTTAAGTTTGCCAAGCCATGATCATTAAAATTTATTGTACCTACAGAATCTTAAGTAATAAATAGTTAAAATACCTATATCAAGCGTTTAAGCCATTGTTCCACCGCTGCACAATGAGAGCTTACGCACGTGTGTAGCTTCGCTTTGCAAGAAAATGTATGTGATGAAAACTGATAACGTGTACCTACTGCAACCTTCGATCAACTATACAGTGGAACCCACGAACATGCTACGAACGAATACGAGATCAATGATCACGTCACTCACGCATATGAACGCTGTCTACGCCATAATAATAATAATAATGTATTTATTTTCAGATAACATAGATCCATTTATGTTCGTGGGTACAAAAAATCTTACACTTTGTTAGTTTTAATTTAATTTAATGAAGGTTACTATTGAATTATTAAGGAGATGGAGTGTTTGTACATGGCTCCATTTAATTTGTCGGCTATTGCTGTCAGAATGATATGCACGCGGTACACTTGTGCGTAGCTTCACTACGGAAAGTGAGACATCAAAACTGTGCTGCATTACACATTACGTTATACATAGTCGTAGGTTAATTTTCATGTAGTATGTTCTGTTGTGGAAACGTAGACAGACGTTGTCAAACACACAAACCCCTTGCTGCTAATATGCGCCGTGTGGCCGCGCGCAGCGTGCGCAGTGGTGTGGCAGCAGCTTTATGCCCAATAACATCTACTTCATAATAATCAAACAGAAGCGATTTGAGTTCTCTTCACATATTGACTGAGCTTATGTAAATACAACATTTTATTTCAATCTGCATCTTTTCAATCTTTTTACCTGTATTCAAAATCGATTTAAATATAGGCAATCAGCTATTATAATAGTCATTATCTATCGCAATAAGTAATTACTTATTGCTTCTACGAAAAGCTTAATTATAAGTTTTGACAGGAATTCTGTAGGTAATATACCTACCTATATTATATATCTTATCGATTTAGATTCAATTACAAAAAATCTTAAGGTTGAGTTATTTTATAAGAGGAAAACGGAAACATTTAGACGGTCAAGGAACTTTTATAGCCATTTTATTAGGATTGTTTGTTTGAATAAAACTCACTAAAATGCCAAATCTGAGTGAAAGAATTCTGTCTATAGGTACATAAGTATCTTGAATAGAAAATACTAAAAATGACATGCAGATTGCACCGATGAGATTCAAAGTTCGAACGCAAAGACAAAGGTACAAATAGGTAGACAAAGCTGCCATTGTAACTTTTTTTGTTAGATTAATAAGGTACCTAACCCTACCCACCGAACGAACCCGAGTTGAATATCTTGTTTTGTCCAAGTTTAGAATAAAATGACCTGAACTTCAAGAAATTTTGGACTGCAAGCTCGATTGTTGTGACAGACACGTCTTGTCAAAATGTTTCGGTTTTTATTGTGTTTGACTGCATTAACCGCTGCGTCGGCTACTCCTAGTAAGTTTCAAAGTGTGCGTGTGAAAACTAGCAATAATAGGGAATGCATTTCTTTTTTAAATTTGTAGCTGTTTCTTTTTTTCGGTAAAGTAAAAACATCAAATTTAAAAAATCTACGCATAACTATCCTATTATTACGTTCTATTATTATTACCCTTAGTATACCTATTATAACCCTCCGCAAACAGTAAAAAAATAACCCATAAAATTGGTAGGGATGGAATGATAATTTATGTTCATTTATTTACCATAAGATCCTGATTTCCGATTAAATGAAATTAATGTTTAATTAATACATTTTTAGAATTTTCACCATGTGATAGAGGTGATAGCAAATGCCTCGTATCCTTAATACAAGCCATGTATAGGACCGGCTTCGAAAACTCAGTTGGTGCTGATCCTATGTTCCAAGAAAAAATAGATGCAATTTTGCCAACAGTAAAATTTGCACTCACGAACACAACTATCAAAGGCTTTAAGAAGTGCCAGATAAAAGATGCAAGGTAAATAATATTTGTCTTTCAAAAACTCTGTGTTAGATGTATTGTGTTAAATTTTTTGAAACCGAAAAGAATGCCAATGTTATCTAATAATAATAACACTTTATTGCACTTAAATAAATAACAAAAATAAACCTTATATCTAAAATTAAAAACTAACAGTACAATAGGCGGCCTTATCGCTGAGAGCGATTTCTTCCAGGCAACCCAGTCTCATCATGATAAAATCGCCATCTATGCCAATAATTAAGATCCTTTTTACTGTAAGGTGTGAAAAGGTTACCGATACACAGAGTGAGGTACTTGTAGTTCAGATTTTCAAAAAATATAAATAAAATAATATAAATAATACTGGACCAAGCATCAACATCAATGGACACAGCATCATCTAGCAGCTAGATGATGCTGTGTCCATTAAAGATGATGCTTGGTCCAGCATTATTTAAAATCTCAGAGCTAGATTCTAGCTTATACGTACCCATAGGATTATACCTACCTAATATAATATCATCAAACATTGAAAGAAAAAAATATTTAATTTCTTAGAGATTACCCAGAATGCTAGGGGCTTACGAACTAAAATACAAAAACCTTAGAACCATTGAAAGTAAAACATACATGTTTTTTCCAGCGTATTACATTGTGACAAAACCACTCTGAGTGTTCTCATGTTTTGCCCCCTGTTTCATTTGACTGGACAGTATGAAGCAGATGGAAATATTGAAACTATACCCTTCTTTGGAAAAGGAGGGTTTACTTTGAGTGCAAGTTAGTATATTAGCTGCCTAAAGCCTTACTATAGCCTTACCTATACTTGGTTAAATAAATAGTCATAATAATAAATAATGCTGGACAATCCACACAGCCCTAAGCTAAACAGAGCTTGTGTTATGGGCATGGGTATAACCGATAAACATAATTATAGCACAATACATAGATCGATATTTTTTTTATATATAAAAAACGACCAAAACACCCTGAACAAATGTCTGCAGATCGTACACACATTGGTCCCAAGGCGGGAATCGAACCCGCAACCTTCTGCGTCGCAGGCAGACCTTCGACCACCGCGCCGCATCGGTCGTCAAATACATATTAAAATACATTTTCAGAATATATTTTTCTATGCCATGATTTTTAAATATTTACATATTTTTATATTTCAGCTGATTATGAGATTAGAATGTATCCAAAAATTGAAATAACAGAAAAAGATAAAAGAAAATACATGAAAATTGTTAACTTTGACGAAGATCTTTACTTAAAAGGAGAACTAGATTTCAATCTTGAAAACCTTTATAACGGGAATAAAAAGTTATGTGAGTATTTTGTGTGTTGATTTAATTGTATAAAATTTGATATAGTTATAGTTGTTTCAACATATCGTGTTTTTGCAGCTGAAGCCACGCATAAGTTTATGAAAACAAATCCGAAATTTGTAACGGAATATCTCCAGAAACCAATTTTTGATGCAAACCTCCAGAAAGTTGTCGACACATTCAACAAGGCATTTGAGAGCATCCCTGTAAATGGTTTCATTGTATAAAATGTTCTTTATAAACTGCTGATTATAAATTGTTATATTTATTTGAAAACGTCCTACACATCCTTTTCCATGCATTTCCCAAAGAAGAATAAACTTTCCCATTGCTCAATTGTCAAATACCTTTAACTATACTCTTAACTATTTATCTCTAGACGCAAATAGGGTCAGGTCTTGACAGAGCCTACAAATTTGCTCCCCATGTCGAGACCATGTAGTCCGTGGGGTACCGAGATTACCGGTTTTAAAAAAAAATCTGTGCTTCTGGTGACCCCAGAGCTGGTGCGTGATTATTGCCATACAGCGAGGCAATGCAGTCAGCGTCTTGGGCACGCTTCCGACTGGTATAGTTATGGATCTGTTGAGCTACCTATAGATTGATTGCAACAGCTATCTATGAGGGTGGCTGGAAACATTTAAAAACAAAGATAAATTGACACCTCCTTGGTCTAATTTGTTTCTTTTATTTCTTTGTATTTTTTTAAGTCAATAAATATAAGTATCTATACACTAAAAGTTTAATTCAGAGTCTATTCTTTCAACTGACCTTGATTTGCGTATATTATGTTCGACTACCTATATATATTTTTACAAGGTGCCACCAAACATGTGTACAAAACAGTTCCACAACTTTTTCTTTTAATTAAGATCATTATTTTACATTTATGGAAAAATTTGTGGATTCAACTGATATTCAACTGTCTATTCATTTTCGAGTTATTTTACGTGTATTTTCACATTATTGTTATTGTTTTTATTATTTATTTTTGATATTTTTTTGTAATAATTGAATGACAAAACACTGGTTTAGCTAAAAACAAGCAAAAAACTTTAAATAATGCAAGAGTGTGTGTACAAAAACATGAATAATAATAAAATAATTATGATATAATGCAACGAAATAAAAAAAATACAAGTTGATCTCCTAGGGGTCTATGTAGAATCACTGCCTTTCGGCTAGCACATAATATTTGGCATCCTGTATAGTTAAAATATTCACTAATATTAATTATATTATAACGAAGCCAGTCAGTAGATATGTAAGCCCTCATAAATATAGGAGATCCATATGTATACTGTGGTATAAACCAGCCGGAGCGGACAGCTAGTAAAAATAAAATTGAACATAATATGTGTTAGCAACATCAAGGTCAGTTGCAAGAATAACAATTATCAAGACTCTGTACTAAAATTTTCCTTCTAAATGCATAAATGAATAGCTAATGTCCAAAAAAGACAAATAAAAATTACGTAGGTACATAAATTATAATCATCTAACGTTAGATACCCACGTTGTTAATATTATAATGTAAGGGTGATTATTAAATGACCAAAAAAAATTAAGTTTCTTTTTTTTTGTATTTTTCGCGGTACTTATATAAACTTGATTTCCATCTTTTTATACACTTTAATTGTGTAAATTGGTAGAAAAGGTAGAGTGATGTGTATTACTATGTATGTAAAGTACGCTTTTGTTATGTTGTTGAGTCTATGTGCGTGCGCTAATGTCATATCAAATTCAGGTAAATATGTACTTAGTGTATTTTATTTCACAGCCCCGTTTTATCTATAACGGCGGCTAATTTCTGTTGAAGACTGGCGGCGTGGCGAAAAAATCGCCTAGAAGTACATTGTCGTCGATTCATTCTGTGTCTGTCATATTAGTATAATGTCGATCGGAAAAATTCTAATTCACAGAATTGTCAATTCGCCCAGATTTTTGTATTAACGACTAGTAAAATATTTATTACAAGAAATTTTTGAGAATAGGTCTAACAACAACAACATTTTGTTGCGTCACTATTTTTAATTTATCGTAGGAAGCTGCCCAGCTATGTCCTTATTGCACTAAATAAGTTCAAATGACTACTATAAGTTTGACCTTCAAGTTGAGTGAGGACGAAGTCCACGATAGAACAAGTTTTTTTAATGATTTCTTTTGCTCTCTTTACAAACTTGTTTGATCACATATTTTAACTTATATCTTTTATATATTGCGTAAAGTATGAAACACTACATTATTTATTATTCGGGAAAGGGATCTTTTCATTTTTCTAAAATCAAACATATTAGTTAAAAGAACAACTATTTTACTAAACCTATTTCTTGTTTTTTTCTAGCACCAGTGATATGCAAACTAGCAGATAAGAAATGTTTAGCAGAAAATCGACAAGCTTTTTATCTTAACATTTTGAAACAGAATTCTGAGACAGGAACTGAAGACTTGGATCCTATGCATCATGAAGTAATTGATGGAAAGCTCTCCATTGTGACGTATAAACTCACCAATACATCTATTGAAGGATTCAAGAAATGTATAGTTGATATATTTGAGTAAGTACAAGCAAAAATGTTATTTGTTATTTGTCATGTTTCTCTGTTATATTATATTAATCGTCGTTTAAAACTTAGATGAAACAAAAGAAACAATAACTTACATAATTAAAAAAATACTGTGGTAAGAACAATAGTTTTGATGAAATCCCAGAGAATATTATAAATCCAATTCTATTTTTGCAGCTACCTTTAGATTATTTCTAACAAACTAAAGCAAAACTGTTTCATTTACAAATACTAGTGCAAATATTTTCAGAAGAAAGAATTTTGAATGTGTCACGCATAGCAAAATAAACAAAGTTAAAGCAACTGACCAAATCTGTAATGAATTTTTCAGATTCAATAACACCGCTTTTTTGGTTCATGTGAGATTATTATGCCCTGAGTTGAAAATGTATGGAATTTATGATATGCATGGAAAACTCACGCAAGCCTTGCCCATAGAAGGAAATGGAGATTACGATCTACTAACAAGTAAGGATACAAGATACTTTTCTCGTCTTATTGACTTATTAGCGTCATATGAAACAATAATGTGACGTACTTCAATAAACTGTAAGCCGACTTCAAATCCCTAAATAGGAAAAATGGGTTCGGAAGGAACACTTCAATTATTAAAGTGGCGACATCTAATTAAAATTCGAGTTATATTTAGGTTGATGTGATGAGTTATATTGTTTATGTATGAGACGAAACCATTTGTTAGCACAAAAAGTATCATATTGTGATGATGTTTTAGGTATGCTTTACTTACGCCGAGGAAAAAACTTTTATTATCATCATCATTCATCATCTTCAGCCTTTATTAGTCGTTAGTGCTTCCCTAATGCGATTTTTCATAGATCTGAGATCTTCAATCTTTGGAAACTATTTGAAATCTTGATAATAACTAGGGTGTACTCGGCCGAACATTCTTAATTTCATTAATTTGTACTTAATTATAAAAATAATTGAAAATATTTTTTTTGTACAGTCGGCATAAAAAAATTCTACTTCTTTGCCGTGGCCTTATGTCCCATATCTGTTGGGGTCGGCTCTCCTAGTCCTATGCACCACTCCGGGCGCTTTTGCGTTATTTCAGGGCTTATACCCATCGTCTTCATATCCTTTTGGACGGTTCCAATCCAAGTAGTTGGGGGTCTGCCTGGTCTTTTTTTGGCGGTTTCGGTTCCGAGAGAAAGGATTTTCTTGGTCATATGGTTTTCGTCTATACGCATTACGTGACCGTACCATCTTAAGGATTTTTGTTATAGTGCTTACCCGCACTCTGGGCATCTCTAAGAAATGAAATAATTTCCCAAAACAGCACACCCGTACTAAGGGTGGGGCGCGGGTTCGAGTCCCGCCGAAGTCGAAAATTTTTGGGAACTTATTTTATTTCGTACCATCTTAGTCGGTTTTCTTTCAGCTTTTCCTTTAAAGGTGCCACTTTGAATGCCCCTCGTATGTACTCGTTTCTAATGCTGTCTAACAAAAAAAAAATTGCTATTGTTATTAATATCGTACAGAGTCCACACAGTTTATAACTCCACAAAAAAAGCTTTTAAGGACAGACAGACGGACTTAGAGACAAAATGATTCTGTTTGTGGATCACTCACAATTTTGATTCCTTTTTTTTTGGATTACGGAACTCTAAACTTGGTTAATTGTAAAAAAACAACCATTTAACGAAATGGGTTAATTCACAATTTACAAAATGTAAAATATCTAGAGATAGCGCAACTGGTCTCAATCTGGACCAATGCTCTGGCTGCATTGCTCCTTAAACCTAAACGAATGTCTAAGTATTACCAAGTTGAACATATATAATTTGAACATTGTGTATTTCAGAGGAATACAGGGTTGATGTCGACGTGGAGTTGGAAAAAATAAAAGGATCAAATGGAAAGACCTACGTTGCTGCTAAAGCGTACAGTGTGCTAGCTGAGGCGCTGGGTCCCATTGCGTTTAACTTCCAGAACTTATTCAATGGACAAAAAGATTTAGGTAATTCTTTCTATATCATATTTTTTATATAAACGTACAGGGCGAATTGGGATGAAGCTAGTGCTTGGACGTGCGACTGGCACATTCTTTTGTAAACTGCCTGTTAGCAAAACAAAATGTTGAACTTCGGGAAATGTTTAAGAATCATATTTTTAACAACTACGAAGGAGTTATTTCAAAGAAAGAATTTTAAGAACCTGAATTTTAAGTTTTTAGATGTTACAAAAATCTTAATAGAATCCTCAGGTGATCGGAATGCTGGCTTTTATTTCGGTCAACGAATTAGCATTGCCATTCAACGTGGCAATGCTGAAAGCATTCTAGACACTCAGCTTTCTGGTGATAGCTTAGTTTTTTTGAAAATAGATGTATGCGTATATTAGTTTTATAAGTGTATATACTATTTTATACTTTATTAAATAATATCAACTATAAAAAAAAGAAATAAAAACAAAAAAAAGCTGCCAAGAAGTTTTATACTACTAGTTTTACTAAATAGTATATGCGAAGTATTCGTACTAAAACTAGTAATAGCTAATAAAAATAAGGTTTTGTATAGTGCGTAATCCCTCGCACTCCAGATAATATCTTGGAGATGAGAATCGGATTTCGTGGCTTAGTTGGTTAGAGGTCACCCGTACCGAGGGGTGGTTCGAGTCACGCCAAAATCGATTTTTTTTCTTTACGAAAACTTTGTTAGTCTCGCATGTTTAGTATAGGATGTAGGTATTGTTTTATAAATATTAAGTAATAGTAAGCATCTGTTACTTAATTATTATTGCCTCCCTGCCTGTAAAATTGGGAGGCTTAGGTATACGCTAAATTTCAAGTGTAGCCCTACCAGCGTTCTTGTCTTCTGTCTACAGCACTAGTTCCTTAGTTGAAAAAATTTTAAAGCCCTCTCATTTGGTTATACCTGGAATTTCATTCAAAATTTCATTTTTAGACGAAGCTCGATCTGCTTGGCATAGTGCTTGCCCCATGCTGCTCCCCCAAAATCTCTTTTGTCCCAACGGCAATGGGACGGGCCTCTGTGTAAGTTGACACGGAATTGTTTGTTACAAACGTGCTCCAGCTCTGCAGATCGTGCCCGTCTTTTAGCCGTTTCTAAATGGGAGTCAGGACATTGGTTGCAAGCACTTCCTTCATATAACACTGGCACTTTATTGGATCCCGTAACTTTCCGTGTCGCAACTTGTCTTCGGTTGGGTGCAAGGTGTTGCGCGACTCATCAATGCCAGTGCGGTACTGCTGTCGAACAGCTCGGTCATCACGGATTATCGTGTACTAGGGCTGCCGGTCGGATATCTCGTCATGCCAGCCTGAACGACATCATCCGGCGGGCCTTTACCACCGCTAACGTACCAGCTATTCTCGAACCGAATGGTCTGTTGCGTGACGATGGTAAGAGGCCTGACGGCATGACTCTAGTCCCATGGGAGTTGGGGAGGCCTATTGTGTGGGACGCTACATGTGTCGACACACTCGCGCCTTCCCATCTTCCTAGGACTTCCGTGAGGGCTGGTGCGGCGGCAGATTTAGCCGAAGATCTCAAGAGGTGCAAATATGCAGGTCTCGACAGAGCCTACACATTTGCTCCCCTTGGAGTCGAGACCCTAGGTTCGTGGGGTACCGAGGCTCTCCGGGTTTTCAAAAAATTATCTGAGCGTCTGGTCGAAGCGACGCGTGACCCGAGAGCTGGTGAGTATCAGGTACAGCGCATCAGCATTGCTATACAGCGGGGCAATGCAGCCAGTGTCTTAGGCACGCTTCCAACTGGTATTGATATGGATCACTTGAGCTACCTGTAGATTGTTTGCATCAGTTTGCAGATAGCTTAATTGTTTCTATTGTAAATACTAGTTTTAATTTAAATTTGTTATTTGATTGTTATTTTCTTTCTGAATAAAGATAAGTATCTATTAACTTCAGTTGGGTAAAAACAATTTCGAGAAGGAGGCCAAGAGGAGGATTCAGCTAGGTTGGGCAGCGTTTGGGAAACTACGTCGAGCGAGTCTTCTCGTCATCCATACCGCAATGCTTGAAAACGAATTGTTTTCAATCAGTGCGTCCTACCCGTCATGTCCTATGGAGCTAAGACGTGGACACTCACCGTAGGGCTGGTCCACCAGTTTAAAGTCGCCCAGCGAGTTATGGAGAGAGCTATGCTCGGAGTTTCTCTGAAGGATAGGATTCGCAACGAATACATCCGACAGAGAACCAAGGTTACCGACATAGCTCAAAGGATTAGCAAGCTGAAATGGCAGTGGGCTGGCCATATTTCGAGAAGAACCGACAACCGCTGGGGTAAATGTGTTCTTGAGTGGAGACCGCGACTCGGCAAACGTAGTGTAGGACGCCCTCCGACCAGGTGGGATGACGATTTGCGAAAGACTGCTGGCAGATGCTGGATGCGGCAAGCTGAAGACAGGGCGCTTTGGTGCTCATTAGGGGAGGCCTTTGTCCAGTAGTGGATTGGTATAGGCTGATGATGATGATGATTTATTAACAAAGGAATTTTGTTTTCAGCTGAAACTGTCCACAAATTCGCGAACGAGAATTGGAAAGAGGTGTCCGATGATTTACAAGGTCCAGCATTCGTTGCACATATCAAAAAAATGATCAACAATCTCAACAAAACTCTTAAGCTAATTCCAGCGGAAAATTTAATTTAATTATTAAGTTAGTTTTAAATTTATTTTATTAAATTTATTTTCATAGTTATTTTATAGTAAAATTTAATTGCACGATCTTGAAAACTTTTAAAGTTTATATTATTAGTTTTATTTATTTGAGTGAGCAATAATATTTCTTACTAATCAAATTTAAAATATTATGCACACGTGAAATGAAATGACTTTAGTAAGTCTCAAGAGCCTTTAACTCATTCACTGCCAAGCCTCTGCGGTAAGACCCAATAAACATTGGCATTTAAATATAAAACTTTTGAATTCATTATGCATGTAAGCGGGTTCACAACGAACCAAACGCTTATATATAAAACAATTTGAGGGGCCGATCAGACTATTTTTTTTTATTTATGAAATGCAGAATGAAATTACCGCTTATTCCCATCCCAGTACTTCTGTGCACCAAAAATATACTATAACTGCAAAAATGTCATGCAACGATATTCAGAGAATATCAAACTGACAGCAAATGTCAAAATGACGGAAATAGACAACAATATCAAAGTGATAGCAAACCATTTTTGATAGCAATATCAAAAATGATGGATAATGACAACAAACAACCGGCAAAAAATATCAAACTGACAACAAATGCAAAAATGATAGGAGACGTCGAGAACATGCATTTTTTTCAATGGTTACATGTTATGCTATATTTTGGAAACACCCCTAAAAAGAGATTTTTACATTTTGTGACGTGGTCTGTTTAAAAATATTGTATCATGAGTTTGGCTAGAGTAAAGAAGTAAGAAGTACTGTTCAACTTGACAATACTTTCTCTAAATGTTTTTGAAGACTACGGTAGATTCGCATAAGACGAGGTGAGCGAGGTGGTAAGGGAGGTGACTCGCTGTCAGGATCGTATAGTCGCAAAATCGACCCCTGATTTTGGTTCAAAGGAGTGTGCGGATGAAATGATTTGGAAAGCTTTTTCTGGTACTTCAATGTCTCAAAACTAAGATATTTAACCAGCATGATAAAACTTTTAAAACTATCATGGTTATTAATATAAAAGTCATTTATTACGGGATATTTATCCGTGATCATGGCGCATGAAACTGTGCCGAAATATTGGAAAACTCAAAACTCTAATCATGGTAAATATCCCGTTATAAATGACTTTAATTTAACCAGCATGTCCTGCCCATAATCACATATGGAGCTGAAACATGGCCCCTCAAAAACGAGCACACGTTGCAAAAAAAGCCTTTATGATGATGGGCAGATCCTGCAGTTCACGCAGTGTCCGTGAATTATAAAGAAACCTGTTTATAAAAAAATCTAAGTCGATTATTATCTTTATCATTAATCTGGTTCGTATAAATACAAGCTCTGCTTAGTTGATTATGGCACAGATTCAGTAATGTCATGATTAAGGTCAGAATACACCTTAAGCGCGTTAGTGCTAGTGCACCCAGTTAGTACTGGGTTAGGCGTGAGTGACGTAGTGAGCGAGACTCGCTCATTTTGCGTAGTGTAGAAAGAGATCCTCTATTTCAACGTAGTAAGACGTCTGTTAGCCGTTCTCTGACGGAAATGTACAAGCAGAGATGAACGTTTTTGCGTTTAAGGCGCATACCCCATGCGCCGCCACCTAATTTATCTTATTATTCCGTTTAACAAAGGAAATTTCAAAAATCCTACACACAGTTTGTGATACCAATTATAAGCTTTTTTTAATGCTTTTGTAATAGTTTTATTCTATTTAGTTTAGGCAGAGATACGAAAACAGATTTTAGTGGCCAGCAAGGGCAACTTCGACTAAAAAAAAGCTTATACTAGGTATCACAAACTGTACGGTGGATTTTTGAAATTTTAGGTGGCGGCGCTAGTTTGGGTATACGCCTTAAGATAGAAACTTAAATTATTTTTTTCCTAGCCCAGAAAGATAAACGAGAGTAAGCTGATAAACAGTTTATATTTACTTAGTACTTAAAATATTTATTTAACAGCAAAAAATAATTACAAGTAATATTTACACTTACATCTATTTTCTAAAAATCTAAGCCGTCACCAGAAGGCAGAGTGCCCAGAATGCTGGCAGCATTGCCACGTTGAATGGCAATGCTAATTCGTTGACCGAAATAAAAACCAGCATTCCGATCACCTGTGGACTCTATTAGTAGTTTTGTAAGATCTTTATAGATAACGTGTGCCTCAGGACCCCAAGGACCTAGGGTTTCCACCCCAAACGGCTCAAATAGGTAACCTCTGTCAAGACTAGCGTATTTTCGCCGTTTGAGGAACTCCGCTGATGTTGCTGCGGAGCCTGCCCTTACTGATGTCCCTGCAAGATGAGAAGGTGCTAGGGTATCTACACGGGTATCTACAAACTAAAGGCTGACCCATCTTCCAAGGAATCAGAGTCATACCGTCAGGCCTTTTACCATCATCTCGCATTAGGCCACGTGGTTCGAGAGTACTTAAATAAAAGTTCTAGACGAAGACTCGAGGTAGCTTTCCAAAAGCTACCCAGCCTAGCTCTTGATTTCCTTCTCGAAATCATTTCATTCATCTCAATCTGCCCAAGCTACTTTAGTGAACTCGCTAACTCGAGAACTCGATATACGACAAGCCTGACCATATCAGGATTTGTTTTTATCCCTAAAAAATGCGCAGTCAGCGGACATAAACTGTTTTACAATATTTTATTAAGTATATGATATCACGTTACTGACACGAAGCTGTCACGTGCTTGGCGGTAAATAGGAAGGTATTTACTTAATAAAGTGCAAAAAAACTGAAGTATTTTACTTACCAGATGACTGCATATGCGAATCTGGTAACGAAAACACAAGCTCTGCTTGCTTATGGGCGACATAATGGCAAAACTAAGAAACTATGTTTATAACGTTATTACCTACTAAAATAACTATTAAAATTTCGTATGGTAGTTATTAATATATATATATAAAATAAACCAGCATTATTTATTTGAGTGGGTTATTATTGGAAAGGAAATAAAGCACTGTCTCACGTCAAGGTCAAAATCAAGCCTAACCAGGATTCTAGATGTATCTCATAAGCGAAATAAAAGACCTATTATCCTGAGTGCGAGAGGGTTTTTAGTACGCCTAAGAGGCGGACATGTTTATTCTTGAAGGAAAATATTCTACTATTTTCACTGTCTGAGAGTCATTAGCAAGCTAATCTGGGTTACCCATTTTGTAGTATTGGTGATTTTTTCTCGTCCATCGGCTTCTTATAAAGGAGTTGAACGGGATAAGCAGTTTAGCAGTGATGTGATTTCGCGGTTTCAATAGTCAGTCATTCATTTATTTTACACAAGCTCTGCATAGCTTGAGGCTTGATGATGCTGTGTGGATTGTCCAGCATCATTATATTCAGTGATTTACATCAGCTTTATGTGTAGGACGCCCTCTGATCAGGTGGGATGACGATTTGCGAAAGACTGCTGGCAGATGCTGGATGCGGAAAGCTGAAGACAGGGCGCTATGGCGCTCATTAGGGGAAGCCTATGTCCAGCAGTGGACCAGTATAGGCCGATGATGATGATGATGAGTTGAGAAAAATCGGAAATAACTACAACAATTTTGGGGATATCTTCGCCAATTCACAATAGATTTTAATGATTCTTTCGTTGCTGTCTAAAGGTTGATTTTGTAATTGAGGGAAATTTATGTATATTTATGCGTAGATTTGTGCGCCGTAAAATATCATCACGTCATAATTTTTTCTCAATGGTCTTTGGTTTCCATAGCAACGGGCATAAACTCAAACAAAACAAAGTTGATGGATTGCGGGTCGCCTAAAACGAAGTACGACCGATCGTGAACTGATGATTTGTTAGGGCAGTACGCAAAAGTTTAAATTCGCTTAGCGAGCGAGAGAGAGCTTTGCTTTATCTGTAGGATAGAATACATCTGACAGAGAACCAAGGTTATCGACATAGCTCAAAGGATTAGCAAGCTGAAGTGAACCAACAACCGCTGGGGTAAACGTGTTCCTGAGTGGAGATCGCGACTCGGCAAACGTAGTTTAGAACGCCCTCCGACCAGGTGAATGACGATTTGCGAAAGTTTAGCAGATAAGGCAAATACTGGATGCGGCAAGCTGAAGACAGGGCTATAATGGCGCTCATTATTGGAGGCCTATGTCCAGCGTTGGATTAATATAGGCTGATGATGATGATCATGAATACGCAAAGGGTACTAAAAAGGTCCCACATAAATCCCATTTCTAAACCTGTTGTCTGTCTGTTCGTCCTATATGAGTATTCAGGAATTTTAAAGCGTTTTATAGTTTTTAAAAACACGCCATATTATCTTGTGCGTTTGTAAATCTGTCAAGGCAATGACGAAGCTATATAATTTAAAGTGGAATAAAACTAGTAACTACTACCTGTCCCATCAAAATCATCCAAACACAATATTCTTAGAAACAAATAATAACATTAGCTACAGATGGTGGTTATTGATGTTGCTTATATTCCAAAAGGCGGCTAAGGTCTGTGGAGAAGATGAAGGTGGTTTTGGACATCTTTTTACATATTTCGATAATGTATTCGAACTTTTGTACATAATATATGTCATTATCTTAAATGCACAAGTTTACCGAAGTGAATATAACTTTAAGTTATTGTTTATAAATGTGCCAGAGTAGAATGGAAAATATAACATGTTAGAAGTTTTTGTAAATGTGCCAGAGTAAATACGGAAATCTACCTAGTTATGTTGTTACTGACAGCTTATGACAAAAAAAAACCTGTTACTGTGTTTTTGCATGTGTTTTACTGTATAAATAAGTTGCGTTACGATCATTATGATCAATTTTAATGATTAGTTTTATAGAGTCGGTATAAATAACACAATGTGTAAAATAACCATAAGTTTGGTATGTGTAGCCCTGGTTTTAAGTTTAACTGAGAGTGCTCCACGTATGTAAATATTTTATATTGAAGCTTATTATTTAGTAAGATGATACGAAAATTTAATAACGTCCCAAAAATTTTCGTTTTCGGCAGGATTCGAACCCGCCCCACCCACAGTACGGGTGTGCTCTAACCAACTAAGCCACGAAACCACTAGTCGGTTCAACCGAAAATTTTTGGGACCTCTTACGGCTATAGCGCGGGTTCGAATCTTGCCGAAATCGAAAATTTTTGGGTCAATATTAAATTTTCGAGGAAAATTTTCCCAGTGCAAGTTACATTTTAAAATTAAAATAAAATTTCCAGTTTTCCCCCTATAGGGTGATTTGTGAATACTAAAAACTGGAAATAGCCATACCTTAAAGTTTAGTATTTAAATATTACTCAATTCGGCATACCTATCACCAACAACGCCGTTATTGCTTACTATCTTGTTCTAGTTGATCTAGTTCTAGTAGATCTAGTTGATTATTTTGTCTAAGCTTAAAAGGTATGATGACTGATTTGAGAAACTACTCCGAGATGTTTTTGACAACTACTAAATAGAAAATTAATCAATTTCTGGAGAAAAAAAAGGATTTTGCTTCAAAATATGCATTTTCAATTACACTCATAAAATGAGATAAAAAAATCTTCGGACGAGTTTTGCTCTAGCTCAAAAACAAACATTCTAACAAGGTAAAGGTTTATCTGCTCGCTTCTTTACTTTACCTTAAAAAGATTGAAGTGAACAGAAAATCGAAGTGATCACTTTATTTTCTAGTTTTACTTATCCAAGAGTCCTGTAAAGTCTAAAATAATACCTCTTTGAGTTTTGACTCAAAATCGATACAATATGGCGGTGGTCTATGATGTCATCGATGCACGAATATATAACCTTAGTTTGATCACAATCTCACCTGATGGAAAGTGAAGATGTGGCCGACGATGTATCACGAAGGTCTAGAAGATACCTATTCACTCTTGTCTTGAATAGACCCAGGTTGTAATTGACGGGAAAACAGCAGCAGCATGATGACCAAAATTTTGCCAAGACAACTTTAAAAAGCTTTTTATAGCATTAAAAAAATCCTTAGATTTTTTTAAAATATTTTTCAATAATTTACAATTAAAAAACATATCTATTTTTGTAGTATTTTCTCAAAATCAGTCTTAATGCCCATTTAACTTCAAACCTTTTTACCGCAGTGATCATTTTGTGTAATTTAAAGAGCCATTCGGAACTTTTAGTCACAGATTATTAATTCTTGTATGCCAAAGCCTTAATTTGAGCGTAGCTAACCACTAAACACGTAAAAAAAAAACTATGTTCTGTTTTTCAGCACCAAGTATAACAAAATGCAAAGCAGAAGACTTAAAATGCATGGAAGAATCAACCAAAACGTTGATCCCTGCATTTGGTAATGGTATTCCGGAATACAAAGTTGAAGCACTAGATCCTCTGAAGATTAAAAGCATAAATGCGAGCCAGGATAACTTACTCTTCACGCTGACAGACATAACTGTTTCTGGCCTAAAAACCTGTCAGCCGACAAAAGTAAAGTAAGTATTCTTAAAATCTACACGCGCTTAGAATAGTGGGATGATGTCCTCCTAGCCGAATTTCGTACGATGGGGACCGTCAACGAAGACTAGCCATTTGCGCATGGCATAATAAAATGCACAAGTCATGGTTCGCAAGGCCAGCCTTGTTGCGCCATCCGAACATGTGTGATCCCCCATGTTCCCAGTGCCTTAAACCCCCTCAATCAAAAAATATGATACATGTATCGTTTTCATGGGGGGGGGTTAAGATTTTTTATTTGACGTCGACTGACACAAGCACGGCTGGTCAGTTTTTTTTTACAAGGATCCGTTTTGTGTTGACAACGCGCGGATTATACATCCGGTACAGAATTGTGACGTAAGAGATTAACTTTTACAAGGGTCCGTCTTCTATGGCGTGCACGTCCCCTGATTCTGTCACCAACTTTGAGTGCGATTTTTGGAATACTCATGAAGTAACCATATCTCATTAATCCGGAAATAAAAATTGCGTGCCCGTCGCAAGGTGCACCCACGACCTGGTCAAGGTCGCGAGAAACCGCTAAATGCCACAACCCAGGAGTGGCTTTTTTTAATACGATTACATGTAAAAATTTCAAACATTCAAACATCATAACCCAAAACGTAGTTCTGGCGAATAGAAGTAACAAATTTCCGTCCATACAACAAACAATTAGTGTGATGTGAACGTTTCTAGGACTTTATAGAGCTAGGAAGTATCCAAACGGTTGCAGAACTTTTTATACTAACGTCCTCGTGACTAAGATTGCATTCAAATTAAACGATCAACGTTAAGGAAGTATTTTACAACAAACTTCTTTTCTTACAGGCGTGATATTAAAAATTCAAAGCTACACATAACTTTGAAATGTCCTTCTGTTACCCTGGAAGGTAACTATGATCTCCATGGCGTCGTTTTAGTGATTCCAGTTGGAGGAAATGGCAAAGTCTATGTACACTTAAGTGAGTACGCAATATATAATTTTACCGGTACCGAAGAGAATCGTTCGGTGGAGGCATGATATTTTTTTGGGAACTGATTTATGAGATAAAAAGTAGCCTATGTATTATCCCCAGCCAAGAACCAACTGTAGGCAAGATTTCAGCTCGATCAGTTCCGTTCAGTAGTTTTGGTGCAAAGAGGTAACAAACATCCATTCGTACATCTAAACTATAAGAAAATAAGTCCCAAAAAATCTCGATTTCAGCAGAATCCAAACTTTAGTAATTATCATATTAGTGTATTTTAAAAAGGTATTCCAGAACGATTACCAATAAATTTTTGTAAGACTTTTGTGTCAACTCTTACGGTGGTTGGCAAACATTGATAGAAACTGACTGGCACTAACCGGACCACTGCAAAATAACTTGCTAGCGAACTGAATAATAGAGAAGGACACTCAAAATATACTCAAAAAACTTTATTGGCGAACCGCAACTTTTGGTCGCGGTTAGAGATTAATGTTACATTATTAATAGTATGGATAATAACCCCGAAAAAGATACATCGTGCGATGTGTCAGCATTTCACTTCGGGTGCACCAGTTGCCTGCGGATCATTAGGTCAAGAACCACCAAAACATAAATGCAGAGCAATTAACATACTTCATACATATTACTTCGTAATATTAAATATAGCTTTATTTTCAATATAACTTATTAATAAAATATAGTTTATTACGTATGAGGATGTAAGTGGATAAACTACGAATCTTATTTGCGTTAGATTAACATCGACGTACCATAACATCGGGAGCCGTAATGAATTCGTCAAACTTCGATAGTTTTGATAGTAAAATATAGTTTGTAAGTGCGCTATTGTATAATTACAGAATCTGCTGTATTAGAAATTATAATGGATTTATCGGAAAAGATTGGAGATGATGGCAAACGTCACTGGAATATCAAATCATTTACCCACTCTTACGACATGAAAGAAAAGTCTGAAGTCATTTTTGAAAAACTTAACGAAGGAAACGAACTGTTACGTAAGTATTTTAAAGCATTTGTAAATGTTTTCGTTTTGTTATGGTTTTATACAGGGTTATTGGTAAACTAGTAACACTACGTGAACTGCTGACCATCATCATAAACACGTTTGTAAAGACGCTAGTTCTTTATTCTTAAACTTGGTATTGGGATTAAATAATCAATAAATGAAATTAAATTTATACTAGTATTTACAATTGAAACAATTGAGCTAACTGCAGACTATTGCAAACAATCTACGGAGAGCTAAACTGAAATAGTCTTGGGCATGCTTCCGACTTGTATTATAATTAGTTAATACCTATTTCAGGTCAAGCATCCGCAGAGCTACTTCGTGAAAATGGCAACGAGGTCATCAAAGAAATTGGAAATCCCGTTATCCAAGCTGGCCTCACCAGGGTTGTAAAGAACATTAATCACTTTTTCAAAGCTAAATCCGCTGAAGACTTGAGCCTAGACTAAGGAAGAGACCGAACCATTTGTTTTTAACAAAAAAATATTGTGATAAAATAATATTAACGAAATTATTAGAAAGAGAAATTGTTGTAAAAATGCTACTGTTGCATTAAAACAGGAGAAACTTGTATAAATAAAACTGACACAATCGCAACTTGTATTTTTATCCAAGCAAGCCAGTTACTTGTTCTCTGTTTAGCGCAGTCGAGTTAGACGACACAAGGTCTCTACTTTGCGCTAACTCCAGACAGTGGGAGTTTAAATTCAAAATGGCGACCAACCTCGACCTGACCTTAGCCGCCATCTTGGTATTAAGGGAGTTAACGGTTTTAGAGTAAAGAGTGATGCAATAATTGCCGGGTAGGGAATTAATGCAATTTGAAATTCTAACCCGACTAGGCTAGTTATGTCAGCAAAAACGAAAGATCCATGAAAAATTATCAAAAACTGATAATCATAAAACCAACGTAGTGTAAGACCGACCAGGTGGGATGATGATTTGCGAAAGACTGCTGGCTAATGCTGGATGCAGCAAGCTGTAGACGCTATGGCGCTCGTTAGGGGAGGCCAAAGTCAAAAAAAATCAACAAAAAAATACTTATTTTGTCAAGCATTAAGGCGAGATAGGTACGAATGAAACGATGAATAAAAACTTTTAACACCGAAATTTATTTAGAGCTTTTGCAATTTGCTCCGATGATAACAGCCGCAAAATATATTTCCTCGCTATTTCTTTGGTTTTCTGATTACTTATTTACAAAAAAATTATAGGATTCTAGAACAGATTAGTATTTATTAATAATAATGTGATGATGAACATCGATATTCTTCGAAAACGGTTTCATGTAAACAATACAGAAAACTATGAATCATCAAACAGGTTTATGCTTAAAACTCGTACTTTATCACTTTTTTATGTATACATACATAAACAACATATACGTAGGCACTCAATGTTAATGAATAAAAACTTAATAGAGTCCTTAAGACCAGTTTGGCATTGTATGCCAGAACTATAAAGTTTTTGTTTTCTTCTATACATTTAGCGCTTTGCAGCGCCTATCTATACCCACCAGATAGAGAGAAACTATGTACTGTTCGGAGTATGACGTCAATCCTACATTTTCTAACCAAATCGATTAGTTTCCGAATGAATTTTAGTGATTTTTGCATTTCAACTTTCATAGCTTTGAGAAAACATTTTTTGTCGGTTCGCCGATGAAGTAATGATAAAAACAACTTCGATTCACTGGTATTTTAGGAGTATTTGAGAAAACATGAGATATTAAAAATCAATATTTTCCCAAATGCTCCCAAAATACAAACAAATCAAAGTTGGTTCTAACATGAATTCATTGAAAATGGTTTACGATTTACGGAAAATTACTTTTCCGCTTGTTTTATTGACTGTGGAACGCAAAATTATTAAAATCCACTAAAAAATTGAACCTCGCGCCAACCATTCATTTCATTTCATTTATTTATTCTCAAACAATTTACATTGTGTCGGATTTTTACACGATAATAACGAATTAATAAAATTAACAAAAATAAAATACATCCATAGCGAACATACCTAATTACAAAAATTAACGGTAGGAAAACATTTAATTAGTTTTATACAAAACTTCGAACTACCATATTATGTAATAATAAAATAAAATTTGTTCTTCACGTGCAGATTATTAATGGTGTACAGTTAAAGTGAGTTCAACGACCCCTGATGTCATCAGCTATGCCGACTTCGGTTCTGCTTAAGAGGAAGAGCTTTGCTTAGTTAGGTGGTCTACAGACTTAAAAATACAATACAATACAAAATTCTTTATTGTACACCACAAAATAAATCAAAAAACAGACACGGATATTAAACATAGCATAGTACAATGTCACTTAGAAACGATTTCTTCCTGTAAGTAAAGCATGCCTACCTTTACTTACAATTATGTACAGTGTCGTTCATTGAAAACGATAGTCAACCCTCCTGTTAAGTTTGAAGTCAATTTCTAATGGTAATAATTAAAAACAAAAATCTTTCGGTATAATAAAGATGACAAGCTATCAAAAAAAACAATCAATTTCATATTAAAAATCAAAACTAATGTAATTATGACATGGAAATGTCCCATGTATGGAACCCACCAGAAGACTACCTATGGATGAGCGCCAATGTACAAGAAAATACAAAAAAGGAAAAATAATGCTGGACAATTCACACAGCATTATCTAGCCCCAAGCTAAGCAGAGCTTGTGTTATGGGCACTAGATAACAGATATACTTATTACAATACATAACATAGATAGGTATTTTTATTATACTTAGAAAACGACCAGAATACCCAGAACAAATACCTGCAGATCGTACAAATATTTGTCCAAGGCGGGAATCGAAACCGCAACTGAAATTTGCTCTATTGTACTCTTAATATTGCGTGATTTTGAAGATAATTGTCCTTCCATACGATAACATGTATGGAATCCATTTTTAGGACGTTGACTGACATCTATTTTCATCAGATTAGGTATATGTTAATCTAATAATAGTGATTTATTATCCTGGTTATTTTCTTTTACATTACCAACTTCACTTTTAGGAAATTCTAAGCTATTATGCTAATTGTTTTTTTGCAGTTTTGCAAAACAAGTGCAAACAAGTCTTGATACGCCTGGTAACCACCGGAGTATAAATTAATACTGGATTTACATCTTGAGAACTAGTATTTCGGTCGAAAAAAATGTTTTGTGTAGGTATATTCCATCAGATATATAAAGTTAATCTTATAGGAAGTGTGTAGTATCTCTCATAGACCAGTCTTGATCAGTTGTGTATTCTTTAGGAATATGACTTTAAAAGTGGTTTTAGTGGCTTTTCTTGTAGCCTGCCTACAGCCGGCATTTTCGGGTGGTATGTTATTTTATTATAATATATAGTTCATTCTCATCGTTCATATCATATTTATTATATGCATGGTTTTCTAATCTTAGTAGCATGATTCACTCATGACATTTCGACTCATTTTACTTTTTCACTCTAAAAATATACACAATGAATCAAAAGGATCGTTCCATTTTTATTACTTATAATCTGTGTGTTATATTAATCTTTTCTGTATCAATATCATCTCGAATACTATGATCGTGAGATGATTACGATCCGTTATTGGAATAAGTACCTAGCTAATTTTCTTTTCAGTTCCTGTTATCAAAAAATGTAAAATTGAAGATGCAAAATGCATAAAGGCATCAGCGCAAGCAATTCTCCCAGAATTTGCAAGGGGATTGCCAGAACTAGGAATTGGCCCGTTGGACCCTTTGGGAATTTCAAAGCTTGACGCCAGTACACCATCTCTAAGTCTTAAATTGAATGATGCAGTGGTGACTGGACTAAGCCAGTCTATAATAAAGAAAATACAGTAAGTTTCTAAGATGTAATTTTATGCTAGGCAATTTAAGAAATTCTCACACGAGAACTCCAAATTCAGCATTGCGAACAGCGTCTTCAGACTGATGCTGATTGTATTAATAATGATGTTTTTGTATTGTACGAAATAGCCTCTGTTTAATATCCACCATCTTCACTAATTCTTGTTACTTATTTAAGGTTTGCCGATGATAAAAAGAAGCTAACAGTTATACTGCTTTGCACAGTCGAAGCTAAAGCAAAATACGAAATGGACGGCACGATTATCCTGCTTCGGATGGCTGGAAAAGGAGACGTCTTTGTTGCCCTGAGTAAGTTTATCATTGTAGGCTTTTACCGCCAAGCAGTTTTAACAATTTTGTGGGTTCATATAATTGACAAAGGGTTATTTGATCATCTTTACACAACCAGTTTGTGTAAAGACGATCAAGGCGATGCACTGCCTCGCTGCTATACGACTATGGATTAAATTTTAGTATTTACAGATTTTTTTATCTGTAGGTGCTTCCAAGTTAAATAAATAAATACAGGATGGTTTTCTTAAAGAGCGGTGATGGCCAAGTCCGAAACCACGAGAGTTAGGGAAAAGTCGTGAAAGGAGTCACGCCTTCCATTTATTAGAAAACAGTAACAGCTATTTATTTTTTTCAATAATCTTTTACTTCTGACGGAAATGGACCCGAATGATTTAAAAAAAAGATACACCCTTTATTATTGAACCAATGGAGTCTGTTGCTGATAAGGATCAATCTTTGCAAATAAATGTTTTACTAAAAATGAATGGAAATAGCAAATTTGTGTTGATGGACTTGGCCATCACCGCTCTTCTCAAAAAACCACCCTGTATAATGCCCTTGAGTATGTCCGTCCATCGCTTACAGTATCATTTTAAAATAAATCTTTTCTAGGGAAAATACTGATCACGGTGGTAGCTGATGTGAAAGAGGTCACTGGTGCTGATGGTCAACCACATTGGTCGATCCCGTCGTGGACGCATGAATACGAGCTTAAAGACAAGTCGACTGTTAATTTTGAAAACCTGTTTAACGGAAATGAAGTTCTAGGTATGACATTTTAATATAAGAAATATATTATATTTCTATATTTATTTTCAATACCTATTTTATATTTCTGGATTTTCCCTATTAATCCATCTCACAAAATACACAATCAAATTTATATAATTTATATTTATTTTTATTGATTGATATGGATCAGTTGAGCTACCTGTAGATTGTTTGCAACAGTCTGCAGTTAGCTCAATTGTTTTAATTGTAAATACTAGTTTTAATTTAATTTATTATTTGAATTTTATATTCTTTCTTAATCAAGATGCATCTCAATCAAATTTTAATGATTTCAAATCTGATCTAATAAGAAATTAAACAAACAATGAAAAATTCAAATAATGCAAGTAATGTACACAAATGTAGTACCAATGTCGATCAATAAAATACTTATAAAACGTACTTCATTTCAGGACGTGCTGCTATGGATGTTATTTCTAAGAACTCCAATGATCTCGTTGTGGAACTCGGAGGCCCGATCGTGCAAGCAGTATCCGCCAAAATCGTCAAAGGTGTTAACAAATATTTTAAAAAATATCCAACTGGCTCATTGGTTGAATAAAATAGAATGTTAAAATGTTCCTATCAACAAGTAAGAATTAATAAAGGTACAGTATTTTCCGTAACTAAATGATTTATTTATTTACTGACCATTCCTTCTGTAAGGGACCAAAATTTCTGATTTTAGATTTAATATGAGTCATGAGCATGCTTCCGACCGGTGTTCATATGGATCAGTTGAGTTTCCTGTAGATTGTTTGCAACAGTCTGCAGTTAGCTTAATTGTTTCGATTGTAAATACCAATTTTAATTTTAAACTATTACTTGAGTGTTAAATTCTTTGTTAAAAAAGACAACAATTTGACAAAAAAAAAAGAAAAAAAAACGATTTCATGTAAAAGGGTACCTAAATTTTTGGATGGCAAAACATATAACCAAAGTCCTGATTCCCACTCGGAAACAGCGAGTAGACGAGCGCGTTCTGATGAGCTGGTAGACGTATTAATAAGATTTTTCCGTACCAACTCGTATAGCGGCTCATCCTCATCTCATTCTCATCATTTTTTCATGTTATATTTTATAACAATGAGTAAAATAATAACTAAAACTGCATACGACACATTTTAGTCGCAGTGATTCTAATTTGTTTTATCCCATAATGAAGCTGTCAACAGCACTAAACACTGCGTTGGTAGATACCATAAACAAAGATAGCGTAATAATATGGCTCTTCACACGCTTGCGCCAAATAAAACCGTCAACACTCGTAGACATCTGGTTGCAGTTGTGTTTATTTCAGGATATGAAATAAAACAATATTTTTTGCTTTCTAAAAATGATCAAGACGTAGACAATCATTATGAACAAGCACTTAAGCAGAAAATAAGGTTCAGGAATTCTTACAGTCGTAGTTCATGGTCGAAGATAGTAGGAATTTTTCAATTAAAAGAAGTAAACGTAACTCTAACTACCACAAAGTGATAGAAAGTGTTAGGAAAGGAACAGTTAATAAATTTTCGTTTTAATGCTTCGACATTACAAGAAAAATTTCAAGCAAATATGACCGTTGCTATGGTGTGACAAACAACACCAGCAAATAATCAGAAATCTATTTATAAACTATTTGAAGACCTTTAATAAATTTTATTTTCTTGTTTTCTACGCCAATTAACATTTCCCAGAACAAGTTCAAAACTTGAAACGCTGTTGTGGTTCCTTGCAAAACCACTTTGGAAATATCAGGTTATAGGTAGATCAGTCCACATAATCATACATAAAAATCGGATTACATTTTTTATCACATGCTTGTGTTATGGGTATAGATTTACGTAAGTAATACTGATACACCCAGACTCGGAAAAAATACTCACAAATCATACAAACTTTTCTCTTAAGGCGGGAATTGAACACGCAATCAGCGTTAGAACGAACTTTACCGATGACGAAAGCTTCACAGAGGTACCTCAAGAATATGAACCCCAAAATGTGCCAAATGAGTAAGAAAACCGAATTAACCGGGGCGTTACTAACAACCAATCAATAACAAACTGATTTATTCCCGAGGGGATACAATATCAATGGGAATCTCTTGAACGGTTACTGATAATGTAGGGTCAGAGTTTAAGCGAATATAAATATTCGTTAGAAATCAGTTAACTCCTAGACTCGTCTGGAGCCTGATCAGGGCTTTGTTTTACGTCTACGGTAGACTCGCACAATCAAGCTGATTAGGGTCTACCATAGTCGTAAAGCCAATCTCTGATTTTCGTAAAAAATAATTCGAACGTTATGGATATATAATTTTGTTTAATAAGTTAGTTTTTGTTTAATAATCATCAACATGAACTACATATGACAGAAAGCACATAAAAGGTAAAACAAGAACCTACGGCAAATAGAATAACTGACCTTAAAACAGTGCAAAAAACAGACAAAACCAGAAAACCAACCGATGAAAATAAATAAAAGTAAATCAGTTTTGAGACAGGTTTTTAATAAAAGTATAAAAGGTTGGAAACAGGCTTGAAAATAAATATTTACCACAAGATAATTGAAGAGTCGAAACTTTTACCGTCACTTTTATGTAGAAAGAACAAACCGCCTACAATCGCACCCAATATTCTTTAGTAGCATTGTAAAAACCAAACATAACCGATACGCAAACACGTGCCGAAACCATTCTCGTGACATTTCGAGAACGTTCCCTTGTAACGACAACGAATGACGAGGTTTGTTTGATAATGGAGCCGGTAACAACCCTCCAAAGCACCCTTATCATCAACTACGTAAGAATCACTTCGCTGCTCAGATATTGAGTCGAGAAGGGGCCTCGAAAGCTTTTACGGCCGAGTAGACGATACTATCACGCTTCCGTAAAATTGCAGAAAGATAACCACCATTTATTTTCCAAAAGTCATTATAATTTTAAGGGCAGTGCGCGTAGATAATCCTTCGTTTAAAATACTAGTTATATGGATACCATTCCGTGTAAGTTACAAAGCCGTTTTCATAATTCGGAATGAAAAATTAGAACTTCCATGTACTTACATGGAAGCGCTCTATCATGTTGGTCTTAGTCTTTTTAGTTTGAAAACTTCTTATTCCAAGAGTTTTCCATGCTCTACCGTTTTATCCTTTTTTTTTCGAGTTTTGTGTTTGACCTGTTATCAGGTGGTGCTTTGACCGCGATGTTGTACAATAAAATATTTATTAGTATACTGAAGAGATAGCATAACGTAGGATTCTGAATCTTCGGGGTATGAACACTATTTTTTATAGTAAGGGCCTATTTACATTTCTAGGTTTAGAAACTGAGATCACTGACATTGAGATCTCGCAAAGGAAAACTATTTTGCATATCTTTATTCAGAAAGAAAATAACAATCAAATAACAAATTTAAATTAAAACTAGTATTTACAATAGAAACAATCAAGCTGTCTGCAAACTGTGGCAAACAATCTACAAGTAGCTCAACTGATCCATATCAATACCAGTTGGAAGCGTGCCTATTTTGCATATTCCTATGCTTAGGTCTTAGACAGCCCAACCTAACTCTTTCTTGAAGTATTTACGGCGTACAAAGATTTTCGGTTGAACCGACTAGTGGTTTCGTGGCTTAGTTGGTTAGAGCACACCTGTACTGGGAGTGGGGCGCAGGTTCGTAATCCTGCCGAAATCTAAAATTTTTGGGACAGTATTAAATTTTCGTGGAAAATTTGCTCAGTGCAAAAAGCAAAATTTTTAGGTGGTTCCATAAAGTTAGATTCCCAAGAAAGAATTGGTATATGTGCGCCTTAAAAAGTATTTTATATATCATCTAATGTAATTTTCACAATAGCTTTCAATTGGTTTCCATGACTATGGGCGTTAATATTTATTAATATGATAATATTTTGACAAAATCTTTTACAAAATATCAGATTATCTAAAAGATAAAAAAGTGTGCTCGGAGGGATGCGAAACGCGCGCGTCTAGAACCGCACGCACCCTGAAGAAGTCCCTTGATAAGGGATGAAACGTTGGTGTTCTTGCAACACAAATAAGGTTCGTAGATAACCCGCTTACATCCGTAATTAATTTTTCAAACTACGATAGTTTTATAGTAAAATAAGATCAAAAAGCTTGGGACGAGTTTTGCTCCAACTCGAAAAATAACAAATAACAGGCTAAAGGTTCCTTTGTCGCTTCTTTACTTTAGTCTACATACCAAAGCGACAGAAATCAACAATATCACTTTATTTTCGTGTCAATGTTTTTTAAGTGTACAGTTTTGTATTTATGGAAATAAAGCGTTTTTGATTTGATTTGAAATAAGAGGTCTTTTCATTCGTCTTTTTATACATGGGTCATCACTCCTTAGATCAAACTAAATTAGACTTGTATTTTAACTAGGTGTGTCGTAAAACGTAGTTGAAAAGTTAGATCACGCTATCTAAGTGTTCCTTTGAAGTCCATTTTCACTATTTAGGAATTAGAATTAACACTATGGTATATAGTTTTTTAAAATACTACAATTTATTCGTTTCAAGGTTTAATCGGAATTATTACTGCTTTATTTAAAAATAAAACATTCTCGTAAACAAGAGAAGCTACCTACACCTATTTATAGCCTTATTGCACTAAAAGGCAATATTGTAAAGTTTAAGTAGGCAACTTTGATAACAAAAATAATATCACAGTTTAATTACCTAGTATTCCAAGAAGCACAAGGAAACAATTTTAATTTTCCTTTCGAGTAAATGAAATAGGTAAATCTTATCACAATAATATAAATGCGAAAGTTTAGATGGATGAATAAATGGATGATTGTTGCTCAATCACGTCAGAACGACTGAACGAATCCGGATGAAATTCGGCACAGAGATATACAATACAATAAAAAACACTTTATTGTACACCAGAAAAAGAACATTACAAAAAAGACATATTACATGAGACGAGTACAATGAATGAATGAATGCGCGAGATGAATGATGAATAAATGTGCGAGAAGATTTTTCGCGAGATATGACCAGCCCACTGCCACTACAGCTTGCTAATTCTGAGCGGTAAGTCGATGACTTTGGTTCTCTATCGGTTGTATGCGTATACGAATCCTATCCTTCAGAGAAACTCCGAGCATAGCTACATAGTTACCATCAACTCGCTTAATGAGTTTGAACTGGTGGACCCTACCTTTAGTGTCTACGTCTTAGCTCCGTAGTAGGTCATAACGGAAAGGACAGACTAATTGAAAACTTTCAGTGTTTTATATAACACCAGAAACTGCCCGAGGCTGCTTTGCAGAACTTTGTGCCCTCAGCGTTTCGACCAGATTGTGAAACGTTTCATCAGTCTTATCAATGGGTTCCAATGCAACAAATCTAACCCCGAAAAGCTGCTGGAACTTCTCGGTGCCTGCCATGATTTGAATCGGGTTAGGTCAGAGCGTAGACTTTATGAGACTGTTTCATTCAATGATCAGGTTGATATTGAGCCTCTCGGAGGTGTCGGTGATTAGATCTGGTATTGAACCTGTTGATCATCTGAATATGTGCTTGTTACCCGTCAAGATGATGTCGATCTCATTTTTAGTTACAGTGTCGGGGCTTTGTCATGTGCACTTCCTTTGGCTGTTTTTTAAAGACTTTGGTACTAAGGAGCATCGCACATGTTATTTGACATAGCAAAATCAGTCTGCAAATGTCTATTTACATCCGCCATGGCATCTAAGCTAATTTTAAAATCATTTTGTTATGCATTCATTCATTAATAATGTTTATATAAATGCATCCATGCGTAATATAATAATATATTGACCAGTTTCTAGTAGTAATTGTTACATCATCACTCACTATGCCCAATTAGTTTTATCTACGTTCAGACCAGTTGCCCAACATATCTACCCAATAAATTATATTAGAACAAAAAATCTGTCGAATCATGAACCGTTGAGAGGTTGGTTAAAAAAAGTTTTATCTAATTCCACTTTTAATGGACTCTTCATTACAGGATATGGGTCCAATTGGATTTGCCTATAAACTAAATTGATTTGCCATTAGTTTTTTCTTATACTGTTTTGTTTCGTTTTAGTGCAAAATTTGTATGTACTTCAAGAGTCTGTTTGTTTTTATTTTTCTTTGTAATTAATCCAATTATAATGTAAATGTATAATGTAAAATCTTGATTATGTAGTTTCATTTCATAATTTAGTTCTAGAAATAACAACATTGTTTTGATTAATTGTAAGTGTTTTTGAAAACTAAAACCCGACTTAAAACCCTTAAATAATGGAAATCAGTTTGGAAGTAGTTTTAAGCCCATTTAAACATTTCGGTAGAGCAATATAATTTTTCAAAAGTATTATTAGGTTGTTTTTAAGCTAGGCGGGATGAATATTACTGCGTGGAGAAAATTTTTCATGAGACCAATAATTAGAGATCATTTTCTTTTTATAATAACGAATTTTTTTAAATCGAGCCTATATTTAAGGAGATGTCAATAAACATACATTCCACACACAAATTATCTTGAAATCGGTTAAAAAGAAGCATTTTCTTTATAATATAGTATAATATTTCACAGCTTTTACCGATTTAGACCAACACGACGCACGTCTCGATCAAGTACCATGTCCATCCATGTTAAAAATGACATCAAAAACATTTTTTTGGTTATATTTCTCTTGATCTGGCATGGTCGCCTAGACTTAGCCAATGTTTGTAAAATATTCGGAAATTTAATTGACACAGCAATTAATAGAAAATAAGAACAACCAGCAGAAAGAGGATCACCTTGTCATAAATATGTTTAATAAACGGACCATTTCCGCGAAAAATCTGACTACACTTACCACTTTATCTGTAACCACTATAAAATAACGGCTATGAAAAACGAAATCACTTGGTCTTTGTTATGACTGCGTGAACGGAAACCAGCAATTATTAATATTCCTTTGTGAAAAGCCAAGGTGCAAACCCTTCATCACATATACAACGTGAAATGGCTGTAATTAGCCGACAGCTGTTGTAATTGACCCGAGAAATTGTTTTTGCACTTGTTTGGCATTTTTACTTGAGACGTGAGTTGGTTTTCTATTGAAATGAAATTAAATGAATGGTCAATGGTATTCTCAAGGAACCTAATCGTAAGGGTGGAACTGTAGAACTGACAAAACTTATTTTTTTTTAAATAAAATAGATTCAGGCGTTAGTTTGCGGAAATCCATTGCAAAATATAAAGATGAAAATATTTAGTAACAATTCCGCCAATGGTCGTCTTGCTTTGATAGATTTCTTTTCATTTTGTAGTTGGTGTGGTTTTTTCTTCTACAACGAAATAGAAATAAATAGAAATACATTTATTTAGACACAGGTACACAAAAGTATAAAATAAAATAAACAGACAGAAAACAATAACAATTTAACATGGAGGTACGTGATACAAAAAAATAAAATAAAAAAAAGGAACAACAACAACAACGCTGATTACATTTTGTTACAGCTTATCGGAGAAGGTTTTGCGCGGAATTGTTACTAAATATTTTCATCTTTATATTTTGACAAAACTTTATTAAATAGTCTAATGCACACCCTATGGATAGATAATGATTTATGCCGCTTAAGAAATTGGCTAAAGCAAGCTTTGGGCTAAGAAAACACAGGTAGGCTTACGACTAACCTACCTACTACATCAACGGTCCAAGTTGATGATGATGAAAACTTACAACCAAGTTAAGGTTTATGTCGTAGTCAATTATTTTGACACACACATACACCACCTTGACCAGTCTACAGCTGGACTTTATAATATTCTGACAACATGATTATTATTAAATGATTAAATAATGCTGGACAATTCACACAGCATTATCTAGCCCCGAGCTAAGCAGAGCTTGTGTTATGGGTACTAGATAACTGATATACATAATACAATACATAGATAGATATTTTTTATTATACATAGAAAACACCCAGACCAACGGAACAAATTTCTGCATTTAAACAAATTTGTTCCGAGGCGGGGATCGAACCCGCAACCTCTTGCGTCGCAGGCAGACTCTCGCCCGCTGCGCCACTGAGGTCGTCAAAGATTATTATTAAATGATTAAATAATGCTGGACAATTCACACAGCATTATCTAGCCCCAAGCTAAGCAGAGCTTGTGTTATGGGTACTAGATAACTGATATACATAATACAATACATAGATAGATATTTTTTTATTATACATAGAAACCGATCAGAACACCCGGAACAAATACCTGCAGATCTAACAAATATTTGTTCCAAGGCGGAAATCGGACCCGCAACCTCTTGCGTCGCAGGCGGACCTTCGCCCACCGCGCCACAGAAGTTGTTGAATTAACGCAATAGCATGAACATTGAACATTGCTGTGTTATACCTTGGTTTACAAACTTTCCACCAGTTTTGCATTCGTGTCTGTCTACATCCGTAACCAGCTGCGTCGACTATTTCCCTTGTTTTCCAGCAAGACTGTTTAAATATTAGTAAAGCACACGCGCGGTGGCAGCCCTGCCCTGTTAATAATTCATTGCGGCCGCAAATCACGATAAGTAAACAGTGACAGGTCGCGTGCCAACCCTGACTGAGCCGAATGGAGCCGACTCAGATATTCATGAGGATAAGATGTTTGACAATTAATAGGAATGGGAGTCAGGAGATCCTTAAATTTTTCTACTTCCGTGCATTTGAATTTTCGATGAGTTCTTTATTATCTTCAAGTGTTCCTCAGGGAATAAATTGAAGGTCTAATGAGAATAAATTGAAACCTAACCTACAGACGTGCAAAAACACTCCCTATATTCAAAAAACTGCTTCATCTTTTTTTTATATCTGTATTGTTTATCTGTGTTACAAGCAAAATACTACTTTTTTATGTGTAAGTATGTAGGTTTATCATTAGTATAGTATAATGCATGTTAGGTATTATCATATTATGGTAAGTAATGCAAGTATAATGTAATTTTTTTATTTTCATAATAATCAAATGCCAATGTCTATATTGTTCTTTTATGTCCAGACCATACCAAGGTTGACTGGAAGAGATCGCTCAAAGCGATAAGGCCGCCCTTTGTACTTTATTCTATGTATTTCCTTTTGTATTGTATTTTGTGTTTGTGTGGTACAATAAAGAGTTATCTATATAATTATAATATATAACACTGGACAGATCATACAGCATTATCTAGCCCCAAGCTAAGCAGAGCTTGTGTTATGGGTACTAGATAACTGTTTTACACATAATATAATACAATAAATAGATAGATATTTTTTATTATACATAGAAAATGACCAGAACACCCTGAACAAATGTCTGCAGATTGTACACACTTTTGTCCCGAGGCGGGAATCGAACCTGCAACCTCCTGCGTCGCAGGCAGAGCTTCGCCCACCGCGTCACAAAGGTCGTCATTTATCTATATATCTATCATACTCTCTAAGCACGAAGATTTGAATCTCGCCTGAACGGGGTTAGGTCTATTGCTACAGCTAAATTAAATAAATTCGGTTTAAAGAGCAAGCTTTTTAATTCCCAGAACTTGCAGAAGTTCTAGTTGCAGCCGCTACTTATGGGTCGCGCCAGTTCGTTCAGAGGGTGAGCAGTGACCTTTAGGAACAGATGGGACATAATGAGTATTGAATTGTCATAATGATGAAATCCCAAAATGTAAAATTAATAATAAGTTATGATAATGTTGGTAAATTTTCCAGAGAATGCGTAAGAAAAAGGAAAGAAAAGTAAAATGAAAAGATTTTTTGACAGAACAGAGACGAATAAGACATGGTAACCTTAATTTAACAGAAAAATTTACAAAATCGGTGTCCACTCAGCATAATTATGCTTTGGCAGAGCAGATCATACCATAGCGCTGGTTTTCCGTGGACACCGTACGTCAGTACCTACAAACAAGCTTTTCTAACATAGGTTGCCATGAGGTTTTCGTAGATAGATATAGGTGCGAATCAATGTTATGTAGCTACCTGTATATTGTTTACATCGTAGAATCAGCTTGATTATAGAATGGCTAGGAATTTGTTAGGAAAAGCTATTTCATTTCATTCCACAAGATGGCTAAAACTTTTATCCATATTGTTGAAAGTTGATCGTATCTGTGATAATTGATTTCATATATTCAATTGTCGACCTAAATATTGTAAATACATAAAAAATCAAGCTTATAAAATTAGAACCATTATTTTGTTTTCCATATTCAAATAGATAGCATGATCTTGACACGGGCTTGTATGATCGCCTCCGTGAACAATCCAGTGAGGTTGTAGATTTCTAACAAACTACGAGCACATTACTACCGGGTCACCGTGTAGGTTGCAGAGTAGTAATTTTATACAGCGCTTATATATTATGAAATCCTTTGCAAGAATTTATAAAAATAATAATAATAATGCTAGACAATTCACACAGCATTATCTAGCCCCAAGCTAAGCAGAGCTTGTGTTATGGGTACTAGATAACTGATATACATAATACATTACATAAATAGTTTTTTTTTTACATAGAAAACGACCAGAACACCCGGAATAAATACCTGCAGATCGTACAATACAAATATTTGTTCCAAGGTTCCCACCTTGTAACAAATATTTGTTATCGAACCCGCAACCTCTTGCGTCGCAGGCGGACCTTCGGCCACCGCGCCACTGAGGTCGTCTATACATCGATAGATAACGTGGCGTTCTAGTTTTCTATACAATATTTTGTATGCTTAAAAAGTATGCCATCTGTTACCGATTTTAGTGAGAGGTGGACTAAGCCTTATAAACATTATTTCGGACCCCAGAAAGTCAAATTTGGAGCAACATGTATAAACCATGTGTTAAATAATCTTTTTTATGAAATTAACCCCTTTCGTACACTAGTACCAGGTGGGATGACGATTTGCGAAAGACTGCTGGCAGATGCTGGATGCGGCAAGCTGAAGGCAGGGCGCTTTGGCGCTCATTAGGCTTATGTTTTGCAGTGAGAGATCTAGGCTGATGATGATGATGTACACTAGTATGATCTAGAAGGTACTCTTGCGCGAAAGATGACCCTACATCTAATAGACATCGCAGAGAGTGGTGTATTTCACCATTATGTTGGGGAATGTGTTACCTTTCCTATGACATAATTATCTTTTCTTCCCCTAGCACTCAACGCGTTGAAGTCTTTTGTATGCTACGCCAGTCTGTCGTAGCATCGTAGCACATGCTACGGAGATCTATGATAAATGTTGTTTACTCGCACTCTTGCGCAAACGTCAAGTAGCGCGGACTTTTTTCGCGGAAATAAAATACTACCCATGTTACAAAATTTATCAGTAAACTAGCTGTTCCCCGCAGTTTCACCCGTATTTAATTCAAATTTCACATTTCTAGGGGGATAAAAAAAAGAATTTCTTCTTCTATTTGAGGACCAAGACAAAAAATCCTATGTTACTCTCCATCCTTTCAACTAACTCTGTGCCAAAAATCAAGTCAATTGGTTGCTTAGTTAAGGCGTGAAGAAAGGACAAACAAGCAAACACATTTTCGCATTTATTGTATTAGCTAAGATAAGAAGATTACGAAATTCAAGCAAAATTGTCAAAAACTTTCTATACAAAAAGGCTTACTATAACTTATCAATTTACCTACTATAAAGAGGATAATAAGCTTGAAGAGGCTAAAGGTTTCTTCGTCGCTTCTATAGTTTTGTATACATAACGAAGCGATAGAAATCAAAAACATCTAATTTCTGCGTCAGAGTTAAATTTTAAGGATTTGACCTTTAATGACCTTTTCTTAGTGAACTTTTGTTGTATCGTTGGAAATAAAGAGTTTTTGATTCTTGATTAACTGTATAAAGTGGCTCTATAGTTTATTGTAGCTCTGTGACAGTGTGATTTATGGATGGTGGGTCAACCGATACGAATGATTGTCCGATTGTTTGTTTGAAGTTTTACTGTGATAGCATCTACTTCCATTATAATAATGAATCAATAAAAAATCATACATCTTTCCCGCGGATTTTTTTGAAATGTTTGCCTTCTTGAACGTAATAAAGTAGTTTTAGGACTATTTTTCGGGCTTTTATCGCGTTAATTTACCTATTTTTTAACAGGTTTACACACTGTCGTGGACACGGGATAATTTCAAATAGAAAAAAATAAATACTTCAACACATACAAGACCCATTTATATATTTTTTGTCGATTTCTGTGACGCGTTGGGCGAAGGTCCACCTGTAACGCAGGAGGTTGCGGGTTCAATTCCCACCTCGGGATAAATGTTTGTAGGATCTGCAGTTCAGGGTGTTCTGGTCGGTTTTCTATTTATATTAAAAATATCTATCTATGTTTAGTATAGTATTATGTATATCAGTAATCAAGTTCCCATAACACAAGCTCTGTTTAACTTGGGACTAGATAATGCTGTGTAAATTGTCCAGCATTCTTCACTTCATTTATTTTATATCTCGTTTAAAAAGATACATATTTTACTGTAAAAAGTGCAATAAAATATTAAAAAACTATTCTGCAGTATTTTTTTTTATTAAAACTAGATTACCGGCCGCGAAGCTTGGCTTAAACAGCCGGTGACTAGGGTTGCAAAGAAAGGAACTTCCTGATGATACGCGCCTAGTCAGGAAGTTCCTTTCTTTGCAACATTTATTATAATTTATAACAGTATTATAAAGATAAACTGTAACTTATTTATTTTTTGACAAACTACTGTTATTCTGACTGGTATCTGAATGATAAATAATTAAATACGAACACTCGTCTTTATTCTACTAAATAAAACTACATGTAGTACTTAGGGATAGGAATATGTATTATTTCGTCCTGAAAATAACTATCAATAAAAATGGAAAAAGAAAACTGCGGATAGAGGAGGCGCGTTTTCTTTTAATTTCCATCTTTTCTACCATTCCCGCATCTTTCTCACATTCAAGTGTAAAAACAAAGCAACAGCTCATCACATTCAGAGATTAGGTGTTAAACTAGGTATATTGGGTAGAAAGTTTGAAGAACTCAAGAAGCGCAAATATGTAGGTCTCGACAGAGCCTACGCATTTGCTCTCCTTGGAGTCAAGACCCTAGGTCCGTGGGGTACCGGAGGCTCTACGGATTTTCAAAAACTATTTGAGCGTCTGGTTGAAGCGACGCGTGACCCGAGAGCTGGTGAGTATCTGGCGCAGCGCATCAGCATTGCCAATTGCCATAAAGCGAGGCAATGTAGCCAGTTTCTTGGGCACGCTTCCGATTGATATTGATATGGATCAGTTGAGTAGATTGTTCAATTGTTTCAATTGTAAATACTAGTTTTAATTTAATTCGACTATTTGATTGTAATTTTCTTAACAAAAGTTGATAGTTACCTAGGTACTAGTGTGACCCAGCTTTTTACAGCGAATCAGCCAACCAAAACAACCCAGCACAAAGCTGGATTGGAAACAGCAAAAAGCAACGTATCACCAGGTAATGGAGCTTAAAGTCATTCGCATCACGATCGACCAGGTAACAAATCGCCAACGTTCGCAACTCATGCCTCTGGGACCAATGGTCCCAGAGACGATAAATCTTAAAAAACTCAGTTAATTCTATAAACTGTAGTTGGAGATTGGTTTCCTGAAAACGTAATGTATGAGGATTAATCGAACTGATTTTTTTACCATCTAGCTAGATCAATAGGTACTTTTGAATACCTAGATAATTTGAATTGCAGATCGTGCCCGTCTTCTGGCCGTTTCTAAATGGGAGTCAGAACATTTATTACAAGCACTTCCTTCATATAACACTGGCACTTTATTGCATCCCGTAACTTTCCGTGTCGCAACTTGTCTTCGGTTGGGTGCAAGGTGTTGCGCGCCTCATCAATGCCAGTGCGGTACTGCTGTCGAACAGCTTGGTCATCACGGATTATCGTGTACTAGGGCTGCCGGTCGGATATCTCGCCGTACCAGACTGAACGACATCATCCGGCGGTCCTTTGCCACCGCTAACGTTAGTTTTTTGCTTGTTTTTCCTTCCTTCACACCCTAAATAAGCAACCAATCTACTTGACTTTTAGCATAGAGTTTGTTGAAAGGATGCTTATTAATAACATTGGCTTTCTTTTTTATCCTTTTTATCAGGTCCCATCCCATAAACCAGATCCCACGAGACCATAAACCAACGCGTGTTTAGCCGCAGTCAGTAGCTAGTAGTCAATACTTCGGTCTAAACACTTTTATGAGAAAATGGAGGTCTCCTGCAGGTCTCCTGTATACTAAAACCCGAGCAAAACAAAATGTACAGTCAACGGCAACAAATGAACGATGTCAGCACGTGCTGTGTCGCATAAACGATGGCAGCAAGTGTTCCCGAGTCGGGATATATCGCAACGCGTCTGAGCAATGTTCGTATATTCAGCTAAAGAGCTGAAGTTTTGAGCAATAGGTGGGATTTTCAGCTGAAGGAAGAAGTTTGTACAAACGTATTTGAAAACCAGCAAACAATTACTCAGAAAATTACAATCAAATAATAGAATTAAATTCAAACTAGTATTTAAATTAAAACAATTGAGCTAACTGCAGTCTATATCCATGATGATACATATCAATACCAGTCGGAAGCGGAAGTCCAAGACGCAACGACGTAAACTTAGTCACAAATTTTCTTGTCCTGTGTGCCTTTTCCTATATCATAACATTTTCATTTCATTTCCATTTATTTATTCATTAACAATACACATTGTGTTAGAATTTTGTACACGCGCGTCATACAATAAAAATAAAGAAAACAAAATTATTAGATTTAAATTGAAAAAAAATACAAATCAATCAGTAAATTTTACGAAAACATAAAAATTCCTATTGTTATCTGGGTACGAGCATAAGCTACTTTTAATACAGGAAAATCATTTTTACGTTTTATAAATGCCGGCGAAGCCGTGAAAGCATACACTCTACAGAAGTCGCATTAAAACTACTGTTTTTTTCTTTCAATTCTCTGATATTATTCACCGACTTCAGGAGGAGGTTGCGTTTGGCTATATGTATTTCTTAAAAAAAAATTGTCGAGGATTCTCCCTCGTTTGACCCTTGACGAATTTTTATGAGCGCTGTAAAACCTGTCAAAAACATCATCACATGATCATTTTCACAATTACTGGTAAGTACCTATTTAATTAATGGTTTCCATGGAAATGGGCATAAGCAAACTAAATTTAATTTGAATCCCAAATAGATGAATTGACACTTGAAAAATTATGAGATCGCGCTATTGAATTGTTTCATTCAAAACTATTTCTTAACCCATTTTCATTATTCAGTAATCTCAAGTCGGTTTACAGTTTTATAAACAAGCCAAATTATTATTTCACCATACACAAAGGGGAAATGCTAGAGAGCTAACGGTAAAATCCACTCATACCCTACTTTACTAAATACTCCGGCCCGCATTATCTTAGCCCGAAATACACCAAGCCTCATTTAATTTATCTCGTTTCCTTTTTAGCCAAATAAACCACATTCTGCGTAATTAATCCAATTTAATGGGCAACTCTGTGCCAACAAAATCTATTTCGGCCAAATCGGAATTCAGAGAAACAATTCTTGTTTAATAACGTGTCATGGAAGCATTTTAATGTGTTCGGTTTGTATGATGTAGCGTATCATGTGGTGCTGCCCAAGTTGGAAAGCATGAAATTTCCTTTAGTTTTTGGTCTTTTCGTAGTTTGTATTCTAAATAAAAACCGACTTCTATAAAATTTATCGGATAAAAAAGAACTATAATAACTAATGTATGTATGTTTTAGGAGGAGATAGGAAACGTATCAGAGGAAGAATTTCAATTGGACTGCGCTGCCCACATCCAGCAATATTTCGCAGGCCCGGTCATTGTCATTGTTAAGGCTTGATCTTTTTTCTGTGTACTTAGAATTATTATTTTAGTTTTAGTTAAGGTTACAAACTATCGATGAACTTCGATTTGTTTTCGCTTCAATTCAATCTGTTCAAATCATCTATGTACCAACTATACCATGTACTTCAGCCGCACTCTTTGTGTCTGTGAGGCAGAGTAGCCCTCGCGTTTAAACACAAGTTTTACTTAGTTAGAGCAAGGAGTCGATGCATTTTCAGCACTTAGGTATTAGGGTAGAGTACTATAGATAAATTTAATTTGATACATTAAGAGATAACCTATTATTTTTAAGTACTCTGTTAACCTGTTGAAACCATTTTTGGAAATAAATACTTTTATTATTATTATTATTGTGGGGTATCTTTGAGGGAGGCACTTGTCTAGCAGTGTATGAATCAAATCAAATCAAAAATCAAAAATGCACCTTGAAAACGACAAATTCTTAAAATAAAACACTGACACGAAAATAAAGTGATATTTTTGATTTCTGTCGCTTTGGGATATAGACTAAAGTAAAGAAGCGACGAAGAAACTTTTATCCTGTTAGTTGTTCTTTTTGATTTTCTGAGAAGTCGTTCGGCTGAAATGATAATAAAGGATTGCATAAGCTGCTTCCAATCCCCAAGGTCTGAGAGCAAACATGCCTCTGTCGGTATTCTATTCCTGGTTCCTAAATCCAGATTGAGAACTAGATGTAGAACAGAATGTAGTGAGATCAAAGAGAAACCCATTAAAGTGCATTTTTAGTGATCTTCGCATTTTGCAGAAGGCAAAATTACTAAAGTCAAGTGTAGTTTCTACAGATCACAGATGTATCTTTACTTTGACTGTAACTTAAGGACAAAACAAATAAAAGATGTTTTTGCCACCCATGATCAGTGATCCATCTTCAATAATAAGAGCGTAATTTATAATCGCTCCTAACGCCAATTAGTTGCCGCATTGAATCAACTAACAATCTAAATTCATACATGTATCCATATGGTCAAGTACCTGAGGAATTTTTAAACCTATCATGGCTAACATTAAAGTCATTTATAACGGGATATTTACCATAATATAACCGAGCCGAAATGTTGGATAACTTAAAAAATCTAATCATGGTAAATTTCCCATCATAAATGACTTTAATACCAGAGGAATTGTCCTTAATACTTAGAAACCTTCATCTACGAAGCAATTGACGGTTTGTTATGTGATTTGTATCATATCAGCCCACACATGCCCACTGCTGGATATAGGCCTCCCCAAACGACGCCATCAATAGCGGTCCTGAGACGCCTTCATCGCCTTCAAAATATTTTTTTTTATTGAATTTACTTTCTGAAACTTAATAAGGAACCAAGGAGTCTGAATAATCTTGGCCTCATCAAATGGACCAATCACAGCTTTGTTTGTTTTCTGAGATAATGACATGTGTTACTTTACGCAATTAATATCATTTTCTCTCCTCGCAATCTTGCCAAGTTAATTGTACCGTAACAGCCAACCGCAAGAGGAAATCTCCTCATTTATCATCAGCAACAATATGCACTCAACTCAGTCGTCATTAAAGACCCTACGAATGAACCCTACATACGGAACCCCCGGCATTACAGTTATAAATGACAAGGGAAGATAAAGTGAAGGATTTGGGGTACCCCGAATAAGGCTTTGAGTGGTAGAGGAAAGACGTTATTTGGTAATTTTTGGGAGCAAAGATGACTTACCATCTCAGGGGTTTTGTGCAATGTTTGGGAAATTAAATTTGTCAATATTACTTGATCTCTTAACTTGATAATTCCAGTCGGGACTGCCCACTGCTGGGTGTAGAATAGGAATAGATATAGGATTTGAAATCCTCTGCTTCGTGTATCTTTTTCGATGTCGTTAACCGATCTTGCTAGAACCAAATAAGTACTTCAATTGAAGGGTTTAATTCGAGAAGGAGTTATCTGACAAATCAGTAATTTCACGCAATTCAACTTTAAATATTGACAGCTACTTTTTCAATTCTACAAATGATTAATGCAGTAAAAGCTATGAATTAACTTGTAAGTATATAAATAATGTATTTTCTATATAATGGTAAGTAAAAAATTGCACTTAGATTTATAATTACTATAAAAAATACAATTTTTCACTTAACACGACTTTTTCTACTAATATTAATGCATCTGCTGAGTGTAATAACGGTTTATTGATCAAAGTATCCTCATTCCATTAATAAATAAACCAATTTGTTATCCTACGTTTGACATTATTGGACTTTAATTAGTTTTTGTATAAATAATGTTACTTTAATCAAGATATTTTCTATTAATTTATACCTACATACATACTCTACACTAGCCGATACATAATCAGTAATAAAAGACTTAAGAAATTTTAAAATATTTATTGAACATTATTAACAGTAGGGAGATAACTTTAAATATATACATCTTCATTAAGATTATTTTATCACTATTATGATCTTACTGTCTGTTTGTTCCATTATAATATCTCCGTAACAGTTTTTTTCACAAACCATTGTTTGTAAATTTTCTGTATAGTTTGAAATTTGACTAGATCCTTCATGAACTCTTAAAAGATCGCTTAGCTGTATTAAATCTGGAGATTCTTCTTGCATATCTCGTTCACAAGTATGTTGTGCTCCAAATTCTTCAATTCTAACATTTTCGTTAGTAGATACATCAATGCACTCTGATCCAGTATAAGAAAGATTATTTCTAGAGCATTCATATGGTAATGGTTCATCATTGAAATGACCGTGTGTTGAAACTACTGAAAAAGAAAATGCAAAGTTATATAATTTGTTAGGTAAGTAAAATATACAATACAGTGCACCTATCTACTTAAATGTGTGTAGGTATTTCAATAGGTAGGTAAATTGTTAGGTATTTACAATTTCCATAGTTTTAACATTATCTTTCAAACAGTCTATAAATTATATATATATATAAAATTAGCCTGGGTAGGTATAGAGTACAAAGGGATCTTAGAGGTAAGATCCCTTTGTACCTACTCTATACCTACCCAAATTCATGCAATTCAGTTCAGCGGATCAGGCGTGAATGCGTAACAGACAGACAGATAGAATTACTTTCCAATTTATAATATAACTAGCTATTCCCGGCGGTTTTACCCGCGTAAGTGTAGGATTGGCATCGGGATCTGGATAAAAAGTAACTACCTATCTTGTTTTCTGCTCGTACCAAAATTCATCTAAATCAGTCCAGCGGTTAAGTTTGAACTTAACAGATATAAGAGCTACTTTCGCATTTATAATGTTATATACAAAAACACCCAGACCCAAGAAACAACTGGTAAAAGTAATCTATCATACTTCTATCATACAACTCGATAGGTCATCGAGTTATTTTTATTATGTAGGTATAATGTTTTATAACTTATAACTTACTTTCTTCATTAATATAATCCATGTTTCGTTTATTACACATTGAAACTAATTCACGGCCACGTTTTCTTGACATCTTAAATACAAATTTATCAACTTTTCACAGTTTTTAATAATATTTTTCAACAAAAAACCAGGAACACTCGCAAACGCATGACCTCTTGACGTCACTAAACAAACGACAAGTGTTTGTTTACCGACTGACTGATGAAATGGCGCCAACTATGCAACTATCCCTTTCACTCTATAAAACATATTAATTTATCTATCTCTTTCATGGGTGTATTTTGGCGCGCGCAGCCAGGTAGCGCTGTCTATTTAGTGCAAAAAGGGTTTATTGTCATATAAAACGAGAAACAAAACAGTTTTCTATTTAGAAAGGTGATGCAAGAACGATTTAAATTAGCGTAAACCTATATTCAAAGAATACGTCGAGTTAATTTAAGGCACTTTTGAAAATAAAAAAACTTTTGACGTTATAAAACAGTTTTTTATTCGAACTTTAAGGAGTTGCTGTATTTCATGTGGGTTTAGTGAACATAAAATCTTTCTTATATTAGTATTCTTGATTTCTGTGTCAGTTAAACCCTTTTTAGAGTGAATATCTCTAGAATTAAGCCGAATTTCGTTATTTGGAAAACGCCATTTAATAGATTATTTCCTTCTGAATCCAACGATACCTATAACTCATTTTCTGAAAAAACATCAGTTAACTCCTTCTTCAATTGAACCCTTCAATTGTGAAGTTGGCTGAAGTAAAAAGTGGTAACCAAGATTGTTTGTCACTCAAAATCAAAAATCAAAATGTCTTTATCTCCATAAATACAAAAATGTACACTTAGAAAAGGTCAAATTCTTAAAATTTTAAAACATTGACACGGAAATAAAGTGATATTTTTGATTTCGGTTGCTTCGGTATGTAGACACTGTAGCCGAGTCGTTCGTATCACCGACTTAATCAGCACACATTCTGAAACTGCAGATTCATATTCACAGGTCGTCAAATAGCTAATCACACTAATATTCTAAATGCGAAAGTTTAGATGGATGAATGGATAGATGGGTGTTTGTTGCTGAATCACGCCAAAATGGCTGAACGGATCTGGATGAAATTTGGCACAGAGATAGATTATAGTCTGGAATAGCACATAAGCTAAATTTTATTCCGGAATTCTTACGGAAACGGGAACTATGCAAGTGAAACCGCGAGGCGCTGCCTGAAGCTATTTTTTTTGCTATATTTTATTACCTAAGCATAATCGAAAGAGTATTATATTTCTCACACACCCAATTCGACTACTACTTATAATAGTAGTTTGTAGTTCTTTTTCTTTGTCTAAAAACTTTTTTCCTTAGTACTATGTAATGCTAGAGTAAGCGTTTTTTTCCAAAGGTCGCCCCGAATGATTTACTTCCTCGATATTGCTTGCCGGAGTCAGGTGGGAGGGACTGACGGTGGAATTAAAGTTCTTAGGAAATATGGCTGTGTCCTGACTATGGCCCAGTATTTAATGTAATAAAAAATTGTTTTTCTTTATTTAACTTTAAATTAATTTTATGGATACCTTTTGAAAATATGCTTTTCCTTCTTCGCAAAAAAAATTGCGTAATGCATTTACAAAAAGAAATAACTTTTAGATTTCAAAACGTTCTTTCTAACGTTTTTTACTAGTCAGATGCGATTTTTGTATAAGGAAAAGAGAGATCGTATAAATTTTTGATTAAAAAACTTGGTTTAAAAATATTCAAAGCAAGTTTCTTACAAATCATAAAAAGTCTAGTTGACCAACTTTTAGGAAATGAGTAAGTAGGAAGGAAAACATCTTCATTTGTATCCCAACAAAAATACCAAAAAAAACTTTTAAAATGTTTGTGAAAAACGTAGCAACGGAAAAGGCGAAACAATTCCGCTTTATGACTTCCTCCCTACGCATTAAGGGGCTTTTACACTTTGCCAAACCAAACATGAGGTATTTTTTTTGTTGCTTACTAGTTGACTCAACCCTTCATAGAAAATGGAGTTCGCTAGTCTGCTTTTACTTTTTAAACATTCGGTTAACTAGTGCTGTAATTTGCAACGTCTTTTTAACGCGATATTTTTTTTATCTTTACACTGACTTTAAATTTAAATTAATAAACAAACACACTTTCAGAGAACCCCCTCCACATATTATATACATGCATACATACCACAGATATCAGAAATAAAGATACATACACTCGTAAATTTAAAGAAGACGTTTAAACAAAGCTAACAAATAAGCATAACAGCAAATGGAATATTATAAGCACTGCTGCCATTTACAATAAATTCATAAATACTACTACTCCATAGAGTCTTGAGTTAGCCTCATCCAGAAATACGAATAGAATTTTATAAGTCAATATCAGAATCGTCTTACTCTAACCTCAATGGATTTAAAATAATGACAAGAATAAGAAAATCTTTATTTATAGCATTTTCATGATTGATCAGTATTATACAAAGTTCCTGTTGTTTTCAGCCATGAGAGTGTTATATTACCCAACACCAATATGAGCTACTTATTATCTGAGTAAATACAAAACATAAATGCTGTAAATTGGCATCCGACTCAGCATTATGTTGTGATAGCCATTGTGCTTAGCTATCACAACGCTGATCTTCCATCGGAACCAGAAATATCCTTACTTAGGTAACATATATTTGTATTTAAAAGCAAATAAGAACATAGGGTCAGCTAATGCCGAGATGCGACGCAACGCAACACGACAAGACACTGCACGCACTTTGATTTTGAATACTTTATCTGACCCTTACATATCTTTTTTTTTTGTTATCTTAACCTTCTTGAACCAAGCAAGTTTCATCTTTTCCACGAGTTATAGTGAATTCCGCTTTTTATTCCTCTCCTTGTTATCATTTACTCTTATATTTTATCTGTTGTTTTGTAATAACGACAATATGTATACCATATACTTATCATGATACTACGCCTTGACAGCAACACCCCAGTGTAGACGGTTCTCTAAGAAAATGAAGATTTTATGTTAAAAGTACGTTTGGCATTCTTCGGATTTTTTATGATTTATATCCTTTACTTTACGACTCATATTCAAACTGATTTTATGTATCCAGTCTAAAATGACATCGGGTTGGCCTACTCTCATAATCTATACTAATATTATATCCGCAAAAGTGTGTTTGTTTGTTTACTTATTTGTTGGTTTGTTTGTCCTTCCTTCACACCCTCACTAAGCAACAACAAACCAAGAGTTAGTTAAAAGGATAGACAGAAACATAGGCTACTTTTTATCCCATAAATCAGTTCCCATGATATCAAAATTACCTTAAAAAATGTGCGAAGCCGCGACCAGCAGTTAGTAGGGAATAAACAGGCCAAGTGTGACTCGGCTCGTACACGAAGGGTTCCGTACCATTCTTGATTTACTTTCGCAGAAGAAACAAAAGGAAACGTAAGAACAGAGTTTTTGATGGATCGCAAAAAAGCAAAAAGTCAACATCATGAGGTCACACTTCCAAGTATTGACCGCCAACAAAACGTTGTATTACTATGTGAATCGTTGTTAAACTTAGTATGGACGTTGACCTCTTCATTATTATAATATAATTTATTATTATATTATTTTGTTATCTTTAATCGCAAAAGTAATTCACACTCTATGCAAATTTCAACCGTCTATCTTTTACGGTTTAAAAGATAAAGCCCGCTGACAGACGGACTGACAGACAGCGGAGGCTTAGTAATAGTGTCTCGTTTTCTCGCGGAACCCTAAAACTACCTACATTATCATCATCAGCCTAAATTAGTCCAATGGACAAAACCACCTTAGATGTCATAAAATTTACTAAGGCTTCTACAAAACAATGTAATTAATGTGTTGTAGGATCACTAAACTTAAAGTTTTTCAATACAACTCATTCGATTAGAAATGTTATTTTATTTGCCTTAATTTAAATCATAATGAATATAATTGTAAATCAGACAACAGTAGAAATACATTGGAACATGCTTATACCTAAACCACCTCTGTATACATGTATTTCACGCAATAAATAATACTTTACTTTACAATTAAACAAGCTACATGTGTCAACACACTCGCGCCTTCCCATCTTCCTAGGACTTCCGTGAGGGCTGGTGCGGCGGCAGATTTAGCCGAAGATCTCAAGAGGCGCAAATATGCAGGTCTCGACAGAGACTACATATTTGCTCCCCTTGGAGTCGAGACCCGAGGTCCGAGGTGTACCGATGATCTCCGGGTTTTCAAAAAATTATCGGAGCGTCTGGTCGAAGCGACGCGTGACCCGAGAGCTGGTGAGTATCTGGCACTTAGCATTGCTATACAGCGGGGCAATGCAGCCAGTGTCTTAGGCACGCTTCCAACTGGTATTGATATGGATCAGTTGAGCTACCTGTAGATTGTTTGCAACAGTTTGCAGATAGCTTAATTGTTTCTATTGTAAATACTAGTTTTAATTTAAATTTGTTATTTGATTGTTATTTTCTTTCTGAATAAAGAATTCGATTTTTGATAAAAATGAAACAATGAATTTAAATAAAAAATATCCAAAAATCAAAACTACAGAATCATACAACTCGTAAAATCATCAAAAAATACCTACAATAAGGAAATATCTACAATGAGGAAGAGTAATATAAGAGTGACACGTTAATTGATGGAATAACTCTCTCACAGTAAGTCCTCTACGCATTTCTTAATAGTGGAGACAAATTGCGCTTGCAAAGAGCATCCGAATTCCACAATTATACGAGTAATTGTAACGAAAAAATTAACCACACCAAGTTCATATTTATTAATTGCATGGAAACAACTTAGCCTGTGTGGTCCCGGCTTAGAATTTTGCACCACCTGTAGAGTGGTGAACTCTTCCTGTGGTTGTCGTAAGAGGTGACTAAGGAACACACACCGGGCGGGGGACGGGCCGCCTCTTGCAGAATAGATCTTCCACCGAACTGCGATCCCCAACCCGCATGCCCAGCGTGGGGATTATGGGCACTACCCCACATAAGATAAGGCCTGCATTGGACCATTGCAGTGGACCATTTTAGGCTGTTGAGGTAAGGTGTGAGGATGGAAACAACTTGGAGCAAACACCTAGCCAAATGGCATGAACCTTAAAGCGGTTAAATATAATGAATACTCAGGTATATCATATACATATATGTCAGCATATGTGACCACGAATATTGTGACCAGGATATAAGTATGCAACTTAAATCATTATCGAACTGCAAATTTCATGAGTTGACAATGATGTACCTATCATAGTTACTGAGTTCATGGTAGAATACCTTCCAACGATAAAAACTTTATCAAAGTTTTTTGAAATTCAAAAAAGCGTTAATTTATTCATTGAAAGTTAGTTACGAAACTACTCTATCACGAAATCCCAACGTAGTTTATGACAGACATTCAGATTCAGTATTCACTGTGTGTCAGCCGTCTGAAAATCAACATCGTCATTCAACCCTCAATTTCTCACAGAACTGTTATTTGAAAACCGCTAGCATTTGTCCCGGTACTATTTGTACGTAGTAATTGGCGGCCCCACACGCGAAGCGATGTCAAGTGACAGCGAATTTGCCGCTTCTCGCAAATTGCTGCCAACTGCACTAGCTCCCGTTACTTGGTTCCTGGGTTGCAGCCGAGTATCATATAGCTCCTTTATGATGCCTGGCTACCGTCATTTAAACCTGGTAAGAGTAAAATTTATTTCGTGTTGCCAAATACTGATCATTCAAGTAAATGTTTTTTTTACGTTGAGGAAGTTTTTCCGTTTTTCATTTACTTTTATTTCAGATATACATGTAAGTACTGACTTATGACTATTATATTAAAATAAAAATGTATGAAAGATTATCATCAACCAAAACACAATTCATACAAACTACTAGTTGTCTAGTTTTGATATCACAAATACATAATTAATAAATAAATAAATATTTATTTATTAAAAAGGTTTACCAACCACATACATATATAATACATACGATAACTGAAAAAAATATAGAACTCAGCTAATATCTTTATTCAGAAAGAAAATAACAATCAAATAACAAATTTAAATTAAAACTAGTAATTACAATATAAACAATTAAGCTATCTGCAAACTGTTGCAAACAATCTACAGGTAGCTCAACTGATCCATATCAATACCAGTTGGAAGCGTGCCTAAGACACTGGCTGCATTGCCCCGCTGTATAGCAATGCTGATGCGCTGTGCCAGATAATCACCAGCTCTCGGGTCACGCGTCGCTTCGACCAGACGCTCAGATAATTTTTTGAAAACCCGAAACTCATAGATAAACGGTTAAAAGGTTGCCTGGAAGAGGTCGCTTCTAAGCGATAAGGCCGCCCATTGTACTTGTCTCATGTAAATGTCTTTTGTAATGTTTTTTTCTGGTGTACAATAAAGCATTTTTGTATTTTATTGTATTGTATAAACATTAACTTTTTTTAAATTGTTGCGTTCCTCAGGCAGATGTTACGAAAAATGGGTTTTCTTGAACGTGATAAAAAACATCATTAAAATTGACTTATCAAACATTTGAAGTGTTTAATAGCCAGATGGATGAATAAATATAATTGTTTATAAAACATTGCATTTCCATATATTAAATACGTAATAAACTTCACATATAAAATAATCTGTTGTGTAATAAAATATTTAATAACTATTCAATTTATTCAAACACGGTTTTCGTTGGCTTACAATGCGAAGGTACTGTTTTGGTTTATGGTGTTTTAATGATACCATAAATTAAAGGTGCGTCTCAACAGGAATATTATGCGTTATCAAATTAGGGTTAATCATAAAACTAAGCTATTTATAAAATTAGGGTTGACAAAGTTCACTTAATCGACAAGCAACATTGTAACGATTGGGTAAATGAGATTAGCCAGTTGGTTGAATAGTTTTCTACAATCTCTTTTTATTTAGGGGCTAGATAATGCTGTGTGAATTGTCCAGCATTGTTATTGTTTATTTCCGTAGTACTTTTCAGCTCATATGGAGTTAATGATATCAAAAGATTTGCTGATAAACTTTAAAGTTTAAATAAGCATGAAAACTTCTGAAAACATCCTATATCTGTAAAACACCACACGACTCAGGCGGTTTTTTTCTCAGTTTCTTTATTTATATGTATTGTGTTATTTTAGTCAGATTTATTATTTTAATCTTTTCTTACTTCATAATTTATCTATTATTTATTTACTCGCTTATCTCATGTGGTCTTGCTGTGCTAGTCTTGCTGACCTGGTCAATAAAGAAGCATAAATCGATGTCAAAGCCAATGAAAATTGTAGGTCAATTGCTACGTAACCCAAAAGATCATTATTATTTCATGAAAGTGTAATTAAAGTACAACCCTACCATCAGCGGGAATTAATCACTTAGTTAACAGTACGTGGGGGAAATTTATAGCTGATCTTGAAATATAATGGAATATGAAAGTTAGAAGCGCTCAACTTTCAACTCGACTATGGGACATGTGTTATTTATTACTTGGAATGTTGAGAGACTCAATTTTCATGTAAATTTTCGTCTACTTGACAATGATGGATTTATTTTTGTTGAATTTCAAGGGTAACCTGGATTTTGTTGAGAGGCCTAGCAGTTATAAAGGGATGAAAGAGTTCGTTTGCATTTGCTTTTAATCAGTCTTTGTCTTGGTAATATAAAAAAATATTTATTATGAGGGTTCTTGTATGAGAGCATGTCCTTCTATAATGAAATCGACCATTATAGATAGAGTCTGATCTTTTAGAATTCTAATAAACGAGCACTTCGATCTCCACAACAAATTTACTTAGGTTCTATGATATAGAGTACTCGTAAGCAATCAAAAATTATGAGCGATCTAAAATTTTGTTTATATCTGAGCAAATTTTAGCCGAGCCTAAAATTGCGCACAAAAGCAATTATGCTACGTAACGTACAAATGGAAACTAACACGTGCAACATAATAGGTATAAGGTAAGGTAATAAAGGCCACACTTAAGCATTAATTCGGCTTATCACATCGCGCACACCGCTGAAATTATGGCACAAACCTACATCTTAATAATTAATTTGAGGTCCCATTAGAGTCGTGATAATCTTTATGGCTCCTTAGAATAGTCCCTTAAATCACAAAAGCGCTTCGCTTCGATAAAATCGCAGTTTTACATCCTTAGCATAACTAAAATTTTAAGTAAATCACGCGACTTTTTGTATCTCTTATTCTGTTGCTCTTAAGAGGTCCGTTCCAATTAATACTTACTGGTTTTTTGCTACTTAACATCTTATTGGCAGGGTGTGGATATTTGCAATTCGTTTAACGACTTTTGAATACTTTTTTGGAATTTGTTATCTGATGCATTGGAAATGGGGACATACTGCTACGGCTGCAAATTTGGCGCATAAATGTCTGACACCATTTTCAATATCCAATTTGACCGACTTTTAGTTGCGTCTGATGGTTTTTGGGCTGATGTTGCCTCTCAGTCAAAATATCACGTATTTCTCGAGATAAGTATGATGTATGCCTCCGCTTAAGTTTCATGTGTTTTAAATTCATGAATGGAAGTTTCTCGTAACTGGGTTACCTGGGTGTTTACTCTTGATAATAGCTCTCTTCTCGATTCAAATTTCAATCTTACCAAAAGCTTGGTGGTTGGGATCCTATGACGAAAATTGGTTCAAAAATTACGTTTGGTTTCTATCGTGTAAACAAAATCCTATCGATTAGAATGGTTTACAATGATTTGCTCGAATGCAAATTGCCGGTCAAATTAACTCATTTATGGTCAAATTTCTTATTAAATAAGCATTTGACACTAGCTTGATTTTGACGATCTCTGTGACGCGGTGGGCTAAGGTCTGCCTGCGACGCAGGAGGTTGCGGATTCGATTTCCGCCTCCGACCAAATGTTTGTTTGAACTGCAGGCGTTCAGGGTGTTCTGGTCCTTTTCTATGTATAATAAAACATAATCTATCCTTTGTTTCTGATATCTGTGTATCATTATTTTATTATAAATCACTAATTTGTTAAATTATATTGGTCAAAACGGCTTCGTGTAAATTTCTAGACAGGAAAAGATTTTTCTATCATATGGCAATGCGATTGTCAAATAATATACATTATATAATAGCTCCAAAGAGTTTTAATTGATATTGGAACTGTATTCTAGAGATCTAGAGTAAGCACCCTGAATGTTTACCTAAAACGTTCGCCGTAGAGCATGATTAGATTTGTTCGAAAGCTAACATTTTTGTTATGTACCTAATAAGATTTAACAAGTTTTATGATTTTGTATCGGCTTCGTTGAAGTCCGCGAAGGTTTGAGATGGAAAACTTTGGGAATATCTTTGCCAAGCGTGGGAGGAAATAGAATAAATGAAATGATTGCTAAAGTGAACGATAAGAAATCTTATATTATAACATAAGTATATAAATGTATTTTGCTAGTAGTGGAAACTCTGTAAATAGCCCTCAGCTTCAGTAGGTACTGTATTCTCATGTGCTTACTAAAAATAGTCTTCTTAATTTGTAATTTTTCTAGCTGTAAGTTTTCCGAAAATTTGAAAATAAAATAATAAAATAATAAGTTATTTGTTATAATTCGTTTCTGTCCACGACTTCGCAAGCGTTATTTCTATCAATGATTTGAGGGATAAAAATTATAAAATTGAGTTTTATTCCAGGCCTAAAACTACCTGTTATTCCAAAACTTGAGCCCGATTCATTCACTAATTTAGGTGTGAAGAGACATCCAAACATTCATCCAAACTTTTGCATTTATAAAATTAGTGTGACGTTTATCGACAAAATATCAAGGAAAAGAAAAATAACAATCCAACAATAGAAACACATTAGAACTAGTATTTAGAATTGAAACAATTGAGCTAACTGCAGACTGTTGCAAACTATTTACTGATAGCTCAACTGATCCGTACCAATATCAGTCGGAAGCGGTCCCAAGACACTGGCTGCATTGCCCCGCTATAATTGGCAATACTAATGCGCTGCGCCAGATACTCACCAGCCGTCGATTCGACAAGACACTGAAATATTTTGTGTAGAGGTTTTTATTCTTAAAAAGAGTGAGGTTTATCTATATAAACCAAATCTGCTCATGACCTCTTCTTAACCTTAAATTCTAAGCTGAGCGACACTCTACCTACAAGACTTTTTGGAACTCCCCTGAGCTTTACCAACTTCTTTTCACACGCGAGGTGAAAGCTTTCCGCTTTATCTAGCCAAACTACGAACGATTAAATAAAACAAAAAGCAGCTATAATAGCAAGATTACTTTGTCTGCGGAACCTTTGAAAGCAAAGAAAGGGAAATGGTTCGTATTATACCCTAATTAACACCAGACAAAAATAACCTCGAATAGCATTTTCGTTATCTTGAGATAAGATTTGTTTTGCTTCGGTTCCACCTTTTTGGAGATAAGAAAAAAAACTCATGCAGTTTTGTCGCCACCGTGCGGGCAGGTGATGCCATGGAATAAATTTATCACACGATACTTGGTAAAACGACCTCTGTGGTCCACCGGGTGAAGGTCGGCAATCAGGACGTTACGGGTTCGAATCCAGCTTCAGGATAATGCTTGATAATTCTCTAGCCCCAAGCTAAGCAGAGCTTGTTTTATGGGTACTAGATAACTGATATACACACAATACAATACATTACATAATTTACATAAACATTTTTATTATACATAGAAAACGACCAGAACACCCCGAACAAATAGTAAAAGATAGTACAAATATTTGTCCCCAGGCGGGAATCGAACTCGCAATTATGAGAGTAACTATAATACTTCATTGGTTAGACTTTAGACTGTTCAGAACATATAAGGTCTTCTGATTCTGACAAAGTCTTTAGAAATCTGTACAAAAGCCCCTCATATCTATTCTTTGGCCAAATACTTCCCACCTTAAGCAAACAGCATCAGTATCAAGATCAACAATACACCTGCCCTGGCCACCGTGACAATTTTATCATTATTTCGTTTTTGTCACGCTCGGAGCACCTTGTCACCCCTTTGTTTCGGAATTAATGGACCGAAGGCAGCTCGGTTCATTGATTTAACGTATTGAACTCATATTGAACTTTGGTGTTGATATTGGGCAATTGAAATTACCTACCAAATCGTTTGAGCCTTTGATAACGGCGGTGTGTGCTGAGGGTTCGGTTTCGGTTTCCTGGATGTTGGTATTCTGTTGGATGTTAGCAATTGGTTGCATCTTACTACTTAAGTGGCCCCTAGGCTAATATTCATAACCTGAATATGATATACCTACATCTTAAAGATATCTGCAGAAGCTCTAGATTTTTCCTCAAAAAACTGCTTTTTGACCTTGGTTTCTCATTGGTGCTTATATTTCCTTATAGTTTTTTAATTTGCCTCATTAAAATTCAGTGGCATCCGTTGTTGATGAAATAGGTACATAGTGTTTATTTCGACAAGGTTTTTATAGTCCTTAAAATCTTTTTCTTTGTCGTATTCTTCATTGGTGAAGGTCGTGCTCGTCCTGGAATGCTTTTACGGAGACGCTGGTGAACCGATTCCACGCTTCAAAGTCTCAGTCCGAAGACAGTGTATGTGAGTATGTTATTCTATGTCTATTGTCTTAAAGTAATGTTATTTAAATCGTTATGTTCTTGGCTAGACGGGACTCTGACTCCGACAGATATTTTAAAAGGCAGTAAAGCCGCGACAACTTTCTCTCTTTATATTAATATATCTTATAAAGGACAATGTAAACGAAATAAAACTCCTAGTAAGTGGCAAAATCTATTAGTAAATAAATTCAAACCAATTGTCAAAACCTTTCTGAGCAGGCTTACAAAATATCAGGTGACAAAATATCAGACGAATACTAGACGTTAAAAAAGCTAGGAACGGGTTTTGCTTCAACTTGAAACATAACAACTAACAGGCTAAAGGTTTCTTAGTCACTTCTTTACTTAAGTCTACATACCGAAACAACAGAAATATCACTTTATTTCCTTGACAGTGTTTTATCAGAATTAGACCTTTTTTAAGTGTACATTTTTGACAGATTCAGAAGACAATTTACACCATCTAGCCTCAAGCTAAGCAGAGCTTGTGTTATGGGTACTAGATAACTGATATACATAATATAATACAATAATATACTACAATATATATGGATAGATATTTTTTATTATAGGTACATAGAAAATTACCAGAACACCCTGAACAAATATCTGCAGATCGTACAAACATTTGTCCCCAGGCAGGAATCGAACCAGCAACCTCCTGCGTCGCAGCCAAACTTTCGCCCACCGCGCCACAGAGGTCGTCAATATGTAGAGTTTTTATTTTGATTTTGATTATGACTAAAAGGACGACCTCAAATTTAAATGAGCCGAGGGTACAAAACACATCTAAATTCATGTAACACATTACATAAACATCAGACTTAAAATACGGGACGCCATTTATGTCTGTCGTCATTTTTTGAACGCTTTAGCGTTCAAAAAATAGTCTTTTAAGACTAGTTTACGAAGAGCCGTATCGGGTATGCAATCGTTCACATTCCGTAGCAGGAAGTAGAAGTTTTGCGGAAAATGAGAGGTCTCCATGTTTGGTTATCAGAGTCTGGGAATTCGATATCGAGATTCTAAGCAGGTGTGGTTTAAGACAAGGCGTCTCTTTGTAGTGGGACACACGGACAAGAAAGATCCATGACAGAAGAAACGTGACACAATACACAGTTGTAACATGTGTTACACAGTAAGACATTGTCAAGACAAGTAGATACCTACTGATAAAGCTGTGTGTATGGAAAAAATGTGACGTAGAAGGCATATTTCAACAAATTATCACTAACGTTGCTGGAATTCAACAATATGCGTTACATAGAAGGTAAATTTTGTTTTAATCAAAACTTACCCGTCCCGTTTCAGATCTATATCTTATTACGGCACACCTTTTAACCAAAATGACGACGACCTCTGTGACGCGGTGAGTGAAGGTCTGCCTGCGAAACAGGAGGTTGCGGGTTCGATTCCCGCCTCTGGACAAATTTTTGTACGACCTGCAGACTTGTTCAGGGTGTTCAGGTCGTTTTCTATGTATAATAAAAAATATCTAAATATGTATTGTATTTCATTATGTGTTCAGGCTACACCCTAAATGAATGACAGTGACAGACAACATTGACAGAAGCGCAGTTGTCAAGGGTGACAACTGTCAGAACACGTCACACGGTCAGGTTGGTATTAGCCCCACTGGTCGGACGAGCAGGAGAGCGTTGATCTACTTGCATTGTTACAACCCGCGTTTTTACCCAATTTCACAAAGACCTGTATTTCATAATTTCGTAGGTATATTCATAATTTCGTAGGTATAATATTTTGGAGTCAGTTAACAGTATTTCAATTCATAGTCACCTACGATAAGGACCATTATGTATATCAGTTATCTAGTACCCATAAGACAAGCTCTGCTTAGCTTGGGGCTAGATAATGCCGTGTACATTTTCCAGCATTATTTATTAAAAGCTGGCCACCCTTAAAGTTAAACAACTATGCCAAAATTATTAACAAATAATTACTTCAAATAGTCATAAAATATGTTGTATCTTGTTGTTTTTTTTTTCGCTACCACCGCGCACTGTACCTACCTATCTAGGTATATTCCTTAATCACCTTTAAAAGTACATTTTCTAATCCGACAAGTTCCCCAACCGTTCTCCCCATGTGTCGAATCAGCAGTAAAAAAACGTCCGGTGTTCTTCGGCCGGCGTCGCGCGCTGTCCTACGCTGCTGCTTTGTCGGCACTTTTTGTCACCGTGACTGTTTTAGTAATCCGATAGCGAGCACTACCCACTGTGTAGTTATAGCAGTAGCTAATGTGCATGTTGATAGGCCAATGAATGCCTTTATATCCTCTTCATTTCTACCCGCCTGGTACTTTGAATGAGATAAACGTTGTTAAATATGATCCATATGGAATCAAAATACTATTGTTAGGTACCTTATCTCCTATGCATTTCTACTTTCCTAGTACTTTGCGTGAGATACTTAAAAAATCCTTCGGTTCAAACAATGGTAATCGATAACTTGATTATTTTGCACTAGAAGTATGCGGCCGACAGTACTTTTGCTACTTTTCTGTGAGAAATCTCAAAACAGGACGAATCAGGAACGTTTTCAGCATAAAATTTGAGTATCTTGACTCGTCCCAATGCATTCGGGTCAAAGTAGGACGAGTCAGGAATAACTCGAAGTGTTGATGATATACATATGTTGTTGTTGTATATGTTGATGATATATATATGATGTGAACCATCATCCTCATTGACAAAATGTGTTACTGGATGACGTGAACCATCATCCTCATTGAAAAAAAGCGTTTCTTGTTGTTCATGGGATTTCGTTGAAACTTAAGTAAAAGTATATTTTACAAGTACTTGTAAAAAGATTAACAATGTTATTAATAGAGTTGACAAACGGCCTAAGGGTAATAATAATGTTATAGATTTCCGTTTTTATTTCATAACAATCACTGGTTAGTGGTGATTTCAGTGAATGCATATATTGATTTGTTCGCACTTACTCTATAACATTATGTATCTTTTAAAAAACTACACGTTTTTAGTTATTTAAGTTCACAGTTCATATTATTATGTACCTACCACTAAGAACAACTACCTATGTAGATTGTGGCAGCTCTTTCCTGCGGCAGGTCTTATTCACCTGTTCTATCAATGACCGTGCCTTTAGGTTCGTGAATAAAACCAGCAACTTCTTACCCTTTCACATATGAAGACTGCTGCAGAGCCTGTGCAGCAGTCTTGGACTAACTTTCCATAGCTATGGCGTAGTTTTTGTATTACAGTGCGTAAGCCGTCGCACTCTGGGTAATCTCTAAGAAACGAACTAACGGTACTAGACATAACTTAAACATATATTTATTTGCAGCAAAAACACATTACAGTAGGTATATAAGGCACTTAATGGTAGATAGTAGGTAGAGTTACATTATATTGTGATACAATGGCCTGTTAAACAGATAGAAAAAAGTTATTGCTGAGGGTTTGGAGACAATGTTTTTTACTTATAGATCTCACACTCATCGTGAGATCCACACTGGAGATTCTTACAGACACGAGTAGGTCCTTTGTCTCGGTGTGAAACGTACAATACTTAATTAACACTTAAAATTATCTTATCTAGTAGTGCTTAAGTACACAAGTGAGTGAGTCAAATAATTTTAGCAGTACAAAGCAGTACAAAATAAATAATCAATAATCAAATCTTCTGTATATTTTGGTGGTGAAAGATTTATAGAAGAAATGGTTGACTTTGATTTTGAACCACCTGAAAATCTGAAACCGTAGTAATACAAGAGCCGTAAGAGGTCCCAAAGATTTTCGACGAAACCGACTAAGATTTCGTGGCTTAGTTGGTTAGACCACCCGTAGTGAGGGTGGGGCGCAGGTTCGAATTCTGCCGAAATAGAAAACTTTTGGAACTTACGTAATTTCTATGGCGTAGTGCTGAAGTTACGCTTCTGGATTGACTCTACTTTTCCACCGTAACTAAAATAATCTAACAGAGCTCATGGCAGTATTTATGCTAAGGTAGCGATGAAGTAATAAATAAAATATGAATGAAAATAAACATTTACAGCGTTATGCTTTTTAGTAAGTAGTTCATTGATTTTCTTTCTTTTTACTGGAAATTATTTAGAACTCATGGATTCCTTTTGAACAGTTGCGGTGGAATCTTAATAAATAATAATAAATAATGCTGGACAATTCACACAGCATTATCTAGCCACAGAGGTCGTCAATCTTACCAAGCGTTTGTTACTGGGCCTACACTACAAGTATGTATTTTAATCTAAGTTTATTATGTATTTTAGTCGTAAGTTTAGTATGTGTAAGTCTTTTAACAAATAAATTTATATTCTATTCTATTCTATTCAAGCAGTTGCTTTTTTAATTAATGTATTATTTGCTAGGCAAGTAGTTTATAATGTAAGTACCTACTAAGTTCTACAGTAAAAGATTATTTTAATTAGGTAACTTGTTTAGATTAGCATCAAAATCGCGAAAACTAGGTTTATAAGAATTTTTTGGGCATGTAAAACATTGTTAACTTTACAATTATTTATCTACCTATGATTAAATTCAAATATGTATTATTTTAATAACTTTAGTTTTAAATAAAAACCGACAAACTAAAATCTGAAACCTTATGCACGCATCGCCCGTCATAAATATTGATTTAGTTTGTTATAAATTGCAGCCTATTATCTTAGACACAGATTATATTACCATGTCACTCGCTATCTATTTGCTCAATATATTATCTGCGAATAGCTTGGATATTTTTTACAATAACCTGCCGAAACTCCTACAAATAGCACAGGTAATTATAGAAGCAAAATGTTTAGATTAGTACTACTATATACATAATTACTTACTTATAACATCGCCTTAGGGTTAAAATAAACCTGTTATGATGTTTATACTGTTTACAAAATAAATAAATAAATAAATATTTATAGATTAGGATGTAGAATATTTGTAAAGAAACCACGACACAACTAACTAAAACTTACGAATACGTAGAGTTTCCCATTTGATTGTAACCAATATTTATTGAAGGAAATATTTCAAACCGACAGACAAGTAAATGTAAATTTGGGAAAGACTGCTGGCACATGCTGGATGTGGCAAGCTGAAGACAGGGCGCTATGGCGCTCATTAGGCAGTGGTCTACTGGCTGATGATGATGAAGTAAAGTAAATTGCGTTAAAAAGCAGCAGCAGAGTGAATGCTGTGCCGTCTGGAACTATACACACAAATATAATAATGCTATCTAGGTAAATTATGTAAAAATATACGGTGCTAGGTGATACGTAAATACAAACATACCTAGATACAAAATCGACGGTAAAAAATATGTACATAAAAACATGTTTGTCGAGATTTCCTCGAAAAAATATGTTTGCTTTACAAACCAAGCTGACAAACGATGTTTGTAACGCCATCTATTAGGGAAAGGTGGAACTAACTTTGATATTTGTACACAAGGCAACTAACTCGGTACTTTAGACGCACATAGTTTTTCTAGAGTAATATTTTTATGTTCTATGATCAGCTATTGATGATGCGTTAGTTAAGTAAGAGTAAATAAACCTTACCTAGGTTACCTAGGCTATATTGTTCTGCTTCGTTACTCCATATATTATGGTACACCTAGGTACTAGGCTGTTGTCATTCGCATCATTACCTTCAGAGCTTTCGGACACTTAGAAATGCCCATCCAGAAAATGGATTTGGTTAAATCGTCCTAGAGTGGTATCCCACTGCATCGATAGCTAGCCTGGGCAGTTTGCAATAATAAAATGGTTACTAATGATAATAAAATTGTAATATAACACTTTCATGCCTTTTATTCTAAGCTTTTATTGATTCGCACATTTAGGCTATTCTTGCAATTTACCTGGTCTAATATTTTTTTAACATGGCGCCATTCAATATTTCCCACCGATCATTTTATTTTGTATAAAAATTAATTATTTACTTCCCTGAAATAAGCGGTTAAAGTATGATCAGGCTAAAAAGCTGAGCGCAGACTTGAGTCACGATAGTTTTCATTCAGACTAATTAATAATAATAATAATAATTGTTTATTTCAGGCAACACAAGACAAGAACTAATTGCTTTATAAAAATAAGATCAAAAGTTAATAGTCTGTCTTAAAACTATCGTGCGTCAAGTCAGCGCTCAGCGTAAAATGTATGACGAAACTTAAGAAAAAAAATTGAACTAAATTAATAAATAATATAATTAAATAATGACGCATTCCTAACTTACTTTTAAAATTCTAAAGTTAAGCTTAGATAGTTAAGCTTTATTTTTACAGAAACATTACATACGCATCTTGCATAGCAGCTAAAAGCCAACGGTTTCTTTAATTTCCATGCATTCCTTCGGTTAACTATTCTTTAATTTCAGCACTAGACGTAACTATTAAAATTTATAATATTCAACATTCAGTAAAAAGAGGGCATTTTTTCTATACTTTGAAGCAATTTTCAGCTTAATTACCATCTCTTTCGGTCTATGCATTTAAATGTTACTTAAGGCTGTGCTTAAGGCTTAAATTTGTATGCAGTGTAGTTTGCTTCGTGAAAAACTGGACGAAATGAGGTCTTTAAAACGCGTTTGCGTTTCGTTTCCTTTCTTGTGTAAATAAATAAATACTACATACTTACTTTACGTACTTCATTCATTAAAAAAGAAAATTACTAAAAAAACTGTTCCAATTGTAAATACCGGTATTTTCCAGGTATTTATTTTGATCTAACTACAGTTTGCTGCAACCAATCTTGAAGGAGGTAATAAATACTTAAAAGTATAGTTTCGAAAAACGTGTTCAAAGTTTCATAATTTGTAATTAATCGCATGTCGGCTGAAATTAGTTAAGAAGTCTCTTTGCGGTGCCAAGAATGAGAGAATCCGACATGACATGTGTCTTGACTCTGAAATACAATATCGCAACAAATATTGAGTCGGATCTCTGCTAAAGATGTGATAATACCTACGTTTTGTTCATTCAGAGTCAATCAGCTCAGAGTCCTTATTCTGGAGGAACAATGGAAGATCTAATATTGTATAAATTTAGAAAAACCTGCTTCTTGAATGATGTAAAATATTGTTCTCTTTGCAACCTCAACCTCCTCAGCAGCCTATAACAGTCCACTGCTGGACGCAAACCTCCCCCTGGTTTTTTTATTTCATGGTGGTAGTGCCCATTATCCCCACACTGGGCACACGGCTTGAGGATCGCAGTTCCGTGGTAGAACTATTCTGCAAGAGGCGTCGCTGCCCGCCCCACGATGTAATATATCCCTTATTCGCCTCTTACGACACCCACGGGAAGAGTTGGGGTGGTGCAAATTCTAAGCTGGCACCACACGGCTAACTCACTAAGCTAACTCCAGGCTAATATGTGAATGCCAAAATGTGTGTTTTTGGTCCGATCCCATAGTCATAGTAAAGCGATTAGCTTAGCAGAATCGGCCCCAGGCCGGTTATAAGAACTTCGTCAATCTATCTAGTTTATGCAAAACGAGTTCTGAACGTGATGCGATCTTGTTTTATAAGATCGTCCGCGGGATTGCAGCTTGATAAAACGCTTTCCTGTTCGCGACACCGACAAATATTTGTAAAACTGCTTCGTAATTTGCATTATGTCTTTACACTACCTAAGGGCCATTTCTTCATTCTGGAATGGATAAGTCGTCATTGTATGTACCGATGGATAAGAAGGGTCACATTCTGGAATGGATAAGTCATTATTGTATGCATCGATGGATAAATTTGCGTTTTATTTATTATATTTTACTAAAACTAAGCCCTTGGTGCGGTTAACTTTAGTTTCGAGAAGTGCCTTAGTTCTCTGTCTGCACGATAAAGGCGCTTGAGGACTCGATATAGAGGGCTTGGAGCTCTGAAATACCTAATGAAAAAATTGACAGAACAATAAATCTGTGGTGTTAATTCTTTGAATTGTGTCCATCTCCATTTTAAAAACTGCTCTTCTATTAAGACTAAATAATACTGATCAATGACTGGACGTTTTAGAACCTGTATTCAGATAAGTGAATACAGGTACTAAAACGTACGTGCCTATCGTTTTGCTACTGCTGACGGACGTAGCTTTCTAAAACTTTGCTCTAAAAGTATTCTCATGTTTAAATATGCTGACTGTATCAGCTACATTAATAACCAAAGCTGTGTCATTTTTATTTTATGGATCTATTGGGGACGCTTCTGACTGTTATTGATAATAGATCCGTTGAACTATCTGTAGACTGTTTCCAACAGTCTGCAGCTATCTCAATTGCTTCAATTGTAAGTACTAGTTCTATTATTTGATTTCTAAATTTTGTTTTTATTATTTGATTGTAAATTTCTTTGTAAATAAAGAATCACCCTTTTAATATAATGTCTTACAATACAGCCGGCCAATCAATGCCATCAAACCAAAGTAACCAGAGCTTGTACAAGATTAACATTTGCCCCGACACGGGAATGGAACTCGCAACCTCCTGCGCCACAGGCGTACCTTTACCCGCTCTTTACCTGATGATTGTCCCTCCCTTTTCAACCGACAACAAAACGTAGGAGGTTCTCAAGTCGACGCGTATTTTTTTTTTATGTTAGACCACGCATAACTTTTTTCAGAGTTTCTTTCACTGTATATGTATAGAATGATCCCGAGATGAATCCATATAAATTTTATTCCCGAGAGATTTTGTATTTATTCCGTAAAACATAAAAAAACACTATAGCAACCACCTAGTGTGACAGTTCGAGACATAGATGAAAACTATTTAGCGACATAAGTATAGTTTTTTAAAACAGGCCAAAATTATATAAGCTGTATTGTTATGTAGGTTTGTAACCTTCACTAAAGACATGAGCTTATAGTTCTATAAGAAAAAATGTGCCATTTGGTTATCCTATTGTTTCTTTTATGACGCATGTTAATAATAGCTGTTGTATAGCTTATTTACAAACCTACCTGTCGTTTAATGTATTTATTTCTATGTAATCAAATCACACTTTGTACTATCGCAGTTTTTCTCGCTAATAGCGCTCCGTTACAAACCTCTGTGGTTTTTTGGGCGTTATTATTATTTTTAATACCTAACCTTTAAGGCCCATACCCCACCGAAAGTGGCGCCCCCACCTAATCTGTCTTATTATTCCGTTTAACAAAGGAATTTTCAAAAATCCATCTTCCAGTTTGTGATACCTATCATAAGCTTTTTTTTAATGCCTCTGTAATAGTTTTATTCTATTTAGTTTAGGAAGAGATACGAAGTTGCACTTGGTGGCCACCAAAATCTATTTTCGTATTTTTGAAAATTCCTTTGTTAAACAGAATAATAACATAAAGTAGGTGGTGGCGCTAGTTTAGGTGCTGTATGCGCCTTAAGTTGATAAATAAATTAAAAAAAAGAATTTAGACTGTTACAGAGAGAACTAATTAGAATATGTTTGACCAAGCAAAAAGCTAATCATGGAACTAGAATTAAATATCCACCTTTTCTCGCGAACATGTATCTCTGGCTGTCTATTCATAAGTGTTTTTGCACCGGACTGAGCTCCTTTACATGTTGATGGGTAAGGGTATGAGTCAGAACTTAAAGCAAGAAATTAACTAACCGGCTGTTAGTGGTCACTTTAGTTAACTTTGATGTTGTGAAAATAATTTACGGCGGTACTCACACTAGCGCCGCCACATAGATTAATTAATTATTGTGGGTTGTGTTATTGCGTTAAAAAATCGCGCTGTTTGTGATACCTATACCTAAGTAATTACTTAATTAATCTTAGTTTTTGTAAGTATTATTAGTTTGTTTATTTTTATATTTAATTCTTATACTTATGACTAGTGTTATAAGAAACATAATTCTGTACTAGCTCAATAAATAAATAAAATAAATAAGCCTTTTTTCTATGAATTTTGTGTAATGAAGTTGCTCTTGAGGTGCTCGGTGGCCACCAAGTCCTGTTTTTTCTCTGCCTATAGGTACTATTAAAAATAAAACTATTATAGATTTATTGAAAAGCTGATAAACTGCGATAACTAATACGTTTAAGCTACTTTGTACCCTGGAAAAACCCGTGAAAAACCCGCGAGGTTGCGGGTTCAAATTGTTCGGTTGGTTCTGGGTATTTTCTTCGTAAAATGTGTAAATATTTATCCATGTAAATGTATTTATTCAGAAAGAAAATAACAATCTAATAACAAATTTAAATTAAAACTAGTATTTACAATAGAAACAATTAAGCTATCTGCAAACTGTTGCAAACAATCTACAGGTAGCTCAACTGATCCATATCAATACCAGTTGAAAGCGTGCCTAAGACACTGGCTGCATTGCCCCGCTGTATAGGAATGCTGATGCGCTGTGCCAGATACTCACCAGCTCTCGGGTCACGCGTCGCTTCGACTTCGATAATTTTTTGAAAAATCGGAGAGCCTCGGTACCCCACGAACCTAGGGTCTCGACTCCAAGGGGAGCAAATGAGTAGGCTCTGTCGAGACCTGCATATTTGCGCCTCTTGAGATCTTCGGCTAAATCTGCCGCCGCACCAGCCCTCAAGGAAGTACTAGGAAGATGGGAAGGCGCGAGTGTGTCGACACATGTAGCGTAAATGTAAATGTATTGTTTTATGTACATCAGTAATCTAGTACTCATAACACAAGCTCTGCTTAGCGAAAGGCTAGGTGAAGCTTTGTGAAGTGAGATCCACCTTTATAAGTTTATTTTTTATATTTTATGTCAGCAAATGCGTCGCGGCAGTTACCGATTACCTACTGCTTAACACGGGTATTCAGCGTCAGGTTAGGCTTTCGCTGGACTAGACAACCGGAAGAACTCTCGCTCGTAGCCGTGTGGTGCCGTTTTAGAATTTGCGCCACCGCAACTCTTCCCGTAGGTGTCGTAGGAGACGACTAAGGGACATACACCCAGGGGGCGGGCAGCAGCGTCTCTTGCAGAATAGATCTACCACCGACCTGCGATCCAGTGGGGATAATTGGCATTTCTTCCCAGGAGATAAAAATCAGGGGAGGCCTGCGTCCACCAGTGGACCATTATAGGCTGTTGAGGTGAGCTGAGGTGAGGCAGGATGCGTCAAGCTGAAGACAAGAACATAAGCTGTAGATGATGACAGGTAAAGGAAAGGATGACCAGCCAGTCATGGTCAATCAATGACGAATGGTGTATAACTTAGGATGGTTCTTTTGCGTGTTGACTTGTAGGTCTCAACCCGTAGGATTCCTGCCGATCTTAAGTTATGGCATTAATAAAGTTTTTAGGTAACGTATAAAAAGTTAGACAAACAAACAAATTAAAGTTTATGTATTCATAGAATTCATTAAATTTATGCAAATAGTTGCCTACGACTTTTTTATTTATACTTAATTCTGATGAAATTACTTAGCTTATTTTATGAATACTGAATAATTTTTTCTTGTTTGTCTTGTTTCCAAGAAAAAGACAATGAGATAAAGTATAGGCACTAATCTTAATTCTTCTCTGAAAAATTTCTTCATTGGTAAACCGTAAAAGCTTCTTTGGAAATAATATCCTTATCAACTTAAAAGTATTCCAGTATTCTGGGCACTCTGCCTTCTGGTGACTCCTTAGATTTTAACAAAAATATTAAAGTGCAAATATAAATTGTAAATTATTTTATTCTGTTTTTGTATTTTTTTGTAAAGAAAGTAATATTTTTTTACTGGAATGTACTTCTTTTAATGTTCTTCTTTTAAACTGGATCCTTATCCAGTTTAAACAAAAAAACTAAAACAAGCATAAACAAATGAAAAGTGTCTCTCCAACATTTTAATTGTCAATACTAGTTCTAATTTGTTTACATTATTTATTATATTTTCTTTGTTATTAAAATAGGTATGTCTCTTATTCAGCTCGGTTTGTTCAATATTTTAATGGCAAAGATTAAGGTAACCATCATCATCATCATCAACAGCCTATATTTGGCCACTGCTGGACATAGGCCTCCCCTAATGAGCGCCATAGCGCCCTGTCCTCAGCTTGCCGCATCCAGCATCTGCCAGCAGTCTTTCGCAAATCGTCATTCCACCTGGTCGGAGAGCGTCCTACACTACGTTTGCCGAGTCGCGGTCTCCACTCAAGAACACGTTTACCCCAGCGGTTGTCGATTCTTATCGAGATATGGCCAGCCCACTGCCACTTCAGCTTGCTAATCCTTTGAGCTATGTCGATAACCTTAGTTCTCTGTCGGATATACCTACTCGTTACGAATCCTATCCTTTAGAGAAACTCCGAGCATAGCTCTCTCCATAGCTCGCTGGGCAACTTTAAACTGGTGGACCAGCCCTACCGTGAATGTCCACGTCTCAGCTCCGTAGGTCATGTCATGACGGGTAGAACGCACTGATTAAAAACTTTCGTTTTCAAGCATTGGGGTATGGATGACGACAAGACTCGACGCAGTTTGCCAAACGCGGCCCAACCCAGTTGGATCCTCCTCTTAGCCTCCTCCTCGGAATTGTTTTTACCCAACTGCAGAATCTGCCCAAGGTAAGTATACTCGGAAACAATTTCGAGAAGGTGACCATGTACGACCACCGGTCCCAGATCAAGATTAAAGAAAAGGTCATATAAAATACTAAACATCCAATCTCATTCATTTATATGTATAACCTAAGCATGTTTTATACAAAATAACAATAGAAAACAAATGCCACACGCAGCGCCCCTAAATCTTCCCGTCCACAGAATGGAACAGTTTCAGTTAGAATTAGACATTTCGTTTCACAGTCAATAAATTTATTGTAGCCATCCAGGCCCGGGAGCCGATGATTTGCTGCCGCAGTCTACCCACAAAAAGCTGTCTGTTTGTCTGTTTTGAGATACAAAACGTTGAAATTAAATTTAGACAACATGAGAAATGGCTAAAACTTTACTACATTAAAGTTTTGTAAAGCTACACCTTAAAAATATAATAAATAATAAGAAGATAACGCAACACGCAATAAACTAATTTATTTTCTTTATGCTAACTATTATTATAAAATGTAAAAATGTGTTTGTTTGTCCTTCCTTCATTAATATGGAAATAAGTAGAATTCTAGGCCAAAATAAAGGAAAAATTCTAAAATCATGATTAACCCGAAAGTTTCTTCCTCGTCTTTACTTTTAGCATAATAATATTACTTTATTTCAGGCAACAAAGAAAGTGTACAAAAAGTAACTTTATTGGGGCCATATAATAACTGCATAGACTGGAAATTAGAAATCTATGTTCTAATTGGGAAGAAAGTTAATAGGGAAATTCATAAACCATGTATTTACTTCAAGCATGTAATTCGCCAACTTCATAGTCAATAATAAAATGGCTGACTTTACTCTTCTCGTAATCTTAACACTTTTTACGGATGAATTGAATTACGAGACGAGAAAAAAAACATTTTTGATTTTGTTCGGATACGACTTCTACGAGTCATATCCATAGTGATAGCCAGTAAGCCTCAATTGACTAATTTAGGTTGTAGCAAGTTATCCAAATTGTTTTTACATTTACCAGTTTTCTGTTTCATGGAAACCCATTCCTACCTTTTTACTATTCCTTCCTCGTCTCAACAGACGGCGTAGGTACCTAATTAAATACTCATCTCGGAGAATCCCTTCCGTAAAAATATATTCAGAGGGCATACTCAAATCCATTACCTCTGACAAGAGACACAGCTGATCCGATATCCGAGATCCTGGCAAATTAGATTTCTATACCAATGCCGTAATCAATGCTGACAGTCCGGCGCATCTGTGCATGCCTTGCATACTCTTTGACCAGCGAAGCGAATTAATCTTTATCACTTTGCAATAGAGTCGCAAGCATTGTTGTATCTTGTAGTATTTAACCGTCGAATGAAATCTTCTTTATCCCATAAACCGTTGACACATTTGGTAAGGGTTGGGTGTCTGATTACTTGAGATTTCGAAACAGATCAAAGAATAAACTGAGTAACTGATACAAAAATTAATAATAACCTGCTTAAAACCACAATCACACAATTTCGTGTTCATGCTACATGATTGATTGCACTAATTTCTAATTAATAATTGAACAAGCTTTCAATTTGGATCAATCATTAAACGGCTATTTTAGATTCCACGGTTGAAATAGCTTACCAAGCTAGTGATACAAAATTAATATCAAAATCGGCTACGCGCGAGTTTTGTCGTTTCAGGTGGTGCAAAATTAAAAAAACGAAGAAGCTCTACCGATTTTGTTGAATCTTTTTTTAATATTATTATTAGTTCTAGAGATTTCCTTCTACATCCAAATCCACACGATTTTAACTTCTATAGTATCAGTTTTAATGACAACAAGTTTTTTTGGTCCATAATTGTAGGTGTAGAAATGGAAATAGAAAAACTTTAATTGTCACTTGTACAAGTAGGAATAAGCATTAATAAAAGAAACACAGATATAACAACTTGCTCTAGTCACAAAAAGGTCCTTGTCTCAGCATAATTATAATAATAACACTTTATTGCACTTAAATAAATAACAAAAATAAACCTTATATCTAAATTTAAAAACTAACAGTACAATAGGCATATGTAGGTACATTATCCAAATTTACTGATACTTCTTGCTTTGTACATTATCTTTGATAAAGCTGACAGCACGTCCGAAAATCCATACTAAACCAGTCTCAAATGTTGTAAAGTTGGAACAAAGTATATAATTTGCTACCAAAGGGGTGAAAGTATCAGAAAGTGCTTTTGCAGGGGCCATGACAAATGGAATCGTAGCGCATTATGACACTTCAATAATAGCAAGTGCAGAACTTATTGACTTAGGCGCTCGAAGTGGATTTCATTTTTCAAAAGACGGCGTTAAATGAACAGTGGCATATGTCGCATTAGATTGTAAGTTATGGCTCAAGATGAGAGTCGTAGATAAATTAAATTTCATGCTATAGGTACCATCTGATTCTTTATTCTGTGTACTTTGTAGAATATTGTATTCTGAATCCAGATGTTCTGGGAGGAGTTTATTTTCTGCTATTAGTTCAAGCCTTTTAAAGAAAAGCTTTTCAAATAGCTTTGACATAATTGGTAGGAAAGGCCATCACCAAATAATATTTTTCTCCGTGGTATAAACGTCACTAGCTTACACTTAGGTGCTTTGGTACAAAAACTGTAAGATGTCCCATGACGAATTGTCTTAATGACAATTCGTACTTTAAAACTAAACATCACTCAAGCATAGATCTACATATAACTGAGCAAGCTTTCTTAATCGTTTAAAGCTAACCAATTCAATTAAACGACACCTACAATATTTCAACAACTACGTAAGTTTACTTTACTCAAAGATTTCTTATTTTATAATCTTATAAGTGATACATTTAATTTAATTACATTATTTTTTACCTTTGTTGTTTATGGGGATAACAATTACTTTTTGTTACAAAATAATATTGACCGTATATAAAATTGTGTGTAAGCATTTTGAAATACCCAAAGAAAGTTTAAAGTACTTGCTTATCTATACTAATATAATAAATTTGAAAGTAACTCTGTCTGTCTATTACCTTTTCACGCCGTAACGGCTGAAAGGGTTATAATGAAATTTGGCAGAGGTAAATGGTATTCCGGAGACATAGGCTACTTAAAAAGCGCATGCAAAACCGTGGACAGAAGCTAGTAAGGCTATAATTAAAAAAGAAAAAATACTTTGTACTGGTAAACTCTTGCAATTGTGGATTTGTTGAACTAGCAACACCAACAATAATAATAGATTGCTGAGCTTGCAATGAGAGCTTTACACGGGCAATGATTTATAATCTGTCGACTGTTTGTCTCGAACCATTGGATCGTTTGATTGGACTCGTGCTAAATAAGCGGAAAAACAATGGTATATGTAACAGATTGATGCGTTCAGATTGATCGTGTTGAATTTCTGATGTAATGAAATGGAACTGTCAAAGTAATGGTGATGTACAACCTTCTGTCACTTAGTTAATATACCTTTAAACCTGGTACTTTGAGTGAGATAAACGTTGTTTCATCATCATCATCAGCCTGTATTAGTACACTGCTGGACACAGGCCTCCCCTAATGAGCGCCATAGCGACCTGTCTTCGGCTTGCTCAGGCGCAGGTACGAGTCCTGCTGAAAAAGATTTTTTTTGGGAATTTATTTAATTTCTATAATCATCATTGACGCAGGAGGTTTCGGGTTCGATTCCCGGCTCTGGGCAATATAAATGTTTAGGCGTACAGTAGATATTGGTTCCGGGTGTTCAAGGTGCTTTCTGTGTTTAACGCACTCGGGTAATAAAAATACCAATATAAGTTATCAAATTTATTAAGGAACTAGCAACGTCTCGCGGTTTCACCTGCGTAGTTGCCGTTGCCGCGTGAATTCCAGGGTAAAATGTGTAGTATATAGACTCTATGTGCTTCTAGACCATAATCTACTTCTGTGCCAAATTTCATCCAGATCTGTTCAGCCGTTCTAGTGTAATAAGCAACAAAGATCCATTTATCCACCCATCCATCTGAAATTTCGCATTTAGAATATTAGTCGACGATGATATAGCGCGTTTGACGACCGATATGGAGCGGTGGGCGAAGGTCTGCCTGCGACGCAGAAGGTTGCGGGTTCGATTCCCGCCTCGGAACAAATGTGTGTACGATCTGCAGACATTTGTTCAGGGTATTCTGGTCGTTTTCTATATAATATAATAAAAAATATCTATCTATGTATTGTATTATATTATGTATTAGTTATCTAGTACCCATAACACAAGCTCTGCTTACCTTGGGGCTAGATAATGCTGTGTGAATTGTCCAGCATTATTTATTATTTATTTATTAGTGTGATACACCAGTTAGTCCACCAGTCAGCAGATTTTCCGAGAATGAAAACCATCATTTGACTAAAGTCATCACAATGCTAAGGAACCTAATGTTATAACACGTTGACCTCTTAAAACAGTTTCTGCACAGCAACCTCATGAGGTCAGTCAGGTCAGTTCACAGCCGAGGAATTCTTGTCGAGTTGGAATCTGAGCATCCACATACCAGGAGTGCCGACAGATTGCACGAGCGAGTTTTAATTGTTTTAGTAATTACTTGCTGGGACATAGTAATTTCTAAAGGGATGAAGCGAAACTGGGACATCGCCAGCTTTGTTCATAAGGAAGAAAATCTATCAGAAAAGCTAAATGAGCTTTGCTTGTTGAGCTAGCCTAGATCATCATCATCATCAGCCTATACCAGTCCACTGCTGGACTGGTATAGGCCTCCCCTAATGAGCGCCATAGCGCCCTGTCTTCAGCTTGCCGCATCCAGCACCTGCCAGCAGTCTTTCGCAAATCATCATCCCACCTGGTCGGAGGGCGTCCTACACTACGTTTTCCGAGTCGCGGTCTCCACTCAAGAACACGTTTACCCCAGCCGTTATCTGTTCTTCTTGAAATATGGCCAGCCCACTGCCACTTCAGCTTGCTAATCTTTTGAGCTATGCGATATGCTAGCTAGCCAAGATCCAATTGTTGAAATGTCACTCATCAGTACACGGCTGTATAAAAATGTGAAAACCATATTATACCATATTATAGATTTAGTAATATAGATAATAAGCCGTGTGGTGTCGGCTTAGAACTTACTACACCCAACTCTACCCGTGGGTGTCGTAAGAGGCGACTAAGGGACATACACCTGGGGGCGGACAGCGGCGCCTCTTGCAGAATAGATCTACCAACGAACTGCGATCCCCAACCCGCATGCCCGGCGTGGAGATTATGTTTATAGTATTAAATTTGACTTTTCTAAGTGCTTATTTTGTGTTATTGAATTTAGATGAATATGGGCATTACCCTCCATGAGATAAAAAAATCAGGGGACCTGCGTTCGGCAGTGGACCATTATAGGCTGTTGATGTTGAGGATATAGATCACGAATAATTTGGCGCCTATAAGATGCAATTCAGCAAATAGAAAACTAAGTGACTTATCCAAAATCTTTCTTTTCAAAAACCACTGGAGAATGGTACGTTCAATGCAAAATACTTCAAAGAAAACTTTATTCGCTTGCTGCACGATAGACGTAACGAGCCAACAAAGCTGTTACTCGTAAAGAGCTGTCGGGTATCAGTTGGTGCAAGTTACGAGCGAAAGCGTTTTTTCAGCTCTATCTATGTAAAAAAGGTAAGAGCTACAGATTACTATTCGGTCATCTGTGGGGAGAGCAGAGAGTCTAGTTTTAATAGATGATATTATATTACTTATATCAGGAAGTCAAAATAGGTATAAGGCTAGCGCAAAGAGCAGTTTTTATTATTTATTTATTAATAACTCTATACTGTATCTAAAAGAACTGCAGAGGAAACAATTACATAAAACCAAAGGATCGAAAACCGGTACCTGTCTAAGCCTTTAGTGTTTACCAAAAATCATCAAAAAATTATTTAATACGGTAATTATTAGGTATTTCATTCAGGTTTTTTATGTGGTTCTTTATGATTAATAATATTATCATTATTATTGAGTTTATTTGGTTCGGTGCAATTTTATGATAAATACATAATTATATACCGACAAAATGCTTTATTTACGATTTAATATATCCCCTTGATTGGCAAAAGCACTGAGAGGGAAATCAGCGAAATAATGTCGCCGCGACCCGACGCGACCTGTTGCCGCGACCCTTGCCAGACGCGGCCCTTCTCGTGCGCTAGACCGCCTAACAGCGGAGGAGATATTATATCTACTCTGTGAATGCTTGTTACTTGTCCCCCTCCTAGACAGATGCAAAGCGTTCCTCCGCCACAGGCCTGAAGTTGGAGTCTCGCTGCGACTAAGCGTTTTATCGCCTCCGAGCAGCTCAGCTGATTCGCAGCATTCCTCATCTCCCACTGTTGTTCCGTTCGCAACTTTAAATTAAACCTAAGCAATGTATTCTTTGAGTTAACTTGAACGTTTCGCAAGATTCTGTTTTGCTTTATGTTCATTTGATACTTTGTACCTACTTACCTATTTGTCGTTTCGACCTGACTAAAGTGTGCTGATACCACAAGCTGATACTACAAGTAAAATTTGGTAGAAAAGCCAGCAAGGGGTCACGAAATGGCATTACCCTATTACCAACTATTACATACCGATTTTTGAGTATAAAAAAACAGTTATTCCACTCAATTAAGTGCTGTTTGATGGTTCGACTGACAAACAAAAAAAAACCTAATACATTATCGTTTCGATTTTTTTGACTGAAATAATTTTGTTTATGAAGAAGTTGTCATCAATTTTGTTTTTTTTTTCTCAATATTTTGAATTATTTTACAGGCCTTACGTAAGTCACATCCATTATTTTTTAAATCAGAATATTCATTTTAATGAAATACTATTCTTTTTGTTGTTTTATTTGCTGCTTGCTTCTGATAGCGGCATTACACACGTTTTTCCTTGTTAAAAAGTAAGACAGATTACTGTGGTACCTAAACTATAATTTTTATAGTATTTTTAATACTTTTTCATAGAAAAATCATATAGATTACATATTATGTCTTTTTGGTAATAATCGAATCCTTCGTAAGTCCCCATGTTTTTCGAGTCGGCAGGTTCACATCTCTATCTGTCAAAAGTAACTGTGCCTATGAAATACTTCATTCTCCCATTGACTCTTCATGTACACAGGTAAACAATTAGGGAACTTCGTTGATGACAACGAAGTTCCCTTGTACCTTGCATGTACCAAACAGCAAACAAAAGAGTGGACGAGTTATAGTACCTTGACTAGGTACTTAGTTTTAGTAAAAACTCTAATCCATATTTTATTCACTCAAATCATCGCTGCAGAAAAATCATTTCTTTTAATAATGATGTCCAACATCATTAATAAATTTAAAAAAAATGGTAATCTATCATCAAGGTCAAAGTTCTCCTGTGAATTTTTCAAATTGTCATTATTTTAGTTGATGTCTGTCATCCAATCTGTTCACAATAGTGGTCCCAACTACTTGTATGATTCCACGTTAATGACTTGAAACAGAGAATATCTCCTGAAACAAACTCCTTCCAATATATTATGTAGGTTATTACAAACTACCCAAATATATTCGTTGCTACCTAATTGAAGTTCTAAAACTAAACAGTTTACAAAATAACAGTTCGCAAAATACGGTCGAATGCGAACAAGAAAATACAAATATTCAAAAACACACATTCGAAACAGAAATAACACAAGTTGGAAAACTAATTTTATCCGAAAACCCAAAGGTAAAATGCAAACCGCAAGGTTTCAAACGTGTTTCCACTATTTGTGGAACACAATAAAGTAACCCGCCAACCCGAAATAAAACCCTTTCGTTTCCCAGGAACAAATAGGATACAACTAGGTTTTGTTATTGTCTATGTTGATTTGAAGCTTTAAATATTCAGTAGGATCACCTATTTTCAGTAGTACCTCTTCGATCAACGAAGGACAAGATGTTCTTAGGCAAGATAGTCCAAAATCTTTTAGATCCTAAAGACAGGCCAACATATCCGCTAATACGAATAATTAGTTAAAACAGTAGATTTTATAATGTAGTTTATATCATTTGAAATGACAAATATGGGAGGATAGCCCAGCTGAAGGGACCAACCTTTTGATCAATATTTTTAGCCTCCGTAGTTCTTTCAATTAACTAGTTAAGTTTAGTTATATATGGTATGTATAAAACTCTTAATTGATTCCAGATGTGATCACAATGCTGGCTTTTATTTCAGTCAATGAATTATCATTTCCATTCAACGTGGCAATGCTGCCAGCATTTTGTCTTCTGGTGGCGGCTCGGATTTTTAGAAGTGTAAATGTAAATATTAGTTGTAATTATTTTATGCTGTAATTTTAGTAATATATTGAAGTAAAAGTAAGAAGTGCAAGTTTTTTTTTAAATGTATACTATAGTTAAAATCTCTGAAGTTATTGGTCCGATTCAAAATAATATTTTACTCATGCAGCTACATCGTGCTAGCATCATGAAAAAGAATTAAAAAAATATTTGAATCATTTTCTTCAGGAAAAAAATTCGATTTCAATTCAACGGGACTTGAACAGAGAAGGTCGTGGGTTCAAATACCGCCGAAAACGATTTTTTTGGGATAACATTAATTTTTTTAGAAATAACCCCGAGTGCGAGGGCTTAAAAACCTTATTTTCCTTAGATATTTTCAAATGTTGTTGAACCGATATTGAATACTTATTACAAAAATGGCTACCTATTCCATAACGCTGTTGTTTGTTACTGTTTAGGTAATGTTGAAGTTCTGACAGCGTTTCGCCACAAAATCGTAAACTCCACTTTGTTGACGCTGACCACGTGATTTAGGCAAAACGCTGTGTTGTGGTCACGACTAACCATATTTCTGATTATGATTCATACATCTGTAGTCTGTAGTTTGTTTTTTGGGTCATGTTTCACTTTAAAACCAACCTTTTGAATCCCTTTGAAGGTATACGGTATTGCGGTTTTAATATAATTTGACGCAACGGATTTTCATTAAAATTTTGGGTCGTGGGTAAGAAATTTTTGCCAATGACTTTCAAGAGTAGCTTTGGCTTGGTGATGATCTGTGGGTTGGTCAGCATTTTTTTTTTCCACTATGATGTTAAGCTTAAAATATTAGTAAGTATCTACCCACATCAAAATTAAATGATAATGTATATTTCGTAAAAAAAGTTGGTTTAAAATCGAACACCAAAGAAATCCCATAATGTTCTTTACATCTTTCGCTTCCCGCCTTCAATGCTGCTTTTTCTCTGTTCAATCTCACGACGCTTTGTCGGCACTAAAGATAGATTGAAAGTACATAACAATAAGTAAACAACCAAGTCAATTGCTTATAAAATGTTCAAAGGAGACAGGTTATTGGTGGAAATAAATTTCCCTAGCGCACTTACAGATTTTCATTACATTTGTAGTCACTTCACCGGGTTCTAGCACAAAGGAATCTTACTTTTATACCTTTTAGGTGAACTTCCGAGATAAGTGATAGTCAGCGAATCTTTTTTTGTAGTTACCCAATTGAAAATTTACAGGCAAGACAAAATCTAATAATGAATAAATAATCAAAAAAATGTAGGTAATTCAAGTTTTAAAATGAATGTAGATACATGCGTGTTTGAAGACTAGTTTCAGGACATTCAAAATAACTTTTTCAAACTATTTTCTTTTGAAAATCGAGATCCACCATACTCTTTGTCTGAAAAGATTTATGTGCAAGCAACAGCAAACCAATTTAATGTATGTATATTATTTAAAATTCAGAAGTCAATATTCAAGATTGTCAAGAAAAAAGGAGTAGATTCTATATTCGGCCGTACGTATGTTTTTATGTATATTTCTTAAAATTTAAAAAATTAAAGTCAGTTTTGCAGAATTTTAATTAATTCTAATAATTCTATCGCCGTCTACCGTTTTTTCTCGCTGGAATAATATTTTTTATAATCTTTATTCAGAAAGAAAATAACAATCCCAAGTTTCATTAATTGCTGACTATCGCAACCTACGGAAGTCTACCTTTAGCAAGGCATTTATTGCGGTCAGCGAAAAGGTCTCTACATCAAAGGAGAGTACAACGGCTTCAAGTAGAAAGAAGCGTTTTATTTTGTTCCGAGTTGAACGAGTTAGATTGCTTCTCGTGTTTATCTCCTGATGCTCAATTGCTGGAACTTGTTGATGTGTTTTGATTTTTACTGTGAGTTATAGTTCTGTCAATGTCAATTAGGTTTCTTTTACACATAAATTAAACTGGTCATTTCCTAAGTGGTATTATGGAATCCCAAAGAAAGCTAAAGATTCCAAAAAGCTTGTGCTAAGCTTGTGCAAGATATTTTTTTTTTTCGAAATATTCAAACTATCACTCTACAGCCTTAAACGGTCCACTGCTGGACACAGGCCCCTGATAATCATCTTAATCTCATGTAGGTAATGCCAATAATCCCCACGAGATTATAAGTAAAAATATCAAAACAATCCAAACTACGAAATAACTATAAATCAAACATTTGTCCCTTATGGAAATGGAACCCACAGCTTACTGTGCTACAGTCCGACCTTTGCCCTCTGCGACACAGAGGTCGTCTCAGACATAAGTCACCTACTTTCTATCATGAAGGTAGTCCTTCACTGGATCCAGACCACCCAGGTTACCTGATAATCTTATCAGACAAACCAACAATGCTGCTTAACAGCATATAAAGCTATATAGTATTTTATATAGTATAGAGGTAACAGCATATCTCCGGACGAGCCTATTCACACGATTTTTCCCATAATTTTGCCATCTTATAACAGTTAAGCCTTTTTACCCATAGCTAATTATATCCAGTTCATTACAAAGAACCAGCTGCAAAGAAATATTTTCTCTAGGGACCCGATTACTTTAAAACGAAGGAAGTCATCAACATACTTTACGAACAAAATTAAAAGAAACAATTTCACATTTCATAAAGTAGAGAAATGTAGCAGTTTTGCACGGGTACTTGGATCACGCAATTAACCAACACTCTGCTTGGAATGCGTAACAACGTAAGGGGTTTGCAGACATACTTTTTGCTTTCAGAAAACTCAACCCATTTATTAATATTTTCCTTGAAATAGTAACTACTTTTCTTATATATATTATATATATTTTCCTTGAAATAGTAACTACATCTCTTAAAATCTAGTAATTACGCGTCTCACACAGTTTTGTCTGTCAGTTAGCTACATCATTAACTAACAAACTAGAATTTGATAAAACCGATTTGAATTCAGACTTAGAACGTTATATCCCGATTTTTTGTGTGTTCATATGACGAAGATACAGTCTTTTGTTTCTTCGGGAAAGTAAACATCGTGGCTACACTCAGAAATATACCAACACAACTTCAAAAGCCATAAAATCATAACCAGCAGCGTCTGTATGAAGTCTTAAGTGATATCCGTCCGTAGCAAAGGCTTTTCCCGCCCCATGAGAGAATACCTCGCGGCATTTTACGGTAGAGAACCTTCCATTCCTCATTTCTTGTGAATGCACTAGATTTATTTATAAGAAAAACTTTGAAATAAGCGTTTTTCACTTTGTCGAGTCAAATTCAGTTTCTGCAGTTGATGGAGTTCTTTTCATTGTTAGCGGATGGTTTTAGTTTTGTTGGGGAAATAAAAAGGACAAATTTTGAATATAACTAAAAAGAACTCAATGGTTCTTCACAGAATATTTTTTTTAAATCTAAAGAGTCAGTTGACTCACGCTAAACCGTGCCGGGTCTGAGCTGAGTGTCGGCCGTAGCACGGACAATTAATATTACATATACTATTTTGTATGGACACACTCACGCTATACCGAGCGGCAACCGAGTGACCTTATCAAAAAATAAAATAGCAAAAATACAAAAAAAAATATGTTGCAAAAAACTTAAAGCGTCATTGCAATGCAGATTCCATAAAAAATATTCCACCTTCCTTCGAGCCGGATTTGAACCAGCGACCTATGGATGACAGAGATATTCCTCGGGAGATTTCCTTGGGTTCTCTAAAATTATAACAGTTCTTGTAGCGACAAATGTGTCACGTTGATTGAAGGTTGATCATCACAAAGCCATAAAAGTGTCATCAGTCCTATCGTAGTCCACTGTTGGACATTGGCATCCACTAATGAGTGCCATTGCGCCCTGTCTTTAGCTATGAGTCCAATTAAATCTCGATATAATACTTTTTTTAAGTATGGAACAAAACATTGAAAGAAACAGAGACCCACGTCTCAGCTGAACAAGTGTCTACAATTTAACTTAGTAGCAGGTGATTAGGTGGAACTTTCTGCGGGCTGAAGCAGGGCCGTACTTAGGACGGTGATTTCAAGCATTTACATTCAGCTTTCAGATAAATATATTTAGTACCTGTACCAATACCTGGTGATTTGTTGCCATACAAAACAAAAAATAATATAGTTTAAATGACTGTACAAGTCATCATAATCATCATCATCAGCGTTTAATAGTTCAGTGCTGGACAGATACCTCCCTTTATGAGCGCCAAAGAGTAGTGTCTTCAGCTTGCCGCATTCAGCATCTGCCTGCAGTATTTTGCAAGTCGTCATCCCACCTGGCCAAAGGGCATTCTTCTACGTTTGCCAAATTGTGGTTATTTGTACACATGACATAATAAATATAAGTTAAAGTCGAAAGAAGACACCACAAATATCCAAAACTGATGTAGTTTAATCGCACGCCGGGCACAACAGTAAAGTCGATTTATATTAAAAGCACTTATTATGTGTTTACAATAATACGTAGCTAATTATAACCATGACTATGATTGATTGTTTTTCGATCCCTGCAATTCACATCAAGTGATAGAAAGAAAGAAATCTAATCATTATTGGGATATTTCTTTTATATCCCATAATAAATATTTATTTATGAGGTCTGCTCCTTAGTTTTCTCGGGTGTCTTAACCACCTTGGTCTACTTAACTTTTTGGATTTATTGTTGTTTTTCACTTGATTTTACTTTGGATGATATTAACATTATTCTTTCTAAGTAGTTAGACAGGTGTCTCTGCCCCCATTGTATGCACTAGCAAACTCCCTGTGTGTCAGACGCTGTAATTAAAACAGCGGAGTTCGGAACTGCAAGTCTGTCGCGACATGAATATTCCATTGCTGACTCCGCCTAGAGATGTGGATTGGGCAGGTGCTCTGTCAGGTATATTCATTTGCTTGTATTGAAATATACTCCTTCTCTCTGAGGACTCAGCAGTCTAGACGGGGCGTGTGACTGTGTAACATTGTGCTTTTGCATTTAGGATATTTATCTCTAACTTAGGAGACTTTTTTTTTAGCTTAGACTATTATTTCAGACTATATGAGACCTTTGTCATTTGCATCCCTAAGGTTTGGAATTCGTTGTCTAATTCTTTTTTTCCGCTCAACTACAACGGGGTTCTCCTTTGGGTTCTGGGACGAAGAAGAGAACCCGAAGTTGTACGATGCATCACGAAGGTCAAAAGACAGATGTCGTTTAGACCTTCGTCGACGTGATGCATCGTCGGATATTCGTTACTAATAAACAATCTCTATTCATGATTTAAAAAAAAAAACCTTGTACAGAAAGTTTTCTTTCATTTGGTTCTTTTTTTACTCTTTTGTCTCGGTTACGTATAATTCTTTGTTGAGAGCAAATTCTCTTTACACTGGGACAATATTTTTTATATTATTAATAATGAATGACTAATGTATCTTGCGAAGCCTTCAATGTCGATTTTGGAGAATTTACCAAAGTTTCACTATAAATGTTTGAAATTTTAGAATACGATTCATAATCTTCAAAGATAAACAGCAGTTTTCAAGTCTTTGTCTCCGTTGGAATTACAGTAGCAAACAGTATTTTAAAACTTTTCCGAAGTCATAAGGGACCTCACGTCTGCTCGACAAAATGTATGGAAATAGGAAAAAGGTGCAAAGAGGTGCTCCTTTTGCACTTTTCCGTAAAGCATTTGAGATGCATTGTTTTGTTGTTTATAGGTGAACATCTAAACTTGATTTATGTCAAAAATTTAAATATGTATATTAAGAAACAAAATTTATTATATTTAGAAAATAGATGTAAGTGTAAATATTAGTTGTAATTATTTTTTGCCATTAAAAAATTGTACCATAGTTAAGTAATTCTCAACGTAAATCTTAAAATTTAATAATAAAAGAAACAAAAAGTCTGATAAAGCTTGTCTAGTGTAGAGTCTAGGTCATAGTCTAGTCGAAACTGACTCAAACCCTCCTCTCATCATCATCATCATCAGCCTATATTAGTCCACTGCTGGACAAAATCCTCCCCTAATGAGCGCCATAGCGCCCTGTCATCAGCTTGCCGCATCCAGCATCTGCCAGCAGTCTTTCACAAATCGGCATTCCACCTGGTCGGAGGGCGTCCTAGACTATGTTTTTCGAGTCACGGTCTCCACACAAGAACACGTTTACCGCAGCGGTTGTCGGTTCTTCTCGAGATATGGCCAGACCAACTGCCACTTCAGCTTCACCCTTAACCCTCCTCTACCTATACTTTTAAAAATAAGTATTTTTGCTACACATTGAATTAATTGATATATTATCTAAGTGTTCCTATCCCACCTCTACTTCGTGAAGGTAAATTTCCGGAATTGCATGATAAGGGTAAGTATTGAGATGCAACCCACACCAGCCACACCGGTACTTAGTTATTCTGATTGATGCTTGTCTCGAGGTCTGCAGTAGCAGATATCTTCTCAAGGGAGTTGATCCTGTTCTTATGTATAATGGAGTCTACACACTTAAGTCGGGAACGCTGAAACAGGTGGTGAAATGTGGATTAATGTTACCGACAACTTTAATCTTTAACAGTACCCGTCGACAAATGTCGGCGTCATGCAACTTGTCATTTTGCTGATTTCGTGCCACCGTCAATGTTTTTCTAGAATGCATACCTTATTAGGATTCCTGCTGGTCAAATCTGATGTATGCGTGATTGACTAAAACTTAGTATTTTCGCTGCTTATACTTAAGCGTCTTAAATGAATTAAAAATCATTTAGAAATTATAATAGTTTTATAAAATAATGCAAGAAAACGGTTATAATGAAACTAAAACGAAGATCTGTCATATTTTTTTTGTTTTGTGAAATTTATTTTAATAAGCAAAATATTTTTTAACCTTTGCAAAAATATTATGAAATTTTATTCAAAGAAAACAAAGCTAACTAGCTCCTTATCTATTCGTTTCAATTTATTCTTTTAAAACCATTATTTTCAGTTGCAATACATTTTCTTTCAATTACATTTCTTTCAAATTAAATAAGAACCCACTTCGTAATGTAACAAAAACACTCGTATGTTGTTCCCAGACAAATTGCTCTTCACCCCTGCGTCTCGAGATACGAGGTTAATCCTTTAACTCACAAACAACGTTACGAATAAATCCTCATTTAACTTGGAAAACTGAACGAGGAAATGGAATCCCTAAACTAGGTTAGATGGTTTGATCTGGGTGTATCGGTGTATGTATATATTACAAGTGCGTAGCTTCTGGCACAGATATAATAAATAATAAATAAATATTGCTGGACAATTCACACAGCATTATCTAGCCCCAAGCTAAGCAGAGGTTGTGTTATGGGTACTAGATAACTGATATACATAATACAATATATTACATAGATAGATTTTTTTATTATACATAGTAAACGACCAGAACACCAGGAAAAAATGTCTGCAGATCGTACACACATTTGTCCCGAGGAATCGAACCCGCAACCTCCTGCGTTGCAGGCAGACCTTCGCCCACCGCGCCACAGAGGTCGTCAATGAATGGAATAAATGAATTTGTAGTATTGTATAGACTTTATTTGCTTATAATTCCTTCTGTCTATACACCGATTTCAAAGTAATGTCGCTAAAGTATTGTCAAAAAAATATAGATATTCAATAGTTTCAACTCTTCGTTATTATCTGACGTCACGAACTATTTCATAGGTGTCGACTTGATGTGAGCTATAAAATCAAGACCCTTTGTGAAAACTTAACAGTCGGGAAAAGAGATCAACATCTACCTACCTACACCGACATCGTTTCATAGATAACATAATCTCGAAGCCGCTTTGTCCAGTTGAATCAATCAACCTTTTGTGTGGCCTGTGGGGCTCAGTGAAGCATGTGCCATTGTTCATTCACGAATTGATGTTTGCTGGTATGTAGGTGAACTATTGTTTGAACCTTTGTGGCTGGTGTACAGTCCTGTTAGGTACGTCAATAATACTGCAGAAATCAATAACGTTACAAGGAAATTTTCAGAATTATCATTTTATTTCAGTGATTCGCATAACACTTTTAACCTAACCTTATTTTATTATAGTACGAACACTGGTCGAAACAACTGAAAATCTTCAGCCGCCAATATAAAAAGTCTGTCTGTGAAAGTAAAGTCTGTGAATGAATCGATAACAGCAAGGATGAGCGGTTAACGATGTTCGATGGTTTGATGAAGTTCCAATTATCTCGATAGGTGGCAGGGTGTCAACTGGAAATTAGGGTATGTCAATGTCAAATGAAAGGAAAACAAAAATAAATGTTAAAATAGCCGATGTGTAATATAACCATGCCTTTTCTTTGTATTGACATACACTAATTCTCAGTTGAAACTCAGCCACATATCGACATATTTGGAACTACTATATTTTTTTAAGCAAATCGAAAACCGCTCTTTTATTTGACTAGTACTGGTATCGATCGATCGACTGAGGGTAAAACTATTTATCGAATGACGAAAGCTGTCTATTAACAAACAAAAAATTACGAACGTGAAATTCCATAATAATAATCGCCGTGACGATGCATAATCAGTTTTTAATAATTATAAAATCCCCATACCTCGCAAACGTCATATCAAGCCTCATTAAGATCCCTTTGATGACACCCCTCAGTTAAACATTAGTTAAAACTTTCTAAATAATTGTAACGCACTCTTGAGCCGGGGTAGAGTGCACTCCACGGTAATGATAGGAGGGTGCAAAGAATAGAGTTCCTAGATCCTCTATCACATAGAATATTTTATAGAGTAGGCATACAAACAGAAGTCACGTACGTTAAGATTTTGGCTTCATTAAAATAATATTTCTCTAAAATGTCAGGAACTTACTCACGTACCAGCTAACTTTATAACGACAAGACCCGCTTCGATTTCTAAATCTACTAATTACATCAAAAACATTAGACTCATTTGTCATTGGAAAATGCTAATGCTAGCCATATTTTGTAACTCAAAAACCACAAACGTAAAATAAGCCTAAATAACTGGTACCTAATAAGAAGAAATATTTGTATTTTTGTATGTAACGAATTAACTTAAAAGTACTTAACCGATTTCAAAAACTCTTATGCCGAAAAGCTACATTATCACTGTAAATATAGGCTATAGAATATACCCGTGCGAAGCAGGGACGGACCGCTAGTACAAAATATTATTATCAATATTACATTATGCATCTGTGTTATTAACCCTCTTCAACATCATCATCATCGGCCTATACTGGTCCACTGCTGGACATAGACCTCCCCTAATGAGCGCCATAGCGCCCTGTCTTCAGCTTGCCGCATCGAGCATATGCCAGCAGTCTTTTGCAAATCGTCATCCAACCCGGTCGGAGGGCGTCCTACACTACGTTTGCCGAGTCGCGGTCTCCACTTAAGAACACGTTTACCCCAGCGGTTGTCGGTTCTTCTCGAGATATGGCTAGCCCACTGCCACTTCTACGCTCTACTGCTTCTACTTTATACCCTCTTACGGCTTAACAACTGAAAGAATCACATTTTTTTGCAAAGACATATTCGCATCCTATCAAAAGATCTTTGATAGGCTTATGTAGTAGGCATATCCAGGGAAAATTCGTACAGAGCCAAATAAGAAAGCTATTAACCTCATAATTTTACCGCTTTTCTTTACCAATTTCACGTAGACAATATGTAACAAGCATAATAGAGTGCTTGTAGTTTAGTGCTGTAAGCTGTATTTGCGGACATTGTCACGTCCATCGCATAGATTTCTGCTTTCGTGAGCAGAATGCCTGACAGCGATGTTAGATATGATTCTGAGTAATGTTGTATTCATAGCAATGTTGTTAATCCGCACATGTGCACATATTATTTCATCAACTTTTAAAAATTCATGAGACTTTATGTTTTTAATAATAGCTGTAAGATACCATAAACATTTTCAAAACGCAGCAGGTCTATTTTAATTAGTCAATAACCAATTGCGCATTTCAGCCAATATTGGTAATCTAATAGGTACACCGAATTAGAAAACCTACAAATTGCACAAAAAACTAAAGTAAACACGCAATTGCGTATTTTAGGGGATTAAAATCGGTCCCTGAAGTTTTTGTACTTATGTAGTCTCATGTTTTTATTTTTTAATACATCTTGACTTGGTAGATAGGCCCGAAGCAGACAAGTCCATTATGTTATTAAAAGAAAAAATATTTTTACTCGAAATTTGTTCTACATATTCTATGACAAGGGTATTGTCGAGTAAGACACATTGTATTAGCCAACCCCTAGCAAGAAGAAAATCGATAGTGCGTAGGATTCCTAAAATATTAATGCACGACTTATGGGCGCTCTTGTCACACCCTTTTTCTCATAAATCATAAAAAATAGGAGACTTTAGGCTACAAATGTACTGAAACGCCGTTTTTGTGATTTATTTCAAGGGTAAAATGTTTCGTAATAATTTTTTAGAGTTGTTCGAGGCTAACGATGCCTAACGATTTCCTAAAAATGGTAAGTAATACTCATTTTTTGAAGTTTCTTCTTTGATTTAGTGTGTTTTCGTGGTACACATTTTGCAGCTCCTTTCAAAATTGAAACGACATTTTTAAGTTCTAACAATATAACCAACTCTAGAAGTAGGTCTTGTTATTACGAAAGGAGAAAATATTTTATCCAATAGAACAGTTACGACAGAAATAATGAACTTAAAGCAGACTTGGAAAATGCAAACGACAAATATTTTTTGTCTGAAAAAGTTGTAAGAAGATTTAAGTTTTATCATTTAACCTTTCCCATATATCAGAGGAAACGGTGTATGAATCAAAAGTTTTTCAATAAAGGCCTGTTATTTTGTGAAAGTTTCAGTCACAGGCCAAACATTAGAGCTGGTTTACTTGTAAAAGATACGTATATCTAAGTGCTTATTTTGTAAGCTTAAAGAAATAAACGTTATTAAATTATGAATTATGCCATTCTAATTAGGTTCATTTCGCTTCTGTTTAACTTCTTTGCTCAAATGCATAACATAAAATATTTTTATGTAAACTGTAATAATTATTAAACGCACCTGCACACATCCGCTAATGTTTACCATGTGGACTACGCTGTGGGTCGGACATTCTTTAGCCTTAAGGCGCATACCTCACCCAAACTAGCGCCGCCACCTACTTTATGTTATTATTCCGTTTAACAAAGGAATTTTCAAAAATCCATCTTCCAGTTTATGATACCTATCATAAGCTTTTTTTAATGCTTCTGTAATAGTTTTATTCTATTTAGTTTAGGCAGAGATACTAAGTTGCCCTTGGTGGCCACCAAAATCTATTTTCGTATCTCTGTGTGTGTATTATTTTTTCCGCACTGAGACTCGGGTTTGTTCATTTTGCGTGGTAGTCATGGGTCAGTTACTGCGGTTGCGCTGCTACGATTTCGCAACCGAGATGTGCCTTAGTATCGAATTTTCCTCTATAATAAGATAAAGATAAAGATACATTTATTTGACACAACAAGAACAGCACAGACATACATACACACACAAGGTAGAATACAAAATTAAGGATATTTTACGTACTTTGTAGATAGATGATTTTACTAATAGGTAAGTACTAGAGATGTAACGAATATTCGCATCCGCATTCGCATTCGCGAATATTCGCAGGATTTTCAATATTCGCATTCGCATTCGCATTCGCCAAAATCTATGCGAATATTTGGCGAATGTTGATGGGGCAAAAACTTACCTAATATATTTAAAAAACTGTTCTCTTTTACATGCGGAATTATAAAAAAAACTCTGCACATCTCGTAAATAGGGATGATGGCAGTAACAAAAAGCATCATTATTATGTATTTACTAAATTAAATCAGAGCCATACATGACAAAACGCGTATTATAATTTTTATTTTGATCAAGATCAATTATTATTTTCATAAATAACATCTACAAAATACAATAATCCACCATGACACGTTGGACACCAATTAGAGAACACAGATCCATGACGTCATGTCGTCACAAAGTAAAATGGAAGACACAGAATAACCACAGAAATAAGTACTAATAGTAAACGTATGACTTTCTTCAATCAATAGCTAGCTTCTTTGTTTCTTGACAATATTGTTAATACTTGTTTTATTATTTGATTGTATTTCTTATTTGTAAAGACATACTAATGAATATAAATATTATGGTAATACTGTATCATAAAAATTTGTGCATCGGTGACGTCATAGACAGTCGCCACGAGTATTGTAGCGTTTTAGAGCGAAATTTAAATTACATTTTTAAAAACTCAATTTTACCTTCAAAATCCATGTTTTTTGTAGAATTATGTTTTATTTTCTATTAAGTAGATGTTTAAAAATATCAAAGAGTAGTCTCAAAATCAATCATCATGCCTATTACTATATTTTTATTATGGCACTCTTATTGCTAATTCTTTAATAAGAACTTTGTAAGAAACTTTGACAAAACTTAACTGAAAAAAAAATGTTGACTTTGATTGGGTGACTAGTGTCTGTCCGTGGCTTTGCACGCGTTTCTACGAAATTAAAGAAACTAAACGTTTAATGTTTATTTTTTCCCCATGGGAACTAATTTGTGAGATCGAAAAATAGCCTAGCCTTTGCTTTGAATGACAATGTATTGATTATTCTAACCCAGGGGTTAAGGTAACCTTTTAATGGCGGGAACCACTTGACAAATTTATGATTTGTTTTTGGCGTGCACAGACCTTGATCGAAGGACCTAGGACAAGGCCGTCTTTTATTTTTTATTATTATGTTATACTGGTTAATAAATAAATATGAATATTTTAAATATTAAAAAAAACAAGTTAATTTCTAGTTACACCCAACCCAAACCTCATAAGCTAGAAATCTTAAATTTTAAGCATAGGAGTTTTGGAAATTACCTCAAAAGAAAAGAGGATTGAAGTTTTTTACGTGTTTCTTTTAACTCTACGAAGTGGCCAAATTTGCTTGAAATTTACCAAAAATACAAAGCCGTTGAAAACGTATTTCAGGATTTTTCAAAATATTAATGAAATGGTTAGGTATATGAAAGTTTGAGATTTATAGTTGGGCTCCGACTTAAAAGGGCTGTAATGTAACTTTCTAACGCATAACGCTATTGTACTGAAATTTTCTGAGTATATAAAAAACGACTATGAGAAATTTTCAAGAAAACTCTTAATATGATATGCGTTTTTCAATCGATTCTTTTTTATATACTCAGAAATTTTCAGTACAATAGCGTATTGTATTATATCGATAGCGTTATGCTTATGTAACTTTTATACCAGTATTATTTATTATTTTACATTTTGCATGTTCCGCATCCACTAAGTAAAATAAGTCTAAACGTGGTCTAAATTTTACTCATTGTTTTCATGGAGGCACTCATTTTTCCCAAAATAACATATAAAAGACAAACAAATCCAACTCCAACCGACAAATGTGTGGATAAAAATATTATCAAACAAACAACGCGATTGGTAGACGAAGATAGCAATTATCAAGCGATTCTTTCATTTTCTTTAATTTTTGCTCTGCATCTGTTTTGATACAATTATGCCAATATCAGTTTCAAATTCTGTGGTTATCAAGGTTGTGGATTGTCGATGTCATGAATGAATGAAATAAACATTATTACTTGTACGTAATTGGTAGTTGAATATAGCTAATAGCAAACGTTGGTAATTGGAAAACAGTACGTGAAGTTGGCGGCAAGTTCAAAATACCAACATTCGCATTCGCATTCGCATTCGCGAATGTGAGCATCGAATACTCGCATTCGCATTCGCATTCGCGAATGTCGAAAATTTGACATTCGTTACATCCCTAGTAAGTACCTAATAAATATTATGCTACCTGCATAGATTTTATACATTTGGTAAAAGTATTTCATAAATACTTCATCATTATATTTCATAATAGTAGCTATAATCAACTCTAACCTTGTTCAAAACAAGCGTTGGCGTTATAAGCTGTTACATGCTTCCTTTCATGGAATAAACAAACCACTTCAAACGATTGTTGTGGCTTGCTGCGCTAGAATTATATTTATCTTCAACTTTATTAGAACACTCTTGCGTAAGGGTGGCTTGGAGCCCCCGACAAAGTAAGGAGGCTCTGTAGCCGCTTAGGTAAAGTGGGCACGCATGCCAACGCTTTCCTTCCACATTATGTAGTCTTTTGAAATTGTATCTGACGATTTTAGATGGTAAAAAGTATCATGGACGCATTGAGAGAACATAAATTCACTTATTTTAACAGAAAATAACGCTATTGCATGTTACTTAAAATGTGACTTTGTTTTGTTTTAAATTAATGTTTTTGGTTTGATTCGCCGTTTTAATTAAATAAATAAATAAACACAAAAACAATAAGAAAATTAAGTAACCTAGAAAAAAGTGGAAACAATAATAAATAAATTTATCAATAATATAATGGGGTAGGTAATTAATGAGGCAATGGTGTGATTTACTATTTAGAACCAGCCATGATAATTTTATTTGTATAAAATCATCACCATCATTATCAACCTATATACCTACTATATCTACATAGTCTGCTGGACAAAGCCCTAAGTGCGCCATAGCGCCCTGTCTAGCAGCTTGTTGCAAAGTTTACCTTGGAAATCTCTAACTAAACGGATGGATGCATAAGAACGCTCCAATATATAAAAAAACACTCATCTAGTACCCATAACAAAAGGTTTGCTTAGCCTAGACTCTAGTCTAGATGATACTGTGTGGATCATCAAGCATTATGTATACATTATGTATATGATTATTTAAAAAGGCAAAGAATAAAACATCCGCTAGTATCAATTCGGCTCAGTTGGATACTCACAAGCTTAACATCTTCAAAACAGTCGTGTCACAAGGAAACTTTTATAGCACAAAAATATCACCGTAGAAAATAGTCAAAATTTATTAACCTACCTGAAGGGTAATTCCCATGAATATGAAATTTACCATCTGCGTTCCAGGAACCGTTGAACACAACATGCAGTTGTTTTTATAGACAATAACGGAAAAATCCGTTCAAATACACGCCCGTGCTCCCATTCATTTTTATGGGATTGTTTGTATTGCGCGCGGGGAGTGGAAATATACCACAGAGCTGTAGATTCAGGGCGGTGGCATTCCCATTTTACCATTTACCAATGTCTTCATTTACCCGTATTATCAGTTTCCCACTAGATAATTTTCTTTCACTTTATCACTAATATCATGCAACAGCATATGCTAAAAGATTTCAAATTTCATTTATTTACCAGCAAGTCAATGGGTTAGTTTAACAATGGTAGCGATTCTGTTGGCATATAACCTAAACTAAACTAGCCTAAAATTGTTGACGTCTCTTTTTTGACGTCTCTTTTTTTTCGATCGAACAAAAGGGGACAGCAACATTTTTACGCTAGTTTAGTTTAGGTTTTATGCCAACAGAATCGCTACCAATAACTAGTTATAAGAGTGGTCCCCTAAAAATAATTAAAAAAGTTTAAAAAAACTAATTGTAATGCCTTCGTATGAAGTTTTGAATAATTATATTAATATGATTTAAAATTATACTAATCACAGTTTGCTCTGTCGATGCATACAATACAGAAATAATACTATGATAGAAATGTTTAAATGATGACTTCTTTGTCTTTCTAGACGAATTTTCTGCCACGGCAGCCAGTCTCAGTCGAGCCATGGTGTACAGGTAAAGTTTGGTTAGCCACCAGCGGTCTAGACTAATATTATAAATGCAAAAGTTTATATGGATGGATGGATAGATGGATGTTGGTTGCTCAATCACACCAGAACGGCTGAACGGATCTGGATGAAATTTGGCACAAAGATAGATTATAGTCTGGAATAGCACATAGGCTATATTTTATCCCGGCATTCCCACGGGAACGGTAACTACGCGGGTGAAACCGCGAGGCTCTGCTAGTTACTATTTATACGACTGTAATTTCACTCTTAACTCTCGGTTAATGACGAGGACTAAAAAAAATTCTGTATGCGTCCAGTTTGTTCATGTTCATACACAGATTGGTCGATATTGCCTCGCTCTCCCCATTATCACCATTCTGCTACTGCAAGCATCACGGGGCATCAATAGTTAAATAAAGACCTAGATAGAGAATGCTTCACAAATTCATGAACAGTCACGTATAACCTTCAGTCTACAATAGGCTTTTGTTGGGCACTCTGAAGCCTCTAAAATCTGGAATGAGACCCTTAGGGCTTAACGTATAATGCCACCTTATAGTAGCTCACCCAAGGTTGAGATTTACGTGTCGTTTTGGCCTTGACGATGAATTTATGATTTTGATGTAGGTCCAATTTTCAAAACCTTAATATATTAAGTTGAAAATTGGACCTACTTCTAGGAGGAAGGAAGGCAGGAAGGCTTTACACAGCCTCTCCCTTCATGCAGCACTGGACGATGGCTCATATTTTCTGTTAGTTTCTTAATAGATTAAAATCTTTATAAAGAAATAAAATTACAATCAAATAATAGAATTAAATTCATACTAGTATTTACAATAGAAACAATTGAGCTATCTGCAAACTGTTGCAAACAATCTACGGGTAGCTCAACTGATCCATATCAATACCAGTCGGAAGCGTGCCCAAGACGCTGGCTGCATTGCCCCGCTGTATGGCAATGCTGATGCGCTGTGCCAGATACTCACCAGCTCTCGGGTCACGCGTCGCTTCGACCAGACGCTCAGATATTTTATTGAAAACCCGTTATATTCTTGTTACTTTATATAATGTCCAATTCAATTTAACTAAATTTAATTTTGATTTCATTTATGATTTATCCTTAATAAATAAATAAATAAAATAAAATTCTTTTATTTCGGACTACATGATCCATAATTTGTTAGTAGTTTAGACCTTAAAAAATTAGTGTTAGTATTTTGAAGTAAATTACAATTAAATTAAAATTAAAATTAAAATTAAAATTAAAATTAAAATTAAAATTAAAATTAAAATTAAAATTAAAATTAAAATTAAAATTAAAATTAAAATTAAAATTAAAATTAAAATTAAAATTAAAATTAAAATTAAAATTAAAATTAAAATTAAAATTAAAATTAAAATTAAAATTAAAATTAAAATTAAAATTAAAATTAAAATTAAAATTAAAATTAAAATTAAAATTAAAATTAAAATTAAAATTAAAATTAAAATTAAAATTAAAATTAAAATTAAAATTAAAATTAAAATTAAAATTAAAATTAAAATTAAAATTAAAATTAAAATTAAAATTAAAATTAAAATTAAAATTAAAATTAAAATTAAAATTAAAATTAAAATTAAAATTAAAATTAAAATTAAAATTAAAATTAAAATTAAAATTAAAATTAAAATTAAAATTAAAATTAAAATTAAAATTAAAATTAAAATTAAAATTAAAATTAAAATTAAAATTAAAATTAAAATTAAAATTAAAATTAAAATTAAAATTAAAATTAAAATTAAAATTAAAATTAAAATTAAAATTAAAATTAAAATTAAAATTAAAATTAAAATTAAAATTAAAATTAAAATTAAAATTAAAATTAAAATTAAATTAAATTAAATTAAATTAAATTAAATTAAATTAAATTAAATTAAATTAAATTAAATTAAATTAAATTAAATTAAATTAAATTAAATTAAATTAAAATTAAAATTACAATGAGAATGAGAATTAAAATGAGATCAGATTAAATTAAATTGAAAATAATAATTAAGATTATTAAATTATGTTAAATTACTTTATTTATAAATTTCTGCCACATTGGCGAATTAATCCTACCCGCTATGGTTTGTAGGATGCTATTGGGGCTGTCCCGCACTCTGCGCATCAGGGACGCCGTCTTTTTCCGGAGGATCGCAGCGAAACCATCTGTTTCATATTCGGCAAACATCCCTGATGCACTGCAGAAACGAGGCAGTCCCAACATCATCCTAAAGATATTATTATACTGCACTCGCAGGGTCTCTAGCGGCCGTTTGGTGTAGCTGACCCATAGGTTCCCGGTGTAGAAACTTTGACAAAAGGCTTTAAAAAGCGTTATTTTTACGTCTTCTGAACACCGGGTAAACCTACGGATCAACATGTTACCCCTTACCGCTAGAGCCCTGCGCTCTCTTTCAATGTCTGCATTGTCCTTAAGGTCGTCGGTAATAATGTGCCCAAGGTATTTGAAAGAAGTTACTTTTTGTATGTTCATGCCGTTTAGGGTTATTTCAGGGAACTCTTTAAGGTTATTACCGGCGGCCCCAAAGACAATGTATTCACATTTCTTAATATTGTAGCAGAGGCCGTGGGAGGCAGCGTAGTCAGCACAGACTTTCAGCATCTCCTCCACAGATCTCGCTGTCGGGCCCAGCAGCACCATGTCGTCCGCGTAGCTAATGTTGTTTACACAAACACCATCCACACGACAGCCGACACGCATGCCGCTGAGCTCAACAATGAGATCATTTACATATAGGTTGAAGAGGGCGGGAGAGCTTACCCCCCCCCTGTCTTACCCCGCACTCCAACCTATATGCATCCGAGAGAGCATTGGACCACTTTATAATATTCGTCTGATGTCCGTACCAGTACCGGAAAACATTGAGCAGGTCTGGCGGTGCACCCCTGTCCCTCAACTTTCCCCACAGCACATCATAGGAGACGCGATCAAATGCTTTGGAGAGGTCGAGGAAACAGGCGTACACCGGCGTCCTACGTCTTGTGTAGTATTGGACAGTATGCTTGAGTGCTAATATTGCGCATTCGGTGGAGAGTCCGGGTCTAAACCCGAACTGTGCGTCATGTAGCTTTAAGTGCTTTTGTAGAAAAGAATCAAGCACACTGTCCAACACCTTGGCTATTGTTGTAGCTAGTGAGATTGGTCGGTAGTTCCCTTTGTCCGAAATGTCCCCTGTTCTGTTCTTCACAATGGGTACCACGATCGTCTTCATTAAGTCAGCAGGTAAGTACGCATGACTAAGACACATTGTGAAGAACATGGAAAGGAGTCCGGGCAAGTGGTTCCCTGCATATTTGAGGTGTTCGATGCTGAGCCCATCATGTCCGGGAGACTTGCCTCGCGTCATGCCTTTAATTGTAGCGCGGACCTGATCCGCCGACACGTGCAATAGAGGCTCGTTACCCCGAACATTGAGCTCAGCATCGTCCATCCCAGAGGAGGGGTCGAGGAGGGAGTGCACTCTAAAATGCTCGTTAAATAACTGCGCTATCTCCCTTTGGTCACTTTTGCCTTCCACGCTCACAGGGGGGCCAGCCTTAATGTTAAGCTTTCCAGTTGATTTCCAGAAGGTTTTGAAATCTTTTGCTGCCCGCTCTTTAGCTATTTTGTCCATTATAAGCTGGTCCTGGTTTCTCTGACACCACTTCAGGCGGCTCTTAAAGATTTTGCGAGTTTCGCACATTTGATCATAAATCTCGCCTGAAGTGGGTCTGTTACTCAGCACCCAGCTTTTAAATTTAAGCCTGGCCTCCCCATGCGCGCCGCGAACATACTTGTTCCAGCCACAAATGTTGTTCCTTTTACTGGGTCTCGCACCACTACGCCGCCTCGTCTGTACAGCCGCTTTAGTCATGGTGTTCACTATAGCCTCATACATTCCATCTAGAATAGGCCTATGCTCAACCAGACCACATGGCCCATGACCGCACTCCACAAACTCATGGGGAAAGCTAATGTCTCGAAAGGTGTTATTACATATTTCACGGTACCTGGTTATCTGTTCCTGATTTCTCTCTCCCCATAGAACAGCACTAGGAGTCGGCTCAGGAGCCACCAAACGTGGTCTGACTGCGCACAGATCACATTCCAAGTAAATAGGTAGATGGTCGGACGTGTAAACATCCTCGTATATACCTACTTTACTTACTGCATGCCAAGCTGCGAGGGAAACAATACAGTGGTCCAACCATCTTCTACTACCGGATTTTTGACAGATGAATGTATAAACATTTGAGTTACATCCCAACTTTTCTACATCTGCACAGAGCCAGGACTGATCCGCACAGAAGTTTGATAATTCTCTATAGAAGATTTCTTGTGGATGTGCATTAAAATCCCCTAGAATGAAGGTCGATTCAACATCATTACTCTCTTCTATGGCACTAATCTCACTTAGGACCTCCGTAAAAATGGGCAGATTATCCTTCTTACACGTAGGCATATAAACTGAGAAGATAATAGCAGAGCGTCCACTAGAGGTAACCTTAATTGCAGATAACCTAGGGCTATAACAGTCTAGGACGGCGACGGACTCAAACATACCCTTCCTCCAGAGAATGGCTACACCCCCGAACGGTCTTCCCACCAGTAGGCTCGCGGACGTGTCCACCGCTGATTTGCCTGTGTATTCTTAATGTACCTATTATAATTTATTAGTTTATTATTTGTTTGTGTATGTTTGATATTTGTTATTGTGATATGGACTATGTATGTGTACACTTACTGTGTCCGAAATAAATGTGATTTAATATATTTAAAGTTATTTTTATCCCATGGTAACCAATTTACGGTATATCTGCCAGCAGTCTTTCGCAAGTCGTCATCCCAACTGGTCGGAGGGCGTCCTACACTACGTTTGCCGAGTTGCCGGCTTCGAAAATACGGTCCTCCCATCGTGCGTTAATAGAGTAATGCTATAAAGGTATTCATCATCATCATCATCAGTCTATGTTAGTAGAGAGATAGGCCTCCTATAATGAACGATTATCTAACATTGTCTTACATGGAACATAATATGTAGATACCAAAAGTTTTTCATGGAATTTTCCTTTAAATATAGGTAAATAAATATAAACTGGTTCCCATGTGGAATCATAATAATAAATATGGGGAAAGATGTTGATTAATAATGATATCCGCGATTGTGTAATTAATATTAAAGTCAAAATTCCTGAATTAAGCATATAAACATTTATAAATAAGGCTCCACTTCAGACGGAACATAAGTCAAACGCGCAGGTAGATGGACTGCTTTACGGGGACGATGAATTTTGTATGAAATACCCTGATGCATGGTGCACCCACGCGTCTAAGGATAGGGCTGTGTGGAAAATTACATGAAAAACTGACTTTTCTTTCCAAAGTTCCATGTAAGATAATTGTCAAGTAAAACTTACGTCATAGACAGACCGAAAATCCATACTCATATTACAAAGAAATCAATTCTCATCTATCCTAGATTCCAATAATAATGTTGGGAGTGTGTTTTCGAAGTAGTGGCCCATGTTAGCCGGCCCTTAATATAAGGTAATTGTAAGGAAAATAAGTTTAGTAATAATTGCCCAAAAACTGCTAAGTGCATGCACTTAGCAGTTTTTGGGCAATTATTCAATGTGAGGAATTCAAGAATTTTCAGGAACCGATTTGTAGAGACAACCCTGCTAGCGAGCAGGTTGTACCCCGAGAGGAACATTACTTAATTATACTGCAGTATACATATGTAGAACCTGGGATATTACACACTGCTGGGTACTTAGAGTAAAAAATTTTAAAAAAATGTTAAGGCTTACTGTTTGTCCTGTTGTCATTTATTTATTTACTTTAATTAATACGGTAACACCAATTACATTGTCATTGAACTGCCTTGTTTCTTAATATAAGTATATGAGGTACTTAGCTGATGTAATGTACCCAAAAATACTAACTTCAAAAAAAATACTAACAATATAACGTTATGCAAAAAATAGTTCAAAAATACTAAAGATGTATTAAAATACTTAATCTGGTCACACTGCTCGCGCAGCCTCCACCGCGAATGACGGCATTCGAACCGAACGCACCAGCACGAGCCGTTTTTTTTGATGGAATCCATACCTACAACATTTTACTCAAATACGGCGCTTTCGGCGCCGACGGATGCGAGATGTCGCCGCATACTACATATTTCATGATTCCCTTGAAAATTAAAAAAAAATACATAAACTGCTAACTTTATCATTTAATTTGAAATCAATCCTTTCACGCGTTCCATAACAGACGTCTGTCAAAATTCAAAGTTCTTTATTTCTTTTAGACCTTACAGGACTCTTGGACACGTCACAAAACTCAGATTACATAAGTAAAACTAGGAAATAAAGTGATCACTTTGATTTTTTGTCCACGTCAATCTTTCTAAGGTAAAGTAAAGAAGCGAACAAGAAACCTTTGTTAGAATGTGTTCGTTTTCGATTTGGAGCAAAACTCGTCCCAAGCTTTTTTGTGTGTAGATAATCTGAAATTTTATAGAAAGCCTTTTTACAAAGGATATGTTTGACAATTAGTTTGAATTTATTTTATTGATAATTTTTGCAACTCACTTGGAGTTTTGTTGCAGAAGTGTATACATACATGTCCAGATGGACGGACAGACTAATGAACGGAAGTACGGAAGGACAGACGGACAATAAAGTGATATGGCGTTTCTATTTTCCTTTTGAGGTAGGTACGGAACCCTAAAAAGCGAAAAAAAGTTGAGAGGTGTCAAGGGACACCCGGATGGAACGAAGTTCCTTTCTATAAGAGAGAGAGAGAGAGAGGGACAGACCGAGAAACATGCGCACGCCGCACGGCTTACAGTAGCTTACTATAGCAAAAAAAGTCGTTACAACTTTTCGTGAGAATTTTTAACGTCCAGCCCCCTTTCACAACGCGCGATAAGGAACTTAGTTCCAATAATTCTGTCTATCTGTTTATTATTTTTTCACGCCTAAACGGCTAAACACTTCTTTACGAAATTTGGGGGGGGGGGACAAGTGAACGGCATCCCGGGGACGAATATGACGGCTACTGGAAAAAGGTTTGCGAAGTCACGTGCAGAAGCCAGTATATTAATTCGTTACTCAGCCTAGATAGATACACGTACGTCTGACGCATGGTCCTGTCTACGAAACATGATTTAGGATTTTTGATTTAGGTCTAAGCTCTCACAAAAACTTATTTATGAGTAGATAAGATCCCAGGTAGTCAATAACCTCTATTTAAATTATGTTATTGGACATTTATGTCACATTGAGACCTAACATTGGCATGTCATTTGACCTGTAGGTAGATTAATAATGCTTTTACATCTTTTTTGTCTAAATTTTTGTCACAGGGTTTAAAACTGGTGAAAAAATAAACATGTATTGTTCATGTTAAATACTTTTTTACATATTATGTCAATGTAACACCCGCTTGTCTTTAGCGCATAATTAGAGACCTCTTTACTAAGAGTAGAACTATAGCAATTGGAAGAAGTTTCAAGTTACCTATACAAAAGCCAAGGTCGACGAGAAATATTTGTAAACAAACTTCGACACAATATAATATATAATAATATACGCAATTTCATTACAAGCAATTTTTGATGAAGGAAGGATCTCAAATCGCCAAATAATGTTAATTGAGTGTTACAAAACGCGGAAGCAGAGAGTGAATTTTACATTAAGTATGGGCGGTTTGTTTTCAAATATTCTAGATCGAGTTGCGCTAGTTTATAGTTCAGAGGACTATATTTACACCATTATACTTCACTAGGTTTTACCACTTATAAAGATTGAAAAACTAAAGAACGATTCCCTTGACTTTCATAAAAGAACATCTGCCTCGAAGTGTCGAACTTTGAAAGTTGGATAGATAGTTTTTACGGAAATAGAAAAGTTGAGTTGCAGTTTTCGAAATTTAATTCATAATCTTTATTCATACACAATAATAAAAAAAATTGTATTGAAAGTTTACATGATTAGGTACATTGAAAACTTAATTTATAAAATAACACATGTCACACACAATAAATTTCATTGAAAACTGTCATAAAATCGCAACTTGAGACGTTCTTATATCAGAATTGCGTTTGAGTATTCGGGCGTTAATGTACTAAATTATTCATTATTCAGCTAATGTCCACAGCTGGACATACGCTTCCCAAGAGCGCCATAACGCCCCGTTTTCAGCTTGACGCTTCCATCGTCTGCCTGCAGTCTCTCGCAGGTCATCATCCCACCTGGCCGGAGAGATTCCTACACTACATAAAAAAATATTAAGCTCATTTAAGAGGGCGATATATGACGCCATTTTGTGAACTGGTTGGATTCGCGTTTAATGGAGCGGGACAGAGTAGAGCGACGTAAGCTCAAAAATCAAGTTTTTTGCTGATTCATCATCTTCATCATCATCATCATCAGCCTATATTTGTCCACTGCTGGACATAGGCCTCCCCTAATGAGCGCCATAGCGCCCTGTCTTCAGCTTGCCGCATCCAGCATCTGCCAGCAGTCTTTCGCAAATCGTCATCCCACCTGGTCGGAGGGCTACACTACGTTTGCTGATTATCTATTATGATTTAATTAAGGAATTTGTTTTCAAAAAAAAAAGCCGAAGGTGCCTTAGGTATTCTTCTATTTAATATGGTAATGAAAATAAAAAAATCTTGGGCTTGATAGTTTCGGAGAAAAATTGTTAAAACTAAGAAAACAGATGGTGCTTTGCACAATTATTTCTGGTTTTTAAAATAGGTAGTTTTTTTTATTTTCGAAACAAAGGGGATTTTCCTTGTATCCCATAGATTATTAGGTATTTTTTTCAAAGCTTTATGCACCCAGAAATGACCAAGGTGAATCAAGTCTACTAAAAGTGAACATAGTGTACCTGGGTGAATTACCCCAGTTGAATTAAGTATACCGCCGTCACCTTTAAATAAAGGTTATTTAAAGATGACGGTGAAAATTGTTTTAATGTAACCCAAATTTGCCGATTTCACGTCTATCGCCGACTTAATTTATTTCGCTCTTTTATGTTTGGGTTCATATTACGAATAATTACTCACAAATGGATCTAAATTCACCAGCAGTTCATCATTCATCTCATCACATCACAATAAATTTCGAATTATCGTTATAAGTTTTATTTACGGAAAACAGAACTCTAAAGATTGAATTTTTTATATGTCTTTGTTTGTGAATGTCATGCACCGATGACTTTAATAAAAATACAAAACTATTGCCCTTGGGGTGGCATAGAATATATTAGCCAGAATTTTAATATTTTGCTCAGATGTAAATAGAACCTAATTCTATTCAGTGGTTTAGGCCTATTTATTTTTGATAATAATATTAGAATTTTGTATAACAATGTCTCATGTGAAGAGTGCTATGTTTTTCTTGGGGTTAAGTTTATTTGTGTTAGGGGCTAACGCTAAAGCTGGTAAGTACTAGGCGATTAAATGCAAAAAAGGTTCCTTCCAAAAGTTGCCTGGAAGAAATCACTCTTAGCGATAAGGCTGTGTACAACTGTTTCCGTATTTGTGTTTTTGTTTTCTGTTTTTTTTTTTAACTTTGTGTGAATATTATCATATAATAGTTATTTGTTCAACAAGAGAGCAAAATGATTTTTTGTTGAATGTGCAAATATTATCCTGATCTAGCGAAGCAATCTAGAGTAGAATCAAGTAGACTGCTGAGCTACGTAGCTAAGGAATTAATAGGCGCGAAACAAAAAACAATCGCTCTCAAGTTAAACACAGAACTTTTCACCTCGACCAGCGAGAAATTATTTTATTATTTACAAGAGGTCGAATACAATGTATGAAACTCATTTTGGTTAACAACCGTGGAAGGTTAGAATGCTACAAACCTCTTTCAAACCGCGAACGAACGAAATTATTCTTTTCTATGAAGGTTGATTGCGGTCGAACCTCCTTCACTTCAATAAGTTAAAATTAGAGTGGTGCATTTCTCATAGAAAGTTCATGTACCTATTGTTTGGGAGATTATTTAAAGATGGCGCTTTCCGTCTAGAAGAATAGTCTTCACGAGCTAAGTTGTCAAGATACTCAAAAAATTAAAAACTCGATTTTGCTCAATATTCTGAGCAGCATAGTCATCGTTTTCGAGCAGGAATGGTGAAAAGGATTTTTCTATTATTTTGTCACACATAAGCAATTGATCACAAATTAATAAGTTTTAGTATCTAGATAGTAATTTTAAAATTTAGTCTAGGAAACTAGCAGATAGGTCTTCTCCAATAAACGTCAAAATTAACTAAACACACTTCAGACTAAGATAGTTATCGGAAATTCAAAGATAGTTAACGTAGGCACCTATGATTTATGCTCAGTTGGTTTGTATTACGAAATTATCTATCTTTTTACCATAGAGGTAAAAAGCTTTCTTCAAGACTATGAGTATGTTTAGGTCGTCTATGCTATAAAACCGTTATAATCCTTACAGCAGACTACATCGTGCCATGTCATATCAAAGACTATGTCATAAAACTGTTATACACCCAGCAGACTACATCTTGCCATTTCACATCAAATACTATGCCATAAAACCGATATACATCCTTACAGCAGACTACATTGTGCCATGTCACATCAAAGACTATGCCATAAAATCGTTTAACACTCTTACAGCGGACTACATCGTGCCATGTCACATCAAAGACTATGCCATAAAATTGTTTTCCACTCCTACAGCAGACTACATCGTGCCATGTCACATCAAAGACTATGCCATAAAATTGTTTTCCACTCTTACAGCAGACTACATCGCGCCATGTCACATCAAAGACTATGCCATAAAAAATTGTTTTCCACTCTAACAGCAGACTACATCTTGCCATGTCACTTCAAAGACTATGTCATAAAATCATTTTACACTCTTACAGCAGACTACATCTTGCCATGTCACTTCAAAGATTATGTCATAAAACTGTTATACACCCTTACAGCAGACTACATCTTGCCATGTCACATCAAATACTATGCCATAAAACCGTTATACATCCTTACAGCAGACTACATTGTGCCATGTCACATCAAAGAATATGCCATAAAATCCTTTTACACTCTTACAGCAGCCTACATCGTGCCATGTCACATCAAAGTCTATGCCATAAAATCCTTTAACACTCTTACAGCAGACTACATCGTGCCATGTCACATCAAAGACAGTGCTGAATGCTACTTGTCATCGGCCAGGAAAGCACTGCCGTACATCGCAGCGCAGGCAGATCCTCTGCCGATGGGTGACGTGAATGCAGATCACGGAGATCTGCTATTTCGGTTAAATCAATGTGTCTTAACGGGCTTGAAGAGTTGCAAGATTTTAAAGTTGGAGTAAGTACCTGCAAATATTAATTATGATAAATCATATCTTAAAGTTTTTCGAACGTTCGGTCGGTTTATTAAACGTAGAACATCTTACAAATTAACTAACAAATCATTCTTTGTGTACAAGCTCTTTTTGAGTTGATTTTGATCAACGATTTGTTGTATATTATGTCATAATTATTTCACAAAATTTCTTGTTAATCGACAAAATTATAAGTTGTGTACACAACATGAATAAATCATGCTTGACTTGTCACAACATCGTCTAGTCCCAAGCTAAGCAGATCTGGTGGTATTGGATACCTACTAGATAACTGATATACATACTCATAAATATACTACATAGGTAGATATTTTACTATACATAGGAAATACCTAGAACACCCTTAACAAGTATCTTCAGATCGTATGAACATTAGTCCCGAGGCGGAAATTGAACTCGCAACCTCTTGCGTCACAGGCGAACCTGCGCCACAGATGTCGCTAAACAGAATAGAGTCTTGTCTTAGATTTTACAAACAGTTTCTTTGTTTTCAGGAGATTAGATCAATTTAAAGCAGTGCTGGTGTTAGAATGCCCAGTGGAAGTAACGGGGCAGTACACTCTGGGAGGAAATCTCCTGGGGCTCCCTGTTGACGGAAATGGTGCCGTGAAAATCCGAGCAGGTTTGTTTCTTGTAGATCTTCACTGACCTCTAGAATATACTCTCCAATTATGGAGAATAAAAACACTGTTTTTAAAAACAAATTACTTAAGTAAGCTCTGGGAGTAAGACAATTTTCATTTTCTCTATGAAAATTTCATAGAGAATAAGACATTCAACCTCTTTCTTCCTTACTCAGTACTATTTGTAGAAGTAAGACAGCTTTACTACGCCAAATAGCCATTTTCAAGCATTGATCAAGGGAAAATTTTGATAAGGAATGTACCTGAGTATCATCGCCCACTTGAACACTAGTTTGTTTGAAGCCGTCAAATACTGGTTTGTTTTCAAGTGTGCATATTTCAATAAATACTTTATGGGAAATATTAAAAATGTTAAGTGTGAGTCGGAGACGCGCAACAAAAGTTCCGTTTAATTATCTAAATAATACTAACAAGACCGTGTTTCTTGACAAATCTCATCATTCTAGGTCAACAGAAAGTAAGTACCTTAATAGATGGTTAATCGCGAGATACAACATTTTCTTTTATTGTCATTAGACTACAAGTCAAGTTTTCGGATTTATTCCTTAACTTGTGGTATAAAACCATGTTTCTTACCAAATTTCATTATTCTAGGTTAGCGGGAAGTACCTTATAGGTTTTGTGAGCATGTAATTCCTTTTGGAAATATGAAAAAATTACATAAACGGCTGTATCTTTTGACTGCGTTGACTTAGAAGTATGTTTTATATCACGACTCCAAGAGGTTACAGATTTAAGTTTAAGATGTTTAATTTCAATTCGATACCTTTACGCTTTCATGAGAAAGTAGGGTTGACAGATGGACAATAAAGTGAACCTATAAGGGTGCCTTTTTTTAGGTAATGAGCTCTCAAATTTAAGTAAAGGTATCTAATGTGTTATCAATTGCAGAGAGCATTCGGCTAACGATTACTATTGTACTAAAATCATACAAAGGCAACGACAACGAAGACCACTACAAAATCGTTAAATTCGACTACGAGTACGATCCTATCGCTCAAGTGCATTACAACTTTGAAAACCTGTATGGCGGAAATCCAGAAAAAGGTGACTTACGGTTTATTTATTTTGTGCCTTATGATTTAATTAATAAATAATTCTGGAAAATTCACACAGCAGCATCAAGTACCAATCTAAGCAGAGTTTGAGTTATGGAATGATATACATATTATTGGAGGATGATAATTTTATCTTCAAAATCAAGCCGTGGGTAAAGATTTGGCTAGGAGGACATAATTATATTCGGCTGGGAGGATATAATCATGTCCTCCTACGGAGACAGTTTAATATCAATAATATGTGGAACATATTATAGTATGCATGCTGGACATAATATGTCCTATAAGTGCACAAACTCTTCATAATCCAATAGGATGGCAAACACACAACCCGACCTGAGAGATGTCAGGTGCAGGAACAACTTGCTTTCAGGGGTACGGGGGTGTAACACCGCCAACTTCCTGATTCTTGGATGTGACTGTGAATCTTACTTTCATAAAAAAATCCCAAAAACATTTTTTAGGCCGGACCTATGATTTGATCCCGGGACCCCATTATTAACGCTTGGACAATCGATCATTAGGCCAACGAGGCCGTCGGCAGATAACTGATATAGTGCTACTTTATAAAAACTTTACATAGATAGATATTTTTGTAAACCTCTTGAGCACTCAGAACAAATATCTGCAGATCACTCAATCATTTGTCTCTAGGCAGGTATCAAACCCACATCCTATGTTATTGCTTACAGTGAAACATACATCTAAAGCTACTTTTATTAAATAACGTTCATTGCCAAATCTATAAATGGCAAAAATGGAAAAAAATACATGGTTCTTACAATCTATAATATTTTACCATCACCTTGAATCCCACAGCTCTTGGGATTTTCAACAGAAGCAAAGACAATATCTCCTATAAAATTTCAGATGATGTTAGGTTTTACGCACCTATAAACAACCTATTAGGGGAGACCATGTTTAGGGGAGGCCTATGTCCAGCAGTGGACTAATATAGGCTGATGATGATGATGTAGAAACAACCTATAGAAACTGGACTTATCAGAGATGTTTAACCATTGACTTAAAATCATTTTGGACGAATTCGTAGACATATCATTGCTGTAATACCCAGGACATTTAAGTGTAAAATTTTTGCTAATCATTAACATACTCTTCCAGCTGAACCGTTCGTCAAGATCCTGAAGGGCTTGGAAAGTGGCAAGGAGATTTTTAGAACGATGGCAAAGCCAGTGGTCGAAGAAGTCGTCAAGAAGATGGTCGCTGGTCCCGTCAATGACGTCTTTTTAAACAATCCGTCTAAAGATATTGAGTTGCCTTAGATTGTGAAGAAAGTAAATTTCTATATTATACGATTTGTTCACAATTATCATCAGATTTTAATTTATAATCTTAAGAAAATAAATGGTATTTCTCTTAGATTTAGAACTAAACATAGAACCAAAAAATATTCATATAGAAGACTCAAATCTTATAAAATGTCCTAGACATTTATAAGATTTGAGTCTTGTCAACTGTTAAACATCAGTAAATTATATTGTACCAGAGCATAAGTACATAATTGTTACATATAAAATGAATGTGACATTGCAAGTTTGTGCCAGCAAAGTTAAACGAAATAAGTCAAATAAATTAGGTGCATAATATCTACAATCGTTTTTCACTGTTGGTTAAATTTCAAAGACAAATAAAAACATAATATAAATATCTCACGCATCAGGAGGTTACTAACTTATTAATATTAATGCAGTCGTTAATAAATCTGGTATTAACTTATTACCTCTCATTACTTATTAATTAATACTGTTATGTATGTACCTGCTGAGATTTAACAGGTTCCTATTTTCCGAGATGAATCGGCCCCTATAAAAGATCAACTTGAGCTCCTCGGAGTCACACTCACACAAACTCTAAACATTGGAGTCTTCATCGAGTCTAAGGCTGAAACAGCAGCCATGAAGTTAGGAATCCTTAACAAGGTTAAGTGGTACTACAACGGGACAGCTTCTATCCCTTTATCAAGCACAGCAGAGTGATTACGCTATTCTCAATGGATCAATGGATGGGCGACTGGATTCGATTCCATCAATGGGACAAATAGAATTGCACTAAATTTTATGGCTGGATGGTCAATGTGAGTGAACACGGAGTGAACGAAGTGGATTCCCCATTTTACGTTTCGTTTTCGATTTTGCCTAAATATTGTCCTAAAACTGATGATTTAACAAATTTTAGAAAACGTCTCTTTTCTTCTCCAAATACGTTAGGTGCTTCATAGTCTGTGTTGAAATAATAAATATTAAGGCTGAAACATTTAATAGTTGGGTTGCCTAAGAAAATATAAGGATACATTAAATAAAAATATCATGAAGGTTATGTTACTGTATTTGGAGTCAGAATTGCGGCAATGAAACGTTATCAAGAACATGCATCGGAACTGTCATTGTCATGGTAGAAGTTTTCAGTGAAATGTTGCCAGTTTAGCATATTGGGCAATTTTTTGCCCTTTTTCTTTTTGTTGATTTATTTATCTATTTTTTACGACTACCTACCTACCTACATTACATTTTTTATCTTAATGTGAATGTGAGCAATATCAACTTTTATAACATCATAATGAGGGGTTTTCGATTAGCATTTTAAAAAGAAAAAAATAGTTCCAAATAAATCGATAGGTGGCAGGGGGCGTCAACTGGAAATTAAGGTATGTCAATGTCAAATGAAAAGAAAACAACCTTACGTCAAAATCGTTCTATTTACTGTCAAAAGCATTCATCTCATTCATTCATGGGCTTCAATTTCGGCTGGGACTGGCAATCGTCTCAGTGACGGCTATTTTATTTACAATTGGATGGATGGGAGGCTCGAAGGCCATCCTACGGGCTTTCAAATGTCAAATTTGGATGGGGTATTTTACCGTAATCGATCTGCAGGTCTGGTCTGGTTTGCAGTATTCCTGAATTCGTAGACTGCCCTTCCCAGAACGCACACAGGTAGGTATATCACATAGTCTTGACTGCAGCCGTTGTTGGTACGATCACACTACAATTTGCTTAAAGTTTTGTCAAATATTCACATATCGGAGTTAAATTGATAATATAATATAACTAGGTAAGTATCTGTAAATGTGCTAAGCAGACGTAATTCCTCCAGTACTGTAAAACTTTCTTAGGATCATCCAATGCGTGTATTACCTATCTATGTGGGTCGCTAGTATTTCATAAATCGGTTCTCAGTTATCGGATATAAATAACCTTAAATAACGCGTGCTCCAGTCATTGAATGTATGATTTATTATGACTATTAAATAAAAATTGATCAAATTCATTCTAAATGTGAATAGGTACAATTAAATAGCGAATTAAATAAGCCTTCTGTATCTCCAATTGCATTTTTTTAATTGTTGCCCTAGTTTTGATAGTAGTCTTTCTGTGAAAAATGGACAGGGCGGTGGTACTCGCTACACAGTCCTTCCATGGCAGACAGACAAACGGGTTGACTTCGCTGGTGGCTATCTATAAAGCAACAAAAATGAAGGCCCAAACAGAGGCGTTCATCTTCGACCACATAACACGAGAATATATAAAAAAAACTGCCTTTTCTATTGTCGTTCATTTTTGTTAGACATTGGATGGCAAAACCCAGTAAACTTTGGTTGTACCATAGGCAAAAAAAATAGTTTTTATTTTTTCATGTTTGTACGGAACCCTAAAATGTACCGACGAGTTTCAAACATTACCATAGGCATCTCAGGGTTAATAAAATGCAAGACCGCATTCTGGTATACCAGCTTTGTTTAATGTACACAAAATAAACGTCTCAATCAAATAAACATAAATACTATTCAGTTTTACGATGAAAAATAATTTTGGATACGTCTTTATAGCCTTTCCACCACCTACGGTGAGGCTACGGGTTCTATAAACATGATGTTTTACGACAAGGCTACTTGCTGTATGTCTGTGCCGCTATATTTAATTGTATATTGATGTAAATTAAGCTTTACGGATACTTTATAGAACGTTACACGCACTGGAACATTTTTCAACGAAAATTTATTATTTCCAAAAAAAAATTGATATTGTTAAATTTTCGTAGAATGCGTAATAGCATTTTTTTGTAGCCTACTGTCCGTTTTGAATTGTAATTCTACCGGATGTTACAAACGTACGTCTGGAGGGCAGCTAGCTACCCGATATAATAATATCTATGAGATAGCAAATTTTAAGGTCGGACAATATTCCTTTAATTTTATGAATAAGAAGAATTGCAATCACAAAATTAATTTGTGGTGTGGTGTTAATTAATTAAAATTGTTGGTAATAATTTTATTAAAAGTATCATCAAAACGAATAAAAAGATAAAGCGTATTCTTTTTTTTTAAATTTGATATAACTGCCGCGTCGCGGTCGCGTGCGTCGTCGGCCGGCACGCGCGCTACTTTTACTACCAGACAGGACTCTACAGAAGCGAATATAACGGTGTTCCAAATTCAAAAGTCATTTCGTTCCTGTTTTTAACCTATTTTTCAACATAATTGCTCATAAAATGGCTCTTATTTCACCGCAATCAGGCACATAATGACATTTGTAATCAAACTGACTTTTTCATTAATATTATTCACAGTTGAGTTGCTTTGTTCTTTAAAGTTTCGATACAAAAAAGATCGAATTTAATAGTACAAAAAAACTTTTTATCTACTAAATAAAATGATTATTTTATTTTCAAGTGTGATGAAAAACATCGTATGATACATATATTTAGTCCTTTTTGCTTCAGTTTTTCTTGTGCAGATCGCAAAGACAGACGTGGATTTTTCAAAAATAGGTTAGTTATCCGCTTATCCTCGGCGGACGACGTCTTTTTTGTTTTTCCGCGTTTTGGTAAGTCATCGACGTGTTTTGTATCTGAATATCTGTTAACCCACTTGGTCACAAATGCCTTTGACTTATTCATATACTTTGCAGCCTGAACGCGTGACATTTTTGGTCCTTTGGGGTGCGAACAAAGGAACACTGCCTCATAGCGGGAAGCATATGCGGTACTCATCTTGGGAAATGCGATCTCTGTGGAAAGTGAACACGAGAATTGTATAGAATATAATGATGCACCGTTGGGCTACTGGTTCGTTTCTTTTGTTTTGCAAAAAAACCGCAAACACATTTTTTTACGATGGTCACGTTCTTGTGAAACACACTGTACATGTGTATTGATGATTACCGTCCTCGGCTCTCTTAAGACCCTCAGCGGTAATCACCAACATTACACACTTGTACCATAATGTACTATTGCTCGAACTTATCGAGGAACCCATCGCCTCTTTTCGAATACGTGGGATGAATAATTAATAATTTATTCTCTCTAATTATGTTTGTTATTAAAGTTATAACATGTAAGTAAAAAGATATAAAGTTGAAAATGTGTCTGTAATTATCATAAAGCGCATGATAGCGTCGGATATGTAATTGGACAACCACCATCAAATGACCACGATTAAAACTTTAACATCCTTTTGAAAATTAACATTAACATATCATTATCATCAGCCTATACCAGTCCACTGCTGGACATTGTCATAGGCCTCCCCTAATGAGCGCCATAGCGCCCTGTCTTCAGCTTTCCGCATCCAGCATCTGCCAGCAGTCTTTCGCAAATCGTCATCCCACCTGGTCGCAGGGCGTCCTACACTACGTTTTCCGAGTCGCGGTCTCCACTCAAGAACACGTTTATCCTAGCAGTTGTCGGTTCTTCTTGAAATATGGCCAGCCCACTGCCACTTCAACTTCTAGCCACATCCAGCATCTGCCTGCAGTGCTCCGCAGATCATTATCGCACCCTGCAGAAGGACGTCCTACACTACGTTTGCTGATCGGCAAAGATCGGCCAAATATTATCCAACTTAAACTGTTTAACAATTAGATGTACATAACTAATACGGCTAGGATAAGAAGGATGAGATAAAATTAAATCAGCAACTTCACAAAGATCCACTTGATTTGAAAACAACAACCCAAAGGCAATGCTTAAATCTATTTTAAATGCACTAAATCCCCGTCCTGTTAACTTGTGCATTGGAGTGCACTAATTAGTGGTGGCTCCTGACGTTATCGACGTCGACACGTGCTAGACAAATGACATGTCGATGAATCGGGAACTTCACTAGGTGGGACTGTTTGGATGGGTTTCGATTGATAGGTACTACATCAATCGAACTTTACGTTAAGACTGATACAAACTTTAAAGTACCTACTTGTATTGGTGGTGTTTTAAGTCTTCGTTAACTTAGTTACTCTTATATAGTTCAGTTCAGTTCAATTTGTGACGACCTCAGTGGCGCAGCGGGCGATAGTCTGCCTGCGACGCAAGAGGTTGCGGGTTCGATCCCCGCCTCGGAACAAATTTGTGTACGATCTGCAGAAATTTGTTCCGTTGGTCTGGGTGTTTTCTATGTATAATAAAAAAAATCTATCTATGTAATGTATAATATTACGTATATCAGTTATCTAGTACCCATAACACAAGCTCTGCTTACCTTGGGGCTAGATAATGCTGTGTGAATTGTCCAGCATTATTATTATTATTATATTTTATTAAACCATAGGAACACACATTGGAACACTTGGTAATGTCAAATGTACAGTTTAAAAACAGAGTTGTTCCGGTCTGATACCCCTTGTTGTGATCCACCAGGGGGATCGTCATTATTTAAAATTATTTTTTATTCCGGTCTGATCCCCCTTGTGGTGACGCATAAGAGGGATCACATATTTTAAATTATTTTTTATTCCGGTCTGATCCCCCTTGTGGTTTTGTATTAGGTAGGTATGTATGTGTATAAAGCCTAGACTTACATCCTCTTTTCGAATTGGGTGGGGTAAAATTCATCTCAGACGGGTGGTGCTACGTAATGGAAGACAGTCCTGAATCTAAAGATATTCAAGAATTCAATGATTATATGGTGACGCAGTGGCTAGATGACGAAAGTTTCGTCGACATTTGGTGTGCATATAATCAACGTCATCGCACAACCAATGCTGTGGAATCTTGGCACAAAAAACTAAATAATACTGTGCCGAAGCGACCAAATTTGTTCCAACTTTTAAAAGCTCTCAAAGACGATATAGATTTACAAAAAGTTAACATTAAACAGTATAATTTTGAGTTACCAAATTTTAAACGACGCCTAACCGAAGCGATAGTTACAGATAATTGGTTTGAACATGTAACTAATCAACTATTGTCCGGAAAAATTACAGTTGGTCACTGCTTGGAAAAGCTAAAGCTATAAATTATTTTGGCTCCTAAATATTTCGCCATTTTTGATTGTTAGTTTTCAAAATTATAGTTTTGTATTTTATTTCCTAATATCAGTATAACTCGGTTCAACAGTTTTTGTTTTAAATTTTAGTTATTTTGTTAAACCTATTTAGATATTTATGAAACCTATAGTAGAGATTATAAGATTATAATGTGTTGCTAGTTCTTAATATAAATATTATTTATATTTTTGATACAAGGGACTATTAGAACTGATTTTAACTTAGTCAAATATTTGATTGTTGTAATATGCATACTTTCTTAGCGAAATTTAGGTGGATCCGTTCGGACGAACAAAATAATAGGTGGATCAGTCTGGAAATTGTTAATAATAATCATGAAAGGTGGATCAGAACAAGGGGGATCTGACCGGAACAACTCTAAAAACATAATACAGAGAAGGCTATTGAAAAAAACTTTTAGAACACATAATACAATTGCAAAATACAAAAAAAATATAAATATTGACTTGTATCTAAATCACATTATATTTATAATTAAATCATATATATTATAATGTTTATTATAATGTGCCAGTGAAAGTTTTTTAAATAACAATGGATAACTTTCTAGCCCTCGGGTTTTTCTATTAGAAAATCCGCTTTTCATATTTATATTCATGTTAACAAAATGCTCATAAAATGTTAACTTGTTCAATCAACCGTTCAAGTTAAACATGATTAAATTAGAAGCAACTTCACAGACAGTCATAAAGTTTGAAATAGTCTTAAATTACTGGAATAAGTAGCAATAAACAAGCTACTGCGGCTCAGGTTCATTAGCTCACTTGGTCGCATATATTGATAATTAAGTTCTTGTTTAGAAAATTAGAAGAACGTTGAACTGAGGTATAAGCAGGGAGCGGTTTCAAACTTAACTTCGCCATTTTGAAAATGTTGAAAGAATTAGCAGAATACGGTCACTTAATTGGACCTATACTTAGACTTCAACGTCGCATCAATCCTCTTTCAAAAAGTCCCAAAACCCACGTTTTGACTGCAGGAAAATAATTTAAAGGAAATAAAACATATTTTTTAATGCTTTTTGATGAGCAGGCTTAGGACGTGGACACTCACGGTGGGCTGGTCCACCAGTTTAAAGTCGCCCAGCGAGCTATGGAGAGAGCTATGCTCGAAGTTTATCTGAAGGATAGGATTCGCAACGAATATATCCGACAAAGAACCAAGGTTATCGACATAGCTCAAAGGATTAGCAAGCTGAAGTGGCAGTGGGCTAGTCATATATCAAGAGGAACCGACAACCGCTGGGGTAAACGTGTTCTTGAGTGGAGACCGCGACTCGGAAAACGTAGTGTAGGACGCCCTCCGACCAGGTGGGATGACGATTTGCGAAAGACTGCTGGCAGATGCTGGATGCGGCAAGCTGAAAACAGGGCGCTATGGCGCTCATTAGGGGAGGCCTATGTCCAGCAGTGGACTGGTATAGGCTGATGATGAAATTCTATGTCTATGGTTGTAACACGATTGCCACACGCAACACCTACCGTTGGCGGTATCACTTGTAGAAATTTTTACTAGACGACCATTATACAAGGGCCCTTATACCAAAGGGAATATAATGAGCTAGATAGTTGTAGCTTATATGTGTTTAATAGAATTTTGATCGAAATACTGCCTACACCTCGTACAAACAAGTCCACACACCGCGTTTGTTTAATATCTTTTACAGGTAGATTCGCATAAGCCCTTACCAGGGTCAACCATAGTCGTAAAACAACCCCTAAGGGGTCCAAACGCGTTTGGATTCCATGTACTTTTTAAGACTCGCGAGTCTAGAACGCAAAAAGTACATGGATTTTCATATGGTTTTTACTGATAGGCGGAATGATTCACGAAAAAGCTTTAGTTATAAATTCATTAGAGTTTTGTGTAAATTGGCTCAAATATTATATATGCTTGTTGATTTTATAAAAAGAAATATGCTGACGGGGAGCTATTGACGACCTCAGTGGCGCAGCGGGCGAGAGTCTGCCTGCGACGCAAGAGGTTGCGGGTTCGATCCCCGCCTCGGAACAAATTTGTGTACGATCTGCAGTAATTTGTTCCGTTGGTCTGGGTGTTTTCTATGTATAATAAAAAATATTTATCTATGTAATGTATAATATTACGTATATCAGTTATCTGTACCCATAACACAAGCTCGCTTACCTTGGGGCTAGATAATGCTGTGTGAATTGTCCAGCATTATTTATTTATTTATTAGGTACCAGCGTGTGCCGCTTAACACTTTCATGGCCCAGGACGCAGAAACCGATCTTCAGGTCCGTGTAGCGGCGGCGGCGCGGGCGACGCGCCCTTGCGGGTCGCACCGTCGAGGCTGGGTAGTGAATGCGTTAAGGCGCATACCCCACCTAAACTAGCGCCGCTACCTACTTTATCTTATTATTCCGTTTAACAAAGGAAATTGCAAAAATCTATCGGCAAAAATATACAAGGCTCAGGCAAGACCGCAAATTGAAACAAACAAAAGAAGGCGACCTGTAAAAGTTGATGCTGATCTAATTACACTCGAGATCATGTGATTGCATGTCCCGAACTTCCCGGAGCAGAATTTAACTGTTAAAGAATCCACTACGCTAGCTGTAAACCTGATTAAGACCCTGTCTTCTTCCATAATCATTTTACTACATACCAATAAACACTAATTTTAACATTGGAGAACTAAATTGAGCTGTTTGTAACTGATTAAGGTGGAACGCCTTTATAACAAATAGTCTGTGCACATTCACTAGACACAGAACTGGGTATAATGTCGATGACACAGAAGGAATGGCTATTAGGGACCATTTGTGAGGGAGAAGTCGCTGTAAATAAAAAAATAAAATGCTGGCTGTTCGCAATATCAATAAAATTCATAGCAAACAATTTCATTTAAATCACTATTCTTCTTGATATGGATCAGTTGACCTACCTGTAGATTGTTTGCAACAGTTTGCAGTAAGCTCAATTGTTTCCATTGTAAATACTAGTTTTAATTTATTTCTATTATTTCATTGTATTTTTTTTTTGTTAATAAAAATCTATTCCTTCTTATAACACTTTTTATGGTAGGTATGTAAAATTGATAATTTGACTAGACCTTAAATTTATTTATTGAAAGTACACGAGCGTTACTAATATTAGGTTTGGGGGCTTAGGTTACACAAACTTAATTTAGGGAATTGTACCCTATATCTTATACTTTGTTAATTGTTACATCTTAGACATACCAATTTTATATTTCCAATAAAGTATTTGCACTTATTTATTTAAAATAACTTACCAATTTGTTATGCTTAGAAGTCTATTGAATGTGTATTGAATATAACAATAGGAAACGTTCCACCTTACCAAAAACCGCGGTATATTGAGTTCCGAAGTTACTACATTCATGTCGGAATTGAAGCTCGTAAAACTTTTATTCTTGACTTTCCAAATTAATTGTTTATTTCCGTGTTGGCTCGTAAAGTTCGGAACCGCAAGCCGCAAATACGCCATGTGTTAAAATCTGGCTTCTGATTTTAGATCCTTCCTCTATTGCTTTATTGTATTGAAATACTTATAAATGTTGTGCCCTAACCGGGTCCATGTTTGAATCCCATAAGTTTAATTAACAATAAATAACACCTAGTTTATGTTATTATCTAGATTGACACCTAGATATTTTACATACATTAGATATTTATTTAAGCTTAAAAATTAACTTACAGACTACTTAGTCCAAAACGTCAACTATCTATAACACAAAATAACAAACTAGATTTAAAACTAGTGAAAACTTAAATAAGATCTTATTTATGACCACGCTTGGGAGGCCGTTAGGCGATCGCAGTAGTGGTGTTAAAATACACAGAAGGAAGCTGTGAAGCTGTAAAGTCCTTCCTTTGATATGTCATTTTTTGTTTGAGTTTAGTTAAAAGTTCTATATTTCGGATGAATGAATTTTGTTGTGTGTTTTCATCGACTTTTTGGTCAATTGTGGGCCAATTTAATAAATGATTTATTCAATGATCTAATCAATTTTCAATTTAATTTATTAATAAACTTTAATTAATACGGTAAAACATTAATTAAAGGACAAGTACACAATAATAATGGAATAGAATTTGAAGTCAATTATAGGTTTTTTTAACGCCGAATTTTTTATACATACAGCGTAATTGCAGCATTCATTTGCCGACATAATATAGTGCATAATTACAAAACTATGTACGTATTATATTATATTACTTACAAGCAGTGCCTCACGGCTTAACCCGCGTAGTTCTCGTTCCCGTGGGATACCTTAGCATATGTGCTATTCCAGACTATAGTCTATCTCTGTGCCAAATTTCATCTAGATCCGTTCAGCCATTCTAGCGTGATTGAGTAATAAACAACCATCTAAAAATAACACAAGCTCTGCTTAACTTAATTCTTCATTAACTTGGGGCTAGATAATGCTGTGTGAATTGTCCAGCATTATTTATTTATCTATACAACCATCCATCTAAACTTATTTATAATATTAGTTTGATATCAGTTATCTAGTAATTACCCATAACACACGCTCTGCTTAACTTGAAGCTAGATAATGCTGTGTGAGTTGTCCAGCATTATTTATTTATATAATCTGTTCAAGTACCTAATAATTTTAGACTTCTTTGACGTTCTCTATCACAACATAACCGCAATGTCGTGTTCCCCAGAACTCTCTCATACCCCTCGTAAAACAAAGTTATTAATTTACTCGGGACATTTTATGGGCCATCAAAGCTTGGGGTCATTGTAGACAGCATTGTAAGATACCTACTGTATATCTCTAACTAAAGGGATACGTTGATGTTGCTAACCAAAATGTAGACCAAATTCTAGCAAATTTACTTATGAGTTTTAGCTGACCAAACGCCATTGCAGCATTTTAATTTTATCAGGTATAATTAATTAATTAATCATTAAGGTTAAAATTAAAAAAATCTTGACCCTACAAACTATAGACGACCTCTGTGGCACGGTGGGCGAAGGTCTAGCTGCGACACAGGAGGTTGCTGGTTCGATTGCCGCCTCGGGACAAATGTGTGTACGATCTGCAGACATTTGTTCAGGGTGTTCTAGTCGTTCTCTATGTATAATAAAAAATATCTATCTATATATCTTATATTATGTATACCAGTTATCTAATACCCATAACCCAAGCTCTGCTTAGCTTAGGGCTAGATAATGCTGTGTGAATTTTCGTACTAAAGTGAATTGTTTTATATTTGTTATGAGAAATCACTTACAAATTTTATACTCCAAGAATACAAATGTTAAACTTTTTTGGCCAGCATAAACTTTAACTAAAACTTAGGCTAACACGCCTAGGCATTCAAGTGGTGTAAGTAATTTTTCTCAGGCCATTTGTGAAAATGGCATTTCAACACCAACATTTTTACTGTTCCTGCTTTACTGGGCTATCTTAAGTTGGGTCATAAAGCCACAAAAAGATGTCGGTAGGGTCACCAGAAGGTTCACTCTCATAATTACTAAAATACCTACTATTTTAGACTTCGTGCTGAAATTTCAGCCTGGCTACGACTACCTGGCGGATCCTGGTTCAGGAGTATGAATCGGTCTTCCATATCAGAGCATTTATAAGTCGTGTGAATATAATATATTTTTAATTCTGACGACCTCAGTGGCGCAGCGGGCGAGAGTCTGCCTGCGACGCAAGAGGTTGCGGGTTCGATCCCCGCCTCGGAACAAATTTGTGAACGATCTGCAGAAATTTGTTCCGTTGGTCTGGGTGTGTTTTCTATGTTTAATAAAAAATATCTATCTATGTAATGTATAATATTACGTATATCAGTTATCTAAGTACCCATAACACAAGCTCTGCTTACTTTGGGGCTAGATAATGCTGTGTGAATTGTTCCAGCATTATTTATTTATTTAATTCTAACTTTATTAAAGAGTTTGAATCTAACAGTGACTAAGTCAGTCCCATATAACATCAGTAACTAATTAATAAATATTTAAAAATAACTTTAATGATAATGCTGGATAATTGGATAATTCCCAAAGCATTGTCTAGCCCCAAATTAAGCAAAGCTTTTGTTATCGGTACTACATAAATGATATAGACACTTACTACACCGATAGATATTTTTTATTATACACAGTAAACCACCATAACACGTGGAACTAATATTTTCAGATTGTACAAAAATTTGTCCCAAGGCGGGAATCCAGCCGCAACCTCCTACGTCGCAGGCGGACTTTGGTCCACTGCCCCACATAGGTCGTCAAATAATGTTGCCAATAATAGTGCGATTCCCCGATAAAATAGCCATCGTTGAGAGCGCGCGAATTCCTGATAAGTAAAATTTTCAAAAGATTAGCTCTAAGCCTGGAATCATCCCATTATCCCATAGAACAGTTCCCATGGGATAGAAACATTGGCATTTAAACATTTCCAAAGAAACAACTCGTGGGATTCGCGGACAGAAACTAGTACCATAAAAACTGTGGGCATAATGCCTAAAAACGTAAACAAAGATAAAAAAAAACGTTAAAAAAAATAAGTCACGATTTTTTCATTTAGTTTTTCGTTTAAGCCTTACCAAGGTTTTCCATTCATTATGAGACACCCTTTATATAAAATATCATAGATACAACATATCAATTTACTTGACCTTCTGGTTGGAAAAGCGATTCTAAGTCCCACCATAAAGCTTTAGCTGTGAATTCTCAGATGCGCTAAGTGGAAAGTTGGTTGTTAGCGCGTCGGGTGTTGAGTTACAGCCAAATAAAACAGTTACGACATAACAACTTTTTTGCGACTGCACTTGACAACTTTTAAAAGTGTGGGTAATGTTTCGTGTATGTGAGATAAGTTGTTGTTCTGTTAAACATTAAAAACTGAGTTCAGCAAAACCTAAAAAACGGTAAACCTCATACGAGGGAAAGTATTTATCTCGGGTTTTATATTTTTTGGGACAAATATTTATTCGGGAACAACATGTTTGTAGAACCACCTCAAAATTTTATGGGATCATTCGTCATAGATTAGCGAAATAATTTTCAAAATCGATCGATAGATTGACGGAGAAATCGACGAACATAATTTTTTTTTAGTTGCTTAAAAAGCGAAGGGCTTTACTTCTACAAAACAGTGTCTCCGTAGCAATACCAGCGGAGTCAAACGGCGAAAATACTCTTATCTTGAGCGAGGTTACCTATTACAGCCGTTTGGGATGGAAACCATTTCATTTTTCATTTCATTTATTTATTTAACAAACAATTATGACATTGTGTCAGAAATCGTATTTGTAGTACAAGACTAGAACCACAGACGTTTGATATAATACATACCTACTAAAAATAACATTTTTATTAAAAAATATACCTACACTTTTATCACGGGCTTGTAACAGAATCAAGATAGTTCTTTAATGTCAGCTTTTTTATCGCCTCTGAGGATTACCTCTAGTAGTATATTATACTAAATGTAATTGCGCCCTCTTAAGGTACCAACCGACGAATGATAGGAAAGTACTTATTAATTTAGTGCATTAGTAACCATGCCTAAGCATGGCATGTACACTTAAATATGTACTAATTCGCCATTGATCAGCGCTTTTCTATAATTTGAAACAATCAGCCAATGATCAAGGGATATTATATGTAGCGCTCAATAATAACTCCGTTAAACCTATCGGTAGTTTTACGATCTAATGGTGAATCTTAGGGATTAGTTTTCAATTATTTTAAGACATAAGTAATTAACAATTACTGATATTATAGGTGGTTTCTAATAACATAGAAATAATCCTGAGAATATGTTGAGTGTGCGAAATAAAGTGTGAGAACAAAATTTATGGAATAGAATGAGTATAGAATAACTGACTTTTATTTCGTTCAACGAATTAGCATTGCCAGCCATTTAACGTAACGTGGCAAAGTATTCTGGGCATTCTGCTTATTGATCGCGGCTTAGATATTTAGGAATTAGAATAAATAGATATCACCATCATCTTCATCAGCCTATGTCAGTCCACAGCTGGACATAGGCCTCCCCTAATGAGAAATAGATATACTAAGTGTAAATACTAGGTGTACTTAATCGTTTTATTCTAGTAGAATAAATAAGTAAACAATACTGGACACACATCGTAAAATGTCTCAAAAACTCATTTATTTCGACACAGTTTAATAGGTTAAAAAAAACTATATACAGCAAATAATTAAGGTGTAAAATCCAGGTAAAATTCAGTTAGTTTAGTTTTAAATGCATTGAAATTTTTTTTATATTGAAGGGTATTTTATTGTAGTACTGTGCCTAATACGTAAACCTTTCCCGTAGTTTTTAGTACGTGGCTTGGTTAAAACCAAAAAACTTTTTGGCGTTATTTAGCGCTGTTTAGCAAAAGACATGTTAGATAGAGTTTTTTAGGATTTTATGGAGAAGAAAGCAGGTATATGTATAACTGTTTTACTGTTGGGTTGGAAGGGTCGATTCTCAGATCACCGCGCCGCGACCGCCACGGAAAGTGGGCAGAGAATGGAATCATAATATAGGAAGGAGTGTAGGGTAAGTTCAAACTTACCCCTCTAGGGGTGAGTTATGTTAGTGTTGGGTATGTATGTATGTTACAGGACAAAGTGCATCTTCTCATTGAGGCATTGAAGTTTCGGGCATATTGTTCCCTACAATGGACATTCACGATCCTTTGTTATAGTTACTTTACTTTGCAAGATAATGGCCTCAAGTTACGTTGTCACGAGAACGTGTATGTTGGCAGAACTTGAAGTATTAGCGTCTCGGCAGAATTAGAGCTGGTAGAGAGAAGGATATGCTATACAGATATACCTATTAAGAAGGAAATTTACAATAAATAATAATAAATAATGCTGGACAATTCACACAGTATTATCTAGCCTCAAGCTAAGCTGAGCTTGTGTTATGGGTACTAGATAATTGATATTCATAATATAATACAATACATAGATAGATATTGTTTATTATACATAGAAAACGACCAGAACTCCCTGTACAAATGTCTGCAGATCGTACACACATTTGTCCCGAGGCGGGAATCGAACCCGCAACCTCCTGCGTCGCAGGCAGACCTTCGCCCACCGCGCCACAGTGGTCGTCAAAACACACACACGACAATTAAATCATCATCATCATCAGCCTATACCAGTCCACTGCTGGACATAGGCCTCCCCTAATGAGCGCCATAGCGCCCTGTCTTCATCTTGCCGCATCCAGCATCTGCCAGTCTTTCACAAATCGTCATCCCACCTGGTCGGAGTGCGTCCTGCACTACGTTTTCCGAGTCGCGGTCTCCACTCAAGAACACGTTTACCCCAGCGGTTGTCGGTTCTTCTTGAAATATGGCCAGCCCACTGCCGCTTCAGCTTGCTAATCCTATGAGCTATGTCGATAACCTTGGTTCTCTGTCGGATGTATTCGTTGCGAATCCTATCCTTCAGAGAAACTGAAATTGTAATGTTTGTCTTTAATGTTTATCCTAATGTTTGTCCTTCTGAGCCCTTAGTCAGCTTAGAAGATGGGATCGACACGTCATCGTAACGTCTATATTATGGGATTTTCATTTTGACATAGGTAAATATTTTCATAGTAGAATCAAAAAAAAAGATCGGCCGTCCTTCGTTTTGTACGATCCGTCATCCGTCAACTTCGTATTGTAATTCGTTTATAAAAGTAGACATCCTGTACGTACACCAACGAAGCACACTTTCAAATGAACCCGGAGACAATGCGTGTGACCTGGGCCCGTACTCGTAAAAACGAAATCAAAGTTTTGGATTCCTTTTTGTGCAAACGCTAACCTTAAGCAAGCGACATAAGAGTTCGTTTTGCACGAACACGAATCAGAAACTTCGATTTTCCTTTTCCGAGTAGGCCCCTGCTTAGCATTCGACAGCCTGTGCTGTGCAATTAAAACGGACAATATGAACTGACGCGGTCATAGATCTACTAATAACTAAACCCCAACGGCCTATAATAGTCCACAGCTGGACGCAGGCCTCCTACTGATTTTTTATCTCATGAGGGGTAGTGCTCATAAACCCCACGCTGGCTTGCGGATTGGGGATAGCAGTTAGATGGTAGATCTATTCTACAAGAGGCGCTGCTGCCCGCCCCCCAGTGGATATCCCTTAGTCGCCTCTTACGACACCCACGGGAAGAGTTGGGGTGGTGCAAATTCTAAGCCGGCACCACACGGCTTCTATCTCCCTACTATTAGCTAAAGTGGAATTAATTGTAGAATTCTCTAGGAACTGTAAAGTAATAGACAGGATTGTCTTTATTTACCAAGAAAACAAAGTAATAATCCCTCCTAGGCAATTTTCGACAACGGTAGCCAGTCTTAACGGAGGCTCAAGTCTTGAACCTAGACAGACTCAAGACTTGAGCCTGGTTAGTCTCCGATGAGGCAGGACCCTCTATAGGGTAATAGATAGGAATTACAAGAAGTTACTTACTATTTAAAATAGCTGCTGCCCACGGATTCGCATGCGTTCGCCTATGTCCGTCCCTGGGATACCATTTACCTACCTAGCTCCAAGAAAAATTTCATTGAGTTCCGTTCAGCCGTTGAGACGTTAATAGGTAACTGACAGACGGACAGAGGCATATCCGATTTTGTAATATTAGAATGGATTTGGTTGACCTAACCGTAGACTGTTGCAAACAAGCTATGTAGAAGTAACATTACCTATGTTCTGTTCGAACAAAAAAATTATAGGTAATTTGTTTTTTTGTTCGAAAAGTACGTTCGAGTAATAATAACTTTTGAATCAATTGGACAAGTAATGGTAAAAACCTGAGACAAGTAATGGTAAAAACTATGTATGATTAGATAATACCTCAGTGCAAATCAATTTATCTACTAAATTATGTAAAAAAGAAACCTATTATATGTAACAGAACATTGTCAGAACCTAATAGCATTCAAAATACCTTAATGATTGTAACATAAACTGTAACAGCAGCTACAAGAAATATTTTCGCAAAATTGCACCTGTGGCGTACCTACGCGCCACTTGATCGCCGATCCGAAATGTGTGTTCTTATATATATTTATATATATCTCAAAAACTTAATAATTTTCATTTCGCTACAATCTTTGAACTTGGGCCATACCCTAGTGAACTGAACATACACTTCGGACCGGTCTGGCTCGGTCACTCACGCGCAGCCGCTCATTCATTCCGCGACTGACCACCTTGCTTATTTCACGCGCTCACATTGCTTTTGTTATTTGTTTACGTAATTTAGTTTTCTTTCTGCTTGTAATTCATGTAATCTGTCATTAAATCAATCGTTCTTCCGTAAATAACATTCTTCATTTCTTCCGCTTCGCTATCATTCTTCATCTATCAACCTCCGGAATTCCAAGGATATTCTACAAACAGGTGTGGGTGTAGGGACACCTAGGCTGAACACCCATACCTATAAATTGGTGACCCCGACGTGATAACATTATATTGGTGACTCCAGACGTGCCAAAATACATCGGTGAGTCTTTCAATTGTGTTGGACAATCTTGGATAACCTTCCGGAACATTCGAGAATTCTCGCCAAACAAGCGGATTTTGGTGTGTGGTACAAGCGAAGAGCGGTGAGCGATTTATTTTTTCTCTAATAAGTGAAGATGTCTTCAGACGAGTTTGATGATGCTCGTGCTCAGCCCGCTGGTGGCGCAGGTGCTGAAGTTCTCCGAGTTGGCGTGAGAGTTCCGCCATTTTGGCCTGAAGAGCCGGCAGTATGGTTTGCGCAGGTAGAGAGCCAGTTTATCCTATCTAAAATAACGACGGACGAGACGAAATTCTGCTACCTCGTTTCCCAGCTCGACAACCGCTATGCTGCCGAGGTCAAGGACATCATCACTAATCCACCCACAGCAGACAAGTACACAAAATTAAAACAAGAGCTAATTAAACGCCTTTCAGCATCAAAGGAGAAACGTGTCAAGCAGCTGTTAATACATGAGGAGCTCGGTGACAGGACTCCTTCTCAGTTCCTTCGCCACTTGCAAAGTCTCGCTGGTCCAGCAGTTCCCCAGGACTTCCTGACCACCATTTGGTCGAGCCGATTGCCTGCTAACATCCAGACGGTAATTGCAACTCAGGTAGACTTACCTCTAGAGAAATTGGCAGATTTAGCGGACAAGGTGCACGAGATAGCTCCTACCAGTCCACAAGTGGCTAGTACTTCTAAAATGGAACCTCCATCATCTCAGGATGATCTGGCCAGGCAAGTTTGCGAACTAACAAAGCAGGTTGCGATGCTAGCTCAGCAAGTTTCTAGCGGTGGACGATCGCGATCGCAGCAGCAGAATAGGCGTGACCACTATAACTCACGCTCTCGCTCTCGCCCACGCTTCCAGCAACCTCCTGCAGACTGTCCTCACTGTTTTTACCACTTCAACTACGGAGCACAGGCCAAGAAGTGCAAGGAGCCCTGCACTTTCAAGTCGGCGGAAAACGGTCAGGGCGGTCGCAAGTAGCGGCCAACGACTGCCCTTCTTCAACTTCAACAGGCCGTATTTTTGTCACCGATCGCGCATCGAAAATGCAGTTCCTCGTGGACACTGGTTCCGACCTGTGTGTTTTTCCGCGATCGGCTATCAAAACGCCTTGTACTAAATCGAAATTCACCTTAACTGCTGCAAACAACTCTGTTATACATACCTACGGTCTCAAGCAGATGCAGCTGGATTTAGGCCTTCGCCGCGCTTTCACCTGGAGTTTCACAATCGCTGACATCTGTAGACCTATCATAGGAATCGACTTCTTGAGATTCTATGGTTTGCTGGTTGACTGTAAGAACAAGCGTCTCATCGATGGCATCACTTCACTCTCAGTAAGTGCCATTTCCTCCAGATTACCTGACGACACAGCATCGATCAAGGCTGTGACAGGTGAATCGGAATTCCACATGCTGTTACGAGAGTTTCCTGAGATTACCAGACCTGCAGGTATACCGACATCTCCTAAGCACAACACTCTACACCATATCAGGACTACACCTGGTCCTCCCGTCGCTTGCAAGCCACGACGTCTCGATCCTATCCGACTTCAAGCTGCTAAGAAAGAGTTCGAGAATATGGTAGCCAGTGGAGTAGCTCGACGTTCTGAGAGTCCATGGTCTTCTGCCTTACACCTAGTGAGGAAGAAAGACGATGGATGGCGACCTTGTGGTGACTACCGTTCTCTCAACGCTAGAACCATACCTGATAGGTATCCTATACGTCACATCCAAGACTTCGCCCAACAACTTTCAGGATGTACCATTTTCTCAACAGTGGACCTCGTGAAAGCGTATAACCAGATCAAGGTGAACCCTGATGACGTCCAGAAGACGGCTCTGACGACTCCATTTGGTCTCTTTGAATTTAATTGTATGGCGTTCGGTCTTCGCAATGCCGCACAAACGTTCCAGAGATTCATAGACGAAGTTCTCCTAGGTCTGGATTTCTGCTACGGCTACATCGATGACATCCTTATCTTTTCAAAGAGCCTTTCTGAGCACAAAACGCACTTACGTCAGCTTTTTGAGCGCCTGAAGCAGTATGGAGTGCTGATCAACACTTCAAAGTGTGTACTGGGCGAGTCGGAAGTAACATTCTTGGGATACCACGTTTCAGCCAAAGGAACTCGACCGCTGGACGTCAAGGTAGAAGCTATCCAGAATTTTCCTGCTCCCAAGACCATCAAGGACCTCCGACGCTTTCTGGGAATGCTTAACTTCTATCGCCGTTTTATTCCCAACGCTGCTAAGCTTCATGCGCCGTTAAATGCTTTACTAGCTGGCCCTAAGGTGAAAGGTGCAGATCCAGTGGAGATGACTGCAGACCTGATGCGTGCTTTCGAAGACTGCAAAACCTCACTTTCCCAGGCTACCCTATTAGCTCATCCCGATGTTTCAGCAGATCTCGCTGTCGTTACAGACGCATCTGACTCCTCCATTGGCGCTGTTCTGCAGCAACGTAAGAAGAACAACTCTGACTGGGAACCCCTTGGATTTTTCTCTCACAAACTTTCCAGCTCCCAGGTCAAGTATAGTCCTTACGATCGAGAACTACTCGCCGTGTACGAAGCCATCAAATACTTTCGGCATATGATCGAAGCGAGGACTTTCGCCATCTTCACCGATCACAAGCCTTTGGTCTTCGCCTTCTCACGCTGTAAAGATAAATGTTCTCCGCGTCAGTTTCGACACCTAGACTTTATAGCCCAATTCTCCACTGACATCAGATACATACCTGGCAAGGAGAATGTTGTTGCTGACGCTCTGTCTCGTGTTGACGGAATAACAGGTATCGACTATCAAGCTCTTGCACGATATCAGGAATCAGATCCAGAACTGCAGGACTTGATCAAGAATGGCTCCAGTTTAAAACTTCATAAGGTGAAATCTGCACATTGCGTCGAACCTATCTTCTGTGACATTTCTAGTGGACAACCACGACCATACATCACTCCACAGCTACGAAAACAGGTTTTTGCTATGATGCACGAACTCCATCATCCCGGTAACGCAGCTACAGTGCGACTGGTTACGCAAAGATTTGTGTGGCCAGGGATTCGTAGTGATTGTAGAGAGTGGTCTAGGCAATGCTTGCAATGCCAACAATCAAAAATCACCCGTCACACAAAATCTCCTCTTTCCTCTTTCCTTACTCCGTCCGCGAGGTTTTCCCATATCCACTTGGACCTCGTGGGCCCTCTTCCTCTGTCTTCTGATTACAGGTACTGCCTTACCGTCATCGACCGATTTACTCGATGGCCTGAGGCGGTTCCACTCAAAGATATCACTGCCGAGACATGCGCAGCCGCCCTGGTATCAACTTGGATCTCCAGATTTGGTTGTCCTGCACGCGTGACTACAGACCGTGGTCGCCAGTTCGAGAGCCAGCTCTTCAAATCTCTCGCCGCGTTGGTTGGTGCGCGCCACTTCCGTACCACTGCTTACCATCCTGCAGCGAATGGCATTGTCGAACGTCTACACAGGCAACTCAAGGCAGCAATCATGTGCCATACTACCTCGCAGTGGACAGAAGCCCTCCCGCTCGTGCTACTTGGTATACGCAGCGCCTGGAAGGATGATCTTCAGACTTCAGCAGCCGAGCTTGTCTACGGTGAACCCCTACGTTTACCTGGACAGTTTCTTTCTCCGTCAGATACTTTCAGTTCTGACGACATCACTCAATACTCAACCCGTCTTCGAGCTCATGTACAAAAGCTCGCTCCTCGTCCTACTTCATGGCATACTACTTCGCCATTTTACTTTCCGCGTGATCTTCAATCTTCTTCTCACGTGTTTCTACGTCAAGATCACGTGCGCCGTTCCCTTGAACCTCCTTACGCTGGTCCCTACCTTGTCATCGAGAGGCAGCCGAAGTTCTTCACCATCGACGTAAAAGGCAAGAAGACCAACGTCAGTGTCGACCGACTGAAACCAGCGTACACGACGAGAGACGCCCGAGAACCAGCGTATCCTACCTTAAAAAACGCTGACGAAACTACACCTACTGCTGTGATCACCCCTGATGAACCCGTTCCCGCTGCAGAGCCCGCTGTCGAAGAGAAGAGGACCCGCAGCGGCAGAAGAGTCCGGTTTCCAGATTTTTATCGACCGTAGTCACGGTCTGGCCGGGGGGAATATGTGGCGTACCTACGCGCCACTTGATCGCCGATCCGAAATGTGTGTTCTTATATATATTTATATATATCTCAAAAACTTAATAATTTTCATTTCGCTACAATCTTTGAACTTGGGCCATACCCTAGTGAACTGAACATACACTTCGGACCGGTCTGGCTCGGTCACTCACGCGCAGCCGCTCATTCATTCCGCGACTGACCACCTTGCTTATTTCACGCGCTCACATTGCTTTTGTTATTTGTTTACGTAATTTAGTTTTCTTTCTGCTTGTAATTCATGTAATCTGTCATTAAATCAATCGTTCTTCCGTAAATAACATTCTTCATTTCTTCCGCTTCGCTATCATTCTTCATCTATCAACCTCCGGAATTCCAAGGATATTCTACAAACAGGTGTGGGTGTAGGGACACCTAGGCTGAACACCCATACCTATACACCTCCATAATTTACTACTTTCCTGCCTGAACCTATAAATATTCATTCCCGGCTGAAGTGACTGGCGTTGGAAACTGAAGGCATTTTGCTGCCTACTTGTACCGTGCCCACTGCTTATATCTATCGATGGAGTTTTCTTTTAATTGCTTTTAAATATCACCTAAATGAAAATAATGGCTTAATTTTTTGCTGAATGAAGTGCTTAAATATCATTTATCTTTGTTTTTAGGCTGTCTGAGGGTAGATTAAGAATTGAACAGGGAGATAGCTTGCCTTGAACAAAATTTATGTCACAAAATATACGTACTCGATGCATAATGACGACCTCTGTGGCGTGGTGGGCGAAGGTCTGCCTGCAACGCTGGAGGTTGCGGGCTCGATTCCCGCCTTGGGACAAATATTTGTACGATCTGCAGGTATTTGTTCCGGGTGTTCTGGTGGTTTTCTAAGTAAAATAAAAAATATCTATCTATGTTACTGTAATAAGTATATCAGTTATCTAGTACCCATAATTATTTTTATAATGGACCTATATAAAACCTTAAACCTATGTAGCACAAAAATCTTTGACTTACCAATTTGATAATTCGTTGATCGCAATCAGCTGATTGAATACGTTACAAGTAATTTGCTTTTTCTTGATACAACTTGAGCCTTTCAAGCGGTATTCTTACAACCATATTTAAGATTATTTATCGGGTATTTATAGCGTACCTTTTGCTTTCTTTTCCCCAACGTCTCAACCGCGTTTCAGCGATCGTGGTCACGGGGCGATTGGATGTACTCGGAGTTACAACCGAGAATTGATGGTTGAAACGTTGGGGAAAAGAAAGCAAAAGGTACGCGATAAATACCCGATAAATAATCTTAAATATGTTATCAAATCGCGAAAGTTTAAAAAGTATCTTACAACCACTTTAGGTATCTTATTTCAACCAAAAAGAGAACATTTTGACATCGTTTCCGCAACTAGACAAGCCAACTTCAGAACAAGATAAAACGAAGGTGCCGCTTTCCGCGAGCGAAATGTATCGATTGGTGTTAGAGATATGACACTACGCTTCGAGGGTCCTTATCAAGGCGATTGTCGATGCGATTGCGAGTCGATGTGGTTTGCCGAGGAATCAGAGAGGGTGAAATCAAAAACACATTATTTGAGACGCCCTACTACTTACTACTGGGCTTGACATTAAGACTGGAATTCACCGTTGAAACTTCAGTTCAATTGAAGCTTAAACGTGTTAAATTAAAGCTTAAACGCGTTTCCGCAAACAACTGAGTTTCAGTGTTTCGTTTATGCATTTGACATTTTACCAGCATGAACAAAACGTGTTTATAGAACTGTCAATGTCGTTGCATACTATTACCTATGTGTTACCTGGAAAGGCGTTTAATTGAACGCATTTTAAGATACTTGAATTCCTCTCTCAGTTCTCTACATAAACTAAGAAGTATACTACGTTCTCTTGCACTTAACTCAGTTATGTAGTCGAGTTGGGTTTTAAGTTTTCCTGAAATTGAAGTGCGTAAATGTGGCTAAGCTAGTTTTTACATTTTAAATCAAATTTATATGAAATTAGAGCGAATAATATGGGCTAGTATGGGCATTACCACCCCACGAGATAAAAAATCGGGGTAAGGCCTGTGTTCAGCAGTGGACCATTATAGGCTGTTGAGGTGAGGCTATTAGCACTTTGGAACAGTTCGATAAAACAACACATGGATGTCCGATATTACTCCAATTTTCATCAGCAATAGGTATCACCATTTGTACAATACAAATCAAGCATGTGCAGTCACGTCGTCCATCAGTCACGTGCCCCATCGAGCAGTATTTTTGATTTGTTATCCGTCCGCTGTCACTGTTATTGATGTGTTGCGAAATTGGAAAGTTCAGAGGCACTTATCTCTCAGATTTAGATAGCGAGGCAATTTATAAAGCGGGGATTTCTTCCCCTAAAGTATCCTCTTGACAGCACGCGAGCCCGCGGCAGGGCGGAGAACGAATAAGAAATAGATAAGACAAAGAGCGAGATAGGTAAGCTTGCTTCTTAGCCTTGAAAACCTCAATCAAGGTCAGTTCAGATATTTCGGGTAGTACTGTATTTCAGTCTTTGACTCATGTTGATAGAAAAAAGAGTAGCTGGAGATGACGTGCTCCTAACTGATTTTGCTGAGACTAACCATCTGTACGTAATATAACGAGTAGAAACTCTTATCGACTAGCTAAACTTAATTACAAATACTACTTAAAAAAGGTCCTAGATAGAAACTTACCTATCCACCCAATAGACAACGACTAAAGTCAATTCAAAATTCACTGAAAAATTACCCTGCAACATATCCGCTAAATCTTCGTCCATCCAAGTCACAGTTGTCGCTCCCAGCCGTAGCCGAGGCCTTGGATTATTGAACTTGTTACATAAATACTGATATCTAGCTCATTTATGTTTCCAAGTTTTTGCGGAAGGCAGAGATAACTTTTAGGGCTTATGCTTAACGGCTCACAGTCAGGGCACAGTTTTTCGTCGTTAAGTTTCGTAACTTTTGCAACGGTAAATAATATAAAACTTATGTTTTACGCGAATCTTGACAGAGATTACCTATTTGAGCCGTTTGGGGTGGTAACCCTAGGTCTTTGGGGTCCTGGGGCACATGTTATCTAGGTATAAAGATATTACAAAACTACTAATAGAGTCCACAGGTGATCGGAATGCTGGTTTTTATTTCGGTCAACGAATTAGCATTGCCATTCAACGTGGCAATGCTGCCAGCATTCTGGGCACTCTGCCTTCTGGTGACGGCTTAGATTTTTAGAAAATAGATGTAAGTGTAAACATTAGTTGCAATTATTTTTTGCTGTTAAATATATTTTGATTAACCAAACATTTAATACTTTATGTTTGTTTCTATCTTTAACATTATTCTATCCGTAGATATTTGTATTTATGATAACTAATGGAGGACCAGCAGTTGCTTATTTGCTTATAGTTATATGCGTGCTGAGTGTGATTGTATCTTACTTGTCCTATTTTGCCTTCCTATACAATCCAAGACACTCGACTCGCCTAGTCTTCAATCACCTATACATATCACAAGCTGTCAAATGAAACAAAACCAACATCGTTTGCATTGTCACGGACAACATGACTATCAAACAACTGGGTTTTGTTTATCACCACGCTTGGAAGACTGATTATTGTTCGCAGTACCCAATGAAGCCCTTTCTCTGATAGGTTCCCTTAATCAGCTCTTATAATTTCCACGGGCTGAGTTTTGTCAGCTTACACCGAAACCGCGGGATTAAAGTTAACCGTTGCTTATTTCATTAATTTCATCAACAATAAAATGATAAAACGTAATAGTATCATAAAACAAACGACCTAATTACAGTTTTCCCTTAGTTCCATTTAATTTTATAACTCCTCGTGTAATGTCCACGGGCGAGCGTTTTAATTTCAATAATGCATCCGCATCGCAATGAAATACTGCCACACGACGTGAATAAAATAAATGAATTGCACGTTACTTTGCTACTATAGAGTAGATTGTTGGTGCTTTAGTATTACATAACACATACCTACTAACATAAATACACTTTTATTTAAATTAATAAACTGTAAGACTGCGTTTTTAAGGGAGAAGGCTAATTTCATTTGTCATAAATATGCAAAGAAATAAATAATGCTGGACAGAATTCACACAACATGATAATAGCCCCAAACTAAGCAGAGCTTGTGTTATGGGTACTAGATAACTGATAAACATAATATAATACAATACATAGATAGATATTTTTTTATTATACATAGAAAACGACCAGATCACCCTGAACAAATGCCTGCAGATCGTACACACATTTGTCCCGAGGCGAGAATCGAACCCGCAACCTCCTGAGTCGCAGGCAGACCTTCGCCCGACGTGCCACAGAGGTCGTCCAATTGTGTGTTTTTTTGCAAATTGGGTCTCAATGGCTGAAACATAACACGCATAATGCATATTGTAGAATTAGATAGGCCCTTTGTCCGGATTGACAGTTTCCTGTTCAAACATTTCGTTGACTATGTAGCCAGCCTAGAGCGAGATTTCTATTCAAACTGTTTCCAAGTCATGATGCCTAATCCTTTCAGGCATGTAGTACGTAAACAGAACAAATGACGTAGCCAACATGATATGCAGCAACAACTAACTCTGCCGTCCCTTAAAAAATATGATCTCAGAGGTTCGTAATCTGTCAGGAATATAGTTTTATAAGTACGGTTTGATGTAGGCTCCATTGATAGTATTAGTTTGGCAACTAAGTATTGACATCTATTATAGATGTCAATACTTAGTTGCCAATGACTATCCGTAGAAGCATGTGCCTTCAAAACTGCAGGCCCGATCATTAGCTTTTCTCATGTGATTAACACATGAGCTGTCGACAAGAACGATCAGAAAGTCCCACAATAAATCTTCCATCCGCCAAACATTTCATTAAATAATGACCCTAACCTAATAGTTTAGAACGGTCCAACGAATGTGGCAACAGCAATTCAGGAGCAATCAGCCCATTCGTAGCCAATGGGGCGCGACAGCCAATATCAATAACAAAACTAATAGGGACCAGGCAGCATGTTTACTAAACACACCCAAGGGACTGAACAAACAGTAATGGGAAAGTATCGTAAATGAACTTTCATTGTATCAATCAATGTTGTGTAGGAGTTTTAGCTAGGTAAATCGATTTGAGAAATATGTAGGTATGTGAAGATGTTCTGGAGTATTATTACAAGCCAAGAAGTCCCTAATCCATTAAAGCGTTTGAGCCTGTATAAGAAGATACAAGTGGAACTATAGGAGTATACTCAGAAAGAGAATATACTCAGAAAGAGAATATAGAGAGTATACTCAGAAGGAGTATACTGTTCAGCGTGAATTCTTGCGTGTACTATAGGTGTCTTTGTAGCAGTTGAAATTTGTTTTCATTCATTGTATTTTGGCAATTTTTATTTTTATTTCACACTAATTTAACTTTTAGAATTAAATTTCCATACCAATATATTGACTATTACAACAACTATTGATAATTTAATAACCTAATAGTAGAAAATTTTCAGCAGAATTTTTAACAAGGATCTCATACAGGGCTGCATTATTGTCTACCTTTATTATGTTAGAAAATAATACCTAATCCATTTATATTACTGTTCATTTCGCAGCCTTCGGCGCCTCCTAAATATTTTTTTTTTAAATCAACTCATAGAACCCGAACCTTCCAACAGCTCAGTTACGTTAACAACTTTTTGGAAAAAAAATATCTTATAGCTATTGACACAGTTTACACTTCTATCTGATACATTCATGATATAGATCAACACGAGTGTGTGCAGTTAGACGTGGACACTCACGGTAGGGCTGGTCCACCGACAACCGCTGGGGTATAACGTGTTCTTGAGTGGAGACCGCGACTCGGCAAACGTAGTGTAGGACGCCCTTCGACTAGATGGGATGACGATTTGCGAAAGACTGCTGGCAGATGCTGGATGCGGCATGCGGAAGACAAACGCTTATTAGAGGAGTCCTATGTCAACCATCCATCAGTGGACTAATGTAGGCTGATGAGGACGATGGTTCAACAGGTTCACAATTGATCCCCAAAAACGTCTATCTGACCAGTCCATAACAGAGAGCGTAGGCCGTGACTCTGCAAGCAAGCAAAAACTGAACCCTCCGAGAAAGTTAGATTAATCTCATTATCCGAGATACGCCACAATATTTCCTCTCGGATTTTTCCCAATTACGATAAATTAGTTTTACCTAAAGTTTTTGTACAAAACAATGTCCAGCGGACCACAAAGTGATTGTACGGCGTATAACTTGTCATGGAGGAACTAAAGGACTTTTGCCGGAGGTTTTGGAGCCTATAAGTCTGCTCTAACTTTTATAGCTTTTGCAGCAATTTCAGAAGTCATAAATTTCTTAGTTGCTTTGTTCTACCTTACATGTTGTTTTACTCGGAAGAGTGTAGAGTTTGTGCGAATTTCTTACGTTTCGCTAGTTTTACTTGTGATCAAATACGAGCAGCCTACCTACTCTAACTTTTTGGAACGGAACGAAATAAAATTCTAGATTTTGCCCCTATTTTGAAATATAAAAAACATCTCAATTTCTCAAAACTGGAGCAAAATCTATCTTACCAGAAATAACCCTGCCCCTATACCCCAACCTTCCCTTACGTACCACCATGCGTAAATTCACGCTGTTTGAGCATTCCACGGCTGATCGGACGCGGTCAACGGTCACTGCTTTTGATCGATAAACGACAATAATACCACCGATATTTGTTCAGTCCATACGCTGCGGCAGACGCTGTCGATACTGATTTAGAATCACTATGCGACATGTTAGAGTCTATAGCTCTGAACTATCCGACATTATTGTATTTAAAGCATAGTCGGTTAACACTTTCATGGCCCACGACGCGCACTTGATCCGGAGCTCTGTGTGGCCTGGAGACTGTGGAGTGAATGCGTTAATGAAGCGTTTGATGATTCTCGTCAATTATAACAATGTTTTTGGGTGGCAGCGAAAAACAGAGATGACAAGAAAGATTTTGGATATCTCAGTCGTATCTAAACTTTGGCCTACCTACATATGAAATGTTCACAAACTGTGCAATGGATTATTGAAATTTCTTTTGTTGAACGGAATAATAAGATAAATTAGGTGGCGGCGCCACTTTGGGTTGCGTATGCGCCTTAACATAAAAATCACTTGCGTTATTAATTTTTGACAGAATTAGCACTACTTGTCAATTTGTGCTCTTGTCTTCAATGCTAACAATAGCTTGAGTATAGGCAAGTTTTTAAAAGACAGATGATTGCAGACTTTTTATGATCTAAATAACAAACATGCGTATGATTTTAACCAAATTAAACAGCAGGTTCGTGAAGTTATCTAAACATCAAGATCTTCAGACAGGTCCAGGCAAACCAACTAGTCGAAAAAGCCCAGATAATCAGCACTGTGATCTCCGCCCGTAGGCATGCATTGTTTGTAAATGAGCTAAAAGAAAAATAAACGCCTATTTTGATAATGCCCTTCGAGTCAATTGTTTCGGACGTTGAATCGAGTCATTGTGACTTTTTTTTAAATAAATAATTATTTCTGGGTGGCTTTTGTCATGCAAATTAAATTAGTAAACGTTGAGAGGCAAAGGCAATATTGTCTTGGGGGCATTGACAGTCTTCAATGAAGGTACAATTTTGGCAGCACTAGAAACGGGAAAGTATAAAACGTTTTTTAAAAGAACAGTCAAAATACATAAAATAATTCAACTGATTAAAAAAACTAGAAACACACTTTAAATTTCGTTGTATTTACAGTGTCTTTGCTATGCGGGTTTTTGGCTAAGCGGGAATATTTTTATGGGACCACCTCGGAAACATTCTCCGTACAAATGCGAATCTATGTTAGTACAAAAACTACGAATCGTATAGTAAAATGGAGAAACATTTTAAACCTAAATTTTCCCTAATCAAAAGTTAGGGATAAAAATATATTCAAAGCTATTTCAAACATCCACAAAAAAATAAAACAATATATTTTCTGCAAAAGAAAAACTAAGAAACAGGAAACTTGGACCACCAACAATATCCATTCCGAGTAATAATTCCTTTATTAATTATTATAGTTATTGTTACTACGTCTTTATTAATGTCCTTAGTTACTTAAAAGATGACTTATCGGCGATACATGTTAGTGTTATCGTCGTTAGATTTATCGGTCGACAATATGAAAGGCTTTATGAGGGCTTTCCATCACAATATGCTTGAGACAATATGGTTCGACAATAAATTTATACGTGGATGATTTACTTGTATACAGTTATGGCTTTATTTTATAGTCTGATTTGAAGCCTTGTTTAGATGTGTCATTGTTTTAAAATCATGAGCTCAGTTCGATTTCTGCCTCTGGACTAATGTTTGTACTATTTGTAGATATTTCTTTCGGGTTTTCTGGATATTTAATACCTATACCGTTTGTAAAAATGTAGTATTTCTATGTAATATATACTTATTGAGTATTTCAGTAATCTAAACCTAGCTACCACATAAACTCTTTTCAACTTGGAGCTTTTTTTGATGCTTTTTAAATTTTTTTGCGAAAATAAATTCTGGTGAATAAATCACAACAACGTTACCAGGCTTATTAAAAAATTATATCAAACTCTTTAGATTCATAACAGCTTTTATTAAGTACAAACAGCATTTAAAAGATTCCTACTTATTTTTTCCAAATTAAATAGTAGTGAAATAATTTAAATAAAATCTGCAAATTCTCACAAAAACTGATCCTGAAATCTTTGATATTTGAGCAAATTTAAATAAGCGTCTCGAGGCATTTAGACTTCAAAGTAATGAAATTCATAAAACGACAATCATCGCTTAGAATTTTGGAGACAACGAAGGGCAGCTAAATGAAATAAGTATTTGTGAAGATGTTTACGAGGGAATCGTGTTGTAGCCTCAAGGGCCGGGTTCGAATCAAGGAACTTACTTCTGAGTTTTATCAAATCGGGAAAAACGTACATTTTCTTTAAATTTGTGCAAATATCATGTGAATAAGAAAAATATGCTGATATCACGCTGTTGATTAATTATATAAATCAAAAGTTGGATAAAAAGGACAAATAATAATAGAGGTAGTATCTAAGTTAAAATAAGGTACTATGATACTGTGAAAGCTAATGAAAATTACACATCAATTAAAATGTCATCTACGAAAATGTATTAGAGAACCGATGATGGCTTGTATCCGATTTTCATGGAAATAAGCTTCTTGAAAAAACTACAGCTAGGTAGGTACTAATCTGGGTCAAAGCATAAATCTGAGTAAGACAAAGTATGAATTATGAGGACTCCGTGTATATTCTAAATGAGTAATGTGTACAGCGTTAGTTTATAGCTGCCATAAACGGCGCATAGATGAATTCATAGAAGACCTAACCCAGATATGGTCTAGTCTAGTAACATACATATTTATATCTCACACTATATGCCATTTCTGACCCGGAGCTGGCTGAGTATGATATATTTATGTGTGAGCAAACACGTTGGTCAGAAACGACAAAAGCACACAAAACCCAGAGATTTAATGAAGAAGTAGAAAAATATTTGTTAGACACAACACAACACACAAATTAAACTTTAGTACATAAATATAAACATAAGACTACTTATTTAGTACCTACTAGATATGAAGTATACTAAAACTAACACGGATAAATTATTTAGATATATTATTTACTAACACATGACTATTGGGCTGGTACTGGTACTAAGTAGCCCACTCAGCAAGTAGAAAAGTGTCGGTCTAACTGGTCCTGACTCAGCTTTTTGCTCTTACAAAAATGCAATTTGTGAAAGAGCGCTGGTTTTCAGTCAGAACCAGGTAGGTTATGACAATGTGACAGACACTAATGCGTACTAAGCCTTTGGATGTAACCAAAAGGTCAAATCGGTATCGTTTGACCATCAATGTCTTGCTCGGCTGCAATGTCTTCAGCGAATAAATGAAACCAACGAAATCAATATACTTACCTAATTAAAAACAAAGTCCATTTAGTTACCCCATTTATAACTCAAGAACGGCTGGACCGATTTGAATGATCTCAGATTTGTTGGATTTTCCTTCGCCCCAAATAGCAGGATAAATAATTAAAAATATGAAAAAATTAGAAAGGAAAAAATATATGAAGAAAAACAAATCGTTTTCACTTACATTTTTCATATGTAACCATCTCCGATTCTAAGATAGAACGAAATTTGCCAGGCCAGCTACTAACTGGTTAAGTTGGACAACTTTAACAGTATTGACGATTGCTGAAAGCGAGCTCATCTCTTGCGTCTTGCAGAGAGCCCCTGGGTATAAATCAACATCTGTAAACAATCAATCATATAGAACCCTCTACGCAACATATCCGCAAATCCAATTGTATACTTACCTACTTAGTGAGACCTACCAAGTTAGTATGTGAAATCACCGAAAGTCGACTGAAACATTTGACATTTTTGTTATTACATTACTTGCATAGGCTAGGCATATACTTATCTGTTTCATAAAAAGGCATCATAGATCGCAGCATTAACTGTATCTGAGACGACAGAAAGACTGACAGAGTAGAGAGGCGTTCCTGCAAAAATCTAGTTTTTGCTTATTATCTAAGTATGAATTATTCAAAATATAATAGAAAAACTAAACGATTATTTTTCTAAAGCATTATTATAATCTAATATAACATTATTATTCTTAAAATAATGTGATGTTAGCGCTGTTAAATTAAAGCATTACAATTAAAACCGTTTATTTTATGCGAATTTAGGTTATTTTAATATTATAGAAACCAGTTTATTTTATAAATTCTATTCGATTACTCGGCTTCTAGAGGTTTTTTCTCAGATAATCGGTTTTTTTTTTCATTTTAATATTTACGTTCGTTTTCATAAAACTCAGCGTTTAAAAATATACATTTTGATTGATTTTTGCATTAACTTCGCTGTTTGTGTTTTCAGCCATGAAAGTGTAAAATGGCGAGTTACTATGTCTTGAGAGTATAAACTCTATATATATATCCCTAAATATATGCGTTTACTATCAACAGCCAAGTTTTTGCAAAAACTGGTTTCTAGTACCTTGAGTCTAGTTTAATGACGTGGAAATGACAGCAACTACAGTTGCGACGGCATTTGATAAATTAATTAGGAGGCAGAGTAGTTAGATCGACGATCTTCAGCTCACTAATATCTTGCTAGAACTATCAACCATGATGGATCCTGAATTACAGACTGAGGCTTGTCAGTAATTTCGAGCTACAGCTGTAATAGGCCGGATCTGTTTCAGCATTCCAATTTACAGCGGCGGCGGAAACTATCAATCATTGGTGACGCTAGCAATATACTCCTCGTTGTTGCTTGTGAAAAAGATAAGCTGGGATAAGTTGAGGTTGAAATGTTATCTAAAATTCAGCTTTTACTAAGGTTTTTGTATTATAGTGCGTAAGTCCTGGCACTCTCGGTAATCTCTAAGAAATTAAATAGGTTGAATACTGCCGAAATCAGAAAATTTTGGGAAGTTATTTAATTTCTCACAGCTCTTTACTATCAAACTATTTGATTTAGATAGACAGTGACTTAAAACATAATAAAATGTTATTTGGTACAGTACAGTCAACGCGTTTTTTCACCAGATTTTTTAAGTGTCAATGTTTTCTAAGTCTGGTCATTATGTATGACAAAAAACAAATTTAAATTAAATTTAAAATATATATTGTTTTTAAAATAGCTAGGATAAAGCGCCATCTTAATTCTAATTTAATTTTATTAATAACCTGAATGTGGTTTACATGTGAATTGGGTATTTGCATGTGATAAATTATAGAGACAGTATTGTGTAGGAATAGTTTGGGTTTATGAACAGGCATCTATTAATTTTGTTTCTAAACTCGGAAACAACAAAAAGTATTATTTAGATATGTTTGCGCAAGTTTATTTTCATTCCGATTATGATTAAAACTGAGTTATTTGAGAAGGAAATTGACTTTTCAAAAAATCTCAGTTTTAGCAGTATTTTTCTCATTCTGACTGATGTCAACCAAAGTAGCTGACCTTCATTTTCTAAAGTTAAATTTTTTTTTCCAAATACTTCCAAATCTTGGGCTTCAAGCCAACCTCTACCTGTACGTGGTACACCCTGCTGGCAAACAGGCAAGGCTCTGACAAAAAAAAAACCACCAAACCGCATTGGACCCGCGTGGTGGGTCACGGTCCAAACCCTCCCAAACATGACAAGACACACTCATCCTCGGCCCTGAAAGCCCGGCGACTCCAGCGGCTATTCTATTCTGATGTTGTCAGGCCATGCCAGCTATGGGATATTGGTGGGAAATCGAGGCCTTTTCCCATCATTTGTACAAAATGGGATAAAAAAAGATATTTTTATATGTATGATTCAAACAATCTTTTTTTAAGCCACTTCAGTAAGACGGTCCGATTGAGTTGAGATAGAACTCTTTTGATAGTTATTACTGATGGTAGCATCGGACCATCCATTCTGAGTTACCCTCTACAGGGTTTATGTTACCCCCGGGGTACACTACACCTCACAGAATAATATTGAAGCAAACAGTAAGTACAAAAAATTAAAAACTGACCACGATCATTTCGAGTCCCCGTACCTGTGTGGCATTCATTATTCCTCAACAGTACAAGTTCAGCAGTATCATCATTTTCGGCTCAGTAGCCTCATCGCTTCTGTGCACTATACTGTGCGACTACTTTTTTCTTTGTCACGTATTTTGTACACTTTTTACACTAGCTGCTGACAACGGCTTTGCACGTTTTTTTTCCGAGATAAAAGGTCCGGCCCCAGGATGTCTATCTCCTTGCCAAATTTAATTGAGATCTGTTCAAATGTTTAGGCCTGTAAAGGTAACAGACAGACAGACAGAGTTACTTTAAAATTTATAAAATTAGTATGGATTTAAAACAGCAATGCTCAACCTGACCAGCCAAGTTTCACTTTTAACAGCTTGTCTCATGCTTCCTAGGCGAAGTTCATTAAAAATTTCCGACAGGCATTCTGCAATCTTGTTTGATACAAAGAAGGTAAAGGTACATGAGAACGCCGAGCTGCGGAAGGTCATAATAATGTAAATGTATCAAGACGTTCTTGTATTATTGTTGACTAATTAAACGCGTATCTTACTGCAACCACAATCAAATGGTCCTTGCTATTCTGTGTGTACTCGTATTTCTGTGTCAGATTTTCTATTTAATTTTTCTATTCTTGTAAAAGAGTGTCGCTACTGGTGTTGGTTTAAGATGTTTTTCCTGTGCTTTTACGTTGCATTTTTATATCCCGAGCGTCGTCAGCTAATGTAAGCAATTTTTGTAGTTTTATGAGGATCTGCTTTCTGATGGGGTTTACTCGTCGGCAGATAAATTTGTGATGACGTGTTAACATTGTCTCTACACCATAGTTCTACAAAATATAATCGAATCCAGTAAAGCAAATGTTAACAAATTGTTGATATGAAAAAATCCAATAAAAATATATACTTGTTTTCTTTAAACGACGATGTGGCGCGGTGGGCGAAGGTCTGCCTGCGACGCAGAAGGTTGCGGGTTCGATTCCCGCCTCGGGACAAATGTGTGTACGATCTGCAGACATTTGTTCAGGGTGTTCTGGTCGTTTTATATATATATATAATAAAAAATATCTATCTATGTATTGTATTATATTATGTATATCAGTTATCTAGTACCCATAACACAAGCTCTGCTTAACTTGGGGCTAGATAATTCTGTGTGAATTGTCCAGCATTATTTATAATTATATTATTTATTAAATCTTTTTTGATTTTTGCACTCACGCCTTTCTGCTTTGCTCTGCTCCTATGACCGCGAAATCCTTTACTTATCCTTTTCACAAAATGGCATCACTAAGGACCAGTACCTACCTCAAATCAACTCCGTCAGAACTCCATATCTTCCAAACGACTAAATATTCAACTTTGACTATATAAATCGTAAAGTTCAGGACTTACTCTATCGATTATACGTTTTAAAAAAGGCTTTCTTAAATTTTTTTTTAACAAAATTTCAATACAAAAAAATCGCAAAATTACGTCGAAATTCTTACTCAAAACCTTAATTTCTCAATAAATACAGAAGTTAAGATCTTGAGAATAAGCATGGTAATGGAACTAAGCATAAAGAACATTTCATATGTTTCGGTTTTTTTAAATAAAATCCTAATTAATAGATAGCTAAAACTTGATTTTTAGTCTTTCGTTGCGTTGTTTCGGCATGCCCTCTCCCGCTCCTATGAACGCAAAATCATATGTCTATCCTTTTCACAAAAACTTGAGGGCTTAGGCTTTTAAGCACAAAACCCCTGTTGACACACGGTGAGAAGAATCCTTAGTTATCTTGAGTTTGTTTAAGTTATCTATTTAAGTTAACTTGAAAAAAAAACATAGATTACACAACCGTGAACAAAATACAGCCACCAGCAATGTAAAACAGCAAAGCCAATAAAAAGACCGCGTAGAGAACAGGTATCCGCACGACCACCTCAGAATAAAAGCAAATCGAAATGTCGACGTTCGTATCGAAAGCATGCGTGCATTAATTCTAGTAATTTATAATCGCTTTTGCGGTTCCGTCTATGTTATACAGCGTGTGCAAGTTTTTCTCTCTGCTGGTTGCCCAGCAAATTCTAGCTAATAGTCCACGGGAGCACATAGTCACCTCCACTAGTCAATCCAGTTTTAAGGTTAGGCTGAAATCCTGGCTTGTTCAGAAGGCTTTCTATAAGGTGGATGAAAATGTAATTAATATGAAATGATAAAGATACCTAATAATTTAATAGCGTATTTGAATGTTTTGATTATGTATTGTATATTTTAAGTATAGTATATATGTGTATATTTCATTGTAGGTCTATTAAAAAATCCACCCTTATTGTTGATTTGTTCGTAGCGTTTTGGTTCATAACATTTTTCTTTTTGCTTATGGGACTTTTTTCTGGCCTTACTTTCTTGTGGTCCATTTTGTTAGACGGACGTTTTAATACAAGGACATATTACAAGGATATATAGGTACCATCATAGGTGCTGATTCACTAATACCTTATTACTGTCGTTGGTATTTGTTATTGCTGCCACTTTACACATGTTCTCAAAAATGTCGTGTCAGCTTTACAAACATGTAGTACCTATTATCTGACCTAAAAACAGCAATCGCTACGGCATTTAGTTGTCGATTTCAGTGCCTGGTTTATACTTAAACCAACAAGGCGCTTATTAGGGGGAGGCCTGCGTCCAGTAGTGGACCAATATAGGCTGTTAAGAGAGAGAGAGAGAGTATACTTAAAGGTTTTGTAAATACAAATCAACTTTGATAACTACCATGAAAACAGGGAAAGGATCTAAGACTACACAACGACGTTAAAACTGAGAATGTCTTAAACAAAACATAAATAAAGTATAGCTTACCTATATTTTATCGAATGGCACCTTACTAAGTTCAGCTGAGGTGAATCACTATACCACTACCTACCAATTTTGTGATCACTTTAATCTATTCGATATAATTTTGATAAACATTCTCTAACAAAAGCCTCACTCAAACATTATAGCCTGCAAAACGAAAACGAAACGGTACTTTTATCCCGTACAAATGCGAAAACATGCTATATTCATAACCCCCAAGTGTCCTCTAACCCAACAATTTTATTGTAAACACCATTCAACTTTTGATAACTACCATGAAAACGGAAAAAGGACTTAAGAATATCGCAACTTTTAATAGTACGAAGTTGGTTGGAGGGTCTTTCTTTCAGGATTTTATACGACAAGGAATGCTCTGGAAAGGAGATAAAGCTGTCAAGCGCAAGTCAGACTATTCCTATTTAGAGTTTGACCAATTAGAGAGCCAAGCCTTCTTAAACTTACAGGGGTTTTTGGTTCCTTGTGTTTGAGGACATTATTATTTATTTAATAGTGTCACGTCGACTTTAATCCAATTCGAAAGATCTAAAAAACCGTATGTTTCTTTTTCACTTCTTTTATACCTCTAATATTTGATTAGATAGCTTAATTGTTTCTATTGTAAATACTAGTTTTAATTTAAATTTGTTATTTGATTGTTATTTTCCCTCTAATATTAACTAGAATTATTTCGTTACCTACGTATATATTACTTTTTCCTGTAGTTAATGGAAATAATACATTTTGTCTCGGTTTTTGAACATCCTTTACGTTCTTGAGTGTAATAGAACCGCTTATGTCCAGTGAAATAAGGATGCATATATCATACCCACCCACGCAATATTTGTCCCTGTCCCTACGTATAGTTTTTACCCATACTATCTAGCCACTCTACGTGTTCCTCGAAATTTCAATTGAAAAAGTGACACGAAATGTGCACCTTTCTAATTGGCCCACAACAAGAGAATCTGGAATATTCGTTCCTAGCTTTTGTTTTTGCTCATCTCAGTTCAATTAGTATTAGTATTGCAGAGAATAGGTATACATAAACAAACTTCGCCGCCACCCATTTTACCTTATTACACGTATTTCGTTGAACAAAGGTAATATCAAAATTTTCAATGGGCAGTTTGTGATACCTATTTTAAGCTTTTTTTGTTGCCTCTATAGTTTAGGCAGAGATGCGTTAATTGAGTTTAGTGACCACAAAGTGCAAAACCGTATCTCTGCCTAAACTAAACAAAATGAAACTATTATAGAGGCATTAAAAAAGTTTATAACAGGTATCACAAACTGCCCATTGAAAATTTTGAAGTTACCGTTGTTCAACGAAATAATAAGAAAAAATAGGTGGCGGCGCTAGTTTGGCTGGGGTATCGTTTTAATGAAATAACCTGTAATGGTACTACGTACTAAACCGGTAAATTAAGTCTTCGGCTCTTATATCCAGCGGTGCATGTAATTAGCCCACTTCCTCATTAGGATCTATCATCTTCAAAGAACATCAGATCAGGCCAATAGCCTTGCTAATTGTGAAAAGGAAGTAGGAAGGATTTCTTTGTAAGTATACCTACGATATTGAAGGTTAGTTAATTTAATTAGTTATCTTTTAAAAATATTAAAGATAACTTTATTATGCATTCTAAAATATTTATTGAAGGTTACAACTGAATAATATTAGGATTTATTTAACATTTGTCTTTAGTTATCATTTTTTATTTATGTTTGCTTGCATGCACATTAATTCTTATATAGGGTTAAGGTGGTTAACAGATTTTGTGAGTTGAATTTTGGGGTCACTATAATGCACTACAATTTATTGTGCGGCCGAATAATGTACACTTTGATAATCCATGTCAAAACCTATTAACATTGGAAGCCATGACACGGATTGTCAAGGTGGACATTATTCGGCCGCACAATAAATTGTCGTGCATTATAGTGACCCGAATTTTGATCAGATATTCAAAATTCAACTCACAAAGTCTGTAAATTATTCGTGCTTAGCAAAAATACCCGAGATAAACAACCCCTGTCGGCTTATATGATAACTTGTCTGAATATTTTCTTATTTGGCCCGTCGCCAAAGCTTTAACATAATTAGCTTTTTTGCACAACTCTTAGGTAAAAGAGAGCTTATTTGTTGTTAAAGACGAGAGTCTACTAATCCCTTGCTTGAATATTTCTCAGGAACTGGGTATTTGAGCTTCGCTTGCCATGATTATGAAGCTGAGAATCTTTGATAAAAAATAAAAATGAAGATGAGTGTTACTGAAACTTGAACTTCACATCTTCACTTTCCATCAGGCGCGATTGTGGTAAACAAAGGTCTATAGACTATAAAAATAAAATAAAAACTTCAATGAAAACGTAGAAAATAAAACCGGCCAAGTTTGCACGAAGGGTTCCGTACTAAGATCTATAAAAACGACAAAAAAATCACGTTTGTTGTATTGCTCACTTAAAAGTTTATTCATTCTATGTTTTAGTATATGTTGTTATAGCGGCAACAGAAATCATCATCTGCGAAAATTTCAACTGTCTAACTCTCACGGTTCATGCGATACAGCCTGGTGACAGACGGATAGCGGAGTCTTAGTAATAGGGTAACGCTTTACCCTTTGTTTACGGAACCTTAGAAACGTAAAAAATCCATAATCGTGATAGTCTATTGGTGTAATTTTGATACTTAACGGGTTAATTTAGAATCCATGCTCGCTTTGGTGGAAAGTGGTCTTCGACTGGTTACCAAAAATTCTTTATGACGACTAACTAAAACTTCGTTACCATTATTTAGTTAAGTCTCTCCTCTAGACTAACTAGATCTTCTTAGTGACAAAATATACTTGAAACGGGAATTTTTAGAAAAGCTTAACCTTATTGAAAATCGAGCTTTATTAAGAAGAAAATAGAGTTAATATTCTGAGTAAATATGACCTCATTACATTACCAGGTATAAAGTTACAGCTGATAGAACAATATTCAGCTAATGAGATCGTGTTTTGCTTTCAACTGCTCAAAATAGGAAGCAAGATTGCATCTTGTGTTGATAAACGCAAAGTTGCTTTTAACTTTGCGCAGGCATTTGTTTTATCTATGCTATTATTATGAGGTTATATATAAATAAGTTCCTTTCTTTGTCATGGATAATCTTTAGATTCCTTTTCCTAACCACCACTCAAACATCCACTGATCGTGCCTCTCCAAAACAAAGAGCTTTTGACATAAGTTGATAGCTGCAGTAGTTACTGAGATATTCAAGAAAGAACGACGGACAGAGTGAGACCTAAAGGTTTTGAAATTGATATGGAAACCCTAAAAAGTATACTTACCACACAATTAGAAGTCTGCTCAACATCGAAAAGTACTTACTTAAAGTACTACTTAACAATAAAATCCAAGTTTCCACGAAGAAAGTACTACAAAGACCACCGCACTCCAATACTAATTGAGATCAATAGAACATCTGACATGCCGGACGTATAAATTAAGTCGCATAAACTATGGACTGGTCTTGTTTTATGGGAATCCTTTGTACTTTGATCAGCTTAGTTTGAAGTTTTAAACGGCACAGGTGTCGCTTCGAGCGCCGGAACTAAACCGATTTCAAGTTTGGAACAGATTTAATGTACTCTCCTTATCAGAAGCTGTATTAAGGTATAATGCATGCGTGAGACTTTGGCCATAGGTGCGTTTTTCGTAAGACGTTGGAAATAATCTACTTACGGTTCCTACTTACGGTTCTCACTCCGGTACAGAGCGTCAAAACCTGTACATAGGGCTATTAGCCATAAAATTGAGGATACTATAGTTAGACCAAGAAGGTACAATATGGGCCCCTGGGCTTCTTAAAATAATGACGCATATTGCAATACGAAATCTGAACTCTTAATCTTAAGTGGGAAAACTACGACGCCGTTTTGTGATAAAGATAGGCATAGGATTTCGCGTTCATAGGAGCGGGACAGGGTCAAAGATACGCTGACACAGAAAAATATTTTGCTATTAGAATACCAAAAGGTGTCAAAAGCAAAAAAAAACTAATTTAGACCCTTTACCATTGACATAGTAAGGAGATTGTGTTGGCAGAATTAGGTTCCTGGTTATAGCGATAAAGTCCGGAAACCGTGCATCAGCGAACATGCCAAACATGAAAAACGTGGCTCTTCATATAAAATGAAAAAGAGCTACTCTATTGCACGACTGTGAATAAGTTGCTGTGACATTTTACAAAACAGTTTCCCTATGATAGAGTAGAGGTAAAAAGTTATTTTGGGATCTTAACTTTCAATAGTAAAGTAAGTTTTACATTTTCGGCATCAAAATATTAAGCACTGATTTGGTATCCGCCTCTGCAACTAATACAAAAAATTTATAATTAGGTTATGATTAGGGCAATTTTCCTGTCATGTGGATATTTTAGCCCGCGTCGCGTGCGGATCAAGTCCACATGCGTGTGCCCCGCGTGATAGGAAAAACGTATAAGAAACTATAGGTTCCGGGTGGCCCGCGTCTGCAAGCGGCTGGAAATCCGCGTGACAGGAGAAGACCCTTTAAATTAAACAAAGGATTTTGTTTTTGATCGTAAAACAAAAAACGTAAACAAGTTATTGTTTACGTTTTTTGTTTTACGATCAAACATTAATACTAGTGGAAAAGTAATTTTCCGGAAATAGTTTACCGTAAGCCACACGGCTTTTGCACCACCCCAACTCTGCCCGTGGGTGTCGCAAGAGGCGATTAAGGGACATACACCGGGGGGCGGGCAGCAGCACCTCTTGCAGAATAGATCTAACACCAAACTGCGGTCTCCAACGAGAACGCCCAGCGAGTTGCGATCACCAACCCGCTTGCCCAGCGTGTGGATTATGGGCATTAGGTACCTCCATGAGTTAAAAGCCAATAAGGTGAATATCAGGGGGAGGCCTGCGTCCAGCAGTGGATTATTATAGGCTGTTGAGTTAATCGTCAACTTTTTCTAACGAAATATTTTTTTGGAAAATGGTTCACAGTTTGCAACAGTAAATCGAACTATCGAATTTATTTTTTCTTAAAAAAATATCTACGTACGTACTTGTAGCCAGAATTCCTTTATCACCACCCATTCAGTATTTCAGTGACAATTACATCATACTTACACAAACATTTTATTGTTCCATTCAGTCTCTACGAGCTGAAAGCATTCCCTGGAAACTGACAATCCATTCTATCAGGAAAATGTTTTTCTACCCTGAAATGTTTTGCAAAATAACAATGTGTACCCCAGAGTACAATTTTTCATAAAGAAAATAATATATTTGGTGATTTTTAAGTAGTAGGTACCTTAGATTACGATAATATAAAAGACGACCTATTTTATATTTTCGAAACCTAATTATTGAAGTAAATAACTATAGATATTCAGGTACCAGAGCCCTTAGTACATTTAATGATGTTTTAAAGACGTGATCGTGACGTTTCTTTTTTAGGGTTCCGTACCCAAAGGGTAAAACGGGTTCCTATTACTGAGACTCCGCTGTCCGTCTGTGTATAATGGTACATATTTACAAGTATCAATATAAAAATCAATATGAAATTAAATAAATCAGTGTAAAGTTTTTCAGTGCCCTTCCAGGGACACTTACCTAGTAATAACCATTAACACGATCACTGCTAGCGTCGGCTTTGCGACCCGCGGGGGCGCATCTGTAGGTATCTATCTAATCTATAGTCATAAAGAAATGAACTCTAGATAGTTAAATAAATAGACCACAGTAAAAAAATTAACACACTTAAATCAAATATAGACAATTTATTTATGAAAATTTAATAATGTATCAAAAAAATTCGATATCGGCAGGTTTCGCCAGAAAAAAGTTTTGGGAAATGCTTGTACTATGAGGCAAAAAAGCCAAATTTTATTTATAGTACCTCACTAAAGTTTATTTTACTGTAATAATTATCTATACTAATAAAAATAAAAAGGAAAAATTTGTTTTTTTTTATGAAACGAATAAACTTAAAAAGTACTGGACCGATTTAAAAATTATTTTGCCGTTAGAAAGTAACATAGGCTCTAAAATATTTCAATTCAATTTCAATTTATTTATTTAATTAGAACGGTCCTGAACCACTTACACTAACTAATTTTAAGTAATACTATACATAAAGTCGATGTACTATACAGACTAAGGATACAAATGTCACAATCAAATCTAAATTAAGAATAAAAAAATAAAATTACAAATTTCAAATAAATATACATGCAAAGGCAAAAATTACAATTAAAATAAATAATGTCAATTTACAAATATGATGTCCTAGTCACTGTTAACCATCATCCGTCAATCTCACAAAATCTCATGCATTCACTGGTAAAATCCTTCCATTCATCATCAAATATGTCTATGTGTGGATAGTTGGCAACTAGCTTGTTGAGAGAGTTCGATATATCCGTGCGAAGCTGTGGCGGACCGCTAGTTATATATAAAGAGAAAAGGAATAAAGGCATTCTAAATAGCGTACCTCCTTGTTTAAGGCACTCCATAATCACTTCCAATGATTGTCGTCATATAATTTCATGCGAAAGAAGTCCACTGCTGAACACAAGGGCTTCCACAAAGGTTTTTCTGCCCAAAGAGATTCGCACGATGTCCTCACAAAATATGCCAATGTTTGGAGAAAGCATGTTCGTTTCGAATTGTCCACTTTCGGCCATCAATATTGCAGCCATATTGGTACAGATCTAGGTGTTGCCAGCTAGTTTATTATTAGGCTGGATTGATCGTAACGCTGACATTAAATGCGCTCTGACAAATATAGCTCCGTGCATCGACCGTCGCAGGTTACCTGCCATCTAATCATAGACTAGGCCTTGAAAAATGTCCTAGCAACCAGAAGATAGAAATATTCATACTCGTACCTTGACGAGAGAATCGTATTTAGGCCTTTAGATTACTCTACTAAGTATATCAAACGTTATAAAAAAGGTTGCGAGATGAAACGATTGCCAAATTTGTTCAAAGGCGCCAATTGCACTATGCATTACATCTATGAACATGATGAGAAACATTATATCTGGAGGGAAGAATAAAACCTGAATTTACGTCTAAGAGCAATAAACGGTCACATTTTCGATTGCCGACACTGCTCAACTTTGACTAAAATCAATAAATAGAAATTTTTCCGCATATGTTAGTTGTATTTGTCTATGGATCAAACTAAAATAAGCGACGCAAATGACAGCACGAAAATCAATTTTTACTGTAGAAATAAAAAAAAATAAGTGTTACAGTCGAATTCAATGGCAGGCAAATCGGATGATTTGTTTGGAGTCAATTTTCTAAGTATTAGATATATGAATGCCTTTAATACATGGAATTTATTTAACGCCTAACGAGGCTATACCACTTTTTTCTGACATGCTTAAACAAAGAAATATTCTACTATTGGGTTTTTTACAGCAACATTGACTACATCTTTGAACCCAAATTTTTAATAGTTCTAGTGATGTTTAAGCAAATAACCAACCAACATAATTATGTGGCTTAAAGTTTCCTTTTCAATCTGAGCTATAATGATGTACGACTTCCTATTTTTTTTTCTTTTTTTACTTTTATTTAGGCAAAGTTGGAGCATTTTATCGGTACCACCCTCAAAGTGAAATTGCATCAGCTTATCAAAACTTCACGAATATCCTACAGCCATTACCCGCAGGACGACAGACAATAAATCAGACTACAATTTTGTTCGACGCTATCTTCTCGTTTCGGTTGACCTACACTTGTAAAAATATGAGTTATCTTCGTATCCTACCAGAATTTACGTCAGATTTTTCTTGTCGGTTTTTAGGGATCTATGCCCCAAGAGTGCAAATAGGACTCTAGTAAGGGTGGCTATAGATAAAAATGGATGAACAGCATCTTTGCCAGTTAACTTTGGCGTATAATAATTCAAAGAAAAAAATCCATAAACTTGATGCTAGTGGAAAAGATTTTCTTATACCTCTAAAATCAATCCAGGTACCTAGTCAAAGAAATTGTCTTAGCGGTTCAAAATAGAGATGGAGGTCAAAATAGAGATGGAGATAAAAAAAAATAGAGAACTATAAATTCCAAATTCTTTTTGCGCGCGGTCTAAGTACCTATGAGGCCAAACAAGCTTAATTTTTGAGTTATGTTATGAGTCACATAAAATGCGTACCTACTCTCAACAGATATGACAACTCATCGTGTGGCACAAACAGGGCAATAACTCTACTAAATTAATCGCTTCATCGATATCCTCTTCGAATGACATATTTCGACATTTTACCTTTGATAAAAAAATACAGATGGAGGGACGCGTGTCAAAGCTGTCAAGGTTGAAACCATTATATCAATATCTCCATCAAATAGCACTGCACGCACTATCTATAATTTCATTCATCAATGAACGATTCTGCTACGATACCATCATCATGCCTATACCAGTCCACTGCTGGACATAGGCCTCCCCTAATGAGCGCCATAGCGCCCTGTCTTCAGATTGCCGCATCCAGCATCTGCCAGCAGTCTTTCGCAAATCGTCATCCCACCTGGTCGGAGGGCGTCCTACACTACGTTTGCCGAGCCGCGGTCTCCACTCAAGAACACGTTTACCCCAGCGGTTGCTACCATTGTCATAGAAAAGCGATTAATGAGCAGAATTTGGTCCCGACTTTATGTAATGCAGCGACTCATACACAATTTAAAAAATACGACCGTTCGACCGCAGCTTAAGAGTAGTGAGATGAATTCTGTAGAACTTCGTTTATTTTCAGCAGAAGAATTTATCCATGCCATCCGATAACAGCAATAGCTAACAGAGCGGCACGTTTGCAGTTTGTTCGAAAACAATTCGTACAAGCCATTTGTACAGCAAGACAAGCGGCATACAAATGAAGCAATAGACAGCGGCCATATAAATGAGTTTCAACAAAAAACCGTAATTAAAAACCCCTTCCAGGTTTCAAAGATGAAAGGAGCAGAGTCGATTCTTATGAGCTTCTAGTCAGTAAATGGTTGATTGCCAGTTAAATATTTCAACAAGTGACTTTATTAAGAAAGAAAATTACAATCAAATTAATAAAATTACAAAATTTTAAATGAAAACTAGTATTTACAAAAGAAACAATTCAGCTAACTGCAAACAATCTACAGGTAACTCAACTTATCCATATCAATACCAGTCGGTAGCGTGCTTAAGACACTGGCTGCATTGCACCGCTGTATAAAAAAAAGTTGAGAGGTGTCAAGGGAAACCATGGAACGAAGTTCCTTTCTATAAGAGAGAGAGAGACAGACAGAGAAACATGCGCACGCCGCACGGCTTACAATAGCTTACTATAGCAAAAAGTGTCGTTACAACTTTTCGTGAGATTTTTTTCCGTCCAGCCCCCTTTCACAACGCACGATAAGGAACTTAGTTCCAAAAAAAAAATTATAGGCTAACCGCGATATGTATTACGAATAAACTATGACGTAGCCCAGCCAACAAGCGAGCGACTTATATTGACGGCGGATACAGCATTAACGGGTAAGCTGCTGCATAGCTAGACATGAAGCGGCGACGACGTAGTGTAATCTACAAATAAGCTACGGCGTAGCATAGGTAACAAGCAAGCTACGGAGTCAGAGTACTAGGAATAATGCTACCGCGTAGAGTATGCAATGAATAAGCTACGATACGACGCCGTAGCTTATGCTACGACAGCGTAGCAACAAGAACAACGAAACGCAAACAAGGAGCGAGCTACGGCGTAGCGTATTCTACGAACCAGCTACGGCGTAGCGTATACTTCGAACTAGCTACGTCGTAGCAACACTAGTCAAGTACTGTTATTGTGCAACCTCTGTGGCGCGGTGGGCGAAGGTCTGCCTGCGATGCAAGAGGTTGCGGGTTCGATTCCCGCCTCGGGACAAATATTTGTACGATCTGCAAATATTAGTTCAGGGTGGTCTGGACGTTTACTATGTATAATAAAAAATATCTATTTATGAATATATTTTATTACATAAATCAGTTATCTAGTACCCATTACACAAGCTCTGCTTAGCTTAGGGCTTGATATTGCTGTGTGAATTGTCCAGCTTTACTTTTTTCTTACTTTTTATAGTCTACGCAAAAGAATACTGTATTTTTTAAAGTAGGCAGTTTTAAAAATAGTGTTTTCGTGTTAGAACAATGTATAACCCTATTTGGGTACCATTGTGTCTCTTGAACATTACCCCTGAAAATGTACACAATGATTGCAATGAAATAAATGAATAATATTCATTTATTTCAAGCTTAAAATATTCAAATTATGAATATTTGCAACCGTCCGTTCTGTCACCAAAGTTTCTTCACTCTATAGCCCGCCCATGTACGACATTTTAATAAGACAGTTTAAACAATTATTCAACTAACAAAGAGTCCATTGTTTTTCATACGTCACCTGTCCCCTCCCCGCTGGTAATTAACGCTGATTACAGTAATTAAACGTCATTTTTGCTTACGTGACGTCATCCGCCCACGGACTGCATATTTCAGATAAGTGATTTAAAATTGTAGGTCTTTGAACGAGGTAAAGCGATACACTCTTTTGTATCGCTTTCATGGTTTCGAGTGCTTTAGAAATCTGATATTCGAGGCCGTATTTCAGAAAGATAATATAAATAAATAATGCTAGACATTTCACACAGCATTATCTAGCCCCAAGGTAAGCAGAGCTTGTGTTATGGGTACTAGATAACTGATATACGTAATATTATACATTACATAGATAGATATTTTTTACTATACATAGAAAACACCCAGACCAACGGAACAAATTTCTGCAGATCGTACACAAATTTGTTCCGAGGCGGAGATCGAACCCGCAACCTCTTGCGTCGCAGGCAGACTCTCGCCCGCTGCGCCACTGAGGTCGTCATTTAAGATAATATTTGTCACAAAAAGCTGGCTACATTAAAGATATTTCATTTAACCGTAACAATACATTAACTACTGTCCAGCCATCAGAGATATTAATAAAAGCGCACAATAAAATAACATCACAATAACATTTTAATAAATGCCCGCCAATATTGAATCAGATCTAATAAACCTCGTCTCCCGTCCTTCATTGACCCTGTTGACTCGACCACAAATCGACATTGATAATCATGCAGCTTTACACCATACGACACGACCACAAACTGAAAGAAAAAGCCTTATTTTGAACTGGTGAGTCCGAACTTTTCATTTATCTTTGTTAATTTCTACCTTATTATGATTTAAATTACTTAAAAAAAATTAATAACATTTTATCCGCCTGGCCGCTATTTATCTATCAAATATCGCCATAAACATCGCATCATCAACCTAATATTATAAATGCGAAAGTTTGGTTGTTTGGGTGTTTGTTACCTCTTCATGCCAAAACTACAGAAAAAATTGCTTTTTGGTAGTTCAAGGCCTGGAATAAAACCTTTACATACTTTTGATCCCATATTGATTTATGTATCAATTTTCATGGGATAGAAATTACCGTGCGAAGTCGCGGGCATAACTAGTAGGTCTATAATGTATGTGGGTGGATGTGTGTGGTCTCAGATGATGGTGAACTTTTTTTGTGTGTTCGTTGCCAAAATCGAAATTTGGATTCAAGTGAACACAACTACATACTCCACAATCCACATACAGTCAGGCTGTCAGGAATGACGGTGATGAAATAAAATTAGGTTATTCTTACAGTTAAAACTTCGATAGTGATTGGGCTCGCTTTTTATGCTCGGTACTTATAAATCGTGTCGTAAAGTGTAAAAGTAATTAATAACAGAATTATAGCGACGGACTTACAGAAATTGATTCCCAGGTGGTAACGTTAATAGATAACCAGATTTGTTCAGGGCCGTGACGTTATTTACAAATCGTTATTTTCATGACCTTAGAACGATTTAGTTCCTAATTCATGATGATTCCTAAAATCATCATCATCATCAGCCTATATTTGTCCACAGCTGGACATAGGCCTCCCCTAATGAGCGCCATAGCGCCCTGTCTTCAGCTTGCCGCATCCAGCATCTGCCAGCAGTCTTTCACAAATCGTCATCCCACCTGGTCGGAGGGCGTCCTACACTACGTTTGCCGAGTCGCGGTCTCCGCTCAAGAACACGTCTACCCCAGCGGTTGTCGGTTCTTCTCGAGATATGGCCAGCCCACTGCCACTTCAGATTCCTAACATAGCTCCATAAAAATTTATTCAGAATAAAATTTAAGTCAAGATTAATTCAATTAAAGAGAAGTAGAATGTAATTTTCATGTTTTTTTTTTATTTCATAGAAGATACCCACTCTTTTTATTTCATTATTATCAGCGTATTAATAGTCCACTGCTGGACATAGGTCTCCACAATGAGCGTCATGACGCCCTGTTTTCAGCTTGCCGCATCCAGTATCTGCCTGCAGTCTTTCATAAATGAATGGATGCATATTTAACAAAGCATCTTAGTTAGGTTTCCATACCTAAAGTACAGTCAGCACCAAATTAGGAATCAAAAATTTTGGAAACACTATTTTTAGATAAATAAATTTCTTAAATTCTTTATTGTACACAAAAGATAGGTACAAATAAAAGTTAATAACTAATGGCTATGTATAAAGACGAGCTTAACCCTAATAGAGTTTTTTTACAGCAAACCTGAGGGTATAAAGAGAAATCGTGCAATGCATTTGGATAGATATGAGTACATACAAATCAGAAAAAATGGTTCGAATAGTATAATAAACAAGATTCGCCAAGTGCGAGTGTAACTCGCGCGCCGAGGGTTTCAAACATTTGCCAATTATTTAAACAATCAATTTTCTGAAATATTTTAAAAATTATGAAACTTACAGAAATTTCAAAAAGTGTTTTAAAAAGGCCGAAACGATACCTTTCATTTGATACCCCACATGGGTAGGTACCCCCTTTTGAAAAAAAAATCCCCTTTTTTGACCATTTTTCAAAAACTATTATTATTACAGACTTCTCTATATTTTTCCTGTAAAATATAGATTGATATCTACAAACGCCTAATACATTGTACATGGATCGGTCATCAATCTTCGGAGCTAGGGGGGGGGGAATGGTCAATTTTCCGTCTTTTTTTGAAATATTTCAAAAAGTATGAAACTTACAGAAATTCCAAAAAGTGTTTTGATATGGTCAAAACGATACCTTTCATTTGATACCCCACATAGGCAGGTACCCCTCCTTTTGAAAAAAAAATCCCCCCCTTTTTGACCATTTTTCAAAAACTATTATTATTACCGACTTCTCTATATTTTTCCTGTAAAATATAGATTGATGTCTACAAACGCCTAATACATTGTACATGGATCGGTCTGCAATCTTCGGAGCTAGGGGGGGGGAATGGTCAATTTTTCGTCTTTTTTTGAAATATTTCAAAAAGTATGAAACTCACAGAAATTTCAAAAAGTGTTTTGAAATGGTCAAAACGATACCTTTCATTTGATACCCCACATAGGTAGGTACCCCCCCTTTTGAAAAAAATTTCCCCCCCTTTTTGACCATTTTTCAAAAACTATTATTATTACAGACTTCTCTATATTTTTCCTGTAAAATATAGATTGATATCTACAAACGCCTAATACATTGTACGTGGATCGGTCTGCAATCTTCGGAGATAGGGGGGGGGTAAAGGTAAATTTTTTGACTATTTTTGAAATATTTCAAAAAGTATGAAACTTACAGAAATTTCAAAAAGTGTTTTAAAATGGTCAAAACGATACCTTTTATTTGATACCCCACATAGGCAGGTACCCCTCCGTTTGAAAAAAAATTCCCCCCCTTTTTGACCATTTTTCAAAAACTATTATTATTACAGACTTTTCTATATTTTTCCTGTAAAATATAGATTGATATCTACAAACGCCTAATACATTGTACATGGATCGGTCTGCAATCTTCGGAGCTAGGGGGGGGGGAATGGTCAATTTTTCGTCTTTTTTTGAAATATTTCAAAAAGTATGAAACTCACAGAAATTTCAAAAAGTGTTTTGAAATGGTCAAAACGATACCTTTCATTTGATACCCCACATAGGTAGGTACCCCCCTTTTGAAAAAAAAATCCCCCCCTTTTTGACCATTTTTCAAAAACTATTATTATTACAGACTTCTCTATATTTTTCCTGTAAAAAATAGATCGATATCTACAAACGCCTAATACATTGTACGTGGATCGGTCTGCAATCTTCGGAGATAGGGGGGGGGAAAGGTAAATTTTTCGACTATTTTTGAAATATTCCAAAAAGTATGAAACTTACAGAAATTTCAAAAAGTGTTTTGAAATGGTCAAAACGATACCTTTCATTTGATACCCCACATAGGCAGGTACCCCTCCTTTTGAAAAAAAATTCCCCCCCTTTTTGACCATTTTTCAAAAACTATTATTATTACAGACTTCTCTATATTTTTCCTGTAAAATATAGATATGTATACAAACGCCTAATACGTTGTACATGGATCGGTCTGCAATCTTCGGAGCTAGGGGGGGGGGGGATGGTCAATTTTTCGTCTTTTTTTGAAATATTTCAAAAAGTATGAAACTTACAGAAATTTCAAAAAGTGTTTTGATATGGTCAAAATGATACCTTTCATTTGATACCCCACATAGGTAGGTACCCCTCTTTTGAAAAAAAAATCCCCCCCTTTTTTACCATTTTTCAAAAACTATTATTATTACAGACTTCTCTATATTTTTCCTGTAAAATATAGATCGATGTCTACAAACGCCTAATACATTGTACATGGATCGGTCTGCAATCTTCGGAGCTAGGGGGGGGGGTATGGTAAATTTTTCGACTTTTTTTGAAATATTTCAAAAAGTATGAAATTTACAGAAATTTCAAAAAGTGTTTTGAAATGTACAAAACGATACCTTTTGTTTGATACCCCATTTGCCTTCCTAGGTCTCTTTTGAAATTTCAACATCAAAATTTGTACTGAAAATATTCATTTTCATTTTTCATTTATTTATATATTTTTTTCTTAAAATCAGTAATGGCGCACGAAATGTATCATTATTTCAAATTTCAAGTTAATAGCTGCAGTAGTTACTGAGATATTCAAGAAAGAGCGGGGACGGACAGAGCGAGACCGGGGGAGAAAGGGTTTCAAAACCGATGTTTGAAACCCTAAAAATATAGATGTTATGAATTTTTTTAGGTAATTTTTAATTTTAAAGGCAAATTTCATAGTTTTCACACACATGTAACTAATCACATCATACTAGGTTTAAAGAACTTTATTCTCATACAAACACGTGGTTCACTTATAATGAGATACATAGAAACAAATTAATCTAGGTTTATAATAGATTAGCTAACTGTAAACTTAAGTGGGTAGGTTGTTTATCATTAATTGTTTGGCTTCTCGAAGTTTTAATTAAGTACTAAATTTAAGATTTTTTCTCGAATAAGTGAAATGTAATTTCTTTTGAGAAATAAATATTCTTTAAACCTAATATTTAAACTTAACTTACCTCTGGTACCTAAAATTATAACTAAGTAGATATTATATGTGACTAAATATAATGTAACAGTGTTTTGTAAATAACTAACTCAAACAAATAATTAATAACTTTAACAATAAAAAATAAAAAAATAAAATAGGTAATTGAAAAACTAAATTGGTAAGTATGAAGTCCATATATTATGTATTTTAATAGTAATATTAGAAAGTTAAGCATTTGTTATTCGTTTATTGTTATATAGTTTGTACATGTAATTAAAGTTTATTTTTATATGCATTAAAATTAACACATTCCTTTATATTGTTTGGCAGATTGTTAAACAATTTAGTATTTTTAATACTCACACTAGTCACATTAATTTTAAATTATTAATGCGAAAATTTGTATTTTTAGTTGCATGAATGGGTGGATGGGTGTTTGTTACTTCTTTGCGCCAAAACTACTCAACAGATCAGGCTGATATTGTATAAATGCAGCTATATAAGCCTGGAATCAGGCTAATTTTTGTAATGTAAAACAGTTCACATGGTATAAATAAGGAACCTTTAAAAGTTTCCATAGACACAATGCGTGCGAATCCGCGGGCTGGAACTAGTTATTTATAGGTGATGTGAGCATTTACACCACCGAGTCAAGTGGTCAATAAATGGTGAGTTACTCATGGAGAAAAATATCGTTGAGGCAATAAAAAACCAATTTTATGATGGTCAGATGATGCTGTGTGTGTGTATATACCTACCGAATGTTCGGTAATATGGTATGGTTTGATTGTTTTTTTTATTTGTATTCTATATGGACTTAGATATATCTGTATCTTTGTTTTTGTACTTTTGATGTTTTTATTGTGAAATTTTATCATAGAAATGTATAAATTGTAAGACACAATCGCAAAATTTAAAAACGTGACATCACCGTTCACCGTGTTTTCGTCAAACTTTTAGCGGGGTCTTTTTAGAGAGAAATAATTAATTTATTAGACAACAAACAAACAACAAAAATGATGGTTTTGATCATTTAGTTGTTGCAGATTTTATTTTGATTGGAAAACATAAGCACAAGTTAACATACTGAACGGTGACGTCACAAAAAAAGGCAGCGTTTTTATCACCCGAACTGAGTGTGGTATATTTTTTTGTTTTTTTTTAGTAATTAAAAATTTGGTATTATACTTTATTCAGTAATGAACACATAATGACATTACGTTTAAAAAACAGAAACAATATTAGTGTTTTTCGAGTTTTGTTGCTAACCGTACCAATATTATACTTAAAAAGTACCTATAAACCTTTGATAATTATGATTGCAACGTTAAAACCAGCATTACCATGCTAAACATTTTGACCAGGCTGATTTATTCCCGTACATAAACGATAATTAAAATTTATTACAAAGCTATACGAAATAAGGGCTTGTTTACATGCGCTAACAAACTTCTTATTCGGGCCGCGTACAAGTGCGCTGTGAGCGATAGGGTCTTAACACGCGACTGCAGTGGTATAAGGAAGTGGGCACATGGGAGACTTTGTGAAAAACCTCTAACTATCGGTGCTTGCTAGCAGTATTTCTGGGTTTCCACTTGAAGGGTTGCCGTAAGTTGAGAGACAAGGCAATCCATTGTAAGAGCGCACTCGTTAATCCAATACCGCTACCACCCAGCGCAAATTGTGTATTCTGTTCCGTAATGTGTATTCAAATATGTACTTAAACTTGTTAGCTTTAGATAGGGTATTTCATTATCTTCATCATCAGCCTATATTAGTCCACTGCTAAACATAGGCTTATTTTATACCTATCTAGAAAAACATGTGCCAAGCTGAGTGCAGAAGCTGCTTCAAAACGTATTGATAAACAATAATATATGGGCCTTCATCATCATCATCAGTCTATATTAGTCAGGCTGGACATAGGCAAATGAGTGCCATTGCCTTAGATTTTAGCTAGATAAAAATAAATAAGTATATTAAATTTTATTTAATTAGATATAGACCTTGAAGGCATTGAAGTGGCAGTGGGATGGCCATTGCGGGGGTAAACGTGTTCTTGAGTGGAGACTGCGACTTGGCAAACGTAGTGTAGGACGCCCTCCGACCATTTGGGATGACGATTTGCAAAAGACTGCTGGCAGATGCTGGATGCGGCAAGCTGAAGACAGGGCGCTATGGCGCTCATTAGGGGAGGCCTATGGAGACTTATATAGGCTGTCGATGAGATGATGATGAATGATGAGGTTTAGATGTTTATATCTGGCAAGAAACCGCTACCGACCTATTAGCCTCTGTCCATTATAAAAACTATCAAATTTAGGGTGCCTTAAGCTTTACCTATCAAATCTACTTATGTAAAGTCACCTTTACCCTAACATTATCAAACTTAGTCAAGGGTCGAAATTGACTGATCAACGGTCACACATATTCATTACGGATGAAATGTTCCTACCACACGACATCACTACCAATATTATATACCTTATGCATACGTAATAAGCTTCACAATAAATACCCCGTCTTCGCTCAGCCAGTAAAAATAAATCACAATTTTATCGAAGCATCCATGTATTGTATGAGCATTTCCTTTAAACGCATAAATAATAAGAGATTCATGAATATTTTTATATCGATCGATGAGAACCGTGAAACCGAATAAGCAAGGGTGTAATTCAACCTACAGCTTTCTGTGCTGATGTTTTTTTTTTTTTTAATAATGCTGGACAATTCACACAACATTATCTAGCCCCATGCTAAGCAGAGCTTGTGTTATGGGTACTAGATAACTGATATACATAATACAATACATTACACAGATAGATATTTTTTATTATACATAGTAAACAACCAGAACACCCGGAACAAATACGTACAAATATTTGTCCCAGGGCGGGAATCGAACCCGCAACCTCTTGCGTCGCAGGCGGACCTTCGCCCACCGCGCCACAGAGGTCGTCCGCGCAGATGATCTTTTTTACATGCCCAGGAATGGGGTGTCCTAGACACGGATCTCAGATGTAACGCAATGGATGGAGCTGGCAGGTACCTTATGTTATCATAGTTTAACGTAGAGTTTGACCTAAACAGCTGTACCGCGCCTGAGGTATGCGCGCGGCGAGACGGGGGGGGCAGTTGAAGCAGAACCTATGTATGTCAGAATATCCCCCCACCTCACCGCACTTTCTTAAGAGCTTCCTTAACAACCTCAACTTTTTGTGAAAAGGATAGATATAGGATTTTGCGTTTATAGGAGCGGGACAGGGTATGTCATAACAACGCAACTCAAGCCCATAAAATCAAGTTTTAGCTGATTATCTATTACCTAATTAGGACTTTTTTTGAAAAATCCTAAACATACGAAATGTTTTTTATGCTTAGTTCTATTACCAAGATTCTCAAGATCTCAACGTCTGTATTTATTGAGAAATTAAGGTTTAAGTAAAAATTTAGAGGTAACTTTGCGATTTTTTTCTATCGAGTCAATTTTATGGAATCGTGTTTTCGAATCATATGATCGATAGAATAAGTCCTGAACTTTACCATATATAAATTTCAAAGTTAAATATTTAGTAGTTTGGAGGATATTTAGATCTGATGGAGTTGATTGAATTATTTTTATTTTTGCATTAATTTTATAATGATGGTATGTATTAATATGTATTTTATATATATATGTATGTGTATTATAATATTAGGTATAGTGTGTATGTATTGTATATTTCATTAATACGCCACCGTCTATACGTGTACAACTGCTTCGTGTCCATCCCAAGGTTGTCTGGAAGAGATCGCTTTTAGCGATAAGGCCGCCCATTCTGCAACACTGTTTTTATATCCTTTTTTTGTATTATTCTCTGTTTTTCTTGGTGTGCAATAAAGTGTATTGTATTGTATTGTATTGATTTGAGTTAGTATATAGGCCCTTAAGGAGCGGTACAGCGGTTTCGGTCAAACTATAAAATCATGTTTTCATGTGTGGAGTCACCAGGCACGACAAAATCCGTAATTAGGAAGTGCGAGGAAGCCTGGGCGTGCGCGACATTGCCGAGAAGATGCAGGAGTGCGGGCTGCGATGGTATGGGCACGTGAAGAGAAGACCGCCTGACTATGTTGGGGATTTAGCACTACAGCTTTCCAACCCTGGGAGAAGGTCCAGTTGGAGACCCAGGACACGATGTCAAGATGTAGTGTCGAAGGATATGAGAGTGTCAAGCTTCCGAAGACGACGTCGAGGATAGAGCGAAGTGAAAATCAATTAGGAAAGCTGACCACACCACCATATGGGATAAATGAACATTGACGACCTCTGTGGCGCAGTAGGCGAAGGTCTGCTAGCAACGCAGGAGGTTGCGGGTTCGATTCCCGCCTCGGGACAAATGTGTGTACGATCTGCAGACATTTGTTCAGGGAGTTTTGGTCGTTTTCTATGTATAATAAAAAATATCTATCTATGTAATGTTTTGTATTATGTCTATCAGTTATCTAGTACCCATAACACAAGCTTAGCCAAGCTAAGCAGAGCTTGTGTTATGGGCTAGATAATGCTTCGTGAATTGTCCAGCATTATTATTATTAACTATAACCAGCTTGGAAGAGAGAGAGTTTTCAAGACAAAGGTACCTCAATGTCTACCGAGATGCTTAACCAGTGTGTCCTGTCCATCCTCGCATATGGAGCTGAAACATGGCACCTCACTTACGAGCACATGTACTTTATCAGGGTTGCGTAAAGTGGGATGGAACATTTTTTTCAAGTGCTACCGTCTTTGCTGTTCTTACATGTCTAGTCCATCGCAAGGTTGCCTGGAAGAGATCGATTATAGCGATATGGCTGCCTTTATACTTGGTCTACTCATAGCATTTGTTTCTGAACTGGTTACTGTGTCTTTGTGGTACAATTAAGTGTTATTTATGTATCATGGAACGGGCTATGCTAGGTTAGGTATCCTACGAGGTAGATGGCCGAATAAAGTCAAAGAACTAAGGTCGAAGATGTTGAGATGGGCAGGGCACCTGCCAAGGAGTGATGATCTTCAATAGGCCAAAGCAGTCACCGAATAGTGTTCTATACACCGATTAAAAATCTGGGTATTTTTTTGTATACAAAGTATTTACAAAACCCAATGAATAGTGTTTTTTTTTTTACGAAGTTGATATTATTGAAGCAGATTTATGGTATAAAAACTAGCCTTTGTTACTCTCCATCCTTTCAACTTACTCTATGCCAACAATAAAGTCCAGTAGTTGATAAGTTAGGGCGTGAAGGAAGGATAAACAAACAAACAAACACATTTTTGCATTTATAATTTTAGTATAGATGAGTATAGATTTTATGAAATAAAACTAAAAATTCCGACTGCATTTTGACTAAGCTCAATATTTTTCTTTTTTATCATATGAGTCAAGCATAGGGTACTTGACTCATATGATAAAATTAAATATAATATAATATTACTACCCAAGTTACAAAATAATTTAATTGATAATTTATACTGTGCGTAGCAGTGTTTATGGTAAACATGGCCTTCACTCAGCATTAAGCTGAGAGCACACTGATGTGTCCATTCAGCGCTGATTTTAGCAAGACTGAGAGATCGTGTCTCGTCACGCTCGTCAGGCGCGTGTTGTTGAAATCAAAATAAGGGACAGGTTTAGGTTCAACGTAATAAAAATAAGCCAACACACCTAAACTCAGCCAAGAATTTAGTTCGCAGAAAAAAAGGCGCGGTCTCCATAAACGTCAAACGGTTTGCGTTGAACCAGTCAATTGTATTGATTTACGGCAGGCACGAGTGGGCGTGATAAGTGTTTTACCCTAGGGTACTGGTGTAGTTACCTATGAATACTTATTATCTACTTCAGAGAAGGTAATGATACCAAGCTCACTGAATGATTGATTGGTATGATATGAACCGCAACCTCGTTGTAGTTATAGTGACCAGAGAGGTGGTGATTATCTGGCACAGCTCATCACTATTACCAAAAAGCGGGGTAAAACGTCCTACCCGTCATGACCTTTGGAGCTGAGACGTGGACACTCACAATAGGGCGGGTCCACCAGTCGACCAGCGAGCTATGGAGAAAGCTATACTGGGAGTTTCTCGTTTTTCTTTTGTAACCTAACCTAACCTAACCTAATCTTATATAATCGAAACGAACTTTGAGGATAAGCACTAGGTATAAGATTGTTTTTTTTTTGCCGATAATGAAAAAAATAATTTAGGTAGCGAATAACGCGTAGATCTGGACAGTCTGTCACATTTGAAAAAACAAAAACGTCCCGTCGAAAAAATAGAATTCGGCACTTGTTAGCTTATGAACCTGTTTGCCCGTCCCGATGAATTTAGGTTTCAGGATCGGATTCATCTATCTACAAAGTATTATTGTAAAAATATCATTAATTTTGTATTCTACCCTGTGTGTAATTGTGTATGTCTGTCTGTGCTGTTCTTGTTGTGTCAAATAAATGTATCTTTCTTTCTTTCTTTTCTTTACATACTTTTAATAAACTAAGTACATTAAAAAAATAGTATTTTGGAATTGTTTATTAAGAAATTATAAAAGTATTGCCACTCCACTCCCTTCTTGTTTACTCTAACTAATACCAATTGCAATTTATCAAATGACTTCAAAACGAGCGTTGATTCATACTCAGATGGATTGATATTTCTATCGCAACGATTGCAATGTTGAGACAGCGTGTCTGTATAATAACTGTCATAGACTATTATTATAAAGTTTGTCGCAGATCTGGGCCGCACCGCTACCGCACAGCTCAAAATTGTATGTTCAAATATGGGCGAATATTTAGATGTATTTTATATTCATCATCATCATCATCATTGGCCTATACTGGTCCACTGCTGGACATAGGCCTCCCCTAATGAGCGCCATAGCGCCCTGTCTTCAGCTTGCCGCATCCAGCATCTGCCAGCAGTCTTTCGCAAATCGTCATCCCACCTGGTCGGAGGGCGTTCTACACTACGTTTGCCGAGTCGCGGTCTCCACTCAAGAACACGTTTACCAAAACGGTTGTCGGTTCTTCTCGAGATATGGCCAGCCCACTGCCACTTTAGCTTGCTAATCCTTTGACTTTTTGTATTTTATATTGACGGCATCAAATGACAGACAGCTGGGGACCACTCATTTTGTCACGTAAAGGTAACGACTTTCAGCCCTTATTTCAAACTAGCAACGCCTCGCGGTTCCACCCGCGTAGTTCCAGTTTCCGTGATAATTCCGGGATAAAACATAGCCTATGTCACTCCCTGAAAAGTAATCTTTCAAATGTTGAAATAATTTTTGACATCGGTCCAGTAGTTTTTAAGTTTATTCATTACATACAAAAATACGAAAATTCAAATCTTTCCTCATTTCTTGTGCTGTGTGGCAGGGGTGTTGGATTAATGTGCGCAGGTCGCAGAGATTCAGCCTCTTAGCTGTATTTAACTCTTTTTACCGTCAATTACAACCTGGGTCTCCTCTAGACCATCGTGATACATCGTCGGCCACATCTTTACTTTCCATCAGGTGAGTTGTGGTCAAACAAAGGTCTATAGAATATAAAAAAAGGTTCTACGCTGCCTGCGGTTTCCCTCGACCTTCTCCAGGTTCAGGACTCCATCTAGAGGAGCGATAGAACCCAGTCGTAAGCAATTACAAAATGCATGCGCCAAGAACCCAATCTGGTAAAGTACAAAGTCCATTTTCATCAGCGGTTTACCTTTTATGGGGACAGTAAATTAACTTTATGGGTCTCTAGTATTTTATGTCAGTTTTGGGTAGGGCGTTATTGTGGCGTCTTTGTTATTAAAGTCGCGCGTGATGTATTGTTATAACGTCTTAAAACTGTAATCTTTTGTGGGAATCGTTGATGATTAAGTGGAAAGGTCACTTTGGATGTATTTTTCGATAAGGACAGATAGAACAATAGATGTAAGAGATAACTTCAAAGAGCAGGAGCGATTTTTCAAAGAAACTTTTGACGTCACTTCTGGTGAATTGATAAAAATCCCGTGGCAGTCGTAAAAGTCGAGTAGGTAACCTACCAGAGGAATGTTTTGGAAGGAAAAGAGAAAGGGCTGCAGTTTTCTTCAAATTTCATCCAGATCCGTTCAGCCGTTTTGGCGTGATTGAAACTTTTACATTTATATGTAATATTAGTGGGAAGGGTGGGTGTCGTAAGAGGCGACTAAGGGACATACGCTGGAGGGCGGGCAGCAGCGCCTCTTGCAGAATACATCAACCACCGAACTACGATCCCCAACCCGCATGCCCAGCGTGGGGATTAAGGGCATTACCCCCCCCCCCCCCCCCAATGAGATAAAAAAAATCAGAGGGATCTATGTACCTATGTAAATAGATTAATGCTTTATTTACATCGTTCTGGGCTAATCAAGGTTTCTCGTAGATAGCTTTTAAAAAATCGTCGTATTGAAACCTTTGTTGTAAGACATAATGTTGCATCTCTGCTGTTGAAAGACGTAACTGAAGATTTATGAACTTACGCGCCATAAAACGCGAGATATCCCGCAGTTTGGGTAATAATTACGAGATTTAGTGCGAGTTCCCTTTTGATCAACTGAGATTTCTCAACTGCGAATAGTTGCGCAACGGGGCTTCCCATTTGTGCAACTCATTTTGTTCCCTTTTGCTCAACACGCACATTTTGATGGTGAGTATCCTTAGACATCAGTCACGGTTTTGTAATAGTAACATAAATTACTGTTGAAAAGTTATCTTTGAGGCTTTTTTGCTGTTATTTGTGATATTTCAATAAATTTTCTGAATAAGATTATCATAGACAGCTCATATTTTATATCAATGGACTAAAGGTCTTTATACTTGCTATGATAGGTAGGTATTTTGCTAAAAATCTGGAGGCTCGCTTTCACCAAACTCTCGGGAATATTATTTTAAATATTTGGGGGGTCTCAAATAGCAAAAACCACCCGTCGTTTTACTTACCAATCAAAAGGGGGTAAATCTTTGGGGTTATTTTTTCCTAGCATCTTAAGAAGACTATGAAAGCTACATGCAGTTTTTTTTTTAAATCATAATCATATTTTTCTTTCTTTCAGAAAAAAAATACAGTTATTAAGATACTGTCCCTTCATGTGGCATAGCCGTCGGACGCCCTGTACAATTGAGTAACGCTTTTATATAAATCAAAACGTCACTCAAGCATTGAATGTATTATAAAAGCTTTTATTAAGCACAAAAGGTAATTTGAAAATTGCCTACGTCCATTGTACCGATGTACGGCATCTTTGATCTTGTTGAAAAAAGTGCACTAAATTCAGTACCAAAAATCAAAAATTCTTTATTACCATAAACACAAAAATGAACACTTAGAAAAGGTTAAATTCTTGAAATAAAACACTTACACGGAAATAAAGTGATATTTTGATTTCGGTCGTTTCGGTATGTAGACTAAAGGAAAGAACCGACGAAGAAACCTTTAGCCTGTTACTTGTTATTTTTCGAGTTGGAGCCCAACCCGTCCCAAGCGTTTTACCTTCCAGATAATCCGAAATTATGTAGTAAGCCTTTTTGCACAGAAGGGTATTGACAATTTGATGAATTTATTTACTGATAGATTTTGTAATTCACTAGGAGTTTAATGTCCGGTGTAATCGGCCTCATATCTGAACCAGATCGATACGTCTGGCACCATTTAAAAGTTTTCTGTTTGTCTGTCGGTTGTAATAATCATTCATCTCACCCAACCCGTCCAACTTCTAACTTTTCGAGATTTTTTATAATCCAATCCGAACTGAAAACGAATTTGTGAAAATATTGAAGTCCATTTTAAAACACGGCCATTTCAACTGGAATATTAACTTTTGGGCGCATTTTGAGCTGAGATTTCTGTAATGGTTTAAAGGGAATGTTATATTAAATTTAGAGATGAAAATTTTAATACTAGTTTGCATAAAATATCAGATAACTATATTACATTATTTACACTATAATAATATTAATGTTATTAAGAGGAAAGATATGTATTTTTGTATGTAACGAATAACCTTAAAAAATACTGACCCGATTTCAAAAATTCTTTTGCCGTTAGAAAGCTACATTATCGCTGAGTAAGGGTGAGCGCAGACTTGAGTCACAATAGTTTTAAGACAGAATAATGACTTCACAAATATCACAACTTATCAAAAGCAATGGTCTTTAGTGATTGATAATGTAGCTTTCTAGATAGATAGATAGAAATTTATTTGGTTCACAGACACAGTAGGTAGGGATACAACAGCATTATAAACTTAGGAACTTACACAAACAAACGATAAAATTAAAAAGGAACTTAGCTAATAACAAGAAAAGAAGAAAAAAAAACACACAAATATTACTAAAAGGTAAAATTAAGTTTTGACCTAAGAGTAAGTATTTACATGTTTCTAACATAGGCTTTAGTTATTTATATGCAAAGATAGAACTACGCTTAATATTACACCTATTTGAGTTGTTGTTATTAGAGTTCTGGGTATTTCTATGTAGGTATAATAAAAATTATCAATGTGTGTAATGTATTGTATTAAGTTTACCAGTCATTAAGTACCCATAACACAAGCTCTGCTTAGCTTGGAACTAGATGATGCTGTGTGGATTTTCCAGCATTATTTAGTTATTTAACCTTAAAGTCATTTATAACGGGAAATTTACCATGATTCGACTTTTGAGTTTTCCGATATTTCATGCGACATGATCACGGAAGAACTAAAGTCAACTTGAAGTTGAAAGTGACTTTAGTTCTTCCGTGATCATGGTGCATGAAACAATGCCGAAATAATGGAAAACTCAAAAATCTAACCATGGTAAATATCCCGTTATAAATGCCTTTAATGTTTATAACTATGATAGTTTTAAAAGTTTTATTTAACCTTTTTGTAATAAAGCAAGCTTTGAAAGCTTTGATAAAGTAAAATTCCACAGATTATTGGAAGCTATTCTGCGTTGCATGGCAGTATTCTGCACAATTTCTTTCTGCAACGGTATGTATGTATAAACAAGCAAGTTACATAGTTTTAATTTAATTTGGTATACAAAACATTGTATAGGTATTATAGAAAAGATAGGAACATAAAACGACGTAATAAAAGCAAGCATCATCCCTAAAACTGGGTCAACGATTCAAGGGTATCCCTTACGCCGAGGGGTAGGTTTTTGCTTAACACGGGACCTGAAATTATGCTTCTAAGAAATATAAATACTTTGATAAAAAAAGAACCTTAATTTAGTTTAATAAATTTAACGTGAGCCTTTTCTGAAGACCAAATATAGACGTGGGTGAAAGTCAATGTATTTTAAGCTCTCTTTTTATTTTTAATAGAAGGACGAATAATAGATAATTCGTAATAGATGGGCCTAGTAATCTACGCTAATATTATAAGGAGGAAAGATTTGTATTTTATTGTGTGTAAAGATTTAACTTAAAAACTACTGGAACGATTTCAAAAATTCTTTCGCCATTAGAAAGCTTACTTTCAGGGCGCAGTTCAGTGACTTAGGCTTTATATTGTGATCCCGGAATTCCCACGGGAACGGGAACTACACGGGAGAAACCGCGAGGCGCAGCTAGTTTATTCATAATTTAGTTGGCACATACATCATCATCATCAATCATCCTGGCTCTACAGCCGCGGGTGGACCTTGGCCTGGTCGAGTAAATTTCTCCATTCGATCCTATTCTTGGTTTTTTCCTGCCAGCCGGTCACTCCAATTGCCTTTAGATCTTGTTGGATCCCATCGAGCCATCTGAGTTTTGGTCTTCCAGGGGGTCTTCGGCCATCAGGTTTGCCACGAAAAAGACGTTTTGGTGCTCTGTCCTCTTGCATTCGCTCTACGTCTCATCGGAGACGGCCTACTTTAATAAATTTACGACATTTGGCTCTTGGTACATGTTGTCAAGCACATACATGGTTCCAGATAAACTTATCGTTGCCTATATGAAAAGTAAGCTATCTTGACGAAATGAAAAGCTATATTAAGTAATTTTTGAAATCGGTCCAGTAGTTTTTAAGTTTATTCGTTGCAAACATAAATGCAAATCTTTCTCTTTATAATATTAGTGTAGACAGAAAAAAAACCTTGCCAGAAAAAATCTTGCGATTTTACGTGTTTAAGACCATAATTTCAACATTTACAACAAATGTCACGTAACGGCCTTCTAACAGGGGTTGTAAATGTCAATGCCCAAGATATATAACACAAAATACATTCAAAACGTAAACTTGGTCACTTAAGGTGCTTCGTAGGTACTGTTTAGGCTGGCAGTTTTGATGAACCTGGGGGCCATATGAACTATTTCGTATCTCATTATACAAAGTAATTGGTATCTGCCGTGATCTGGGTGCATGCAGAGGGCCTTCGCCCCTTTATATCATACGATTTCGCTGTCAGAGAAAACTGGACTGAATGGGCTCTGTAAAGATAACCGCTTTAGTATGACACGATGCTATCTTAACAGAAAGACAAGTTTCAGTATTTTGGTAACTATTAATTATGTGGAAATTTCTGTCAATTCTGTTCGTCAATCGTGTTCTGATCAACCTCCCCTCAACCTCAAAAGCCTATAATGGTCATCTGCTGGACACAGGCATCCTCCTAATTTTGTTTATCATGAGTGTAATGCCCATAATCCCCACGCTGGTCATGCGGGTTGGGGATCGCATTTCGGTGGTAGATCTATTATACAAGAGGGATTACTGCCCGCCCCCAGGTGTATGCCCCTTAGTCGCCTCTTACGACACCCACGGAAAGAGCTGGGGTGGTGCAAATTCTAAACCGACACCACACGCAGTTCTTTTAGGCTGCCGAACGAGCGTATTTTTTTGAGTTGAGGGTCGCGTATTTTCGGTGGTATAAATTCTGCTGCATTTGGTTTCATAGTCCTGTTTCACACTGTTCCTGTTACACGGCGACGCAAAATTAGTTGAATTGACCGCGACTCACAACTCAAAAATGTACGCTCCTTTGGCCAAAGCCGTTTTGTGAAAATCACGTCCACTAGTTAACATTTCTACAAATCTAGCGTTCAGTCCAGGTACTAAGAAGTTCTGCTGAAAATGATGTCGTCCAGTCTAAGGTGGGTTCCACGTAACGCAGTCCATGTGAAATGTCGGTTAGCCGGGCGCGGGCTAATTTCTATGCAAATTCCGACGGCCCAGGTTATAGCCAGCCGGTGGCCGTACCAACTGTTTACTAAGCAATGTTAGTGTAACATTCGAACGTTTTCTAGTTATGATTGTCAATGTTTACGTTCTTTGCACTGCTTGGTTACTGTGTTTCTAGCGTTCGAATTTTAAACAAGGATTGTTTGAAATTGGAACTGTAGAAAATGCTATTCGCACTTTAAGGTGGTTTCTTTTTAAAATCTTCCGAGAGATCTTAGAGTAGAGTAAAAAATTATGCTCTAATTTCGTAATAAGCAAGGCCAAAGAATTAGAATAAGCTTCCAGTGTCTCTTTTCCCGCCAGAGTATAATCTTGGAGTTTTCAAATCCAGGATGGATAAGTTCCTATTGGAAAAGCATGCTCCATCTTAAGCCACATCATCACTTATTCAAGTGATGGTGGCCAAACGCCTGACCATCACCAATAAAAAAGTTCTTACAAGTTTGTCTATGCCAGTGGCATTACTCATACCTAAGGTAAAGGACCGAAATAAATGAAAAAGGCATTAGTTTATGATATTTTTTTAAAAGCTTTGCGATTTGCTTTTGTTTTTCACGCTGACGTCCCAAAGCCTCCCAAATCCAGACGTGTCGGCGGCGGAGGCGTCCCGTCGTCTCCAAACTGCACGATGGATTTTTGAAAATTCCTTTGTTCAACATAGTAATAAAATAAAATAGGCTTGGCGCCACTTTCACGCATACCACTGCCTTATACGGGCCTAAGTATCTGTCCAAACAGAACCTAAACTGGGACTTCATTTTAGAACCCAAAGCTACGTACGATAAAAGCTGCATTCCCCTGATAGTAAACAACATCCAGGTGACTATCCAGTAATCTGCCGACCAGCACCAACTGGTAAATCGGACCGTGTTGTGTAAGGACCGGGCCATATTGTAGCATACGGCAAATAACTCCGCTTTACCTAAAATACAATACTGGATCGGGAATTTGCGGATTGCTAATTTCAGGTCCATTTCCCGTTAATGTAGACCTGTATTTAAGGTAACTAAATACATAAATAATGCTGGACAATTCACACAGCATATCTAGCCTCAAGCTAAGCAGACGTTGTGTTATGGATACCTACTAGATAACTGATATACATAATACAATACATTACATAGACAGGTATTTTTAATGGAATCAATAAATAAAGGGAATCGAACCCACAACCTCCTGCGTCGCAGGCGAACCTTCGTCCAACGCGCCGCCACAGAGGTCGTCAACAACGTCGTCGATAACAATATACTTTACTACTTACAAATAAATAATAATAGACAAAAACATTTTTTGCCATGCGTATGTAAGATAGATATTTTAACAATACAAAGAAAACCCGGACTTATTCGGAGTTTTTAAACCATTTTGTTTTTACGATTTGCAACTATTTTTCGGCATTCAATCATATTAGGAGGTTTTCAATTCGGCTGATATTGTTTTTTATTTCTATGTTATTCGATTCCGGTTTGAAGATTTTTTCGTTTTTGTATAGAAAATGATCATGGCAAAACAAATATGTATTCGATACATACTAAGGCAAATGACCTTGGACCTTTCCGCGCGCCTTTATGCAGCAAAGAGTGCTTGTTTTCGGTTCAGCATACTATGTAGTGCCATAATCAACCAAATAATAGGATCCTCTGCGGTTGGGCGACGTGTAACTGGTCAGGTTTGAATCACAGATTTTGTAGGTGCAAATACGTTTTTACGTTTGATTTCATTAATTTGACTGCTTTTCGAAGCTAATGGACCTCCAAGCGTTCGGTATGAACTATGTGAATCACTATACTGAATTTGGTACTAATCGAATTTGAGACGCCGATAAAAAGTGGGTTCGAAGCCGCTACACATAGTACACTATAACTAACAGTATAACAACTACACTATGATTAACAGCAAATATTTGGAACCTCCAAGCTACCTTTCAGGATGTGTGTTACAGGATATATAAATTTCAGAGCTCCACAATCAATATTTTCGTCGGAAAACATAAAACAAAAACACCAAATTTTCTTGTTTTTGCCTTAGTATGCGCCATAAGTGATATAATATGTAAGTACCTACTAGTGGTTTCTTTTTCACTTCTTCTACTAGTGGACAAAACATTGATGTGAAGAGACAATCAAGAACACCTTATTTCTTATTTAATAATAATTTAGTTATGTCCAAGGGGGACGTGTTGTGCTCGGATTGCCTTCATTCTCATCAGACATGATTTTTAATGCAGTACACTGGCAGTGCATTCGACTGTGATGTGATGATACTACGTAAAATAGGGTTGGTAAAAATAATACTTCAGTAACAAGTAGATAGTAAAATAACTTATATCCGGAATTAAAAGTTTCAACATAAAGTTTCAAAAGGCTTTATCCAGCCACCAGGGAAGCATTATACCAACCACGGGCTAAATACAACACAAACTGAGGGTAGCTATAGCTATCTACAGTACAACAAACATCTTCAAATATTCAGGAGAACAAATGTCTAATTTCCCATATCCAAGTGCTGTCTGGAGCGCCCTAACTTACACTATTATTCTCAACATGTTCTCTACACATTATTGTAGTATACAAAGCTTTGAGCAACTTCATACTATCCTGCTTCCTACAATACCTAGAGTACTATGTTGTTATAGGAACACAGTATTGTACAGCAGTAGACCAGTAGTCCAGCTTCATACAAGGTTCATGCTGAAAATAAGGTACATGCTGAAAATCAGCGTTGTGGGGTTACTAAGGTACATGCTGAAAATCAGCGTTGTGGGGTTACTCGCAACATTCAGCTGAGCATGAACCTATTCTGATAGCGCAGGAACACGGCACTGATCATCACACACTAACTTAATCATTTTAAATTGCATGTTAGTTTTTAAGTACTTTATAAATAGGAATTGTCATCATATAGGTAGGTTTATATTTTTATGTAATGTGTCGTGTTTGTTATTTTATCTGCCGTGTAAGTTTTCTTTTTATATATTTACCTGTATATATATCAGAATAAATATAATTTCATTTCATTTTCATACAAGCTGTTCTGTATCTTCACACAGTTTTTTAACTAAAAAGGGGGTCGCAGGTCTTAATCTTTTTCGCAGGGGGACTGTATTATATTCGGTAAGGGTTCGGGTAAGAGAATAATAAAACAGATTTGTTCAGTGACACACGTCCACTCGATAAGCCACACCTTGTGCGAATGCATAGTATGCATTCGCACAAGGTGTGGGTATGCATTGCATACCCGGCGCGCCTCGCGCTTGGTATGCGCCCTTGTAGATGAGCGCATCCGATGGGCGTGCAAATATAATATAAGTCAGAATCCTACAGGGACTTGGGGCGTCTGGACACGGGGTCTTTCGGTGCCCATTTGGCGGGTAGGGTCCCCGAGGTCGTCGCCTCGCGTCACGTGTTTCTGGCGTGTCGCTTCTGATCTTCACACGGTTTTTGAACTAAGAACTGTGTGAATCAGAACAGCTTTAAGGTGTAGAATACTCAAAGCTGTTCTGATAGTGTTTGTGAGTGTTCTGTGATGTAGGTACCTACCATTAGTCAAAGTTTCATAGTTTTTACTTCAGATGAAAGTTAAAAAGGGGAGATACGGTACGTTCTCCCTATCACCACCAACAACAAAGACACGCTAGTTCCAATTTTGTGCAACATTCCTATCTAATAATGAACATTGATTTGATTGTCTGCCTGCGACGCAGAAGGTTGCGGGTTCGATTCCCGCCTCGGGACAAATGTGTGTACGATCTGCAGACATTTGTTCAGGGTGTTCTGGTCGTTGTCTATATATAATAAAAAATATCTATCTATGTAGGTATTGTATTATATTATGTATATCAGTTATCTAGTACCCATAACACAAGCTCTGCTTACCTTGGGGCTAGATAATGCTGTGTGAATTGTCCAGCATTATTTATTTTATTTATTTATCTATTGATATTTTTCTGTAGAATACTTTTTAAAATAATTTATTGAATATACTTAAGTACTTAGTAAAAATTTATTTTTAACGAGATTTTAAATAAATGAAGTATATAATAACAAGAACCGTTAATTTCTAAAGGTTTTACATACATATGATGTACATACACACATTAAGTGTCTTCCTGAAATACTTTTACGCACCAGTAAAGCATTTTATCATAAAAATATTATCCGAGTTCTAGATCTAGATATCACATCGTTAATTTCTTTTTCTCTCGTTTTAAAATTTAATGATTAGCTATTTCAACATTTCTCATAGCTACGGCGTAGCTGTACCTCTCCGTAGGTACTATCTTAAAAGCTGCATTGCTGTAATCACAACACATCGTAGTAAAGATACGTCGTCGGTGGAACACGGAACATGCGAATTCCCTTCCCCCCCCCCCCCCCCCCCGAGTAGGTGCATGATAAGTACCAAAATAACTATGAATAAATTATAATGTACGTGTTTAGCCGTTGGGTTAATAAACGGTACGTAAATTAATTATAAGTAGGTTTGTGAAGTTTCCAACATTTACATTGAAACTGCGAAAATAACGAATGCAACTTTTGAACTTTGTGAAGATTTAAAAAAAACTATCTATGTATCGTATTATATTATGTATATCATATCAGTTATCTAGTACCCATAACACAAGCTCTGCTTAGCTTGGGGCTAGATAATGCTGTGTGAATTGTCCAGCATTATTTATTTATTATTTATTATTATAAGATCTTTTTAATACCTTTCTCGACCTATGTCACCGGCCATAGTTAGTGATTCGTGAATGGATAAAAAAATCCAAGATTAGTAATTAAAAAACTGAAATAAGTACCTAGGTATCTAAAAATCTTCTTTTTCTTAAAAATAATTCTTGCAAAATCTTAATAAGTTGCCTAAACTTCAACAATTTACTTTCAACAACATCAAATTTACTGTATTCTCAGAAAAATGTTTGCCGTAGTTATTTCTCACGCAATTTAAGGGCAAGTATACACTGGAGTCAGGGACATTACGGCACGAAGGCCCTGGGACGGAATTAGGACTAAAATTGCGGGGGTAGGTTTCTTGGTCGAATCCTGGCTTCGCCCTGGATTTTGTCCCCATTAACTAAATAGCAAATACCTTAACAATCTTTATTCAGAAAGAAAATAACAATCAAATTACAAATTTAAATTAAAACTAGTATTTACAATAGAAACAATTAAGCTATCTGCAAACTGTTGCAAACAATCTACAGGTAGCTCAACTAAATATATTAAATAAATTAATGACATTATTCGTTGTTAAATACATCTCTTGAATCCAAGGGGCCACCGTATTTAAACTTAACAGGGGCATACCTATCGATGGAGCTCTATATGTATACACAGAAAAGTTGTCAAAGTTCAAGATATAACGTAAAACAGTAATCTCAGATCAGCAGAAGAAATAAGTAAAACGAAGAAGACAAGTGTAGCCGTATATAATATTTGTTTTCAATAATGAGTTAGTAGAATAAGTACATTTAGTCGATAAAACACTTGTGTGCATTTCGTAACGACATAGTTATGTGGTAACGACCTCTAACTGAGAGCTCACAACAATTATTTCATTTATTATTAATGAGTAAAACTCCTATAGGTAATAAACAGTAAATCCTCGTCAATTCTAAATTCCTAAGTACGTCCTTTAAAAAGCGTTTCATCAATTCTTTTTATGGGCACTTTTCTCGCCATCTCGGCACTATCAGCAGCGTGCGTCGAGTTCGACGTAAAATTTTACGACGTCACTCATTTGTGACGTCATCAGACACAGTTGCAAAATGAAGATGCGGGCCGCGGGGGGCATAATTTTACTAACTGCCCCTTAAGACGTTTGGATGTTGGTAAAATATAGCTATTTTTGACGTTGTTTACTGTTTATATCTAGTCAAGAGGCAGATAAGGTCTAATAAGTACTTACCTACTTACTTAAACCGGTAGATGCTGGATGCTGCAGGCAGATGCTGGATGCGGCAGGCTGAAGACAGGGCGCTATGACGCTCGTTATCCTTCTCCAGCCGTGGACTCATTTAAGCTGATGATGAGGTTGACTTAATATGTAGAGGGGTCTTATCTTCAAAATTAAAACTTCAGGACTTGGAATACCGGTATTCTCTTATGACCGTTCGTCTGACCTTGACGTGATACCGGTACATATTGGGTCTACATATAGATTATACCAGTATTTCTTAGTATAAGGGCGCCTCTCCATCTGCTAGGAGAGTGTGGAGCACTAATGCAAAAACATAGTACTTATCTGGGACAGCACCTGCTCGGCCCAGACGAGCTACGAGACTTCTCCCCGAAGGAAATCCTTCAGTTCCTAGCAGCTGCAAGGGTAAGTGGCGAACTCTGAACGCCGCAGCTTTAGGGGAGAACACATAAAGTGGCGATCACAATAGGCCCATCATGGCCGCAGTGACACAAAAGCCACCAAGAGCAAATCAAAAAAAAGTATATAGGCCCTAGTTTAATAATTTGGAATTTAGTATACTTAAATTAGTAATAACTAGTTTTAATAATAAAGTCAATCGTTATATGAAAGCTCAATGTTTCATACACTGTACACTGTAATCTTCGTAAGAGTATCGCAAAACATATTCCATATGAGAACAACGTTTAAGTACTGACAGATCTAACCCTAAAGAATCGGAAATAAGAGCCCTAACATCTTAATACAAGTATATTTTAGTAAGAGTAAGATATTATTATCCTCTGATCTCAAAGGTTAATTCGAAGCACGTACACACTGATTATACTGTAAGTAGCTTTCTAATGAAATAATTGTTCGTTATAATGGCATAATTAATTTTAAGGAAATTACGATAACCATGTACGTAGCTTGTAACCGTTTTTCTGAAATAAACTTATTATTATTATTATATTATATATCCACTATATTATCTGTATATATTATTATTTTTTACTTGGGTAGATTCTGCAGTTGGGTAAAAACAATTTCGAGAAGGAGTCCAAGAGGATCCAGCTAGGTTGGGCAGCGTTTGGAAAACTACGTCGAGTTTTATCGTCATCTATACCGCAATGCTTGAAAACGAAAGTTTTCAATCAGTGCGTTCTACCCGTCATGACCTACGGAGCTGAGACGTGGACACTCACGGTAGGGCTGGTCCACCAGTTTAAAGTCGCCCAGCGAGTTATGGAGAGAGCTATGCTCGGAGTTTCTCTGAAGGATAGGATTCGCAACGAGTACATCCGACAGAGAACCAAGGTTATCGACATAGCTCAAAGGATTAGCAAGCTGAAGTGGCAGTGGGCTGGCCATATCTAGAGAAGAACCGACAACCGCTGGGGTAAACGTGTTCTTGAGTGGAGACCGCGACTCGGCAAACGTAGTGTAGGACGCCCTCCGACCAGGTGGGATGACGATTTGCGAAAGACTGCTGGCAGATGCTGGATGCGGCAAGCTGAAGACAGGGCGCTATGGCGCTCATTAGGGGAGGCCTATGTCCAGCAGTGGACTGGTATAGGCTGATGAAGATGAATTATTTTCATATTTTAAAGGATTACCTGATACGTTATGGTACAAAATAGCACACCACTTTTCAACAACTGCTTCCTCGGATTCCAAACTTCTATTTCGTTCAAACAATATCCTAGGCACGCAGCAAACTTGGTAACAAACGCTAACTTTGCCTAAGTTTATCTGAAAACATTCATCTGCAAATATGAAATCTTAACGTGAATCTAGGGTACGTAAAACTTGGATACAACTTCGATCATTAATGTGGTTGCCTGGAAGAAATCGCTTTAAGCGATAAGGCCGCAAAATCCATTGCTGTTCTCTTTAAGGCGCATACCCCAATGAAACTAGCGCCGCCAACTACTTTATCTTATTATTCCGTTTAACAAAGGAAATTGCAAAAATCCATCTCACAGTTTGTGATACTTATTATAAGCTTTTTTTAATGCCTCTATTATAATCATAGTTTTATTCTATTTACTTTTGGCAGTCAATAGAAGTTGCGAATTAGGTGGCGGCGGCGGCGGCGGCACCACTTTAAGTGGGGTATGCGCCTTAATATGTTTAATTTAAAACAATCTGTTTTTTTTTAAAAGCTAATGAATAAAGTATTCTCTATCTATCTATCAAATTCATCATCGTTAAACATCACGATTAAAAATGAAAACTTTTATGTAGTTTCGGCAGAGATACGAAAATAGATTTTGGTGGCCACCAAGGGCAACTTCGTATCTCTGCCTAAACTAAATAGGATAAAACTATTACAAAGGCATTAAAAAAAACTTATGCTAGGTATCACAAACTGGAAGATGGATTTTTGAAAACTCTTGTGTTAAACGGAATAATAACATAAAGTAGGTGGCGGCGCTAGTTTGGGTGGGGTATGCGCCTTAATAGATATAAGAACATAACATGTAGGACAAAAACGTTATCATTAAACTGAACTGAACTGAACTGAAAATGACAGCCAGATTTGTTCAGTAGTTTTGGCGTGAAGAGGCCACAAACACCAATCCAAACATTCAAACTTTCATATTTATAATATTTGTGTGAATTAAAAAAAAACTATTCTTGAACTCATTATTTTTGCCTTTTTTCCCGCTATTATTATTTGATCTTTGTTAGGTATCTCTATATATATACTGGTACTCATTCCGATCTGGGACCACATCATAAAATAATAATAATAATGCTGAATGCTGCTTCACACAGCATTATCTAGCCCCGAGCTAAGCAGAGCTTGTGTTGTGGGTACTAGATAACTGATATACATAACACAATACAATACCAAGATAGATATTTTTTATTATACATCAAAAACACCCTGAACATTGCGGGAATCGAACACCTTCGCCCACCGCGCCACAGAGTCACCGTCCAAAATGCATCATAGTTGTTACCAGTTCTATTTTGACCACATTTTCCTGGTCATTATAATATATTCATGCCCTTACAGGAGTCATTTAAAAGATTTTAGTAAAATCATTTATATGATTTTCCTGTAAGATCATTTCACAGAAGCCTTATACCTACAGATAGGGAACCTGGGAAAACAAAGTAAGATAAGAAAATATTTATTTGGGTAAAAGAAAACCAAACAAAAGAAAGCAAATAAAATCAGATTTTTTAAAATTCTACCGATAAACGTTGCTAGCCTTTTCGAAGCAGGTCCTTTGTGATAAAAATAAAATATTTTAAATACTTTTTTAGACGTTCTCATTTACCTACTACCGATTTCCCAGGATGTCTGACAGAGATCGCTCTTGAGCGATAAGACCGTCATTTGTCACATTTGTTTTATTAGTAAATTGTTTTTTATAAGTGTGCAATATAAGTATTTAACTACTATTTATGAATTTTTATTCATCTTATACCAACAGCCTACAAAGGGGTCAGTACAGTACCCCAGGATTAACCAAAACAAGTACAGCGATGATTTAGGGCTCCGTGTGACGTCACGAGCCGCAGGTTTTATCTGCGTCCACGGAACCCTAATCCAAATTAATTAGTAGACGGCCTGTAACCTCAGACATAACAATCACAGTTTATTCCAAGCTGGGACAAAGTGGACCTTATGACGGCAGAATAGGGGCTATGGGATAAAGTGGAGGTTTTGTAACGTGCGCGTGCACTGAGGCGCAGTGGTCTGACCACGGTCTCACATAGGTATAAGGCCGACAATGCTAAGACAAGACTGACTTTTACAAAATTCTGTACACCATTGAAATAACTAATTCAAAGCGCGTGGTAGTAGTAGCCATAACACAACGACTTGCTCATGTTTTGAGGCTTAAAATACGTTAGAAAATGTATGAATTGTGTTTTTTCATTGTGCGTATGAAATGGACCGAATTACGAAGTGGTTAATTCAATAGCCTATTAATGCCGTTAAGGGTACTTCATAATCAAAATCATAATCATCATTATAACTCTTTCCACAAGAACTTAGCTGTGTAGTTTTACTCGAAACCTGACTAGGTTTCTCATTCGCTTATTTACTTAACCACTAACCACCAAAGATTATACCACTATAATCTTAATCTTCTCCAAAAAAATAAAGAGATCATTTCATTACCTAGTTTTTTATAAATGTAATTTGAATGGCATTAATAAAAAAGTGCGAGTTGGACTCGCGCAACTAGGGTTCGTACCATTATCGGAAAAGCAGCAAAAATATCACGTTTGTTGTATGGGAGCCCCTTTAAATATTTTATTATTCTGTTTTTTGGTATTTGTTGTTATAGCGGCAACAAAAATACATAGTCTCGTGAAAATTTCAACTGTCTAACTATCACGGTTCATGACATACAGCCTGGTGACTAACAGACAGACAGACAGACAGGCGGACGGACGAACAGCGGAGTCTTAGTAATATTGTCCCCTTTTACCCTTTGAGTACGGAACCCCAAAAAGCACTTTTGAGTTTTGAATTACGCGGCGAAAGGCGTGTCAGTTCTTATGATCGATCGAGCCTTAAAGGTATGGCGGCTAACTTGACAAAGCCCTAGCGGAAAAACACATGACCTAAATAAATGTCGATAAACTATGAACGTATGCTAGCGGACACAGTGGACACTTTGTGGATATTACTGGCTGTTTAGTAATATCCACAAAAAGTCCACTGTGTCCGCTGCACCCTAGTGTACGCGCACCTCAAACAGCATGTCTGTTTAAATGTCGTTTAGGTGTTGTTAGCCAACTAGGCCGGGTCGTGCATTATTTTTGTTGCCGGCCTAATTCCATTTGCTGATTGCGACCCTTTGCAAAGAAATATGGTTTGTTTGCTGCTGGCGCGATTTGTTTCCATTATTTTACTCGGTGCTTTTGTTTAGAACTCTCACTCAATTTCCATTTCATTACTTGGGTGGAGCCTGAGAATGGTAAATCATAAAACATAAGAGGTTATTTTGTTATTTTTATTTATTTAGTAAGGGCAACCAACTAAAGTTAACACAAGAGATCACAAAATTATACGATAGAACTTAAAAACTAGTTCACTCTAAATTAATTAATTATTTATACCCAGCGTCGACAAATTCTGACGAAGATGATGATGATGTGGGGTATTGTTTATGTGGATAAATAACCTCTGAAAATATGATGTAAATAAAATACAGGGTGTCCACGGAATACCAGCAATCTTCGAACTGGTGAAACTATTATAAAACCTGAACAGTTAACTTATAATTGACAAACGTTTTTCGTTGCAGGAAGAAACCTGACTAAATTCTCGTCGTCGATCGTTGTTGATTTTTTAGATCACCTCGCAATAGAATCCTTAATACACGGTTTAATTTAAAATTATAAAAACTTATATCTAGAACTCAGACCAAGAAGAAATGATTGACTTAAAAAGACTTTTTTGAAAACTTTTTTCTTGCTCCGAGATCTAGATTAAGAATCAAAACTTAATATTGCTAACTTAAACACTTATCAAACAAATAAATGTGCGAATTTATTTTAAAAATGAAGGCACCAAAATAAAAGTCTACAATAAATTAAGTCTATTTTAAAAAGAATTAAGATCTTGTTATAAAGTAAGTTCTCGAATCCTCGCTCTTTCTAAGATAATCTTGTACATAGATGCATGGGATCCCAGCTTCGGCTTTGATGTAGGTACCTACCATTTACATGTTTTTATTCCCTATCGTTGTATTTAATTTAAAACCTTTGAAAAAAACATAATAATAAGTTTCTCATGCAAGTAACATGGCTCTTTTTTTTTTTTTTTTAATAACATGGTTCTTGTAAATGAGAAATAAAGTTCTTTGATCTGAATCTTTATTAAACCTATGTTAACGTATTGTTAAATTTTCAGTAATGAGCCAGAAAGAGAGCTACTATGTACTTAAGTGTATTTCTTGTATGTTTGATAATTAATGTGTGTGGTTGATGCTGAGGGCACCTATTACTACTAACTGCCTAAAAATTGTAGATAAGGGTCTCATCTACAAATTTTTCAGCTTAGGTATTTTATTATAGTTTATTTTTTCTCAAATCCACTGCTAGTAAAATCCGCCGTTTCCATGACGTATGTATTTCTCAGATAACGATTGATACAAGTACTTAATTTTGTCTCTATTAGTCTATATTACGACAATATTATGAATGACAGCCAATATCATATCGAAACTGTAATAGATCTCTCTAAAAATTGTAGAAAACCCTTTTCTAGCGTCTGACAAAATCCACCATTTCCATGACGTATTTGTCAGATTAGGGATTTATTCAAATAACTGTCCAAACGCAAGCGTTGCTATGCATGCATATTGACACAGCTTTGCGTGGGCGGTTGGTGTAATGACCCCGGAAAGGGTATTTAATAGACGAGATCGGGGAAATGGAAGGTTTTAAAATTGTAAGGTGGCTCTAAAATTAAAGTGGTTATGGACATCGTAGTTGTCAATTGACGAGAAGTAGATAAAGTGGTGAGTTTTGTCATTAGAATTGCACTTAAAGAAGTTGTGATTTCAGTAGTCAAAATCAAACAATAGCTTTATAAAATAAGCACAACATTTTATACCATAAACAGCTTTATAAATAGTAATTACAATACAATACAATACTGTATACTTTATTGCACGCCAAGAAAATACAGAAAATAATACAGGAACAGCATTGCACAAACAGCGTTGTCTTCGCTAAGAGCGATCTCTTCCAGACTACCTTGGGATGGACACGAAGCAGTTGTACACGTATAGACGGTAAACCACTAGTAAGTTTATATATCACTTATACATGTACACCAATATAATGTTTATTTTGTCTATCTAAGTCTAAATATAATGTGACAGTGAGTGCCAGACTCATCAACTTCTTAATTCACGGATTTTATTGTCTAGTGATTGATCTCTGCGTTTGTCTTAACAAAATCTTGGAAGAGACAGAGTTTGCACATGGACTTTGATCAGATTTGATTGCCTCATCTTATGTACACGAAAATACTTGCCTACCGTCGTTCTAGAATTCCAAAAGCTGAGAATAAGAAGCCATTAGCGTTCCCTCAGCCTCAAGCACCCAAAAAATCAATAAGTTCCACAAATGTTTCAATCTGTGTCCCAAGCTCGCTGTTAGACCATAAATCGCATCGGTTATCATGCTTTACGGCTTAAGTAACCGAGGCTTTCACGGCCAATTTACGTTATACTGTTATGATTAACCGCATTTTGTTGGGATAACCGTTGGGTAATTAGTACGGAAAGGATTGAGGTCAAGTGGAGTTCAGTCTGATACAATCGAGTTAAGATTATTTGCTGGCAATTCGGAGAAATTTGGAGTATTCTGGAGGAGTTCATCATCTAGAGCTTTTGGTTATATTAATTTGATGGAATACACAGGTTTATAATTACACTGAGTAATATTTATAAATAATATTAAGCTTTTCGAAGGTTTTTACGGTTAGATAGCAGAATATTATATTAAAAAGACTATGAATAATAGGTATATTTAACTAGCCTACGTTCATAGTTTATCGAAATTTAATTAGAAGTTTAAGGATCAAAATATTTAGTAACAATTGCAAAAATTTAAATATTTTGCTACTAAATATTTTCATTCGTATATTTTGCAATTAATTTCCGCAAAGTAACGCCTGAATCTATTATTTATGATAGTTTTAGCGGCAATAATATGTTACATTGCTATGTGCTTTATGAGAGGAAAACACATGATTGCACATTAAAACTATTACTATAAAAGTATGATTATAATTTTTTTATGTTACTTTAGAGTAACCTCAATGCCAAACCAGCGTACAATGACAGTAAAGATTAATCCGAACTTGGTTCTTTTCACTAAAATAATTTAGTTATAAAAAAGTCTACTAGGTACTACTTTTAAAGCTAGTTATTATTTGGGGAAAACGCGTGTGATACCACCGCCTGGAGGTACTCAGCCATATATATACCTACTCATACTCAGTTTTAGGTAGGAGATAATACGCTTGTCTCATTTCCCAAAAAACCTGAGAAAGGATCTTGCTGAGATGTTTTAAAAAAGGTCTTATGACGTAACACATTCCCTCGAAGAACCGTTGAATAATAAGCAAATCGAAGGATCAAATCTGTTAAAGGGTCTTTAAATCTTAAAAGGTTTAACCCAAAGCAAATAAGGTCGCATTAAGTACCCCTAATCTGGGCCAAGTCCGCAAGGGTAAATGGTATTTATTTTACAGCCTTCCCAATAAGTCTGCTTATTTAATCCGCTGGTGTTTTGATAGTCTCTATCTCTATGTTAAGTGGGGTATGGGATTGGGTAAGCCAGGAGTAAGTCCGGTGAGGTCAAGAGTCCTAAGATAAATCACGTCTGTTCTTTTGATTTTCTGTACTCGTATGTAACCGACTTCAACAGAGGACAAGTTTCTTTATTCAAATGTAGGAATACCTACTTTGTCTGTTCACTGATTCTTCGTCAATTTTGAACCGAATTCAAAGGCTGAATTTAATAAATGATCTTTCTCGTTTCATTAGGTATTCTGGTATTATGTGTGGAGAAGGATACCGAGATGGTGTCGTAAAAGTTTTATTCCTGAGATTACTTTTTGTTCGGTAAAGCTTAGCTTTCGGTAAAGTGAATTTTTTTATCTAGTATTTTCTATATTCATATATTTGCTCCCCTTGGAGTCGAGACCCTAGTTGCGTAAGGTGGAAGAGGAGAGCCTCGGTCTCTTCGGGTTGTCCAAAATTACCTGAGCGTCTGGGTGAAGCGACGCGTGACCCGAGAGCTGGTGAGTATCTGGCACAGCGTTTCAGCATTGCCATACAGCATGCAGACAGCGTACGCTTCCGTCTTTGGTATTGATATAAATCAGTTGAGCTACCTGTAGATTGTTTGCAACAGTCTGCAGTTATCTTAATTGCAAATAATACAACTTAATTTGTTATTAGATTGTTATTTTTTTTTTCAAATCTGGCAGTCCGCCCCTGCTTCGCACTGGTATATTTTTTAGCCTATGTTCATCACGGATAATGTAGGATTCTAATGGTGAAAGTATTTTTCAAGTCGGTCCTGTAGTTTTGGAGCCTAAAACAAATCTTTTCTCTTTATAATATTATTAAAGATAAGTATCTACATGTATTTTCTAAAACAGTCGCTTGTAAGACATCTCCTTTTCTACTGAAATTCCGAAAACATTAAATGTAGGTATTTTTTGTGGAGTAGGTAGGCACTTTGCTCAGAGCTCGGCAAATGACGAATGAAGCCTAAGAGATGCCAGAAACATTGAGTCAAATCAACCGTTTAACGAGCCTCGGAAAATTTTAATGTTTCCAGCTTTCGTGGAAAAAACCGCGCTTACAGACATTTTCAAGTAAATGGTTATGAATAACGTCAAACTGTTCAGACAGTTCTCGGTATTTTGGGCGCATTTATAGTCTTAAAATTATGGAGAACTTTTTCTGAGAACATCCCCAGTGCCTCTTAGATAGTTTAATTTTCTGTAGCAATTTTTTTTTCAACTCTCAATTTGACAGCACTCAGTATTTACCTATGCACTTCAACTCTATAAAGTTTTTTGCGAATAGTTGAATTGAAACGCTGGAAAACACGATATTGTCAGAAAAAGAACTAGCTATTTTTTGATTTGAATACGTATAATTGTAATTTATTTCGGAATCAGTCATACATTTTGCATTTTGCAAAACCAGCAATCTATCGTTAACTAGTTCACACGATTGAACGAATTGGAAAAAAAAATCTCACTAGTTCGTCGATCGAACTAATCAATCGGACTAGAACAAACGAATTTTTTGAAGTAACTGCTTATCTCAGTTATTAAATAAAATAAATAAATAATGCTGGACAATTCACACAGCATTATCTAGCCCCAAGCTAAGGAGAGCTTGTGTTATGGGTACTAGATAACTGATATACATAATACAATACAATACATAGATAGATATTTTTTATTATACATAGAAAACGACCAGAACACCCTGAACAAATGTCTGCAGATCGTACACACATTTGCCCCGAGGCGGGAATCGAACCCGCAACCTCCTGCGTCGCAGGTAGACCTTCGCGCCACAGAGGTTGTAGTATTATAACGGAGAAACGATTATGTTTGGTGGGCTTGCACCTTGATCCGTTCCTCTTACTGAGATTGTTTGACTTTCTATTGCCAACACTACCAATGAATCAAGCTCAAATATCGGTCTCAGCAATCTATGAGCCACCCCAACACAACATGAGTCACATTAATAAGCCCACTTTCCACGATGACTCATTACCTTGATAATGATAACGTGACGGTAGTACCAACTTATTATACCATTCTTTTACTTGTATATTCAACCTTGAGAATTAGGTTATACGGGCGGGAATGCATGCTTGGATAACGGAGTAAGGGATGCATGGAACCGTACCGAGTTGTGTCACGCGATCAGTGAGCGCCTTACCCTGTTTTACTTAATCATAAACAAAATGTAATTCGCTCGTGTATCCTTGTCCTTCTTTGTTTTATTTTGAGAATAGTGAAATAGCATGCTTTCTCGTAGCCTTGGGTATTACCTTGCTTCAAGGAAGCTATATCGTCTAGAATAGCACGGTCATAAAGTTGATAACCTGTATAAATCATCACAGATAGATGTAAGGCTTTATTTTATGTATTTCAACGTAAAACTCAAGTGGCAACACTTTAAGCTGCTCCTGGAAGCAGTTTAGTTTCAGTTTCCGAAAACACATTTGTTTCCCTCGTTCCCACTTAAATCTGGCTAAAGTTAGATGCCCCAGTTAAGGTGAACTAACGGTGTAAGAATTCGCCAGTTAAGCTCTCCGAAATGGGAGCTTATCTATTGGATCTAATGATTCTTGTGTCTTTGGAATGTGACAGCAGCTTTAGTATTGCTTTAGATTTTCTTTTAAAATACCTAGAGCATGAACTTAGCTTTATTGGCTTTAAAAAGATATTTATATTCGGCTGTACTGTTTCTATTTGAGGTGGTTCATCGCGAGTTGGCGCGAAATTCAATTTTTTAGTAGATACAATTTTTTAAAAACCACGATTAAAAACATTAAACTCGCGCCAACCCACAACGAACTACCATAACAGATGAGCTCTTCCCGGTCATGTCAGCCTGCCTTCTCATCGGATTATGAAATTGAAAGAATAAAGAGTGCACAGTCTGTGTTTGCACACACACTTATACACTACTAGCCGTTCTCGCGGGATTCCGGGATAAAATATAGCCTATGTGTTATTCCAGACTATAATCTATCTCTGTGCCAAATTTCATCCAGATCCGTACAGTAGTTTTTACGTGAAAGCGTAACAAACATCCATCCATTCATCCATACTTACAAACTTTTGCGTTTATACTAGGTACTAGGATACTATGACTTGCACACATGTCACCGTCTCCGTTGAGACTGGCCACCGTAGCTGGAATTCGGCTGGACATCATTAGACAGACGGTTTTTCTTAACAACGTCGTCGTCTTGAATTTGAAAATCAGCGCCGATTTAGAGCTATTGATATACCTTGAACCCTAAGAACATGTAAAATGTTTACCCATACATTGTATCTGGCAAATGCAAAGTTACGCAAGCACAATAACACGAATCAACTCAATGATCCAGGCAATTGAAAAGATACTGTAATCGCAGCAGTTACATTAACGTCGGTGCTTTGGTGTAACACCTACGTTCTGACTCACGTCTATTCGCCTCCACCACTTGTGAACGATATAACAATGTACACAATAAATCGTGTACATTGGCCTCATTGACCTTGTTTAATAATTTTTGATCTAGGTATTATATCGATGGCATTTGGTAGAGATGGTTTATTTTGTGATTTAACGGACATCGGTACAGTGTAGTTTATTGTTACTTTACTGTTATGTTTGTTGAAGACTATTTCTATGAATCCATAACTATTTTAAAAGTAGAATCTCACTATTTATTGAAGATAAAGGACTAAGTGTATCGACATAGCTCAATGGATTAGCAAGCTGAAGTGGCAGTGGGCTGGCCATATCTCGAGAAGAACCGACAACCACTGGGGTAAAAGTGTTCTTGAGTGGAGACTGCGACTCGGCAAACGTAGTATAGGACGCCCCCGACCAGGTGGGATGACGATTTGCGAAAGACTGCTGGCAGATGCTGGATTCGGCAAGCTGAAGACAGGGTGCTATGGTGCTCATTAAGAGAGGCATAGGTCCAGCTGTGGACTGATATAGGCTGATGATGAGGATGATTGAAGATATCAAGTCGTTTTATTTAACAATAACATGTTTAATAAAATAAAACCAATGCTGTTACGAGACTTAGAACATACGAGGGGTAAGGTAAGAATGAACGACACTGTACCTACGTCAGTTTCATCTTCTATGAAAGTCATCTTAAGAGCTCTTTATGTACTTAATACAGAGCAATGTTTTATGGTATTAAAATCATTATTCTTGGTTAATGCCGAATTACCTACGATTTTCAGTAGGATTAGTCTGATTAGAATCAATGTTTATTTATTATAAAATTTTGTACCTACCTACTCCTCAGTTCAGAATTGAAACAAGTTGAACATTTTCTGTCGCTGACCAAAACTTAATTACAATCTCGCTACAAAAAACATACGTTCCCTGAAGTAAGTCATTATTGAGTCATTGTTATAAATGATCTGAGACCTCCAAGGGTCAAGCCGAATCCCAATTGAGCGCGCAAAATTCAAATGCTGATGAATTTTCACTCATGCAAAGGAATATGGCTAATTTATAAACTCTGACATGAAGACTCAGTAATGGCGCCCTAATGATCCTTATTATATTCCTTTACGGCCTATAACAAAGAGCCTCATTTGTCGAGTTATTAATTTTCTCGGTGTCATCATAAGACTTCTTGCAAGGAAATTACAAGTCATATTGAAGTGCTTGCTTTGCAGATTTTTTCACCTACTTCAAGCACTACGATTTGTGCTTAAATCATGTTTCTATAGAATTTTTGGCTTGAGACTCAACAAAATTTAGATTTTGAGATCCGTTTGTGATTAGTTATGGCTTTTAGTTATAATACTAAACTGCCATCTTTCAATTACCTATTGAAAGATGACAGTTTTGTAATGGGTCAACTCAATTTCTTACAAACGCTGTTTGACATTTTAAGTCCACAACAGAGGTAGCTATAATACCTATATTTCTATTAATATACATCATATCATATCGGTCTGTGCCTGAGTGACCACAGACGCAGCTATAACGTGTATTTTTGTTACATATTTTTACTCTACTTAAACCTATGTACTTGTACAAATAAACGATTTTGTATTGTATTTTATTACGTCACAAAGTATGTCGACAGATATAAAACGATATATTTTGGTATAGTAAGACATGACGGCCGCAGAGCTAATGAGCGCAAAAAAATATTATTATAGCATTGCCATGCCACCCTCTGTGACAGCTTCCTATACCTTACTATATTTATATAGTATTATAGCTTTGTCTGTTGTGGGTTTCAACCATCGTGAACCACATTCAGCAGTCAGCCAAGTGCATTGAACGAGTAAATGCTATTCTGTGCCAAAAACAGACGGAACAACAGATTCTCAACTAAATCCGCCACCACGTCAAACTTTATCCTAACTCCCGATATAATGGCTATAGTAACAATTATTCGCATCCGTCCTCGGCCTCGGTTTAAGCCTATTCGTTTCGGCCTTTGGGGCTTTGCATTTCCTCGTATTTCGGCAACAGAATTACGGATTTTACCAAATCAATTGAGTTGACACTCAGCACAGAGCATAAAAAGTGCCTACTGTTTCAACTTACAGATTACTTTACACAGATTAATGCAAAATTTATCTATACTAAGATTATAAAGAGGAAAGATTTCTTAGTTTGAATTAAAAAGGCTCCAAAACTACTGAACCTATTTGATCATTAGAATCCTACATTATCCCTGTTCATTTGATAAATGAGATGATAAATGAGAGAAGATGATTGATAAGCTATAGAATATACCCGTGTGAAGCCGGGGCGGACCGCTAGTATAAATCGTACTTACCTACCCTACACGCTCACTGCTTAGTTAACTGTAAGTTTGATTTTTTTTTTTGTTCAACGTAGTAATACAATAAAATAGGTGGAGGCGCTAGTTTCACGCATACCACCGCCTTAAGCTAGTGCGCTACCAATTTTTCAGTTTGGCGAATTACTTTTATTTCCCCAAACTATCTAGCTAGACTAGACAATGATATTATACAACTAAATCCAGAAGATAGTATCAGTCAGTACCTAATTGCGTTGTTACGCGTATTTCCGTGTTGTGTTCTCTAACTATTCTATGCTGAATATTATACTCATCTTAATTTTATCATGCAATGCAATGAGGTTGATTTCAATTAAAAGATACCCGACACCCTCACGGAAATGGGAGAAAAATGCGAAATTCCCTGGTCCTTCTAATCTGAAGCCGCAATAACACCTAGATGGAGGATAAGATCGCGTCGCGTCGTCCCGAAGTCGTCCCTTATTCCGATGGGTTGCGAAGGTCGGTCGTTTTATTATGGACTGGATTTTTCCTTTCTTTGGGATATATTTATTACACACTAGTGGAATGCTCGCGATTTGATGCGTTGAGATTTTTCCGTATGGATCCCTTGGCGAACCCTTTTTGAAAAATATATCAGTGTTTTTTTCCGATGCTGGCTCATAAATATCTCAAAAACTCAGTCAGTGGTTGATTGTACCATTAAATAAATGAAACGTAAATGCTTATAACTGATATTAGTTAGCCTTTTGGGGTAATGTAGATAGGTAAAATTCAAAACTGGACCCTTCAGTGAATAACGTTGTCCGGAACAAAGAGTTAATTTAAATTCTCATTGTCCGGGTGCTAAAATGATTGCAAATGGGTATGATTAGGGTTTTGCCGTTTGCCCAAACGGCAATGTTGGTGAAATTGCGTATATAGCTTTTATAGCAATAACAGATGATTGTAAGGGCCTTCTTGCAATTTGACGATATTAAATTCTTTAACGAATTTAATATCGTCAAATTTCATGGGACGAGCGATCAAGTTGTGCTTTGTTTTCTTATGTTGCAGATATTTTTGACTTGAACTCATTAGGTTGCGAGTGTTGCGACCATAAAAGTCGTAAAAAATAAGCTCCTACTTTCCTATCTTTTGATGTTTCTTGTTCCAAGATCAAGAAACAGAATAATAAATCAAAGAACAATCGACACTTCAAGAATAAACAAAGCTTAACCAACAAAGAAACCAAGAGCAAAACAAAAGCTTGGAACTCTTCAAAGGCTTATCTCCAATTAACAGTGACAGTGTAAATTAGCATCGTGATGAAGAACCCACTTGATTCTCTTGTGACACATAAGTGGTCGTCTGAGGGTAGTCAGAGAGCTGGCGCACTAACTCACAACTTCAAACTTTGTGCATGACTTACTTACTCGATAGTTAGTTGCTTCTTGTGAAGTTTTGATACATTCTGAGTGGACAGCTTGAGATAGAGGACCTATTGAGCAAATTGTGGTAGCCAAGTTCAGAAACCTTCCTAATTAAATTAGGAGGAGGACAGTGTGTTGGATTGATTTGTAAATTAATAAATAATGCTGGACACAGTAAATAAATGACACAGCATTATCTAGCCCCGAGCTAAGCAGAGCTTGTGTTATGGGTACTAGATAACTGATATACATCATAATACAATACAGATAGGGGAAGGTGGGGAGGCTTCGTACGCTTTTTGTTCTGAGCCTTCTAAAATAAAAACTAACAGCTAATTTAATATAAATCTAATGCTACTGCATCGTCCACTTATCTGACTATAATAACAGCGTATTTCTGATTTGATACAAAGAAACTTGGCGAAATTTTAACGATTTTCCCAAAAAGTGGGAATTGTACGAACGCACCCCACACGTGGGGTACATTCGAACACCATTTGTATCTTCTAGGAATTTATTATTTTCTCAGCTATTTCACCTTATTCACCTTTTAGGCATATCTTACTGACCTAGTTTTATAATAATTATATTCTTGGTTTTAATTTTTGTTAGTTCCATGGGGTGCATTTGTACGGTATAAAAATTCATTTTATTGAATAAAATAGTATATATACCTCTAAAACTAATATTTACGCTAACATCTATTTTCTAAAAATCTGAGCCGTGACCAGAAGGCAGAGTGCGTAGAATGCTGGCAGCAATGCCACGTTGAATGGCAATACTAATTCGTTGACCGAAATAAAAGCCAGCATTCCAATTACCTGTGGATATATTTTTGTTTTTTTATAATACAATTAAAACGACCAGAACACCCTGAACAAAATGTCTGCAGATCGTACACATTTGTCCCGAGGCGGGAATCGAAACTACGAAGGTCTGCCTGCCGCGCCACAGAGGTCGTCATTTATTTGGTCGTACAAAACAAAAACTTCTCAAACTATCATGAGTAGTAGTATATTTGAACACTGCGAGTATAGGAAATTTCTCAAGTTAAATTGTGACCCCTAAATCCCTTTCAAGAACAATCACTATCTATTTTGGTAAGATGGTGTAGGTGGATAATTCTCACCTATCTCTTGCACTAATAGGTAAAAGAACCAGCTAAAACGTAGATGGCGCTAATTTGTAACTGTATCTAATGTGGGTTGATTTAAGAAATGTTTCGTTTACTATTGCTTCTTCTGTTACTGAGAACTCGGCCTAATCCAAGTTAAGTAATGATCGGACTTTACGATTTGAAATTATTTCAAGAGGAACTTTGACAGTTTGATTGCTTTTGCGGTGGATATTTCGTCTCTTTTTCATTGGCTTACTGGATAAATAAACTTGAAAATGTAATTGGAAAACAAACTCAGCTGGTCAATTCAGTTGTATTATTTTCGCCGTCAATTTTAATTTATTTTTTATTCGTAATCAAAATACAGCCAATAAGCGGCAAAATAATATGAGCGAAACTCACGAACTGACCAGCTGGAAGCTTAAAATTAACATAACTTGAAGCTTCAACCAAACTTTTTTTTTAACTTACGTCGCACTAATAGTATTAGTTGCATTAAGCTGTTAGCAGCTTAATGCAACTATTACTATATTCATTAGAAGACATTCATCGTGAAGTTAGCTTCACGATGAATGTCTTCTAACTAATGAATGAAAGTTTATTTATTTTTAGCAACATTCGTACCGTAGGACATATTTGTTTGGGTGCGTTATCATATCAGGCGTATGCAGGTACGTTTATTTGTCTAATAAAGAACTTGGTGTACTATGAATAGCATAGCGCAAAGGATTAGCAAGCTGAAGTGGCAGTGAGCTGGCTATATCTCGAGAAGAACCGACAACCGCTACCCGATATTCATCGGATTGTATTAGTTTTTATCGTAGGTACCTAGGTAAGTAGTATTCGTTTTTATCAGTGCCTATAGTTATAACTTCAAAGAGTGTTAATATTCCGATTAGTACTTATACCTACCTGTTATGAGCACTTATTGAACCACGGGAGAACTCTGAGTCTAGTTAAACCTAACATAGGCTTTAAGACACATTTAACCAAATTGTAATGTTGTTTCTTTTTATCTGAATAAATAATAATAATAATAAAAGCCTTTATTCAGACACTTAAAAATTCATTAAATAACTTCTAGCCATTGTGAGGTATTGAGCTCTACCTGGCCGTAAGACAGTTTTTTAATTAGCACGGAAGGAACGAGGCATGCAACACCTAGAAGCCTTAAAGTATGCATTAAGTTTTAGCATAAGGTCCTATAGACCTTAAGTATACATTACTAACTCCATAACCATGCGGGCCTATTCGGGATTCGTTGCCAATCTGGGTTCCCACCTTGCCGTTAAAGTCCCCCATAACAACGTTGAAGTGGGCCTTAGTGGTGTTATGCAAGGCTCTGGATATGTCTTCGTACATATCCTCCACTTCATCATCCGAGTGTGCCGAGGTCGGTGCGTAGACCTGAATTACCTTCATGCTATACCGTTTGGATAGCCGAAGGATCAGGTACGCTACCCTGGTCGACACACTGGAGATTTCTTGGACGTTGTTAGAGAGGGCCTTATTGACGAGGAAACCTACGCCACCCTGGGATGTTTTATCACCCTCACGAAAGTAGAGAAGATGACCCGAGTCTAGGGTTATGGTGTCCTCCCCCTCTCTGCGGACTTCACATAACCCTAGAACATGCCATTTGATGTTCTCTAACTCCACTTCCAACTGCGCTAGATGTTGGTCAAGCCTCAGAGTGCGTCCGTTATACGTAGCCAGGGTCAGTTGTTGGTGGCAGCCTGATGTAGCCCGGTGATTCCTAGCACCCCCTGCCAAGCCGTTACCATGGCCGCTGCCATGGCCAGGAATAGCGAGGCGGCCGGGAACTGGGGGCCATTTTTTGTTGCGTCGTACCATTGGGGGGGTAATGCCCATAATCCCCACGCTGGGCATGCGGGTTGGGGATCGCAGTTCTGTAGTGGAGTTGTTCTGCAGGGGGCGCTGCTGCCCACCCCCCGGTTTGTGTCCCTTAGTCGCCTCCTACGACACCCACGGGAAGAGTTGGGGTGGTGCAATTCTAAGCCGGCACCACACGGTACGGCCGGCACCACACGGTATGTAATTGTATAGTGGTGTAAATTAGCTATAGGTTTATATAACTTTGAGGCAACCCTGTACATTTTAAAATAAATACATTCTTCTTAACTAAGTTTACAATAAGCTTAACAATTAGTCATCGGCAACCTCTACCGTATCTGTTTGCCTGGTTTTGGCAAAGGCCTCTTCTAACTGCTTACATTCTTCTCTTGCTCGTGCAGTTCTAGACCAAGTATGTCCTGCAGTCTCTCTGATTTCTAATTCTTTATTACTAAATAAGAGAGACCTGAATAAAAATTAAATTTAAAGAAAACCGCTCAATGCAACAATGTTAATGGTACTTTTCTAGTGTTTGTATTGTAAATATTGTAATGTATAATGGTGTCAAGCATCCCCATACTTATTTGCTCCACAAAGAAAAAACTATTATTCTTTTCAACTCCCATCCCACTGCGTGGCGCTTGACAAATCATCAGCTCGTCACAATGTAGAAAACAAGTGAGCTTGTTCTTCGAAGTCGTAAGATTTTAGGTCATCTCTTGGATATCCTGTATGAATTACGAAATCTATGTAGATGTAGGCTGAGATGTAGATTCAGATTTCTTGCGTCATCGGTATTCTGGGGTTCAGTTTTATACTTTCCCACACTGCCTTTAATTATAAACAGATCAAGCCGGTTAATATCGATCTACGTTATTTACTTACCCTCGAATACTCAAATGCATCTCAGATTTAAGCACGTCTCAAGCTCAGTCTCAAGTGACGAATTTGTGACAGATATTCATTGAAAACTGTCATAAAATCGCGACTTGAGACGTTCTCAAATCAGTGTTCAAATCGTTTGAGTATTCGGGCCTCAAGTTCTTAGATGGAAAACGTCACCAAAAATCTTTTAATTCGAACATAAGCGGGCTAACAACTAACACCGTAATAATGTCTCCCTGAAACGTTAGTGTTCTTCCTACATAAATAAAGTTCCTAGCATAGAGCTCCTAGTTGACTTGTTCATAATCAAATCATCATCAGCCTATAGGTATTAGTCCACGGCTGGGCATTGGCCTCCCTAACGAGCGCCATAGCGCCTTGTCTTCAGCTTGCCGCATCCAGCATCTGCCAGCAGTCTTTCGCAAATCGTCATCCCAGCTGGTCGTAGGGCGTCCTACACTACGTTTGCCGAGTCGCGGTCTCCACTCAAGAACACGTTTACAGGTTGTCAGTTCTTCTCGAGCTATGGCCAGCCCACTACCATTTCATCTTGGTAATCCTTCGAGCTATGTCGATAACCTTGGTTCTCTGTCGGATGTATTAGTTGCGAATCCTATCCTTCAGAGAAACTCCGAGCATAGCTCTCTCAATAGCTCGCTGGGCGACTTTAAATTGGTGGACCAGCCCTGCCGTAAGTGTCCACGTCTCAGCTCCTTATGTCATGACCCGTTCATATTCAAAATAAATTCTAACGGTACCTATATTATGTTATACCTACTCCCCACCCCACCCCACTCCCCATACTCGAAGAACATTATTCAAGCATTAGTTAAATTCAATGTTAATAAATTGTAAAGCTATGGGTCCTTTCTGGCAGCGAGACACGTTCCCACAGTTCACCGCTCATGTTTAGAGTAACTCAACTCTTTGTAACGCCGAGTACAGAATGTCGACAACTAATTAAGGAGGTTGTGTTGCCTTCGTTCTTGTAATTCGAGGCGGCACGACACTGCGGTCCGCCACCTACATCGAGATTAGGGTTACCAGATACAACATTATTTAGCGGAAGAATTTACATTTGAAAGGAATGGGCTGATGAGTTTGTAAGACGATTCTTATGGGGTTTGGGTATGCTATTGATTATCGTGTCTAGTCGTTTGAGGAGTATGCATTTGACGACTTAATTTAACTATGTGCATAGATCTTTTGTGTTTTTTTTATATTATTCGAATATTCGATATTTATTTTATTTCACTACTGGAAATAAAATATAACACCCACAATTATTTAAATAGTTAAGGAAACAATATCAAAATAAAGCCGCACTCAAGTTTGGGACATAAAAACGCTGACCTTTTTCTGTGACGTCACCGTTCTGTTTGTCAATGTCAACACAAAGTGCTTCTGTTCCTTCAATCAAAATAAAACTTGAAATAAATAAATGATAAAAACCATCAACCATGTTAGTTGTATGTGTATTTTGTGTCTTCTAGATAATTTTCTTTCTTTTAAAGCTTCATAACAATACGTTGAACGGTGACGTCAGGTTTAGAATTTTTGTGGTTGAGTCTTAAAATATCTACTTTTCATTAATTAAATGCCACAATAAAAAACATCGAAAATATATGTGCAGATCTATATCAATAGAGAATATAAGTCGTTAGAAGTTTGAAGTCACATGCATACCTACCCCTATTGACTATTAAGAAAGGAAAATTGTAGATACCTAGGTAGGTACGTCGTCTTTGGGTTAGGTATTCATAATTTGTTTCGTCATAACGTTCATAAAGTTATAAAACAAAAACAAACAATTTATTCACTTGAATAGAATATCTTTGGTAAATATTTAGGTACGAAAGAACAAGAAAATCAAAGAGAAAGTAAACGGTAAGTTAATTGTTTTAAAATACACAATTTCAGAATTCCAGTGGTTCTAAGAATTTTCAGTTAAAGTCAGGGTGGACTATTTTCAGATTTTCCCGAAATCTTCGCTAGAATTACAGCCTGGCAACCCTGTCTGCTAATAGCCGTTATCAGGCTCATTATGTTATCTTAATATTCTGCACGTGCCTATGGAGGGTGTCGCGTGGTTGCGATGGAGACATAATTGTATCTCCACTCGAGCGTTTAACTTCACATTAGACAGGCGAGAGGCGGTAAAGACTTTCTTTTTTGGTAAAGTAGGTAAAATCTAAACGTAGTGCAGGACATCATCATCGTCAGCACACGGCCACTGCTGACCATAGACTTCCCCCACGTCGCTAAGAACGCTACGGTCTTGAGCCGCCTCCATCCATCGACTATCTGCGACCGCTACAATATCGTCGATCGTCGAGAGATGGTCGGTCTTCCCTAACTCCGTCCGTTTTGCATTGCTACGTGGTACTCGAGAGAACCTTCAATATTATTAAATAGCCCAGAGAATGAGGGCTTTTCAATACGACCGGACCTTTAAAAAAAGTGTAGCAACCACTTTTTGAACTTGTATGAAAGCCACTGTATGAAACCCAAGTGTAAAAAATCTTCCAAAAGAACAACAGACAGAAAATTATTACGTTGTTTATTGTATGACGCTTGACATTGACACTTGACTTTTGTGCAGCGCCATCTAGCTAAGGTCAAAATAAAAAGCGTGATTGTTTTTTTTTAAGACTAAAGCTAAAGAAGTCAATCAGTAGGCCGGCCATAACCGACAACCGACAAGACAACCTAGGTAAGCTACATGAGTGTTCTGGAGTGGAGACCGCGATTTGGCAAACGTGTGTCCATTTGCCAGGAGGCTCTATGGGATGAGCTGCCTAAGACTGGTACCAGATAATGAAAACAGGGCGCTGGTAGAGGAGGCTCACCAATGTGAACTAGCATAGGCTGATGATGATGATAGGCTGATGAAGTCCAAGCTATTTTTCCGATCCTGTAGTATCGTGTAATAGAGTTTAAACTTTAGGCACCCCGATTTGCGTAAACCTAAAATTCTCTCACGTATTCCCATAAAGACATTCAATTTTATACATCGCTTGAATCGCCAAGATTTTCCCAACCACTGTAATATATCAAGTCATACGAGCAACTTAATATCACAATCAATAAGGCGATCCGTATAAATGCATTTTTTATTCGCGCTTAGGCCGATGCCGCCTCTTGGCAACCTTCCAGAACGAAGAGTGGCCATTTCTCCCAGCTAATGGTGCGGACGATACTAAATTATGACACTTCGTTTATTGCGATAACTGTAAACATATCTGATGGATGCTAAATAATGGGAGTCAAAATAAGTCGTAAGCTTGATGTGCGAGTTTGGGCTTTATTGCTGTGATAAACAGGGCTTTCTGAAAAGCTGATGTGTCATTTGATAGACCGGTTCTGAAAAGCGATAAGCTTTCTGTAAAATGGCAAAGATATTGCCTCTGTAAAAAGATATAGTCGTTGTAAGGTTTTTTACCTTAAGTTAGCCACATGGATAATTTTTTAATGTCTACGACTTACCTATAGCAAAATATGGGTCCAAGATTTATTTTAGTCCTACAGAAACTTCTAATAATCACACTAATATAAAGTACTAATATTATAAATCTGAAAGTTTAGATGGATAGATGGATCTTTGTTGCTCAATCACTCCAGAACGGCTAAACGAATCTGAATGAAATTTGGCACAGATATAGATTATAGTCTGGAATAGCACATAGGCTATTTCAAATCTATTTTTATCCCGGAATTCCAACGGGAACGGGAACTACGCGGGTGAAACCGCGAGACGCTACTAGTCAAGCCAATAATTTATTGATAGTGGTTTCTTTTTCACTTTTTCCATTAGGGCACATAAAAATCAAAGTGAAAAGAAATCAAAAACACCTAATAAGAAATTAAAAATTATGGTATAAAAATTTATTGTGCTTATTTTGTAAGCCTATGAAATATTTATTTTTTAAATCAGATCTGCAAATTTGAAACAAAGATAACTTATCTACCTCTTAAAAATACTATATATCAAAAAACCTGGAGTATAATTTTTAAGATAGGTACACGGCCGTCATTTACTTCCTACCGCTTTATAGAGACACCCAAAATTTCTATGTAGGTTATGTTGACGATTTAAAGATGAAAGTTTTCATGTTATAACATCTTAATAGCCATAACACAAAGGCGACGAAAATAGACATTTGTAAGATACAGATTTTATTACCCAAACATTTCATTAATTATACTTAGTAAGGTTCGTTGATAATAATCGATCGTAGCCAGCACTCAAACTTGTTAAAGACCACATCAAAGAGGTTCAAAGTTTCACACAGCGTTTTCTAGGTTACTATTTAAAATCTAAGAAATTTAATACTTTGAAAGTTGACGACCTCTAGGTGGCGCAGTGGGCGAAGGTCTGCCTGCGACGCAGGAGGTTGCGGGTTCGATTCTCGCCTAGGGACAAAACTGTGTACGATCTGCAGAGATTTGTTCAGGGTGTTCTGGTCTTTTTCTATGTATAGTAAAATATCTATATGTGTATTGTATTTTAATATGTAGATATATCAGTTATCTAGTACCCATAACACAAGCTCTGTTTAGCTTGGGGCTAGATAATGCTGTGTGAATTGTCCAGCATTATATATATTTAAAGTTTAAATCTGATGGCAAGATACCAGTTTGCATTGAATCAAGGTTAGGCCTACCTAACTCGGCAGTAAGGTAGGAAGTAAGATACTTACTTAACCAAGAAAAAACCATTTGGGATTGTTTCGAGTTTCCGCGAGATTCAAATATCATACCGACTTCAGGAGAAGGATGTTTCGCTGCAGGTATGCTTTTTTTCAACGCAAGTATGTTCACCGATTTTGAAAAATATTTCGCTTTGGAGATGATGCCGAATTGGTCAAAAAATATTCTCGAGGGATTAATGTGTATTTATCCCTACAAGCTTTAAAAAACAACATTATACTTTTGAAAAATGACAACTAGCTACAACGTTTTTGGTGATATCTACGTCATTTATTCGTAGATGTTGGAGATTTTATCGTTGTTGAATAAAGGTTCAATTTGAGGTGGTTCCATAAATGTTTGATACTCGAATGCAATGCCTTGATATATGCGCCCGAAAACATTATTTAAAACCTCATCAATGATAATTTTCACTATCAGTTACAAATTGTACGTTTTCACCACGTGGCAATCATCAAACTAAATTTTAACCGAATTTTAAGCATACCCCACCTAAACTAGCGCCGCCACCTACTTTATCTTAACTATTACCGTTTAACAAAAGAAATTTCAAAAATCCCAAAATGTCGCCACCCCTTGCACTGTTTAGGAAAAAAAAACCTAAATATTTCCAACTTTAAAAAGTCGGTTTATAGTTTGTGTGAATTAAGTTTTTTTTTCGTTCAGCAATACACAAAACTAGTGGAAACGTAATTTGCCGTATAAACCGTAAACCTATTTCTATTAACTTATAAAAAAATAACTTAGATTTACTGGTATTTTCGGAGTTTGGAAATGTAAAAGGTTTTGGATTAAAAATCAACATTTTCCCAGACGCAAAACAAAAAAATCGCACCTAACCAAAACCACCCTTAAGGCGCATACCCCACCACAAAGTAGCGCCTCCACCTAATTTATCTTATCCATCGCACAGTTTGTAATACCTCTTATAACCTTTTTTTAATGCCTCTGTAAAAGTTTTATTCTATTTAGTTTAGGCAGAGACACGAAAATAGATTTTGGTGGCCACCAAGGGCAACTTCGATTCACTCTTCAGGCGCTATCTAATAGCACGACAAAACTTTCATGACTCAGATATATCTGCCTCTAAATGTAGATACTAGTGCATTAATAGACACATGACATACTTAGCTTACCACGAAATAACCACTAATAGCCAGAGCCAACAAAAGAGATATAAAGCCGGTCAAGTGCGAGTTGGACTCGCGCACGAGGATGATTCCGTACCATTAAATATGAAAACAGCAAAAATATCACGTTTTATGTATGGGAGCCACCTTAAATATTTATTTCTTTCTGTTTTTATTGGTTTTTATAGCGGCAACAAAAATACATCATCTGTTAAAATTTCAACTGTCTAACTATCATGGTTCATGAGATACAGCCTGGTGACAGACGGACAGACAGACAGACGGACGTACATCGGAGTCTTAGTAATAAGGTCCTGTTTTACCCTTTGGGTACGGAACCCTAAAAACACGCTAAGCTCTAATGTTTTGCGAAATAAAGCCGCTCCTATCCGTAAATTCCGTAATTCACAGAATTGAGGCTATAAAAGTCGAAGACCCAAATAATCGAGAGGCTCAAATATCGCAAGTTCACGCTTCGCCAATCGGTATAATTAACCGAAACTCTTAATTGCGCCTTTATTGATTTTGCGCTTGAAATGGAAAAATGTATAAGGTGCCCCAATTTAGCAAGCTGGAGTGAAAGTCGCACTAAAAGTTGCTTATATCGGGATGTTTACCCACCGTGTTTAGTTTTCCTTATTAATGACCATGGTTATTTTAGTAACTATAATAAACTAACGCGTGACCCGAGAGCTGGTAAGAATCTGGCACAGTGCATCATCATTGCCATACAGCGGGGCAATGCAGCCAGTGTCTTGGGCACGCTTCCGACTGGTATTGATATGGATCATTTGAGCTACCTGTAGATTATTTGCAACAGTTTGCAGTTAGCTCAATTGTTTCTATTGTAAATACTAGTTTTAATTTAATTCTATTATTTGATTGTAATTTTCTTTCATAATAAAGTTATGTTAAGTAAAAAAAACTATGTATAATAAATACGTCATTGATGGTAGGACTATAATCTACTAATATAATATTTTAATTGTTTTAAAATCACATAAAACCGACAAAAAAAGCCGACCTCAAATATTATATTAAAGGTATTATAATTTATTTACACGGTTTTTATGTTTTTCTGTCTGTTTCTATTTCACGCCTTAACGGCTGAACGGATCTTGGTGAAATTTGGCTAGGTGGTAGATAGTATAACGGCGACGGGTATAGGCTACTTTTATCTCGGAGAAAAGCGTGCAAAGCCGCGAGCAGAAGCTAGTATTATTAAAAGAGCGAAAGTAACTCAGTCTTGTTACCTTTACAGAACAAAATGGCTGAAGGGATGTTAAAGAATTTTGGCAGGGAGGTTAGCAATATCCTGGGTACGGACATGGTCTACTTAAAAAACGCGTGCAAAGCCGCGAGCAAAAGCTAGTTACGAATAAAAAACAAAAACCACGCTATCTTTCCTTTCTGTGTCGCCAAAAAGGGCAAAGTAAGGGCACAAACTCACCACAGCTACAATTTCTAGATGTTAATCGTAAAAATATAATAGCAGCAATGGTATTTATGGAGTCGAGATGTTGATTTGTCGAGGGCCTTTCTATTATGGCCATTTAAATAATTTTATTATGACCAAGTTTTTTGTAAGCGGAGTGATACACTCTTTCGATTTGTTATTAGGCGCACCTTTACTTCATTAAGTCTAATTATTATTATTATTAATTAAAGAGACACTTTTACCTCGTCATACAAACGCAAGTGTCACAAGCGTCGCTTGTGTTCACTAAATATATTAATTATATTATTATAAGACAATATATTATTATAAGACAGTTAGCATCCTCTAGCCAATATAAATAATAATGTATTGGTGAATAAATTTAATTAACTTGGGTTTTTTTTTTAACTTTCAGGCATGTATCAAAGGGCCATTTATTGCGCGAGGTGTTTAGGGGGGGGAGGTGGTCGTGCTAAATATTACCAAATTTTCCCAAATCTCACGTAGGCGAGACCCCCTCTCGCCCACGTCTCAGCATTTATCACGTAATTTTTCCACGAATTTATATTAGGATTTAAGCAGTTCCTAAGGAAGCAAAACTTAAGTACTTAGTATTTTATTGTTAGATTTTTTTGTTGTTTTAGTTAGACCAACGGAGGAGGGTTGGCACAGCAAACGAGAGACAAATTTAAATCTCAGGCCATCAAGAAACGAAAACTCTTTCATCAATTTTACATTAAATTACTTATACCTACGTGTTTTCAAATAGTAAAAAATCTCACGTGAGATTAATAAAGGGGTCTAGTAAAATGTCACGACATCTCACCAAGGGCCACTCTTGGTGAAGGGGGTCGAAAAATCGCCAAAACCACCTCACGTAATTTATGGATGCCCCCAAACTACTGACTAAAACGTCAAAATTGAAACTGTTCTATTTCGAAGAACAACACCTTAGATAGTGCTTATTGCAGACACAATGGGGTCTGTGAAATAATCAACTCTTAGGTACCTACTTATCTGACATGAGAGTGTTCATCTTAGTGCAACTGACTACACTGGGTAGGATTATCATAAATGCTTTATATCCAGGACAAACGCGTAAAACGTAAACAAACCTGAAAATCTGACCGAGAAGTAAAATAAAACATAAGGACGGCAGGCAATCGATCCGGGATCGATTCCATTTCCTATTCCAAGAAATCTACCTACCAACGAAATGCTAAAATTCTCTATTTCAGCATAGGTATTGTAAAGTTGAACCTACCAGCTACATTCAAACTGACCACCTCTATTCTCATAGATTCGATATTATATCGAGTCGGACGGATATCGAGAGCCTGATAAAATTTAAGTTGCAATTAAATCGAACGTAAATTTTTGAACATCAAGGAGTTTATATCTGGTCAGCTCTGCCTTCTGTGGTATTTTTTTAAACTGTGTTACAGAAGACAGCGTCTTTCCCTTTGCTGCATACGTATTTCGCTTAATCCCAGGTGTTCTGTTCTGTAGTGCTGTAAAAAAACTACTGTGCAAGACCTATTAAGAAGAATAAGCGTAGCGACCTATTTAGCTTAATGAGCATTATATGTGGATGATGATTTATAAGCTTGCGATGGAAATAAGAACGATTCATTCATTTAATTTTGTATAACTCTAACTATAGTGGCAATATTTCCCTGTAAGTACCTAAAGTATTGAATAAACAAGGTAGGTACCATTTATATTGATTTTCCAGAATTTCAGAGACTGATTTGATTATACACAAGTTGTGAATTGGCATAAAAGTCGCATCTGTTGTTGCGACACAGCAAACACTGGTAGACATGAATAATACCATTCGACATCTGCAACTTCCATGTCACAATTACCAGAATAGTGACCTGGTAGCTCCAGCTGTGCGAGGAACATTCTCAATTTACAGAGCTAATACAGCCGCAATGAAATCGTATCTCGATATCGAGTCTAGTTCGATTGTGTCGGGATGCGATCCGACGATAGTGACTCGCCACTTTTTGCTCATTCTCCAGCAACTACATGGTGTTGAAATTTTCCTGTGATGCACATTCACCGATTTTGACAGAATAGAAAAATGTTAGGTATCGAATTCCATTGAATGCGCTAATTTTTTTTAGGTTTAAATTTCAGTAAATACCTACCTGTTATTTTTCATAACTATAAGAACAAATAATTATCTTTGGAAAACCTGTTATATAACCACATGACACAAAACAAGGAGACCTTTTAAAGATTCCCTATATAATATTATGGAATAACCTAGTAAGAAAAGTGGGTACTGAACGTCATTATTATGGTTTGGCACTGAACGTCGGTAAGAATTTTTCGCCGAAAGAGATATCGACCAGGATAGGTAGGTACAAAAAGCAATAATCCCTCATAAACTCATAACGAATGAATATTTTCTAAAAATTGCCATCGGTAAGCATAGAATTGATGATAATTGCCATTTCCTGGAATGTAGGTACACGTTTTTACAACCGAGGTTGGGTGGAAAAACGTGTACATTGAGGTCCATGTTTTTTTTTTCAGAATACCTACCTACCTTGATTTAATTCATCTAAGCAATTTGGAGCTTACCTTAATTGTAGTCTTACGCAAGACAAATGTTTAATGATGATTTTCTGATTTTAAATTGTATAAACGATTTAAAAACTTCGATCACCGTGTATGTAAGGCATATACTTAGATGGGAACCTATACCTACATAATCCATTGCGTTTTGTATAGTGATGCAACCAAACCGGTTGTAAAGCGGTACGCGATTTTATCTTGCATCGCAGATAATTAGTAAAGTAACGGCATAACCGTGACAAAAAAAATACAATAAAGCCAGAAACGTATTGTGCCTTTATACTTTTGAGTTCTCGTTTACCCTGTCACGATCACAATATGATGAGGGTCATTTTTACCAAAATATTTTGATTTATGCAACGGTTATCGCTTCGGGGCATCGGTTTTATTTAGTGTTCAAACCTCGTTCGTTTTTCACTAACTTTATTCAGTGAAGTATCGATGATAGCTGGGAATGTATGAGACCATTATCTTTTGACTCTACCTCCTGTTGAAGTGTCGGCACTTCTTGTTTATGCTTCGATTATACTCACCACAATCGCATTCATTGCATAGTGGGCATTACTTACCTAATCTGCAATAAGGCTATAGCGAATTTGAGAATTTGGTTTTTTCTAGAGACGTTTTTGCAATGCAATTGAACTATCCGAAATTTATATACCGAAACCGAGTACCGAATATATACCGAAGCGACCAAAATAAAAAATATCACTTTATTTAAGTGTCAATGTTTTATTGATATAATTTGACCTTCTATAAGTGCCGCTTGCACAACGATAATTAACTTTCATAATTTTGATTAGTGAGTTGTCAAACCATACAAATACGTCAAAGTTAATCAAAATTAGACATTTAAATATTGTTGTGCAAGTGGGGCTAAGTGTAGGACATTTTTGTATTTATGGAAATAAAGACTTTTTGATTTGATTTGGTGCCCAGTTCAATCATTCATGTCAATTGGTTTCGAACGGTAAATGTACCTAATGAAGGAGTTCGTAATGGCTCCTTCATTGTTTCTTTCAATCTACCACAGCGGTTGCTTGACGCGGATCATTGTTCACTAAACTGCCACAAATTTCTAATAAAGTCAATTTCTAAATTGGCTCTTAAATCAGGGTCAGTTTTTTTTTTTAAAATCATACTATGAAACTCTACTAGTGTTTTGTGATAATTTACGCTCTAGCGCGGAGAAGACATAATCCACTGCCATATCATTCGCGGGATGAAGCCCTATAAAGCTATTATTGAGGCTTCAGCGCGCTGTATACCTACATCCATGGCTGTAAAGCAGCTTTAACAATCATGTCGGATCGGATAGCTTAAAAGCTGAATCTATAAGCTCGTAGCTCACGGCTGCCGGTGGAAACGACATCTATTATCCACTTGAATCGCGCCCACGCTGAATAATAAATCGGAATTTGTCTCGTCTAATTGGCGTGCTCTGAAGGGCTGCAGGGAAATTGCACCGCACTCGGAACGATGACTCTTCACTTGGCACGGGCGAGCTCACTCAATTGGTCGGTACCTTTATTTGTGTGCTTATAGAATTAAGGTTGATGAACAGCTGGGAATTTGGTTATGAAACTTCAGAACGGGAGGATGTTGTTTCATTCAATCACCGGTGTTACTTGTGTCGTTTGTCGTTTCCCGATACTGGAAATCGCCTGGAAATCACACGACGCAAGCAACTTTATCCGTAGGATGTTGCGCCACCTCATAAAATTAAAGTCAACTGCCTATAAGAATGATAATTTCATGAAACCAAACAGCACGCCTTGCATAGCTGGGTGGCTGGATCCTAGATCGCGCAAGTTATTTTTCTATTAGCGTCGGTGTATTTTCGGATGCGAACAATTCTTGCGGTCGGCGAACCGAGCAATCGCTTTTTAATCGACTCGTTGGTCTAAAAAGTTACGCTTTTGCTACGGGCGAGTCTTGCAAACGATTTTTTGAAATCACTTCACCAACATAAAGTTTTATCTTGAGTGACAATTTTCAGTAAGAGGATTCTCAAAAACTCGCTCGTGATTCTTATCTTTATAACTTAGGTAGTTTATGGTCCTGGTTTTATAGTAGCTTAATGTGGAAGACTGAACCTTTTTAAGTAAATTTTCAATTAGGTCCTTGCCATCAAAGTACCTACTGATATCTTACAATGAATTGCCCATTAGAATTTGGCCCTTGGGGTCGAGATTTCAATAAGTTTAATATCATTACACCCCGTCCCCAAGGACATAAGCAAGCAGTGAACGAACTTAAAGTTACTATTGAGAAAACGATACCTAATCGAATTTTAATCTAACTAGAATAATCCTAAAATGAATGATCCAGACTTTACTGATTAGTCGATCTTCTAAAATAGCTCAACGAAATCTCCCCTTAAATCCAGTTCGTTCACTCAAAGTCCTTCATAAGCAAACAGATAAGGGCAATACCAATGATATTGCCCTTAGCAGCGACAGGTGCGGTCCGGGATATTTACGACCCTTCAGGCTCCTTTCAGGAATATGTTTTCTTTTATAGGATTTGCTACGTCAATACTGCTGGGCATTGGTTTACTGGATGGAATGGATAGATGGATCATTTGCAGTCTTTGTCCTTGTCCATCCTAAAGTTATTGGTCGGTAGGCACGGTACCAGGAAAGCGATATTGCATGGCTTAGTAAAATCAATTTAATTCCTCAGCTTAAGCAAACGGCATGCAAACGGCATGGAATTCAAGAGAACCGAATTCTACACAATCGAGCTGAGAAATTTAATTGACCGGAAGCGGATGTGTGTGGAATTTAATGAAAAGTACAAATTTAATCTAGAACTAAACAAATATTTCGAAATTTCCGAAAGTTACACCACAAACGACCATGACGACTTTAATATCGACGAAATAACCTATCTATGACTAACAAGATGTTCGAAACAGTACCGACTGTCACAAAACAAGGCTTAGGTGAAACTTCAGAACATTTTCAATTTTTTTCCGGAACGAGATAGAAGTTCGAACACGACGCCAGTGGAATCCAGGATCTCGTTTTCCCGGAAGGTGTTACTCGGTTCCGCATCAGAAGCTTTGTTAGATGAGCTGGAATGCTGTTTGTTGCTTACATACTAGGCTATTATTACCCAAAAACTGGGTCGATAGTAAAATATTGTTTGCAGGCTTGTGGAATAATTGACGGGCATTTATTCTGTCCGCCACAGACTGTTTTGTAAATACGTAGCTCAGGAATACAATATAGGTCAAAAGATGCCATCTTTGAAGAAGAAGAAAGATATTTCCCTCTCGACGACCTCTGTGGCGCGGTGGGCGAAGGTCTGCCTGCGACGCAGGAGGTTGCGGGTTCGATTCCCGCCTCGGGACAAATGTGTGTACGATCTGCAGACATTTGTTCAGGGGGTTCTGGTCGTTTTCTATATTTAATAAAAAATATCTATCTATGTATTATATAATATTATGTGTATCATCTAGTACCCATAACACAAGCTCTGCTTAGCTTGGGGCTAGATAATGCTGTGTGAATTGTCCAGCATTATTTATTATTATTTATATTTATTATTATTTATTTCTCTTATCTTATCTATCTTATCTTTGTAACTTAGCTGTCAGTTCGAGGTCAACAATCAACATAGGCTATGAGATAGGTACTAGGTACCCTCGTTGATTCGAGGTTCCATAGAGCTCAGCTATGGAGCGTGTAGGTATCGCTTTCATCATCATTCCCAGCCTTTCTTCAACTGCTGCTCGGTGAAGAAAGGCCTATGAGGAATCTACATTTTTGTGGGTTTCTCTACAGTACATCAGTCTTACCCAGGTTCGTTTACCTTGGTATAAAAGAGATTCTTGTCTGATTGATTTTTTGTACAATAATAAGTATAAGCTACCAAAAGCCGAAAAAAATACAAATAAGATTAATAAAAATTCACATAGCATCTAGCCCCAAGCCAAGCCGGGCTTGTGTACTAGATAACAGATGTACTTAATACAATATAGTACTTAGATATACATATACTATGTATTTATATTAAAATTCATTGAAAATTTTTAGTAAATTTAATCTAATTAATAATAAGGATAGATATAGAACTAAACACTATCATAAAATGAATGGTTCCCGTTTCGTCGCAAGAAGTTACGTAGCGAATTTAATTCCATACAATTTTTAATGGATTTATTTAATTCCCGTTGCGTAGCTACTTCTGCTGAAGTACATGATTATTGTCTTTGTCTTTAGATTATAAGAATTGGCCACCTAGCTTTATATTGCCGTACAGGGTATATATTTGTAACACTTTATCTTCAAGATCCCATACAACATGTTTGCAATAAAAATATCGAATCGAGTATTGAGAATTAAATTAAAGTCAATGACCGTTTTCTATTTTACAAGCGGACCAGTTATTTATACCCATCTCATCGATCAAACCGATAGATCATCCAGTAGCAAAGCAACAGCTACAATTACGTGGGTGTCAGGCCATCATCAGTAGCATTTCGTGCGCAAGTGATAGTTATCGGGTATTAGCGTCGTAAATAATTATGTGTCTGTGGGTGGAACAGGAAACCACGCCCGTGGAGGTATACTAAACACCACACGCTCTGGCTAGATGTATTGTACGGCTACAGCGTCTGTTTGGCCTCTTCGGACGCAGATGAAGACAAGTGGATTATGGAAGCGATTTTACATTGAAAATAACTTCAGATGCTACCCAAAACACAGGTTATCTTAGGGTGTGAGCTAGCGCTATTTATTTACAAATTGAATTACTTACCTATTATTTATTATAAAGTAAACAATGTTAGTACATACTAAGTTATAAATAGGTACTAAATAATTTCTTGGTTTATTAAGCATAAACTACTAACAAACGAAACCTCACTGATTTTTTATATCAACTACCCGCAATTTTTAAAACAATAGATTTAATATCATTTATTGTTTTACAAAATAAACGATTTATTAGTATGCTATGACGTGTACCTTGTATTTCAACGTCTCAAATGTGATCACCAATCCTCCTGATAAAGGCCCTATCTCATAAGGACAGCATGGTGGTGCCACCCCGGCTGCGTTATAATGTGTACAATTGAAAAAATGTGACTATTAATATGTATAGAGCTATTTGGCATCTCACTCACTCCACCACCAGTTGGTGGTGGTGTTTGTCTTGGTATTTCTCGCTTGGTAGCTAAGGTGTCGCGACCGGTGGCGCCACCATGGCGTCCAAATGAGATGGCAAAAACACTTTCTGTGGTTGGCATGTTCAGTGTGGACGTAGGTATCTGATGTTACGACTAAGACGTGATCGTAGGCTATTTTGGTATTATTTTTAAATAGAAACAATACCAATAGGATAAAACCATAGACCTAGACATCTCTACAGATAGTTAAGATAAAGATAATTTCTTAGACAATTTAAAGTCTATAAAAGGTACCTATAAGATCAAATTTAAGCTCCTAGTGTTTTACTTCTCGTCGATTTGCGTTTGATTTATGTGACCCAGGCCAGATACCTAACAATAGGCAGGTACGGCTTTTAACTACATGAGGAAGCACCAGCAAATAAATAAATTTATCAGATAGATGTCTTGAACCACTATATTTCGGCTTAACGATGCGAAACGAAGACAGGGTTACTATCTAATATTGGAAAACAGTTTCGATCTGCCGATTGCCACTTATCACAGGCAGTGATAGTAACTACAGTATACCATAGGCAGGCACTGGGCAGTGCTCTTGGCAGCCACTGGCCCTGAATCATCGTGGAACAGGTTTGTGCGGAAACATCTTAGAATGTTTTGATATTTTCTCTTTCCGAAGGTTTCGCTTACTCATCAGTGAGCTTTCTGTTTGCAATATTCATTTTACTTTGAACTTTTTGTGTTTAATTTTACATTTACACATTTTATAAGTTTGTAAAGGTGAAGTTACTTTATTGTTGGGTGTTTTGATTATGTTATTTTAAAGAAAGCAAATTATTTGAAACAATGGTGATATACCTATTATTATAAAGACAAGAAGTAAGAAAACCACCATGATAAGATTTTTAGGATATCTACCAAATTCCCGTTTAGTCAAGGTAAGACATAACTTGATTCATTGTTAGTTCAAAAAAGTAATTATTGTACAATAGGTACAGATTCTTTCAAAAGTGCTTTTTCTTCATAAAATCAATAGGTAGGTACTATTATTAAGACAAGAAGGAAGAAACCACCATGATAAGATTTTTAAGATGTCTACCGAATTCTCATTTAGTCAAGGTAAGATATACCTAACTTGATTCATTGTTAGTTCAAGAAAGTAACTCTACAATAGGTACAGATTCTCTCAAAAGTGCTTTTTCCTCATAAAATCAAGCTTCAAATCAACATTGAAAGGGTAAGGACGAAAGGCTTTAAAATTAGAAGGTTAGTAGGATTTCTCTTTGAATTTTATTGCCTAGCGGTTATCGGTTCTGCCATCTTTACGGCCTAGCCTTGACCGGTGCCACTTTAGAGTGCTATTTCAAAGCTTTCTTGTTCACTTTACAACTGTAGGCTCCTCAATCAGGATCAGAATTTAGATCAAACTTAAGTAAGTAGTATTTCGCAAGCTGAGTCTCTTAGGCCCGTTATATACAAAGCGACGACCGATGTGGTGCGGTGGGCGAAGGTCTGCCTGCGACGCAGAAGGTTGCGGGTTCGATTCCTGCCTCGGGACAAATGTGTGTACGATCTGCAGACATTTGTTCAGGGTGTTCTGGTCGTTTTCTATTTATAATAAAAAATATATATCTATGTATTGTATCATATTATGTATATCGGTTATCTAGTACCCATAACACAAGCTCTGCTTAGCTTGGGGCTAGATAATGCTGTGTGAATTGTCCAGCATTAAAAAAAAAAAAAAGCTTTCTCAGCTAGCTAGATTTATGCTTAAGTGACGTTTATTCCATAGAAAAGCGTTACTCAAGCATATTGATAATGATAACTGAGCAAGCTTTCATAATACGGGCCTAGAACTGGAAATTTTACTTAGGTACCTACACTTTTAAAGGCCTATACTAGAGTACCTCAAATCGACTCAGATCGCCATATCTTCCGAACTACTAAATATTTTACTCTCAAATTTATAAATGGTAAAGTTCAATACTTACTCTATCGATCATATGTTTCGAAAACAAGATTCCATAAAATTTCCTCGATGGAAAAAAATCGCAAAATTGTCTCGAAATTTTCACTAAAATCTTAATTTTTCAATAAATACACACAAGTTCTCTGAGAAATCTTGAGAATAAGCATGGTAATAAAAATTTTGATTTTGATTTGATTTGAATAGAGCTAGGTATAAAAAACATTTTATGTGTTTCGGTTTTGAACGGAACTTGAATTTTGCGCTTGCGTTGCCCTGTTCCGCTCCTATAAACGCGAAATTCTGTCTATCACAAAATCTATTCACAAGAAATTTAAGGTTTTATAGGCCCTTAACAGCTTTCTTCGTTTCAATCTCTCAACAAATTTCTCCTAAAGTCCATCTCCTGAAAATGCTGACACAGCAAATACAGAAAGCGCCACCAAAGACATACCTAACTGACACATGGTCATTCTCGTTATTCTAATACAATGCATCCGCCTGGCTTACTGTTATACTGTTATTATCGATTCAAAGTCCATCAAAGTCTGTATTCATGTCACACAGAGCATTGATTATGATGACTTTAGTAGCCGTAGCATCGGTGGTTTATACCGGCACGCCTCTGGCTTAACAAAAAGCCTTCACGCGAATAATCATTCACCGTAGCAAGACCGAGTAGCACGTGCCAAAATGAACATATGCTTCGTAATAAAAGCGAAACTAACTTTAAAATGACGGTAGTAAAGCTTATTGTTGAATCACCGTGGAAATTGTTATTGCTGTAATGGTGTGAGCGGTGTTATTTTGTTTGTGGTATTGTTCTAGCATAGCTCCGGCATAGTTATCCAGTCAGGCATTGCCATGATATGCTGGTTTCAGATCTGATGTTCGGATGTAGGGAAAGTACAACATTGTTTTGTACAATAACTGCCGGAAGAGGTATACATTTGACTTGTCGACTAAAAAGTCCTAGATTTAATAAGAGCTTTCTTGCATAAAAGCTAATGTTAATTTATTTGTCCAATACTCACAGAGAATGTAACACTCACTTATGTACCATCTTCAACATGTTGTGTAAAATGGCCAACTGTGACATGATTTTAGGACGTTTCCTAAAATCATGTCACAGTTGGCCATTTTGGTAGAAGATGGTACTGTTACGAGCGTGGGGTTCGGGTTTAATAGAAAAATGCACTAATTAATCCACAAATTAAAAACAAACACTTTACTATAAATTTAACACAGAATTAACACAAACTGTACTTGAAAAAATCCACTAGTCACACTAAGCACTTATAACAATCCTTCTTCCGAGTATCACTTTGAACGCACTGTATCACACTCACTACACAACTGAACTGTATCACGGTTAAAACACAACTCACTGTATCGCACTTCGAACTGAACTGTATCACGGTTAAAACACAACTAACTCTGTCGCGGCAGTCAGCTGCCTTTTATACTCCGAAGAACTTTCTCGAACGTTCTCGTCCATTACTGTTTCCAAAGGACTCATCACGAACTTTCCCGAATGTTCCGAGTATAGCTATCTCTTTCTAATGGTGCTGTCCTTGTCACTGACGACATCTCGAATGTTCTGAGTATGGCTATCTCTTTCTAATAGTTGCTCTCTTTCACTCCTATTGCAAATTTCGCCATATACTGAAAAGTTCTTCAAAGGCCCATAAGTGGTCCTGAAAACGCCTGAAAACGGGTTTTCAGGTTATTGCGTCATCGGATAGAGGGTGGCCTGAAACGGACTGAAAACATGTTTCAGGCGCCTGAAAACGACGGCAACATGGGTGAATTTTCGATTTTCCAGTATGTGATAGAGCTACTCCTGAAACGGTCCGAAATGACTTTTCAGCCTGCTGAAAACGCTTCTAAAGCACTGAAATTCCCGTCTGAAGTTTATGGTCAAATCCACCGGCGTAACACTACCCCCTCCTTAGACATGCTCGTCCCGAGCATCATTATTTCCATATCTGGCCAGCCGGTCTACATGAACAATCTTGCTGGGACTACGAGGATTCCGCTGAATTCGATACGTGACGTCGTTTATTTTAGTGACTACCTTATAAGGTCCTTCCCAACTTGGAGACAGTTTCGGAGACTTTCCTATTCGTCGCATAGGGTTATGTAGCCACACCAATGAACCTTCCTCATAACAGACTTGATAAGACTTCCGATCATCGCTAACGGTATCCGTTCTTAACATTCGCACACATTCCTTTTCTTCTTGTTTTAAGCAATTCTTACAGTCATCCACGCAAGGTCTTCGTGATAGAGCGTCAGCGTTTCCATGTTGTCTTCCATGTTGTGGCTCTGACCTCCCGGAGCCTATAACCCTCGCTATTGGAGCTGATGGGTCCCTCTTATTCCTTTCCGGGCAGCTTAACTGTATGTGTCCACGTTCTCCACATCGGTAACAACGTGGCCCGAATTCGCGGCGGGGAGCTACCGGTTTAGGAGTCGACTCTTCTCGTACCCTGAAAGGCCTAGATGAGTCCTGCCGTACAGCTTCTACCTCGAGGGCGTGAGCTACTGCATCTTTCAGGCTTCCATGATGTCCCAAACGCACAGCTGCCCTCACTTCCAGATCCCGGATCCCATCGATGAAGGCCTGCACCAGCAAAAAGTCCACGAAGGATGCTGATGTACGTTGATAAGCCTTTCTGACCAACTTTTCGATTTCCAGGGCCCACTGTTGTAAGGACTCGTTACATCCTTGCGTCCTGTCTTTTAACTGAGCTCGGTACACGTGCTCCAGGTGACTGTCACCGTATCGGGCTTCTAAGGCTTCCAGAAGGCGGTCGTACGTCAGGTCGTTTCTCAGAGCTTCGAGTATGGTAAGGGCCTCGTCACGTAGCGCCAACGTTAGTGCTGTCTTGGCTTGCTCCTTACTCCAGCCATTAGCCTTAGAAACAGACTCGAACTGTAGCTTATAGGCGGTCCACGATGAGCTGCCATCGAAAGGTGGTACCTTGAATCTACCGCATGCCGCCACCAATGTGTCAGGTACACAGGTACTTGTAGTACCACTAGCCACTTTAACTTCTAATTTTTGAAGACGGTTTTTATAGGTGTCAATATCCGCCTTGACAGTTTTCACCTTGTCATTAACCTCATGGATTCGACTTTCCAGTTTTATATCCATGTTGGCCAGCTTTTCCCGAACTTCAATCATTTCTTTCTTCCATTTAGTCATGGACTCGTGTACTTCACGGAGCATTTTAAGCTGTACCTCCTGCTGTTCCTCCTGGTGTTCCTTCTGTTCCCGAAGCTGTTCCTCCAGTTTTCTCGCCTGTTCATCCTGTTTTCTCGCCTGTTCATCCTGTTTTTTCGCCTGTTCCTTCAGGAGAAGTAAGATGGCGTTGAGGTCCACTCCATGTGCGGTTGGAGCCAGTGAATCCGATGTACCAGGCGTCGAGTCTCCAGATGTCTGGCTTCGCGTCGTCACTCCCTTCGGCTCGGTTTCTCGTGGCGTTAATGGCATTTTTTTCTATCCCACTTCTGACACCAAATGTTACGAGCGTGGGGTTCGGGTTTAATAGAAAAATGCACTAATTAATCCACAAATTAAAAACAAACACTTTACTATAAATTTAACACAGAATTAACACAAACTGTACTTGAAAAAATCCACTAGTCACACTAAGCACTTATAACAATCCTTCTTCCGAGTATCACTTTGAACGCACTGTATCACACTCACTACACAACTGAACTGTATCACGGTTAAAACACAACTCACTGTATCGCACTTCGAACTGAACTGTATCACGGTTAAAACACAACTAACTCTGTCGCGGCTAGGGCATGGACACCGGTATTCGGTATTACCGAAAAACCGGTAATACCGGACGATTTAAGGCAGTTCCGAATACCGGTATTGAAATTGTAAAAACCGGTAATTCGGTATTTTCAAAAAATAAGTTATGATTAATAAATATGCGTGAAGAAAACCCTTATGGCGGTTCTAAATTACACAAATACCTACCAAACAACTTCTATATAAAACATAATACATTTTATGATTGTAAAATTGATAGACAGTCTACGTTTTTATTATAATGGTTTCAAAAATTTATAAACCAACGCGCATCCTCTTTCCACTCCAGGACAAGCAGACGCATATCGCATTACCACGGTATATTCATCAAGTACCCCTACTACTTGATGAATATACCGTCCACTCGCACTAAACGGTTTTGCCACCGCCTTCATCATTCGTACCGCTGGGATTTGGAACACGCTCCCTGCTGCTGTTTTTCCCGTCAATAACAACTTAGGTGTATTAAAGACAAAAAGTTTAAAGTAAATGGGTATCTTCTAAACCTTCGTGATACATCGTCGGCCACATCTTCACTTTTTGTCAAGTGAGTTTGTGATCAAACGAAGGTCTATAGAAAGACTATAAAATAAAGTAGGTATATTAACAAATAAATGCGCGTAGAATAGTGTAAGACCGTGTTTCATCTTATATTGTGTAAAATCTTTACTTCTAATCAATGTCAATGTGTGCGTGGAAATTGCAGCGAGCTCATTACGAGTAGTACTGTTCTTGTAATTTTAATAATCAAATAATACAAACAAAAAGATAAAATTAGTATTTACAATTGAAAGTAGGCTAAGCAGCGTAGGATCTGTTGAGCGAGATCTGCATATTAGCAGCTCTTGAGATCGTCAACTCACGCATGTCTGGGAAGATGGAAAGGCGCAAGTATGTTGAATTAGCGTCCCACACAATGGGTTCATCAACTCAACTCCCATGGGACTACTGTCATACTGTCGTCGTCGGACCTCTTACCTACCATCGTCATGCAAAATACCATTCGGTTCGGCCCGATGATGTGGCATGGCATGGCAAGATATCTGACTGGCGACCCTATAACACACGACAATCCGTAATGAGCTATTCGACAGCAGTATTGCACTGGCATTGATGAGACGCACAACACTTTGCACACAACTGAAGATACGGAAAGTTACGGGGTCCAATAAAGTGGCAGTGTTATATGTAGGAAGTGCTTGCAATTAATATTCGGAAAATCCCATTTAGAAACGGCCGGGAGACGGGCACGATCTGCACAGCTGGAGCATGTTTGTATCACACAATTACCGTGTCAACTCACACAAAAGCCCGTCCTATTGTCATGACAACAAAAAATATTTTGGAGGAGCAGCATTGGGGCAAGCACTATGCCAAACCGTTCTAATTAGCCTAAAAACTAAATATTGAATGAAATTCCAGGTCCAAATAAGACGGCTCTAAGAAAAAATCAACTAGTGATTTAGACAGAAGTCGGGGCTACATTTTTGCGAATATCTAAGCTCCCAAATTTGACAGGCATGGATATAGGTAGCAGGCATTGCCATAGATATTTAAACTCGATTTGATTGTTTAAGTAAAAGAAAGACCATAATGTAGAAAAGACCATTTTATAATTTAAAATGGTCCTTTCTACATTATGGTCTTATAAAAGTTCAATAAGGTCAATAAAAGGTAGGCTTATTTCAAATAACATTTCTTGGTACATTTATTCAGTCTAATACAATATTAAACGGAGTGGAAAACATTTTTTTATGCTTTTTTTAGTATTTGTAGTGAAATACCGAAAAAATACCGAAAAACCGGGATCCCGGTTTTAAAAATATGAATACCGGTAAATTACCGGTATTGCCATTTAGCCCATTACCGCCATGCCCTAGTCGCGGCAGTCAGCTGCCTTTTATACTCCGAAGAACTTTCTCGAACGTTCTCGTCCATTACTGTTTCCAAAGGACTCATCACGAACTTTCCCGAATGTTCCGAGTATAGCTATCTCTTTCTAATGGTGCTGTCCTTGTCACTGACGACATCTCGAATGTTCTGAGTATGGCTATCTCTTTCTAATAGTTGCTCTCTTTCACTCCTATTGCAAATTTCGCCATATACTGAAAAGTTCTTCAAAGGCCCATAAGTGGTCCTGAAAACGCCTGAAAACGGGTTTTCAGGTTATTGCGTCATCGGATAGAGGGTGGCCTGAAACGGACTGAAAACATGTTTCAGGCGCCTGAAAACGACGGCAACATGGGTGAATTTTCGATTTTCCAGTATGTGATAGAGCTACTCCTGAAACGGTCCGAAATGACTTTTCAGCCTGCTGAAAACGCTTCTAAAGCACTGAAATTCCCGTCTGAAGTTTATGGTCAAATCCACCGGCGTAACAGTACATAAGTGAGTGTTACGTATAACTGTCTAGTGAAACGCTTCAGTCGGGCATTTTCACGGCATTTTGAAGATGGTACCTACTACACGCAGCATTTACCTATAACTGTACTGTTTTCTGTGTTTGTGTGGTACAATAAAGTATTATCATAGGTATCTATCTACCTAATATATCCACTACTTAGGTACAAAGAATGTTACTTACAATACAGCTACTTTTACTATTACAAATGCTGTGTGAACTATTCAGCATTATTTAATTATTCACAAAAAAGTTCAAATGTGAAGGACCTAGCTAGGTCATAATCATATAGTATTTTAGGTAGTACCTATCTACTAATATGAGTCTAATCTAGACTAGAACAACTAAAGATTTTTCTGTCGCCTTTTAAAATAACGAATTCAAAAGCCTTAATTTGGACTAATGTCTTCTTCATGATAACTGATATAAAGGCAGAGAATTTCTTTAAAGAAAAATTGCACTTAGAAATACATAAAGGGTTTTCAGGATTATTATTAAAGGTTTGTTAAAAGTCAAATCACACAGCCTAAACCTAATGGTATTCACTTCAACATGAGCCTAATAAAATACATTCTTGGTAAATACGCCCGATTTTATATGCGCAGTACAGTTTGCTGATACATAAATGTAAGTATTGAAAGTCTGTTTGTTACAATCCTAACAAACTGGAATCTTAAATGAAATTAGACATGTAAATTAGCTACATGGGTGAGAAGTACCTTGTTATCAATTTGATAACCACACAGAAAAGAATATCACATTTTACTTGAGCTACCGATAAATTAGTTTCCAAAGAATTTCCTTCTGACATAAAACGATTCAAAATCGCGGTAGGTTGAATTCGGTCGAAAGCGTGAATTTCGAGCACGAATTTCTTCCATAGCTAGTTATAGGGATAGGTATAGGTCACTGCAACAGCTGAGCCTGTTTCGGACACAGCTAGAACGCTGTACAAACTTGTAATGTTAGGTAATAAGGTTAATTTTGTTTTCGTTTCTAAGATTTGGTCATAATCGCATGAGCGACAAAGCCTTAAAAAAGAAAATAAAAAGTGCTAGTTTTGAGCTGCTCCGAATGGCAGGTACCATAGAACCTAATGGTTTCCATGAAGGAACACAGTAAAACCGTTGTTTATCTTAATTTTTTTTTACAAGACAACTAACCAACAGCTGTGGAACCCCAACAGCTTGAACCGGCGCGCCGCAGCAGACCAAGGAAAGGAAGCATTGCCGGGACGAACTGGATATCTTTAACTGAGCTGACGACCGGCGCGGTGGGCGAAGGTCTGCTTGCGACGCAGAAAGTTGCGGGTTCGATTCCCGCCTCGGGACAAATGTTTGTACGATCTGCAGACATAAAAATTTGTTCAGGGTCCTTTGATCGTTTTCTATGTATAATAAAAAATATATGTATGTATTATATTACGTAGTACCTATATCAGTTATTTAGTACCCATAACACAAGCTCTGCTTAGCTTGGGGCTAGATAATGCTATGTGAAATCATCATCATCAGCCTATACCAGTCCACCGCTGGGCATAGGCCTCCCCTAATGAGCGCCATAGCGCCCTGTCTTCAACTTGCCGCATCCAGCATCTGCCAGCAGTCTTTCGCAAATCGTCATCCCATCGAAGGGCGTCCTACACTACGTTTTCCCAGTCGCGGAAAATGTGTGTGTCTGTGTACAGTATTATTTATTTATAAAAGCTTGGGTTTTATCATGGAGGAACAAGGGGAGGCCTTAGCCCAGAAGTGGGACACAGGCTTATTGTAGGTACCTACTTGTACAACAAAGACACACGAGTGAATCTAAAGGCAGAAGCTAGCTACTACCTACCTGATAATAATGGTTAGGTGGATAAGTAATATCACGTAGCGTTTGCAATTGACACGCGTCTGAGACGTGCAACAAATTGGAAAACATTTCAGTTCGAAGAATCGCCAAAATATAATGAGCCTGGAATAACTCGTGTCTGAATCTGAATTTGCATTTATATTTCAATGGCTTGTAAATTTGATTTGTATATTATTGTAATATTTCGTATATATGTTTAGATAAATGAGGTAACGAATAATAATAATGTACCTAGATCATGAAGTATGAAGATATTTTGCTTTGATCTGCAAAATATCTTCATTATCTAGGTACATTATTATTATTCGTTACCTCATTTATTCAAGAGCATTAGGTATTTTTTAAAGACTTCAAGGAGGAGGTTCTATTCAGCTCTATTTTTTTATCTAAGTTCATTGATATTTCCGTCAATTACGGACCAATTGTGAATTGATTTTGATAATTCTTTCGCTATTGTAAAGAGAATGATCCCAAATTGGTCACATAAAAATTACATATATTCCCGTGGAATTAGTATATCTATCCCGCAAAGCTTAAAAAACAAGATAATACTTTTGAAAAATCACGCCTCCAAGCCAATTCTTTATTGATTTTGACGATGCTTTCGTTAATGTTTACTACTGGTTTTTTAAAGGTTTTGTACTCAAAGGATCCCAACATAAGTCCTTTTACTAGGCCTCCTATTTGTCTGCCTGTTTGTCTGTCCGTCCGTCATATATGTCGTATTCAGGAATTTGAAAGTCATGGTATAGTACCTATTTAAAAACACGCCAATTTATATGAAATCACTATCATGCCTATCAGGGTAACTTAAACTGGAATCTCGCAGGATTAGACGCAGAATAATGCGCTAGAAGACAATCTGAGCTTAGCTCCGTAAATAAAAACCTACAAAATAATATAAGATTCACTAAGTAACCATCTTCCCAATAGACAATACATTCTCGGAAAACACGTGTAAAAAGAAAGTCTTTTTGAATTTTCCTGATAAAACTTTGTGGGTACATACAAGTACCACATACATCATCATTTATTGGGAAGCATCCGTGTGTGAACGAAAAAACCGCGTAGGCAAGAAAAATGGGCTACGACAATATTGAAGGCCTTTGTTCAATGTGCGTTCACGTAGAACGAAGATTCTGTAATAACCTGCTTATTTCACCTTTTGTTTTCGACTCCTCAGACATTCTGGCATCGCTTTTGATCTAGCTTATATCTTTTATAAAATACATAAAAGAAAGAAGGTATTGTAGGAACAGTTAGCTGGTACAGCGTAGGCTTGATTGACGACGAAGAAGCCCGTGAAACAAGATATCGCTTTGTTAAACGTGAGAAAAGAATGTGAATAGATCAAAATAGGCAACGAAAGCGACAAAAATACAAAAACATCGTCCACCCCATTTATGACACAAGTAGTAAAAACAAACGCCCCACTGTTTTACTACACATAACATAGCTAATAAAAGCACCTTTCGCATAAAAAATGTAGCATCCTTATCACGATGTCGTAGAGCTTATTTTAAAATTGTCGTGAAAAGTTGCGTTTGCACACCCATGGCGGCGCCGCGCGCTAAACTAGTTAGCTAACACAATAAAACGTAACTCTAAATTAGCTCCTCGTTTTACAAGCAATAAATTTAATGGACCCCCAGTGGGGGCTGCTCAAAATTTAACTTGGCGACAATTCGTTTATGGGATTACTAGTTGACACGGGATTAAAGTGACATCGATCAAGGAAATGTTTGTATTGTCGTTCTAGTCATCAGCTTAAAAGTAACGTGTTAGGTACTACGGTAGTACGATTCATGGAAGAGGTTTAACTACAGAGCGTTTTAACCTAGGTAGAGGCACAGAAGAGATGAATAAAACTAGAGTATGTGGTAGGTAGACCAAAACAAGAAGAAGCCGATGTTAATCAACTGATGAGTACATTTCTACTTTATACAAATATAAGCAAGAACTGCACATTCTAGCTTATTTCTGAAGTAAGCTTGATTTAAATCTTACTTCTGGAAAGTACCAAAAGCACATACTACCAGAAAGCAAATACTATGTGGTTCTATTAAATTCAGTTTTTTCAATTCATTTTTTTTTTTTTTTTTTTATTTATTTATCTATTAAATTCAAAGTAAGGATATTTATTTTTACGTCGGATAAATTGCCCGCTAAGTGACCTATCGCAAAGCTGGTACCTTTTATAGATAAGCTACTTATTTTTGGATATAAGTGAGTTGAAAATCACTTAGAACCATTTGTTGGATAATCTACGAGTGACTGTTGAAAAGCAAAGCTAGGGGAGTTTCTCAAGCAAGTAAGAAATCAAATGAAGTTTTATTAGCTGTATAGGCTTAGCACCCCTAGCCAATAACGCTAACGCGGGGGGCCAATTTGTCACATCAATAAATCCATTTATAACACTTAAAATTGAAGTTATCGGTGAAAATAATGTAGAAACTCGCAACTAAAATAAATTGACGAATGTAGAGTTAATTTTTGGAAAATACACAGTCTAAATTAAGTGTCTTAATGTAGAACAGAAATAATGAAAAGGCAATCAGTCTAATTTTAAAGCGAAAGTATGAAACTACGAAGAACCCTAAGTTATTCTGAACAACTCTTCTAAAGAACCTGAGGCAATTTTGTTAATTGAAGTTGATTGTCAGTTGTTAAAACAGTATTTTAATCGTAGCTCGGCAATTGTTTTAATTGCCATGATATCACAGATATTAAGAAACAGACAAGACCGAATGAGACACCGAGATAAATAAAAATATATCATGTTCGCAAGCTGAAGTGGCAGTGGGCTGGCCATATTTCGAGAAGAACCAACAACCGCTAGGATAAACGTGTTCTTGAGTGAAGACTACGACTCGGCAAACGTAGTGTAGGACGCCCTCCGACCAGGTGGGATGACGATTTGCGAAAGACTGCTGGCAGATGCTGGATACTGCAAGCTGAAGACAGGGCGCTATGGCGCTCATTAGGGGAGGCTTATGTTCACCAGTGGACTGGTATGCGCTGATGATGATGATGTGGTATGTATTGTGCTATGTTCCATAACATAACACAAGCCAAGCCTATTATGTAATTAGTGATCTAGTAGATTAGATACCCATTGTACTAGATCATTGATATACAAAATTATACTATAGGTACGTAGAGTACGGTAGAGTAGGTTATTCTTATTAAAATTTACTAATAAACAATCAATTATTGTGTGGTTTCATGTGTATCTCATACATACATCTAGTTCATGTGATAAGTGTCATGACATTAGGCCCCGTTAGGGCGTTACAATAAAAACACCTAGGTACTTAAAGTTAATGGGAAAACTTACATTATATAAATTAAATAAATCTTTACCAGAACATTGTTCCTAGTCATGATAAGTGCGTTGTCTGCGGTGGCTTGAGGAATCGTCCGGTCATAAATGTTGTAATGCTTGCTATTTTTTTTACCTTGCAATAAATTGATTGTTTCTAAACTAAACTAACTAATATACCTACATATGTATATCTTAAATTAAAAGAAGCATTACTTTAACTATAGCACAAATATCAGTAAAATTCTGTATTTTCCTAACGTTAATAAAGTTCCCCTCTTGTCAACGGATTTTATTGTTGAGTGGACTGTGTGGACCATTTTATCGTAAAATCTCTAGCTAAGCTATACTTAAATCGAGCTTTGTTTTAAAATAGGTTAACGACTTTAAAATTTCGCCTCTACGCTACCGTATTTTAACTTGGAATCCGAGAATGAGTTGCAGGTTCTTCTATAATGCTTTTGTAGAACGAGAGCTAGTCATACAAATATTAAGTTGTCAGGTAGAGCTAAGTTTGCAGAAAATGAAACGATCTTTTCGTCATAATTTCAGCTGTAAGAATATACAGGCTGTAACAAAACTGAAGAACCAATCTTTCAAGGGGGGGCTGAAAGTAAAAAAATATATTTAGCTGTATCACTATAAACAAATGATTTTTTTGTTATAGTGCTTACCCGCACTCTGGGCATCTCTATAAGAAATGAAATAAATTCCCAAAAATGTTCTACGTCGGCGGGACTCGAACCCGCGCCCCAATCTATTTTTTTCATTTCACTTTATACTATTCTGTCGTGTTCAATCAATCAACACGAACTAGACTAGACTATTATAATGATGAAATCATTATAATAGTCTAGTTCAACACGACAGAATAGTATAAAGTGAAATGAAAAAAATAGATTGGGGCGCGGGTTCGAGTCCCGCCGACGTAGAACATTTTTGGGAATTTATTTCATTTCTTATAGAGATGCCCAGAGTGCGGGTAAGCACTATAACAAAAAAATCATTTTGTTTGAAAGATTGTTCAAAAACATAATTAAAAAGACGTTACAAGAAAAAGCATACTATTGTATCGAATACTTCCTAGCAGATAAAGATGCTTGAAAACATTATATAATTTAAGTACCTACCTAATGTTAGTTATTTAATTATTGTTATTATGACTCATTTTAAGTGTATTGTAAATATTATATCCTATTGAATGGAATAAATTGAAAAACAAAAATATTTTATTGATAAAAAAAATCTTAAGTGCCATATTGCTATGGGGGGTTATGCCATAACCTTAAACCGGGCTTTTTGGGTTGGAAATCGAAATTCAGTGGTGGATGTGTTCTGCAAGAGGTGCTGCTGACCTTCCCTAGGTGAACTAGACTCTACCCGGACGGATCTCAATGATTCAACTGGGTTAGACTATCACTGGTTCTCGATACGAAATCCACCTTCAGCAAATAAGAAAAATACCACAAGTTTTTTAACGGTCTGGAACTATATACCGTAAGAATTGAGCTATATAGCTCCTGTACCTTGTTAAGATTGGTAATGTTGATGTAATTTGGGGAAGCGGCGAACATCCGGCCCTATTTAATTCAATATAACAAGAGTATGTACGTATAAATAAAAAAGTATTTATCGTAAATGGACTACCTATAATGGATATGCAGCGTAGCGTGAATATATTGTTACTTCTGAATGCTTTTTGTGTTGGAAAAGATTTCAACGTCATATGATTCATGTACAACGAGATTAATATAGATAAAGTGTTTAAATAATTTTCTTGAATATATAATAATAATAAATATAATAAGAATCTTGCTCAAATTGTAAAACATTACTTGCCTTGTACCTTTCACCTTTTACCTTTCAGTGTAATAATGGTGAATAAAATACAAACAACAAATCGAAAGAGTTCTAAGAAATATAAAAGCTAAACTACAGTTAACAACATAATATCATGGGAGACGTTGATTGCTTAAAAAGTCAAGAAGATCACGCGTCTTATGAAGCAAGATGTAAGATAGTAAAAAAAATAGGCAATACAAAAATTAAGTAGGCGAAATAAAACATTAAAAACTCTAACTCATATATACAAGTGAAGTGTGTACTTAACTATCTATACCAGTGAATAGTAACTCAGCGCAATCCCGCATTTTGTACACCATTGCATTGTTGTGCTTTTTGCTGTCAGACTATTTAATCTGTCTCGGTGAGTTATAGGTCTGTGAGACCGGAACTAAGTGCAGTGATGTCAGGACTTGAATGCGCATTTATCACTTGCCCATGGAAATATCTTGAAGGTCTTATGTTGAGTCAACGAATGATTGTCTTATTAGAGTATTTTCTAACCAATTCACTTTACTCCTTGATTCGTAGATCTGTAAAGCCTCTTGGTTGAAAATACTTCATTAAGCCTATGTGCTTAAGTGCAATAAACTTTTAAGTATTATCTATTGAAAACTGGATAAGTTATAAAGCTCCCAAACTTAAATAAAAATAATCATTTAACACCTATAAATTTCTTTACGTTAACTAATACACAAATATAAATTAATTTTATAATAGGGAAAGAGAGTTAGTAGTAAAAATTGCAAGAGTTTGTCCCGAGGATTTGAACCTGTAGGTAGCCTGCGCCTCAGGCAGACCATCGCCTAGGCCTAGTGCATCAGAGGTCGTCATACGAAGAATATCGATCGAAAATTCGACGGATTAAAGTCTCACACTTGAGATGAAAACCGACTGACTCTTCGTTAGATATTCTGATAACCCAAACTGACTTATCTAGTCATGTTTTTACTAAAACTACTCATAGAGTAGAGTTGTATTCACCAGATTCTGAGTATTATTCTGTCGGATGTTCCACTAAAGCACGTTTTATCTATTTTCATTACTCTTAACACGTTTCATCAAAAGCCTGTCGATCCCCATATCCGAGCAAGGTTTTCCTTGATTAACATTCTGTTGCCATACGGGTGATCGCATTAAGATTCCCTAGCTGCCAAGTTTACCCCTTACTTGATCAAGCAGAAATGCAATGTTAAAAGCAACTACTTTGGTAAAAGAAAATTACCTACTTGCTAGATTGTCCAAGTGTCCAACTCTACATCAGCTTTGGAACAAAATACTGAGAAAAAGTCTTTAAGTTTTTATTTTTTACTTTTTAGCTCGTATAAACTTTGCTCTACATAGGTAAGAAGCAACTTGACGGTTGAACGCGAAAACTTTTACACCTTATTAAAATTACACTGTGTATAAAGTAAAATGTATAGATGGGTTACCTACCACAGAACACAGACTATAAAACTGAATACAGTCTGGTCGGTTTCATATATGTACTTCTGACATGAAATGGACCAGTTTGCTTCACACAATGATGTCACCCTAAATGCGAAATGATGGCAATTCTCAGATAAGTGGCCACATGGCTGACATGGCTTAGGGCAGACAAATAGACGAAATTAAGGCCACGGCTGCGGCTGGGGGAACAACAATGCAATTCAATGCTAGAATAGAACCACCGTGCATATTATAGTGAATAGTAGTGTGTCAGGGACGACACGGGTTTCCTATGCAAATTACGGTCATAAAATGTAGGCTACCGTGAATGCCATTTCTCTGTGACAATATAAATGCAGCGTTTCCAGCAGTTTATATGCATGACATGACAAAATTATTTGTTTTCAATTTCGGCAATGGCATCCCAGATTTACAACCGCAATACTGCGGAGTAATAATGAAAACCTGTCGAACTAAAAAGTCGGTTAGCACTGAATTCGCAATCAAGAGGTGAAAGGCCCATTCTATCACAAAGAAAACGGAATTGACGAGATTCAATAACAGAACTTCAACTCGATTTGGTCTCGTCTGTATGTGTAAAGTTGTCGATCAATACCTTCCCTATTGGCACATCAGCGTCTGCTCGTGCCTATACAGAGAAAATTGAAAAACTCTAATGGAAATGAGCATTTCATTCAAAGCGCATGTAGAAGTAGCTAAGGTATAGGAAATTTCGCCGGCATTGAAAGCACTTGTAGATGTCGGGCGTTTCATTCGTTTTTATTTTGTTTACATGAACCAGCTGCTCCGTCTCTGCCTCGCCTCGTAAAAACCAAATTGGAATGAGAATAAAACATTCATAATAACGGCGAAACTTTACAACCTCACTCATCAGCCTGATGTTGATGACATTAAAAATAAGAAACAATTTGTTTGCGTCATTTATAAACTTCTTTAATTACATATCTATACAAACATCAGCCAATTTAATTACAACTACACAATATATTACAGTCTTTCCAATTAATACTTAAAACATCTTGTTCAAAAAAGTTATAAATACTATGAAGAAGCTAACATTCTCAAATGTGAAAATTTGGTATTATTATTGTACAAAAGTTACAATGAAATTACAAGGTTACAAAGTTCTAGTACAATAAATATTTACAACGGACGAATTTCGTCTATAACAGAACAGTTTAGCTCGCCTACGGCTAATTCTAAGGCTTACATGAATTATCGAGAGATCGTTAGGGTTAGTGTTTACTGAGGTCGAGATTCAAACGAGGTACGTTTGCACAGTGTGTTGAAACACCACGGACTGCGGTTGGTGGCGTCCTTGGAAATCATTAGAGGAATAATCCGAATCTATGGTAGAGTAGATGTGCTCCGAGAGCGGACGATCGCAGGGCGAGCGCTCGGCCGAGTTGGCCGACTTGCCGCAGAGCGTCTGGCACGTACTATTCAGGACAGACGCATCCATCGTGTAAGTATTCGAATTCCGCCCGTAATTAAGCCTCTTCAACTTGTGCCCGTGCCGCTTCGTAGACGGCATAGCGTAACGTAACCTCTCCCAAAACCTTTTCTCTTTATACGTTATCTCGAAACCCGTTTTGAAATATGACTTCAACTCCGAATCTCGTGGGATGTGCCCTACGGCGACTATTATTAATTTATGAGGATTCTTTCTCAACGCTTTTTGTAGCGCTTGTCGAAACTCTATCTGTGACCATTCGGTCGAGATAAAATTCTTGGTCAAGACTACTATAATACGCCTCGAGGCCTCTGTGGCTTCGACCACCAAGTCGGGGAACTGAGCGTAGGTCGCCTCGAACTGAGGCACGTCGCGGTAATGGAGGCAGAGATGGTACGACGGATAACCGGTCTCCAATTCTCGCGCCAACGACTCTATCACGAAATCCTCGTCCTTAGGACTATAACAGATATACGCGTCATAAAGCTTATCGGAATCCTTAAAGGCACCCGCCAGAGGAGAGAGTTTAATTCCGCAATTCGAATACAGCCACATCCTACAAGCGTATCTAAATGTGAATACTAAAGCTAATATTAATAAAATGAGCATGAACCCAGTGAGAGCCGACGCTAATAACGGCAGATTGTGTGAGACGAAGAGCGCGCTTATCATCGAGTTGTCGCTTATTTCGCTGCAAACTGTCACATTTAAATTCAATGGCTTCTTCGGCGGGTTCATGTCCTTGTTCAGGCACCACAAGTTGTTTACGTCTATTACTTTGTCGGTGTTCTGCGACACGTAAGTCAGGAACCCCTGCAGGTACTTACAGTCGCATGTCCACTGATTGCTGCCTATCATCAACGACTGCAACTTTTTATTATTATCTAAATGCCACAGAGCGTAATTCACGAGTCTGTTTCCGTCCAAACGTAAAACTTCTAAGGCCCCCAGAAGAGAAAAAGTTTCATTTGAAATGTACTCAATTAAATTACTTTGGAGATACAATTCCTTCAAGTTGCTCAACTTGGAAAACTCGGGACCCCGTAATTGTTTTAGTTTGTTATTATCTAAATGTAATATTCTAAGATCGTTGAGGCGGCTGAATGTATTATTGTTTATATTTACTATGTTACTCGCGTTCAAATAAACTACTATAGCGTTCCGCATCGAATCGAAAACGGTTTCGTTTAACTCGCTATAAACATTTCCATCTAAATAAATATGAGTAGCGTCGATAGGAAAATTATGCGGTACAAATTTGAGTTGTTTTACAGAACAATCGATAACGCTGGTACTTTTGGTAGAGTCGTGATAACACGAACAGTTAGTGGGGCACACAGTTTTGCAGTCGCAGATATTGAAATCACAACAATGACATCCATCCGGACAATAGTCGTCGTACTTACACAAAAAATCTTTTATGTGCAGAGAGCTAACCGGGAGGTACTTAGCGCCACGAACGTAGGATTCTTTACAAATTACATTTTCCAAGTCCATCACTCGAGGGTATTCTTTGGAAGTGAGCGAGTTGATTAGCAGAAGCCATTTCATTGTGCAATCGCATCGGAAGGGATTGCCGCTGATGTAAAACTCCGGCACCGTTCGCCGCTCGGGCACTCTCGAAACCCGCAAACTATTTATGTCCAAGCTTTCAATCTCATTGGAATACATATCGACCCGGGTTAAATTCTTCTTGTCCAAAAACGTGTCTGTTTCGATAGAAGATATTAAATTATTATTTATAAACAGTAGCTCCACACTATTGGGAATAGACATGGCCGATAAAGTAACTAAGCGGTTATGGCTCGCGTCTAACGTCTTAACTTGTAACTCGTTTTGAATTTTGTAGTAGTTGCCGAGGATCTCAACGAAGTTAGCGTGAATATCGAGCCATTTCAGACTTCCCGGGATGAAAGCAAAGTCGAACCACACTAAGTGATTTTCCGATAAATTTAGCCATAACAATTTACTCAAAGCTACAAACACTCCATTAATTTCAGAGAGGAAGTTTCCGTCTAACCGAACGGCTTCCAATTGCGTGTTCCTTTGAAAGGTTTCGGTCTCTACAGACATTATTTTATTTTTCGCCAAATTGAGCACTTGCAGGCTAGGCAAGCCCCAGAACATGCCCGCAGTAAGGTTTCCAATTTGATTGTCGATTAAACGTAACCCGGTCAACTGTGATAGATTCTGAAACGAGTTGTTCGCTATTTCCGTCACCAAGTTTGTTCCCATATCTAACGATTTCAAAAACGGTAATTGCAAAATAGCCTCTGGTATTTGTGTTAATTTATTACAACTAAGATCTAATTCTTTGAGGTCGGAACAGTTTTTAAATGCGTTTTCACTAATGTACGACAACATGTTATTATTTAACTTAAGCTTATTCAATATAAACAATCCATTGAAAACGTGGTCCTCGATCGCGTGTAACTTGTTCTGGCCTAAATTCAAGGTATGCAAGTTGAACAGGGGTGAAAACGCGTTGTCCTCTATGAACCCTATAGTGTTATTGTTTAGGCTGAGTATTTGTAGAAAGAAGAGGTCCTTGAACATGTTACGCGCGACGCGTGTGACCGCGTTGCAGGACAGGTCGAGCACGATTAATCTGATTAGACCACCGAACGTTTCATCTTCTATGTGGTCGCTCCTCAATTTATTCGCCGAAAGATCTAAAACGAGCAATTGTTCCAGCCGATTAAATATTCTCTTGGGCAAAGTTTCCAACTCATTATTTTGCATATAAATCTCGCGAATCTCCTTAGAGTTATGAAACAGTCCATCCGGTAAATAAGTAATGCCGTTATCGGAGAGGTTAACGAGTTTCAGCGACAGTAGATCGCTGAATACATCAGGCGGCAGCTCGCTTATTTTATTGTTTTGGAGAAACAGCTGCGTGAGCCTTCTCAGATGTAATATCTCAGAGTCCGCCGGCAGCGACATGATGTCGTTGTAGCTCAGATCTATCGTCTGCAGCGTGGAGCCGCATTTGTGGCCGAAGCCTAGCTCGTCCACGAATTTTATCTTATTACGCGTTAGGTTCAGAGATATGATATTTTCCAAGGCGCAGAACAGGTCGGAGGGAATCTTTCTGATGTTGTTGTATGCGAGGTCGAGCGTGTGGAGCTCGCGGAGGCCGTTGAATGCGCCGAGGGAGAGATCCAACTCCTTGTCGGGCCCCCATTCGTCGTTCCTGGTGCGGATGCGGAGAGTCTTGAGACCGCGTAACCCCTCGAAGACGTTCCCGGGCAGCCGCAACAGCTTGCAGTTCTCGATGGAGATCTCAGCCAGGCCCTGCATGCGGTGGAAGTGGTGGTCCCTCAGCGTGCTCTCGGCCAGCGCGCCGCAGCGGACCGCCAGCCGCTCGGCGCCGTCCGAGTGCAACGAACCAACGTCCCTGTCCGACGACAGTGTCCGGACGTTGCACTCCATGCCTCCATCAGGCACGCGGAAGCATGCATCTGCATCGGGCGCTTCCGTAAGCGCCGCGCCCATCACCAAACAAAACAATATCACGTCGATTATCATTTTACGCACTGTGTCCATGTCATTTTCGTCACTTGTCCACCGTTCTGATGAATGAAAGCGGTGCCGATTGAACTCTCGCGGTCATAATCAGGTGTCGGTGACGCGAGCACGGTGCGGAAACGGTCCGACAACAATGAGCGACGATACGGTGTGTAGATACGCACGGTCGGCGCGCGGCGGAGGCATGGCACGCGATCCCCCCGCGGAGGCGAGGCCGCGACTGCCGTACAATGAATGCCATGAATGCGCGCCGCCACCCGCTGCCCGCGCCCGAGCCGCGCGCGCTCCGTTACCGCGCGAACAGGCAACCCGCCACCGTTCTCTTACCGCATAATAACTAACCCCTGTATTCTGTATTAAACGAAAACCGTTACGTGACTTTGTTTCCATTAATGCTATTAGTTGATTCAACAAAGCCCTTCTGAGGACTAGATTTACTCACGAAGTAAACATGTTAATGACGGTTTTATTCAAATCCATTTAAAATGAGCACGTTTACCACCTGTGCGTCCCGACTCCCGTGCTACAAGCAGCTGTTTGTTTGGGTAAACTTTGATCCTTTGTTGACGATATTAGTTTAGAACTCTACGAACTGCGGAGGCTGACTTGATGCTCGAGTTCTGGTCGATCACTCACAAAACCGTCTGCAACGGTACCCGAAAACATAATCTACCTTGGTAACCGACTCACGTAAACTTTAATAGATTCGGTTAGACGTTTTCGCGGTCCCCTTTGAGTAATTGTCTTGAGTTTAGTACCCTCGCAATATACGAGGGGACTGATCGAACTACGGACCGACCCGATATTTTATTGGGCCTCTGTCGACGTAGGTACAGTTCTCTATTCCAATTCGAAATATTAAATCAGGTGAAGTTTGCTATTCGTTCTTACTCCGCTCCGTAGGTAAAGAACTATTAATTCCACGAAAAAGAATGCTTCTGTATGTTTCATAAGTTTGTTTTGAATATAGGTATATATTTTATTGTAAGTAAACCTATTATTTTGTAGCTTCTGACTTGACCAAGGGTTTTATATAGGCTTAGTCTACACTAATATTATAAAGAGCAAAGATTTGTAATTTTGTATTTGTATGTAGCGAAACTACTGGACCCATTTCAAAAATTATTTCACCATAAGCTTACTTTTCAGGGAGTGACATAGGCTATGTTTTATCCCGGAATTCCCACGGAAACGGGAACTACGTGGATTAAACCGCTAGTAAAGCATACATATCGATCGATTTTAAAAATTGCAGTTGAAATGCGGGATAGCATCTTTCACGTCTTTTTGTCTGGGACCATGGTTCTACATTGTTTCAAGTAGGTACCTAATGTTGACTCGATCCACACTAATCCATCCATTCCATACTAATATTATAAATTAGTAACTCTGTATGTCTGTCTGTCTTTTTGTCTGTTACCTTTTCATGATTAAACGCGGGACGGATCTATAAGAAATTTGGCAGGGGGGTAAACGGTATCCTGGGGACGGAAAAACCGCACACGCATTTTAAGTAGGTATATTATATGAATTGAAAAGCTTACCTGAGACACCCTGTAGCAAAGTTGTACCGAAAGCAGTCCCCAGATGTCGCTACTGCAGTCAAAGTCGGTAACGAACATGGCCTCATAAAAATCTTTACTTTTGTCTAACTCCATTTTTATTGCACTGAAACAAACAAGCAAGGTTAGTACTGTATTTTCAGGAATAAATTATACCAATCTTAGTATTTTTTAACTCACCAGTAAGCTAGTTATTTTATAATTGAGACAGGATTTGGTACGTTTAAAATGGTTCCTGTTCTCATTTATGATAGGTAGGTGGTACTTATGTATTTTGTGGTTATATACACATAGCCAGTTATGAAATCTTAGTTACGAACGTGGATGAAGGGACTTAGACGGACTGCACTTCGACTGCAAATTTGCAGTTCGTTTGAATGCAGTTAGTAAGAGTGCAATAAAACTGCAAACCAACAGTGCAGTCGGTGTGCAGTTGGCGTGCAGTCGGTGGAACTGCAGGCTGGAACTGCACGCAGTTGGAGTGGCGCACATCAACTGCAATCGAACTACACGATTAGTTTCCAATTTTATTGCAGTTGTACAAACTGCATTCAAACAGAACTGCACGCAGTTGGAGTGGCGCACATCAACTGCAATCGAACTACACGATTAGTTTCCAATTTTATTGCAGTTGTACAAACTGCATTCAAACAAACTGCAAATTTGCAGCCGAATTGTATTCGAAATGAAGTCCGTCTATCTAGAGCCTTAGAGGAGATTGCAAGAAAAGTCAAATTTCTCATGATATTTATTTGCATGTTATCTTAAACTGGACTATTTACACAGAGGTTTAATACAAAAATAACTGGGATAGTCAATGTCGCACGACAAAACTTGTTCCTATAATCAATCACAATGATGGTTTCAAAATCGAAAGAAAACATTGCAACTTTAGCTTAGACAAGATAGTAGCGAATCGTAAATGCACGACCATAATTTAAAAAAAAACAACCGGCGGCGTATCAAGAAAGTATTATGTTATGTAGGTTATTCTTAAGGTTTGGAACTTTGTCTTTATTTTTCATACAGTTAGCTTGTTATTATTATTTGTGTTACTTGCAATTGTATCTGTTTCTATAAGTGGGAACTTATTAATAGCCACCTGTACCCTGTAAATACAAAACACTGTAACTTGAGATACAGTGTTTTGATTTAACAACGCCCATTCGCTTTAATTTAGTCCATTCTACCATATCACATTCACAGATTTTATAGTTTGTATGGAAAATTCAGAGAAACGACGATGTTAACTACACTGTATTTACTTAAAAATAAAGTTCTATTTTGCAAAAACACTGCAACTTAACATACCGTGTTTTGCCAAAACAATCTTCACGCGAAGCCAGATACAGTGTTTGGTCAAAAATCCGCGCACTGCGGGCTCGCCAATCAGGAGCGAGAACCGGCGTCAATCTGTGACCGTGATTGGTTGTAGTGGCCGAGAACGAATGAGCTGCGACCGGCAGCGAGTATCAGCTGTTATTTTATTATTGGCGCGACTCGCGCACTTCACTTGCCAGTCTATGCCTCCTACAAGATCAGTATTTTATGAAAATCTTGTAGTATCATTGGAACCGGATCTTGATGTAAACGACAATGAAACTAACTATTAATATTCTTATAAATAATAATTTGATGAATATTGTGTATATTTTGTTAATTTTGTCTTCCTTCGCTGTTCACAATTATTGTGGCAATACAAGTTTTTGAAGATATTTCACTGTGTATATTATATTTTTATACACAACATATCAGGCTCAGTGACATATTAAATTACCTTGAAATTGATACCAAACGCTAAATACTTTCCTGAGTAAACTTCAGAGTAATCAGCAAAAAACTGAAAAAAACTTGTTTGATCAATTTCTCAAAATTAAGAGTATGAAGTTACAGTGTTTTGTAATTACACGGTACACCTGTTATCTTCACACATCTCTATATTGTATATAAGTGCTGAAAGATCCCCTAAAATAAATAAATAAAATAAAAAAATAAATACAATTATCTACGCTGACGTGACGTCACAACTCCAACGCAGCGGGCCGTTTGGTAAAAACAAACCCCAATTTTCTGATTCGTTTTGTGCAAACACTATCATTATATTAGTGTCCTAAGTTGGTTTATACGAAGAGGAATCAAAAACTCCGTTCTTGTTTTCCAAGTAGGCCTCCAATATCCGGAAAACAAAAGGGGATCACGCTAGCTTTTAAAAACGTATCTATAGTGCTTTCTACGGCTTTCGCTCCAAAGCATGTCTGTTAAGTGTCAGTAAGAACCTTAGTAACTTCATTGGCATACATTTACTACTACGAGTAATAGATAATAATAACAATGCTTTCTTTCGTAAAATCCTAAGTCCTAACAAAAAATGAAACCAATTACAACAAGCCACTTGAAACAGCAAAATATTACAAAAATAATCCAAATAATGACTGCAAATCATTTAATTCCCTATTCAATATTTACAAAGCCTACATTTTTAACATATTCATGATCTAATAATAAATTCGTTGCTTCGAAATATGAGAATCGCTGGGTACACACCCTAATACCATAACATAACTACAATCAAGCATAGCCAATTTATATTAATAGCACAAATAAATTACTAACTACTAGAAAAATTTATTAGAATTCGAAGAATTTCTATACCACATTCAGTTAACAAAGTTCTATCGAATTCTAAGAGCAGCATCATGTAACTCAGCATGATTTTTTTTGTATGGAAAGTACAATAATTTTTCAATTGTTTAGATAAAAACTAACTTCGAGAATATAGTTGTTCATATGTGATCGATCACTTTCTAATACAAATCGATCGAAACTACATTATACTCTCGCCAAACTGAATATACAATGTTAGTAAACCTTCACCCCATACTTAACCTAAAATTCACTCTCATATTGTCGATTTAGATTCAGAATTTGCACTACATAAACAATATTTTTCGAACACCACTCATAAAGAGAATTTTGGATTTTTGTGTTGAGAGTTGTTTACTTTACAAACATTGTACATTGAGATTTGCTGGAATATAGATATTGTTCAATGTAAATAATGTACAGAAGATTCCTTTGAGTTACATGATCTAGTCATCAGCTATTAGAACTTAAAACTAAATTTAACTAAAGAGGATCTAGTCTCCATTTTGATTATATAAGAATAGATTTACGAAATTGATTAACAACACGTTATATGATTAAGCTATAGTATTTTTATATACTTGGTATTACATCTAAGTAAAAATAACAGTAATTACAACTTTGTGTGCCTTTAGCGAGCCAAAGATTGTTGGTTTCGTCTCACTTAACATAGTTTTTAGAATTTTGGATTATGGCCTCTAGCAATAATGATACAATTACTATAGGAGATACACCAGTTTAACATTAATTTCAAAGAACATTAATTTCAAAGCCTTGAAACTTAAAATTTTGAGTAACATACCTACTTGTATGTTGAGATGAATAGTTAGTTTGACTAGAAGACAAAATAAAGAGCTACTAAGAGAATCAGATTCATGCTTAATCTCAGCATCTTAAGGCCTGCTTGAAATATTTCTAACTACTAATGAAAGTAAACTTTCAGCTTCTTCTGGTAACGAGAAAATAGTGTCCTTTTGCCGAAATAAGATAAAAATTAAATGAGTTACATAATACTTAATCTAGAACCTGCGATAATAATCCTAAAACTGCCTCCGAACGTCCTGTAACCATTCTGTGCCCTAATTCGGTGTCGCAGAATGACATATTTTGGAATTTTACCTATGATGAAAGAAACTGCAGATGGAGGGAAGCATGTCAAAAAATTCAAGGTTGAAACCATTCTATAATCCCTCTATGTAGCAGAATTCTGCCTGTGTCTAGCTGTCACAGGCATTTGACTAACTGTCAAAGAATTGTATAATATCCATCACTAACTAATACAGATACTTCTCACCTACCATTAGTTAGCCTAAAAACAACCAAAACAAATATCAGTTTACATGAATAAAAATTAATATTACACTTTCAAACTTAAAATTAAAACAGTCCATGTATTCACTTCTTTCGCTTTAAAACTACTCAAATGTTCTAGTAAAGTTTTGTCACTTATATATAAGTGCCAGTCTGCCTTTATATCAAAGGTATCTTATATGGCAATGATGAAAACGCAATAGACTTGTCTATTTTCGTAACACGATTCACATTACTGTCTCATTTCACTTTGATCTGTAGAGCGTAGTAACACTTATTCCATTGCGAAATGTCTTTGTCATAATTGCTTAGGTCCAGGAAAATCAGTGCAATAAATACAGAAGTACTTCTTCACTTTGAAAACTCGTATTGTCTGTCACATTTTCTGAAAGAATACGCTCTACAATATCATCCTAAATCTGGCATATATGTCTGAAGGCTTAGACATCATTTCGCATGCATTGCTCAGAATACAACAGTCTATTTATTGTCAAGGGCTTGTAAGTGATCAGGCCTGTCACTGCGCGCGTGTTTAGCCCACATCTTGTTGTAAAGCATTTCTAGTCCAGTGGCATACGCTTTGCAGTCAAACAGTGGGCTTTCTGTGCGGGCTGCCCATACCTTCGCGCGTATTGCTTTGAGGCTGAAAGAAAGAGTTGAATTTAGTTTTCTTTCATTTCTATCTATTGAGCAAGAAGCAGGCTGGAGGTGGCTGGGAGAAGATAAAGGTTTAATAGCCAGTGGGTGATCCCAGGCACACGATTTATGACGATAATCGGACAATATGCACTATCCAATGTATCCTGTGTCCAAGAGTCCTGTAAGGTCTAAAGGAAATAAAGCACTTTGAATTTTGAATTTTGAAATGAATAGCATTAGATAGCGTCAAGTTTTTTTACTGTAAGGCAATATACTCACTATTCTCTATCAGTGCCCAGCCTGACAGCAATGTCTTGGTACTCCTGCCTCGTTCTGGCAATCAGCTCTGGGCTACCAAGAGTGTTTAGTTGAGATGCAGCCACTCTGTAAATAATTCGGTGGAGTATTTAGGGTTATTTTTTGTCTAGCAAATTAAAATCTAAGGAAGAAAGAATTTTATACATTTCGTAACAGTGTGCAACATCTACAGCCTATAATGGTCCACTGCTGGACGCAGATAATCGCCTTGTTGGCTTTCAATATCCCATGTGGGGTAATACTCCTAATTTTCGCGCTGGGTATGCGGGTTGAGGATCGCAGTTCGGTAGACATATATGCTAAAGTCTCGCCGGGTAGTGACAACCGGCGTGCCTGTGCATAGAATGTCCATGCTGGTCGTGTGTCCATTGCAAAGCGGCGTTTCTAGACACATGTCAGGTCGCCTCATAAACCAAGATCATCCTAGATGCATCAAACTCTATTACCGTGAAGCTAAAGTCTCGCCGGGTAGGGTGACGACCGGCGTGCCCGTCCATAGAATGTCCATGCTGGTCGTGTGTCCGTTGCAGAGAGGCGTGTCTAAGCACACGTCAGCTAATTGCCCTCGTCTCACGTGTTCCTCTTTCGCCGCTACGTTGGAGAAGATGATCCGACCTGGAGGTAGACCTGTAAGCAAGGTTAGTAAGAGCATGAAGAACTGAACATTATTGTAAGTGTTTGAGCAACCATCATGACCATGACATAGGCTTCTCATAGGCCCTTATAACCGCCATAGCACTCTTGTCCGGCTTGCCGCATCCAGTATCTGCCAGCAGCATTTCGCAGGTCGTCATCGCATCTGGCCGGAGGGCGTCCTACACTACGTTTGCCGAGTCGCGGTCTCCAATCAAGAATGCGTTTACTCCAGCGGTTGTCGGTCTACTGCCACTTCAGGTTGCGTGAGATATCTCGATTACTTTGTTTCACCCTCAATTACTGTGTTTGTTTGATGGAAAAAAGAAAAAAATACGCGTCCTATATCTTCTGATACTCCTAACTAGCGGACTATTTAAATTTTATAGGAAACTAGCTTATTTGTTGTAAAAAATCCTTACCTAGTTGCTGCGCTGTAGCCTGCAGATTAGGCTCTCCCACAGCTGGGAACCTCAACAGCCATAGCACGCTATTGGGCACATGCTTCAGGATATAAACCCACATGTGAAGCGTCAATGGGTCTATTTTGTACAGCTGGTTAAAGTTGCAGTAAACGACAGCTTCGTCAGGCAGGCCGTATTGTTGCCGGGTCGTTATTACTATGGACTGCGGGACTTCCTCGCCGGTTGCTGCTTTGTTGTTGGTTTGAGTTGTTGCTAGGCCGTTTTGGAGGATCACTCCGTTTACTGACGTCTGAAATGAAAATATGAATAAGTTTGGGAAAGGGGAAGGGCTCACGAGAAGAAAATAGATTCGCGTTCAATCCATACTAATCACACCAATATGACGACCTCTGTGGCTTGGTGGGCGAAGGTCTGCCTGCGACGTATGAGGTTGCTGGTTCGATTCCCGCCTCGGGACAAATATGAATACGATCTGCAGACATTTGTTCAGGGTGTTCTGGTCGTGTTCTATGTATAATAAAAATATCTATCTATGTATTGTATTATATTATGTTTATCAGTTATCTAGTACCCTTAACAGAAGCTTTGCTTAGCTTGGGGCTAGATAATGCTGTGTGAATGGTCCAGCGTTATTATTTATTTATTATTTATTAAGATGCGAAAGTTTGGATGTTAAGATGTCTGGATGTTTGCTACCTCTTCACGCCAAAATTACTGGCTTGATTATATTAGGCTGAAATTTTAAATAGAGATCTAGGCCTGGATTAACAGCAGGATTATAGGCTACGTTATACTCCTAGGAATGCGCGCGAAGCTGTGCGCAAAATGCGCAAGTAGGGTTTGTATTTTCACATCTTAAAGACTGGACAGATCTTTATAAAATTCTTGAAAGAGGGTATTCCGGGAAAGACATGCCACGGGCAGATGCTAGTATGCGATATAAAACCAACTGGTATAAATAATGCTTAACGTTTTAAAATTCTACGCTCACCTGAATTTGACCAGATGCGATCATAGTCTCAATCGGTGTAGTAGTTGGCAGTTCCGCTACTTTCAAAGATATCTCCATAGGCCTAGCGGCCCTTACAATTTCCTTGATCTCCTTTATATCCGTATTCTCAACTAACGGAGACAAATCTGTAGCATTGATTACTGCAACGTTATCCGCCAGTCCACTGTGCGACTTTATCTTATCGCTGAGAATAAGACGCTCGGATAGATGCGGGAACATCTGTTTGTGATCTCCGACGAAGTATGTATGCGGCATGTATGCAAGCTTCTCGCTGTATTGAGAAGCCAGTTCTAAGGGAGACGTGACGGCATCTGTTACAATGTAATCCATGTAGCTAGCACCGCTGGTCCCGGGGTAGCCAAGCCACATGACTTGCACGGGAGCGGGCCGCAGGGCGAATATCTCGTTTCTGGCTCCTTTGGTGTAACCGTTCATGTTCACGAGGATGTGAATACCGTCGGAATAGATTTTGTCCGCTGCTTTACCATTGCACGGCACCTGAGATAGATCGACGAAGTGTTCCGCCTCTCTGGCGACTTTAGAGCGGAAAGTAGTTCCGTCGTCAGGGCTCAGAGCGTAGCAGAAGATTTCCATTTTAGATTGGTCATGCAGACCGGGCACTGATTGCATCAAGTGAGAGGTCGGATGGTTTCCGAAATCGCTGCTCACGTAGCCGATACGAAGACGGCCTTGTAAGTCGCGAGGGAATTTGTACGGTGGCTTGTGGAGCACCTGAACCTTTTCCAGGCATAGATTGGCGTGTCGGGCAGCTATCGCTTTCCTGAAGTCGTGGGATAACGGATACAGCATAGAATGGTGGGGATGCACCGACGGCAGTCTGTTCTTTTCGAGTTGCTCCGCCACGATGCTGACGAGTTTCTTCATCCGCGCCTCGTAATCAGTCCAATCGCAAACGATTTGTAAGCAATGAGCCAAGTTGCAGTACGCATCGGGAAAGTCAGGCTTCAGTTTCAACGCAGTTCTGTAGGATTGTATCGCCTCGGGGATGTTCCCGGAATCCTTGTGAATGCTGGCAAGATTACTGTGCGCGTCGGCAAAAGCTGGATTGATTTGGATAGCTCTAGTGTAGCACTGCAAGGCGCCGGCCACGTCTTGCATCTCTTTAAGCGTGTTACCCATATTGCTGTACGCATCAGCGAAGGTTGGCTGGATGCGTATAGCTTCCTTGTAGTGCATGAGGGCTTCATTGAGCTTGCCTTGTTGTTGCAGCACAGACGCTAAGTTACTGTGAGCCGCTGCGAATTCAGGAAAAACTTCGAGAGCTTTGAGATATAATCGCGTAGCTTCCTCTATGTATCCTTGCTCGCGTTTGATGTTCGCTAGATTGTTGAGCGAGTCTGCGTGGGACGGGCACAGCCTCAGAGCTGTGTTGTAGCATTCTTCCGCGTCCGCAACTTGACCTTTCTCTTTGAGGGCGTTTGCTAAGTTACAATACGCGTCGGGGAAGTTCGGTTGCAGTTCTATGGCCCGTCGGTAGGTGTCTACGGCCAAGTCAATGAGTCCCTGTTCGTAGTAGACGCAGGCGAGGTTCCCGTGGACAACGGCGTTGTTGGGCGAGAGATTCAGTGCTCGTAGGTACGCCGCCACGGCCCTGCGGAAACCAGTTGTTAATCAGCACGTGTGAATGAATAGCCATAGGAACACTATAGTGTTTTATTCTACCAGCCAGGCGTTAATTGAAGTGTGAATGTTTAAACGAGCTGTTACTATAGAGTTAAAATTCACAATTACCTGTCAAATATTCTCGCTTCTTTGAGAACATTTCCCAAATTGATGTACGCGTCCAAGAAATTGGGGTCTAAGGCTACGGCTTTCTCGAAATGGTGGATTGCCAGCCAGATCTCACTCTGTGCGTTAAAAACGCATCCCAAGTTACTCCATGCCACTGCAAAGTCCGGCCTCGTTTCGATGGCCTTCAAATAACATGCCTAAACACACCAAAAGAGAACATGTTAAAAATTGCAGTAGAACATACGTTTCTGACCCCCGAATACTCAAAAGCAACTATGATTTAAGCACGTCTCAAAAAGCAATTTTTTGACTGATTGTGATTGAAAAGTATCAAAAAATTGCTACTCTAGACGTGCTTAAATCCTAGTCGCGTTTGAGTTATCGAGGATAGAGATGAGTTCTGAAATTTCCGTTACGCCAAATGCTTGTAATTACACCTCGAGCGAGAGTGATGCCTGGGGATCGCGCAAACGGCAGATCGCCAGACTCCATTCACGAGAGCAAACAATATTACGCCAAAATGCACCCTAGAGAACGAGACTACGCCAACTGCCACACATCAGTAGGAAATGCAAACGAGAGACAGCAGTGCAACAAAAGCACGATTCGTACAAAACTAAGGAATGAGGCGATCCGCGATCGAATCGCTTCCACTTCCTAGCCGATGACAAGATGATCACGACAATGAGATAAGTCAAAGAGCACTATCCGGTAACCTTTTCCTTATAGTTCTGTTCTGCAAACCTTGTCCACTTTACCTGCGGCAGACTCGGCGTCACCGTCGCGGCACAGCGGTACCAACCGTTATTCAGCTAGATACACCACCGTCACACCTACACTTGTCTTACCAGACAATACCTTGTGAAAATATAATAGAATTAGTTGATTTTGAGTCAAACTTGTATTCCCGTACATCGCAAATCAATATATTTTGAGGATCATTTTGTCTACGTGGGCATCGCCGAGTTTCCAGCGGGCACGTACATAAATTATGACAAAAATTCGTTACAAAATAAACTCTAAGTCATCCCACTAATGAAAATACTACAGCATTATAATTCAGATCCTCATTAATAAGTAAGAAAACACTACAAGCACAAGATCAAAACATAAAACTAGTTATAGTGAAGCAAACAGGATGGTTGTATTTCGTTAGTGTTTGTTTTGTTTTATGGTAATGTTGATTAGCATACACTCGTATTTCAAAATCTTCCGTTCAACATTTAAATTCAACAAAACGGTAGAATGATTTTTTAAAGGTAATCTTTAGTAAATTATAGAAACAATAGAAATTATTGGAAGAATGTTGTACAGAAAATTGGTATCGACATAACGCTGTGCTGTCGCGTAATATCCAACGAACGCCGCTCGCCAAATATTCCACGACTGTTGGACTATGTAAACAACATTGGAAAATTACAAGCGGAAATACTTCGTCTTGTTTCCCAACCTTGCTCAAAAAGTTTGAAAAATAGTTTCAACTTGAACACTTAATAACTGTAGCAAAATGTTAGTTACTTCGAAAAGTTGAAACCATTCAACTGCATTGTTTACGGGAAACCGATACATTACTAGTGTTTTATTCATTGTCTGTGGTTGACGTTCTTGTACAAACAGCCTTCGGATAACGATTGTTTTATCGACATGTTGTTGCAATATGGCTCCGATGATCGAACGAGCGAAAGCAAATAAATGTGTGAACCAATTTCGATTTGATATTCATGAGTTTGAAATTCATCAGAGTATCCGTCACGTGTGAAAATAATTTCAGAGATATCGTCACGAAGATTAATTGACGCTTCGAGTATAAAGATAAGAGTAAAGATACAATTTATTTGTGGTTGTGGCCTTGGTCCAAAAGTGTATTACTGGCGCTGGTTACATCATCATCATCATCACATGTTTTCATCAATAAATTAAAACAAGAAGTGACGCGTAAGAGTAATGTACGGGTCGCGTAACCAATGCAGCATCGCTGACGCATTGACGCATGTGCAATTTGCGCTTCGCAATAGGAGAGTACGCTAACTTTACAGTATGTAAAGGGTAGTTTACAGAGAATCCTGTTTACTTCGGAGCGAATAGGAAATGGCTAAGACGCATTGCTTTACCTTCGCTTCGTCGAGGCGGCCCAAGGCCTTGAGCAAATTGCCCAGATCGCTTCTAACGCAGTATAGGTCCTGAAACAATCATTATATTAACTTATTAGACACACGACCGATGTGGCCGGGGCCTGAAGCTCCGCTAGCAACGTAGCAGGTTGCGGGTTTAATTCCCGACTTGGGACAAATGTTGTACGATCTGCAGATAAGCAGTAAAAATATAATTAAGTATATCAGTCATCTTAGTACCCACAAGCTCTGCGTATCTAAACGAAGTTGTGTAGATTAACGAGCATTAAAAAATAAGCCTAGTGGGTGACGAGGGCGAGTGTGTAACAAGAATGAGAAATCACCTATCGGTCGTATCGTACTGCTTTGCCTGGGTGTAGGTAGAGGTTTAAAGTTTTAGGTTTGATCATCTTCAGTCAATTTTTTGAATTTACACTGAGAAAAATGGATTTCTGGCCTAAGGTCAATTACGCCTTATAAGGTTAAATTACAATAACGTTTGGCAAATTTGAAGAGCTTACGTTCATTTTTACTTAACGTTTAAATAATACTGTTTATTGCATAGGACACAGAACACCAAAAACGACTTATTGTACGACAGTTACGGAATTTAACTTTCTTCTGTCAATATCGCAGTATGGACCACATAATTAGTCAGTTTGGTCTATTAAAAACGCCTTACGCTTACGGCAATGAATTGACAACGAATATAACCACAAGTAAGACGATATTTGCCTTAAAAAACGGTAAATAAATTAGTATGTAACAAAATATATGCCTTTCAGCTATCATTAAACCAACCTAATCACAAATCTTATAATGACGTACGTGAGCGGCGAATATGGACGGTTTATGGCGATTTTAGTCTTTATTTGGGGTGTAAAGGGCCGTAAAGTAAAGTGATTTCAGCAGTTTAATTTTCAACGAATATCACCGCAAGTACGGTGATATTCGCCTTAAGGAGAGGTTAATAAATTAGTATGTAACAAAAAAATGTGCCTTTCCGCTATTACTAAACGAACGTAATCACAAGGCTAATAATGACGTACATGAGTGGCGAATATGAACGCTTTATGGCGATTTTAGTCTGTATATGGGGTGTAAAGGCCCGTAATCTCAAGTGATTTCAGCAGTTTAATTTTCATCGAATATAACCGTAAGAACGGCGATAGTCACCTTAAAAAACGATTAATACATTAGTATGTAACAAAAAATATGCCTTTCCGCTATCACTAAACGAACGTAATCACAAGGCTAATAATGACGTACGGGAGCGGTGAATATAAACGGTTTATGGCGATTTTAGTCTGAATTTGGGGTGTTAAGGGCCGTAAACTCAAGTGGTTAGAGCAGTTTAACTTTCAACGAATATAAGCTTAAGAACAGCGAGAGTCACCTTAAAAACGGTGAATACATTAGTATGTAACAAAAAAATGTACCTTTCCGCTATCACTAAACAAACGTAATCACAAGGCTAATAATTACGTACGTGAGCGGTGAATATGAACGCTTTATGGCGATTTTAGTCTGTATTTGGGTTGTATAGAGCTGTAAACTCAAGTGATTACGGCAGTTTAATTTTTAACGAATGTAACCGTAAGAACGGCGATAGTCACCTTAAAAACGATGAACACATTAGTATGTAACAAAAAAATATGCCTTTCCGCTATCCCTAAACTAACGTAATCACAGGGCTAATAATGACGTACATGAGCGGCGAATATGAACAATTTATGGCGATTTTATTCTGAATTCAAGGTTTTAAAGGCCATCAACTAAATAAAGTGATTATATCACGGTGCCAGACTTTCTTTAAAGCATTACTAAAGGGCATAAACAGAGTGACTTAAGTGATTTTATTGATAGCGCAACTATAGCTTGATCATTATCACTAAACATCATCCATCTAAGTTTTTGACCACACGAGGACATTTAGCAAGGTCTTTTAGAAAAGTGCAATCAAGGTTCTTAAAAAATCAGCATTAATCCGGGGATTCTGTACCACCACACAAAAGATACATTGTAACTAGTTGGGTACTTACTAAAAAAGGGTTTCGAAATCTTCTGAAAGTATCATAATAAAATGTGGAGCGATTTAAATGTTTTAAGCCAATTTTTAAGGTGTTAATCCAACCAACGGCATGAATATTTCTTTCTTTCAATAAAATAAGTTTATGTATATTGTATAGGTAGGTATGTAACCGTCTCAGAGCCTAGGTACTCGTAAATAAAGTATCGATAGAAACCTCAGAGCATAGTCCAGTTCACGAGTTCAGAAATACCTACCTAAATAGTCACTATGAAGTTGACCACAAATAAATATCCGGGGATAAAAAATGTTTTTGCTGTTCCTATACGCTATTAGGTATGTGTCAATCGTTAATTAAATACCTAAAGGTTTTAAAATTTATTCGATAGGTTAAATTTCAAAAGCTATCGAGAGATACCATTATATTTTAGCCAGGTAGCCTATAATACCGCGATTGCTAAAATATCTATTTAGTCCGCAAAAGGTGAGAATGTGTCCGCCCGATTGTCCAGATTTAGAATGTAATATTTTTATACCCACCCAACTATATACTTAAAATCAACTAAGTCGGTACTACTACTTTCTACTTACGTATAACACGTTATTTATTTTGTACAAATAGGTATTTTGGTACCCACCTGTATTGGGCTAATTTCCCTAGCTTTTAGGTGGAATATGCATCTATTATCTTTTATAAGACCAAACTCGAGATATAGTTAGGTACATACCTACGCTAGTAATAGTAGTTTTTAGTTTGCTTGTGTTTAATACAAAAGAATACCTACCTCTTTTAAATCAATTTGCTATCAGCTGACTAACATGTCGAGACATGACGAACAGGTCGATACCTACCTATCTTGTACTAAAGAAACGACCGTAAATAAAGCGTTTGTCGCAGTAAAGTGGTAAAATTAACTTTAAGCCGGCGCAACGTACCTATCTTGTAATAGAGAAACTATCTTACGGTAAGGCGTTTGCCGTCGTAAAGTGGTAAAATAATGCCGCACGTACGAACCAATCAACGTGACGAACTAACTACCAGTGTTTCCAGATCGAATTTGACAAAACCAGTAGAAAATCGAATAAAAAATCAATGGTTAAAATGAAAAAATCAGTAAAATATGTTAGTACCTAAATGGTTTGTGAGTAACTAGCCCAAAGTAAGCAGAGCTTGTGTTATGGGTACCTACTAGATGAGTGATACTCAATACAATAGATAGATTTGTTTTTAGTGTTAATTAATTTCATAGAAAACACGCAGACCAGAATCAAATATTCGTAGATCGTACAAACATTTTTTCCGCGGCGGAGATCGAACCCGCAGCTTTCTGCGTCGCAGGCGGACCTTCACTCGCTGCGATTTTATTTACTCTTGCAAAATATAATTGTTTACAATTTTTATTCGCATCTCTACTGATTTTGCCAAATTTGCCTGCCTGGCTGGCAACACTAAATCATTCGTTTCGTTGGTTTTGGTGTGACGCTGTTGTTTCGTGAAACTTGAATCGACAAGTTTATTGATCTTTCGTGTTTTGTAGTGCTTTTGACTAGAAGTTGAGTTTATGTGAAAAAACATATAGAGGACGAACATTACTTAAAAGTATGGAGCTACTAAAGGCCTCCTGGACACAAGAGGAGGAAGGAACTGCCCAATGTTATAATAGATTCGGTGCTGGATGGAGACCCAGGAAATCGATTAACATGGCCTTAAGAAATTTTTGGCAAGAATCACCAGTGCTATATTACCTTCAAATATTGCTGTAAGTTACAATTTCTTAATCTTAACTATCTTAAAGTCATCCATCACACTAATATGTAAATGCGAAAATCTGTGTATGTGTGTCAATCCTTCACGTTGAAACAGTAGACCGATTTGGATGAAATTTGGAAAGAAGCTTGTCTAAGGCATAAAATAGGACATAGAAAACTTTTCATCATCATTTTAATTTTCCGCAAAAGCGCGGGGCATAGCTAAGTATAACAATAATAATAAATTATCTAGCCTGGGCTATGGGGCTGCAAACCGCATCATAACTAATCTCTAGAAAACCTCTGTGGCGCGGTGGGCGAAGGTCTGCCTGCGACGCAGGAGGTTGCGGGTTCGATTCCCGCCTCGGGACAAATGTTTGTACGATCTGCAGACATTTGTTCAGGGTGTTCTGGTCGTTTTCAACGCATAATATTTTTTTTATATGCATTGTATATATCAGTTATATAGTACCTATAACACAAGCTCTGCTCAGCTTGGGGCTGGATAATGCTGTGCAAATTGTCCAGCATTATTATTATTATTCAACTTTCTTTCCAACAGGCAGGAGCGTTCCAAGCCAAAATGAAAGCCCCAGGAATATTATACAATGCATTTCTAAGGAAAAGGCAGAACTTGGAGGACCCGCGCGGCTGCGCATGTGCGTCGTAGGCCATGAAAGAGTTTAAAATTAAAAATACTACTTTGCACCTATGTATTTGGCATAAGTAGTCATAGATAAATGACGATCATGGTTAATAATAATTATTATAAATTATTATCAAACATAATTTCAAATTCTGAACTTATACGTAGGTACTACTATTGATGAATTTCATGTTAAATGACAAGAAAAGTGTAACAGTTATTTCATTATAGTAATAAAGGTTCAATTATGTAAGTAATATTGTTTTATTCATAAAACATAGTATTTCGCAAGAGACGATGAGGCTAAAAATTTAGGTAGTGTATAAATTCTAATAAGATCAAGATTGCAACAAACACTATTATAGGCTTTTGTGGTGAGGTGAGAATATATTATTTTACATGTTACAGAATTTCACACTGAAGAAGTTTTCTGAAGACGCTGAGTAACGCAGTTATCTAAAGACATGGCTAGCTGCGCTGAGTGAAGGCTGGATTAAATTGCTTACGGTAAAATCAAACAGAATATTAGGTATATTATGAAGGCTTATTCGCGAGTACGCAAGCCTTTCTTATTTAGAAGAAAGCTTAATATACCTAATAGTATGATTGATTTTACCGTAAGCAATGTTAATCAAGCCTTCACGGAACTGCCTTGACAGCCGTCAGAAAGCTTAATATACCTCACCGTACTTTTAATTATACCGTAAGCAAGTTAATCAAGCCTTCACGGAACTGCGTTAACAACCGTCAGAAAACTTAATATACCGCACCGTACGTTTAAAAAAACCTTAAGCAAGAGGCGAATAACGCCTTACGCTGGAAAGCTAATAAAGCCTTACGCTGGAAGGCGAATAACGTCTTACGCTAGAAAGCGAATAACGCCTTACGCTGGAAAGCTAATAACGCCTTACGCTTGAAAGCGAAAAACGCCTTACGCTAGAAAGCGAATAACGCCTTACACTGGAAAGCGAATAACGCCTTACGCTGGAAAGCGAATAACGCCTTACGCTGGAAAGCTAATAACGCCTTACGTTGTAAAGCGAATAATGCTTTACATTGGAAAGCGAATAACGCTTTACACTGGAAAGCGAAAAACGCCTTACGGGGAAAGCAAATAACGCCTTACACTGGAAAGCGAATAATGCCTTACGCTGTAAAGCGAAAAACACCTTCTTCATTAGAAGGCGATTTTGATCGTATTACGTTAAGCCTGTTTTTCGCCTTACTTCCAACACATTTAGCTCCTATTAAGGTGCCATCAACTTTACATTTTTCTCAGTGTAGAACCAAAAATTCTTGTAATTTTTATACCTATTTGATCCATTAAATAGAAAGTTAAAATTCATTGCTTTATTTCATTCAGAACTAGACCTTACAGGATTCTTGCTTGGATACATGAGAAATTTTGAAAATTACGTATTAAATAGATATGTTATGTAATGTAAATTTGCAGCCGTGTGGTGCCGGCTTAGAATTTGCACCACCCCAACTCTTCCCGTGGGTGTCGTAAGGGGCGACTAAGGGACATCCACCGGGGAGCGGGCAGCAGCGCCTCTTGCAGAATAGATCTACCACTAAACTGCGATCACCAATCCGCATGCCCGCCGTGGGGGTTATGGGCATTGCCCCCATGAGATGGGAAATCAGGGGGAGGCCTGAGTCCAGAAGTGGACCGTTGTAGGCTGTTGAGGCGAGGGTAGTGTAATGTTGTGGATGATGATGACGAAGGTGTTTAATGTTACATGTTGTCTTGTTATTTTATTACAAAGCTTCGTACATTTCAAAATACCGTCGTCAGAAGTGTGTTTTGAAAAAAAAATAACTCCACAGAATATTCGATGTAATTTTCCATGTCTCAAATTTGAATTCAATAGCAAATCGTGAAGTGTGAAACAATAGCCAAACAAACTATGTGCCTATAGCCTTATTGTTTGAACATTTTTATCTTACTTTGTACAATCAACAATCTTATCCGATTTATCATCGGCCTGAACCAAAATGAAAGTAATGTACAGACTCCATCTTACTTGAGGACCATCATCATCATCAGCCTCTATTAGTCCACAGCTGGACATAGGCCTACCATTATGAGGGTATAACACAGCGCCATAAAACACTTGTTTTCAGCTTGCCGCATCCAGCATCTGCCTGCAGTCTTTTACAGTTCGTCATTCCACCTGGTCGAAGAGCGTCGGCTACCCGAGCGGTCTCCACTCAAGATCACTTTAAACGACATCGATATAAAACCTTCTATGTATTTTATTTAAGAACTCTTTCATTTCATTTATTTCCACCTTGATGTCGTTAATTCTATCATCATCATCATCATCAGCCTATAATTAGTCCACTGCTAACAATTCTATGGCGATCACTAATCCTCTTTCCAAGCGTGGTGATTATGGCAAAACCATTTTCAGTAGTGGACGTAGGTACCCATACATTAGCCAAACCCGATGCAAACATTCTATTGTAAACAATCCCATACTTAACCTAAAATTCACACTGTTGCAGTCTTTTTCTATGCAATTTACATCATTTGTCGATCCTTCAAAAAATATTGCTTAGGTACTACAAAACAATCTAAAACACAACGCCAAGCAAGTACATTTTAGTTGTTTGTGTCTTGAGATGAGAGGTCAATTATTGTATGTATAAGTAGAGCACCGATCTAATGACAATGGTGTGAATCGACCAACCATTTTAGTAAAAATTTTACTTGTCAAAATAACAAACTCCCTTATTCAAGGGAAAATGTTACGGTATGAACCTGGCAACACACACCGAAAAATTATTTTAAATATTTTTCATAAGTTTTGTGATGATAAGCAGAGAAAAATTGTTTACATTTTTTGGTGTGAAAAGTGATCGTGTTTTCTTTTACTTGCTCGCGATTTAGCCCAATCAACTAAGCAACGAAATCAGTACTCGCCTCGTCGAAAATATCTGGGAACTATTTTGGGAACTTCTTTCATTTCTTAGAGATAAACAGAGTGCGGGGTAAGCAATATTATAATAAAACCGGCCGAGGGCGAGTCGGACTTGAGCACGCAGGGTTCCGTACCATTATCTATAAAAACGGCAAAAAAAAACATGTCTGTTGTAATAGGAAAAAAATCATGTCTTATTTTAATAATATATTTTAAGGTGAATAAATTACCGCATATTCTGTAAATATTTTAAGCGTTTTTCCGCGTTCTGTCTTGTTGCCGTTATCAATATCGAGCAAAAACGAGCAAAAAAATCACGTTTGTTGTATGAGAGCCCCCTTAAATAATGATATTATTCTGTTTGTTAGTATTTATTGTTATAGCGGCAACAGAAATACATCATATGTGAAAATTTAAACTGTCTAACTATCACGGTTCATGAGATACAGCCTGGTGACAGACGGATAGACAGACACACGGACGGACGGTGGAGTCTTAGTAATAGGGTCCCGTTTTCGCTTTGGCTACGGAACCCTTATAACAAAAAACATCTAAGTTACTAGTTGCAACCAAGTGTGACCACTTTTTATGGAATATTTCCACATAACGATTAAATAAATAGATACTATTAACAATAGGTGATTGCGAAGTAGGAATTAAGTACACCTACCTACTGTATAATATGTTTGCAGTAGGTATAGGTACCTACTTGTAATAAGATAAGTATTATTCACGTTCAATGTCACGATAATAATAAAACACAGTATCAGTGATATTATCAATTATCGAATTAGTTATTATAGCAAATTAGTTGCATGATTAAGGAAAAGGTAATTACCCAATCCTTGACGATCGTAGCATTATTTTAAATTTAGAAGACGGATCTCTGTTTTAAACGGCGAAAAACAAAAGAGGTTTTATGAAGTATTTTTAGGGTTTCAAAGATCGGTTTTGAAACCCATAAGGTCTCGCTTTGTCCGTCCCCGCTCTTTCTTGAATATCTCAGTAACTACTGCAGCTATTAACTTGAAATTTGAAATAATGATACATTTCGTGCGCCATTACTGATTTTAAGAAAAAAATATATAAATAAATGAAAAATGAAAATGAATATTTTCAGTACAAATTTTGATGTTGAAATTTCAAAAGAGACCTAGGAAGGCAAATGGGGTATCAAATGAAAGGTATCGTTTTGTACATTTCAAAACACTTTTTGAAATTTCTGTAAATTTCATACTTTTTGAAATATTTCAAAAAAGTCGAAAAATTGACCATACCCCCCCCCTATCTCCGAAGATTGCACACCGATCCACGTACAATGTATAACGTTTGTAGATATCGATCTATATTTTACAGGAAAAATATAGAGAAGTCTGTAATAATAATAGTTTTTGAAAAATGGTCAAAAAGGGGGAGAATTTTTTTTCAAAAGGGGGGGTACCTACCCAAGTGGGATATCAAATGAAAGGTATCGTTTTGACCATTTCAAAACACTTTTTGAAATTTCTGTAAGTTTCATACTTTTTGAAATATTTCAAAAAAAGACGAAAAATTGACCATTCCCCCCCCCCCCCCTAGCTCCGAAGATTGCAGACCGATCCATGTACAATGTATAAGGCGTTTGTAGACATCGATCTATATTTTACAGGAAAAATATAGAGAAGTCTGTAATAATAATAGTTTTTGAAAAATGGTCAAAAAGGGGGGGATTTTTTTTTCAAAAGGAGGGGTACCTGCCTATGTGGGGTATCAAATGAAAGGTATTGTTTTGACCATTTCAAAACACTTTTTGAAATTTCTGTAAATTTCATACTTTTTGAAATATTTCAAAAATAGTCGAAAAATTGACCTTTCCCCCCCCCCCCTATCTCCGAAGATTGCAGACCGATCCACGTACAATGTATTAGGCGTTTGTAGATATCAATCTATATTTTACAGGAAAAATATAGAGAAGTCTGTAATAATAATAGTTTTTGAAAAATGGTCAAAAAGGGGGGGAATTTTTTTTCAAAAGGGGGGGTACCTACCTATGTGGGGTATCAAATGAAAGGTATCGTTTTGACCATTTCAAAACACTTTTTGAAATTTCTGTGAGTTTCATACTTTTTGAAATATTTCAAAAAAGGACGAAAAATTGACCATTCCCCCCCCCCCCCTAGCTCCGAAGATTGCAGACCGATCCATGTACAATGTATTAGGCGTTTGTAGATATCAATCTATATTTTACAGGAAAAATATAGAGAAGTCTGTAATAATAATAGTTTTTGAAAAATGGTCAAAAAGGGGGGGAATTTTTTTTCAAAAGGAGGGGTACCTGCCTATGTGGGGTAACAAATGAAAGGTATCGTTTTGACCATTTCAAAACACTTCTTGAAATTTCTGTAAGTTTCATACTTTTTGAAATATTTCAAAAATAGTCGAAAAATTTACCTTTCCCCCCCCCCCCCTATCTCCGAAGATTGCAGACCGATCCACGTACAATGTATTAGGCGTTTGTAGATATCGATCTATATTTTACAGGAAAAATATAGAGAAGTCTGTAATAATAATAGTTTTTGAAAAATGGTCAAAAAGGGGGGGAATTTTTTTTCAAAAGGGGGGGTACCTACCTATGTGGGGTATCAAATGAAAGGTATCGTTTTGACCATTTCAAAACACTTTTTGAAATTTCTGTGAGTTTCATACTTTTTGAAATATTTGAAAAAAGGACGAAAAATTGACCATTCCCCCCCCCCTAGCTCCGAAGATTGCAGACCGATCCATGTACAATGTATTAGGCGTTTGTAGATATCAATCTATATTTTACAGGAAAAATATAGAGAAGTCTGTAATAATAATAGTTTTTGAAAAATGGTCAAAAAAGGGGATTTTTTTTCAAAAAGGGGTACCTACCCATGTGGGGTATCAAATGAAAGGTATCGTTTTGACCATTTCAAAACACTTTTTGAAATTTCTGTAAGTTTCATACTTTTTAAAATATTTCAGAAAATTGATTGTCCAAATAATTGGCAAATGTTTGAAACCCTCGGCGCGCGAGTTACACTCGCACTTGGCGAATCTTGTTTTAAGTATGTTCGTCGAATTTTCCGTCAATTATAGTACGATTTGTAAAATTCTATCCTATTATGGAGAATAGGTTCTCCCATGTTGTTTTATTTCTGAAGGATAGGATAAGTTATTGCCCCGAAAAACTTTAAAAAACAGTGTAAAACTGTAAATGATACAGATAAAAATGTAAAGCAGAAAATTTAAAGTACGTTTTTAGTTTTTTAAAACAATCAAATTATACAATACATAGATAGACTTTTTTTATATTATACTTATATAGAAAAAAACGACCAGAACACCCTGAATGTCTCTGAACAAGTCTGCAGATCGTACACACATTTGTCCCGAGGCGGGAATCGAACCCGCAACTTTCTGCGTCGCAGGCAGACCTTCTCCACCGCGCCACATCGGTCGTCAAAATCAGTTCCGATGGGATAGAAATAACCTTAAAACATTTCCATAGAAACAACGTATGCGAAGCCACGTGCTAGTTTCTTTCTGGTAATAAATATTTAAATTGGGAGACTGGCAATAATTTATTTACTTAGATTGTCATGTCATCAAGGTCAAAGCTAGTCTGTTGTTTTTGTCAATAATGACGACAAAATTTGGTAGTCACGGTCGTGTTACAGTGATAATGCTCATCGTAAATTGAGAACGGACGAGAGGGAAACCAATTCAGTTCTCTCAAATACCTACCTACGTAAGACGAGATCGATCCACGTCTTCATTTCCGAGATAAAAAGTTGCAAAATCTTTTGTTTTTTTATTTCTCATTATACATTTGATGTCGTTAATTCTAATTTGAGTATTTATAACTTGTGTACAATATAAAAGTACACAAGTTATACATTTATAAACTGAAACAGCTTATGGGAATTATTGTTTCTTATATAAGCGTTTCTCATTTCCATGATCTCGAGCCATAGATATAATAGTGACCCGGTCTTTTGGGAGGCATGCTTGGCGCCGAAGTCAACAGCAGAGGCTTCCAAGCAAGAGTTTTCCTTATTTGTGTTGTTTACAAACATTCTAGGTACATCTAGTTTGGCTAGCGTATCTTTCGAAGAACACCGCCCTAAATTGACGAGACTGGTTTATTGTTGTAGCTTCTATGACCATGCAAAGAAGCCCGCCAAATAGTTACCCAATTAATGTCTGGCCTAAATAATGCTCTTTTTGGATCTGCCTTCTGATTATGTCCATGTACAAATAGTGGAACTGGCTAAGTCTACTTTCCTTGAAGTTCAGAAACTAGTTTAGCTTCGTCCCTGACAATGTTATTCTATACTAACACACTACCTTATATTATAACACACTACTACCTTACCTAGATTCAAACAAAGGTATTAAATTCCTACTATTTATTTATTTATTAAGCCGTTAAACTGTGCGAGATTACTTTATAACTGTATTGTTTGATTCATTTGTCTATAAGTTTTTTTTTTTGTTCAGGATGTCTCTCAACTCAGTATGCCTTTTGGCAAAGGCCTCCTCCAGTAGTTTCCATTGCTTCTACATTCCATTGCTGCAAATTCCTACTACTATATATTATATAACAGACTTTAGATGTGAGTGTTGATGGATTTATCAATGTAATTTTTTTTTTTAGATTGTTTTTAAGGTTACCTTGTTACGTTATTTTGAGACATAGATCTAGGTTAGTCTTGTTTAATATTAAAATGTGGGTAGAATTTATTTATTGATAATTTTCTTTTGCTATAATATATTATGAAGATTTATTATTCATTCACCTCAAAAGGAAAAAAGGAACCCTTATAGGCATTGTGAAATGGACATTGACAGGACGGTGTCAAACCACCTTAGTTGTAGTTATTTATATTTTTTAAAAACAAGTATAACTTGAACAACTCTTAAAACCCTATATGGGCTGATTGTCCACAAGTTAATACATACAGAGTCTCGCAATTTGGAAATATGATTTATTATTATAATACTTACAGGATTATATTGTAAGGCAGTAACGTAAGCCTGAACAGCCTGCTCCATGTCCCCGGCAGCGACCAGCGCCGCAGCCAGGTTTATATAACCATCGATAAAGTCAGGCTTCAATCGCACTGCATGTCTGTAGTTCTCCAGAGCGTCTTGGAGTTGCCCACGCTCTTTGTAGACATTTCCAAGGTTGCTGTAGAACAAATAATTAAATTACTGGATAAATGTATGGCTGTTCAATTCAAAGTTATGGTGAACTGAGATTTTCACTTTTTATTTATTTATTTATATATTAGCCATACAAAACATTCTTTCTCTGTGATATCTATCTCTTAACCTCGCCGAGTTGACACTCGAACCTTAGTTATGTTTAGCATCACACAAAATTACCTGTAAGCTTCTGCAAGTAAAGGGTTCTGTTTGATAGCCAATGTCGAGAACTGAGCAGATTTGTCCAATCTGCGGCATTGGAAGTGGATTGATGACAGCAGCAGTAGAACACCGGTGTTGGTGCCATCTTGTCTCCAAAGTTGCATGCAGTGGAGTTCCGCACTCTCATAGTCACCCGCTTGGTACTCTCGGTGAGCAAGCTCCAGGAGGCCTAGACAACAACAGGTAAGCAATCAATTTATGGTCATTATACAATTATAACATCAACATAATTAGACAAGAGTTAAGAAAAAGTAGTACCGGAAGTACACTCTAAGAGGCGCAGAGACTGACGCGGCCTGCGGTGTGTCACAGTACGGTGGACAAGGTGTTGTCAAATTGTACTGACCACAATGTTGCTAAGCAGAGCACAACTATGAAACTTTCATAGCAGTTTTTCATAGTTTGTTTCATAATGAAAGGTATATGTCAAAAAAAAATACAGACAAAATTCAAGGTCAACCAAATAAACATGCCTCAAGTCAACATAAGACACAGGAAAGTTATTGAATGTGAGAAAATAGCTGCTTGTATCGAAAATGATGAAATGACTTAGCTATAATGCACTTATTTACACTATATTATAACAAACTTACCTAAAACGATTTTCTACAAACAAATTCACCCAATGAGTCTGGAATCTATTTCTGAAAATACCATGACATCTAACCTAACCTACAAGGTAGCTTTTTGTATATGCATAAGCATCATTTTTAAGTAGGATGATAGTAATCCTGATGAAGGTGATCGAGAATGGAATTTTGGAATGCGTAACCATCGAAAGCCAAGTAGTATATTAGACGAACCGAGCCAAAACAATAGTCTGAGAAAATTCCCGCAGGAGTCAATTGATTTGTATTTAATTCAAAAGTCAATTCGCGAAAACATGATAAAATTACTCACCCACTGTAGATATCTGCTGAATGTCTGACATTTTGAGGATCACTGCATTAGCGGGAACACCGACAATTTGCTGGGACTGCGGCTGAGTCGTGACAGATTGTGGAACGGCAACATTCGCTTGAGGTTGCATTTTCGTAGCACAAAGCGAAAACAAACGCACCGTGATTACTCAGATTCATGGGGAAATATTTTTACCCAATGGTTTCATTTAGATGCCATCATTATTTTAAATTAGTTCATAACACATAACACATTATCACAATAAAATCTCGCACAACACAACTACACTATTCCAATTCCAATCTAAACAAAATCTTCCATCCATTCCCCCATTCCCATTCAATTCAATCAATTTCGATTTTGTTGATCTAGGGTTCCGCAACAAGGGTTTCGTTTGCCTTGACGTTCGTGTCGACTTGACTTCTTTGTTTTTGGCAAAAAAAAAGTTCGTGTCAAACAGATTGGACCGAGATTCTTCTGCACCGAGTGCTTTTAGTTGTTGTAATCAAAGTCATTAAAGTCCACTCTCTATTCAATAAAAAAAGTTGTTTACAAGGAGTAAAACTAGGAGAAAAGTAATCTGACGCAAATTGTACCTAAATCATTTTCTATTAACTTATGAACCTAAATTAACATAATAGATACTCCCATAATACAATTGAATCGAAATCTTGATTATATCATTATGTAATATCTGTCTCAGTTAGTTTTATTTATACAATATAATTATAATATTTCGTGTCATTAGAACAGTATTATCACGTCGTCATCCGATGATTCCGCTGAACAGTTGGCTGTTAGCTAGCGACCGTCCTTTCCTTCCGCACCACTCCACAGCTTCCTCCATCTTGTTAGGCTTGCTTGCTGATTTTCTTCCAACATTATTTAGGTTTTTAGGTTTATCTATTTTCCAATTGTCTTGAGTTCTCATGACAATATTCCAGTAAGTAGTGCTTACCCATCCTACTTATAACGCTTACCTACATACTACGTGCGCAATCGCATAGCAAATACTCTTCACTTACCTATGAAATCCGTAAGTAAAACATGAAAGATGTACGGAACTCAATCTAAGGTTAAATGCTTGCGCTTGGCAATTAAGTTTCGCAAATCGCAACAACTTCACTCAATGCATGAAATGAATGACGACGCGCCGCGCATGCGCGACCTCGACAGAATAAAGGGGAATGAAAAGAGAGAGGCATAGAATGATAGCATCACAATTCTCAGATTGTTTGACCAAAATTAGTTCTTACATCCATTAATTTAAAGTCTAATATCACAATACCAATAATGAAAAATAATTTATTTTTTCTATGGCATGGCTTGGGTGATTCTGATTAGCGACTGCCGAACCGAAACGTAGCTGAGGGCGTCCGTCCGATTTTTTGTCTGATAGTCGAATGAAATTGTCTATGGATAATCTGATCCGACTATCTTTTTGACTATCTTAGGTTTTTATTGCCGATCCGATTGTGTGAAGGCGCAGTTTTCATACTTCTGCATAGAGGGACACAGCACACGTCCGATTTTTTTGTCTGATATGCCAATCAGTGTTGCCATATCTACGGATTTAACAGTAGATCGATCAAATTTTTGAAGTCGTCTACTTAGGTTTAACTATTTTTCTCATAAATTCATTACGGTTCACTTATAATGACATAAATTTAAACAGTAAATGATCTCTTGAACTATTTCATAAAATTTGGGAAATCTAAAGGTACCTACTGGCTTTCGCTAAAAGAGAACCATAAGACCATAGGGCAATAAAACAAAGTAAATACTATTTCACTTGGCTGTTATTTCGAAATCCGATCTTTATAGCAAGCAAACACAAACTGGTAAGTTATTTAAATTAATGATCAGGTATTTAGTTTAAAATCCGAACGGAAAAATCCGTTTAATTTTACCCGTTATGTATGATAAAGGTTTAAACGTGTTTTCTTAAAAAACAACGTGTGTTGGCCTTTGTCCTGCAGAGGGCCAGTTGGCTTATATTAAAATAAAAACGGGTCATGTTTTATCTAAAATAAAAATACATTTTACGAACACGGTCGATAAAAATTATCACGTTAGTAAATAAATTCAAAAACAGTTTTTTCTACAACATTCACTTATGGGTATAACTTTAGTGTATAACACTGCAGGTGTAGTGCAACTTTATCGAAAGCCAGAGGTGCTGCGCACAAGTTGCTTCGGCGGATAACGAAACGCCAATGATAAAATATGGCGCTTCCTATTTCGCGTAGACTAAAATTAGCGCGCGGCCGCTAGGTGTTGCCACTGGAACCGGATGTACTTGCAAACAAACTGGTAAAACGTAGTCAAATTCGACGGAAACAGTATGCTCTCTTGTTTTAAAAGCTTCCAGTGACGGTCTAGTAGTTTAATAGGTTTATTGCCGAATGAAAATGTGTAGGATGCGAAATCGTAGTCGTGAGAGGGCTTTTACTGATAAGTACCTATCTATAGGTACAAATATTAAAAAATATTTTACCTACTTATCTAAAACAATAAAAAAATAAACGTTTTTGTAATTTATTACTTATTAATAAAACATACCATTTAACTATCGATTCCAAATTCTATGGGAACGATAAATCGAAAATCGAATACATTCATTAACGATTATACACTACCCCATCCCTACTTAGAGCTGTCAAAATTTATTATCATCCTAAATTAATTATTATATTATAAATTAATAATTTAATTAGACAAAATATAGATCTCAGAGCAATATACATCAAAGAACTTGGATGACTTCATCCAATCTATGTACCTACCACTATGTACTAGGAACACCGATATTTGTTCAAAGATTTGGATACTAGTTTCTGCAAGCGGCTTCGCAGCGCACACGAAAATGAACGAATATGAAAACGTTTACCTACAGCCTTAATTATTTCCCATGGAAACTGAAATTTAATGGGTTAAATTAAATTGTACGATGGTTTATTTCAGGTCAAGAGCTAGGTACACCCAGGGACAATGGTACACCTATAATATTAGATAGGTAATAAACAATGCTGGACAATTCACACAGCAATTCACAGCATTATCTAGCCCCATGCTAAGCAGAGCTTGCTTGTGTAATGTCGCGTATACATCTAAGAACCGCGCCTGCAATGCAATGCGAATGCTCCATCCATACGTAGATGTGGAGTAGATGTAGGTCCTCAGCACGTGAGCTGCCACAATTGTGAAATAGAAGTGTGCTAATTTTATCACGCTCGCTCGCGTATCGCGCCGCGTGAGCGAACGGGATACAACCAATACGTAAGAGGCATGGACTCTGTAATTAATTGTGCTCTCTGTATCTGGAGTGAGCGGGATACAGAGGCGCGCTTCGCGAGCAGACGGGACACCGATAGCACGATTTTCCGAAGCACACCTCAGTTGAACTCGGCTCGCACTGTGCTACTAGCTGTGCTGTGTGCCATGTTTAAAAGTGTGCTGAAACGGAACATGTTGCCTGAAATAAATGATTTTAATTTTAAATTACTGTAAATACCTACCTACTTATGTAGGAAGTATTGAACATTTTCTAATCTATTGGGATAAAATGACAAATCTGTTTTGTTTTAATACAGCCTTGCATTTATGACAAGATTAAATAAAATATCTACAATTAGTCTAAATACGATAGCAAATAGGCAATTTCAGTGAGATCTTGTGGCACAGATTCATGGTAGCAGACATACAACTCTCTTGGCTCAGGTTCGCTGAAGACACGTCTGAAACAAATAAAAAACATTTTAGACAAGTCAATAAAGCTAGTCGCACACCTGTAAAGCACATGTGCATTCGACTAAGGGTTTTAACTCGTAACATTTAGATTTATTTTATACTAGCTGTTCCCCTACTCTGTTTCACCCGAATTAAATTCGAATTTCACATTTCTAGGGGGATAAACAGGTCATTGACCTTATCACCCTAGAAATTGATTGAGGTGACGACCGATGTGGCGCGGTGGGCGAAGGTCTGCCTGCGACGCAGAAGGTTGCGGGTTCAATTCCCGCCTCGGGACAAATATGTGTACGATCTGCAGACATTTGTTCAGGGTGTTCTGGTCGTTTTCTATATATAATTAAAAATATCCATCTACGTAATGTATTGTATTATGTAATATGTATATCGGTTATCTAGTAGGTAGGTACCCATAAGACAAGCTCTGCTAGCTTGGGGCTAGATAATGCTGTGTGAATTGTTCAGCATTATTTATTATTATTATTATTTATTTTTCCCGTTCAATCGTTTTTCATAAAATTTGTAAGGCCGTGTAAAAAGGACGAATTTTCGTATGAAAATACGAACATTCCCGTAAATCTCCCATGGGATTTTGATGTTTTACCAGGAAAAGAAATAGCCTATGTTACTCTCCATCCTTTAAACTTCCTCTAGGGCAAAAACCTATTGGTTGCTTAGTTAGGTCGTGAAGGAAGGAAAAACAAACACACTTTACATTTATAATATTAGTAGCTTGCGGACCACTCGTTTGAAGCTTGTGGAAAGCCATTTTACACTGTGAAACGTATCTAATGATGAACTACTGCTACTTTTTCCCTTTTTTGATCCCGGAAAAGCGCGTGCGAGGCTTCGGTAGCTTGTAATAAATTGGTCTCTGTGGAACTCTCACATCAAGTAGACACCTCGAACATAAAGAAAAGGAAATACTGTAGGTTAAATTAGGTACCAACGCGCTTTCCTTCGTCAAAATATGTACCAACATACAAACGTTCTGCGCATTTCTGTGAACTGTTACATAATGGAACACAATTTTCATTACGGATGTAATTATGCTTAAGCATAATTAATTACGCTTGTAATAATTATTACAAGCGGGTTAATTATGAACCTTAGTTGTGTTGGAAAAACACCAACGTTTTTAAAGGAACACAATTTTTTTAAGAGTTGAGTGTAATCCCGCCTATTTGTGCTATATACGTGTCGGCACAATTCTGTCCCTCTGTTATATAATATATGATATATACGGTAACCTTTACCTAACCTCCCCGTTAAAAACCTCGGACGTTGATGTTCGCGGCAAGTTTTTTATAACGGTTCCCTCGTTTATGTTCAAAGCTTAATCACCTGACGACCTCTGTGGCGCAGTGGACGAAGGCCCGCCTGCGACGCAGGAGGTTGCAGGTTCGATTCCCGCCTTGGGACAAATATTTGTACGATCTGCTTGTATTTGTTCCGGTTGTTCTGGTCATTATCTATGTATAATAAAAAATATCTATCTATGTAACAGATTGTATTATGTATATCAGTTATCTAGTACCCATAACACAAGCTCTGCTTAACTTGGGGCTAGATAATGCTGTGTGAATTGTCCAGCATTTTTTATTTATTTATTTAATACTAACCCAACAACCCAGAACTGGAATGGCTCTGTTTGCTTCTTACTGATCCCACATTGATGTAATATTTCTGGCGGAGCTTGGAATAGCATGCCATGCTCTTTTACTGCCACTAAGATCTTGTTCAGGGGATTGCATGGGGATTGATTTTTTTTGAACCTGAAATAAAAAAAAATACAGAAAATGCATGTACCTAATAGTTAGTTGCACTTTACCCCGCCGCGAAATCATAGCTGCGGCGGAACCGTAGTTATTTGGTCAAGACTTGTCCGTTGTACATGTCTAAAACCAACCTGCAGTCATTCGCAGGTCGTTATCCCACCTGGCCGTACGGCATCCTACACTACGTTTGCCGAGTCGCGGTCTCCACGAACATGTTTACCCCAGCAGTTTTCGGTTCTTGGCCAGATATGGCCCGGCACACTGACACTTCAGCTTCCTAATTCTTAGAGGTATGTCAACAACTTTGGTTCTCTGTTGTATTCGTTGCGAATCATATCGTTGGGGGAAAGTCCATGGGACACAAATGGTTTGGAATTAATAATAATGCAGAATCTAAAAAATGTGTGACGTAAGTCCATTGTCTTACCTGACACTGTGCTGCAATGTCTCGTGTATCCGCTTACTAGCGCTTCTAAACATCTTAACAATAAAAGAGTACAGAGGATTGTTCGCTTGTGCTTCTATTGTCTTTACAGGTGCTATTAGAATACCCCTCTCTGATTCCAGCTGGACGAAACTGAAGAGAACATTCTCATCTCCAGCGGTAATTCTGGAAAAAGGAGTTGTTTTTAAAACAAGTTCTAAAAAGGGAGTATTTATATCCAGATTGGTTTCTGTATCAACATGATTGATGAGACCTCTGTGGTGCGGTGGGCGAAGATCCGCCTGCGACGCAGGAGGTTGCAGGTTCGATTCCCGCCTCGGGACAAATGTTTATACCTCTCAGATATGCAGATATTGGTTCCGGGTGTTCTGGTCATTTTCTATGTATAATATAAAAATATCTAACTATGTATTGTATTGTTATAATGTATATCGTTATCTAGTATCCATAACACTCTACTACTCTACTAAGCTTGGGGCATGAAGTGTGAATTGTCCAGCATTATTTATTTATTTACTTTTTATGGACTATGTGGTTGAGAAATTGAGAATGGTAGCGATTCTGTTGGCATAAAACCTAAACTAAACTAGCCTAAAATTGTTGACGTCTCTTTTTTTTCCATCGAGTAAAAGGGGACAGCAACATTTTTACGCTAGTTTAGTTTAGGGTTTGTGCCAACAGAATCACTACCATTGTATCACTAAGATATAGAATCTATGGTCTCGTTTTCTTACCCCAACGATTTGTGACTTGAATTTATAGGATATCTATAAGTGGCTAGTTGATTCATCCATATTTTTAAAAGCTCTTTGGCGTTGTGCGATAGGCTAGGCGTAGACATTACATCATCATCATCATCATCCGCAGCCGGATTTTACCCACTGCTGGGTATAGGCCTTCCGAAGTTAGTGCCATCCACCACGATCCTGGCTAACCGCCTCCATTGACGCCCCCCGACGCGTGATGATAGGTGGAGCCAAACAGCCACTGATTGGTGGCCAATAATGGGGAAAATATATATAATAAATAATAACGTTTCTTTTTCCAATGGTGGGTGGACGACATAGTACGCGTCGGGGGGCATCAATTGACATTACAGAAAAACGTGTCATTAATTAAGATTTTAATATTATATGTACATATGTTAGTTTTAAGGTATATATTACTATGGACTATAGCATAAGTTAAATAAGATCTGTAACTTTTTTATGGTCTGAAATAACTGAATATCATTATATACATAAATATTATTGTATGATCTATAGGCTCGTGGGAATCTAAGTTACCTTTGCACTGCTACATGGTTAATTTCGTTGAGTAATGATTTTCTTATGTCCGACATATCAATGCTGCCACTTGCTCTGCTGCCATCCTGAAAATGATTGAGAAATTAAATAAATAAAACGTCAAATGCTTGCGTGCAGTGCAATGCGCACCGAGAGTTCAGTATTGAAAGACCTTGTTCCTAGCTAAATATCATGATTCTAGGTCAACGGGAAGTACCCTATGGGTTTTTGTTCTATGGCGAGAATCAAACAGTTATTTTTGTCAATACACCAGGAAATTTACTTATTTCGGATCTGTCCCTTTACTTGTGCTACGAAACCTAGTTTCTTGCCAAATTTCATGATTGTAGGTCAACGGAAAGTACCCTATAGGTTTTGAATGCGTGTTTCCCTTGGAAATTTCAAAAAACTTGAGCATCGACTGTAACTTTTGATCGCGTTGACTTACAAGTTTGATTCATATCACTCGAGGTTAAGGACCTGATTCTATCCTGAGACGACGTAGTGATCCGTGACAGACGGACAGAACAATGATATAACAAAGTGATCCTATAACGGTTCCTTTTTCCTTTTGTGGCACAGAACTCTAAAAATCGAATTAATATTGGCCAAAATCAGGTTTGGCCTAAGAGTTGGCGAAGTGGTTGGCCAAAGAAGAAACAAACCTGTCTATCCCAATCGGAATCCGATCCGGATGAATCGCGACGATTTCTTTCTCGATCCGCTCTTCTGCCTTGAACACGATCTTCACTTATTTCACTGGAATACAATAAATTACTAATTAAGCTCTTAAGAGTTATTAGTTAATTAGCAAGCTGAAGTGGTATAGTGGACCGGCCATAACTCGCGAAGAATTGATAACCTTTGGAGTAAACGTGTTATTGAGATTGAGAGACCGCGACTCTGCAAACGTAGTGTAGGACGTCCTCCGACTAGGTGAGATGACGATTTGCGAAAGACTGCTGGCAGATGCTGGATGTGGCAAGCTGAAGACAGGGCGCTATGGCGCTCATATGGGCAGGCCTATGTCCAGCAGTGCACTAATATAGGCTGAATGATGATGATGACAATAAATTACCTTGGTATGATATTGAATGAGGGAAGCAGTAAGGGTGTCTTTAATTGTTATGAAACCTTATATGCGTCTAAATGTTGCACCCGCGATATTGGAATGATATTGAAATGCGTGCTCGAGCGTGCTCGCTGCGCAATGCTCGCCAGTGTGGTATTGATATAAAAAGGTCCAATAAATACTGGACCCTTCTTCTGGTATTGATGTAAAAGGGTCAAATGTTTATATCAATACCACACTGGCGAGCAGCGAGCACGCTTTTTAATATCATTCCAATATCGTGGGTGCAACATTTAGACGAATATAACGTTCCATAGCAATAAAAAATTAAAGAGATTTCTTTATGTGAGCAGACTCTAAGATGTTCAGTATCAGTGTTACCTATTACTTTTCAAGCTATTAGAATCCTCCGAATAGCTGACATCCAAGCTGGAATGCCGGTACTTCTGAGCCCCATACCAAGGGTTGTATAAGCTATGATGGCTGCCGTAGTTCAGAGAGCTTTCACTGGCGGCGCTAGTGTTGATTTGTTCAGTCGAGTTATGCCGGCGTTTCTGGTCTTTTGTGAGCTTGAGAGTAGATGTTTTCAGTGTACTTTCTGGTTTTAATGCTGAAAACAGATTATTTATTCAGGGACCGTGGAAGTATACCTACTCCGTAACGGGGGATTCGGGGGGGCTAACATTTTTTGTCTCATCTCCGGCTCCTGCTTGCCTTGCCCTGGTCAATTTACAGCAGTTCTAAGTATATTACTTAGAACTGCTGTAGCTGTTGTGCTTAAGTAGGTACCTAATCTTTTTAAGGATTTCTGTATGTTTTTTTATAAAATTTTAACTATTTAATATGCACTTAATACATTACTTTATGGGCAAATACATGGCTTAATTTTTCACAACAGTTGAAAATAAAGAGAAAAATAAATAATAGCGAGCGAAGCGAACCCTAAAATTTTTGAAGAGTGGCTAAATAAATTAATAAGAAACTAATACAAAATAAGTAGGTATTGGCGACTGGAGTGAGCCACAGCATTTACTGCAATTGGTATGCTAAGCAGAACAAGGAAATAAGAATGAAGCGAATGAGCTAAAAAACACAGCTCTGTGAAGGATAGCACAGAGAAACCTTCTTTACCAGGTAGTAAAACGAGAGGGCGGGGGCGTTGATTTTAGGGGGGCACTTGACGCGGCCCTCTTCCGCGGCTATTGTACTACTCAAACGTCAAACCAAACATTGTCATGATGTAGTAATCTGATCTTACGAGGCTCTTATAACTGTACTGTAATACCTTAATCGCCACACTTGGTTGTCAAATTGGTAGATAGTGTCATGCATGATAGAGTTTTTAGGTTTTTTCTTTCTTTTTTCTTTAAAACTGATACCATTATTCAATACTATATTTATCGTAACTAAAAACTACATTTACAATACAAGATATTGGACGACTTCACACTCGACAGACCAAAGACATAGCAATAGTTCTCTCTGCAGAGTGATTACGCTATTCTCAATGGATCAATGGATGGGCGACTGGGTTCGATTCCATCGATGGGACAAATAGAATTGCACTAAATTTTATGGCTGGATGGTCAATGTGAATGAACACGGAGTGAACGAAGTGGATTCCCCATTTTACGTTTCGTTTTCGATTTTGCCTAAATATTGTCCTAAAACTGATGATTTAACAAATTTTAGAAAATGTCTCTTTTCTTCTCCAAGTACGTTAGGGGCTTCATAGTCTGTGTTGAAATAATAAATATTAAGGCTGAAACATTTAATAGTTGGGTTGCCTAAGAAAATATAAGGGTACATTAAATAAAAATATCATGAAGGTTATGTTACTGTCTTTGGAGTCAGAATTGCGGCAATGAAACGTTATCAAGAACATGCATCGGAAATGTCATTGTCATGTTAGAAGTTTTCAGTGAAATGTTGCCAGTTTAGCATATTTGGCCATTGTCTTGCCCTTTTTCTTTTTGTTGATTTATTTATCTATTTTTTACGACTAACTTCCTACCTACATTTCATTTTTTATCTTAATGTGAATGTGAGCAATATCAACTTTTATAACATCATAATGAGGGGTTTTCTATTAGCATTTTAAAAAGAAAAAAAATAGTTCCAAATACATCGATAGGTGGCAGGGGGCGTCAACTGGAAATTAGAGTATGTCAATGTCAAATGAAAAGAAAACAACCTTACGTCAAAATCGTTCTATTTACTGTCAAAAGCATTCATCTCATTCATTCATGGGCTTCAATTTCGGCTGGGACTGGCAATCGTCTCAGTGACGGCTATTTTATTTACAATTGGATGGATGGGAGGCTCGAAGGCCATCCTACGGGCTTTCAAATGTCAAATTTGGATGGGGTATTTTACCGTAATCGATCTGCTGGTTTTTGTAAACTATGGATTCGTAATGTAACGTCACCCGCCACGTCAGAGGTTCCGACTGAAAACCAGCGTCATTACCGTCTTCGGGCGGTAGCGACATTATGCTGAGGCTGGACCTGGTTTAGCTGCGCACTAGGGAAGACCAATCATTTTAACATCATAGTATTTCTTTTTTATATAATGTTTGATTGTTTCGTTCATTTATTGTAGTGTTTAGTGTAAGTTTTATTATTTCTTTATTTTATTTTTTTATATTATGAACTTTCCCTATTGTTTTTTGTGTGTATGCTAAATAAAGTTTATTCTATTCTATACAATAGCAGAGGTCGCGAGAAATCGATGGATAGGAACTGTCTGAGGTTCGCTGGTTTTAAAATTGTATGGTAGAGGCCTGTGTTGAGCAGTGAAAGCCCTCATGATTTCATACTATATATACTATTATAATACGTAGAAATTTAAATATTATTGGTACTAAAATAAAACATAAAAAAACCTATACTTTTGCTACTAAAACAAAAGACAACATGTAGTAAGTAAAACTTGTAGTAATCTGTGGATAATGCTATTGGTTGTACATTTAGGATCACATAGAATAAGCACATTATTCAATAAGTCTGTATTGTAAAATTGTTTATTGTCCTTAATAAAGAAAATAAAAATAAAATACAACTTACAACCAATCTCCTTCATCTTCCTGCCATACTTAGTGAGACATTCAGGCGTGATCTCGAGCTGAGGCTGCGTGTTAGAAGAAAACAGAGCAGATAAGTGCTTGTCCAGTCCAACCTCGTATAGAAGCTCTATGCAGCTCTCGCATTCCTCCACGTAGAAGGGCGATGGGGGTGTTGGACCCACAGCCTGAAAAATTACAATACTGTATCAATATTTGATAGAAATAAACTTAGAAAGTTTATTGTAGCGGTTTATTTCCGTGAAGATTACTAATATATAAATTTAAGGACTCCCTGAAGAAAATCACATCCATTACGAATTTAAGCGGGTTAACTACGAACCTTATTTGTGTTGGAAGAACACCAACGTTTCATCCCTTAACGAGGGACTTCTTCAGGGTAAGTGCGGTTCTAGACGCGCGCGTTCCGTGCTCGGAGGGATGCGGAAACGTTGAAACGTTGGTGTTCTTCCAACACAAATAAGGTTCGTAGTTAACCCGTAATGAATTCGTCAAACTACGATAGTTTTTATAGTAAAATATCACATCCATCACATAAAATTTCGACATAACAAAGAGGAATTCATAGATGGGGTTAGCCACAGTCTGTGTAAATAATGCAGGCTAGACGTAATCTAACAATGCAATAAAGGTAAATAAAAAAGTATGTTCCATTAACAAGCTACACTATCTTTGAGTGATTATTACCCTGAGAGTTACCACGTGAGCGAAGTTGCAAGCAGTAGCTAGTATCTAATATCGATAATGAAAAAAATGTCGTTGTGAATAAGCGTGACGATGAAAAGAAAACCTACTAGAGGATGATGTGGGGATGTTAAATTCTTAGTGGCAAGGCAATAGGGCTAAAAAATTCAGCACAAACTTTTCTTCTTTCTTTCTTTGACTCTCGTCTTTCTGAGTCAACTTAAACGAAATCAAGGGCTCTTATCTGAACTCAAAAAAATATGTTTTTTAACTTAATAAAACTGGTCTAATCATGTGCGATTATGTCGCTTTAATTAATACACAGAAACCAAAATACTTAACAGATTAAAAACTTACGATTTAAATAAATTAAAACATTACGTTTAGCTCTATCACTATGTTGAAAAGATTTATCGCGGGAATCAAACCTTCTCAACTAGCTTTTATTTGCCCAGCAGTGGGGTGCTGGGCAAATCTATCACCCATGGTTTTAAAAGATAAGTTATTATTCTTGTTAGGCCGAGATTATTATAGAATCATTAAATAAATATTGCTGGACAATTCACACAGCGTTATCCAGCCCCAAGCTAAGAAACATTGCAGAAACGTTGTTAAAGATTCATAGCTACGAAGAATTAGGGGAAAAGAGAAAAAATTACCTTAAATGCGCATAAATGAAACCATCACCAGTGTACCGCCGTTTCTAAAGAAGAATAGAGAAAAGATATATAAATAAAATATTGCGTTTATGATAAAAGAATCACATCGTAATACAAGCCTTAAGTTCATCTACTCATCCAAAATAGTATTTAGAGAGTTTTGTTATGTGTCTATCACTACATTACAGACACTACATTATTTAGATTACTACATTATTGATATTAGATAAAGTAGGTCGCCCCGCTATTTTGGCTCGGGGTACTTTAAAAACCTTCTTGGGGTCTTTAAAAAAAACTTACAATTTCAGTACAACCTCCTGCTTCCATCAAAGTAGTCAATATGAAATGACCCTTTCCAATGATAAGGAGAAACCAACGTCCATCCGGAATTCTGGAAAATACAAACAAACACGTTCAATACAGTCTCACAACATATTGTCACGGCAGAAATTCAGGAAGTTTGTTCCTCCTTCTCGCTATAACTGATGGTGATGATGTAGGTCTAGATGTTCTCTTTTCGGATATTTTTAAAGATTATTTCAATACACACTTTTTCTTCCACAAGCTTGACCTAGATCTCAGCACTCACAAGATCCCCGTGGTAAAATACTCGATTTACATAAACTCATCATTATTTTTGGTACCGCAGTGAAAACACGTTGAAAAACAATACGATACAAAATCATGAATTGTTTGACACCTACAAAGCTAGAACATTTCAGTCCATAAAACTCTTGCACTAGAATAGGTAGGTACTTCTTTTAAGAGTAGGTACTTTTTGTATTACGCGGTTTGACACATAATCTTTTCGCATCGCCGATGTTTATTTAGGCAAGAGTTCGTTGCAAATTGCTTGGAATTGTCGCAAAACTGCTACCTATCATCATCATCATCAGCCCGTTGGCACTCACTGCTGGTTATAGGTCTCCTTTTTTACACGCCAGTTAACTCGATCCTGTGCGAGCCTCATCCACAGGATACCTTAGCCAAACTCTATGAAGAATTTTTGTATTATAGATAAGTAATCTATACCTAATACAAAAAGAGCGAGAGCTGCATAGAGCTTCTATACGAGGTTGGACTGGACAAGCACTTATCTGCTCTGTTTTCTTCTAACACGCAGCCTCAGCTCGAGATCACGCCTGAATGTCTCACTAAGTATGGCCGGAAGATGAAGGAGATTGGTTGTAAGTTGTATTTTATTTTCTTTATTTAGGACAATAAACAATTGTACAATACAGACTTATTAAATAATGTGCTTATTCTATGTGAACCTGAATGTACAGTACAACCAATAGCATTATCCACAGATTACTACAAGTTTTACTTACTACATGTTGTCTTTTGTTTTAGTAGCAAAAGTATAGGTTTTTTTATGTTTTATTTTAGTACCAATAATATTTAAATTTCTACGTATTATTTAAAAAAAAAAAAAAAAAAAATGCTGGACAATTCACACAGCATTATCTAGCCCCAAGGTAAGCAGAGCTTGTGTTATGGGTACTAGATAACTGATATACGTAATATTATACATTACATAGATAGATATTTTTTATTATACATAGAAAACACCCAGACCAACGGAACAAATTTCTGCAGATCGTACACAAATTTGTTCCGAGGCGGGGATCGAACCCGCAACCTCTTGCGTCGCAGGCAGACTCTCGCCCGCTGCGCCACTGAGGTCGTCAATTATAATAGTATATATAGTATGAAAGCATGAGGGCTTTCACTGCTCAACACAGGCCTCTACCATACAATTTTAAAACCAGCGAACCTCAGACAGTTCCTATCCATCGATTTCTCGCGACCTCTGCTATTGAATAGAATAGAATAAACTTTATTTAGCATAGGTACACACAAAAAACAATAGGGAAAGTTCATAATATTAAAAAATAAAATAAAAAAATAATAAAACTTACACTAAACACTACAATAAATGAACGAAACAATCGAACGCAAAAAATACAAATAACACGGCAAATAAAAATTTGCCGTGTTCATTTATGTTCTGAAAGCGCAATCATAAGTCTCAAGAACACCATCCAGTATTATACAGATCGTAGGACGCCGGTATACGCCTGTTTTCTTGACCTCTCCAAGGCCTTTGACCTTGTGTCATATGATGTGCTGTGGAGTAAGTTGAGGGACAGGGGTGTACCGGTTGAAGTCCTAAGATATTTAAGCACTGGTATGACAACCAAACCAATGTTGTGAAGTGGGCCGGCACTCTATCGAAAGCCTACAGGTTGGAGAGCGGAGTGAGACAGGGGGGGCTGACGTCTCCAAAACTCTTTAATTTGTATGTGGATGACCTTATCGGCTGACTCAGCAGTATGCGTATCGGCTGCCGCATGAACGGTGTAAGCATAAACAACATTAGTTATGCCGATGACATGGTGCTGCTGAGTCCGACGATTGGTGGGATTAGAGAGCTCTTAAAAGTATGTGAAGCCTACGCTATTAAGCATGGGCTCTTAAACAATGTTGAAAAAACAGAATACATGGTCTTTAAGGCCGCCGGTAAATGTCCTGATACTAAACTTGATATTACTCTGAACGGCATGAATATTAAGCGCGTGTCCAAGTTCAAATATCTGGGACATATAGTGACCGACGACCTTAAAGATGATGAAGATATTGAAAGGGAGCGTAGGGCTATGTCGGTCCGAGGTAATATGCTGGCTCGCAGATTTTCCCGTTGTACTGAACAAGTTAAAATCACGCTTTTTACGGCTTACTGTCAGAGTTTTTACACGGGAGGTCTGTGGGTCCGGCATACCAAAAGGTACGTGGTAGGTGGACGCCCTACGAATCCAATACAATAACATATTTCGGATGATGTTGCGACTGCCCCGGTTCTGCAGTGCATCGGGAATGTTTGCGCAGTATCACACTGATGGTTTTCATGCCATCGTGCGCAAGAAAACTGCGTCCTTGATGCGCAGAATACGGGACAGTCGCAACCACATCTTGGGGACTGTGGCAGATGGATTATCATCTTCACTCTGGAGACACTTTGTGGTGAGGGTGATTAATGAAGGAACATATTTCCTGCATTGAGTATCCTCGGCTCAGTTATGTTCCTGTCACGGTTCTCTTGTAAGTATGTCTTTTGATTTATCTTCTATTTTTAATTTTGTGTGTTTTTTAAATTGTATTTTTTATGTATTTTTCTTTTGTCGTAAATCTATGGGCTATGTGTTGTCTGAAATAAAACCATTTTATTTTATTTTATTTTTATTATTTATTGAGATGAGATCCTTAACCGTAAATGTAGTCCAAACTACAGTTAAGATAAGAGTATCACTTACTTGTACTCTTCATTAGCATCATTCTTACTCTGCTTCCTGGACTCATTAATAAATACTTCTTTCCACATAATCAGTTTTTCCAGTTCATTATTTGCGCTCAAGTTCAAAACACCATTCAGTTTCAAATACGCATTGATTTCCTTTAGATCTTCGTCTTGTAAATGCGAACTTAGAAGATGTCCCGAGTAGTACAAACATGCTCCTATAACTGTGTACAGTCTTTGGAAGTTTTCCACATCATCAGTCTGAAACATTCATAACAAATTAAATGAAATGTGGCATAAATAATTCAGTCCAGATAACCTGTCTGTTTTTTCATTATTAAGGACTTCGTCGCATATGCGATTAATTTTTGTGTATAAATTTTATTGCTCCTAGTAATATAAGCCGTTTTTGAGAACGGTCGTGTTGTGTACGCTAGCTTGATCGTTATGCTAGCGTACCCACAAAGAATGGTCATTATTTCTTAAACCAAGGAGGCACTATTTACTTTACTTTTGCACTGATTATACTCTATAAGCTACGTCTATACGCTATTTATTAGGCATAACAACAAACTTGAATTCGGTTATGTGTATACGCTACCATCACGGACACCGTCAATTTATGATAAATCTCTCGTTATACCTAGTACTATATGATGATGATGATGATGAACACAAACGCGACAAAATCATCGTTAATAATTAACTGACATTTATTTATCTTTTCCTGTCATTCTTTTGATTTTTGACATTTTCCGTCATTTATGAAATTTGCTGTCATTTTGATTTTCGCTGAATCTCCAAGATCTTGTCTCCCAAGCCAACCTAACCTGCACGTGGTGTACCCTGCTAGATAACGAACTAGGCTCTGGTGAAAATATCAAACAATCTTCATAACTTGCTAACTCATATTTTACTATTATTTTCCATTACTTGACACTGGCAGAAAAGAGTCCAACCAGACTTATATTGCCATTAACTAAGAATCATCATCATCATCATCATTCAGACAGGTCGTTGACGATGAACGCACAGAACGCGCGATAAGGCAAACACGCGCCGCCCGAGCCAAGCTCCGACCTGTCTTAACATCGAAACTACCACTGCGAACGAAGATCGGGGTTTACAAAACCTACATCCGCTCACCCCTCACATACAATGGATAGGATCCATGCCAACAAAATATCGCTCTCAGAGTCTGTACAGGCGCGGGTCGATACGTGCGTAACACGGTAATCGCACGTGACCTGCAAACACCCACAATAAAGGAGTTCGTGGTAAAGCTGGCGCGCAAAATGTACGACCGTGCAGACAATTCCCGTCACGCTCACCTCAACGGACTAGCCCCCCTACATGCAAGACCGCCGGATGCAAAACCCTCCTGGCGACCATCTTCCCCGAGTTACTGGAACTCCACAATGACGCTCACGCTCTAACTCAAGAAGACCATTGCAATGCCAGGACTCTCAAAGCGATAACACAAGACTCGAGTGACGTCTCGCTCGACGTTGAAGCCAGAAGAAAGAACTTAGGTTCGATACTTATCCGCATTTCGCATATTCGAAATGTCGAAGACTATGATGATGATGAATTTCATAGCCTGACATTTTATGCAATTTAAATTAAATACATTTTTGGTGCACAGAACTAGTGGGGAAATGTTGTCCCAGTAGTTCTGTACACAACTACTGCATAAAACTTTTTAAACTTTCGATATTTGTAGCATAGCATAGCATAGCATATTAAAGATTATATCATCATCATCAGCCTACATCAGTCCACTGCTGGACATAGGCCTCCCCTAATGAGTGCCATAGCGCCCTGTCTTGCTTGCCGCATCCAGCATCTGCCAGAAGTCTTTCGCAAATCGTCATCCCACCTGGTCAGAGGGCGTCCTACACTACGTTTGCCGAGTCGCGGTCTTCACTCCTCCACCTTAAAGATTATATATCAAGTATTTATCGCGTACCTTTTGCTTTCTTTTCCCAAAGGGGCGACTCAGTTTCCCCTGTGATCAAGATCGCTGTAACGCGGTCGAAACGTTGGGAAAATAAAGCAAAAGGTACGCGATAAAATCGCGATAAAAGGATCTTTAATGCTGCATAGAACTACTGGGAATGAGCGGATTTAACGTTTTGTATAAAAGGGGTCGCACAATAATATATCCTACTCTTAAGTCGTCTGTGTTTCTGCCTGTCTGTATGTTCGTCTGTCAGTCAGCGGGTTGTGTTTTACCATAATTCAGGAATTTGAAGTCGTTTTATAGTTTTTTTAAATACGTTAAATTATAAAGAAGATATTATATACATACCCATTCTCTATAATCAGCTGCTTCTAACTCTGTTATTGCATCATCTATTTGTACCTTCACTTCCAATGGTAAGGACACTGTATGAGCAGCTAATACATCTTCAAAACCAATTCTATTGAACCCTTTACCATTGATCACATTAACGAAAATCCTTGAGAATAACAAATCCAACTTATCCACATTGTTAGGCTTTGTAAAACAAGCATTCAGAGAGCCATACAAGAATTCTAACATTCTTATAACATCTGTTACAACTTTCTTTGCACAGAATAGATCCAATTCGGGAATAGGAAATGCTATCAAGACCAGATCGGTATAACGCTGAGTGTACATCACATTGATTAGTTTGTTGCTGTGGAAAACTGATGATGACTGCGGCTCACTTGTGCCTAGAGATTTGGGTGCTAGATGGTTGAGTGTCACATAAGCCCCTCTGGTGTTGTACAAAAAGTTTTGGTTGTACGGTCGAGGATAGCAGTATAAAACTCCATCATCATCACTGTTATCCATATCTTTGCAGCAAATATACAACACTGAGCAGAAAGAGTCTTTTACTAATTGTGTCAAAGCATTTTCCGTGGTTTTGCTGGTTAATAATCCTTCTAAATCAATTGTGTAGTCTTTATTTGGAGGGTGAAAAGTAAGTCTTGGATTGCTGTGCTCTTCCAAGATCCTTTTGATGACAATGTTAAGATTGGATGCATTCACATCAATGTTGTTTATTTTCATCAAGTAGTATCCTTTCTTAACTTTAGGTGAGTAGATGGTCTTGGCTTCTATTAAGAAATCATTTAGTACCAAAGTCTTTTTATCGGAATGTGTATTTAAGTTGATACCAAACAGTTTTTCAATCTGACAGTTCTTTTCGGAAGAAAATATCATATTCCTGCTGACCTAGAAATTAAATACTAGGTATAGTTTAGATGTAGGAGATCTCATTCAACCTCTTGGAGTATGGGCCTGCAATTTTGACTTCACTAATAAAACACATATTTTTTAAATATATTTTTTGGAAATTAAAAGTTATTCTAGGTTTAGAACTACATACCTCGAAGCAAAAATTTTGACAGAATTTTTGCAGTATTAAGCAAACATCTTTCCATTCTTTAAATTTTTATTTATTTTATTTCAACTTTAATAAGTAAACTAACTAATAAGAATTACATGAATACTGTCATACACACTAACCTGAATGATAATAGGTGTGATATTTTCATCTGAGTCACGGCTTCCTCCAGTGTCTGGTTTGTTACAAGATCCTGATGCTATACTGTCCTTTTTATTAGCCTCAGAGCTTTTAGACTTATGCCCTTTCAATGCCCTGAATATTCTCCCTGTAACATGGAAATATTATGGAAGTTTAAGAGTAAGAAGTGGACTTGACTGACAACAATGTCCACAATGAATATATTATAGAAACAAAGAATTATCAAGAAAGGGAGCTTTAAAAATAATTAGTTAGTAAGATTTTGTTTCCCTTACCTATGACAGAAGATATAATTATTTATTAGTGTTATACAGTGTTGCTACAGGTGAAATACCTTTAGTAGAATGTCTGGCGGAAGATCTTTTAAAGTTGTTGCGAAGTTTGAACGTCTCACAACTATCTAGTAGACTTTTGGAATTTTCATGATTTTCAACGGAAGTACAAATTTTGATGAAAACTAGCTCACCATCTTCCCCAACATCAGAATCCCATTCTGGGACAGAGCTGAAATGAAATAAAGAATAGCATGTGTCGATTAAAGGTCATGCGGATAATAAAATAAATAATGCTGGACAATCTCCCTCACTATTAACTTAACAGATCATACAAATATTTGTCCCACAGCGGGAGTCAAACCCGCAACCTTCTGCATCAAGCAGACCTTCGCCTACAACTAGGTACCTATAAGTATCACCTAGAGCAAGATAGCTGGGACAACCAAAACAGTTACCACTCAATTGAGCGATTAGAGAAGAAGAATGATACGTGAAAGATAAATAATGAGTATAAATGAGATTAAACAACCCTTGCGTGTTAAGAACTATCCTAGGATCATTGTTCTGAGGTTAAGAAGTACATGGTTACTTACCTATCTGAATCAGAATATTTGGACTCGTCGGAAGAGTCTGTCCAATCATTGTCGGAATCACATGGACTGCCACAAGTTGCTTTCCCTTTATAGCTATTCATTTTTCTCGTTACTGGACGGACGCGATTACTCTAAGTGATAAATGGAATTAATTGTATACCTAAAGGTAAATGAAAATGAAAGCACACAATCACACAACATATCTAACACAAAGTAGGTACTTCAGAAAGTTTATGTAAGTATACCCAAGATCCTACGTTCCATAATCTTTGATGTATACTAATACTAACCAGATACTAACTATACTATGTGGTACCACCGTAGATTGATTCAAAATTCAAGTCTGTCTGTACCCTGTTCTTATTTAATCAGGTACCTTACCTACCTCAATTCAATTCTTGTTGGCACAGATTTTTAGGTAATAAGTATAGTACTAAAGTACTTGTTGGGCTTTGGGCTCGTCACAGATGTACTAGGGATGCTAGGGCTCGTTATATGAATAGACTAAGAAATACCGATTTTCTATCAGAGAAATTATATAAAATAAACACATCAACAAGACATCAACAGACAGATTAAAAATAACTTCAACTTCTTCATTCAGTCCATATTAGAGTAGTCTATGACTTCTTCTTTTATGGCGCCACTGGGCGCCACTTGCTTTTCCCTAGCACGGCTCTGCAGTGCAAGGAACATAATCTTAACTCTTACTCTCTCTCTGCAGTGTCTGTGTCAGATTGTCATCTTAAATAAAAAACAAGTTATTTTCTGGGGACAACGCCCACCCCAAACCGTTAACTAAAACTAGAAAGCTGAAATGTGGAGGGTAGGTATCTCTTAATACACGTAGTGAAAAAATTCTGTCTATGCTTAATACACAAGCTCCCGATTTAGGAAATTTCAACCCTAAGGGGGTTATACAAAACAATTTCAACCCCCCTTGGGTTGAAGTTTTTTGGGGTTTTTTGTAACTCTTTAACCAGTGGCCCGATTTGCTTGTAACTTACAGAGAATACTAAAAATATAAAACAATTGAACACGTGTATTTTTCAAAATTTTCCTGAAAATGGGTTTAATCGGGTTATTAAAGTTTGAAGGTAGTTTGGCTCCAAATTGAAATGGCTTTAACTTTTTAATTTTGAATGCTATTGACCGTAAATTTTCTGTGAAGATAAAAAACACAATAAATTAAAATACCTATTATTTTATATTAAAATACCCTTCAGGGATTTAAAAAAAACTCATTACAGATTTTTTATCTATACCTATAGGTACCTATAAAACAAAGACGTGTTAGTTACACCATTTATGACTCAAGAACGACGGGACCGATTTTCATGGTTTTTGTTTTTGAATTTGTCTTAGTCCGTAATAGTTTAAAAAGTAAGTGTTAAAATCATTGGAATTTTTTTAATTTTTAAGTGTTTTTTACAGTTTAATTGAGCTACCTGTAATCTCTAGGTATAGATTACGTTTTTGCAATTATAGTGCGAAAATCGCAAAGGGGCAATTTGCTACGAAAATTAGGACCTAAAAAAAAATTGATTTTAGTATGCGGGACTCGAATCTGCGCCTTACCCTCACGCTACGGGTGCGCTCTATCAAACCAATTAAGCAAACGAGATCAAATAAACGCCTCATCGAAATCGCTGGGACCTCTTACAACTCGAGCGCCGAAATCGAAATTTTTTGGGGCATCAATTCTAGGTAGATTGTTTGTACCATGCATGCTGCAGTTAACTCAGTTGTTTAAATTTAAAATACTAGAACAGATTAAATAATGTTATAATGATACTACTTTAATTTGTTTATAATATTTGATTGTAATTTTCTTTCTTTACAGACATCACTGTTCACCAATACCACCACTGTTCACATAAATCGATGTTTACAGAGTAGGTAAACCTATGAAATTAACTATGGGGGAAAAGTTCAAGGATGATATAATTTTCAAGGAGGTAGGACGGGGGATTTCAGGGGGGAGGACATTGCAGAGGGAGTATTCGTGCAAACTTGAATAAGGAAGCACAATCATATTGTTCCTACCGTTGTGTAGTAGTTATACGGGGTTTATCTTTAGTTATACGTGGTAATACTTTAAGGGAGCGAAAAACTTATTTACCTACTAGACTAGAGCATCATCATCTTATCATCTAGTGAGCGCCAAAGCGCCCTTTCTTTAGCTTGCCGTATCCAGCAGCTGACTGCTGGATGCTGCAAATGGGCCCCTGGTCGAAGGGTGGGAGGTTGGACGGGGTCTTACACGGTTTGCCGAGTCGCGGTCTCCACTAAGTAGTAAGACAGTTTGATCCGTAGTTTTGACTGCGGAACAAACCGTCGTACTAATTACGATTAAAAATGTCTCCACGGTTCGGAACGCCGGTATATCTGTCATATATTGACAAACGATCCAAACTGTGCGTGTACATTTATTTTTAAGAGTTAGTTTAGACTGCAGTTTTGACTGGCATGGCGCGTGAAACGTTATAAATTTTAAAATTTTACAAGATCGAACTGTCAGCCCCGCGCATCTACTCACTCTACGCGTTTCGAAGCGCGCGGGTTGGAATGGCACCGATCAATGAGTATAGAATAACATGTATACTTACTCATTGACAATAACTATTTTTTATTTTATTTAATTGTTCGTTAAAAATCTCGCTATCACCTAAACTACCCGAGAGGAGTAAATTGAAAAACAGCGCTACATGCATTACTTATAATAATGTAGGTATGTATGTAGCAAAAAGCTGAAATTATTCACATTGCCTTAATTTTTTAGTTTATCTTATATTTAATTGTAATCTGTTTTGTAATATATTATGTAGTGTTTAAGGTAATAATTTTATTTTTTCTTTCTTTCAACTACCGTAAGACCTGCGATTTCCCGCGGTCCGAACAGTACATCGTGTGCAGGCCGCTAATGAAGCATAAATTTATAATAACAAATATCAATAACGTTTATTTCTTTAAGCTTACAAAATAAGCACTTAGACAAGTCAAATTTTATACTATAAAATAAACACGTTTATAATAGTAATTATTATCAAATAAGAAACAAGGTGTTATTGATTTTGTCCACTTAAATTTTTGTCCACCAGTGGAAGAAGTGGAAAATAAACCACTAGTACATACGACTTAGGTAGTTACAAAATGATACAATATTTGCACATCTAAGTCTAATTAAAATCTGATTGAGATACAAGTTAATATTTATATAAAACTAATTAAGCTTAACATTATTTTCCTTAAATACTATTGTAATACATTGATGTAATCATTTAAGGAGTAAAAGCTTTCTTGATAAGAGTTCGTTTTATGTACTGTTAAAATTTACGAATAGGGAGCTCAGTTGCGTCAGATGGAAGCTTGTTATAAAAGCGTACGCAATTGCCCATAAATGATTTCCCTACCTTTCGTAATCTATATGATGAGATGTGCAGTTTGTTCTTATTTCTTGTATTAATGTTGTGAACATCACAATTTTTCAAAAAGCAATCTCTATTTTTGTGCGTAAGTTAAGTATACAGAAGATTATCATAGATATTGTATTGCGATATTACTGTCACAATATTTATGTCTTAAAATAAACATCAACGGAATAACAAACTTGCTGTTTGATTATGCTGGGAAGGTTCAATTCTTGTTGGCAGTATTTTATTACTTCTTTTGTAGATGTTTTTAGGGTTTCAAAGATCGGTTTTGAAACCCTTATGGTCTCGCTCTGTCCGTCCCCGCTCTTTCTTGAATATCTCAGTAACTACTGCAGCTATTAACTTGAAATTTGAAATAATGATACATTTCGTGCGCCATTACTGATTTTAAGAAAAAAATATATAAATAAATGAAAAATGAAAATGAATATTTTCAGTACAAATTTTGATGTTGAAATTTCAAAAGAGACCTAGGAAGGCAAATGGGGTATCAAATGAAAGGTATCGTTTTGTACATTTCAAAACACTTTTTGAAATTTCTGTAAATTTCATACTTTTTGAAATATTTCAAAAAAAAAATCGAAAAATTGACCATACCCCCCCCTATCTCCGAAGATTGCAGACCGATCCACGTACAATGTATTAGGCGTTTGTAGATATAGATCTATATTTTACAGGAAAAATATAGAGAAGTCTGTAATAATAATAGTTTTTGAAAAATGGTAAAAAAGGGGGGGAGTTTTTATTCAAAAGGTGGGGTACCTACCTATGTGGGGTATCAAATGAAAGGTATCGTTTTGACCATTTCAAAACACTTTTTGAAATTTCTGTGAGTTTCATACTTTTTGAAATATTTAAAAAAAAGACGAAAAATTGACCATTTCTCCCCCCCCCTAGCTCCGAAGATTGCAGACCGATCCATGTACAATGTATTAGGCGTTTGTAGATATCGATCTATATTTTATAGGAAAAATATAGAGAAGTCTGTAATAATAATAGTTTTTGAAAAATGGTCAAAAAGGGGGGGAATTTTTTTTCAAAAGGAGAGGTACCTGCCTATGTGGGGTATTAAACGAAAGGTATCGTTTTGACCATTTCAAAGCACTTTTTGAAATTTCTGTAAATTTCATACTTTTTGAAATATTTCAAAAATAGTCGAAAAATTAACCTTTCCCCCCCCTATCTCCGAAGATTGCAGACCGATCCACGTATAATGTATTAGGCGTTTGTAGATATCGATCTATATTTTACAGGAAAAATATAGAGAAGTCTGTAATAATAATAGTTTTTGAAAAATGGTCAAAAAGGGGGGAATTTTTTTTCAAAAGGGGGGTACCTACCTATGTGGGGTATCAAATGAAAGGTATCGTTTTGACCATTTCAAAACACTTTTTGAAATTTCTGTGAGTTTCATACTTTTTGAAATATTTCAAAAAAAGACGAAAAATTGACCATTCCCCCCCCCCCCCTAGCTCCGAAGATTGATGACCGATCCATGTACAATGTATTAGGCGTTTGTAGATATCAATCTATTTTTTACAGGAAAAATATAGAGAAGTCTGTAATAATAATAGTTTTTGAAAAATGGTCAAAAAAGAGGATTTTTTTTTCAAAAAGGGGTACCTACCCATGTGGGGTATCAAATGAAAGGTATCGTTTCGGCCTTTTTAAAACACTTTTTGAAATTTCTGTAAGTTTCATACTTTTTAAAATATTTCAGAAAATTGATTGTCCAAATAATTGGCAAATGTTTGAAACCCTCGGCGCGCGAGTTACACTCGCACTTGGCGAATCTTGTTTTAGATACGCGTGGAGCGGACGGAAGAAATCACCCTCCCTATTAGACCGTCACAGTCAATAATAGGCCCGTGATAGGTAATATTTTCAAATTTCTCTTTGAAAAGTGACGGGCGCGTCACCATGGTGTGATCAGAACGTCAATCAACATGGCACTTGCGCCTATAGATATAAAAAATACCCCTACGGAACGGAACGTAGGATCTTTGATTTAAACAAGTTTGTATTCTCTTTGCATAAATATTCCCGTGTAGGTATTTAATTAACATGTTGCTGTAAGCATAGTTAACTCGAGACATAATTCAATGGAATATTACAACAGATAAGAACAATTCGCAAAAAATGCAAGATATTAAAAGAAATGGCGCCACTATAATATAATATAAAATTTCTTCATGGCTTAAAATTATAGAAAACCAAGCAGTTTTAAAAGAATACGTACGCATCGTGCCAGATATTAAAGTAGCACATAAGGTATGTGAGCATTATCGTTGTAACGTTAAATATTATGTGAATAGGTACCTACCTACTCTCTACATTCGCCTCAATAACAACTTCTGCATTCTGGGCCGCTAACAAGACAAAACATATTTATCATGGATATCAATGAGCCAACAGAATCTGAGGAAAGTAATACCTCACTGCATTCTTTATCCTGTACTACATCATCTACAATATTCCACAATGCTGGAAAAAACACCGAGGATAAGGGCTTTTTCAATCGTTTTATGTCTTTTTGTGAGACGAACGTCTTTAGTAATACCTTACAATATGATAACGATGATATTACTGAGAACGCCTCGAGTGAGGAAGACACCATAGAACATTGCTTAGATGAGAACATGGAGAAGCCCATAAATAAGATCGACGCCACTGAGAAGCCAACCAATGAAATCGATTTTATGGAGAATCCTTTAAATAACTCTGAGAATATAGTCATTGAAAACGACATATTAGACAATTCTTTAAATGAAAATGACATCACCGATAAGCAACTAGAAGCCGAAGACTTTATTACGAAAACCATCAATGAGAACAACTTCATAAAGAAACTCATGACTGAAGATGACTTTATTGAGAAGTTCCTGGAAAAGACCACTGAAAAGAATGCAAATGCAAATTCAGCAAAAAAACTTACGAAGGCAAATCCGATTAAAAATATCACTAATGTAAATCCTAAAAGAGCAAATGTAGCAAAAGAGAAACCAAAATCTACAAAGACAACTAAAACAAAAACAAAAAATGTAAATGAGGAAAATATCGAACATAAACATGATCCAGTTTGTTTCGAGTGTACTAATTCAGTAGAACCTGTGGCGCACATTAAATTGGTAGGTAAACGATAGATAAGTCAGGATTAAAAGTATCAGTGCAGCAAGGAAATGCGTCTTAGGCCTTACCAATACGTTTGTACGTGTCATTAGGAGTCACGCTCAAAAATATCAAACTTTTATTGTTAATAATAAAATTAAAATGGTGAAGGTGCCTTTCATCACTTTTGTAGAGAATTTCTTTATCAATCTTGTTGTTTCAATTGCTACCTACCAACTTTTTTATTTTTTTCAGGAAGTACTAGAGAATCTAAAGCTAAGCACTAGAAAATTAATTGGACTGTTAGAAGAAATACAGTTCAAAACCCATCCGAGTCTTGGGACAAATTTAACATTAAAGAACCAGGATCTTGCAGACATTATTCGCTCGATGCCCGAGAATACCGCCGTAAGATGTCTTTTTGTACTTACACGTAATTTGTGAAACATCGCTTCTGTTGGCGACATCACGTGGCAACGAAAATAGAGAAATAAAAACATATTTTACCCATCCGACATCCCTACTGACAGTTCAGTTTTGCGCATTCCAATTTCCAGGAGCTTACAGAAGATGTGCAACATCTTCTAGCGGAGTGTGAGCGGAACGAGTCCATGAGAGCTGAGCTTAGTGATTTGTATAATATTAACCTTATGAATACTGGTGTTATCCAAATTATTTTAGCCGCACCACTGAGTGATGTGGCAGTAAAATTATTTAGGCTAGTTTTAGATTTAAGTTAGATAATAATTTGTTAAAATACGGGACTGACTTCATACCAATGACTCAAAGTTCCATTACAAATGAAGAATAAAAAAAAAGGTCTTGATAGAATAACTTGCACGTATGCTTACTATATTGCGTTCAGTCTTTTTGCAAAATAACTGCACAAACTGAACAGCGCGTGCAAGATGGAGCGTGTGGCTAGGCTATTAACTGCCCTTGACGAACATTGCCTTCATCGAGCGCAGCGCAGCGGCCCCTCCGGAAGGCGGGGCGGGCGGGGTGATGTTATGGTAGCTGTAAGCTGTGGTCGCACTGCTGAAGCAGGGCAGTGAATGCGTTATATCTACATATAATATATCTAATTAGGAAGTGTGTGTCCATGACATGATGCAGACGCACTTAATGCCCAAGTCAAACAGTCGTCAAACTTCTTGTCCTCTGGCGAACAATACATTTCTTAGGCCAAGTTGGTGAGCGGTTACCTTTTGGACAGCCGCCGCTGCCGCGTCGATTATTCACTGCGAGTTTTTGTTTGCAACAATGAAAGAGCTAGACAGAGCTATACGAATCTGTACCTACCTATCTTTTTCGCCTGCTGCGTTGTCGGCGGGCCGCGGCGGCGGCGGGGTCATATCATAACATAATGCGTGAGCGTACGCAAACTTTCCACCCTCGCTGCGCTGCCCCACATCGGATAAGGTTTGATGCCAACTAATAGGTACTAATGCTTCTTATCACGTTTTAGGCTCCTATAAAAGTTGATGTTGCGGTAAATCGTGAGCTAAAAAAACTTCAGGAACACACCCATTCCTTGGATGCTATTCACGTAGAGGTATGGTAAAAATATTATAATTCTTAGTCACTCACTACTGTCCTACAGCTGGACAAATGCCTCCCTAGTTTCCTTCCACTCCTCGCGATCCAACGCTGATGACGTCTATATGAGTAGCGTAGCGTGGACACATATTCGATAATGTTACTTCGTAAGCGTAGCTCTGGTGGTCTTAGCCAACAAGTCGCTGGACATGCAGCAGACGTGTCTGCCCCAGTTCCACTTCAGGCTTCCGGCGATGATCTAAGCAACGTCAACGATGCGTGTTTCGGAGCGTATAAAAATATAGAAGAAATGCTTTTTCGCACGCGGCCTGAAGAAAAACGTAAAGTGCAGACATAGGGGCTATTCTGTACAAAATAAACAGTCAAAATTTAAAAACTCGTAGTTTTTTCCGTTATTGGGTTTCCTCAATTCTGGAAAATTGGTGCTGACTAGCCTTTATCTGCCTTCTTCATAATAGTATTGTTATATATGAAAACGCTGAAATAAATTGGACAAAATCTGGAAAATGCCAGAATTACCCCTCAGCGGGGCTATTCTGTCAGGTTGTACTATTATTTTATCCAATGATGCTATGATAGCAGAACAAGAAGCTTTACAAACTGGAGAACTTAGTTAATCTAAATTTGAGTCTTCGAGTATCCCGAGAGGGTTCGCTTTCTAGAAAAACGTTTAAATTTCACGCGGCGCTATTCTGGCACCTCTTTCTAGTCGCCCATACATGCTAGTGTTGGGACGCTGACTTTCTACATTGACAATAATGAAGTAGGTAAAAGAAGTCGATATTATGATATTAGTTTCTGACGCAATAACAATAAGAGATCAATGTCTAAAATTTTTACTAACCTTTAAAATTACTCATTATTAAACTCATTTTGGGACTTCATCAGAAAGCAGATATTTGCACATGAAAAAATCTTGAGAGCAAAAGTTATTGTCATCCGTGAATATCTTACAAACCTGACGCTTTACGACAATATGTTAAAAATTATGGAATATTGTGAAGTTTGCCTTATTTTATATTTGTATAAGATCGAAATATGTTGTAATGTGCCACTTGCTCGATCTATAATTTATTTTTATCGACATTTACTTCAATCCTGTAGACATCACTGGTTTTTGGCAAATTCATATAAAATAGTGGACTATTTTCTATTGCGAGAAAATAACCTCCAATCACCACTTTGTGAAGCTATTATGTAAGAACAAAAAGTATACCTAATCGAAATAATTACATAAAAATAATCTACAGGTTGAAATACACCTACTTGTTAAAACTTCATAATAAACCGCGAAAACCACCAAACTATTTCTAAAACATAAAGACTGACAAATTGATGCCGTATTGTATGTACCTATATATCGATTAGTTTACGCGCTAGCAATGCCATCTTTCAGTTACCTAGAACTGAAGGAATCGGTAGTTGCTCTACCCGAACATAGAGGTCCCTTTTATGTAAAAGCCACAGAACGGAAACGTGACGGAAACTATGACCATGTGCCAGGGACGAGGGAAATTCCCCTCGTTTCTGCCATGTGCCATAATAACCCCCTGCCATAATATCACATCACCTCTACACCTTACATTGTACTGACCTAATCAATAGAGGGCCCGTGGACAAGCTAAGGATGAATATTTTTTTGGGAAGTTATATTTTATTGTTCCAAATTATCTCTTCGATTATGATAGATGTTTGCTTTGATTTAAAAATTCCCTGCATCTAAAAAATAAGTAATGTGCTTAGGTAGGTAAGTTAAGTACTTTACTTCACTAATATAATTTTACGGCCTAACTACATTAACATTTCAGGATGAAAAGGATGATTGCTCCGTTTATAAAAGGTTGACAAGGAAATGTGTCTGCATGAACCGAGTTGATTACAACGATTTTATGATCCATTTCAATGAGGATTCTAAGTTTTTCACGACTAATACCGGAGAGATTATAAAAAACGTGCGAATTTTGAAAAAGTTTTTGTATATTGGTGGTGAATATTCAAAACGTGCATTCATGTTTTTGAATGAGGTAATACTACCTACCTATAATTAATGAAAAAATAATATATGTATGTATAAAGTACAAGGTATATTTGTTACAGTAAAAGACATACTTAATTAGGTACATTATGTGCACATTGCTGGACAATCCACACAGCATCATCTAGCCCCAAGCTCTTATCATAGGAAATATCCAGAACACCCGGGCCAATATTTGCAGATCGTACAAATACAAACATTTGTCCCGAGGCGCGAGTCAAACCCGCAACTTCCTGCGTCACAGGCGGACCACATCGGTCGTCATTAATGATTTTAGTAGTGGACGTAAAAGGGCTGAAGGTGAAAAAGTAAGCAAAGCAATTCTTGTAGGTACCTATACCTACCTATACTAGTAGAGTTTTTGTATTGAATTTAAATATTTTTCAGGGATTAGCAACTAGTAATCATGTTCAAAAAATTGAGATCGTACAGGGATGCTCCCATGCAGATGTGTGTAATATTTTTGATGAACATTCTATAGTCATCACATCTATCTCTTGGCCTTGTAAATCGGAGTACCATGGGGACTCCATGACACAGGTTATTATAAATCCAATATAAATATTATTCAATCGTGTTTCGTCGCCAATATATACCAAAATTAATCTACATACCTACCTACCTGTTAAGTTAAACATTTATATATTTCAGTCATTGGCCGCTTCGATTTTACTTAAATTGGCGCAGATAGAAGAAGGTCGGAGGTATCTCAATTATACGTCGAAGATCTCAAACGACATAAAAAAAGTTTTACGAAAAAAATCGTCATTTTTATCTGTTAACGTAATAGAAAATTTGAATTCAATACTGAATTTGATGCAACCTCCGATGGTTGAGCATATTGGCAGTGTCACTTATTATTGCAAGGCTGTCGAAGAAGGTAAAGTGAAGTTTAATGCGAAAACTTACAAGAGTCCTTACAAATATATTCGTGGAACTCAAAAATAACTTATCTATGAAACTACTAAAGATCTTACCTATCACAGTTAAACCTAATGAATGGGCTATGGAAAATCAACTTAGGTAGGTATAGTAGCTAAAGCCCAACTCAAGCGCTTTTCAGCTTTTTGTGCCTACTGTCTTATGTACCTACCTAATTATGGTAATAAAAAGACTAAAAACTGTCCCTAATATCATTTACTTTATCTATCAAAAATTGACCAGTGCTGTAATCGACAACAGGTTAGATGTTAAAAAACCAATCAAGTAGTAGGTACCTACCTACCTACAACTACATTATTCTTACAAAGTGCTTAAGCCAACATTTTTATTAATTTCAGGATTCGGATTCAAAACAGTTACTGCTCTTGCGCGCTATCGACAATATTTAACATTAGACGAAGTTTTTATACATTTAGACTTGATACACAATTTGAGTAAAACCGATTGTGGAAAAAATGAATTGAGAAAATTGTTGCCTGCTATACTTTCTGTATTCAAAAATCTTCTTTTTGAGTTCGATAATAGTGAAATGAATATTATTTTGACGAATATTCTAAACAATATCATTTCGCGTAATATTTTGTCCCAAAAACCTCCTAATGGACCATATACACCGAAATCCATGGTGATGGCTGAAACCACAACAGACGTAAGTTTTTAAACACCAGCAGCTGGTCGATTCAGATCCTATTCTTCTAACCTATCCATACAAGGTATCTAGGTATATAATTTTCTTTGCTCATTTGCTGCATTTTGATTTTTAATAAAAAGCAGAAGAAATGAAACAATTAGCGGCGAAAGAATATACGAGTGATACGATACTCTCACGAATAGGTAGGTAAAACTGAATCGAACTGCAGATGCTCGGAGAAGTGGGTAAGTAGTAGGTATGTAGTTTTATTTATTTTTAATTGAATTAATAAGAACCGTTTTTTATTCCAGGCCGTTAACATGAAGAATGAGTCAATTCAAATACCTACCAAGATAAATTATAAGTCCAAAAATAAATCAAGGTCTAAAGGTTATTTTATGACAACGGGCAAATTCAGAGAACCTTCAAGGCGGAAAAGTAGGTGGCATGGCAGCTCGCTCATAGTACCTACCTATTTATTAGCTCAGTTAGCGCAATAAGTTACAGCCACCGGGCTATAGCGACCACAGCAGAGGCGCGCGCCCCCTCGTTGCGGTGGGTCATTTTTATACCTACTAAAATTAAATGTATGTAGGCCCCAGGTATGTATGTAGCTCAACTAAAAAACTATTTGTTGATCTAAAACGGTAGATATAAAACTATTTGTTGATCTAAAACGGAACCCGTATCTATAGATGGGATAAGTGGATTAAGCAGAAAAACCGCTTTAGTAAGCGCTCGGTAAGATAATAATACCGCCCTGTTGTCGCTTGAATGGATGAAGTTGTGTAACGAGAAAAAAAGTTAGTCCTTATCAATATCGTCGTGGCCGTTTTTGTTTTAAGTCTAGTCCACTCCACTAAGAAAAGAAACAAATGAGAATTTAACTATTATATGAAACTTAGTTCACGTAGGTAAATTTAAGCAAAAAAAATTGAAATAGAATGAGCCAGGTACCTACAATTCATGTGAACTAATTCTCCTGATTTCTTAGAGGCCCAACAACGGGGTCTTTTTCGAGTCCGAGTGGTTCCGCAATTGATGGTAATACCCTTGGAGCCAAGTTAGGCCTCTTGGCTCAACTTGAAGGAGTTCTTCCTACTGATCACTTCGATACCCCACACGATGGGTCCTCCTGTAGGTATACGGATATGACATGTGGAGTTTTTGAAGTTGATGGAGGTTTATTGATCCATGTCATAAAGCTCATTCTGTTGATTTCTTAAACACCCAACCACGGAGGTCTGTCTCGTATGGTTCAGAAGTTCTGACGGTTTGTAATTCCCTTGGAGCCAGGCACAGAGCGTAAAACAAAGGAGGGGGGGGGGGCGAAAATGACTCTGAAATCAGTGGCGGCGGCGGCGTAGCGAGTACCCGGGGTGATTTTTTAGCAAGCATCCCACAATTAAATAACGGAAACAAAAATACTGAACCATCTTGGCGGTTGGTGGGATCGTCACCCAACCCTCAACTTTTAACAACAGGAATATTATAAGTAACGACGAGCGGAGCGAGCCGCGACATATTTACACTTTTTCGGATGTTTGGTGAAAAGTAACTAAGTTTGTCATAGGCTCTGCATATAATATGACAAAATAAATAAACATTATTATATGCGTATAAATATCGGCCGGTGGAGCGAGCCGAGCCATGGTAGGTAATTTTGAAGTTTGGTGACTTTTCGTAATTTTTTTCGTATTTTCATAATTTTTTGGCTATTAACAAGAAAGTTAATGATGTAACGTCGAGCGGAGCGAGCCGCCGAAGTTGATGTTACATTTTCGGGTAGCTACGAACAAGTTCAGAAGAGTATAAAAAAATAAATATAGCAGCAAGCGGAGCGAGCTCTGAAAATTGTAATGAATTGACAAAAATATCACTTAACTACTTGTGATAGGAAATACCGTGTTCTCTTAAGTTTGATGTTTCTGATCGCCTTTTACCCTAAAATACCGCACAATTCACCGTTTTCACCAAGCACTACTTCGCGACACAAAACGACAGCTAATGGCCGCGCGGTAACGAGTGAAGTAGTTTTGTATAACGCGTATGACCAAGAGCGCCTTATGGCCGGCAGAGGGGTACGCCTTGCGATGACATCTCCAAGTGTAGGTTAGGTACACAAATCGCTATCGGATAGCTTAGTTAGAGCATCGGATAGTCGAATACGCCCACCCGAAAGACAAAAAAACGGACGTGTGCGGCCGCCACAATACAAAACAAAGAATAACGATCGATACGCGAAAAAAGCTGTAACTAGCTGTAAGCTGCTGACAAAAAGCGCCATTGCTTGAAATTCTAATTCAAACAATCTCGTTGGAGCAAAAAGTAATAAGTAGGTAGGTAGGTACTTACCTAGTTTGATGGGCTGTAGGCGCAGGCTGCGCACCACCACCCGGTGCATCACATTTCGCCAAAGACGCCAATGAGTCGAAAATTCTACGGTTGGCCCCGCTTGCGTTTTGTTTAGTAGTTTTGAACTCCGTAAAGTTTTCTTTCGAAACCCTGAAAAGCCTCAAAAGTTTTCTCTTGCTCGCTCGCTTCGTTGTTGTTTTTATTTTGTATCACGAACAGTTAAATTTGACCTTAGTCTTCTGAATGGAAAGAGATACGCGCGAAATTCAAATATTTTAGCGGTTACCTATAAATATTTTCTGCGTTCTGCTCTGCAAGCAATTAAACTACCAGTGAAAAGAAGTTTTCCACAAATCGTAGACATAGGTATTTCTATGAATGAACCCCTACGGAACGTAGGATCCTAGGATCTTTGGAATGAACCCATGTTACCTACAATAAAGTATGGAATAATGGAGCAATAGATAAAAATAGTAATAGGTAAAAAATCTCTTTAGATATTAATTGCTCCAAAAGTAGCTAAAAATCTAAATTTGACAAAACAGGTTTATAGAAAATGTTATAGAAAAAAATAACATCATCTGGGAAAATTTAACTGTCTAACGCCCGAATACTCAAACGCATCTCAGTTCATCGACTTAGCTGGGATCTTCCTACTACTGAGATCGTCTTACTTTTAAACGGTATACTCAAACGCTTCCGACTGGTCTTAGTACCGTGATTACGTAAGCTAATCCCAACTTTCTTTCTAATGGCAACATAATAATAAAATGTTTGTTCTCGATTACATTTTTCATCGTTTTCGGTCTAAAGATTCATTTTACACAGAATCTTCGCGATTTTCTATTTTTTTTTTTTGGTAGATGTTTATAAAAACTTAAGGAATGAAGCGTAAATCGGCCTGTCAAGTCAAGTTTGCTGTCCTGAGGTTTGTTTACTCATTACATTGATTCAAAAGAAAATATCTTCGGCAAAGGCAAAGGATTTAAAATAGAGCCGGAAATAAAAGAAAGCAAAAAGAAAAGGGGTCGAACTACACGAGCGCGGAGAAAGAAGCGCTCATAACAATTGTTAAAAAGTAAGTAATCTAACTCACTGTAAAACAATTACAAGTAGGTACAATGTGCATATTGCTCCTTTATTTAGTTTCTGCCCGCAGCTTCTTTTAAGGAAACTAGTTTATTTCTATCCGATTGGCACTGATTCATGGGATAAAACGTAGCCTATGTTTTATTCCAGGCCTAGAACTATATCTATGCAAAACTTCAGCCCGATCCATTCAATAGAAGTAACAAACATCCATCCAAACTTCCACATTCATAATATTAGTGTGATTCATCAGCTCTTTAATTTTAATTTTCTGGCTGTGTTTGTTGTTATCAATATATTAATAATATGTCTTCATGCATAATATTTTTGTTGTAGATGATAATATAGATACATCTGATTTTGCTGCAGTAGTTATATATTATTGTGGTTAGTTATTGAATGCTTTAAAAATCATAGTACCTGTAGTACCAAGTGTATTTGTTGATAAAATTACATTATCTAATTGCTTGCTTTTTTCAGATACAGAAGTCACTGTAGAAGGAAATGTAGGTGTACCATGTAGATATTACCTGAAATTATTGTTTCATGAATATATTTTTGCAGGTCTACGTGTAGATAGTGATAAAAGGTTTTTTCATACAAATTTATTGCCTACCTATACCTTATTTTTTGTTCTAGATCATGAAGTCTTTGTTGAGGAGGAGGCTATTGAGAATATGCAAGAAATAAAACCAATTACTAGAGTTTTTCCTTTTCTGTTGAGCCTCATTTTCCTTCATTTAACCTGTAACCATGTTCTCAAACCAGAATGCAACAACATTAACGTCATGTAAAATATATAGAAACAATTCAAAAATTAAAAAGTTAACTTCAAAGAAAAATAAACAATAAAATTATGTACTTTCTGTTTTATTTATATTTACCTTGAATACCTTAGAATTAAAATAAGTGCTTCTAATCATATTTCTTGCTAAGAAGTTTTCATTATGTAGGTACAATACCCAGAGCTGGTTCAACATCATCTTCTCTAGTAGCATCCTCAGTATGAGTATCATCATCAAACAAGTCTTGTCTAGACAAGGCTATGTTGTGAAGAATGGCAGAGGCTACTATTATATTAGGGACATTCTCCAACTTAACCTGTAGCCCAATTTGCAAGCATGGGAACCTCCGTCGGTTGTTCTACTTTAAAAATGTCCCCAATAACTCGCTGGTATGTACCAGTGGCGAGAAATCGTAGAGCAATCAGGATATGGTCCACTGCTTGTATCGCGTGATTCCTGTTTGTGAGAGGCTGTATGTTGTATCCCATTAGCATACACAAATGCTTCACAGTATCTTTGCTCAAACGGAACCGATCTTTAAATTGGGCCTCGTCATACTCCTCAAAGGCGTTAAATTTTTCAACATTCCTTCGCCGCCGTCGCTCAACCATATCTTCACCGTCCGACAACGAAGAAAGTGAAGACACAGACATTATGACTACCTACCTACCTAACTTTTAATAACTAATAGATAAATTTAAATAACGTAAATAGTATTGTTGTCGTATTGAGAACCAAAGCTAGGAACGTCCTCGCAATGTAAGATTGGTCGCGAGCAGTCTCAGATTTAAACGCGAACTTATAAATCTGAGACGTCATTACACAGCTGATAAGCCTTTGTGTATACCAAATTTACTGTAAGTCGTCGTTGTGTCAAGGTTTGGGATGATCTCAAATGTAGCGTGCTTAAATTTTAGGATTGATGTTTCAGTATACGATTTTGAAGGATAACGACGTCTCAAACAGCTGAGACGGTCTCAAATAAGTAAGATCCCTTTGAGTATTCGGGCGTAACCCAATGAAAAAAGAGATCACCGATGGTCTGACCGGTCTACCTCATGAAATACAGTACCTGTACCTGTACCTATTTAATGAACACTGTATCTCATGCATGAGCATGACAGACGGACGGACAGCGGAGTCTTAGTAATAGGATCCCATTTCTTATAATTATTTATTTATTTTCTCATTACAGTTTGGGAAATATCGCCAAAGCCTTCGTCACTGAGACTTAAAAATAATAATAAAGGTGTGTATGTACCTACATGTCAATTACACCTACCTACTCCACGGAATCCAATGCCATAAAAATACCTATACCAAAGCAGGCACGCACACGCCCTCACACACAGTCCCCCGAGCATCGACGACCACATTATATTATATACCTAATACGACATCCACTCACTCCCCACTCCCCAGCCAGGCGCACGTGAAAAGCTCTGCCGCTCTGCCGCAGTCTAACGAACTACTACGCCTCTGTCAAAGACCCGCCCCGCGCTCCGCGCGGAAGTTGGAGATGTTGCACTTTCTTTCACAGATTTCTTGTACTTTTTGTAGGAATAGCTAGTAACATCTATAGGTACCTACCTACCTACTTGTATTGGATTCTCACGTCGTCGTCGCCCAGGGAGTGAATATTTTGCCATATCGTGCTTTTAGATGCCGCCAATTTTAAAAGCAACCGTTTCAGGAAATTCTTTAATAAATATACCTACCTACTACGTTCTATAAACAACAACTATAAACTGTTGACTTACATAGATTTGATACATATGTAAAATTTACATAACAGCAACTGAAACGAATTCAAGTTCCATTTTCAGTACTTTACCATTTTCTTTTCTTTGTTACAGTCTGCAGAAGCCCGGTAATAGTGGTACCTATTGACAAAAAAAAAAATATATTTTGGGTTTAAGATATTTATTTCAGTTACCTCACCATGTAAAAACACATTTATATTATTCAATAAGTTAAAAAATATAAGCTATACAGGAATTAACCTTTAGTATTATTATTGCCATGACCATCATCAAAAATGTTACAAGTAAAATTAAATGCTGCCATGTGAAATGTCGAAAGACAGGTCAAAATTCCAAAAGCAACTTTTGGAATAACAGGTGAAATTGAGGTAAAAAAACAATACAACTTGGAATAATGAGACACCCTTTGAAGGCTTTGCTTCCAAATATCTAATCGTATTTATAAAAACTTTTAATTGGCTGTCCTCTATTACATACTTTATTTTGTTATGCTTTGCCGTAACTTTTCCTAAAATAAATAAATAAAATATCACAATGAAAAGCCACAACAACCTTAAGAATACAGATAACATTATTATTATCTTTAGTATAATTTAAATGATAAACACCCTCAACATCGAGATCTAATATATGCATATTTTGCAAACCAAAACAATTATAAATAATTTAAGTCAATTCAGTGGATCGGACCAAAAATATAAATGACTACTAGAATAAATGTCCATTACACAAAATAACTCCTTTTTTATTAAGTTATAAAAATTATTTACTAGCCTATTTTCAGAAATGATCATTTCAAGCAACAGTCATTTATACATAGCGGTCTATTCCAGAAATTGACATAGGTAATGTTATGCTCATTCTAACTATACAATAGTAATTTCCCCAAAAAGTCATAAGAAGCTAGTATTAACAGTAGTGGACATTTCCAGTCGTGGTCATTTTGTGTATTGGACATTGTTACTAGTAGCAGTGGTCCTATTGAATTCTGGTCCTCAGCCCCAAAACTAAACTGACCATCTGAATACATGCAGTATGAATTTTTTATGTGCCCTGTTGTAGTGTGTCAAACTCAGCAGACTAGGCATAGGATATTAAACTTCCAACATTTTGACTAGAGAAATCTAGCACTCTAAAAATCATAAGTGATGTTTTTTTTTACTAAAATGGATATTTCCATGGAAAAAGTTACATATATCTTTCAAAACAGATCTACAATATTTTTTTGCAAACCCGAACCTATTTAACAATAAGTTTAAAAAAGGATGCTGCCAGCATTCTGGGCACTTTGCCTTCTGGTAACGGTTTAGATTTTAAGAAAATAGATTTGTAAATACTAGTTTTATTCAGTAACTTAAAAAAATTAGTCAAATTGGCCATCATCTGAATAGTATGAATTTCTTTTAGGTGCAGTGTTGTAGTGAGTCAAACTCCGACTAGGCATAGGAGCTTTCTGTTTGAACATCATTGCCAATAAAATATAAAAACCTCCAACAATTTTACTAAAGAAATCTAGCACTCCCAAAAACATAGGTGTTGAGTTTTTTACTAAAATTGATATTTCTCTGATAAGCGCTAATATGAAATTACCCAGAAAATTTACAAAAGCAGTACTGCCAGTAAAAATTGCAATTATAAATGCAAATAAAAATGTGAAAAATTCTTTAACATTACGAATAGATAAAGCACTTTTCAAGCTCACTATAATGTCTGAGAAGCTTTCATCCAGTGCTACACTTGAAGTAGGTTTGATCTCTAAAGCAACTTTATTCTTTTTTGTTCCAGTAAGTATTGGCTCCAATTCTAAAAAGGCTTCTGTGATGTGTCTTACGCATTTTAAGGCAACTATTATTTCATCCTCTCTAAATTTTATTGTTTTTATTTGAAACCAAAATGCACCGAAAGGTTGGTTGTCTATTTCTGTGCAGAGACATACAGCGCCGGTGGGGCTGCACCCAATAAAGTCAGTATCTGTAATTCCGATCCAGCTTACTTTTGGACATGAAGTACTCAGTTTGTGTTGCGCTTCCAAAAGATCTCTCTTCAACTCTGATTCCGCAGCACTAACCACAACAATGTCACGATAACCAATGCCTTGATTTATTAGCCTCCTCTCGATGTATCTGCCCAAAAATATACGTGACTTTAGGCAATCTTTTACATCATTTTTCACTCTAGAAGAAGTGATATCGTCAATACAATCGTATTGGGACGAGGCAACAGAAGAGTTGAAGGACGGACTTTCTCGCAGTGTTATTTTCATTTTAGCAACTTATTATCTCGGTCACTAACTTATTAAAATAAATACAACTTTATAGGTACAAATTAACAAGCGGACTTCACAAAATAAAAAATTTAGCAAAAAAAATACACAAAATCCACTTATTTCTATTTAGTCCACAGATTTACAATTTAGGATCAATTCTATCGATAACATAACATGTCAATGTCACGAATTTAAACCTATGCAAATCTCAAGAGATATTTTCACCAGAGCCTAGTTCGAACATTCTTAGGGGTACAAGGGAGACTCCAAGATCTTGTCTCCCAAGCCAACCTAACCTGCACGTGGTGTACCCTGCTAGATAACGAACTAGCCTTCTTCCTCTAAGCGAACTAGGCTCTGGTGAAAATATCAACATTCTTCATAACTTGCTAATTGCTAACTCTTATTTTACTATTATTTTCCATTACTTGACACTGGCAGAAAAGAGCAACCAGACTTATATTGCCATTAACTAAGAATCATCATCATTATATTGCCATTAACTAAGAATCATCATCATCATCATCGAACATTCTTCATAATTTGATAACTCATATTATACTATCATTTTTTACTCCCAGCTTTTATGTCTTCAATTCACGGTACAAAGGATCTTAGGTATATATAAAATTTTGGCCAAATGTTCACAACATTGTCAAATAACAGGTTTCGAGCAAGCATTATCGTCTTGGAAAATAGCCTGTCCTGACACTAATTTGCCCAAAGTCCTCTCTTCTCAGAGACTGTGGGATGAGCCGCTATGTGAGTTGGTACGGAAAAATCTTATTAATACGTCTACCAGCTCATCAGAACGCGCTCGTCTACTCGCTGTTTCCGAGTGGGAATCAGGACTTTGGTTATATGTTTTGCCTTCCAAAAATTTAGGTACCCTTTTAGACAATAACTCATTTCGGGTGGCTACCTCTTTGCGTTTAGGTTCTCCTTGCCTAGTGCCACAACGTTGCCAGTGCGGTGAAACCGTTGATAAGTTCAGTCACCATGCACTGGCATGTGTCTCTAGTGCAGGACGTGTGTCCCGCCATGGTTCAATTAATGACATCATTCGTCGGGCTTTTACCAGCGTCAGTGTGCCAGCTACTCTCGAACCACGTGGCCTAATGCGAGATGATGGTAAAAGGCCTGACGGTATGACTCTGATTCCTTGGAAGATGGGTCGGCCTTTAGTTTGGGATGCTACGTGTGTAGATACCCTAGCACCTTCTCATCTTGCAGGGACATCATAAGGGCAGGCTCCGTAGCAACATCAGCGGAGTTCCTCAAACGGCGAAAATACGCTAGTCTTGACAGAGGTTACCTATTTGAGCCGTTTGGGGTGGAAACCCTAGGTCCTTGGGGTCCTGGGGCACACGTTATCTATAAAGATCTTACAAAACTACTAATAGAGTCCACAGGTGATCGGAATGCTGGTTTTTATTTCGGTCAACGAATTAGCATTGCCATTCAACGTGGCAATGCTGCCAGCATTCTGGGCACTCTGCCTTCTGGTGACGGCTTAGATTTTTAGAAAATAGATGTAAGTGTAAATATTAGTTGTAATTATTTTTTGCTATTTAATAAATAGTTTTTGATTAATAAAGAAATACTATTATTTTTCAGTTATTTTCCATTACTTGACACTGGCAGAAAAGAGTCCAACCAGACTCATATTGCCATTAACTGTAAGAATCAAGGAATCATCATATCTCAAGCAAAGATCTAGGATCCTACGTTCCTATAATCTTTGATCTCAAGGGATCCGAAAGAGATCCCTTCGGTCTCTGTTTCCTCCATCAAGTTTGTTCGTTTCATTTTGATTTCATATTGTCCCATCAGCTTTTTTCTTTTTTTTTCCATTCGATCTTTCATTTCTTCCATAGACTAGTAAGTATACTGCGATTTCTTCATTCATTCATTCAAAATGTTGTTGGTTGGTCTCGGAAATGTGAAATTCGTGAAAATATTTTGAAAAACCCTTGCGTTTCAAAATAATTTGAATTGCAGCAAAACTTTACACAGAAATAATAATGTGACATTAAATTTATATTTTGTGCTTAGTGGAAAGTGCGTTACAAAAATTATTTTTCACCGTTTTCTGATAAAAGATTATTGATAAAACAAAATACAATGGATAATTCAACAATACAAACACTGGAGACTGCAGGACAAATGCTCATGGTAATAAATGATTGAAATGACTATGTGTTTTGTTTCTTTTCGAAATGAGCACTGTAAACCCTTGTTTTATGTACATAACATTATTTCTACACTAGCTATCACTTCTCATCCATCAGGGACAACACAACCTCTACTAAGTCAGTCACCTAGTACCCATAGCACAAGCTCTGCTTAGCTTGGGACAAGATAATGCTGTGTCCAGCATTATTTATGATAATAATATCACTCATTTTGTGTAGCATACTACCCAACTGACCAAAATGACTGACCAGAGTGAAACCTGACTAAAATCATTATGACTTTATATACACTAAATATATTCATAATAAAAAAACATTATTTGTCACCAGTTTTCAATTTTATATAGATAAAAATGTAATAATATACTTTATTTTTCAAGATCTGCTTAGCTTGGGGCTAGATAATGCTGTATGAATTGTCCAGCATTATTATTTTACAGGCTCCTCCAAACTTAGTAACATCTGAGCAGCGACACCAAGCAGAAAGTGTGTTTCTGGAATTCAGGGCATCTAAGAATCCATATGAAATGTGCCGGGAACTCTTAGAAAAATCCAATTCAGATTATGTACTGTTTGAAGCTGCTAGTTTGCTGAAAAGTGCCCTAATCCGGGAATGGAACCTGCTCTCTGAATCTGATATATCATCTCTGAGGGAATATCTCCTGAACTATCTATTGAGAAAAGATGCTCCACCATTCCTGAGAGAAAAGCTATTACAGGTAATTTGGTTTTTATTTAATTTCATAGATGTTGTGAGGAATTTCAATAACATTGTCAACTAAAGTAAATAAAAAAATAACAACCAATTTTATTTTGTGATCAGACTATAGCCATCATTATCAAAAGAGGCAGCATTGATGACGGCGGAAGAGAAAGAAAAGCACTTATTGGACAACTGGAGAACATAATTCTCAGCTCACCAATCAACCAGCAGAAGCTAGCATGCTCACTCATCCTAGCCATCATGCAAGAATATGCAATCACAGTGAAGTCAGCTGATGTAGGACTAATGTGGGATGTTCACTTCAGACTGAAAAAGACATTCGAAGCATCCGATTTGAAGAGAATTTTTAGATTCACCGTCAGCATTCTCCAGCAAATAGTCCGGTCAGGTCACCAACCTGAAGGTGAGCAGGCAATGCTCACCAAACAGCTCCTGATGATCGTTGAATCAGTCCTAACATGGAGTCATGTATCCCCACTATTATCCAAACGGTTGATTGGAGCATTTGAAACTATACATGAGAGTGATTCAGCCCCAGCTCTAAGACTTGGCCCGAATTGGGTGGACACGATAATGCAGCCGGAATTGCTGTCACTGTTCTTCGAGATCCACATGTATGTTAGGTCAAATCCTGAGCTACTGAATTATTCCTTAACATGTTTAACCCAGCTGGCCAGTTTGAGTGGTTATACTGATGATCTGAAGAAGCAGTATTTCGATTATTATGTGAGCGGTTTTTTGAACGCTATGGCATATATAAACGAGCCATTTGACAGAGAGTTATTGGGTATAGCTGATATTTATAGAAGGCTGAATCAGTTCTTTAGGCCGGCTGCGTTCGCGTCGGCGCCACCGGCGTTTCTTCAGACATTGACGACGCTGACATGTCATAGTATTCGTGGTGCTGTTATTGAAGAAATTGTGAGTATTGAATTGCTTCAAAGTCAGTCAATAGCTATTTCTTTTCAATTCCAAAATAAGCGATAAATAATAAATAAACGATATAACAGAATTCCAAAATAACTTCAAGACAGATATGTAAAATTTTATATTATAAATGGTAATTGAAAACTACTAATTTACATTTAAAAATTTAAACACCACGCCTTTACCAAGACGTTTTTAAACGATTCATTACTTTTTCTCTTTCAGGCTGATGATGAAAGCGTTTGGAGAGAGGCGTTAACAAAATTTCTGCACACTTGGAGTTCTCTTATCATAGATTGTGGATATTCTAATGAAACCCTGATGAATCCTTGTATAGAAGTGTTTAATACGTATTTACAATGTCGACTCGCGCCTCCTGACGGTACAAGGTAAGTACACCAACAGCAATGAAGTAGCATTTTTATGAAATAGGTCAACTAAAAAGAAAACTCAATGTTCCTTCATACAAGGTGAAGTAGATAAACTTCCGAATGTTACTGCAAAGAATTTGCCTTATAGTTTAAATTCTAAAAGTGCTTAAGTTCAGGGTGGTTAATGATGTAGTGTAGGTTAGGTACATGTTATTAATTTAATAGGCCTTCATTAAACAATGATGATGAGCATGAAATGCATACAAAGCTAAGACAGTCTAGAAAAATAATAACATTGAGCATTATAAAGATCTGAAAACTCATGATAATAATAATTTTAGAGAATTCATACAGCAACATTCACAACAGCTTGAGAATAGCAGTTCAGTGGTGGAATTGTTCTGCAGGGGTCGCTGCTGACGACCTCTGTGGCGCGGTGGGCGAAGGTGAGGTTGCGGGTTCGATTACCGCCTCGGAACAAATGCTTGTACGATCTGCAGACATTTGTTCAGGGTGTTCTGGTCGTTTTCTATGTATAATAAAAAATATCTATCTAGGTACCTATGTAATGTATTGTATTATGTATATTAGTTATCTAGTACCCATAACACAAGCTCTGCTTAGCTTGGGGCTAGCTAGTATTTACAATAGAAACAATTGAGCTAACTGCAGACTGTTGCAAACAATCTACAGGTGCCCTTATCTATACCTATATATAAAACGGTCCTGTCCCGCCCAATGCAATAATAAGCTAACATTTACCGTACAGTGCCCCCTATTAGAACATCTTTGTAACACTTCGAGAGTAGGTCGGTTCTATGTAATAGCCCGACTACACGTATGCTTGCAGTTGGCGCAGTTAAGAAATCAACTTTATAGATGGCGCTAATGCTACTGAACATCTCTGATTTATGAGATTTTATTTCGAAGTTTTTTTTGCTGTAATAAAAGTAAAGTGCTTTCTAGGTCTACGATTCGTAGAACTACTAGTATATTTATACAGAACATATTAATATAATTGTCGAACCTTCCAGACGTGGCGATTGCCCCGACGAAGACATAAGAGACGATATGGAGGAAGACGAGCGACAACTCCACAGCTGTAATCTGATGACGATCGGCGCTATCGCGAGGAAGGCGCCGGCGCATTGCGCTCATGTGCTCTTTAGCTTACTGCAGGATAGAAGCAAAAGGTAAATGTGTAACTCTGTCTGTCTGTTACGACTACACGGCTGTACTAATATGTAATGCCCATCATTTCTACTCTGAACATGCGGGTTGGGGATAGCAGTTCAGTGGTGGAATTATTCTGCAGGGGGCGCTGCTGCTGCATTCGTGTCCCTTAGTCGCCTCCTACGGCCTATTAATTGTATACAGCGCCAACTCTTCCCGTGGGTGTAAGAGGCGATTAAGGGACATACACCGGGGAGGGGGGGGGGGGGGGTCGGCAGCAGTGCCTCTTGCAGAATAGATCAACCACCGAACTGCGATCCCAACCTGCATGGCCCAGCGTGGAGATTATGGGCATTACCTCCCATGAGATTTATCTCATGGGAGGTAATGCCTCCCCCCTGGCCACCCCCGCAAATCGCCTCATTGGCTTTAGCCAATGAGGCGATTTCAGGGGGTGGCCTGCGTCTAGCAGTGGACTATTGGCTGTTGTTTCGGCCTGAATCTCCACGTTCAGAGTCCTGAGTTCGGTTACTCACTCGATAGTATCGAACTGTACGTCTACCATGGGTTGTCATAGTTAGATCGCCTGACGTTACTACAGTAGGTACGTAAATACGTAGATAGTATAGTTAGCTTCTTTGTTGGTACGTCAAATTTGTGACTCATGCTACCCATTTGAACGTCCAGCGCCCTCTACGTGACGAGTGACGTACGTCCGGGCGCCGGCGCACCGCATCGCGAGCGTGTCCAGCTCGCGATCTTCCCGATAAAACGATTTATCACATCAAAAGTACTAAAGCGATTTCAAAATAAAAAATTACTTTATGTACGTTATTAAATAGCAAATAAACTTAAATAATAATATGAATCATCGTACCTACATTTTCATATACTAAAAAATTATCAAACATAGGATAGTAGCATTTTTAGACTGATTTTCCGCAAGTTTATTTTTTTTGTGATTTACTTGTGATATCTGTATTAATAACAAAAAAGGTTTAACAAACTAGACTCTAACCCCGTTAAAACGGTACCAAAATAATAATTAAATATTCAGGAGAAGTATTTTAAATAAATTTAACAAAATAGGTCTCCTCAACCCCAAATTTTATTCAACGCAAGTTGCTCCGACAAGCAATATGGCCGCCGCCCGGGCCTGTGCAGACGAGCGTTTTTAGAGACGAGCGTTTTTTATACTATAGCTGGATTACCATTGACTGACTCACTGACAGAATTGTTCTCCATGATGGTGGATGGGGAGGTATGTTTTTTTTTGCAGAAATGTGTAGAGGGGGTCTGGGGGACCTCGGGAAAATTCCGACTTTTCCAGATTTCCCCCCTTTCTTCCCCCCCTCATGGGGGGCTCCGCAGCGGAGCCATGTAGGTAATTTTTTTTTCACTACCGTGTAGAGGAGGGCAAATGGTTTTTATTTGTGAAAAAAATTTGACCCCCCGACCCCCCAAGACCCCCCGTTTTCAAGTTGCTCCTTAAAGTCGTACTTTTTTTGGGGTTTCGATTGCGGGATCGTATAGAGGGTTCGAAGTGGATTTGGAAAAAAAAAAATCGAACCCCCCCTCGAACCCCTTTCTCGACCCCCCGATTGTATCTCCGAAACGGAAAGTCGTAGAGGAATTTTTTTTTCACAGTCATGAAAACGAGCCGTGCCGTTACTCCCCCGATGAACCCCTTGACCCCCCGACCCCCCAAGACCCCCCGTTTTCAAGTTGCTCCTTAAAGTCGTACTTTTTTTGGGGTTTCGATTGCGGGATCGTATAGAGGGTTCGAAGTGGATTTGGAAAAAAAAAAATCGAACCCCCCCTCGAACCCCTTTCTCGACCCCCCGATTGTATCTCCGAAACGGAAAGTCGTAGAGGAATTTTTTTTTCACAGTCATGAAAACGAGCCGTGCCGTGACCCCCCCGATGAACCCCTTGACCCCCCGACCCCCCAAGACCCCCCGTTTTCAAGTTGCTCCTTAAAGTCGTACTTTTTTTGGGGTTTCGATTGCGGGATCGTATAGAGGGTTCGAAGTGGATTTGGAAAAAAAAAAATCGAACCCCCCCTCGAACCCCTTTCTCGACCCCCCGATTGTATCTCCGAAACGGAAAGTCGTAGAGGAATTTTTTTTTCACAGTCATGAAAACGAGCCGTGCCGTTACTCCCCCGATGAACCCCTTGACCCCCCGACCCCCCAAGACCCCCCGTTTTCAAGTTGCTCCTTAAAGTCGTACTTTTTTTGGGGTTTCGATTGCGGGATCGTATAGAGGGTTTGAAGTGGATTTGGAAGAAAAAAAAATCTAACCCCCCCTCGAACCCCTTTCTCGACTCCCCGATTGTATCTCCAAAACGGAAAGTCGTAGAGGAAAATTTTTTTCACAGTCATGCAAGCGAGCCGTGCCGTGACCCCCCCGATGAACCCCTTGACCCCCCGACCCCCCAAGACCCCCCGTTTTCAAGTTGCTCCTTAAAGTCGTACTTTTTTTGGGGTTTCGATTGCGGGATCGTATAGAGGGTTCGAAGTGGATTTGGAAAAAAAAAAATCGAACCCCCCCTCGAACCTCTTTCTCGACCCCCCGATTGTATCTCCGAAACGGAAAGTCGTAGAGGAATTTTTTTTTCACAGTCATGAAAACGAGCCGTGCCGTTACTCCCCCGATGAACCCCTTGACCCCCCGACCCCCCAAGACCCCCCGTTTTCAAGTTGCTCCTTAAAGTCGTACTTTTTTTGGGGTTTCGATTGCGGGATCGTATAGAGGGTTCGAAGTGGATTTGGAAGAAAAAAAAATCGAACCCCCCCTCGAACCCCTTTCTCGACTCCCCGATTGTATCTCCAAAACGGAAAGTCGTAGAGGAAAATTTTTTTCACAGTCATGCAAGCGAGCCGTGCCGTGACCCCCCCGATGAACCCCTTGACCCCCCGACCCCCCAAGACCCCCCATTTTCAAGTTGCTCCTTAAAGTCGTACTTTTTTTGGGGTTTCGATTGCGGGATCGTATAGAGGGTTCGAAGTGGATTTGGAAGAAAAAAAAATCGAACCCCCCCTCGAACCCCTTTCTCGACTCCCCGATTGTATCTCCAAAACGGAAAGTCGTAGAGGAAAATTTTTTTCACAGTCATGCAAGCGAGCCGTGCCGTGACCCCCCCGATGAACCCCTTGAACCCCCGCCCCCTTGAACCCCCTCCCCCATCCGAAAAATCTGATATGGGTATCGTTTTCGACTAACTTCGGGGTGAGGATTTCAAATTTGATATCTTCAGCGCAACCCAAAAAACCGACAATGCAATCTCGTCTGTACGAACCTCACATTTACGAACGTCCATGGCACTGCTGAGCCACACGCTCAAAGGCTGAATACCAACTTACCCAAAATCGTTGAATCTTGTAAAAATAAGATCTTGATTGGTTTGTTCTTTGTAAATAATTATTCTAGATAGTTAATTTTACCATTTAAAGACATAACTTCTCCAAAATATTATTCTAATATCACTTACCAAAACAAAACACAGCCATTTTGATACAAGAACAGCGACTCGACTATCTGTTTTGCTCAATTAATCAACTTTGGAGTGTAGGAGAGTATATTGCTTTTACTCATATTTCACGCGCAGAATGTAAGGAAAAATTACATGTATCACAATCCTAAAAATACACATTAAATCAAAAGAATTTACGACATTTGCAGCACGGCACTTTCACGTAAAAATCTTCGCACTCTGTCATCAACAAAATAATTTTTATTTCACAAAAATTATTGCCAGGTATGGGAACTTTTGGTTGAAATTATTAAAAAAAAATGTTGTTAATGCCATCTAGTATCGAGTGGCATCAACTTAGAGGCATAGACAATAGAAAAACCGGAAAACAAAAGAGCGAAACGTTTGTGCACTGGCGTGACAGGGACAGTTAAGGGGGTAAACGTTTGTGGTACTGTAGTGCCACAGGACGTTTAAATGGCTACCAAATTAAATAAATAAATAATGCTGGACAATTCACACAGCATTATCTAGCCCCAAGCTAAGCAGAGCTTGTGTTATGGGTACTAGATAACTGATATACATAATATAATATAATACATAGATAGATATTTTTTATTATAAATAGAAAACGACCAGAACACCCTGAACAAATGTCTGCAGATCGTACACACATTTGTCCCGAGGCGGGAATCGAACCCGCAACCTTCTGCGTCGCAGGCAGACCTTCGTCCACCGCGCCACATCGGTCGTTAAATAAATAATAAATAATGCTGGACAATTCACACAGCATTATCTAGCCCCAAGCTAAGCAGAGCTTGTGTTATGGGTACTAGATAACTGATATACATAATACAATACATTACATAGATAGATATTTTTTTATTATACATAGTAAACGACCAGAACACCCGGAACAAATACCTGCAGATCGTACACATATTTGACCCAGAGCGGGAATCGAACCCGCAACCTCTTGCGTCGCAGGCGGACCTTCGCCCACCGCGCCACAGAGGTCCCATACGAATTCTAAGCAAATGAATCCCAAACTACAGACTGTAGTATAGTTTACTACACTGTGATGTAGGATAGTTATCTACGTGCCTCATACTGCGGATTTTAGTACCCAACTATCCGCTAGAGGCGCTGTAAAAGTTTTCATACATTTTTTTAACTACAGTCGCTAGCAAGTATAGATTGATTAAACTCATGGTAGACGTACTGTCGTGACATTCCATATTTGTATGGGATTTGCGTAGTTCCATGTTGGCATGGTATATAGAAGCTATACCAAATCCCATACAAAATCGAACATTTTGACAGTGGCTTCAAGTGATTGTTTTCTCTTTGCATTTCGATGTTGAGACGATACTATCGAGAAACTGAACTCTGTTATTAAATTATTATACTGGCTCAGTTCTTATGCCAGTGTTATATCGTGGTAAACAATAATGTTTACCACGATATAACACAAAATCTAAATTCTAAATTTCTGTCTTGAGTAAAATTCATAATAACGATATAGTTATTATGAATTTTACTCAAGACAGAAATTTAGAATTTATTTCATGAAATATCAAAACCAAGCGTTTTTCAATCAACCTTCTTCATCTCTCCTGTGCATGACCGCAACAGAATCTAAAGCAATATTTTAATTCTCTGGCTTCCTCGATTCAGGCCTAGCCTAGTGAGGAAGCCGACGAAAATCATTGTTGAAAGCTCAGCAAATTGTGTACCTACAAAATTAATTGTCAGTTTTTTTACGTTTAAGTTCATTGTTTGATGACCTCTGTGGCGCGGTGGGCCAAGGTCCGCCTGGTCGCAGGAGGTTGCGGGTTCGACTCCCGCCTTGGGACAAATATTTGCACGATCTGCAGGTATTTTTTCCAGGTGTTCTGGCCGTTTTCTATGTATAATAAAAATATCTATATATTTAATATATTGTATTATGTATATCAGTTATCTAGTACCCAGAACATAAGCTCTGCTTAGCTTGGGGCTAGACAATGCTGTGTGAATTGTCCAGCATTATTTAATTATTTATTTGTTTGTATCATTTGCTGCAATAAATATTTTTTACTTCACTTTAATTCTGCAAATGTTAATTAATTTCGTTTAAATTTTTATTTTTTCAGATTAGAATCTCAACTTCAACAGATGCACATGGGCAAACTTCAACTAAGCAGTGGCTTTGAACTAACGTCGCTGTTTGAAGATTTACATTGGATTTTGATGATCACAGGTTAGACTAGGTTTAGATAAGTTAGTTCAACAGAAGAAGATCTATTTTGTCTCATCCATAATAATAATCACACTAATATTAAAAACGCGAAAGTTTAGATGTATGGATGTTTGTAACACATACATTACAATAGTTCTTTATTGTATACCAGAAAAGCTACATTACAATGAGACATTACATAAAACAAAAAATGTCGTCTTCACGACAAAACTACTGGACGCATACAACAACTGCTCGGAAAATTTTGCATACAGATATTTTTAGGTAAAAAATGGGCTTTTTATCCCATGGATCAGTTCCCATCAAAACTGCTAGCAGAAACTAGTCTATGTCTATGCTAATATTATAAATTTGAACGTGTGTCTGTTTGTCCTTCCTTCACTCCTTAATTAAGCAACCAATCGTCTTGATTTTTGACATAGAGCTAGTTGAAAGAATGGAAAGTAATATAGACTAATTTTTAATATGAAAATTTTGCCTTTAAGGTGCCCCCGAACATCGAAGCTCCCATACAAACGTACTTTTCGATTCATTTGGAAACTACATGCCCTACTGATAGGAAATTTTGCACACATAATCGGATAATAAATAGCTATGTCGGTATCGGCTTGGTTTTTCAAAAAACATAATCATGATTAAATGAGAGCGAAACTAATTTTCCATATTTTAACCACCAAATCGAGTAGTTTTCAAGCGCTTTTATTAGCATGATAAACAACTTTATTCGAAAATCTGACTGGATACCGACATCGTAAATATATTCAATATTAGAAATGAACAATAATATTTAGGAAATCAATCCTTTATACAAAATGAATCGAAAAGTACGAAAAGTTATCAAAAAATGGTGAAATTCCTTATAGATTCTGCAACCGCTCGCTCACACGCGGGGGGCTGTAAGACGCGGAGGAGGTGAAATCCCGAAATTAGGCGAGCGACGCCGAAGGGGCCAAGCCGATCGAGAACGACCTGTCGTCGGTCGCACTGTGTGTGATTTGACCTCATTTGCGGACAGCCTCGTTTTATATAAATTTTGAATACAACAAATCATTCAAACAAAACCACGAACACTAATAAACTCCCGTGACCTTATCTAAAACAGTTTTTGAGATATTTTCAACTTGCTAAATTTTACTAAGGGAAAAGTTTCTTTCGGAAATATAAATAAATTAATTTTTTACGAATGATAATGAGAATTCATCAAAAAATCTGTATTTCTAAAGCGATGTAAAATATCCGCACGGGTGTTCGATTTATTAATACAAAATGCACTAAATTTAAATATAAATCGAAGCTAAGGTCAAATAACACACTGTGGGTCGGCTCGGCCCGGTTGGTCGGCGCCAAAGAGTACCTACATTGAATGGACGGCGGCGACTGACAGACAGTCTCTGTCACAGTTCTCTGTTGTTACTTGCTACGCGCTCACTAAAATTTTAATAAAGGTTTTTCTAGTATTATAATCAACTTGACTTTGCAAATAACCAGCAAAAATGGACCCACCTAGTAGTAGACTTTATTTATTCGACATTAATTATTATTAATTGAAAGTAAAGAAATTTACTACACATAATTTACTCCATGTCGTTATTTTAAAATTTCAACATCGTAATTTGTACCTACAGAAAATTTTGGTTTATTTTTTAAATTTAATTTTTTAAAATCAGTACCTACCTACCTAATGGCGCACGAAATTTATTGTTATAAATTTCAAATTGCAAGTCAATAGCAGCAGTAGCCGAACGAAACCGACCTCGAACCTCTAAAAACGTCATACGAATAGGTACCTAGGTAGGTATCTAAAATTCTAAAGAAAAATTAAATACATAAATGGCACACTTTACTCCGCGAGTTCCCGCCAAAAAGCCTCAAACACGAAACACGTTACAAAATTAATGATACCTACTAACTTTAGTATTGTAATAGTACACGTACCTATATAGTCGGTAGATGCAATAATTTATATGTTTATCAAATTGTTTTATTGCCGTAATGTCATACGTTACCGTACTAACTAGTAACAATTCTGTGCCGACGACGCAGAGTACCTACTACACACACATGCACGCAAGCTTCACATACAAAGCAGACAGCTGTATTTGATGGTTATCGCGCTTTCTCACTCATAACGCGCTCTATTTCATTCGAAGTGAAATAGCAACAAATACTCACGGGCCGGCCGCTGAGATTCGGGACATGTTCTGGCCATTCTTAAGTATCCTTTTACCGAAACTGATTATCGTATAAAAAGTTTGTATAATACTTTTTATACGATAAATCAGTTCTCATGGTATAGAAACAACCTTAAACCGCGAAGCAGCGGGCAGAAACTATGTAGTTTATTATAAATGCAAAAGTTATTCTGTCTGTTTGTCTATCTGTTACTTTTTGACGCTAAACGGTTCATAATGAAATTTGGCAACTTAGGCCACTTCAAAATTGCCTGCGGAGTCGTAGGCAGAAGCTAGAGGCTATTTGTTTAAAATCTTGTACAAGTATCGTAAATATTATTATGTACGAGACACGGTAACATCGATAATTTATGACTTGTCCAACAGATTTGGCGTAACCAAACTTAATTTGAACCCTGTTTCAATAGCTACAATGTAAAAAAAAGTTTAAACAATTTTAAAGTAAAGAATTTGGAAAAGTCCTACGGCCTCGTAAAAACCAATCCTAAAGTTTTTTTGGAGATTAATAAGTGACGTTTCAGCTAGATTCTGGAAGATTACCGTTTTCGGCAAAAGGATACTTAAAAGGCAAAATTATAAAAAAAAACTTATCTGTATATATAACAAGTCATATACATAATAATAAGTCAAAGTTGACAACGAAGCTGCTAATCATTCATTCTACTCTATGAAATTTCCTTGAACTAGACTGGCAGAAAAGTGACAAACCAGACACATATTGGCAAAAACAAAGAAGTCAAGTCTACTATCCTTCATAGAGTACCTATGGGATAATAAAAATTTCAACTTCTTATTTCCTGAAAACTTCGTAATCCATACTGAAATGTGACTCCTTCCTAGCCCATTTTCCAAGCGGTCCTTAACAGTTAAAATTCAACTCTATTTTTTTACTCATACAGTGTATTTTCCCAGGACATTTCCTAGCCATAGATGCGACAGAGGATGAAAGTCTTCGAATGGTGCCAGCAGAACTTATGGAGTACAGTTTCACCGAAAACGCTGATGTAGAACGATCTCTCGCCTATCTGACTGAAACTAGCAGCGAACCGGAGAATGTAGACCCTATTATCAAGTGAGCAAAGTAGAGAATTGGTCAACAACTTATCAATTTTAAACAGCTATTAAAATAATTTAAGTCTCGTTATTTTCTTAGGTTTGACATGACCGAATCGAATCACGTTTTTTTTTTGTGTATTGTAAGATTTTTATAGATTAAAGATTTTGAAGAATATAATTAAGTTACAATCTAGGTATGCAAATTATAATATTTCCAGTTACCTAACATAATGCATGCAAATATTGATTTTTCATCATCTATTTACGAATTGCAAATATAAAATTAAATAATAAAATTAATAATAAATTACGGTAACGAAACGGAGTGTTGGGTTGGGAGACCATCAACTCGATGAACCGACGACATCGTAGCGGTCGCAGGGAGTCGATGGATGGAGGCGGCTCAGGACCGCTCTTTGTGGCGTCGTATGGGGGAGGCCTGTGTCCAGCAGTGGACATATATGGGTTGACATGATGATGATGAATAATAAATTTTAAAATAAGTAAAAATCAATGTCAATGAATATATTCAAATAGCTCTTTTTTGATTGAAAAAAATAATTAGAATTCTAGATTTTAGAAAGTGATAGAACATAACAAAGGTATTATACTTTAAATAGATTCGCAGATTTCGTTTTAAATACATCTTGACTTTGCTGGTCAAAGATCAAAGATGTCTGCAGTCATGAATACTGACAGCATGTATGTTTAACCAAAGAATTGGCTTTACAAAAAGATATCTATCAGTACCTAGGTTATCTATGTGTCAGAATCTTAAACACACACAAGCCTTAATTATTCAAGATTTATCTCTTAAGCATCCTGTTCTGTTATTTATGCTATTCAAAACTACTGCAACACGACAGAATTTAAGCATGAACTTTGTACCTACACCTTTTACTCCATACAAACAGGATGTTAAAATTGATACCTACATCTCTGTTTTTTTTTAAACTTCCATTTCTTGATCATAAGTCGCAATGTTTTTCTTTCTTCTTACTTGAATCACACGTGTCCAAGAATCACGCACCTATAAGTATTTTGATTTAGTGGATTCCAAATATCAAATAAATCAAATATCAATAACGTTTATTTCTTTAAGCTTACAAAATAAGCACTTAGACAAGTAACATTTTATACTATAAACACGTTTATAAATTGTAATTATTATCAAATAAGAAACAAGGTGTTATTGATTTTGTCCACTTCAATTTTTGTCCTCCGATTCTTAACATTATCCCGGTAAAAATATCTGTGGACCCAGTCAAAATGTTTGCGCGATGTCCACAGATATTTTGACCGGGATATAACTTGAAAACATAAAAAACTTCGCTATAATAATTATTAGCTTATGTAGCCGGTATGGATGTGGTATTTTTCCGATTACAGCGCCCTCTAACTTTTGATCGCGAAGGGTTAGTGTACGGTTTGCTTACCATACAGCGTAATAAAAATAAAATAGTACAATACAATTATTATACTTACCCTAATTTAATTACCGTAACTAGTCATACATAAGGTTTTTTGTTATTATAGTGCTTACCCAGCACCCTGGGGGTATCTCTAAGAAATGAAATAAATTATGATAAGTACAGTATTTTGTCCAATCCACGGTATAAGAAGATCGAAAAATTTACAATTGGAAATTCGTTTTTATTTTAATTTGAAAAATATTGGAATGTTCCAATGAGGTTATGTGATCGATCAGCGACAAAGCCTTTTGTTGTGTGGAGTAAAATAAAAAAAGGTCTAAGAGGGAAATAAGTACTAGAAATTGACTTAATAGTAATCGTTTGTCTTTCCAACAGGATCGTGGGCCAATTCATCCGAATCAGTACCTGGGAATGTCTTGCTCTAAACGCCGGACTGGGCCATGTCTTCAGTCCAGAGCTATCGGCAACCATGTCCTGGTTGCTTAAGATTTGGGCGCAGTCTTACTTGGTTATGGCGTCTGATTATACTAAGGTGATTATTTATTTATTTTTCCAAATAAAAAGTACATTATATTTTAAATTTTCTGCCAAACTGTACAACAGTTTCGTCGGCAGTAGCTCTCGTGAACTTGAGTCTAGTCTACGCAAATGTTGCTATTGGATAAAAAATAAAATTGAAAGAGTAGAAGTAAGTTGAAACAAGACTTCTTCTATTTTACTTTTATGTGTATAGAGTGTGTTAAAAAGGAGCCCTGTGCTGTCCCTGGGTACTGTAGCGGCCGTCAAGTTGACCATCTGAGATTTTAATGAAATTTACTGTAGGTTTTTTTTGTAGTCAATAGACCTTCGTTTGACCACAACCTCACTTGAAGGAAACTGATGATATGGTTAACGGTGTACCAGGTCAAAAACTTTGTGCGACAGCAAAGCTTCAGCCCATTCTGTTTTGTAATTTTGAGTTAAAAAGTACCTACATCTAAAAACAAATAAATAATGCTGGACAATCCCCATAGCATCAGTAAGCCTCAAAGTAATTTACATTCAAACCTCACTATGATAAAAACGCAAAAGCTGGACCAATGACTTAGTGGAAGTCGCGAAAAAGCGCTCGATACGGGCATCGCGTAACAGGTAAGTTGTGATCTTGAGAGGAGAAATATCTCCAGTAATAAAAGTCACCTAAACTTTTAAAAGTCTATTCAATATGATTATTACAGATATCAAGAGTAATGGAGAGTGCGTTCGGCGCGCGTTCCCCCGGCGTTTCTTGGGCGTGCGGCCGACTGGCGGCGCGTGTGTGTGCGTGCCTCCGACACTTGTACGCACAGCCGCCGGCGGCGCAGCATGCCTTGAAGTTACTGCTGCTGCTTGCTTCTTGGTATGTACATACCGTCTTAGAGAGAAGTCATACATATATCAAGATGTAGAGTGCGTTCGGCGCGCGTTCCCCCGGCGTTTCTTGTACGCACAGCCGCCGGCCGCGCAGCATGCTTTGAAGTTACTGCTGCTGCTTGCTTCTTGGTATGTACATACTCTTAAAGTAAAATCATACAGATATCAAGAGTAATGTTAGAGTGCATTCGGCGCGCGGTCCCCCGGCGTTTCTATGGCGACGTGCGTTTGTGCGTGCCTCAGAAAAATGCCTTGTTGACCTAAAACAAAAAAAAAAATGGCAACTTGTAAAAACGCGCAATTTATTTCTGCTGCTGTATGTATCTATATTTATATCTTCCACTAGGGAAGATAAATACAATTGGTTCCAAGTCCATTGAACAGTCGACTGTAATCAACTCAAAATCAGAGTATGTTTTACAACTCTAATTTTAATTGCTTTAACGGTACTCGAATTCTATTGATTCATCGACAAAAGTATTTATTTACAAGCCAAGTCTCTTACAGGAAGGACACAATGCTATCCCAATGCGATGAGTTCCGTGCGTTAGTGGAGTGGGAGATATCCGGTAACAATCTACCTGGAGACCTGAAGAGGTTACTTTACAAGGCGTTCGCTCTCGTTTCTAAGGAAGCACACGGTATGAAAGGTTTTTTAATCCAATGTTTTGACGACCTCTGTGGCGCGGTGAGCGAAAGTCCGCCTGCGCCGCAGGAGGTTGCGGGTTCGATTCCCGCCTCGGGACAAATGTGTGTACGATCTGCAGACATTTGTTCAGGATGTTCTGGTCGTTTTCTATGTATAATAAAAAATATCTATCTAGGCTAGATAATGCTGTGTGAATTGTCCAGCATTATTTATTTATGTATTTTACTTTAAGAGTAAGTATTACAAGTAGTAAGTAAGTATTACTTACTCCTTTGGCTCATTGAAAGTGGATTCAACACTGGATTTGATTACAGATTTTGTAGAATTAAAATACGCCTTCTGCTGCATTATCTCTAAGTTCTATTGTCAATACTTTACATCAGCCTAAAAAGCTAGTCCACTACTGGACATAGGCCTCCCCTAATGAGCGCCATAGCGCCCTGCCATCGTCTTGCGGCACCCTTATCAGTCAGCAGTTTTCGCTGTTCGTTGGTCAAATAGCAAAATTAACTTCACATATTCTTGTTATTTTCTAGGTATAATGAAAACTCGCCTAGTGGAAAGCACACTAGCGCTCCAAGACAAGCTAAACACTTTGAAGAATATGGATTTGGACACAGAGCCCGTTCGGAACATGCTGACTTGTATTCTAGACTGTTTTATAGGATTCAATGATGGATTTGTAGAGGTATGTTTAATGTAAATTCACATTTATTTATAACACCCTTTCGATAAACTGGTTTTTGCGTGACTGCGGTCAATTGGAACTTCAATCGAGAACCAACCAGTTAGGTTCTAATGTCATAAGCTGAACATAATTTAACGCCTACACCTGTTTGAACCTAAATCAGGGGTCAATTTTATGACTATGATAGACCCTGATCAGGGCTTATGCGAGTCTACGTAGTCTGAAAACTGAGCCCTAATCTGGCTCCAAACGAGTGCAGAAGTTAAATGCAAACATATGCGCAAGTAATGAGTCGTCGTGCGTTTTAATTACCAGTTTTTTATAGGTATTGTTTTTTTTATTAGTCTTGTTTAGAACATAAACATATTATTCAGATCAGAGCAGAAACGAATATTTTGGTTACACAAAAAGCTTCAAAGAACGTTGTCTCGTATTATTTTGAGCTCTCCTATAAGTATATATTATATTTGTTTTGAACAAGTTTGCAAAACATAGGCCTATTTGCGTCATGAAACGGAATTCAGCGTCTTTACTAGCGCTGTTAAAAGTTGCCAAAACAGCTTTTAAGAAACGCATTTTAAGAACATCAAGCGCTTATAATTTCAGTACTGATGTCTTTAACTATAACTAGGACAAATTAACATCCTAGGCCAAATTCTGGGATTGTTCACTATGGTAGAATCACACTAAATAATATGAATGCGAAAGTTTTAATGTTTGTACTTCTTCACGCCAAAACTACCTAACGGGCTAGACTAGTTTACATTTAAAACTATCATGGTTAAAACATTAAAATCAATTATAAAGGGATATTTACCATGAAAACTCAAAAATCGAATCATGGTAAATATCCCGTTATAAATGATTTTAATAGTTAACATTTAACGACATCCGAATTAACACCGGTATCTATATTTCAGTCGGAATCAATGGACCAACAATTCCTAGTCTTAGTGGACTGCATAGAGAAGATCCCAGGCATAATATACAAGTACCACAACTACGGCAGCGTGGTGCAACCAGCGCTGGAGCTGCTGTCGGCCAGCTCGCGCAAGATGCTCGTCTCCATACAGCCGCAGAATAAGAACAAGTAACTATATTGTAAAGTACATGTAGGAAGATATCTATATCGATATTTGCTGATAATCTTGGTGAGATTCTATCGGTGTGTTTGAGGGTCTGATCTGTGAGCGTGATGTACGAATGGGTGTACCTTGTTTAGTTTTATTGTTTTTTCATTTTTTTTTAATTTAATATAATCTAATCATTTATTTTTTGACCTACGTTTTAGACTGCGTAATTTTTAATTTGACCTCTGTAATTTATTTATTCTATTAAATGAAATTCAGTTTATCTTTATAATTCAAATAATTCATGTGACTATTTTTTAATATGTAAGTTTTTAGCCTAAATTTTGATTTTATTTAATGTCTGATTTAAATTTAAGTAACTAGTGTATTTGGTTAGTTTTAATCGTGTTAGTTGCTCAATGAATAAATAAATATCAGCCGACTGCGTCGTAAGAATCATAGATCATAGAGAAGAAAATAAAACCCTCAAACTCTGGCCGTGGATGTCGTAAGAGTTGACTAAGGAAATCTAGCAGAGTTGCATTCCAGCATTCAAGTTCGCTCAGCGAGCTTTGTGTCTCATTGAGAGCTGCCCCTTAGAGTTGGTGAGTTACCATTGCCATATTCAGAAGTGGAATATTTTTCGGGCGATAACTGTATTGACATTCACGATGGTAAACAGTTATCGATATCGTTCGTGAAATTTGAGAACTTAACTTAAAATTTGTTTTAGATTTCTGGAAGTTTGCAACACTACATTCGAGGTGTACCAGCGGTGGAACTCCGGGAAACTCACTCACATACCGCAAGATGCTGAAGAAGAAACCTATGATGTAAGTCCCTTCTTTCAAACTTTGCGTTTTTGTCCTGCGACGGTATCAAACCCGCAAGTCTCTGCGTCAGAGTTCATTCTCTACTGCGCCATAGATGTCGTCAAGTCACGTAAACAATAAGACATGGGAGTAAAACGACAGTACTTGCAATGCAATACAACTTTCATCATCATCAGGCCGTATTAGTCCACTGCTGGACATACGCTTCCCCTAAACGACACCACAACGAATACTGACGATATCAGTTTTCACATATTTGAACGGCTGCACTGGCTTTTATCAAGAGTAACGAAAACTAAATAAAAAATAGATTCAGGCGTTACTTTGCGGAAATCCAAGTAAAAAAACTTGGCGCGCGGAACTCGGAGTGGCAACATCTCTGGTGGGACTCTGCCGGTGTCAAGGTCGAGTATTGTGATGTCCTGATGATGTCTCGTGGAGAGACGAAACTAGTTGACGTCTTGCTTTGATAGATTTCTCATTTCATTTTGTAGTTGGTGTGTTTTTTTTTCTACAACGCTATTTACATTTTGTTAGAGCTTATCGGAGGTTTTGCGCGGAACTTACTAAATATTTTCATCTTTATATTTTTAAAACTAAATAATTCAAGAAAACTCTCCTTTCAAACAAAATTCAGGCCTGCATTATAATATAAAAGCTTGCTCAGCCATAGTTCTATGATTGAGTGACATCTATGCCATAGAATAACATTACTCAAGCAAAGATCGATGACTGAGCAAGCTTTTATAATACGTTACTAAATTAAATTAAATTTATTTATTTACTTTAATTAATACGGTAACACCAATTACATTAATTAAAGGACAAGTTCACATAAATAATTTTACTAATAAGGATAAGTTCTAAGGTCGCGTAGCATAGCACCGATTGCTGCCAAAACTAAGATCAACAAAACGAAGGGTCAGCTAACACTGAGACGCGACGCGTCTCCAGGCATCTCGAGACGCAGCACGACACAGTTCGGTGCCAGGGGGAGTTTTCATATTATGTCAATAGAATTTGTATATTTTTGTGTAGTAAATAAAGTTATATTTTTAGTCACTGTCCTAAAAAGTGCGCGCTGCGTCGAGGCATCTCGAGACGAAGTGCGGGGCAGGGCGACGCAGCACGACACAATTCTGTGCCGTGGGGAGTTTTCATATTGTATTATAATAGTCAATAACATTTGTATATTATGTTATATTTCAATCACTATTTAAAAAGTGCAGCGTCGCGTCTCCGTGTGAGCTGACCCTAAGTTTAGCTTAATAGAGTTCCAACCTCCTATTGTGTGACATCACTATACACATATCTCGAGAAGAACCGACAACCGCTGGGGTATAACGTGTTCTTGAGTGGAGACCGCGACTCGGCAAACGTAGTGTAGGACGCTCTCCAGGTCCACCAGGTGAGATGACGATTTGCGAAAGACTGCTGGCAGATACTGGATGCGGCAAGCTGAAGACAGGGCGCTATGGCGCTCATTAGGGGAGGCCTATGTCCAGCAGTGGACCAGTACCTATAGGCTGCCATATAGGCTGATGATGGATGGATGGATGCATTGTGTGACATGACAGCTCTTGACCTCGGTTTAACGTTTGAATCGGATAATCTTTACGTCGGTAAAATTCGATAAACTCGTTTAAAGCGCTAAATTGAGTTTAGTTTATATTTGGAACCGTTCAATCGCAACGGTGAAATTGGACAATAGTTTACAGTTCAACCGTTTTGTAGCTAAAGCGAAAATATGTATGCACATTATATTTTCATTGGGGTGGTTTAAAAACTAAATCTTTACTAACTAAGCAATACTTTACACAGGACATCTGCTCAATAATGGAAATCATCAGCAAGGTAGCTCGTTTCTCTCAAGACGCGTCAGGCGGGGAGACAGTGGCGAGAGGGTTGCGGGTTCTATTCCCGCTGATAACGCCGGGGCTGCTCGCTATGCCGACGTTAGCGCACCAGACTTACAAGATGCTGAGGGCTTTGGAAGGAGCTGATCAGGTTTGTTTAATATATTACTAGAAATAATACTCAAAGATATCAAATAAACTCTTATAAAATACAATGAAATCAGTTCAGAAAAAAGTTTGTTATATGTAAAAGACCTCAAGAAATAATATTAATTCGACTAATGGCTACGATACACAAAAAAAGGAAAACAGTGACGCAAAAACAAAATTCAACACGGTTCATATAAACACATCAGCAACAGGCTGCTAGTCTGTTGAAAAATAAATAAAAATCCTTCTCTGCCATTAAGAATCACAAATAGTTGTTTAGTTACTTAAATCCTCCTAGTTTTAACCATATTTTAGTTCATAAAATAACAACACAGATTTTAAAATTCTAATAAAAAAAATCAGTTTTTAGGGTTCCGTAACCAAATGGTAAAACGGGACCATATTGTGTGTGAATGGTCCAGCATTATTTATTATTATTATTTATTATTATATTACTAAGACTCTGCTTCTGGGTCACTATAATGCACGAAAATTTATTGCACGGCCGAATAATGTACACCTTGATAATCCGTGTCAAAACCTATTAAAATTGGAAGCCATGCAACGGATTATCAAGTTGTACATTATTCGGCCGTACAATAAATTGTCGTGCATTATAGTGACCCCCGCTTCTGTCCGTCTGTCACCAGGATAAATAGCATTCTACACAGTCAAAATCCTTAATTTACACAAACCACCTCATTATTCAATCGAACTTCTTTCCAGCTCACAATCCTCCCCCTAGAAGACTTCAACATGGTCGTCTCAGCACTCCGCGTCGGTCTAACCTCAGTATCCAGCGACGTGTCAAGCGTATGCTGCAACACCATCGCCGGACTCGCCGACAAACTTAGCGTCGACAGCCCATACGCCATGCCTCTACTATCCCTAGCCGAGATACTTCTAATGCTGATCATAAAGATGGAAATGCCTTCAGATTGTATTCCAGCGGCCGGTGCTGCCATCTACGCGCTAACTTGTCTGAAACCAGCGTTGTTAGAAGGCTTAGCGAGGCAGATGATTGAGGCGTTTGCGGTCAATGACCCGACGAATGTGCCTAAGCTAGAGAGCGCATTTGGTGTATTAACTAATGGAGTGCTGTTCGATCGGCATAGAACGCACAGAATCCGCTTTCAGGACAACTTTGATAAGTTCCTTTCGAGCGTGCACGGCTTTTTGCTTGTGAAGTAAGGGGAAAGTGTTAAGCTTTGGTAATTTGCAACTTCAGGCGATTTTAGCCAATTGAATAGTTTATGAAGCTATGAAGCTTTTGGAATTGTAGGCCCACGAATTAGGCAGGTGCTGTTTTGCGAGTCGCGAATGACTGTTTAATTGAGTCTACACACCAAAGTCGGCGACTTAGCCCGGCGGGTTAGTGCGACATTAAGTGTACGAATATTAGGTCCACCTGCCACGCAGGTTGTGGGTTCGATTCCCGCATTGGAACAAATGTTTGTATGATCTGCAAATATTTGGTACGAGTGTTTAAAAAATATTTATCTTTGTTATGTATTGTATTAAGTATATAAGTCTTTTAGTACCCTTTACACAAGCTAAGCTTTGCTTAACTTGAGGCTAGATGACAGTGTGTATATTATCCGGAATTATCTATATTATTATTATAAAAAGGTTAAGTTTGTAGTGGGTAATTTCTGGATCTACTGAACCGATTTTTAAAAATCTTTAACTAATAGAAAGCTACGTTATTTGCGAGTAATATAGGCTATATAGTATATATTAATATATTATACACTAGTGGTCCTGGCTTCGCACGGGTATATTCTATCTATAGCCTATATTCATCAGGAATATATGTAGGATCCTAATGGTGAAGCGTTTTTAAAATCGGTCCTGTATCCGAGCCTATTCAATTCAAACAAACAAATCTTTCCTCTTTTATAATACTAATATAGATATTAATCTACCCTTGGAAAGCCGGAGCAGTGAGCGCAGCGTCGCGTCACGTCGCGTTTCGGTGTTAGCTGACCCTAAGTTTAAGGCGCTATTCCACCCAAATAGCGCCCACGTATTACATCTTATTACTTTAAACAGAAGGACATTTAAAAAAGAACACGGTATGTTGTGTTACCTATTTTAAGCTGTCTAATGCCTCTGTAATATTTTTTATTTATATAGTTTAGGCAGAGATACAACAATAGAGTTGAGTGGCCACTTATTGAAACTTCGTATCTCTGCCTAGCCTAGACGATAGAAAATAAAAATATTACGAAGGCATTAAAAAAAAGCTGCTGACAGGTAGGTATCACAGACTTTCGAACGGAATTTTTAACATTCCTTTTGTTCAACGAAATAATAAGATAAAATAGGTGGCGGCGATAGTTTGTGTCGGGGTATTGCCTTAATTGTCGATCCGCATGTTGACGAATAATCGCAACCGTCGTTTGTTTTTACCCCCGACGCCGACAACTTAAAAGAGGATTGTTGTAAATTTGAATTGATTGTCTGGCAGGGCTTAGAATTGCGTTACAATCAAATACCGTGTCGACTGACCTTGACGTGGTACCGGTACATCCTTTGATTATGATATATATTATACCTACCGGTATTATTAAAGTTATTTCGGTAGTTTACCGATTTAATGCACGTAAAATATCAACAATTAAATTTTGTACAAGCGAGAGAGAATTTTTTTGAGATTTTTTTGTGTTTGTTGTAAATCAATTCCATGTGCACGCGCGTCTTTAATCCATCGAAAATGTGCAACGTCGCGAGCATCTCTTTGAATACCGGTATTTTAGAGCAAAGTATCGATACTCGAATGTATCGAAAAGAAAATACCGTTATTACCGTTATTTTTATTATTGGTACAGGCACGAAGCTCCGTGAGTACATGTATCAAACCCTGGTCTGTGGAGTCGTGTAGCCACTGTCACAATGGTCTAACACTAAGGTCCAATTTACTGTAATGTGAAATTAAGTTCAGCTTAAACCGGATTAACGGGCGCTATGCTCTATACAAATTAATTTTTTAATAAAGATCGTGTTCAATTGCAACGGTGAAATCTGTAAAAACAAAGTTTTTCAAAGTGTCCGTGATGGTAGCGTACACATAACCGAATTCACGTTTGTTGTTATGCCTAATATATAGAGTGTATATAGAGTATAACTAGTGCAAAAGTAAAATAAATAGCGCCTCCTTGGTTAAAGAAATAATGACCATTGTTTGTGGGTACGCCAGCATAACGTTATGCTAGCGTACACACGACCGTTCTCAAAAACGGCTTATACTATAGCAACAAAATTTATACACAATTTTAGAGTATAAATATCGTTTCAGCTATGCAAAATTTCATAATGATTGCTCTCATAGGAACAGAGATATGGAACAAGACTATAAAATAACACCTGAGCTGGCGTTATGCTAGCGTACCCATTAAAAACCGAAATAGTTCCTATAGAAAACGAGGTTCTCTTAATGTAAATGTTATATGTATAAATAGAGTGTGAAATCCTCTTTCTCCCAGTAGTCATACTTTATGCAAATTCGTAATCAAACACTATAAAAAGTTGATGTAACAGGAAGAGCGAAAACTGTAGGTAAATAACTCTAAAATGAGCGCGAGTGACGGAGCACTGCTGCCCCGACCATGACGACGCATTATCTCTATCTCTTTCACTTCCATGGATAATTCACATGCATCTTTCTCTATCTTTCACGTTTCTTGTCACGTTTAGCGCCATCTAGCAGATCACGGCGGAACTACATTGCAACGGAGAGCAATATCCCATAATCTTCGATTTTTATTTTTAACTACATCTACTTACCTATATTTTCGGATGAGATTCTTTGATTAGTTGTACGAATGGAATTGCATATCGTTATTCCTAGATCTTGTTTGGACTCTGAGCAGTAAGCAATGTAGGTATTGGTCACAATGAAAGATAGAGAAAGATGCATGTGAATTATCCATGGAAGTGAAAGAGATAGAGATAATGCGTCGTCATGGTCGTGTCCGTGATGGTAGCGTACACATAACCGAATTCACGTTTGTTGTCATGCCTAATATATAGAGTGTATATAGAGTATAACTAGTGCAAAAGTAAAATAAATAGCGCCTCCTTGGTTTAAGAAATAATGACCATTGTTTGTGGGTACGCCAGCATAACGTTATGCTAGCGTACACACGACCGTTCTCAAAAACGGCTTATACTATAGCAACAAAATTTAAGAAATTAAACACACGAAATTACAAAATTAAAGTTGATGTAACAGGAAGAGCGAAAACTGTAGGTAAATAACTCTAAAATGAGCGCGAGTGACGGAGCACTGATGTGAATTATCCATGGAAGTGAAAGAGATGGAGATAATGCGTCGTCATGGTCGGGGCAGCAGTGCTCCGTCACTCGCGCTCATTTTAGAGTTATTTACCTACAGTTTTCGCTCTTCCTGTTACATCAACTTTTTATAGTGTTTGATTACGAATTTGCATAAAGTATGACTACTGGGAGAAAGAGGATTTCACACTCTATTTATAAATATAACATTTACATTAAGAGAACCTCGTTTTCTACAGGAACTATTTCGGTTTTTAATGGGTACGCTAGCATAACGCCAGCTCAGGTGTTATTTTATAGTCTTGTTCCATATCTCTGTTCCTTTGAGAGCAATCATTATGAAATTTTGCATAGCTGAAACGATATTTATACTCTAAAATTGTGTATAAATTTTGTTGCTATAGTATAAGCCGTTTTTGAGAACGGTCGTGTGTACGCTAGCATAACGTTATGCTGGCGTACCCACAAACAATGGTCATTATTTCTTAAACCAATGAGGCGCTATTTATTTTACTTTTGCACTAGTTATACTCTATATACACTCTATATATTAGGCATAACAACAAACGTGAATTCGGTTATGTGTACGCTACCATCACGGACACTTTTTCAAATGGTGTCACCATTTGATAATATTTGATTTGTTGCATTTGTCTCCGTCCTGAATAGATAGATAGATAATGCTTTATCTCGTAGCCCATAAACAAAAAAAAACATAAATAATAGCGGAATTACTAACTAAAAATAATAAAAAATCCATGGGAGAGGGATTCTCATGCATTTTTCATATCTAACTCCATCTCTTATTCTCAGGTGGACCGAACTTTACCAGGCCAGTTATTTGTACCTAAATGTCAGTCACAAACACGTAGTCTTCTAGCGGATGAATCTATTTCGATGAGTTTTTTGTTTGAAGTGACTTTAGCGGGAGAGTTATGTAAATTTGATGGAAATCGGTGCCGCCGGTTTCAAGGCGTTATAATGGTTTAAGTCGTTGGGGTTTTTCGAATATTTGTATAATTATCTTGTTTAGTTATTAATTATATACAGCTTATTTAAGCCTAAGCGAGTCAAAGCTTGCCATAAGTCGGTCAACAAATGAATGCGCTATAAAGTTTTCGTCCTTCCATGGGCTGTGTCAAAAACACTATTGTGTATAGTTAGTTAGGGTTCAATTTTGATTGAATAAGTGCCATAGCGGCTTAGGTCATACTCAGTCATACTAATATTAAACTAACAAGTAATTTATAGGTTATTTCATCACGCTGCAGAATTATAGATGAGTTTTTAAGAATTAAATAAAATAGACCTAGACGTAGAATAAATAGACCTAGGTAGGTAAACCTAGGTCTATTTGGGGGGAATTCTAAAAACCGTATTTGTTCGTGTTTTCGAAAATCTACGAGATTATTAGGTTCCTTGAATACAAAACTTGACGTATTCATTAGGTATCCATGACGCATTCATAAATGGACTATCAGGATTTTTTCGAGTTTCGTAGAAATCGTAAATGTAACGAATGGATTTTTTTCATGGTTATTGCAAAACATACAATAGCTAATTGTTTTTTCCAATTAATTCTGTCAGTGCATAGAAGACGTAAGCATTGATAGAGTTCAGATTTGCGATAAAATACTTTTTTTTTCTATTTTCCGATTTGGAATCAGTCACTCTCATGAGGCATATGTCCAGCAGTGGACTATAGGCTGATGATGATGATGATATGGAATCTAATATATTTTATGTAAACAGACATTTATGAATGAAAAATATACTTACCTAAATTTGATTGAGAAATATAACTGAATCTTAGAAAACAACAAGGTAACACTTAAAACTACTAACACAAACTTCAACAACGCATGATCTCACATGAGCAGCGAAAAATGTTTAAATTTGAACTCGAAAACGAATGAGAGATCAAAAAAATTATGAATAAAAGCTTTCAAAACTAAAAATTGTTTCGAGCTTCAGTGATTTGCTTCGATAGTACCAATATCATTAAATATTTTCCACCGACATTCCTTGGGTTTTGTACCCCTTTGCATACATAAAATATACAGGTCTTTGAATCGGAGTATAGATAAGAATGCCTAGTGCAAGTTTTCTATGTCGATTCTTGATTGAGTCTATGTTTCCTATTATTTGTATGGAATCAAAAACAGAACTTTAAAAATTAACAAAAGTCGATCGAAAATCAAAAATTCTGCCTTACTTTCGAATGCGACAACATCCATATAATAATTTACATCCAAAAGTTATTCTGTCTGTATGTACATAATATATAATACTAATAAATAACCATAAAAATTAAATATTAAGATTATTAAAAAAATTGATTATTTAATAAATAATTACCTTTTCACGACGATACGGCTCAACGGATCTCAATAAAATATGGCAGTGAGATACATAAACAAACAAAGGTTACGCTACATAACGCATTCACTGCCCAGTCTCGTCTACACGGAGCCCCGGGTAAACAATTGCGTCAAGAGCCAAAAATAATTACCTAATTGGTAAAATAGTTAAAACGTCATATAAATTTTGCACTATTCGCTACAAATACCCACTTGCAGTGCAGATTTCTATTATCATGCATATTAATAATTATAAACAGCTATATAGAAGCAAGAAATGAGTCCAATTTCTATGAAATTATGTCTAGTCTAGAGATATGGATCTGAGTAACTGGGATTTTTTCTAGGCGGACGAAAACGCAGGCTAATGCTAGTTGTATATAGAGTTGTTTAGGTGTGCGAGATCGTGCAATTCTATTTTTTTTAGAAGTAAGAATACTTTTTATCGTATGTGTTGTTTGGTGATACAATATGGTACAAGTTTTGACAGAACCAACTGTCAAAAAACTTTCCAACGGGACATACATAAAACAGCTGATCATAGTTTATCCTTTTCGAATGAATACATGAATATCTATTGTTATTGAAATGAATACTGAATGGTGTTTGACAATCATAGTAAGAAGTTAGGTAGATAGATGTCTACTGTAATAAATACAGCTTTATATTCTCTAGTGTAATCCTAGTGCTCGCTATGCAATCTCGCACATCTCTGGGCCCTGATTCTGGTCAACTATTTCGTTTTATTCATTACGGATGTAAGCGGGTTAAATACGAACCATAAGGTTCGTATTTAAATTTGTGTTGGAAGAACACCAACGTTTCATCCCTTAACGAGGGACTTCTTCAGTTTTCGTTGTAAGTAGTTGATACCAAAGTTCATATAGTAGCCTATATTCCACTTGAAATGATGTCATCTATTGTCGAGCTTTGTTGCAAATTACACTTGCTTGCAGTCGCTAAGGTAAATTTTTTCTTATAAATTTTATTTATTTGTTTTACCAATGGTTTAATACAGAGTTCTTACTTAATTGTTGAAAATACATATTGAAGAAAGAATCGCAAATTGACAACAACTTTAAATTATGTTAAAAATCCACAATTTAAAGGAAATTTTAGCTTATAAGCCATGCGAGATTATTTACTGAAAAATCGAGTATGGTAACTTGGGCTCCAGTAGGTATGGTAACTTTAAATTGTGATTGACTTGTCTTTGTTTGAACATATATCGAAATCGTGGTCCAGAATGAGGGCCCTAGGAAGGCAGCCATGGCCTAATGTACAGGGTGCTTAACTCCTATGTAAATGTTACGGTATGTCATGAAGTTACATGTTATCATCCTTTCGTGTCGACTCCTGTTTGATATCCTTTAGCGTAAAAAGGTACCTACATGCGGCCGGCCACCGCGTTTTAGATTTTGTGGCGGTTAAATCCAGACAATAATAACAAGCGGTTGCATATTATTATCTACCTAACCACTAGAAAAGCGGCTAGACACGCGGTTAGACGCTCCCGCGGTCAGCCGCCCCGCGGTTAGCCGCTGATGGAGGAGCGCTTACCTTTACAACAACGAATTGATTATTACAGAATCTTGTGGTTGTGAATGTGCAGAAATGTCTCCTGAGGTATAGTTTTGTAAGGCTCTTACAAAGTGGGTTTTCATGAGGTACGAAACGGGCTTATTTTAAGATATTTCGTAGTAATAGTACATGTACATTTCTTATTAAGTATAATACTAGCAAGTAAATATTTAAAATGTAATTTTCACGCGCTGTTTGAAAAATTTTTGCATGTAATTTTATGCACGTCGAAATTTAGTGCAGTTTACTCCGTCTTATATGTATTAGATAATATTTGTAAATTGTAAGCGCAGCATTCCTAAAGATGGAACTCTAAAACTATCAAATCGGCCCTAGCCAAACTTAGCGCAAACGCAAAAAAATATTTGAGTAATAAAAACTATGAACTTTGAATATTACGTAGTGTTTTGAACTTCTAACTTTGTTTGACTGTATTGAAATACTTGAAGTTTAAGCGTTTCCCTTTATAAATTAATGTTATTATATATTTATCACTAAGGTATTTAACTTGTATTCGGACCTAGACAAATTCAAGATCTAGATAAGGGTGAATTCACACAGTATCCGTTTTACATGATCAGTATTCGGATGGCGAATGTAGGTGTAGGAGCGAATCAACACACCCGAAAGTATTACACAGATTATACAGAACCAGTAAACGATTGTTTCCAGTAGCGCAGGATCCGTATTTTGTAATCACAGGGTCCTGTGATTGTTCTTTTCTGGTCTAGGCAGAATAACAGCGCCACAGGGTCCTGTGATTGTTCTTGTTCTGGTCTAGGCAGAATAACAGCGCCTTCTGTTTATAACAGTTGGCATTATGCTGAGCCTGGGCCCATTTGCTACTGCAGCACACACTGATAACCTAATTATACCTTTTTCTATTAATTTTCTACATTGTTATTTAACTAGTTTTTCCACTCGCAATATTGTTCTTTATTTTTTATGCATGTGTTTAATTTTTATTTCAGTATTGTAAATTTATGTTGTGTGTAATTGTAGTGGCAAATAAATGATATGTCTATGTCCGTAAGAAACAGTCCTGGAAAAATAGATCCCCTGTGTGAATGTTCCCTTTGAAAACGCCTTGGAGGTCTAAACGAGTAGGTTTATTGTTATTATTCGTGTTGACTGTTATGTTAATTTTCATTAATAATTATTGTTAGTTGTGTCCTTTTTAAAATATGCTATGACAGAAACTTATCTGTTTTACAAACGTTTTATTTTTTTAAATATTAGTATCTTCAGTACTGAGGAATTGAGGATTTGAAGAGACTTGGTAGAAATAGCCTTAGTTTTTATAGTTATTTTGAATATAATATGCGATTCATTATGTACTTACATTAATGGTAGATAGGTAGGAGTTTTGTAAATACTCGAAACATTATTTTATTACCAAAAACGGTAAATACTTTTCAAATTATATTCAGCGTCTATAATAAATCTGTACAAATTTTATATCAATACTTGTTTTACTTACCTACCTTACTAGTGTATACATATTAACATTTTTGTACTTAAATAACTGCCTACTAGTTATTAGGTACAAATGTAGCTTTATCTAGCTAGCCCCAAGCTAAGCAAAGCTTGTGTTATGGGTACTAGATAACTGATAAACATAATACAATTCATAGCTATTTTTATAATACATAGAAAACAACACAACCTGACCAAATATCTGCAGATCGTCCAAACAATTGACCCGAGGCGGGAATTGAACTCAACCTCCTGCGTTACAGGCGCTTCGCCCGCCGCGCCACAGAGATCGTCAACCGTGTTATAAGTGTTGTTTACTGAATCATAAAACAACAATAGCGCTTTTTATGGCTCTTAAATAACTTAACATAGGTAATAACCACCGTCTGGCACTTTGGAGTTGCGGTTTAATCGTGTCGCATTCGATATGCAGTACCTACTAGTGATAGTTGCACTTTGCAACCACAAAACCCACAGCTGGTTTTAATCATTCTTTAAAACGTAAATCGTTAAAACCTGGAAATACTTAATCGTTTGTTAGAGGTTTTATTTGAAACTTAGCTTAAAATCGTTCTGTCCTGAATCAACAGTAGGTATGGGATTGGAAGACAAAGGTGCTTTTTCATATAATGTCAGAGGTGATTTCTAATCTTATTTAAGACTGAAGACCTGGCCTCTTCACGAACGTGTTCTTGATGATGGGTAGAACGTGCAGTTCACGTAGTGTTACTAATTTACCAATAACCCTGTATAAATCATCATCATCAGCCTATGTTAGTCCATTGCTGGACATAGACCTCCCTTAATGAGGCTCTATAAAGCCCTGTCTTCAGCTTAACGCACCCAGCATCTGCCTGCAGTCGGGGCGGATTATAAAACAGAAAAAAAGACGAGAAGTCGAGAGTAGAGTCCCCACAAGTGGGAGAGGTCATTAGAGTCTGAATGATCTCTCCCAGTCGTCTTGGCAGTCTACCGTCGAACCCACGCAACTAAAATGCATCGCGTGGCCGTGCTCAGCTTGCACCGCCGTGGCCAGGTGGGTGCGAAGTTTGCACCGTGCTTTGCGAACCTAGTTGCGAACCTACCTGCGTTCGCAAAGCACGGAAATCTGAAAGTATATATAAGTACTATATAAGTATAAGAATAGACGTAATTCACAAATTAATAGGAAACAAAAGTAGGTACCTAGTTTCCGATTAATTTTGGAAACTACGTCCCCGATTTTAATGAAATTTTGCATATTAATCGGATAAGAAATAGCTATGTACGTACCTAACCGTTTTAGTTGTTCAATAACCAAAATCATCATTACATGAGAGCAATGAAACAAAAATCGCTTGAAATTAATTTTCGCCTTTATTTATTTATGATTATCCATTTTTAAATACTAAAACGGTACAAACAGCTATTTCGTATCCGATTATTTACCTACCTATGCAAAAATTATACTACCTACTTTCCAAATTAATCGGAAAGTAGGTAGGTACGTTTGTTTGGGAGCTTAGAGGTTCGCACTCACCTTTACTGTCAATTCGTTTTCTTTATTACGTACATTCAGACGATGTAAGTCGACTCTGCCTGCCAATTGGATTATGAGAGCGAGGGAATAGAGATAGTAACTATGTAGGTATATTTGAGCAGACACTTGTGCACTACGACTAACATCCTGGTCCTGCGCTAGACTACGTTGAAACAGGCCGCTGCGCCGTAGCAGTATTCCAGGACTTTTAATGCCCATCATGACATGACGCACATCTGGCAACAGCATAGAGCCGAGATCCGTACCTACCTAACTGGTAGGTAGGTACCCTATTGTCCGTGTGCCCCTTATTTTTTCTGTTCCGTGGTGTGCCCCAACCCAACGTAACTGTATCAGTCGAGACGCCCTCCGAGCTCACTGTGGTCCGGTCATGGCCATCTGCGGTTAACAGCATAATCGTGTCCTTTCGAAAAAAAGCCCATGACGCACAAACGTATTATTTATGTACGTAACTGATTCTGAGTAGGTATACCTAGGTAAAACTAAAAATCACTGTTCAGCATCACTGTGTTGTACTCAACACAGTGATGCTGAACAGTGATTTTTAGTTAGATTTTTATTTTTAACGGTATACTTAACTAAAACATTCTTAAATCACACGCATTTTAAAATAATACAGTAAACTCTACTCGAGTTTTAGGTACCTACAGATATATGGGACATCTGATAAAAACGACCTCACGAATGGCTCAAACTCAAACTGTGCCTTCCCTTCTAAATTTCCTTTCGCCTGAATGCATACTAGATGCCTTGTTGCCGCGGAGTATTTTCTTCTACCCCATCAGTTCTGAGTTCTGGTAAATTTTATAAATGATGAAAGGGGAGGCCTATGTCAAGCTGCGTGCGGAGTCTTTCCGCTGAGATGATGATGATTACGACAATACAACCTATTCAGTTCACGTTTTCCTCATCGATAATGTGAAGCCGTCTCTCGAGTAGATCTCTATCTAATCTATGCATACATAAAAATGTGCCATTCAGGAATAATACAGGAATATCATGCCTGTAAAGTCTTAGCCATCTGAGGTTATCTTTCTCAGTTATATCAACTTTTTCTATAACAATTCTGTCTTTGTAAGGTTCTAGTTCTTCCATTAATATGTCACAGAGGCCGCAAGGGTTTTTCGTATAGAATGTTAGAACAGGGGGACCCTCCGTCTTGTGCGTCCTGAAAATAAGGGCAGTGGTGAGGTGTTTATTGAATGAAAGATGAAATAAAAATATCAGATTTTTAATCAATCCATTCACCACAGTAAACAATCAAAATATTTAAAGCTAGCTATTCACTTTTGTTCTCTGGTCAAAGTCTTGCTTTAAGCTGAGATTAATAAAACCGCAGTTGGTTAAGCTTAGCAGATTCTGTCAGAGAAGATAATAACGCTAAACAAATCTTGCGGCTTATCGTAAGGCTAAGGAATATCAAATAATTAAAAGTTAGGTATGAATAATGTTAAATTCGTTTCTACACATACATAGTAGGATAAATACTATAAATAAACATTTTTAACAAAAAACTTCATGCTTAAAACTAGGCCCTGACTAACTGTTTGACAGTTTAATAGCTTAGCATACAAAATGCGCTGGTCAATCGAACTTACAATTTCTCAATCATGATGGAGGATGCTCCACCGCCTCCATTACAGATCGCAGCTACGCCTTTCTCGCCCTTCTTCAGAGCATGGACTAAATGTACCACGATACGAGCGCCTGACATGCCGATGGGGTGGCCCAAGCTTACGGCACCACCATGGACATTAATTTTAGATGAATCCAGCCCTAAAACCTTCTGGTTAGCGACTACAACGACGCTAAAAGCCTCGTTGATCTCCCATAAAGCTACATCGTCTTTCTTCACGCCAGTTTTCTCAAGAAGCTTAGGGATAGCAATGGCTGGAGCAATGGGAAAGTCGATGGGATCACATTCACCATCAGCAAAGCCAACGATTCTGGCTAGTGGTTTCACATTCAGTCTTTGGGCAGCGTCAGCTGTCATCAATACTAAGGCGGCGGCGCCGTCGTTCAATGTAGAGGCATTTCCAGCTGTTACAGTTCCGTTTTCCTTTTGGAAGACTGTTGCTAGGGAACTAAACTTGTCAAAGTTAATTCTTTTGTATTCCTCATCCTCTGAGACGACAACGGGGGCGCCTCGTCTTTGCGGTACTGACACGGGGACAATCTCGTCAGCAAAAGCCTTGGAATTGTATGCCGCTGCACTTTTCTTGTAGCTGGAAATTGCATATTCATCCTGTTGTTGTCTTGTGATTTCTAGTTTCTTTGCTGTGTTTTCAGCACAATTCCCCATATGGAATTTGTTGTAAACATCTGTTAGGCCGTCATGTACTATGCCATCCACTAGCTGCATACCTCCGTATGAGGTTTCACCTCTCTTGAGATAGAACGGTACATTTGACATAGATTCCATTCCTCCTGCTAGAGCTACATCTTGCTCTCCCGTCTGTAAGCCCTGTGCTGCGAGCATTATTGACTTCATTCCTGAGGAACATACTTTGTTTACCGTGGTACAGATAGTGCTTTTTGGCAAACCCCCGAAGATGGCTGCCTGTCTTGCTGGAGCCTGTCCTGCATTTGCTGATACAACGTTTCCTATGTAAACCTAGAAAATAGAAACATATTGAACAAATGCATGATAAGAGAAATAATTGAAAATTTGTATAACAGATTCATTTGTTTTTGCAGTTAATTTTAGTCAAACAAGAAACTGCTTTTGTGTTTCTAATTTCTTGCTCATGGCATGTTGCTACAGAGTATTTGATGATAAGAATATTTCTTTTATCAATTGCTTTTATTAACATTTGCCTTTATCAAACATTATAAAACTCACACCAATTGTGATTTAAGAAAGGATAGGTGTGTCACTTTATCAAGATACCTAATCATTTATCTTTATTTACAAAAAAATCAAGTGAATTTGATATTAGGTAGGTAGATAATTTAGCAATCTACATTGTTTTTTTGTGTAATGTTAGTCAAAGTTTTGTGTGAAATGTAATCTTGCCATACAACACAATTGAGTTCAAATAACTGTGAAATAAGTGAAAGTTGCTACCAACCTCTTTTATTTCCTCTTTAGGAATGCCGGCGCGTTCTACAGCTCCCTTCACGGCTACCGCACCAAGTTCCGGCGCCGAAAGACTTGCCAGGCTACCTCTGAAGGATCCTATAGGAGTCCTTACAGCTGATGCTATAACCACTTCGTTCAAGGATACTTTTGTTGAATACGTCGCCATGGCTCTGAATAGCTGCAATCAATTGAGTAAATGATGAAAAGGTCAGCCTTCTTTCGAAATTTAAACTAGGTAGTAAAACTTCCGGTAATTCCGGTTTAGGTTACCTATTGATTATTTCGCAGAACAGACAGAACCACTTAGGTGCACAGCTGATGTGCGAATGGATGGCTGGAATTTTGAAAAGTGAATGACGACGTGACGAAGCAACCAAGTACTGGAACCCCATAACACGCAATGAATAAACAAAGTAGAAACGAACCTTACTTGCTGGCATCATTTTAATGATGTATATTCTTGTTCCCAACATGATTTATGATTTAAAACTATCTGAGTATTAACCAGGGAGCCGTAAGTGGGAGAACTGGTTTACTTTAGTAATGAAATTCACTATCAATTTAAATATTATCAAAAAATAACATTTACCTATAACCTAGCAGATAATGATCTTATGTCTTTCAATTATCAGCCCTATTGCAGGGATGTAGAGTTCAAGTTCTTACTTTGTTTTACTATACAGATTGACTATAGAAATATGTAGAAGAACTTTGAACCTTGCTTGGGTGGGTAATCAAAAAAGTGCTGCCAACTAAGTCCAGTATAGTTTGGCTGGCACAGAGTATTCTGTCGTCGATTTTCGATGTACTATGTTGACTGGTTTTCTGTTGTGAAAATTATATAAGACATGTAATTTGAGTTCCTTGCTCGAAAACACAGACTTTCGACAGGTTAGCAATTAGCAGAGCTTCAGAGCAGAGCGTGACGAAAATCCAAAAGCGAGTAGGATATTGCTTCTATCTAACACATTAGAGCAACGTTCCAGCTTGAATTTCCGCCATTTCTGAGGAATTAATTAAACTATCAATTCTGAATATTTTATTCATCAAATAATCTCCTGTGAAAAAAATGACGTATCGTTGAAAAGGTATACCGCTAGATCTGGCACTAATAGTGGCGACTATGGGCGATCTGGCAGCACTAAAGTCAACTTCAACTTCAAGGCTCTGCATCCTAAAGTCTGTTCGTTTCATTTTCAAGTGCCTGCACCACAGATTATCTATTTGTGACATCCATTTGTCAGTTAAATGTCAAATGTTAAATGTCACTGTCATTTATCCGGAAACAAAATACAAACTGTCACAAAGTTCAGATAAGTTGGGTCGAAGCCGTATCACGTCGCGTCGCGTTTTTAGATTTTTAAGTTTTTATAATTCTGAGTGAAATTGTTGCAAGTGTTGTAATTATAGTATTGGTTAAAGTGATAGTGATAAATATACACCTTTAAACACACAAAATCAGTCGAATAAGTCTGACCTCTGAATGCAGGAACAGCGTCTGTGAGAAGCTAGAAAACCAGGTTAGTGGTTTACTTACTTTTTGTTGGTTTTACCTTTGTGTCGTGGGTACGTCTTTGCTAATTTCTCTATTAAAAATGCACTAATTTGGTTTTAGATTAGGTCGAGATAAGACAAGTAAGTAATACATGTGGGAACTTAAACTGCCGTCGTGAAGGTACCGCCCAGGTTACTAGGCGTTGTTTTGCCTCCGATTCGATTACTATTAGGTACTATTTTCAGTTGTCTAGTTTCAGTCGCAGTTTGATAAAAATCATTGAGCAAACGCACCAACCATTTAAGTGTTGTTTTATGATCTAACTAGCTCGCAACTTAGCACGTCTTTATTCTATAAAGTTATTTAGGTCATAAACTACACACACTGTCTAATTCCATGCAAATCTTTGAGACGGATTCTTTCATGATGTAATTTATTACTTATGCGGTAAGTAACAAACATACATGGAACCAATCCCTAGTAATTATCTATTTTTATAAGTTAAGAGAGTTACAATTTATTATTGTATTCTTATGATAAGAAGAATCAGTCAAAATCATATATCTGGTTTATTGCAATGTATTTGTAGCTGTTTTATAATTATTATCCATCGCCCATTATAAGGTCTTTGTCAGGGTTAACCCCACGACAGACGCAGCTATAATATTAATTAATATAGTAAGCTAAATGTTGTGCGGTGATACTGGGTGAGATTGGTGCAGGACTATGTGGAGTGGCACAAGAGTTTGGAGGACAATAGACTTCACCCAACAGTGGGTGAAGTCGGATAATGATGATGATAGTAAGCTATATATTACAGATAGCAAGTTGCCCCAGATGATGGTTATGCTATAATATATATTTTTGCCATCATGTCTTACTATACCAAAATATATTGTGCTATATCTCTTGATATTTTTGGTAATGAAAAAATATATGTTAGCTGTATCTGTGGTCAACCGCAGATTATTATAGAAAATGCTTATTTCCTAAATTATCTCAAAGAAAACTCTAGCCTTGATGTGTTGAAGATTCTAAATAAGTAAGACATAAGTATAATAATAGCAATAGGCTTGTGTTGTTCCCTACTGGTTCTAGTTTTGTTTATTTTCTATCATTGTTTTACATTATATTGGTGTTATTGAACTGTCTTCAGGGACCCCTTTTTGGGTAAAGACTGCCCCCTACCCAGCTTGAAAGAGAAAAACAAATTAAAAAAAAACATTTTATCAGACTCCATGACATTTTAAATCCCAATCTTCATCAACATTACTTCTAACAAAGCTTTACTTCAGCTTAACTAATCAATAATACACCGAAGGAGCACCTTAAGAAAAAATGTTTAACTTGTGACTTTGACACAGCTTTTTAGCTTAACCTTGAACTTGCATTGATCAACTGTACTGCAGTCGTCTCGTAAAATGCTGGTACCGAACCTAATGTCTACAACATATTTTTTTGGTCAGGGTCAACATTCCAAAAGCATTTGTTAGTGTAGTTTGTCTAAACAAAACCACTAATCTACATATTTACCACTGTTTTGTACGATCATTATTTTGGTTTTGCATATCATTGTTTTGTTTTTGTATGACCTACTTATACTATACAGCATTTTCTTGAAGACAGCTGTAAAATGAAAGTTACAGTTCAAGCTTAATGCATTAATTGACAAGCCTCTGCTCCACAAACTAAATAAACAAAGACATGTGCGTCAAGGGTTCCAGACCCTTATCATTAAGAATAGATAATAACCTCTATCCTTATGACCTTATCTATAAAAACAGAAGAAAAAAAAACATGTCTGCTGGGAGGCCCCCTTAAGTATTGGTTTTATTTGAATTTAATTATTCATTTTTAAAGTGATTATATAATTAGGTTTCAAGCGTCTACCTTTTGCCGTTATCAATATCGAGCAAAAAAATCACATTTGTTGTAAGGGAGCTCCCTTAAATATTTGTTTTATTCTGTCTTTTAGTATTTGTTGCTATAGCGGCAACAGAAATACATCATCTGTAAAAATTTCAATTGTCTAACTATCACGGTTCATGAGATACAGCCTTGTGGCAGACGAACGGACAGCAGAGTCTTAGTAATAGGGTCCAGTTTTACCCTTTGGGTACGGAACCCTTAAAAAAACCCCGCCCGCACGTCATGCCGTGCTAATTGGTTTTAGCACTGTATTTTTGTATTAAGTAAAGACAAAATAAACAACAATATAAAGTACTTTGAGTAATGGAAAATTCTGATTACCTACTTACATTGTGTGCTTCACTTTCATTAGAATCATAAAAATAAATAAGGTGTAGGTAATGCTATGTATTTCAGTTATATATGACTTACAAAACAGACTTACACCACCGCATGCTTACAGTTTCAAAGTAATTAAAGTTACTGCACTTAATAATGTGCTTGAATACATTACACTTATGATTTTTCTACTGTAACAAAATTCTCATTAAAACATCAAAATTACAAAAATTAAGGCAAGCAATCTTTAACAAATTACACATTCCTATCTTCAACCTCACCTCAACAGTCTTTAATGGTTCACTGCTGGACGCAGGCCTCCCCCTTGGTTTTTTATCTCAAGGGGGGGGGGGGGTAATGAAAAATAATAGGCCTCCCCTACTGAGCGCCATAGCGCCCTGTCTTCAGCTTGCCGCATCCAGCATCTGTCGGAGGGCGTTCTACACTACGTTTGCCGAGTCGCGGTCGCCACTCAAGAACACGTTCACCCCAGCGGTTGTCGGTTCTTCTTGAAATATGGCCAGCCCACTGCCACTTCAGCTTGCTAATCCTTTGAGCTATGTATGACGATAACCTTGGTTCTCTGTCTCTGTCTGTGTTTGGTACCTCTTCAAAACTACTGATGGATCACGCTGAAATTTTCCTAATATTATAGACCTGGAATACTAATATTATAAATGCGAAAGTTTGAATGGTAGAGGTTTGGATGTTTGTTACCTCTGCACGTCAAAACTACTGAACGAATCGGATTGAAATTTCGCTTACAGGTAGTTCTAGGCCTGAAAACATGACTACTTTTTATCCCATAAATCAATTGTCAAGGGATAGAGCGCGCGAAGCTAACTAGTATATTATTGACGACCTCTGTGGCGCGATGGGCGAAGGTCTGCCTGCGACGCAAGAGGTTGCGTGTTCGATTCCCGCCTCGGGACAAATGTGTGTACGATCTGCAGACATTTGTTCAGGATGTTCTGGTCATTTTCTATGTACAATAATAAAAAATATCTGAATTAATAATATGATTTTTGAAACCATCCGAGAATTGAATCCGTAGAATAACACACATTAGATTTGAAATTTAAAACATAAATATAATTTAGTCAAAACATTGGGCAGTAGCTAGAGAAACACAAAATTGTCTAGACATAGGTAACTTCTCAACCCACAAACTTCCATATTGGAAACAATTCTAAAATTGTGTGAATCAGAACACCTGCACATAATTCCAACAATTTTACCGTTTATGTCTGGACTGTTAAATTAATTAAACTTCTGTCTATTTGTAATTGCTACCTTTTCCACTTGTCTAGGTATACTGTATAACACTGGTCTATTACGTTACTCCACTTATATCGATCTATTCGACTATGCATTGCCGTAACTTCCTCTAATTATGATCACAGTTCATCGATCTAGTTCTAATCGTTTTTAATTTATTGGCGCTTCCTTTTGTTTTGTGTATATTTTTTAAATAAATAAATAAATCATGCTGGACAATTTACACAGCATTATCTATTTCTATCTGTGAACGAAATAAAAACATTTGTATTTGTATTGTATCATTTGTATCTAGCCCCAAGCTAAGCAGAGCTTTTGTTATGGGTACTAGATAACTGATATACGTAATATAATACAATACATAGATAGATATTTTTTATTATACATAGAAAACGACCAGAACACCCTGAACAAATATTGAATATATTGAATATATTGATGAATAAATGTTTGTTTTTCTCGACTAAGTATAAGGTAGCTCGAAACTGGAAAGTCTACATGTTTTCCGCGTTGTAATCTGTGAGATGAGATGGCCGAAAATATCTTAAGATCTCGGGAAATAAGTACCTACATCACTTTGTAGCCAACGCAGGGCATAATACCACAGATAATACCTACCTACTCCTAAAAACGAAATCGAATTTCGTGCGAACGATAATCTTATGCAAGCGACATAAGCGTTTGTTTTGCACGGAATCGATTAGAAACTTCAATTTTAATTTTCCGAGTAGCCCCCCTGATCTATTTAAAAGTTTGTCCCAGTAGTTATTGGGAGTTCTTAAAACTTTTTAGAGATCAGGGGGCCACAGGAGATCCCGTGGCGTTGTCTATCAATGAATTCATCCAGGCTGACGGTGCTGATAATGATGATGTGTACAAATCTCGTGCTCATATCAATTAGGTATAACAAGTTCATTCTTATCAAACTTGCGAAATAGGTGATTCTATGCAAGTACTTCCACGTCTGTCTTATCTAGACAAGTTAATCATCTCTGATAAATTATTGCAAGACACGAGAGCTGGTTTCATTTCATTAATTGCCGTTGCGGTATCCTCATTGTTTGGTTGATAAACTTATAGTGTTTGTGCCTATATTAGTGGAATATTTTGAACTACATATTAGTCATTTACTAAATTCAGGTTAACTGCGAATGGGGACAATTCAAGAGGTTTTAGTCACGAATGGCACGTTATTATTTTAGAAGGTTAGGGCAGACATTATTTTCCATTGTACGTCGTAGCCTTATCTACTGCAATTCTGGTTTAGTTAGTATGTATGTCCCTGTATGCGTCGATTTGAAATTCGTTGATAAATCTTGCATCAATAATATTTTTTCACCTTGAAATATTAAGCAAGACGACTAGGAACCATTTTAACTATTTTATGAACCACTATCAGACAGAACGGCGGCGGCATAGATTTGCGGAGTAGATTTCACCAAAACTAATAAAAATTGCAGCAACCTACCTAATGAAAACATAATTTTGGAGTCACTTCATGAGTACCTACTTGCTTCTACTTAAAATACTTTTGAAGTTTCAAAGACCTTCACCTCATTTTGAGATAACTAAGGCAGTAAATTATTATCTCTATGCTTTTTATCAGCTGTCGCGCCAGCCATCGGAGCCGGGCCGCGCTCCATTTCTTCGTCTAACTTTTATTACCCTTGCTCTAGAGTCTAGATTAACAATTCCATCTCTTAAACGTCCATAGCCACATAAATAGGACATTGCGTTATCACCAAAATAATCCAGTGATTCATGTTTACAAGACTTCAGTGCTTTACACGGTCACTTGGCATTTGTGTGCTAACGTTCTGCCTTCTTTGACGCCGTGCAATCACTAATTAGTGTAATAAGCAAGCTGTTTTACATGTAAACACTAACAGCGAGACGCAATCAACATTACACACCATGCTCCAACAGTGGACGACCGCCGTTCTCAAATGTGCATAATTTAAATAACTTAAATACATTAAGAAGTGATGAACAGGGAAATAATGCAACGTTTTTTTGCAGGGTTAGCGCCGACGCGTGCAGGATATGACTTAGGCCATGCGATAAAAATGGAAGTGGTCAACTTGGACGAAGGCCGGTACGAGCAGACCAGAAATGTACCGGGAAGCAGCGCGGATAGTGAAGCCTCCTCCAGCGACAAATGCGAGGACGATGGACTATCAGACGACGACTTGAGAGAGGACCTACAAAAGACTATACCAGAATGCTACAAATCAGACTCAAACTTCTCATCACAAGCGAGCGACATCACAAACGACGAAGAATTCCAAGCCACAGCGCTGTGCCAATTTATGGATATTTTGAATGACTTAGACGAAGTTTTAGATAAATCTCTTCTTGCGTGCCTCGACGATGGCACGAAATCATTCGACAGCGATGACGATGATCTCATATGTAAAATTAAAGAAGTAATCGGGGAATCTCAGCAGCAATCTTTACAATCAGGACCCAGTTCTATAGACGACGATACGCAAGTCGTGACGTGCTCAAATGCGGCTTCATCGTCAGCCCAAACTACCTCAGCAAGGGTTTCAGATCGGCTTGGACAACTCGGTCGTTCGAAAAGCTTTTCCGAACTCCGCGTGAGTAATCGCCAAGCGTTACCGTCACTCGAGCGTGCGACACACGACGTGCGTAACTCCATGAGGCGATTAGACCCTATAGTTCTACCGGCTATTGCACCAGAAGCGGACGAGCCTTTGACTCTACCGGTGATACTGTTCTTGGATCATGTTAATATGCGGCCGACAAGTGCTCCTATACAGCTGAGAGTTTCGGCTGCGAATCTAAGCAGTGACGGGACTTCTGGACCGCTTATACTTGGGCGTAGGACTTTGCTTATGAACCGAACTCTTTCACTCCCTTCTCCAGGGGAGAGTGATATCACGACAGGAGATTGGACCGGGAGAAATACTTCCCGGAGTACAGCTAGAAGTACTAGTGCATCGAGCTCCTCTAACGAATCTCTAGCGATTGCCCCACCTGTTAATATTACTGCTTCTGGTGCCAGTGAAGAAAGGTAAGTTACTTTCACTTTGATCCATATTTGAAGCAATTTGAGTCCTCGTTTTTTTCCAATTTCCTGGACTAGGTCAACTCACTCACTCACTCACTTGTAAAAAGTAACGTAGACAATGACGTGATTTTTTATGGAAAATTTTGTTGTCGCGGTTTTCGATGTTACCATTTCCGATGACTCCGAAATCGAAATGGTACCTAAGTACCTTCAGCTGCCCACAGTTCTTAATCACTTCATCCGTGACTAAAGTCTTATAAAACAGCCTTGCTGATTTTGCAATGTTGCGATTTGAAGGTATCGAGGTCATTATGATTCATTGTTGTACTGTACCGATAGAGGAGTTGTTTCGGGCCGTTTTTGTCTTTGTGGTTTCTCGTCCGTATGTCTCATGGAAAATGCTTTTTGTGGCAAAGGAAAACGTTTTTTTTTATAAGTCAATGTTTTTGAAGATGGCAAACTTACTGATCGATAAAAGCGAAAATCAACGTTAAATTTATTTTTAATGATTTGTGTTTATTTATGATTTTATTCATTTGAAGAAAAAGACGAGGAAATGTAATCGGTTTGCCTGTCAATAAAAAGCAACTCGCACTGACTTCTTTTATTCCGTGATCCTTTTATGTTAACCATGAAAGTTACAAAAGTTTTAAGTTTTTCCACCCGAACTGCCCTTTAGCCCTTTGCTTTGCCTAATTTTATTTTTATGCTGTTATGTCGCCCATAAAGCTTACGCTTAATTAGCAGAATTTTACATAATTATTTAATTCCTAAATGACAATCAATGGTTTCCTTACATGTTTTCCCTAACAGCGGTACATAAGCAAATCAATACCTACGTATTACAAAATTTTCCACAACCGGGATGCAAAACCCAAGGTCTTATTAGGTCGATGGTACGTCAATATAATAATGTTCACTTTCTCAAAAGCCTTTCTTGTCATAAAGCAGGGCAATGCAGCCAGCGCGTCTTGAGGACGCTTCAGACTGGTATTGATATGGACCAGTTGAACTACGTGTAGATTGTTTGAGTTAGTTCTAATTTGTTTCTGTTATTTGATTGTGATTTTCTTTGTTAATAAGGTAATTGATATTATCTCTAGTTATAGTTTCAAAGAAAAAAAACCTAAATCGGTTAGGTAATGCATTTCGAAGCTACGGTGGATACCATAGAGATTGACATACTTCAAACTCAGACGCAGGGGGTTGCGGGTTCGATTCCCGCCTTGGGACAAATATTTGTACGATCTGCAGGTATTTGTTCAGAGTGTTCTGGTCGGTTTCTATGTTTATTAAAAATATCTATGTAATGTATTGTATTATGTAAATATCAGTTATCTAGTGCCCATAACACAAGCTCTGCTTAGCTTGGGGCTAGCTAGATGATGCTGTGTGAATTGTCCAGCATTATTTTTTTAACTTATGTAAATCGAAAAGGCCTATTAAAAAACTTGTAAGATTTTAATTTGTCTTTTGTTTTCAGAAACGATGAGACTGACGAGCCTCCTTTTGGCGTTTGGCCGCACCGCATGAGTGCAATGCTGGCTTGCCTCAGTTGTACAGTGGGACTGTTCAATATTTCAAGATTTGCCATATTTAGTGTTCATTTTGGAGGTACGTACTAGTAACTAAATTAAACTGTGTGAGTCTGCATACGGTACACAAACGAAAATAATATATTTTATCTATATATAATATTTTATCGACGGAAAATGTATTATAAATCGAATTTATTTTTAATGTTTTTTTATAGCGTTTTAAAACTTTTTTCGCTACGACCACCCCAAACTTTCAAGAGAACGGTGTAACTAAACTATGAAACGAATGAGTTGAGAATCATTTTCGATTGTATCCACACTAAAAAAAAAAGATTTTTTTTATTTAAGTTTGTTTGTTGTATTATCTACTTTCGTGTTGCAGTTGGAACTATCCCTCTAAAATATTTCATGAATTTTTTTTTGTTTTATGTTCTAATTGCAAATTTTAGCAATCTATTTTTCAAAGACTACCTGAGGGAAATAGAGGTTCAGATGATTGACCAAAATACAATGCATCGTAAATCGTACTTAACGGTCACAAACAGAGGTAATTATAGCTTCGCTCAGTTCGTAAGACCCTGTTTCCTTCCCCTAAATCGAAAAGGAGTGAAGATGCGAGAAATGTTTCAATCTCAAGTGAAGGACGTTTCTGTCAACTGAGAATACGATTTTGTTGGAGTGAGGTTGAATTGAGTCGAGGAAATCTGGAGAAAACAACTAAGAATATGGGTGTAAGGGTTGTCCACCTAGGCTGGCAGCAGCGCCCCCTACAGAACCGACCCACCATCAAATTGCAACCCACAACCCGCATGCCTAGCGTTGGGATTAGCATAACCCCTAAATGATAATAATTGGCGTGTTTTAAAAACTTTATACTGACTTAAAATTCCTGAATAATAAAAATTGGTTTGTAAGTCGTTTTAAACCCGGAACACTTCGTTAACGCGATCTAATTTTTAAATGGCTACGGCATCTACTTAGAATTCGAGTCTAATTTGGTTAGTTTGCGCCCGTTGCACTGGAAACCATTTGTGAAAATGGTGATTGTCAAAATGATCATGCGATGATGTTTTAAATACGTTTTACGGTGCACATACGAATTCCACGAGGGTCAAACTTTTATGAGACCTCCTCAAAATCAACCTTTACACAACAGGGAAAGAATTATCGAAATCTATTATAATCCGTGTATAAGAATTTGCAATTAGCTTGTCGTGATTTTTCTGAAGTATTAAATATAAGCCTTTAGTATTTAGTATGTTAACATAATATTGTAATAATAATTTTAATGGGACCATTTCGGGATCTTTCTCTATACAATTGCCAAAGAATTAAAATCGACCATAATTAATAAATAAGGTGGAAACCTCACACAACATAACCTAGCCCCAAGGTAAGCAGAAATTGTGTTATGGGTGCTAGATAACTGATATACTTAATACAATACATACTTTACTTAAATATTTTTATACATAGAAAACGACCAGAACACCCTAGACAAATACCTGCAGATCGTACAAACATTTGTCCCTAGGCTGGAATCGAACCCGGAACCTCCTGCGCCGCAGGCGGACCTTTGCCCACCGCGCCACTGAGGTCGTCAATTGATGGAGAAATCGACGTTTATTTAAGTCGAATTCAGTTCATAACAATCAAATTATTTTATCTACATAAGTTTAATCATGCTTAAACGCTTCTACAGCAAGCTTCCATCTGAAGCAACTGAGCTCCCTATTCGTAAATTTAAACAGTACATAAAACGAAATCTTATCAAGAAAGCCTTTTACTCCATAGATGATTACATCAATGATGTTAATGCTTGGCCAGATGTCGCCCAGTTCCGCACTGACAAAGTTCATGGTGGTCAGATGGTCCGGAGGGGTCCGGAGGGGGTATTTAAGGGAAATAATGTTAAGCTTAGTTAGTTTTATATAAATATTGAGTTATATTCAAATTAGATTATATTTAGTCTGAGATAATGTATTAATTTTAAGTTTTATAAAACTTACTAGTGGTTTCTTTTTCGCTTCTTCCACTAGTGGACAAAAAATTGAAGCGAATAAAATCAATAACATCATATTTCTTATTTGATAATAATGACTATTTATAAACCTGTTTATAGTATTAAATTTGACTTGTCTAAGTGCTTATAAGCACTTAGACAAGTCAAATTTAACAAACTATATTACAAACAGCTAGATTACAAAATATATTTTGTAAGCCTAAAGAAATAAAGTTATTGAGTTTGAAACATATCTTATGCTTATGTATACCTAACAATGTTATATCTTTGTTGCAGCCAGCTTCATAATCCAGTTCTTCATTCTATCGTTCCTAATCGGAATCCCACTCTTCACGCTCTACCTCTGTCTAGGCCAAGTCCTCTCTGCTGGACCTCTAGACATGTGGAGGATATCACCCATTTTCCAAGGAGTCGGGGTGTCCATGCTGCTGACCCAAGCTGTGATTGGAACATACAGTATTATTGGCCTGTCCTGGGTGTTTGTGTACTTCAGAGATTCGTTTATAACCTCCAATGATAAGTACAAGTGGGCTTTGCCGCATGAATTTAATGATGGTGAGTGTTAATGGAACGTTAATCAAATATTTATTAGACTCGTTTAGACCCAAATCAGTTGTCGGTTTTACGACTATGGTAGAATCATCCTAATCAGGGTTTATGCGAATCTACATAACTCTAAAAACCAAGCCGTTTTCAGGCTTCAAACGAGTGTTGGAGTTAAATGTTATTTCTATCCCATATGGAAACTTTTTTATGTATAAAAAACAGTTTAGGTTTGATTCCATTAATCTATGCAATTTTTTTTACTTAATCCGTTCTGTTGTTTTGACGTGAAGAAGTAACAAACATCCATCCATCTATCCATCCAAACTTTCGCATTTATAATGTCTAATGTGATGTGATTTCATTTGACCTCTACTATGAAAATCACTCAAAAAGTCAAAACCTAGCCGTGTGGTGCCGGCATAGAATTTGCACCACCCCAACTCTTCCCGTGGGTGTTGTAAGAGGCGACTAAGGGACAAACACCGGGGGTCGGGCAGCAGCGCCTCTTGCAAAAAAGATCTACCACCGTACTGCGATCCCCAACCCGCATGACCACCCCTCATGAGATAAAAAAATCAGGGGAGGCCTGCGTCCAGCAGTGGAACATTAGGTACCTATACAGTTTGCAGATAGCTTAATTGTTTCTATTGTAAATACTAGTTTTAATTTAAATTTGTTATTTGATTGTTATTTTCTTTCTGAATAATTATTATACCTATAGGCTGTGTGTTGAGGTTGCGGAGGAAAATCACGTAATAATCTTGGACAAAGATATTTGACGAGTGGAATGAGCATCCGTCGAAGAAATTTGATCAAATTTTTGAAAAACAATTAAGATATTGGATGAGTGAATGGGACCATTAGGTAAACTGCAACCTAACGTTAGCGGAAAGTTTGTTGTGGCGTCTTTCCGAGAAGGCCTTTTGTTCTGAACGTCATGGGCGTGAAATGATAGTGACGTAATCTTAAAACGTGAAATAATGAATTCCTTATCTCATCTGTGATGTCAATCGCCCACGAAATAGGTTCTAGGTCATTATCAATGATTTCCGGTGATTTGCGCGTTAACTATCATTGAATGATCTCAGTGTTTGGTAGTTAATCAATACAGGAAATGTGCAAGGTTTTTTGTTGCTTGTAGTGTGTATCTTAATTAATTTAAGATAGGTAAATTTATTCGTAGATATAGGTAATGCAAATTTACTTTATGGCGCAGGCATGTGGATTAATTTGGAGGAACACAGTAATTTGGTCTTACAAATGTGTTTTGATGAAACTTTTAAAACTATCATTATTAACATTAAAGTCATTTATAACGGGATATTTACCATGATTCGATTTTTGAGTATATTAAACATTGGATAACTCAAAAATCGAATCATGGTAAATATCCCGTTATAAACGACTTTAAATGTGTTTTGAAGCGAAAATAAATCTTTCAGTGGAAGATATGCCAAGTAATTTGGTCTTAAAATGTGTATCTAAGCAAAAATAACTCTTTCCCGATAAAATGGCTGTAAATAAAAACCTTAGTCAAAGTTGGCAAACTAAGTAGTTCGTATCTAGGTAGAGGATATGGTCACCCTCTAAGAAATTACCCTAATTGTGACGACTTGCATTGCACACTATTACAACAAAAACCTTAATATTCACCCTTTTTTGAATGACCTTATAAGTAGTTGCCTATTATTGCTTTAGGCTTACAAAATAAGCACTTAGACAGCAGTTTTAAACCTTTTTAGGCCCACTTTCTATGTTGCAATTAAACGCGATCAGCTAAATAACTCAGTTCAGCAGCGCCTTGAATGAGAACAGCGAATAGCGCACGTTGAAGCCATTAATTGAAATTGAAGTTATTAATAACGCCAAGTTACAAGTAAAAAAAAAGAGATATAAGTTAAACAATAAATTATAAAATATTGACCTTAAATTATATCATAACCATATTAGACCTTAGACTGCAACATTCACAAAAAACATAATAAAATATCTTCCTTTACAGATCCCGGCATACGCAATGGCACATACATGATCGAGGAGACAATACCGCAATACTTCAACAGCGAGGTGTTACAGCGCAGTTCAGATGCCGGCGCTTACTTTGGCACGATAAAGTTCCAGGTCGCATTCAATCTGGCGGTTGTGTGGATGATTGTGTTTGTTTCGCTTAGCAAAGGGCTGAAGTCTTATGGGAAGGTATGTCTTTATTATCTCATGTTAGGGGGCGTATTTTAATCACGTGAGGCTTGTAAGTGGGGAGGGGGTTGAACCAAATCTCACGCAATCTCACATAGGAAGAGCGCTCTGCAAAAATACCACATAATTGTTCCAGGATTTTAATCAGTTCCCGAGATTCACATTTGTAATAGAAAATCGTTAACGGTTTGCGGCAAACTACTTTTACGTTACTTGAATCAGCAAAGAAAAATTAATAACCACAAACAAAAAAATCTATATACAATTACAAATACACGTTTAGAAAAATCTCACGGCCTCTATCCGCAAGGGGGTTGGCGTAATTAATATAGGTACATAAGTGCCTAATTGACACAACGTAATATCTTCACCATATTGTCGTATTTATCTTTCAACAACATAGTAATTAACAAGATCCTTATTCCTAACGCATTAAGGTTGAAGTGGTATCTAGAAAGAAGTTTGTATCTAGAAAGATTGTTTTATGATTCCATCTGATAAAGATGTCTTGTCGCTTAAGTAGCGTCATCAACTCATTACCATCACGTTATAATTGGATTGTTTGATAAAACTAGCTAAATTCGAATCCCTTGATAACAAACAGTTTTTTAGGTATGCGGTATAAATACCAATCCCCGGGGACCAACTCGGGAACATTCTCTATACAACTGCAAAAAAGAATCATCCAAATCGGTTCATAAATGACTGAGAAATCGACGAAAATACTCGTACCGAACCGACCAGGTGGGATGACGATTTGCGAAAGACTGCTGGCAGATGCTGGATGCGGCAAGCTGAAGACAGGGCGCTATGGCGCTCATTAGGGGAGGCCTATGTCCAGCAGTGGACTGGTATAGGCTGATGATGATGATGACTCGTACATAAAAAATACATACAGCCGAAAACAGAAACTCCTCTTTTTTGATATTTTAAAGTCTGATAAAAATCGACTAACTCAATGAAACTTGTGTATATCAGTAACCTCAACCTGAACAGCCTATAATGGTCCACTGCTGGACATAGGCCTCCCCCTAATAATCGCCATATTGACTTTTATCTCATCGTCGGTAGTGCTCATAATCCCCACGCTGGGCAACCCAACTATCCCAACCCGTTTGTCAATAAACTCTTTTTAAATAAATGTAGTGTTGACGACCGTGCCATTATAAAGTATAACTACAACCCGGATGAGTTGACTTGACACCTCGATTATCCTTGTCCTTCCAGCGATCGCTCATACTACAATCTCTCTCTCTCTCTCTCTCTCTCTATCTCCAGGTGTCAAGTTAACTCGACTGCGTTGTACTTAACTGTACTTAGTAGCTAAAATCTAGGTCAATGTAATTGAAAAACGCATCTAGCTTCGTCTATTAATTCTCTGCAAATTAGCGAACAAAACAGTAATTCCACTTGTTAGTACTTGTACTGTAAGTGCTCCGATTTAAGAATGCAAGATATGTTATATCAACAAAGAAATTTATGAATGAAAACTCAACAAAAACTGATAACAATAACAGAAAACAACAAGGTGACAGTAAGATTATCTTATCAGTAATAACTAAAACGAAGTTTGTCAAAAACGCAAATCTCGTATGTGTAGCGAAAAATGTTTTTTGGTAACTCTAAAAAACTAAAAATTTTAGTTGTCAACGGCCTGTATTGCCAAGCTATTTAAAATCGAAAATAAACAAGAGAGCAATTAAACGACGAGTTTTTATTTTCTCATATTTTCTCTATCTCATTGTTTCCGATTTGACCGTCCACTCCATTATCCGGCCATTTTGAAAAGACACCCATTATATTTAATAACCTGGTAATTCTTAACTTATAATGTGTGGAGGAACCAAGACTGGGTTAGCTAATAAATAAACAAAACTTAAGGTCTGTTTATTTATCCTGACTAATCAGGATATAAATGTCTCTCTGCGTAAAGCTGGATTTTGTACTTTTTTACGAACCAAGACTTTGTTCTTCCACACACAAGCAGAAATGACGGCAAACCCAATCTTGGTTCCCCTAGACACTATAGAGAATTTATTATTTCATTATAATTAATGCTGGACAACTTGCACAACATTATCTAGCCCCAAGCTAAGCAGGGCTTGTGTTATGGGTACTTAATGACTGATATACTACAATCATTATACACTATAGATATATAGTCACAAGCCGTAGGCGAGCGAGCGATCGCGGTAGGCCTTCGCGCTTCATGTGTCAATAAAAGATGTGAAATTATAAAATTATAATTATTATATGTATATATATTTTATTATTTATTTATTTACAAACATTTACGATTGGATTACGAAGAAAGAATATCATTAAAGTATAAGTTTTTGGACATTTGTTGACCTACCTAATGAATATTCTACATTTATAAAACACCGACCTTGCTCAATTATGAATGCCGAATTCTCAACCGTAAAATTTTTATTTCAGGCCGTGTACATGCTGATATTTATACCAATCTGTTGCACGCTGGTACTGTGCACCAAACTACTTACGTTGATACCGTATGATGCCGTGACCAATATATTCTCGGAGACGCAGTGGAGCGAGTTTTTTATTAACAGTAACGTGAGTATATCATGCGTTTTTGAGGTTTCTGGACTTATAAATGAATGATAAAAGCGGGGTATACGTATTTCGTGAGTAGTCAAAAATTCCTCTAGCTGTCATTGCATTTCAAAGACCCCTTCATACGCCGACGACAAAAATACTCGTAGCGGTCCTGCAGGTCTACCATGAAAAACGAACGAAGTTGACGGATGACGTCGGATCTCACGAAACGAACAACCTTACCACCAAGTAGCTTCGGATGCGTCACAAACTGACAATGACTCAATGTCAGAATAATACAATACAATACAAAACACTTTATTGTACACCAGAAAAAGAACATTACAAAAAGACATTATAACATGAGACAAGTACAATGGGCGGCCTTATCGCTTAGAAGCGATCTCTTCCAGGCAACCTTTAATAGAATAATTTTCATAGTAAGATCATCAACATTCTTGGATGCGTCGTACAGTCGTGCCTTAAGGCTATCCCGACTATGCAAACCAGCGCCATTTAGTCAGAGATACGAACTTGCCCTTTGTGGCCACCAAACTTTATTTCCCTCTGCCTAAACTATACAAAACAAAACTATTACAATGACATTAAAACAGCTTATAATAGGTATCACAAACTGCCAAATGAAAACTACGAAATATACTTGGTTCAACGTTAATACTAAGATAACATTGGTGGTGGCGCTATTTGGATCGCGGTAGCGCCTTAAAGCTGTTTAAGTTCAAGTTGTGTCTTAGACTGCAATTATAAAAGCAAAATAATCTTTCAGTCATGGGCCGCAGCCGCCCAAGAAACCTTCCTAACGTGGGGCCTCCTCGGCGCCTGCGTCATGCAACTAACGTCGCACAAAGAAGCCAAGAACAGAACAAGCAAGATGCTCCAGAAAGAAAGCGCCTGTGTGGTTGTATTCACATTCGCAGTGCTTCTACTCGGGTCGTTCCTAGCCAATACTTGTGTGCAGATACTGAAGAACTATGGATATAGCTATATACCGGGGAGCTTTGGTAAGTTAGAGCTAGAACTAAAGGGGTTTGTACATTTTGGGTTGTATAATCTCAATCACTGCTTTGCTTTTTTAGGGTTCCGTACCTCAAAAGGAAAAAGAAACCCATATAGGATCACTTTGTTGTCCGTCTGTCAAACCTCTTTTCTCAGAAACGCGTGGAGGTATCGAGTTTAAATTGACATCATATACCATTATATCATTGTTGAAACCTCTTGGAGCCGTTTATAATTTGCCAAGGAAATCACATGCACATAAAGACAATAGGGTACTTCCCGTTGACCCAGAATTATGCAAATTGACAAGAAGTTAGATCTTATAGCAAAAGTAAAGGAAAAAATCCTAAAACAGTAAATTTGTTGTTAATTCACAATAAAACTTACGGTTAACTCGCAGCGCCTCGCTGGTTCACCTGCGTAGTTCCCGTTCCCGTGGGAATTCCTGGATAAAATAGCCTATGTGCTATTCCAGAATATGTAATATGTCTGTGTGCCAAATTTCGTCCACATCCGATCAGCCGTTCTGGCGTGATTGAGCAACAACATCCATCTATCCATCCATCCATCCATCCATCTACCCATTCCACCATCTATCCATCCTAACTTTCGCATTTATAATATTAGCGTGATTTCTTCTTTTCAGAAACACTAAAAGCGTCACAATTCCTATGGCCCTCTTCGGAACCTATGCCTGGAAACATCGCATCTACCCCTGTCCGCTACACGAGTCACTACGGCAGTCTGGTCGGACTCAGCGTGCTGAAGAGCGGCAACGTCGCACGCACGCTGAGCGGATGGCAGCCACTACAGCTGGCAACGCAGCTCGTGCCGGCCACACTAGCTGTACTACCGGCTGATGTGGTGAGTAAAGGTCGTCGCATATTAAAGGCACGCCGCTACATCACAGCACAAATGTGTGCATTCAAAGATGAGCTTTAACTCGTAACATTTAGATGCATTTCATATTGACGGCATCAGATAACAGACGGGTCGTGGACACTCGTTTGATGTATGTGGGAAGCTATTTTGTCACTGTAAAATGTATCTAACGGTAACGAAAAACCCGTAATTGAATGCATTTTTGTTGCTGTGTGGTAGCTTAAGCGCGGCAACGTCGCACGCACGCTGAGCCATACAGCCACTATAGCTGGCAAGTCAAAATCAAAAAATCTTAGGCGCTAGAGCCAAGAAGAAGTAAGAGGTCCCAAAGATTTTCGACGATACCGACTAAGATTTCGTAGCTTAGTTGGTTAGAGCACACCCGTACTGAGGGGGGGGGGGGGCAGGTTCGAATCCTGCCGACTGAACGATTTTTTTAAGTGCGAGGGCTTACGCACTATGATACAAAAACCTTTGAATTGAGCAACGGCAACACCTCTCGTCAACCGAACTAAATGTAACTTTAGTCTTTGAACAGGTTTGGATTACTGTAATTGTTTCCCCTGTAGATGACGCTAACGGAGCTAGAGCCGTAAGAAGTCCAAAAGATTTTAGACGAGACCGACTAAGATTTCGTGGATTAGATGGTTAGAGCAATAAAAAAAACAATATGTTGAGCAGCAATTTCCAATTTCTTCATAAACAAAACCGATTATCATAAAAAATCGAATCGGTGAAGCATCAACCTGATTGTTTGATTGTCAGTTGAACTATGAAAAATAAAATAGTTTCATGGCATAGGTAGAGCAGTATCCACCCTACTAAAGTGATGCCAGCCCGTAATCACACTCAAAAATATCACATAATTGTTTTATGACTGGCTTTATGATCCTTATTGCTTAATTTAGAACGTTATCTTTTATTTCACACCGGTTAATCTTATTCTTTGTATATAGAATATACGTCGCAACGTAAGAATACGGGAAATAACAGCTAGGATTACCATTAATATTGTTATTGTATGACACGAAACTAAAAATATCTAAGGCCTAAACCAATACAAATCAGCACGTGGATTTTATAGTGTGTCGTTAATTCAAACTTCAGCTATGTTTGTACTAAGATAAGGTTTCTTTTACGATTAGTGTAAACGGCGAGTCAGTTTACTAATTCAGCTGTTTTAAAAGTCGTACTTTTCTCTTTTTCACGCGTTTTAAATTCGTCATGGTTTTCGTGACAACCTCAAAAATTTAAAACCGTATCAGTTAAGTATTACCTAAGCCAAGCAACATTGTTGTTGCCAAGTTGGATAATGTTTTTCTTTGTGCCTCTTCCTAGGGTACTTAATTTATCTTGTTTTACACATAGAAAGGAATGTACTATGTCTTTTGCTGAAATAAATACTTGTTTTACTTTACTTTGTAAGGTTTACTTAGTTTGCACTTGGTTTAACAATGCCAAATATAGCATTGTTAAACCAAGTGCAAATAATAATCATACAAATTAAAGTAAGACCCGACTATTTTAATTTGTATGATTATTTATTTACTTATCATACCTAGTATATTAAAAATGCGGATGGATGTTCGTAACTTGTTCACGCCAAATATACTGATCCGATTAAGCTGAAATGTTGCATAGGTGGAATAAAACATAGGCTACTTTTTAACACACAATTCAGTTCACTTGGGATATAAATTAACTAAGAGTTTTTATAGAAACAACGCGTGTGAAGCCACGTGCAGGAACTAGTTGTACAAGAGTGTTAATTCATTTATTTGGGCTTACTAAAACCCGTTGTATTTGTTAAGAGGACCCTTCCCGGTCCTACTATCGTCAACGCGAGCGTGATTGAAAAGCTTGTTGTTTCATCCAGCGCAATGTTAGAAAAAGAGGCAAAGCGAAAAGAGAGAGAAAACGCCTGACCGCTCGGTTGGCATTCGGTTACTTTCGGTTTTTTTGAGAACGCGATAACATTGAACGAAAAATAGTGTGCGGAATTTTCATAAAACATGTTCCAGGAAATACGTGATTTTCAGTAAGCCTTACAAGTTTGTTAAATAGAAGTTTGTCGTTTAGAATCTCCATTACATTTGCAAGGTTTCTATCGAAATATTTTCTTTATTTTTACAATTTAAGAGTACATTATGAACGCCCAAAGTTCAGGTAAAATTTTGGCAAAAAAGCAAATTTTTGGAGTCTTATACTGAATTTGTTTCTTCAAATTTTGGTTTTTTGTTACAATAGAAACCTAGATAATAGTGTACAAGATACCTATTAGTTAAAAGTTTCAAAGAAAGATCTGTTACAACGACATAATCACGTACGAGCGTTTGTATGAAAAGTAAGACGGGTTGGCCGCCCTTAATCTTAGTCACAGACAAAAAACTCCGGTCCATGTTAATTTTATGCACAAAAGTGTCCGTATTCACAAATTTAAGAAAATTTATAGGTATATATTTTCTCTTCATCTGTAAAGATAGATAGATATAATTTATTCATAAAAAATTCGTTACATAGCTTTGTTAGTAGTACCTTAAAGCCTATGTTAGGTTTGTCTAGGCACTGAGTTCACCTCTTATTTATCTAATAATTAATGTTGTTACTATACAAGCCTTAAACTTCTAAAAGTTCTAATAAATATAAAATTACCAAAAATTGAAACAAACTTATAATCTAACTTAACATTTTTGAGCATGATATACACACATATGTTCATACATGTATTCTCTACCGACTCATGTCGATAGAGAATACATGGGAGTGAGAAGGACAGCATGCTGTCCCGCTTACATCATAATATATTTGATCAATACACGACAAATAGATACACGACTTATACTCTATTTTATCAAAACTTTATTGATTCTATGATATTCACAATGGCCAATTTTTTTTGTTTCAGCTATCACCAGTGTGGGCTGTAATATTCTATTTCATCTTAATAATGTTTGGCATAGCGCAACAACTAGCCATATGGCATTGTGTCATAACTGGCATACTCGCTATCAACGCGTCCGCCCTTCGAGTTTGGGAGAGCTCTATTACATTCTTCAGCTGCGTTTTCGGATTGGCTGTTGGACTTGTGCTTAGTACTGATGTAAGTATAATATGGCATACACTTGATTGGCATACAATGTAACTGGCATACTCGCTATCAACGTGTCGGCCCTTCGAGTTTGGGAGAGCTCTATTACATTTTTCAGCAGCGTTTTCGGATTGGCTGTTGGACTTGTGCTTAGTACTGATGTAAGTATAGTATGGCATAAACTCGAGTGGTATACAATGTAACTGGCATACTCGCTATCAACGTGTCGGCCCTTTGAGGTTGGGAGAGCTCTATTACATCTTCAGCTTCGTTTTCAGAATGGCTGTTGGACTTGCGTTTAGTCTGATATAAGTCCCTTTTTCCTGCCTTTATCCCACTAAGGGATGTTTGATATAGCGTGGGTCTAGCTGGATAGAGATCCAGACAAGACAGCACAAGGCTGCTTTTGTGTCCCACAAAAGTATTAGATAAAGTAGACCCTTACTTAATTTTATCCATGCCAAGTATTTCACCCTGCTGTTATTAATGTGACTGATGTTGACGACCTCAGTGGCGCAGCGGGCGAGAGTCTGCCTGCGACGCAAGAGGTTGCGGAGGATCCCCGCCTCGGAACAAATTTGTGTACGATCTGCAGAAATTTGTTCCGTTGGTCTGGGTGTTTTCTATGTATAATAAAAAATATCTATCTATGTAATGTATAATATTACGTATATCAGTTATCTAGTACCCATAACACAAGCTCTGCTTACCTTGGGGCTAGATGCTGTGTGAATTGTCCAGCATTATTTATAAAAAAAGAAAAAAAAATGTGGAATGAAAGTAAAGATCTAAACATTTATATAGGTGGAAACTATAGGGCGCACTTTGAAATCTTTCTGAGCAATGAACGAAATCGAACCGTCACGCTCGGGTTGGTGACGCTGATTCGGGTATACTCGGCGCTTAATCATATTAAAATTTATTTCTATCGTGTGGTCAAATGCACATAATTATTATTGTATGATTGGTTTTTCCAGGCTGGCATCAAACTAGTACACTTCATGGACTACGTATGGGTCGGCGCGTGGTGGCAATGCGTGATTCACGTAACGTTAACGTGCGGAGTGTTCGTGGTCCGTGGTCGGCCGTACTCCCCGGACGCGGTCGCGGCTGCTATGTTTGCGGGCCGCCGGCGGCTAGCCTGCGTATTACCTGCGTTGCTGAGTCTCACTTGGACGGTGCTGATGCCTGTGTTACTCTGTGTAAGTACATCGCGTGACGTTAACGTGCGGCGTGTTCGTGGTCCGAGGTCAGCCGTACTTCTCTAACGTGGATGCGGCGGCCATGTTTGCGGGCCACCGGCGGTTAGCTTTGGTTTTACTCAATATGAGTATACTCTTAATCTAAATCCATCTAGAAAACTGGCTACAAAGAATGAAAACAACGGAATTTCTCATAAATAAATATGATTTTCAGGTTATTTGCGTCATGGATTTCCGGACGGGGCAGCAGAAACAGCTTTACACATGGAGAAAACCTATCGGGTGAGCGCTTTGAGTTTGTCGTAGATCTGGACCTCACCACAAACGGACAACACAAAAATGTTTATTAAAATATGGGCTCTCTTAATAGTTAGTCTTATTAATTACATTTATTTTATAATAAAAACGTTGGATAATAAACAGCTCGCGGGCCGATCGCTTAAAGCTTGCGGTAAGACCATTTTGCTATCGTGAAATGTATCTAATGATTTTTCGTTCAAGTCCGTATTTGATGCTCATTTTTGTGCTGTACAGAGCGGTGCTGGATAAATGTGATATGTATTATACTTTTATAGGTAGCTATACCAGTGGCGATCAGTGGCGAAGACTCCCTATAACAAGATTCCTGTCGGCTTCCCTTTTGAAATTCCCATTCGGGTACCTACCTATACCTACTGCCTTACCTACCTATATCTAACCTAACTATCTAGTAACCAACTACCTACCTTACCTAGCCTATAAGCCTATCTTAATAAGGCGCATACCCCACCCAACCTAGCGCCGCCACTTAATGTTACTATTCCGTTTAACAAAGGAATTTTCAAAAATCCATCTTCCAGTTTGTGATACCTATCATAAATTCGAAGTTGTCCTTGGTGGTCACCAAAATCTATTTTCGTATCTCTGCCTAAACTAAATAGAATAAAACTATTACAGAGGCTTTAAAAAAAGCTTATGATAGGTATCACAAACTAGAAGATTGATTTTTGAAAATTCCTTTGTTAAACGGATTTTTTTTATTTATGTTTTTATATTTCATAAGATAAATTAGTTGGCGGCGCCACTTTGGATGGGGTATGCGCCTTAAAAACTAGCTTACGTCAACTAATTTTGTCAAGCAACGTCACAATATTTTGAGACCTATAAGCATTTATTTGTGTAGCGCACGGCGAGCGGAACTCCCAAGAAAGCCGGTATTCATCGGCCTATTGCTTCAACGAGCTTCATTCATACATACTTTTAGCCATTCCGTAGCATACGGCTGGTTGTACGGGACAGAAACCATCTCTTTCTTAGTGTTATGGTTTAGTTTAGACTATACCTAAGCTAACTACTTTATTTTTGAATACATAAATCTAAATATACATCTAAGCTTTGTTTTCTTTCAGTTATTGGCCGGTATGGGCGCGTCAACTGGCAGTATTTTTACAACAAGGTGCTTTATTACTGGTGCCTTTCACTGCTTTTACTCAAACGTGGCGCTACATGAATAAAGGACCACCGGATATTTTAGACGTAAGTAACTAATAAATCCTAAAGAAAAAAACGATATTTGCTTCGTGTACGAATTAAGTTAAATTGAAATGCATGCATGAAGTTCTGGACATGGAATAATGGAACATACAGACACTTGGAATAATGGAACATACAGACACTTGGAATAATGGAACATACAGACACTTGGAATAATGGAACATACATACACTTGGAATAATAGAACATACACACACTTGGAATAATGAAACATACAGACACTTGGAATAATGGAATATACAGACACTTGGAATAATGTAACATACAGACACTTGGAATAATGGAACATCGAAATCACAGGGAAAAACAGTCATTTATATTGTCTGGCTTATAAAGTTCTTATAAGGCGCTCATTGGGGTATGTTCAGCTGTGGACTTATATAGGGTGATGATGATGATGAATAAGTTAGCTCAGCGTAAGCTTATCTAATTCAAAACTCTTACATGTAGGTATTAACAATTACTTATATCGGAACATATCCAGTGATTTGTGATGTTTTGCGTTCAAGCAAATGTGCCGATCTGGTGCCAAAACATCACAAATCAGTAACATAAGTTAGTTTAATTTTGCATAACTTTACAACTTGGCTCTGTGTTTTACGCCGCAAGGATTATGCTGCTAGCGAGTGTGTTGAAGAAATGGTAAGACTTCATAGATATCAAAAATCGTAGTAATCACTTTTAAATCATAAATCACTTCAAATTTCAAAGACTCACAGATAGGCCGGCCCGGAATACTACCAAGTATTCCGGGCCGGCCTATCTGTGAGTCTTTCGACGGATAGTTGATGTTGTAAAGTTTTATTTTAGTCAGATGTTGTTGAAACAAGATTTTGTTGATTCGCAACGAATAAATCCGACAGAGAACTAAGGTTATCGACATAGCGCAAAGGATTAGCAAGCTGAAGTGGCAGTGGGCTGGCCATATTTCTAGAAGAACCGACAATCGCTGGGGTAAACGTGTTCTTGAGTGGAGACCGCAACTCGGCAAACGTAGTGTAGGACGCCCTCCGACCAGGTGGGATGACGATTTGCGAAAGTCTGCTGGCAGATGCTGGATGCGGCAAGCTGAAGACAGGGCGCTATGGCGCTTATGGGAGGCCTATGTCTAGCAGTGGACTAATATAGGCCGATGATGATGCTGAAACAAGCGTTTGCGCGATTTAGGGTTCATTGAGGATTTTTACTCTACTTTTTGCGCAACATATTTTGTGATGTTAATTTGGGTAGCGCCCTCAAGCAAATTTACTCTGAAGCACTTAGTTTATTTATTTGTTTGTCTGTCCGTCTGTCAGTGGGCTGTATTTCATGAATTAAGCTAAGCTGGTCCCGATGGACCAGCGAGCGGTATGGGCCAGGACGTTGGTCCCCTTGTTTATTAAATTTATTTTATTTTTATATTTTTTTGTTATACTTGCAAAAGAAATACACTGAAAATTTCAACTTTGTCTACCTTTTACGGTTCATGAGATGGCCGATGACAGACGGACAGACGCTTAGTAATATAGCTCCCGTTTTCATCCTGCGGGTACCGTACGGAACACTAAAAACCGCCCTAGATGTCATAAAATTGAGGTTTTACACAATAATGTACATACGTAATTATGTATAAAAGATATATTTTTACTTTATCTAAAACTGATTTGTTCTATTTAGCGCATACAAAACCTGTACCGTCCGCGCCTCGACCCGCCCGAGTCCGGCCCGCGGCCCGTCCGCCCCCCTGCCCCCGCCCCCGACCCCCCGCCCAAGTACACGCCCCCGCCATCATACTCCACCGCCACTGGTGCAAGGCTACTCAACACTCTGCAACGGAGCTTCAGGACATTGAGGAGGTAATTATTTAGGACTTGTTTCTGCTTAGTTACACGTTCTTTTTTATATATATGGAAAAGTTATGTCTATCCCATGAGAACTGATTTATCCGTTCTGTAGTTTTGGCGTTAAGAAGTAGGTCAAACAGCCATTCATCCAAACTTTCTCATAACACTAAAAAGTTTAAGCGAAAGTTTGGATGTATGGTTCAATGTCTGTCATAGAGGACCTCTTCACGCCAAAACTACTGAACAGAATCGGGCTGATTTTTAGTCCTGGAATAAAACTAAGGCCATTTATTATCCCATAAGTGAATTCCCAAAGGATATAGATGACCATAAGACAGAAACTTGTTTGTAATGATAGTAAAATAAATAAAATAGTGTGATAAATAGTGGGCCTTATAAGAAACGCAGCCGCAGTGGAGTTATGTTGCTAGATGGCAGCATACAGCTGCAGTGCCACAATTGCAGCTCGCTTTGCTCGCCATACTATGTGAGATCGGGTTTACGGTTGAGTTAGCTCGCCGGCCGCACTAGAATGACACAGAGTGGCAAAAACTAATAAATCGTGAGCCCTTGTATTACAATCACTCCCGCTGAGTCCCCCAGCTAATCAAGAGTAAACAAAATCCTCAGTATATTTTATGTTTTTAAAAATTAACTTTTTTTTCTCCAGAATAACATCACGATCGGAACCACAAAACGACGACACATCACAACTACCCATCACACTCAGCGAGACTGTAGAACGAGAGAACTCAGAAACGATACCTACCTACAGCGGAGTTTTCACAACGCCCTCTATAACAATAACCGACGAAACTGATTCCGCACCACGAACTTCAACTTCAAGAAATTCCCTATCTCTAACCAGGGATTACTTACGCAGGTCGTTTGTTAGGAAAAGCGATTCAGTGAAATCGATTAGATCTAGTTTACGACGTAGTTTCAAGTACAATAGTGCGTTGACAACGAGTCATGAACATTTGGTGCGTGATGTAGAACCTATTTCTAGTACTGTGGCGATGTCGGCCATGTTGGATAGCGAGGGTACGGCGCACGCGCGCAGCCTTGCCTCTGTGATATGATTTACTGTTGAACAAAACTGATTCTTGTGTAGTCTATCCATAAACGTGCTTTTACGTGAATTTTACTCTGAAGTTAAAAGGAAAAGAATTATATCGCCGTCTGCGGCTAAAGTAAATCAAACAAGGTAAAAGTATATTTATTTGTCAGGGAGGGAGTCTTTTAGGTTTATTTTGGCTTGGAGCATTTAAATGGCGATTCTGTCTAAATATTACTCTGATCCCAAATGAGTCTCAAGTTCTTCAAATAGTTAGTAAACAATATAGTTGAAAATTTACTCGATTAAACAACTCAATATTCTTTTTCCACTATTCTTCTAATCTTTAGCTACAGTATTCTAGGTTAGTTTCTTCGAGTAATTTTAGGGAGAATCTTCTGCATAATGAAATAAGAGATTTAATTTTGCAATTTTTTAGCTAGAATTCTATAATTATAATAAGTTGAAATGATTGTACAATATTTTACACGATTTAATTTTATTAATTATTTTTAATGTTTTTACAAAAATAATGAGAATCTCAATTACATCACTATTTTTGTATTTTAATAATTTAGTTCGTGTAAGCACAATAATTTTTGAGCCATGTAGGGTAGGTAGTTAGTAGGTAATATACAAATATAACAATGCGGTATAACGAATAAATTCCGAGCTTAGTTTAAAGTGTTATGTCATAGTTATACTTATTGGAATGTGACAAAAATATTTACTAGAATGTGTTCGTAGTAGTGGTTAGTTTTTGTAAATTATTCAAGACCTTAGAGTATTGATTGTTGAATGTTTTTAATCAATGTGCAATGTAATAAATGACGTGTATTTGTGTGGACTGAGATGATTGTATTGTAAATCTAAGAAGTACAATGATTTAGACCAAGTTCCACCAAATCGGAGTAGTGTAAAAACAACAGAGTTTGAATTGATGATCGACGGCCTCTGTGGCGCGGTGAGCGAAGGTCCGCCTGCGACACAGGAGGTTACGAGTTCAATTCCCGCCTCGGGACAAATGTTTCTAAGATCTGCAGATATTTGTTCTGGGTGTTATCTATGCATAATAAAAATATCTACTATGATATGTAGTCAGCTGAGCATGGGGCTAGAATATGTCGTGTGAACTGTCTAGCATAATTTATTAACATGTTTATTTATTTACTGTTAGTTTTACAAATGTCTTCTTCGTTTTGGTGGAAAACCCTTACAATAAGATGATTGGTTGTTAATGAATTTATAGAAGACTAATTTCAGCTTTCTTTGTTCCTTTTTGCATTTAACTGCACTTTTGTAGATAATTTTGATAACAATTCCCCATATTGTTCTGTTAACATACAAGGTTACGAGTAATGCGGCAGCCACGCAACTTGTTTAGATAATAATAATAATTATTATTTTTTGAAAAGGATAGACATAGGATCTATTAATTAGTACATTATTTGACAAAAAACCAAAACATATAAAATGTTCTCTGCTTTGACAATCACGACAAGTTGCGCGGCTGCCGCACTGCTTGAGTATGTGAAGGCTGTCACTAGACATCGGCGATAGAGTATTCTTGCTGGACTCGAATTCTATCTTTATTCAATCAAGAAAAAGATCAAAAGAGTTAAGACTTGTTAGAAAATCGATATAAGACTCATGCCGATATTTACGACGTGACTGACTGATGTGACGAAACAATGGTTTTGGAGTTTTGTTATTGTAGAATTCACTTGTATACTGCAGAGTAAAACTGTTCGTTCTATTTCACTCTAATATTATGAAAAAAGTGAATAGATTGACAAAGTTTGTTACTTCTCAGTATTCTAAACATTTTACTTCTAGTCAATAAGTAGCTTCCACTTAATTTTTTGATCTTTACATCACATTATTTTCACTTATTTTTAGTTTAATTTTGTTCTTAAATATTGCATTCCACATTGTAATGTTTACAAAATCATAATAAACATTTTTATGGACCTATTGACTTATTGTTTGATTCATGTCCACTTCCTTTGAGGCTGCTTCTTAAAGAAGGAGTTCATTAAAAACAGCCCCTCTTTCTCAAGGAAGTTGACAAGCATTTTCTCCCTGTGATTCCTAACTCCATCACCATGCGGGCCTATTCGATTTTCGTTGCCATTCTGAGTTACCACCTTGCAATTAAAGTCCCCCATAACAACGTTAGTGGTGTTATGCAAGGCTTTGGATATGTCTTCATACATATCCTCCACTTGAGTGTGCCGAGGTCAGTGCGTAGACCAGAATTACTTTCATGCTATACCGTTTGGATAGCCGAAGGATCATGTACGCTACCCTGGTCGACACGACACACTGGAGATTTTATTACTTACTAACATGCTATTTGATGTTCTCTAACTCCACTTCCAACTGCGGTAGATGGTGGTCAAGCGAGTGCGTCCGTTTTACGTTGCCAGGGTCAGTTGTTGGTGGCAGCCTGATGTAGCCCGGTGATTCCTAGCACCCCCTGCCCCGCCGCGCCGTTACCATGGCCGCTGCCATAGCCAGGAATAGCGAGGCGGCAGGGAACTGGGGGGGGGGGGGGGCAATGCCCATAATCCCCACGCTGGGAATGCGGGTTTGGAACTGTTCTGCAGGGGGCGCTGCTGCCCGCCCCCCGGTTTGTGTCCCTTAGTCGCCTCCTACGACACAAACGGGAAGAGTTGGGTTGTTACTATTCTAGGCCGGCACCACAGCCCTGCACACTATCGCTTGCGATTTCTGAGCTATGTACGTGACTTTAGGTTCTAGAAGTTACGAGAGTCCCTTATAACCAGTGTTATACATCACGGGCATTCAGGATGATGCGAGGAGTTACTAGAATCCTGAGAGCGGGAAATGAATATGACACGTACATACTCGTAACGTAAGAGACTGACTGCTTTATCCTCTTGGCTAAACAAACACTTTCATAGCCCAAGGCGCACTAATCGATCAACACCATCGTGTAACGGTGGGGCCCCATGCGGGTCGCGTCGCACCTGTGTAGGCAGGGTAGTGAGTGCGTTAAAAATCTAATTAGCAGACGAAGGGTGTAGTTAGGTAAGAGTTCCATACCTCTCGCATAAAATGTAAAAGAAAAAGCAGGAAAAAAGAAGAATGTACTGAACATTGTTTTAATTTTTTCTTGCTCATGAAACAAAGACGAAAAAGATAAAAATCAATTCTTTATTTTTACTGTAACATTACAAAAAGACGAGTCAATAATTCTACAAAATACTTAAAACAAGGAAGCCGAGGTAATCAAATGTTATCTTACTAATTATTTTACCCTAAAAACTTTTGAGGTATTGAAAAAAATCGAATTAACAGCACAGGGCATTTAGCCACATCAAAAAGTTTTTCTTACTCGTGAAAAACGCGTCTAAATTAAAGCACATTTTACGACCTCAACTTCTATCTGTCATTCCAAAATATAGGCAAACATTCTAAAAATACAGTATGAACTAACACGAATATTTTAAACAGCACATACAAAATTGATTAGTCATTGCAGTAGATTCCGTGTAAAACGAATTTAAATAACAAAATTAACATATTTTTAAAGCCTTTTCGAAGTTTATAGGTGGTTTGTCTTGTCTTACCCATTTTTCGCATTACTCACAAAATATTTAGTGTAAAATAAGGAAAAATAATAAATTAAATGTCTAAATGTGCCCGAAGGCACGTTATAGAGTAAAATTATCCATGTCATAACGCACTGCCACATAATTCAGTTTACACACTAATGACAACTAGAACCTAATGATTGATGAAACAAATTCACAAAATTAAATATTAATTGAAATCACAATAATCAATATATAATCAATAATCAGTCAAAATTCATACATTATTTTCGATTCGTTTAGAGAACTCAAGTTACCTAATCAAAGAGTTCATATTGAGTAGAGACTTGGCTGCCTTGGAATCGGTGGGCTCCTTTTTCTTAGACGGGTCCAACATAAAGCATTTCCACAACCTGTAACGGAAATCACGAATGTTATGAAGAAGATTAATAATAATTTAAGATCAAGTTACTTTTTATTCACTTTACATACCTAAAGTACGCATGCACAGTTATGAATGAGGAAATAGGGTGTGAATGGATGCGGAGTGCTACGGTCCCCTAAAAACCTTGAAGGATATCTTCGCCTGTACATCGTTCTGAGTGGACATGGCTTTGGAAAGGTACTTGTCCACCACGGTGCTGTCGTCTGCGTGCTTAATAATACCGGCTTCCAGTAGATTGTTTATGTGCAGCAGGAACAATGTGGCAGTACCCCGGCGTTGATCACCAAGTGGTCAGACGAGCAGTCATCAAAAACTACCCGAATTGATCTTACCCTCAGAAAGTCACAAAGCCACAAGAGGTCTGGATGTCCGTATGATGAAAACTTGTGTCATTCTTACCTCAGCGTCTCGTCAGCGCCCGCCGACAGCACGGTGGTCCCGTCAGGCGACAACGCGAGGTGCAACACTCGCGCCATATGTCCCGGTAACTCTGCGACACGCGTCATCGTCGGATACTTCCAGATGACAAGCTTGTTGCTTGCGTAGCCGTGGCCGGAGATTAGCTCTTTGTAGTGCGTGCTCCATACTATTGCGCATACCTGATGAAAAGTAAGGGTGGGTTGGTTTCAACTTTTTATATATTTCACCCTATGAAGCAAATATACACTATTCATTAGTTAGACTATCCTTTACCATCTATCCTTTTTAGGATTCCGTACCCAAAGGGTGAAAACGGGACCCTATTACTACTACTATTAGCGTAGGCTTAGGCCTACGCTGTCTGTCCGTCAGCAGGTTGTATGTATCTCATCATAACATAAACCATACAAGGTAGAAAGTGAAATTTTCACAGATTTGTGTATTTCTGTTGCCGCTAAACATTAAAATTAACGGGGGCTCCCATACAAGAAACGTGATTTCTCTCGTAATATATAAGACACATGGCATTTTCGTAAAAGTAAGTACCTAACGCATACATGAACTGTTTAACCACAAATAATAAATTAAAAAAGCATTAGGGTGGGTTCCTTCTTTGAAATAGTTTTGAACGATGATGTAACCCTCGGTGTGCGATTCGACTCTCACTTGGCCGGTTTTATTCAAACACTATTTTGGCTTTTAATGACTTGAATAAGATTTTGTGGCAGCTAGACAGCGTACCTACCTACCTGTCTAACATATCAACTTAGGCTTAGGCTTAGTATCAACCGTGTTGAGATTGGTGCCGGTGTTGACGTTCCATGTGCGGATGGTGCGGTCGGTGGTGCCAACGTCAGAGGCTAGGACGCCGCTGGGGCTCAGACACCACGCGAGACAATATTATCCCTGCGCACTAAACATACCTGTGGCTTAGTATCAACTGTGTTAAATTGGTGGCGGTATTGACGTTCCATATGCGGATGGTGCGGTCGGTGGTGCCACCGTCAGAGGCTAGGACGCCGCTGGGGCTCAGACACCACGCGAGACAATATTATCCCTGCGTACTAATGTTTAGTACGCAGGCTGTGGCTGAGTATCAACTGTGTTTAGATTGGTGGTGGTATTGACGTTCCATATGCGGATGGTGCGGTCGGCGGTGCCAACGTCAGAGGCTAGGACGCCGGCGCTCAGACACCACGCGAGACATTATCCCTGCGCTACGTAGTAAACATACCTGTGACTTAGTATCAACCGTGTTGAGATTAGTGCCGGTGTTGACGTTCCATATGCGGATGGTACGGTCGGCGGTGCCTCCACCCGAGGCTAGGATGCCGGCGCTCCACGGACACCATGCGAGCCCGTTTACAGCGGCTAGGTGCTGACTGAAATCATCGACAGTTTGACGTAAGATTAAAACCTCTAAACTATGTACTTCTTGGGTATGAGCTTATTTTCTAAAACTTATAAACCCCTGCCCCTATATTTTACTTTGAATTTGAACCATCATAGCTTAAGAACGGCTGGACCGATTTAAATCAACTAAGAAGGACCGATGAATACATTTATGGTATCTACGATGCTACAGACACACATTTCAAGTGTATAACACTAACAAAACATGAGATGGTGCCGTGCCTCGGGGGTTATAAATAAGCCAGTGATCTTCCTTATGAAGTTACATCATCATCAGCAACAGAGACAGCTGCTAACTTCATTTTGGTCCTCTGCTAAACCTTCCCAAGGTGTCTTAGACCTCCTCGTGAGTGGCATGGCAACATACCTAAGGGTCAAGTTACGTTTTCGTGTCCCGCGTGCTACTACTACTACTACTTTTTTTTTTTTTTTTTTTTTCAAAGTTCTTCAATTGTTGTACTGTACGTGTATTATTATTATTACTGTGCGACGTCCTCCAGCGTGATATATCTTTAAATTAAATGTATTTGTTGTTATAAATTAGAATAAAAGCATTGTTATTCTTACTTGAAAGAGTAGAGATACTGCGTTTGGGAATGGTACTGCCCCTGTGCGACGGGCCAGATGTTCAGCAAGTTATCGTTGCCGCCTGAAGCAAGGTACTTGCCGTCAGGTGACCATTTTAGATCGCATATCTGTAGGAAAGTGAGAAATGGGATAATAGTTGTCATTAAAATATGGGCTTGACGGCATCAGATGATAGACAGCTCGCGGACCATTCATTTGAAGCTTGTAGGGTGCCATTTTGACACTGTAAAATGTATCTAGAGATAACGAGATTAAGCCCGTATTTAATTGCGCATTTTTGTGCTGCGTGGTAGCAGTTCGCCTCTGATCTACAACAAACTTCTACCACCAAGAGTTTTCAACTTACCTCCTGGGTATGCGCATTGATCGTAGCAACAGAATGCACTCTCTGTCGCACGTCGTGGTGGATGATATTGCCGTCTCGTGCGCCGCTCGAAACTATGTACATGTTCCACGATAGAGAGCCTACTCTGCCTGCGTGGCCGTCCATTACCTACAAACAGTTTTACAGATTTAACAAAAACACTAATACAATACAATACAAAATTATCTATAGTGCACAACATAAAAAATAAGAAACAGACATAGACATTATACATAAAAGTACAATGGTCGGCCTTACCATTAAATATAATCAAATGCATAATCATTTGGTGTGTTTCAAAAACTATAAGCCGTTTTCTAATTCCTGAATAATGGAAGTTGTTTTTAATCTGGAACACTTCGATAGCACGATTCCGTTGCCATGGAAACCATTACACCCGTGATTATGAAAATTATCATGGGATAATGTTTAAAATAAAAATTGCTGAATTTTCATAATCCGTGAGTAATTGACGAACTTATAAGGTACTAACTACTACTTACATTTAAAAAATACCTTTAAGTCCATAAAAAATTGACGACCACTAAAACGCAGTGGGCAAGGACCGCCCGCGATATAATGAGGTAGCGGGTTCAATTCACGCATATTTATGTATTCTGAAAGTTTTCTATGTATAAATTATAGTCAATAACATAACACAGACTCTGCTTAGCTTGGGGCTTGCTGTGTGTATTGTCCAGCATTTGTATTTATCTTTAGTTTATAGTGCAATGGATCTCACGGTTAATACATAGATAGATACATGGTGACAGAAACGCCCACTATTACAATCTTTGGGTCAGGCCTATGCCCAGCAATTTTAAATTAAACTTATTTATTCGTCATTGCGGCAAGCTGAATACAGGGCGCTATGGCGCTTATATTATATGTCCAGCAGTGGCCTAGAATCGGCTAATAATGGTGATTAATATGCCATGGGCTCACAGGCAGTAAGAGAAATAAGTTAATTCGAAAAGCACTCATATCATAAGTATAGGTGCAGTGACAAAACACATACATACCCTTAGTCGTTTAATCCTCTCACAGTCCCATAACTCAACTGTCGCTGAAGTGGTCCCCACAGCAAGATGAGAGCCTCCACCCTGCATCCAGCTAACGGAGCTGACTGTCTCTGAACCCTCCAAAGAGAGAAGCTGCTCGATCTGCCCTGTCCCAGCATTCCACAAGTACACGGAGTTGCCAAGAGCTACAGCTAGGATGTTTGCTGAACTCCAGTCTAAGAGGTTTAAGTCTGTAAGCAGCAAATCAACAACCAGTCAACATTAATCCTCCCTGGCAAGACACTGTCATTGGTTAGCACTCTTATGGTGCGTAACTGCGTATTATGAAACTATGTTCAATCATCAATCTATGCTTGAGTAACGCTTTCGCTCGGGAACGAGGCATGCGTTTGTAAATAATTTAGTATTTAAGTTATGGATGTCTACTAACACTCTTTCTTTCGTTTTCATTGTTTATGTTTGTGTGCTTACTAACCCAATATGGATCCAAGATATCCGAAATAAAGAGATTTTATTTTATTTATTTATTTAGCAATAGGGAGGGGGGGAATTAAAAAAATCTCTTTATTTGGACGTTATAACCAACAAAAAAAAGACAAAAATTATCTGTGCCTTCGGGGGTCACAGATAATGGTCTTTTTTTTTGTTGTTTAAAAAAAACCCGTACATTTCTTTAAAAAAATAAAAATTAGCGCTATTTCGACGGAAACAGGAAACTCGCAACTTTTTTCATTTCATTTGGCGAGTTTTCTTGTAAAAATCTTCAAATACTTCTGTTCTGATGTGACTTGGAATAACCAAAGGATATATCCTTATTTTCACTAGCTAGACTTACATATTTTGAGAAAATATCAATAAAACACTCACAATAATCATTTTGGATTTCAGGAGCATCCAAAATCCTATCTGGAGTTTGTGGGATGTATCTTGACGTGTTCTTCACTGATGATGGAACTTTGGCCTATAAATTATATAAAATCAAATCAAACTATTCGTGCACCATTTATAGAAATTAATAAAGTTGAAGTGTCTGTTTGTAATATAAAAAACTATTTTTTACTTATAAATGAAAGTATCAAACTTGTATAATTACTTAATTTTAACTCAATTTATCTGAGCTACATTGTTAATATACCTGAGAGTAAACTACTCTGAGTCTGTTTTGGTACCCCTCAGGAGCAGCGGGAGCCTTGCAGGTGTACTGCAAGAGCCTCCCCGGCTCAGTGTCAGTGAGGGCTCTGCCAATAGCCTCACTGGCAGCCGACGGCTCCGACTCTTCACTTTTATCTTCTTCATTTTTATCACGATTCATCTGTAATATTAAAGAGTTTTGATGGTGTAAATAAACATTAAAAAGGGGAATAAATTATGATGATGTCTTTCTCCTAATTTCCCCGCAGCGGCCAGCCTAGACATGAGTAAGGGACATATTTTAGTGTACAAGTGAGTGCTTAAACACAGGCGGGGCGGCCTCTCTATTCCCTCATCAAACTCAACAGGCCTCCCCCTGATTGTTTTATCTCATGGCCCATAATCCCCACGCTGGGCATGCAGGTTAGGGATCTAATTCTATGTCTATACCTGCACTATCATAAAACAAATATACATTTTACTTACCATGTAATGACACAAGTCATAGTTAGAATTACTTCTGGATGGTATGAACCTGTCAGCTTTATTAGGCGTCTTGGAGGCTTTGTTAGGAGTGGGAGTAGTGGAACGGCCTGTAAAGCAAGTAATAATTATCATGTGATGTGTAGTTGCCTTGCAAAGAGGTTTGGTGTGGTGGATAATTGTTACGTACCTGGAGATTTATTTTTAGATGGTGTTTTCTTCCCTTTCCTATTATCATTGCGTGTTGGAGTTTTATTGCTAGAGAGCACACTGTTATTACAACTCTGGTTGGCCGAAACAGAGAGCTTTTGCATCGACAGGTTACAGGTGCTTAAACTCGCATTCGAATGATTTTTGAACGACGCACTCAATGAAGGATTCATGTTTTCATTGTTCCCCTTTTTAGACAATCGCTGCAGCGGACCTCGAAACAAAGGTCCATCCATTGTAGCCAAACTGTTTATTTCATTGAGATAGTTAAATTGTGCCATTATTCACACTACTTTACTGCCTCTGCTTGTAGCTGAAGCCAGTAAAATGTACAGAAAAAATACTATTATTTCAAACTGTATAAACTGGTACATGAAAACTAAAGGACTTCATCAAATAATCAGTAAAATGAAGGAAATCGTCCAAATAAAATTTCATTATAACGCTACTATTATTAGCAGCCAGCCATCAAGTCTTTTGAAAAGTTCGTTAATTTGAAATTGAACTGAATGAAACTGACATTGACAATGGAGGGCATTCACGTCCATATCTTTCCACAAGTAAGCATGATGCAGGACACCGACATACATGTCTTCACTCACACTATCATTCACATCCATAAAGTTACAAATGCTCCAAGTTCACATCCATAGAGCCGCTCCCTCCACATCTCTCACGAGTAAGGTACTTAATTAAGCCTATGTAAATAACCTTGTTTTTTTCTGTAAATAACGGCAAGCATAACCACGATTTTTATTTTATTTTTGTAGATTTGAGGAAAAGTAAGCAGGAGCACATTTGACAAAAGAAAAGATGCGAGCGAAGCGAGTCCCGATAATTTGGGGTGCAAAACCAACAATGTAAAAATAAGCAATAGGTACACTATCCAAACTGTCGAGTCCCAATTATGGATGTTTTCTCATTTTTCTATCAGAAGAAACAAAATAGTTATGTACATGTACACTGCGATCAAAATCTATTCGATTTCCTATCGAAAAATCCTTTACTGAGTTGATAAGCATAGCATTGTCCAAGCATTAACCTGTACAAGCTATCCGTCTATGGAATGCTCTTCCTTCTTCTTCCTGGACATCCGACGTGCGAAATTCCAACCTTGAAAAACCTGCTTCATCTATTTTATTTATACGAGTAACACAACTTTATTTGATGTGTACCTACTTTTAAAGGCATGTTAGGTAAGTAGTGTAGGTAGAATCATAATTGTTTTCTTTTCCATTGATTACTTTACATAGACGCCACCGTCTATAATGTTCTCTACGCCCAGTCCATCCCTTTGTACTTCCTTCATTCTCAGCATTTCCCTTAGAGCATTTCTAACGCATTTCCTTCTGTACCATTGTATTTTGTGTTTGTGGCTATCTATCCTTTTTGCGCAGTCCAGTTGCATCAGTGTCTATCCAGCACAATGCTGAGTGTAGGCCATATTATTTTGTCCTAAGCCCTGCTGCGCACAAGAAAAAAGGTATAATGTCGTAGGTACGTATCCTAAACTATATTTGTTTTTGTGTAGTAGATTTAGGATAAATAAAATTACTTTCATTTCATTTACATATTTATTTTCAGTTTGCACGAGCTTACATAGAGCGTGTGACGGGGCTTTAACCCCGTCACACGCTCCGTCTGCTTGCGCAGTTCAGTTTGTTTAGTTATGATTGTGCTAATAGACTTAGGGCCTGCGGATGATGGAATGCGGACCCGTACTTAAATCCACCTGTACAGTTTATTAGAACACTTTCAAATAAGTTCATTTTACCCTGGGCGGTAAGCACTATATTTATTTAGTTCTCAAATGAAGACATTGGGTGGCACTTTCTCACATGTGATTTTCACCCTGGGCCTTACGAGGTTAAACTATAATAGTATTTATGTAGTAGTATAGTAGTAGGTAGTTTTGCAACTATTTGCTAGGAACCCATGCATAAAAAACTTCGATTCAATTATAGTTTTGCAGTGTGTTGACATTTTATTATTTATTTTAGTAGGTATCATTCTTTTACGTGTCACTACTAGACTCAAAAACTACAATGGGTAAAACATAGATGGATTGCTTGTTGTGTTTTTTATTTTACGTTTAAGAGTACTACAACAAGTTGAACTTACTCAGTATGACACTATCTTTACTTACCTACGTAGTTTTATCTCGGGGGATGAATCGTGATTTCACCAGGATCCCCTAGCCCTAGGGGATACGTTACGTGGTGATCTAAGTGGCTTTACCCTATATGTATTTACATTTATTTTTAAAGATTGCAGTTATTCGGAGGACAACCTGTATTATATGATTTAAGTACCTATGTATATAAGAAAAATAACAAATAGGTCCAAGATCAATCTTATACCTACGCGAAAGTGCGGGTTGTTTTGTTTAAAAAAATGATATGTGGCAGCAGGTGAATATCCTCCACGGTATTGCGCACAATTCAAATAACACCCTGTATATCAGTTATATCTAGCACCCGATCCAATAAAAGCTTTGCTTAGTTTGGGTTATTATTCTGTGGGCTAGATGATAGTGTGTAGATTTACTAGGTACCTACCACAAGTTTTTAGGTATGCACCTACATACACAAAACACACTTACATAAAAAAGTTAATATAGCAACACTGATTAATTTTAGTAAATTTAAAGGACAAGATATATTATTATGTGTTACCTATTGAATCTACTTAGTCTATAAGAAGGATTGTAATAATATAAGGCAAGAGCGAAACCCCCTAACACAAGTATTTAAGGATTTCCAAAGCAATTTACAGATTTGTATAGATTAAGATAAAAAAATAAACGATTTTATTTAATTTATGCTTGAAGATCTACCGTAATCTACATTCCGAGGGTGCCTGCCTACCTACCTCCCTAATAATGTTAGATTGTTTGATGTATTAACATTTTTGTTCTAAGTTGTAACTGAGTTTGCTAATAAATGTTTCTCTATCTCTATTTCCAAGAATTATTTATTGATTTATCTAGTCGGACACTAAAAAGGTAAACATACATCTTTAAAAAGAAACAAATTTATTCAAGATTGATCCATAAAATTAACTAAAATAGGAACAAATTAATATTTATGTTGTTATAAAAATACAAAATACAAATAGGTACTATGTTTAATGCATTCATAAGAACATTAAGAACCAATGCTATTTTATAGATAATTGTTTATTTTAATCATCTATTTCACTGAAAAACTTATTACAATAAATCATAAAAGATATTTATAGGTTTATCAACAGAATAAAATGCATGTTGTGCATCGCTAACACAGTTAAAAACAGAAAAAATATTCAATACATTTTGTTCTAATCGGCACCAACTACTAAGCATAGGATTTCGAACACTTCTGTAAAATAATGTTTTTACCACCAAACTGTATCTACCATGCGCCTTCTTACATAGCTAAAACTCTGTTTTAACAGACTTCAAGCGTTTGTCAATTTAGCTGCAAAAATTGTATTGACTGTGTAAAACGATTACTTTCATTTCAAAAGTTAGCTTTGATGGGATCTACGCGTGGCGTAGGTGCTTTCATGTGCGTCATTGGCACTCAACGTGTTGAAGCAAGATATATGTTTGTTAAAAAACAAACCACATTCACGAACACTGATAATATGATCTCAAGAATGTCTTCATCTCAGGACCTAAGTGGTTAAATTGATTTCATCGACAAAAAAAATCCTGAACAAACTTCTAGTAACGGTATATATCCTAATATACTAAATAATAAAAATTAATATCTAGCACCATCATCATTATACAAAGTAGTAATTATATTTACAAATACAATTATGCCATTAATTTAATTCTAATAATTAACCATTTACCACAAAAGTAGGTAGGTAAAGGAATCTCAGTTCTTCACCAGTTCTAATAATTTGCAAATCAATAGTTGAATTTCCGAAATGGCACTATTATTGGCATTTCTTCAAATATAATTAACAGTATAAAAGCTATACATACTCGTAATACACTTTGCATTGATAAATTTTCCAAAAATATTTGCTTGTGTTGTAACAAACAATTAAATTTATGACCAACTATGATTTTATAGATCAGTACGAATCTCAAAAAGTCGAAAAGATAAACTATTAAAAATATGAATGTCTCCTCTCAGACTCCTCTTAGACTTTACAAATGTATGAAGAGATCATTTTCAAATATAACATATAACACAATAAAGTGTTACTATTAAGCTAGTAACCGACTGAGCCAACGCCACGCAACGTACGCATCGCATTACGAGATCTGGACGCTTGAATCTGTAAGTAAGCCGATGGCCTAGAGACACACGTATCGTCCACCACGCCATCCGACTTGTCCTACATTTCGTCGCGTAGGTAATAAATAACAGTCATTATTGTTGTCCTCTGGCTAACCACGTGACAAAGAAAGAAATTCTAAGGAAAAATTACTGGGCGGCTACCTTCTGGACAGTCAGTCGCATGGATTATTCATAGCAAGTTTTTGTTTCAAAGAATGAAATAGCAAGACAAAGCTATAAAAAGATATACCTATCTCTTTTGCCTGCTGCGTTGTCGACGGCATATGAATTAAATCCTTATAGTACCTGCGCAAACTTGTCATGCCGCTGCCCGTAACAGGACAAGATATTTATCGGCAACTAAATGGGTTGCGTGGCGTGGTCTTCAGTCAGTTTCTAGTTACACACTTATGATTACAAATGATTTATTTTTTATCTTAAGATACGGCACACCCAAAAATAATGAAACAAAATGGCGATTACCAGTTTCCTTGTTTTGAAATTTTGAAGAGATCACTGTTTTCAATTTCTGTTGATGGGTATTTGGAGACATAAACGAGGTATGTTTATACTTTTTTAGCTAATATAATTATACTATTTAACATAGAATTTTAAAATAAATACATTTTGCTAAATCATTACTTACGAGTTAAAATAAAGATCCAACATAATTGGTTAGATAATCTTATTGGTGGGTCAGATTATACCAATAAATAAACGTAATCTATGTAAATTGAACGAAAATTAAGCCAATAACTTAACGAACATGAGTAAATTTAAAGAAATCGAAATCTCTCATTAACATGCACTCAGTATAGATAAGTAATAAAAATCACAGTTAAATGAGCAAAATTGTCGTTGTTCATTCAATTTGAGATTTCGTTGTACTTATAATTTAAATTAATATTATTAAAATATATCAGTTCTCTAATTTACGTAATAATTTTTTTATTTTACTAACTTAATAATAATAACTAAGCTAACATTTCTATCACAAAATTCCATTATAAGTTTAATTTTGCATTTCGTTTATTTCAGTGAATTTTAATGATTTTTAATTGATAATTGTTTTTTATCTAAAAATTTTATTTGACATTAAAAATTTAGATAAAAAACAATTATCACCAGTCTTTTACAGGCAGCCAAATTTACTAATAAAAATTTAATTAAGTATCAAAACAAATGTAATTAATATAAAACATGATACTTTTATGCATTCATTGAAAACATTATAAAATATTTTGCGACTTGATACTTTTACCCTTATTATTAAAAATGCGCACACGGCAGTGGTCGTTTTAGGCAGTGTGTGGTCGTTTTAGTACAGATTTTAAGACTAACACAATAAAGGCTGAGTGTGTGGTCGTTTTAGTACAGATTTTAAGACTAACACAATAAAATAAAATAATGTCAATACATGAAAATCCTAATTCAGTTCAGGGATTTAAAAGCTAAATTATTTGTTCTATAAAATTGTTCTATTTTAAATGAAAGATAATACAGATAAGATAATACTATAAACTAATGTCATAATAATAAATACGAACATTTGAGACAATTTCGCGTACAGACTAAACGGAAATTCGGATGTATAAAAAGTACAAAAGTTACCTAATATACGTAAATGCCTGTGCTACGAACAGGTCTTATTGATAACGTTCATAATGTGGATATATCCTGGATTGTCTACTGTTACGAAACAGGAGAACTTATCGTCATGACCAAGTCTTTTTGAGTTCATACCTGTTAATTTTATGCAGGCAAGTATATCTTTTCTTTTGGATCCTTGTTTATATCTGAAATATAAAAAGTACTGTTAGCTTTTTGCGAAGATTGCCTGTTCATGCTTTTTTGGTCACTGTTACGAAAATAATAATGTTTTTGAAATTACTATTTTCTTTTAATCTAAAAGAGATGGTTTTCAAAAATGTTACTATGAGTTAAATTAATTTCTATGTGATGCTTGCAACATTAGTCTAGTACATGATGTGATATACTACTTAAAAATTACGGCCGCCATAAAATATATACCCTAATCTAACATACATAAAATAAGCATATTTACTAGATATAACAAATATCTAGTAAATATGTGGTATTAAACAACTAATAGAACGTCGTTATTCACACAGCTAGTCTCCGCTCATCTTCAGTGGCGACCACAGCCGAGATGTATCATATTTGCATGCAGGAAGCAAAGAAAGGTCGAAGCGGAGACGTGAGCTGTGCCTCGCCTGTGCATTCATCTCAATAAAAAACCGACGCACGCAGCTCAGCCGTTAACCAGCACATATCTACCCTTTAGCCAGCACACATTTCTGCTTTAGCCAGCACACATCTCCGCTTTAGCCAACACACATCTCCACTTTAGCCAGCACACATCACCGCTCCAGTGTAGCCATCTCCGCGCAGCTTCGGTGGAGACACTCTAGCTGAAAAACATCTCGTCTCCGCTACGGACATTTAGTGGTGAAGATACCATCACATTTTTGTGCTGGTTAGTAGCGGTATTCTATTAATGTGCGCAAAGCTTTAAACAGGTCATCGGTCCACCTACACCATGCCAAAAAGCAATAAGGTATGTAACTAAAATACTTACGTTTTAGATTTCCATATAGCTTTCCAGCAGTGTTGGTTCAAGAGTTCATCAGCAAAGAAGAAATTCGTTGACCCTGAGCCAGAGTTGTTTGCATTAGCATCACCTGAAGGCACTTCTACTCTAGTCTCGTGTGGGCTTGCGAGCGGCGTCATAGCGTTTAGAGATGGCCTGGAAAAAAAAACAGAAAAAACATACAATACACTTTATTGCACACCAAGAAAATACATAAAATAATACAGGAAAAGATGTTGCACAATGGACGGCCTTATCTTTAAGAGCGATCTCTTCCAGACAATCTTGGGATGGACACAAAGCAGTTGTACACGTATAGACGGTGGCGTATTACTATAATATACAAAAACATCAACACACATCTACTGCTAAAAACTAAAAACTATATAATTAAATCGTGGATGGAGTATAGGAACTTTGAGTGCGCAGCCTGTCGTTAATTTTTGAGATGTGTAATTCCTAATCATATCTGACATAATAATAAATTCTTTTTGGACAGCGACTAAATCAAGATCGTTTATTCTAATTAGCTGATTGTTGTAACTACATATTTGTCACTTTTAATATTTCAAAATTTATCTTAATTTTTTGTGTGTAGGTACCTAACGAACATATTTTTATTTATGTTTATACTAAGTACTATAAGTGGAAACTTGTAATTAGCCCTCAGTAACATATCATGCATGTATCATGCATGTTATTTTAAGTAAAAGACCTTATTGTCAAATCATAGCTGTAAGTTTTCCGAAAATTCGTAAAATAAAAATAAAATAATAATGTTGGACATTCCACACAGCGTTATCTAGCCCCAAGCTAAGCAGAGCTTGTGTTATGGGTACTAGATGACTGATATACATAAAACAATACATTACACAGATAGATATTTTTTATTATAAGTACATAGATAACGACCAGAACACCCGGAACAAAATTTGCAGATTGTAAAAACATTTGTCCCAAAGGGAATCGAACCCGCAACCTCCTGCATCGCAGGCGAACATTCGCCCACCGCACCACATACGACGTCAAAATAATCAACTTTACCTGCCGCTCTTACTTCCAGCCCGCATTCTCATATCATAAGAGATATCCCAGAAGACGATTTCAGCAGCCATTGTGACCAACACCAGTGGAGGCTGTTCGTCCACTGGAAGGTGTGGGGTTAGGAACTGTCCTGAAGAGCGGTACAGTCGGGAAGGCACCGGGGAAAACGAGCACGATTGGACTTTGCTTTTGTGGTGGCGGAGCAAGCTGATCTGACGTTGGGCTTTGATGTTCCATATCTGAAAATGGAATTGGGTTCTGTAATTCAAAGTTGACTTTTTTCAGTGTCTTGTATATGTATGTAACTTGTATATTACTACCGCACAGGAATAATAACACCTCCGTGCGTGAATAATTTACATTTTGTACAATGTATACGCTTCTACATACAACAAAACTCCAAGTGCGTTGCAAAAGTTATCGATGAATAAATTCAAATAAATTGCCAAACGTGTCCTTTGCAAAAAGGCTTTTTACTAATTATCAGATTATCCTTTTGCTTCAACTCGAAAACTAACATTCTAAAAAGGTAAACTTTCTTGTTCGCTTCTTTACTTTACCTTAAAAGATTGAAGTGAACGAGAAATCTAAAATAGAAGAGAGAAGTTGATAAAACAATAGTAGAAATTTATACTACACACATTAATAGTACGCGATTTGGGTAGTCAACCTACGTATGTGCGATACATAAATTGGTTTATTATCTACCATAAAATCTTAGTCATTATCAAACAACAGGTATGGGTATCAATTTCTTATACCCGATCTCCTACAATAACAAACCAGGGAACAGACAACCACCACGATATATCCAGGCGATTAGCTGAGCTAAACGCAGTATGACCGATCTCGTACACTCTCATACGTTTGTATTCTCAACAACCATCTAAGCTACCATCTTGCAGTACGGCCGTTTTAGAGCGAACATACCACAACATTTCCTGAGCTGAGGCCCATTGCTAGGATGTTTCCGTCGGCTGTAAGATCGCACGACGTTATCTCGTTATTGATCTGAACTTCTTGAATTAGGTTCAGCTCGGTTTGTACTCCTTCGTTTAATTGAAACGTCTGAAAATAATAATTGTAAGTTTAATCTACAGCACAAATGTTTGAGACTATGTTACCAAAATCTACAGCATATGCTAACCTACTGCTGGGCAAAGGCGTCGCCTGATAAGGGCTCTTACGGGGGTAAACTATGGGGGTGGGATCTGGGAAAGACTGCAGGCAGATTCTGGATGCGGCAAGCTCAGAGGGCAAGGACAGGGTTGATGATGATATGGGAGTAAGGCCATAATGTTGGGCATGTGGACTGGTAATCGCAGTCCGATTGTAAATCTGTTCTGCAGGGGTCGCTGCTGCCCGCCCCCAGGTGGATATCCCTAAGTCGCCTCTTACGACACCCGTGGGAAGAGTTAGGTGGTGCAAATTCTAAGTCGGCACGTGTTTGTTATATTATTTTTATACCACATTGCCTTCATTTTTTCTCTTTTTGTTTGTTAAGTGGGTATATTCTAAAATTTTTCAACATTAAGGTTTCATCATCTTAACCCTTAACCTTGTCTTCCAAAGATCCTAGTAGCCTGCGTTCCGTAGGGTATCTTATATCTATCTATTTCTGTTCTTAGAGTTATTAGACTATGTCGTTAGACTATAAGAATTAGCCACCTAGCTTAAAATTGCCGTGCCCTAGCAGGGTGCATGTTTGAAACATGTTTATCTATTATATACCATGTACAACATAAATAAATAATGCTGGACAATTCACACAACATTATCTTGCCCCAAGGTAAGCAGAGCTTGTGTTATGTATGGGTACTAGATAACTGATATACATAATACAATATCTACATTACATAGATAGATATTTTTTTAATATACATAGAAAACGACCAGAACACCCGGAACAAATACCTGCATATCGTATAAATATTAGTCCCAAGTTGGGAATCGAACCCGCAACCACCTGCGTCTCAGGCGGACTATCGCCCACCGCGCCACAGAGATCGTCAAAATGTTTGCAATAAAAATATTGAGCATTGAGTATATAGGTAACGCCTTACATTAGTATACTTAAAAACATAGAAACCAACCTGAAACATCATATTTCGTCCATCGCATATCACCAGAACATTCTTCTTGAACGCCGCACACCTCACATTCACTTCTAACTGCCTCGCATTCAAAATACTTGATAACTTCAACTCTTTATTCCATAGCTTGATAGTAGCGTTATTCTCCACAGTGATAAGGTTGTTGTCCAGTGCGTAGAACGCAGCGACTAAACCGCTTCCCTTGCAGAGTTCTTTGGAGTCGCCGTTTGGGAACTTTCTGTCTTTGGATTCGAGGCTTACGTCGCTTGACGAGTGAGATATGCCGTCTGATGGTATTGCTTTCTTCTTTACTCCTGTAAATAAATAAATAAATAACACTGGACAATTTACACAACCTTATCTAGCCCCAAGCTAAGCAGAGCTTGTGTTATGGGTACTAGATAACTGATATACATAATATAATACACTACACAGATAGATATTATTTTTATTGTACATAGAGAAACGACCAGAAATGTTATGGGGTTTAAATTTTGCAAGGTTTTACTTATATTATTAGCGTTCCATACCACAAAAGAAAAAAAAGGAAGCCTTATAGCGTCAACCCCCTTTTCTAAGAAACACGTGGAGATATAGAGTTGAAATTCACATCACATACTTAGGTTCGTTACCTCTTGGAGCCGTGACATTCTAAGTCGACGCAATCAAAAGTAACAGCCGTTTATGACCAATTATTTTTCCCATGGAAAATTCAAAAAGGTTCTGTGTGCATGTAAAACCCGTTGGACTAGAATCATGAAATTTCTGATGAAAGTTCTTATAGAACAAGTAAAAAACCTTAAACCGTATTTTTTATACAATTCACACCGCATTATCTAGCCCCAAGCTAAGCAGAGCTTGTGTTATGGGTACTAGATAACTGTTATACATAATGCAATACATTACATAGATAGATATTTTTTATTATACATTGAAAACGACTAGAACACCTAGAAAAAATACTAGATAGTACAAACATTTGTCCCAAGGCGGGGATCGAACCCGCAACCTCCTGCGTCGCAGGCGGACCTTCGCCTACCGCGCCACAGAGGTCGTCATCATCAATAGAAGTATCCATCTACCTTGTATATCATTCAATATCTCTTGGGAGCCGAGGTACACGTTCCCTCGTTGCAACATCACCGTGTTCCAATCTCCGTCGTTCGTCAGCGTATAGGCCATAATACAGCGGTTCTTCCCAGCTACCATCATGAGGTTGTTGTGAACGAACTCCATGTACTCCACTTGGCTGTACATATCCATTATGGATATAGCCTGAAAGCAAAGTTTTATATTAGGGTCAGCTTACACAGAGTACTCGCTCACGCAGCGCGCACTTTGAATTTTTTCTTACTAATTTACCACGTAAAAAGGTTCAAAATTTCAATTGAGAAAATGAAATTAATTTCCTAAAATAATAATTATTAGGGAATTTATTTAATTTGGTTTAAACGATTTCGAACCGGCCGTTCTTGAAACGGCGCCCCACCCTCATTACGGGTGTGCTATAACCAAATAAGCCACGAAATCGCATCTCACCGAACTCTGGGAATTCTTAAGCACGACTGTAATTGTGAGTGTAACGCCGTTAGCGGCGTATCTATAGGGGAAACATTGAAGTTTATCTAAACCTGTTAAAAGACTAAAGTTAGATTTAGTTGGTTTGACGAGAGGTTGCTCAATTCTAAGGTTTTTTTATAGTGCTTTCCCGCACTCTGGGAAAACGAAAACTCCTTGCGCTTGCATCTTTCTGCATACATAATGAACAAAGAAAAAAATGCGTGTCGCGTCTCGAAAGCGCGGTTTGTGCAATCAATTCTGAAGACAAACTGTGCAGGTAAGACGGAGCGCGTGGCCAGTCTCTAAGAGGCGACTAAAGTAAATCGGGGGCGAGCAGGAGCGTTTCCTGCAGAACAGATCCACGACCAAACTGCGAACCGCAACCCGCATGTCAGGCGTGGGGATTATGGCATTTTTGACTTAATGATAATAGCGAATAAGTCTACTAGTCTCTAGCTTAGTGTGTAATTCATTAATAAGTTCCGTTCAGTTTTGGCTTGAAGGAGTTTCAAATATGCAAATAAATATGCAAAACGTTCGCATTTACTTTGACAGCGATAAATAAAAACAACTCTAACCTCTTTAGTTCGCAGTGTGTATCTTTTCACATTGCCGGAGCGTAGACCGTAGATGATGTGTTGGTTGCAAGGAGTTATTTTTACAGCAGTTATAGGATCATCTGGCTTCTCCTGTATTTCTGTTAGGAGCTTTCTTCCGCGCATCACCTGAGAGAAGAAACATGAATAACTTATGGTTTCTCGGCCGTGGCGATCGCAACGTTAGAATCGACCCCTCCGACTCAGCAGTAGATGTCGTAAGAGCCAAATAAGGGACCAATTACTAGAGGAAGGGCAGCAGTTCCTCCTTGTATTATTCAACACCGCTGCGATCATCAATCCGCGGGTAACACCTCGGTTTTACCAAGAAACATGTTTACAACTAGTTGCATCCCAAACTTGTAACTACTTATCTCAAACATTAGTTGTTATTTTGTAGTATTAGACAAGTCCAATCAAATCAAAAATGCTTTATTTCCATAAATACAAAAATGTACACTTAAAAACGTCAAATTCTTAAAATAAAAGACAAGGGAATAAAGCGATATTTTTTATTTCTGTCGTTTCGGTATGTAGACTAAAGTAAAGAAGCGACGATGAAAGCTTTAGCCTGTTAGTTGTTATTTTTCGAGTTGGAGCAAAACCTGTCCCAAGCTTTTTTTATCTTCTAGATAATCTGATATTTTGTAGTAAGCCTTTTTGCACAGAAAGGTTTTGACAATTTGTTCGAATTTATTTACTGATAGATTTTGCAACTCACTAGGAGTTTTGTTGTGGAAGCGTATACATTGCCCTTTAAAATATACATTTATCTTATGAAGCCAGGTTGTGGGCACAGCGAGTTTATGTTTATTTCTAGTATAATATTATGTATATCGCTATTTTTAGTAGGAAGTATAAAAGTCATCAAGTTACTTTAGTTTACGATGTGTTTCAAACTTAGACAAGTGTTGTTAATTGGTGAAAACGAAGCCTTAATTAGTTTTGTTAATACTAGTTAAAAACATGTTTATGCTCTACACATGCTGGCTGGATAAGGTTTTAAACTTTTTACTTTTATCAGTACTTAACAAAGTATCATTAAACATGTCCAAAACATGTAGACAACTAGAAGTTCATAAATACATGTTTAATACAAGTTTTGTAAACAACATGTACAGCACAAAACACCATAGCGATATAATATTGCCTCCAGCTTGTATAACTATGTAGATCAATTCTGTACACAAACCTGTATGGTATTCTTGTCATCGATCACAGCCAGCAGCGGTTGAAACGTAGACGCTTCACCATTATTGCAAATTCCCTTCAAATTCAATGGTTTCAAACCCCTTCTATCCAAGCTCAGTGTACTCTTTAGCATTTTCTTAGTTTCCTTGTGATTGGCGAACGACTGGTGACGTTTCGGCGTCTGATTGGTTAATTCTGACCCCGCCCCACTGGTTGAGGAGGGGGAGCTGGGTGATAAAGCTTGGAGGAAACTGACGTCGAACTTTGTTGTTAGGCGGACTTTTCTGTGAATAAATAACATGTGAGATGTATTAGAAATAGATGATTATTGTTATATGATTTGTTTAATTAAAAATTTAAGATACAATTTTGTTTTTGTAAATGCCATAGATATTTTTGTCATCATCATCACAGCCTATATTAGATAGATAGATAGAGAATACTTTATTCATCACCAATTAAGAGAAAACAAAATAATATTAGTCCACAGCTGGACATAGGCCTTCATTAATGAACGCCTTGTCTTCAGCTTGCCGCATCCAGTATCTGCCAGCAGTCTTTCGCAAATCGTCATCCCACTTGGTCGGAGGGCAACCTACACTACGCTTGCCGATTCGCGATCTCCACTCAAGAACACGTTTGCCCTAGCGGTTGTCGGTTCTTCTCGAAATATGGCCAGCCCACTGCCACTTCAGCTTGCTAATCCTTTGAGCTATGTCGATAACCTTGGTTGTCTGTCGGATGTATTCGTTGCGAATCATATCCTTCAGAGAAACTCCGATAGAGATATTTTTCACTCAGATATTTTTGTAAAACTAAGTAATTTTAGAGACTGATTACGAAATAAAAGGTTGCATTAAAATAGCTTCTAAAATTTGTGACAGTTATTGTTATTGAACTTATTACAAAATATATCTTTAGCGTCGTGATTGATTGATTGGCGTTTTCTTTCGTCCACGGTTTGATTCGTCATGCAAGCACTGGTAGTCTGCATGTAGCAACATTATTTTGGGTTTTGACGTAAGCTTACGTCATGTGTCACATGTGTGTAGGAAGAAGAAATTACTTTAAAAAAATAATTAAATTTTCTTAATTTTTTCTTATCATTATCAAACTAAGACTACAATAATTATTTGTGCGAGTTCATAAAAGTCCATAAAAATATGGTTTATTTCTTACGTACCCATTCTTATGCGTAGCTTGCGAAATGAAATACCACACTTTAGCAGAGTTCTCGATAGTGCCGGTTCCGGTCAGAAGTACATCAGAACTCGGGACGAATTCGTCCCACATCAGTATTTCACTAACTGCCATTGTTACTACGTTTCTGAAAGGTTTTGTGTATGGTTAGAATAGGAGATACTAGTATCTCAAACATAACTAGAGTTTGGCTATCGAACGTTGAGACTGGAAATATTTGGAAACTTTTTATAAAGCTCTATTTTCAGATTAAAATTCTTTATTGGCAACATAATTACAGGTCTAGTCATAGTTAATTGTTACTTAATAATTGACATTACATTTAAAATGCATTATGTAATTCCAAACAAATAACTTTTGAACCACTGAATATCGTAGAACATACATGGGGTTAAAATCAATAAAATGTGTATATTATATAATGCACTTTAGATGACAACATGAATTCTACAAAAGTTGTCGATGATGGTTTTGTGGTGATCTTGTTTTACCATTTTACGAATCTGAAATTGGAGAAGTGCCAAAATGTGGACTGCTTACGATAAAAATACTTTACGCTACTACAGTATCAACTCTTAGTAGTCAATGTAGCCATACTAATTTCACAGCACTGTCTTTTTTGCTACATTTTAATGTAGCCGCCCATAGCCATCTGTAGATTAATTTGGCAGCACTGAAGTGCTTCTAAATTAATCTTTATTAATGCAATACACAATTTAATAGTTTTTTGGCGGGATTTTAGCCCCCCAAAAAAGGTTCTGGGTCTGCGAAGGTATCAAAGTAAAGTGACCATGTAGATTATTGTAAATTTGTGTACGGGAAAGTAATACTCGTAAAATATATGGAAAATATAGATCTTCACGGAGCTATAATGCACTAAGCTGCTATATCGCGCTAGTACTAGGCTACTTTTTATCTACGTACCACGACCACGTGATAAAGAAACATGAAAATGACTCACCCTCTCCGATTATCCAAATCAAACAAGTACAAATTAGTCTTCAAATCCATACAAATGACTCTGCTATCATCAGTACTTATAAAAAGCAGTGTCCCGGATTTATTCACAGCCATAGATAAAAACACCAAATTGTCCTTAACATCGGAGCTTGTTAATATTGTCCTTGTTTTGCATGTGTTGCACTTGTTTATGGCGTTTGGGCTGATTTTTAACTCGTGTTGCGTAATCTCTCTGCTTTTTAGGGTGATTATTTTGTTGCTCCCTGTCAGAAAACATTATCGTATTAGAAATTGATACGAAAAAAATCGAATAAATTCATAAATTTTCTTAAAAAAAGAAAAAATCATCAATCAACAGCATAATGATCTCTATTGATATGTACAGAAGCCTCCAAATCAATGACCAACGACAATGGCATGGTCATTGGTCAGCCTAGACCAGCCTTGTCCAGCTTACAAACAATATTTGGCTTAGTACTGTCAGCTTAAGAAAGAACAACATACAAAAGGGACGCACCACTGAAACAATTCTACACTATCGACAGAAATAACTTTTTTTAGTTATGTTATTAAAAGTTTTAGCCGTTGCAATCCCACAGCTGGGCAAACTTATACTTATAACTAAAGAGCTTATCAGCTCCGAATATTTTAATACTAGCTGAAGCCCACGACTTCGCACGCGTTTTTGGGAAAAAAAGTAGCCTATACGTTATTCCACATCCTGATCTGGAATATCCTGACTACTGAATGGATCGGGCTGAAATTTTGTACCCATAAAATTTTAGCCCGATCCATTCAGTAGTTTTGGTACAACATCTTTACAATGGCACAACTTACAAACTGTAGCCTTTATAACATTAGTAGGGTTAAGTAATATAAGTATTATAGTAATATAAGGTTAAGTAAAATATTTATGAAAAATCGTACCAGGAACCGCTAATATGTCTAAAACCGATTCGGACTCCGGCGTTGGATCTTCGAATGAGATGTACCGCTCTTTAGTCTTCATGTCTATGATGTCAACACCTTTCCTGCTGCCGGCCGTAGCTACTGCCACATAACTAAAAAAAAAAAAAAAAGTTTTAAAGGGGCGGCCAAGATTGGGCTATTGTAATATGGGTCGACTTACAAGGTGGGTTGACGATATCGTCAAAGCCACATGGCGCACTAGGTTGCGAGAAGCACAGGATTTAGGACGCTGGCAGAAGCAATAGGACGCCTATAAAACACCAGTGAGGGATCTCAGACTTGATGATGATGAAAAATTATTTCAATTAGTAGGTACTCATATTAAAGTCCTCAAATAATGATTAAATTATTAGGTTATAATCTCTTAATTTACCGAGGATTAATTACTATTATAGTTTCTGCCCGCAGCTTCGCGGGCGTTGTTTAAGGTTGTTTTTATGTCATGGGAACCGATTTGTGGAATAAAAATAGCATATGTTTTATTCCGATATTATTTTTATTCAGGCGATGCGCGATGTGGGCGCTCAGCGACAAGGCCTTTTGTTGTGTGGAGAAAAAAATGCTTAATTTCGAGCCTAGAACTACTTGTATTCAAATTTCAACCCGATCAATTCAGTAGTTTTGGCGTGAAGGGTAACAAACTTCCACCCAAACTACCACATTTGTAATATTAGTGTGTTGAATATTCACAGGTATTAATCGTGTTTATTTACCTATATCTCCCGACTTTGTCAAGGGTCACGGAATGACTGAAATACTGGAGCTACCACCTCTGCGAGGCATCGAAAAAAAAAAGATATGTAAACGCGATGCATACCAATGAATATTTATTTATAGTAATAGAGTTGCTGTCCTTCCTCAGAGGAAGCTAATATTCTCTCAATTATTCACAAGTAATCTGTTTTTATTTTTCTGCTTTAGTAAATAAATGCTTTTTGTTGGTTGTTTGTTTGTTGTTCTCTTATATCTAAGGATTGATTTGCGATCGCCACAGCCACTACCTACTTCACGTCAAACAAAATTATACTCACCGGTCATTAACACAAGGGACAGAACACAACAGCCGCACATTCCTCTCGAAGTTATCTATCACGTAATGTACATCGCCGGTAGGTAGATACAGTATGATCATATCAGCTGTTTGAGCTACGATGTAGTTTTCGTTAACAGTCCACCGGCAGCGTAGGATTGGTGATATTTTGGACTTTATTGTCATGGTGCCAGGGACGTTGTTGTTGTAAGTTTCTTCGGGTTCTGAAACATAATAATTGAGTGAGGTGCTTCATAACCGGCAACCGACATAGGCTTCCTACAAGCTTCAAACGAGTGTTCTGCGAGTTGTGTGTCAAATGATGCCGTCAATTTACCTAAAATACATCTAAAAGTTACGAGTAAAAGCCCGTATTCAAATGCTCATATATGTGCTGTGCTACAGCGATGCTTTTCAGGTATGCGACCAGCTTAAAGCAGCTTATCCCACATTATGTCCATAGCTGAATATAACAGAAACGGAAGCTTCTCTAGCAGGTTATCACTTAGTCGGCTTTACGACATCCAAGGGCTGAGGGAGGGTCGTTCCTTACGTCGCCGCCGGAACCGTTACGGCCATAAAGCAGTTTATCATCATCATATCAGCCCATACACGTCCACGACATACATCCCACATACGACGTCACAAAGAGCAGTCCTGAGCCGCCTCCATCCATCGACTCCCTGCATACGCTACAATGTCGTCGGTCCATCGAGTTGACGACCAACACTTCGTTTCGCGTTGCATTGCGACCGCCACTCGATAACCTTTACTTCCCAGCGGTATCAGTTCAGCGAGCTATAAGACCTGCCCAGTGCCACTTCAGATTACTAATTCTGTGTGTTATGTCGGTGTCTCAGTTCTTCCACGGATTTCTGTATTCCAGATACTATCACGTAGGTAGAGAAACCCCAGCATAGCTCTCCATAGCGAGATGAGCGACTTTAAGCTTATGAACGAGGCTTATAGTTAGCGACGTTTGGATCTATAGGTCATCAAGCAGTTTATACAAAACATAACTTACCTTCTTCGATAATATCTTCATCATCCACCAGTTCCAAGTCATCGATAAACCACAGCTTGACGACCCCACCCGAGAATAGAACCGCCACAATGGGTGGGTTCTTGGAATACGCGACGCCTATCCATTTCACCGGTACCCCTCGGGATGTATCGCTCTCGTATAGTTCCTTTTTCAGCTTGTTTGTTGGTATGTGGAAAAACTGAAACGAAATGCTAGAATTATGTTTATGATTCTAAGCCGCGGTGACTTATAATTGATATAGGTAAATCCTTCAATAATATAGACGGCCTGCGCAGGATCGCTATCAATATAGACTCTATAATATGATTGAGTTTTATGATATATACATATTATAAATGCGAAAATTTGGATGGCTAGATGTTTGTTACTTTTCGAACGGATCAGGCTGAAATTTCGCATAAATGTAGCTCGAAGCCTGGAATCAAACGTGGGCTACTTTTTATCCCATCTTGGGAAGGGTTTTGCCCTAACTCGAAAAATAACAACCAACAAGCTAAAGGTTTCTTAGCCGTTTCTTTATAGTCTACATACCGAGGCGATCGAAATATCACTTTATTTCCATGTAAGCGTTTTATTTTAAGAATTTAACGTTTTTCTAAGTGTACGTTTTTATATTTATTAAAGATATTTGATCCTAGTGGGATCCAGGAAGCTTATTAGGTTGGACTAGATAAAAATTTTATTGTTCGTGGTGCACATTTTCATGTTCCAGCTAGGAGATCAAGGTGTTCCCCTTCGGGTTGCACGCAGAGGCTGGGCAGTGAATGGGTTAAACAGCTGAATGCGAGTTTGTTACTAGACAACAACAAAAACTCCTGATCGTATTAGACTGATTTATTCCACAGATTAACTAGTTTAAGGTGCATCGATTCACACTGAAAATCCACCGCGAAATTTAAGTTTATCATATTATACGGCCAAATGGGACTAGGCGAGGCACGTGAACCGCTTGGATCTAAAAAAGGTGGGCTCGGATGGTCACACAGTGGGTGCCTAAGGACGGGCGACGACGCCGAGGCAGGCCTAAGTGACGCTGGCGAGACGATTTCGATGCATACCAGGTAGAATGCTATGACTTGGCCAACGAACGCGACTCTTGGAAAGGTTTGTGGGAGACCTTTTTTGGCCAGCCGTGGGACATCATAGGTTAGATAAAAAAAAATATACGGCCAATTATTTTTGCACTAATTAAATTCTTTGTAGGACGCAGTAAATGGAATTTTGAAAATTCGTACGTAGTTCGGGCTAGTTTAGCGCTAGTAAACAATAAATTACCTTCACAACGCCGTTGCTAGTGCCAACAAGCAAGTCATTGCCTAATACACTGATACACGTGACTTGCTCCTTCACATCTATAGTGGAATGCTTGATGTCCTCCGAATCTTGCTCGTGTCTAGGGAATAATTAAAATAAACTAAAACAACATTAACTGTGTTAGATTGCATGCAGTGAAAGGTTAGAAAAATGTGTTCCCGAGAGATAACTGATAAGTATTTGTACAGAAAACGACATATTACTACATACTTGAGATTAAGGCTTTCATTTATTTAGCAACGATTATACATAGACCTAGACATATAATTTATTAGAATAGAATAAAATCATTCATTGTCCAATATTCGATCTGCAGGTATTTGTTCCGGGTGTTCTGGTCGTTTTCTATGTATAATAAAAAATATTTATCTATGTAATGTATTGTATTATGTATATCAGTTATCTAGTACCCACAACACAAGCACTGCTTAGCTTGGGGCTAGATAATGCTGTGTGAATTATCCAGCATTATTTATTTATAAATACAAACAAATTTTCCTTAAAACCTAATGCGCGGCACAATACAATGGAGTCGTCATTATTTGACATTACATGTTCACACATAAATAACAAAAAAACAAAACAAAAAAATATTACGACTATCAATCAAGCTAACTTGACATCAAAATTAAAAGCGTCGATGTCGATTTTACTTTGAAACATCGTAACATTTCAGAGGCTGCACCGATTTTTAACAATTATACAATCATCATATCAATTATATATGTACACTATCGGTAGTCATATTTCCATCAAATAAAAAATTGGTATATCTGTGGGCTACTGTGCTACGACAGACAGTAATATCTAGAAGTCTTCAAATCCAGGGTGAATAAGTTCCTTCTGGAAAAGCATGCTCCATCTTAGGTCACATCATCACTTATTTAAGTGGTGGTAGGAAAACGCTCAACCATAACCAATTAAAAAAGAAACGTCTTTATTACATCACTCTCTGTTTCGTTTCGATCACCAAAGATTTTGGTAAATAACAGAGAACTGAGTTTGGTTAATCGATAGTGTCGGGCACTCCGGACTTTAAGTATATAAGGGCTTGGGTACAGCGCCTCTACCGTGCGGACATGGAACTACGCAAATTCCATACAAAAATGGAACATCTCGATGACATTTCGAAAATATTGAAAAACCGAAACATGTCTAATCATTAGTTTTGTCCTTAAATAATAATGTTTTTCACAAAAATACTTTATGCGACACCTACTCAGAAAGTTGATTATTCCTGTTCTAAATAAAACCTAGAGAGTTCGTCATTGCAAGCGTACTAAAAAGCGGGACGGATAACTCTATGGAATTTCTCATGTTTCGCTCTGTGTAAATCGTACGCGCGTATTTATTGCGTACGATTTTCACATAATTCGAGTTAATTTTTTTATTCAATTTACACTATATCGATAGGATCATCAATAGGAATCGAGTGTGTCATTTGGGCCTTATAACGCATTATAAAACATTGAACATACCGGATTCCTATCAGGCACGTTCTCGCCTAGGTGTACAATGTAAGTACTATTGTTGCATTTGAAAATTCGTGAACACAAGTGCAAGATTTAGTGTTCTAAGACCCGTATAATGACAGATTGCTAAGTCATCGATATATATGCTTAAGTAACGCTTTCTTATGACATAAACTTCACTCAAGCATAGATCTATGGCACAGCAAGGTTTCATAATACAGGCCTAAGAATTGTTTAAGTTGAGTTGCATATTAGAATTATTATTTTTGTGCAACTATTAGATACTGAACACAACAAATGTACTCGGTAGGTGACATATAAACGTATGTAAATGATTTTATACTCACAGAAAGTCGAAATAGAGTTCGTTTTTCTCGCAGTTAATTTGTGCTATTTCTGAAGCTCTTGTGAAGAGTATTCCTTTATTCTCGTGTTGCAATATACTTTGCACAATATCCGTACATTGATAGTGATATAGATCTGTGCCGTGAGTGCTTAGGTACGACTTGATGTTGGCGATTAGGCTGCGGTCTAGGTCCTGAAATTAAAAGTTAATGCTTAGTAATTAAACAAAAAAAAAAATGATTTTAAGTTACAAATTCAGATGCTTCTTTAGGGACTTGCATTTCAATTGTGGTACTTAATCAGCTGATCTTTGGCTATCTTAGCCTAAAAGTAATAAGTAGGTATACTGTGGCATGGGTTTCCTCAACCTCAACAGCCTATAATAGTCCACAGCTGAACGCAGGCCTCCCCTTGATTTTTTATCTCATGCCCATAATCCCCACGCTGGACATGCTGGTTGGGGATCGCAGATCAGTGGTAGATCTATTTTGCAAGAGGCGCTGCTGCCCGCCCACTGGTGTATGTCTCTTAGTCGCCTCTTACGACACCCACGGGAAGAGTTGAGGTGGTGCAAATTCTTAGCCAGCACCACACGGCTGGCATGTGTTTTGATACAGGATTTAAGACTTTCAAAGGGAGTATACGAATAGCAGATAAGATATAAACTTTACTAATTTTGAGTTCAATGCTAAAATATTCTTAGGCATGTTTAAGGGGTGTCAGTGATGCCTTACTTGAACGAACAGCTTTTACAGTTTGTTTTTTTGCTCTAAAGTGCATACGATTTAAGTGATGAAAAATACCACATTGTATAAACAAATAACTAATAACTATCTTTACTACCTCTTTTTTTTCATTATTTTGTGTAGTTTTATAATAAATCACTGGAGAAAAACGCTTATAAATAGCAGCGCGTTTGAGCCTTTACACACAATATATAACTCCAGATGAAAAAGAAAATACAGGAACCGCTACTTCTACATCATATCTTTCTAATAAACATTCGTAATTTTTGTAGAATTCAATACAATAATAATAAATCCCAAAAAACTCATTTTTGTAAGGCGTTTTGCGAAGTAATTGTAACTTGGTTAATATTTTGCCACGCTAAATTCTACCCTATTGATCAAATATCCCTTTGTATATAACTGAAAATCGTTTCCACTAACGTCAGTCGGGGGCTAGCCGCCTCCATGGACGGACGCGGGGTCATGTTACTTTTTTCGCGATGACAGCTGGACACGCCTTACGAATTACGATTTTCGACAACTTTTGTTTTGCGGGTTCAATAGTTCATTTGTCATTGTAATAGAATATATATTGGATTGCACCTACGTTACAAGGATTTTGCAGTATTTTTATTCATTGACAGAGCTATCAATTTGGTAGAATGGATTTGTAGTAGTTAGATGAACATAAATAAATATTACTGAATAATTAAACACGGTCCAGATGTAGACTAGTATTATAATATCTGCATTACTCAAAATGTTGGGTACTTACTAGGTGACTGAGTTAGTTATTATAATACATCATCATCAGCCTATGTTAGACCACTACTAGTCATAGGCCAGTAATGAGCACCATTAGCACTATGTCTTCAGCATGACGAATCCAGCATCCGCCTGCAGTCTCATGGGTCGTCATGCCACCTGATCGGAAGACGTCCTACACTACGTTTACCGAGACATGATCTCCATCCAAGAGCACGTTTATCTTAGCGGTTGTTAGTAAAGTTCTTCGCGAGATATGGCCGGCCCACTGCCACTTCAGCTTGCTAATTCTTAGAGCTATGTCAATAACTTTGGTTCTCTGTCGGATGTAAGTATTCGTTACAAATCCTATCCTTCAGAGGAACTCCGAGCATAGCTCTTTCCATAGCTCGTGGACCAGCCCTGTAGTGAGTGTCTAAGTCTCAATCAGCTCCGTATAGGTCATGACAGGTAGGACGCGCTGATAAAAAACCATAATAATAATAATAATGCTGGACAATTCACACAGCATTATCTAGCCCCAAGGTAAGCATAGCTTGTGTTATGGGTACTAGATAACTGATATACATAATATAACACAATACATAGTTAGATATTTTTTATTATATATAGAAAACGACCAGATGACCCTGAACAAGTGTCTGCAGATCGTACACACATTTGTAGGCGGGAATCGAACCCACAACCTTCTGCGTCACAGGCAGACCTTCGCCCACCGCGCCACATCGGTCGTCCATATTTTTTTTTTTTTTACTATAAATACGAGGGTTACATAACTATTTCGCAAAAGGATTCCATTTTTTTATCTAAAATGTAAAAAGCCATATACAGTATGCTTGAATAATGCTATACTTGAATGTAAATACTTTCTTTTTATCATTTGATTAAGGCATTACCCGGGCGCCACCACTTATTTTATTTAATTTTTTTTATTCTATAGGAATTTACAAAAAAACCGTTGGTCCGTTGGTGATACCTACCATAAGGTTCTTTAAATACATCTGTAATACTTTTATTTTGTATAGTACCTATAAACAATTAGACAATAGGCAGTAGGCACTAAGGCACTTGTATCCACCAAGACAACTTCGCATCTCTACCTGAACTATAAAAAATCAATCTATTACAGACGAAGCTTACGTTATAAAAATAAAGGGTTAAAAATCATTGGCTAGTTTGTGGTACCTAAGTACCACAAACCAGCCAATAATTTTTTTGTAAATTCCCGTAGTAATAAAATAGGTAGAAGCTCATAAGTAGATCTTTGAGCGCTGGTCTATAATTTTCGGCAGGATTTATTGAATTGTTCAAAATTTAAGCAAGAAATAGAAAATCTAAACGATTACTCAAATAACATATTAGTCTGGCTCTGTAATTCGTAAAGAACTTATGTGGGTTTTTTATTATTACAAATCAGTTAATTTTCATACTAGGCGTCCGCCCCGGCTTCGCACGGGTATATATTATTCTTTTGCCTATGTTCGTCAGGGATAATGTAGCATTTTAATAGTAAAAGATTTTTTAAATCGGCCCAGTAATTTTGGAGCCTATCCTGTTCAAACAAACAAAAAAACAAATTTTTCCTCTTTATATGTATATTACTAGCTGACCACTGACCAGCCAGCAATTTCATTCGCGTGGACTTTAATAATACCTTATGTGTTGGTTTCCATGTAAACTATCAACGCCAAAGTTTTACAACCAATCCTTAACGATTTTAAAGTTTTTTAGAAAACATTCCTTCAAGTAAATTTCCAAAAATCCGTTCTTAGCCTACGTACTAAAAGGAAACTCCGTGTAAAATTCAGCTTCATCCCTCTTGCAGTTTCAGAGATCTCTTGATATTTCACCCAGTTTTCTGTTCTATTTTATTTATATAGATTATATTATATAATATACAGATAAATTTTATTCCATTACTCGGCTCCTACAGGCTTTTTCCTTACTTATCGTATTTTTTTATACTGATCATTTACGTTCGTTAGTTCGTTACAGTTAAACTAAGTGTTAAAAAATACACCTTTTTCTAGATTTTGGCATTATTTTGACTCTCGAAACTCAAAATAAAATATATTATCACGTTTTTAAACAAAATTATGATTTGAAATAAGTTCCCAAAAATTTTCCAGTTCGGCGGGACTCGAACTCCGCCGAAGTCGAAAATTTTTGGGAACTTATTTCATTTCTTAAAGATGCCCAGAGTGCGGGTAAGCACTGTAACAAAAAATCTTAAAATTATTTCTTCTGAGTCGTAATTAATACAACTGTCTTCCGTCTTCAATATTTGTCGGTGCGTATTTAAACCCAAAAAAAAACGACGTTCGCTCCGCCGTTAACACTCCTGGCTTGTTGTCTTATTCTTGACTGTCGACTTTTTCAAACCCCACTAATAATCTTAAATTATAACCCAACTGGTCACTAAAAACCGAAGAATGATCTCCGTAAAGCCTTTGGCTGTGACCTGCTAGGCCCTTAAGAAATATAAACCAGAGCCCCACAAACTCACGGTGCGCCCCTGCTAGTTTTATTTGAGTTCATTCAGTATGTACTTTCGCCGTTATGCGTGGCCAAGATACAGACTTATTTATGTACCTACAAAATAGCAAAGCCGCAGGCAAATGTTAGTTAGTAATAAAATTAGTACCATGTGATTGTGCCAGCAACCAAAACAAAAGAAGTTTAAATATTCTACAAATGATAAACTTTGCATAAGTCTACGTAAAAAATAAGTGCCCTCTGTCGACTACTTTTGGTAAAATTGACGTGCAATCTGACAGTCATAGTTCTTCACGGTCAAGGCTTAACAAGTTCTTTGAAAAGTTAATCAAACCAGATAACCGACGTTTTTGACAGAAAATTCTTATTTTTCGAAGAAGGGTTGTGTTCTTCGAAATATTAATCATACAATTAGCTTTGTCGGTTATCTTAAAGACAGCGTAAAAAGGAAGGGGAGGGTTTTCGCCTTAATATAATATCTTAATATAATATAATAGTGTTAGGTAATCTAATGAAACTTACGTCAGTCGCAATATTGTTCTCATACTTCTGCAGATCAGCAATAACATCCGCCGGCCCGGTCAGCCTCACTTTGTTCCCCAAGAACTTCAGATCCAAAAACAGTTTCTTGAACAAACTCCATTTATCGTTCAAATTCTTCGTATGCAGTATATGATAGCCGACATAATAGGCTATGTATCCATCGTCTAGTATTTCTACTGGTGCGTTATTCTTTGTGTAGTTGTAGCTAGTTAGAAAAAGATCGTGTAGCCTATGCTTTTCATCCTCAGAAAGACATGTGCGTAGGTAAGTCATGATTATATCGTGAACTTCGTACAGATAGTTCCTTTGTTCTTTGTCGTAAGTTTCCATGATTAATGATTTCGCCTTTAACTGCTTCATAATAGAGTTCACTTCCGGGATGTCTTTTCCCCATAGCTTGCTGACCACTTTCGCTGATACTTTGACGTTGTCTGGTAAGATGGCTAGTTTTTTGAAGACTTGGAGTATGTTGTCGTTTAAGGCGCTTATGCAGACTTCTATTGCTTTCATGGGGTTTGAGTTGGGGCGGGTTAAAAATCTGAAATTAAATTATACACATAAAGTCAAGCTACAACCAAAGGAATTTATTTCATCCAAAACAGGATGTTTGCGATATGTTAATTATCAACCATATGATGCCATGCAGAGAGCTGGAATACGGAAATCCGTCGAAAGAACTAAAGTCACCGACATAGCTCTCAGAATTAGTAAGCTGAAGTGGCAGTGGGCCGGTCATATAGCTCTCAGAACTGATAAACGCGGCCGCAATGCAACGCGAAACGGAGTTTTGGGAGACCATCAACTTGATGGACCGACGACATCGTAGCGGTCGCAGGGAGTCGATGTATGGAGGCGGCTCAGGACCGCTCTTTGTGGAGTCGTCGAGTGGCGAGGCCTATATCCAGCAGTGGACGTGTATGGGCTGATATGATGATGAGGTTCTGATCGCGGCTTCGCACGGATTTTTCTGGGATAAAAGTACCCTACATTGTATTTGTATGTGTCATCTGGTTAAGAATTATATTTAGGTATGCAATTTCAGTCCGATATGTTCGACTGAAATAATAATACTTTAGTTATTTTGGCTTGAAGGGGGGATAACAAATATCCAACTTTCGCATTTATAATATTAGTTTGATGTCCTTCATCTGTTCCCTGAGTTTCTAAGACATCTATGGACTAAGTTGGAGAGATCCTTTTGAAGACCACCTAACAGAAACTGCCATAATCACCACGCTTGTCTGGTTGCTAAGCATTATTTCTCACTCTGACTTATGCCAATAGAAGGAGTGAGAGCGAGATATAGTGTTATTTCTCACTTAGTTTCACGCTTACTAATAGTTTGAGAAGAATGTGGGGTGACAAAAATTTTTTGCCCTACGATCCTCCCTCAGCCTTGAATAATACAAATGAATACCCACATAGCAAATTCCTTCTTCTCCAACTTCTTCACATAATAATCCCAGTGTCTGCGATCATGCTTCAATTTCTCCTTATTCTCTGCCAGTTGAGCACCAATCAGCGCGATGTGAAACGGACTTCCTTTGCATAGTTCGTGTAATGTTTTAGCTTGACGCGGCAGCTGTGTAACTGGCTCGTCGAGGCATGAGGCGAAGATTTGTAGCGATTCGTCTTTTTGTAGGTTGTTTTCTATCTGTTGGCGAAAGGAATAGGTACTTTATCAAGAAAGAAAATTACAATCAAATAATAGACTTAAATTAAAACTAGTATTTACAGTAGAAACAATTGAGCTAACTGCAGGTTGTTGCAAACAATCTACAGGTAGCTCAACTGATCCATATCAATACCAGTCGGAAGCGCGCCGAACTGCTGTGTAGGGAGTGATCCTACTGGTTGGCTGGAAATATTGTAATGCAGCACATCTCTGGATCAAGGTAATCTTACAAGGGGCTGGACAAGGGGTAAAATTACAGGTAAAAATTCATAATAGGTAAAAATTGGGGTTGATAATACAAGTTTTTTTCACACTGTTGTTGACCAGTACAATTTTCACTATTGATTTATTCAACTTTTCTTCTATTTAGGTAACTACTATTCTCAATCTACTATTATTAATTCAAGTATTTAATCAATGGCATGCCCAGCGTGGGGATTATGGACATAACCCCCATGAGATAAAAAATCAGGGGGAGGCATTGCGTCCAGCAGTGGACCGTTATAAGCTGTTGAGGTGCAGGATTGAGGAATCAATGGTGGATATTGGTATATCTTGATTTTTCAGACGAAAGCTGTTGATCCAGATTGTCCCATTTTTTACCTATTGGATTCAACCCAATTACAATAACGGTACTGCGCTGCCTGAATCCATTTATTTATTTATTTAGGCTGTTTTATTCCATCTTATCTATAACACGATCACTGCTAGATCTGTATCGCAGAATCTTAGGCACAAGAGCTCCAAGTGCCAATTCAATTGAACTTGACGACCTATGTGGCGCGGTGGGCGAAGGTCCGCCTGCGACACAGGAGGTTGCGGGTTAGATTCCCGCCTTAGGACAAATATTTGTACAATCTGCAGGTATTTCTTCCGGGCATTCTGGTTGTTTTCAATGTATAATAAAAAATATCTATCTATATAATGTATTGTATTAAGTATATCAGTTATCTAGTACCCATAACACAAGCTCTGCTTAGCTTGGGGCTAGATAATGCTGCATGAATTGTCCAGCATTATTATTATTAACTCTTGTACCTACCCTACTTACAGTTCTGTTAATCCTATCGAGGATATTCAAGGCTGATCAACCTCAATTTCTTTAGCTCTTTGGCCGCAGACAGGTATTATATAAGACGGTAAGACTTGTGAGACATTTGGTGTAAATTCAGTTGTGTACCAGTATAAGATAATGAACCTAACAAATAGTCAAGGTTAAGCAAGTAGTCGAAACAAGAGTTCTCAATAGCGTATTGTTATGTATTGAGTAATTAGCTAATTAGAGCCAGTCGTCCGTAAAAAGCGAAATCTGTGAACCATTCACGTACCTACCAAAAACTGACTACAGTTACAGTATTACAGTTTAGGCACTTTAAAGTTTGTGGTTCTGGAAGATCACATCGATGTATTCGAGATAGTGAAGTTCTAGGCCTGGAATAAAACGTAGGCTACGTTTTCTTCCATAAATTTTGTTCCCAAAGGCTACAAATAACTTTCAAACGTTTCCACAGAAACAACGGTCGCGCAGAAGGGTGTAGGGGAGGTAGTTACCTGGGTAAATAAAATATGATTATATTTAGTATGTCAGTTAGATGAACACGTATTTTTTCTTATGTCAAAAAACGACAAAATTAAGCGCGTCAAAGTTTAGGGGCTCGTGACGTCACGCCGTGCCAAAAAGTTCACACAACATCATCTCACCCCAAGCATGTTGTAGTATGGGTACTAGATAACTGATTTATACAGGGTTATTGGTAAATTAGAAATCACCTCTGATATTATACGAAGAAACACCTTAGTCTGGGACCCCACGAGATTCAAAAGGCCGATCTTCCAAACCCATACCCACTATTGATTCAGGGCAAAACCGATTTTAAGATAAGTTTCAAATAAAACCTCTTTATCAAACGATTATTGAATCGATAGGAGTACCTATTACCAATACTTAGATTGAGAATTAAGACCTGGCGTCTTCGCAAACGTGTTTGTGATGATGGGCAGAAACTGCAGTTCACGTAGTGTTACTAATTTACCAATAATCCTGTAAATAATTGGTGCGATTTGAATACTTAAAATACTTACATTAACAATTTGCGCATCAGAATCAGCCACAACCCCAGTATCCCGCGTAGTAATCAATATCTTGCATCCAATATCCAGCGCATCCAAGCACTTCCTATCATTAACTTCATCTAGTACCAGAAGACATTCCTTTAACGATTGTTCCAGAAACTGTGTCTTCAGTTTGTTTCGGACATCGTGCCACGTCCAGTCGATAGTTGATAGGGAGTTGTCTCCTATAGATCCGATACTGGACATGGATACTGAGGAATTCATGTAGGAGCTTTGGGTGTTGTACATCGATGAGGCTTTTCGGAGTAACCTGGAAATTAAGATTTTAAAATTATAATTTTTGTTGAAAACACTAAATCTGGCTTCGTAATCCTTAATTTTAGACTGTATGTATGAATCGACTGCACTTACCTACTTAACTAGGTAGGTACTTAAAATATATATTGTACCATAGAGACGAGGCTTACAGACAAACCGAATAACGGTTTAAGATAGCTTTTAAATAAAATAAGCAATAACTGTTAAACATAAATAAATAAAAAAAAAAAAAAAAACTGGCGACCCGTCCCGGCTGCGCACGTGTACTATATACAGATGTATTAAACATTTATATGTTACCTTACTCTTGAATCTCTCTCTCTATTAAAAAAACTGCATCAAAATCCGTTGCGTAGTTTTAAAGATAGAAGCATACATAGGTAGCATACATACAAAGGTGTCAAACGACACCGCGCGTGCGTCATCGGAGCGTCGATGACCCGGTTAATTCTTAATATTTTTATCTATGTTAGTCTCTAAGGTATTTATTATATGGGCCCTAATTAAGTTACTTTTGTACACTTTCTTTGTTGCCTGAAATAAAGTATTATTATTATTATTATAGGAACAGACAGAGGGAGGGAAGCGACTTTGTTTTATATTATAGTGATAGATAATCATAAATGAAAGGGCCTTAGCTCTTGTCAGTACAATGATGCAACTTTCTCTACTCTTCATTTTCGAATGCTTGCGAAATCTTTTACTTCGCGGCGCAAAAGGGCGCGTTGAGCCCAATACTGCGCAGTTTCGCATTCGAGGCTATGTTCACAGAATTCATAAAGAATAGCGCGTAATCTACGAGTAGATATAGAAACAAAGCAATATTGCGCATCTTGCACAGTTAACAGAATTTCATAATGATTTCAAATCGTTCGATAGCCTCAGATTTATCGCTGAATTATCCTTTATCGCGTATGATATCTCAAATGAAGTAATTTTTATGATATTATAGATCCTGAACAATCTTTCTGAATTGCGAAATTGCTATTAAGTTCTGTAACCATAATATTGTAAGTTAAGTTTAGGTTCTCTCTAAAACCGTCTTTATAAGTACAGCTTTAACCGAATGTACTTCCAGGAAAAACAGATGCAGTGCTGGCAGACCTCTCCTGATTGCTTGATAGTGAATAAATAGTAATAATGCGACACGGAATGTGGGAAGAGCTCTAATGACACTAGGACCTAAGCGGGTTAACTACGAACCTTCTTCACCATTAGAAAGATTACTTTTCAGGGAGTGACATAGGCTATGTTTTATCTCGGAATTCCCCGGGAACGGGAACAAAGCGGGTGAAACCGCGAGGTGCTGCTATTTTTAAATACAGTTAGAGGTTGTTTACACCTTGTCCTCGATGAAGGATAAAGCCCAGAACACAATTAAAAAGAAAATGTTGGTCCTTTTAGATAGTCGCGTCGATTATTCAGTTTTTATTTTAAACAATGACAGAGCAAGACAGAGCTATATAATACGAAGCTGCAACTATCACTTTCTGCTGCGTTTTCGACGGCATAACAATTGTATGAGTGTACTGCGCCAACTTCCCACTCTCGCTACCCGGGCAAGATATTTGGCGGCAACTATAGGTAGGATGACGATTTGCGAAAGACTGCTGGCAGATGCTGGATGCGGCAAGCTGGGGACAGGGCGCTATGACGCTCATTAGGGCCTATGTCCAACAGTGGACTTCTATAGGCTGATGATGATAGGTAGATTGATGTGACCAGAATAATATTCTGAATCATCTATAACTTACTTTGTCTGCTGAGCCATAATATCGTCATCAGTCCTACAGTTGCCCATATTGAGCCACAGCACCACTCCGTTGAAGTCATTGGTGACCAACTCCGGATTCCCTCGCAGAGTACTGATGGCCACACAAGTCTTGCCTGACCCCGACATGCCGAGAAGAACGAGTATCTTGTGACGTTTCAGTTGACGGAGTTTTTCAGCTACTGTTCGTTCCTGAAACATTTATTTTGAATTAGTTTTTACATTCTAATACTTACATCTGAATCGGTATCTACATCTATTCTATCAGGTTTGCTTATTTTCTTTTGTTTTTCATATCTTAAGGTGCCCTTGCACTGAGCGGAACTGCGCTACAATGGAACTGCGCGACACGGCGCGGTCAGTTATTCTTTGTATGAATTCCTTATAAGACTGCATGATTGCACTACGCGTCAGCGCGGCTGTTTTAGTGATTTTTTCTAATTTGACGCGCAGTGCCGCGGCGCGGCCGCGCAGTTCCGCTGACGCGTAGTGCGTTTGCACTTTTATGGTGTAACCTGCGTATTTATAGAGTGGGATTGAGACATTCGTCATAGTAAATTGAGACATTCCTCATTTGAAACGTCATTTTTCAATCAGAAATAATCACGACAAGCAACCTTGGTGACTCAAGCTACGTATCAGCTGTACGATTCCAAATGGATTATTTTCACCTTTTCGTACTTTTTCTTTTATAAATTATGATAATGACCAGTAAATTGGACTTGATCCGTGGAATTACGGCAATTTCCTCGCGTTAGATAAACGCTAATAACATCGCCTTTTTATCAGCTATCAGATCTGGTATCTCTATTGTTCTGTAAGATACATACAATAATAATCCATAGCATTAAGAAGAAAAAGAAGACTTGAAATTTATTTATAACAAAACAATACAACAATTAAAATCAAGACACACTTATAGAATAGATACATAGGTATATAAAGGTGTTATAAAAGGTCCTAACTCAGAATAATGCTGGCTAAGCTTCCATAAGAGACCTAGCCAGCGCTGGTCTTCCGTTAGAACCTGTACAGGTGACGTCACGAACATGCTAACACTATGTACATACATATACAATAAACATTTAAACAAGATTCGCCAAGTGCGAGTGTAACTCGCGCGCCGAGGGTTTCAAACATTTGCCAATTATTTGGACAATCAATTTTCTGAAATATTTTAAAAAGTATGAAACTTACAGAAATTTCAAAAAGTGTTTTGAAATGGTCAAAACGATACCTTTCATTTAATACCCCACATGGGTAGGTACCCCTTTTTGAAAAAAAAATCCCCTTTTTTGACCATTTTTCAAAAACTATTATTATTACAGACTTTTCTATATTTTTCCTGTAAAATATAGTTATTTATTCAGAAAGAAAATAACAATCAAATAACAAATTTAAATTAAAACTAGTATTTACAATAGAAACAATCAAGCTATCTGCAAACTGTGGCAAACAATCTACAGGTAGCTCAACTGATCCATATCAATACCAGTTGGAAGCGTGCCTAAGACACTGGCTGCATTGCCCCGCTGTATAGCAATGCTGATGCGCTGTGCCAGATACTCACCAGCTCTCGGGTCACGCGTCGCTTTGACCAGACGCTCAGATAATTTTTTGAAAACCCGGAGAGCCTCGGTACCCCACGAACCTAGGGTCTCGACTCCAAGGGGAGCAAATGTGTAGGCTCTGTCGAGACCTGCATATTTGCGCCTCTTGAGATCTTCGGCTAAATCTGCCGCCGCACCAGCCCTCACGGAAGTCCTAGGAAGATGGGAAGGCGCGAGTGTGTCGACACATGTAGCGTCCCACACAATAGGCCTCCCCAACTCCCATGGGACTAGAGTCATGCCGTCAGGCCTCTTACCATCGTCACGCAACAGACCATTCGGTTCGAGAATAGCTGGTACGTTAGCGGTGGTAAAGGCCCGCCGGATGATGTCGTTCAGGCTGGCATGACGAGATATCCGACCGGCAGCCCTAGTACACGATAATCCGTGATGACCGAGCTGTTCGACAGCAGTACCGCACTGGCATTGATGAGGCGCGCAACACCTTGCACCCAACCGAAGACAAGTTGCGACACGGAAAGTTACGGGATCCAATAAAGTGCCAGTGTTATATGAAGGAAGTGCTTGCAACCAATGTCCTGACTCCCATTTAGAAACGGCTAGAAGACGGGCACGATCTGCAGAGCTGGAGCACGTTTGTAACAAACAATTCCGTGTCAACTCACACAGAGGCCCGTCCCATTGCCGTTGGGACAAAAGAGATTTTGGGGGAGCAGCATCGGGGCAAGCACTATGCCAAGCAGATCGAGCTTCGTCTAAAAATGAAATTTTGAATGAAATTCCAGGTATAACCAAATGAGAGGGCTTTAAAATTTTTTCAACTAAGGAACTAGTGCTGTAGACAGAAGACAAGAACGCTGGTAGGGCTACACTTGAAATTTTGCGTATACCTAAGCCTCCCAATTTTACAGGCAGGGAGGCCTGCGACCATGCCTTGTCATCCAAATATATATTCAAAACCGATGATAAAGTATTCTTTATTATGTTGTCTAAGCCTTCCAAGAGCTCGCTGTGTTTCCACAGTTGACAACATCTCAAAGAATATGTAAATTTAGGTACAAACAGGCAAAACCGAATAATTGTAAAAGCCATATGGCTATTAATTTTGAGAAGTCTGTCTGAAGTTCTGTTAAAATTTTGAATTTTCTCATCTACAAATGGCTGAAAAGACTCATCAAGAATTGGTGACCCAAGGAGTCGAAGTGAACATTTATCTACAATTGAAATGTTGGGGGCCAAACTATTAAATTTACCAATGATATTGTTTTTATCTACACAAGAGTCCGAAATAAACAGCTCGCATTTTGAAAAATTTAGTGCCAAACCAATTTTTTGAAATTCATCAGTGACGGTTTTTAAATCATCAAAAACTGTGTTCACCTCTCCACCCAGAGTTCCGTCATCCAAATACCAAACATTTAGCTTGGATTGGAGACGTTGAATAATTGGTTGGATCGCAAGGCTAAAAATGGCCGGACCAAGAGGGTCGCCCTGCTGACAGCCAACAGCGGATGAAATGACATTGTGCCTGTAAATTAATTTTGAGGGTGAACCATAACACTGCCAGAGAAAAGGGTAAATTTCTGGAATTTTGTCTTTAATTTCTTTTAGCAAGGCGCCCCTGTCTACGGAATTGAAGGCATTTTTGACGTCTACCTTCAGAACTACCTCCCCATAATTTTGGTTCAAAAATGTACGAAGGGAATGTACTGCGGCCTCGCATCCGCCTCGCGAACCAAAGCCTAACTGAATTGGTCGGAAATAGTCGCCTAGGTAGTCGGCTTCTTTTCGACAGCAGACTTTAGCCGCAAGGCGGCGGTAAGTGGTGCCCACGGCTATGGGTCTTATGCCGCCATCCTTCTTTTTAGTGCGCAAAGATTTGCACCGTACAGGAGTTCTGTGATCTCGCTGTGGACTCGGCCTGACAACATCAGGTTGATTAGAGAGGTCAAGGCCTCCAGAAGGACTTCACCTGCATGGCCAGACCCGCCAGAAAGTAGATCTTTTAGATGCTGTGGAGACACAGCATCGAGGCCGCCGGCAGAGCCACTCTGAAAAGACATGACCGCTTTAAGCACGTCCTGGCTGGTCGTGCCCATAGCGCCATCACTCTCTTGCGGTGGATCGGGGAGTTGGAGATCGACCCCTGCGGGTGGATGCTTACTCTCAAGAGATATGAGCGTATCATCGTTATTTGGCGCCATCGTGTCACTAGAGAAGAGTATGCGAGAGGCACCTTTGATATCACCATCACTGAGTTTACTCTCTACAAGTCTGTAGACAGTAGAATCAGTCAATGGTTTATATGAATTTAAATTTTGTTGTGTGTCCTGTCCTGACCATCGAGAGAAATAGGCTGCCCTTCGCATGCAGTATAACTAACACAATTTTGTTTGATCCTAACTGTTATTGAAGAATTGTTTGCCAAATCTTTTTTTACATGTAGTACTTTGTAAGGGAAAACTAGTAAATGCTCCCAAGCTCGCTTGGTGTTTTTTGATACAGCATTCCTAATGGCCTCTGAGAGAGCGGAAGCGACAGAGATGCGGGCACCTCGAGGAATACGTTTAAAAATAGGGGTTGTAGATTTGTACTCACTCAGAACTTTCCAAAAAGGGGTTGCATCAGCCGTACAATCCGAGTTTTGTGTCAAAACATCTACCGCTCCTGCAACCGGAGCAGACAGCGGGATAATGGGGTCCTTATGGATTTTTTTTTGGTGAATTTTTAGGCCTCTCTGTCCCTTGAAAAAGCGAGCCTGGGGACATTGTGTGCACTCTAAGCGAGGCTGCACAGACACGATGGGATGGGTCTCCCTCACATTCCTAATCGCATTCAACGGTTGCGTGCATTGTATCATCACAAAAATTAAACTTACAAAGGTAAATAAATAATAAAATATAGATTGATATCTACAAACGCCTAATACATTGTACATGGATCGGTCTGCAATCTTCGGAGCTAGGGGGGGGAATGGTCAATTTTTCGTCTTTTTTTAAAATATTTCAAAAAGTATGAAACTCACAGAAATTTCAAAAAGTGTTTTGAAATGGTCAAAATGATACCTTTCATTTGATACCCCACATAGGTAGGTACCCCCCCTTTTGAAAAAAAAATCCCCCCTTTTTTGACCATTTTTCAAAAACTATTATTATTACAGACTTCTCTATATTTTTCCTGTAAAATATAGATCTACAAACGCCTAATACATTGTACGTGGATCGTTCTGCAATCTTCGGAGATAGGGGGGGGGGGAAAGGTAAATTTTTCGACTATTTTTGAAATATTTCAAAAAGTATGAAACTTACAGAAATTTCAAAAAGTGTTTTGAAATGGTCAAAACGATACCTTTCATTTGATACACCACATAGGCAGGTACCCCTCCTTTTGAAAAAAAATTCCCCCCCTTTTTGACCATTTTTCAAAAACTATTATTATTACAGACTTCTCTATATTTTTCCTGTAAAATATAGATTGATATCTACAAACGCCTAATACATTGTACATGGATCGGTCTGCAATCTTCGGAGCTAGGGGGGGGGGAATGGTCAATTTTTCGTCTTTTTTTAAAATATTTCAAAAAGTATGAAACTCACAGAAATTTCAAAAAGTCTTTTGAAATGGTCAAAACGATACCTTTCATTTGATACCCCACATAGGTAGGTACCCCCCCTTTTGAAAAAAAATTCCCCCCCTTTTGGACCATTTTTCAAAAACTATTATTATTACAGACTTCTCTATATTTTTCCTGTAAAATATAGATTGATATCTACAAACGCCTAATACATTGTACGTGGATCGGTCTGCAATCTTCGGAGATAGGGGGGGGGAAAGGTCAATTTTTCGACTATTTTTGAAATATTTCAAAAAGTATGAAACTTACAGAAATTTCAAAAAATGTTTTGAAATGGTCAAAACGATACCTTTCATTTGATATCCCACTTGGGTAGGTACCCCTACTTTTGAAAAAAAAATCCCCTCCTTTTTGACCATTTTTCAAAAACTATTATTATTACCGACTTCTCTATATTTTTCCTGTAAAATAGAGATCGATGTCTACAAACACCTAATACATTGTACATGGATCGGTCTGCAATCTTCGGAGCTAGGGGGGGGGGGGGGGGGAATGGTCAATTTTTCGTCTTTTTTTGAAATATTTTAAAAAGTATGAAACTTACAGAAATTTTAAAAAGTGTTTTGAAATGGTCAAAACGATACCTTTCATTTGATATCCCACTTGGGTAGGTACCCCTACTTTTGAAAAAAAAATCCCCTCCTTTTTGACCATTTTTCAAAAACTATTATTATTACCGACTTCTCTATATTTTTCCTGTAAAATATAGATTAATGTCTACAAACGCCTAGTACATTGTACATTAGGGTGGGTCATATTTTTTTTTTTTGTATTTTTTTATTCTAATAGTGATAAAAGAGTGCTAAATAGAGAATAAATGAAATGTGCAAAATATTATAAACGTATCCAATTTAATTAACTGCCTCCGGATTATCTTTAAAGTTTTTTAATAAAAATAATTGATATTGAGATTTACAACACGCTTTTCGTCTTATTTACATGCAAATATAGTCGGTTACTTAAAACCAATCAATAAACGCTATTGTTTTGATTATTAACGGAAAAAAGTGGGGGGGGGGGGGGGGGGGGCGGAAGTACTCGATTACACTTAGCGCGGCATTTTTTACGCATCAGTGATGCTGCGGTTACTCGAAACTCATTAAAGTGTCCTTTATTTGGTGAAACGAGTGATATTAAAGACAATGTGCTACCAACTTAAGAATAAATTATGAAGTAATATGAGTGGACGAGGTAGCAGTTAAAATTTGAGAAAGATACTAAAAAAGAACCAACTTTTTCGGAAATTGCCGATATTGTGACGACAAGAATCGAAGGAATATGAACAAAAGCATCTCTCCTATTGTATCACACACAAGGGTGACACAAATGTTAAAATCTTATCATATGAAGTGCAAAAATCTACTGAAGTCTCACCCCAAAATATCAGAAAAAACACTAGAAGATTTTCGGCGTGATAGCAAGGCTTTATTCGATATTTTTTCTTGCAAGTGCAAAGATTTGAGCAAATGTATCTGTTCTAGAGATCGGAAATTACCTACTAGGGAGCATTGTTTCTTAAATCAACTGAACTCCTTCCGAACAGCTAGTAATTTTAACAACCTATGTTGTGAAAGTTTACGCCCCGACTTGGTTCGCCGTTAAGACTCACCCTACTTGTAAAGATGGAACACGACACTTGTGGAAAATGATTTCTGCGTCGCGTTACCTATCAGCTGATCTCAAAACCATAATAGATCCTGTCATCAGAAGAAATAGCTATTTTGCTCACCCTGATAATGCATTATTAGCAATGTTGACCGACCCACAAAAACATATTCGGGAGTTAGCTGCGCGTCGGATTCTGAAAGCCCGTGCCATTACACAAAGAAAAGTCAGACTTTTTCAAGTTCCCGACCTAAACTTTGACGCTTCTTCTTACGTCGATATTATTGATTGGCAGCATAATGTCACCGAACCTCCAATTCTTAATAGTGTAAGCGACGAAGATTTACAATTATTTGTAGCACAAGGAGCTGAGGGTGAATTGCCTTTACTACGCTTGCCATGTCATACGCAAGCAGTTGAAAGGGTCGTCAAGACTGTTACTGAAGCATCAAATACTTTGTGCAGCAAATCTGCAAGAGAAGGCTTCATTAAGGCTCAGATTGAATCTCGCAAAGATATGCCAAAATTTGTCAGCAAGAATGATTTTGTAGTAAAATAGAATTAATAATTATCATTTACTGCGTTTAAAGGCTTTATTTTTCTTTATTAAACAAAAATGTTCTATTCACTTGCGTTTTATTACAAAATAAAACATTATATTAAGTTATATTTTATAGTTCATAATAAGATTTTCACAGAACCATTTTTTTTCATAAATTATAATTTTCAAGATCAATCCGGAGGCAGAAGATGATATCTAATCTTTACTATTTTTTGCATATGAATTATAGACGTACCATAACACCCTTTAATCGCTATTACATAATAAAATTAGACACTTTTTTTTTTTCATACATTCGTGGCCCACCCTATTGTACATGGATCGGTCTGCAATCTTCGGAGCTAGGGGGGGGGGGGGGGGGGGGGGGAATGGTCAAATTTTCGTCTTTTTTTGAAATATTTCAAAAAGTATGAAACTTCCAGAAAATTGAAAAAGTGTTTTGAAATGGTCAAAACGATACCTTTCATTTGATACCCCACATAGGTAGGTACCCCCCCTTTTGAAAAAAAATTCTCCCCCTTTTTGACCATTTTTCAAAAACTATTATTATTACAGACTTCTCTATATTTTTCCTGTAAAATATAGATCGATATCTACAAACGCCTAATACATTGTACGTGGATCGGTGTGCAATCTTCGGAGATAGGGGGGGGGGGGTATGGTCAATTTTTCGACTTTTTTTGAAATATTTCAAAAAGTATGAAATTTACAGAAATTTCAAAAAGTGTTTTGAAATGTACAAAACAATACCTTTCATTTGATACCCCATTTGCCTTCCTAGGTCTCTTTTGAAATTTCAACATCAAAATTTGTACTGAAAATATTCATTTTCATTTTTCATTTATTTATATATTTTTTTCTTAAAATCAGTAATGGCGCACGAAATGTATCATTATTTCAAATTTCAAGTTAATAGCTGCAGTAGTTACTGAGATATTCAAGAAAGAGCGGGGACGGACAGAGCGAGACCATAAGGGTTTCAAAACCGATCTTTGAAACCCTAAAAATAATAAGCTACTTATTATTCATTAGGTACTTACGATTCCCTCCCTCCTAACATGATGGTCCGGCAGCCTCGGCACATCGCCTCTACTCAGGCTATCTTCGAAGCTGTCGTCCATGATGGGCTCATGGTTTTCAATCAGCTTCTCGTACAGCCATCTGTAGTCCTTAGCTAAGCTGTCCACGAAAGCTTCGTAAGCTGCTACCGATCCGTTTTGTATAAGCCGGTCGAGAAGCAGCTTGACTCGCTCTTCGCGGCTGGACTGAAAAGGTTATATAAAATGGTTATTAAGGTGGTTCGGTCTATAATACACGGAGAAATCGACGATCATAATGTAAATAAAAAAAACATACAGCCTAAAATAGAAACTCCTCTGATGACTGCGACCGACGACCCATGACATCACAGATTGTCATTTCTACTATGAGACCTTATATGGCTCGCCAGGCCGAACATGGTCTTTTTTAATTACCATGTTCGACCTGGCGAGCCACATGCACCTATTACTCGTATTATCTTTAGGGAATACCCTACGACACGATAATAATACAAAGTAGGTAGGAAGGCAATGTATGCATAAATATTTTTTGTCGCGCGACCATGATAGTGTGTAGATCTGTTGAAACGTCGGGAAAAATCTATACTAATATTATAAATGCGAAAATGTGTTTGTTTGTTATTGCAACCAATTGATAGGATTTTTGGAATAGAGTTAGTTGAAAGGACGGAGAGTAACATAGGCTACTTTTTATCCCGTAAATCAATTTCCATGGGATAAAAAACGGGCCAATACTACCTCTAATTAACTCCGTCAGCTACTAAACATTTAACTTTAAATGTATACGGTAAAGTTCAGGACTTACTCCATCGATGATAAATTGTCTCGATTGAAAAAAACGCAAAGTTTCTACTGAATTTCTAACTAAATATAGTAGTTAAGATCTTGAGAATAAGCATGGTACCTAATAGAACTATGTAAGATGAACATTTAATATGTTTCGGTTTTTTTTCAATAATGTCCTAATTAATAGATAATAAGCTAAAACTCTACGAATAAATAAAAAGTCCTAAAACTTGATATATTTGCGTTTGTCCTAAAACTTGCCCTATCCCGCTCTTATGAACGCGAAATCCTATGTCTATCCTTTTCACAAAAATTTAGGTTGTATAGGCCCTTAACCAACACGCGCAAAGCCGCGGGCAGCAGCAAGTAGGTAAATTAACACGATAAATGCCCGTTAAATAGAAATCATTAAATTTAGGTTTATACTTACAACAGTAAGTATCTGATTGAATACTGGACTGGAGAGCGCATTCTTCTGGTAAAGCTCATCCAGAATAAACTTTACGTCCAGATCTTGAACAATAGCGGTGTACTGCCGCTGCAGACGACTCTTGAAATCCATCCTGCTGATTGGATAATCATCTGGAACCAATGGACGGCGATGTGAGTTAAATAATAATAACAATAAAGGGCCTCTGTCTGTGCTGTTGGTTTCGACCCCTTCGGTGTCCTTTGGGACGCATGCGTGGAATCGAAGCTTTCATCACTATATGACCCAAGATCATGGAAATGAGAAACAAATAATAATAATACTGGGCAATTCACACAGCATTATCTAGCCCCAAGCTAAGCAGAGCTTGTGTTATGGGTACTAGATAACTGATATATACATAATACAATAAAATACATACATAGATTCATATTATTTTATTTAGAAAACGACCATAACACCCAGAACAAATATCTGCAGATCGTACAAAAAATTGTACCGGGTCGGGAATCGAACCCGCAACCTCCAGCGTCGCAGAGGTCGTCAAAAATATCAATAAATAATAGGAATCATTCATTACAATAAGAAATACCTGCACCAAATAAAAAACAACACTCAAAACAAAGGACATTAAAGGAAATTTTTAAATACCTACCTAATAAACTTCAACCTTTTTATTATAGCTCCGGAACTGGTTTATTGCTGCCAGACATCTGAGCAAAATATTACTATCGAAAATTAATAAACTAAGCATAGCCAAGCTTGAGAATGTTTAACAAACAAACGACACAAAAAAACTTAAACTCACTTGTTTTGGCGTGGGGTTCTAGATATAATTGTAAGCAATATTTATTGAAGAAAGGATCTCGAATTGATAATTAATTTAAATTGTGTATAAAAAGACGCGGCAAAAAGGTCAAATTTAGGTTAAGTATAAGCGGTTTGTTTACAAATACTTTTCATCGAGTTTAGCTAACGTAGGTATTATTGCCTAGTCTCCAGAGTGAAGTGTTCTCAGACGAAAGAATAGAACCTAACCTATCCATCTAGTTCTTCATTCTCGATTATTATTATCATCACATACACGTACCTAGTCGCTATCATTTGTATACTTATTTCAAGACATCATCACATCACAACAACTGCCTTTACCAGTCCACTGCCATACATATATCATTAGGCGGTCATGTCATATTCCCCACGCTGGGCATGCGGTTTAGGGATCGCAGTTTAGTGGTGGACCTGTTCTTCAGGAGGCGCTACTATCCGCACCCTGGTGGATATCCCCGAGTCGCCCGCCTCCTACAACGCGGAGTTAGTGTGGTGCAAATTCTAAGGCGGCACTACACGGCGTTTTATTTCAAGACATGTCACGATGAATAATACAGCGTAAATAAATCATCCTGCACAAGTCAATTCAACAGACTAATTCATTATGCACGTCATAGCCAAAAAATCCCATCACAAAAAATCAAACACCACAACAACACAAGTTTATAAACAAAAACCCAAAACTAAAATCATGCAATCACTGGATCAACCACACAATAATGGAAACTCCATCCCACCTTTAAACGTAATTCTTTTCATTCTAAGTAATCCGCATTATCTCTTTAAAACAATTCGCCCTTCAAATTTTCTCATCTGCAAAGTTGTAAAACACACTTCGTTTATTGTAAGACACTACCGTTCATATGTAAATGCGAAACAAAACTGATTGGAAGGAAGGAAACTAAGCAAACTAAAGGGTTTTACACACTACGTTACTTAGCGTGACGTATAGGCACACGTAATGATTACAAGAACCTCGTTGGTAGCGACGAAGTTTTGATAAACGCCGAAATCTTTTAATTAGAGATATCCTATAGGATTAAGTCATTGTTAGACTCTAAATCTCTAATTTATATAAAAATAGAAATAAAAAACCAAGCTGAGACTTAAGACGTTACGGGTACGGATAACATCAAGGCTAGCGCCACATTCAATGGATAATTTGTCACCGTTCTATTTAATATATTTTCTGGCACACTGCGCGGAAGATCGGTTCGAACCGAAAATAGATACTAGATGAAATTAAATGTACTGGCGTTCCGCTGCGTAAGATCGGTGACGGATTATCCGTTCAATGTGGCGCTAGCCTACTTACTGCAAGCACGGCAGAAGTTGCAAACGGAATGGGACAATTTTATTGCATTAGAAATACATTGTCTCCCTTATAGATTGCTCAACCCAAAACGGTTTAAGAAATGCAACGTTAAGTATTGTTTTGTAGTCGAGTCATGGCTTGTAGTGTAGTGATTACTTGTAGTATTTTATTATATTAACCTGACCAGAGCGAGAGGGAATTAACGTGATAGAATAATATTTTATTGGTCAAGCTTGACTTCAGTAAGCGACGAACCAATACCATAGCTTAAAAGGCCCCTTATAAGAGTACAGATTCTTGACCTTGCCGAACGGAGCCACCTACATAAAATGATAGGCAAACAGAAAATCGTCATTCCTAAATTCGATAAGTAGGTAGTTGAGGTTGATGGCCGGCCTTAACTCAACGATTGCCAAGGTCAATAACAAATTATTCATGTAATAATGTAAATGCAATTGAAAATATAAATTAAAATGTACGGAAGCGTATCGTAGTAATTTGTAGTAATAATTAAATGGAGTCATAGTGTATTCATCCGATGTGGAAGGGGCATAAGGGAGTCCTATGCATACTACCTTACGCCGCAGAGTCGTTTAAGCAAATAATCATTGTGGTCAAACGAATGTCTATTGATTATAAAAAAAGGTACCAACAAAGTAAACATTTACATGAAAACAATTTGTAACTAGTGATACAATACAATACAAAACTCTTTATTGTACACCACAAAAAAAAACAAACAATGATACCTAGTTAATCTAACTTTAAGAACACCAATAAAGCCATTGATGTGCAAATAAATGTTAGTGCAAATAAATATTATCATTTAATTTAATTTTTACTGTATTAATTACTTTTCTTAAATTTAATTAAGTAAATTAATTTTCGTTTTGGTTTTCCTGTTGATGCTTTTAATAAGATTGTTAACAAAAAATAAACATACCGCACATAAGACACCACAGAAAACTACTGGATGAAGTATATGTAATACATTTATGTCAAGGACAGCTCTTATCTACTAAGCACTACAACCAATTAGTGCCACAGGAAGTCGTTTAAGTGCATTGATAACAATCAGTACCATCTTTATTGTGACTGATTCATTTGGCATTTGTTCGAGTTGATCCTAGATTTTAAATCAATTATAGGTTTCTATTATATATAATGGTATTTAAAATAGAAACCTATAATTGATTCAAAATCTAGGATACCCAATAGTAATCAATTAGGGTATGAAACACATAACATTAAAGTTTTTCCTTTTACATAGAAAATGGCCAAAGATTCTAGGACCTTTGAAGACGGCATAATGAAATGCTACTTGTGTCTGTGTTATAAAAGCTTGCTCGTTCATTAATCAATTTTTTTTAATAATGCTATTCTATATCATAATCATCACTGAAGTATAGAGTATAGATACTAGGTAATACTAGGCAAGCTTTCATGATAGGGGCCTTAGTATTGAAGTAAAGTTTTTTTTAAATTAATCTGGTATTAATTGCATTTATTCAACTATATTTCCAAATGTATCAGTGGTATCATGTACCTATACTAAAGTTACCCGGTGGCCGCTTACTCCCTGCTAAATTTCTGGTGATGAAATAACCAAGAAAAGTTATATTATAAATTTGGTAGGGATATTTCATAGTTATGCTGTTTGGCATTGCTGAGTAATGATTCAAATAATAATCCGGCGGCATCGGGATTAAAGGCGGCAAATACTAACAAACACCAGTAGAGTAACATAATGCCTCAGTTATAAACAGTAAGGCTTTGTTAGCCCTAATTTGGGTACAGAAATTTACTATTCTTATGTGAAGACTCAAGAATAGTGGACTTTGGTGCAAAACATTTAAGAAATAACTTTTTGGAAATTATTAGTTACAACTGATTCCAGAAAATATATGTAGACACCAGAAAAAATTAAGTAAGGGAGCTGGAGGAAACACCACTTGTTTGATTACATTTGCTTAGCATGTTCATACATGACTTGATTTTTCAAATCATCTATTAACCATTAATTTACAAGGAATACATTAATACAAGGTCAAGTAAATCGCTACAAAATATAATTATTACAGGTACAATAAAAAATCATTACCATAATTTCAGTTATAACTTACCCATTTCTACAGCAAAATTATAAGAATACTGAATAAAAGCTTGAGTAAATTTGAGTAGAAAACACAACCTTCTACAAAAAGAGATGCTTCAAGAATGAGACAAAGAAGAGTGTAATTGCATAGGTGCACAAAATTGCACAGAGCAACATTTTTGTTTGTAATTTGATACTTTATAAAACAAGATTGAACAAGTTCATGGTCTTCAGGGTATTGGTTGAAATGCAATTTGAGATGGTACCTTATTACAAGTTTCTTTGTATTTAAGGTAGAGCCAATCAATAAATTCAGCCAAGTTTAGATTTCAGCAGAGTGGTGGGTGCAAGTCAGGTGTTTCTTATTCTGATGATACTCTTGGGGTAAAAATGTATACTTCAAGGTATCTTTTATCACATAACACTAATAATGCTGAAGTTTACATATTTAGATGGATGTTTGTTACCTCCTCACACCAAAACTAACTGTTACAAAATGAACAGATGGGGACTAAAATTTAGCTTTCAGCTGCAGGCTTTAACTAGTATTAACATAAAAAGGGTAGTGCAGGGAGTGTACTACTGTAATTTCTGTAATGGTTCTATTTAGTTACATACAGGCAAATGAGTTGGTACACAAAACCTTAAAAAATCCTGTACAGCTATAGGATACCTGAGATGAGTGTAGCCTGTCTGCCTCAGCAGTGCAGCCTGTAAGGACATGTCTGTGCTAACTTATGATGAAACAATGCAGATGTGCAACACCAACAGTGTAATGTTTTTAAGGCTCTATCTCACTTGTCAATACTTTATAATTTTACTTTTCAGAGATTTTTATAAGCCTAGAGAAATAAAAGTGATTCAATCACAAAAAAAATAACACTACTTACTCTAATTGTAAGCCTCACAGGATCTTGTGATCATAATGGTTTCGGCAGAATATCAGCGCCTATCTACTTCAGAGTAGTAAGGCAATCATGTTGAGTCGAGACCTTTTTGCTGCTGTAACACAGCAGTCAGTCTTTTTATCACTTTTTTTTCAAATTATATTCTTATGTATGTTTTGTACTACAGCAGCAAATAAATAAATGTCTATGTCTATGAATTCTAGTTTCTGAGGAACGCATTGTAGTGAGTGTACCAGTAAGTGTACCACATGGTGTACCCTCCACCATCAAGGAGAACAATTATGTCAATCAGTCAGTGAGTGGTAATCCAGCTTTATATAAAGCTGGATGTACCGTGTGGCCAGTGTGTACATGTGGCCATGCAGTGGCATGGCCACAAAAAAGACAGGATTGAAGAGCCTCATTGAGGCATCAACTCTATCCACATGTATAGGAAATATGAAACATGGCTGTGATCAACCGAAAGTCTTGCTCCAGTATTTCAGGGAGTTGATAAACTTTTAAAACTATAATGGTTATTAACATTAAAGTGTTTTATAAAACCAGATATTTTTAATATGATTGATTTGATTTTTGAGTTTTCAGTTCTTCAGGGAGTTGGGCTGGTTGGGAGCTATTTAGGCAGGGGTGCATAAATACACTCCCATGCGAGATGATGGTGCAGACACACCTCTCACACTTGGAATTAGGGGTCTCTCTTGTGTATGAGTCATGATGATGCTTCGTTATGGGCCAAAAGATTATCAGATGGTATATTTGTTTTTTTCTACCATTAAAGTATAATAAGAAGAAGCTAAGTAATATTTAGAGTTTATTTGTAAAGGCAACAATGGCTCTACTTCTAAAAATTTTAAAAACATAGGTACCTACATAATCACAAAGTGAGCTAAGGAATGTGTTAAAACCAGGCACCTATCCTAAGAACAAAGTCATAGTCACATACAATTACTAAATAATATTTTTGTTACATTTTCATTTATAAACAAAGAGATTTTTTAATCAATTGCAATTTCTTTTTGAGCAGGTACAGGAGCAATTTATACTTAATCTGTTACTGCCTTAGAATCTAGATATCAGTCCTGCTTTAATGATGAAATGATACTTCTTTCTAAAGCTAAACTTCTTAGTTCGACTAAGTTTTTCTGTCATCATTATAAGAACTTTGTTAAATTTCTATAACGTGATTCTCAGTTATTTTAAATTACATGGCTTTAAAAGAAACGCACGCACAATATTACACGCAAGTACAAAGTTGAAAGACAAGAAGATAGCTTACCCGTTCAAAGTTGTAGTCATGTTTATCCAACGAACAACGTCCCGAAGCAAAACTGCAGGTGCAATCAAGATTTTCTTGTTCAATGAGTAAGCCCCAGCACAAAACAGTAAATTTGATAGGTTCTATATTAAGCGAGCCGGAATGAATAGTACTGAGATTATTGTGTACTTAGTTTTTTGATTCTTGGCTAGTTTTGGTAATTTTTATGTAAGCGCACAACAAAGTGCAACAAAGCATTGATTGATTGATGCAAGATGCAACTTCGCTCCACAACAAAAAGCCGCCATTTTGAATTCTTAACTGTCAAATTTGTCAAATGTCAGTAGGTCGCTGACGCTGTCATAAACCAAGAAAATGTCGTTGTCATGTGAGGCCTATGTCAAATATTTAAACGATTTAAGATTTGTCGACAGAGGGCGTGCGACGCAGGGGAGTTATCACAGAGGAAGAAGGGTAGGAGTTATTCTGTGGAGGAAGGAACGCAGGATCCTAGGATCTTTGTGTGTGTGTAGGAAAGTAACGGAGCCGAAGTAAGTAAGTATATAGCTTCTTGATTTATCCATGATTTATCTATGCTTCTTTGCTCTTATTTAGTTGGGATTACTCTCAGGATTACTCCGAGTCACAGACTAGGTAGATGATACTAACGCTCCGTCCGAGTTATCGTAATATAGGCAGTATAGGCACCATGCTCGAGTCTTTAAAATAGGTATTTAGGTACCTACGTACCTAGGTAGGTACAGTCCGGTAGGTAGGTATAGGTACCCAGTCATAAGTAGGTAAGTACTTACAGTTACCGTAACGTAGGTACCTAGGTAACTGAAACCAGAGGGGACATGAGCATTATCAGAGTGAGAATAAATATCTAAGTAGGTAGTTAATTACCTGTACGCAGTTTTGATCACTGATCTGATCATCTGCTAAATGCAGCAATAAAACGGATCATCACCATCAGCCTACATTAGTCCACGGCTGGGTATAGGCCTCCATTAATGGGCGCCATAGCGCCCTGTCTTAAAAAAGGTTGCTCCCGTCAGGGACGAGGGAAATTTCACGGACGGAGTCTCGGTAAGAAATAAAGTGAAGCACTCAATAGTCTGTCCATGCTCTGTACGTACGCGTACGCACTCACACATTGACATCATAGTCTGTCCATCGTCCGCCATTACCACTTTAGACGCCTACTGTAGTGCACTGCTTCAAACAAATTTTAAAAGTGAAATATGCCTGTTTGTGCGGCTAAGTCTTGCCGAAATCACAGCCGTTTTGTCAAAAAAGAACACGAAATCACATTTCTCATTTATTTTTCTTATTTTATCAACTTATTTCTTCGATTTAACGCAATATAATTATCAACATAAAAGTTAGAATAAAAAGCCAAATCTCACCGGTGTTGCCAACATGTAAACAAGCAATTTTCCTAGTAAGTGTGGGATATTAAAAATGTTTCAATACCTACTTGTATTTGTTCAATTATTAATAAGGTTGGTAGGTATCTGTACCTACCTACTTTAAATATGTAGGCATCATTTTGATGATTTTTACATGGGTACATATCAATACAAAGGAACGATTGTTTATAGTGTTAATTCAACAGTTTTTTTTATTACAAAATACTGAATTTCGAATTTTGAATTTTTGTTTTTCTTTGTGTTTGTTTGAGCTAATCTATGAAACGGCTGGACCTATTTTGATAAAACTTTTACTGATGCTGATGCTACGCATGTAGCTGATGTTACAGCGAGAATACAGATCCGCGCAATAAAATAATAGATGAAATGTAAATTTTGCATGGGCGAAGCCGCGCGCGCTGGGCACAGCTAATGCTGCGTACCAACATACTCAAAGAACTTGAATGTATCATGCATTATTTATTTATTTTATTACTGGTCGGTTCGTGCTCGCGTGTAATCATCGCACCTTCCACTCTGACCTAGGTAGAAAGAATGTAGATAGGATAGGAACAGGTACCTACGCAGGTATATTTACCTAGGTAGGTACCTAAGTAATGCGTGTGTGTGCAGATACCTACCTATTGCGTGTGTAGATTAAAACTAACAAGAAGTGTCTATACAAATGTGTTTTTTTGGTAGGTATCTCAAAAACAGGTACTTACCTATTTAGGAAGTAGGTACTAACCTTACCTACTTAGCGACTAAGACAAACTTTCACAGAAAAAAATTTAAGTGGGTAGGTACTAGGTACCTCTTTACATAACATACCTTCCCAGTACGCTTCCGACAGGTATTAATATGGATTAGTTGAGCTACCTGTAGATTGTTTGCAATAGTCTGCAGTTAGCTCAATTGTTTCAAGTGTAAATACTAGTTTTAGTTCTATTACTTGATGGTAACTACTTACTGTTAGCAAAATCAGTTAAAACGCGAGTATCAATTAATAAATAGTAACTTTAATGATTTACGTTTACCGTACAGCATTGTAATAGATACATTTATCCATGCTTTACATCGATTCCCTTTTACTTAATATTTCTAACACCTGTTTTTTCATAATATTGTAACAATTGTCCTCCTCAACTTCAACTTCTTATTCCATAGCCCATCCCGTTGGCTGGAAATGGCTCTGTACTTTTATACTCTTTAAAAAAAACAGACTATTATCATACATAAAGTTACATGTTTACTCGACTTCTAAAAAAAAGGAGGCTATGTTTTGTATTGATGCTAACATTACTTTATTCAAATAAATTAACCTAGTACCTACCTACCTTCAGAAAAACCCTGTTTTCCCATTCCATCAACGCAAAAAAATCATTGTTCTGCCAAATTGGTTAGGTAGGTAAGGTAGGCTTCCTACTTTACTTTTCGTGAAATGTTCCATTCGCATTACATTTCAAAGTTTTAGGTAATACACTTGAGACTTACTAATAATTTTCAGTTCAATGATTTTAGAAACTTTTGAAAATATTAGGGAGTTTTTGTCATCAGTTGGCAACTCCATAATCACACGCACACAATGACTCGTCCGCCATTGCTGTGCTTCACATTTGATTCGGTAGGACTCCGTCCGTGAAATTTCCCTCGTCCCTGGCTCCCGTTGATTATTATCTACCTACGGTTGATACGGAAAAAGATTAGCTAATGCTGCTATAAATGCTCAGGTAGGTAGAGGTAGGTATCTATCTACACACAGAGAACCCGAGCAGATGCAAGCTACAAAAGCTCCGCGAAGCACAGTAAACAATTTTCTATTTTATTCTAAGGATCAAAAGCTGAATGGGCGTTGTATAGCGACGAACTTTTAATAAGATTTATTGTAACAGATCTTGTTGTGACAAGTACAAAAGAAGGATCCTTGGCGGTAAATACTAGCTTTGTGTGGTCTAAGGTGTGGTCTCAGGGTCTTTTGTTGTTGGTGTAAAGTCAAAAATTGTTTTTGCAAACACACCTGGGTTAGTGTGACTTTCATATCACGTGCCTCGGTGGTTTCAAAACAGTTTTGATATTCATTGTGTGATTCTTCGTTTTATCCTGTACATTTTAAATCTAACTAGCTACTTAGAAAATAATTATGATAAATTTGGTAGACACATTAAGTTCACGAAGTTGAAGAAAATATGTAAGTACCTAGGTAGGTACGTAACCTATCTAGATAACTAAGTAAGTTTATGAACTGGCACAAGTTCAATGCGTGTGAATGAGGTTCATAACGTATCTATCTACCGGGATGTAGGTAACTAGGTACCTAGTTGTACTAACCTTACCTACCTAAATACTATTCAAGGATACCTATATCTAAAGTCTAATAACTGTGGTGTGTATGACAATTGACGTAAAGTAACGTGCTCTTCAGTTCTTACCTTCACGGCTAAGTACCTACCTATAAGCTCTTCCATGAGCATAAAGCTGTCCTTTGTCCTTCCATACCGTTACAAGTGAATCCAAATCTCTGTGCGTGATACGAGGTGACTTATGGTAATGTAAGATATTCCTTCGTCCAGCCAGGCTCTCGCATCAGTAGAAACACTTTATCTTAACGACATTACCAACATAAAGTTGTCCACTTTCCCGTCACTAAAAGGCGATTGTTGTTAAATTTAATGGTACATAAAATAAAATGAAATAGCTCTGACTCTCGATAATTACTCCATTGAAGAGTTAAGTAATGCTAGATCAGGTTAATTTTACGAGAGCTATAATTTCTGCAGTCCTATTCGACCTATGAACAGCATGCCTTGAATCTAGAATCTCGTAAATTCCAAACTTAGCTTTCCTATGTAAAACGGTAATGAGCCAATTAACGGTTCCTTTGAGTAGGAAGCAATAATGGGAAATTTAATTGGGGTGTTTAAAACCATCGTCATTGGCTAAGTCTAGTTGTCTATCCGATGATTTATGTTACCTTCTTACCTAGCGTCAGTCAATGTTTATGACCTAGTTACGGGTTTCTGAGGTTTAATAGGGATTCTTAATGTTTTACTAAGACCCATTGTTCGGATTCCAACATAGAACTACCAATATTACTTACCATTACATTACGTTTGTATTAGATGTTCATTTCAGAATCAAAGAAATCAGTTCTTTTTACGTTACCAACCTAAAGTTTTTAGATCCTTTTCCTCCGTATATGCAACATTGTATCTAAAAGGAATCACATTAAGTAATGGAATAGGTACAGGGGTCGATTTCTTACAGTGAACATACTAAAAGCTTTTTTACGCAAACCCAACAAAAAGTTTTTTGAATCAAAGTAAATGAGGTGCTGCAATAATTTCCTAGGAATACTTTACAGAAAAACCTTAATAGGTATATATGTTATTTTGTTTGTAGTTATTGTTGTAGGAGGTATTGAGTAAGTATTTTTTTTTAAAGTACCTAATTTACTTTCATACTAACTACTTATATTTGAAATCCTAAATATCTCTCAATTCTTTCTTCCGGTCTGCTTCTTCACGCCTAAACAGATCTTAATTAAATTTTTCACGGATATAAATAGTATTCTCGGGACGGACATAGGCTACTTTTATTTATGGAGAAACACTTGCAAAGCCGCGGGCTGCAGCTAGTTGTAGTATAGGTTTCGGTTTCATTGCAGTAAGCAGGCATTGCCCTCTCAATAACTTTTAGAAAATGGTTTAAAAATAATAAAACAGGCAACCGTGGACGACTATGGGCTAAAAGGATCCATCATCCAACATCAGTCTATATTAGTCCACAGCTGGACTAGGTCTCTTTTAATGAGCGCCAAAATTACCTATAATCAGGCAGAACTAAATTTAACCTTCAATCAGCATCCAAAGACACGGTCGAAAAACTTAAGTCCAAAAGATCATCGAGTCTCGAAACAACTAAAGCGGAGCAAATGTCACAGTTTTAGAATCCAGGCACGTATGTGATTGGTCATCTCAGTATATCTCTACACGCACCGGGAATTCCGAATGAATTGCTTGTAGGCCGATTTCGGCGGGAGCCCATGCTAAATAAAACAATATAGTGTAGTGATATTGGTTAGGTTTAGAAACAAGTTGTCTGTATCTACTTACTCTTTGTGATAGCAGAAGGGCACCTTCTTAACCTACATTTTATTTTAAACGCCTTATCATCCCACCAAAGCAAAACATATGTGGCTGCTATATAAAAGTTTGCAGGAAAGAAACTATTAAAAACGGACGTTAGACATTGCTTCTTGCCTTTGCGTCTTCTAAGCTCAAATACCAACAAAACACAGGTATACAGCAGTAGGAAATGCAACAGTGGCTAACACAGGAATAGGACTGAGGGATCTCGTTCTGATAGTGATACAAACAAATTAAAATAACTTACACCCACATACGAATAGTAGAGTAGATAGCATTTGCATGTCCGCAAATTCTAATGATTAAGATTCTGATCAGTTGTTCCCAATGGGCGAGTTTATACAGCACTATTATCTACACGCAAAATTCCGTAAAAAGGGGTTAATGAGAATACAAAATTGTCTTATGAAACAGTGACATCTTTATACTGCACACTAAGAGAAATACAGAACAGAAAAACATGACAATGAATACGGGAACGTAATATCTACATAGTACTACACAGTATAACAATGGGGTAATGCGATCTCTGCTAGGCAAGCTTTCGTTGGACACGTTACTTGTGAACTTGTCTGTAATAATTTGTGTTGTAAGTACCTACTACCTACCTAATGGGGACGTCTTCCCGCGCATATGTCCATCGCGCATGTGTCTCTCGCGCAAATGTCTGTCGCGCAAATGTCTTGTACCTTCCTAATATTTATCGAAAGAGAGTTGTTGATTTCACTATTGTGTTAAGGATTTTGCTCTGTTTCCTGTCTTCACCTTCCACGTCCTTCCCCAGATAAAAAGTTTAACGTAGATCTTCGTAGCACGTGCTACGATGCTACAACGGATCGGCGTAGCATACAAAAGATTTCAACGCGTATCCACTTTACTCCGACATACTATATTCCACTTAGCTAAAATTAATCTAGCGAACCTAAACAATTGTGGTTTTTAGTATGCTAGAAATTACTGAATTAACCCCCTACCCCTCCCGTTTCCATCCCAGTACATAAATAATGTTAATTCATAGATCACCGTATCGCGAACTACAATGCTACAGCGGATTGGTGGCGTAGCATAAGCTGCCGTATTCGGTAAATTCGTGAGAGGTCTTCTTGTTCTGCCGATTTTAGTGAACCAAGATCGCAGCTTAAGATGATTACTATTTTTGTGAATTCTTTGATGGGTTTTTTTTTCGACTAACTCGAGGGTGTAGAAGGTGAGATATGTCACAGGAAAGAGAGTTAAATCTTCTACTCAACACGATGATGACGTCTGCAACACTCTGAGACGTTTTTTTGGACATATTTTTTATAATGTTGAATAGACCTAAATATTAGAGTTTTGTGGTTTTTTCGCGCAAGTATCCAACCGCGAAAATGGGCACTTGCGAAAGTATCTACTCGCTTACATCTCTATTCTCGCTAATATCCATCGAGCTAGTGTCTTTTGAGCAAATACCTGTACCTACAACGATGAAGATCGTGGAGTTCCCTACTCAATGAAATTTCACATAATTTCTGCGTCTATGACTAATGAAACAGCTATAATAGGTTTGGGGCTGGATAACACTGTAAAATGCGTACCATAATGTCGTGTTTACGACACGCATAACACTTTATACCTCATCCCAATTAATCACAACACCCGTGCCATTGTGCGTCCAACATTAACTGGGCTTAAACGGTTTAATTTTCTACTTTCCCTCAGATTTCATTGATGGCACTAATCACGGCCCACGGACAACATAATCCTAAAATTTATTGGTCGTTACCAATTCTGTCGTCAATGGTATTGATACTGTGGCCATACGAGGAGATTTATAAAGTCTATTGCTAATGAAATAATATTGAAATGCTATAAATTACAGGGCAGTGTTGGGTGTCACAATGACCACAATGAATACATTGTGAGTGAATGGTATATTTGGGTTAAATAGTGGACGTTGTGTGGACCACCCTAATGTTTGGGTGCGCAGGGACCTGAATAGGTCAAGGTGTTTTGAACGGTTGCTATAAAGAGGGTTCCAATTTACCAGTGGGGTGTTGCATCAATACGCTGTTATGGACCTCACATTATAGTGACTTAAAATGCATTTCAGTTTTAAGTTACGCTGTCCTTGCTTTAACTTTTTAAATTACCGTAATAGCTACCAGCGTGAATCAACTCAATGATTTGAAATTTATTTTTACCGATGAAATGTTATAAAACATTTTATCAACGGACACGATTCACACAGGTAGGGACTGGACTTCCATTCCAACCACGGGAATATTTTGAATGCAACAATACCATGCACAAATTAAAAAATATGGAACTCTGGCAACATTCATCAAAAATTAGAGATTCATTTATTAAAAAACATTGTGTTTATTCTCGCGAGGCTTGAGCTTCCATTTCGTCCGTGACGTGTCGAAATTCCAGTGGACAAAGGGTAAATTTAGATGCAAAGCAGGTTGTGGCCTTCGATCCAAGCTTTTCCTGCTTTGGTTGAATGTGACGAGGTCAGAATGCCTGACTCTACACCTACACTGATATCCAATAGTTGATAACCCGGTATTTTCTTCTTTGCTCTTGCTTAGTTATTCTTGTTCTAACAAATCCTGTCCTATATGTAGGTAAGTACATATCGGGTACTGACTACTACTTAACTGCCAACTCTTTTATTTGAAAGTTGGTATAGTGCTCATTAGGGGAGCCCTATGTCCAGCAGCAGGCTAAAATAGGCTGATGATGATATTGCATCTAATTGATATCAAACAATATAACGTTCCATTAATTTATAGGTTAGTAGGATCACAAACCTTGCAAAGTTAATAATATAATTCTTAACATAATTCTATGAGGTGGTAGAGCATGTATTTGTCACGCAGGTAGGTAATAACCTATTAAAAAATCACGAGGCACAATTTACCTTCCTACTTTCTGCGTAAATGCGTCCGAAGGTCTGGCCGAGTGGAGAGCGAGTGAAGGTAGCCCGGCCTTCCGTCAATATCTTGGACAGCGGGGCACCATTGTCACTCCACCCTTTGTGCCCTGCTACAGACCAGAAATCATTAATTTCCTACCACAAAGCAGAACCCACAAATCGAAGGACTGAAAAAAAATTAAAGCCATTCAGTACCGGTCACTGACACACGTGAAGGCTTCTTGGGTTTCGATTTGAGTTTTAATTATAAGGCAATGATGGACTGAACTGTATCACCAAGATTAGGTACCTACCTATCTGAAGGTGAACTCAGCATTGTCCCTACGCTTTCGTAAGACCCAACAATTTTACTGGTCATAAAATTTTTCATAAGCATGGGCGTAGTAAACCATAAAATTAGAATAAAGCAGCTTTGTGTCTATGAAACGGTTAAGTTTAAATGCGTGATTTGAAACAGTAAACTGATACGCTGTGTTGCCAGCATAAATCACCGGTTCTTTTGTGATTAATGTCACCGTTGAGCATAAAGATTCATATTTAGTGCACGGTTTGGGTATTACCGCCATCTTCCGCAGCTTTTCAAATAAAATTTTAGTCAAATTGCTGGCTAAAGCTTATGGAATAGATATTATTGGTAGTCCCCCAGCTTCAAAACGGTCCGTGACAAACCGGATTAGTGAGTTCCATAAAAACAAGCCAAAATAAAACATTTCATATTAATGTTTACACTGACTTGACTATAACAATTTTAATCCTAGTCAATGCCATCAATACGTAGGTAGGTAGGTACCTTAAATTCGTTCAGAATAATTTTGCTTACGTTACAATTATGAAGCATAGCGCTGATTTTTTATTTATGTCCAACTGTCTTGTTTGTCTATTTATTACCCTTTCACGAGTAAATGGTTTAACGGATCTTAAAATGTTGCCAACATCTGTTAGGTGTTCGGAATGAATATTTAAAACTTTCACGTTACTACATTAGTATTACAGCGGGGTAATGCAGCTAGCGTCTTCAGTATTCAGTATTTTTATTGCTTATCAAAAATAATACAGAGTTTTGGGCATGCTTCCGACTGGTATTGATATGAATCAGTTGAGCTACCTGTAGGTTGTTTGCAACAGTCAGCTCAATTGTTTGAATACTAGTTTTAATTCAATTATATTATTTCATTGTAATTTTCTTTGATAATAAAGTATTTCTACATTACTTGGTAGGATAAAGATACAACTAAAATTGAAAAAATAGCATTTTCCTTTAAATAATGCGTTAATTTACAAAAATTGATCTAATATATCAATGAAAGAATTCATTGGTGCACATACTTTCCATCTTAAAAAACCACTCTGTATGGATCATGTAAAAAACATAGGCTACTTTTACCCTGAAAAAACGCGTACAAAGTCACGGGCGCAAGCTAGAAAATAATATAATATAAAGATGGATTAAAATAAAAATGATTTTGGGAACTTATTTAATTTCTTAGAGATGCCCAGAGTGCGGGTAAGCACTATAACAAAAATCCAAAGATGGATTACTTTTCTCGAGCACCTAAAACCCTAAATCCTTAAAACTTGTCATCAAAACACATAAACCGTTGGTCTATCACTAACACGGAACAAATGCGATTAAGCTGCAAATGCATTTGATCGGAGAGTCAGCACAGATGTTTGGAGAATTAAATAAATAAAAAAGTTTTGCAAAGTGAGAGATTTGGCTTTGTGGTTCCGTCTTTCTTTAATCTTAAATCTTTATACGTAAGTAAATTCGGATTTCAAATTAAAATTATAAGAAAAATATTTAATAACAGATCAATACACATTAATTAGTGTGGATAGTTTCGTATTGCTTTTTTTTTTAATTTATACGTAAGTAAATGTGGATTTCAAATAAAAATAACAAGAAAAACATTTCATAAGATATCAATACCTATACATTAATGAGACGCAAGTGAGGTGTTAAATCGCGAGGTGCATATTATTAAATGTCTAAGAGTGGAAGCAGAAAAGAGAATTTTTATCAGCAGTGGAGTGGGACAGTAATGATTGACAATTAAAAACGAACCATTTGAGGTTCTTTTCGAATGTACTAATATGCTGTTGACTCCAGATGGCCATGACAGCGTTGCCGTACTTCTGACGCTCGCAGAAGGCGCCTCGCCGGTAAAGTTAGTTTAGGGCAACGCGCACAAGGGCCACCACTTAGGTGCGAACCTCGGCTTAATGCTGTTGACAGACGCTACAAGAGGGAAATGGTAGAGTACCTAGCTTTACCCAGATCCTCAACAGCCCATTATGGGCCACTGCAGGACCCAGGCCTCCCCCCATTTTTTTATCTCATGGAGGGGTTGTGCCCATAATCCCCACGCTTGACATGCGGGTTAGGGATCGCAGTTTGGTGGTAGATTTATACTGCAAGAGGCGCTGCTGCCCGCCCTCCAGTGTATGTCCCTTAGTCGCCACTTACGACACCCACGGGTAGAGTTGAAGTGGTGCAAATTCTAAGCCGACACCACACGGCTCGGTCGTATCTAAATGTCAATTGATGGATAGATAGCAAAGGTACCTGGTATAAAAGAAACTAGGGTCAATAAATATGCTGTTACATAACATAGATATATTACAGAGCTAGCACAACTAGATCTCTGACAGACATTTCAATCTCCATCTCATTCCACAATCATTTCGTAAAATACGATACCCCAACAGCAAAAAACTCCATTGTCACACGAAATCTTTTATCCCGTAAACCGGAATCCGGACCCTCCTCAAATAATGCTAATTATAATGGCATTACATTCATTCCTCGGATTTCGTCGAGTATCTCAACTGAATCGCATATTTTTTGCTAACTCAATGGTTTTCTCGTTAAAAAACATTAAAGGAGTTTGCTAATAATGTTATATTGCTTCAATCTAATTATGATGAAAAATCATTATTAAGAAAGAAAATTACAAAGAATAGTAATATTATTTTTTTTACTTATTTATTTATTGATTTATCCCACACCAAGCTAAGCAGAGCTTGTGTTATGGGTACTAGTAAATTCATATATACCTACAATATATAATTCATTCATTTCATAGAGAGATTTATTATACTTTGTAAACGACCAGAACACCCGAAATTGCGAATTGCATAGCATTATTTATTAATTTATTAAATATCTATCATATCTATCTATATCAGTAAGTACATAAATCAATAATATTGTCGATAAATGTATGTAAAACATTGACGTTCTAATATAAATAAAATAAAATAAATAAAATCTCTTTATTTCGGATATCTTGGATCCATATTGGGTTAGTATATAAACTTAAGTAAGTACACAAAAATATAACACTAGGTAAGGCTCAGGTTCTTCTTCTATATAATTTTGTAAAACCAGACAATAGGTGTAATTAATGACCCCAGAACTACACCCAAGAAATCACGCATTCACAATTTTTTCAACTGCACTTTACTTACCGCAAAAATGCACATTTGGCCACAACATCCCGGTCTTAACAATGTAGCCTAACAAATCATTAGCACAACTGATACAAAATATTTTGACGTTTACCACCGAATACGTATGGGTCTTTAGGGAGGCCAGCAAAAGAAGGTTTAATAGTCCATCGCTCGAAACTTTCACTTCTATCATCCAGACACGTTTTATAGCACACAGTTCAGGCCATGTTGTTCTTTATAGATAACGGGGGAAAGCTCAATTTTATTTCTCTGCTGTAGTCACGTGGCACCCCTATTATAGAGTACATTCACAAGCTAAAATACGTCTACAGCAGAAGATTATAAAGCTCAGTTTACATTGAAGGATGATTTCGGAGACACAGGGTTGTAGTAAACAGCAGGCAAGCTATAGTGAATGGTAGAATGGCAGACAGCAACGAAGATCGATTCGATTTATGCGTTTTTTGCGGATTCACACAATGCACCCCATTTATCGATAGATAATGGCGGGAACAGTTGGTTGGAATCGATCCTACTACTAATGTGGTTAGTTTTGGTTATCAAAATCACATGTCGTTTTAATTTGGTGTCATTCAGTCAAAATAAAGCTCCCTCATCATCAATTCTCATTAATCTTCTCTTTAGGTAGATTAAATTTGAGGGACAAGGTTTAAATTAAATATGTACATATTGTGAGTTTTACCTCGCTTCTAAGTAGGTGTTACATGTACATTTTACTATAAATACTATTTTATAAGTTTGATGAACTCAGTAAGAATGTAAGCGGGGTAACTCCGAGGGATGAGTGGTGTAGACGTGGGTGTTCTTCCAACACAAAAAAGGTTATACGTGTTCTTGAGTGGAGACCACGACTCGGTAAACGTAGTGTAGGACGCCCTCTTTCCAGGTGGGAAGACCTGCAAAATACTGCATGCAGATGCTAAATGAGTTAAGCTAAAAAAAAAAAACACCAGAAAAGCCACACCAGAAAAAATAGATTGTATTTAATTCAACATAATGGAAACAACAGCAATGGATTTCATCATCATCATCAGCCCATATTAGTCCACTGTTGGACATAAGCCTCCCCAAATGAGCGCCATAGCGCCCTAATGGATTGAATTTTTCTTAACTCATTAGGGGAGGCCTATGTCCAGCAGTGGACTACGATAGACTAATGATGATGAATCAAGGTTGATACTTAACCCGCTTACATTATGAGCACTTTGTACAACTTCGTCACATCAAAACATGTTCCAAAATCGACATCTTTAAAGAAGACCGTTCTGGTTTGTGGTGATGTTATGTTTGTGATGACAACCACATCAACATCAGCATTTCCCGAACATACCAGGATATGTTTGCAGTAAAACTGGATTTTACATTTTTCAGTGGTATAGCCACGACCAAATAACACTGAGCTTTGGTATTTTAATTGTTTTTCCTCTGCTACTATCTTGGCTACTGACAAAGAGGGGTGTGGTAGGTCAGTTGAAGCTGGTGGAGTGGAATTGACGAGACTGTACCGCTGATTTACAACTTCCGGTGGGCGTTAGTGCACTTGCATGGGACATGGTAGATATTATTGTTTATTTTTAAACTCTGATGAGCTGTTGACTCAAAAATTGATGGGTGCTCTGACAAGCACATTTTGAAATAAGTGATGTATGGCTGTTTTTGTTTTACTAGCGTTACAGTCAATACGTCTTTCCTATAGGCTTTTTGTTAAGTTTATAGACTACTTAATCACTAATATTGAAACGCCTAGTATATTAAACTTTTCTTTGCTTCTTATGAAAAATAAAAGAGAACACATTACCCGTGCACAAAGAAAAAGTAAGATTAGATTTGATTTATAAAGGTACTTGTAAAAGTAAAGACAAAGTGTTATACGGATTCAAAGAATCATACTAATGTAATAAATGCGGAAGTCTGGATGGATGGATGGATGTTTCTTACTTTTTCACACTAAAACTCATGAACTTTTGCGTAGGGTCTGAAATTTTGCATAGGTGTTATGTAGTTCTAGAATAGGAATAAAACATAGGTTACATTTTATGCTATTTAAGCTTTTATTAACAATATACAATAACTATCAAATAATAGAATTAAATTAAAACTGGTATTAACAATAGAAACAATTGAGCTAACAGCAGAATGTTGCAAACAATCTACAGGTAGCTCAACTGATCCATATCAATACCAGTCGGAAGCGTGCCCAAGACACTGGCTACCATTATCGGTTACATTTTATTAATAAGCATTCAACGACGGTAGAAAACCAGATAATTTTAGAGTTTTAAAAATCCCATATACATATATATCTATCACATATACATATATAATATATCCCATAAGATATAAATAACTTTTGAACGTTTCCATAGAAACAAAGCGTGCGAAACTGCGGCCAGAAACTAGCATAAAATATAATCATCATCATCATCAGCCTATATTAGTCCACTGGACATAGGCCTCCCCTAAAATATAGGAACTAAAATATAAGCCTGTATAAAATATAGGAACATGCAAAACCAACTCCGCAACTGGTTCGAAATTTGCCTCGATTATGAACTTATTACGATCAGTTAACTTTGCGGCAAATTCCTTCGACATTTTCTCGTTTTATTTTCATTGAATATGCCAATAAAGTTCTTTCATCTTCCGACAGCTTTGTTCTGGATTATTTCCTTTGTTAGTGAGTGAATGATAAAATCTGGTTTAATAAATGCTTTTGGAGATTATGCACCGAAAATGTGAAAGTGCGATCAAACAAGAAACGAGTTAAAAGGACTTACAAGAACGGTGTGTACTTGTTAACCCTTACTTCCTGACTTATTAGATTTTTTTATGTAGTTGAAACATAGGTCTGGTAGAACATGTGCGTTTCTGCAATTTCTTGAGGTATTTTACACCTTGTGGTCTTTTGAACAACTTGTTTATTTGTTTGACTAAATGCGAAAGTTTTTACGAATGTATTACGCACTAATCATCGTATTGATACTAGTAGACTTGGAAACTTGGGTTAAGTGTTTTTAAAATGTTGATAGCTCTATCTACGGTTAAATTGAGTAAGTAGGCAAAATAAAGCCATAAAACAAACTATAGACAGGCTGATGAAGGCGTTTAATTAAATTAAATATTTTAACTTAAAATTTTAATGGTTGTAAGTAAAAGTTTTGTAGTTTAAAAACCATGAAATTCTATACAACTAAAATATGAATCGTAAAATCGTCACAGGTGTCTTATTAAATTTGATACCTCATTTATTTTAACGAAATTAAAATTTAACATTATTTTAATTATTGGTGGCAATAACTGATGGTTAACTGGAGGAGATAAAACAACTCAGGTTACGGTTAATGAAACTATTTTGACTAAAACTGTTTGGACAGGTTGTTAATTAAAACAAAAAATAAACTATCGCATTTTTAATTTGAAATGGAATTCTTTTGTTTTTTTGCTAAATTTAATACAAAAATTCAACTAATTAGTCTCAGAATATTACTTCCAGATTAGATCTATCTACTAAATTGATACAGTTTCTAAGTAGGCAAGCTAAGTGAATAGATATTAGCCTGGTAAATATTGATCAAACCGCTCCAGCTAAGTATATTCAGGTAATCTAGATAATGCTAGCGGGTGGGAACTCAGATGATGTCATCAGCAAGTGAGCTGTCAGACAGATAAGTCTTATCTTTATCACTAATGCGTTAAAAAACAGACCAGGTACTTTTTGTTTCAAAACAAAGGAAAATCGATTTTGAATGGCCCTGTTATCTCAGGTGTGAATTGAATAGAGCTTCACCAAAGTCCTAATGTGGGAATGTTGGTGGTAAAAGATAACATGTAACAGCTATTAAAAGGTACCTAGACTTCCCATTCATGTATGTGCAAACAACAAGGCAAGTTGTAAGACATTCCTTCGTCTGGAACGTTATGACAGCTACACAATATTAAAACCGGTTCACACGGTTTTCCGCTGAAAAGCTATTGAAATTTTATGATTAGGTAAAACAAACAAAGTAAGCACCGCCATGTTTATAAAAGCTCGCGAAGCGCGCTCCTGTTCATGCCAATCTTGCGGCGAGCAACTTGTTGCCGTTGTGCACTTATGAAAAGAGAGGTCCATATCGGACGACCCTGTCGGGGGAGGAGCAACGCGCGGGGAACATGCCGGCCAGCCGGTCGCTCAACTCGCCACATTCAGTCGCCTCTCGAACGTTACCGCGAGTGCACGCGCCACACGTCATCACGAACTCGAGCCGTTATGAGTCGTACTTTGAAACAAGTTTGACGGGAAATTCGTGAAGTTTTCCGAACGCTTACGGACTAGCGTAGCGATGTGCGCGATAAAAGTGAGTCAATCAGTGACGATTTAATTAGAGTGACAGTTTATAAGTGAGTTTACGAGATGTTATCAATGGGATCATTGTCGGTGTGGTATGCGGCCTGGTGCTGGCTGTGGCTGTGCGCCGGCGGAGCGTCGCTGACGAGCCGGGTGGCGGAGGCGCCGCAGGAGTGCGAGTTGCAGCGAGTGTCGGACTCCAGCGAGACCACCAGCGTGCAGCTCGCGTGCTCCCTGCGCACCGCCGCCGGCGCCACCGACCTGCTCGCCGGACTCACCGTCTCGCAAGCTCAGCGCATCACGGTGCTCAATCTCCACTGCACGGATGTTCTCTTCTTCGAGAGCTCCTTGGATCTCGGAAGAAGAAAAGAAGAAGGCACACAGTTACTATCCCGCTTTCACAATCTAAAAGAACTCAGGATAGAGTCTTGTAAGATCAGATATGTACCCTCGGAAGTGTTGTCGCCTCTTAGTGGACTACGAACCTTATCGATCCGAACTCACAATACGGATTGGTCTGCGATGTCCATGGAGTTTCACCGAGACACTTTTCGCGGGCTCACGGATCTGCGAACTTTGGATTTGGGTGATAACAACATTTGGACTCTACCTTCTGAAATATTTTGCTCGCTCTATAATTTAAAAGAGTTGAACGTGACGCGAAACAGACTGCAAGATATTTCTAATTTGGGATTTTCGGATTGGGGAAATGGGCCCACAGCGCCCGGGAAATCCTGCAACACGGTGATGGAAACACTTGATATGTCGTACAATGAAATAAGCAATTTACCCGACAATGGATTATCAAGTTTGCGTGCTCTTCAAAAGCTGTTTCTTCAGAACAATAGAATATCTCAGGTCGCCGATCGTGCCTTTGTTGGGCTGAGTGATTTGCAAATCCTTAATTTATCTACCAACGCTCTGACGGCACTTCCTCCGGAAATGTTTCAGTCATCCAGAGACATAAAGCAGATCTACTTGAACAACAACTCTTTGAGTGTGTTAGCACCCGGACTATTGGAAGGATTAGACCAACTGCAAATTTTGGACTTATCAGTGAACCAGCTGACAAGTGAATGGGTAAACAGAGATACTTTTTCTGGATTAGTGCGTTTGATAGTGCTTAATCTTTCATACAACAGGATCACTAAAATAGATGCACTATTGTTTCAAGACTTGAATAATTTACAATTTCTAAGTTTGGAGTACAATAACATAGCACGCATTGCCGATGGAGCATTCACTAACTTAAAAAATCTTCACTCACTCTCATTGGCGCACAATAATATAATCGAAGTGGACAGCGGGCATTTCTCCAACCTTTACGTTTTGAACCAGTTATTTCTTGATGGAAATAGAATAACCAAAATTGACTTACGCTCTTTTGAAAATATCACGAAACTACACGATTTGGGTCTCAGCGGGAACCAGTTATCAGAGGTGCCCGAGGCAATAAAAACGTTAAGATTCTTGACGTCCCTAGATTTGGGCATGAATAGAATAACAAAAGTAACAACAACGCATTTCGAAGGCTTGGATGATTTATACGGCTTACGACTTGTGGGTAACAAAATTGAAAAAATATCGAAGGATACATTCGTAGCACTCCCGTCGCTACAGATATTAAATTTAGCTTCAAACAACATAGATCAAATAGATGACGGAGCTTTCGCTTCAAACCAACAGTTGAAAGCGATTGGATTAGATGGCAACAAACTCGTGGACTTGAAAGGCATATTTACAAACACACAACCCCTTGTTTGGCTGAATGTGTCAAAAAATGAACTTCTATGGTTTGACTACAGCCACATACCGACTAACCTTGAATGGCTGGATATGCACGAGAATAATGTTGAAAAGTTAGAAGATACCTACGGAATAAAAGAATCCTGTAATATAAAAATGCTCGATATCAGCTATAATAAGCTACGAAGCTTAGATAAAACTTCATTTCCTAGTCGCATTGAAACGATTATCCTGAACAACAATAACATTGAAAAAATTAGTCCCGGAACTTTCCTGCAAAAGTATAATCTCAACAAAGTTATGCTTTACTCCAACAAGATAAAAACTTTAGAACTTGGCTCCTTTTCGATACCATCTTTTTCAGAAGACAAAGACCTACCGGAATTCTACATAAGCGAGAATCCGTTTGTATGTGATTGTACTATGGAGTGGCTACAAAGTATAAACCAATACAGTGATCTAAGACAGCGCCCAAGAGTAATGGATTTAGAAAGCGTGAGGTGCACTTTAACCCATTCACGGAAAACGGAGATGCGCCTACTTGAAGTGAGACCCTCTGAATTTCTTTGCGAGTACGATTCACATTGTTTCACGGTATGCCATTGTTGTGACTTTGACGCTTGCGATTGTAAGATGACTTGTCCAGATAGATGCTCGTGCTATCATGATCAGACTTGGACCACCGTTAACGTTGTCGATTGTTCGAACGCCGGCTACGATCACGTACCAGAGCGGATACCGATGGACGCGACCGAAATATACCTGGATGGTAACGATCTCAAAGAACTTAGTAATCACGTTTTCATCGGCAAAAAGAAACTACAAGTCTTACACCTCAATAATAGCAACATCAATACAATACAAAATAGAACATTTAACGGAATCGAATCATTGAGAGTACTTCACCTAGAAAACAACAACTTGGAACTATTGAGAAATACTCAATTCACAAGACTACCCAACCTGATTGAACTTTACGTTAGTAATAATAAAATAAAGATGATCGAAAACGATACCTTCAATTACCTGCCTTCTCTGGAGTACCTTGACTTGGACAATAACGGTTACGTTGATTACATGCCGTGGAAAGTCATTAGTGACAGCGATCCCCGGACGCGGGTCTCTGTTGAGGGGAACAACTGGATATGCGATTGCAAAGACGTGGCTCAGCTCAATCAGTGGCTGATAAAAAAGTCTAAAGATACCGAGACAATAATGTGTTATCTCTCAACCGGCCAGCCAATGAACAAAACTATCGCAGTCATTGCCAAGGAATGTAAAACCGAGATCACAACCGAAGAAACTGGTACCGAGACTCTAAAACGATTATTCATCGAATCGAATGATAGCGTAGAAAATTACATCCCGTATATTGCTGCCGTTTTGATAATAGCTATTATTCTCTTGCTCTCGTGTGCTCTAATGTTTATGTTCAGAGAAGATTTTAAGCTGTGGATGCATTCTAGATACGGCATTAGAATATTCAGTTCGACGCCTAGAGACATGAACGACAATAAGAATAAACGATTCGATGCGTTTTTTGTTTACAATCCACGTGACGAAGATTTCGTGACTCGAGCGGTCAGTTCCGAGTTAGAGAATCTGGGACACACACTGTGCTTACAACATAGAGACTTGCAACTGATCGAAAGGCGGTCAGGTGATAGTTTAGTGAGTGCTTCGGAAAGTTCAAAAAGACTCGTGATAGTGTTATCAATTACATTTTTACAACAAGAGTGGTACTCGCCCGAGTCTAGAGCGGCGATACAAAGTGCGATAAATTCAGTGAATGTTAGGCATAGACGTCAAAAAATCATATTCCTTGTGACGACGGACCTAAGTGCCATAAACATAGACCCAGACTTGAAAGTGTTGCTAAAAACGTGTACAGTGATCGTGTGGGGTGAGAGAAACTGTTGGGAAAAGCTAAATTTTCGGTTACCCGACGTGGACGTGACGTTACCTAACCGGACGCTTCACAATGCGAATAATATGAAAGTTAGTAATAGGGAGGGGTTTGGGCGGCATGGGCATCTGAGGTACACTGCTCCTCCGACTGCTCACGATCCCTGGTACAAGTATGGGATGGCGCCGCCTATCCTGATGATGTCGAGTCCTATGCACTCGACGAGTGCGAGTGCTGAGGTGTCTGCTCGCAGTACCGAGGACGAGACGTGCTCCGTGGCCAGCAGCGAGGGCCGCGGAGACGACCGTCTTCCCCACCACCACAGCTACGTCAGCATCGACAACCACCAGTGCGAGGAAAGGCCCCTCAGACCCGCGCAACAAATTCCTATGTCTAACGCACCACACACCCGAAAGACTTACTTTGTATAAACTCTTGTGATGTATGTTTGTAAATAGCTTATCAATACGTATTTGTAATCTGTATCTATGATTATCTTTTGGTGCTCTTAAACCAACATGATCTATGTAAAATGAACAGACAGAAATCTCTACATATCTGTTAGATAGGATATAATGTTATCGCATTACTTTATTTGGTAGTTTATGACTTATCACTGTAAAACAAAAGGATATTGCATTTAGCAAGCAGTAAACATTCCTATGGTTGTCTTAAGTACCTACCTAATGTATTTCAGTATATTTCAGTCCCTACATTGTATAGAATCTTGATTGTTAGCCTAGGCTTGACTGTTATAACTTGCCTCTCTGTAGTACAGATAATGTTTTTGGTTCATTGAAGTCTTAGCATGTCCTAACATGATACTTAATGAAGTCCTAGCATGATACTTAATGATATGTGATAACGTTAGGTACTTAAAATGTAAATGTATGTAAGTACAACGAAAATCTTAGTTACGGTAACTCTTTCTTGTAAAAACTGTATTATAATGTGTCGAAGAACTGAAATGTACCCTAGTCAATTGTAAATAGATACTATATTTAAGTACATTTAGATATTCAAATTCTTTGTGATTTAATTTTAGCTAGAATATGAAAATTGTTCGTATTTATTACGCTTCCAAATGCAAAATATCATTAAATATTTTAACTACTTGAATTTCAGTTTTTATTTAGTTTCTAAAATAAGTAAACCCTCAACATAAATGCAGGGTAATTCTAGAATTGTAGAGATTTTGATTAGAATATCATATTTTCCCCTGTCCTTATGACCATTTTATTTTTGATTAAAATAACAAATATATTAATAGGTAAATCATCCTTAGCTGCTAAAAGTAGGTTATCTGAAATAATAACAAAATAAATAGGTAATAATTTACATATGTTCAAACAGGAGTCATATTTTTAGTAAAAAATCATTTTAGTAGCAGTAGTAGTGACAATTAATGATTATCATAGTAGACTTCTGCTTCTCCTGTAAATTTATATGTACAAAACCAGTCTACAAATTATAGTGAATATATTTGTATTTATGTATATTTATTTGAATACAAAAATATAGCGTCAGTGCTCTTGGAATGTGGCTGTCAGCGCTGTGCAAATATTTTGGTAACCGGCTAGTTAAAACGTAAGTACCGTTTCAAAATACCTACCAATAATTATATTTACTTTGATGAACTCAGTGGTGCAGCGGGCGAAAGCTTGCCTGCAACGCAAGATATTGTGGGCTCGATTCCCGCTACGGTACAATTATTTGCACAATCTGCAGATATTTGTTCCGGTTCTGGGAGTTTTCTATGTATGTTTAATTATAACTATTTATCATATTGTTAGTTTATCCGATATCTAATACTCGTAACACCTGTAGCAGAGCTTCTGCTTACTTTTGTGCTAGACACGGAATGCTATTTTTTTTAAATTTTGTTTTATGGTTTTACATTTGTATGCTGTATGGATTGTTCAGCATTATTTATTTAATTTTATACGACTACAGTCGTAAGAAACGTCAAGTTGGTAGATTCATATAGTCAACTTAGTTATACGGTCAAAAATAAAATACCGTTCAAGCCCGTGCTTTTAACAAAGCCAAATTCCATCCAACGTGTCCGTCGATTCATATCTAGAATCGAGACAGGTGATCGAATAGGAGCGAACACTACAGAACTTATTTAATCTGTGGCGAACGTCAAAAGCGTTTTTCATTGACATAATCAATTTACTGGGCGCTTTGTTCACCCATCTACGGGCGGGTGTATAAATATTTATTTTATCTAAATCGATCGAGCTGGATAAGATCACGCTCGCGGGTCTAAGATTTTAATTTGAAAGCGGTCAAGACAGGCCGATTGCCCGCCGCGAAACTATAAATCATCATTCGACAACCCGCGATGAACAAACATGAATATAATAGACTTTTGATTGCGATTCGATCTTTTTTGTTAGGTTTAGTTACATTAGAATTTGTTTTTCTTTGGCTAGATTTTAAAAGAGTTCGTTACCTGAACTCTACCCTCAATTTTTTTAACTTATATCGTAACTAGCTCCTGCCTGGCTTTGCACGCGCTTTTCAAGTAGCCTATGTCCGTCTTTAAGATATCATTTACCTTCCTGTCAAATTTCATTGAGATCCGTTCAGCCGTTTATGCGTGTAAAGGTAACAAACACACATACAGAGTAACTTTCGAATCACTACATAGTATAAAATAAAGTCGCTTCCCGCTATCTGTCTGTCCCTATATATACATGTATGCTTAGATCTTTAAAACTACGCAACGGATTTTGACGCGGTTTTTTATGATAGAGTGATTCAAGATGAAGTTTTATAATGTATTATACATAAATAATATGGTACCCGTGCGAAGCCGGGGCGGATCACTGGTTTATAATATAAGTATAGATGACTGATAAGAATATCTATCTAATACGTTATAGATAAAACTGTTAGTAATAGAGAATGTGGGAAAATAATAGACATAGTAGGCTTTAAACAGATTTTGCTGTTGTAGGTAGAGTTATTAGGAGATAAAATATGTAAAACGTCGAATATCATCACATCAATGTTTATTTATAAATATATTCACATCAATCACTCGCATTATTAAGACAGAGAGCGACACCTTCTTGAACATCTGATACTAAATAGGCCATCTATAAACATCGTGGTTATTCCATCGGTTTTATATGTAAAATTACTTGTAATCTGAAATCAAATATTTATTTCCACAGAAAAATAGCACAATAATGTAATTGAATTGCTCAATGTAACACTATCCGAGAGAGATAAGGCTCCATCCATTGTACGGGACCAGGTTGTAATATGTGTTTAAATAGACATGTAGTTTCTGGCGTCCAGGCCTATCGGTTCGCGCCAACACCTCCAGACGCCGACACTCATCACCTTTTTTTCTCTGCAATACGATATCCGATCATTTATTGTCCCTGACTATTCCAAACCCGTTCCAACGCATTAGAGACATCGCCTTTAGAACATATAGAAATATTCTGAAGGTGACAATTGATTATGTTCCTCACGGAGACAAAAAGCGGAATCGTTCGATTAGTAATGTCCCTCAGGCGCGTAGGCCGAGAGAAAACAATAGATTGGTTCTGCTTTATGATTCTATAAACGTTTATGTCCCTATAAACGACCTTTTAGGTTTTGGATTCGAGATTGTGATGTTATCAGTATCCGGACAGGTTTATTGCGGAGGGAAGATGGCACCTCAAGGAAATGGTTTTAGTAAAATATGAGCGAGTATTTGCAAGTCCATTAGGGAAGCATTCTTTTATTCTGCTGCGTTCTTCGATTCCACGGGAATCTACCTGATTAAAACATTTTTATGATTTATTATGACGGCTAGATAAAATTTAACGATGTGGTTTTTGTTTTATGCTTTACAATTATTATAATAATCAAGTAACGTATGTAGGAGGTTTTAGGATTGTAGCCATTAACGGTCAACGTTAAATGTAACGTTTCTTCATAATCGTGACCGCCCATAGCTACCCAAAACCGTAAATATCTGGCAGAGCTAATGAAACACGCCTAGAAATGTTTCAACTCTTTCGCGTAGGTTTTGATAACGTAATAAAACTCCTCTATGACTTTATTCAAATAAATTCGAATAAAACTTTCAAAATGATTATTCTATTAACATTCAATGTATTGACTCATTCATATAAATATCATTTGAATCTGACAATTTAATAACAATGAAGAATGTCTCGAGGACATAATTTGGTTTTGGGTTAGAAAACGTAGGAATATTTGCCTAAATAGCAAGGTGGCCGTCTATAATAACAGTTTTATATCGAAGGTTAACAATATCAGACCACATAGTTGTCTCTGGCTGGGGTATTGCTTAAGGAGGCAAGTTTGTAATAATTAGGACTGCAGCTGTTTCCGTCGCTGGGCGGAGTCAGGGCGTTTTTTTAATAAACAGACCCCCGTTATTGGAAGGAATTACAAATTTAAATTCACCAAGGGAATACCTTTAGCAAGTAAAGAATTCGACGCATATGTGAAAGCCAAATAGGTCGTTAGATGAGTCTTTTTTGCTTTTGGGGAAATATTTCGGGTATTCAACCATTTTGTAAATGTTTTGCAAGCATCATTTGTAGGATAAGTATTTTTTGCGTTGTGCGAAGATAGAACTCAGGAAATTGCAAATTCAAAGTAGTTTTTTCACAGACCGCTTGCCATCTGGTTGGTAATTTTGATCTATTATTTAAAACAATTGCGCGAACTAACCGATATATTTTCTACGATAATATAATTTATGTGTTTGCAAAGTAATTGGAAGCAGCTTGAGGCTTCCATATTTTTTTATGTTTTACGTACACTTTACTTTCTCCCCACAAATACTAAGTTCTATACTGTTAAAATTTTGTAACCGCTGATTCATTCCTCAATTTGCAGTATGCTCAAACTAAATCCAAAGTAACTTTATATATACAAAATATTTTAATAGCGTTTTAAACTTTTTATTAATTAACCGTAACTTCACCTGGGTGGTTAGATGAACAGATAAGTTTCTAATTTTATTTGTAACCATTGATCTAACCCCTAATTTCTATTTCTGATATATGCTCCGACAACCCTTCACAAAAAAATCACCTGCTTTTTCTGATCTCTATTTCTTTTACCCTAAAGCTCACGTTAGTTTTTTTTTTAACTATTAGTCATACAAATCTGTGGTTCAGTCTAATCTAAGCTTAAGTTGAAGCTTAGCGTGATTGTGAGATAAGGAGTGGTACAGATTTGCCTCTCTGTTTCCGGACGTGCTTCGGTCGACTCCTGTGAGATAATGAATACAGAAATAATGAATGTTTTGACTAACGAGGTCGAATTCTTCGGTTCACGTTCGTTGTACAACTTTTATTTGCTTTGTTTGAAATTCCTTACTATTTAAAGAAGGTGGTGTGCTTACAAAGATATTGGTATGCGACACATGTTACATTTTTCAAATAGCCAAAAGGTCTATTCTATGCATAAGTCTATTACATGTTTGTTTTTTTATCGATTAGATTTTTAAATATTTACAAGTTAAAGTAAGGACTATAATATACTATTAATTAGCAAAATTTGCAAATGTTGTTTGTTCTTCAAACTGAATAAGGAAAATTAAGTATTTGTCTCCCGTTTTCTTTGAATTTAAGTAAAACCGCAAATATATTCATCGACTTATTTGTACGGCGACACACCTTAATGCAGAATGTTTTCTTACAAAAACAGCTCAGTATAAAATCTCGTCTCTTCCCATTTTTTGTCTTATTTAACTTATTAATTGTGACCCAAATAAACAACATTCGGTACTGTTACACTCATAGGTCTGAAAGACGCTCGCAAAAAACTGACAAACAATAAAATAGCAAACGAACCAGGGGTTTCAAAACTCGGCATATGCACAAGTGTAGGGTTGCACTTGTAGCGATGTAATTGAATATGCTGATTAGAACAGACTGTAACCACAGTAGGATAACTTATAATTCATTTGTGACAATACCAAGTTCATTAAAAATGAGCCGGCTGATATGTGAGGAAAAGAAAGAAATAGAGACGTCGAAATTGATTGACAATGAAAAAGAATTTAATTTATTTCCAAGCAATAATAAGAAAGATAAAGTACAACCTAAACACTAATATAACTGCTAGGCAGATAAATAGGTTAAAAGCACTAACAAAATTTTAAAGATGATTTGACTAACAGAAAATACTAACTATAACACTAACATTATATTTGTAAATGCGAAAGTTAAGATAAATAGATGGATGGATAGATGGATGTTTGTTGTTTAATCACGCTAGAACGGCTGAACGGATGTCGATGAAAATTAGCACAGAGATAGAATATAATCTGGAATAGCACATGGGCTACATTTTATCCCAGAATTCCCAAGAGAACGGGAACTACGCGAGTTTAACCTCGAGGAGCTGCTAGTATTATCTATAATTTTTTTTAATATTTAAATAAGTTGTACATGACTATTTTTTGTGTTCTATATAACAATATATCTACCGGATGTTTCATATTTTGTGAACATACTTACCAAAAGCTAATGTAGGGCAAGTTTTATATTAACTAAACTGAATGCTTGAGTTACAGGTCAAGCTAATTAATTAAACAGTAAATAATGTGCCTATTTACGTTTTTTATGAAGCCACAAAATGTTGAAAGCGTTTTGCTGTTTGATAGATAACAAACCTATAATTGCCTCATTAGTTAATTACGCTTGCTCGATGGAAATTAGCAAGTACTCTCTGAACAGTTATTTTGTTGATCGATAAAATAAATACTAAGAATATAACGAGGGTTTTTTCATCGCAAAAAATAACAGATAATTCTTTATCGTACCTCACAAACACAGAACAGTACAGAATTAAAAGCTATGAGAAGACGAAGTATAAAGGCGGCCTTATCGCTATGAGCGATCTCTTCCCGGCAACCTTGGAATGGACTGGACATCTGAAAACAAAATATATATACCTACATAATAGTAATAAAACACAAATAAATAATACTTACAATACATATGAAATTACAGAAATTATAACATACTTACATGTATATAAAGATAACTTTATAATGTTTGATAATGCTGATGAAGCAGTTTTTTGAAGGTAGGGAGTGATTTGGCACGTCTAATATCCATAATTACAATTTTCATATTTTTTCCGAGGCTACCACAACTTTCTAGGATCACCATACCGCTCGCACAATCTTATAGAAGGCGATAGGCTAGTTGACGCTTACCCTGTAGCTACAATAATGAAGTCTCCAACTCTTTTCTGTTTTACAAGGATGCTCCCTATACTATTCCGTACTACAATGCCTCCTTAGCTATAGGTACTCTATCGTTTTATTTTGGTCACGGTCCTTGAATTACGTAATTAGCGGTGGCTTTGGAACTTTTGGGGCGTCTTGTCTCATTCATTTGGTTTTTTGATCACAGTGATTTTGTATTTTGGGTCTATCTGCATTTTTATAATCAACTTAATAACGGATAGGTATTGCTTTAAATGAAACTTTCAAAATGCGTTTTACTACACACTGGCGGGATTTTCAGAACTGCTTTTAAACCTTTATTTATTTAGTATATTCTATTCCTTTTTTAATTCCTTGATAAGTTTTCTATAGACGAGTAGTAACGTAGTGGAAATTAGTTATAAACGTTTCTGATATTTCTTTAAATAAAATTGTAATGAAATTGTAGTGAAACTACACCTGACTTTAGTTTTGAGATGCTAAAAAGCGAATCTTAGTGTCATCCTGTCGTTGGTTTGGTTACAAGTAAACTTGGTTTACGTAAGGTCTGTTCATCATCATCAGCCTACATCAGTCCACTGCTGGACATAGGCCTCCCCTAATGAGCGCCATAGCGCCCTGTCTTCAGCTTGCCGCTTGCCTGTCTCAGCTTGCATCCAGCATCTGCCAGCAGTCTTTCGCAAATCGTCATCACACCTGGTCGGAGGGCGTCCTACACTACGTTTGCCGAGTCGCGGTCTCCACTCAAGAACACGTTTACCCCAGCGGTTGTCGGTTCTTCTCGAGATATGGCCAGCCCACCAAGGTCTGTTAATACCTTTTATTTCGGTCACGGCATTTCAATGGTATAATTAGTGACTTATTAGAAGTTAGAGAATCCGTGGAGTTATCGAGTGCCATCGCGAATAATAAGCCTAAGGAATTCGTTCCGCATTGCGTTGTTAGTCCTTTGATAGTATTACTTTGGACGGTTTTATCATAACTGAATAAAAACTACGAAAAGAATAGACAACTTTAGGTTTTTACGAAGGCAGACATCCTTCTCCTAAAAATCTTTAATTAGGTAAATAAATAAAAAAGGTTGTCACAGATCTGGACTGCGCCATTGCAACACAGCAATGTAGTATTTTTATCTTTGTGCCCATGATATTTAGATGCATTTTATATTGGCACTATCAGATAACAGACAGTTTGCGGGACACTCACTTGACGCTTACGGTAAGCCATTTTGTCACTGTAAAATGTATCTAAAGATATTCGAAAGCTTATTTTGTCGTAGCCGTGTGGTGCCGGCTTTGATTTGCACCACCCCAACTGTTCCCGTGGGTGTCGGGAACATACATTGGGAGGTCAGCAGCGCCCCTTTCGGAATAGATCTACCATACTGCGCTCCCCAACCAGCATGCCCAGCGTGGGTATTATAGGCATTATCATAAGATAAAAAAAGAAGGGGGAGGACTGCGTCCAGCAGTGGATCATTATGGGCTGATGAGTTTGAGGTAGCGGTGCTGGCTTTATGTGCTCCTCAAGAAGTTTATGAAAAAAACAATAAATAGGTAAGTCTCTATTAAGGCGCATACCCCACCCAAACTAGCGCCGCCACCTACTTCATGTTATTATACCGTTTAACAGAGGAATTTTCTCATGTTTTCTTAATTTTTTTATCATAAGCTTTTTTTTAATGCCTCTCTTATAGTTTTATTCTATATAGTTTAGGCAGAGATACGAAGTTGCCCTTGGTGGCCACCAAAATCTATTTTCGTATCTCTGCCTAAACTAAATGGAATAAAACTATTACAGAGGCATTAAAAAAAAGTTTATGATAGGTATCATAAACTGGAAGATGGATTTTTGAAAATTGCCTTAATGAGTTAATACAGTACTTAGCCGTGCGAACACAAACCGAACAAAAACTGTTTTTTACTAAAGACTCAAATACACTTGTGCACAAAACTACACATGTTAGATTATAACTTTTTACCAAAACAGTATCGAGAGAGTTTGATATTGTTTTGCTATTGTATCCTCCCGAGCAACATCTGTGAATAAAACATAACAAGATAGACTAATAGATAACCGCGGATGCTTTTTATGTTTTTTACATCCATTGTATTCAGTACACCAAATGTTAGGGTTGCCAGTAAATGGGGTTGGATTTGACAATGTGTGATGAATACAGGTCACACTTGTGACCAATTGTTGGTAATTGAATTTTTTATTAACTATAGGATTGTTATTTATAACTTATGAGTGGGGATTGATTAAAATTGCTATGATTAGATACTCATGCCCAAATGTCTTTCCTGACATTTTGGCTTAAATGAAATAGATGCTGGACAATTTTAGACAGCATCATCAAGTTTCAACAGATGACATATAAAAAAAGATAATTATAAGTTATTCCCACGAGGTAATTTTTTATGTCACCCTTATGTTATTTTCATAATATACCTACCTAAACTAAACAGAGGTGAAATTTTCTGATCATTTATTCAAAAACAAAATAAAGGTACACATTCTCAGCCATTATTATAATCTGTATGCGGGTAGGCATTCAAGCCTACCTTTGCGATAAAATATTCTAGTATTCTAAATGACTTCTAAACTATTGTATGACGAAATCTGTTGCGCGGTCGGTGAAGGTCTGCCTGCGACAGGAGGTTGCGAGTTCGATTCCCGCCTCGGGACAAATGTGTGTACGATCTGTAGACATTTGTTCACGGTGTTCTGGTCGTTTTCTATGTATAGGTAATATCTATTTATGTATTGTAGTATATTATGTATATCAGTTATCTAGTACCCATAACACAAGCTTTGCTTAGCTTGGGGCTAGATAATGATGTGTGAATTGTCCAGAATTATTTATTTATTTATTATATGGTACCTACAATTTGTTTCAGCTGCTAAAAATCTTATGTAGGTACTAACTTAGATTTAGTTTGTTCATGATAATAGTTATTTTTATAGAAAAATTCATGTCAAATGTGTGGCAACACGCTGTAACTGGAGACACTAGACAAACCTATGGTTTATATTATAGTGTCTTAAAATTAAATAAGAATAGTATAAGTTTTTGATTAATAAAGAAATACAATACACTACTGATATTTTACCAGGTACTCATACAACATTTACTAAAAATATTTACTACTACTAGAATAACATCATCATAAAATTTAAAACGCAAACTAAATACTAAATTAATTGGAATGTTTCAAATGTAGAGTCGGTACGGTACTAACGTTGTCAATCAATCAATCAAAATAATTTATTTGCGAATGTATTGTACAAAATGTTCCTAAAATTATTCATTTTCTCATACTTATACTTATGTTTAGCATGCAAATATTGAAATAATTTTTTTTTAGAACAATATTCGAGAAAAAAAAAGAATATTAAAATTAATCTTTATTCAGAAAGAAAATAACGATCAAATAACAAATTTAAATTAAAACTAGTATTTACAATATAAACAATTAAGCTATCTGCAAACTGTTGCAAACAATCTACAGGTAGCTCAACTGATCCATATCAATACCAGTTGGATGCGTGCCTAAGACACTGGCTGCATTGCCCCGCTGTATAGCAATCCTGATGCGCTGTGTCAGATACTCACCAGCTCTCGGGTCACGCGTCGCTTCGACCAGACGCTCAGATAATTTTTTGAAAATCCGGAAATATTAAAATAACAATTCAAGTCAAATAATAATATGATTAGATTAGAGTACTATGTCACAAGTTACAAACACACAAAGTTAGATACCTCCTATTATTTATCTTGTGGTATAAAAAGTAAAAGTACTCCTATTTCTCTGTAAAAAATACACACACATTTTATCTATTAGTATCAAGTCAAACAGATGTTTCAATAATCCTTGCAGCATCGAAGCTTGCACGAACGGAAGCTGTTGTTATCAGAAAAAATATTCTGCCCCAACGTAACTTTACCTGTGTCTAAAGTTGGATCCGTTATACAAATATACGGCTTAAATCCTACAAATGAGAGGATAAGACAAGAGACTGGCATAAAAAAATATTCAAGTTTGTTAAGTCGGTTCCTCGAGTCAAACTAACGCTGCCACCTATTTTATCTTATTATTTCGTTTAATAAAGGTAATTTCAAAATTTTCATGGGCAGTTTGTGATACATATTATAAGCTTTTTAATGCCTTTGTAATATTTTTATTTCGTATAGTGAAGGCAGAGGTACAAAGTTGTACTTTGTGGCCATCAAACTCTATTTTCGCATCTCTGCCTAAACTAAATGAAAAAATTATTTACGAAAAGCTTATAATACTGCCCATTGAAAATTTTGAAACTACCTTTGTTCAGCAAAATAGATGACGGCACTAGTTTTGCTCGGGAAACCGCTTTTAATTATTAAAAGTTGCTTGAAGTTTGAGGCCTGATAATAGTAAAAAAATTACAACAAGTCTAGTAAGTTTTCAAGGTTATAGTCTTCAACAGAGTTTGAGTGGAGTATGATTTGAGGCCGGTAACGAAATCAGATATGCATGGGCATAAACCTTCTTTGAATTAAGCTACGTCTTCTAGATTGATTCAATTCATTAAATTATTTTTCCACGCTCTTATTGTAAAGAATTCGTTCATCAAAAATATAGGTAAGACTTGATTCTATTTAGTCATTCTAGACTCGTAGAATATTAGTTCTGTCATTCCTAGAAATATTACGTTCTATAAACTATCCATGTACTTGTTTGTTAGACGTGTTTCAAAGAATCTCACAGCTGCATACTGAAACTTTACACTCGAACCCATCTATCTGTATAATAACTACATACACAAGTGTTCATATTTCAACTATTGTTATAACAAACACGAACGATTGCAAGTGGTTTTCGACAAAGAGAAAAAGGAAGATCGGTCGGTGGCTACATCGAAATTATTTCCTGTTTGGGGTCTCGCCCTGTGAGCAAATCTGTTACGAAACTATCGCATTACGATTCGCACAGTGTGTTTGAGAAAGCACGATCAATTTTATTTATTCAAGAATGTGCGAATGGGTTTTATCTACATGGATAGTCCTACCTATTTATTATTTATTTATTTATTAATCTCAATAATAACATTACAGTTTATACAATCCAATGCTTTATTTATGGACTATCCAATGCGTTACCTATCTACTGCACGGTAAAATATTTCTTAGTTTTCAAGAAAGGTAGAATAAAGAAATGAATATTTGTTATTAATTTTAGTTTTTTAAGTGTAGTGTCTCTTATATTACTACATGTAAATAAGAAAGATAATTACACGCCCCAAAAATAGCAAATTACATTGTTACGCATTTACTGTATTTACCATCTTTTTACGTGTAATTGCAAAAAATTTGCTTTTACTATTTAAAAAAAAAGGAAGAAAAATGCTGACATGTGACCATCTACTAAACCACTAGTATACAAAAAATAGAAATGAAGAGAAAATCAATAACACCTTATATTTATAAAAAAATATTTTGTAGAAAAAAAAAATTATTGTCTAATCTAAGTGCTTATTTTGCCTAAAGAAATAAAGTTTTGAAATTTGAATCTAAATCTGAAGTCAATGATCACCTCTAGGCAAAACCCTTATCAGCAAAACTATGTATGTCCACTAGCATCCCCCTTGCAAGGGGTGTTTTGCCAAAATCACCCCGCTTGGCAGGCGATCACAGTCAAGGTGTTAAAATACACAGAACATGCTGCCTTTCGTCTGACAGGTTTACTTAGTCTGCTCTTACGACATTCACGGACTGAGTTGAAGGAGTCGATTCTAACGCAACGTCCGCCACGACCTATCTAACTTAGGAATAGATTTCCACTTCAGGACAAATGTTTGGACGATCTGCAGATATTTGTTCCGGCCGTTCTTGTCGTTTTCTATGTATTATAGTAAAATTATCTTTTTTATTATTTTGATTTGCCTTGACTGATTATGTACACACTGCCAAACTTACTACACGCACAAATTTTTTTTTAGGTTACTGATATCGATTTTTTATCAGCCTCCTTAAGGTCTACCTACGGCCATGCCATTGCCGTGGCCCTGCGCAGTGTATACCACGTGCCACCCGCGGTCTACATACATAATATCAGTTATCTGGCACCCATAACACAAGCTCTGCTTTGCTTGGGGCTAGATTCTGTGTGGATTGTTCAGCATTATTATTATGTTAATCTTAAATCCTCCCAACAGAACCAGCCATCATCCTCACCACCTATGACCCATTGAATGCGCGGATGTTCAGAATTGTTCAATATCTTGTACTTTTTGTACGTTTTTGTACTTTTTGGCAGGCATTAAGACATATTAAATGACTGCGGCAAGCTGAGGCCAATTAAACGATTGCACAATGGATTGATGGGCGGGCAACAAGTTCCGACCGGAAAGGTTCGATCGGGGCACAATCGGCCCGAAATATGATACCGTGTGCACACACCTGTACTTCGCTGTGCCTGCAATTGCAAATGTACTTACAATTATTTGCGTGTGTAAACTTAGATCATCATAAACGCATCGATTGTTCTACCGATATCATACAGGCTAGGTTGCTAATATATACATCAATCCCAACTTCCAAGAAATGGATTAGTATAGATATAGAAAAAAGATTACCTAATATATATATGAGACCGGTGTGGCGCGGTGGGCGAAGGTCTGCCACGCAGAAGGTTGCGGGTTCGATTCCCGCCTCGGGACAAATGTGTGTACGATCTGCAGACATTTGTTCAGGGTGTTCTGGTCGTTTTCCATGTATAATAAAAAATATCTATCTATGTATTGTATAATATTATAAATATCAGTTATCTAATACCCATAACACCAGCTCTGCTTAGCTTGGGGCTAGATAATGATGTGTGAAATGTCCAGCATTATTTATTATTTATTTATATATATATCAATCCTAACTTCCAAGATATGGTCTATTAATAAAGTAAAGTAAAAAGGTTTTATTTTTGTCACAATAACACAAATTAAAAATTATTTGTTCAGATATAGATTACTAGAAAACTTTATTAAGAAAGAAAATTAAAATCAAATAATAGTTTTAAAATAAAACTAGTTTTTACAATTAAAACAATTGAGCTAACTGCAGACTGTTGCAAACAATCTACAGGTAGCTCAACTGATCCATATCAATAATCAAAGTAATCTATAAGCTAACGTACCAGCTATTTTCGAACTGAATAGTCTGTTGCATGACGATGGTAAGAGGCCCCATCACAGCCCCGAAACATTATTCTTTCCATGCAAATTTTACCAGGAAGAGATCGCTTTTAAGCGATAAGGCCACCCATTATACTTGTCTCATGTAGTGTCTCTTTGTAATATTCTTTTTCGATGTACTTACCATAAACTATTTTCGTTTTAAAGTATTTTTGTATGCAATATTGTATATCCACGATGATATCTGATTTTCATAGCTCAAGTATAAACTCCGGGCATAAACAAGTCAACAATATTTCAAGTTTATCGTAAAGCTATGCAGTGCCACTAAAATGCAAGCGTGCGTGTCATGGTGACGATTTGTGTGTAACCGCAACGTTTAGCGTACGTTAGCTAAACAAGTAAATAAACTCAAGTTCTCTTTGAATACATTTGAATTTCTAATTCCTTTTTCGGCTGCAGCTACGTACATATGTGTCCGAAGAAACTAATAGCAAGTATGCAAATTATTCTAAAGATACTGGTGCTTTTATGGAAACTTCTATAGATGTCTGTGGAATAAGGTGGATAAATAAAACAATAAGTATATATAAAATTTACATTCTTTCAGGACCATGTACAGACAGTAAAAGCTTGGTACAGCTATATATGGTATATATAGTGATCATCGCTTCTTTACTTTATTCTATCTACATAGGTATCTTCATATCTACATAGGAAGCGACAGAAATCAAAAATATTATATTCTATCTTCATATCTACATAGGAAGCGACAGAAATCAAAAATATCACTTTATTTCCGTGTTTGTGTTTTATTTAAAAAATTTGACCTTTTCTAAGTGTACATTTTTGTAATATATTTGAATGAATGGAATTTTTTTAGATGAAAATTTTCCAGAGGCATTCCTGAGCCGGAAAGTTGGTGTTATAAACCAGTGCCTCGGAAGGCACGTTAAGCCGTTGTTGGTCCTGCGTCAGACTTATCACCGGTCGTGTTGGTCTGCCATCCCATCGAACAATAAGAGTTTTCTCTAGGCTCTAGAGACTCTAGGCTCTTAAAATGATGGTGTTCTCCTAGCCGAATTTCGGCCACGTTGCTGTCAGTAATAACGAGGTTGCCATGTACGTATGACATTATAAATATCTGCTAGGAAGGAGTAAATAACTTATCTAAGCTTTAGGTCACAAATGAGTTTTATAGGATAGATGGAGTCCAACCCTATCTTGGCAGCAATAAGGGCTTAAATCACGACGGGAGTTCTAATTACATACAAACATTTAGGTGTGCCGAACAGTAGGTGGCGCTTGTCTAAATTAGGGAAACATTATTATAATTTCTATTAAAAATCATGTGGTATCGGGCTAATATTATTCATAGACAACTTGATACGTGTTTTTATGGAAGTGGATGTTAAAATAATGAACTACTGGTGGATAAAAGAACGGAAGTTAATTTGCCTGCTGGGGATATTGCACAATCCATATTTTCTATTAACATAATTTTAGTCGATGGTTGCTGCGGTATTAGCTATTAGATTGAAAATTGTGTAAGGTATGTTTTAAAATAATTTCCTTTCGAAGAATATGAAAAAAATTAATAACTACTAAAAATCAAACACTTTTACGTAAAGTTTAAATCATTGCAAAAGACAACACAGTTATAGTAAAGTCTAATCTTAGAATGAAAAATAGTATAGCAACTTGACCAGCTTCTAAGCATTGCCAATTGCCAAAAATAACTTACCTTATCCGGGAATTACGCTACCATGGACACCAATAAATATTTGGTATTCTTTGCCTACAACCATTTCTATCACTACATCCTGCGAACACAGGAAACATAACTACGTGTAAATCTCAGTATTCAACAATGTGGGAGCACAAATTTAATATTCGCTAAAGGGGTGGGCTGTTCACAGAACCTTTCAGCTTCAGTTTCAGTAGACAATTTTGTTCCAGCCTATTTCGTGAGATGGCGCTCTTTATACATTTTTATTTTGCAAACTATATAATGGAATTTTGATTGAATCTTACAAAGAGGCATTCCGTAATAAATTAGAAAAGAAAATATTCAATTTGATCAATCTATATTGCATAAAAAGGTAGATGTAGCTTTTGATTAAACTTTCAAACTATGGAGCTTTCTGACGAACTTGATTGAATTTTATTACAATCAAATTCTGTAACGAACTTCGTTTGATAACTCAGTAACGAGAAAAAAGACGAATAACATACCCAAGAAATATAGAATGTGGTAGGTACCTTTATTAATTTTTTGTGACATTTGTGTGCCTAAATTATGACACTTGTAATAAAATTTTATATTTTCTGTGCCGAAAAAGGTACCCAATTGAATACTAATTTCAGCATCGTTCCCAGACGAATCAAATTTCGTACTTATGAACTGATTGGTCGCGTTATGGACAACAACTTATACGTGGGTTGACATTTACCTAAATCGAAATGCAATGAACGGTTGGGTGGTCATCAGTTTGGGAAACGAACCACCTTGGTAGATGTATGTATAAATGAATATTGTATTAGGTTATGTTTACCGGTAAACCATCTTCTATTTGATACATGACCACCCTCAAAAGCGATTTGGTAAACGCAGCTAAGGTATTGTGAAGGTCCTGCTGCCCATCCATCCCTAGAGGTTTTCTACGACATAAACCTTTCTTAAATCAGGTACCCACAAATGTAATAAATAATAATTAATATAAATAAGTAATGCTGGACAATTCACACAGCATTATCTAGCCCCAAACTAAGCAGAGCTTGTGATATGAGTACTATAGATGACTGACATGGGATTACTGATATACATAATATAATACATTACATAGATAGATATTTTTTATTATACATAGAAAACGACACCCTGAACAAATGTCTGCAGATCGTACATACAAACATTTGTCCCGAGGCGGGAATCGAACCCGCAACCTCCTGCGTCGCAGGCAGACCTTCGTCCACCGAGCCACTGAGGTCGTCATTTCTATGGCCAACACCCCTCAGTAATGATAAAGTTTGTATAACAGTTAGGTACTTCACACATTGTTTCAATAAGCTACTTGACTCATATCAAATTTGGCGCAATAAATAAATATTTTCTGTAGTATTTGATTAAGAAACCAATATTCATCAATTTCAAATGTTCAAAGTCTAAGAGGACTACATATTTTTATTTTTAGTTTGTTTTTAGGGTTCCGTACCTCAAAAGGAAAAAAGGAACCCTTATAGGATCACTTTGTTGTCCGTATGTCCGTCTGTCCGTCTGTCCGTCTGTCCGTCTGTCCGTCTGTCCGTCTGTCCGTCTGTCCGTCTGTCAACCCACTTTTCTCAGAAACGCGTGGGGTTATCGAGTTGATATTCACATCATATACGCAGGCTCGTAACCTCTTGAAGCCTCGACATAAATCAAACTTCTAAGTCAACGCAATCAAAAGTTACAGCTGTTTATGTCTATTTTTTTTCAATTTTCCAAGGGAATCACATGCACACAAAACCTATAGGGTACTTCCCGTTGACCTAGAACCATGAAATTTGGTGAGAAGCAAGGTCTTATAGTACAAGTAAAGGAAAAAATCCGAAAACCGTAAATTTGTAGTTTATTCACAGAAAAAATATTTTTTTAATCTTGCCATGAACCAAAAACCTATAGGGTACTTCCCGTTCACCTAGAACCATGAAATTTGGCACGAAGCAAGGTCATATAGCAAAAATAAAGGGAAAAATCTGAAAACCGTAAATTTGTAGTTTATTCACAGAAAAAATATTTTTTTAATCTTGCCATGGACCAAAAACCTTTAGGGTACTTCCTGTTGACCTAGAACCATGAAAATTGGTGAGAAGCTAGGTCTTATAACACAAGTAAAGGGAAAAATCCGAAAACCGTAAATTTTTAGTATATTCACAGAAAAAATAATTTTCGAATCTCGCCATGGACCAAAAACCTGTAGGGTACTTTCCGTTGACCTAGAACCATGAAATTTGGCAAGAAGCAATGACTTATAGCACAAGTAAAGGGAAAAATCAGAAAACCGTAAATTTGTGGTTTATTCATACAAAATAGTACATTGTTACACTAGGGTTGGACGTAACTTATTTAGTCTCGAGACGCCAATAGTTAGAGGGACTAAATAAGTTACGTCATAATCGTTATCAAATCAGAAAATTATTGTGCCTTATTCGTCTGGATTTGACTGATTTCTTTGCTAAAGAGTTTGTACGGAACCCTAGATGCGCGAGTCTAACTCGCACTTGACGTTTTATTTATTTTGAACTCTGAAAACGCTGTTGTTGTCTAGACTAAAAGGCATATGGCTGACAGCGTTTTCACATGCAAAACGAAAGAACACTTTTATAAAAAAGTTTTTCGGTTTTCTATATTATTTCTATTCCCTCTAGCCCTACAATAACAAATTCGTCAACATTTAATACCTAATTACAAAAAGAGTCTAATGACCTATCGTAAATATGAACTAATTCTTATTTGTTTATATTATTTAATGGACTGATAATACTGATAATAATAATCCTCTGTGTTATACTTTAAGTGAAGCTTATTATTGGTTGGTTAATAAGTTGTCTCATCAAAACATCCTTCATCAAGCGCAGTCGCGTGCAGGGTACTAGTTTGAAGCATGGTGTGTGATGTTGCGCCTTGTGGGGGGTGCTGGCCATAGAAATGAGGGAAACAGCTGGAACACTTTAATAAACAGCAAAAAATAATTACAATAAATATTCACACTTACATCTATTTTCTAAATATCTAAGCCGTCACCAGAAGGCAGAGTGCCCAGAATGCTGGCAGCATTGCCACGTTGAATGGCAATGTTAATTCGTTGACCGAAATAAAAACCAGCATTCCGATCACCTGTGGACTCTATTAGTAAAATATCTATGAACACTTTTAAATTATTGAAAATGACAGGTTCTAACAAGGTACCAAATCTTTATTAAGAAATAATAAGAAATAAGAAAGAAAATTAATAGTATTTACAATAGAAACAATTGAGCTAACACAAAAACTTGATTTTTGAGCTTACGCCGCTCCCGTTGTTAAAACACGAAATCCTAAAAAATATCGTCATAGGCGCCTTAAATATTTCAGGCTTTTTAGCTTTTCATTCAACTGGGTTTTGACGTTTTGTATAAAAGCGAATGTAATTCTGTGCGTCTGTTACCTTGTCACACCTTAACGGCTGAACGGGTTTTAATGAAATTTAGCAGGAAAGTAAACAGTATCCCTGGGACGGACATCATCATCATCATCAACACCATCAGCCTATATTAGTCCACACACTAATGAGCGCCATAGCGCCATGTCTTCAGCTTGCCGCACCCAGCATCTAATAGCAGTCTTTCGGTAATCGTCATCCCACCTGCAGGGCTATCTTAATTCATTCGATTCGTTTCCGGAGCGGAAACGTCCTATTCGAATTCGATTCCGCGAACGCTATTTTGATTTCGTTGCGGATTGATGATCGAAAGTATGAAACTCTCCTAACTAGGATCCGAATTCGAATGTCAAAAGTTTTCGAATCCGCTGGTTTAAAATAGCGTTCTTCGACAAAGTTTTCGATATCGAATCCGAAGGCCTTTCCGACGAATTAAAATACCACTGCTGGTCGGAGGGCTTTTGGTTCCAAAATTCAGTGGTTCCATTCCAAGTGACCTAGCTATCCCTCTACCTGTGCGAACACAGTGGGCCATAGATTACCGTTTAATAGCCACCCTTATGGGAAAAATTTTAATTACCTAATCTTTAATCTGAAGCCAGGAGGTCCTTGAGATGATACATTGTAAATTGAACCGTATGGTTTCGCGGACAGGTGTTGTTATTGCAGTATTTATTATAAGCACTAAAGTATGGTTTGCTTGCACTGGTGGGTTTTATTCTGCATGGCGAAAACCATGAACCAAAATAAATAATCCAATGAAAAGATACTCGTTAGGTTTTTTTACAATTTAAATAGTTGTGCTAACTGCAGACTGTTGCAAACAATGTAGTTTTAGCTCAACTTTTAATGGATATTCTTGAAAATCAAGATCAATAGATGTTGTACATTATATGAAAAAGCTCTCTGACTTTTCTGATGCTTCTTGATCTTTGCTGAGACTAGGCAAAGTCTCACGTGAGACGTTGGTAAGACTTTTCGTGAGACATTGCGAATGAGCACATCTCGCGTGAGACATTGGGAATAACCCACCTTACTAAATAATGATGTAAGATATTTATGGTTCCTTTAGTTACCGCTTCTTGAATAATGTCGTTGCATGTGGCAATGGCGTTTTCGCTATCGCATACGATTTGTTTTGTAGGTTAATATTAATACCAACCTAAATTTTTCAGTTTTATGGCCTTCTTTTTCCTTCATATCTATCTCATTTTATTATAAATCACATTACATTAATATTATTAATGCGAAAGTTTGGATGTATGATTTGTTAATTTTTCATGCCAAAGTTACTTAACGGGCCGAAATTTTGTAATTTCATTTGAATAAAACATAGACTTCTTTTTATCACATTTATTATTTTAAGGGATCATCATCATCATCCGCCTAAATTAGTCCACAGCTGGACATAGGCCTCCCCCAATGAGCGCCATAACGCCCTGTCTTGAGCTTGACGCATCCAGCATCAAAAGATTGGAGGCATCTTTCGCAGGTCGTCATCCTACCTGGCCGGAGAACGTCCTACACCACGTTTGCCGAGTCGTGGTCTCCACTCAAGAACACGTTTATCCCAGCGGATATCGGTTCTTCTCAAGATATGGCCAGCCCACTGCCACTTCAGCTTGCTTATTCTTAGAGCTATGTAGATAAATTTGGTGCGAGCTATGAAAAGAGCAACTTTAAACTGGTGAACCAGCCCTACCATGAGTCTCCACGTGTCAGCTCCGTAGGTCATGATGGGTAGGACGCACTGATTGAAATCTTTAGTTTTCATGCATAGCGGGATGGATGACGAGAAGACTCGGCGCAGTTTCCCAATCGCTGCCCAGCCTAGCTGAATCCTCCCCTTGGCCTCCTTCTTGAAATTGTTTTTACCTAACTGACTGACGATTTGCGAAATGTTGCTGGCAGATGCTGGATGTGGCAAGCTGAAGACAGGGCGCTATGGAAAAAAAGAAGAAATAAGATGAAAATATTTTTATTTGACTTACTACACAACACAATAACTAACTTTACTAAATTAATCCTAGACTTAGTCTTATTTTTTTTTGTGCGTAGCAGTTTTCAGGGCAAATATGGCCCACACTCAGCATTGTGCTGGGAAGACCAGGTGTGTCTACCCAGTGCTGGTTTTCAGTGTAGGCTATGGCGCTCATTAGGGGAGGCCTGTCCAGCAGTTAAGTAAAATAGGCCCATGATGATAAAATTTCTTATTACCAGAAGATGTTCATGACAATATCGGGCTAGACGTAAGAGGTTGCGGGTTCGATTCCCGCCATGGGACAAATGTTTGTACGATCAGCAGGTATTTGTTTCGAGTGTTCTGGTCGTTTTCTATGAATAGTAAAAATATCTGTATGTAATGTATTGTATTATGTATATCAGTTATCTAGTACCCATAAAACAAGCTCTGCTTAGCTTGGGGCTAGATAATGCTGTGTGAATTGTTCAGCATTATTTATTATTATTATAGCACTTCATTTATTTTAAATCTCTTTAAAAATATTTTTTTACTATAGAAAATATAATATTATAAAACTATTCTACAGTATAAAAAATATTATTAGTCTTGGAAACTGGAGAGTGTGAACATACCATTACACCACTTGCAGAGTAGTCATGCTGTGTGAAAAGAGTTTACTTATGGCTATGATTACTTTAGTAGTGGGAGGGCTATCATTCGATTCCCAACCTCGCAATTTTCGCTAGCTTTAATCTACTTTCGCGTTTCGCACGTTTCGCCTTTAAGCCGTTGTGGTTCTAGCTTAGAATTTGCACCACCCCTAACTCTTCCTGTGGGTGTTGTAAGAGGCGGTTAAGGGACATGCACCGTGGGGCGGGCAGTAGCGCCTCTTGCAGAATAGATCAACCACCGAACTGCGATCCCCAATTCGCATGCCCAGCGTGGGGATTAGGGACATTAAGGTGATTATCAGGGGGAGGCTTGCGTACTGCAGTGGACCATTATAGGCTGTTGAGGTTAAGATTAATCTATTTTATATTTGTCGATCAGATCTATGAGAAAAATAAGTAGACGGTTTCATGAGCGGCCGTAAAATGCTCATAAAATTTATGGACGGAAAATCAAACAAACAATTTCACACAAAAGCATCAAATAAAATTATTTCTCATGCTTCCAAAATTAAAGGCATGATGCATAATTTTAATTAAGGTATTGTGAAAATGCTTTTAATTTCCGGTACCTAACTTTATAATGTACTGACTAGTAGGTAATAATTTTAGATAGGACAAGACCTCATAAATTGCAAGAAAAAAAACTTAAATCGACAACAAAGATATTCAAACTAGAAATAATAACAATTTAACTTGTAAATTTAATAAGATAACCATAATTATCGTAATCTGCTTCTTTAAATCAATTTAAACATTCAAATGAGTTCGGTACAGATAATTGAGTTTGCTTTATTAATAATAATAATAAAGTTAATTGCTTATTTTTTTCGGAAACGCTAATTTTTATGAATTAGCATTTCCATTCAACGTGGCAATGCTGCCAGCATTCTACGGACTCAGCCTTCTGGTGACGGTTTTTATTTTTAGAAAAAAGAGGTAACTGTAATTGTTTGTTATAAAAGCGTGTATACTAGTCGTAATTGTTTTATTTCGTTATTAAAATGTTGAAAAAAATAAGTTTATTTCAAAAAAGGATAAGCAAAGGTGTTTTTATATGCTTTTTTGAAATGAAACCAAATGAGCTAGAAAATAAAAAGGAAAACTATAGTTACAAAGGAGTTGAGTGCTATAATCAAACCTTCTATTATTTTATAAACAAATAAATAAACCACACATAAAAAATTTATATTTGTGTACTATTAATATTTAATGGTGAAATACTACGAGATTATTATGGAGTTTATGGACACTTGCTTCACCTTAAAGTATGTTATAGGCATCAGAAACGTGAATTTCATTAAAATACACAACGGGTGACTGTGACAAGTGTCAAGAAATTATAATACAAGGTGATTCTATTTCTCTTTTTCAAAGTACGTACTGGTTTCATTAAAGTTTTCTTTTAATTTTTTTTTTGTATTTATTGTACAAGTGTTTGTTTACTTAGTTACACATTCTTTAATCCAAAAGTAGGTCATAAGGTCTTATTTGTAATTTGTTTATGTAAGATTTGTTAGTTTCTATTTTTTAATTATAATAATAATGCTGGACAATTCACACAGCATTATCTAGCCCCAAGCTAAGCAGAGCTTGTGATATGAGTACTATAGATGACTGATATACATAATGTAATACAATACATAAATAGATATTTTTTATTATACAAAGAACACCCTGAACATGTCTGCAGATCGTACAAATATTATTCCCGAGTTGAATTGAACCTGCAACCTCCTGCGTCGCAGGCAGACCTTCACTCACCGCACCACAGAGGTCGCCATTTAGAAGTGTTTGTTTACTTAGTTACACATTCTTCAATGCAAAAGTAGGTAGTAACCTCATAGCTATAATTTTTTATTGTAAGATTAGAATAAAACAGGGAATTATTGTTATTCCCCAAAATCTTGAACATACATCTGTATTAACAGATGTATGTTCAAGATTTTTGGGTAGACTTACCTTGTCACAAAAAGCAACACCAAAAATAGTTGTGATGCAATAGTTAACAGTAAGTAGTGAGTCAAGAATAACTCCATTTAACATTCCCCTGTATACAGTATTTGGATGTCAATTGTCAATTTTCCTATCCTATTTAATTTATACGTTTTAATTTGTTCTGGCCAGTTCTGGCCCAATAAATATTAGGGTTCCGTACCCAAAGGGTAAAACGGGACCTTATTTATTGCTAAGACTCCGCGGCCGTCTGACTGTCTATCCGTCTGTCACCAGGCTGTATCTCATAAACCGTGATAGTTAAACAGTTTAAATTTTCACAGATAATGTATTTTTGTTGCCGCTATAATAACAAATACTAAAAAAAACAGAATAAAATAAATATTTTACGTTCCCCCATACAACAAACGTGATTATTTTGCATTTGTATAGTTATTGGTACGGAATTCTTCGTGCGCGAATGGACTCGCTCTTGGCCGTTTTTATTTGGATATCACGAAGTCTATAAAAGTCGTGGCATGAGGTGTTAGTGCCACAACTGAACATAAGTTACTTTATTTATGGAAACAACCGTAAATTGGATTCGATGGGTTTTAGCTTCGAAGACATTCGTCAAGCAACTTAATTTCCTATCAAGTTTTATATTCAGCTAGTAAACCTTTTGTGGTTTTAGGCTTTGCTAATCGATGAAAGATTTGAAAGAAAGAAAGAAAGAAAATATTTCTATTTGCCTTAAAACTACACAACACAATAACTAAACTAAATTTGATAGTAGTTTGTAGTACCTTATAGTTTATTTCAATTGTTTTAACTCTTGCTTCTGTCTTTTCTTATAGGTAATTTGATGCTTTAGAGAAAGGTAGGCTCTTTGAAGTTTCTAGTAACTAAAGCTGTTGGTCATCATCATCATCATCATCATCAGCCTATATTTTTCCACTGCTGGACATAGGCCTCCCCTAATGAGCGCCATAGCGCCCTGTCTTCAGCTTGCCGCATCCAGCATCTGCCAGCAGTCTTTCGCAAATCGTCATCCCACCTGGTCGGAGGGCGTCCTACACTACGTTTGCCGAGTCGCGCTCAAGAACACGTTTACCCCAGCGGTTGTCGGTTCTTCTCGAGATATGGCCAGCCCACTGCCAATTCAGCTTGCTAATCCTTTGAGCTATGTCGATAACCTTAGTTCTCTGTCGGATGTATTCGTTACGAATCCTATCCTTCAGAGAAACTCCGAGCATAGCTCTCTCCATAGCTCGCTGGGCGACTTTAAACTGGTGGACCAGCCCTACCGTGAGTGTCCACGTCTCAGCTCCGTAGGTCATGACGGGTAGAACGCACTGATTGAAAACTTTCGTTTTCAAGCATTGGGGTATGGATGACGACAAGACTCGACGTATTTTGCCAAACGCGGCCCAACCCAGCTGGATCCTCCTCCAAGCTGTTGGTAGTTTTGGTTATTCATACATATTATAAAGATAATTGAACTGAGACCTAAACCCCATGAATGGTTATGAGACTAAAATATATTTGAGTAACAGTTTGTCGTAACTTTATAAATTTTTTTAAACTATTTAAGCATTGCTTGTTGTTCTAAGTGATTTGTCGCTTTGGAAAAAAGTAGGCTCCTTGAATTTTCTAGTAACGGAAACTGTTGGTTGTTTCGGTTATTCATACAAATTATAACAGTAATTAAACTGAGGCATAAACCCCAAGGAAAGATATGACGCTAGTACGTCCTAAAAGAAAACATGTTATGTTGTATTATTACTTATTAGTTAAAGATTCCCACAGATTCGCAGATTGCGCGAGAAGTTGGAATTTTGAGTGCTGCTTTTTGATGGACCGTTTAATGCTTGTCTTTCAAGAGCACTCGTTTTCTGTCCTTTGGCTGGCTGGCCTCTCATTGCTTCTATTGCCAAGGTTTAGGTGCTGGACGTAGTATACTTCTTTACGCTGTTCTATGAATTAAGGGATAATTAGAGTATGGACACATACAGTACAATACAAAAAAAAACTTTATTGTGCATTAGAAAACAACATTAAAAACGATACATTACATAAGACTAGTGCAATGTGCGGCCTTATCGCACACACAACTTTTATTTGCTTTAAGAAATTAAACGCTTCTTCATTATGAATTTATTTATCAATCATTAATCACACTAGTTTCTTCAATTTTACAACATTCTATCATTTTATTTTCCACTTCTTCACCCACACTGCAATTTTTCTTCTCTTCGTAACACGCTTGTCAGAAGGGTCTTCAGATTCATTCTTGTTGAGAGGATGCTACGATTCACCACAGAATTTGCTTTCTCTCTGTATCTTCTATCTCTTTGTATTATTAAATACCATTAGCTTCAAAATCTAAAGTAATAGGAAGCATTCGGAACATCTTCTAAATTAATTTCCTACTACCCGCGTTCACGTTCCCGCTCTATCCGCAAGCGGCCACCATGTTTGCATTTCGATCCGCAAGGAACCTGTGTTTAAGTTGACTGCAGAATTATATCGCGGCGATTAGTGTAATAACTGGTTGCCCTCCGAAGGGTATCACAGAAGGTATTGCAGTTGTATTGGGCAGTAGTTTCACTCAGGCTAAAAAGGGCTTGAGCTAAAGATTCTGGTTTCTCCGAAGATACTGAATTTACGTAGTGATGAGCGGTAAGGAAAGGGGAATATTGTTTGTTACTGAAATCTTGTATGAAGTTGATTCACTTTCAATAGGATCTTACGAACTAAACAGTAGTAAAATCAATGCTTTATAAATATTCACGGTTATTTAACGCAATAAATACTTACCTGTAAATATAAATAATATGTTCTGATCGTCTGAAGTCGAAGTTTAAAAAACTTTTAAACCAATCTAGAACAAAACCGTATCCCATAATCCTTCATTTAATTTTAATCCATTTCTGATGTGTAACGAAACTCTACTAAGTAAAAGATAATGACTGGTTTTACATAAAATATGATGTAGTAGTGACATAGCCTTGGATTTTCTTATTTCAGCGTTTGCGCTTTCACTCTGACATTCGTCTGATTATTCGATTGTTCGACTCCAGCGCATTGTTTTCCGCACCATAAAATTTCACCGGTTATTATACGATTGCTTTTATTTTTATCTTGTGTCGGTGCAATTAATCAACCTTTTACTCTTTTAGTAATAAACAGTCACGGACACCCGGCTTAAATCGATTTTAATTGAAAATGAACGCAAGCGCAATTTGTTTTACTTACCTATCTGTAGTAATTGATTTGAGGAAGACGCGTTTGATGCCGCTGATAATTTGAATTGTAATGAATTTCGAAAGTTGGATGGGCGCCATCAAAAGTCACAATGGTCTAACTAAACTAAGAAGGTTTCAGATATTAAGGGCCTATACATACAACCTCAAATTTTTAAAGGACAGACATATGATTTCGCGTTCATAGGAGCGAGACAAGGCAGCAACGCAAGTCCAGAACTCAAGTTTTAGCTTATTAGGTATCTACCAATTAGGACTTTATTTGAAAAAACCAAAACATGAAATGTTCTTTAAACTTAGTTCTAATACCATGCTTATTCTTAAGATGTTAAATTATGTATTTATTGAGAAATTAAGGTTTTAGTAACAGTTTAAAGGTAACTTTGCGATTTTTTTCTATAGAGAAAATTTTATGTAGGTAATCGTGTTTTCGAAACATATGATCGAAAGAGTAAGTCCTGAACTGTACCATGTATAAATTTCAAAGAATAATATTTAGTACTTTGGAAGATATTTCGATCTGACGGAGTCTGACGATAACTCTATAGAGAGAAAGGATATATATATATAGAAAGGAGGAGTAGAAAGGAGAGAGAGATATAGTATCCCTATAAGAGAGAAAGGAAATAGAATACAAGTCGGCAGGATGATTCTAGCCGCGTGTAACTTCAGTAACTTCAGTATATCCTTGCTTCTGTAGCGCATCAGGGATGTTTGCGGAATACCAAACTGATGGATTTGACGCAATTATCCGCAAAAAAACTGCCTCCCTGATCCGCAGAATACGGGATAGCCGGAACAGCATCCTGAGAACTTTATCTGATAGATGTTCCTCATCATTCTGGGTAAGCCTAATCTGGAATGCAATCTAAGGAGGGTATATCTATATATTAATACTTTATACTAACAATTAGGTTAATTCTCTTTTGATTTTTATTTTTATTATGTGCTACTAACACTATGGATTTTATATTGTCCGAAATAAACGAATTTTATTTTTATTTATTTATATCGCCAGACGAGACGGCAGCATAACATGAGCGTACAAGTATAATAGACATTTGAATCCTCGAGGGTTTTGATTTGTCTTACCTTCCGCACCAATAACAAGGTTCATAATTAGGAGCAATGGTAGCTGAATGCAGAAGCGGTCCATATCCGCCGGTAATCCAGCCATGTATCGCATTGTCTCGCAAGAGGATAAATATTGACTGTACCGCAAAGAGGCGCTTGTAATTGTGTGTGCGGCCAAACGGAGCTTTTATAAAACTCGTTGGGAACCGCACGGAATGTAAACCAGAATGCCTCGGGACAGTAATGTGTATTTATTGAGAGCGCGCTGTAATGTTTTTATCGGTTGTGTTTAAGGTACGATTTGCCCGGATATGTCCCGTCAGTTCTTTTTTTAATTTACACCGCAAAGACAACGTTATTTAGTGTGGGTGTGGGTATAGCTTTTGTGGTGGGTAAACTTCTCGTTGTTTATACTGGGCATTGATATTTCCTTATTCTGCGTTTGCTGGACAATAGGATGTTTGACTTTTCATTTAAATGCTATGGAGCGTGAATCAGAACCTGAATCAATCCGCCATTAGGACAGAAAGCCATTTGTTTATTTGTGACAGGATAAAGATGCGCGTTGAAGACCGAAGTATTTCCTCTAAGCCCTTCAGTTAGATCTAATCGTTGGACTATTGATTTAATATCTAAGACCGGCAGGGCATTCACGATGGCTCGGAATGAAACCGAGTCTCGGAATCGATTTGTGGAAATCTTCTTTTCTGGCAGTTTAATTCCTAAAAAAAAACCGTTAAAATATTTGAATTTCCCGCCTTTCTGTTATCGTCTTCGAGCCTCGGTTTCATTCTGAGCCATCATGAATAACCCTGCAGAACTTAAGATACAGTCTATGTTGACGCAACATTATGTTACCCAGTTGGAAACGAAACGGAAAGTCCAAAGCTTTTCCTAGATATTAAACCGAGCTCCTATTTTTCGCGCCAATAGACAGTTTCCTGATCTTTGGTTGTCTATGCTGCTGAATATTAACCGCTTTATTTTCCCCAGTGAAAAAGCCCATGTTGTTAATACCGAGTTTCACAGCACAGGAGTAATTATATCTCAATTCTTTCTCATGCCTTTCGGCACTGTCAAGGAGGCTTCACTCGTCAAGGTTTGGGATCAACATGAGCAATTACCAAGCAGCTGCATTCAGCGTTAGTGCCTGAGGCCCGACTGTTGAATGAGTTGTTACATTATTGCAATGTTTGTTGTATAAATGTTTCAATCAAAACGTTTATAGAAAACGTTGTTATTGGTTGGTAGAATCTTAAGCTATTTATCTTTTAGCTAGCTATCTTAAGCTAACGCAAAACAGATCAAATCAGTTGTTATTTTTGCTAAAAAGAAATTTTTAGGTAACTAGTAGTTAAGGTTCTTCATTATTTATTAGGTATTTAAGTAGATGCATTTATATTATAAAATTCTACATTTCATAATCTTTATCTCTTTGTTCATTGCTTTTTTCAGAAATAGAAACGGTTCTGATGATATAGAATTTTCTAAGAGCTAATTTATTTTAAGACTTTCGTCATTTCATGACTTGCTATGATGACATCTGTCGCTGGCTTATTTTTGGCTTTGACTAGTTCAAGGTTGAGCTGTCCATTAAAACAAGAAATGTATCAGTTTTTTTGAAAAATAATAAATATCGAACTTTCGGCATGATTATGTGATAATGTTTATTTATTAGAAAGGAACGCCAACAGCGTATTCATAAAGCATTCATAAAGATAGGTATACTTATTATGGCAGGTTGCAATATTTACACTAATAACAGGCTGACACAACATTAATAAAAAATAAAATAATAATAATAAGTCTCGTAACTGTTGGTATGTAGAAGTATATTAGAGCACCATTTACAGAGAGCATCATTTTTATAGAGGTCTTGTAGTCTATAACACCTATTGCGGAACCCATACCTGATCAATTAACAATGAACCATTTCTAGGTTGTCGCAGTACCGCATAAATTCAATTAGATTGTGTCTCGTATCGCCTAACATCGTTATATTGAGTAATTGATTGGCTGGATATTCTATGGGGATGTGGAGGTGACCCATTAATACTATGAATATTTAGATGAGCGGATTGAAAGCACTTGGTTTGAGTATGTATGTGCAATGCTTGCAAAAGTAATGAAGAAGGATATAGCTATTGGTTTTGTATCGGACGTTTATAATTTTGTGGACAAGGTTCAAATTACCTCGCAAATTACCTTGCATTCATAACACAAGGCGGTGGTATGCGTGTAACTAGCGCCGCCTCCTATTTTATTTTATTACTACGTTGAACAAAGGAACTTTCAGAAATCCATCGTACAGTTTGTGATACCTATTATAAGCTTTTTTTAAGGGCTCTCTAATCGTTTTGTTATATTTAGTTTAGCCAGTATATCGAAAATAGATATTGGTGGCCACCAAGGGCAACTTCGATATTCTACCTAAACCTAGAATAAAACTAGTAGAGAAACGTTAAAAAAGCTTATAATAGGTATCACAAACGGTAAGTTTGATTTTTGAAATTTCATAAATGTTTGACGCATACCACCGCTGTTGATCAATATCCTACAGCGTTATGTTTGCTAACACAATGTATAAATTTTATTGTAATTTCTGGACATAAGACTAGCGTTATTGGAAATGTGTTTCTGTACTAGATCGATAAATAAATAAATGTTATTCTGAACGTTCCTCTACAATGCATCTGCATTGAAGTCTATTGTGCGTTTGGGTCTCGTATTCAAGTTCGGATGACGATAGCTCGATTTTTTATGGTTGTCATTTGTTCTGTTTCTTTTGGGAAGCATGGATTCACCCTTTCTGCTGATCCCAAAACTGTGGGACATGGGACAATGGGACTTTAACGCACTGCTCTGGTATTTTAGTATCATACAGGATCAGATTATAGTAGCAGTAAAACTTATAATATAGAAATAAACGACAAACAATATAAAAATAGAACTAATCATTATAACTCGTAAGTACATAGTAGTTCCTTTATAAATTTTATTCTTTTATGTATACCTATATTATATAGTTGACGTCCTGTAACGAGAATTGGAACAAGTGCCTCGCCACATTGCATTTAAACAAGGAAAAAGAAAATTATTTTTGCATAACACTTCCTAAGGAAAGTTTGCCCTGTAATTCATTGAGTTGACAAACTCAATCATATTGTAACACGTAGGTACAAATGTGTTACTAGCCCAGGCAGATTCGTTTCTGCTAGTTCTAATTAATAAATCAAAGAAGAGTGCATTTAAATAATTTCAATAAAATCCACAACCAAATACAATGAGTATAATCTAACCTAAAACAATCTACTTACAGAATTAAACATTAATCACACTAAATTTTATAAATGCGAAAGTTTAGATGAATGTATGTATGGATGGATCGGTGAATGTTTGTGGTTCAATCACGCCAGAACGGCTGAACAGATCTAGATGAAATTTGGAACCGAGTTGTACATATAGTCTCGAATAGCACATAGGCTATATTTTATCCCAGAATTCCCACAGGAACGGGAACTACGTGGTTGAAACCGAGAGGCGCTGCTAGTAATACACATTTTAAAATTTTCGAATTTTACCAGTGTATGTTAATTTTATGGAAACAAATAAATTATAAGATGTGTTATTCTGTAGATAAAAGAAAGGTTAAACTTTGCCCTGCACTTCTTTTTAAACTTTCCAAGCATTTGGACCATGATTTGGAACCAACCAGAAACTCGTTATACGCTGAAAATCTGTCAAAACCCAACTTACATCTGTTGGCCCCTTAGACAATTTAACCCGGTTGGCCCAAAACTTAAACTAAACTACTGTGAAAATGTTGCTGTCCCTTTTTTTTCGATCTAATAAAAATGAGACGGCATCAATTTTAAGCTAGTTTAGTTTAGGTTTTGTGGCAACAGAATCACTACCAATATTGTAGTATGACTGCACTCTTGAGAACATAATACGAAACCTGACAGAATAGCAGCGCTCTATTTATTTATGAAGATTATTATCGTGCTTAATAATTCACTAAGTTTCAATTGCATAATGATGGCCGACAAGACTACTAGACTCAAGCTGAAGCTCTAGGCCCTAGAGTCTAGGCGGACGGTGCAGATAATCTTCCCGCGAAGACTATTATTAAATAGGGGCTGTCAGTAAAACCCTGGCCGCCTCCAAGCTATGGTGCTGCATACGGGCAATTGAAGGAGCAGTTAGATGTGTGGCAGAAACTGCAGGATTTATGTTTAGTGGGGTGTTTGGTATCTTTTGGACAGTAGGCCAAAATATTACAGTATTTGTGTAATTATTTACTGTCTATTTTAAAACACTGATACTCAGTTTTTTTAAAATAATAGTTAAAGGCAGAATAATTAAATGTGGTGATTGTTGTGCTTAAGTTTCGTTAGAATTAGCAGCATTACAATTACACCCAATTTGATGTGTGTGGGTAAATTTTTTCACCAATATTAGTTAATACAATCGAATGTGTCAAAGCATCAACCAGAAACAATATAAGGTAACTAAAAAGGATGCAGTTACCGATTTTGCTTCAAACTACTTTATACTACCTAGCACTTTCGTGGCTGAAAACACAGAGTGGGATCTGTGGGTCCGTGTCGCGATGGCGCGCCCCTGCGGGTCGCACCGCCGACGCTCGCAGTGATCGCGTTTATAAATCCACCAACGTAGATCCGGAATAACTTGACCCTTGGTGCTCAAAAATCGCCCGTCTACATGAACATTGCAGGAGCTAAACTGGCTTATATATGATTGTTTCGTATTATATCACGGTATGACGGCATTTTACGTTCCCCAAGATGACAGATCATGATCGATCGCTCACAGATGATTCTGCCCAAAGGTCATTTGGGACGTGTTTGATTTCACACACTGATTTGCTTGACAAGTTACCAGATTTCATCATAATTTTCCAACTGACTCACTCAACATCTTGTTCTGGTTGTTGACGTTGTTGCTGGGTGTTTTCCTATGTTTAATTCTATTTCAATAGTCGTAAAATGCATAAAATCTCTTAATAGCATAAAATCTCTTTTTCGTATAAACCGCATCATTTACAGGTACGAAGCGAGACTACTATAGGTAGTAAGTAACGCTATTGGAAGGTTGTTCACCAAATTTTCGCGTTGAATCTACTTCTAAGTCTGAGCATGATAAGCATTATATGTCAGCCTATTTAGCTTATAGGCAAGATTTATCTGAAGTATTTTTATGCAAAAATGTAGAACAGTTTCATCTTTAATTTTTGAATTAATCGTGTGTGTTACTCATCACATCAGCATTGCGTTTCTACGGTTATTCAGATAACAACAATATCATTAACTTTTTTAAATTTCATCATTTCCTTCTCCTCAGCAGCTTTTAATGGTCCACTGCTGGACACAGGCCTCCCCTCTGATAGGCACACAATTGGCTTTTTTCTCATGGGGGTAATGCCCATAATCCCCCACATTACATGCAGAATAAATCATATTGGAGATATACAAAACCTTTTTGTGTGGCATCAAAGCTGGTTGGACTTTTAATCATCATCATATCAGCCCATACACGTCTACTGCTGGACATAGGCTTCCCCTATACGACGCCACAAAGAGCGGTCCAGAGTGTAGTCGGTCCATCGAGTTGATGGTCTCCCAACAATCCGTTTCGCGTTGCATCGCGGCCGCCACTCGAGAACCTTTACTAAGTAAAATATCTTATATGTGACACAAAACAAAAACTTGTATATGCACTGGGTTTTTTTTCACTCCTACATATTTCTGCCTGCACTACATCTTATCCTATTATTTGTGACCAATTCTCAGATTATAAAGTTACTCATCTAAATTGTAGACAGAAGATTCTCAGCCTAATTAACATAACACAGACAGGAACCCAGGTAGACAGAAAAGGATAACGCAATCCTTATCTTCTGCTAAAAGCCAAAATATAATCACTTTGCACCTAAGACTGACTTATGATAAGCGGTGACTCACTGACCCATGTAAGTTAACAGGAATGCAAGAACAAAGAAATTGCAATGTGTGAGAAAATTTTACATCTAGGTACTTAGAACTAGTTAGATCTAAAGCTGACTTTCTACTAGTAATTACAACTAATATTTACACTTACATCTATTTTATAAAAATCTAAGCCGTCACCAGAAGGCAGAGTGCCCAGAATGCTGGCAGCATTGCCACGTTGAATGGCAATACTAATTCGTTGACCGAAATAAAAACCAGCATTCCGCTTACCTGTGGACTCTATTAGTAGTTTTGTAAGATCTTTATAGATAACGTGTGCCCCAGGACCCCAAGGACCTAGGTATCAGTGGCATAAGATACATGGATAATAATAGGTACACCTTTTTACCACATAACACCGGAGTATTCAACATCATCATCAGCCTATATTAGTCCACTGCTGGACATAGGCCTCCTCTAATGAGCGCCATAGCGCATAGGCATACCTTATGCCTAAAAAGGTATATATATATGTATACTTATTTTTCTTTTTCTATGTTTATCTTTTCTTTTTAATTTATGTTATTGTGACTAAAATAAAAACTACTAAAAACTTATTACTTTTAGTTTACTTTACTAAATCTATAGGTACTAATATTATAAATGCAAAAGTGTGTTTACGCCGCAACTAAGCAACCAATCGGCTTGATTTTTGTCATAGAGTTGAAAGGAGGAAAGTAACTCCTTATACCATAAATCAGTTCGAGGTAGAAATAACATTAAACAACGCACGCGAAGCCTCGGGCAGCACCTAGTTTCGTATAAAAAGACGTGGCAGCAAAATGAATGGGCGGTTTGTTATTTTTGTTAACTGTTCAGTCAACTGTCAACTGTTTGAATCCTTAACCAAATTCTACACTGAATTTGGTTAAGGTATAGATTCAAAATAACTCGTTTTTATATTTTCTGTATTTGCACCAGATCCACGAGTTTTCAAGATTATTCCGCTAACTGTTTACCTAAAATAAATGACCTCGAGTTTTATCCAAAGCATTTCTCATCGCTCTAAGAACCGTTAGCTAAACAGATATTAATCATAATTTTACTCACGCATTCACTCTACTCCTAGATAATAGTTATTAGCAGTTTTAGGTTATAAAATCTATGCGTGTGGGCAGGAGTCGCTCACTGGAAAATTGCCGTGCGACATCAGAATAGATGTCATGTTTTGTGTAGAAAGCAGGTTTTTTTACCGGTTCCTAGAGGTAGATAGTCCAGCAGCTATGTCCAGTGGTGAGTGTGTGCGCAGTGGACTAATATAGGCTGATGATGATGAGTTAGATATATAGATGGATAACTCTATATTGTATCATACAAACAAAAAAAAAAATACAGAAGGAATAATGCAATATGTAAATGTAATTTAGATGGATGAATGGATGTTTGTAACTTCTTCACGCCAAAACTACTGAACGGATCGGGCTGAATTTTGCACTGATGTAGTTCTGAGCCTGGAAGCCCCATAAGCGCTTTTTTCCCTATAGAACGGTTCCCATAGCATAGAAATTACCTTCAAACGTTTCCACAGAAACAACCTGTGCAAAGCCGTGACAGAATCTAGTTTAACAATAAATAAGGTTTCAGTTCTTCTTCTTCTTATTTTTATGGCTCGCTGTGCTTTGTTGCCACAATTCTGCCAAGGGGTTCAGTTATATTTGTCCTGCCTTTACCTGCCTAGTACAGTCAGTCAAATCTAATCTGACAACAGCGAGTATAATTTTGCTGCGCTAGGTTTAATATAAAAGAAAGAGCTGAATTAGTGGCAGTTCGTGCGTCGTCGTTTTGAAGTAAACAACCCAATAAGTCGCAGTACGTGCGTTCTGCTAGGAGGAGAAAAAAAAATACCCAAACCTTTGGTCGCATTTCGTGCGTCGAGTACAATATAACTAAGTACAAGTAAGTTTTAAACGACCGATGTGGCGCGGTGGGCGAAGGTCTGCCTGCGACGCAGAAGGTTGCGGGTTCGATTTCCGCCTCGGGACAAATGTGTGTACGATCTGCAGACATTTGTTCAGGGTGTTCTGGTTGTTCTCTATGTATAATAAAAAATATCTATCTATGTATTGTATTATATTATGTATATCAGTTATCTAGTACCCATAACACAAGCTCTGCTTAGCTTGGGGCTAGATAATGCTGAGTGAATAAAATAAAAAAAAAAAACAAAAACATAGAGCCTCAAAACTTTTTAGAAGTCGCATTATAATTATTAACCTAACCTAAAATAAGAATTGAAAACCTGAATTTATATATATACATAGGGATATGTTACAAAACTTACCTACTACTTTACATGATATTGATATGATATGATGGTATTGGTATGGATCAGTTGAGCTACCTGTAGATTGTATGCAACAGTCTGCAGTTAGCTCAATTGTTTCATTTGTAAAAACGAGTTCATAGTGAACATGCGTTGGTTACCGGCTTTCCAAGTAAATGTACCATTTTCTCAAAAGTCTAATGGATTTAAAAATGCTTTGTTGAAGACACCTTTGAATAGCAAAATAATCACTTCCCTAGTTACCTGTCATTAGGGCGAGTTGTCTCGCTAGTTGACAGTGTTTTGAACTGATATCAAACATGGCACCTATACACTAGCCAAATTCGATGTAGAATTTTTGTATACAAGTAACGACACAAAAATTATAACTAACTCTGGCGACGAGTTTCGGGTAAGCAAAAAATTATGTGAGGAAGGATCACAAATCGACAAGTAATGAAAATTCCGTAATAAAAGACGCAGCAACAAAATTCATTCTGAACTTTGAAGTAGAGTATGGGTAGAGTATAAGTAGAGCTGAAGTTGAGTATGGGTGGTTTGTCAAACATTATAATAATATGACGCTGGACAAACCACACAGCATTATCAAGCACCGAGACAGAGCAGAGCTTGTGTTATGGACTAGATAACTGATATACATAATATAACACAATACATAGATATATATTTTTTTATTATACATAGAAAATGACCAAAACACCCTGAACAAATGCCTGTAGATCGTACACACATTAAATTTGTCCCAAGGCGGGAATCGAACCCGCAACCTCCTGCATCGTAGGCATACCTTCGCCCACTGCTCTAAAGAGTCTTCAAGTATACCTCGAATTTGGCTGCTAGGTTTTCAAGTGTGTCCATAAGACTATTTAATACGAGGTTCATATAAGTTTGAGAAAATGAAAAAAAAATGCCATTTAATTTCATAGATTATTGGGAATTACAAACTAACACAGCTTAGAATTTAACAGTAGAACGCAATCTTTTTCTACCCTTTTGCTGCGATGACTGTCTACCTACAGTCTAGGTTGACTGTTTGCTCTTGATGGTTTGCTCTATGATTTTGATTATTAAAGTCTAGAACCTAGATGATTATTATCATATATATGATTATTAATAAATAAATAAATAATGCTGGACAAATCACACAGCATTATCTAGCCCCAAGCTAAGCAGAGCTTGTGTTATGGGTACTAGATAACTGATATACATAATATAACACATTACATAAATAGATATTTTTTATAATACATAGAAAATGACCAGAACACTCTGAACAAATGTCTGCAGATACATTTGTCCCGAAGCGGGAATCGAACCCGCAACCTCCTGCGTCGCAGGCAGACCTTCGCCCACCGCGTCACAGAGGTCGTCAATGTCTAGGTCCTAGACATTAATAGTCATAGAGCAAACCATGCTCAATTGCAGCAGTAGGTAGAGCATCGAATATGTCTATAATACATAACAATAGTTTCCTAAGCACATTGCTATAACTAGGACCAGACTATCTATTAGAACTGTGCCTATTCCCACAGATTGAACGGGACCAATTAGGAGTAGAACAACAGATGTATTTAGACAGGAGCGATTGCAAATGACCGGAACCATTTGATTTATACAAACAATCAATGTAAGCGGTAGTCAAATGGAAAATTAGTTAAGGCATTCACTGCCCAGCCTTGCGAGCAACAGTCCAGCAGGAGCCGGCCGCCACTACAGCTTTTTGCGGCTGTAGGTGGTTAATTTTGCTCGCATGGGCACCTAAAGTTTTAACAAAAGTATAGAAGCAAGTTCCTAACCCAACCATAGGCTGGTTAGGTTAGGAACTTGGTTCTATACTGACAGACTAATGGTCCACTGCTGGACGCAGGCCTTCCCCTGATTTTTTTATATCTCATTGGGGTGATGCCCATATTCTCCACGCTAAGCATGCGGCTTGGGGATCGCAGTTTGGTGGTACATATACACTGCAAGAGGTGCTGCTGTTCTCCCCCCGGTGTATGTCCCTTAGTCGCCTCTTACGACACCCACGGGAAGAGTTGGGGTGGTGCAAATTCTAAGCCGGCATCACACGGCTATGCGAAGCAAGTTCGGGGGCTGAGAAATTAATGTAGTAAGTATTTGCTAGTTAGACAATCAAATTTATTTATAGTATAGAGTCTATACTAATTTTATAAAGAGGAAATATTTGTTTGTTGATTTGAATTGAATAGGTTTCGAAACGACTGGACCGATTTAAAAAAATCTTTTAAATATAAATCTACTATAAATCTACATTCCAGATCTTTATTTTGGTGCCAGGAGTAATATAATTCCTAGCATTAAAACTCCTGCTCTATTCCTGAAGAACCAAGATCCGCATTAATAAGACGATAATTCACCTGATCTTGATGTACGAATATGAAGCCTTTACACTCCGTAAAAAAGAAGAACACAAGCTACTGGTGATAGAGAAAAGTACCCAGGAAGATTCTAGGTTCAGTCCAACGAGAAGACGGATCCTGGAGGATTCGTATGAACATGTGGAAGGATGAAGTGAAGAATCTTCGCACCGGACTGGATGCAAGCGGCACAGGACAGAAGCCGGTGGCAATCTATTGTCGGAGGTCAAGATACACTTCCAGGTCGATGCGCCAGGATAGTAAGTCATCACCACCATCATCATCAGCCTATATTAGTCCACTGCTGGAGACAGGCCTCCTCTAATGAGCGCCATGGCGCCCTTTCTTCAGCTTGCCGCATCCAGCATCTGCCAGCAGTCTTTCGCAAATGGTCATCCCACCACGGATCTTAAGGTCATTTTAAGAATTTGACCTCATCTAAGTGTACATTTTTGTATTTATGGAAATAAAGACATTTTGATCTGATTTGATTTGACATCCTACACTACGTTTGCCGTGTCGCGGCCTCCATTCAAGAACACGTTTACCCCAACGGTTGGCGGTTCTTCTCGAGATATGGCCAGCCCACTGCCACTTCAGCTTGCTAGTCTTTTGAGGATAGTAAGTATATAAGTATAGTTCCAACGGTGCTATGTTGATCGGTGCCGAAGGTTGGCGACGATAATGGAAAAGGTTCTTTAAACGCAGTGTTAAAAAAACAAGTGAGCACGAAATTAATATTTACCGTAGGTACCAAAATTGACTTGCGCTGCCAACAAACAAAACAAATGAGCATCAATAAGATCAATGCCGTCGCGAGCTCTTACAAAAACTCAAAGTTAATTACTAATCACTATAAAGCAAACATTCAATTTACAAGGCGGGTTAATTGCTTTGGCCCAAGACTTTGTAAAAAGTCAGCTAAAAACCGTATCTTAACTTATTTCTTAATTATAGACCAAATCGTGGCGGCGACGTAGGCTTCGTGCCAACGGTGACTTGACGGACTGAAGCTCTTCAAAACTTTATCCACCTCTATTTTAATGTAGCTAAGATACAAATTACTATAAATGGAGTGCAGTTTAAGATGAGCTTTAGTCGTCTCGGCCAGTGGTATCTCCGATAATTATATGGTTCAGATAGAGGTTATCAGCCTCTTAGAGACATGTAGGCTGTTATCTAGGGATCTGCCATGGGTTTGTTTGTCCCATGGCTTCTGGACATGACTTTAACCTGTTGCATCCTGTCTATGCTAAAACATTAAACTGTGCCTAATGATAAGTACCAACCAAGTTTATTCTAATATGTTGGTAGTCTATTACTGTATTTATTTTATCTTATCTAAAAAGACTTTGTTCAAAATTGGGCTACACTGTCGGCTGTTGACGACCTCTGTGGCGCGGTGGGCGAAGGTCTGCCTGCGACGCAGGAGGTTGCGGGTTCGATTCCCACCTCGGGACAAATGTGTGTACGGTCTGCAGACATTTGTTCAGGGTGTTCTGGTCGTTTTCTATGTATAATAAAAAATATCTATATGTGTATTGTATTGTATTATTTAAATCAGTTATCTAGTATTTTTTAATGTAATTTATGTTTTTTTTTGTTAATGGGCTATGAAATAAAGCATTATCTATCTATCTAGTACCCATAACACAAGCTCTGCTTAGCTTGAGGCTACGTAATGCTGTGTGAATTGTCAAGGGTTATTTATGATTTATTTACAATATTATTTTATTATTATTTATTTACTGTGTTCCTCAATCAGCAAATTAGACAAATGCTTAGAACAAAAAGTTGAGTCGCTTAGTGCCAGGACTCGCCCTAATAAGCCCGGCTAAGGTAAAGCTCATTGCCAATGGCCTTGGGAACAACAAATAGAACTGCACTGTTCTCAGACCGAATTAAGCCGAGGCGTGGTTCTAATTTGAAAAAGCCAGACATATAAATTTTGCTCTAATCCTACAATTGTGTGAGAGGAAAATTGGTAGCAATTCCGTACGCACTTGCCCTTTTGCAAATTGTCACGGTTTATTGCATAATGAGTAGAGGGTGACGGGACGAGGGTCATTCTGGTGAATCTATAGGCTCTATTATTGGTACTATGCATCCTCGATATTTATAGCCGTAATTACGATTATGTACGTTTTCACTGAAACAGTGTAACATCGCGTCTTAATGATGAATGCTTTGCAATTCGATACACTTTTACAATCGTGCTGTGAATGTGTTTTTATACTTTCGAATACATGTTACGTCATTAATTGTACTCTCAAATTACGGCCTCTATTACAGAACCAATACGTAATCGTTTAGTAAAATCACATGATCGACGGTGGCAATTATCGGCTCTGACGCCCCATACATTCGCTTATCAACGCAATCAACGAGGAGCATGTAATGTAAATTAGAAACGGATAACGAATTGAAATTATATTAATGTCGTTTTAATTTATTTGGAGTGGCATTGTGGTGTGTTTATCCTGGATCTTGGGGCCATTTGTCTGCGTGAAATCCGATTGAGTGACAAACAATACGCGATGGGAGACATAATGCCGTGCCCCCGAGTTCTGCGACACCGCGCTGCGCCCGCGACGTCTGCCGGCCACGCACCAAGACCTGAGCTGGTTAGCACAACCCTAAAAGGTCTACGGAGAATATAAAGGATTGTAATTGTGTCCTCATAAGCGGCCCATGCTTTATACCGATACAATATGTACGATTGAGACAGCGATACTACAGCAATGCTGTAATTGACGTTGGTAATGTTTTTGCTTATTGTTGGGAAAGGAATATGTGCTCGATATTACGAGCTAGCACGGAATATACGGTTGTAGAGCACGGTTATTATAGAAACATTAATTATGAAATGGACTATTGTGTAGTTGCATTTGAATATGTAAGCGGGTTGTCGTATGATTAGTCAGTGTATCATTCCAGCTCTTCCCTTGCGAGTGTTGCTAAAAAGACTATGCATAATTTAACCCCGGAAGAAACAACGACTTTATGTTAAGTAAGGGTATATTTTAAGTTATAAAAAATTTAAATTTTATCATAAAGACAGCCATTTAGCCGGTCTCTACTCACCGCAATGATATAAAAAAGTTTAAATATTCCTTGCAGTTGCATGCTACCGTTGCGTGCTTCGAATCGATTTACATGTTTTTTGAGATGTAATTCTGGGCTACTGTCTGGTTGTCTGTAACTAGTTTTTGTTAATAACAAGACGAGTAGGAGGGTCTTGATGAAAGAAATTTGGAATTAGAAGCAATTTTCGAGACGCTACGACAGCTATTATGTCTAATGGGAGTGGTTGTTAATAGAACGTATTTTTTGTCAGACATACTTTTCAACATGCTTGTCAATGAAAAAAACTTATGTATTAACCTATTACGTCAGCTGTAGTAAATTGGAAGAAATACAACCGTTTTAATTTAAATTGCTTGTTAGAGTTCCGTATACCCGATAAAATTACTAAAGACTCTTGGAAACTCTATTTAAACAAACAAAACTCGAAGAGCTTGAAGACTTTAACTATCTTTAGTTAAAGTAAGCGTTCAACTCTATGTGAATCCATCTCATTCTTGACCAGATTATTTTTTAACAGGGCGTTGGTTAAGCAAGATGGATACTCTAAAATAACCCTGTAAATATCGCATCCAATTTAAAAGCTCTCCCTAGAAAGTTAAACATCACCCTGTTCACATTCATCAGCATGATCTAAGATGAGATTATCTCCAGACGTGACAAAGTGTGGCACCTATTAAAAAGAAACAGGGAAATCATTAAAACAGTCTTTTAAGTTCGTTCGAGTGCATTGAAGCGTTAATTAAATTAAATGAGGATCATTGTCGACGGAAAGCAGAACGATTAGAAGTGATGGCACGCTGCAATTTGTCACAGTAGAGTCGCAGCTCGCGGTCGTGGTCTTCCGAGGTTTATACGGCTTGACAGACGTCGGGCGCTTCCGGCCGCCATTCACGAATCGATCGGGATTGAATATCACCCACCATTCATCACGAAATCGATCAAACCAAATGTTTGAGATATCGATTTCACGGGCACGTTTCCTACGTTTGTTGTGTCATACCGTTAAACTCTGCCAGCTTATATTTTAGCTCTTATAGCATCGCACAATACTACGTTTTATTAGAGATAAACAAATATTTTGTGTCGCTATGTCCTATAATTCTTAAGCCTACGAATTTATAGTTGCTCATTTATTTGTATAAGCGAACAGGGTTCTTCTAAATTAATAAAATTGATTGCTTATACAAACTGTGCGCCCAAATACTCAGGCTACAATAAAAGGGCTTTCGGATAAAAAAGGTGAAAAAGTTTGAGTGGATGAGGCTCGGTCAGTCCGGGCCGGCGGCGGTGGCGCGGGCCGACCTTGGCGCGCTCCGTAAGACAAGTCGATTTTGTTATTTGTTTATACACAACACAACACTACCTGTTCCCGCGCCTCCACGGCCCTGTTGTAGTGCACACACACAGAGCCACTCCACGAGCCTCGATATCGAATCGCTCAGGTATTTTACGGCGATTTCTGTAATGAACCTCGATTTATTGTGGCTCCGGAATGCCGATCAAAAATTGACTTTATAGACAAAACACACGAGCGCGATCACAATCAATTTTTTATCGGCCGAGCATGTAAAAGGAGCAATCATTCTACTCCAATTAAAAATAAAACCGTAACGGAATTTATATTCGAGATCATACAAATATTTATGGATGATCGAACTACATGGATAGTTAAGAAAGTACTTGTGAACTTTCGAGATAACCTATTAAATGTTGTACCTAATAAGAAAATGTAACAAGATCCTACGAGAGGAGCGGAAGCCGTTGCCTTAAAATGCTATAAAAATATTTCACAGCGCGCTTCGTTGCTACCTGATAAGGATACGCAGTCATTTGTAGGAGCATCGTGATCCCGGCTATCCCAAGCGCTGGACCCACACAATTTATGTTTAAAGTATTGTCAGGATTATCTCTTTAATGTCGCTTAAGACACCTCTCAAGATACGAAGATATGAAAGACACCGACGCTTTCCGACTACCGACTTTTTATAAAAGTTTTTATAGCGGTTATGATAAACTTGTGGCCACAACCAGCAGAAAGCACTGCGTGATTAAAGCCATCCGGAGGATCAGTGCCTTTTTTGTCTCCATAAATATTACCCAATAGGAGTGCTTCGTGACCTCTGTTTAAAATCACTGTTGCGATTACGTCCAGTGATTTAGATGGCCATTATTGGGTCGCCTCCACAGATGGTCTGTTGAATTACAGTCTTCCAGTCCGCTTTGTTGGTTTTATACCGACCAGGCCCGTCGTAATTATGAGATCATGTTTCATAGTTATCTATTGATTTAGAACTCTTCCAAGTCTCAATTATGAATCATCGATTATCAAGAGTTATGTGCGATGGTCCTATATCATCGAGTCTCCTGAGTTTGTTCACCTCGCTTCACTATTCACGTAATCGCTAGGCCAAGCTATTGCGGTTTATTGACGTTTTGTATGCTAAAGCTCGTAATAAAAGGCCATACGTTTGTATCGTCTAATGGTAGAGCTAACGACTGGTTGTTCGACAAGAATATTTTACATTATGCTCCAAAATAGAGCGAGGCGCATCCGGCGCTCGTTATTGTGTCTCAGAGTTATGGGAAATTGAAATCACACACATTTATGATAACAAGGATATTTTATTGATCATGCAATAAATTCAACTGAATAAGATTCTACGAAAATGATCCATAAAGTCCTTAAAATCCATAAAAGTTGAAATCTATCGAACGCGAGCCAGAATAGCCCGAGGCTGAAGTTGTAGAAGTGGGTTCTTGGCTCGGTGGTTGCTGTAAGTACACATGTACAAGTGTATCGAGCTCGCGTGACCGGCCCGACACGACGCGCCCGCGCCTATCATACGCTCCTCCTCTGACGTTCTCACGACACATTTTGACATTTCACTGAACAAATATAGAAGCCATTTTCGATCGCTAAGACAAACATGCAAGGAATGCAAATATATCGCTTTTTCACCTTATCGCATTTTGACAATGCACCCATGTCTGCGTGAGGGATCAGAGGTCGAATTCGTATGGAGATTTGATAGAGATAAAGATTTACAGTTGATATTCTATCATTTTATTGGCGTTTTATCAACGTCCGGAGAGTAGCGATCGTTGGGGGACACTCGTAAATCTGGCCGCTACCGCGCCTGCTTTTAATATCGCTACCGGCTATTTTAGTAAGGTTGAGTCTATACAACGAAAAGTCAATCAATGTCTGTGAAATTTACAAGACGGATAAAGTTTTAATTTAATGTGTTATCGATGTAGGTGTGCGGGTGTGTGCGTGTGTCCGTACACAGTAATTATGCGGCGCAGAGCGCGGGCGCAGCGCCGGTGGTCTGCACTCCCCCCGCGCACCACTCCATAGAAAACTTCCTCCACACCTGGGAACTCACGCCGGACACTCGCTCACCTCAACTATGGTAAGTATTGGCTTCGACTCGGACACATCGTATTGTTCCATTGTGTATTGTTACCATTGTTCTGAGATGAAAAATTATAATTCGGACTAGGCTCTAATTTTTGTGTCACTTGGTGTTCGATCAAGGAAAGTGTGAGAGTTGCCTGAAGACGGCGTGTAGGACCGTCGTCGTCGCAGGCGGCTCGCTAAGTCGCCGACGTCCTTTGTCTACTTTTATTTGCCTGTCAGTCAAAGGCCTCTCTCGGACGCGTGTCTCGAGCTCACGACAATGTAGCGCTTTGTGAGCGCCTTTTGCGATCTATTCAAAAGTAAATTTCGTTGTCATGCATAAAACTATGCATGTATAAGGCGCACACCGATATTGCTGACAGGGAAAACGTAAGTACTTACATACATCGGGCAATTACAATCGCGATTTTTATTGTCCTGCCTTTATTTGCTCAGACAGACCACGACGCAATTATGATAATCGTTTTAAATTCATTTATCAAGAGCTTTTTATGAATAACTAATTGAATTCGTACCTACTGGATTATAATTGAACAGGGATAAGGTAATCGGGCCAATTAATCTGTAGTGTACATATTACTTTTATAGGGAGCTGAGCCTGTCCAAACAGCTTATTGAAAGAGTCGGCTTGTGGATACAAGAATGTATGTTGATTATAGCGAAGCAATAAAACGCATGTCGTAAAGTGTAGTGTGTGATTATTGAGTTGATGATGACTCTGATGGCAATTATCAAACGGGCTTGGGCTCGCTTATCGTGATCTCCTGTTCGCCGAAAGTGCGCGGTATAGTAAATGTGTAATTGATTATGACCGAAATTTGGTTTTATTGCGAATGATTTGGGTAAAACAAGTTCTGAAGTGGATGTCTGGGAAACGAGCGGTCGTTTGCAATGAGAAAGCATGTATTATGCTTATTAAGCAAACAGTTAAAAAGGTAACTTATTTCAAATAATTTTTACCTCCCACAGTTAGGGCGCGCTGTGTTGATATAGCCAGGCAAGTATTAACCTCATCGATGACATTTTGGATAAAAGATTTCTACTGAATAGTGATCCCACATATTAGTTGTCCACATACCCAGTAAGTATTACGTAAAGAACAGAAGTTCCACACACAGAACATGTTGTAAAAATGTTGCTGTCTTTGTCCAAAGCCCTAAACATGTAGACGCCCGAAGTTTCGTCTAATGAAGTTAACTTGTACGACATCAATGCTTTTTGTTGTAAATTGTAAACGTTTCTTTATAAACCAGCAATAAAACAAACTCATTGACATCCGTACATTTTACAGTTCTATAAAATTCAAGCGTCATTGAGGCTTTTGATGTTATATTGGTGAAAGTTTGCCAAAAACTGTGCGACCAGCGACCTTGCAAAAAGGTTTATTTGCAGCAATAAAATAAGCCGTTTTCGGGACGATAACGGTTTTTAAAGTCCAAACAAATATCAGGATTGCAATTTCGGAACGGGTCTATTGTGCCCATTGTTTTTGTTTTGCAACTCTTTAAAACCCTTCGCCAATTTCTAGACAAGTAACGGGGTGGCAATAAAAGACGGCGCCTTTATACCTACCGTTATTGAAATGAGCCTTGGCGGCAATCAGGCGAAATATTTTTGTGAATTCCCAAATATTTACTAGCAGTAAAACTAATGACTTAACGAACAAAAGACTTTCCAAACTTTCTTGTAAATCTTAGGATACCTACCAGATGTTCTCCATATCGCATGATAAGATGCATTAAAAGATAACACAACACAATTCATATAGAATAGGCGTATATTCAAATTGCGGTCTACACAAGGCCTCTATCAGGGCAAGATCAAGAATGTGGCGTTTGAGATCCGTTGGATAAGCCCCCAGACTCACGGTTTGCCGAAGATACATTGCGAATTGACAAGGTCTCGAGCATAGCCTGTTATATGGTGCTAGCGCTATTGTAACCCATCCCTATAAATAACAGAATACATACAAAACAAGCGCAGATTTGAAGATTAGATATCAATCGATTCGATTCTTCTTGTCGACGGGATGAGGTGAACAGTTCAAAGTTATATTTTGCGATACTTTGACCGATAAGATACGCGATAAGTTAAGACAATAAGCACATTGTTTGCATACACTTATGGTCTTTCTATAGCTTGGTAGAACACTAGGTTTGTAGGATATTCTGCGCGACAAAAACTGTCTTGAACTCTGCGTTGTATAGAGCTTTCAGAGCGGTGCAAATCTCAAGAGGCATTATGCAATTGCGTTCCAGTTATTACTAAATCTATTGCTAGTGGTTTCCATACGATGTTCTAAAGCATTACCTCATTAATTCCACCACCACGGCTATAAACAAGGCTTCCTTTGACCGTCAGCGCGGATCTTTTATCACAATGACTAATTCCAAGCGTTTCGCATGCATTTACATTTCAAGTTGCTGAATGGTACAGTGCAATTACGCAAACAATATAATAGCATGGTGTTCAAAGTTATTTACTGCCTCATATTTTGAAGAAAAGAAATGTCAGTACTTCCTCTGTTGATAGATCAAGAGCTTTTGCAAGGAGAAAAATTTACTTGAAAGTTTCAAGTAAATTTTAGCAAAAGAAATGTAAACCAAAAGAAGTTTACATTTCTTTTGCAAGTTAATTGCGGAAATGTAAACCAAAAGAAGATAGGTAACAACGTATGTACAACTTCATCATCATCATCAGCCTATACTAGTCCACAGCTGGACATAGGCCTCCCCTAATGAGCGCCATAGCGCCCTGTCTTCAGCTTGCCGCATCCAGCATCTGCCTGCAGTCTTTCGCAAATCGTCATCCCACCTGGTCGGAGGGTGTCCTACACTACGTTTGCCGAGTCGCGGTCTCCACTCAAGAACACGCTTACCGCAGCGGTTCTTCTATTTCAATACTCACAGAATATTCATATATTCATTTTAAAAATATATTATTAAATTAATTGGTGTTCCCATACAACAAACGTTATTTTTTGCCTTATTATAGGTACGGAACCCTTCGTGTGCGATTCCGACTCGCACTTGGCTGGTTTAATTATTCTACAGCTGTCGTTTTCATAAAAATGTTAAATATACATGGCTAAATATATTTGTTCCTGGACTGGTTTCCGCAACTAGGCCACAGGTGGGCCTTTTTTGCGTGTCGGGAGGCTGCTAATCTTACCACCCGACCTTCCTCTAGGAAGGCCAGCAGCTCGCTGACGCCGGTGCATGCCTCCCCTGGCGTCCTCGGTGTACCAAGGTGTTGCAATCTTGGATAAGCTACGCTATCGCACTCTACAAGCACATGCGCGGTCGCCTCCTCTGCATTCATGCACTCCCCTGCAAAGGGGGTCCGTGATACCCAATTTAAATAGGTGTTTCTTTAGCATGCAGTGTCCTGTGACAATACCGCTGTCACGTTTCTGTCCCTGTCCGAGAAGATCCTGATATGTTGGTCAGTTACTTTTCTTCGTAGCACCGCGGTTGCAGCCTGGATTATACCCACACATTCCGCCTGGAAGATAGAGTTGTGGACTTTTTAAAGAAGGTAAATATATTTAACCAGCTATTTCAAGCCCACTCTCTCTGGCCACTCTGGCTGTGTGGTGCCGGCCTAGAATAGTACCAACCCAACTCTTCCCGTGTCGTAGGAGGCGACTAAGGGACACATACCGGAGGCGGGCAGCAGCGCCCCAAGCAGAACAATTCCAACACTAAACTGCGATCCCCAACCCGCATGCCCAGCGTGGGGATTATGGGCATCACCCCCTAATGAAGTTTATTAGGGGAGGCCTATATCCATCAGTGGAATAATATAGGCAGATGATGATGATTTTAAGCCCACAACTAACCTGATTTCCGCACTGTTTAGTTATGTTAGGCATTTGGTCATTATGAAAAGCTAATCTCTCAACTCTTTTCATCAGAATCTAAGGCCCATATTTTGAAAGCTTGCTCAGTCATTGATCTATGCTTGAGTAATGCTTATCTATAGCATAAACGTCACTCAAGCACAGATCGATGACTGAGCAAGCTTTTATAATACGGGCCTAGGTCTCCCAGACTATCAAGACATCCTCAGTATTGTGATTATCGTGTCGCAATCGCTCCGAGGCAACGCGGGAAAGCATGCCTCATAAAGTATGCGTCGCTATGGGGAGGAGACAGCAAACACCCATTACATAGGTAAAGTGCCTATATAGTCTACAGCAAGCCTTTTGAACTACCTTTACACATGTACTACAGTCTGTATAAGCTAGCCTTTTCAGCGGAACTACGTCATAGGTAGCTGTTCCTTTTAGATTCTTGAATGACTTTGGTTTCTTTATTGTGCTAGCCACTTCGGCATAGGCTTTCTGGTACAGGTACCCAGTACATTTCAGGTTTGCTTTTTGTTTGTTCCTTGACGATGATGGGTCCAAATAATTACAAATTGTACATTCACATAATTCACACAGCATTATCTAGCCCCAAGCTAAGCAGAACTTGTGTTAGATAATGCTTGTACTAGATAATACATAATACACAGATAGATATTTTTTATTATACATAGAAACCGACCAGAACACCCCGAACAAATCAAGTAGATCGTACAAACATGTGTCCCAAGGCGGGAATCGAACCCGCAACCTCCTGCGTCGCAGGCAGATCTTCGCCCACCGCGCCATAGAGGTCGTCTCGAAATCTTACATACTTATGTTTATATCTATGTTCTGCAGAACGTCGTAACTTAAATGAGAAATTTCCATGTTTCCACAAATAAGAAATAGATCTTGGATTTTGAACAAGTTGCAATTAAAAAGCATAGTAAAATTGAAATGATCACTGATAGAAAGAAAACGATTATTCACTTCAGAACTTAAAAGATAAACTCTCGTATTGAAACTGGACATGAACGGGGAGCAATTAGCGAAACCTTAATCTTTAGATAAAGCGTGCGAGCGGAAAACGTGATCCATAAATATTGTGAGCCGTAGCAGGTTAGCTTTGATATAAAAATGTGCAGTAAATAATGTTAGTGATAAACATACTGGCAGTAAGTATTTTTTATTGATAAGGCGCTAAATGAAATAAGAGGTTTGAACTGAATAAATCTCAGTTGCACATGCTTGGCAGCATTCTGGAGTGAAACATTAAAACTAAATGCAGGGAATCAAATAAGATTTATGTTTAAAAAATGTCCAATGTCAAATAACACAAAAAAGATAAAATATCCGTTAATATAGTTACGATTATAGAAGATGAATTTTATATGAGAAATTCATGCGACCAATAAGTAATAGAAGAAAAACTATTTTGCGAATGGTGACAAAAGCGTGAAACTGATGCATTCAGACTTCTGGCTATATATTTTCGGGATCAGAGATCTATTTTAGAACCGGTTCCTATTGTTTTCAAAGTTCAAAACTATTTCATTCATGGACCGAATGAAATATGCTGGGAACTACCAACGTTCTAACTTTTAAAATACCCAGAATGAATCATTTTAAAAACTGAATAGACGACACTCCTGATGCATAGCGGCCGGTCATGTCACACTGGATTAACTTTTAACAGATATCCTGTCACCGGACAGGTTTCGATTGTGATGAATTTCCATTTCCAAGGAAGCCGAAACTCAGGGGCTTTTTAGAAATTTTAGCGTATCATAAAGACAAATCTCACAGCGGACCCGTTCCTGCCGCTTTTATCCTTTCCACAAAGAACGTAATAACCATATCAAACAGCGTGTCCCTTCGCCGCTTGCATACATATAGCTCGCTCCGGGTACCAGCTATTCAATACTAAAATAAAGGAAATGCGTTTTGTTTCCACTGAGGCTACCATACCTAATTCTAAAAGCGTATTTTGCATACCTGACGGCCTACCTCCAGCTGAGTTTATGGCATACACTTCAATGCTCTTGTGGTTTATGGCTACTGCTTTGACGAAACCTTTATTTCAATGTTGCCTTTATCGAAATCAGATAGCAGAGGCAATTTCATTGATTAGTTCAATTACAGGACGCATCCATTGAGGATACTGCCCGTTTCCTTATCAGCACTATCAGGCTATAAACCTAATGGGATTCTATGAAGCGCTCATTATTTTTGTGTTGATAATATTTGAATGTCACATGCAGGTAGAGCCGGAGCGAGGTTGCTACGTGAGGGGCATGAGAACTGTACCGCCCGACCCCGCACATAATTTCAGTTCTCGTCCTTTGTGCCCCACGTCATTGTTATTAAAGTAATCACGGCCCTCCATCATGCTCCAATCGAAACATTATGGGATATAAACAAAAGAAAGCAAGTGGAATTCAATGAAAAGCCATTATGTCACGAGAGCACTCCAAGGGCCGTTGTCTCAATATTTTTCTTGGTGGATGGAGTTGACGCGTCATTCTCTCGGGTACTTTCAAATGCGCCGCGTGGAGCTTTTAAGGGCCCTCGATAGTGGCCGATATTTACGACCTTAGTTGTTGTAAAATGTGCCATGAAAAAATAAATGATTTGTGTTCTGTTACGGTTCTGTTTCTATCGTAAAATTATAGATTGTGAATCGCGCAGCGGACAGAATCATAAGCTGTTGAATCCACAAACGGTACTTTTAAAGTTTAAGCTGCATTCTAGCTGCATACTATTTCCAAATATTATGATTGTAAGAGCAATAAATCAAACCAAGCCTCGGCTTACCGGCCAGGTATTTATCTGATCCGATAGAGGGATTTAGATATGTGACAATGCATTGTGGTCCCGGAGCGTGATACGACAGTCGGCTAATGCGTTTATAGGCGGCGTGTTTGAATCGCCATTAGAGGATTCCCGAGGGTCGAGACGGCGAGAGCGAACACTGGGATAGTACAACATATCCTTGCCCAAAGATACTGATTGTGCTCAGCCGACTATGAAATGTATACGCATATTCAGAGTGCTGAGATTGGCATGTGTATGCATATCAAGTTCCCAATAACAAAGGCCGATTGACCCTTTATTGATAAAGGAAACAGCTCTGCAAATCATTCAAGCATCCTTGATGTTCCTGCGGTTTGCTTGGGCACAAATAACAAACCGCTGATCTCTGCCTTCACCAGTATGCCGGTTCTCACATAATAGCTAGCAGAGAAGTTAGGCATCGAAAAAAACAATACAACGATCTTTCAATAATTTATGCAAAAGGTTATTATCCGATAGAATACTTCGATTTGAATATGTAGTGAATTTTATTTTAGGTAATAATGTGCTGAATTGCTCGTTCTTAAACCTTTTACAGAATAATAGGGCGATAAAACTGGAAATATATTCAGAACTGAACTGGGTTCCAACGGAATGATCATGTTTTGAAAGTCATAAGATTATTGTGGCCCGTCGAGATGCCTCAAGTTCTTCGTGCACTCTCCAAGAATGCTTTGACGGGAACCAAACTCGTAAATTGGTGAAGTAATTCCAGATTGTATCGCCAGTGAGCAATTTAGGATTTAGCCGAATGCCTTATAGCCGTATGGGGATAGAGTCGAAATCAAATGAACGGTCTTGAAATTTTTATGGGAAAAAATAACAAGCTGCTCGGCTTAACGGTAGTTGACACGAATAGTTTGTGGTTTTACTTAGAGGATTATGGCTCAATGCCAAATTAATGACGGAAAAAACGTTGAATCGAATTATACGTAGCATCCCAAATCTAATACAATAGCCTACAAGGCTCAACAATATGTTATACGAGACTATATTTTTTGGTATGGATAGTTAGTTTTTAGTTGATACTGTTTTTTATTTTAATCCAATTTCGGTTTCGTTAAATGATTAATTAATAACAACTTGGTTTTGTAACATGTTATCGATAATTTATTTTGTAGAATTCATAGAACCAAACTAGATTGCAAATATTTCCAGTCTCAACATTCGATAGCCAGAATCTATGGACAAAGATAGTTCTTAGTAACTTCATACAGTCATTGGCTCGATGCTATTAAAAATATTTATATTTAATTCAAACAATACCCACTCTAAATCATTATTCATTCGATCATCATCGTCATCATCAGCCTATGTTAATCCACAGCTGGACATAGGCCTCCCCTAATGAGCACCATAGCACCCTGTCTTCAGCATGACGCATCCAGCATCTCTGTGGCGCGGTGGGCGAAGGTCCGCCTGCGACGCTCGAGGTTGCGGGTTCGATTCCCGCATCTGCAGACATTTGTTCAGGGTGTTCTGGTCGTTTTCTATGTATAATAAAAAATATCTATCTATGTATTGTATTGTATTGTATTATGTATATCAGTTATCTAGTGCCCTTAACACCAGCTATGCTTACCTTGGGGCTAGATAATGCTGTGTAAATTGTCCAGTATTATTTATTATTTATTTATTAATCTGCCTGCCTCATTTAATCAGCAATATATTATTAACCTGTGTTCTGAATAAGAGCTATAAATAACCGTGATTATAAATAATAATATTAAATATTTATTCACAAAAGGTAGGTTTACAAAGTCTTTCAAAGCCCCGATAGGTTTAATACTTGTATTAAGCTTCAAAGATAATGACACCTTCTAACTAAGTTTACATTAATATTGTATTTAAACGAGAGGGCTCACACCTCTGGCGACTTTTAAAATCACTGGTGTTTGAAACTTTACAGCAAATTATGAAAAAAGAACTAAAACTTGAACAACCTTAAATATTAAGAAACTAAAATAAAGCAAAATATAATCAGCTAAGAAGAATTTTAGTTCCAAAGAACGGCTGCTTTCCTTTCTCGTAACCTTTTCATAAAGTCCATGTAACCGCAAAATCGCCCTAAACAGTCAAATGCTACTACGAGCACAATGTTAACTTTTTGTGCCTCTTGTGTTACCACAAAACATCAACTCTAATATCATAGAGCTAAGATAAGAAGTTGAATATGAAATGTCACGTTAGGGCGTGTTTACACAGGACACGAAGTGCAACGTCGACAAACACTGGCTTTGTGCTGCCCACGGGGTCAATATTGACAGTAGTTCGAAGAAAAATGCATTCGGACAACAGGCGAGCCGATGTGTACTGTTTTCATTATTGAAATTAGTTTCGGTTGGGTATTGTTGTGTGCGCAGCTTAAAACTAGAATAGATAGCACTTTTTATTTAAAGAACGTCGATATTTTGACTCTATCATGAAACTTATTTTAGGAATTGGTGTCGAAAACAACACTTCTCCACTGGATCTTCTCCACTGGATCTTCTCCACCGCAAGACCAGCGCTTTGACATGATTCATTCTGCACATGCTGAGTGGTAACCATTTATGTCACGTCTACCATATTTTATTTTTAAATGTTGTATGTTATTCGTCTTTTATGTGACAAAATGAATAATAGGGTATATGCATAGATTTTTTTATCGATTATTTATGTTATTTTAATGCCGAAAAAAACGACGAAACACAATCAAACAATAGAATTAAATTAAAACTAGTATTTATAATTGAAACAAACGAGCTAACTGCAGATTATTACAAACAATCTACAGGTAGCTCAACGGATCCATATCAATATCAGTCGGAAGCGTGCCAAAGACGCTGGCTGCATTGCCCCGCTGTAAGTATATAATGCTGATGCGCTGTGCCTTGTTATGATTTATATTAATATTATATTATAGCTCCGTCTGTTTGCTCCTTTACTTTAGTCTACATACCGAAACGACAGTAAATTTTCGTTTTCTAAGATTATTTTTTGTATATATGGAAATTAAGCATTTTTGATTGATTTGATTCATTGATTGTTGTGGGCTTGACGTGGTTTACTTGGGTCCGTGCCCACTCGGCCCGCTTAGACTCGGCCCGAAGAATAATACTAGATGTTTTACTACGTATTCAGTGCCATTTGTACAGTTAGGCACTGCCAGCGGGACGCCAACTAGTAGACAAGACAATGTCACAAATTGTAGGCAACCCTACAACAATAATTTAGTTCTTTATACTATACTAGACTATATTAACGTTTTGCGGAGTTACCCAACGGTTCTTTATTGAGCTATACATTATAGTTTGGTAAAGGTCTGATATAAGCCGACTTCGGCCGACAGTAAATTGATCGCGTATTAATTATCACGCTGTAAAATCGCTGTTTACTTTGAACGGTAGTCGCAAAGTTATTCGTTTGAAACTGCCGCCATTCTTTTAGTTTCATAATTTTTAAATCTTTTAGCGTTTCGCTAAATTGATTAAAACTGGTAGACTACCTTACCTGGGGATCAATAATTTGATGAACTTGCTCTCGGTGGTACTTTTATTTTAAAAATAGACTACCTATTACATACCTAGATTGTATTTAAAAAAGTGTATTATAAAATAAAGAGCCTCTTGTCGGTGCACTTCTCTTTTCAATGCAGCCTATTTAGGGTTCCGTACCCAAAGGATAAAAATGGACCTTCTTACTAAGACTTCGCGCTGTCCGTCTGTTAACAGGCTGGTCTCATGAACCGTGATAGACAGTTGAAATTTTCACAGATGATGTATTTCTGTTGCCGCTATAACAACAAATACTTAAAAACAGAATAAACGAAATATTTTAGGGGGTTCTCATACGACAAACGTTTTTACCGCTTTGCCGTTTAGGTGTTGTAGTGGGGCTACTGTGTTGTGTAGGTAGGTATCCAAATAAGTAGGCACTCACGGATAAGTTTCACCAAACAGTTTATTGAGGTAGCACACACATCATAACACCCTAGGGTTTAGAAGGAGTGGAAGTTTTTATAGATAATGGTAATGGTATACCCTTCGTGGCCGAGTCCTTGGCTCGCACTTGGCCGGTTTTTTACATCTTTTTACGACATAACAGTGGCTTCTCCTAAATCTGAGTGGTAGATATAGTTATTTCTTTAAGTTAAGCTTGTAATATTTTTCATGACTATTTCAGATATATGTAGTTGAACTACCTACATAAATCATAATGCATATGGAAAAATCATATCCTATATTTATGTACACTTGGAGTTTCTCTGTAGGATAGGATTCGCAACGAATACATCTGACAGAGAATTAAGGTTATTGACATGGCTCAAAGGATTAGAAAGTGACAGTGGGCTGGCTATCTCGAGAAGAACCAACAACCGCTGGGGTGAACGTGTTCTTGAGTGGAAACCGCGGCTCGGCAAACGTAGTGTAGGACGCCCTCCGACCAGGTGAAATAGGTAACGATTTGCGAAAGACTGCTGGCAGATGCTGGATACGGGAAGCTGAAGACAGGGCGCTATGGCGCTCATTAGGGGAGGCCTATGTCCAGCTGTGGACTGATATAGGTTGATGATAATATGAACAATAATATTATGTCCAGCAGTGAAGTAATATAGGCTGATGATGGTATGAGGTTGGCACACAAAACCGTTGTGTTAGCGTTAGCGGTAGCTTTTGAAGTCAAAGACAATCAGTGTTTTATAACTTCGCTAATACATCCTAGTAATCAAGTCATGTAATCTTGGCTTATCTAGGAATGTTTTTGCATTCCAAACCACCGGAGGGCCTAAGGGTCAAGCTATGCGTCGCACACACATGCTAAATGAATGAATTGTTTCTATGGGTAGGGTAACCAAAAGTGAATTTAGGCATTAGGGATAGGTACATTAAATTTGTTTGTGGCTCGTGTGTTTATTTGAGTTTTTAATGAAGATTATTCGATTTTAGAATATAAACAATAATAAAAAAAATGCTGAACAATTCACATAGTATTATTTAGCCCCAAACTAAACAGAGCTTGTGTTATGGGTACTAGATAACTGATTTACATAATATATTACAAATATAAAAATATAAGATATTTTTTTATTATACTTAGAAAACGACCAGAACACCCCGAACAAATGTCTGCAGATCGTACACGCATTTGTCCACAGGCGTGTATCGAACCCGCAACCTCCTGTGCCGCAGGCGGACCTTCGTCCGCCACGTCACAGAGGTCGTCAAATTTATCATTAGGGATATTTAATTTATTTGTGGCACAGCATCGTCAAAAATACAAAAGAGCTTTTGTGTACATTTAAGTTTTCAAAAGAATTAATACACGAGTTTCATGTTATGGTGAATATTATTCGATTTTAGAATAAAACTCTATGGCGCATACCCCACCCAAAGTGACGCCGCGCCGCCACCTACTTTATGTTATTATTCCGTTTAACAAAGTTATTTTCAAAAATCCATCTTCCAGTTTGTGGTACCTCTCATAAGCTTTTTTTAATGCCTCTGTAATAGTTTTGTTCTATTTAGTTTAGGCAGAGATACGAAAATAGATTTTGGTGGACACCAAGGGCAACTACTCGGAATAATAACATAAAGACGGGCGGCGCTAGTTTGGGTGGGGTATGCGCCTTAAATTGACGCCTCAATTTTTCTTGTCATCCTTGTCCTTCCAGCGATCGCTCATACTACAAAGGTGGCCATAGGAACTCATAAACGTATGGACTTAGCCCCGTTGAGTTTGGGTTCGTTGATTGGTTTTCTTTTATAATAATTTTTGAATTTTTTAATTAAATTTCATCCTACAAATACGTATATCAACAATACCCATACATATCAATTCCAAAGCTTTTTGGTCCTTATTGTCTAAAAGTTAACAAAACCGTTGGCCACCAAACACAAGGAGTCAAGTAAATTGCTGTCATAAAGCTGAACCACACCTCCAGTGAAATAAAACTGACTACCATTCACACCGGTGTCCTAAAATACTCTTCCACGATATTATCTTCGGACAGATAATAAATGCAGTTGACATGCGGAAGCCATGACTTTATGGTTTTGGTTTGTGCATTTCAAGAAATGCGGGAACAGCCTTAATTGATTTAACAGTAGCTGGCATGTAATTTATAGACTCCGAAGAAACCTATAGATGAAGACAGCTATCTATAGCAACTTTCAACGTACTGTTTGTGTCATTTTTGTTACAGCAATGCTTATCGAATTTTATGGTGATTATGGTATTACCCCCTAATAAGAACCAATAACGGGAGGCCTTACTCCAGCAGAGGAATAATATTGGCTGTTGTTTTATAGTCACAGTATCTTTTGCCAATGGTGCATTATTGAGTTATGTACATAAAAAACATAGTGAAGAAAATAGTATATCCATCCGAATGGACAGAATCATTGCAAGACCAGCAGGCTCATTCTATAAATTAATTTCAAACCTCACTAAGCTGAATACGCAGTGACTTTAAAGTTTTATAAGAATAAGAAAATCTTTATTCACAGCATTTTCATCATTGATAAGTATTCTAGTATTCTTAGTTTCTTAAATTACCCATTACCAATATGATATTATATATATATTATATTATATTTTGTGTTTAGTAAAACTCAATAATTATAGCAGTGCCTCGGTGACGAACATTGTGCTTCCTACACCACCAATAAATAATTGAAATGACAATGGCTATGTAAAATTGCCTGCCACTGACGCTTAGTGATGCTTTAAGATGACCAAGAGTTATATTGAGATCTTCAAGTGTCATATTTGTGATGGTTACGCTAATCGGTTAAGGAAATTTGTGTCATACCCTATTGTTGGTCAAGACGGTAGGCCTTTTAGATGTTATTTATAAAATCTATTGGAAGCTTTAAAGTTTTTTAACAATACTGTGAAAATTCCAAGATCGTTTGTGTCACTGCACCCATAATTTCTATTCATAAAATTTACCTCGGCATCAGTAAGTTTTACTGATCCGAAAGTTGAAATGACAGAGATGCAGTTTTATTTATCAGAACCCTTTCTTTTTGATGTCGGCTGATATAAGAGCCAAATTCCATAACACAATGAAATAAAACAATCAGCAATCGTCCAAATTTAGATCTTAAGCACGCATTCCGTGTAAAAACGAGCACATTTCAGTTCCAATCGAAAACACAATCCAAACGCTCACTTCAATGTCTGCTGCGGTATATTATGCAGTAGCTCTGCTTTGATGATGTGTGTAGATTAATGTATAGTTCGATGGTATGGAAGTTCCACTGGAGCTGAACGAGCTTATGTTTGATTTAAGATTGTATATAGACACTGCGTATTAAACACACCAAAGTGGAAAAGAATTAAGAAACATAAATTCGAGTTAAAAGATCGAGATTTTTGTGAACTTCGGAGTGCATTTATTTAACAGCAAAAAATAATTAAAACTAATATTTAAACTAACATTTCGTCGGCTTATTGCAAGAAGTCATTAACCGACAAATCCAAAAGTGTGGCAAAAGCAGTTTTAAACTTTTTATGACTTTAAGAGCCCATATCATCAAAACTACGGCAGTTATCAATATAATTTAAACGCCAATATATAGTGATATGTAATTATTTTATAATCAGCTGAAATCAGTATAAATTTAACCATGGCAATTTTTTTAAAAGCTAAAAATGCAAAGATAATGACTTCTTGCGATAAAAAGTTTTGACTAAACTGGAGTTAAGTATTTCTGCAACGAAGTTATTAGTGGCCTCTTTCGAGTAATAAAAGACAAAATAATCATAAAATAACGTCTTTTATTACTAAAAACTAAAGGAATTACCTTTTTTATCCAAAAACACTTAATAAAATAACTAAAATTAGTAATAATGGCACATGAATCAGTCAAAAACACGTTCTAAGCTTTTAGCAAAGAATACTGATAACTAACAGAGTTATAAACACATAAATAGGTTAGAAAAGATAGACTTTGAGCTTTACCTAAAAACCTACTTATCTATCTTAAAGTAAAATGGTTATTTGAATGAACAAAATAATCATAATTTCTTAAAAATTTAACTTATTACAATCAACTCAGACTTTAATCATTTTTCCATACATAAATAATAAGAAATTAATATTCTTTCAATCCTCATCTTCCGTATTTGAGCAGTCATCTTCGGGTAAATAATCTGGACCTTCTTTATCTGGCAAGTTCTCGTACCAATGGTGCAGTTCGTGGGGTATTATTTTTTCAGTGCACATTTTCATTAAATCTTTCTTCTTTGCTTTCGTAATAGAAAGCTTTTTGCTATAGGCTTTTTTAAGGATGTAAGCGCTATACTCAAATTCTTTTTCAGCTTGATCCGGTTTTACCTTTTTTCGACACATCCATTTCCATATAGTCTGACTTGTAGTCGTACCTGTACAGAACAATGTTAGGTTTTTTTTTCCAAACCTGAAACATTTGACTTTGAGCCACTGTACTTTTTCACCGTACATTGTTGAAGCCGGAGATCTCGGCTGAGATAGAGGATTTCTATGGCCGTTTATACGCTGCACATGCCCCTCGTGCTCAACGGGACGACCACGATTCACGAGTCACCCTGACACGCCACTACACCGACGAACTGCCAGACATCAGTCAAGACGAGATCGGGATTGCTCTGAGGCAGCTTAAAAATGGAAAAGCCCCCGGTGAAGACGGCATTACTTCAGAGCTTCTGAAGGCAGGAGGAGCCCCTGTTTTGCTGAAGCTTCAGAACCTGTTTAACACCGTTCTTCACAGTGGGAGAACTTCTAAGGCGTGGAGCGGGAGCCTGGTGGTGCTCTTTTTTAAGAAGGGAGATAAAACCCTTCTTAAATACTACAGACCCATCACACTCCTGAGCCACGTCTATAAGCTTTTCTCACGAGTGGTCACGAATCGTCTCGCCATCCAGGAGACTCGACGAGTTCCAGCCACCGGAACAGGCCGGGTTTCGCGGAGGATATGGCACCATAGACCACATACACACAGTGAGGCAGATTATACAGAAGTCCGAAGAGTATAATCAGCCCCTGTGTCTGGCCTTTGTGGAGTATGAAAAGGCCTTTGACTCTGTCGAAACCTGGGCTGTTCTGGAATCCTTACAGCGTTGTCAAGTAGACTATCGTTATATCGAGGTGTTGAGATGTCTTTATGATGCCGCAACCATGAGTGTCCAAGTACAGGGCCAGCAGTCTAAACCTATCCAACTGCGCAGAGGAGTGAGACAGGGGGATGTTATATCCCCGAAACTGTTCACAAGCGCGTTGGAAGATGTGTTTAAGACGCTGGACTGGAAAGGTAAGTGCATCAACATAAACGGCGATTACATCTCACACCTGCGATTCGCTGATGACATAGTCTTGATGGCGGAGTCGCTGGAGGAGCTTAACCGGATGCTGGACGGCCTAGCTTCAGCATCACGACGCATCGGTCTTGGCATGAACTTGGATAAAACCAAGGTCATGATCAATGGCCACATTGATCCGGGACCGGTCGTCGTACATGGCCATCTTCTCGAAATTGTTTCCGAATACACTTACCTTGGGCAGATTCTGCAGTTGGGTAAAAACAATTTCGAGAAGGAGGCCAAGAGGAGGATCCAGCTAGGTTGGGCCGCGTTTGGCAAACTACGTCAAGTCTCCTCGTCATCCATACCGCAATGCTTGAAAACGAAAGTTTTCAATCAGTGCGTCCTACCCGTCATGACCTACGGAGCTGAGACGTCACTCACGGTAGGGCTGGTCCACCAGTTGAAAGTCGCCCAGCGAGCTATGGAGAGAGCTATGCTCGGAGTTTCTCTGAAGGATAGGATTCGCAACGAATACATCCGACAGAGAACCAAGGTTATCGACATAGCTCATAGGTTTAGCAAGCTGAAGTGGCAGTGGGCTGGCCATATTTCAAGAAGAACTGACAACCGCTGGGGTGTTCTTGAGTGGAGACCGCGACTCGGAAAACGTAGTGTAGGACGCCCTCCGACCAGGTAGGATGACGATTTACGAAAGACTGCTGGCAGATGCTGGATGCGGCAAGCTGAAGACAGGGCGCTATGGCGCTCATTAGGGGAGGCCTATGTCCAGCAGTGGACTGGTATAGGCTGATGATGATGATGACTTTTTCACCATTAGTCCCAAGAGACCGATTCTGCATTAAGTTATTTTTTAAATCTTTCAAGTCCAAATGTCTGTGTGATTCATTAATATCGGTTCATACGGTTTCTTCACAACAGTACCCTTCTTTTGGTTTCTCGTCAACCTTGCTAACGGTACACGGTACACGGTACCTTACGGTACACGTTTATAGAAACAGGAGATTTAGTCGCTGTTCTACATGTTTCCTCGTACAGTTCGTACATTTTGGAGATAGTTAGGGTACTGTCCCACGTGTTTTTAGAAGAGGTTTTTCTACCGTAATGCGACTCCATTGTTGGAAATGCTTGGATGTGTTGTTTGACAAAGTCCACATCTTCCTGCTTTGTTTAATTGTATGGCTCATGTTTCCCTCGTCTATCGTCTCCTTCATAATTGCCAGCGCCTCCAACGCTAGTCAATGCTTTGATAATAGGGCCATTCGATGCAGAGTGTAGCTTTAAAGAATTTTTCACAAACCTTTATTTTCCGTTCAGCTAATTGAAAAGAATAAGAACGAGATACAGTTCGTTTCCTTTTAGCGTTTACATACACTCTCTGTGAAGGGTTGGCCGACACATTCATGAGTATAAAATCTTTTTGACGGCTTCCACGACTCCGGCCACGCGCGGCACGCGGTCTCACAAGTAGCATAGCAACACGTAAAAGTATGTGTGCAAAAGTCATTACCTTGCATTTACCTGTATAATTTTACAATAACAAAAATCACTAATAAAACAATACATCACTCAAGCGATTTCAGTCTTGTATTAAGTTTAACATAATAATTTAGTAAAAACTTGTCAACGACCTATAATTAATTTTACCACTCCAATAGTGATGGTACCTTTAAACGTTACTTGTTCTGGAAGAAGTCATTTAATGCGAATAGTATTCTTTTGCCATTAATTATGTTTCGGCAAAAGTAATTAAGTGTAAATAATGAATTCTATAAAAAATAAAAAAACTCAGTGTAGACGTTACTCGTTTTGATAGAAGTCATTAAAAACCGTTAGTATTTTTTTTCCAAAAAGTATGATACGACAAAACTAGATAAGTGCAAATAATGAATTAAAGCAAAACTTATTCCAACGTTTGTGAACGTAAAAGCAAATTTAAAATGTTGCTATGTCACATAAATGAATTATGTATGAAAATAAAAATGGCAATTGTGTTTTTTTTCTTTTGTTAAAATTTATTAATGTAAGTTAGTGAATTTTATGAAACCAGATATACCAAAAATGCAGTTATTGACTTTATTACCAAGCCATAACTTCTAAGTTTGAAGAGCTACAAATTAGTGAGTTTTACCAAAATGTAGAGTTCATCGAGATGAACTCATTGGTGTATTTAACGCAGTTAGTGACTTCTTGCGACTAATGACTTCTTGCAGTAAGCCGACGATTTATTTTCTAAAAATCTAAGCCGTCACCAGAAGGCAGAGTGCCCAGAATGCTGGCAGCATTGCCACGTTCAATGGCAATGTTAATTCGTTGGTCGACATAAAAACCAGCATTCCGATCACATGTGGACTCTATTATTAAACTTAGTTTGATCAACAGAGATCCTTTGGTCAGAACTAATGTCATTGTCATTGAGAAATCAGGAACCAGGACATAGCCAACAATAAAAAAATATACTAAAGAACTTAAATAAAATGATATGAGTAGTAGGAACACATATCTCGAAAAAGAATGTGTTCCTAAAGTACAACATATATTTTATAAAACTATGTTTTAGTCTTCTCGGTTTATTTATTTAACAGCAAAAAATAATTACAACTAATATTTACACTTACATCTATTCTCGTACTGTTTCTTCTCGTATTGTTCTTTTTATTGTGATAGTTTAAATACTAAATGCTGATCATGAACTTAGAAAGTGGCACAGACCAAACCAGTAGGTTCACTTTGAAGATAGTTTTACAAATGGGTGGGAAGTCGCGTGGCGACAGGCGATGCGCGAACGCAGCTGTGCCGGCGACCGTTAGCAACTAAATTTACTTCACAATTGCTTTGATATGATTTCGAGGTTTAGTGTGAAAACTTCCGAGAAACGTAAAATAGAAATCGTAAGAGTCCATAAAGAAAATTGAATGATTAATTTTAAAGTTTGATGTGATAAGTTGCTTCCTTAGAAGTGAGATTTTAACAAGATGAAGCTAGAATAGATATCAAATGATATTTTCAGAAAGTAATAAATTATTTCTTGTATGAATCACTAATTCACTGCCTTTACTACTAACACAATTTTACAAAGAATCACCCGGATTCTTTGTAAAATTGTGTTAGTAGTATATATATACTGAATATCACTAAATTAATTGCTAACAATGACGATCTCGGTGGCGTGGTGGGCGAATCTGCCTGCGACGCTGGAGGTTGCGGGTTCGATTCCTGCCTCGGCTGAAATGTTTGTACGATCTGCAATTTTTTTTCGGGTGTTCTAATCATTTTATAAATATAATATCTAGTCTAGGTATACAGTGTGTCCCACGATAAAGTGCAACCCCAAAAGGGTGTGAAACTAGATCAAAGATAGTTTGCAAGTTATTTTGTTATTTTATTGTCACTTGTGGTAGTGACATGATTATGGTTTTATTTTAATAAAGTAGAACCACTACTTTGGAAGAAATCATTTTTGTTTTGTAAATGGAGTCTTAAGTCAATGAGTCCAAAAAATAATCAATGAAAAAAAACTTTTTTTTAGTTAATTTTTGATCTAGTTTCACCCCCTTTTGGAGTTGTACTTTATCCAGGGACACACTGTATTTGTATGTGTTGTATTGTATTATGATAATATCGTTTTATAGTAAAATCTATAATGATATTAAGGAACCTATATCTAGCCCTTTTGTAGAATCGGTATAGGTATACCTACATTCTGTTCATACTCCCCTTAAATCCCCTAAAACATTCACCATCCCTAATTTGACTAAAGCACGAAGCACTATGATGTATTCGTCAATTATTTTCGTCATTGTTTCGTTAAATGTAAAGGAGTTCTCATACGGCTCATACATGTCAACGTCTGGTTTCAAATGAGGAACTTCAACGTACGGGGCGCGCGACACGAATCATCCAGGAGCTTTCCGTTAACGCAGTCTCGTTAGGTGCTAACTGCTATTTTTTTTAATTTATAATGGGTGCTCCACGCACTCGCGGTAATCTCGCCGGGATTATCGGCGAGAAGAAGAGGCGAACGTCTTTGAGTACACACTCGCCCCAAAAACCGACAAAATCGGAGAACAAGGCGTAAACCAGCGAAGAATAATGTAAATCGGTTCCACATACATGATTCTCGTGGTTTTCTCGCGAGATTCTTGCGAGAGTTTGGAGCGCCCAGGAGAACGAGGTGAAAACCTGCGAATATTTTGTGACTCGGTTCCATATTCACGTTTCTCGTAGTTTTCTCGCTTTCGCTCGAGTGTAGAGCGCCCATAAATAATATAATAAATGCGAAAGTGTGTTTGTTTGTTTGTCCTTCCTTCACGCCTTAACTAAGCAACCAATCGTCTTGATTTTAGGCATAGAGGTAGTTGAAAGGATGGAGTGTAATATAGGTTACCTTTTGGCCTGGTAAAACATCAAATTTCCATGGGAGATTGGAGGGAACATCCCCATAGAAAATTAAAATTCGAATTTAACGCGGGTGAAACCGCGGGGCACAGCTAGTAATGATTAATGAATAATTATGTAAAAGATTAAGGTCCTGAAAGCTATTAAAATCTTCTTTATGAAGCAACTAAAGTTAAGAAATATAAAGTTACAGGACCACTAATGGATTATTAACGTTATGAATTGAATATATTGAATTAAGTATGGATAAAAAAAAAACAAGAGCAAATCTATGAACTACCATCTACTACGCACTTACAATACTTTTAAGTTCAGTAGGAGTTTGTAGTGTGTAGGTATCTACTTATCAAATTATAACGTGGTGGGTGCTTAGCTAAAATTTAACATTATTATTGTCAATTTTTATTACAATATAATCAGTCGGGTCCCGAAGGTAATTTAAGTGACAATTTTACTTAGGGGTTATTTATTTGACATTATATATTTTAGTCACAATTATGTGTTGGTATTACTACAGCTCTCGTAACAGTCATATGAGGCAATATTGTATTTTCAAGTAGAGTAAAGTAAAAAGGTTTTATTTTTGTCACAATAACACAAATTAAAAAGAAAAGACAAACAAAGAAAAATAAGTGATAAAAAAGGGAACATCGCTCAGCTCAGCATATGTCCAGAAGCGATACATATCGCTAATGAGCGCTGGTTTTATGCGACTCCCAATAACCAAGTGACACCGTTCAGTAGGTAGGGCAATCACGGGGATGGTTGTCTAGGGTAGAAATGAGAAAAATTATGTCATTTTGTCATAGAATGCGTACTTGTTTGATATTAATTTCTTCAACTTCAATAATGTACGCAATGTATGGCGATGGTTATATTGTCTCTTCTACACTAGAGAACTATATCCTATTATACGTGCTTGGCGAACTGTGTGCAGAGCAATGGCTCGTGCTGAGTAAATTAGAGATAGAGATACATTTATTGACAAACTCAGTTACAGCGCAAAACAAAAATGTTAATTTAATACAAAATAATATTAATAAAGAATTAAAATCATATATATACATACACATAATAATACCTACTTGGAAAAGTGTAGGTAGGAGGTGCATTGCATACCCATCCAGTCAGCTGTACCTACTTGGGACTAAGCGAACGGACAAGTACATAAACAGAAAAACACAAAAACTCAAAGGACAAGGTATACATTTAGTAGGCTGGTTAATTTTGTAGGTTTATTAAAATTATTGCGTCTAAAAACGATTATTAATACAAATTAGAAAAATGCCTACTATAGGCACGTGTTCGATAAATTGTAGGCATGCATACCACCAATTGTGACAAATGCAACGTCGTCAACGGAACGACATGCGCAAGAGTGCTGACACATTGACTATTATTCCTTGAATAAAAAGTAAGTTGACCGCTCCGTTGACAATCGGGAGCTCCCGGCATAATAAGGCATTTACATTTCTCATATGTAATGTACCCTCTTTGTTCTTCGAACTTTACAATTTAAATTCTCGTTCGAAGCGCGTACGGATGAGATTATTGTCTTTCCGTTACATGTTCAATTTAAAAACCTGACGGGTAAATAATGGTCCCATAACCCCGAAATTTGACATTAAAATCGTTGCGCTCTACTCATTATAAACTCATGCATATAGGAAAGCCACCCGCACCTACTCCATCGCCGCCCTTTAATGAATTTCCAACAAAAACTTAATTAAAAATCGTATCTCGCGTGTTCGAAGGAAATGAACTCATTCTTCGGAGCCGCTGAGTGACGGCCGGACTGACGGGCCGTCATTACGAGGTGCGTCCACCGTTGCACGACCCCCGATGCCCTTCATTGCTTATCTATAAAATTATAACCGCGGGCGAACTCAACGTGCTGTCAAAGGTCAGCTTGAACTGGTCGAGTTGTGTGTTTTGGAAATTTCGTAGTTGACGGTGCATGCAGTAAATGTTTATAGCCTAATTATTATCTTTGTTAATTCTATGGTTAATAACAACGTCGGCAAGGATGTCGGAAATATGTAACAAGCGAATCGGTTACACCCAGAACGTATCGTTTGATAGGTACAATGGGATGGGATGTGAGTCGAATTTTTTCACGTCCATTATGTGTGTATCGTTGGCAAAAAGCGTAAAAAGATTTCATGTAGGTATGAAGATGCTGGTTTCAACAAAACCAACACGGGCCGCCACAAATTGGCGGTTCGGAAGACTGGCACGTCGTGACTGAGCCGCCGGCGAGCGCCTCCACGGTGGAGGCTGCGCACGAGCGGAGCGAGGAGCGGAACGGATCTGGATCACCTGAAAACATGAACAATTAAAAAAAAGCGCGAGCAACGAGGAGGGCGGATCTATCTGCAGCACCTGAACACAAAAATAATTTAGGAATTCAAACAACATGATAGTGCATAGAACTTTACCTATAGAAGAAGAAACAAAATCTATACATTGACAGCAACAGCAAATTTTTGCAGCAAACTGTAGTTATACTAACACAATAAAGGAAAAACGAAAACTTATTCATCCATCAATGACATACGTTTCATGAATGAATGATGAATTAATGACAAAAGAATGAATGAACACCTTATTGCCCTCAAAACATAACAAAATTATAAGCATGGTGAGCTTATCAGAGATTAAATCTAAAAAATTTTGACAAATAAAAAAGTTTGCAATTAGGTATGTATTATCTAAAAATAGTATGTGTTCTATCTATATCTTCATTAGTCTTAGATAATTATTAACCCGTATCTAAAACATAAATTTTCACTTAGATATGCAAATAATGATGTATTCGTTTATACATAAGTCATATAATTATGCACTTACTAGCTCTTTATTTTCTACTACTTTCACAAGTGGACAAAAAAACGAAGTGGACGAAATCAATAACACATTGTTTCTTATTTGATCATAATTACTATTTATAAACCTGTTTGCAGTATAAAATTTGACTTGTTTAAGTGTTTTTTTAGAAGCCTGTAGAAATAAACGATATTGAAATTTGATATATCTACGTATTTACAATAAATAAATGCAAAACAACTATCTTGTCTCATTTACTAGTTTAAAGCATTACAGAGCCACACTATAACCTCGTCCGAAGAAGTCCACTACGATTATTTGCTCAGTAATGGTAGAAATCCATTAAACGAGCTCCTTTTAGTGATTGAACAAAGACACGGCTAGGATGCATTTTTGAATTGCATCTAAGCAATTTGTCGGCGCGAAGGCAAGAGATTGCATACCTTTGGAAATGAGAATCTTTTTAGCATGCTATAATAGCTTTCAGGTTTAATTTAGGCTCATTTGTTGGGAAATAAGCTAAAGAAGACCCTTCTTTCTTAACTTATTTCCCAACAGATGAGATTAACCAAATCTATACCTATATGTAAAACATAGTCGTGTGTTGCAACATTTGTATCCCAAGAAGGGCTAGACCGATTTTAATGATCTTTGATTTTCTGGTCCCAAATAGCAGAAAATTATTTTAAGATTATGAAAAATTCAAATATGACCAAGTTAATTTTCTCTTAAATATTTCGTATGTTAACGCTTTCTCTGATTCTAAGGCGGAACGAAGTTTGCCGGGCCAGCTAATAGTTTTATAAGATGTAGAAATAAAAAAATAACAAAAGTGGTTAGAAGATGAAATTTAATCCGAATAGAACCTCCCACTTCAATCACGAATAAGAATTTGATGTCCAATTTTGTCACACCTACCAATTCAAATTTTCTTGAACTATTAAACGTTTGACCGCCCATACAATTATATTTTTAATCGAATTATGCTAATTCTGTGTCATAACATAGTTGAACATTTTATTTTTATACATTCAAATTAAATACACTAATCTTTGTATTCTATGCAAAGAACCGAGAATGTAATAAGAAGCCACCAGTCTAAGTGCTTACGAAGATAAAATAATGCCAATTATAGTATGTAATACGGCAAAGAACAATAAAATAATATGAAATAATGAAGCTATTGAAAAGATTCTTAATGTATCGAATATCTATTCTGAAGTTATTGAGAACAATAATGCTATCTTAAGATCCAATATGATGTTAAATGTAAATACTGTCCATTAAAATATTCTGAATGTTATCGTCGCTATTATATCCACGGCATACAGACAAAGCATACGCATTGGTAGTCTTCTGACCTCCAATTCAAAGAGCGTGGGTTTGTTACTCCGCTTCGGTCAAATATGTTGATGGAATTTAAGAAAAGGAAAATATTTTTAGTATTTTATATAAAACATATCGAAATGTGAATCTTTGTAAAAATTTTGTTTTTACGATTACCAAAATTTAAAAGTTATTTTTGGGCCATGCGGTACCAAATTGCTTTTACAAAATAAATAAGTTCTCCACTCACCTTAAGTCATAATAATTTCAAATTATTTTACGTAGGTTAAGTACCCCTATAATTTTTAATCTGTGGAAGAGCCGGTGCTTGATGCTCATGCTCTGATTTAGACTAAACTCTTTAAATTTAAATCGTCGAACGTATTTTCGGTTACATTATCGCACCTAAATATACGAACAGCAATCCAAACATGCCATACATTCCCTTTATTGTTCTACAACAGGGAGATTACACTCATGTAACCCGCAATGTTGATAGCACAAAAAATATCGCCGAGCGAACGTCAACAGCCCAATTTGCATACTCCAAACATAAATTCTCGTTTGTAAGAACACACTGGCACTTTTATTGTATGGCCGTAGAGTCTTGAAACTTCTGCGCATAGAGTCGTTTGACAAGTATTATGGCCGACCTGTATCGTGTCTATACGGGCACTTTTGAATCTATATAATTATTTTTAATGGTGAATGTAATTTATCAATTATTTTCCAAATTTCATGGGCATTCAAAGTGGCTCTCATACAGGAAAAGCTGAAAGAAAAACCGACTAAGATGGTACGGTCACGTAATGCATAAAGACGAAAACCATATGACAAAGAATACCTTTCCTACCGTGTAAGCCCTGAACCAACGCAAAAGTACCCAGAGTGGCGCATGAGGACTAGGAGGGCCGACCCCAACAGAAATGGGACATAAAACCAGGGAGGGCAAAGAAGAATATTAAGTTTCCAAATTTAAACTGAGACCAAGCGAAATATTAAGAAAGTTAATAGATCTAGCTCCTAGTTAATTCAAGCTATTCACGTAAGGAAGATACTCAATTCATAATCTTAAAATAATGTCTCCGCACTTTCACATCTATCTGTGAGCCATAAGTTTTTCACTCGCTCTGCGGTTACATGCAAAAACTGACAGTATTTTTTTATAACAAGATAGACCAACTTAACATGGCGACCTTTGCTCGCTTCTATACAAATATTAATTCTTTGTGAGCTAACTGAGCTAATCGTTTTTTATTGGTCACGGCGCTCGTGAGAGTTTTTATGTGGGAGGTATCTATGAGTTGATGAGTCGATGGACTTCGATATATAATTTACTAAACTGTTTCTTTTCAACAATTTACATGTAAATGCTGCAGCAAATTGTAAGCTTATTGGAAATTGGTCAGTTATTTGAGGATTTTTATGGACGATCGACGGCTACTTCTGACTAGTTTATTATAGTTAAGGGTGCGCTTAATGCAAAAATCAAGCAAAATGCGTATTTTTTAACACTTACATTTATGATAACGGACGTAAATGTTCATATTAAAAATAATATTCCATTACTCGACTGGTTTTTTCCCTACCACGTGGAACACTAGGGAAAAAACCTGTAGAAGTCTTTAATGAAAAAAATAAGTTTTGATTGAAATGCTCTAAATTTTCAGCAACAACACCTCATTATTTTTTCCGAATTACATATGCTAGACTAATGTTTTCTTTAAGCAATCGTGTACTTTTTCTATTTAATGCTTATATTTATAATAGTTCAAAGAAAATAAGCAAAGACTTGATTTTTGGACTGGCATTGCTTTGATCGCGAAATAATAAGCCTATCATTATCATTAATTTTGCATAAAGCCCGCTATTAACACTTTTTTAATAGTTACCTTTCAATGCCGTGCCAACATTTAGCATTTATTTGTTACGCATGTTTGTAGTTATTGTTTTTTTAACGGGTATTGTAAATAACTGCTATCCGTTGCACACGCAATGCTTATCGAAAACTGTTAGCGCTATTTAATTTCTCTACAACGGATATGGGCGAAATGCCATTAAATGAAAGGGCGTGACTGGTAGGGTTAGCGGGAGTCAGCAAGTTCTCCTGTTTTTTAATTTAATTAAGGGTACTTTTTTCGATATTAACACAGCTCTAAATAACAGAGACCTAGGTTATGCCCGCAACAGTTCTAAAGTCTATACCATTAATGAATGACCAATGACTGACTGTTTATTATAGAGTCAATTGACCATCGTTTGAGAACAATCTCACCTGATGGAAAGTGAAGATGTGGCCGACAATGTGTCACGAAGGTCTAGAAAAACTGATGTTTTAGTGCTGAATTTTTTCAGGATTCACACGTTTTTACTTTAAGGCCTGAAATTTTAATTTCACATTTACTTCATACCCAAAATTGTAATAGTTAATGGTGGCATCTTGCTTGGCTCGTGGCCACTGTTTTCACCAATGTATAATAATTATATGTATATATCATCATCATCAGCCTCTATTAATCCACATCTGGACATAGGCCTCGCCTAATGAGCGTCATAGTGCCCTGTCTTCAGCTTGCCGCATCCAGCATCTGGTTGCAGTTTTTCGCAAAATATACATGTATTTGAAAAAATTTGTACCTAATGTTTTAGTTTTTTGTTCAAATTCGTAGTAATAACTCTCTTATGTCTGAAACTTAGATAGAACACGGCCTCGGTTCCTCATTTGCCAGTTCCGTAAGCGCATCCACATGACAATTCGCATTGTGCTCGTCCGCCACAATATAATATTTTACGATTACGAGTGATCATTAAATATGCTGTAAATATGATTTATCGCAGGCCCAAGTGATTGCGTCGATATTTCGAGCGACGGCTAAAATTGTAAAGCTCAATGGCAGTCAATGGATAGTCGTTCATTTGTTAATTTTGTACGCCGCACTCATATTTACTGGTCATAAATATCGGGGTAATAAAACGTTCGGAGTACTCTTAAACCGTCCGGGTTACTCTCAAAAATGTTTCTGCTCTCCGCGGGATGTTTTCGTTTTTGGGACTGTTCGATTCGGGTTTCATTATTGTGGACTTTAATTATGCTTCTGTTGCATAAAAAGATTTTATTTAAACGAACAGTCGGAAGCGAATGTTCCTGAACGTGAATGGATTGGGCCTGACGATATTTCTCTCGTTCAGTAACTGATCATTTAATTCATTGTAAATTATTTTGTGTTAACCTAGCAACCTTCGTTGGTGACTGCACCGATCCGTGCTTTGTATTTCTTAAATAAACAACATTCTAGTCTAGGGTAACCATTCAGAAGTGTCAGAAGATTAAATTTTGTATTGGAATCCAATTTTCCAATGGATATGTAGGCTTAATATAACATTTAACGGAACGCCTTCATCTTTGTCAAAGGAACATTACGTGGGAGCTGAGCAAGACCTCAACATGTCACAGTTACTTCAGTATCCAATAAAGCATTTCTAACATTGTGCATATTGACATCATTTCAGCAATTGAATTCTATTTCAAAATATCTATTAGAAAATGCCTTTGGTAAAGCTATAAAAATTCTGTTACATCGAGCCTATATCACACCGTATTGTCGTTGTCATAGATGCTGTTATAGTGGCTTAGTAGACGTGTCGTGAAGAGGGGTGATGTTCTGACCATGACCCTTTTACACAGGGAGACTATCAGTTAGAAGTAGGTATCTTGGTCCTCAGACGTTTGTGAGCAGAAAAATCAGTCCCGTTTTTTATGCGTCCTCGATAAAGTACCTATTGAAAATTGTACGTCCAGGAGGCGATCCTGGATTTTGTATTCTTATTATATTATGATTCTGTTTTTGTTCTATTCCTCATTATGATTTTGTATCATTTTGAAAATGATATTATCACTGCTATACAAAAGATGAATGATGATTAGACTATGATGACAAACGCAGAAGTAATTTGAAATATAATATGGAAATTCAAATTCCATATACTTACAATCATTTGAAAAATTCAATGAGGAGTAGAATGCCAGTGAAGTTTTTCTTTTTTAAAATGATATTGAATGAACTTTACCAATGCGAAAGATTGTCTGATCAATATAACAAAATGCAGGTTTCTTACGTCCTTAAAGTACTCATTGCGCTGTCTACAATATTGTCCCTCATATGTGTCGTGTACGCCATCGCCTGTCCGTTCTTGTGATCGCATGTTCCAATCTGAGCCATGTTTATGAGGTCATAAATAACTGGACGATCTGTCTCCAGACTGCGAAACTCTCATTTCGCCAGGCCTTTGCGACTGGTGAGTGTGAAAGACAATTTTAACGACATATTTGTCTCTGGCCGGGAATCTCTGACCGTTCTTGTGCCTAAGCTGGTTAGTCACGCAGGTACCAAAAATGTCATCATGGTCTTTAATATTGTGTTTGTTTATTTTCTGGATGGTTTAGATCTATTTATGCTAGCAACACTTGGGTAAGAAGACATCTGGTAGCTAGTATTTTCATAACCAGGCTTGAAAATGGAAAAAAAAACTCCTTTCGTAGCTGGTTATGAAACTTGGTAATGAAAAGGACAATTTTATTTCTGTTTTCAAAGCTGGTTATGAAAAAAAGAAAAAAAATCCGTGTTCATAGCTGGTTATGAAAGATCAGTTACAAAAGTGGACCAAACCGTATTTTCTACTGTCCTACATAAAAAATCATGCGTTAAAACGAATGCACTGATGAATGAATTGGTAATGTTATGGGTCAGTTAAGATACCTCTGGATTGCTTTCAACAGTCTGCAGCTAGCAGGTAGCTCCACTGTTTCAATTGTAAGTGTTACTTCATTTTCAATTGTCCAGCATTATTTATTTAATTATATTTTTCTTTAATTGGAAGTTTCTTTGATAATGACGTAGGTTATGTAACCTAACTTCGTACTTGACCTATAACTTGGTGTTGTCAATAAAGTTATTGTATTGTACACGCATGTGGTAAGCAATTTATTCAATTGCACTGAATGCCATTGATTATTTAGTGCCAGCCAAGGTACTTCCTACGTAGATGAAGATTTGTAACAGGAGGTGCAAGAAAAAAATCAGGTTTGTTTTAGTTTTATAATACAATACAAAAACATTTTATTGTACACCAGAAAAAGAACATTACAAAAAGACATATTACATGAGACAAGTACAATGGGCGGCCTTATCGCTTAGAAGCGATCTCTTCCAGGTAACCTTTGGGGGGAAATTATTATATGAATATAAGAAAGGCAGAGGGTGTACAAAAGATAAAATAAACATGAAAATAACAGAATATTGAAAAACATAATTATATTAAAAAAATATTACAAATTACCTTACTCAATATATTAACACATAAACTAGATAAACACATATAAGAAAAGAAAAGAAAATATATATTTTATATAGATACATTATATTTACTTTATTGGATCTTTCTTTGATAATGATGTAGAATAGAGTATTACTACTAGTTCATCTTTTTCCTTCCCTCTTCATCATTATTATTTGTCACAGACTTATCCTTCGTGCGAGTAAAGTAAGAGTGGTATGAAATTTTGTCTGTTGTTTTAGATTTAACTGCAAGCTGTTGCTTGTCGACCCTTATGTGTAGGTGTGTATTGTATTAAGACACTTTTGTCGACAACTTCCACAACAAGTCTTTTAAGACTATTTGCTTTAAAATTCTTAGGGTTCTAGCACGAAGTCCTACAAGTGTTACTTATTTTATTGCTTTTCATCGAGAGTTGCATTTAGTAAAAGTTAGGCTTTGCTAGTTTGGAATGTAAAAAACTTCAGAGTCAGTATTTGATACCTTGAGAATTGATTTCTAATCTGAACGGATGGACATATTTCGTTGTAAACTGGATAGTAAAACGAGTGTCATTAACCGATTTATATAGCCCTTACCCATGGCGATTGTGACGTAAGAATCGACTTCTCCAACAGTTGGAGAAGTCGATTCTTACGACACAACCAAGGAGTTACTCCTGCCTGAAGAAAAACTGCTTGCTTCTGTGTATTTGAACACCTCTGTAATCAGCATTCCACGTGCCAAGCGTGGTGTTCTTTTTTACATAAATAATGCTGTACAATTCACACAGTATTATCTAGCCCCAAGCTAGGCAGAGCTTGTGTTATGGGTACTAGATAACTGGTTTACATAATATGACACAATACATAGATAGATATTTTTTTATTATACATAGAAATCGACCAGAACACCCTGAACAAATGTCTGCAGATCGTACACACATTTGTTCCAAGGCGGGAATCGAACCCACAACCTCCTGCGTCGCAGGCAGACCTTCGCCCACCGCGTCACAGAGGTCGGAATTGAATGATGTTTTATCATGTATCAAATATTCACGATCAAACAAATTCCTTCATTCACTCCTTCCCCTGTCTTCACGCTTCTTTACATTCACCCATCGCTCATGTAGTCTTGCACTCATGTAAATTAAGCTCATTAACTAACTTCATTCTGTTTACCTTTGTTCCCCGGCGGCAGAGTGCGTAGAATAATTAGAAGCGTAAATTGAATAAGCAGATTGCATCGTTGCATTTGTAACGATGTCGATGGAGAGATTGCTGTTATTCATTATTAACAACAACAATTATAAACTAATTCTTAGGGTTCCGTACGAAAAGGGTAAAATGGAACCTTATTACTAAGACTCAGCTGTCAGTCCGTCTGTCACCAGGCTGTCACAAGGCTTATACCGTGAAAGTAGTTGATATTTTTACAGATGATGATGTATGTATTTCTGTTGCCGCTATAACAACAAATACTAAAAAACAGAAAAAATAAATATTTCAAGGGGGTTCCCGTGTAACAAACTGTATTGTTGTAGTGTATTGCTGTAGCGTTAGGTTTTATTCTTTGCCTGCCTGTGTTTTTGTTAACACATTTATAGGAATCCGTACCTAAAGGGTAAAACTATTACTATGACTCCGCTGTCCGGCCGTCTGTCACCAGGCTGTATTTCATAAACCGTGATAGTTAAACGGTTGAAATTTTCACAGATGATGTATTTCTGTTGCTTCTATAACAACATATACTAAAATACATAAAAATATTCAAGGGGGCTCCTTGGAGGATGTCGCATTGGCCTATCTTAACCGGGCAAAGCCACCCAGAAACTACACAAAATATCTATAATAAAAAATTTAAGACCTTCTTGTAAAATATTCTTAACTTCACACACGGTTCATCGAGACTCATAAAACATTGTCCATGATTCCGCACTTAGCTTCCATTTGCTTTACTTTACGACTAGGATAACGTCCCCCTAAAAACCTTAAATAGTTTCTAAGCACCCAACCAATTAAAGAGAAAGTAGGTAAACAGAAATAGTAAATTCAAGTTTATCTTATCCAAAACAAGGCAATAACGATGCACTTAAAACCAGAGCGCATAACTTTATGAATACAACTATAATAAAAGCGGGAATGATACTGTAGAGTTATTACTTATTATATAAATAAGAAATTCCGAGTCTAATGCCTTATTACTAGGCGAGATTTAATTGGCGTGTGATAAAATGTTTTTATAAAGCCTAAATGTTTCTGGAATTGCTTTGTCTACAGTTCCAGAGATGACTATATAGTATGTTACCTCAACTCTCGACGACCTCTGTGGCGCGGTGGGCGAAGGTCTGCCTGCAACGCAAGAGGTCTGCAGGTATTTGTTCCGGGTGCTCTGGTCGTTTTCTATGTATAATAAAAAATATCGTATGTATTGTATTATGTATATCAATTATAGCTAGTACCCATAACACAAGCTCTGCTTAGCTTGGGGCTAGATAATGCTGTGTGAATTGTCCAGCATTATTTATTTATTATTTATTAGTTATAACTTCAACAACCTACAATGGTACACTGCTGGACGCTGATTTTTGATGATCCCCACGCTGGGCATGCGGGTCGGAGATCGCAGTTCGGTGGTGTATTCTGCAAGAGGCGCTGCTGCCCGTCCCCCGGTGTATGTCCCTTAGTCGCCTCTTACGACACCCACAGGAAGAGTAGGGGTGGTGCAAGTTCTAAGCCGGCACCACACGGCTAGTATGTTACCTAGAGTGATTTTCATGAAAGAAGTCCCGTGTCAATTAGTGGAACAAAATTTTTATCAACGCGAATTTCAGTTAGTTCATACGATTGCGCTGCCGATAGCACGTGGAAAGTACTCTATGATTACTATTTTGACAAACATTGCCATTTGAATATGAACCACGAGGCCAAATAGCATTCAGACTAAGTGTTTCCAATAAGCTTCATATCATTCTGTTTCACCTTCGAGTGATCATCAGCCTATACCAGTCCACTGCTGGACATAGGCCTCCCCTAATGAGCGCCATAGCGCCCTGTCTTCAGCTTGCCGCATCCAGCATCTGCCAGCAGTCTTTCGCAAATCGTCATCCCACCTGGTCGGAGGGCGTCCTACTACGTTTTCCGAGTCGCGGTCTCCACTCAAGAACACGTTTACCCCTTCGAGTACTAAATGTTAAATGGATGGATATATTTCCAATGAAGAACACTGCACATTATCATTTGATTTTTTACAAGATTTACGTGTATGAACTCTGCAATTTTGTACATATCGTCCATCCATGCGTCATATGGTCCACTAAAAGAAACTACAAACGGCTAATATCGAGCACCGCAAATTAAATAAATATTTCAGACTGACATTTGTTATAATTTTTTTGTCGTTTTTCGACTAAAGACAAAGAGAATATCCGCCCACAGTCAGACGAAGGGCACCGAAAAATTATTACTGAGCAGCTCACATTTCGATTCATTCCCGGCTAATGATTTCGAAGGATACCCACCCCTTGAATGTAAGCGACCCCGCCCCTCGAATGAATTGAAACACTGCTCGGATTTTCCATTTATTTATTAATTGTTGTTTTTTAACGGTTGGTGGCCAAATTGGGCGAAAGAATCTTCGTTTTTTTCGACAAAATTAAAACGGGCTATCTAAAAATTATGGATATTGCCTGATCATTGTTTTAATAAATTTTAATCAGCCAATTAATATGATATTCGCAGGCTTATCTGTACAAGCGCGCCAATTAAATTTTATGAGCACAAGAATGACTTGTTAATAGAGTTATTCGATTTGAGCTTCGAGTATTATGCATATTTTCACATTATGTGGTCACCACCATCCACAACTAAATCTTCGCCACAACTAAATCTTCGCTAACTTGTCAACCACTCCTACGCAGTGCAAGAACAGACTGACAATGCGAGGAATTAAGTCTAATTTATGGCGCTTGAGCCGAAATCACCTACAAAACTATATATCATAGGATTTAAAAACGAACTACCTATATAGTTTCGATTTATGGCTGACTTTCCAATAATCGTATACAGTAGCTGGATAAATAAAACAGTCGTGACTTGGAAATATCAGGGAAGTTCCGCTATGAAATCATTCAAAGCAAATTCGTAACGATATGTGATTCACGATATAATAATTCTTGTGAAGTCAACGATGATGAACGAATCCTGTTTATTGTTAAAATATTTGAAATTCACTTAAAAAAATCACACTAAACAACACGAAAGTTTGGGTAGTACCTACACGAATAGTAAATTCTACAGGCACGAAAAAATTAAAATAATAATAATGCTGGACAATTCACACAGCATAATCTAGCCCCAAGCTAAGCAAAGCTTGTGTTATGGGTACTAGATAACTGATATACATAATAAAACAAAATACATAGATAGATTTTTTTTATTACAAAGAAAACGACCAGAACACCCTGAACAAATGTCTGCAGATCGTACACACATTTGTCCCGAGGCCGGAATCGAACCCGCAACCTTCTGCGTCGCAGGCGGACCGTCGCCCACCGCGCCACATCGGTCGTCGATTTGTTTTTGCTAACACTGTACAATGTAATACAGCTTAGATATTAGTATTAACTCAGATCAATAGCACATGACGTATCCTATAGGGCACTGCAAATGCAAAAGAATTATATTTATTGGCAAGGTTTGAGTTTAAATTTATTAGTAGTTAGTTATTTCAAGGTCAGCTAAATTAAATGGACAGTTCAGTGGCTTAGACAGTAAAGTGGCTTAGTTGGTTAGAGCACACCCGTACTAAGGGTGGTGCGCAGGTTCGAGTCCTGCCGCTATCGAATTTTAATAAAGCTAAGCAGAGCTTGTGCTATGGGTACTAGATAACTAATATACATATACTAATATTGTTTCTATTGTAAATACTAGTTTTAATTTAAATTTGTTATTTGATTGTTATTTTCTTTCTGAATAAAACAATACATTACATAAAAAAAAACTAATATACATAATATAAATGATCCATAGATGATACATAGATATTTTTTATTATACATAGACACCGGTCGTCATCAAAATCTAGTAACTAATAAAATACCTACTACTTTCACAAATAAGCCGCCGGTTTTGACGACCTTACTGATACGTTCGACTAAGAGGCTAAGAGGATGATACCATCTCAATTGCTAATAACCCTGTTTATTGGAATTTATGTATCGTGTTCTTAGGCCTGAGTTCGGTTCTTCGATACCTACTCGATATTATCGAGACGTCATCGTAACGTCTCAATTTGCATGTTCCATGCCCACACGATAGAGGCAGTGTACAGAACCCTATAGAAAAATGAGAAGTCTCGATATTGTCGTCATACCTATAACATTCCAACAAATTTTTTTTATTTAGATTTGGCAAATTGGTGAACTCTGATACAACGTAATAGAGTACCAATTTACAAAAAAAGCCGGCCAAGTGATAGTCGGACACGCGCACTTAGTGTCGTACCATTATCTATAGATAGATCTATAGAAAATAAAAACGGCTAAAAATTATGTCTGTTGTATGGAAGCCCCGCTTATATATATATTTTGTTCTATTGTTTAGTATTTGTTATTATTATATAGCGGCAATATAAATACATCATCTGTGAAAATTACAACTAGGTATATAACTACGGTTCATGAGATACAGCCTGACAGACGGACAGAGGAGGAAAAAATCGATTGCGTATTTCAGAGAATTAAAACAGGCTTTCTGGGCTCTGTTCCTAACACATCAGTTCAACTGCGATACCAGTAGCTTTAACGCAACTCAAATCACAGCACACAATAATAGTCCACTGCTGGACGCAGGCCTCCCCCTGATAATTGCTCTATTGGTTTTTATCTCATAGGGGGGTAGTGCCCATAATCCCACGCATAAGGGTTTAGGATCGCAGTTCGGTGAAGTGGACAACAAATCAAAGTGATCACTTTATTTCCTAGTTTGACTTATGTCATCTCAAATATCATTATCGTTTATTTCTTCAAGCTTACAAAATAAGCACTTAGAGAAGTCAAGTTTTATACTATAAACACGTTTATAAAGTGTCCGCGATGGCAGCGCACACACAACCGAATTCACGTTCGTTGTTATGCCTTATAAATAGCGCACAAATAGAGCACAATTAGTGCAAAACCAAAAGAAATAGTGCCCCCCCCCGGTCCAAGAAACAATGACCGTGGGTACGCCAGCAAAACGATCAAGCCAGCGCGCACACGACCATTCCCAAAAACGGCCCACACCACAGCAACAAAACTCACACGCAAAAACAAAAATATCTAAGTTTTTGTGACGTGTCCAAGAGTCCTGTAAGGTCTAAAGGAAATAAAACAGTTTGAATTTTGAATTATAGTGATAGATCTATTCTGCAAGAGGCGCTGCTGCCGCCCCCCGGTGTATGTCCCTTAGTCACCTATTACGACACCCACGGGAAGGAACCAGTAGCTTCCCACTAAGTAAAATTGTATACTAATTGAGGCCAGCCCACATGCTTCGTTACCTAGTTTCTTATCGTAATGTGCTCGTACGTAAATGTCAGCACAATTAAAGGCAACAACACTAATGCTGTCAGTGATTACAATCGCATTATTATTTGGCAACATTCTCCTTTCAATAATGGCTATTAAGAGAAGGTGTGTGTCCATCGATATCAAGTCAAAGGTCTTTACTATTCCAACAGAGAACATAGAAAATTGGATGTGGTATTTGGTGATGTCGAGTTGGGAGATTCATCCGAAATGTGTTGGTATTTATTATTTTTGTTTAGTTTTTTATTTGTTTTTTTTTTTACCTGTAGATTGTTTGCAATTTTGCAACAGTCTGCAGTTTTAATTTAATTATATTAGTTGATTTTTTTATAACAACTTTATTCAGAAAGAAAATAACAATCAAATAACAAATTTAAATTAAAACTAGTATTTACAATAGAAACAATTAAGCTATCTGCAAACTGTTGCAAACAATCTACAGGTAGCTCAACTGATCCATATCAATACCAGTTGGAAGCGTGCCTAAGACACTGGCTGCATTGCCCCGCTGTATAGCAATGCTGATGCGCTGTGCCAGATACTCACCAGCTCTCGGGTCACGCGTCGCTTCGACCAGACGCTCAGATAATTTTTTGAAAACCCGGAGAGCCTCGGTACCCCACGAACCTAGGGTCTCGACTCCAAGGGGAGCAAATGTGTAGGCTCTGTCGAGACCTGCATATTTGCGCCTCTTGAGATCTTCGGCTAAATCTGCCGCCGCACCAGCCCTCACGGAAGTCCTAGGAAGATGGGAAGGCGCGAGTGTGTCGACACATGTAGCGTTCCACACAATAGGCCTCCCCAACTCCCATGGGACTAGAGTCATGCCGTCAGGCCTCTTACCATCGTCACGCAACAGACCATTCGGTTCGAGAATAGCTGGTACGTTAGCGGTGGTAAAGGCCCGCCGGATGATGTCGTTCAGGCTATTAGTTGATTGTTATTTTCTTTCGTAATAAAGTTTTAGTAGATTAGGTATTAAAATACTATTAAAAGATGCATGTTAAAGACGCATTATAGGTAAGGACTTACCAATTAAATATGATATATACCTACGGCAATGCTGCCAGCATTCTAGGCACTCTGCCGTGACGGTTTAGATTATTAGAAAATAAATGTAGTGTTAATATTAGGTGTAATCGTATATAATTAATTGTAACTATTTGTTTTCTTAGAAGTAGTTTAGTGTACCTGAGTAAAACCCAACCCTCAATCTTTGCCAGTTTTACCCCATATACCACATCAACCGGCTTTTAACCGTCACCATTTTCTTTGAGAGATCCATGCGCTCAACAACTCAATCCGAATATTACACAATGATCAAAATTCACGCTTTTGAAAGGTGATATGACGCAATATTATAATCAAAGATACCTTCACTATTATATTTTTACCATTGCGTGAGCTTGAAATGTATACGGCTGTAAAATACCCTTGTGATGGGCTACTTAGGCTCGTATATTAGGGTAACAGCCCAGAATGTGTGGTGTGGTCTTTCCAATGCATTTTGAGGGGGTCTATGGGCCAATGTATATCTGAAAGAAGTCTCGTGTTTCTCATCCGATTTATTCTATTTAGTTTAGGCAGAGATACGAAGTTGCCCTTGGTGGCCACCAAAATCTATTTTCGTATCTCTGCCTAAACTTAATAGAATAAAACTATTACAAAGACATTAAAAAAAAGCTTATGTATGATAGGTATCACAAACTGGGAGATGGATTTTTGAAAATTCCTTTGTTAAACAGAATAATAACATAAAATAGGTGGCGACGCTAGTTCGGGTGGGGTATGCGCCTTAAGTACGTCACTATACCTACGTAGCATAAAACAAAGTCGCTTTCCGCAGTCTGTCTTCCCCTATGTATGCTTAGATCTTTAAAATTTAGTTAGTAAGTAAGACGACCGATGTGGCGCGGAGGGCGAAGGTCCGCCTGCGACGCAGAAGGTTGCGGGTTCGATTCCCGCCTAGGGACAAATGTGTGTACGATCTGCAGATATTTGTTCAGGGTGTTTTGGTCGTTTTCTATATAAAATAAAAAATATCTATCTATGTAATGTATTGTATTATGTATATCAGTCATCTAGTACCCATAACACAAGCTCTGCTTAGCTTGGGGTTAGATGATGCTGTGTGGATTGTCCAGCATTATTTATTTATTTATTAAGTTTAATTCAACGTATGTTATCTACTACTATCTTCATCTATTTCCCTTGCTTTGTATTAGAGTGCTTATAGTTTAACCCTTACGCATGCTGTGTCGGCCTATAAGAGGTTGGTACACTTACCATCACTAATTAACCCACCTATTTTAAATACCTTGTAAGTTTTGGTGTACTCGCTGTAAGCTAACATAATTAATTAAATAAAAAAAAAAACGTTTTTAATAGATAGAGTGATTCAGGTGGATGGTTTATATGTATAATACATAATAAATAGTATCTGTGCGAAGCCGGGGAGGTTCGCTAGTAACTGCCTGTCTGTCTATCTTTGTATGTGTTACCTTTTCACGTCTAAAGAGAACTTTCGGGACCGATACAGGGAGGTAATTGGTCCCGAAAGACTGCTGGCAGATGCTGGATGCGGCAAGCTGAAGACAGGGCGCTATGGCGCTCATTAGGGGAGGCCTATGTCCAGCAGTGGACCAGTATAGGCCGATGATGATGATGAGTACGACGGCGCGCCCCTGCGGGTCGCACCGCCGACGCTAGCAGTGATCGTGTTAAGGTTATTTGAATTACTGTAAGACTTACTGTTACTAAATACTAAAAATACAATGCATGTTCAGAGTTTTTTAGGAAACATCATCCAAGAAAACTAGAACAGATTACAGACAAACCAAAATAATATAATAATAAAGAAAATAATAGCTTTAACTTCTCATTTACATTATTATTTCAATAAAACATACTGAGCCTTTAAAACCTGTCTCAATTCGTGACCTGCAGACTTAATATACTACATAACTTAGATACCTTTATAGTACCTGCTTACTAACTACCTAATAATTATAAATGTACGTTAAAATACGTTCAGAAAACTTAGTAGGTAATTATTTTGATTGCAGCTCACATTGATAATTAATCATTATTTCGCTTGTGTTGGCCGGTTTTATTAATCGTAATGCTTAAATTAAGACCGATTCACGAAATGAAAGCTTTTGTATTGATAACCAAAAAGCTTTTGAAAGTTCAAATGTGAGGCAAGGGTTTTAAAAGGATGAAAGAATCCAAGCTGATTTTGATTTGATTTTTAGCTGTCAAAGAAAACAATGAATGAATTATGAATTCGGGTCTGAGTTTAGCAGGAATTATAAGATTGATAATGTAGCAAAAACAAATGAACGGCTGTTGCAGATAACTCAATTTTCCTTTTGATTATACAAGGGAGGTGACTTGACGTATGCCAAGTGTAAAGATTATTAATACACCTACAAAATAAAATCGAAATTTCAAAAATTATATTTTAAATTATATTTTTTATATTTTTTTCCATCAACACAAAAATGTACACTTAGAAAAGGTCAAATTGTTAAAATAAAACGCTGCCTACACGCAATGCCAGAGTAAAAAAAAACATTTCAGAATACCAATTTACAACGTCTATTTTGAACGACGTATGGTTATCTACTGAATGTCGTGTTTACCTAAAACTCTTTGACTTATATAATCAATATGACACTGATAGAAAGGAATCCTCATAAATAAAAGTCATAACTCTCTCCTGTCCTCTAAATAAGTCCTGTCAAGTCAGAGTCAATCCTAAATCTATTATAACTTTTAGATTCATTTACAAGTCCTCTGGACTCTTCAAAAATGACAGACTGAAAGAGATGTTATGACAGGGGAATATTAACTGCATACTTAAATTCTCGCGATGTTGTCAATAAAATAAATTAGTCCAGTTTTAACTGCGTCCGATTATTGTTTTTAATTTGATAAAGGAACAGAGAAAGTAAAAGTGTGATTGAAATATAAAATATGAGGTAGATGAAACGTCACAGGTGCACATTTCAACAGAGTGTAGATATTTGAAAGCGTTTATTTTTTATTATGTAATCTAAAACGGGCAGTCAAAATCAACCAAACTAAAAAAAACACACTTTCGAATTCGAACAGCAACATAAAAAAACTGACAATATGGACTCTACAGATATTTACTATAGAGATATTTAAAGGTACATTATTAAATTCTAAATGTAACGTTTTGTTTAATAAGGAATGTACCTTATATTGTCTAGTTACAGATTAACAACACTTTGTGGAAAATACAAAAAGGTTTCAGTCATCATTTTTGGTATCACGGAACATAACAATTTACGAATTGAAGTTGCGAGCAGCTGTCACCGGATCCTTAAGTGCCGTATAAACTTAAATACCATGCAGGGAAGGTCGAAGAAAGTTTTATTAGTAACCGTTTGTACAGTTACGACAAGAGTGAAACAAATTTAAAACTCACGCGATCGCGATCGACACAGTGCAAATGTGTTGAAGTGATTAATGTGCGCCGAATCAAATTTGATTATCTCAAAAAGCTTCGCGGTTGTTCGTGTAGAGATGAGGCATAAATGTTTTTAATTCGAATATGAGCTTACTCCTTTTGCGATCAGTATCTTTAATAATGATAATACTTTATTTCAGGCAACAAAGAAAGTGTACAAAAGTAACTTAATTAGAAAGAAAATAACAATCAAATAACAAATTTAAATTAAAACTAGTATTTACAATAGAAACAATTAAGCTATCTGCAAACTTAATTAGGGCCCATATAATAAATACCTTAGAGAGATAGATAAAAACATTAAAAATTAACCGAGTCATCGACGACGCTCCGATGACGCACGCGCGGTGTCGTTTGACAGGCGTCCAATAAACTTTCTGAAAACGACACCTTTCGGCCAAAACCCACTGTCCTTAAACGTAGAGAGCTATCTATGCCTACTTACCACTTGCCACGGTTTCAAGTCTTATTAACAATCTCTTATTTTATCATTTTTCTTACAACCTTTATTTTAAAAGAAAATTATAATCAAATAATAGAATCAAATTAAAACAAGTATTTACAATAGAAACAATTGAGCAAACTGCAGACTGTTGCAAACAATCTACACGTAGCTCAACTGATCCATATCAATACCAGTCGGAGGCGTGCCCAAGACACTGGCTGCATGGCCCCGCTGTATGGCAATGCTGATGCGAAACCATCTCTTGAATCACACCCTTGTAGGTAGACATAGACAAGTCTATGTCTGTAAATGATATGTCTATATCATTTATTTGCCACTATACATTTAGACACAAGATAAATTTACAATACTGAAAAAAAAACATATACATCAAATAATAAAGAACATTGTTGCGAGTGGAAAAAACTACTTACAATGTAGAAAATTAATAGGAAATTATAGAAGTAGCTTATCAGTGTGTTTGATGTCTTGTCAAACTTCTTTACTTCTTCTTGATTTGTAGGATACAGTATCAATGTGTTTTGTTGTTAGCTAGTTTAATCCAGTCTCTAAGTTACCGTGGATGGACACACTGTGACAACTAGAGTGGGACAGTGAACGGAAATCCCACGTCGGTCGTTGCCGGCGTTGAAAGAAGCTGTGTTGAACACCGTTAGCTGGATGTGTCAGTCTTATCTTTTAGAGTTTTCTTATACCTTTTCGGAGTCCGAAACGTCACATCCCTAGTGTTGTCCTTCTCATAAAATCCGGTAAATTGCAAAAGCGCTGTGTGAACGAACGTTCAACCGTGACAGTAATGAACATGTGATGAAGCCGGGTTTGATTAACATCTGACCGTGGCGCTGCATTACTCAAATCGGTTACTTTGTGGTGTCAATGGAAGACAGATTTCGGGTTCTCGTTGTGAGCGATTGTTTGTATGAATGTAGTTCGTTTGCTAAATTTATATTTGGAAGCTTCCACTCGAATCAAGTAATATTTTATTTAAATCATTTTTTTTTAACAACATGGTCTATATTCATGCTAGTTATTATCACCATCATCATCATCAGCTTAGTCCACTGCTGGAAATAGGTATCCACTAATGAGCGCCATAGCGCCCTGTCTTCAGACGCATTCAGCATCTGTCTGCAGTCTTTTGTCATCCCACCTGCCCTTAGGGTGTCCTACACTACGTTTGCTGAGTCGCAGTATGCAATTAAGAACACGTTTACTCCAGCAGTTTTCAGTTCATCGCGCGATATGGCCCGTCGACTGCCACTTCAGCTTGCTAATTCTATCAGCGCAAACGCTGGGTTGATAAATTTGGTTCTGTTTCAGACATCTGAAACAGAACCAATACGAATACATATTCGTTACGAAGGATCCTTCAGAGACACTCCAAGTATAGCTCTCTCCATAGCTCGCTGGGCGACTTTAAACTGGTAGACCAGCTCTACCGTGAGTTTCCACGTCTCAGCTCCGTAGATCATGACGGTTAGGACGCGCTGATTAAAAACCTTCGTTTTCAAGCATTGCGGTAGGTATGGATGACGAGAAGATGCCTGTTGATTCGGGATCAAATCATGATGAACCTAACATTTATGATTGGTTGATGAAGAAGGAGTGTCTTAAGGCCCATACCCCACCCAAAGTGGCGCCGCCACCTAATTTATCTTATTATTCCGTTTAACAAAGGAATTTTCAAAAATCCACCTTCCAGTTTGTGATACCTATCATAAGCTTTTTTTTAATGCCTGTGTAATAGTTTTATTCTATTTAGTTTAGGAAGAGATACAAAAATAGATTTTGGTGGCCACCAAGGGCAACTTCGTATCTCTCCCTAAACTAAATAGAATAAAACTATTACAGAGGCATTAAAAAAAGCTTATGATAGGTATCACAAAGTGGAAGATGGATTTTTGAAAATTCCTTTGTTAAACAAATTAATAACATAAAGTAGGTGGCGGCGCTAGTTCAGGTGGTGTATGCGCCTTGAGTAAATTAATTAGGATGTTATGACAATCTACACAGCATAGATAATGCTGTGTGGATTGTCACTACAGCCCCGAGCTAAGCAGAGCTTGTGTTATGGGTACTAGATGACTGATATATTTAATTTAATATAATAAATTACTTATGTTGATATTTTATACTGTACATACCTACAAAATACCGACAACATAATGGTTGCAGATCTTACAAACATTTGTCTAAAGGCGGGAATAGAATCAAAAACCTCCTGCATCGCAGACGGACATAAGGTCGTTAAAAAAGTGTTAAAGATAGATAGGTATTTGGTCAAATGCGTAGTAAAAAAAAAGAAGGTCTTAGGCCGATTGTAAATAAAATCGTTTGCAAATAATAACGCCATGGGTGCAAGTCTTAAAATCAACTCTCTTTTATCGGAACTCTACATTTTAATAAAAGTTAAATTTTATCCAACATTTTTCTAGCCTTTGATGCAAAGAACGCGGTTTGAAGAATGGATAGCTGGCAGAAAAGGACCACTGAGCTTGAAAATCTGCATCGATGCCAACTAATGCCAAGTCAAGCGTGTGTCCCTTTGCATTGAAGGCTCACAAAACTCGAGCGGGATTTACTTTGGATTTTTCTTGGGAATTAAAGACTTATCAGCTGCTTTTCAAATATTTGTTATTTATTTTGCATTGTTTGTTTAGTAGAGACTTATAGTTTTGCACGAAGTGACACCCTCTTAACAGGAGAACCAGGGCTATGAGGTTATATTATTTATTCATTTAAAAGTAGTGGATCACCCCGGCTTTGCACGGGTATATTCTATAGCCTATGTTCATCAAGCATTATGTAGGATTCTAAAAGTGAAAGAATTTTTGAAATTGATCCAGTTTCGGAGCCTATACCTACGTATACAAAAATAGACATAGGAGATTTAAATTTACACTCTTTAAACCAACTTTTATTGTTACATTCCTCGGGTTTTTAAATTAAAAGAAAGTGTACCTACCTAGGTCATTTTTCTCCTCGGAGTTCAAAAAAGTAACATGGAAAATAAGATAAAATATTTAAAGAAATCACATAAAAGATAATAAAACTCTTGATGACACTACACAATGCATAGTGTTTTTGAGTTTTTCTATTTATGCATTCTAGTATAAACAATTTTAACGATTTCCTATTTGCTAGAGTTCCTATTCAGTAGTTTTTTAATTGGTAAGCTATGCTTGCAACTGGATTAAGCTTTCAAAATAAAATAGCTTTCTTATAAAGCAATATCTTTACCATAGAGATCCGTATCTCCACCATCAAAGGCATTATACTAACCAATAGTATATTTACCGCCCTCAACATGCATTCAAATTGAAACTTAACATTCAAATTCAATCTTAAAGCAGTCAATGCTCTGAGTCAACATAGTGGGTGTATAATTATATCATCTGTAGAATTATCAAAACCGGTTAAGCATCGGACCTGTCCAGATACTTCCTTATTTGACGTTAAAGGACGTTTGAAATTTAAACTAGCTTTTACTTTTAAATGGAGTTGGTTCTAAATTGACCACACGCAGCTAACCGGCGCTATCGTTAAACTAACCTGTAAATTAAGGAGATATCGCGATGAAACCGTTAAAATGGATCCTTTTAGAGTTCACATTACTACTGAGTAAGTAAATACTACTGTTTGATAACATCCAACAGCCTCTTTCCGTGGGTGTCGTAGGAGGCGACTGAATACCGGGGGGCATGCAGCAGCGTCTCTTGCAGAATAGATCTACCACCGAACGCGATCCCCAACTCACATGCCCAATGAAGGGATTAAAGGCATTACCCCCATGAGATAAAAGTCAATAAGGCGTTTGTCAGGGGGAGGCCTATGACCAGTAGTGGACCATTATTGGCTGTTGAGGATCAGGTCAATGTTGATAATATCTACAAAAATGATTTAGGTGACATCAGTTTTAATAAAATAATAATAATAAATAATGCTAGAAAATTCACACAGCATTATCTAGCAATCCAAGGTAAGCAGAGCTTGTGTTATGGGTACTAGATAACTGATATACGTAATATTATACTTTACATAGATAGATATTTTTTATTATACATAGAAAACACCCAGACCAACGGAACAAATTTCTGCAGATCGTACACAAATTTGTTCCGAGGCGGGGATCGAACCCGCAACCTCTTGCGTCGCAGGCAGACTCTCGCCCGCTGCGCCACTGAGGTCGTTTTGAATTTAATATAATGATTATCAGTTTACTAATATTAATATTATAAACGAAAGTGTTTGTTGTTTGTTTGTTTGTTTGTCCGTCCTTAACTGAGCAACTAACATCTTGTTTTCTGGAGTTAGAGTTAGTTGAAAGGATGGAGAGTAACATAGGCATTTTTATCCCATAAATCAATTCCCATAGGATAGAAATAACCTTAAACAACGTGTGACGAAGCCGGGGTCAGCAGCTAGTATATAATATTGTTAAATTAATCATTAAAAACCACATTTTATTGATTTAAATGAGAAAATAACAGAATGTTAACTGAAATACAAGATCAAACATACAAAATGAATTATTGGAATCGGACAAGCTTCTAAACAAGGACTAATGAGTGATTCTTATCAATTTAACATTTTGCTACAAATCTACAATGTAAAATGCCGCCAAATAATTATAAAGATTTATTTAAATAAAGCTATTAATCTTTTCTAATATACAATAGCCCGAAGTGCCACAAAACATTTAAAAACAATAAATTATAGAAATATTTACATAAAACATCAATAGGCTCATTGCCTGGAGCCTTTATCCTAGATAATAATTACAAAAGTAAAATGACTGTTGGTTTTAACAAAAGATACAAAATCACACAGAATGAGTTAATTAATGTTTTGATGATACCATGACGTCAAACATTTTGATGTTTGACGTCATCATCATCAAAACATTCACTACATCAAAGTGCTTTATTTCCTTTAGACCTTACAGGACTCTTGGACACGTCAATAAAATTACAAAAAGTAAAACAAGGAAATAAAGATGATCACTTAGATTTTTTGTTCACTTCAATCTTTTTATGGTAAAGTAAAGAAGCGAACAAGAAACCTTTACCTTGTTAGAATGTTAGTTTTCGAGTGGAAGCAAAAGTAATCCCAAGGTTTTTTTAATCGTCTAGATAACCTGATATTTTGTAGTAAGCCTTTTTACAAAGGACACGTTTTGCAATTTGATTAAATTTATTCATCGATAATTGGAGGATAGGTATTTATGCCTTTAAGAACAAAACACCTATAGGTAATACAATACTCGTAACTATGTTAAGAATATACAAAAATGACAATTAAAATAGCAGCAACAATCGGGCATTACATAAATTGCCGTAAGGATGATGATTTGCCTATACAAACGTACTTACTACCAAAATGATTTGTAATTCGAGCATATTTCCATTTTATCATGTTTGTTTTTGTACTCAAATAGTATTTATCTAGGTCCCTGGTTGTTTTTTTTCTTAATAATACACACCTATAATGAAACGTTTGCAAAAAATTTACGTCGATAATGACATGTTTTCGTCCTATTTGTTGTTAAAAGGAGGATGAGAGACAAGTCAAATGAAACAAAATTTGGCAAAACCAACCAATCAAATGAAGTTATTAAACGTTGATTAATTTAAATCTTGTTCTATAAACATTAATAAACATTTGGTAATTATACGTGTAACGGAACGTAATCACAGTTCAGTTTCAAGTCGCTGGTTTACTTTGTTGCAGTGTAATGAGACGTAGAAGGTTATCTGTATAAATTGCTTGTGTATGTAATGAGTTTTAGGGCATGTGGGTTAGCCTATGCCATTTACCTGAACAGACAATATAATAAACGGTTTTAGTCATAAAAATAAAATTTCCTAGTAAGATACAAAATAAATAAAAATAAATGGCAATAATAAATAGTAATACCTACTAATCACTAACCAGTTCTTAAACGATTTCAAAATATGGAAGAGTTCGTCGATTTCTCCGCCTTTTATGAACCGATTTGAATGATTATTCTGCATTTGTTTAGAAAATGGATCTAAGTGGTCCCATGAAAAATAAGCATGATTAGTATTTAGCCCGCTAAACTTAAAGTACAGTTTGTAACAAATGGATTAAAAGTCAGTTTTAAGGTTTTTCAAAACAATCAAATGTAAAAAAAAAATGTTTTTAGAAAACTAACGATACACTTATAAAATTCAGTTTTAGGTATCGTTTGTGTGTGGAAAATTTAGAAAGGAAATATCCACAAATAGTACGGTTTAGGATACATTGGTGCACAACGTATAAAAATAAATAAACTAATGTAATTAAAACAGGGTTACAGAATTATTAAAGCTGTCGGGTAAAAGCTACAAATTCTTTGTTGAGTTACTGCTTCTCATAAACTGTGGCCTAAGCGGGCGTGTAATTTGGACGGAAACGTAGGAAAAAGTTAATAATTATTATAGGAGTGGAGATATTATAACGAATCATTATTATTATTCGAATTCTCTGTAGGGCTCTGCTAATGAAGGGGCTGGGAAAGGAATATCTAGCGAAATATAATATTTACACTCATTACACACTAGAAAATGTGTGTTACGAAAAAGTCACAGTAGGTAGGTAATTATATTAAAAAGTACAAAACCTTCAAACTATGTGAATGTCATTGAAACATTTTCTTTGGTTTAGTTTTTACTTTCTTTCGCTAACATTTTTAAAGATCTGAAACAATTAAGATCTTATGAAAATTTATCGATAACTAAATCTATTAGATATACTTTAAGCGAGGTCGCGATGAGAATTAAATTTAAATTTCATGTGACCTACAGATTTTTGAAGGTTCAAGAAATGAAACTGTGAACTGTAACTAAGAACTTTTATGGCGCTCATTAGGAGAGGCCTATGTCCAGCGGTGGACTAATATAGGCTGATGATGACGACGAAGAAGAAATAAAACGGAACAAAGATTTAAATCGAAACTTACGTCAAGTGAGCGAGCTATCTCACTTCGTGTAGGCAACAAGGAGCGCGGGGTAAGGGCATATCTAACGATTTAAATCTTTAAAACGGAAATGTTTGCAACAAAAATTCACGCAATCTTCTACCACAAAATAATTATAATACAAGCCCCTATCTGTCAGTCCATTGCATCACAAGCCCCTAATACCTCTAATTACTAAATCCAATTCAAAGAACTTACCGACGTAGAAACTCCTTTTACACATGACGGCAACCATACACAAAATAGCTATCGTATTTGTAAAGAATTGTTCCTTCACCAAATACTAGAAATGAGAGACAAGAGAGTAGGATTAGCTTAGCAAGCTATGAACGGCTGGTATGAACAGCGACTCTTTTACTTAATTTATGGGATAGTCATTGTCAGACTATATTTTATTTGAATATTTACTGTAAATTTTCATAATATCAGATTTATTAAGAAAATAACAACAACAGAATAAAATAATTACAACCAACTAAAAATTCCAAGACGACCTCTGTGGCGCGGTGGGCGAAGGTCTGCCTGCGACGCAGGAGGTTGCGGTTTCGATTTCCGCCTCGGTACAAATGTGTGTACGATCTGCAGAAATTTGTTCAAGTTGTTTTGGTCGTTTTCTATGTATAATAAAAAATATCTATCTATGTATTGTGTTATATTATGTATATCAGTTATCTAGTACCCATAAAACAAGCTCTGCTTAGCTTCGGGCTAGATAATGCTGTGTGATTTGTCCAGCATTATTTATTTATTTATATTTATTTCGATGTTACTTATAAACAATCAATCGATAAAAAGCATACAGTGTTTCGGTTTTTTCATTAGCATCTCTATACATCTACATAGCTCTGTTACCGAAATATTTTTTCCGGCCCATATGTCGTCATATTTCTTGTAGGTACCTTATTAAAATCAGCATCAGGTAAAATGCAACCTATTGTTCGTCAGTTTTTTTCGGAAATACAAACAGTTTTCAAATTCGATTGCTACCTGCAGTAGAGTGCGGATTTCGGGATTTCGTGTTTGAAAAAAAACTTGATGCTCACCGCAAACATTGTTTTTATAAATCTTGGAGCTTCAAAGGTTTGGCAGGGATCGCAAACATTTCGTAAAGCCGTTTCCTTGTTTGTGATAAATAAAACAAAATAACCAAAGAGAAATACCTATTTGCTCTTGAAATTATCGGTTTTTAATGATCTGACTGCAAGCCATTTGATCTTCAAAAATCAATTTTCTTATTTATCTTCTTTATGAGCCAAAAGAACCATCAATGAAAGTCTATAAATAAATAATAAGGCCTATAAACTCCAATTCGTGCTCTAATGACAGTAAACGATCTTGAAATTACTTACAGTTATAGTCGTAAATTGCCTTTAATTGCAGCATGTTTTATGGTGGGCTTTTAAAGAAAATGTTTGTGATCTCTGCTCTCACGCGGCGGGAATCACTAAAATAACAAAATTTCTTTTGGAGCGTGTATCTTTGTTGAACGTTCTGTATCTGCCAGGTTCAATTTGGATGTGCTCACACTACATCGCTGCTTTTCCTCCAACATAAAAATGATCAAGCAGCTCTACGTTGAAATGTAAACCGTATGAATACTACCCAGAAAATTGTCGTAATAAATCTTGTTGAATTTCGGACGGCGAATGTAAAGGGAGGGACGTCATATGGCGCTGGAAGATCACTTCTTTGTTTATGAGATTGTTAAAAAATTAAGCTGATTTTTTGCATTGTTTAGTTTTTAGGGCAACCAATAATTTTATTAATGATCGGTTACATGACAACGACATGGGCAGGATTTATGTTCTCAGTCGGGGATTGTTATTTCCAGCTGCTAGGTATAGGTGGATTTACCGTACACTAGCTCTAAGCAGTTTTCTTTAACCTTCATCATTCGTACCGCTGGGGTTTGGAACCTGCTGCTTTTTTCCCGTCAATTACAACCTGGGTCTCTTCAAGACAAGAGTGAATATCTAGACATTCTTGATACATTCTCGGCCATATTTTCACTCCCATCAGGTCAGATTGTGGTCAAACGTGGGTTCCATTGACTGTAAAAAAATCCTTATTAAATATAAACTTAGGCGTTTCCCCTTTTCTAAACTTACTAATTCTTATAAAAGTTATAGTGTGTATAGTAGTTAAAGTAACGAAGTAACATTATTTTATCTGTGGTTATAGTCAAGCCAAAGCAATTTTTTTGTGGTACACTTTACATAGTCTATTCCGTAAACATACTTTATTCGATAAGCATTTACTTCATTTTAGTGAAATAGGAAGGAAATGAACCTAACTACTCTTATTACGCATTGCTGCATTATAAAATACAGTCACTTCTGTATAACTTCATTTACGATGTCGTAATTTTGCAAGTTCACAAAATATTACTGAGAAATCATAAAGACGTCCGCGTATCCCATTTCATTTGTATAACTTGCAGATGGTAATGATAAAATTAGTGCGCGATGGTATGAGATGGAATTTTACTTGCTGTGGGTACAAGGTAATGGAATAATTATAATAATATGAGCGGCAAAGAAGCCGGTGACCACCCGCTGGTCACCGTCGCCGATTGTTGTGCCCAAAAAGCAATTAAAAACCCAACAGACAGATATTGCTTCGAGTGAGAGGTGGTTTCGGTAAAGGTAGATTTTGTGACGAGAAACTAGATCAGAGATATTCAGCTGGTATTGCTGTTTGAATGTGTTTCGATTCTGAATCTAGGCCTCTACTTCGAAACTGTTGCGTTATGTTCAAATCAAAATGGCTGCTTGTCAATCTTATCAGAATCAAATTCAAATTATCTTATCGTTTACTAGAGTAGAGTTATGCTAAGAGTAGATTTAAGTTATCGTTTACTCATTAAGACGAATAGTAAGGCAAATGACCTTGGACCTTTCCGCGCGCCTTTATGCAGCAAAGAGTGCTTGTTTTCGGTTCAGCATACTATGTAGTGCCATATTCAACCAAATAATAGGATCCTCTGCGGTTGGGCGACGTGTAACTGGTCAGGTTTGAATCACAGATTTTGTAGGTGAATTGAGATTTTGTAGGAGGATTAACAGCAAATATTTGGAACCTCCAAGAGACCTTTCAGGATGTGTGTTACAGGATATATAAATTTCAGAGCTCCACAATCAATATTTTCGTCGGAAAACGACGGGTTCGATAACACCTAATTTTCTTGTTTTTGCCTTAACATGCGCCTTAAACTGAGGGATTCGCTGCTTACACATTAATAAACTTCTGATAAATCTAAAAAACAGGGCATAGGCATTTAATAGCAAGTTATTTGGACCCTACAAATGATTTCAAAATCTACTCAAACTAAAATACATTTAATTCCCGCTCTGATAACCCGAATTTTATATTAACTTTTTGTGATTTTCAATTCACATTCACAGAAAATAACAAAACTCGGTGAGAAATTGATTTCAGTTTGTCGCTGCGATTCGCAACGCAGAAGAATCTATTACGTTTTATAGAGTCGAAGAAATATTAATTTCATTTTGATTGCAAAGAGAGAAACGTAACAAAGTAATATATTATGTATTACTTTTTGCTCACAGACATTTTGCTGTTCTTATTATCAAGACTGCAGAGTCTTCACTAGTTTTGTGTACCTATTGTGTGTGCCAATAAATGTATTTTCTTTCTTTCTTTCTTTTACTATACAAGGATGTCAAACTAAAAAATAAACATTTTTTTAAAACTTTCCTTGTACTTGTGTTTAAGGAAAATATTTATTCAATCCCGATATTCTAATATGCTGCTATAGGTACCTGGTTCAATAATAGACACGCCTAATAATAGATACTACGGATTATATATATCACAATCAGATTATGAGGGAATAAAGAATGCACATGTGATTATGATTACGCACACACTTGTGCATTATAATGTTCTGCGCATCTGGCTAGTCTTCATCAGCATCAGCATTATATTAGTCTACTGCTGGACATAGGCCTACCCTAATGAGCGCCATAGCGCCCAGTGTTCAGTTTGCCGCATCCTGCATCTGCCTGCAGTCTTTGGCAGATCGTCATCATACCTGGGAATTTTGGAGCCCGAACCGAGACGTGGTCTCCACTCAAGGACACGTTTACCCCAATGGTTTTCTGTTGTTAGCTAGATCTGACACTTCAGCTTACAATTTTTAAAGCAATTTTTAGAGCATCACATCCCCATTATCGACATGTCCTATATAACACAAGAAGCCAGTTCTCTGAATGACAATATCTCACGCTTTATTTTGTTTTTACCACTGCGTAATCAACTAAAGAAAATAATCTTTTGACAGCAGATTAGCCACCGTCACAGTCATTTGTTCAACTGAGGGGCTATGCGTTATCTGGAAAGTTATTGCCAAGTTAAATTGAGCTGTCATTCAAGTGTATTAACAAATGTTTCCTATGAATATTAATAAACTTTGCCATACGTTACGTTTCACTAGGGATCAGCGTTTCTGGGAACACGTTGTCATTTTATTTTATATGTACTCCAAAAAGTTGCTGAGACAGCTTTTGTTTAAATAAATGTATGTTGCTTACTTTTGTTTCTTTCATAATCTCTTGACTCGCGTTTCCCGTTCGTCCTATTAGTGGTAATACGCATTGATGATGACTATTGGTGGGACGAACGAGACATCACGTCAAAATCAGTGCTTGCCTTTATATTATATACCAGCGATCCGCCCCGGCTTCGCACGGGTATATTCTATACCCGTGCGTAGGTCCACTAGTTTTTCAGTTTATACGTTAGTACATACAAAAATTTAAATCTTTCCTGTTTATAATATTAGTTTTATATTATACATAGGTATGTCTGTATCAAGATTACCAATAAAAGATTATTAATAAAAAGTCTATGATAACTAATTGGTAGGTATTTGTTAGCGCGAATATATATGTAGTCTATAAAAAGAAGTACCTACCATGAAAGCTTTCAATACTATTATCGTTTGAAAGTTTTTGCGGTATCCATGTTCTAAGAATGCTTCCGCCGTCAATACTTACGCAGCATTCTGTAAAGATTGATTAATGGATTGATTTATGCTGTTGATTATCATAAAAAATCTAAAATAAACAGTATCGGTGAGCTCCCCGCTCTTTCTTTGATATTCCATTAAACAACTTCCGTTGATTGCTTTTATCTTTTGCTAGTTTTTGTCTATGGATTTGTTTATTCTGACACTAAAGTGTTATTAACGTGAATTATTAAGGCAAGGTAGGTACCCTAATATCAAAATAGTACCTAGGTTTATCCAGCCGATATCGAATTTTTTATCAATTTTCAAATTTAAAATTATTAAATTAATCTTGGCACTAAGGTTTCATCATCATCATCAGCCTATATCAGTCCACCGCTGGACATAGGCCTCCCCTAATGAGCACAATAGTCTGTCACTGTCTCACACTGTCTTCAGCTTGCCGCATCCAGCATCTGCCAGCAGTCTTTCGCAAATCGTCATTTCATCTGGTCGAAGGGCGTCCTACACTACGTTTGCCGAGTCGCGGTCTCCACACAAGAACAAGAAATGCATGTTCATTAGCCTTCTTAAAATTAATCTTCGTCTTCTAGATTGACACCTATTAACTTGATGATAATGATTCTTTGATAATAGCAATATGCGTCTAGTATATTTCTGTCGGTACCATTTATTATTAAGGAAAAAAAGAATAAAATACATAATTACAACTCACTATCTAATATTTATAACTTTTGGTCAACGAATTAGCATTGCCTTATAACGTGCCAGTTCCAATGCTGCCAGAATTCTGGGAACTCTGTCTTCTGGTGACAGCTTAGATATTTAGAAAATACTCGTAGATGTAAATATTAGTTGTAATTATTTTGTGTCTGGTTCGACGCAATTTTGCCAGTGTTAAATAGGTAATGGAAAATAATTGAAAATATCTGAGTTATCAAATTATGAAAATTGTTATATATTTTCACCAGAGCCTAGTTCATTATCTAGCAGGGCGCACCACGTGTAGGTTAGGTTGGCTCGGGAGACGAGATGTTGGAGTCCCCCTTACACCCCGAACCTTCAAACTTCATAAGTCTTGTCAACAGAAACATACACCACCTGAACCACAACCGCCTATAATGGTCCACTGCTGGACGCAGGACTCCCCTGTTTTTTTTTTCTCATTTGAAAAATATACAATCGACAATAATTAGACTAAATCACTGTCATACTTTGTGTTGCCAACTCAAAAAATTTCAATCGCTGAAATCATTGACTTAGTTAAATTAGTTTGCAACTCCAGTCGATCTGTAAATCTCAATTTGTGTGTATATATATATCATTTATAGACCCTGATCGATTATTCGTCGATAACTCTTAGCATGTTCACGTCGAAGCTAGATAGATGAACTGCGACAAAAGATAAGGCGTTATCCTATTCTCATTAATAAAATTACCATTATCACGTGACAGTCATTTCACACTTACAGAGTGGTCAAATATGCCACTTTTTATACTACCACTGGTTTTATATTTTATACTGGTTCTGCTTTATCATTGGGATATCAGGTTATTACTTTGGCTTGATAATGCCTTAAACATTTTATAATGATTTCATCATGTCGGATGAAATAAAAGGGTTGATCGAAATTATTGTCATTTCATGTTCCGTATTTTATTAATACAATACAATACAAAACACTTTATTATACACCAGAAAAAGAATATTACAAAAAAGACATATTACATGCGACGAGTATAATGGGCGGCCTTATCGCTTAGAAGCGAAGCGAAATTAATTCTACCCCTAGACTGTTTGCAACAGTCTGTAGTTAGCTCAGCCGTTTGAATTATTGATGCTATAGTTCTAATTTGTGTCTATTTTCATTATCAATAAACGTCTTATAATCGAAGTTATTTTTCTTCGAAATGTAACTTGGATAATAAAAATCTTAGTATACTTACAAGATATATTTTGTATATAACTCTCATTGCTAGATATAATTTTATACCCTCGCGTCGTCGAGGTGGGCTTAGACTGTCAATTCATCAGAGAACCACGCCTACAAATCTAAACTTTTTTCTTTCCAATCCAAAATATGTTCCCTGACCATGTCCACTTTGTTGTTGATTGCGGGACATGGAACTGCCTAAAGGTATACGAACATATGCGTTGTATGTCGTTAACTATCCGATAAGAAAAGACCAATCCAATAAAACACGATTCCAACATTTTAAACACTATCGCAAACACTGAACATTTGATCGACTGTGTCGATTTTGACAGTGAATCAATATGAATTTTTAATTCGACAAACTTAACCATCACTAGAGAATACTTAACAAGTGCTTAACACCTTTATTGAGTTGACTATAAGGTTGAAATTAAAGCATATGTTGAATAAAGAATGCTGTACCAGCAAAAAGTGTTGTCCAATCGAATGTAACAAATATCGATCGTCGAAAAGATAGCCGTGGCTGTTGTTGAATCGATATAGACATGGCGCTTTGATTAGTTGTTTCTACTTGCTCCAGGACTCAAAGGGTCTTAACACGGAGGGAGAATATGAAAGACCGAACTGTATACTGCTAGGTTTATTCCATTTTTAATGATAAATCTGGATTTATATTTATTCATCTAGACAAACGGACTGCATTTGATCAGCACTCCGACTGTAAATGTGCAGCTTGAATGCAGTCAGCACTATTTTTTTTGCTCTATGGCATTTAGTAAGACTGCAATAAAAGTGCAGGCCGATTGCAGTTGGCGTGCAGTTCCAACGACTGCACAAAAGAACTGCACGCCAGCTGCACACCGACTGCTCTCAGGCTGTATTGATTTGCATGTTTGAGACTTACCTACCAAATTTTCGGTATCAATTCCAATCCATCATCAGTTTCTACATCTACGAAGAATGCTTTTTATGTAGTATTAGTTATCGGGCACTTAGGCGTTGTCCTAATAGAACGCGAATGCGCGATCATCGTACGTTCGCGCGAATTTTACTCGTACGAACGCGCGATCAAACATATTGAACTCTAATAGGTGTCCTAACTGACAATCGCACGACGCGGTCGCGCGACTCAAATGTTTGAAACTCTATTCGCGCGAACTTAGTTCGTACGAACGCGCGATCAAACATATTGAATTTGAATAGGTGTCCTAATTGAAATTCGTGTCTGACGTCCATGGTTGTTGGTATCGACCGTGCCACTGCCCTAGTCCACGGTCACGCTCGCTCCCGTGGTCAAATCGCGCGAGCGAGATTCGCGTAATCGCCTATTCGCGTTCTATTAGGACACCCAGTTTTTGACGTCGCGCGAACACGCGATGGTCGCATCGCTCGCATCGCGCATTCGCGTTCTATTAGGACAACGCCTTACGCAGATGACTCGTAAGGCCTTTACAGGAATAGAACATGAAACTGTAGAACTATTAACAAAATTTAGATACCTACATATTTTTGTTGATTAAGGCGTAGTAAGCTAAGATTTACAACGTGCAATAATTATGTTGCCTGAATCCTCTGTTCCCCTCCCCTGTCTTCTTACACCCTTTCTTCTTCTCTAAATGTGTTCCATTAAAAGGTACGCTTAGTTGAACAATCTACCTCTTGTACTCGCCCTACGTTGTGGATTGCGGTAATGCTTGATACCTATCTTTGTCGGCCGGACTGTCGGTGATCATTCGAATACATTACGTATAAATGTTAGGCAATTGATTTTGCTTGTTGAGATGTGTTCTCTCGATTGCTGGGTCTATAGGCCATCGGTTACCTACACCTCCAGTGTTTCTCTCTCCCATGTGCCTTTTCAAGGGCGGTTTATCTTATGGTAGGAAAAATGCACATAGTCTAAGAAGCACTATCTACTCACAGTTTTAAAAAAAATTGGTTTCATAAATAATGAGCTCACACCAGGTCGTTTATGAAACCAAATTGATGTTAAACTGTGCATAGGTATTGCTCCTTAGATGATGAGCAACGAGCAATACCAATGCACCGTTTCAAAATAATTTGGTTTCATAAATAACGAGCTCACACTAGCTCGTTTATGAAACCAAATTATTGTTAATCTGTGCACAGGTATTGCTCCTTAGATGATAAGCAATGAGCAATACCAATGCACCCTTTTAGAATAATTTGGTTTCATAAATAACGAGCTAGTGTGAACTCATTGCTCAACATCTAAGGAGCAAGCAATACCTATGCACAGTTTTACAATAATTTGGTTTCATAAATAACGTACTCACACTAATATTATAAATGGTTAAGTTTGTATGTTGGATGGATGTTTGTTACCTCTTCACGACAAAATTATATCGGGTTATATCGGGTTGACATTGAATTCAGGTAGTTCTAGGCCTGGAATAGAACATATATATATATACCTATACATTTTATCCCTTAAATCAGTTCGCATGGTAAAGAATAACCTTAACCTTAACATTTGTTTGGACCTAAAACAGGGGTCAGTTTTACGACTATGGTAGACCCTAATCAGAGCTTATGCTAGTCTACCGTAGTTGTACAACCGAGCCCTGATCAGGCTCCAAGCGAGTGTAGGAGTTTAAACAATGCGTGCGAAGCCGCGGTCAGAAACTAGTAAGTACATAAAACATACGAATGAGATTACAATCTTATATGCTGTTTTGGTAATATGAGTTTTTATTTGTCCAATTTATTTTTACTGCAGATAAGGGATTTACAAATTAACTATTTATCATCACCGACACGACACGCATTTCTCACTAATTAAGGCCGATCTTTGTTTAATGTGGGAATGCACAGACTATAAATAAATTAATGTAAATGCGTAATGCTTAAACAATAACATTTTTAGTTTATTTGGATGCCAGTGTCAAGTGTAGAAGTTAAGGCGCATACCCCATCCAAACTAGTGCCACCAACCCAAACCACCTTCTTTATCTCATTATTCCGTTTAGAAATGGTAATTTCAGAAATCCATCGTACAGTCTGTGATACCTATTATAAGCTTTATTTTAAAGCCTCTGTAATAGTTATATTCTATTTAGTTGAGGCAGTGAATCGAAGTTGCCCTTGGCCACCAAAATTTATTTTTGATTTACTGCCTAAATTAAATAGAATAAAACTATTACAGAGGCATTAAAATAAAGCTTATAATAGGGTCACAAACTGTACGATGAATTTTTGAAATTTCCTTTGTTACACGGAATAATAAGATAAAGTAAGTGGCGGCGCTAGTTTGGGTGGCGTATGCGCCTTACGAACAAATTTACCATATAGGAATTGTGAATGTTTCATTTTTCCTTAGATTTTGCTACAGCGCCTCTATCGTGCGAAAAGTGAACTACCTAAATACCTTTAATTTTTCCTTAGATTTTGCTACAGCGCCTCTATCGTGCGAAAAGTGAACTACCTAAATACCTCACAATTAAAAAACGTCTCGATCACGTCGATCCTATCGCCATATGTACTCGGAACTCAGAAAACGAAGAAAAAGCAATAGGTAACATTTACAGTCTTTTTGTCAACTGTCTCTTACCATATTCCTTGCTTTAGCATTCAGATTTGTCTATGGACATGTCTTGTTAGCATGTTTTGTGTAACATATTATGGTTCGTCATGGATATAAAATGTCTTTGCGTAATCTGATCACGACTTGTCCAATATGACCCACCTCTGAAAGACTTTAATAGACTGAACAATGTAACCCGATTCGAGCCCTATCGGTAATACCAATGCCGAAATCACAAAACACAAATTATTATACGCTTTTCATTGCTGCTTTGCTATAACATCTACAAGCAAGTGTACTATAGACTATTCAGTAGAATTAAAGCTCAACGACGTTGCAACAGAGTTTTGAACCGAGTAGAGGTGGCGTTTGTTGATTATTTGGACGTTTTGACAGGTGACCATAGTCGTTACCACTGTACTTGAAGGGTATCAGCAATCTAAATGCAAGGTAAATTCAACACAAAAGAAACGATAAAGGTGGAATTTACTATGGCGTTGCATAATCTTCTTTAGAAAATAGTTAGGTTGGCATTACTTGGCATTGGCTAAGGCTTATCCATTCTTTTGTTCGTTTCTTATCACTAGTTATCATTGAGCCCACGCCGTGTGACACACCATGAGCTCAATTACTCATTACCAGAACATTTCAACAGGGGCCGAATTCTGCTAATCAATCGTTTTACTATGAAAATAGTATCGTCACAAAATCGTCCATAGATGAAAAAAAAACTCTAGCTAGATCGTAGGTGCGTTGCGATTTGCACGGAGAGATTGATAAAAAAGTTTGAACCTTGACACTCACTACGGAACTCACTACTTTTACTACGGAATAGTGCCAAAATGCGTAATTTTGCGACAATACCATTGTTATGGCAAGGCCGTTAACTTAGTGGAATTCGGCCCAGTTTGTTGGCAAAGTGATAACAAGCAAGACCTCTCCTACTTTGACGTTATTAGAAATTGCCTTTTAAATAAATAATGCTGGAAAATCCACACATCATCATTTAGCCCCAAGATAAGCAGAGCTTGTGTTTTGGGTAGGTACTAGATCACTATACACTATACACATTACACAGATATTTACATATTTATCTCTTATCCATCACATATGCTATATGTAATAAAAGATTAATATGTAAATATCTACAAAACAAACACCCAGAACAACATATTATATGTACCTACACATTACTATTCACACGCATTGCACAAACTCTCTTAATACCCCTAGGTTTGCTGTAAGAAAATTCTGTTAGGGTTAAGCTCGCCTTTGTACATAGATTTTCGTTGTTTTATTTTTATGTTTGTATTTTTGTGTACAATAAAGAATTTAAGAACAACCGGAACAAATATCTACGTATCGTACACACGTCTGTGTTCAGAGGCAGGAATCGAACCCGCATACCCCTACGTCGCAGGCAAACCTTCGTCTGCTGCGCCATAGAGGTCTTCATTCATCAATTTCATGTCTATTCAAAGCTACTAATTAGAAACCCACAATTTTCTACTAAGCTTCTTGTTTGACCAGCAAAACCTAGGCTCATAGTACACCCATTGTATAAGCCGCTCAAAGGGCAAAGCAAAATGAAATCTAAAAGGATGAAAAAATTACCCCACAAGGGATTCTTTAGAATTTGTAATAAGTCTGTGCAAATCCTTTATGAATTCTTTGCACAAAAGACGGTCCGTGAGTTCCTCTATAAATTAGCTCAAGATTACTGGCAGAGTGATTAAAATTGTATACACCTTGCAAGCCGCTGTTTTTTGATATATTCTTGAAAGAAATTTGTTTTTCTTTCAAAATACATGAAAAAAAATGAAAATTGATGATTATCAATCTATTGATTTCCAAAACGCCTTTGCTTTGATCAAAACAACATGTTTTGATAGATTGCTCAATGTATGTATAAGTCGCCGACGGATCGTAGAATCAGCATATTTATCGAACGCTTTACAACATTCGTCGAGATGGCTAAGTATCAGTGGCTTACCCTACCACATTGTTGGGCGTTGATCGTTCAACAATCGGCTTAGGCAATTAATTGAACTGCGCCATTTTGCAGTCCGCCCAGCCAATTTACAAACGGACTGATTAGACGATCCGGCGGTGACATTATACAAAACCATAGCCACTACAAGCGTAGCCATTGCTATTGACAGCTTATTTATAAGTTTTTTTTTAACTTCTATTAAATGTAGCTTTAGTTCAAATTAAATTTCAAAACAATATTACGGCAGGCGATTTTGAAGCTATGATTTTATAGATCTGAGACGTGTGATCAAAAAGAAACATAAATATGAAACTATCAGCTAAGATTCTGCCCAACAGAGCGTGTACAATGTCTGCAAGGCTAATAATCAGCGGTGACAAAGCAGGCGCCTAGGGCATCGCCACACGGGTCCTGTCTCTGGCAGGTAATGACGTCATTAAATATGGACCACTAGCTGCCGTGTGCGAGGTATCTGTTTTCTAAGAGTGTAAAAGAAACACGTGTTTTGTTACGCTTGGACGAATAACATTGTCTGCATGGGTTATCCAATAGTCTTGTTATGTGTATTTGATCGTCTTTCGAACTGCGTGAAAAAATAAACCAACCTATTTAATATTGAATCACTTTTGTACTAGTACCTACCCATTCATTCAGACTAGATTATTTTAAGAAAACAGATTTAAGACTAGAGTATTTTAAGTGCTACTTTGAGTAGCAATTAAAAGATTCTAGTCTTAAATTTGAATAATTCTATCTTCAAAATCACAGATAAATATATCCATCAATAATGTAAAGTTTTCGGAAAAACCTGACATGGTATTAATTCGAATTATTGAAGATAACTACAAACAGAGACACCGTAAGCTGTTGAAAAAAGACGTGAAAATTTTATCAATACATTCTGAACACCTGACAATTTCCAAAAGAATCCAATAATCAGTTTGTATAGCGAGAAATATTTCACACACGCATCCTAATTTGTAAAGAAAGTTACTGCAACAATCGATGTATTGTTTGGAGACAATATCGTTTGGGCGGCAGATAAGTAATAGTCTTCATTTTGAGCTGTTAGAGCACTTAGCAGCTTTTAGGGGGTCTGGAAGTGTGATATAAGTATTTCATAAGGTTGTACTTGTAGAGTATGAAAAGTTTTAGATAAAAAACAAAGATAATATCTTCAAAAGAACTTCTTGCTTTGCCAAAAAAAAACAACACCATAATATTATGGTGGTGATTTTTTTTGGCAAAGCAAGTTTTTTTTTAAGTCAACAGACCTTTCTTTTGAAAACAATCTCAATTGCCAGGTTCATAGACCCGAGAGGTTGATAGTCCCAGTTAACAGAGATGTGAGACACTTATACCTTCTCACCCTCAGCCGATACATGACGGGCCTGAAATAGTCTGTAAAAAAACCCTAACCGTTGCCTGCAAAATACAAATAATGTTAATGATTTTTATAATTGACTCGGTCAACGTGTTAAAAATTTGCCGAAAGTTACAACAATGTTCATCGGGCTTACTATTTCAACAATCATGAATACCAAAAATATTTTATTCTAAACAAATTGCTTTGTGTGGTTTGATAAATGCTTAAAACATTATCAAAATACATTGTAGGCAACACTTCTCGCTTATTCCGATAAGATACAGTTCTTTTGAACGCTTATCGCTTCCTCTGTCGAACAGAGCCTATTGTCGTCAGATTAGTTAATGATTCATTACCTAAGTTCGGAACTTTGAGATAATATCGGTCAATGAACCCTCAAGGCTTGAGTTCCCGGGAAACGTAATCGCGGTTTAGATTGCATAGCAAATTTATCAGGAAAATTATGCGAGTCGTTTTTCCTTGTAACAATTTATTGATGTTTCAAAATTTGGCACAAAATCGACCACCTACAATTAGTGGTCGATTTTGTGCCAAATTTTTACCGCTTGTCATTAGTTTTTTATTAGTAAAAAACAAATGACAAGCGGTGAAAATTTGGTGGAAAGGTCTAATTGCAAAGTGTAAAGGAACTAAGAGATGAGAATTTCAGTTATAAATCGTGATGATGCAAATTCGTTATTAACAACCAAAAACAATCCCACAATAGCCTTCGACCATTTGTCACTCAAATTCTTCGATGACTTTAAACAAAAACAAGCTCTTTCAAAACTGGTGACGCGACCACAATACCGGTCACGACAAACATTCGAACCAAGTGCACTACCGAAGCCACTTATAATAACAACGGGGTAGATTTAAGGTGCGCTTGCAATGTTAGCGACTCTTGTCGCGGCAAGAAGGCGCGCAGTGTGGCGCTGGCGGCAGTGTGCGGCTTGTCAGTGCCGTTAAATTAACAAGCTTCAAAGCGCAGCAAAATAAGTGCAACGCTTGTAATAATTTACCTAAGCTTTGGACTTAAAAAATGCAAAATAATTTCAATAAATAATAAGGCACTAATAGTGCACTTGATGGCTACAAATTTTACCTTTTTTTTTTTTTTTTTTTTATGCGGCGAGGAAATTCGTTTACGAATAGACTGGTCTGGGGGGGACCAGAATTATGACTGTTCATAAATCATGTCACATATTTTCAGTCATCTGATGACCAACCCAGTTTCATCCGATTCCTACATGTATTTCCAAAAATGGACTACCAAACTAATTCAACACTTTGCTTGTCTCTCTCTCTCTGTCTTAAGGCACTTGTGAAATCAGCGAAAAAAGACTAATGCAATGCGACTTTAAGTCGCGTGTCGTCTTGTACAGTACTCCCAATCATATCAGTTAGTTGCCAGTCATCCAGGCCCGTGAGGGTAGCTGGAGTACCCTCGCCGCCGTCTGAACAAATTTGGATGATTGCACCCGTACAGTCTGTCAATCAAACTGTTCAATAGAAGCTAATGAATTTTATTAAAGTCTGGCATTTTTTCGGGGAAGCTTGTTATTGTTGTTTTTTAATTTGCGCCGTAAATTGTTACCGTATGGTGCTGACTGTATTGGATATTGAAGAATGTGCTTACGCTGTCAGCGCTTTCATAAATTAAACAAACATTTGTCTCTATGATTTTTATTGTCTACATAATTACTGTTGAGCGCTTAATTTTTTTTTTCCTTATCTACCTATGTAATAATAATAATAATGCTGGACAATTCACACAGCATTATCTAGCCCCAAGATAAGCAGAGCTTGTGTTATGGGTACTAGATAACTGATATACATAATATAATACAATACATAGATAGATATTTTTTATTATATATAGAAAACGACCAGAACACCCTCAACAAATGTCTGCAGATCGTACACACATTTGTCCCGAGGCGGGAATCGAACCCGCAACCTTTTGCGTCGCACGCAGACCTTCGCCCACCGCGCTACAGAGGTCGTCAGTATGTAATGTTTCTTCTTTTTATTTTCTTCTTCATCTGGCTATTTACTGCAGTATTCTTTAAATAACCATTTACCTTTCAAAACCAGCCATCAACACTGGTTTCTCATAAGTTATCAACGGCCATGTTTGATCTACGCGTGGGAAACCCTACGCCAATTATCCTATTTGCAACATGACATGCTGTGGTTAGCCTGATATGTTTGACCATTAATTCTTTTGACTGGTTTATTGTTTGAAAATCAGGAAGTGCAAGTTATCGTGTAGTTGTTTAACATTGTATACAGTTTTTATAACAAGCTTTTAAGAGTTCCGTACCCAAAGGGTAAAACGGGTCCATATTACTAAGACTCCGCTGTCCGTCCGTCTGTCTGTTTATCTGTCTGTCTATTACCACACTTTATCTCATGAACTGTGATAGTTAGACAGTTGAAATTTCTACAGACGATGTATTTATGTAGCCTCTATAACAATAAATACTTTAAAACATAATAAAATAAATATTTCGAGCAAAAACATCACGTTTGTTGCATGGGTAAACCATACAACAAACGTGATGTTTTTGCTTGATATTGATAACGTCAACAGGTACACGCTTGAAATATTCACAGAATATTTAGTTAATATATTCACTTAAAAATGATAAATTAAAATAAACCAATTATTAAAGGGGTGCTCCCATACAATAGACAATGTTTTTTTGCCCTTTTTATAGATAATGGTACTGTACGGAACCCTTCGTGCGCGCGTCCGACTCGCACTTGGCCGGTTTTATTTAACTTGCCCTGTTAGTAGGTATGTTTATGACAAATATTGCAACTGAATTTCAGACCAATATAACCCTCCACCGATTGAGCTATGTCATACTTATATAAAATGTTATGATACCAACGAGCTGGTCTGATGACGAAGACAGTAGATGGCCATAGAAATTCCTGAACGAAACGACGTAACCCCGTCAAGTTCTAAGTCTTCACTAGAATTATGATTCTAACAAAAGTTTTTTTATTAAAAAAATTTTTTTGTTTTCTGATCTAAATATCTCCACTCACACACTAACAACAAATTCTATAAGGTAATAAACCTTCTGAAAATAGTGTTATTTAAATACTACGGTAATGCGCTAGTCGCTTTTGACGCGTTGCGACAACGTATTGATACAATACAACATAATACATGTTATTTATTTGAAAACAATGTTCTCTAGACGATTCTTCGTACACAAGAATCTATCATCAGCAATTTTCGCGCTGCTTATCCATCATGTAGCACTTACATTGGAAAGTTCTAGAGTGTTTCACATAACATCACTCGCCCAAGCGGATCGTGTCATCTTAAATTATGATTCATACCAAGCTAGTTAACGGCATCGAACCTACCTTGTGAAGAAATAATTAACGAACTTTTAAAGCTGTATAATATGAACGTAGATATTAAATTGTTGATGTTCATTTTATGATTAGACTGGACAGCTATTGCTGCTGTTCATGGTTTCTCGTATGTTGTAATAAAAACTTTAAAACAATAAATAATACCTTTGATGAAATCAATTGAAACTGATAAACTATATGATGGGCATAGGATGACCAATTTAATAAAGATATTAACAAAGTCCATTATGGTTTTTAGTACAACAAAAACGTCGAAATTAGAAAGAGACAGGAAGTAATCGATTTTCTAGAACCAAGATTCAATTAATAACATAAAATTATATAGTACCTGGTCAAGGCGACGCATGATCCGAGTGCTTGTGAGAATCTGGCGTAGCGCATCAGCATTGCCATACAGCGGGACAATGCAGTCAGCGTCTTGGGGACGCATCCGACTGGTATTGATATGGATCAGTTGAACAACCTGTCGATTGTTTGTAATAGTCTGCAGTTAGCTCAATTGTTTCAATTGTAAATATTATTCTAATTTGTTTCTATGATTTGATTGCACTTTTCTTTGATAGTGACTATTTCTTAAATCTGTCAGTTGCAGTCTGCAGTTAGCTCAATTGTTTCTCTTTTAAATACTAGTTTTAATTGAATTATTTTATTTGTTTGTAATTTTCTTTCATAGATTAAAGGTATAAAGGTTATTTTTAGCTTTAATCTGATATCTATATTAATATCTATACTTAATGAAATTATTGTTTCGTACAAAAACGAAAGTCCGTGCCTCTCAGTCACACAGTTTGTCTGACCGGTTTGAGCTACTAGGTAGGTTCAGATACATAATTTTTCAATGAACCTTTTTGTGGCAGTCGACAACGCTTATGGCTCCTCAGATAACATCACTACACCATTAGCCAAAGTGATTGACGTTGGTTGGTCTGTTGTCAGTAATTTTGTTTGAAATTTAGAGCGGTACAATTTTTTGTTTGCGCTAGAATGTTGACATGTGTTGCGTATTCGATAATGGTCTGCGATGGGCGATAGTATATTTAGAAATTGGCGACATCAATCACCTGCTGATGTGCAAACAGATGATCATTTTGAAAGGCGAAAGGTGCCTAGCAAAACTTCGTAAGTTGCGTTCATATCAACAACTTTTATGAACTTGTAATTGGTTTTACTTGAAACATTCAAATGCTCATAAGCAAAGTTCGTCTATATTGTTCTCACATGTCCAGTACATCTAAAGCAAATAGCTATAAGCAAAGATCGTCTTTGTTCTTCCATGTCCAGTCCATCTTTGAGGCCATTCCAGGGTTGCCTGGAAGAGATGGCTCTAACGCCTTTATACTTCGTCTACTAGTAACATTTATTTCTGTACTGTATTCTGAGTTTGTGTGGTACAATAAAGTATTATCTATCTTCTACGAAAATTTAATATTGTCAAAAAAAAAAACGATTTCGGCAGGATTCGAACCTGTGCCCCACCTTCAGTTCGGGTGTGTTCCAAATAAGCCACGAAATCTAACTCTTGTGGACCTCTTACGGCTCTAGCGCCGTTTGTTGAGGAATTATCTATCTATCAAAGAGCGTATAGAATGAAGTAGATTAACACATCCGTTATTTCAAGCACTCCATTATATTTCAGGAACGTGAGAATAAAACGCGATAAAAGCTATAAGGAGATAAGCTCTACAATCCACAGAGACAAATAGATAAATTGCGAAACGGCGATGGTAGAACAATGATTCTTAGTAATTATCGACGACACTGCTTGCGTAACGGTAGTGAGCTATCACAATGAGCGAACCGGTCACGAACCGTTGACCGGTAATGTGCTGCCATTTGTAAAGCATTTGTTGTTGTTTAATTGGCTTCTTGAGCACTGATCTGGCTTCTTGCCTTTTTCTAGTTCGTATGTAGATGGGATAAGATACAAATTGCTATAAACTTGTGGATTTCGCTGCATCAAAGCTATGTCGTCTTTCGCGATCTAACCTGTAAGTTTTTTGAGTATCGATCATTCAAAATCTATTTCAGTTGTTGTATTTTTTTCGGCAATCGGCATCCTTGTTGCACGTCTATGCGGAGTCCTGGTTCTTTGTTTCAAAGTTGTAAATTTTTTGTTTAGCTTTTTCATACCTATTTCGATGTTGCATGAACCAATCATGCAAGCTTCATCTTTCGCCATGAACTCTGAATTATAAAAAAAGCTAAGGCCGCAGTGATAAGCACTAAAAAATATTGATAACCGTTACTTCTTCCAATTTAAACGTTTTTACCTTTGTCAGTAAAATTTCTTATAATTTTGGTTACAAGTAAATTGTTTTGTATCTTTTAGTGGCAGTATCTGAGTTCCGCGCCGCTAAGTTCTGACTAACTGCAGCGAAGTGATAACACGCCATCGCTAATCCTGCCGGCGACCGCGTTCTGTAAATCTATCCGCTACATCAGCTTAGAGTTGCTAGAAATGGCTTTTCAACTCTAAACATAGGACGTCCTGTGACTAGTTCCTATCTCATTAGGACACCATGTCAGCGCTACCGGTCGCGCCAACAACAAAACTGGTAAAGTTGTATGGAAGGTTACCCACCTGGTATCAGCTTAGTTGCGCGACAAATTTGTTGCTGGCAACCGAATCACCGGCTGGTGGCGCAACCATTAATATTATAGAGCTATTTGGCGTCTAACTCACTCCACCACTAGTTGCGCGAACATACCAAAAGAACTGTTAACTTTTTGACGTTCATTTTGAAACTGACAATCCTGGTGTTGGTTTTGGTGTTTCTTGCTTGGTAGGTCAAGAGACCACGTTAGCGCGATCGGTGGCGCCGCCCTGCAGGGGTATTTTAATTCGTCGGAAAGGCCTTCGGATTCGATATCGGAAACTTTGTCGAAGAACGCTATTTTAAACCAGCGGATTCGAAAACTTTGACATTCGAATTCGGATCCTTGTTAGGAGAGTTTCATACTTTCGATCATCAATCCGCAACGAAATCAAAATAGCGTTCCCGGAATCGAATTCGAATCGGACGTTTACGCTCCGGAAACGAATCGAATGAATTAAAATAGCCCTGCTGGTGTCCTAATGAGGACTAATTAGGACCCTTATGAGTATTTTCGATAGACTTCTTGCTAACGCTGGATGCGGCAATTTGTAGACAAAGCGCTACGGCATTCATTGGGGGAGACTTACGTCCAGTTGTGGACCAGCATAGGCTGATGCTGATGATTTTAGTAATTTTCCGGTCTGATCTATGTATTTTGAATCCTTGTGAGAACTATCTATTCTAATATGGTAAAAGCGAAAGTGTGTTTGTTTGTTTCTCTGTCCTTCACGCCCTAACTAAGCAACCAATCAACTTGATTTTTATAGGCATAGAATTAGTGGATAGGATGGAGAGTAACATTAGGCTTTTTATCCCATAAATCAGTTTCCATGGGATAGAAATAAACTTTAAAAATGCGTGTGGAGCCGCGGGCGGCAGTTTGTTTTACAATAAAAACTATAGTCGAAGTTCGACGCATTCATTACGCATGTAAACGGGTTAACCTCGAACCTTATTTAAGATGGAAAAACGCCAAAATTTCATCCCTTAACGATGGACTACTTCAGGGTGCAAGTGCGGTTCGAGCCCTGTGAGAACTGTTTGATTTACCACCCCGATGAAGGTCTTGGCTTCCAACAAAATTGAACCTCGCAAAAACTAGTAGCTTCTTCCATTGTTTCTGAACAAGGATTAATCCACGTTATTTGGCGAAATGAACAGCAGAGTTGCATAATCCCCCTCGATGCATTTGTCGTTTGTCATCGATCACGCACGAAATACGAATGTTGTTGGTTGCATTGCAGATTTGATGAGATGCGTTGTTTTGTATTTTGTGGAGAGTGTAAACTACATTGTCCGCAACCCTTACACATTTTGGGAATTATAATGTTTATTTATAAATAAGTACAAGGGCGGAAATTTAAACCTGCTCAGTTGCTTTTTCCTGTTACACGAGTTGATAATATTTATCCAAATATAAATGTAAATTTTTGAATATTTCAAAGAATGGCTACCCTATATTGTGTTTATAGTGACTACAGTCTTCATCATCCAACCTTATTAGTATAACTTTACTAAACGCACCGCAAACGAGTAATATCTTAATGATGGATCGTCAACAGTATCTATCAGTTAATCTCAACGGTATCCCATTTCCTTGGTCATCAGTTAAATATTTATCCCATTTAAGGACCACATCCATAATCCGGATATAATAACGGTGTGGGATCTTAAATGGTTCATTTATTATGTTGCCATGGATTGAGAAAAAACTAGGGAAGAGGGCTATAGAAACAATCTAGAGGAATGCGAAATCTCCTATAAGGATTTTAACTTGTTTTGTTACTGAAACATGAAACGTGTTTCACTGTCCCATAGCTCAATATAAAATAGTAGGTACCTATACATATACTTCTTCAAATAAGTCTTGTAAACATAAAAATTGTCTATATATGTCAAAAATATCCCTTTAAACACTGCGAAATTGAAAGTGCCCCCTAATTTGATTATAATAACAGCCATGATACTCATTGCCTTTTAATTTAGCCACCAGACGTAATTGATGAATAAGTAAACCGAATTCTTGATAACCGATAATTTGAGAGCCACGACACCCATTTATGGAAGCTACAGTTTTTTTTAAACACGTTGTTTATTTTGGGACTCCAATTTACCACATGGTGCTCCAATAAAAAACAATATCCACATGATTTGAAGTAATTTGTATTGTTATGACGAAACCATCGTGTGTTTAAGGGTATTTTTTCCTGGGACCGTTATTAACCGGTAACAAGATCAGAAAAAAGTTAACGAGTTACAGCGATGTTATATTTTCTACTATAATCAACTAATAGGACGGTGAAATTGGTGATTTCATTCAAACTACAGAAATAATTTCTTTTATTAATTACTTAAATGGTTTTGTATAAAAATGGGGCTCAAATAATCAAATAATCTTTATTGTTGTTTAAGAATATTTTAATTCACTTAAGTACTTCGATTAAAAAAAAAAACAAAGTGCTTTATTTCTTTTAGAACTGACAGGACTCTTGGACACGTGATAATATAAGATTTTCTATAAAAGCAAATGGCTTTTTGATTTTTTTATCAAGTGATTCTAAAAAGATCTTCGGATCACCTGTTTAATATTTCAACTTATAACTTAAGCTGCTACAACATATTTTCTTATACAAATTTATTTATGAAAACGAATATTCTTTATGCCTTATTTTAATAAAAAATGGGTTTAACAGAGGATTGTCAACTAATCGCTTGTTGAATAGAAATTACCCTAAGATGCTGCTATTAGAGATGCCATTTTGATTGTGATAGAGAGATGTAACGGTCCGGCTTTTTGGTCTTATTTTAAGACTGAACTAGTGACTTAAATGTCATTCTATTAATTGGTTTGAAAATGGGTTCTTACAATCGAAATCTCAATAGTAACTCTTACTGAGATTGCTTTTTTAAAATCACAGTTATTGTAAAAAGCAATCTTTACGTATTATGATAAACTTATTTGTTTCACAGCATTGAAAATAAATGGTAACAGAAATTACATTATGGTAATTTCTGCCTAAGTCTACATAACAACGGATATCCTTTTTATAACCAACTTTTATCTATTAAATTAATACTTTTTACTAGTGACTTTACACCCAATGTTATCCGGCTTTTTAGATTTCTCACGATTCTATGCACAAAGCCGGATTAAATTCTTGTATTTATGTTATGCCCTTTATGTTGCTGAGCGAATGTTGGCTTATTGATTTCAATCACCAATTTTTCTTCATTAATGACCACCGAAGCGGGATCGGTTCACTTCAATCTCATGACTTCTATAGTCAATATTTTATATCTTACGGTATAAGCAGTTGATATGGCAGACGGTAGACCGAATAGCGAATATAAAGAGCCTACTTTAAATTTTTCTGTCGTTCTCGGAAACACGGTAGCAATCTCTTCGTTATAAGGAATTAAAATGATAATTAAGGCTGTAAGATTCTGAGATTCCATCGTTTTAATTCAATTTACTTGTTCTTTGTGTTCTATTTTAACTTAATCATTGTTAGCGGTTTCATTTTCTGGTATTCTTATTGTTTTAATTAGCTTGGAAAGTACCATGATTATTACGTTGATGAGAGCTTTAACTTGACTCAAACTTTGGCTTTTCAAAAAGGGTATTTGCTTGATGTTTTTGGGACCAAAATTCTCTTATTAACATATACATTTTTGGGTGTCATTTATAATTAAAAACATCGTTCTAATCAAATTAAACATCTTGATGTATCCAAACGTAAGAAATTTATTTTAATTAGAAAACGCTAGATAAATCCTTCGACTCTGAATGTATTGACAACTTAATTAAAAACAGGAACCAAAATGCTACTTTTGGTAGCAATACGTTTCAATTAAAAGTGAGTAGAGTTATTTACTTTGTGAACGAAAGGAAGTTGCAAAATCTAGAAGTTATAATTAAAGTTGAAGGCAATTAAGTTTCGTTACACAAGATCTTAATTGGAATGACTAAAACTTAAATCGACACAATTTAATTTACTGTTGATTGACTGTCACGGTAACTCTTTCAGATAATTTCCATAAACATTATTTAAAAATAATATAAATACTGAAATACGCCAGATACACTAAAAACAAGAAATCAATATTAAAAATTACGATACCAATACCACCGGTATCACTAAGGTTAGGTCACTAAGGTAAAATGATGATTAGTTTTCTGCATTAAACCATCTTGAAAACAAAATTATAAACTTCCTGAGGGGTCATAAATTAATGTTTGTCATACATAAACCTATATGTTTACGGCTGCCTGTGGGGTCAAAGTTAATTTATATCTCCGAAGCTCGCTTCAATGGAACAAGTACCAGAGAACCTTTACCTTTTTTGTTCCAACAAGTCCTGCGTACACGCATAAAGATTTTGCATAAATGTAGCGTAAATTAAAGGTGTCATGTTGTTAAGATTTAGATAGCCAGTGAGGGTCCGGAAAACAAATATATCACGGAAAGAGTTTATTTTTCCAAATTGTGATTTAAAGAGACGTGTTGTCAGTCAGGAAAGGAATTTATTATAATTGGCCACCGTCTGTAGTCAACGACTGATATCTAAACGACCGAATGGTGGGGGACACAGCGAGAAAGGTAGAAAAATACATTGTAATTTTCTTTTGATCTGATATAAGACGGCTTTTCTTCAATTGATTAACGTGTGGTGCTTTTGAAAGATCAATTTCTTTAGATTCTTCTTCCACTAATTGACAGAACACTGTAGTGATGAGAATATCAATAACACCTTGTCTATTAATTGATAATAATATATTTATAGTATAAATTGTTTAAATGTTGATCTTGTAAGCTTAGAGAAATAAAGTTATTGAAACCTAAAAATCAAGAAACGCTCAAATTTTTTGCTCTTGCCAAAGCACACAACTCTCTCTATACACTCCTAAACCAGAAGGGTTTAAGCCCCGAGTTCACCAACAGATGGTAAAATTTTAAACAGTTGTTTTGACGATTTTGACACCAATTTTCATACATCAAACATCAAAGTTAACCGATGAAGCTACCTAATTGTCCGATTATCTTTGGTGAACACAGAGCTAAGTAGCCCAAATTCCTTAATCCAGATTAATCTATCAACACGTCCCACCTAAGGACATTTACCAAATTATGACAACACAAGTACTCGCATTGCATTACATTCTACCAGTTTATTGTTGGTAAGTCATTATATGTAAATTGTGAAGTCGTGATGATGGGTCAACAGATAGTGACGAGGCATGTTTTGCAACCATGGAATGATAATTGTTCTAAGGTTGTGCTGGACTGTGTCACTCCCGTTGGATTTACGTCTGAGATATACGCGGTCTTGATGTTTTTGTTTTTTCAATAGGCCATACAAAGACGTGATTTGTTTCGTTATTTTTGCTCGACTTTAACAGTCGCTTTATCTCTTGATTTTTTTACATAGAAAGTATTTTTATAAAGTAAATACCTACAGGTAAAAAATTGATAGGATGCTCATGCAAGAGACGGGATTTAGAGCGGATGAGAGGATGGCACGGAACCCTTTATGAGCAAGGCCGACTCGCGCATGGTCGGTTTTTTTGGCCACTAACAGCACAATCTCTGAAATATAAGGTTTTTAACTTACAGTGCGTAACTCGCACTTGGCAATTTTAAATGAAATTTTCGATGTAGCACGTGATCAATTTCGTTGCTTTCGGTTAGAGCGCACCCGTACTGAGGGTGTTGCGGGTTCGAATCCTGCCGAAATCGAAAATTTTGGGACATTATTAAATCTATGAAATATGTACATGTTTCGGTAGCTATATATTTATCACTAATACGCAGTTATTAAATATCAATAGTAAACATTCAGTATCAAAAAACAAAATTCCCGGTATTTCAAATGAATACAGCAAAATTTACCTACATTATTATTTATATATTAATACTACTTACTTAGGGATGCCCAGAGTGCGGGTAAGCACTATAACAAAAATCCTTAGTATTTATACATATATTCTTGAGAATAAATTTGATTATAGCATCCACATCATTACAGTGATCTTCCATCAATCTCACTATGCTAGCATCAATGCCCCGGCTAGCCGTGTGGGTGCTTGCGCCGGCGCACCTGTACCTACGATCTTTCTCAGTAAACAGACGTAAGATCCCCTCGTAGATATAACTAGATTTAATATTTCATAAACGTGATCTCGGAGGCACGCTCCCATGAATTCCAAGTTTAGTACTTTTATACGCTTCTGTTGGTTTAAACGAACACCGTATTTGGGTTTGAGCTATGGCACGGTTTGCCAGCAAAAAGTTATTGATGAATATTTCAAGTTCATGTCATCGGATTTTGTTTATTGACCTGTTTTTACCATCCTTAACTGTTATATCTTTAAGGTTTGTTATTTATTAATGTTCTAACTTTAAGGGTAATACCTACATCCTTAAAATTTAGGACTTAGCGCTAAACTCGTTTTGTAGCTTTCAACATACTAATCATAATATGACGACCTCTGTGGCGCGGTGGGCGAAGGTCTGCCTGCGACACAGGAGGTTGCGTTTTCGAATCCCGCCTAGAGACAAATATTTGTACGTTTATGGTATATTGTTCCGGGTGATCTGGTCGTTTTACTATGTATAATAAAAAAAAAACTATCTATGTAATATATTGTATTATGTATATCAGTTATCTAGTACTTACTCACAACACAAGCTCTGCTTAGCTTGGGGCTAGATAATGCTGTGAATTGTCCAGCATTATTTATTTATTCATTTTATTTAATATCAGTCCGGCCAATAAACGACCACTGCTGTACATAGACCTCTCCAATCATAAGTTAGATTTTCCGGAATCACTACTCTTGTCAGGTGTAGATTGGTGATAGCAACGGAGTTAAATTACACTTATTATTTAATTCAATTTCTGATTCCAAAAATAAAGCTATTTAGATACCTGAGTAAAGACTGTTACATAATACAAAATGATGGCTTAGAACTTGCACCACCCCAACTCTTCCGTGAGTATCGTAAGAGGCGACCAAGAGACATACACCAGGGGGCGGGCAGCAGCACCTCTTGTAGAATAGATCTACCGTCGATCTGCGATCCCAAACCCGCATGCCCAGCGTGGGGATAGTGGAGATTCATCATCATCAGCCTATATTAGTCCGCAGCTGGACATAGGCCTCTCCTAATGAGCGCCATAGCACCCTGATTTCAGCTTGCCGCATCCAATGCGTAGGGATAGTGGAAATTACCCCCATGAAATAAAAAATATCAGGGGAGGCCTGCGTCCAGCTGTGGATCATTATTATTTTTATAATATTTGACGATCGATGACCGAAGGTCTGCCTGCGACGCAGAAGGTTGCGGGTTCGATTCCCGCCTCGGGACAAATGTGTGTACGATCTGCAGACATTTGTTCAGGGTGTTCTGGTCGTTTTCTTTGTATTGTATTATATTATGTATATCAGTTATCTAGTACCCATAACACAAGCTCTGCTTAGCTTTGGGCTAGATAATGCCGTGTGAATTGTCCAGCATTATTTATTTATTTTATTTATTTATTACTAGCTGCGAACCGCGGCTTCGCCCCCGTGGAAATTTATGTTTCCAACTTTCTTAATTTTTTCTTTCATATCTTTCTTTCATCTCCTGACAATAACAAACACAACAAAGAAAGAATTAGCGAAATTGGTCCAGGCGTTGTTGAGTTATGCGCTTACCAACACATTTTGCGATTCATTTTTATATTATAGATTATAGGCTGTTGAGGTTGAGTTGGTAAACAAAGGTCTTAACATCCGAACCTATAAGTGAGCTCATATTAAGATAACTACAATCTGGCTAATTTAAAAAGTTGGCTCCAGTTCAGTTGATACAATCGCATAGATTTGGCTTGTAGTCACAACCAGGTGCTTGGCTTATTTGGCTGCGGAACAGACAATTTGGCTACGACTCGAGTTTGGGAGTAAATTTTGTTGGCAGGATACAGTATGCCTCTTCGTTCGTAATAGATAAATTTTGTTTGCTCTTCCCTGTCACATGTGTCTTTTCAATTGTGCAATTTGTTAGCAAAGATTATCGTAGTCCTTTATAAAATAATGGAACTAGATAATGACTTGCACAATGTTCTATCGTCGAAGCAGTTAATGTTAAAAAGGTCCCTTGTAATGTTTATGGAATTAATATCAAATTCCTAATAATTTATGGAATTATTTATACGGAGTTATTGATATTGTAAAACGAAATAACTGCTTCATTATCATCAGAATTTTCATAGGCACCGTTAGAAAATTTGACGGTGTCGCTCTTCCAATTCCACATTTATCTAGCGTATCTGCAGGTAAATTAGCATTTAATTGCCAACGATTCCGCTTAAAATAATTATCCCTGTATAAATAGTAGCGTCATTATTCAGTTGTCACTGGCGCCCGACATTGTCGGCCGATAATCTCGCTCTACATGTGCTAATTAAGGACATTCTCCTGAACAATGATCCCGGCTGTCCTCTCCCGCAACTTGAATGGCACACGGCAAGCCTTTCTTACCAGTCAATGACTGACTACCAATACCGCTGTAAAGTAGGCTTTTAAACTCCTTACAGAGAACTCTTTGCTTTATCGCTGCGATAAAGATAACCTCCCTCAACACGCGTTCCATTACCAGTCCCGCAATCTTCGTAAGTGATAGGGGTTGGATAAGCCAGCAATGGATGCTGTTTTCAGTGATAGAATGGTGTGAATCCGTTGCGCGGTGGCAATTCAGTGATCTTCGTGATAATCGCGATCACGGGCCTCTGACGTTTCTTTTTATTTTATCGCGGTCGGTCGCGGGGAGATAAAACAGTAATAAATAATGTGGAAGGAACAGTCGGTACGTGTGCGGCTGCCTTTCCATTTGTTGTATTATACGCGTAATTATGCCTTACACAACTTACGGTCTTATTTATAGGAACGTCTTGGTAGCTAGTAAAAAGGATAATCGTTAATAGGCCGTTGTAATTATGTTAAATTTATTTGCTGTGTGTTTTAAAATATTGTTCGGACACATAATGCCAATTATAAAGGGACACGTTCGCATTCTCAACGTAAAGGAGACGTCGTGTTTTTTTTGTTAGTTATAAATAAAAAGGGTTGCGTTGTTCGCATTGTAGGCAACTGGAATTCCATCTTAGATGAATAAAAATAAGGTTCTTAATGATATATCTTTATTCAGAAAGAAAATAACAATCAAATAACAAATAGTATTTACAATAGAAACAATTAAGCTATCTGCAAACTGTTGCAAACAATCTACAGGTAGCTCAACTGATCCATATCAATACCAGTTGGAAGCGTGCCTAAGAAGGTTCTTTGTATTTAAAATGTGTTAATATTCTAAGATTCTAAGAAATTTCTTCTTTGAATATCGATGGAAAAAGATTGTTTACAGAACAATATACTATATGTGTAGCATCACAAACCTTATTTCTGTGAATCTCGTAGGTAGAATTTAAAATTCAGATTATCATGTTCATCACGTGTTTCCTACGGGATGTGGGGAAGGTCTGAGTGGCGGCTCTGTGACAAAAACGTGGCGCCTTGAGCTGGAAATAACCAAATATAATATTTTACATCTCATTATATCCGACTGTTTGTAAAGTTTGTTTACGTATTTGCTTTTATCTATACTATATTATGTATTATAAAGAGGTAAAGTTTGTGAATTGTTTCTGACGTCATAGGGGGTAATCTCTAGATCTACTCAACCAATTTCAAATAAAAAAACATCTAAATTCTTTCACCATTAGAAAGCTTACTTTTCAAGGAGTGAGATAGGCTATGTTTAAGCGGGTAAAACCGCGAGGGGCCCGCTAGTAATAAAGAATACTAATAATGCTAGACCATTCACACAGCATTATCTAGCCCCAAGCACAGCAGAGCTTGTGTTATGGGTAGGTACTAGATAACTGATAAACTTAATATAATGCAACACACAGATAGATATTTTTTATTATACATAGAATACTATCAGCAAACCCGGAACAAATACCTGCAGATCATACAAACATTTGTCCCGAGGCGGGAATCGAAGTCGCAACCTCCTGAATCGCAGGCAGGCTTTCGCCCACCACGCCACAGAGGTCGTCAATAGATCGGTCAAAGTATATATACCTATCACCAGGTCAATATAAATACGTCTGCTGCTCAACCTGCCTTCCCCAAACAAGAAGGCTTTTGGCACGCTTGACAGGCGGCTTGCGGATCGCAGTAGAGGTGTCAAAAATACACAGAAGAAAGCTGTTATTCTTTCTTTGCTAGGTTCATTTAGTCGCCTCGTACGAAAACCATGGGCTGGGTTCTGGTGGTCGATTCTTTCGCCGCGGCTGTCACTGGTACCTTCCTACAAAAAAGTTCCTATACAAATAATAACTGAAACTGGGATCGTTACACAATGATTTGTTTTCGTTTTATCTATATAAGATACTAGCAGCGCCTTGCGGTTTTATCCGCGAAATTCCCGTTCCCACGATAATTCTGGGATAAAATAGCCTATTCCAGACTATAATCTATCTCTGTGCCAAATTTCATCCAGATCCGTTCAGCCGTTTTGAAGTGATTGAGCAACAAACATCCATCTATCCATCCGTCCATCTAAACTTTCGTATTTATAATATAAGTGTGTTATAACTTATAAGGAATGTAAATAACAAATGGTTTGTTATTTACAGGTCAAAAGCTTTAGTGAATTCAATTCTAGTTTTTAAATTACAAAATGAACGTCGAACATTATTTTTGATCAGAAATCGGATGTCATTATACTTTTTGTGCAAGTAGATTTATGCCGCGCAAAACCCAAGGAAGAATCTAGTAGCCGATACACAGAACTGATTAACTTAAAAATAAGCACCAATAATAAATTAAGATTTTATCAGAGCGCTATGTTTCCATCAACAAAAAGTCGACTTGTGCAATCCTCTGCACGGCTATCATAGACTTATCGATCAATATAAATATCAATTCTTTTGTTTTTTGTATTTTGTTCTACCACCGATGTTCACTTGACATGTTCTTGTTTTATCCTATCTACAAGTCCATCTAACAAGTGGTTAGTTTTCTTTGATCGTTATAGCGACTTGAATATGAAAAACCCAGAGATGTAGATTTTTAAGGACATGCAAAATATGAAAGAGCTTCGACCGAAGAAAGAACATAACGTTTGTTTTTTTTCACGATTTTTTTTAACGTTATGTTTATTTTTGTTTTTTTTCTTTGTATAGTTTTATCTGTAGTAATAGTTCCTAGTATGTAAGTCATTTTTATTACCTATTTATTTTATTACCTATTCATTTTTATCTATGGTCTAAGGTCTGCCTGCGACGCAGGAGGTTGCGGGTTCGATTCCCGCCTCGGGACCAATGTTTGTACGATCTGCAGACATTTGTTCAGGGTGTTCTGGGCGTTTACTATGTAAAATAAAAAATATCTATCTATGTAATGTATTGTATTATGTATATCAGTTATCTAGTACCCATAACATGACGGGCTTGATAATGCTGTGTGAATTGTGCAGCATTATTTATTTATGTAGGCTTAAAGCTACATCTCTTCAAAAAAATTAGCCCAATCCGTTCTGAAATTTTGGCGTGAAGAAGAACAAACATTCATCCAAACACAAACTTTCACAATTATAATATTAGTGTGACGTGACTGAGCTATTTAATTGGTACCTAAGCTAAAAAAATGTTCTTCCTATTTAATATAATCACCTTCTGCAGCCTTTATATTACCCACTGCTGGAGATAAGTCTCTCGAAGTTTGTACGATCCACCACAGTTCTGTGAGCCGCACGCATATTTGCGGAAATAATGTGAATCTAAATTCATTACACATATTTGTGTAGAGTAAAAGCTTTATATTTCAAGAAAAATAGATTAAAGCTCTATTTGTAAATAAAATGACTTTCATTCCTTCATTGTTAAGCAAAAAATTGTTTTTTTTTTATAATTTGTTTGTGTCTGTATTTTTTATTTTATGTTTCTATGGGTGATGTTATCGCTAAGCGATAGAGCCCTTAAATAAGTAAAAAAAAAACGTTTATTGACAAAGAAAGTGACAATTGCAAGTAATAACTGGATGTGGCGCGGCGGGCAAAGGTCCGCCTGCGATGCAGGAGGTTGCGGATTCGATTCTTGCCGCGGGAAAAATATTTTTACTATGTGCAATTGTTTGTTTCAAGAGTACTGGTTATTTCTATGTTCTACAGCTCAACTAATCAAATCAATACAATAACGGTATCTACTATCTTTCTTCTGATTGTGTAGTTACGTTCAATTTGTATGCAGTTGATAGATTATAAATATGTTATAAACATATAGTACAGCTGTGTTTATGCTCCTGAGTAAAATAAAGTAATAATACTGTAAAACATTAAGCTATTTAGATTGTATTGTTTAGTTTTATAATTTAACTTTGTTTTGCAAATAAAACTGTATTTTATACGTTGTTTTATCTGCAAAATAATGTATTAATTCGAAGTTGATATTTTAAAAAAGTATTTTAAGTGATTACAAACAGAAAACGACTCAAACAACTTGCAACGGGTCGTTGTTTACTCGCTGATATAAAAGGCCGTCGCGCGGCCGGCAGTGTCACTTCTAGAGCAGCCGTTGGACATAGCGGAGCTCTGCCTCTTTGTAAGTTGTTAAAGATAAGTCAGACTGGGGGCTGGCTCGCTCACTAGTATTTGATCCAGTAAGCTGCAAACACCTCACATTATGGTAAGCTGTTTTATATTGTGGCATTTCCTTAAAGATCCAAGCTTGTTTTAGCATCGACATTGTTAAAGGTCAAGTTTAAAATATAAGGTTATCTATTCTCTCAGAATGTTACTATTTCTATGGTTTAATGCTTTTATTTAAAATGAATTTGTAGTAGAGATATAAGTGATAAATGTGATAATATAATTGTGCTGGTGGTTTCTTTTTCACTTCTTCCACTAGTGGACAAAAGATTGAAGTGAAGAGAAATCAATGACACTTTATTTCATAATTGATAATAATTTATGGTATAGAATTGGACTTTTCTATCTTGTGCTTATTTTGTTAGCCTAAAGAAATAAAGTTCTTGATTTCTGACTCCTGATTTCATTGTGCCCAATTTCCAAAATATTAGGTTGCAATTTAATTTAGGTAATTCTTATCATTCTATCCAAAAATAATAATTTATTATGTAGGAAAAGTTAATCAATCTAATACAGTCTTCGTGAACGCGTCATCTGTTTCTTCACAACTTTTAAATTTGTGGGATACGCAGTAGTTCCGTAGGGGAGACAGACTTCTTTATTGGATTTTGAACCGCGGGTTCCGTGTTTGGCTACTTGTTTTGAATTTGAATATAGAGAATGCTCAAAGTGGCAACATTTTTATCGGCTACTAGTGGCCCGCCCCGGCGTTGCACGGGTATATATGTAACTTATATGTTCATCAGGGATAATGTAAGATTGTAATGGAGAAAGATTTTTTCAAATCGGTCCAGTAATAATAATTTCGGAGCCTATTGAATTCAAACAAACAATCATCTTTCCTCTTTATAATATTAGTATAGACTTACTTTAATCTATGATAGGTAGTACCTACGCGATGTTAGTAACAACGGATTTCCAATAGTTCTGATCAATGAAGAAAGTATTGGAATCAATAATCGAAACTATTAGATTTCTGTAGTATAAATAGATAGATAACTGTTTATTGTACCAACAAACACAAAAATCGATACAGAGGTAAGTTTCAGTGTTAGTAAGTAAGTAAGTAAAACTAGCGTTTTTATGTAAAACTAGCGGTCCGCCAAGGCTTTGCACGGCACAAAATATATGCATAAACTAACTTTAAACAGAGATCTTTTTTTTTTTTAATTTTAACTACTTGTTTTGAATTTGAATATAGAGAATGCTCAAAGTGGCAACATTTTTGTCGGCTACTAGTGGCCCGCCCCGGCGTTGCACGGGTATATATGTAACTTATATGTTCATCAGGGATAATGTAGGATTGTAATGGAGATAAGATTTTTTGAAATCGGTCCAGTAATTTCGGAGCCTATTGAATTCAAACAAACAAATCTTTCCTCTTTATAATATTAGTATAGACTTACTTTAATCTATGATAGGTAGTACGCGATGTTAGTAACAACGGATTTCCAATAGTTCTGATCAATGAAGAAAGTATTGGAATCAATAATCGAAACTATTAGATTTCTGTAGTATAAATAGATAGATAACTCTTTATTGTATCAACAAACACAAAAATCGATACAGAGGTAAGTTTCAGTGTTAGTAAGTAAGTAAGTAAAACTAGCGTTTTTATGTAAAACTAGCGGTCCGCCAAGGCTTGGCACGGGTATATTCTATAGTCTATGTTCATCAGGGTTAATGTAGATTTCTAATGGTGAAATAGTTTTTCAAATCAATCCACTAGTTTCAAATTTTTTTATTTAATAAAAATTAAAAAAAAAACGATCTCTGTTTAAAGTTAGTTTATGCATATATAAAAAAAAACTGAATTACTATTTCCCAATATAGTAGGTATCCTTTTTGTTCTTTATACTAATATGATCCACCTTTTAATCGTACTAAACACGGTTTGTTCCCATTTGTCACCCTGACCTGTCCCCCTTAGGGGGACAGATGGGAAAAAAAGTTCTATCTGTCCCACCGTTGCAAATAGGGGGACAAATAGAACTTTTTTTTATTTAAAAAGTTCTATCTGTCCCCTCGTGACTAACAGGGGGACAGATAGAACTTTTTTTAAATTAAAAAGTTCTATCTGTCCCCCTTTTGGCAACGGTGGGTGGGACAGATAAAACTCTTTCAATACATTACAGTTTTATATGTCAAAGTGACAGCAAATGTCAAAAATGAAAGGAGATGTCAATAATGACAGGAAATGTCAAAAATGATGGAAAATATCAAATATGACAGGAAAGTATATAACTCTTTATTCAGAAAGAAAATAACAATCAAATAAAAAATTTAAATTAAAACTAGTATTTACAATAGAAACAATTAAGCTATCTGCAAACTGTTGCAAACAATCTACAGGTAGCTCAACTGATCCATGTCAATACCAGTTGGAAGCGTTCCTAAGACACTGACTGCAATGCCCCGTTGTATAGCAATGCTGATGCGCTGTGCCAGATACTCACCAGCTCTCGGGTCACGCGTCGCTTCGACCAGACGCTCAGATAATTTTTTGAAAACCCGGAGAGCCTCGGTACCCCACGAACCTAGGGTCTCGACTCCAAGGGGAGCAAATGTGTAGGCTCTGTCAAGACCTGCATATTTGCGCCTCTTGAGATCTTCGGCTAAATCTGCCGCCGCACCAGCCCTCACGGAAGTCCTAGGAAGATGGGAAGGCGCGAGTGTGTCGACACATGTAGCGTCCCACACAATAGGCCTCCCCAACTCCCGTGGGACTAGAGTCATGCCGTCAGGCCTCTTACCATCGTCACGCAACAGACCATTCGGTTCGAGAATAGCTGGTACGTTAGCGGTGGTAAAGGCCCGCCGGATGATGTCGTTCAGGCTGGCATGACGAGATATCCGACCGGCAGCCCTAGTACACGATAATTCGTGATGACCGAGCTGTTCGACAGCAGTACCGCACTGGCATTGATGAGGCGCGCAACACCTTGCACCCAACCGAAGACAAGTTGCGACACGGAAAGTTACGGGATCCAATGAAGTGCTAGTGTTTGCATGTATTGACAGGAAATGTCAATCCATGCAGAATCTATGCATTTTCAATGACAGCTATCAAAATAATTGTAAGACACTCACCGTCAGAACTCAGAATGACTGATTATTTTTTTGGCAAAATGATTTGTTTCTTGTTTATTTATCGTTTCTTAATATGAAAGAAACTGGTTAAATGTGTATAATTAGTTTGCAGGTACGGCAATCGCCAACGAAGTCGCGGGTACAGCTAGTATTGTAATCCTTACTAATATTATAAATGCGGAAGTGTGTTTATTTATTTGTCCTTCCTTGACGCCCTAACTAAGCAACCAATCGACTTGATTTTTGACATAGAATTAGTTAAAAGGATGGAGTGGTGAGTAACACACTTTTATCCTGGTAAAACATCTAATTCCCAAGGAAGATTTATGGGAATAATCCCCCTAGAAATGTTAAAATCTAATTTAACGCGGGTGAAACCGCGGGGAGCAGCTAGTAATAATAAAAATACGAAAGTGTGTTTATTTGTCCTTATATTATATATATTGTAGAGATATTAGGTTTCGATCATCTATTTTAACTAGTTTAGATTAATAGTGACGAAATGACTTTTGAATTTGGAATATTATTTAATTATAAAACCGCAATTTGCTTCGATAAATTACTTGCCATTAATAAAATAAATAAATAATATATTGAAATAAATGTTGCTACTACTTAAGTTACACAATTGACCATTCATGTCTATTCTGTTATTTTTTTTAGTCTGTATTCCGTAGGTATTGTCTAGAGTGAAATTTTCTGTCATTTTGACAGCTGTCATCAAAATATAGATTTAGTTTTTATTTAGACTTTAGAACCATGACTAACAGGTTAGGTCTGTCATTAATTACATTAACTGTCGTTCTGATGCGACTTACAATTATTTTGACAGCTTACATTGGAAATGGATAGGTTTTGTGTGTTTAAATATTTCGTCTTTTTTGACATTTCCTGTCGTTTTTGACATCGCCTTTAATTTTTGACATTTTCTATCACTTGGATGTAATTAATAGTGCCTAAGTGCCTTAACGTAATGGTGGGACGAAAGGGATACTAATATTTTAAATTCTTGTGTCACTTTTTCTTCCACGGTAGGAAAAATGGTGACCAATAGAACTATTATTTATTGTAAAAGTTTTATCTGTCCCATCATTGCAAATAGGGGGACAGATAGAACTTTTTTAAATTAAAAAAGTTCTTTCTGTCCCCTTGTGACTAACAGGGGGACAGATAAAACTATTTTTTATTTAAAAAGTTCTATCTGTCCCCTTGTGACTAACAGGGGGACAGATAGAACCTTTTTTTCCTATCTGTCCCCCTAAGGGGACAGATCAGGGTGACAAATGGGAATAAACCCTAAACGGTTACTATATTGTAACTTATTTAGTTACTGAATCGGTCTACTTTTATTGTATGAAATATTTTATTTATTACCTAAAACTAAATTATCTAAAGGAGATTTTGGACTCTATAAAAGTTGTGCTTACATTATCAAAATATTCATTACTGATGAACTAAGTTCCGTTGTCCGACCGTTTGTAACTTGTCCGTAATAGCAGGCAGTGCCTATGTACCAAATCTACTGGCTCCGAATTACTCTGTCAATCATGTTTCTTGGACCGACTCTACCGAATCGGGCTCTACCAATAAGGCATTGTCACTTATAATCTCGTGTGAACATAGTAAATGGAACTTACAGTCTTGTAACGCTGATGCGATTTATATTACATACACAATAAGGTACATTTGAAATGTATCTAAAAAAACACGTCTGTCTCTAGTATCCCACTGCAAGACAAGGGCTTCTTTTTTCATTTCCTGACTTTATCTCTGAAAGTGGTAGTCACTCTTAATTCACTTATACGATGATTCGTTACGACAGCGCGGAGATGTTAATAAAAATAACAATATAATATGCTTGTAAATTCACAGCATCACCTAGCCCCAAACTAAGCAGAGCTTTTGCACTGATGTCATTAAATGTCGTTGGTTTGACCACCTATGGTTGGCATGGCATTGACGAAAAAATTTGTCATTACCACCAGTTCTGATACTTAATTATGTTTCAGAGAAAATAATTTTAATCAATAATCTAGTACGCAAAACACAAGCTTAGCTTAAAAAAATCTTTATTTCAAGCACATGAGGTACTCATAAAATTACATTTAATATATACACAATAATAATGTAACAGCTTAGCTTGGGGCTAATGATAATGCTGTAAGAATTATTCGTCCTTCTCCTCCTCCTCAACTATAATGGTTAACCTATATTGAATTTATAATGGTTAACCTATAATGGTCCACTGCTGGACACATGCCTCCTTCTGGTAACGGCCTTGAGAATTACTGAGCATTATTTATTTATTTTCTTGTCACTTTCTTGTTTCTATCATCTCAATTAAAATCAATGTTTCCTTCTAATTTACAGTGCAATCATTGCATTTATTAAATGCATCAACTTGTATTAACGAATTGAATATCTGTTTATTTTTCTACTGTGGACTGTCACATCGAAATCTAAGGTCGGTGCCTTTGACGTCCAATCTTCTTAATGCTGTATTGAATAATCGGGATTATTCTAAATCACTATTATGTAGACACGGCCTAACGTGATTGGGGTGTCAATTGAATACGATGCGGAGAAGAAGTACGATAGTATTTTTTACTTATCACTGTTAATGTAAGTACATAAATGTTTATTCACAATTGGCTGAGTATATAAAACATTTATCCAAAAACATCAGAACTTAGACAAAATATAGCAACACTTATTAAAAGCTACCGGTAAAACCGATAGCCTCAGATCATTATAAGCTTACAATTAGACAAAAAAAAAAACTTTAACACAGCGTTAATCGTCTTCAACCGACAAAGTTAATTTCGAGAAACTAATTTGAATATTAATTCGGAGTATTTGATTCACAAGCACAAGGTCTCGTTAGCCTTAAAGTTAAGAGGGTTCGACGTGAAATATTTTCATTCTAAATAACATTGCTACTAAACCATCGTTCTTAAGAATGTAGCTACAGAAGTGAAATTCAAGAAATATGAAACAAAGTGTCTAAAACAAAATCTTACACCACAGAAAATAACGTTCATTTCATGTATTTATTCCACCTACATATTGAAATACTTGATGTCTTTATAATCTAACTGTGTCTAGCAGTGCCTCGCGGTTTCACTCGCGTAGTTTCCGTTCCCATAGGAATTCCGGGATAAAACATAGCCATAGTCACTTCCTGAGAAGTAAGCTTTCTAATAGTCAAAGAATTTTTAAAATCGGTCTAGCAGCTTTTAAGTTTATTCGTTACATACAAAAATACAATTTTTCCTGTATTTAATATTAGTGTACGTACATAAATAATGCTGGACAATTCACACAGCATCATCAAGGCCCAAGCTAACCAGAGATTGTGTTATGGGTACTAGATGACTGATATACTTAATACAACATATTACATAGATTGATACTTTTTATTCTACATAAAAAATAGTCAGGACAAACATTTGCAGAACGTACAAACATTTGTACCAAAACGAGAATAGAACCCACAGCCTTCTGCGACGCAAACGGATGTATGCCCGCCGCGCCACAATGGTCGTCAAAGCATTTTTATGTAGATGTTATGAATGCTTTTACTGGTAATAAAAAACAATTTAGAAAAATAATGATATTAAAATATGAGTCTTGATCAAGATATCGATAAATTTTTGTCAATATTGTATTACAAATCTATAGCAGAGTATTCATTTTTATAAAAGTAGCTATGCTCATGTGTTTTATGATATTGTACCTCAGTAATAATTAGTATTTTGGGTATTTGACATCAAGGTATAAGACATACCAAATAAATTTAACTTTCATACAAAACATGAGAAAATTGTCCAATGTAGACTGAATGTAATAAACAGTAGATAGTCTGTACCTATTTACGAAGACAGAACGCTATGGCGCTCTTTAGAGAAGGCCTATTTCCAGCAATGGACTATTATTTATTTATTTATTTACTAGCGACCCGCCCCGGCTTCGCACGGGAAGTATATTATGCATGTTTTATACATAAAAACCTTCCTCTTGAATCATTTTATCTATTTAAAAAAATCGCATCAAAATCCGTTGCGTAGTTTTAAAGATTTAAGCATACATAGGGATATAGGGAGAGAGAAAGTGACTTTTTTTATACTATGTAGTGATTTATAAGGCAATACCAACAATACACATAATGAAACATTTGCCATAGCAATCATAATTGTTTTAGTATAGAATGTGTGCTTCTAACAGGCATGCACAACATTTGCTAAAGGTGCACAAACAACAGCTAAAACTAATACCCTATTATAGGTTTATGATGACCCAGTATTTTCTATAAATGAGTCAGTTACACTTTGTTAAGAAGCAAGTGCAAAGAAACGACTAACTATTTAAGGTGAAGTAGGTCCCAAAACTCAGGTTTTGCCTAGACGGAAAATCAGTTTTAAGGCAAGAAAACACAATTTTTTTAAATTTTTTTTGATGAGCATCGAAAGTTTAGGATTTTTGTTAGTAAGTTATGGGAGCCGAAACACGATTGACTCAACTTGACTCGATAAAAAAAAATCGCAAAGTTTCCTCTAAATTTTGCATTTTTACTACGGAAAACCAGTTTCATTTGCTAGTTACTTAACATATTTGCATGAAATATCGTTTAAAAAATACTTAACTAAACACTTTAGAGGATTATGGTTTTAGTTTTTTGCGAAAGATTGTTATTTTAGAGCAATAACAAATTTATAAATAAAAAGCAGGGAAATTGCGCGCGGGCCGGCTCTTGCGTCCCTTTCTCGCTTTCACTGCGCGGTGTTCGCTCGTCCTTGTCTCGAAAATACGAACGTACTTCGCCTTAAGTAATTGACAAAAAGGCAGTCAGACTTTTTCATGTTACCAATTAAAGAGGTAGACAAAGACCTAAGTAAGTTAAAATGAAGAAAACTCTCACAATTGCGTTAGTATTCAAGAAAGTGATAACGAAGTTTTGGGACCTTATCTTTTTAAGGGAAATTTACATAAAATTCAAGGACGTTCTAAATTTTTAGGTCTCAAATCTAGTTATGTCTGGTAAAATCTTAAGTTCTTGTAGAAATTAAGCGATAAAGTCATTTAAAATCTTATTAAAACCAATATCCATATAGCCATGGGCAATGCCGCAAGAATCTAAGATAGTATCGGGAGCTTGACTTTATGTGACTTATAGCACTATAAATTAAAGAACCGTTTGTAGTGACAACACACTACGTCATCGGTCGTTCCCTTGGCTTTCAAGATAATGAGGACACTCTGATTATAAGGACTCTTGATCTAAAGAGTGTTTTTGTATGTAATTAAAGGAATATTGTTGTTATAAATCATAAATTATGATACTGGACATTTTACACAACATTATCTAGCCCCAAGCTAAGCAGAGCTTGTGTTGTGGGTACTAGTTATCTGATGTTTAGTCGTTAGAAGTTTTGTTTTTGTGGTTGGTTCATTTTATGATTGTCTAGCAGATTTGGACTTACTACTGGTATTTTATCGGTAAAAACAAAAGACTACCGAAATATCGTTTTAAATTTAGAATATATGTATGAACCTCAAGGTTCATAGATATTTTGGTAGTCTTTTGTTTTTACCGATTTTTCAGGTGAAAAAAATTCTTTTGCGGTACCAGAGACCGATCAGTTCTCTGGTAAGGATTTTTTCCGTGAAAGAAAGATGAAGATTCCGAAGATGCGTAAAATACTGAAAATGATTCCTTCAATGATTTATAAAACGTATGGCATTTTCTCTGATCTAGCCTTAAAAATCATTCTGGCTGATAATATCGCACAAAGTCTACGAAACTGAAATATAATATTCCATGCAATAAACTGTGATCGGAATGCCATCTGTTAAGTTGCGATGAAAAAAATCAATATCGATATTAATGCCATGAAGCCTTATTCGAAACGACAAATGTATTTATTTTATAATCACTTGCGATGCGACTAGAGACGTTATGTGAAGCATTATAGGCGAAACATACGGTTGTGCTATGGTTCGATACCATTTTTACTACGGGCCATAAGTTCCAAAGTACTATATTTATAATAAGGAGCATATACCTACGATTGTTAAAATGTTTTAGCAGGATTCCAAGCAGAAAAACAGTACTTTGTTCACACCAAATAAAATAAGTCATAAATTAAATGTTCCGATTTTTATTATTTTGTGACGATTCTTTTTTTTATTTTTAATAAGTTTTCTAAGTGTAAATTTTTGTGTTTATGGAAACAAAGAATTTTGATTGATTTGATTGGTTGATTAACATGAAGAGACTTTAAAAATGTAAGTACTCCTTATTTTGAACGAGCTGCAAAGGGCGACGTAGCAATCAAAAAGTTTTAAGGTCATTTACACGTGAGATCGATTTATGGCCACATACCGAGCCGTCTGTGTACACCATAAGCGTAAAACCGTGAAGACTGTCCCATAGTCCCGAACGTTTAAAGACGACAGATGAGATGTCGGCAGAAAATTGGATTTCGTAAAATAAATATGTCGCATTCGCTTTGAATTAACCACCTATACTCCAAATCCAACCTTGTTGTTAGCCACCAACGGTTGCTTTTCAAGAAAAGATTTAAGATGACTCGAGGGTAGTTAATTTTAAGTGCGACTTTGTGCACAAAAGATTATTGTCCACTATGTTGGAAGATGGTTTCCTTTTGCGAAAAATATACTTTATTTGTTCGATGCAGGCGTGAGGATTAATTTTTGAACAGTACCTTGTTAGGTTTGAGTGACACTTGCCAGTTTTTAATTTAAATGTTGGTTTCAAATTGAGATGAAACGTTTTAATCCTTTTGTTAGCTTTTGTTTGAGAGGTAATCCTGTGAATTTGACTCTGCGATAATCCATTGTACTATTTGACGTAAGTTGTTGCAAATCCATGACTTTCAATCTTTTTTCACTTTTACTTTTGTCAATTTTTGTTTGAATACATAAACAAAACGTTCTAATTTTGGATTCACCTGTCTATTCTTTGTTAGTTAATGTTTCTTTGAATAAGAATTGACGCTATAAGTTAGGCACTGAGCTTTTATGACACCTATTATAAAAATGCTTACCTTTATTAGCACACGAACAATAAACGCAATTTCATTTAAGTGTTTTGTATCATCAGTGTTTTAGCAGAATAATATTATTTACAATTCGTTTGTTGTACGTTCCGATTATTTACAATTCATTAAAATGTGCTAATTTTGATTATCGCTTTCATCACTCCGCATGTGTGGTCTGAATTTCACGTAAACTTGTCGATGGCTATACGAATTGTCTTAGAAGTTTTAGTAAGCATCTGCTAAGTGACTGACGGACAGAAAGTCCACAAATCTGTAATATTATAAACGATTCTCATCTTTATAGTTGTGTTGTGGTTTATGAGATTGGTTACACCCACGCTGACCTACTAAACGTGTACTAAACCCTATGGAATCCGAACTTTCGACCATGTAACTTAAAAACATAATTTATAACGTGATAGTCCGTTCATTTAAAAGTATTATTTAATAGAATATTAAAACGCATCTCTATACAGATGAAGTAAATGAGGAATTGAAATGTCCGAAGATACACGCAAAACAAACCTTGTAAGGTCATAAATTTAATGCTTAATGCATCGCCTTTCCTCTTAATCTTATTGAAATTCGTTCGTTAACTGTGTAAAATCGTTTTTTTATTGAGTTGCCTGATTTATTTGACGGCTTGTACACGTGGACAAGACCAATAAATGTAGTGTCTTGGAGTTTGGTCCTTGTTTTAAGAGACTCAATAAAATGAGTATTAAAATACTAACAGGACCAGCTCAACGTTCTGCATAAATGATGGCCAAATATTATAAATTTTGTAAATATAGTGATCTGATTGAAAAATAACATATTATATGAATTGAAATTGATTGGTTCATGATCTTGAAATTGCTTTTAATGCTCTTATATTATATAATGTTAATTTTGGGTATTTTTGCCGACAAAGATTCAATTTGATTTATAAAGATACCTAAATATTATTTCATGGAGTTTAATTATTTTATAATCGAAGCGAAAAAAGAGTTTGGTGGCCACAATGTTTAATTTCGTATCTCTGTCTAAATTATAGTTAATAAAATATTACAAAGGCATTTAAAAAGGTTATAATAGGTATCACAAACTGTCCATTGAAAGTTTTGATATTACCTATTTTCATCAGAATAATAAGATGGCCTTAAAAAGTTTACTCAATTTGTTTATTAGTTTCCTATGTTTTAAAGAATTATATTGTTTATCCTCGTGAAAATGTAAAGATTTCACATAATATCCGATAACTTTTCATTTGACGAACAACGTAGAGCTCTTAAGAACAGACAAGAAGCTTCCACTAACAATGATTCATTGCGAACTGCGATATTCAGTCTACAAATACGTTACACTGCCGCAAAGCAACCGACATCCGTATGCAATAAATTATGAATTCATCTATTGCGCAAATATTGGCGCAGTGCAATAGAATACTAAGGTTTTGTTAAGGCGCATACCCCACCCAAACTAGCGCCGCCACCTACTTTATGTTATTATTCCGTTTAACAAAGGAATTTTCAAAAATCCATCTTCCAGTTTGTGATACCTATCATTTTTTTAATGCCTCTGTAATAGTTTTATTCTATTTAGTTTAGGCAGAAATACGAAGTTGCCCTTGGTGGACAAAAAAATATATTTGCGTATCTAAATAAAAAAAATAAACGGAATATTAAGATAAATAAGGTGGCGGCGGCGCCACTTTGGGTGTTCCTTATCACAGATGTGCCAATGACTACCCTCATGAGGTGATTTGTAACACGATAGTAGTAATCGTATAGGTGACATTTGTCACAGTAATATGACAAACGTCACCTTATGACGGTATACGAAATACAATTCTACACTTATATTGTAAATGCGAAAGTTTAAATAGATGGATGTTTGTTGCTCAATCACGTCAGAGCGGCTGAACGGATCTGAATGAAATTTGGCACAGAGATAGATTATAGTCTGAAATATCACATAGGCTATTATTTATCCTGGTATTCCCATGGGAACGGGAACTGCGCGAGAAACCGTGAGGCACTACTAGTGGTATATATATTAGTTAGCTCATTCACATATGTAAATATTAAGTTCAGAAGTAGACAATTCTAAAATTCATACTCTCTACCTCTACTAAGTGGTACATTTGTGAAGATTTTAAGAGGGTAGTTATAATAAAAAAAACACAATTTTGTACCTCAAAAGCCATCAAAGATAAAGACTTATAATTCTAAGGTGTTTGACTCCGTAACAGTCTCAACAATAAGATTTTCGACTTGTCAAGTAGGTACTAAATCCGGTGCCGCAATCGGTTAACGCATTTTCGTACTAGGTTGTGGGTTCAAGTCCCGTCTCGGTCGAATATTTTAGGGTTTTATAAATTCTTAGTTTAGAAAATTGACGACCGATGTGGTGCGGTGGGCGAAGGTCTGCCTGCGACGCAGAAGGTTGCAGGTTCGAATCCCGCCTCGGGACAAATGTGTGTACGATCTGCAGACATTTGTTCAAGGTGTTCTGGTCGTTTTCTATATATAATAATAAAAAAAACTATCTATGTATTGTATTATATTATGTATATCAGTCATCTAGTACCCATAACACAAGCTCTGCTTAGCTTGGGGCTAGATCCAGCAGATGAATCGTCCAGCATTATTAAAAAAAAAATCTGAGACAAAAAACTACACAAAAGTGAACTCACGCAGAGAAAAATTACGTCACTTTGTCATAGAATGCGTAAGTAATTTGAAACGCATTCCTTCCACTTAAAAAAATTACGCAATGTATGGCGATGCGATATCATTATTGTCTATTCTACCCTAGACAACAAACCCCGTGCTAGAGGGCAAAGTTATCGAGCCAAAAGACAACTCCACTTGAATTACCTGGACATTGCGACGACAACAGATCGAAGAGCTTTAGGTTTAAAGAAAATTATTTTCTCATGAAAACTTTACAGTTCACTTATAATGAGATTGAGATTAAATAAACAGTAAATGTGTACTAAATTAGGTAGGAATTAAGTCTAAATAACTTAAATTAATGTTATACTATATTTATGAAACTAATCATAATAAGCTCTTTATTCAGAAAGAAAATAACAATCAAATAACAAATTTAAATTAAATAAATTAATTTAAATTAATCATATTTATGTGGTTAAATTATTATATTGAGTAAACATGTGCTTTCAACATATTTTTGTACATATTAATACTGTCATATTCTTTAATGCTATTTGGTAGATTATTAAAAATACGTGCTCCCTCTGAAAGAATCGTCTTTTTTCCGTAGTTTGTGCGTATATTGGGTAATTTAAGTTTAATTTTGTTTCTGAAACTATATTTCCTTTCTTTTAATTGTAAGCTTAGATTTGATTGTATGGACTTTGAAGAGCTTTCAACTTCACGTCACTACATAAGGTCGTAAATCGTCCCACTTATCTTCTACTAAGCCAAGTTACAGTGACCGAGCTGTCAATGCGTCACATGGTACGGAACCCTGTCGTCGGAACTTGTGGTGTGTCAGTGGAAGGAAGCGGAAACCCGCGACCGTTTGCAACCGTTTGTTATTCACCTAGTCCATTGACTTTTGTTTGGAGTTTTTGAACAAATTTGGATCTTATTGCAGTGATTAAGTTTTACGGGACAGTAGTGATGTCAAGATAACAGAAGTTAGGGATTGGAAGAGGATGAACTATCCAAAATACGAATAACGTTAATTGCCATGAAAAAATCCTTAAAAATGCAAAGGTTGTATGCTCCAATTCCAAGTCTTTAGTTAATAGCTAGATTTGGAATTGGGTTGGTAAATCTAAAAACAAAGATAGTGTGATAAACGATTTCATAATTACTATTTTAGCGTTCATTGTCTCAGAGATGTATACCGTATAGCCAAACTGTGGGCGAAAAAAAAAACAAAAAAATAAAACTTTTTACAGATTTTTATTGGTAACCTTAAGGCTATTTCTCCAATCAGTTTACTCTGCTAATCTGGACTGCACGATCGAATTTGTCCCACCATCCCCAAAAATATACTATGTACGTAGCTAATAAGATAATTATCTAACAAGATTTCTGTAGCACTCATATCAATCTGGTCAAGCTAACAAGTTTTTAATCAAAGTTCATCAAATTATAACAATTTTTGCATACATATGCAAAGTCAATATGCAAGGTCTTTAAGAACAATGTTACATGACCATTTCATAATAATATTGCCAATGAAATCGACATTACTTTCGCTGACCTTGCTGGTGTTGAGGCTATCTAATAATAAATAATTGTGTTTTGTAATAGCTACAAACAATCAGAATGTAATTATTCAATTGAAAATACATGGTGATTCTGTTTTCCATAAGTTTCTTGTAAGATTTTGTTTCCACTAAGAAAGTGAAAAGGAATTAATGTGAAGACCTATATTCAATTTATAATTTAATCTGACTCTATTAAGATCAAGTAATATTATAATTAACTTTTATACAATTAAATCATCATAAGATTTATTAAGAATTGGCGAAGATATCACTCAAATTGCTGTAGGTAGTCATGATTTTTTCTAATAAATAACGTTGTAAACCTTGAAGGGATAAATACTAATTCCTCGGGTTTTTTTATATCAATTTGGAATCATAATCAAAGCGAAATAATTTTTCAAATCGGTTAGAAATCGATAAACATATTACATATAAAATATATATAGCCAAACATGGAACCTCCTCCTGAAGTCGGTAAAAATGAACCTATAAGAATAGAAATATCCAGTTCTTAACTTTATTCATCTGATAGCTGCCGTCCCAGGCTATGTGGTACCGGATAGGAATAAAGGCAAAAATTTAGTAGGTATACCTGTCTAAGTTTTACAACTCCATATTTTTATAAATAAGTTTACAATAAGCTTACTATTATCATGTAAGTGACTGTGTGTTTTATTTAAATAAATATCTAACAAAACCAAAATCTAAGTTTAATTCGGGTACCACATGTTGATAATTTGGTATCATTAAATAAAATAAATAAATAAATAATGCTGGACAATTCACACAGCATTATCTAGCCCCAAGCTAAGCAGAGCTTGTGTTATGGGTACTATACTAGATAACTAAATACATAATATAATACAATACATAGATATTTTTTATTATATATAGAAAACAACCAGATCACCCTGAACAAATGTCTGCAGATCGTACACACATTTGTCCCGAGGCGGGAATCGAACCCGCAACCTTCTGCGTCGCAGGCAGACCTACGCCCACTACGCCACATCGGTAGTCATTGAGTAATATGTACGTGTGTGTGAGTGTGTGTGACCTGAATCCAAAAATTAAGAATCGGGCCAGTAATTCTAAATTCTCTACAGAAACAAACTTTCAAACTTGACCAGTCTCCATTTAGACACAACATTATAACGACACTAACTTTAAAGCCAAACCTCGCAACAGCAGAAAATAAAAGCACCCTGTGTAAAGTCAGTAATGACCATTATTAGCCTGGTATTATTTTATTGGTAGGCTTGAGGGCACGCACGGGCTGATCCCTTCATCGCAATATCCTGCAATATAAATTAAATTAAAGGCAATATTGAGCAATATAGATATGCAATGATTTATTATATACTGATTAAGCTATTACATAACTGGGGTCCTACGTAGAGTTTGAGTGATTGGAATTTTCTGTGCTGCTGTCATTTTTAAAATGCAATGTTATATAGTGTCTCAAGAAGCCAACCAATCTAAGTGACATAAAAGAATTCCTACCCTCATCCTTTATACGAACGCAAAACGCGAAGCAAAACAACAAGATTGCATTACATCGTGGGTATCCCCAGTCTGTGTTCTCCTTTATATAAACAGAGTCTAGACTTGATGATGATGATGATTATATGTCTGGTTATACACAGTTCTGTCAGTGTCAAGTAATGGAAAAAACTTGGAAATATCTGACTTATTAAATTATGAAGATAGACATAACCATTTACAAAAAAACGTTAGAGAGTTACGTAAACAAGCATCGTTTGACACCCTCAGAGCTCACATCGGGTGTCGTAACAGAATCGGCATAATGAAGTGAGTTCAAAGTGAGATGGTGTCGATGACGTCACGGCTGACTGAACCGTCCCGGACAATGAGACAGACCAGACGGAAACACACGGTAAAGGAAGCAAAGGGCAAATAGAGTCGGTGGCATTTTATTCTGTGTCTGTTTTTGATTGCTTTTTTCAGCGTCGTTTAACTTTTAGGACCTAGGAGTTGAAAGTTATCCATTGCTTTATGCTGGAACTTCGCAACAGATATTATGATTTATCTGTACAATACAATACAATGCAATAAACTTTATTGCACACCAAGAAAATATAAAGAAAAAGTAATCAGGAAAAGATGGTAAAAAAACAGAGTTGCACAATGGGCGCATGAATCTATCACTATTATAATTTGCATTTTCTGTCATCACAACAAATTGACCATTAAACTCCTGCTACGAGTATTTTTACACCTCCCAGAGAATTCAATTTTGTGGTATGTTGTAGTTTCTATCCGAAGATTCATACGCTTTGTTTCTACGGAAACGATTAATTCCCATGGAAACCGATTTATTGGTAATAAATATGCCTAGGTTATTCTAGATTTATAAAAACATATACGGAAAATTTGCTTCCGATCCGTTAAATAGTGTAGGCGCGAAGAAGTAGCAAACATCTATCCATATATGCCAATTTTTGCTTTTACAATTTTAGTGTGGTGTTAAAAAGACTGAAATAAATGAGGAGACTGTTCTCATGCAAGCTTATGGTATTTGGAACATGATATATGACAAGATACACTTGTTAGTAAACAGCGAGAATTTAAGGCACTTCTTCGAAAACCTCTGGGGGTTCCACAATATATGGCGAGAGCACCTAATTCTCTCCCAACGCAATAAAATCTAAATAAACAACAAGATAATACACGTGCATATAAAATATGCTTCTGTCAAAGGTCTATTTGTCTCTTTCGAAATTGTAGCTACATTTCACTTGGGTACTCACATTTTATCTTACCTCTGTTTTTCTATTTTCCCTCGTTGATGTATGGGACGCATTTCCGCACTTTCGAATAGTACTTCTGTATTCCCTTTTATGTGCGCATAGCTTTAAAAATGTATTCGCAGTTAGGGGCCGGCTTCGGCAATACGAAGATATGTAAAGGAATTATTCAAGAACTTGTAGTTTTTCGTTACATTTTCTTGTGAACTCGATGGAGTGTAGAAAAGTGTCTAAGTATTGTATACATGCTTTATCATACAAAGCTCAATAAGACTCTGAGCTTAAGGACTCAGCCATACATTTTATGATAGACAAACAAAATTTAAATAAACATATAAGGCGCATACACCACTTAAACTAGCGCCACCACCTACTTTATGTTATTATTCTGTTTAACAAAGGAATTTTCAAAAATCCATCTTCCAGTTTGTGATAACTATTATAAGCTTTTTTTTAACGCCTCTGTAATAGTTTTATTCTATTTAGTTTAGACAGAGATACGAAGTTGCCCTTGGTGGCCACCAAAATCTATTTTCGTAAGTATCTCTTCCTAAACTAAGTAGAATAAAACTATTACAGAGGCATTAAAAAAAAAGCTTATGATAGGTATCACAAAGTGGAAGATGGATTTTTGAAAATTCCTTTGATAAACGGAATATTAAGATAAATTAGGTGGCGGCGCCACTTTGGGTGGGGTATGCAAGTATTTGAAACCATCTTAACCTCACATCGATTAAGATCGATACAACGCAAGCGCACACAAAAAGTATAACAGTAAATAATACCTACCTTGTTCCCTTCTAATCAACAAGACATCATCCCAGGCGGACCATATAAGACTTATCAGGTTAGATCTATGGCCACACGCGGAGATGTTTTTGCGCCAACAATTTCTAATGGCCATAATGACTTCAAAGTTTACAAAACAGCTACATATTGAATTACGAACCCGGTTGGTGGGTGATTTCGAGTTTGATGAAGTTATTCAGCTCTAAGCGGAAATTAGTTAGAAATCTAAGAGGATTTAGGAAATCCCATTTATACCAATACGTGTATCAGGGTTGCACGTAGTGTAGGACGCTCTCTGATCAGGTGGGATGATGAAGCTGGACACAGTAAAAAGAGACAGAAAAATATCATCAGCAGGTAGCGGACCTCGACTATCGTGGTCCGGTACCGGTACCGTCGTATATAATTTTCTTTTGTGTAGTTTTCAGGGTGATTTTAGCATCGGTTTGATTCTCTTTTAATTGCATTAGGAAGCAGTCGTTTTCTTTTCATACAGTCATCATCATCACGGCAGGACAAAGGGCTCGCTTAATGAGCGCTAAGGCGTCCTATCTCCAGCTTGTCGCAACCAGCATCAAGTATCAAGTAAAATAGACACGACAGCAAAACCTAAGTATAATGATGTATCCTAAGATAATATGTATTTTTGTGTAGTAGATTTTAGGATAAATGAAATTACTTTCATTTCATTTTTATTTTTTCATTTCATTTCATTTTGACTAGGTAGGGGCAAAGTAACTATGTTGTTATTTTACTTAGTTAGCCTATATTTTTGCAGCCTTGTAGCCTAAATATTGCAGCAACACAGTGCAGAAACTAAAAAATCTGCTCTACTTTCATAATAAGCACGGCCAAAGAGTGGAATGAACTTCCTGCATCTGTTTTCACATGTGAGTACAAATCTTGGAGTCTTTAAATCCAGAGTGCCTTTTGGGAAAGCGTGCTCCATCTAAGACCACATCTTGATGACCGATGTGGCGCGGTGGGCGAAGGACTGCCTGCGACGCAAAAGGTTGCGGGTTCGATTCCCGCCTCGGGACAAATGTGTGTACGATCAGCAGACATTTGTTCAGGGTGTTCTGGTCGTTTTCTATATATAATAAAAAATATCTATCTATGTATTGTGTTATATAATGTACATCAGTTATCTAGTACCCATAACACAAGCTCTGCTTACCTTGGGGCTAGATAATGTGTGAATTGTCCAGCATTATTTATTATTATTATCTTACATAAGTGAAATGGTGGCCAAACGCTTCAACACTATCAACAAAAAAAAGCTAGATCTAGTAACGTCCAACGATAATGAGATTTCATCTAAGTGATTATTATCAGCAGCATTTCATCAGGGCGACAGCGCTATTATCTGGTTAGACTAGGAAGCGATCGCTTCCTATCTGCCCGTATGCCAATTAGCCAATTAGAGAAAGCAAACAACGAACTTGCTATGATAAGATTGCTTTTCGTGGCTTCCCGGACGGTTTTACTGGCGGTTACGTGGTCTAGTAGGAGTAACAATAGTTTTAATTCTATTCTTGATGAATTTTATCAGTGATTTTGTTCTGAGTTATGTTTGTTTTGTTAAGTTCCTGTTAAGTTTGAAGGAAATAAAAAAACCTTGAGTTCGGTTTAAGGATCTTTATTTATACTCAAAAAGAACAGACATGTCCACTTAGAATGAGTATACATTTGTAAAAATAAAATAGATAAAATACGGTAGGTCTACGTTTTTTAATAATCTATATATTTTTTTTAATAATTTGAGAGGTTTAAAACACATGGTTCTCAACACAGACAGTCTGTTGATGACTAGCTAATTAGACCGATTTTGTCATGACGGTCATGACCAAAAAGCTGACAGAGGAAATCATTTGTAGTTCCCGACTTTCACTTAATATAAAATCACATCTAGAGGTGGTCGTTTTTACTGACATCGTTGTTGACCAACGATGTCAGTGTACGTTGTTCCCATCGGATGGCGAATAGGTGAACAACGGATGCCTGCGACAACGAGATGCCGAACCGAGTAATGCCGATCGCCACCGACAACAAACGAACGTCACACCGACATCGGAAGAGCTCCCCGCTCTTCCGATGTCGGTGTGACGTTCGTTGGTTAGTGGCACGGCATCGGATGGCGAACAACGAAGTCAGCCGAGTAATGCCGATTGCCAAACCTAAGCAACGAACATCCATCCTCACCGCCCGCATGTCTGCGTGTGTGTGAGCGAGAGGAGAGGATGCTAGAACATAGAACTGAACGTTTTATTATATCTAACTAGATATGGCATGAACCATGTACCAATGTTATATAATATTTAAAAAAATACGATATCTAATTTTTTTATCAAATATCTCGCTTTAATATAAGTATTATGGTATTTTAGATTTACCCTACTACTAGGAACCAAGTTAAATATTGAATTATTTTTATTTGTTCAAATTCCGTAATTTAGGACCTACCCGTCTAAAACGCTCATGTCACTTCCAGTAAGTTTCATATGCTCAGTGTTGTGTTAGCAACACTGAGCATATGAAAACCGGCCGACATCGTTGGCGGCAACATCGACACCCTAGTGTCAGTGTTGTGTTAGCAACCCGGCCGACATCGTTGGCGGCAACATCGTTGTTCACAACGGATGCCATTCTGACAAAAACGATGCGCATCGTTGTGGAAATTCAACGACAACGCCCATCTCTAATCACATCAGACAATGAAATGATGTCGACGACCTAGGTGGAGCGGTGGGCGAAGGTCCGCCTGCGATGCAGGAGGCTGCGGGTTCGATTCCCGCCTTGGGACAAATATTTGTAGGATCTGCAGGTATTTGTTCCGGGTGTTTTGGTCGTTTTCTATGTATAGTAAAAAATATGTATCTAAGTATTGTATTATGTATATCAGTTATCTAGTACCCATAAACACAAGCTCTGCTTAGCTTGGGACTAGATAATGCTGTGTGAATTGTACAGCATTATTTATTTAATAGAATTTCTGTCAAAAAGTCTGTTTGGTTCACCTCAAAATGCTTTATTTAAATAGGAATGTAGTTTCTTTTTGTATTTAATTTGATTTTTAAAAAGTTTTAAGTTTAGCTCCCTACGGCCTCAACTAAGGATCGTCTCCATGTCTCGAAAATTCTCAAATAAATCTGTCACCATTTAAATCGTCTCGAAGAAAGTTCCGTAGCTGTTACCTAATTTGGCGAGTAATTAAATGTCACTGTGAGATCGTGACGGACAGAAAGACGGACAGGAGAGTGGTCGTGACCGGGTAAGATGGCTGAAGGCTTGAACAAATATTGCTTTGTTAGGTGTGTGGTTAGTGTATTTGTGTTTAGTTTTAGCCTGCTAATGGTAACGACCTGTCGTAACGTACCATCGTAATTTATATTGGGAAACATTTTTTAAGGTTTTGTTGAAATGCCTTAATGCAATATTTGTTTACGTCGTGGAGACGCAAACGTAGTGTAGGAAGTCCTCCGGCCAAGTTGGATGACGACCTGCGAAAGACTGCAGGCAGATGCTAGATGCGTCAAGTTGAAGACAGGGCGCTATGGCGCTCATAACGGGACGCCTATGTCCAGCTGTGAACTAATATAGGCTGATGAAGATGAATATTTTTTTAATTTGTTTAGAGCTTTCTGTGTTCTTCAAAATCGTTAATCGGGCAATCACATTTTAATTGAAGTTTTTGACAAAAGTTTTAATACATCACTTCATCACTACACTACATATCACTACATCACTTTGATAATAAATAAATAACAATGTTATTTATTTATAAGCTCCAAACTTTAATTTATTATGTCATAATAAATTAAAGTTAACTGTTAGCTGATAAATTATCCGAATGTCTTTTGTTAAACACCAGCCTTAGAAAGTACTTTTCCAAAACAAATTGTAATCAATAAGGGATTGAAATAATTTACTCGAATAGATACCTACTCCTCATTAATACCAGAAAATCAAAAGCAAATAATGAAAAGCCTCGTTTCTATATAGTAACTTTTAAGCCAACTACACTGTTAGGGGTGTATCAAAGAGCTTAATCCCATGTTAACGAAGGTCCGGACAATCCAGCCGCTTGGATCCGACGCACACAATTAACGAGTCTAGTTTGTATACATATATAGTTATATCTTTAGTTGACACCTACAAAGGTTTTCCTTTGCAGGTGTCCTTTGTTGGGAAGACCATTTTTACGATGCGAGGATGACCTCAAAACTACAGCGGGCATACATTGGAGAAGGAAAACTCATGACCGACTGCTATGGATGAATCTAGGGGAGGCCTATGCCGAAAAGCACAACAATCTAGATACTGACACAGAATAATTAAAAAATTTTTTAAGTAAAAATGTATATTGTACCAAAATTAGTACGTAATTTTTTTTTTTAAGGTTGTTAAATAAAGACTTTTTGAAATTGAAATTGAAACACCTACAAAGGATTTGTTACAAGGACTTCAGGCATTTTATACAATACAAATACTTGTTCAAGTAAACTTAAATTATTATATATTATATATTTGTAGGATCAGCAGTGTTCCGGGTGTTCTGGTCGTTATTTATGTATAGTAAAAATATCTGTCTATGTAATGTATTGTTTTATGTATATCAGTTATCTAGTACCCACAACACAAGCTCTGCTTATCTTGGGACTAGATAATGTTTTTTTTATTTATTTAATTTATTTATTTAATTATCCCGAATTATTTATCTTAAAAATAAAAATTATGTAATTTTTGTAGAGCCAACCCAAAATCATAGTATTAATTAAATGGCGTTAAATGTTATTTTACCACGGTCGTAGACTTCAAATTTGGCGCTTGCTTGACGGCTCTAGGCGACTGCACTTGGATGGTTTTAGAAAATTGGGCGATGTTGCGAGCGTTCATGCGTTTAAAGGTTTCAGGTGGCTTTCTCAATGCTCATGAACCATTCTGGATTTCATAACTACAGATTGGTACTTAATTGTTATTATTATTTTAGCCCGAGTCGTCCACCACAAGGCAAAGCCTCTAACTACCTATGTTAACGACCTCTGTGACGCAGGAGGTTGCGGGTTCGATTCCCGCCTTGGAACAAATGCTTGCAAAATATCTGCTGCAGATATTTGTTCTGAGTATTCTGGTTATTTTCTATGTATAGTAAATAAATAAATGAACGTAATTTATTGTTAAGTATATCAGCACCCAAAGTAAATAAATGAAGGTATGTAATTTATTGTATTAGTACCAGTACCCATAACACCAGGTCTGCTTGGCTTGGGGCTGGATAATGCTGTGTGAAATCCAGCATTATTATTATGTTATCAAAAACTATTGATATCTTCAAAATTATTGGCTAGGCTTAAGCGTGCGCGATACTTGCCATTTCGTAAAAAGGATAGGCATAGGATTTGGTGTTCATAGGAGCGGGACAGAGTATACGTTTTTGGAACGGTATAAAAGCAGAAATAAAGTTTTTGCTTATTTACACACAAAACAACACAACTAATGAAGAAATTGGTTCAAGGAACCAAATAATTCGTAATAAGTAGCCTTGTGGTTCCGACTTAGAATTTGCACCACCCAAACTCTTCCCGTGGGTGTCGTAGAGGCGACTAAGGGATATACACCGGGAAGCGGGCAGCAGCGCTTCTTGCAGAATATATCTACCACCGAACTGCGATCCCCAACCCGCATGCTTAGCGTGGCGATTATGGGCATTACTCCCATTAGATAAAAATCAGGGAGAGGCCTGCGTCCAGCCAGTGGACCATTATAGGCTGTTGAGGTTGAGGAGGTATAAATATTGAATACTTGTGACGCTGAACGATATCCACTCGCTATTTAATAAAAGCACGTACAACTTAAGTATCATTAATTTAAATATCCATAATATTATTATAAGTACTTAAACATCCATGGTATTTAGATAACCTGAAAGGTAAAGTAAAGTATCGTTTATTGCATGAAATACATACATGTAGGTACAGGTGTTGTTATAAATATACTCTGCCTCAACATCAAAAATAAGTAGGGTTAAAACCTTAAACTTTTTGGGGTTTTCTATGCTCGACAAAAAAGTACAGTGTATATCGTCGTTGTGGTGCGAGAAGTCACTAACTAACAATTTTGGCCAAAATGACTTAATGATGCCAAACTATTTTTACACCCATTATGTACCTTCTGAGAAGGTAAAAGAGCTGTTTTTCTTTTAATTTCGGGAAATACAAGAATGTCAGAACTACTTATCTGCTTGATGAGCCAAAAATCTGTCTACAAAAAAGAACTAAGGGTACTTAAGTAATTTATTTAAATCGTTTACTACCATATTTTTCAATTACTGGGGCTGCACTGCTCATTAAAGTCACTTAGTGACATTTCGCGTACAATTTTATTTGACACGATCTACCATAATGGCTCTTAGTTATTATTTGCACATAAAAACTAGAAATGAAATGAAATTCTGTTGTCCGGTAAGATTCATTAACAGATATTAAGTAATATTTAATGAAGGTGTTCGCGCATCTTTTGGTCCTTACATTCTGCGAAACCTAACTAAAGTACGTCAATTAAATCTGTATTGCTACTTAGTTAGTAATTGATATTGTTTTGTGGCTACATTCACGCTATCCCCGCTTACCCGCGTCCGTATTTGGATTCAATCACGTCATCATCATCATCATCCTATAATTAGTCCACTGCTGGCCTCCCCTAATGAGCTCCATAGCACCCTGTCTTCAGCTTGCCGCATCCAGCATCTGCCAGCAGCCTTTCGCAAATCGTTCGGAGGGCGTCCTACACTACGTTTTCCGAGTCGCGGTCTCCACTCAAGAACACGTTTACCCCAGCGGTTGTCGACTCTTCTCGAAATATGGCCAGCCCACTGCCACTTCAGCTTGCTAATCCTTTGAGCTATGTCGATAACGTTCTCTGTTGGTTGTATTCGTTGCGAAACCGAGCGAAACTCCGAGCGTCTCTCCAATAGCTCGCTGGGCAACCTTAACCTACCGTGAGTCTCCACATCTCAGCTCCGTAGGTCATGACGGGTAGGACGCACTGATTGAAATTTTTTGTTTTCAAGCATTGCGGTATGGATGATGAGAAGACTTGACGTAGTTTGCCAAACGCGGCCAACATAGCTGGATCCTCCTCTTGACATTCTTCTCGAAATTGTTTTTACCCAACTGCAGAGTTGGCCCAAGGTAAATACGCCGAAAAAAATTTGAGAAGGTGACCATGTACGACGACCGGTCCCGGATCAATGTGGCCATTGATCATGATCTTGGTTTTATCCAAGTTAATGCCAAGACCGATGCGTCGCGAGGCTAAAGCTAGGCCGGCCAGTATCCTGTTCAGCTCCTCAAGCGACTTTGCCATGAAGACTATGTCATCAGCGAATCGCAGGTATGAGATGTAATCGCCGTTTATGTTGATGCCCTTACCTTCCCAGTCCAGCGTCTTAAACACATCTTCCAACGCACTTGTGAACAGTTTCGGGATATTACATCCCTGTCTCACTCTGTGCAGTTGATTTTGATTTTGATAGGTTTAGACTGCTGGCCCTGTATTTGGACACTCATGGTAACGGCATCATAAAGACATCTCAGCATCTCGATATAACAATAGTTTACTTGGCATCGCTGTAAGGATTCCAGAACAGCCCAGGTTTTCACAGAGTCATAGGCCTTTTCATAGTCCACAAAGGCCAGACATAGGGGCTGATTATACTCTTCGGACTTCTATATAATTTGCCTCACTGTGTGTATTTGGTTTATGGTGCTATATCCTCCGCGACATCCGGCCTGTTCCGATAGCTGGAACTACGAGTCTTCTGGCGAGACGGTTCGTGACCACTCGTGAGAACAATTTATAGACATGGATCAGGAGCGATATGGGCCTGTAATGTTTAAGGATGGTTTTGTCACCCTTCTTAAAAAAGAGCACCACCAAACTCCCGTTCCATGCCTTTGGAGTTCTTCCACTGTGAAGGACGGCATTGAAGACGTTCTGTAATTCTTGTAAAACAGGGGTTCCTCCGGCTTTCAAAAGCTCTGATGATGCTCCGTCTTCACAGGGGCTTTTCCATTTTTAAGCTGCCCCAGAGCCAACACGATCACGTCTTGACTGATGTCTGTCAGTTCGTCGGTATAGTGGCGTGTCAGGGTGGCTCTAGAATCGTGGTCATTTCGTTGGGCATGAGGAGCATGTGCAGCGTATAAATGGCCATAGAAATCCTTGATCTCGGCTAAGATCTCCGGCTTCGACTAAACGGTCGTCCCATCGTGCGTTCACTCAGCGTGCTTCGTCAGGTGGCTCCTGACAAGCTGCTGAGTGAATACTTTGGATCCTCGGTTTCGCTCTATCAGCTCTTCAATGAGACATGTGGTGGAGCTCCGAAGGTCACGCCGCACCATCTTTGCAATTTGCTTGTTCAGGTCTGACCTCTCTGACGAAGTCGCCTGGGTGGTTTCCCGTTTTTTTTCGTCATCAGCCCTAGAGTCTCATCTGAGACTTTAGACTTTCTGCCAGTGCGCTGCATTTTGCAGAACCTGATGCCCTGGTCTCTCAACGTTTCGACCAGATTGTGTAGGGTCTCGTCAGCGTCATCAGTGGGTTCCAAGGCAACAAATCTATTCCTGAGAAGCTGCTGAAACTTCTCAGTGCCCGCCATGATTTGGATTGGGTTAGGTCGGAGCGTGGACCTCATGTTCTTAAATAATTACCTACCTAACTCTTTTTCACATTTAAATTGTACCTATGTTATCTTTTCAACTCATCTTTAACATTAGTCTTAGTATTATGCTGTTTTCTAGTGATTTTTTTAATTATTTTGATTTTATAGTATGTGCATGCTGTTTTTTAAATAAATATATTTTCTCGTTTTCACATTGAAATTGTATTTATTCTTTTGAACTCACCTTTAATATTAGTCACTAATTGCTATCTGAAACAAAGCTATACCAAGAATAATTACTTAAGTAACATGAAAAGTTAATTAACTAACAATAATGACATCTTATTGAGTTTGCTAGAATTAACTAACTTACATTTTACTAAGTATCTCAGTAACCATAAAAATATTTACATAATTTATTAAACTATAGGGTGTATGGTAAAATTATCTATATTTTGTTTATAGAAATAATTTTTGTAACTATAAACCCTAATGAGTTACACCGATTTCAAGATCAAAAAAACTTTGATCGTGATTATCTCGCAACTAACTTTTTGCACTTAGTGACTTCTCGCACCACACCGACGATATGTGAGTCAATTAATAAAATTAAAAACTTATTAATTCGACCACAAGGTAACGATATAATTCTTTCAAAACATCTGCACAGTCCAACGACTATAGTGACAGCTTTCACAATGGCAACCGTAGCAATGGTTGGCAATCGCTGGCAATCTACTCGGAATCAAGGATGGGACAATCGCTTAGTAGTTGCCGCTGTCAGGCAAAGTTTGCCGACATATAAATTAGTAAATAACTCCTTGGATTAGTAGGCGAAAAGCAAATCTATTTGTACACGAGCGAATCTCTCATGAACGCCTGGAATTATGGTTGAGTATGTCCCGGTAAAGCTGAGCGATTCTGTGAGGGGATAACTCGGAGATGTAGGTTATAGAAGGTAAATCTTCGGAGATCGGAGAGGTTTCGGATTAAATTCCCTTAGATCTATAAAAATCCGTTATTTATCAAGAACAAGAATTTCACTTTCCATGTAAAATAAAACTTGACACACTAGCAGACTACGTTACATAAACAGCCGAGCTTAGATTAATTACTTTGCAAAACGTTGATTCGATTTTGGTAAAACATTTCGACCAATGACTACTTACATACAAGCCGTGAAAAGAGATACTCAATAATTTTAGAGATAAGTAACACACGAGTACACAAGTAAAACATGTACACATAGATTTTGACTTTGGTGGTGACTCATTTAACTATGGTGAGTAAAGTGATTAACTATGACTCAGGGTAGGCCTATTTTGCGGGAGATTGAATACATAGTCTGTTTTGCCATGATAATCGGAAAATAATAGTAAACGACAAATAAAGCAGAAAATAAAATAGTTAAGTGGCCATACGTACTAAAACCCTATAATATTATAAAAATTAAAGGAAGCTACCAAGTTAGATAACATTAGTCAGCCCAGAAAGGGCTTAAATCTAACTGATTCATTCATTTTTACAAGATTCATCTGTTTTGATGTTTATCGAAAGTGCAATCATTTTAAGAACTATTTTCGCACTATTCAAAATAACGCAGTTTTCGTGCAGTAAGATTGTTCCAATACGTGCTTATTATAAATCAAATATTTACTAGCGGCTTAGGCAAAATCAGGTTTGACTGAGCATCGTTTCGACTACAACATTATTATATGCCGTTGTTTATAAATTGTTGAAGTGAATAGCCTATTTGTAGCTTTTAATCGTCGGTAAACTGGCTATAAGGCTTATGGCTTGGCATCCGGTTTTACTCAGCATATTAAGCGGGTATCGTAACGTGATAAACATTTCGATTGTAGAAAGGTACAATGTAGAAATTTAGGTACTATGATTCAATCAGTACATACCTACTCCAGTAGGATGAGAGGTATAAAAATACACAAGTGTTATGTGAATTCGTGGATACGATGTAAACTGACTTTGAATCTGGTCGTAGTTTTGGATCCAAGAGTTAAATTTGTCTCATTGTATGACCAATCACAACCAAAGGAGTACAAAACAGACATTGAATTTACATGTTTTAAAGTAACTTTAATGTCTGTTTTGAACAAATAATCATACATTGACTGAGACGAGGATGAGACTCACAGCAGTAAAAAAAAATTAAAGTAAAATATAAAGGTTATACTTATCTATTTAGATGTATCATCATCACTTTGATTATAATTAACGTAGGTATCCTTTGGTATTAGGTCTTTATTGTCTTTCGTACATCGTCTTGATTATCTTTCGTACATCTTCTTTCCACAATTCTTTCCATCCAATGGTTGCCTGGAAGAGATCGCTTCTAAGCGATAAGGCAGCCGTCTTCACATTCAGATGTAATGTTATTTTCTGGTGTACATAAATGATTTTTTATTATATTGTATCATCATCAGCCTATGTTAGTCCACAGTTGCACATAGGCCTCCCATAATAAGCACCATAGAGCACTGTCTTCAGCTAGCGGCACCTGACCGTAGGGCGTTTGCCGAGTCGCGGTCTCCACTCAAGAACACGTTTACCCCAGCCAGCGGTTGTCGGTTCTTCGCGAAATATGGCTGCCACTTCAGCTCGCTAATTCTTTTAGCTAGGTATGTCGATAACTTTGGTTTGCGGGTATTCGTTACGAATCCTATCATTCACAGAAACTCTGAGCACAGTTCTCTCCATAGCTGAATTCGATATGTATGATTATGTTATATCTTCACAATGTATTTTAAACTCTGGCTGTAGGCTTCATATTGATGGTTTTACGAATTTTAAATTAACCTTAGATCGCGAGGCATAGATATTCTTACCGTTAAGAAATTCGAATGTGGATTTTCTTTAATAAATCATGGACATGTTCTTGGAAGAGATTACATTGTTTGTACAGTCTCGGGCTTTTATAGCTCTTTGTTGGTCATATTTAATGTACCAATAATGAAATTGGTTTGGAATTTAAGCAGTGTTTTGTTAAAAATGATGATGCCATGTGTTTACTGTATGAAGTAAGTCGTGTTTTTTATAGTTAAAACGCTGTCATTCACAAGTCTCTGTATAATAAAGGTTTCGACACAAATCTCTGTTTGAAAAAAAAAAAAAAACTGAAATTAAAAAACAATTTCCTTCTCCCTCCTTACATTTTTACGTAAAACAACTGTTTCACGTCGAATTGACGACCTCTGTGGCGTGGTGAGCGAAGGTCTGCCTGCAACGCAGGAGGTTGCGGATTCGATTCCCGCCTCGGGACAAATATGTGTACAATGTGCAGACATTTGTTCAGGGTGTTCTGGTTGTTCTCTATGTATGTATATTAAAAAATTTCTATCTATGTAATGTATTATATTATGTATATCAGTTATCTAGTACCCAATACACAAACTTTGCTTAGCTTGGGGCTAGATAATGCTGTGTGAATTGTCCAGCATTATTATTATTACGTAAGTGACTAATTATATTTTGATTCTTGCCATACAAATTTGATGAAAAGATTTTCAAATTCTGTAGAATATTCAATATAAATAATTATTTCGTGTAAATTAGTTATTTTTGCATTTAATATATTTTGTTAACATAAAGACCTACATTACATCTAGAACTATAAAACGACCATTCGATAAAAAAATTATAATTATGAAACAGGCCAAATATATTGAGCACATATAACATTAGAATAATTATAAAATAACTTACAAAGGAGGCAGAAATTTCACACATGTAAATTTTAAGAAGTTGCAATCAGATTTTTTGGATACTATAAGTCCTCCTTAATTAAAAAATAAACCTCTTTAATTAAAAAATAAAGAGAAGAAACAATAAATATTATAGTCCAACATGTTTCTTACAGGAAACAATGAATCAGGGTTAAAATATACCTACTTTCAACACCATGCTTATGTCTCCTGACCGAATTATTAAGAAATTTATTCAAAATTAATTACATATTCATTTATTCTGGACACGGTGCCAGTGCCAGTAAAGCAGCGGACACTTTCTTTAGAAAAAAAAATCCAAAATTCGTCGCGATGGAGATAGCATTTCTTGAATGTAAATCAGTATAATATAATTCATACCTAAAACGAAAATGGATGATAGACGACCGTGTCTAATATAAATTTATAGTCATAATATGATTGTTTTCTATTAGGGAACAATAAAATCTAATCTATACAAGTCTCAACTCTTGTGAGAGTGATAGTTCAAATTAGACACAGTATTGAGTGGATAAAAAATCTTAAAAGACACGCAAAACTTTAATTCCGTCGTATAATTGATATAAACAAAACAAAAAGCGCGACGTCCATAAATTAAGCTAAGCGGAAAGAGCCGACGCATATCGAAGGACCTTTTAAGAAACCTGTACACTCGAATTCCATTCCGAGGTGCATAGTTAAAATGCTCAAAGAATAGCTATTCATTAGTGGGTGCGAGAATGAGAATTCTTCAGGCAGTCTGCATATTCCATCGGCGAGGAGGCTTGTATTGTCTTAAGAAAAATGCAATGGGGCTTCGACGCTAAATTATGTCGGAACGGTCTGCGCAACACTCACTATAGACTTACATCCTAGTTCATTATCAGCCGATTCCAAAGATTTTATTGCTAGCCGCCACAATGTATGGAATAGTTTATCATGTGATGAATTTAGATTTAAATAATGTGAGAATTCAAATAGAGAAACTATTTTCTAGTCCAGGCCATGTGGACTGAGATTTTAATCTTTGCAATACCAAAAGAGCTGTCAATATTGAAAGCAATGGTAATAGACTATGCAGTGAGCAAAGGGATTCAAAGGAAGCTGAAGCAATAGCAAACGAGTGAGCAAATTTTAATCTCGCTAAGGAATCTGATCTAAATATTTATCAATCATTTGAACCCGATATTAGCTATGTCAATGGATAACTGAAAGGGTAAATTAACGACACGCAACCATTAAGACCGTGTAAAATTATTCAGCGTCCTGTCGGAGGTACGAAGAAGTTTGCACTTTGCATATTTAAAGAAACACTCGCCTTATCTGGCTCATCGGTGATTCTGTTCACAGATATTCTCGGGAGAAAAAGGAAGTACCACGGGCAGGGCATAGTGCAAGTGATCTTAGTAAAACAATTTGAAGGGCTTTTGAGCATACTGAAACTGTAATTCAACATGAAGTTACGTACGAAGCAAAAAGAGAAAAAATAATAGATATTAAATGAAAGAACAGCTCGACTAGACTATCTTTCAACAGCCTAAATTGGTCCACTGCTGGACGCAGACCGCCCCTTGATGAGCGCCTTATTAGTTTTTATCTCATGGGGGTAATGCCTATTCCCCACGCTGTAGAACCTGCAAGAGGCGCTGCTGCCCGCCCCCCCGTGTTTGTACCTTAGTTGCCTCCTACGACATCCACGGGAAGAGTTGCGGTGGTGCAAATTCTAAGCCGGCACTACATGGCTTTATAAAGCCGTATAGAAAGCCAAAATGAAGCCAAACGTAGAACAAGAGTATAGGATACCCATCATTTATAATGCAAGTTCATTTTATTAGTAGACCTCAATATGCTTCAATACTGCGTGGAACGGTAAGAACTATAAGTTTACTTTTGGTCTTTTTTTAATGGATATTCCATCATCATTAGCATAAGAACTGTTGATGAAATTTCCTACTAAAATTATCTACCTACTGCATCAGAAGCTACTATGGCAAGGATTCTTACGGCCGGGTGCTCGCATTAGGACAAAATTAAGTGCTGTTATGTGTTCTGTTGTCACATTAAAATGCCTTTGGCTACTTCACACCGATGGAAAAATAAAGCGTAGTGCTCAAGCATTGGCAATACAATAATTCGATGAATCCCCGCCAATGTATTTTATGTTAGGGCTGTGTCGATTTATTCTGCAGTCACCGTTGAATTATGTCTTCAATGTATGCGCTTTTAAAGTCTTTTTTTACCTTTTTTGGCGGTACCCCTTTTCCTACCTGAATAGTCCAATGGTGTGATGCAAATAATTCCTTCTATCTCAGATTTTAAGGGCCAAGGATCTTGCAGCTTTGATAGCATTCAAAAAGCCGCAAAGGGTTTTCTAAATACTTCAATGAATCTTAATAGACTTCGCATTTGTTAGGAAATAGGTATAGGAAATGAAATAAGCAAAAACCATGCCAGCTGTGTTCCCGACTTAACTAATTTATGAGATGATAACGTTATAGAAAGTGATATGAAAAGCAATAATCGTACTAGCCCTTTTCATTACAAGACAATTGCCTAACCCTTTTACTAACAGCGTCAACGGGCCGTGTCAACTCATTTCCGTGGCGACTCGATTGGTTCCGAGCATTGAGATCAATTAAAATGTGAGGATGCTTATTGGAGTGTGACGGTACGAGAAGGAATCCCGAGGGAAGATCGTGGTTACCAGGCTACGCTGCTTTACGAATTATCGGATTAGGCGGTCAAAGATCACGGTTCATAAAATATTGGAGCTGATGGACCGCGTCACTTTAATTAGTAAACGAAATTAAAAATGTACAAAATTATCTAGCGTAGTATCAGATAATCATATCTCGGGAAATTAATGCTAAAAAGTTCTTTAACAGCAAAAAATAATTACAATTAATATTTACACTTACCTGTATTTACTAAAAATCTAAGCCGTCACCAGAAGGCAGAGTGCCCAGAATGCTGGCAGCGTTGCCACGTTGAATGGCAATGCTAATTCGTTCTAGAATTATTCAATACGATATTAATACAGCTAGCAAGATCTTCGTGGTCACTTTTCAAAATGTATTTTTGCTATAGTACGTATATATAACTATAGCAAAACTTAAAAATTTATAATATTTAGTCAATGATGGACAGAACCAGCTGTTCATGCAGTGTCATTAAATTCCCAATAAACTTGTATATAACACTGACGATAATGTTTTTACCTTCTTCTCCTCACCCTAATAACCTACTATGGTCCACTACAGGCCTTGAATTTTTACTTATATAAGTTACACAGTTAAACAAAATGTGGACTAAGAAGTGTACCTTACAATATAAGCTTTCCCACATAAATACCAAGAACTCTAGAACTGTTGTTATTAACGTTCAAATGGTTTTACAACATTTAATCGATCAGACCAGTTTGCAGGCTGATATCTGGCAAATAGCTGGAAGGGGTAGAAACTATTAGAGCAACTGGACCTAATGCTATATCATCTGTAGCAATACATCAATGTAATTTAAAGGAAACCACAAAGAAACATTAACGGTGAAGCTAGTTTTTATAGTTTTTTTCAATATGGACAACTGTAAAATGTTCTGGTATTCCGTAGGACAGTTGTCCTACAGAATACCAGAGCATTCTATAGCCTCAAGGAATTTCTCAATATCACACAAGAATCCTCATTTTTGCATTTATAATACTATTATTAATGCGAAAGTTTAGTTGGATGGATGGATAGAAGGATGTTTGTTGCTCAATCACGCCCGAACGGCTTAACAGTTCTGGATGAAATTTGGCACAGAGATAGATTATAGTCTGGAATAGCATATAGGCAATATTTTATCCCGGGATTCTTATAAGAACGAGAATTACGCGGGTGAAACCACGAGGCGCTGCTAGTAAAGCAAAAAGCATCATGGTTGTTTAATTTAATTTTTGTAGGATGACGACATACGAAAGACTGCAGATCTTCAGCTTGACGCATCCAGCGTGAAGCTGAAGACAGGGTGTTATGTCGCTCATTAGGGGAGGCCTATGTCAAGCTGTGGACTAATATAGGCTGATGATGATGATGATAGATAATAATTGCAATTCGTACCAAGCCAGATGCTAGTACTATAGGGCATGATAGACGTAGACCGCAGGGCAGAATGGTGACAGCTACCGTTTGAACGCGCAAATTAATTACACAACCGTTAGGTCTGATAGAAGTGTAATGTAAATAGGCTGGTCCAAGACTCGGTTAACTTTGATATGAAGGAAAATATGTATCGGATCAGGTTTTTAATCTCTATTACTATTTTGTTTAAATGTTTGTTAAGACTTCGATACAGCTTTTTGGAAAAACAAAAGAGGAGGGGCTAATCGGCTGTGTATATTTTTTATGTGTTCTTAGATTTTTCCTTTAATTATAAACCTATTTGAAAAATTCTTCGTGTATAGAATATGATCCCGAAGTAGTTTTAAAACAGATATAAGTAAGTAGATAAGTATTTGTCCCGTCAAGCTTAAAAAACAACATTTTGGTGATATCTACGCCAATTCCGAGTGTTTAATACAAAACATAAAATAGTAGAAAATAGGAGAAATAAGTAGTATATTAAGCTATTGTAATAGCAACACTAGAATTAGCATTATTAATTGAACACTTCCGGTGACCATTTTTATTGTAACTCACTTTTTCATCTGTGCTATGAACAGACACATTGTTTCTATAAAACTAAATTAAATTACTCAAAATTCATTAGCATTTTATTTAACACTGAGGATTATCCCCACTTCGTACATTCCTTTGTAATTGAAATTACAAAATTTTTGCGGCAGTTTGTACACTGACCACATGGACAGTACCTATAGGTTTTGATGATGTATTTCATTTTTGTATATTTTTTTTTTTTTACTTGGGACTAAACCACCCCATGGAGGATGAATTACAATACAAAATACATAAATAAATAATGCTGGACAATTCACACAGCATAATTAACAGTAGCCCCAAGCTAAGCAGAGCTTGTGTTATGGATACTAGATAACTGATATACATAATACAATACGTTACATAGATAAGATATTTTTTTATTATACATAGAAAACGACCACAACACCCAGAACAAATACATGCAGATCGTGCAAATATTTGTGTCAAGGCGGGAATCGAACCCGCAACCTCCTGCGTCGCCGGCGGGCCTTTACCCACCGCGCGCCACAGAGGTCTTCAACATAATCAAACATCCAACAATGACCAAACAGGCGCTTTCAGTTTTATTTCCGAAAATAAATACAAACGAAATGTATGTTAGTGTAAAAGTAATAACAAAAATTCGATTGTAAGACAAAGAGTGTCTTGTACTGATGATTTCAGAAAAAAAACTAAGAAGAAAAAATACGTTTTCCCCAAGGGCGTATTCTCGAGTTTTACGCCAGCTAAGCCACGCTGTAATAACACACTTCTTGGTCAAGAGAAGTGATTATTTTTGTATTGAGGTGGTCACATAAAAATTTAGTCTTTGAAGAATTTATATGAGCACCGTTAAACTTATCTGAAAACATCATCAAATGATAATTTTCACAATCATTAAGAAATGATAACAAATGGTTTCAATGGCAACGAGCGTAGATAATAGACGAGGTGGGATGACGATTTGCGAAAGACTGGTGGCAGATGCTAGATGCGGCAAGCTGAAGACAGGGCGCTGTGGCGCTCATTAGGGGAGGTCTATGTCCAGCAGTGGACTAATATATAGGCTGATGATGATGATGATGTACATAATAGATAATGCCACTTAAAAAATTCCATTGCAATATCAAAGTTTTATGGGTTTAAAACGAATTAGACATAGACAATTTATTTGCCACTACATTAACACACAAGATAAATTTACAATCATGAAATAAAAATTCATTTTCATTTTTCATGAATTTTACAACAGTTTTTTTTAAAACAATCTAAATTATTATTCAGCTATTTGACTTGTTTTTTGTTATTTAACAAAAACGCAGTTAAAAATCAGTCGTGTGTTCGTTGTAGTTCTAAATAATTAAATAAAAAAATCCAGCTGAACGAAATTGCCATTGGACACTGTTGAGTTGAACACGTAAGAGATTAAGAAACAGAAAATTTGGGCAGTGACCGATTCGTACCAGCGATGACGTCAAATTATGTGACCGTGCCAAACACAATCTGTAGAAAATTTCTAATAGATTGTACTAAGAATTTTACCATCACAAAAAAGTCGTACGCTTCGTAAACCATGAGATAAACAACCAAGTGTTCAGCGTTCTAACCTCCGTTGAATTCCATTCTCACACAGACTTCTCATTTCAGTTGTTTTTTTAGCAAACACTGAATAACTCAGGTTATAGATGTCTTAGTTCTCATTCTTTCCATGAACCAAGTTAGATTTATAGACATAGTTGACATTGATGCCTTAGCTTCTGAGAATGCTGATAATAAGACTTCTTATTGTTAAGTAGCTACACGCCCCGGTTTCACACGGGTACTATTTTATGCATGTATTATACATATAAACCTTTCTCTTGAATCACTCTATCTATAAAAAAAACGTATCAAAATCCATAGCGCAGTTTTAGAGATCTAAGCATACATAGGGACAGACAGACGGGAAGCGACTTTGTTTTATACTATGTAGTGAAATGTAAATTGGCATCAATTTTGCTCGTTACAGTAAGTTCGTATCTATATATATTATCAAATAACAAATTTAAATTAAAACTAGTATTTACAATAGAAACAATTAAGCTATCTGCAAACTGTTGCAAACAATCTACAGGTAGCTCAACTGATCCATATCAATACCAGTTGGAAGCGTGCCTAAGACACTGGCTGCATTGCCCCGCTGTAAGTTAACTTTTAATGACATATTTTTGAATACGGAATATTTTACTTTTAAATGAACCTTGATTAATCCGTAATCATTATTTCTATACAAAATAAAAAAAATAACATTTTCCATTGTCTTCGTTACTTCATTTTGCTTACAGAATATTTTAAAAGCAAAAAATATATTTCATCAATGCTTCCGGTTAATAAGCTCCAGCTACCTTGTTATTTAGCGCTATGCGGCGTCTACATTTTTTGCTCACAAATTATCATTTCACAATATGTGAGCCGAGTTATTGCTTTAAATTACTTCGAGACGGTATCAGTCGCAAAATCCATTACAATATTTATCAAGTATGTAATTTGAATCATAAATTTTATGGTCCCACTTACCTACGGGCGTGCTTTAAGTGTTTTCAATTTCACTATGTGGTTTACCGTTAACAAAATACTGGTATCAATCATAATCAAGTTTGGCGATTCGTCGGAATTTTTGGACGGTTATTATTAGCAATTGTCCGAAGAAATGGGTATCAAGTTGCACGTAATTGAATTTTAAGTTGTTGGTTGGTTTGATTAATTTGGAATCATAATGGTGTATGGTTAGTTTTGTTACAAAAACTGCTGCATAGATTTGGTTCTCTGCCGTTCTTCTATCATCATCCAAAATGTAACTTTAGCTTTTAAAAGTTTTCAAATACAATTTATTGGGGAGATACACTAGGTTCGGGTTTTTTCTCTGATCCAACGCCTCTGCAGTATCTCTAAGGTTTGCTAGAAGAAAAATATGTATTGAGGCTTAAGCTCGCCTATGTGGGTACATTGTCTTATTTTATTGCTATGCATAGCATGAGTTTAGAAAATAGGGTGCATTGTAAAGTAAAAAAATAGAGAGAGAAGCGGTAGAAGTAAGCGATAGAAAATCGTGAACTTAACACTTCATTATTATTTATACAGTGTGTAATAAAAATTAAGGCGCAAACTTTCACGAGGAGTTCAGCTTCGATCACAGAAAACAGGAAAAAATATTAAAAAATCTCGACTATTTTTTGTAAAAAAATCAATACTAACAATAAGATCACTAGACTAGGCAATAGCTGATGCATGAGCTTTGTTGTCATAGAACCAAAGAAAAATGCATTTGTGGTAATTCTATTATTATTTATTTTCTGAAAATTAAAACCCACGATTTTTTAAACATATTTTTCCCGTATTCTGTGATCCATAGCTGAGCCCTCTATGACAGCTTTGTCCTTAATTTTTGCTACACCCTGTACAGTCCAGGTATGCCCTGATCCTGCTGTTATAAAAGGCTATGGCACAAAGTTTTAATGGCCGGCTTCAGCATCAATAAAATCGCATTGCAAGTAATTTGCAGTCATGGCAATTAACATCGTAATTTTGTGAAATAATACGCTAATGAAACATTTATTGTCTCTCTGTTCTGTTTCAAGATTTTTATGTTTCAGTTTTATTGCACTTGTACTTATTAACATTATCATTATTTTCCCATTTAATCTTGGGATAAACCCAGTCAACCGGGAAATCCCCCACGTGGGGGATTTCCGGAATAAACCAGTCAACCTATCGACTCTCGAAGTAAAAACGCATTAGAACTTCACGAATTCAAATTACGTATAACCAGCAATAGGATAAGCTTTAAAAACTCCATGCTTTTAAAATCTATCCAATGATTGCTGTCACCAGCATTTCTACTGTCATTTGTCCGATATGTCGTTTCGAATTTGTGTTCGGTAGTGATTCAAAGCTCAGCCTATCGAATTAACCCATCATAGCTCACGACGTTATCACACGACGACATCGGTAGCAGTTATTCTTTTTTTATGGATTGACATGCGTCGAATGTCACTTGTTTTAATACGTAGTAATGCTCAACCTTTACTGTGCCACTATCTGTTCCGTTAAAAGCGGCGCTGCTTATAAAGATCTTGTAAGAATGAGACATTAATTTTGAAGTGATAGCTTTAGTTCCAATTTTGTCCACCTGAATCGATAAGTTTGTGGTAGATTCTTCTTACTAGCTGTCTGATGCTGCTGATATTTTTTGTAATTATTTAGTTCCTCTTTAATAAGTTTGACAGGCACTTTAGTCGTCTTTATCCCTTTGAAAGAACGTGGTATTTTTTGTCGTCAAGATTGATTTGTCACATTGTTACCCATGTTAATATATTTTATGATATGATATTAATATTATTAATTTGTTTTTACTACAGTATATTCACGCTCGATGATGTTTATTTTTGTGTTTTGGTGAAATATGTTTATTTTAAACTTTGTGCTTCTACGAGATTCACCAAAACAAAGCGAAACTATTATGATGGTACGTACATTTGACGACCTCAGTGGCGCAGCGGGCGAGAGTCTGCCTGCGACGCAAGAGGTTGCGGGTTCGATCCCCGCCTCGGAACAAATTTGTGTACGATCTGCAGAAATTTGTTCCGTTGGTCTGGGTGTTTTCTATGTATAATAAAAAATATCTATCTATGTAATGTATAATATTACGTATATCAGTTATCTAGTACCCATAACACAAGCTCTGCTTACCTTGGGGCTAGATAATGCTGTGTGAATTGTCCAGCATTATTTATTTATTTATTTATTAAAAAATTATGTACTATTGAAACAAGAAAAGTATGACTAACGCCTGTAGCTAGACGTTATATATTAAAGATAAGAGGGATTAACGGACTAAAAGAATGCTTGAAAAACAAAACAAAGTCTCAAGAAGAATTCTAAATTAGAAATAATAATGAAATGGTCGGGGTCCTAAAACACAACAAAAAGTTTTAAAACAATAACAACGATCTACAAATCACATAGATATTTTATTGGTTGCACAGATATTGTTATTTTATTTAAAAAGTAAATAGAACCTAAGATTTTATGAGGATTAAATATAAATAACGTATCATCACACCGAGATGATAGTCAATAGTCATTTAAAAACTATAAAGAAAAACTGAAGTTTTATTAACCAGAAAAGGATGCATTTGGTTTATAAGTGCTCTGTTTTGTTGCTTTTGAATGTATTTTACGAGGTTATAAAATATATTGGAGTACCGAGCAGGAAACCAGTTAGGTTTACCTATCCCAAGGTGGAATCTTTTACTAGCGTATGAATCAATTTTGTTGAGACTTAGTAGGTATTATTTAAAAATAATATTCACAAGAGTTTTTAAACTTCTTTTGTAAATAAATTTGGAACCTTATGTCATGTCTGCAAAAACTGTGACTGCAAACTGCAGGTCTTAACTCACCGACGTCGCCATAAGTGGTCGCTTACCGAGACCCTAAAATGTTAATCATGATTGTAAATATTTTTTTATTAAAACCAAAAGGCAATTTCACATCCTCCATTCAAAGTAACCGGTCGTTATTTCGGTTCGTCTCTCAAAGAACAATTTCGGTAAATTTGTTTGCATGTAGTGATCCCGATGGGTCGACGTTAGCAGTTATGTATGCCATCTTAAGAACGAGAATACACGGTGTCGGTTTTTCCAACCCATCCGTAAAGGTTTTATTAAAAAAAAAAATAAGAGCAGGTATGAAAAAACACTGATGTATGTAAAAGACTTGCTGTCACTGTAAAAATATGCTATAAAAGCACTAGAATTGAGTTTCGGAAGCAATATCGTCTCTATTTTTGACATGAACCTAGTTATAACAACGATTTGTGTAAAGCTTTAAATCACGACCCCAAACATTATCTCTTTTGAATGCAAACGTCAACTTTAAACCCGCATAGAGGCATGACCCAATTCCAAGTCCGAGATTAGAGATAAACTTTTCGGCCGTGTATACTTCACCTTGTTTCGATGTATGCGCTCTTAAATAACAATGATTGTGTGTCCGAATGAATGAGCCATACGATTGGTATTCTGACTTCATGTTCGGTTTTAAGGACCAATGTTTATTTTTTTGAGAATTTATCGTGACTTTGAGCTAATCAAGTTCCAAGGTTTAGTGCTGTAAGTACTTTGGAAAAGTGTCAGTGGTTATACTCTAAAAATTAATCATAAATAAATAATAATAATGCTAAATGGACAATTCACAAGGCGCTCCATACTTTTAATGATCTCTTCATTACAGGATATGGGTCCAATAGGATAGCATAATATAGCCCCAAACTAAGCAAACCTTGTATTACTTGTACTAGATAACTGATATAAAGAAAACACAATTAATACATAGTTTTTTTTATTAAATACAGAAAACGACCAGGACACCCTGAACTGCAGATTTCCCGAGGCGGGAATCGAACCTGCGACCTCCTGAGTCATACTAGTCTTAATAAAAATCAATTGTTTTAATCAAAATTTGCGCAAGTTATAAATTTTTCCAATTATGATTAGACAATAGTCTGTTCAATCTGTAATCAATCATTTACATTGACAACCAAATATGAACAAAACTATTAAGAGTCCTCATTTATTTTCAACTATATGTCAAGAAAAAAATACATGATTGCCTTAGTATGTCTAAATAATATAAAATTTAAAATTTCTAATATCATAAAATTATCAGCCAGCCACAGTTACACACTTCTCTTACTTTAAATACCGAGTACTTTGCGTTTATTTATTATTTTCTCGACATTTACTTCGCTTTTATCGAGAATATAATCAAAGAGCCTGTCAAATATCATTATCGTCATATGATGGATGGCTAATTCTTGCTCTTCATCTGATTAAGGCGTGGGACAGAACACACAATACAACATTCTTTGCGTATATCAATAAACGATCGATGGTAGGTAGGTAGTTCGATGATGATATAAGTTGCTAGCTTCCTGCCTACGTCTTTGTATGGATATTCAATATTTAGGTATGATATAATTATTGGCCTTTTTTAAATTAAAAAAATACAAGTATACAGTTTAGTGGCTTTTCATTTTCATTTATTTATTCGAAAACTAAAAGTCGGGTTTTTTTTTTTTCAAAAGTAATGTTACCCTTAATTTTTGTTGCACACTGTATTAAAGAATTGCTAAGCCATGGTAACGCTCGTTCTATTCCTGGGTAAATTAAATTATGGGTAGGGTGGTAGTAAATACCCTATTCGTTATTAAAGGCCTTAACGCATTCACTGCCCAGCTTCGGCGGTGCTACCCGCAGGAGCGCGTAGCCGAGCAGAACTTCTGCATCTTGGGCCATGAAAGTGTTAAACTGCATTTAAATTTGGATCCAATCAATTTAGTTAATGTTGTAGATATATTTATTCTGTTGTTGTAGTTTAGCATGAAAAAGTAACAGATAAACAAACTTCCAAATTTTGATAATTCAAAAATTGTTAGCAGATCTTAAACATAACTAGGAAGTAATTAAAAAACTAAATAAACACAAATCTAGGTTCGTAAAACTTTGAAGAAAGGGACTGCTAACAGTGCTCATAGAATCGTGAGGCACTTACAAAACAATCACATCCATTAGGCCCTTGATAGAGGCAATCCAAAACAATTGTTCGTCAAAACGGGGCATTTAGCGTTTACCTGACAGCAATTTGATCAATAGGCAGAACCAGTGCCCTTATCAGGATAAAATATCGTATCATCGTATTTAAAATGCTCACGCTTCAATTAGGTAGGTTAGGTTTATGTTATTGACGAGCAGTACCTTGCAGAGACTAAGGTCCAAAGGTCCGCTCGATCTTTTATAGGATACATTTCGGAGAATATTCACTTCACAGGAATTACATGACCTGATTCCACCATCCCCTTTCCAATTCAGGATAAGCAGACGCACAGCGCATTACCACCCCTACTTGGTGGATATACCGTCCATTCGCACTAAGCGGTTTTCCTCCACCTTCATCATTCTGTGAGACAAACATGTTATTTTTATATCGCCCAGGATTATGGTAGGGGTTAAGGGTTCAGACCAATGTACTGGACATTCTGGATTGGTTATGATTTCAGGACTGGCGGTTTAAAAATGCTTGACAAAATTTGCCATCAGAACATATGTAGACTTAATCAACTATCAAAATGTTGCACGTTTACAGCAAACATTATTTTATTCCATTATTGATTTCGCCTTGTAGTTAACAAAACGTGGTGCCTGATAGGGGTACAGTTTCATATCTGCTATATCGAAGTAATTTTACCGGAGGGCATGTTTATGACAACACTTTGGGGACATAAATAGTGCAAAATTGAATAGAATTTCCTGAACGGTGGGAATTTTCGGAAATATTCTTAGATTTAAAAGTTTTAAATCTAAGAATATTCCTAGTTTCTTCCTAGTTGATTGAATTGCTGAAGCTCAAAGTGTCATGCCATCTACGATAAATAAATTACAAGAAATATAGTTTCACATTTATTTATTTATCCTTACACCACAATAAACAGTAACACATAAAAACTTAGTCGACTAATAACATTACTATGTAGCAGCAGCCGTGTGGTGTCGTCTTAGAATTTGCATAGATCTACCACCGAACTGCAATCCCCAGCTCGAATGCCCAGCGTGGGTATGTAAAATTCAGCAAAAGACCCATATACCTTAACCAATCACGGAATAATATCCAGATTTAGTCCACACTTTAGACCACAGCAGGGTTCTAATAGTCTACAATCAAATCAGTCGTGTATGCTGTCCGTGTTGCTTACAATGGCGCGTGATCTTGGATTTGGACGCCCCACTTCCGTGGTATGTGATGCTGAGAGATGTCAGAATGCATGGAGAAGGCAAACTCCTCAAAAAAAAAAAAAATTATTGATATTAAAAATTAATTCTAATTTAAGCGGGTTAACCGTGAACCTTGTTTGCGTACATGACATGTGTTATCAAGGACGACGAACAGGCGGTCGCGAATCGCACTTACCCTGATAAAATCCCTGGTTAAGGAATTAAAAAACGTGGGTGTTCTTCCAACACAAACTAGGTTAGTAGTTAACCCGCTTACGTAAATAATGGATCTTACTATAGATGCGTATTATTAATTCTGAGCTAAGAAAACTAAATGTGCATCTAAACTTTTCGACAATTGAGATCAATGATAAAAATCACCAATCAAGCACTCAGGTGCAATGTTCAAATAATTTTTGATTTTTTATTATTCGGATACATTTCCTCATAAGACTATATCTTTATGCCCCACAACAGACAGAGCTAAAATATATAATTAATATATGTAAATCATAGCAAGGTATATTACGGTATATTATTATCTATATTTTTATTACGTCACCTATACTATGTCAAAACTACTATGTCAAAATGATAAATTTTCGTATAGTAAGACATGATGGCCGTAGAGCTACGTGCAAAAATATGTATCGGCAGCTTGTTATATAGTTTACTATATATTAATAAATATTATAGCTCCCTCTTTTGCGGGCTTTAAACGCCTTTCAGACTATAAAGGTGCAGTTACATGGTAGCCGCGTTTGACATCCTGAACAAGCAAGCAGTCAAAAGCACGGCTTCGGTAATAATCTGAATCTAAACCTACCAAAACCCAAATCTAACGCGATACCGAAGATTTACTAAATCCAAAGCCAAGGAAATGACAATCCATGAATGAGATATCACCATTCCACTAAATAGAAATACAATTGCTTAGACAGATTCACACGATGCGTGTAATTGGCGCCGATATCGCGCACGGATGATTTATACAATAGAATATAGAGGGAGTTATTGTTCCTTTTATCAACTCGTGTGTATGCTGCTTTTGAACACTTGTTGTGTTTAAAAAAAAACATCCGTGTTTGAATTGTAACATTCTGATTGCATTTTTTATACAACTTTTTTTTTGTTCGAGTGGCATGTTCTCTTAACAACGTAACCTAACATAGGCTTTGTGGCACTACTAACCAAGTTATTTAACGAATTTTTATGAATAAATTATATTCTATCTACCTATCTATCTATATATCTTTCTATCTATCTATCTATTTATCTATCTATCTATCTATCTGTCTGTCTGTCTGTCTGTCTATCTGTCTATCTATCTATCTATCCATCTATCCATCTATCCATCTATCCATCTATCTATCTATCTTTCCCAAACGACTTTTCATTTTAAGTTTAAACTAAAGCATTCCGTAACGACAACGACTCTTGCTTTCTTCTTTCTTAGATCCCTGACCTATGCACCGGAACCAATCTAAATTTTCCCCGGTTCATATTTCACAACGCATTTGTCAAAACCACTGACTTTGTAATTACTCATCACAGCAAATTGATATTATAACCGGTAATGATATTAGAAAGTGTATTTATTAACCGCGCCGAGACGTGATCGAAACGTTCACATACACCTTGGCATTGGGGGTATAACTGGTATAACGTAGCCAGGTTCTAGTGAATGGGGCAATTCAAAATATATGCAAAAGCACACCGAAGAAAAAAATAGAATTAAATTATCGACGTTAAATAACGCAACGCTGAAATCATTTGGCAAACACAAGTTTCAGCAAAAACCTAATTTTTCAGCAAATAAAGTAATAGGTACATTTTCAAATCAAGACACGTATTTGGTTGGGCTATCTGTCCAGCTGTGTGAGAGAGGTGGGGTGGTGCAAATTCTAAGCCGCTTAGAATTTGCACCGCAATTTTACCGCGAGTATCGTAAGAAACGACTAATGGATATTTATCGGGGAGCGGAGAGCAGTGTATCCCACTGAATAATTCTACCACCGAACAGTAAATCCCAACCCGCATGCCCATAGTGGGGATTATGAACACTACCCCATGAGATAAAAGCCTATAGCAGTGAACCAATATAGGCTGTTGAGGTTGAGCTATCTCATCATCATCATCCGCCTATACAGGTATTAGTCCAATGCTGGACATAGGCCTCCCCTAATAAGCGTCATAGCACCCTGTCTTCAGCTATATAGTCAGATAGTCATTTTATTGGTAAAATCATATTTACAAGTCAAACATCTTGACGCATCCAGCATATGCCTGCAGTCTTTCGCAGGTCGTCATCCCACCTGGCCGTAAGCCGTCTTAAACTACGATTGCCGAGTCGTGGTCTCAACTCAAAAACTCGTTTACCCCAGCGGTTATCGGTTCTTTGCGAGACATGGCAGGCCCACTGCCACTTCAGCTTGCTAACTCTTAGAGCTATGTCGATGACTTTGGTGAGCTATCTGTCGTACCAAAAATAGTCCGTCTAAAGTCCGTTGAAAAAACTATAGTAAATACAACCGGACAATTAACAAAGCATTATCAAGCCCTAAGCTAAGCAGAGGTTGTGTTATAGGTACTAGATAAGTGATATACATATAAAAATTCAATACATACAATATATGTTTCATTATTCATAGAAAACGACTATAACACCCTGAAACTGAGGCTACAAATAGGATAAAAATATTTTGACCATAGTATTTTAACAATGAAGTAGATGATAACGGTAACCGGCTCGGTAGTAGATACCGATCGGTTTGGATCATTCATCATATAGAAATAGAAGTTCGATGGGATTCGATAGTATCGGCAACCGCATCAACTATTAACTGCGTATGTAGGACTAAATCATTCACGTGCATCGTGTGAAGGTGAGAAGAATTCAAGAGGAATATATTTTAGTTATTTTGATTAGCAAGCTGAAGTGGCAGTGGGCTGGTCATATCTTGAAAAGAACCGACCACCGTTGGTTAAACGTGTTCTTGAGTGGAGATCGCAACTCGGCAAACGTAGGGTAAGACACCCTCCTACCAGGTGACATGACGATTTGCGAAAGACTGTTGGCAGTTGCTGGAGGCGGCAAGCTGAAGACAAGGCGCTATGGCGCTCATTAGGAGAGGCTATGTCCAGCCGTGGACTAATATAGGCTGATGATGATATTTTGATAAGTAGAGTACGTTCGAGATATTATGGAGAATTAACAATATTACCTGCTAGCTGTATGTAAAGAGAGAGATAAGTTTTTCATGTTTAGAAGCCAACATTTAACGTTTCGGTTTAGTGTAGTCTGTTGATGCAGGCATTGTGCAGAATTTAGAATAGTGGGTTTCAACGCATAATTAAATAATTACCTTTTATTTTAAATTATTTATATTATAATATATAGTATTGTTTACGATTCCGCCATACTTACTATACTACTTATACCAGTGGTGGGCAAAGTACGGCCCGCGGGCCTGCTCCGGCCCGCGAAAGCATTTAATCCGGCCCGCCGCCCCGCCCCGACGACGACGGTCCTTCGACATGCATAGTACATGGCCCGCGATAATTATATTTTGACGGTCCAGAAGTACAAAGTAGATCCTACTTAGTGGAACAATATAGACGCATAGGTAAAGTAAAGGAGCCAGCTGGACTATAATAGCCACGTAGTTCATGATTGTGTTGCGGGTCGCGGGGCGCAGGGCGTAAAGAAGCGCGGTGAAGTAAGAGGTTAGCGTAGGTAATTTTGTTTTCAATTTGTCCTGTTTAACATACTACATTCAAAATTACATGAAACAATAAGCTCCGCTTTTGGGATAATGGCGAGTTAAAAACGAAAAGTCGATTCCGAATGTCGACTGTTTATAGAAGAGTGGGTTTCTGATTTAAAAATCTTAGAAGACAAAGATTTGCAGACCGATTTTGCATTTTTTACCGATTTGTTCGAACACTAACAAATTAAATAAAAAATTGCAAGGAATTAATCAATTTATAGTCTTTATTTCTTTTATCAATTTATAGTATATTTTTATCACTTGGGGTTGTCTAAAATCATTTAAAACACAGCTTTTTCTGTTTTGTAACTGCATTGCTAAAAACGATTTAACACACTTTCTACGTTTAAAATCCATGGCACCAGTGAGTGAGAACAAACTGAAAGAATTCAGTCAGGTGTTGAAAAAACTTTACACAGAATTTGAAAGCCGGTTTCAAGACTTCAAGAACATTCAGTCATCGCTAAATGTTTTCTCGATGCCGTTTAATGTAGATCCGGAAAATGTCTCTGCAGAATTGCAGTTGGAAATTATTGAAATGCAGTGCAGCACCCATTTAAAACAACTGTTCTTAAACTCCACAAAACCAGATTTTTATAGAACACTGCCGAAAGCTGAATTTCCAAAGATTGCTCACGCCCAGAAAATTATGGCGATGTTTGCGTCGTCGTATGCGTGCGAACAGACTTTCTCGACCATGTAATTGCGGAAAAACTCAATCAGAAACCGACTTACTGATGAACACCTTTTCGCGCTGCTAAAAGTTACTTCGTCACAGCTTGAACCTGCATTCGATAATATTATGGCAAATCAAAAGCAATTTCATTTGTCTCACACGCCTAGCATGGCAGGGCCTTCGAATAAAAGTTAAATTGTAATTTCTAACATTTGTGCAAGTGTGTAATGCTGTAATGTTTTTATATGATTTAAACTTTCAACTCAAAATGCATTTTTTTCCTATAGTTCTGGCCCTCCACTAAAATTTATTAAGCTTTCTGGCCCCCCATTAGGAAAGTTTGCCCACCACTGACTTATACTATAGTAAGTACCCTACCCTACCGATATTCATTCGTCCCTTCGAATAAGGCTTCAATTTCAACCTCTAGTAATACGTAATTTATTATTCTAAACTGCCCTCATAAGGGTGCATCTGTATGCACCCTCTAAAAGGGGTTGGCTGACATAAATTCGTTTTTATTACAAAGGCTTCATCCTTGATTACAGGACAAGTTAATCAGTATAATGAATCATTCATTTTGATTTTGAGATTCAGCTTTTTGTGATTAGCAGATTGAGCAGCTGTTATACCCATTCATCATCATCATTATCAGCCCATACACGTCCACAGTTGGACATGGGCCTCCCCAATACTAAGACGCCACAAAAAGCGTTCCTGAGCCGCCTCCATTCATCGACTCCTTGGTGTACCTATTTTATACATAAAATTATTTTATTTTTATTAGTTTGACTGACAATCAAATAGTCATGTCAATAATTTATCGATTCGTTTTTTTGCGACAGTTGAATTTGTTTTTTTTTTTAAAGTTTTAATCGATTTTGTTACTATTGCTCTACATTTTGTATTATATTAGGTACAGACATTACTCAGGCGTCTAAATGACTTTATTTTTGGGAAAAGAATATTTAATACAATAAATTGTAATATTAATTTTTGCTGTTTTATTTGCTTATTGCTTCTGATGGCGGCATTTACCGGTTAACTATATTTTTAATACTAATTTCAATACTTTTTCATTGATAACTTATTTAGAATCTTTGTTACATATACTATGCGGGCTCGATAATAATGGATACATTAGTCCCCTTATATTTTTCGAGTCGGCAGACTATCATGCTTTAAAACAACTGTGCCTATGAAATACTTCATTCTGTCATTCATTCTTCATTCATTCATTCATTCTTCATTCATTCATCTGTCAATGATTAGGTAACTTTATTGCCGTGCATATTTCAATAAGAAAATATATTTGACGACAGGTTATTGTGTTTGGTACACAATAACCTGTCGTCAATTTTTTTTTCATTTAATGGATTTATTTAATCCGCTGAAACAAGAGGACTGTATCACCTCACCTCACCTGGTTTACATTAATTCTTTATATTATTTGATGATGAATTTGAGATTCTACATACTCTACAGTTTTAGATTTCTATAATTGAATAAAAAAAATGTATTGAGGATAGTAACATATCGGCAGCGGACAACTTCGCTTTATACGAAAATGTTTTAGCGTCAAACTCAGATTCGTTCCCAACAGTCTTCGTGTTTATGACTGTGTACGAATTTCGTGCTAACAATCCGCGTTGCTAAATCCATCGATCTTAAACGGAATGTACACTAGTTGATTCTGCTTGGCGTGGGAGCAACGTCACCATAAAACATTATTGTAGGACACAAGCTGTACCGCCCGCGAACATGATTGAATTTTATAGTGTGCTTAGCGCTTTACTTGGTCACTGCTTTGCATATTTCTTGGCGAAATATTACGACTATTGTAACAGTTCGATCTTTGGTAGCCGGAGTGTGAAGCATCGTAAAATCTAAGTTTAGCATCAGTTTTCATGGAATGGTTCAAAGGTATAAATCGGAATGGTTTATGAAAATGGAAATAATGAGATCCTGTAGGTAAGTACGTTACGTAGGTACCGGCCTACAATGTTGTTACACTTACACTTATGGACGGAATCGGAGTTTTGTTAAAGATTGTTTGCATAAATGATGATGAGATGATTTTTATTGAAAAAAAAAACCTTAATTCAACTTTTTTCTTTAACGAAAAATCAGTTTTCGTTATAGGCAAAAGTTTTAGAATAATCGCAGGGATCTCAATTCAGCTAACCATAGATGACCAAATTCAGTTTTACAACCTATTGGCACATTTCCCAATAAATTCAAGCTCATAAACGCACCCCCTGAGGCAAATAAAACACCATCCCGCCCGAATGATGCCACTATAATATGCATACAGTCCACTTTATTTGAGGTTTACTACCAAATTGCAGTAAATAGGAAACTGTTGTACCTTCGCTTGACAATCTGGTCCTGGAGGGCTAGGATTTCGTTTTTACGTGCTCCTGAATAATATATTAAGTCTGAGGGTAGGATTTATGAAGGGCGGCAAGGGTTTTAATCTTGCGAAACGACCATAACAAGACGTATGGGCAAATTACTGAATCCGTTATTAGCTTACGATTAAATGGCTACTTGAGTTTTGGTAGAACCCTTTTAATATTTTAATTTAATAGATCAAAATGGTTGGATTTGGGTTGAGATTTGCATGCGTTAGCTGAAATGTGTTTTATGGACGATTAGGTAAATGTTAGTGGTTTTCGCACGTCTTTGTTAATGTCGTCTCGGGTTACAGTCATGTTTAGTACGGTTAACTTTGGAATTGTCGCTTGGTCCGTGTAAACTTTAGTGTTAGGTTATGATAAGTCTTCTGTAGTAGTTTAGGCACTCCCATTTTAATGAACTGTCAATGACAAATTATTTTCGAAATCAATCTAGACGTGACTATTGAGTTAATTATATAGGATGAGTGACCGGATAAAAATAAAAATGTTACTTATTAATTTTATTGCCCACTGCAGTCATAAAAGGCGTTGACACGTTCAAGAGATTAATTAATTATATTATGGTGAAAAATATCCTTGAATTATGCGGAATCTAGTTTATAAATTATGTGTAGCATTAAATCTACCGCATGGTTGGAATTTTACGATATAATTTATAGCAATATGTCACGTACGAGATTCGCTCACAATATTGGAGGTTTTATGTTCCACGACGTCGTATACTTGCGGGAATATTTATGTATTTGTTATTAAGTAGTAGTAGGTACCTAAGTAAATTTTTCAATTTTAATTTGTTACTAAGTAAACTCTGGTTGATTTTTGTACTTACGAATAAATAAATAATAATATTTATAGGATATTTCATGATTAGCTTATATTGGTACTAAATTGATTTAATTTGTATAAAATTTTCTATAAAATAAATTCTCGATAATTTGAAGCTTTTTTAATATCGGAACAAACATTTGAAGACTTTGAACAAAAATAAATTTTACCGACCACCACCATCAATACCATAAATAACCATAACGGAATAATATCGACAGAGCTGACAGAATAATGATAATGGATATCGTTAAAAGTGAACAAAACGCTTTGCAGTAAAATTTGCCCGATAATAATGTCGTCTAACCCTTTTAAGATGACAACGATGAAACAGTGCGAAAAAATAACATTTATGTTTCGCTTTTTGAAAATAAAGTTGAATTGAAATTGCCCAGATAAAAACAGAGGTTAAAACGTTCACATCCATAAAAAATTTAACTACTATAATTAGTATTTACAATTGAAACAATTGAGGTAACTGCAGACTGTTACTAACAATCTACAAGTGGCTCAATTGATCCATATCAATACCAGTCGGAAACGTGCCCAAGACACTGGCTGCATTGCCCCGCTGTATGACAATGCTGATGATGATGATGATGATAATGCTGAAGCGCTGCTAACTGCTATAATTATAATATATTTTGATAATTACACTAGGCCTGGTAAGCTTTTCTAGAAACAAAAATTAATACATAGATTATTTTTTATTACCTCCACAATATTTTTTTACTTCAACAAATTCTTTAATTTCTCATATCCAACTTTAGTCTCTACTGCTACAAGTAGGTACACTGTTCAATTTTTATTTGTACATTTTATTTTGACTTTTATTCTTGTGTTGAAAACGATATGCCTCGTGTTTTCTGTAGGACGGTTTATGGCTTTTTAATCTCCCACACACTTAAATGATGCAAGGCTGATGTTATCACTCTATCGGTATCCAATTTAAGCTATAATTTCCCTTTGATAAAGCTATAAACACCATCCGATACTTATTTAATTGTTTTGATACGTATCCTAAACTGTTATGACATCTTTAGGCAACTTTCACGTTGTTCATCTTAGGAATGTCGAAACTTAGATCACATTATGATATGATACGAGTACGCTAGTGTAAATACCAATAAAAGAACATTATAATTTCGATAACATCTCGCGCTCAATGTTTGGGCTCATGCCCATTAGCTAAACTACTTCCATACAAACGGGAAGTATGCTCAATTTACTGTTACCAGTTAATATGGGGGAACCTGGTTTATTATATTGTGCTTAAATAATAAAATGAAAAGTGCTCAAAGCTAACTGATGAAAGCTTATTCTAACTACATACAACAACCGTAGAGTCAAACTGTTATTAACATGAATTAACATAACAATGCCTAAAAACTTGGGATTTACCGAGGTCTATGTTCAAAGCAAACTAATAAAAAACCTAGTTCGTTTTTTAAACTACTCTGTAATATGAGAATCAACCTGATGAAATTGCACCAAGACCAAACAACCTACTTTGGACTATGTATGTATTGTACTTACTGTGACTGAAATAAATGTGATTTGATTGTAGCTTCAATAATTTCTATGCATTTGTATGGAGTCAGCTTCGTCTATGAAGTTCCTAATATCAGCATGATCGCTTAGACAATGTCCACCGACGCTCAACCCACGCGTCGACACGCCCCTATCCGACCTCACATTGTTTTTATACTTCCAAATCTCACCATCGATGAGCTTCAAATATACGACTTGATAGTTGAACCGCTACACGAAACGTGAAACGATCCAAACGTTCCAAACTCAAATTACTCCAAGAATGGGATTCTTAGACGAAACGATTGCTTATGGAGCGTCTGTAATGGCAACATAAGCGATTATGGAGACAATATCGAAACGAAAATGTTAAACCTTTGTGAAATAAAAATGTTACATCAACCGTTTGTTTCTACAATTTCATTTTGATTCACGGTAAAATTCCATTGCGGTGAAATGGTAAAATATGTTATCGTTTGATGGCACCAGCGCTACATAGGTACTTCGGTGTCCCTTTGTGTTTTTTGATGATCAATTTGAAGAAACAGAACGCGTTGTCTTTCCCTGGGTTTTGTATTACAAAGTAGTGGATTTCGCAAGGAGATTTACAAAAAGCGGAATTAATATCGGGATCATTTCGCATTCGACTCGTGTGCAAAAAGGGCTCCCAATTATGCGCAAACGCAGCGTCCACTTAAGCCCGTACATTGGCTTCTTTATTGTACTAAAGGATTACAAAAATATATACGTTTTTAAAAATATTTACGATGTTACATGAAAAACTATGGAAAAATTATTCGAGTTTGTATACGTTTGATATTTTAACATTCTCGTCCCTAACGTCAAACAAAAGTTACTCCATATGTCATTGTGTCAACCGAAGTCGATGCATAATGCATTGTTTCCATTACACTACCAATTTTAACATAAAACCCGATGTTAGCGTTTTCTTCCATGAATAAAATAAGATTTTTTAGCCGTCAGACATACCAGGCTAAGCTGGTTTCGATACCTTTGCTTTTTGCTTAAGGTTCACATACTTACTTACTCGCCTCTTCGCATCGGTTGTATATCTCCTAAATAATAAAGTCTATATCACCAAATTAAATTTTTAATAGATAAAATTATACAAATTCATAGTTTCTGTACTGATCAGTAACATTCGATACATTGTTCTTCTTTTCTTTTATATAGGTATCGTTAACTTTTCTGACAATGTCAAGTAAAAGGCACCCACGCAACACCTGACAAAACTATTTTGCTTCACACATCGTAAAATCTAACTACAAAATAAGGTTAATATCTTTAGCGACATTCCGATGTCATTTACAGCTAACTGTATTGAACATTCGCTCTGTTTACAAAACCAAACCTGCTTTTGGCTACAATATTATACAAGCATAGCGACAAGGTCAGCGGACGATTGTTTTAATCATTATTAAAACGTTTGAAATAATTTCTCTACAATCAGATTGAGTCTAATCAGCGACTGCGTAGTTTGCAAAATGCTATTATTCTTAAAATATTATGTAGAGCTTATTCTAAAATTTTGATTAGGGTTTGTCATAGAGAATAAAAATCACACCAATATTTATTATGAAATATTGTATACGGCATTCGTATAGACCTCTTTATTAAACCGTCTATCTTTAAGCTCCCAGAAGACGGAGCTTTACTTTACATTAATATAGTTAGCTATATATTACGGTATAGCAAGCTGTCACAGACGTGGTTATGTTATAATAAATATTTTTGCACTGAAAAGCTCTGTGGCCGTCATGTTGTCTGTATCAAAATATGTCGTGCTAATTTCAGTCGAAATACTTTGGGACGTAATAAAAATAATAAGTTATAGCTGCGTCTGTAATCACTCGCCAATTAGGTACTATACAAAATATTTTTTAATATTCCTTGCCTTGCTATGATTTACATTAATATATATTATAGTTCTGTCTGTTGGATTTCAAATGATTTCAGTTTTGGCCAATCATTTTATTCTAACTCTCCGCCTAATCCAACTCTCTTCCGCTTATAATTTCGACCAGCTTTAACAAGCTAACTTCAACGATGCCTCTTAAGCAAACAGTGTGATTTGCTATTCCGTAAGTAGGAGCATGGTCTTGTTTAATATTTGTGTTGTCCAAGACAAACTAAGCGTGCCTGGTCTCATCCTCGACTGCATCCGTAATAGTGAACGTACTGTAGGTAACAAGTCAACTTGAAAATAGGCTCAGTGTTTCTTTCTTATTTCTTTTTTATTGACACATAATCACTATACAGGGCGTAACAAAAATGATGGTTCAAAGTTTCAGAGGGGTTCAGATTTGATCACTGAACACAGGAAAAATATTATTTATATTAATAATGTTGGACAATTCACACAGCATTATCTAGGCCCAAGCTAAGCAGAGCTTGTGTTATTGGTACTATATAACAGATATAGGTACATAATACATTACATAGATAGATATTATTTATTATACATAGAAAACGACCAGAACACCTTGAACAAATGTCTGCAGATCTTACACACATTAGTTCCGAGGCGGGAATCGAACCAGCAACCTCCTGCATCGTAGGCAGACCTTCGCCCACCACGCCTCAGAAGTCGCCATTTACAGAAATGTTTTCAGTACACATTTTGTCACATTATTCATATATTTTTTATCATTATACTTAGGCAATAGCTGATGCATGTGCTTTATTGTTATAAAATTGAGAGAAAATGCATTTGTGAAACCTACAGCATCTAACGACCTGCGACAAAGGTCTTTCGTGTTTTAAAGGGGATGTAAATAGTGACGTTGGCCTTTTTTCACGACAATAAGCACATCATCAGTCTAGTGGTGATCATTTTCTATACTAATATTATAAAGAGGAAAGATTTGTTGGAATTGAATAGGCTTTAAGACTACTGGACAGATTTGAAAAATTCATCACCATTAAAATCATACATTATCCCAGATAAACATAAGTAGAATTTACCCGTGCGAAGCCGGTGCGGACCGCTTGTGATTTATATTTCGAATACTATTTAGATGTTGGGATTTATTTAAAGTGTTTTTCCCGTTTTATTTATTTGACCGGAGCTGACCTCCCCCCCTTGAAAGTTTGGTCCTTCGTTTTTGTTACATATTCTTAGGTAAATAAGAAATTGTAGATTCGATCTGCTAACGGAAAGGAAAATCTAGCCCGGAGCGAGTTGCAGACCACCAACGTGCTACTAGCAGGCCGCGACATCATAATTACCGCTGGCCACTTTGCTATCTCCTACATGATCCATAGCAAAAACCTAACAGTACACCAGCTTTTACATACGTTACCTTGTTTTATCGCTTTCTGATCAGGATAGTGCATCTGTTGTCTTGTCTTAGGTGTCCCACTGGTTGCATTTTGCTACCTGTGCTGCAACTTTGTTGCCCAACCTGTCTTTATTTTTTCAATTTCTGTTTCATTTGTGTCCAAGTCTTGCTTAAAGGGTAGCCCTTAACTCTTGGTTTAAAATTCTTTTGGTGTCTTCGGAAGATGTTGTTCTGTTATGTTTTTTTCTATCTAGGTCATAACATTAGCTACTTTTCCGTGTAATGAAATAGGTACTCTGGATTATACGTTGCTGACGTTTCATTTTGATTCTCTTATCACTCTATATTATTGATCGATTCACGGATGTCTATCTCAGTCTAGGGTATAAATTACCTTAGCTATTGTCAAAGGAAGTGCATCGGTTATTGTTAACGTCGCTTTGCGTTTTATCTCTATTTCGCGATCGCGATTCAGCCGCGCCGGAGCTGCAATTTATCTCAGCTTTCGTTTTGATAGTTTGCTTTTATTGTTGGAAATTGTTTGGTGAATTGACGGATCTTTTGACCTTTAGTTGAGAGACAAGCGAGGTGCTTTTTTGATCCCGTAAGTCAAGGCAAATGTATAATCAAAGATGCTATCGGTTTGAGTGATGGGGATTCACCTGCATTCAAAATATGTAACGTTAGAAACAACAATGTAATCCATTTCTCATGGAGCAAACAAAAAGTATAACAATGTGATAGTCATTTTCTGATAAAGTGATTATCTTCATTCACGATTCACTAGTAGAGTAAATCATAATCACTTATATCCTCTCAAGGCTATTAAGCTATTCGAAGAAATTATGTCTTGATCAGTGACTCTAAACTTTAATTGCGTTTTTTGTTCGAGTGTTAATCTAGCACCCGGTGTCGATTCACACAGAAGTACCGTAAGATAAAATCAGAACGATAGACATCTAATTCTTAGATCTGTTGCAATCGTTTATGTACATGTCGCATTGAGTGACGAGCGTTCAACTTAATCGGTTTACAAGCTTCCAGTCCCAATTGTTATGAAATATGCGTTGAATGTACTACCCGATATTAATGTATGCGGTATAGATCATTTTTATCGTACTAATCAATATAGACTAATTGACAACTAATCTTAACTACGAAAAAAGTTAAACTTTCAACTTTTTATGTCACGCACGTAGTTCCTTTTAAACACGTAGGTAGGTTTTTACATACTTGTAAGCTTTTGCTTTCACCTGTTGAAAGTAAGAATTGAATAATAGGAGCACAGGCATATGAATTATATATCTGAATTATAGACAGTCATATTGTGAGATCATGATAATGAAATCATCATCATTTCGTTAGATTCTCTTAGGGTTCAATAATGAGGATTTAATAACTGCTTTGGGTGATGGTGATGATGCTATCATCCCAGCCGAATTCGTCGGCTACGGCAGCCAGTCGTAACGAAGACTAACTATGTGTGTAGGACACTATCATAGTGCACAAATGTGTGCGCAAACATTCTTACGATGGCACGGCAGACCAACGAGACTGGTAAGAGGCCAAAGCACTAGACGGTGTAGCTCTGCCAAGATCCTTACCGGCTTCGGGTTATGGAAAATGTTTAAGTAAGTTTATATGATTTGGAATTTATAAACAAAATCTTATCTATACCGCCTCCAATATTTACACCAAATCTGATTTCAAATAGCACAACAAGCTTAACTTACAAGAACCGATTTGTGGAAAGATATATGATGTATCCAATCCGAGTAGACCACACAAGATTTAAATAATTTGGCGATTTATCGATGCCTGAATATGATTTGATGTGAGTTGCACCTACTAACGCCAAGCGATATCCATAATGTAACCGAACCCGAGATTGTAGGTATTCGTTTTTATTTGCGGTGGCTATATAGAATTTTTATAATGATTAATGATAGTCATTATAACTGTTGATTTGTTTTGATTGAAGCTGTTTAGTTTTATTGCGGCAGTATTCATCCACGGTTAATTAAAAGTTTTTATCTTAATATCTTGATATTCAAAGTCTTCACAGATTATTTTCTGGTTTCTTAATAGCCGTCTAGGGAACCAACAACCCCTATTTCATTTATGATTTATTAAACTTTCCGATCACCTACAGGTTGTAAAACCGATTTATAATCTGCGTGATTTATTGACACGGTAAAACCTTTTACATCTTCAGTCTCGTCGTCATATTTACGACACTTTTCCCTTCGCTTTTTGGTTTTGTTTTGCTGCCCCTTGTTTGCTTTATTTACTTGTCTTCGCACGGATTTGTCTTCACTTGCGTGCGCTTGGCCTCACGTGTAAGTGGCGTATAATACGTGTTTTCCAATTGGAGATTCTGCAGATTGCTGAAGTGGAATACTATTGCGATTTGAGGTAACCTGTTATTAACTGTTTATTGCTGTTGAATTTATACATCGTCGGCGTCACGGACGAAACGCGTACAATTATCCGAGTCGCGATCTCCCCATTGTTGTCGAAATTTAAAACAAATTTCCTGTACAAGGGGGGTCGCGTTTTTCTGCCCTGCCAAATTGGATAAGCACTGTAATTACTCGTTTAAGTTCCTCGTCGTTCTGTGGGTATTTTTCTTGTATATATTTGCAGCGTTTATGAGCCGGAACGCGCCTCATAAACCGAGTGGTTTGAAGCGAGAACCTACTATAATGATGATAACGTCTTTATCTTAAGAGGAGACTCACGTTTTCCCTCTGCTATTTGAGGAGGGATTGCTTTATCTTACTTTACTTTTAAATTGTTATATAAGTAGAAGATTGTTGTTTTTATTTCGTCATGGATGAGGGTATAAATAAAACAGCCGTTAAAATATTGCCTACAAAAAGGTGATTGACCTTTAGTTGAAATACCAAACAGGGGTTTTAGCGCACACGTCTGGTGTGGGTGTATCAGTGCAGCTACTGGTCGGTCAATGATAAAGTTAATGTCATGGCGAGATGGAAGATTATCGGAGGATCGCAGACTACGCTTTTGCGGTCGCGTTCAGACGACGTGACATTGGATGACGGATGAGCGTGGTTATTGTTGTCGCACCACCTTCTTGGGATAAAACGAAAAGGTTAACAGACCCAGACCACCAACCACCAACTGGGAAAAGTCAATATAACCCATCATGAAACTAGAGTTTTTCAGTTGAAGAAGTTTCTTCAAACAAGTACAAAGCCGGCATTTTAAACTTATTGAACAAACCTATAACCAGGATTTTGATGAACCCGCGCAATTGACCGATAACATTGTAACGGGCGCTGGACACGACTAAAGCGCCTTTTCAACTATAAAGCCCAGCAACGACTACCACCTGAAGGATTCTATTCAAACAACGGTAAGTAGGGACCTGATAAGAATAAAAATAAAAATTTCAAATAAAATATCAATGCCATATTAATGAAATCGATACTTATTGATTTTTTTGTCGTCAATGAAGACTTGAAGAAGGAAGAGGTTCACAACTTGGGCTGCAACGAATTAATCTAGGTATACTAAAGTTATAAAGAAGAAAGATATGTTTATTTGAATTGAACAGGCTCCGAAACTACTGGACCGATTTGAAGAGTCTTTTACCATTACAATCCTACATTATCCGTAATGAACATAGGCTATAGAATACCAAATAAAAAATGATTTATTCATCAATAAAGTATATAATATAGTCACAATAATAGTAGAAGACAATTTTGAAGTATTATTTAAATACTTGTGTTAGGTGGCTTCGCTCTTCCACGTTTTTAATTATGTATTACTTATGAAGGCTTAGAGAATATACCCCGTGCGAAGCCGGGGCGGACCACTAGTGACAAATATTTCCCAAATCCCTGTACGAGATCAAAACCTATTAGAGAGCCTTCTACAGCCAGTCAAGAGCGGGTATTGTCAAGGCAATTCGAGATATCAAGATATTGCACTGAGGGTCTGACTGAGGTGACACCGCATGACCGATGAGATTGCAAGCATTATTAATAGCGGGGCAGTTTACTCCCAAGTGAATAGTAGGAGTGAAGTGAGAAGGGTATGGGACGCAACGTTTAAATGTGAGTGGGAGGTAATTTGGATTGACTGTTGTTGTTCGAGAGTACAAGAATGTGCTAGGTAATTGATGTTTTGTATACAGGCGACCACAAGAATGAGAGCGGTTATATTCAACAAAAAGTTTGAGTTATGCATGCACTGTGTCCAGTAGTAGACTTACATAGGCTGATGATGCTGATGCGCTACTCACATAAGAGTTTCAATTCATCGCAAAGATCTCCCCAACAATAGCTGGCGTCTCATGGACACTTTTTGTCTTACCCACGTTCGCTTTTGACAGATGAGATGTCAGTAGAAAATTAGATTTCGCAAAATAAACATTCACAATTTGGATTGCAATTTCCGTTCCCACTCGAAACTCATCTCTAATTGTTTGGCATAAAGTGAAGTTTTGAATGAAGCTGCAAAAGATACTAGCGGTGTTTTCTTTATGCGTGTTCCGGTGCAAAGATTGGCAACCTACAGTTGCGGATAAGGCAAGGTGATTCTTTATTTGCTTGAGGCGATCTTCATTCACATATAAATGAGCGCTGCAACGATGGGTGATACCTACTTGATGAGTTTATTAAATTGCGAGTAATGAGCGTGGGTGTAGGGAATTTGAAATCGATTTCTAATAAGATGTTGTAACGGTGTTGGAAACAACAATGGCAGAATTTGATGACTCATTTTGCTAGTTGGATGGAAAGACGCTTGAGATAACAACTGAATTTATCCAAATTGTGTCAACACAAATATATTGGCATGAGAATTATCATACGCAAAAGATTGAAATCGTGATGATGGTTTACGATAAAAATTATATATACTAAAGTTAGAATGGATGTTTAAATGCGTGAAGAGGTACCTTCACCCCAAAACGCAACAAAGTTGCAGGCAGAAGCTAGTAAAATAATAGTAGTAGTAAAATAATATAATAAGAAATGAGACTGTAGAAATAAAAAAGAAACTGTAGACACGGGAATCTGTGGACATGGAAATTTGTAAATACGGGAAACTCTAATATTGACATTCTGTACACATAATAATCTGAAATATTAGATATCTGTAGTATTGAGACTCTTTAGAATTGGAAACAAACCATTTTTCATAGATAGAATTAAATTAAATATTATTAAATAATGCTGGACAATTCACACAGCATTATCTAGCCCCAAGCTAAGCAGAGCTTGTGTTATGGGTACTAGATAACTGATATACATAATATAATACAATACATAGATAGATATTTTTTATTATACATAGAAAACTACCAGAACACCCTGAACAAATGTCTGAAGATCGTACACACATTTGTCCCGAGGCGGGAATCGAACCCGCAACCTCCTGCGTCGCAGGCTGACCTTCGCCCACCGCGCCACAGAGGTCGTCAAATTTGTTATAAAACGAATAAAAAAAATATTTAGAAAGAAAATAACAATCAAATAACAAATTTAAATTAAAACTAGTATTTACAATAGAAACAATTAAGCTATCTGCAAACTGTTGCAAACAATCTACAGGTAGCTCAACTAATCCATATCAATACCAATTGGAAGCGTGCCTCTGCACACTGGCTGCATTGCCCCGCTGTATAGCAATGCTGAATACGAATTAATACTTACTGAAACTGACATCCTTGTCAAAGTTAACGTAAGCATGTATCAGATAGGTACTTAACTTTATCAAATTACCAACAACAACTAACTCCGACACATCCCTCGCGATGTCCCTTCACAAGTCAAACGTCGACAGTGACGTATAATCGACGTTTGACAGCTCTGACATGTATGCGATGGCGATGGTCCGAGAAGGGCTAACAATGCGACGTCATGGAATTTGAACTTTGAACACTTTTGTAATTTTCGTGAATTATTGTTCTCAGTTTTACAAATATTTGTATGAACGTGCCATGAAATTAGTACCTAGACAAACTAATAACTAGTGTCGATTAAAAATATATCTTACTAATATTATAAAGGCGAAAGTTTGGGAGTTGTGCTGTTGTAAAGATTGGTTTGGCCGAGGTAAACGCCTAAAGTACCGAATGGATCATGTTAAATTTTGGCAAGTATGTAGAAAATTTACCAGCGCTACGTATAGGACTTTATCGAGCTTTACCCCCTAATAAGCTTAAAAACGCATTTTGAAGTTTACTTAGCGGCAAATCGCAGGCCATATAGAAAAAAATTACTATATCTACGACCTACACTTTCAACTCTATGCCTATCAAAATGACCGTAAGTATATCATTTTATTTTGTCATGTAAATATTTCAAACATCATCAGATCAAAACGAAACTGGATTAGTATTATTTGAAACATATAATTTTTTATCATAATGCCATGAAACGGGGCATTAACAGTATTTACTCTGTATTAGCCCAAAAAGTTTCCCCTTTTCCAACGTCAGGCATCCAATAAATTACGATTTTAGTCCAGAGGTCAATCTTGCTTCAGACGTGGCCGGCCAAATCTCGTTCAGGCGCTCTAAAAAATAACATATAATTATTGTAAACCTTTATAAGGTTACACTGAAGATTCTGTTATTTATACTGATTTTCAAAATACCATACATCTACTTGTTTCTGAACTGGTTTTCGTAACTAGGCCACAGGTGGGCCATTTTTGCATGGTAGTCATACGTCACTTACACATAATAATATAAATAAATAATGCTGGACAATTCACACAACATTATCTAGCCCCAAGCTAAGCAGAGCTTGTGTTATGGGTACTAGTTAACTGATATACATAATACAATACATTACATAGATAGATAGTTTTTATTATACATAGAAAACGACCAGAACACCCGGAACAAATACCTGCAGATCGTACCAATATTTATCTCAAGGCGGGAATCGAACCCGCAACCTATTGCGTCGCAGGCAGACCTTCGCCCACCGCACCACAGAGGTCGTCTAAACAAAATCCAATGAACCCAAAAGTAAATCAGAAGGACAAAATACCAAAGCATGCTGCATCCATCCCTATAAAACATACAATGTTAACTGCTTTGCATATTTTCTTTTTAAAATGCAAATTCCGTCATAGCTCATTAAAATAAAACTCAACATGCAACATTATAGAGACTTTACGTCGACGTGTATTACGTTCTTATTATCAGACTCATTTATAAACGCTTATAAACGATGTTGGAGCGGACTCCATGCTGGGTCTACAATCAATTTATAGCGTTAGACGTGGACGATACCTCTGGACGTGAAATTCATAAGATTCTGGTCATAAGGATTTAAAAATTACTCGTGAATCCGTGTTAGGTAAATGTGGGCGGTTCTGAAATGATTGAAGCCAATAGACAAGTAACGTAAATAACTATTGCCACTAAAGAAAGTGTAGATATTTATGTCTTATTTTGTAAGCCTAAAGAAATAAACGTTATTGGTTTCTGATTTCTGTAATCAATATTGATATCAATAAGGTGGATTTCTTTATTTATACAAAGAAAATGTTTTTAACTGACCCATTTGAAATTCAGTTTAGTACAACGCGAAACACGAATGACAAAAACTTGTACCAAATACAGTACAGTTCAAGTGTTAGTCCAGTTGTTAAATCGCTCTTGGTCTTAGGAGACAAATTGCAACGTCCTTAGAATGTCTCATATAGTCGCTTCTTTATAGACAAATAACTGCAGGTATCTTTGTTCAATGTCTGGGGAACTTGGTCCCTTGTAATAGAAAGGTGTCTTTTATCTTCAAACTCATCAAATTTAAAGGCTTAGGGCACTCTGCAAATATTGTCTAACCACTAAAACGTAATTGCATTTAATTTGAATTCTTGTCACCCTTCCGGGCCGAATTCAATTAAACTTGTTCGTTTCCATTACAGTGGTTTGGTTCAAATTGGTGAATTGGTGGGGGAAGAACTTTGTCCAGTAAGTTAGTTTACATGAACTTTTTGTCCGGTATGTTTCCAAAGTAGATTATGAAAATCGACTCAGAGCTCACTAATGGTATGGTAGCTATGTAGTATTTGAAAGAAGGCTTTCTTATCTATAATTATTTCCTCTCTAAGAATTTGCTCCAGTAATCATGAAATTGTTACTAATATAAATATGGTTTAAATAAAAATTACAATCAGAAATTTATACCATGGAAGAAATTAAAATAATATTATTTATTCAAGGGGTCAATTCATCCGAAGTGGATGAGATTTGCGTGTATGAGATGACCACTTACTCGACCTTTAACTGATAACGTTGAAGCAAATGCAAAGTTAAAATAGCATATGCCCTTAAACTAAAAGCATGTTTCAAGTACAGAAACATTACCATTTTATCACTCCAAGAAATGACTAGTCAAGCCCCGATAAACCGTTTACTAACATGCTGGACAGTATCGTTCCAATATTGGTTGCAATGAAAGGGTATCGGCAATTGGTACGTTTTATTCGTGTTTACGTCTATGATCTTATCAGCGGACTGTCGGGTATACGGGCGCCCGCCCTTTTATTAAACAGCGATGTTGTATGGGTGGAGTAGGAAAAAGCTGGAGTAGATACTGTGCAAAACAAATTAAAGGTTTCATAATCGATGTAATGTATTAAGGATATCAGCCGATTAAACTTGATCTTCGATTAGTTATGTTTCTGCCAGGAACCCATAACATAGTTAGGGGCTAGATGATGCTATGTTTATTATTCACATTATGTATTTATATTTACACCAGAGACGCTAAAAAGGATCATTTTATCTAAGATTTTGTTTTCTTTATGGATTACGTAATTTCACCTTGTTTTATATTGAATTCCATAGGTCACTCATAGCATATTTTTTTCGCATATTGATGTTAATTTTGTCTAAGAGGTTTCTAACAAACTCCACAATCCTTGTATTTTGCTTGTCATATCGCTTTTAGTTTCTAGCAACTTTTAAACTCCTCTGTTCTCAGAACCTGTTTCTATTTATTTTTTCAGAAACCAAAAGAATTTTAATAATATTTATATGCCTTACAATAATTGACCTATTAACCTTTAAGTGGAACAGCAAAGCCTAAAAATATTTGAAATGCATTAACGTTTTATTCGACTCCACATATTTTCTTGTTTACCGGCATTTAAGTAGAGGGTGTGTGTTTAATGAAAATAGGACGGGAATCTAAATTTAATGTATATTTCTCGTGGCTGTATCTTTCGTTATTCGATAACTTTATTCAATATTCCGGGGGTGGGTTTCATATTGCTAATATAAGTTGATGTTTTTGGGGTTTAATTGAGACCCGAATTTTGTTTGAAATCTTTATAAGGGTCAGTTTCATATCCTATTTTGAACTGTATATTATAAACATAGTGGTATGATGTTTTGTAATGGTGTTTCATTAAGGTGGTACTACAACTTACACTACCAAGTACATGTACGACGCATTGCGAAAATCGGAGAGAAACCTAGCCCCAAAGTTGTGGGTCCTGTGGTATAATTAATAAGCATAAACTTAACTTACTTACTATAGGTAGAAACCTTGCTATTTAATTCAGACTGTACATTTTTCGATATTTTTCTAAATATTTCAAAAAGTATGAAACCTACAGAAGTTTCAAAAACTGTTTCAAAAGGTTTTAGTTACAGGTTTCTGTTTCAGATTACAGTTTTCAGTTTCAGCACGTTCTGTTCATGTTTAATAGCATTTTGAAAAGGTCATTATAATTCTAAAATCGGGGGTTATTAATGATCCGTGGTACATAGCTATCTATCTATCTATCATTTTTTACCAGAATCCCCGAAATCGCATTCAACTTTCTATACAAAAAAAATATCATTTTGTATTAAGAGAGCTGGTCCTAACAGGATGACAAAGGCCAGAGACAAGGAAACTTGGAAGGAACTGGGGGAGGCCTACGCCAAAAACGGCGACTACTAACAATCAAATTAATTTAAAGAAAAAAGCATAAATATCAACCTAAATAACACTATTTAGCATAAACAGTTTGTTCTTTATTAGATAGTTACATTAAGTTACGAGAAATAAAGGCTAATTTTATATTTTTTATTTTATATTATTATACAAAAAAAACTATATTGACTAGACTTTATACTAACCACGAACTCCGCAATACAGTTCACCTGCAAAACCAAGTTCCAAAGGATGAATGGAATAACGCGAACAAAAACCATTGCGCTACTCCCATTCCGGCGAGCTACCGGGTGAATGCCAGGCATGAATTTTTAAAGAATTTCGTGTAGTGTAAACTGTCTCGCTACTAAGATGAAGCGTCTATCAGAGTTCCACCAGTTCTAAGCATTTCAATGTAAACTAAGCTTAACTTTTGGAAAAGAGAATAGAAAGTGCTGTTGAGCTTACGCTCAGACTTGTGCACTATAGCACTGCCTAGTCTTCTGTCAAAATAAGGTTAGGAAGATCTGTATTCGCGTTTCGTCGCGTCCCGTTACGTAGCGAATATCAATGGTACTACACAAGGGGATTTTTTTGACGGCCTGAATGTCAAAAGTACAGTCGGCGCGATAAAGGAAGAGCTGTTTAAAATGTGGTCATAACCGTCACCATCGAGCTTTACCACAGTCGCATTGTTTTCCCAATGATTCGACTAGTTACTAAACTATTTGAAAAAGTACCTAAATTAACATTGTTCAGAGTCAAAATAAAAAAGATCAATTCTTCCCGTGAAGATGCAAGTTTAAGAAAAGTTGGGCTTAGCTATGTCGTCGGAGTGAAACTTTAATTTACGAAAACTATTAGTTATTCTATCTCTGAGACCTGAGAATATTAAAATTCTCGCGAAGACCAGCTACTAAGGCACAATGCACATTGTCAACGCGTAAAGATACAGTGTTGCTTTTATAACGCCATTGTGACAAGAAAATGCAGTTTCTTAGCCTTTTCACAGTGTGTACTTTGGTTTTATTATTCATGTAACTAGTGTCTTATGCTAGGCACCGTAATGTTAATAATTGAAGAAGTCCGCGATGGGCAGACGGAAGAAGTCATGTTAGTGCTGGTTTTTTTGTTGTTATTGTCAGTTTCCTGTTTCTTTATTTGCATATTCACTTACTCCTTTGTCTTTATTTCGGGTTCGATTCCCGCCTTGGGACAAATATTTTTACGATCTGCAGGTATTTGTTCCGGGTGTCCTGGTCGTTTTCTATGTAAAATAAAAAAATATCTATCTAAGTAGTAATGCATTGCATTATGTATGTATATCAGTTATCTAGTACCCATAACACAAGCTCTGCTTAGCTTGGGGCTAGATAATGCTGTGTGAATTGTCCAGTATTATTTATTTATTTATATTTATTTCGATGTTACTTATAAACAATCAATCGATAAAAAGCATACAGTGTTTCGGTTTTTTTCATTATCAGCATCTCTATACATCTACATAGCTCTGTTACCGAAATATTTTTTTATATTTATTTTTATTATAAATAGCGTTTTCTCAATTGTTTCTCTCTCATTCCCACAATATACATAGAAATAATTTTCATAAAGTTACATGCGTGACAATGACCCTTGCTATAACAAACGGAGAATAAAAAACCATTGGCAATCGTAACTTCGTACTCGAAGTTCTATATATAGAAGGGCTTTTAAATCAAAGACCGTGTTATCAATGATGATGATGAAGGTAATTGAAACCATAGAACTATTGTTTTCACAAAAACACCTCAAGCGTGTTTATTACATTAATAAGATGTTATATTTTTCCAGCGGTGCTTGAAATTATGCAAATAAAATCTACGGACTCGTATATTATTGAAAAGAAACCCCCATTTCTTATGGGATAGTATTATGCGTTGATATGAATGCGTATTTATGGCTCATTGTTCTCGATATTATAAGCATTGAGATTTCATTGAACACCTTGTAGCCCGAGGCATTGGACAAAGAATTTAAAACAATGTCAGGCGCAGAGTTTTGTATCCAACCTATGTTTATATCAAAGTTTTTTAAGGTTTAGAATGAAATAAAATAACCTGCATCGCAACCACAAACACAAACGTACTCGATTGAAATAATATTTTAATCATTGTGTTATTGTGACATAAATATAAACTTTCTTACTTTACTTTACATTACAATGTAAAAGTATAATTTTAATTATTAAAGTACCAAGTAGGTATTACAAAACCCACAATAAACTCTGTAACTAACTTAGATGTATAAATAAATAACTCATCGTACAAAAAAACTTTAATAGAAAAAAGGAAATGAGATATAAAAAGTTTATCACATGCTTTCGCCATAAAATTAGCTTTATATCAAATTTGTTTGCGAAAATCATAAATTTTTAGACCCGACAAAGAATTAATGAAACCATACTCGTAAAACTAAAACATTTGCGTGATCTATAAATTTTCTGGTAATAAAATCGCACCATTCTGTTATGAACAGGCGTGAATCGAATATCACAGCATGTGACAAGCGGCTTTTGGAAACTGGTTCAATCAATACTGTTTTACAATATATTATTAAGAATATTGAAGGTAAATTTTCGAAGTACCTACCGTATGTTTGTTTCACTTCGAAACAATCACACTAAATTAATATTGTAGTGTTAACTAAGAAATTAAATAAGTTCCCAAATTTTATCGATTTTTTCTCAAAATATACACACCATTTGAAAGAAAAGTTTTCAGTTTTTCAAAACAAAATTTAGTAATTTTGTATTAATATTCATGTGCATAGTTATAATGACTAATGCTGAGTAAATAACTTTTAACACCTACAAAACCTACACAGGTTTTCATAAATTTTGGACGTAATGGCGTGGCCAAAAAATTAGATGCAACCTTACCAATCTACTTATATTCTATTCAAGCCTGGTAAGTTTTAAGCTTTTGCACCATTTCGTGTCCAACTATAGGGTTGCTCTCTTATCGTCATCATCAGCCTATATTAGTCCACTGCTGAACATTATGATAAAATTATGATAAAAGAAAGTTCTTAAATAAAAAAAGATTAGATAAAAAATGCCCCTAGAGTTTTCCTATGACATTTTTATGTTTCATCACTGTTGTAAAATTTTTTGATATATTATAAGCACTGGTTTCAAACAAAAGGGTCCATGGTCTGTTCATATTGTTTGTTCATATTTTGTTCATATGAAAAATTTTGTACGGTATTTGCTGTTTAAGGCGCATACCCCACCCAAAGTGGCGCCGCCACCTAATTTATCGTATTATTCAGTTTAACAAAGGAATTTTAAAAATCCATATTCTAGTTTGTGATACCTATCAGAAGCTTTTTTTAATGCCTAATTAATAGTTTTATCCTATTTAGTTTAGGCAGAGATACGAAAATAGATTTTGGTGGCCACCAAGGGCAACTTCGTATCTCTGCCTAAACTAAATAGAATAAAACTATTACAGAGGCATTTAAAAAAAGCTTATGATAGGTATCACAAACTGGAAGATGGATTTTTGAAAATTCCTTTGTTAAACGGAATAATAAAAAAAAGGTAGGTGGCGGCGCTAGTTTGGGTGTAATTTGACGTCGCAGTTTAATCGTTAGTGGTACTATCGAATTTTCTAGCACACTAATAACTAACTTACAGACTAAAACCAACATTGTACCTTATTCACAATTAGACCACACGCGATCGTAAGTAGGCGGAGGAATTTAAATTCCTACTGTTCGGGGAAAAAATTCAAGTCGTTCCCTCGTTGTTAATACTTTCGTTTAAACAAAAAATGTCTTTGAGCTGTACGCTATGCGCTGTGTGCATCTGGGTCGTTGAGTGCAGCTGGGTCAGTCAACATGTAATTTGTATCGACAAATAACCCTCTTTTTTGCGTAGTCCGGTAAAAAGAGTTATTTTTTATACCATTATCACAAACGTTCTGCTTACTTCACCAAAACAAGTTGCAAAAAACAAGTGCAAAGTAATGCTGAATATTTCCTTAAAGCATTGTAGGGTTACAAGTGCCAAGTAATGCTGGATATTTCCTTAAAGTATTGTAGGGTTACAATGCTTTAAGAAAATATCCAGTATTACTTTGCACTTGTTTTTTGCAACTTGTTTTGGTCTGAAATTTATTTATAGCCCGTTCAAAATGGCAAAAGTGGTCAGTCTGGGTTAATTTGAAGTAAAAGCTACAATAATCCTATTTGTTCCATCAAATCTCTCATCTTCATCATGTTAGTAGTATGTCTAAATGTATTATTATATTGACTGTCAAATACATCAACTCAAGTCTGTTGTGTCAGGATTGTAAATTGGCCGCATCAGGTTGACCCAGAATTAACTGTTCAAAGCCCGGAATCAATCAATGCTGATTGACTAGTCAATTTCAGGAGAGTCTAGATTTCAGACTGAGCCTGAAGCATTTGACAGTAAAATCTGTGATCTATGTCACAAACTTAACAATGTATAATTCCGATCTAAATCAATTTCCACTTTTGAAGACTAACGCAAAAAAACAGAGGTGATTTTGGGACAGCTCCAATACCATGTACTCAAGAAGTACTATCTATCTGCTATCAGTCTATTTCGTAGTATATCCAATACCATATACTACGAAATAAATTGACTGAACCAACTGTTTACTACAATCTGTGGTTTGCTTCTGGGAAAAGTTTAGCCCTACTCTTAGGCCACGCGAAGGAAACTATAGCAATTTACGATGTGTTACATAAAACTCGCGTTCCTAAATCGTCGAAAAAGCATCTACTTGGGTGGGCTTTGATAACAATTAACGTTTTTAGGGTTTAATGGTCGGTAATAGGAACTTTGTTTGTGGTTTTTGGGGGCAAGTGGTTGCACATTGTTACGTTTCTAAGAGTAATTTTCAATTTGAAGGCGTTACTTTGCGGATTGTTGATTTAGAAATTGAAAGGCGAACTCATTGTTGCGACATGTTTTCTAAATGTTGGCTCGACCATCCTGGTTTCGTTATTTTATTATCCCGAGAGAAACGGTAGAGGTTTACGAGAATTTTTAGCGAAGTAGAAGAATACTATTTATTGCAGGCTATATATATATATATAGCTAGGGTCGTTTATAAAAAAAAAACAATTGACATCGTCACTTCCCATCTGGTGAGATTTTGCTCAAACGTCTTTCAACAGTAAAAAATTTAAAAAGAAACTATCCCCAACCGATCAGTAGTTTTGGCGTGAAAAGGTAAAAAACAACCATCATCATCATGATCATCATCAGCCTATATTTGTCCACTGCTGGACATAGGCCTCCCCTAATGAGCGCCATAGCGCCCTGTCTTCAGCTTGCCGCATCCAGCATCTGCCAGCAGTCTTTCGCAAATCGTCATCCCACCTGGTCGGAGGGCGTTCTACACTACGTTTGCCGAGTCGCGGTCTCCACTCAAGAACACGTTTACCCCAGCGGTTGTCGGTTCTTCTCGAGATATGGCCAGCTTACTGCCACTTCAGCTTGCTAATCCTTTGAGCTATGTTGATAACCTTAGTTCTCTGTCGGATGTATTCGTTACGAATCCTATCCTTCAGAGAAACTCCGAGCATAGCTCTCTCCATAGCTCGCTACTAAAAAACAACCATGCAAGCATCTAGTCATCCAAACTTTCGTATTTATAATATTAGTGAAATACAGGTATGATAACAGAAAGCCAGAAAACCAAAACATAACTTCCACAGTTTTCTTTGAAAGTGCGGATCTACCAAACACAAAACTTTATGATTTTAACATTCAGTAGCTCTATTATTTTTAATTTTGAACTGGGAATAAGTGCGGTCCTGAAAAGTAATACTAAACGTTAAAACCTTTGGCTTCAATAATACCGCGTAGGAAAAATGCGCGAGTGTCTAGAAGTGTCCCAACTGTCTGCTTCGATTCTTTGTTATAGATCTCATAGAGTAAAATATGCAGAAGGTCTAGTTCCTGCACCATCAAGAAGCTAATACCAATTTATTTTTAGAGGTGAATCTATTTTCTGAATTGACTACGACAATTATTAGTGCGTGCTTGTGCTTATAAATTTTTTGTTGGATTATAGAATATTCGATTTACATTAAACATTTTCGCAACCGAAGTTTCTTTTTTATGTCATTCTCTGGCCCGTATTGTGAAAGTTTACTATGCTTGAGAAATATTTTTCTATATCAGAATTGTTACTGAAGCATAGATCGATGACGATAATTGAGCAAACTTTCTTAGTACGGGCCTCTGCCCTTTACAGTTTGCATCGAATTTTATGAACCCAACGCAGTTTAGCGTGGTAGATAACTCATTTTTCAGAGCTTCAAGTTACTGATAACATTCGATTGATGAACATCCATGCCATTTTGAGCAAGTAATATAAAAGCTTTTTCAACCATCTATGCTTGAGTAACGATTTTATAAAACACAATCTTTACTCAAGATTGGATGGCTTTAGGGATCAGGATTGAAGGCTTCGTCACTTGGCCTATTCACCTCAACAGCCTATACCTAATGGTCCACTGCTGGACAGACGCGTCCTCCTGATAGTCACCTTATTGGCTTTTATCTCATTTGGATTATCGTCCATAACCCTCATGCTGGGCATGCGGGTTGGTGATTGCAGTGCGGTGGTAGATCTTTTCTGCAGGAAGCGCTGCTACCCGCCCCCGCTGTATGACCCTTACGACACCCACGAGAAGAGTTGGGGTGGTGTAATTCTAAGATACCTACCACACCGCCACTTGACCTACTGTTTTGAGTTAACTGTGTCATAACCGCAGAGTTGAGTGCATTCTTCGGTGACAGCAACAATATCGCTTCTAAACTCTCCACGACAGATGCTCCGGTATACGTGACACAAATGTAAAACAAGATCCGTGAAAAGAAAGTAAAAATAGATGTCGGTTAGGGGTAACTGTTGTAGGGGAACTAAAGAACCACACAGTTTGTTTTCGATCCTTTGTTATTTATTGTCATTTTTCTTCATTTTATTGTATTTTGCATTTTAAGGGGTAGCGAAGAATCTACTCGTAGAATACGAATTGGACTATTTTTGAAAGGGTGGGTTTCAAAGCATATATGTATAGACAAACGGGTAAGATAATGTACGCATTTGTATAACTACTTATGCTTTTAAAACCAATAAAATAAGTAAGATTTTAACGCTTATTTCATTTATTTAAATACAAAAAGCGTTCAAATCATTATAATATCCAAATTAAGGCCAAATATTGGAACGAATTTGAAGTTTTACCACTGATTTTGTGTTAATTTGATCTCAAATCACTTGAACTAACTTGAGGGCTTCTTAAGCTTTGAAAACTAAAACCTTACTGATGCCCTTAGTTATGTTTTACTATATACCTATAATTTAAGGGTAGGATTTGCATACTGTTTAATATTATCGACTGCGCTGATGATTTAATGTCCTATTGCATTCAAATATGTTTCATCCATTTCCTAATCTAGGTTCGTTCATAGTTTACTGACTGACTTTAAACCAAAGATTATTTTGTTTTCGTTGTCTGATGTATGCAAGATATGACGTATTTATATAAATACATTATCTTGCATTTTCTTGTATTTATATAAATACATAATTATCTTGCATTGCCGCCTAAAGGCATAACTTTATGCGGCAATACATTATGTGTACCAAACAAAGATTTGTACAAACAGTCAACTGTCATAGAGCAGTTTTCAGTTGCAATAAAAAGAAAAAGAAATAGTTCCTGGTCAAATCGGTACAATAGGTGGCAGGGCGTCAACTGGAAATAAGGTATGTCAATGTAAAGTGAAAGGAAAAGTTTGAATTTTCCAAATCGGTCCATTTCGACGTAAAGTTGTTTTCCTTTCATTTGACATTGACATACCCTAATTTCCAGTTGACGCCCCCTGCCACCTGTGAAGAAAATTGGAACTATTTTTTTTCGTTTTAAAAATGCAAATCGAAAAACCCTCCTTGACCATTCACTACAGTTGCATTCTAACGGCATGAGGCATCAATGCTCAGATAAAATAATGCTGAGTAATTCTGGTGTTGTCCAGTATCATCAAGCCTCAAGCTAAACTGAGATGGTTTTATGGGTTACCATCATCATAAGCCTATACTAGTCCACAGCTGGACATAGTATAGTTATTTACATTTTCTATACATTTATGGGTATATAACTGATAAATATCAAATAATTATATAATATGAAATAAATATCTATTTTCTTTACAAAGAAAACATCAAAAACTGTGCGAACTAAATGTACATTTAGTACTTACAAACATATGGGTCCAAGGCCAGAACCGAACTCGTGGCCCTTATAGACTTTTGCCAAAACCTTCTTACATGGAAATATAAATCCATTTATTCGTTCAAAAGCATTCAAGCTTTCATCAAAGCCTTATTTGTGAAGTTTGTAGAGTTTCAAATACGAAATACTTGTAAATAAGCCACGCTAATAGGAATCGTGTTGTATTTCTGAATGTGACACAGATTAGAGTCTAAGATAGACGACTGCGGCGAGCATTAACTAGAATTGGGTAATATTGAGGAATTCAACATTTAAATTAGTGTTTTGAACGGAATAGACAAATTCAAAGGTTGTTAAGAGATTTCTTGCGAAGATATAAATAACCAACTTAATTAAAACTAAGCTTGCGTAGTACCAGTAGACTAAGTTTATGTTGTATGTAGATACAGACACACACACACACACTACACTACTAGAATTTTATAATGTAAACAGTTAGTTGGAAGTTGCCAGTTACCGCAATAGTTGCTCGTCTGCATAGCGCCTTAGTTCGCTCTATGTGCATAGTGCTTAGACAATTTAAGCCGCATAGTGTGAAAGTGACCCTCTACGATTTTTGTCTGGACTCGTAAATGTGGACTTTTTTGCGTTGCATCTAGAGTCCTATTTTTTCACAAATATTATCCCGTAGGTCAATGTAGACAGGACATAAAACGGATTTTCTGATTTGCAGTTTAACTGTGAAATGTAGATTATGATACCGGCATGATTTTAATACCATCGCGCCGGATAAGGTTCCGAAGAAATGGTTTTTTTGAAATGTGGAGGAACAAATGGCAGTATTCCAACGTCAGTAAGCGCAAATTAGTATAAGACGAAGTTTACTTAAACATTGCATAAGTAGCCTAGCGCGCCTAAAAAAATATTGTTAGACAAGTAAAAATAAAATAAAAACTAAACGAAAGCATTGCCATTAAACGTGGCAATGCTGCCAGCATTCTGCCTTCTGGTGACGGCATAGATTTTTAGAAAATAGATGTAAGTGTAAATATTAGTTTTATAAGTGTGTATACTAGTTGTAATTGTTTTATTTTAAAAGGACATACTTTTTGAAACGAAAGTAAAACAATGAAAGTAAACTTCTATGTTACGACATTTTTAAACGGTCAGTTTAAATTGTTTACCAACAGCAGTAAACTCTATTTGACAAGGTACACGTAATTTCACTTATCAGCGCGAGCGCACCTTGTAGTCACAAGCTTGCACTCAGAGGGGTAGGATATAATATTGACGGCGACGGGTGAAGAGGGTGGGTATGAACGAAATTGGCTTATTGAAAATATTATAAACAAAACGTCAAGTGCGAGTTGGATTCGCATATCAATGGTTCCGTACAAACTTGTAGTTGTATTCAAAGAAATCGACCCAGACGCACCGTTCACAAAAAGTTCTGATTTGGCCACAATACCATAGGTAAAGGATATTTAAAAAAGTTACGGTTTTCAGATTTTTTTCCTTAACGTGTACTAGACCTTGCTTCTAGCCAAATTTTATGATTCTAGGTCAAAAGGAAGTACCAGGTTTTGTGTGCATGTGGTAGCATTAAAAAAATGGGAATGAGCAGCTGTAGGTAACTTTTGATTGCGTTGGCTTAGAAGTTTGATTTATATCGCGGCTTCAAGAGGTTATAAAGCTGAGTATAAGATGTGAATTTAACTCTATTCCGTGCGTTTCCAAAAAAAAGGGTTGACAGACGGACTGACAAAAAGATAGTGATCCAATAAGGTTTCTTTTTTCTTTTTGAGATTCGAAACCCTAAAAACTTGTAAGAAAGATGGGCATAAGCATTATCTAATCACTTTTTTTTATCCTGGCTAGACTTTTAAATATTTTCAACGTCTCTGTCCAGAATATTCTTTATGCGGGCAACTAATTTCAGAGTATATTATTACATTTCTGAGGATTGAAATTAACCATCTAGAAGATTAAGAATAACGAGAGTCTTAGAATAAGCGGCAGTTTAACGTAACTAAATTATTTTCTATAAATTTTTATTACTAAATCCATTTGCCAAATTTGCACGCTGAAAAAATTAATTTTAAAAAAATATGGACAATCCACACAGCACTATTAGCCTCATATTCGACGACCTCTGTGGCGCGGTGGGCGAAGGTCTGCCTGCGACGCAGGAGGTTGCGGGTTCGATTCCCGCCTCGGGACAAATGTGTGTACGAACTGCAGACATTTGTTCAGGGTGTTCTGGTCGTTTTCTATGTATAACAAAAAATATCTATCTATGTATTGTATTATATTATGTATATCAGTTATCTAGTACCCATAACACAAGCTCTGCTTAGCTTGGGGCTAGATAATGCTGTGTGAAAGCATTATTTATTTATTTATATTCGACTTCCATGGCTGTTATCCACTAATTTGATCAAAGTTTGGATTCTAAGATCTCTGTGTGCAAAAATACCACTCCGTGGTTCTTCTCAGGCATTTCGCCAGCCAAATATTTAGCCCAAAGGTATTTATAGCCTTTTGAAATCTTCTCAGAAGCAAAGAGTTAAGGGAATTGATGGGCGTCCTTATGGCTAATTTACACGATTATCCAATATCAGTTTATCTTCCATTCATTGGATTTTTATCCGTGAATCGATACATTGTTTACCCCTTTTAGAAACTTTATTTGGATGTCGGAATTTGTATGTTCTTTTTTTAAATTGTCCTTGGTAATGGTGTAAGTAAAATAAATACTGCTAGAACAATTCACACAGCATTATCTAGCCCCAAAACAAGCAGAGCTTGTGTTATATGGGTACCTAAATACTAGATAACTGATAAACGTAATATATTACTACAACCGAAGCGGCGCGATGGGCGAAGGTCTGCCTGCGACGCAAGAGGTTACGGGTTCGATTCCCGCCTCGGAACGAATGTGTGTACTATCTGCAGACATTTGTTCTGGGTGTTCTGGTCGTTTTCTATGTATAATAAAAAATATCTATCTATGTATTGTGTTATTTTATGTATATCAGTTATCTAGTACCCATAACACAAGCTCTGCTTAGCTTGGGGCTAGGTAATGCTGTGTGAATTTTCCAGCATTATTTATTTATTATTACAATACATATACAGATATTTATTATTTTACAAAGAAAACTACAAGAGCACCCTGAACAAATGTCTGCAGATCGTACAAATATTTGTCCCGAGACGGGAATCGAACCCGCAACCTCCTGCATTGCAGGCGGACCTTCACCCACCGCGCCCTAAAGGACGTCAAGTACCTACGGTTTTTTCGAATTTTAATTAGTTTATCAGAAGATAATATAAAACTTAGAAATATTTAAGAATTTTAAGTTGGTACAAATCAATGATGCTGCGTTCCAAGTTTTGCATATGTGTCTACTTACCTTGATTCTCTGAACCTATATGCACAAATGTTGTAGAGAAAAGGGTAGTACCTAATGTCATATGACACTTACCAAGGGTTGTAGCTTCATGACTTCCCGAATCCTCGAAGATTTAAGATTCCACCCCTTACACCGATTTACCATTGACAACCTTTTACAATATCTCATATTTTATTGAGGAGAAGGCTTGCGTCCAGCAGTGGACCATTATAGGCTGTTGAGGAGGAGGAGGAAAAATCGACTTTAAACTTAACGAAGGGGTTACCTATCGATGAATGACTTTGTACACTACAAAAACACGTATTATATAATAGGAATGCTGTAGAATTAATGTCGTCTGTTCTGTTTTGTTTGACTACCGATTAGCGCGGCGGGCGAAACTTCGCTTGTTACGCTCGATTCCCAGTCTAGGACAAATGCTTGTACGATCAGCAAAGGAAAAAAACCACACATAATCATCTCGGGGCTAGATGATTATGTGGGGATTGTCCAGCATTATTTATTCATTTATCGTCTACCGCTACAAATATGCAAAATTTTTGCCTTATCTAAAATCCTATAGGTATCTTATTCATTGTTGAACCTTAACAGCCCACAATGGTCCACTGCTGGACGCGCCCTCTCTCTGATTTTTTTATCTAATGGGGGTAAATTAATGCCCATAATCCCCACGCTGGGTATGCGGGTTTTATCGCGTACCTTTTGCTTTTTTTGGGAAAAGAAAGCAAAAGTATAGCCGACTTTAATATGTTAACAAATCGCAAAAGTTTAAAAAGTTTTAATATTATCATTTTCTCATTTCAGAACATTCGGTGTAACAGCCAGCCTGCAAAATCCGGATCCCGGTGGCATTTGGCAAAGTGCTGGGACGTCCCGTCGCCTGCCGGTTCTTACATCACTTCGCACTCCATCGTCTCCGGCCTACGTCGATTTAACGAAAAAAGCCTTTTTTGGGTTTCGCACTAGACTTAATCGTTGGTATTCAGATTTGACGTTAACGATGACCATAGAGAAACACCTTAGAACAAATAAACTAGCTTTTTTAATTTTAAGGTAAAGTAGTACTTATAATACGATGTACACAACCGGACACACACATGGTGGTTCCTGTTGCCCGGGCTCTTAAGAGGACGGTGTCCTCAGGAGTAAGGAGGAAGAGGAGTAAGATTCATAGAGTACATCACCAAACACGCTCATTACACCACACTTACTAACACTACCTACACACACATACATACTATATCACTAGATAGTATGTTTAAGTGAATCTAAATCTATTGTGAGGGAAATAAATAGACATTATTATTATAAATTATGATGATCACCCCCCCCCCCATTAAATTCAACGATCCTACCAATAAGGTTTTCATGACTAAATAGTTGTTACACATTTTGGTAAGATGACTAAGTATCTAAATATCAGACATTTATTAAGAAAATTACAATAACAGAATAAAACAGTTACAACTGTTTATACTTATCTATTTCCTAAAAATCTAAGCCGTCACCAGAAGGCAGAGTGCCCAGAATGCTGGCAGCATTGCCACGTTGAATGGCAATTTTAATTCGTTGACCGAAATTTAAACCAGCATTCCGATCACCTGCGGACTCCATTAGGACTTTTGTAAACTCTTTGTATATTGCATGTGTCCCTGGGCCGCAAGGTTTAAGCCCTAAACGGCTGAAATGGGTAACCTCAGCCAAGATTACTTTATTTTCGCCGTTTGAGTGACTCCGCTGATGTTGCTGCAGAGCGAGCCCTTGCTGATGTCCCTGCAATATGGCATCCTAAAATAAAAGCTCACCCATCTTCTAAGCCTTAGAAGATGGGTGAGCTTTTATTTTAGGGTACTTAGTGGCCTTATCTGATTCCTTAGAACTTCCTTAGACTCTGATTCCTTAGAATCTAAGGAATCAGAGTCACACCGTTAGGCCTTTTACCATCATCTACCATAAGGCCACTAAGTACCCTTGATACCTACGAATGCGCTGGCTTTTATAGATTCTACTAATGACTTACAAGAGTATTTAGTAAAATACTCTGTGAGAGGGTGTGCTGATATCTTTAAACAACGGATGCTATCTTTTATTGGAGGTAATGAGCTTCGGACATACCTACAACAAATCGTGATTGCCATTCTCTCTAGACCTTACATACAGCTCAAGTTTGTTTCACCTGGGGAAGTTTTCATAGATTTAGAGTTAGATTTATCTATCTGTCTCATTATTGGTCTGTGAGACCTCTCAGCTGGGTATAAGCTCTCTATTAGGTCAGAAAGCCATTCATTCCTATATTTCTACACTTATATTAAAAATAGGAAAGATTTGTATTTTTGTATGAAACTTAAAAAATACTGAACTGATTTAAATAATTCTTTTGCCGTTCGAAAGCTACATTATCACTGAGTAACATACGCTATAGAATATACCCATGCGAAACTGGGGCGGGCCGCTAGTCTATTATAAGGTTACCCAGCACTTAAATTTGGAAAGCTTTTCGCTTTTGCATACTCTCTGTACCTACTACAATATAAACCTTCTCTCAAAGGAGGCTCAGCTTTAGATGGGCTAGGGTAAGTTCCTGAGAGACCAACTTAACTAGCCACAACTTCCTAGACATGCCATCTTCAAAATTTGTTCCTCACGGCTCCAAACTTGACGCGTGAGGATGTAATTTTGCTGATGGTTATATTTTGTTGATGGTTTTCAAATCTTCTAAAACTCGTAGTACACCAGCTATTTGAAACCTAGAAGCTATATCAAACAAATAAGGGCGCCCGATTGACAGCATTTAGATCGGATGGCAAAGAGGGACTCGGAGGATATTCACGACGAATTGATATAAATCGACCGAATGCGATCTATCTTCTTTAGACCATCTACTCAACGGAGTTAGGGCATGTGCATATTGGTAGCTTCATTAATATTTAAACTGATAATTACGTTCTGGGAGAATTTTAATTTTAATGTATATTAAAATTATGCTTAGCGAAATTTTGAATTTGCTACTTGTGTCTTGTTTGGTACGGATATTTCTAAAGTATTTGTTATTATAGTGTGTAAGCCTTCGCACGCGGGGTAATTTCTAACAAAGAAATCTAATCCTCAACCTCAACAGCCTATAATAGTCCACTGCTGGACGTAGGCCTTTCCCTGATTTTTTATCTCATGAGGCGTAATACCCATAATCCCCACGCTAGGCATTGGGGATCGCAGTTTGGCGGTAGATCTATTCTGCAAGAGGCGCTGCTGCCCTCCCCCGATGTATATCAGGTAAGAAGTCAAATAATATCCCAAAAAAGAAGAGGAATGGGAAGTTCGCGGGTTAAAGTCCCACTGACGTGGAAAATATCAGATATATGACTATGCTACTTACTTTCTTTCTTTTTTACTTTCTTGCGAGCTCGATATATTTTTTTCTTTTAGACGAATCGTTAATTTCACATATACTTCCACTGTGTATAACAAGTAGAAACGTACGAAATATAATTTCGTCTGTGTTATTCATGTAGAATTATTGATTGATCGTCTAAATGAAAAAACAAAATGAACGAATTGGAAAGAAACGTGCATTCTATTCAAGTAGTTATATCCCTGACTAGGAAATATTCGTAAGTTGTAAATCATAAACTCAAGATGTTTTTCAGACAACTTACCTTTAAAAACAGTCTAGTCTAATGCACTCTTAGCACAACAAAGAGAGACATAATGTTTTATTCACCAGATGGATGCTTTGCCATTCTTTGTTGAGTGTAAAGAGATTCATCATATTCTAGCTAACACCTTCGTCTTAAACAGTAACGGTGGTGGTGTTAATAGCCGACTTATTCACCACCACGAAAAACTTAACAAGCGTGTACTAGCCTTTCTGGTGGTACGTGAATAACGGGCAAGTGACAATCTATTTCGATCCCGTAAGATAGAATTATGTAGAGTGCCTGCATTCGCGTAAAAGACGCATTACGATATTTGAAACGGTAGGTTTGAGCAATTAAAAAATACACAAAAAAGGTTTAGTAATGGGCCTCTTTGTTGGCCGTTTTGTGAAAAGAATAGGCATAGGATTTCGCGTTCATAGGAGCGGGACAGAGCAAACACGTGTGCAAAAATAAAGTGCAAAAATCAAGATTTCTTCTAATAAAAAGAGTACGTTTATTTTGGCGAATCTGATACGTATGTTGTTACTTTCGTATGTTACTTTTTGTTGCGTGGGAAACAGCGGGGAAAAAACTAGAGAATGAAATCGTTTATTAAAATTTTGTCAAAGCTATAGGTAAGCATGATTGTGAAACATAAAAATAAGTAAGTTGTATTTGAATTTGAAGACGAATTGACCAATGTTTTCACAGTAAAAAAAAAAAGAGAATAATAAAATTATGAGCTTTGAATAATTAAGTTACTTACTAGACAGTTTATTACAAAAACTAGCTCTGTAATCCAAGTGGCTCTCCCAGATCAAAATGAATTATTTAAATTAATTCACCGCTAGAAATGTTCTCTTTAGCGTTAGATAGACATTTATCGGCTATAAAAATGAGAAACTACTTAAAATCTAATCGGATTTCCAGTAACGTGATCATGGGCCGTGTATTAATTAGATCATTACCATGTTGTAGACAGGAGCAAGATAAAAATGTTGTTTTGCAAATATTTAGGCGATAATGTTTTTTTTTTCGGACATTGATTAGTTTCTTTCGTGTTTCCCTTGAACAATTCAAGTATAGTCCGGTCTAAACAATTATATTATAATAAGACACCATTTAAATATTTTGTTGCACTAATACTGTTTAAAAAGGGATTACGGTCTACCCACAGCTCGTTTACCAAGCCATCACAAAGTTCAACTTCTAAGGGTCTTGCCACACCGGAATGCCAAACGGTGAAACGTCGTAGTTGGCAACGTACAGCAACGTACCATTTTCATTCCGTATTGAACTTTGATTGTACTACACTTGGCAATGACGACGTCTGTCATACAGTAATTTGTATACATACATTGCCAGCGACTTCGCTGTGGCGGCGTCCCGGTGAGATAGATAGAGTGTCAAGGCTCGACATGACTCGAGCAGCCTGGACATACGCAATTTCTTTAAAAGTGAAGACGCTTTCATATAAAAATTATACAATTCTTCATAGCACCAAATAAAATACAGCAGACTTTATATGAAACATAAAATTACAATGGCCTTATTGCTTAGAAGCTATTTTTCCTGTCAGATTATATTGTGATATTGGCTTGTGTAGTATATTGAATATAATACCTCAACCTCAACAGCCTATGGTGGTGAATGCCCATAATCCCCACGCTGGTCATCCGAGTTGTCGATCGCAGTTCGGTGGTAGACCTAATATTCTGCAAGAGGCGCTGCTGTCCGTCCCCCGGTGTATGTCCCTTAGTCACCTCTTACGACACTCACGGGAAGAGTTGGGGTGGTGCAAATTTAAAGCCACATAGCTATTATTACTATATTCAGCCTACACAGCTGAATATAATAATATAATAGAATATTGTACTAGAAACTTGCGGTTTATAAAAGTCCCGGTCATCTACAAGCGCTCTAGAGCTTTTTTACTGCGGCACCACGCTAAAGTTCATAACGACCGAACATAAAAACTAGGACTATAAATTAAACAATCTAAATATTGTTTTAGTTCGTTATCGTGAGTCGTAAAGAAACGGTCCCGATTATAATTAAGATATAAATCGATAGTTCGAGACAATTTGTCATAAACCACTGCCGGATGATTCGAAACCTTTTGAAGAGCAAGGTTATCTCTCAAATAAATTAGTGACGGCTACTTTCTGATTTATTTGATCTGGTTTTATTGATAGATTGATAGATTTTCACTTTATTGTAACACGAGCACAGAAAACAATTAAACATAAACTTAATACTTACTATATCTAGTGGTACAATCGGCGGCCTTATCGCTAATAGAGATTTCTTGCAGACAACCTTTGGATGGACAGGTTCGGTACGTACGTATTAGAAACTCAAAACCAAAATATTCCGAAGTGGCTCAGATATGGCTCAGTTCATTTTTTTTTTTAATTTTTTAAGCTGACTGTGGTGGCGTAATTGTGTAATGACATTAAAATAGTAAATATTTTATCTTTTTAAAGTAAATTTTAATAGTATTTAAAAACAGAAAATGTAATCTATACTAATATTACTCTTTAAAACTTATACAAATATTATAAAGTGGAAAAATTTGTTGTTTCTTTGTTTATTTGTATACCTAGGCCTGATACCGATATAAAAAAATATTTCACTATTAGAATCCTACATTGTCCTTGATATGTAAACATAGGCCATAATAATATATTCGTGCGAAGCCGGGGCGAGCCATAAGTAATTTATAAAAAGAGAACAGATCAAAAACACAGAAACAGCAACAATTAACAAAATAACAGATGAAATTAAAATTAAAATCAGTAAGACTTATCTAGAGTGCTGATAAAACATACTTTTGAAGATAGGAAGGGAATTAGCTGGTCAGATACAAACAGAAAGGGCGTTCCAGAGTCTGTCTGGATTGATTCTACACCTAACATAACTATGTTTGATAATTTTCATGATAGATTCAAGACAAGCACTCCGAGTTCCGCTTGGTAGGAAAGTAAATTATTCTCTCTCACATTTCTGGTTTTCTTTAAATCATTATCTGATGTTATATTGATCCTACAATGTTATTGTATATTTTATGTCTATCGTCGTCCTTCATTAACCTTTCAATATTAATATTCAAATCAATTAATTTTGCGGATAAAGCGTTTACGATCATGGCTATGGCATTTTTATCTTGTTTAGTGGCATATCGGCCATTTTGTTTAAACGATATTTTTCTTTATTGTTGGTTTTACGACGTTGGTAGTTTATTCGCTTTTATGGGATTATTTATGCAGCGTTTTTGATTCAATTCAACATGTTCAATTAGTTTTGCTTCTGACAGAGCAATGTTTTTAATGACAGCTTGTTTGAAGTTTTATTGTTTTTCAAATTGCTTACGCGATAAGGTTTTATTAAAATAATGAAATTAATTGATCAAGTCTGTTATTAAACTTATAGGTTTTCTTAGCAGGACCTATACCTACCTAAATACTAGCGCAACTCGGTGTACCATATTTGTAAACAAATCACCCATATTTAACCTAAAATTTACTCTGTTGTAACGTTTTTTCATACACAACTTAAATTGATATTGCAATAAATATTGCATTTTTGAAACTCGACGACGCAATGCAAGAGCTTTAGTTATTTGTGTCGTGGTTTGTTAACAATCATTGTACATCGAATAACGACTAGTGTATACGTTATAGAGCGTTCTAAGAAATTGATTTTGTGAATATCTATGATCAAATCGCATTGAAATCTAATTAGCTACCACAAGTCGCGTTGATTAAACGAGACATTAATATTGCTAGTATGTGAAATTGGTTTTCATTGCAATCGAAGAAGTAATTTACATGATTACGGCATACTCCTGTGTTATAATTGGAATGTAATTGCTGCCAATTTATTATTGCTAATAATAAGTGCTGCATTTGTATGGGTTGTATTTTAGTCTGTATCTGAAGACTTACAGAATTGAATAAAAAAAATAATTAATATGCTGTTTTCTTCTTAATACATTTTCATGAAATTATCAAATGGACATGAGACTACTCAATTAGATCAAAGAAGAGATTAACTCCGAACTTACTACATATCGTGGAATTTGTTAAGGCGCATACCCCACCCAAACTACCACCTACTATCACCTTATGTTATTATTCCGTTTAACAAAGAAATTTTCAAAAATCTATTTTCCTGCTTGTGATACCTACCTATCATAAGCTTTTTTTTAATGCCTCTGTAATAGTTTTATTCTATTTAGTTTAGATACCTAAATAAGGTGGCGGCGCCAATTTGGGTGGGGTATGCTCCTTAAATTACTTATTTACCTATTTAGTTTTTATGAAAACGTGAGGGAGCGATAAAAGCAAACGAGGAGAGTTTGGACCACACGAAATGATTTTAGGAATTCGTGTATTCGAGTTTTTTTGTAATGTTCTTTTTCTGGTGTACAATAAAGTGTTTTGTATTGTATTGTATTGTATGACTATTGAATTGGGTCCTAAATTAATAATGCAGAAAAACTGTGTCTGAGTTTTAATAAATCACTATAGGCTTTATAGCATACCTAACCCCGTTTGCTCCGTATGCTCGGAGTTTCTCTGAAGGATAGGATTCGCAACGAATACATCCGACAGAGAACCAAGGTTATAGACATAGCTCAAAGGATTAGCAAACGAAAGTGGCAGTGGGCTGGCCATACTTCGAGACCGACAACCGCTGGGGTAAACGTGTTCTTGAGTGGAGACCGCGACTCGGCCAATGTAGTGGTTTACGCCCTCCGACCAGGTGGGATGACTATTTGCGAAAGACTGCTGGCAGATGCTGGATGCGGCAAGCTGAAGACAGGGCGCTATGGCGCTCATTAGGGGAGTCCTATGTCCAGCAGTGGACTAATATAGGCTGATGATGATGATGAACCCCGTATCGTTCTAGGATATACGAAAAGTAGCTTAAGCTTATTCATAGCATATTCTAAGTAAGTAAAAAGCAGCGTATTCTATTCTAAACTGCTAAAATAATGAGACGTACCTATCCGTTCAATAGAAAGCATCTATCGATCTATTTAGCGAGTTCGACTCGCACTTAACGTTTTATTTTATACCCAACGAGCGCCAAGCTGCTTAAAAATATCATATTTATTAAAATATTGTGTAGCATTGACAGAGACAATGGTCTCAGTCATCTACATAATATTTTAATACGGAGACTACGGTTTCAGTCATCTAAATAATCGGCGACGTAAGAGGTTGCGGGTTCGATTCCCGCCTTGGGACAAATATTTGTACGATCTGCAGGTATTTGTTCCGAGTGTTCCGGTCGTTTCTATGTACCTATAATAAAAATATCTATTTATGTAATGTATTGTATTATGTATAGGTATCAGTTATCTAGTACCCATAACAAAAACTCTGTTTAGCTTGGGGCTATATAATGCCGTGTGAATTGTACAGCATTAAAAAAAATACAATCTTGATTGACCTGCCGGTCATCCCTCACACCATATGCAGAAAACCAGCTGCATCATCACCAACCGGTCTCTGATTGCACTGGATTTATAACAGCAATTAGTCGAGACGCGTGCCACGACGACAACTGACAAATCGACATTCAACGTGGGTGGTAAACGGTTAACATATATCAGAATATACAGAATTTGCACTTCTTTGACTGGAGTCTTGAAACAGGAGACAGAAAAGAAGATATTTTTTTTTCACGAAAATTGGAATACACCGATCGAAAATGTAATTATAAATGAACCATTATAATTCATAACATTTGAAATAAATAAATAATGCTGGACAATCCACACAGCATGATTTTGACCCAAGCTAAGCAAAGCTTGTTTTAAGGGTACTAGATGACTGAAGAGAAACTGAAGAGAATACGTTACATACAGCTGTGTGGTTACTTAAATAGATATTACATAAGTGCATTTTCTTTGAACATAGCTAACTCACTTCCCATCACAATAATACTGAATTTTTTCTATCAAGTACTTAGCTTAATATTAAAACAAAAAAGAAAGTGAAAATATACCCATCCGTTTGGGAGATATACAAAGATTCACTCGCAAATCTATACGAATATTTAGATGTGATGACGATTTGCGAAAGACTGCTGGCAGATGCTGGATGCAGCAAGCTGAAGACAGGGCGCTCAAGGGGTGGCCTATGTCCAGCAGTGGACTGATATAGATGATGATGATGATTGATCATTAACAATCAATAGCTAAGAGCTTTCATCAGAAACTTAGCACGGAACTTAACGTCGTAGTAACTAGCAAGTAATCTGCAACATCTCTTATTGCATTTGCGAGAGCATGGATCGTGATGCACAAAGGATTTCGTCCATAACCACACAAGTCGAAACGTTTATGAATGCCATAGAACGGAGTGTAGTGACAGACTGTAAAATATGACAATATTTCACGACATAATGCCTGCACTTCATAGCCTGTCGTAAGACTCTATGCGAAGTCGCCTTGTGGTACAGCTGGTTGCAGTTAAATTAATTTAAATTAAAGACTAATACCCCACCATTATTTCGGCTAGGACTTGTGGTGGGAGACTAGTAACAGAGTCATGACCCAACATTTATACTATTGATATGACTAAGTCAACCAAGTACTGACGTTGCGCTATAGAAAAATTTATTGATTGGCACGCTTCTGGAGTCTACCAAAGTCGCCACCGACCCGGGGTGGGTTCGTGCGATATTTCAGTGTATGAGTATGAAGATTGGGTAGCCGACAGTGTTTTGTTTCTTGTCGGCGGCCCTCCTACTTAGTTATGTGTTAGCTTTTTCTTGCTTTATAGTGCGTTACTTGCACCGAGGAAATTTTCTATGAAAATTTAATAACAACTCAAAAGAATTCGATTTCGGCAGGATGTTATGTTATGAGTTATATATTATGAGTTATTCTAAATTCGTCCCATTTTGGACCTAATCCAGTGGGACGAGTCCAGAAACTCAAATTTTATGCTAAAAGCGTATAAAATTCGCCCTATTTTGTGTAGACTCCATCAAGGGTGCATTTTTAAACAAATAAATACAGCCTATTTATCATAACATAACCATACCTACAAGTAAATTTCCTTCTGACACAAATAAGTGACAAAAAAACTTCGTAACTCAACTTTTTTTCTAATCTGTACCTAAAGACGTTTCATATACAAAAGTTGGTGTCGGTTTGATTCCTGATAAAATTGTCTCTTTTGAAAGTACGAGCTTTATTTTCCGGTCTAAGCTGACCTTGCTGATACCTGATACCTACGTTCGTATTATCCAACTATGCACGTTACCTAGAAGGTTATTAATCCAATCAAGGCTCGATTTAATCTAAGCATCAAAGGCCCGTTCCCAGGAAGCCAATATTGCCTGAATTCCGAACTTCTAGTACTAATTCCAGGTTCGTGGATGGTATTAGGAGCCACTAATTCGTACTGAAATTAGATAGATAGATTATTTATTCATGAACAATGCTTTTTTTTGTTTTGGAATATTAAGAGTAGGTATCTTAATAGACTAAAATGATTGAAACATTAATGTGATTATACAAAAAATTAAATACATTGTTATATACGCTTTTGTACTTCGTCTTCTCATAGCATTTATTTTTGTACTGTTTTCTGTGTTTGTGTGGTACAATTGTTATATATAATTTAAAGAATACCATCAAATTTAGAGGTTGCGTGCATAGTGAAAATTTAAGGTCATCTAATGAGTACAAGCACTTTTCCAACAAAAGTATTTTAATGTTGATTTAAAATATCTATGTTTTTGAGCCACTAGTCAGGGAATTATATAGTTTAACAGCTTGGTACTAGAGCCATCCATATCACATCACATCACATTCAATCTAGGCTGAATAAGAGTATCGAAATTATTCTTTCTTGTACTTAAATTGTGATTGGAGTCAACTAAGCTTGAGGATTACGGTGACTTTGTCAATGGATGGTGAAATGTCACTGACAGATGTTGGTAAATAATGCTAGTCAATATTTTTACACAGCGTGATCTAACTCTCAAATAAGCAGAGCTTTGTAACTGCGTGAATTATCCAGCTGTATTATGTTTTATTAAACAGCACCGTTAGAGTAACTGCATGTTTGGAAATAGATTTTTTATCGAGGCCCATTCAAAACAAAGCCTTGTTCAATTTGTATCACGTATTCAAAGTTTGAACCCTTCCTTTGTTCCAAAACCTCCGATTTTGTTTACTCAATAGCCGGCGGAACCCCTAACGAATTATCCTAAAGTACTTGTAAATAAGAAAGAATGGGGTAATGCAACGCTGCGCCAGCCAGGATCGGCCATTCGTGCGTAACACCATCTGCTTCTTGGTTACGGTATAATACTATCCTACGTTTCGTAGGGTTTATAGGTACTACAGTAGAAACGTGGTTATTCTGGAATTTGCCACTATATAAAGACAAAAAGAAGTGTTCTTGAGTGGAGACTCGGCAAACGTATTGTAAGACGCCCTCCGACTAGGTGGGATGATGAGTAGCAAAATGCTGGTAGATTCTGGATGCGGCAAGTTGAAGACAGGGCGCTACTAAGCCGCTTATAAGGGGAGGCCAATGTCGTACCAGTGGACTACTAGAATAGGCTGATGATGATGATGAAATATGAAATTAGATTTTTCAAGATTGGCTAACCATAAAACACGTGTTAGGAACTGGTCCTACAATGCATTTCCAAATTTTCCGCGTCCATTAACATGAAACACTATTCCTACGACTTAGCCAAGAAGTCAAGTCTAGTCTGAATCATGCATGACCCTTTCATTTAATGAACCATCATATCCAATGATAGAATTGCTTTCGAAGGAAGCCTATCACAAAGACAGGCGTAGTAACCTTAACTCGAACCTTAACTCGAGGAAGTCTTAACGCGAAAAGTTTGCGTCTTATTAGGTCTAAGAGAAATATCTTCAGCATTAGTTGCCCAGAATACCCTCCGTGGTGGTTGAAGGGGTTGTAAGGGTTTCCACAGCGGTGTAGCAAGTTGCATAAATTCGGGCACAGGAGTGTGTTCGCGTGTACGGAGCACGTGACTCAATTTGAGGGTACTTTCTGTAAGGCTGTTGTTGTAGGGTTGGCAAAGCGATAGTTTGGCGAGTGGATAATAGATATTTGCAGAAGATAGTTGAGTTTTTCAAATAGATGTATGTAATACTCAATTATTTCTGACAACCACTCTTTATCATGTAAGTAACGTTTTCTTTCTGTTTCAAAGCTTCAGATAATGCATCAAAACTAAACTCGAGCATAATATAAAACATACAAAATATATTTTATACAGAGTGTCAGTTAATGAAGGTGCTGGTGCGGCGGGTGGGGGTCAAGGCCTAACTGAAACAATACAATAAAACGTGACCAGTTTGAAACTTTATTTTTTTTTAAACTTGTAGAAGTTCATACCTTTTGTTTACATATTTGGTAAAACTCTGTGAGTTTGGTTTCACGAGAGTGTCAAATCAAGACGTTGTCGAAACGTTATACTTTTTTGGGACTTGCGTGGTACCATATCCGTACGGTATAGAAAGGTAAATTTCTTTGCAATAATTTAATTGTTTTGAAAAATGACGAATAGATTTCAAATTCCTTATCATACACTTTTTGAACTTTAGCGGATATAAAACTTTATTTTGTCATCTCGGGATTGTTTCTTTACAATGACGCAAGAATCATAAAAATTGGCCAATAGTTGACGGAGAAATCGAAGAACATAAAAAAAAATACTTCTAGCTAAACACACTACCTCCATTATCATAAGTCTGTACCGGAACGTCTCTATTACTTATATGAGCATAGCGTCTCGAGTATATATGTATAATGTAAAATGTTTGCTGTCCATTGCTGTCACAGAAGCATAAGTATCGCCTCAATGTCTTGTTCCCGCTTGCAGTTTCACTCCCGTAGTAAGGTAAAGTGAGTAAGTGTGTTAAGGATAAAACTTTGTGCTTAAGTAGGAGCATAACCAGTTTCCAGAATTAAACTTATGAAATTATTTTACGTCTCCGCACATTAGCACCTCAGAAATGTACTTTGAAGTTGTTACATAAAATAGCTCTTAAGAAGCACGTGGAATAAAGTTATATAAGTGAATTAAATTAAATTTATAATTTGTAACTAGCTACTGTCGGCGGCTTTGCACGCGCTTTTCCAGTTAGCCTACGAGTATATCCGTCCCGGGATACCAGTTTACCTCCCTGCCAAATTTTATTACCATCCGTTCAGCCCTTATTTTCTTTTATTCAACCGTTGTCTTGACAATAACGAAGACAAAATAATAATTATCCAATTTGGTGCAGTCGTTTGGAAGTTATGCGCGTTCACACATTTCGGCGATTCATTTTTATTTATGAAGATTATTTATACAAAGAAATTTAAAATCTAATGCGTTTTGAAAAGGCCTAAAATTAAAAATCGAAAACAATGAAGTCGAAAACAATAAAATAGACTCATTAAAATTCTAAATAATGTATAATCTCTAAACAATGAACTAAATTAATGAAGTTCCCATTAAACTTTATCCACAACTGATAAAATCGAAAATACTTAAATTTAATGAGTTACTACGTGGACTTAAGCAAATTTGTTCACGGAATCAAACAATACATCAGTGTTACTCGAATTTGCATAATCTCTTCACACCTTACGTGTTTTTGTTGGATTTTTAAACAGATAAGAATCATCAAAAAATAATCATAGATAAGTAAATAGAAAACAGGTACCCAATAAAGTTAAGAACATAGAGTTGTATAAGAAAAATATGTCACTAAAAATTGTTTTGTGGATAGTAGGTCTTAAAATATTACGAGACATTCGATTATTTAGTTCTAGAACAGATATACGAAAAGTATTCTCTACCAACAAATAATAGAGCTTTATAACAAGAAAAGCACCATCAAACAGAAATCGAAGCAAATTAGTACCTTCCGGAGATCACGACACAATGAAATGAAACGTAACAGTTCTCAGGAACAAACTAACGAAGCCAGTTAGCTAAACAATATTCGTGTCTTGAGTTAAATTCTTACACGATTGTTCTTTTCTTCAGCTCTATACTATAGACTTAGAGGCATTTGGAGAGTTTGCTGTTCTTAAGAGGGCACAATACGCGCCATTTTGTGACAAAAGATAGATATAGGATTTCGCGTCCATAGGAGCGGGACAGAGCTTTTTGGAGCAGCTTTAGCGTAAAAATCAGATTTTCAAGATTTTGCTTTTATACAAGAAAACTACACAATGAACTATTAACTGGTTCAAGGAATCAAATAATTAGTAATGATCTACGAATCAAGACATAAATAATTAAATAAACCGGGTCGCGACTCGTGGTCCCACTAATTTGACCCACTGGTGGGACAGTGTGTCGATTTAATGGGCTCGTGGTCCCACTGTTTGGTGGGACCATCAGTCAACGTAATGCAGTCGCTCGTGGTCCCACTGATTTGGTCATAACTCAGCACTCCTGAGATTTCAACCAAATCAGTGTACTTTCATGATTTTTTCATAGTGTTTTTTACCAAAATCGTGTTTTCAAATTCAGGAACCAAAGAAAAAAAATGAACTTTTATGCTATAGAGTTTTTTACCATGGGGATCCCGTGAACACTGAGATCTAATCCTTTAGGTAAACTCCTTAGGTTCGCGGCATAAACAAGACCAAGAAAGAAGTAATTCAGGTCCCTACTTAATACCTTTGCAAAATATACCTATTTATACTCTATTTCACTCTGCCAGGCTAAATGCTAAACTATAGTGTTGAATGCAAATTCGTAGGCTTTAAATAACGAATTCACATGTTGTCCGCGTTATGGCTTGTGCTTGCACAGTCTGTCAATTCCAATAACATAAACGGTCAAACTGACACGGCCAAAATAAACTGGGTAGATATATTTTTAGCCTTGAAACATTAATTTAGCAAAAATCCAGAAAGCGAGGTGAATACAAAACGTGGCTCATATCATAACATATCGTGGAGCAAATAGCCTTTTGCCTCTAGGCGTATGTTGATATTAAAAAAGCTTTTGTTACCTCTGTGAATACTCTGAAAATCTTGTTACGTTAGCCAGCCTAATCTTAAACAAGGTAACTTGTACCTTAATCTTGTTTCTTGGCACATAAAACAGACGAATAACAATCACTATTTATAAAGCAGTTGTGCAATATGGTATATTCTATATATCTATCTAAATAAGCACTTAGACAAGTAAAATTTTATAGGTACTTTAAACATAGTATAGAATTTGACTAGTCTAAGCGCTTATTTAGATAGATAGATAGAAAATACTATAATGCACAGTTTATACATAGGTGAGCATAATGCTAGATAGCATTCTCTACCTGCTAATCATAGGGTACTGTGGACAACAATTATAGTAGGTGCTATATTAAAGAATTAAAATGTATACCATAAATAAATACAAATATAAACAAAATAAATAGAAAAGAATAGTATAGCAAAATGCAATTTTGCATATTTTTACGTCGAAAATGACATGTTTTTCCTATTTGTTTTATTTATTTATTTATTTGATGGAAAACCAGAAGCTTTTATACACAGAGTTAAATATTGATAGATACCAGTAAGCTTATCGAAGGTTTTCACGGGTAGCTATCAGAATAGTAAAATTAAGACTATGAACTTAAGTAACCTACCTACCTACACGTATCACATAATGTTTTTAGAGTTACAATATTTTTAAAATATACTGTGTGTACATGTTTTGTATTAAAACAACAATACCTTACGTTTTGTTTGATAAGGAACATAGCTTATACTGTCGAGTTACAGAATAACAACACCATGTCGAAAATACAAAAGTTTTCAGTCATCATTTTTGGTATTACGGAACACAATAATTTACAAATTGAAGTTGCGAGTAGCTGTCGCCGAAGCCTTAAGTACTTTCTTTCGCAAGAATAATACGAAATATGCGAATATTCATGTCATTGATGTAAATATATTTCATTTTGTATTTATAATATTGTGTGTGAGTAGTTTATTTATGATTATTATAATCTTTTTTGTTTACTTAGTTTTCTAGTTAGTTATTGAATTGGTCTTAGGCTTTGAAAAATACCAGGTAAATATACCGACTCTTATTTTTATACTATAAATAATTTAAAGATATATCTACCCTTCTAAGTTGTCTAAGAGTTCAAATTCATTTATCATGTCAGAACAGCTATCGATGTCGAGAAAGTCTCTTCAATGCCTAGATGACCTAAATGCGTTGGTGGAAGGTTATTTGTGATTCACTGATTGAAACTAAACTATCTTCTATACTAACAATCGCTGCAGTCAAGTGTATAATTTATCTGACGTATGCGGCTTCTGGGCAATTGGACTTTATTCAGCCTTGCTCCTTTCTTTGTACAGTAAAATTTATTATAAACATCATTAAAAATCCTTACGGCAGAGTATCGTAAACTGAAATTTTATATCATCCGATAAAGTACCCACCTAGCTGCATACCGATGATTTTGTATGTTGAGAAAGCGTCAGTAGTTTGATTTGCATTTCGTTTTTTCTGGAGGATATCGTCATTAACTCAATGACTCACGGAGACAATATTGACAAAAGAGTTTGTTCAGTAATGCAGAAAATATGCAAAACAAAATGCAAGGAGCTACCATCCTACCAATTTTATCTTTGTGTGGTCTGCTACTGTAAACATTTACATAATGAATAAAATAAACTAAAACAAAAGGCATTTTAATGAGTGAGAAAAGCCAAATATTTCTTCATTCGATTTTATTGTGCACAATAACGATTTATTTCGGCTGTTTGGTATATTGTTGCTATTAGCGTCTCTTTTGTCGGAAGGAAAGCAAACAATTTGCAGCAATTTGTTTACCGATGCTAATTTTAAAATTAACGTCGTGGTATAAGAAACGTGCTTTGCAAGGGACCACCGTAGTTGAGTGCCTCGACATAAGTATCGTATGCATAACACAACAGTTCCTATTGTTGCGAGGTCAGCTATCGAACTGGTTATAACAATTGATGTACGCGAATGATTACTAACTGGAACTTGCTGGTTTCCAGACAGTTTGTATATAACCATAATACAATGTTATATACCCACCATCATCATCAGCCTATACCAAACCACTGTTGGACATAGGCCTCGCCTAAATAAGCGCCATAGCGCCCTGTTTTCAGCTTGCCGCATCCAGCATCTGCCAGCAGTCTTTCGCAAATTGTCATCCCACCTGGTCGGAGGGCATCCTACACTACATTTGCCGAGTCGCAGTCTCCACTCATGAACACGTTTACCCCAGCGGTTGTTGGTTTTTCTCGGAATATGGCCAGCCACTGCCAGATCAGCTTGCTAATCCTTTGAGCTATGCCGATAACCTTGGTTTTCTGTCGGATGTATTCGTTACGAATCCTATCCTTCAAAGAAACTCCGAGAATAGCTCTCTCCATAGCTCGTTGCGCGACTTTAAACTGATGGACCAGCCCTACCGTGTGAGTCCACGTCTCAGCTCAGATTGAAAACTTTCATTTTCAAGCATTGCGGTATGGATGACGAGAAGACTCGACGTAGTTTCCCAAACGCTAGTACACTTATACCCACCATAAACCCGAGCAATTCTTACTAAATTCAGTTTAAACACATTTAACTAGTCCTAACTACCATACCTGTTGATATTAACGATACCGTGAACCAGCTACTGGAAATTGTTCCGCATAATATTTATGTCATGTTCAATATTCATTTGGTATTTATTGCGAAATGTTCTCAAATTCTAATGAAGACATAAGATAATGTATGTGTGGTGTTATCGTCTTGCGATTTTCCAAGCTCAGCTTAACGCAGCATCATGTAGTAATCCTATACAGGTCATAGATGAAAGAGCACCTTGTATCGACAGACAGAAAGGATTATACTTTTAAAACTATCATGGTTATTAACATTAAGACGCATATCCCATCCAAACTAGCGCCGCCACCTACTTTATGTTATTATTCCGTTTACGAAAGGAACTTTCAAAAATCCATCTTCCAGTTTGTGATTCCTATCATAAGCTTTTTTTAAAGCCTCTGTAATAGTTTTATTCTAATTAGTTTAGGCAGAGAGACGAAGTTGCCCTTGGTGGCCACCAAAATCTATCTTCGTATCTCTCTACATTTTCGTTCATGTCAATATAAAAGACAGGTAGATCAGGTATTTATTTATAGGTTCTAAAAATGCTGGCCAGTTTATTTAAAAAAATTTGGTGCAGCAACGATCAAACCACTGTCATATTTAACAATCTTTGAAATAGAAAAGCACAGGTTGTATTATTTTGTTCGCTGACAAAGTCAATTATAAAAAGATGCTCCCAGATGCTCTTACAGGCTCTGCAATACTTTATCTACTCTTTGCCAAAGGGTATACGGAAGCTTCAATTTAATTACATTCAACCGTTATAACGACAAGGCTGGACTCTGGTCGGTATCGTATTAATCACTAGCTGCGTTGATTTATGTGATAATTCTATGGGATATCTATCCTAGTTATTGAGATGCTTCATGATGGCGTATTGAGACTTTGTAGATAAATCGTGTATTGTAGGATAGAAAATGTTTGCGAACACTTGAGGAAGCTGTGAAATCGTCCTTTTCTCTTTGAATGAATACCTTTAGTCGTGTTTAATTAACTTTCATGCTTGGTGGGTGGTCAACGTCTGATCGCTTGCCTAGTTCAATACAAAAGCAAACAGAAAATTTACTCGTGTGCATAAAGGTTAGGTTAGTATTGATGGTTCAGTAGGGTTTATAAATCGATGACCCACTGACAGATTCCAATTTTTATGCATACATTAGGTACTTTTGATTTTGTAAGGAGTTTTGCATTTTTTATTTTTACATAAATTAATCTGCAAGCTTAACTTTACCGAATGACACTTGACAGTTTTAAACTTAAGACAGAGTTTTAAAATATGTATTTTGTGTCAATAGTATATAATAATAATATATAATTGACTTGGAACATAACACGAATCACTATGCTGCCGTCCGTTAACTAAAAAGCGGCTAAGTCGCAAAACCAAGTTTCGAGAAAAACGCAAAAAACGCGGTAAGAATTTTGAAATTGCTGCCATTTGATTACTATAATTCGTATAACAGATTTTTTGACACTGAAAGACAGAATGACGTGAGTACTATCGAATGGCTTCGCTATAAACTCAATTCCTGATAACAATAATTCACGAAATGATTTTTTGCATTTAGTTTTAGCAATGATTTAATGAAAATGCTAAGTTTACACCACTATAAAGCGGCTATGTATACCTTAACGGCGTTTTAGTTAAGGATTTGCACATAACTGCTTTATTGCGTAGGATAGTTTATTTTGACTTGTGGCTCCTGCAAAGCTAAAACAGGGTTTCTGTATTTTACGGCTTTTAAGCTTAGCATTAGCACGTAAATTGTATTTTTTATTATTTATATATCTTGATACACATGACTAAAAGGCAGCTACATGCAAAACCTGTTTTAATAACCGCTTTATAGTTTAGTATTCCTTTATTGATAATTCAGGGTTTCTACTATAAAACAACATTAAATGCTAAAATAATAAAAAAAAAATGCAAATTGCAATGGTTTATTACTTAAAATCAAATTTTCTGAGATCAATTATGTACTTACAGACTAATCTCTTAGACAAGATACGTACTTATCGCGTACAGTGTAACGCCCATAATTTATCCTACTTAATGCTTATCAAAAAATCAGTCAAACAAAACTTATACTAAATTGTACTTGGGTAGGAAGGTACTTTTAAATCAAGGCACATAGTAGGTTAAGTACTTAATTAGGTATGCTCTTCTAGAGCTACAATAAAAATCTTAAAAATAAAATAATCACATTTATTGCGTAACATGCATTTTTATCCACTAGATTTTTACTTCTACATAAAATGGCACTTTTTTACTACTTATTAATCTGTAAGTTGAGAAATTATAGTGTTCTCCTACTTGGAGTGCTTGTCTGTGCATTTTAGCGGACAGGTAAATTTTGCCAAAATGTTAATTTGTGTGGTGGAATAATTGTAGAGAGTTTGCTCAAAAGAGCTTCTTTTCTTTCAGGCTGCACACCTTTGTACTCTGATCAGAAAGTTCGACATATTGTTATTCTTTAAATAGCGGTCATTTAAAAATATCAATGACTTAAAATCCTCACTGAAATCGTTTCTGTACAGGAGATCATAATTATTTCGTTTGAAACATACTTCTACCATATTTTTCAAATACGCTCTGGGGGTAGAATTTGAATGCGCCTATCAGATACAATATTTAAGAAGATGATGAAATTTTCTGGCGTCATTGATTTTACTACCACTTTAGAGTTATTTATTGTAGCCACTGCTTCTTCCAAATCTTCAAAGTAGTATATCTTCACCTTCCTTTTCATAGCTAATTCTATTTGGTGGTGTACCTGGTCAGCGCTCATCAATGTATGGTTCAAAATAATACAGTATGATACTTTCAGTGGCAATTAGATCACTATTTATCAAGTGTACTAACAACGAATACTGCAACCAATTTTTATTTTGCAGTGTCCAAAATAAAAATTGGTTGCAGTATTCGTTGTTAGTACACTTGATAAATAGTGATCTAATTGCCACTGAAAGTATATTTAGTATATTAAGTATATTACAATTATCCCGTCCCACGGTGACAGGAGTGCACTCGCGACGGCTCCTTGTAACGCACTAAATTCAAATCAAAAACCTGGCGGAACGTAGCCGCGGGGGTGGGAGGGCGCATGGCCGAGCGTAGATAACGGCTTTATAGCGAAGGAGTGCGACATAACCGCCATATAGTATTGTGGTTGTATCAAAATCAAATCAAAACACAAAGCTATAAAGTGGTTAGGAGACTTTAACTTCTTTGTAGCGTAGTAATTTGCACCTAACCGCTTTGTAGCTTAGAACTGCAATAAATAATAGAAAAACAAAACTAGTTATATGACTTTAAATGCTTTTTAGCTAAGTATTTGCAGATAGCCGTGATTTAGCGTTGCAATTTTAATATTTTCCATTTTTTAACGGCTTTCTTCCCATCGCTAAATCGGAAACTATAAAAGATACGAACACGTGTCCTAGACAGATCGATAGAGAATTTTGAACTGTCTATCGAGGCATTTAAAAGTCAAAATTGACCAAATGTCACTTAGCCGCTTTTTAGATAACGGACGGCAGTATGAACGTCATTGTACCAAAAATGAAGAACAAACAAGCAATGATTCGGCGACAGCTGCTCGCAACTTCAATTCGTAAATTATTATATTTTAGACATTGTGTTGTTATTCTGTAACTAGATAAGTAATGTAAGCTATGTTCCTTATCAAACAAAACATTGTTGTTTTTAATACAAGACAAATAGGACGAAAACATATAATTTTCGACGTAAAGATATGCAAATCGCATTTTGCATATTTTGCTTACATTATAAGTGCGTATTATGAAGAAAAAACAACAAGAGATCTAAATAAATACCTACTATTTGAATACAAAAAAACAACATAATATATATAGGCGGAAATATACTAAAATTACATATCATTTTTGTAGTATGTTTGTATGGGCAAATCATCATTTGCAGATTTGAATACCTATAGGTATTAGTCCTTATTGAATCTGACCCTAGAAATAGGACTATAAACAGCTCACGGCCCTGTCCGACTCACGGTTTTATACCCAGTTGTCATTTGCCTTGCCACTATAAAATAGCCTCCTAGAAACTTGAAACGCAATCTCTCGATATTCAATCTAAAATTTGCAATTTCCATTCCCACCAGCCGTAGATCAATCAGTGGGGCAGTATTAGTGTCACAGTGGGCTTACTCCGATTCAATTATAATTAAACGACGCAAATAGACTACTCGTAGCTGAATAAGAAGGATGTTTTATTTGGTGGCAACGGGTTAATAGGCAAAGGGATATAAATTAACCCGGATATAAAATCTTGTTAGGCTTACTAATTATAAGCAAATATTATTAAACCTGTAACCTGTGTTCACAGTTAGATCATACTCCGCATCTTCATCAGCCTATAATGGTCCACTGCTGGACGCAGGCTTCCTCCTGATTTTTGTGTTATGGGGGTAATGCCCGTAATCCCCACGCTGGGCGGCTTGGGGATCGCAGTTCGTCAGTAGATATATTCTGCAAGAGGCGCTGCTGCCCGTCTCCCGGTGTATGTCCCTTAACCGCCTCTTATGACACCCACGGGAAGAGTTGGTGTAGTGCAAGTTCTAAACTGGTATCAGGTCGACACTTATAGCCGTGTTCGGTTAGAGCTTTGTTAAGTATTTTAATACCTAAATAATTGTTCAATTATTTTTTAAGTTTCAACAAAATAAAATACAAAACAGAGGTGCTTCAAATAAATCCTTTTATAATAATTTATCTATTATAGAGCAGTTGCAATTTATCTTCTTCATCATCATCATCAGCCTATATTTGTCCACTGCTGAACAAAGGCCTCCCCTAATGAGCGCCATAGCGCCCTGTCTTGCCGCATCCAGCATCTGTTGCAATCATCAGTTGCAATTATGACAGCAAAAAACTTCAACAATTATGATGTAAAACCAAAATAAAAAACGTTTCATTATCATGATAAATCCTTTCTGTTGTAAACACTGATTTTCGCCGTTAATTAGCCTGTAAAGTTTATTGAAGCCGTAAAATTTATTGTGTCGAATATTCATCTGTAATTCGTTTCCTACTTTGGCCGCGCTTCTACTAATTGCATCGTCAATGGCGAATAATCTGATACTGTTTTACTTCATCATCCGTTGCTTTCACATCATCAGTTGGATAAACACACAAATTATAAATAAATAAATAATGCTGGACAATTCACACAGCATTATCTAGCCCCAAGCTAAGCAGAGCTTGTGTTATGGGTACTAGATAACTGCTATACATAATACAATACATTACATAAATAGTTTTTTTTTTTATTATACATAGAAAACGACCAGAACACCTGCAGATCGTACAAATATTTGTTCCAAGGCGGGAATCGAACAAGCAACCTCTTGCGTAGCAGGCGGACCTTCGCCCACCGCGCCACAGAGGTCGTCGGGAGAATTAGGTTAGTTGATAATTTTGTACTAATAGTATAACTACAAGAGCTAGTCATCTCCAATTATTTTGAACGCATTGACACATTTACTGTCCAGCTTTCGCCCCACGCTGGTCCCGAGGGACATGTGAGATGTAGGCCATTGCCCAGACAGGTGCGTCATCATCATCAACCTCTATTAGTCTACAGCTGGACATAGACCTCAAATAATCACCGCCATGGCGCCGAATAGCCTGCCGGATCAAGTATCTGCCTGCAATCTTTCGTAGGTCGTCATCCCACTTGCCCGGAGGGCATCCTACGTTTGCCTAGTCGCGGTCTCCACTAAAGAACACGTTTACCCCAGCGGTTTTCGGTTCTTTGTGATTTATGGTTGGTTCTCTGTCGGATGTTTTTGTTACGAATCCTATCTTTGAGAAAGCTTCCGAGCATTAGGTCTTTCCATAACTCGCTAAGCGAAATAATTGACTGGTATAGGTACTAACCCTACCGTGAGTGTCCACGTCTCAGCTCCGTAGCTCATGACGGGTAGAACGCATTGATTTAAAACTTTCGTTTTCAATCATTGCAGTATGGATTACGAGAAGAATCAGCGTAGTTTACGAAACGTTGCCCACCCTAGCTGGATTCTCCTCTTGGCTTCCTTCTCGAAATTGTTTTTACCTTACTGCAGAGTATGCGCAAGATAAGTGAACTCGGAAACAGCTTTAATAAGGTGTTCATGTACGACCACCAGGTCTTGGATGACCATTGATCATGATTTTAGTTTTATCCAAATTCATGTCAAGACTGAAACATCGGATGGCTGAAGCTAGGCCGTCCAGCAACGTGCAGTAAGCGCGTCATAGGCCATAAAAATATAAAATGTTAGCAGAGTAAAAGTATAGAAAAGTAGTGAAGTAAGAGAATTTATATAGTTCTTTCCATCCAAAGGTTGCCTGGAAGAGATTCTTAGCGATAAGGCCGCCTATTGTACTTGTCTCTTGTAATTTCTTTTTGTAATGTTCTTTTTCTGGTGTACAATAAAGTGTTTTGTATTGAACAAAATCGCAGCTCACGAAAAATAAATGCACGCTTGATTATAAAAAAGTAACATAGCTTAAAAAAAGTTAAAAAGTAGCATAGCTTTATGTCAGACTTAAAATTTGATAGTTTTATCAAGCAGAAAGTTGCAAAAATAAAATAAAATTATAGGGAAAGAAATATAAAATTAAATAAAATAAAGACAATCTTATTGCAAGTGTCGTCAAACACCCTCATATTAGTAGCGATATCAAAGTTGAAATAAAATTGAAATAGCAAATTGCTCACGATAGTAATCTTAATAAATCTTAGACGAGGTGTTATGAACACAGTGAAGAACAAAAAGAAGCAACGCAATAAATTACGAATTGCATTTAATATTAAATTAAAGCGAAATGAATGCTATGGAATGGCACGATTTTAACCAAGATAACAATTATAATTGAAGGCTCCATGAAATCGAAGTTGCTTCCATAATCTTTTAAATTTATACCAAAAATTGGTGAAATTTCTGATGTGTCCAAGATTCCTGTAAGGTCTAAAAGTAATAAAACACTGAGTTTTGAGTTGATGAAAACCTCACCTCAACAGCCTATATTGGTCCACTGCTGCCTCCCCCTGAAAGTGCCTCATTGGCTTTCATCTCCTGGAGAGTACTGATGGAAGCAAAACGGTCTAAATATGGATTAGAACCTATGAAAGTAAGATTGGTCCTTCCAATATTAAGGTTTTACGATAGATATAGTTCAGCTGATGATATTTAAATTACCAATTGAAATTAATCGCAAGCTCTATACCTAAAGCGGAGGAATTAAAAGCAAGTGCGGTTGTTACTATAATACCTACACTGAGTCGATCATTACTGTCTGTGTGTTTGTTTTGAACGATCCAAGTAACCTGTGATTAACTGGAAACTGGATAGCGCAAGACCAACCCGTTCAAGAAGTTAACCGTAGCTTAAAGTGGTAGCAGCTGGTTTAAAGTAATCGTTAATAAATAATCTTATTAGGTTTATTAAAAGCTCATTTTGGTCCAATAATTTTGGCGATATTCAAGTTATGTAAATAGTTTACAAAATTTCAGTTCCAAGAACTAAATTTACAAAAATCTATCAAAAAGATGCGCATTGTATTTTGTAATCCAAGTTGTTGTTGTTTTTAGGTTTTTTTTATACAATTAGTAATTTATAGGCTCTGGCAGACCAAAGACAAAAATTGTGCACTAGCTTATACTTCTTTTAGCTGGGCCTAAAGCTTAAAGCACTTATTTGTAAAATGCTCGATAAAGAAGGGCGATGAGGCAAATAAATTGCTGTTGATTTTTCGGCTTATTCGGAACACCATTGGTTGGTACCGTGGGAAGTACCGAAATGAAGGTATCGGCAAGAAAATCCCTTTCTTGATTTATTATGCCTGGTCCACAGTCAAGTTAATTTGAACTTTTCCATAACGAAACAAGGTGCGTACATAGGTCATATTTTAATAAACACCAAAGAATCCATATAAGTAAATTTTGTTTTCATCAAAGGATGTAAAACATAAAGTACTTTTTAATTGTTCTACACAAAAGTAGAACAATCGAAAACGTTGAGACAAAAAAAAACTTTTCGGAAACGTTGAAAATTCTTGGTTCTTGTTCAACACCTTCAACTCTATAGGCATTTACTTTGTTTATCTCATATTTTTTTGCCTGAGGTATCAATTTCTTTCTGTGACTGCCCACAAAATCACTAACAAGTGACTTCAATTAAGACTACAACAAATTCGTTAAGAGATCATTTATCATCACTGATTGGCAGTCCTCTATCATGAACATGAACATAGCTACTGGCAAAATTGTAGGTTAGATGCAGAGTTGTGTGAGGAAACTATAGACGATAGAAGATGATGTACTGTATTACACATACATGGCGAAAACCTTTAAAAGTCTCAAAGTTTAACTCGAATGTCAGCTAAAAATCCAGTTGATTTATTTATAGACAAAAATCATATATGGTTTATATCTACATAAATATGTATAACATTAATTATTACTGTCGGGTAAATAAGGATAACTCCACGACCAAAGTTTTTATCGAGTTAAAAGTCATCTTTACTTACCCTAACTAAAGATGTTAAAGGCTGCCTTTTGGACTATGTTTTATATTATTTAGATAATTATCGGATTTTAATGTTAATTTTTTGTACAATAAACTGATCATTCTTTTTTTAACTCATAATAAACAAAGACTAGAAGAAGCCAATGTCAGCCCTATTATTCGAAATCATTTAATATACCTAATGCTACAATATTTTAATATTATAGGTACTTTGTATATAATATTAATAATGCTCACAGTACATCAGTTGGATAAGATGATGATTTGAAAACAGAGAGTATGAACACGAGCCCAAATCACAAAGAGCAATATATTAACTTATCACTCTTGAAGCTTAAGTCAATTATCGTTTTGTTAAGTCTCCGGTACTTGCTTCTGATGGACAAATAACTGTTGAGGTATTGACCACTCATTTCAGAAATGACTGGTCAAAATGATAATGAATTGCCTAATACTTGAACGAAATTGAACTCTTGCTCTTCTGTAATGTAATTTGTATGTATTACTTGCTTATAGTGCTTATAGTCCGTGTGGTGATGATAGATTTGACCATGATGATGATGTAAAACTTTTAGTGATACCTACTACTCAAACGTCAGCTTGCTTGTGTTATTTTTCAATGATGTTTTATATCTTCAACCATTAATATCATAAAGTAACGATAAAAGGTCAATAAAACTTCTTACACGGTAGGTAATAGTTTTCAATCAAAGCCTTAGTACCTTGACGTGGGCAGATACTTAATTTTTATTATTTTCTTAATCTTTTTTTGCAAACCATTAAAAAGGAGATAAATAATGCCATGAATCAATACAAAATATTTATGGTGTTTTATTTAAAAACTAAAGGTTTATTCTAGAGCTGACTCAGGAATAAATATATTTTTAGACTATTTCACAAAATTTTACCCTCTTAAAACAATCTGCTTAATTTATTTTGGAATAGCGAGATTCCATAACAAAGGTACTATTTTCGCTACCCTATTATTGGATGCGAACTTCTAAGCCCCCATACAAACGAATTTTCCGAAATAAATGCCTTTTTTCATTTATTTATGTTACACAGTAATTGCTTAGTTTGCTTAAAAGCTAACTTAAACCGTAATTTAACCGGTTTTTCTGTAAGCCTGTTAGTCTCTATTAAATGGTACATATTTTAAGTACCTAATACCTAGTTAAGTAGGTAAGTGCAGTCGATTCATAGATAGTAATTAATGTAAGAACGTAGGCTAGGCAGCATCTGGGACTCAAGCTCAAGCAGGCCCTATGTCCCTAGAGGTTTATAATGTTTGCTTTTGTGCGCCAATAAATTTGTTTCTTTCTTTCTTTGTATGGGATTTACGTAGCTCCCTTTCTGGATAGAGGCGCTGTACCGAAACATATGGATAGTTTAAACGTTACGATCACGTCTCAATACTATGGACAAATGAACTCGGGTTTACAACGATATCAACACACAAATGTGTCACAAATGTGTGTACGATCTGCAGACATTTGTTCAGGGTGTTCTGGTCGTTTTCTATGTATAATAAAAAATATCTATCTATGTATTGTATTCTATTATGTATATCAGTTATCTAGTACCGATAACACAAGCTCTGCTTAACTTGGGGCTAGATAATGCTGTGTGAATTGTCCAGCGTTATTATTGGAATAAACACCATATTATTAGATATAAAGACAAGTGCACTCGGGGCTCAATTTGAAATCCAGTTTTTATTTATATATTAATTAGGATACCAACTAGAATCACAAATAAAAAAAAAAAATTGCGAGACAGTTCTTGGGTATAGTGCTCTGTAATTTATAGCCCCAGCATGGTCATTTTTTTTCAATCTACTTCTTTTATAGTACAAAAACTATGATGTCATCTGAGCAGAACAGCATTAAGGTTCGGCGCAAACGGGCCATCGAACACAGCCACCGGTAGCCAGCCAATGAATGGGATTCGTAACTAACCCATTCACTGAGTACGCAGGCTATAAACAATACTAAAATCTTATAGGTTCTTTTGTACAACTCGTATAATAAATTGCCATAAGGTAGCAAATGCTGGAAATGCACAGAACTGTAATTTTTAGTCTGACATGGGAAACAGCCTATTTTTCCTGTAGATTTTCATCCTTATATTTTTTATTGGCTTAATGCTTGTTACTTTTAGATCATTTTCACTTAATCTAGTCTCAAAAATCTCCAAAATTTCAGTAGCTTGAGAAAAAAATCCAGTTTAACGATGGTTGTGTTGGGAACAAACTAGAACACTTTGTTACGCCTGCAGGTTTCAACGGTCCTGCTTAACTATCAACATTGTAAGGATCGTCATATTTTACAATCTGAAGAGATATGCAGGTGATACAATAAATATTTAATCAAACACAAGATGTTATGGAAATTCATTGCTGTAAGTTGTTGCCTTCTCATCATACATACAATATATTCGCATTTAGGGTCTTTGTGCATTATTTGACAAAACACATCGCCTGAGTATGCAAGTAGAGTTTATGTTATGATGATGAAATATGCCACAATCTAAAAAAGTAGTTCATAACTGCAGCAATGTTTTTCAGCCGATTATCTTCCCAGTCCTACTGCTGGGCAAATGTTTCTTCCAAACCCTTTAAGCACAGTCATCATCATCATCAGCCTATACTAGTCCACAGCTGGACATAGGCCTCCCCTTATGAGCGCCAGTAGCGCACTGTTTCAGCTTGCCGCATTCAGCACCTGCCAGCAGTCTTTCGCAAATCGTCATACCACATGGTCGGAGGGCGTATTACACTACGTTTGCCGAGTCGCGGTCTCCACTCAAGAACAGGTTTATCCCAGCGGTTGTAGGTTCTTCTCGAAATAAGAGCACAGTACGATCGTACAATATTGGTCCGCGAAAGAAATTACATCCCTGCGTAATTTCTTTCGCGGACCAATATTGTCTAAGACCTGTAAGTAAAGTTAGGTAATGATCACGATCGATTAAGGCGTGTGTATTATGTGAATTGACGTGAATTGGGATACATTATATGATTTTTTCTCCGTTATCTTTATCGAAAAGGCTTCGAAAAACACCTAATAATCTATAGGATAGGTGGATCCCGTTTCATTTCAATAAGGAAAAAAACAATTTTATGTATTATAAATAATTGTGGAAAGTACCATTTGTTTTCTTAGTTAAAAACCGTTTTTTTCCTAAACTATAAATATTTTTTTTAATTCTTATCAACTTATTAAAGTAACAGAATACTAAGGAAACCTTTCTCATATTTTTGCAAATAAATTTCCTAAATAATAAAAAATCAGTAATTACTTGATTTTTGCGCTTAAGTCACTATGCTCTATCCCGCTTCTATAAACGCGAAATCCTATGCACATCATTTTCACAAAAAGGCGTCATATATCGGCCCCTTCAAATAAAATTATTTCACACTGAACCAACATCTACCATTATTTATTATTGAATTGTCAAGCATTATTATTATTATTACAGTAATAATTACAATCTACCAGATCTTCATATCAGGTTTTGTATCCACGAAGGATAGTTCACGAAGTTTTGGCACTTACGTAGATGATTTGTAAGGCCTTATCTACACGATATCTCCTATGAAAATAAATACTCAATCTGTGTCTCCCTAAATACGCTACAAAGTCTCTTCACAAGACGTATCCTATATCGGATGTTGTTGTAGGCTTTTATCCTCTTCAGAGCACTATCATAAAAGTGTCAAGAGGCCACAAACGAGGATATATGACCGTTTCGTGCAAATGAGCCGCCGATGAAATAAATCGACCGGGTATTCGATAGTTGACATGATAGGAGAGCTTTTTGTTTTGTGCTTTTATAGGCGGTGCGAAATTTTTGCGCATGGTGGTTATATTACTATGATAATCAAAGTATTAATCTTCTAATTGTTCGAAGAGAAAATTCAGGAGAGAAATCAGGGCTGCCGTAGTCGAAAAAAGTAAGACATCAGTTTGGTAGTTGAAAGCTCATGGTAACAAAAAACTTATAAAAACTATTTCTTACGAAAGAGTGTTCGTAAGAGAGCAGGCATTTTAATTTAAAGAGAAGAAAAATATGTTTTGATTTATTGAAAAACAAAATTGAGAATTAATTAGGTGATAATTTACCATCATTTATTATCTGTGATCAAGGTCCTAATATTTAGAAACTATTATCTCACATTTGAAAAAAAAAACACAAATGAAGATGAATGAATAAATCAATAATAAAAGTTTAGTATTACCGTTCACCTTAAGATGTCCCCTGCACGGGAACAATTCTATAACGGCAGGGAATATCTTACGGTGAACGTTGTTACGTATGTTATGTGATGTTTTGAGTATCGACTATCGACTCTATAATTTTATGCCATAGATTTAACGACTGCCTCCCGTTACTATGTTTCACCCCCGTGCAAACATTGAAAGCTAAACAGCATTAATTTTATGGTCCAGTTACAATACCTATTGCTCTCTTTATTGTGGGCAGACATGCGATGCTTTAATTCAATAAATTAGCTTTCGGCACTATTATGGCCTATACTTACCCTTTTGTTGATAATGCCAATGAATTTTTATGGGATTCTTGAAACCGGTTAAATATATTTTACGTAATGCACCTGGTTATATAATTCACTTATTTAGATAGGGGGCGTAATATTTAATACCTCGGTTCACTCCCTCACTTCTAGTTAGTTTAAAATTGTTAACCGACTTCATAATTAGTTCATTATTTCAAATCAAATAAGTTCATATGATATTTACGTACCTAACATAATATAACACTCAGTCGATGGGTCTGTGTAAATACAATCCATAAACGGCTGAACGGTTATTAATGAAATTCGGCTTGGAGCTAAGCGTTATCACGAGGACATTCAAATGCTACTTGTTAAGAGCGTGCGAAGTCGCCGGCAGTACATAGTATCGCTATAATCAAATGTTATAACTGTCTTTCACTAATTTGCAATGATTTGTGAAGGAAATGGCGTTTGCTCTGTCCACGCATTTGTTTACTTTGCCATAATGAAAGAATACTATTTTTCAGACTGACATAATCGGCCAGCTTGAAAACTATCGAAGTAACAGCGTCGATTCCCGTCCCAATATTTATCAATCTCATAGACTCACTTTACTTTTTTTAAGAAGCGGAGTCTACGAATAATATATTTCTTCCTTTCACTCAAATAAAGAAAATGCGTGGACGGAGCATAAGTATGCTTATCAAGCAAAATTTTATTAAATCGAGGCATGATGAGTCAATAACACCGGAGGAAAATAGACTTCTTCATTTGACGAGTTACTATTCACACGATGTCACTTACATTATCTTTAAGTCTGTAGGTATAGGCTACTAAGGTCAGTGAAGGCACAAGTGATTTCGCTAATGCCTACCCTTGTGAATTTAATTTGAGCATGCCATCTGTCGAGCAACCGCCTGTCTCAGCAAAGATATCCAATTACTCGTATGTAAAATACCTTTCGTTACCATACAAAATGCACTTGAGGTTATTTCCATTCAAGGGTTTGTAAGGACGAGTATAATTGAGCTGTTGTGTGGATAAATTTCGCATCAAATGGCATAAAGTTGAAATAAATGGTAGTTTATTATTGAATTAAAACTTACTGAGGTTTTTATTGCAATGTCCAATAAAAGGTACAATCACTGTAAAATCTAATTGTATTTTTATAACAAAAGAGAATGCCGTTTTTGCTGGTGATTAAAATGATAATTGCCTAACTGTAGCTATAAGAGGCAGGAAAGGAAAACATAACAGAATACTACATTCCATTGTAATTTTATCCTATCTATTTCAGTCACCTTATACATATATAGCATGAGTCACCTCATATCGACGCGCATGTCTAAATAATAGTAGCAAAAAGCGATTCGACGTAGGTCTCACATTCCGAGTTTTTTAGGTCAAGCTGCTGTGATCAGGGCTGTCTATAATCAAGGACCACCTTAAAACCAACATTGAAAAATCAATTTTTCTCTGTCGGGCACTGTAATTGCCAGTCGGCCCTGTCGGACACAAATTGCACGCAATTGCACCTGGCGAGTGCATCCCAGAGCTATTTACATTGCAACGTTGTAAAAAACAAGGCATGGCAATGAGTTATTTTGAAATGAACTCGAGAGTTGCTCTAGAGCGAGATTGTTTGAAAGTCTGAGAAAATTACTATTGTGATCTAAAAGCTCGAGTCATTCAATATAAAATACTACTCGATTCTTTTTCTTTATTTACGAGTACATAAAGTATGTGCAATTAAGTAATTTTTGTGATTCTGAATCTACCCGAGTAGGTTTGTAAAGTTAAAAAGCTGTAGATTATTTGAAGTAAAGTTTTTTATATTATTTTGTGTGTAAGCTCTCGCTTTCTAGGTCATCTCTAAGACATTAACGCTAGAGGGTCCGTAGGAATGAACAGATATTTTGGATTCGACATTTACTAACTCCGCATCTCCACTCTACCACTTTTCTCTTCAGGTTTTTGTCATTACCAAACCTGTGTCACCAGCTAATCTTAAGTTATCACGATCTCAACAATCCTTTCAGTATTTTAATTTCTATAAATCTAGAATGACAACACTCTAACGAGTGTAAAATTGAATTATAATTGACTTTAGCTCTTGTACTTATTAACATAAAACTCAGCCAGTCAGTGTTAAGTTTTATTTATTAACTGTTTAGAGCAAATCGTAAAATTTTATTGAGTTGACATTCTTTTCGTGAGATAGTAACGCTTAAGGTTAGTTATTCATAAATCTATGTGAGCAAATTAAAGGTAAATTAAATTATCTTCTAATGGTATGTTGTCTACCCAGTGGGAAAGCATGAGAGCGTTGTAAGATACCTATCGATAGGAACATTCAAACTTGTGTCAAAATAAGCCAAAATACATTAATAAATGTTTAGCGAAAAAAATTAATAGTGTTTCCCGTCAATGGGGCATACTCGAAAAATAAAAAGAAGGGAGAGTGACACTCCTCATAATCTTTTGATAGATGGGGTAATCTTTTGCGGAGAGGAGAGGAGGTCAAGTCAAAGTAGGCACGGTCTATTCCACGTAAGAACCATCTTATCAGTCTCTGATTTTAAATACTTTAACTGTTTTTAATGTATAAGTAGTATATTAGTAAGTTTTTTTTAATTTCCAACGGAATAACTTTAACAGTACTTCCCGTTCAATCATATAATTTGGCAAAAAGCAAGGTTTTATACAAGAAAAAATCCGAACTTTAAAATTTTCGCAAAAAAGTATACTCACCCTGAACCAATATCTAAGGGGTACTTCCCGTTGACCTAGAATTGATATTTGGCAAGAAATAAAGATCTTAAAATTATTACGGAATTCTCGGTGCACGAGTCCACTCGCTCTTGACTTTTTTACTAGCATGGCAAAATGTTTGACTACCATCATACGATACCGTGACTAAGATCTCCGTTTAATGTCTTGCCAATCAATTCGTACATATACAGTTTCAGCATTCTGTCTCGATCCATTTAGATTCTTAAAACTAATCGATCAATTTTCTCAAGGAATCTCGCAACATTTCGCATTGGAACATCAACTCACAGCTTCTCCGTTTGCTTGACGGGTATATTTTTACTTACCATCAAATGCTTTCGCGCTATATAAATAAAGCTGGGGACAGGCTGTCGTGACGATTCCACTGGTAATATTTCAGAGTCAACGCAATGGATGCTGTGCATTTCAGGATTGGAGAAAGACAAGCCGGTAAACGATAACGGTATAACTGTAACCTTTTATTTATATTGGCATCTGAGCTATCTTATGGGAGAATTCTAGATAAATGGAATAACTATTTTAGTAATTCTTCATTGAGGATATTTTATTCATGTTAAATATTTAATGAACTTTGAGTCATTGATATGACTATGTAAGTTTTTATATAATGTATAAGTTCCTTCTGGGAAAGCGTGCTAGATCTTAGGCCACATCATCACTTATTATACAAGGGGGATGGTGGCCAAACGCTTGACCATCTCCAATAAAGAATAGGTCAGTTCAAACGAACTATACCGTTCAAAATAAAATTAAGAAAATATCTAATAACAAAAACCCATTATAACATTAAAGAATACTTTGACATAACCCCTCCAAAATTTAGATAATAATTATAATAATAATAACTCTTATTTCTATTATTATGTGCAATTACTTTCATCATCATCAGCCCGTTGGCCACCGTCTTCCAGCCACCCTGACGATGTCGTCCGACCATCTGGCAGGTGGTCTACCTCGAGGGCGCTTCGCGCCTACCGGGTACCACTCTGTGACCGCCTTGGTCCATCGGCCGTCATCCCGCCTTGCAACGCCCATCTCCACTTTAGGCTCGCAATCCGCATACCTACGTCTACAACTTTTGTGCGTTGTCGTATCTCCACGTTGGGTATTCGATCGATATACTTTAATCTTTAATTTAAGGTAATTTTTTTACTTAAAATTAAAGATTTAAATTTATTTTTTTCTTATAATAATTATTGTATGTCCGAAAGGACAAACTGTTGAAGAATGTATTATTATAATAGTTTATAAGACCAACTATGTTACACAGTTCACAATAAAGATTCTTATTCTATACTTAAACGTACATAGGGTGCCAACCCTTATAAACCTCCTTCGTTGGTAGTCGGGTAAAACTAAATTTAATCTAAAATACCAACAGTAAAGGTAGTAAAGGATTCGGGAACGTTGTAGATGTTTTTAAAAACTAACTTTAAATGAAATCTATTGGAGATTGACAATAAAAATCACTTTTACAATGAGACGTCAATGAGCGTGTTTAATCTCAATACGAATGACAATTTAATTAAAACAAACTTAGGTCCTAAGTACTATCGACGCGTCGCAGACGCGCGTGGGCGAAGGCGAGGTGATAAACATTCGCAGTAGAGCCCACCCAGTTGTGCAAGCTTGCACTTTAGGCATTCAATGTTACGATGTCTCTACTGGCTGGATGTATAACTCCTCCCTCCTCAAGTGCGAAATTATCGGGTCTTGCCGATGCTTTGATCCGATCATTTCGCTTAAAAACATAACGATAAAGTATAAGAAAAATTACAATAAAGATTAAAATTAAGTACAGTAAAACAGTTCCTAAACTAATGCTTTGGGTGTTCACCACGCTGATTTCACTTTCACTTTCACTAATCTCACTTTCCTTTAGCTTTAAGATACGTGAAAAATATTTAACTTCCTCCAAATCGATGTTCTTGATGTTAACGGTCGTCATTGAAGTAATGTTTGTAGATTTCAATTTAGGAAAAGTAACAATCGGTGTTATTTTATACTGAAGGTTTCCTGCAATCGTCTTAAGATATCCCAATTTCAGCTTGCCCAAATATACTTCACAGTCTTCTGAAGTTGTTAAGATGAAAGTACCATGTAGAGATTCTCTACTATTCTCATGATGACATTTTTCCGCCAAAACTGTTGGTTTCTTTGTAAATACAATCCAAGTATGTACACCAATCCTCTGAACTTTGATATCCTCGATGTCAACAGCATATGGTACACACAAGGTAGGGTCTGACTGAAACTCTAGGAGTTGCTCTGCACAGGTGAGTATTGGAAACTGCATCATGTCGCGACAGAGGAATTTGTTGTTTTCAGCAATTTTCTCGCATGACTTTGAGACCGGCAGGTATTTCGAATTTTTCGCCAAAAGGTATGGGAATTCAGGAAAAACAACTACAGTTTTATTCAAGGAACTTTGGAAAATAGGCAATGAGTAGATCTTAAAATAATCATAAGAATTTTCATCAATTAATGGAACTTCCAATATGAACGTTATCTGGTTTAGTTTTACATAAGCTTTTACTTCAATAATCCTTTCTAATTTTAACAAATTGCTTTCAGTCACCTTATAAACCAAATGGTGTACATTTTCAATTTCTTTTAATAATGACAAGAGCTCTGTGGAATTTACAATTGATTGATGTAGTACAGACACTTTACTGAATGCCAGCGCTGTCTCTATCTCGTTTAACTCTACATACATGGTCCTAAATGTACTTATAAACATATCGAACATACTTGAAACGTAAGTCAGATAGAGGCAGATGTTTTCTTTGAAATTTTGCAGTTTAATTAATTCTTCAATAACCTTAAATCGTTTATCCAATATAATTATGTTTTCTTGTAAAGTTTCTGTACTGTTTTCAAAATTGTTCAACATCCTGGTGATCATCGTTATTCTTTTCTCAGTAGCAATTTCCTTTGAACTAATTCGTGAAATTAGTGAATCGTATCGAATAGCATCTTCATTGTCTAAATTACCCGAAACAGCCTTAATAAATGACCCAAGGGGATTAACTAACCCTCTCTTATACCTATGCGATGGGACTAACTGGCGAAATTTCACGACAGTTGTATTCCGTACGTACTCTACTTGTGTTTTTATGCCCAAAAATTCATGGGTAAAAGCTTTATGACTATCAACTAATCTAATAAACTCATTGTATTTCAATATGTGAAACTCCAAATTATTACCTATGCCACTTAAATCTAAGGTTTTAACTATTAACCACTTATCTGTTTGCCTGAACGCTTGTCCTTCTTTCACAGGTAATATACCCGGATTGTTTTCAATCTTTTGTAGATGAAGGGCCCGGCTTTGGGGAAGTAGGGTCAGTACGACCAAACACCACCTGTGAAGGGCGTTTCACATTTTTAATAGGGACCCTTGAATGTTTCTGATCATTTTCCACTGACAATACATTTCGTTCTATTCTCGATTTTACAATTGCCTTCTTATATCTTGCTTTGTCCTTGCTTTTTCTTGTATTTATATCTTTTGTATATACGACATCCCCTGGTTCTAATTCAACCTGTTCTCCTAATCTTTTTTCCCTAATTTTCTCTTTTCGCTCTACCAATTTGTCCGAAATGTATTGATATAGATATTTAGTTCGTTTTGCATGATCCTTAAGCAATTGCTGCATGTACGATTTTTCAAACTCTCCGTCAAATAATTTACTAGAATCTGTGTGCCCAAAAACTATTTCAAAAGGAGTTAAATCAGTAGCTGAATGTATTGTATTATTATAGGCCATAATTGCATACGTCATTATAGAAGCTGCATCAGTACATTTCTGTTCGTATTTCGCTAATCTGTAAATCTCTATTATTGTAGAGTGAAAACGCTCAACGATACTTGTCGAATTGGGATTGTTTGGAGTGCAAATATGTAAATCAATTTTGTACATTTCAGCTAATTCTTTCATCAAATTATTGTTGAACTCGGATCCTGGGTCACTACTGATCTTAGTCGGGACCCCATACATTGAAAAGTATTTAATCAGGGCACGTACTACTTCCGGTGTTGATTTATTTTCGATCTCAATAGCCTGGCCTAATTTACTAAAAGCATCAACTAAGGTCAGGTAAGATCTATTTTCAATAGAAAATATATCTATAAAGATTTCCTGAAATGGAGATGACTGAGTTTGAGTCAACTCTATAGTTGGCTTAATGGGTTTCCTGTCATATTTCATTTTTTTACATGCGTCACAGCTATTTATTACTGCTGCTGTGATTTCTTGTATTCTATTCCAATAATAATTTCTTTTTATTCTCATAACGGTTTCCTTTATGCCACGATGACAAGTTTTTCCTTCATGATGTTGCAATACTATAGCTTTCTGCTCATTCTCATCCTCTACTACTATAACCCTTTCCGTGCATTCATAAAACTCTACCGTACCCTTTTTGAATAACCTAATAATCACGGCGTTAAATTCTTTCCTGTGTTGTTCATCCTCAAAATAAATAAAATATTTTGTTTTTGGTTTGATGTATTCTTTAAGGAATTGCTTTATCAATTCCTCACTATTCAATGGCAAAAATGCTTCTATAACCTTTTGATGTTCTCTTTTTAAAACTTTTACATTTATTTCTTTTCTAGGCCATGTGAAAATAAGTATTTGGTTAGGTTTGGTATCTACTGCTTCTTTTAAAATAGGAATTCCATCAGACTCTAGATCTGCCGCTGAATGGATTGTTCCTTCTGAACTATGTGAAAGCGGCGGAAGTAGAATTTGAGGTTCTAATTTGTCAATATTACGAGCTTCTTCTGTGTCAGATGCGTCTGACAAGACGATTGTCTCTATATGTGTTTCCTGATCACTGTCATGTTTTGCCAAATCTACAATTTTGTTTGTTATTTCGTGAAGATGTTTTTGTAATTTTTGTTCTTTTTCATCTAATTGGACCTTCATAGATTCATCCGAAGATGCATCATCAAACATATCTAACCCATCTAACGCATTTACTTTAATACGTGACAGTGCATCAGCATTCGTGTTTTGTTTACCGTCTTTATACTTAGTTGTAAAGTCATATTCCAATAAGCGTAGTCGCCAGCGTGTCAATTTACTATTCGGTTCTTTGATAGAATCTAACCAAGCCAGGGGTCGATGATCGGTATATATAGTGAATTTATTGCCATATAGGTATGGTCTAAAATGTTTAATGGCCCAAATAACAGCCAATAGCTCGCGTTCTATCGTGCTGTAACGCATTTCAGTCATGCTCAATGTCCTACTTGCATATGCGACAGGTAGATCAGTTCCTACAGTTCCTTGTGACAGTACTGCACCCAGAGCTACGGCGGATGCGTCAGTCGTAAGTATGTAAGGTTTTGATGGATCTGGATACTGTAGTAAGGGCGCATGCGTAAGAAGTTCCTTGCATTGGTGGAAAGCGTCCAAATATTTCTGATCTATAACGATACTATTCTGTTTTTTGAGACAATTTGTCAATGGTTTTGTAATTTTTGCAAAATCTTTAATGAATCGTCTATAATAACCAATTAAACCCAGAAAACTCTTGATTTCTGTCACAGTTTTTGGAAGCGGATAGTCTAATATTGCTTTTATTTTATCATCGTTTGGCTTAAGGCCGTGATCTGTGATTGTGTGTCCTAAATATAGTACTTCTTTTCTCAAAAACTCAGACTTGTCTAGCTGAACCTTTAGGTTTGCTTGTCTTAGTCTGTCAAAGATAGATTTTAAGTCTCTGATGTGTTCCTGCATACTAGTACTGTAAATAATGATATCGTCCATATATACAAGGCAATGTAATCCTTGCAAACCCCTAAGTATGTTATCCATGGCTCTCTGAAAGGTCGCGGGAGCAGTTTTTAAGCCAAATGGCATTCTTAAAAATTCATAGTGTCCCGCTTCCGTGCTGAAGGCTGTCTTCTGCCTGTCTTCTTCATTGATCTCTATCTGATGGTAACCATTCGCTAGATCAAGAGTACTAAAATACTTAGCTTTGCCTAGTTTATCAAACAAGTCGGTAATATTAGGCAAAGGGTACTTATCATCCGTCGTTATTTCGTTTAAACGTCTGTAGTCAATGACCATACGAAATTTTTGTTCACCCGAAGCGTCCATTTTTTTCGGTACTAAGTGAACAGGTGCGTTCCATGGAGAATGCGATTCCTGAATCACGTTGTTTTGTAAAAGCTTCTCTACCTGTGACTTAATTTCTTGTGTTTGAATAGGGGGTTGTCTATAAGGTCTAACATAAATTGGATCTTCGTTTTTGGTACGAATACAGTGTTTTACTTGATTTGTAAAGGTTAGTGGAAGCTTATCACTGTAAAAAATATCTTTATAGTCTCTACATAATTCAGATATACAATTTTTTTCCTCTTTGTTCATGTGGTCTAGCCTAAGTCTTAATAAATTTTCATCCAATATCTTTTCTACTTCCATGTCTTTCATTTCAACGTCATTAAGGCAATTTACACCTACACAGTTATCATTGGGAAATTCTTCAACCTCAAATGGACCTGTTATCACTAGCTTTCTCAACTTGTCAGTTGCGTTTTGGATAATGGTGGTAGCATATCCGTTTTCGCATTTTACTATTGCATCTGGCATTCTTATGCCGTTACAAAATTGTTTAAAATTTAATATCGCTGTGCCTGAATACAAATTTGTGGGCATTTTTACGCGTTGCTCAGACCGCGGGTTCAATTCGATGACGTGATTTCCCATACACCTCATTATAGGCAACTCTACTGTTCTAGTTCTAAAACTGTTATGTTTTAAGTCAATGACAGCTTCCAGTTGCATTAATAAGTCGTTTCCTATTAGTCCCTCATACTTAGGGTCTACATCATACACATAAAATTTATGATAGTCACAGCTATTAAACGAAGGCATTAGGGGGATTTCGATAACCTCGTTGTGGTTGCTAGATGCGTGCGTGCTTATAACTGTGAATAATTCACCCCTAATAGAGTTACCAAAGAATTGGTATGCTTTCGCTGGACTGATAAAGGAGCGTGTACTACCAGTGTCAATCATAAATTTAGCATCAATTTCGGGTAAGTATATGTATGGAAGATTTATTTTAGTATCGCAATTTATTTTTATCACTTCACATCCTCTTTCGAGGCTGCTACTGAAAAATTTTCAGCCTTCTCCTCTGTATGGGTATCTCCCAACTGGGTAGAGTCGACCTGCTGTTCATTCCAAAAATTCATATCTATTTGCGGTTCAGAATAGTTTACGAAATCAAAGTCACTATAATACCCGTCATTGATTCCAAAATTTTCATTTTCATGTCCATACCAGTCATATCCGTAACCATAGCCTAATTCTAATTCATTTAGGCGAAACCCTTGAGGTTGTTGAGTCGTTGCCGGCATCTGTGGTTTTTGAGGAGGTGCAGTCCTCATAGAAACATCCGTATCTCCAAGTTTTGCATTGGGAGGCTTGTAACCGAACTGATTCAACTGAGGCCGATAGCCAAACTGATTTTGTTGGAATTGAGGCCGATAACCGAATTGGCCTTGATTAATTTGAGGCCGGTAGCCAAATTGTTGCGGCCTAAAATTCTGAGATTGCAACCCAAATTGTTGTGGTTGCATCAACTGCGGTCTAAAACCCATAGGAGCCTGAGGGGCAAACTGAGGGGCAGCGGGCTGCCTGTACTGCATGTTTCCTGGAATCCCAAAGTTAAAACGAGGGGGTGCCATAGGGGCGAGTGTTGGTCTAAAGCCATTCGGCTGAAAGGGCATGTTCTGCGTAGGAGGATTGAACTTATTAAGTGTTGGTGTTACTGCAGGTGTTGCTGCAGGTGCAAGCTGAAGCTTGAGCATTTTACTCCTGAGCGTATACTGCTCGTAGAAGTTCACTTCCTCCAACACATATTCTAATGCTTTTTCTAGATTATGTGGGTTTTTCATTCTAACTGGTCTTAATACATTTTCAGGCAGGTTGTACAAGAAAACGTTCAGCGCCTTGTTATTATAGATTTCGGTTCTAGTTGCCATGCTAAGATTGTTTGTCTGATTCACTTTAGAGATAAGTATCGACCTAACTGTCTGAATACGATTGCAAAACTCCTGATAGCTTTCCCCTTGTTTCATCTTTAAAGTCTCTAACTCTATCGCTAAGCATTCTTCACTTCTAGGATCACCAAAATGCTGTACCAATAGTGTTTTCAGTTTTTCATAAGTATCAACATCATTTCGCTCACTTGCTAAAGCAGCGGCTTCATCAGTTAACCTACTCGTTATCGAATGCAAAACATAAATGTTTTGCTCATTTTCGCCACGATATTTATCAACAACATAATCACATTTTTTTAAAAAAAGATTTAAATGCCTTTTATTACCATTAAAAAATGGTATTATACACAATAGTTCCTTTGGAATCGGCCGTAACGTGGTCATTTTTATTTTATTATATTTTACTTTTTATTTCTATTTAACGATTTCTATACTAAATTTTAAAGAACAGTTTACTTAACTCTACTTATTCTAAAATCCCTACAATAGGAACCAGAAAACGTTATAATGGAAGAAGTTCGATTCCAAGAATAACAAAATACAAAGCACTAAGGGTATGAAAGGATGGCGAAAATTCTACTCACCAGCCAGTCACCAACATGCTTGTTCGCCTCCCAGGATCTTCACAAATTTATTTGGTTCGAACAGATCCGATCCGTCGGAAAATTCACGAAAACTCGCGGAAATTCGCGTGGAAAACTCGGAAAATCTGCCCCGGCTGCGCCAGTAAAGGATTCGGGAACGTTGTAGATGTTTTTAAAAACTAACTTTAAATGAAATCTATTGGAGATTGACAATAAAAATCACTTTTACAATGAGACGTCAATGAGCGTGTTTAATCTCAATACGAATGACAATTTAATTAAAACAAACTTAGGTCCTAAGTACTATCGACGCGTCGCAGACGCGCGTGGGCGAAGGCGAGGTGATAAACATTCGCAGTAGAGCCCACCCAGTTGTGCAAGCTTGCACTTTAGGCATTCAATGTTACGATGTCTCTACTGGCTGGATGTATAACTAGGTCGGTTATTTACAAACTTCGAAGTTTGTTTCATTTCATTTGCTCGTATTGTCACAGTACCTAAGTGCTAGGTGCTTGCACTAAGGTTTCATGATATAAATAAATAAATAATACTGGACAATTCACACACCATCCTTGCGAGCACCATATTTATCATATGGTGCTCGCTATGACTCGATCAAAATTTAAATGTCATAGCTGAACTGAACTGACTCATCAGATTACTCAATGTAGATCTTAAAAAGTCTTGTGACATTGTCAACCTCATTATAAGAAATTAAAAAAGTTTTCAAAATTTCGTTTTCGGCGGGACTCGAACCCGCAAATTTTGGCAACTTATTTAATTTCTTAAAGATTATCCAAGCGCGAGGGCTATAATAGCTATAATACGCACTATAATCAAACCTTAGAACCTCATTTTAAACACCAAAACCACAGAGCACAGGAGTAAGACCACCAAAACGACAATCTTGAGTGACAAAAAACAACAGTAATATAAATTTTGTACAAATTGTCGCCATAACAAGACGCGCTTCTTGCGGTTAGATAATGAGATCCGACCGCAAGATAGCTGGTAGAAATTACATAGCAGGGTAATACGTAGGTTTACAACGTAAACTAGTGGAAAGTGGATTAGGAAATGGCACCTAATGTGAATTTGTAACAGGAAAATTAAAGTTTTATGAAAAGAAGTGATGATTGAAGTTAATTAATCCAACAATAAAACTCATTGTTACTGATGATACGAAAAACAAAAGAAAAGGAGGGTCAATGTTCGGCTGATTGTATTTTTATATTTTAGTCTGTTTCTCCGTCAATTATGAACCGATTTGTAAAATTCTTCACTGTTGTAGAGAACAAGTCCAATAATTTTGTTCCCGGGGGAAAAGAATTTACCAAGGAAAACTTAAAAAAAAAATTATAAACTAAGGAATTTGAAGTCAATGATTGTGGTGAATGATTGAATGATTATGGTTTTTTCAGTTGCTTATATTTGCATACCTAATAACTTTAAAATAAAAATATATCCTACAGAGAACGAGCTTTTACATTGAGCTATGATTGCGTAGGTTGTCATGGCACAATGAAACATTCATCGTCATCATCAACTCATATTAGTCCACTGCTGGGTATAGGCCTCCTCTAATGAACGCCATAGAGTCTTCAGCTTGCAGCCAGCATCTGTCTGCAGTTTTTCATCCCATCTCTGGACTGGAGGGCGTCCTACTCTACGTTTTCCGAGTAGCGATCTCTACTCAAGAACCCAGCCATCCCCAGCCGTCTTTCTTTTTTCTTTCTAAAACTTTAGTTTTCAAGCAAGCTTTAGCCTTCTTCTCTAAATAATTTTTACCTAACGGCAGAATCTGCAAAAGGTAAGTGTGCTACAATTTCCAGAAGGTGGCCACGTACGACGACCGGTCCTAGATCAATGCGGCCATTGATAATGACTTTGAGAACTCTGGATTCGACAACATGGTCCTCCCATCGTGCGTTTTAAGCTTCGTCAGGTGGCTTCCATCAAGCTGCATATTCAATACTTACATTCCTTTTATATCTTATTAATTTGGCTTGATTTCAAATTAACTTTAAATGTGTTTAGGGAAAAAAAATAAGATGGTTCCTAAATCGATGGTGAGACTCAGAACTGATCTCATAATATGACTGATCAGTTTTGCATGTAAATTGGGTACCTAAGATATTTTCATTAAAGATTTCACAGACCATCGATACTAATAATGAATGAAGTGGTACCTGCCTATTGTTCTATGGTTTTTGTGCAGGACAAAGGCAAGTTGGTGTAGTACCTGAATTGACTGAAGTTCGAGCTAGACTCGCTCATTTCGTATGCGGTTCAAAGGACGTGGCTTGTAAACTTTGCCTGTTATTACACTAGTCCATTATGTTTTAGGTGAGAATGGCTCAGGTACTAGTATACAACTTGAAATGACTACTAGGTACAGACATATTAGGGTGTGTTCCCTCTGTGTCGTGATGACAGAAAGTCGTCATTTTGATGCAGGTGTGCGCATATAGGACGGCACGCTTAACTGTCGAATAGATTGGCGTTTTATTGGGAAAGGGTAGTAGTACGACAGTCTTCAAACGATAAAAAACGTCACGAATTAATCTGCAAATAAAAAAATGTCGTCACAATTCAATGAGAACATATATGTAGAAACAATAGTCGTTCCACGATAAAACAAATTCGCGACAACACAATCACGACAAGCAGACGTTATAATGTGAACAGCTAGAGACGATAGTCGTCCGACGATAATTACGGTCACGACACATTATGAACACGCTTTAATGCTGTTAAATTAATTATTTTGACAAAAAGAACACTTTTGAATGTTACATAAAAGTTTCATCTCACATTAGAGCTAAATATTTTTTTTTGCCGTTTGGAGATTTAACAGATATTTCAATCTAATTCAATATAAGATTCAAATTAGCTTTGTGCAGTCTATCTCAACATAAATTAGGTATCCAACCTGACCAACTGGTCACATTGTTCTTTGTGTGTGACAATGGTGAACACGCTCCATACAGCTTATTGTAAGGCCATAGAGCACGTTCGCCACCGGATTTGAACCCACGACCTTTGAATCAGAATGTCAAGCTTTACCAATAAAGCATATCCAAACAATTATATGAGAAATCCAGCTTTTAATGAAGGATAAGAACGACGTATAATTATGTGGAATACTATTAAACTACACGCACGTATGAAGATAAACAACATACAATTTTCAGTGAAATATACTCACAAAGAAACGTTAATATTGTATAAAAAATAGAACATGTTTCTCGGTAGAACTACCAAATTGAAATTGTAATCACATTTTCTGGGAAAGCTGTTTTCTCTGAATAGGAACAAAAATAACTATATTGTGTCACCAACCCATTAATATCAATACCAGGGAATCTTATTAAAGTAGATAGCGTGTCGACATCCCACAAAACTTTCAATCATCAAAGCCATAAACAAACATCAAGTCTATTGAAATAAACACAATCAATATTTCAATGCGACATTAAAGGCATCCTATCAAATTTTATCACCCAATAATTTCTTATATTAAATATGAAAAACTCAGTTCAAAGAATCACCATCACTTAAGTTACGCAGCGACAGAAAATGATGTGTTGTTAGTTATTCAAAGCTCATTTACAGCAATAAACGTTTACGATGACTTCAAAAGCTGGTTTCGAATTATAACTTAAATAGATGCTTTAAAACACCTTGATACAAAACTTGACAGCCAACCTGTTATGAGAGGTCAAAAAAAGTCTAATTAATCTGGATTGCAACAAGATTACACACAGTAAAGTTGGTAGTCAAATCCAGAGTGATAAAGTTCCTTCTGGGAAAGCGTGCGTCTTAGGCCACATCTTACCGAACGCGTGACCATTATGTGTTGGGAAGATGTGGCCTAATGGTAGTTTGTTACGATTAGGTCATCATAACAACAAAAATAGTTGCAGAATTGCCATGGTGATTATGGCGTAAGAATTAACCCTTCCAACGCAGCCCGAAGATGTTTTAATGTGATGTTTCAAAACCTAGTTTGGGGGCTTTGGGCGTGCCATGTTCAGCAGCAGTAGAACGTATATATGCTGATGAGGGTAATGAATGATGCATGAGAATAAGATAATCCATTAGGTAAACAGAAAAAAAAATACTTTAACGAAGTGTAGGTCAAAAGCTAAAGTCCTGAAGGCAGAAATGGTCGAATTATCAGTCTCAGGAATGCAGTAAACTAACAATGGTCTGTCTTCACCGTTGTAACAGGAAAGAGCACATAAGTCATCTAACTCATTAGCGAACGCCAACGTGTTGAACCCATAACCTTTTAAAGGTGGGTCGGTTTCCATTAAGCTACCACTGTTGGTAACTGTTGCACTGTTGAAAGTCTCAATTCATTGGCATGTATTTGCTACCATTTCCAGGATGCCCATATATGAAAATACATATTTTGTCATTCTAATTTCAATCTATATTGACCATACCATGAATAGAAAACTCATTTGCTATAACTGATTAGATGGTTAACATTGATAGTCTTTTATCCGTTGGGCTATTTTGTGAAGAAGCCAGAACACCGCAAAATAATCTGTCACAATTAATAACCTCATCCAACATGCATGACAATCTAATAGTTGGTGATCTAGCTATGACCCGCTTTCTGCTTTCTCCCGCACGAAGTCTTGAATTGCGTGGGGCTACAGAAGTAACGATAAGATTTCTTACGCAGATGCAAAAGAAATAGAACGTTCTAAAAACCGGTACCGAGATAGGATCTTAGCAAAAATATGATTTACATCACCTAAAGCAAAACTTCATGTCATATTTAGTCCGACCCTAATAATGTTTTCTAACTTATTAATTTTCCTTAGTTTTATTGTAGGTCCAAGGATAATTAATTAATTTATAAAGTTTGTGCTTACGGTGAGATTGTGCTGATGGAGGGTAACGGCAGGCAGAGTAATTTTTATCTTTAAAACCTTCAACAAACAGCCCCGCTACATTCTTCATCTGCGGGTTTTTGATGGATGAAAACCGCCTTCTAACTGAACAAATATTTTTTTATGTCAATAAGGCACACCGCTAATGGTATTTTACATACTGAACTTTTTTCCCCTTCATATATACACTATCACAAGCACCTCCCGCTATCTTCACAGCCTCAGCTGGAGGTCGTGAGTTGAACTTAATTGGGCTCGGCCGGGTGACATGGAAAGGAGATGCATCGCCCGTCTTTATGGAACGCGTAAATTCTGATAGACCCCAGGCTGTGTGTCCCATATTCCTGGATACATATTTCATGGATAAAGACATATTGCTGGTGCTAATCTAAAGAAGGTAGACTTAAATTACGTTTTCGCTAGAAATTGTGAGAAACAAAATCACCAACTTCAAAGCAGCAATTAAGTAGACAGAGAATACCTTTTTACTGAAATATGTAGTGTTTTTGATCAATAAATATTGCTAAATTCACAATAAAAAATGTTTCGGTCATTAAAAAGGCATCAGATGTAAGTGGGGCTTTTGAAATATTTCACGAAAGGAGAACCCCTATACATTCAAGAGGTCCTGAAGGGTCTATTAGTATAAGCTCAGGTGCATAAATAAGTCAAAAAGTCAAAATAGACAACTGGTTACCAGTAAACGAGTAAGAACGTGAGCCGTTGACACATTTGAAGATAATGTTAGCATGCCCTTTCGTCAGGGTCTTGGAACAAGTCATGAAAAGTGTGATCAAACAAAGGAACATCAGGATTTGAGACTAGGATTAATTGTACCTAATTTAGTTAAATATTTGAGATATTTTACAGAGCAAACATGATAGAGCAATGTCCAGTATTTCTTTTTCATATTCTTAGATGGTTTTATGGCTTTCATAATTCGGTGGTCTTATCGTTCTTAGAACATTTTTAAGTTCCTGTCCAATCTTATACTTTGTTATAAATTTGATCCGAATCAAAACTATCTTTACAGATTTCATTAGCGATATTTGATAGATGACCACCAAGCAGAAACTATCAATCGCTTTAAACTTGAACCTCACCTTCATGAATACGGGGCGAGAGACGGCGTCGCGTAACGAGAGCGGATTTACATTTCATCTGCTACAAATGATTCGGTGCAGTGGTTGTGCCAGGACTACGTCATTTCAGATTCAGCTTCATTGTAAAATGAGCTTCGTGACAAAGACTTTGAATGCATTATTGTACATCAAAATATTTAGCACCAAAAAGGATGAGTTTCAACAGTTTATCTTGTTTTGTCAAATGCTTTATGGGTGTTCTCGTGTTGTTTAATCTTTTGGTATTCTGAATTGTATACTCAACAGTTTTACTTTCACTAAGTTTCACAATTTGAGATCTTGTTAACTTTATTTTATTCTTCTTGTTACTTTCAGACACTAACTTTTTGTTATCGGGTGTTGTGAGTGAAACTTCCATTTGTTACACGTTCCATCTTCTGTGGTGTCGCGACCACATTGAGAGCTGATCCTTGACACTGTTGTGATGTGACAACTTGTTGGACTTACAAATTCTTCACGTTTGTGGATTTCCTTTCTGAAATTATATGTTTATGACTGTTTGAACTTTGGAAACATAATGTTATTAAAGCTAACTTTAGATACTTTGAATATGTTTGCGTTTGATTGTATTTCAACAGTACTTATTTTTCAAAACTTAACATAAACTTAAGCTCATGCATCTGCATGAGCTTAAGTTTATGTTAAGTCGGGTTGTTTTGAATTATTTACTTGAAATAAAACTGAGTTCTAAGTAACTATTCCATAAATCTGTTACGGTTATTAAAGATATGAATCAATTAGATATGTACAGCTTTTGTAATACCTCAGCTTACAATAGACTGGCAAATCAATTTTGTAATAAGCGTCTGACATGAAATACCTTACTGCACATTGATGATGTAAACGGAGGCAGGCTCGCTCAGGGAAATGTTGCAACAAGATATAAATATGAAGGAAACGCGTTTTAAGATACAATGTTTGGCATGTCTCGGAAATTAACCATTCCCGCTGATAAATGAGTCAATATCTGTGAAATTTAAGTACATGTTTCTTGATACCGCTATGGGAGAAATAGGAATACGCAATCACGTAAATATTTATGAAAATTCAATTAAATCTCAGTCCCTGCTTGTATTTATAGTTAACTAAGCTTAACATCACAAAATATGTTTTGAATGATTTGATTATTTAAATAAAGTGGTTTAAGTCGGAATAAACCTGGATGATCATATTCGTTTAATATTATTTCAATAAAACATTTTGTTTGAATTTATTTTTGATGTGATATTTATGTATTCGTTTGACAACAGAGGCTAATAGAACAATCTTAGGACATACATTTTTTTTACCAAAAATACACAAAAAAGGTGTGCCTATGTGCTTTGTGTGTTGTGTTAAGCTCCTATTAGAGGGATATGCTTATTAATTTAACTTAGTCAATGCGACTTTATTTAGACTAGCTGTCGGTAAGCAATTACGACATTTCCTAAACAAGAACGACACAAATTGTACAGGAAAGAGAATCCAAGGGCTGCATAAAGATATCCGTGTCGTACAAAGTGAGAGAGAGATTGCTCTTAAATAAAATAAGGCAGTTATGTAAATGGCTGTCCCGCTCCGAGGTGCACTGGATACAAAAAAGCCTTTGTTAGCCTTTTAAGGTGAGGGTTTAGCTTATAGTGAAGCGATTTAGGAGCGCGGACATTTAAATGAACGGGTGGTATGCGGCTTGAAAGTGATGTATCTTTGACTTGAACAGTGGACTCGTGTTTTTCTCTCTTCATCAATATTATCATCTTAACTACTTTTTGTCGAAATGCGAAAGTGTGAATGTTTCTTTGTTTGTCCTACTAAGCAACCAATTGACTTGATTTTGGCAATGAAAGGATGGAAAGTAACATAGGTAAAGTAAAGTAAAAGTAAAGTAAAAAGGTTTTATTTTTGTCACAATAACACAAATTAAAAGAAAAGACAAACAAAGAAAAATAAGTGACAAAAAAGGGTAATCGCTCAGCATATGCCCAGAAGCGATACATATCGCTAATGAGCGCTGGTTTTATGCGACTCCCAATGTACGCAAGCAGCGACTCCGCTGTGACATGCGCTTACAAAAAACTTTTAAAAACTAAACAAAAAATATAAGCCTCAGATTAAATGTTACATAACAAATGTGTAAAATGCAGTTTATAGGCTACTTTTTGTTTTACAATTAATTGGGAATATTTGTATTTTTATACAAAACTTCGTCAAATTCGTTGATTCGTCAGAAAACCAAATGCCTTTGTATCTTTTTATCTTAAAATAACTTTTCCCGCGTATTATTGCCTTGTCCTCAGCTTGCCGCATCCAGCATCTGCCTGCAGTCTTTCGCAGATCGTCATCCCACCTGATCGTATGGCATTACGTTTGTCGAGTCGCGGTCTCTACACAAGAACACTTTTACCTCAGCGGTTGTAGGTTCTTCGCGAAATATGGCCAGCCCACATTAACTGCAGCTTGCTAATTCTTTACGCTTTGTCGATAACCTTGGTTCTCTGTAGAATATATTCGTTACGCATCCTATCCTTCAGAGAAACTCCGAACAGAGCTCTCTCCGTAGCTCGCATAATAACAAATACTTGTAGACAAAAAAATTGTTCTACAATACTCCAAGTGAGTTGCGAAGATTATCAATAAATAAATGCAAACAAATTATTATCTAGATTATAAATTATCTAGTAGGTATAACAAAAAAGCTTAGCACGAGTTTTTTAAAATAAATTGAATCGAAACAAAACATTCTAACAAGGTAAAGGTATCTTGTTCGCATCTTAACTTTACCATAAAAAGATTGAAGGGGACAAAAAAATAAGTGATTACTTTATTTCCTAGTTTTACTATGTAATCTGAGTGAATCTGAGTCTTGTGACGTGTCCAAATAGTCGTGTAAGGTCTAAAAGAAATAAAGCACTTTGAATTTTGAATTCTGAAAAGATGATACCAGCTCTTCCTACCACTAAGAACACAGCCTGGGCGTAGTGTGGAGTTACACAATCGGTGTAGAGCTCGCGAACCTGATTACTATGCCGTGCTGCCCCGCAGTATGACGGACTAATCACTGAGCTAGCATTAGCACTGCCGAGGGGTGTATTATTTTCAGATTTATGTTTTAAATCATTTATTCTCAAAAAGACAAATATTACATGTCACTTACCTGAGAACAGGGTTTTTACAAAGAATTACGTTTACATACATGGGTTATGGTCGTTTAAAGTTAAATAAATAAATAAATAATGCTGGACAATTCACACAGCATTATCTAGCCCCAAGGTAAGCAGAGATTGTGTTATGGGTACTACATAACTGATATACGTAATATTGTACATTACATAGATAGATATTTTTTATTTTACATAGAAAACACCCAGACCAACGGAACAAATTTCTGCAGATCGTACACAAATTTGTTCCGAGGCGGGGATCGAACCCGCAACCTCTTGCGTCGCAGGCAGACTCTCGCCCGCTGCGCCACTGAGGTCGTCAAGTCAGTTGGTCAAGTCAGTAGGTCGTCAGTTTACTCGTTCAATGTGCTTATTTTTCGAGAAGTGATATGCTCGGTTAGTTTGGATTTAAACACATTGAATGAGGTTACATTTTTAACTTGAGAGGGTAGTTTATTGTAGAGCTGTGCGCCTTCACAGAGTGTCGTTGTTTTTCCATATTTCGTTTGATTTTGTTTGTTTATTAAAAATTACGAGACGTATGATGTATGAAACAAATTATGACTAGTATTTATTTCTATTATAGAATTGTAATTTCCTTACATCGGATATAAAAGAGTTACCTTCTTTATAAAATGAAAGAGGTATCTTTTAAAAATATTAACTACTCGTACTTTCTGAACGACCCGTAGAAGTAATCGGCTGTCGTTATTCATATACCGTCGCGATTGCTGTCTTTTAAAAAACAGCAATCGCGACAAATACTCTTTTTACTCTACTAACAATTGAAAATAAATCTGGTAATACTTTTCTTGGCAAAAACTATGCATTCGGGAGTATGAGGTGAATGAGTCGAGCCATAGAGTCATTGGTTTTTAAATCTGTTCTGAGCCCCGACACCGGTTGACAATAAAATCAAGACGTGATCATGAAGTTTCATTTTTGTAGTGATTTGCGTAGTTACATATCCACACGATAGAGGCGCTGTACCCCAACCCTATAAAAAAGGAGACGTCACGATAACGTGACCGTATCGTCAACCGGACTCACCGTTCTTACCACAAATCCAACCGGTGGTAGGTCGGGCTCGGGACCTATAACCAGGTCTACCTTTTTTGGTACACTAAAAAAATCTACCATCAAAATAATGCTGTCATAGAACAATTTTGCAGCATAAAATTTGAACTTGGTAGAATGAAATTGTACCCATGAACCCTGCTTTTACTGGATCGATCCAGTAAAAGAAAAGCTGTAGCGATACTCGTGGCATGGTAATCGTTTACCCGAGAGTACTCGAGTGCTGTATTTATTTTTTACTCGGTTATTCAAGTAAATTACAGATAATTTTGCTACTGCTATTGCTTTTAAGTTGAAGATTCATAAAACAAGTTTAATGTCTTAATCCAACATCAGCTTTATCTGGTACTTCACTTGTAAAATATTGTTTCGGAGATTTTGTTTATTATTTTGTGCTTAAGTTGAAAAATTAGTTTTTACTATTTTAAACACACTTTGGAAAAAAAGTGGACATTCTAGATGTTAGGATATAACATTTATATTATTATATTCTTCTGTATGAATGTTTTTTTGTATGTAGGTATATAAATTTTCACGCCAATTATGGGCCGATTTTGAAATTTTGTTTTTGCTATTTTATTGATGATGATCCCAAAGTGGATCCATAAAAACTTCAATCTTGAGGGATGATCCCACAAAACTTTAAAACAATTTAAAAAATTACTTCGAAACACAGTTTTTCGTTTTTTTAACGATCAAAGTATACTTGCTTAGATTTGCTTCAGCTCCGAAACCATCTTGTGGGATTTTTTCGTTTCCTTTACTCAATTTAAGAATCTAAGATTTTTTTATGTAAGACAGGTAGTTTACGAATGAAAACTTCTCACAAATTGAGAACTATAACACAAAACACCAAGGTTATCTTGTTGTTTTGTGTAGGCAAAGTAATCACAAAAACAAAACTGCGTATGAATTCTTGGTTCATTGGTTGAACTTGGGCTTGGTTCAACCGTTCATTGGTTTCGCGGTATGGACGAATTGCGTTTTTGACTAACCCAATCTAGGTTCCTCCCCACACAAGGCTGACATAATGTTTAAACTATCAAATAGTTTCAATGATTTATTTCTGCTAGGAGCATACCTCTGTTGTGCGGTGGGCAAATGTCTGCGTGCGACGCAGGAGGTTGCGGGTTCGATGCCCGCCTCGGGACAAATATGTGTACGATCTGCAGACATTTGTTCAGGGTGTTCTGGTCGTTTTCTACATTATTTATTATTTTATACATTATAATAAAAAAAAATCTATCTGTTTGTATTATGTATATCAGTTATCTACTACCCATAACACAAGCTCGGCTTAGCTTGGGGCTAGATAATACTGTGTGAATTGTCCAGTATTATTTATTTATTGATTCAGTAGTACTTATTCTCCCCGTTTTATTAGAAACTAGGTAATACCAGAACTAGATAAACCTACAGGATTTTCTCCGTCATAGCTAACCTGACAAGGGACGTACCTACACAACAATCTCATTTCACGGAGCTTGTGAGATAGAGAGCTAATCCAAGTTAATTAGAGACTACAGGCTATGTTAGACATCGTTGGACATTGACACAGAATAATCAAAGCAGTAGGAGAATTCAGAGATTGAGAGTGAGAGAGGCAGAGAGGCTTTTGACTTACAATAATAATATACCTGTACGACCTCTGTGGCGCTGTGGGCGAAGATCCGCCTGCGACGCAGGAGGTTAGGGTTCGATTCCCGCCAAATATTGTACGATCTGCAAATATTTGTTCTGGGTGCTCATGGTCGTTTTCTATGTACTATATTATAAAACATATATGTATATTGTATTGAATTATCTACTTATATCAGTTATCTAGTAGGTACTCATAACGCAAGCTCTGCTTAACTTGGGCGAGATAATGTATAGTGAATTGTCCAGCATTAATATATTTATTATGTGCCGAATTTCATCTAGATCTGCTCAGCCGTTCTGGAATGATTGAGCAAGAAACATCCATCTATCCATCTAAACTTTCGCATTAAATATTAGTTCACACACACACACACATATACACACTAAATATAACAGAAATGGGACAAGCATTTTACCCAGGAGAGGGCTAATAGAAACCCTTTTACAAAGTAGCCCAATAATGTACAGCGTTTATTGTTAGTCACTTTGAAATATCTTTTACGTTTGGGAATCGATTCTTATTAATAAGTAATATAAAATAAGCTCTGCGGTATTTTTCGAAACTTTAATAGGGTTTTTGCATGTAACTTTAAAAAAGCTGTTTATTTGTATTTTCTATTGATATAACATAGAGATAGAACTGCATATTTATTTAAGTACTTTTTGATGTATTTATTTTGAAATTTCATCATTGAAAAATTGATATTTAAGACTCAATCGCAAAATTTCTAACCATGTCACCGTTTACCGTATTGTTATGAAGCTTTTAGCGGGATATCTTTTAAGATAAAAGAAAAAAATATTTAGTAGACACAACTCAAACAACAATTAAAATATTTTGTATCATTTATTTGTTTTTAATTGTATTTTCATTCAATTCAATTTTAAAAGTTCTTTATTAAATAAAAATAGTGGACAGTACATTTCCTGTGTGTTAAAATTACCTAGAAACAATACACATAAACAATATGTATTTATAATAATGTATTTTCATTGAAGAAATAGAAGCACGTTGAGTTGACAAACTGAACGGTGACGTCACAGAAAAAGGCAGCTTTTGTATCACCCGAAACCGAGTGTAGTTTTATTTTTCAATGTATCTAGTCCCATAACAATTTTTTTTTCTATATGATTAAAAAAATGTATGCATTTGGGTAGAAATTGGCAGTGTGACAGAGATTTTTTTATTGTTTTGGCTTCCGAACTGGTGCTAAATTATGTCTTCACTCCATACTAATCAGTAAAATTTGACAGGCATATAAAAGGTTTCCCGGGGTAGGATATACGCTAATTTTTATCCCGGTAAAGGACGTGCGCAGCCACGGGTAGGAGCTAGTATTATTATAAAGCTATTATATTATATAAGCAATAAGCTTTTGTAATAAATACATTACATTATAGATAGTTATAAGTATATAATTGCTATAGTAAACTAGGTAATTCTTTGAATTAGATTTTAGTTTTAAGTTATCTTGTAGCGCCCCAACAGGGTACATGTTTGATACGTTTTACAACTACCTACTTAAGATCCTCTGTAACAATATGTAACAAATTAATAAATAAATAAAATCGAAATTAACTTTGTAGTCTGTCTGTACCATTTTCACGCCTAAGCGGCTAAACTGATCCTAATGAATTTTGACCGTAAGGCAAACAGTATCCGGGTGACGGACATAGGCTAATTTTTATCCCGGAATAACCAAAAGAAGCCGCGGGTAGGAGCTAGTTTTTCAATATTTCAAGATTTTCTATAACACAACTGTTCAAATTTATGAGAAAATTTTCATCTCAATTAGGATAGTTTTCTACACTAATATTAAGAAGAAAAAGATTTGTATTTTGTATTTAACAAATAAACTTTAAAAGTACGTCCGATTTCAAAAATTCTTTTGCCGTTAGAAAGCTACATTATCACTGAGTAACATAGGCCATAGAATATACCCGTGCGAAGCTGGGGCGGACCGCTAGTCTGTTATAAATAGTAGAAGCATAAAACGTTACGGATCTAAGTATACGGTAAGACCTGCACTATGCACCCTGATCCTCTCGTGAGGGAATATTAGAACAGTAATAGCTGCAGGTTCGTTGCTAAGTCCACGGCTCGCATCCGAATTGCGCCTTTGCATGTGATCATGATGCAAATAGTTTGGCTAATACGGTAGTCATATAATTCAAGAGGTTGTTCGAGCTTTTGTGGGGTTTATTTCTCCATTTGCTTGGAAGACTTGTCTAAACTACCTTAATGAACACCATTATTGGAACTGTTTTATCAATTAAATTAAACATTTCTTGCAGTATCAATAATAAAGCCGGATATACACATGCCAATAAAACTGAACAGTTCTGTGCATGCTAGTAAACTGACACACAGTGAACATAATTTTGCAAAACAATTTTATTGCGTTCTTGTATCATCATCATAATCAGCCTATATTAGTCCACAGCTGGACACAGGCCTCTCTTAATGAGCGCCATAGCACCCTGTCTTCAGCTTGCCGCATTCAGCATCTACCTGCAGTCTTTCGCAGATCATCATCCAGCCGGTCAAAAAATCATTTGTTTGACACGATTCTGTATGGTGTTTCAGTATATTATTATATCTGTAGGGTCCTAAACTAGCCAAGGCTGCATTTCATGATCAAGGGCTTCTTCTTTTAAAGATATGAATAATATTTCATGTTCGTTAAGTTTATGAATGTAATTTTATATGACTAATTTATGTCAACAAAGGTTTTTGTATTACAGTGCGTAAGCCTTAGCACTCTGGGTAATCTCTAAAGGCGCTAGAGCCGTAGGAGGTCCAAAAGGTTTTCGACGAAATCGACTAAGATTGTCATCAAAACGGACCTACGGAAAGTAGTACTAATCATAACCTACAAAGCTAGCATTTCATTCTCCAACACGGGCAAAACGAGATAAATGACTAAGGATGACTAAGGATGTACCTGATTCCATAAAATTCTTGGCTATAAACATTCCTAAATTGTAATGGCAATGCAGCCAGTGTCTTAGGCACGCTTCCGACTGGTATTGATATGGATCAGCTGAGCTACCTCGAGATAATTTGCAACAGTTTGCAGTTAGCTCAATTTTATCTATTTCAAATACTAGCTTTACTTTCATTCTATTATTTGTTTGTAATTTCCTTTATTATAGATTACATAAATATTTGTTTTATTCTGTTTTTTAGTATTTGTTGTTATAGCAGCGGCAACAGAAAAACATCATCACGTTTAATGACATTCAGCCCAAAAATAAACGACAATGACAGACGGACAGACAGACAAACAGACGGACCCTATTACTATAGTAATAGGGTATAGTATAGTATAGTAATAGTAATTTTAATCTTCGGGCACGAAACCCTAATAACTAATGACTCAACTGGTAAAATCGCAATCTGACCCCTCCCTGAACCTTATAAACGTTCATTAGTCGCCAAACCTAATTAAATCATCATTGATTCCATACTTTTTGCATTGCGTTCAATTATTGCAGATTGCATTCTCTGATCGTGTGCCATGATCACAAAACCCAGTGTATTGATTACCATTGATTGACCAGCGAGTTTCTTTTGGTTTGCTCGAAACGTCAGAATGGTATCGTGATCGGTAATTCATTTTTAAATGAGCCCTTTAAACAGCCCGTCAAAATCGACTATCTACTTTAAAAAAAATAGAGAATATTTTTTTAGGAATTAAATCTATTATTGAAACTAAGTTCCTTATCGCGCGTTGTGAAAGGGGGCTGGACGGAAAAAATTCCCACGAAAAGTTGTAACGACACTTTTTGCTATAGTAAGCTATTGTAAGCCGTACGGCGTGTGCATGTTTCTATGTCGGTCTCTCTCTCTCTTATAGAAAGGAACTTCGTCCCATCCGGGTGTCCCTTGACACCTCTCAACTTTTTTATGTATTAAGCATAGGCGTAATTCTTAAAAAAAATATAAATATAATGTTGATTTTATTACTTAAATGCTGTATTCTAATTTATAGGGAATATTTTCACTCAGACCCAAAAAACTCGCAAAAGAACGAGATGATTTGAAATCTATGGGATGGGGGAGCCTATGTTTAGCAGTGATACGAAATATGTTAAACAAAAAAAGGATTTCAGTTTAATCTGGCTAATAAAGGATATCAATAAATAAAACTGATCGGATAAACTGATATTGATGTATCAAACAAAATTTGAGTAACCTTAGGGGTAAATTAGGCCTGAATATTTGCAGTTCACGTTGGTTACATTTTTTTTGTTATTTTTTTCCTAACCTGGCCTTAGTCTATTTTAGTTTTATTTACTTAATCGAATAGTTTCTTTTAAATTATTCATCTATTGAAAGAATAATAAACAGTAAAGCCGTCAAATAAGCTTATCTAAGTTTTGATCAGGAACCTATTGAATTGAAATGTTCGTATCCTTTTATAGTCTAAACGGAGGCTTTAATGTTTTTCTGGTATGAATTTTTTAAACGAGTTTTGCTTCTCACATAATTTTATGTAGGTACATGTTTTGTTATTTATGTATGATGTAAGTTCATTACCTAATACAATATTTTTTTTTTATATGTTAAGTAACCAAATTATTCCTATTATAAATATTTAATTAAGTTAAATTACAGTTACTAACAGAAAATAAATTACAGTGCTTTGTGAAATGTCAGTTATAATAATAGGTACTAATCTCACTTAGTTACCAAAACCATAGAAATCTATGTTTTTGGTAAACAGTTTACGAGAAAAGGGTTCTGTTATAAATAAAATAAAATACTTAACAAAAATTTCTCAGTCTTCGGACAACGTCTACACTACACGAAAGCTTTTGCTACGGAAAGTTGCGCACGAACTTCACGACTAGTAGTGACCTCTCTTTTTCTAGCGCGTCAACATTATTTTTAAAGTCTGCTGGCAGATGGCAGCGCAGGCCATAAAAAGAATAAAGTATTGGTTCTTGGTTCTCAATGAAATCCATTAACTGAACTTGATAATAATTTTGTTCTAATCTTCTTATTATTTAACGCTGATGAAATATTTTTACGCATACGTTTTCAATGGTGTGTGGGTAAATAAACCAACACCACCATTTTGTTTCATAAGTCTGTCCATGTGGGATCCCTCCGGACTATACGACCTACATAAATCGAGTACACCGAAACTCTATGGTTGAAACATTGAATAAGTAAATTAAAGAAAAATTATTATTGTATTTATTAACTAAAAATATCCATGTTACTCGGGATAATAATTTAATATTAAGCCCTTATTAACAAAGAAAATTATAATCAAATAATACAATCAAAAAAATTATAATCAAATAAACTGCAGACTGTTGACACGGACATAGTCTCGACTCCAAGGGGATCAAATGCGTAATATTTGCGCCTCTTCGGCCAAATCTGCCGCTGCACCAGCCCTCACGGAAGTCTTAGGCGAAGATGGGAATTCGCGACTATGTCGCCTCATGTAGCGACCCACACAATAGACCTCTCCAATATTATATAATATTTTTATATTATGATCATGTAGGTAAGGATTCCGATGATTGTGATACCCTGTTTGCTTTTAAAGATACATGACCCTGAAAGCTTTATACTCCATTTTTAGGCATTCATGTAACAAAGGATAAAAAAGCTGGTTCTGGAAAGCTAGGTAGGTGTACTAAGTCAGCTTCAAAATGCATGTTTAGACACTATCCGTATTCTTACATAATATAGAATGCACGTTTTCGTGTCGTCTTTGCAATCAACATTTGCATGAATGTTTTCTTAATTGAGTTCATGGCAAAAAGCCAAAAGATTTGGCTGTAAACCTTCTTTGCATAGATAGCTTGCCGGTTAAATGCCACTTCTCCTCAGAATGCAAACCCCTTGAGCACTGCACGAATAAAATTAAAACAGTGGCCATTTTAATACCAAGCTGCGAATGTAACTTTTAAACGGGTAGCTTTTTAAAATGCTTGACAGTGTTGCCTAATATTGTTCTAAGCCTCAGAAAAATTTGTATACGTCACAGGAACAGCCATGCATAGTAAGTTTCGGATAATAGCGCAATTTTTTTTATCGAAGTCAGTAGGAGGTTTTTTTTTCTTCGACTATATGGATGCTCGTCAATTTCTCCGTTAACGACCAATTTTTCAATTTGCTATTGTATATTGTTATATCCCGAAATGAATATCTATCATAGAAAATGAATTCTCGTCAAGCTAAGAAAAGAATAATTATTATTTATTATTATTAGTTTGAAAAACCTTGACTTAACTAAGTGCCAAATAAGGTGGTAGCAGGTCGGTCACCTCTTCCTCCATGTAATCGCAAGATCCATTGAAATTTGTCGCTATTATGTATATATTATACGCTTTCCATACAAACCTAAAACAATACCAATATCGTGCATGGTACAAGCGTACTAGGAAGCAAAGATACTACCAAAACAACCCAATAACATCGAAATTGGGAATAATTAACGGCTTTTTACGTTTTCAATGAATTCACGTATTTTTGTTTGAGTTTGATTATCCTATTTCGCAACGAACTAAATACAACACGAATTTTAAGAAGATATCGCTAGTTGAAAAATTGATCGCTTTATCAGAGTGTTCCGGATTTAGAACTCCAACAAAGCCAATTTTTATTATTCAGAAATGAAGTTGGTTTATAGTTTGCAAAATACCCTAAATTATGTAAACCGATAATTGTCTTAGTAGTTAAGTAAGGTTTGTGTGATGAAAGCGATAGGATAAACGATAATGATAACTAAAAAGTTAGCAACTAAACTTGCATACATTTTTCATAAACCTAAAGCAAGGGGACAACTCGCGATAGTCTATTTAAGTCTACTACTTTATAGCTCTCAAGAAGAGCCATTAAAAATATCTGTCTCGCACAAAAACTCTTAGTATAACGAGATATAATATAAATCGGGTAATTAACCACCTTATAGCGCCCTAACGTGAACTTATGTTCCGTTTCCACAGCTTTTAAATTAGAACACTGTGATGCAGTAGATAGTTTTTAAGATAGAATAGACAGCAAATTTTTTCAGATTATATTCCACTAGATGCTGTCCGCGTCTTCGCACGTGCTTTTCCCGAATAAAAAGTACCTATATGGTATTGAAGGACTATAATGTACGAGTAGGTATGCAAAATGTCAGCCCAATCCGTTCAGTACTTTTTCGTGAAAAGTTAACAAACCATCCATCTTTCCATCCATCCATGTGATGTGAAGTATGATAACGTTGGTTGTTGAAGATGCATAGGATAAATGTTCACTTTAAAGTACAAATAGAGGCAAAGGTACAAACAAATGTTTGTTAAGTACTTACAGAACAGATATAATCATTAATTGATACCCTAAACGCAAATTATGATCTAAAAGCGGAAATAAGTTATTGTACTAAATTCTATAATTCAACTAATATTATAAATGTGAAAGTTTGTATGGATAGATGTATGTTTGTTACTCAATCACGCCAGAACGGATGAAATTTGGCACAGAGATAGACTCTGAAATAGCTTCTTTTTATACCGGTAAAAAGTATGGTTCCCGTGGGATAGATTTGATTTAATTTTTATAGAGCAAAGGATTGACATGATTTTTTGCATAGGTAGTACCTAGTTTAGGGATCAGAAAATGACATAGGCTGTCGAATATAAAGCCCCATGTGAAGCCGGGGCAGACAGCTAGTAATATATATGTTTATGTGATTATGTTTTGCCATGTTTCCTTAAATATGTAATTATTTTTACTTACATGATTGAGATTATGAGCCAACAATAAGGGCTCTTTTTAATAATGAAAAATAATATAAAGAAAACTTTTGGCTACTTTTTAGCTATAACAAACTTTACCTCCTATCACTTCTATCCTATTCTTATTCTTTGTCACGGGATGCTCAATGTTAAAAGACTAGAGCAAAGGAAGCTGGGACTCCTTTTAATTATTTACCCCTAACTAAATGACTGCTTCATCAAATCGACAGAGACCCGTTTTCATCTTTGAAAGCTGAAAATAGAAGTCACATTTTCGTTGGTATTTTTCGTATTTTTGGTAAAAAGTTATTTTATTCTGTCCGAGAATTAAATTAATTTAACAGAGAAAATAACACTGTTTTATTAATTATTTAATACATTAGCATGCCAAATACAAATATACTTCAACTACCTACCCGACAAATTAGTCAGTCTCTCTTTTACCCCTATTTCATTTGGGCCTAGAAGTATTTCAGAGAACATGAATTTCATTATTTTTTGTATAATACCCCGTGTCACTCAAGTGTGGCCAAGCAACGAGGTCAAGGGTCATCCATCCTTCCCAAAAAGTGCCATTGCAACAAAAGCCGTATTGTAATAAATCCTTTTCACGATTTCATACACAATAGATAGCAATCCTAGCCACAACATTTCCATATAACGCTCTCCGTATATTCGCTTATTAATACGGGTCATGTGGCATCAAGTGCCAAGTTGGATGGCTTCCAAGTGGTCTCTGAATTTGGCAAGATCTGTGATAGAGCAGATGACATACACCTGGTTTTTGGTACGAGTTATTTAAAAAAAACTGTATGGCCGTACGAAGGTTACCGTATCACACCATCTATTGGAGTGACAGTATAGCACTGGACGTCGTTAAGTTGACAAATGGCACGTTGCAATTTTCAGTGTTCTACAAGTACTACTTGGGTGATTTTGCCCAGGATTTACATGACATTACCCCTTCTCTTCTACCTTCGGACAAGCAGACGCACTGATATGTACCACCCACACCTGATCGACATACCACAGTGCTGAACAAAACGATTCCGGTCTACTTTCGTAATTAGTACCAATAAAGAGTGGCATTAACTTCTAATTAGTACCAGTAAAGAGTGGCATCAACTTCCCACGTCTGTTTTTCCGGTAGAGTACAATATTGGTCTTCAAATCCTGAGTAAATAAATTCCGTCTAGTAAAGTCATCTTTGCTTTCTTATGTGTGATGGAAGTCAAACGCTTTAACGTAAATAATAAAATAAAATAAAGATATCTCCTTTGTGTTGTCGATCTTTATTTCGTTTTCTCTTACTTAGATTAATCAGTAATATAAAAGTAGCTATTTGTGTAACAAAAAAGTTACTGCGTAGTTAACCAAAGAAGCAATGGCTAGACACCATAAAACTTGTATAAACTTACCCTAAATCATATCAAATTTCAACATGATGGTTGAAAATATGTACGGAGAAATTTGAACGGGAACGACGTTCAAATTTCTGCGTACACATATTCAACAATCACGTTGTTTATCAATTCATTGTTATTTTCCCAATGAAATAGGAAAAGGGGCCTACTACTAATCCACAAAGCGCTCTGAAACTTCCAAAACCGTAACCGTAAATAAATCCACATCAATCATGCCGCCATACTTTCATCTCGTCAAGCGCATTACCACATAATCCTGGGCCACAGGAGAAATAATAGTACTGATACGTACGTACTGAAAATCACTTATTTATACTACTCATCATTAACAGTCCGTATTCGTCAACAGCTGAACATAGGTCTACCAAACGACGCCACGACTAGCAGTCATAATCCACCTCCATCCATTCTAGACATCATCATCATAAACTTGATGTTTATTGTTTTCAGGAAGAATAATCTCAAGTTTCTGAACGAAATATGCCTAAGAATACTGTCTATGGGCATTGTATTCCAACTGATAAAAAAAAATACAATGGTCATAAGAGGCTAGGAAAAATTACTGATAATTTTTGAAGGTAGAGCTCAGCGTAAATTCATACAATCGTAAAGACAGAATGCAAAATATCGTGTGTTAACTCAACAAACACTCACACAAAGCCAGTTTCCACATTCGTCATAATTAGGACCAAACTCATATCGTCCAACCCCACGTCAATGAATTAAAGAAAATAATTTTATTAACAAAGAAAACTAACAGTCAAATAATATATTTAATTAAAAAATTGAATTTACAGGCAACTGCAGACTGTCATCCCGTGACCACGGTAGTGTGTAAACCTGTCGAAACGTCGGGAAAAATAGGTAAATAAACGCGATAAATACCCGTTAAATAGTATTTATAATTAACTGCAGACTGTTGCAATCAATCTACTAGTAGCACAACTGATCTATTCAATACCAGTCGGAAGCGTCCCCAAGACGCTGGCTGCATTGCCCCGCACTCTATAGCTATGATGATGCTCTGCGTCAGATACAGATATTTACTAAAGATAACATAAAATCAGTTTAAGGCGCATACACCACCTGAACTAGCGCCGCCACCTACTTTATGTTATTATTCTGTTTAATAAAGGAATTTTCAAAAACCCATCTTCCAGTTTGTGATACCTATCATAAGCTTTTTTTAATGCCTCTGTAATAGTTTTATTCTATTTAGTTTAGGCAGAGATACGAGGTTGCCCTTGGTGGCCACCAAAATCTATTTTCGTATCTCTTCCTAAACTAAATAGAACAAAACTATTACAAAGGCATTAAAAAAAAGCTTATGATAGGTATCACAAACTGGAAGATGGGTTTTTGAAAATTCCTTTATTAAACAGAATAATAACATAAAGTAGGTGGCGGCGCCACTTTGGGTGCAATGGGGTATAATAGTTTAGGCCTTAAAATAGTTTATGGCTAGTTTGAAGTGATACAGGTCCAAATCCGAATGTTCAAATTTTCACACCATTCCACTATTCAAGTGGTGATTAGGAGAGTAGTGAATGCTCTCTATTAATTTGTCAGATCCAATTTGACTGTCTCCTGATAATTACGGAATTGCGGTTTACCAAATGCCCTCTGTGAAGTGAAACATTTTGTGTTCCCTCAAAGGACTCTGGGAAACAGTTTGTAGCTATGAATACCATGAATAGTAATGACCTTTGTTGTAGTCAGGTGACAAAGTAAAGCTTTTGGGTTACCTCCCTATTTAAATCTAAAACAAGAGTAAAAAGCGAAAAATCTTTTGCAGAAGGAGCATTTTTGTTGCGAATTTCAAGCAAAATATTTCCCTCATTTCCAAGAGTGCTTCCTTAAAAAAATACATATGTAACTACGAAAATATTTACTTCTTAAGTAAAGTTCGCCATCTAATGTCATAAAAAACATTACGTAATTTGCATAAGAAGTTTGAATGGGCAGGGATGAAAGCCTTGGGTCGCGCTTCGCATGTGAATTAGGTACTTTTTATACAAGTAGGCAAAAGGCCTAAGCTCATTGATAAACAGCTAGATAAGTAAGTAAAAGCTTTTAAAGATTCGCAATTTCCTTCATTCAAACGCAGAGTGAAGTCTAAGAGAATGTGGTGTTTTTAATTCCGAATAACATCAATGAAGGTAAATTTACAAAGTTCATAGGTATATGTTTTGGAAAGTAAAATTATTCAAAGTATCGTAATCAGTTCATTAGATTAAATTCATTATTTTTAACAGGAATATTTTAACAGTTCTAGCTGTCTTTATAATGTCAATGGGTGATAAGGTCTCGTATATCGCTAATATTTTATTATTTTACATCGAAAACCAAGCGAAGGTTTTTAAAACATCCGTACCTATCTACCTACAACGTTTGAAACATTGTTTATTTAGTAGTCTAAAATTAGCGACAAAATTTTAATAATTGGATTATTATGCTTGCCAAAGTAATGATCCAATTATTAAACACTAGCGGTTCGCCCCAGCTTCGCATGGATATATTTATATAGCCTATGTTACTCAGTGACAATGTAGCTTTCTAACGGCAAAATAATTTTTTAAATCGGTCCAGTAGTTTTTAATTTTATTCTTACATACAAAAATACAAATCTTTCCTCTTTATAATATTAGTTTTGATAAAATATAACAAATAAAATTAAAAAGTTAGAATGAAAAATCGATTCCTACTTTAATGCTCAAGTTCGTGCTTAAACAATTCAATTCACAAATTCAATTATGCTAAATCCAGGTTTCATAACACCAATCAATTCAATTGAGTTCACAGATTAGATAGATATGCGATAACAATTCAATTAATATTGCTTTCTTTGTTCCTGCCACAGATTTGATAATAGTTAAGCTTCTGTTTTAAATCACGGTCCCCCAATATTTGAGATTGCAATCTTCTTCCGCAGATATTAGTTAGGAAAATGATATAAATCTATTTTGTTATGAATTTATTGCTTTGATCTATGGGAATATTATTTGTTTAATCGAACTGAATTGTCGAAGGGTAGATTGTGAAATAGGGGCTCACTTCTCTGTTTTGTATTATTTTTATGTTTATAATTTCTGACCTTTTGTATCCTATAACACAAATACTTTTTGCAGATCGCTGTATTGGCCGGTATTACTGTTGTGTACTATGATTTAATATTTTAATTATAAATAATGCTGGACAATTCACACAGCATTCTCTAGCCCCAAGCTAAGCAGAGCTTGTGTTATGGGTACTAGATAACTGAAATACATAATATAAAAAATATCTATCTATGTAATTTTATTATATTATAATACAATACATTGATAGATATTTTTTATTGTATATAGAGAACGACCAGCACACCCTAAACTGTCTGCAGATCATACACATATTAGTCCCGAGGCGGGAATCGAACACGCAACTTTCTGCATCGCAGGCAGATATTCGCCCACCGCGCTACATCGGTCGTCATTTTACACTTATATTTATGAGCCTCTTGCTGATTTTCAGCTAAAATTATTGGCTTTCTTACGTTAACAGATGGCTGGCTGACCTCAGCTCTACCCTACACATTTCCTATAAACATTTAATTTACTTGACAGGTACTTGAAATCTTCTATGTGGCTATCAGATTAGTTCCTTCAAAATTTCAACAACACTAGCGGCACTCTCAAGAAGCTTATCTTATCTGGTGTATTCCAGCAAACTTCCTAAGCAACAACAAAGGCAATGTTCATAAACAGCTAGTTTCCTTCACGAATTTAAAGCACACATAAATTAGAATAAAAGTTTCCTAGCGATCAGATATCACCGTTGTTTTCAGGTCAAACGACATTGTAGTTAGCATAACTTGGGTGAATTAAATTTGTAAAGTTAGGGTGGTAATTTCTGGATAGTATTTCTGATTACATACTTACAATTCAATTTTAAAATCTCTTTATTTATGAAATTAACTAATACCAGTAATACATATCCAGTGTACATTCTATACAATAACATACAATAACATATCCTAGACAATATCAAACATAAATGTAGGCACGTTTATAAGCGCTATGCGCTTTTTCAAACTTATTTAACGAGAATTAACGAGCAGGATCATACATCGCTTATTGAACCATTTAAGACACTTCAACTAATTACTTTGACTGGACATGTATATACTCTTTTTTTTATTATTCATCTTACTTAATGACTCAGTGACCCCTGGTGCGTCTTGGCCTCTGATATGAAAAATAGCAATTTTTTCCTATATTATGCAGCAGTTTCCCGCCAGTCGACTAGTCCTCGCTTGTGGCTCACGCAAATCCGCTTCCACCGAATCTTTCTTCATTTTTCGTCATCATCTTTCGCGTACGTTGTCGAAAAAAAAACGTGTTATTCGATTAATCTTATTGGATCGTGTTAGTAGGTGTAGGTGTTAAGTATTTTTCGTCGGGGTCGTCAATGGAGGCGGTTAGCACGGACCGTGGTAGCTGACACAAACTTCGGGAGGCCGATACCCAGCAGTAGGCAAAATCCGGCTCCGGATATTGCTGATGAAGCATACATCCAGTTCTGGATATATTGATCTATGGAGTAATATCGGTCTCAGTAGCTCCATTGGGCTACAGATCCATATTTTGAACAAAAGCTTAAGTAATTCGTTCATAGGAATGTAAATAAAATCTCGCGCAATAAAATTAAAAAAATATATATACTCTGCAGTTTACGCTAAACAATTTTCACAAATTTTTCCCCGACTATCCTCAGAAATACAACTAGGATTCCACACGTGTTTCTTCGTTTCGTGCAAATATTTGCAATATGCAGTATGGAAGCTAATTATACTAAACTTCCGTCTCCTAAGCTACGTTAGGTACTATGACATAACTTTAAAGTTACAATACCCTCTGTTTATTAGCTAGTGCCCTAGTTCATGTTGAAAGGGCTAAGTCTGGGCGAGATTCAAAGGAGCTTAACTTGAATAGAGCTTGCTGGCTACTTCTGTATTGAGGTATTTCTATCTAAGCTGAGACAAAACGAATATTATATTACGCTTTCACGTAACTTTTTTGTTTAAAATATTTCTTTTTTAACTCGTATACTAATTCAATACCTAACTAGTGCAATGGCGCTCTTTTGTTATCTATGTGTAAATATTATTTTAATTCATATGTAGAATACAAAAAAAAGGTTGTCTGGAAGAGATCGCTTTTAGCGATAAGGCCGCCCATTGTGCAACACTGTTTTTATATCCTTTTTTTTTGTATTATTCTCTGTTTTTCTTGGTGTGCAATAAAGTGTATTGTATTGTATTGTAACGCACGGGACATTTTCTTTATTCGCACAGAAAACGTGTCATTAATTAAGTTTTCAATAATTATATATGTATATGTTATTTTAAGGTATTTATTACTATGGACTGTAGCATAAGTTAAATTAGATCTGTTACTTTTTTATGGTCTGAAATTAATGATTATTATTATTTGACATAATTTGTGGTGTTTTGAGTTATACTTATTTTGGCACAAGTGACAAAGTTTAAACAACTCTCATGTTACAATTTGAAATAAATTAAAAGTAGGTATATCACGGTCAGATCAGATTCATCAAAGATTGTATATAATTGATTAATCATTAAAGATTCGTCTTTTGTTAAATCAATTTTTCCTTCTTCTTTGGCTAAATAACAGCGCTTAGGTAATGGTTTAGACCAGATGGATTTTCTGTGCATGTGATCCCAAAAAATTGGGCATATAATAAGGGGTGTCTTTTGATCGCGTTGACATAAAAGTCTGATTTATATCACTGCTCCAAGAGGTTACAGATTAAAGAGTTTGATGTTAATTTCTACTCGATACATCCACGCGTTCCTCAGAAAAGAGGGCTGACAGATGGACAGACGGACAAATGGGCAAGAAACTGATCCAATAAGGCTTCTTTTTTTCTTTTGAAGTACGGAACCCTGAAAATGGAGTTCACAACACACGTTGGTACGTGTATTGAAATAAATTTTATTCTATCTTCTAACGTTAGGTACTAATTATTATTATGCAGGCACCTAAACTATTAGACGTACCTAAAACACGAATCCATCCAACTAAGTTTAGTTCCATGTACCAAACCTCGTACAGACCACTCCAATTAGTAGCCAACTGTGTAGTGGCTACATGACACGTCGTGTAATCCCAGATTACATACAGAATAGTCCTAAACATTGGAAATCGTGCACAATGTAGTGCAGCTCGTGTCTTTGAAGCCTATGACGGGATCAAGTGTTCTGTAACTGTACTATATAGCTATGGAGCGCCTGTTAGCTGTTAGGTCACGGATTAGGTTGGTGCTGTTTGGTACATTGTTCCGGATTACAAATCGTGATTGAATTTGACAAAGTTTCATCACTGTTTATTGAGTCTGTTTAATAGTGGAAATGGTGTCATTCAGATAGGGGAAAAAGAAAAAGAAAAACTTTATTGACTCGTACAAGTATTAATAAAAAAAAATCGTCTTGTGTAACACATCAATGTTTCTAGACATAAGAACAGATAGTTGTTTTATAATAATTTGGAAACGTTGTGTTAAAAAGACCCATTTTAAGGCTTCGCAAATGAGTTAATAAAAAACACACAGAAATAACAACTTGCTCGAGTCACAAAATGGTCCTTGGCTCAACAAAATGTTAGGGGATCTTACGGAAGACTAGACATTAAAAAAGTAACCGCCTTTATGAACCTACTTGTACTCAAGTCAAAATTACTTGTATACATACATAGGGTAGGTAGCTTTGTTTACTTCTATTTTACTGTGATAAAACAAAAATGATGTTTTTTCTGTTTATCATCGTTCATTATTGAATGTGTACCTAAGCGGGTTTATATTCATATTCACATCATTTATTGTGATTTTATGCACACATTTATTTTTCTTAGGTGTAAGTAGTGTTAGTGGGTACACAATGCATAAAAACCCTGTCAGGGCGCAACAATTACATAGGTATTTTGAGTTCGATTTTGTTAGCTTAATAATTAATTTTACTATGGTATATAATTAATTTTAGCAATGTCATGTTTAATATAAAAGTAATTGTAGTAAAGTATTCGTTAAATAATAATTTAATTTAATAAGATTACTATAATACAACGAATCGAAAATTAATGTCAGATCAATATAGTTACTAGGTAGGTTACACATACATAATGTTAAAGCTTTGTCTTATAGCAGTAGGTATTCTATACAACCTTCACTTCGAACCTTGGTGAAAAAACACCAACGTTTATCCCATAAAGAGGAATTTCATCAGGGTGAGTCACTGCTGGTGGTGAGTTAGTACGAGGTTTGTAGTTCATTCGTTTGAAATTGCACAGACAAATAATAGATTTGTCAACTACGAAAGCTTATCGAAGTCTTTTCAGAACTGTAGTACTACTACTTTACCAACTAGTCAGTAATATCTTGGTTTAACGAATGAACTGGAATCAACTCAATGTACAAAACGAATCAATGAAGAGCCAACATTATTGCTCTATTAGTTACTGGTTTCATGATACAAGCTTATTATCTGGAACGTCCTTTTGGAGGAGGACACTAACTTAGCAGCATATGTAATACCTATGCTGCTAAGTTGATGTTATCCTATTATATTGGAATACCTATTAGGTATGCGTCCAAAACATTGTTGTGCAGTTGAACTGAAGTAACATCATCACAATTGTAAATATGATTTCATCCGACAAAAACAAATTCATTAGAAGAATAGATCAACTTGTTTACTGTCTGTCTAAGACCTTTTGACCGACTCAACTATGATGGTGATGATTCTTTGTTAATGGCAATATGAGTCTGGTTGGACTCTTTTCTGCCAGTGTCAAGTAATGGACAATAAATTGTAAAATATGAGTTATCAAATTATGAAGAATGTTGATATTTTCACCAGAGCCTAGTTTGTTATAGCAGGGTACACGACGTGCAGGTTAGGTTGGCTTGGGAGACAAGATCTTGGAGTCTCCCTTGTACCCCCCGACTCAACTATCAAATGAAATGTTTAGTCATTTGTCAATCAAGAACCGCGTTGTACGAGAGAACAAGAGCTATAAAACGGCAAGAAATAAGCTATGAACAAAAATTACAAATCATTCCGACATACAACTAATTTCGAGTTCACCTCTGCTACCCCAATGATCGAAAGCCAAGTATTAGCCGTTCATTGTCTGGCACCCTGGCCAGCACCATACATCAGGCGACGTCGTTTGTCGTCCGTCGGCTGGGTACATAACTAATTACTGCTGTAAATCGTCCAGCACGAGACATCGTCGCGTCGACGCGTCCGACTGAATGACGAGTGAACTCCGAATTCTGGCTGTTGAGTTCGGTTTCCTTCCGTTATTTTTTACCGGTATTTAGACAATATTTTGAAGTGTGTTTCAATTTGTCATCGTTTTTATTTTGAATGTCAACACCACTAGGATCCTTTTTAGTAAATAATAGGATAAAAGTAGATTCCTCGAAAATTCAAAGTTCAATAGTTTTATTTCTTTAGGCTACAAGCACTTAAACAAGTCTAATTTTATACGATAAACAGCTTATAAATATTAATTATTATCAAATAAGAAATAAGGTTTTAATGATTTTACCCATTCACTAGTGCAAGAAGTAAAAAATAAACCACGAGTAAGTTTATGTATCACTTAGTAATACAAGATTATTTGCATATCTAAATCTTATTAAGGTGTGATACCTACAGGTCAATAGGTAGCTAGTGTTTAGAACTTTGCTGTTTTGAAGATTAACCGGGTAAAGACATTTTTAATACCACAACATTTTGTGTTACGTTTTCTCACAGCCAACGCTATTAACTCCGTCAAAATGAATATTTCTGATAGCTTTGTTATTAGAATTTACTGTTACTGCCTCTGCGGTCTCCATACGTCAAATAAATTAATTACTGCTCTTAATGCACGCAGCGCGTCGTCAGCATCTATTTTCACATCCCTAATTTAGCCGTTATGACGTCATCGAGGATAAACTATGTTCTAAATATAGGGACAATAAATTTCGTCCAACATTCATCTTTGCAGGAACAAGACAACATTGTATTCTATTCACCCACTCAGTTATAAGGCTGTTTATTCACGTATTGATGCGGTTTTGAACTCACCATGATGCTGGTTGCTGACTAGCTTACATAGCTGACGCTGTTTTTAATTTCACAGTATAGATAGTTTGCAGTTTACACACATAATGTATGTATGAAAACCCGCATGAGAGTCACCATGATATTGATAGTGTGTATTACCACTTCAGAATGTTTTTTTTTGTAATTTTTTACTGTAAAAATATATAACAACGACGGGCGCATATATTCAGACCTACTTGCTTCGTAAACTATTCACCTAGGTAGACACTTTAAACTAGACACTTCAAATACCCAGCTTTTTATAGAACGTATCACTTTTAGCATGCGTTACCTCTATCATGAATATAACAGCCAAGATGATTGTAGGTTTGACGAATTCATTATGGATGTAGGCGGGTTAACTACGAACCTTATTTGTGTTGGAACACCAACTTTTCATCCCTTAACTGACTTCTTTAGGGTGAGTGCGGTTCGAGAAGCGCGCGGTCTGCATCCCTCCGAGCACTTCCAACACAAATAAAGTTCTGTTTTAACTCGCTTACATCCGTAATGAATGATTATAGGTTTTTGTTTCCTGCAGTTTTTTTCTATCACCCATAGTAGTCTCTAAGAATGTAAAGGTTCTTGGCAATCCGATACTGCACCGTGAAAAGAAAGCCTTAGGAACCCAGTTCGATGTTCGCATTGCTTTGACGTGTATTGTTTCGGGAAGGCTCTAGAATCGTGATAAATGACGGTTATTCGACGGAGATTGACAAGGTTCTGTGGTTTCGAGGGCGGTATGTCTCCTAATCTGATAATGGATGGTTTCTATCGGGGTCTGATTCGGAACTTTTATGTCAGAGGGTTTGGGGAGTCATTGGACTTTGAAAGATTACCAATAAAGTGTTTTGTTGGAAATCACTCGTCTAACGACTTTTGTAGACCTTTTGTCTTTGATGGAAATAATTTGTAGACGTATCTTTGTATGAAAAAATACTTTATAAAAAAACATCAGGTGTTTTCTTTTTCACTTTGAATCAGTTGTAGTTATGTAGTCTATTGACATAATATTGTTTTAAGTATGAAATGGTTTCTTTTTTACTTCTTTCACTTGTGGACAAAAAAATTAAGTGAAGAAAAAAAATCATCTTATTTCATATATGATATTCCATCCATACCATAATATTATAAATTTTAAAGTACCTTACTCTTTCTGTCTATCTGTCGGCCTGATCAAAAATGTAATCGCAAAAAACTGAAAGCCCTTTTAGCTTTCTCATAAATTGCAATCAGCCTAATCGAAAGAGTTGAAGTCAAATTAAAAGCACCCTTCCTTAAATATTTTGTAGGCGTACCACCGCTATGGTAACGAACAACCGCTTTAATAAAACCGTAGTATTTTAATTAACAGGAAACGAATGTTAATTTGACCTTTGTAGCCCAAACGATTAGCAAATCTCTGATGATCAAAGAGAAGGTCAAAAAGGAAATGCTGATTGCACATCTTCTCATGGACCATTTGATTTATAGCACTTGCAGTCACGTGCATCGCTGCCAAATCCAAAGTTGCCTTTTCAAACCAAGCCTTGTGCTCTTGTGATAAGGATTAATGAATTTTGGGATCACCGATGGTGTTGGTGTTAATTGAGTGATATTTCATTTGGTGACGCTTGGCGCTGTCTGCTAAACGCCCTGACGGAATTACGTTTAGTTTAGTTCAATCTGTGCCTCTAGATATCTTATTATCGTCGTCGCAGTTATAACAGAAAAACGTGTCATTAGTTAAGTTTTTAATGTTTTATGTATGTTACTTTTAAGGTATATATTACTATGGACTGTAGCATAAGTTAAATAAGATCTGTAACTTTACTATGGTCTGAAATAAATGATTATTATTATTATTATTATTATATTAAAGGTATTTTTATCTAATTTTTGAATATTATATTAAAGGCGGATACCCCACCCAAACTAGCGCCGCATCCTATTTTATCTTTGTATTCCGTTTAATGGGAGGCCTATGTCCAGCAGTGGATTGGTATAGGCTGTTGATGATGATGATGATGATGATTCCGTTTAACAGAGGAAATTTCTAAAATCCATCTCACAGTTTGTGATACCTATTATAAACTTTTTTTGAATGCCTCTGTAATAGTTTTATTCTATTTAGTTTAGGCAGTGAATCGAAAATAGATTTTGGTGGTCACCAAGGGCAACTTCGATTCACTGCCTGTTGTTAAACGGAATAATAAGATAAAGTAGGTGACGGCGCTAGTTTGGGTTAGGTATGCGCCTTAAATAATGTAGATTGTATTAAAAAAAGCAAAGAAAATTACGATAAAAACACATCAGAACTAGTATTTGCAAATGAAACAATTGAGATAAAAGTAGATTGTTGCAAAAAATCTACAGGGACCTCAACCTATCTATATCACCACCAGTCAGATGCGTGGACACAGCTGTTTTTCTGCTTAATAGTTTAGGTACATGGTTGCCATAAATTCTTGATACTTACAGCTATTTGATGTGTGTTAGCAGGTTCTCTAGGTTTGTAGTTTATTAAAAGTAACCTCAACCTCAACAGCCTATAATAGTCCACTGCTGGACGCAGGCCACCCCCTTATTTTTTTATTTCATGGGGGGTAATGCCCATAATCACCACGCTGGGCATGCGGGTTGGGTATCGCAGTTCGGTGGAAGATCTATTCTGCAAGAGGCGCTGCTGCCCACCCCCCGGTGTATGTCCCTTAGTAGCCTCTTACGACACCCACGGGAAGAGTTGGGGTAGTGCAAATTCTTAGCGGGCACCACACGGCTTGAAAGTAAAATAGCGTAAATATACGCTCTGCAGACATTTTCACGCAAAGCTTGAGCGTAAAATCGCTATGAAGTAAAATTCCGCCTATATCGATTACGGTCCAGGCGACCTCGTATTTCGTATGCACATTTAATGCAATCATCTAAGCCAGTGGACCGGAACCGTAAATATTTATGCAAAGCTAGTCCTGCGGCTGAATAGCGAAGTCGACGTTCCATTCAAATAACCAAGTAATTATACTGCATAATATTTTTATGCATTTTCAGTTTTCTATAGTTTTTTCAAGTTCCTCTCTCGTCCCACTTTGGGCCGAATCCAGTGGGACGATTCAGGAAGAACTCGAAAAAACTATAGAAAACTGAAAATATATAAAAATATAATATATTATTATAAAGTTGGCTAAGAACCAAAGCAAGAGCTTGCATAGATTGGATTCATCAAAAATATATTCACTCGAGTATGTAATTTATAACAAAAGATAAAGCAAACTGGTTATATTAAGGAAAAGACACGCACTGCATTATACACAAATATATTATCTTGTTGGCGAAATTGGGCCTTTCATCTTTCAAAAGGAAAGGAACATGAAATGAATAAATACATTTTGGGAATATCACATTCTTGCAGAAATTATTTTCCCATTGTTGCCATGTAGAAGTTACATAATGTCAAACTGAATCAAATGATAATTTTTGAAAGTTGTACGGTTTTTTGGTACAGTACTTACCAGCACTCTGGGTCAAGTCCGGCCGAAATCGTAATTTTTTGGGAACTTATTTTCATATTGAAAGTATTTTATTTTAATAACTTTTTCACGGCTTGTACAAACAATAAAAAGATTAGAGACATCTGAAAAATGGTTTCTCAAAGCCGATTTAAATCAAAAACTTCTTAGCTGGTAATAGACGCACTTTAAACTTTATAAATCGCAAATGTGAGTACCAATAGCTATTCAATTTCAAAAACTTGAAGTCACATTCAAAGTTTTATTATCAATCAGAACAAAGTTAGGAAAAAATGTTCGACAAGCTAATCCATTTGATAAAAGCAATCCCAAATACTACTAACATTATAAACTCGAAAGCAAGCAAAGTTCACGAAGAGTTGGGTAGGTAAGTGAATAGTGAACAAACAATGTAATGTTAAAGCTTGAAACAAAGACAAGGCTTCAAGGGATGTTCTCGATAGAGACGCAACTCTACTACGGGTTCTCGTTTCTCAGTAGTCACACAAGACATATACTAAGAAGCAATTTGACAGATAGTATTGGATTGTGTGGTCAAAATCAGTCTTGATTTCGTAAACTCCGACCTCTGTGGGCGAAAGTCCGCCTGCGACGCAGGACGTTGGGGGTCGATTGCCGCCTATGGACAAATGTGTACGATCTGCAGACATTTGTTCAGAGTGTTCTGTTCTGGTCGTTGTCTATGTATAGTAAAGAATATCTTATAATTATATTACATTCTGTATTATCAGTTATCTAGTACCCATAACACAAGATCTGCTTAGCGTGGGGCTAGTTGCTGTGTGAATTGTCCAGCGTTATTTATTTATTTATTTATAAACTTGATTTACGTACTTTAAAAAGTTGTTTTTGATATATGTGAATGAGTCTTGAAATTTATTTATTATTTATTTATTATTAATAGCAATAAAATAAAAAAAATATTTTCCACTTAAAGGGTTCCTTAAATGAATCTAACAGGACTTGAGTTAATTTAAAAGAGAAAATGCTCCGTTAATAGAGTTTTGGTTTAAATTGGCCGCATTTGTGGAACAATTTAAACTTTCTTACTTCAGCAGATATCGAGGTACACTGAGGAGAATATGAGGAGAATAGATAATTTCAGCATCGAACTTTTGAATGATCGATAACCCGAAGAGGAGTTTGCTACAAAAAATACCAGTATATTTACTACTTGTGCATCCTATGAAGTCAACAATCAAACCATAGGTCTGCGCGCATTCAAGCTACCGATTTTACAACCTCACTTTTCCCAGTAATAACATGTAACACATAGTAAAGCACTGAAAAGAGCAACTTAGGGCCTTTGACGACAAACTGCACTCGAGGCTAGAATCGATAGACAATGGATTGTTTGGCTTTTGTTCGCAAATCGTAAAGCCGTTCTATCTTAAAAGTTCTTTGAGAACGTCTACATCCTACTCACTGAAATGGTTTGGTACAATACTTGCAGTTTTATTTTAGTACATGGGAGACTGTCTGTTTTTTATTTGGTTCAATGGTCCATTTGCTTTTTATAAACCTACCTACCTATATCGTTTGCTTTTAGCCGATTAGTGGCATTTCTATTAACTGTCTGTCACATGTGTTAAACAGCTGATATAGAAGAGAAAAAAGAACCTGGTCAAGATAAGAATAACTGAATAGCAAAAGAAAAAAATGAAATTTATACTTCCGAAAATAAATTGATACGTTAATTAAGCCCAGTCAAAGTAATAGCTTCAATACCATCATATCCCTACAGACATTGCATCATTTCAGACCAATGCCAATCATAGTTCAGTCAAGCGCGAACCCAAACAATCACGTGGCTACACATCACTCTCCCCTTTGCCGGTAACTCTCTGGAGGACTAAAATTGCCTCATTTGTGACACCGATGCAATCCGTTTTAATTCGTCACGGCAACCCCCTAGATAAAAGCACTTGGGATTAAAAGAAAATTAAACGATCTGGGAGTGATGTCAATGGCAATGCAACGAAATCTTGCACCGTTTTCCTGGGCCACTTTCATCGTCCTTATTTGTTTGGATAATAAAACTCAAAATTGGGTGTTTCGTGGGAATTTTGATCGTAGATATCTATCACCGCAGACAGTATGGAACTGATTTCAGCCCCTAAGATATTATTCCACGTTTGGGGTGTTCCTACGGTAACGGCTTTGTGCTGCTTAATTAAACTGCATTATACTCGAGAAGTGCAATTTGAGCAAGAATCAGCGGTGCCTAACTACTTAGTTATTCCCATTCATAATTTGGTGTTTCTCTGATGTTTTCGACTTATTTGTGGGATGATTTTTTTTATATTTGGCTCTTTTGTTGTGCTGTGATTGGGATCCCCATTTTTGTATGGAAAATGGCTTAAGGAGTAATGGCAGATTGCATTATGTGGATTATGGATTATGATTTTTGTATCTGTTGGGTATAATGGTTAAGTACTCAAAAGCATTATTTATCTAGTGAAAATCAGATACCTAGAATTAAAGACCATTACCTATGTACTGACCCTTAATTCTAGGTATCCAACAGCACATAGGTGCTTAGTTATAGCTATCTGGACAACAAATGTTAAAATTTTACTAATGCGTAATAGGTAGGCCGAGATATAGATAAAGTACTGTTGGAAAGTCCAATAACCACGGCACGTGACTCAAGAGTTTCAAGTATTAAAGTAAATACAACGAGAGCTCTTCAAATGTTTGACTAGAAACGGTGACTTTAGTGCTTTGTCATCAATCTCGATATTATAATATAACAAGAAGAAATTCATGTCAAGTTTTCACAGATTTTGCATTTGATACAATATTTTTTAAACTTATAAAAGAGTAGTTTGCTGTGTACTTAAGTACAACTAAGTACCTTTAAACTTGCTTTGCTACAATTTACTGAATTTTCTTTTATTCGTGTTGGAAAAAAAAATCCTGTGTAAAAAAAGTCCTGTGTAACACAGATCGTTATGAAAAATCATGACAAAGCGTTTTCTACTATCTAACGAAAAATACCCTTAGACAAAATGATTGACACTTCCCTCTTAACGTTTAGCTCAAACTACCCATGAAAGGCTTCGTGAATAAGCGCTTCTCCGATATTGATGTAGGTAACCTTTGCTAAACTATGATTGATAGTGGTCTATTGAATTGGGAGTTATCGGGGATATCTATCTACTTTGAGCGATTTGTTGAGATATTAGAAATTTTTATATACTCTTGGCCTTGTGTTGCTAGGGAAGTTAAATTGATCAAATTTTCATGGATTTCCCACAAGATTACCTTCACTTCTTGTTTATAGGTATGATATTACATAAGTAAGGCAAAATTTATTGGCTTTGACTGATTGAACAGACTGATGTTTTATGATCCGTTTAGTTTAATGGATCTTAAAATTTAATATACAAAAATATGATCAAGTCATCAAATTGTACCAAAGTTTGCATCGTGAATACAAACTTTGGTACAATTTGATGAATTGATTTAATTTTTTTACGAAAGAAGTATGTTTTGAAATAATTTAGAAAACATAATGAAAGTAGTTTTTCACAATTCATACCTACCTTGCGTTGCCCATAAGCAAATAGAGCAATCATTTTCTCATACCTGTGGCTCCAAGCTGTAGAAGAAGCCACTATTGGCAGTTCTCTACCAAGTTGACACAGTAGCTTGAAATGGCTCATTATCTCTCTGACAGTGCTAATATTGAGTTAGCTCTTCACATTATGGAACTGAAACCGTCGAATCAGCTTAAAATTTTGATAGTTGGTTGGTAAGTATTTGATCTCAATCAGTCATTCACACTGTTTACCGAAGTCGATAGAATATAAGGCAGTTATTTTTTGTTTACTTCAATTCTAAAAATTGATGGAAAAAAATGTTCGACTATTTTTATTTCTAGGAACACCTAGAAATAAAGAACGAGTGATGATGTGATTTTTCTTGAATAGCTTTGTGTTCCTTATTATGTTTTTCGTTGAGTTTAACTTGCTAGCTATTAAATTATGTATATGTATATATATGCCTATTGTCATTTATCTTCTTTCCTTCACCGACATCCCAACATCAATGCTGATCCATCTGTGTATCTACAAGTGTTATTGGTTTTGTATCTACCTTCTGTGTTAACATTTTTAGTATTTCCGCAAAGTACTTTGTCGTGTTATGCAAAGTTACTTTTTTACTGGCTGATTAGTAACATTGTAACGGTAATGCATTCCAGTATTTTACCCACTACCTTTTTATATTCTGTGCTACCACTTAGTTAATAAATTAGCCGCGAATCATTTGAGATAAGCATTTCAAAAACTAGCTGTCATGAATCACTGTGTGCTCATAATTTCTACGTGTGGGTTGAGACATAGCAGTTTACAGACAGCTAGATCACTTGGAGTTTTTAATAACAATAACGATAAGATAGGTACGTATGCAATACATACCGCAATGCTTGAAAACGAAAGTTTTGAATCAGTGCATCCTACCCGTCATGACCTACGGAGCCGAGAAGTGGACACTCACGGTAGGGCTGGTCCACCAGTTTAAAGTCGCTAGCTATGGAGAGAGCTATGCTCGGAGTTTCTCTGAAGGATAAGATTCGCAACGAATACATCCGACAGAGAACCAAGGTTATCGACATAGCTCAAAGGATTAGCAAGCTAAAGTGGCAGTGGGCTGGCCATATTTCAAGAAGAACCGACAACCGCTGGGGTAAACGTGTTCTTGAGTGGAGACCGCGACTCGGAAAACGTAGTGTAGGACGCCCTCCGACCAGGTGGGATGACGAATTGCGAAAGACTGCTGGCAGATGCTGGATGTGGCAAGCTGAAGACAGGGCGCTATGGCGCTCATTAGGGGAGGCCTATGTCCAGCTGTGGACTGGTATAGGCTGATGATGATGATGAGGTACGTATGAAATTTAACCATCTGAAAATAATATACATAATATTACGCAACTAAATTGAAATTTAGAACCAGTATTAGTCTAAAAAACGACTGGCTTTTTGAAAGCTTACCTAATAAGTTAGCTGTAGTAGTAAAAGTAATACAACAGATTTGGTAATGTTACTTCAGTAATTTTAGTATTACAAGTAAAATTTTTGGGTAGTGAAATCTACTCTCCCATTATTCATTAGGAGAGAAAAGTGATCTAGCTACTCTGAATCTTCTGTGATGATAATCTGGTTTTATCACTAGACAGATACTTTTCTCCCAAAAACAACTTAGTAATATTTTCATTTGAGTTAAATGTTTTTGAGATAAGCGTTATCTTAACTGCTGTATAATACGTCTAACAAGGCAATGGTGAATTTAATAAAGTCTTTATAGGTCCTTTTACCGTTTTAAGTTCCTGTTTTATTATTTGGGCGGTAATTTGGTTTATCGTTACATCTACGAAAACTTTTTGTTGTTTGAGTAATTTCTGGATTTGCTGTTAATAGGTTAAGGAAGTGAATTAAATAACTTTGTTTTTTTTTATTATTATAAATAAATTCATATGATATACTTATTATTTAATTAAAGTACGTAAAACAGTAGTTTTTTTTTCCAAAAAACCTTGGCGTGCCGTCACTAGGCTTTGACCTAAAAGTGGCGACCAAAGTATTTGAATAAAATTTATCACTGCGGTCACTTTTATGTGACACCATTTTTATTGCTATTAACGCTGTTTTATTGTCATTGTGATATATTTTTATTTCTGTACGGAACCCACGTATGTTCTGTAGACATGGCTATTTTGTTCTACAGACTTGTGGTTACATCTAACTCATGATGTCTCTTTGCTTACAAATTTTTCTTTCTTTTGAAATAGGTTTTCTGATTTTAGTATAAGTTTGTGTTTGAAATATTAAGGATTGTCTCATATGGTGATCGTAAGTAATAATAATAATAAAAAATGCTGGACAATTCACACAGCATTATCACTGCGCGCGCAATTTCACTGCTTTTTATTATTAAATTTGTTATTGTTCTAAAATAATACTCTTTCGCAAAAAAGTAAAACCATAATCCTCTAAAGTGTTTAGTTAAGTATTTTTAGAGGGTATTTCTTGCAAATATGTTAAGTAACTAGCAAATGAAACTGGTTTTCCGTAGTAAAAATGCAAAATTTAGAGGAAACTTTGCGATTTTTTTCTATCGAGTCAAGTTGAGTCAATCGTGTTTCAGCTCCCATAACTTACTAACAAAAATCCTAAACTTTTGAAGCTCATCAGAAAAGATTAAAAAATTGTGTTTTCTTGCCTTAAAATTGATTTACCGTCTAGGCAAAACCTGAGTTTTGGGACCTACTTCACCTTAATGGTAATTATGTAAAATGTACGTAATTTGTGTATTTTTCTACCTAATCTATAGTGTACGACCACCAAAATGTTATTGTTAGTATTAAGTAATTTCCATGTAAGTGAATTTTTTCTTATGAGAAATAAAATATCTTAAACCTGATTATCTAGCCCCAAGCTAAACAGAGCTTGTGTTATAGGTACTAGATAACTGAATACGTAATACAATATATTACATACATAGATATTTTTATTCTACATAGAAAACGACCAGAACACCCTACACATATACCTACAGATAATACAAATATTATTTAATTTTATTATTTAATTTATCCCAAGCCGGGAATCGAACCCGCAACCTCCCGCGTCGCAGGCGGACCTTCGCCCATCGCACCACAGAGGTCGTAAGTGACAATATCTTCGACATCTTAGACTACAAAAATGTTTCTTACAGCTTGACTCACACTTTAAGAGCTTAAGGTGTGGATCCTGTCAAACCATGCCATAGATTAATGCTTATAGATATTTGAACCGATAAAGCTCACCGCAATCGCGTAAGTGCCTACCTAACGCTTGTTAGTCACACTTCTGACTAAATCAATATGGTTTTGCGGTTTAGCCCGTATCTAGTTGGCCCATTGTTAACCTTTTTAGAGCCGGTTTACCGCTGATTTCGGCGAATAGATTTTTATATCCGCTTTTTTAATCAGATTGAATTCTGTTAGTGGATTGTTTTATGAATTAAAAAAAGGACAATTACATTAATAAATAATAATAATAATAAATAAATAATGATGGACAATTCACACAGCATTATCTAGCCCCAAGGTAAGTATAGCTTGTGTTATGGGTGCTAGATAACTGATATACATAATATAATACAATACATAGATAGATATTTTTTTTGAAAACGACCAGCACACCCTGAACAAATGTCTGCAGATCGTACAGACATTAGTCTCGAGGCGGGAATCGAACCCGCAAACTCCTGCGTCGCAGGCGGACCTTCACCCAATGCGCCACAGAGGTCGTCGTGTATCTAAGCACATACTTTGCATGTATGTACTTAGAAACAGTATCTACCGACCATTAACTACTCCATGGATGGATCAATGCGTAGGTACGTTTTTTTTTCTTTAAGCAAACTACCTGAGGTACGTATGTTCTTAATACATATTCTCTCTAATACATAATATGTATTAGAGAGAATATGTATTAAGAACATACGTACCCATAATGTACATATTATGTACATTATGTATTTAAAATCTATATCCGAAGCCTTCATTTAGATCCCGTAGCTAGAAAGCCATGAGATTCAAAAAAGGCTTTTTATTCGCTACCGTCAGTAACATTATACTCATTAAAAAGGCATGCCAAGACGCGGGCAGAAGATAGTTTTAATATAAAGGCTGTCAAATCTAAAGCAGTTCATAATCTTTTGTAACATTGTTCCCTTGTGATTAGCGGGTGGTCTGGTACCCCAGGCTAAGGTTTTTGGTCTGTCCAATTATTTTTATAGACCCCATACAGGTTAACAAGCTTACGTATTTATTACGAAACAAACACGATAAATCTATATTGAAACCTTAATAATACAGCGAATGATTTTGTTTTATTACTGGCGTTGAAAGATATTCTTATTTTAATATATTTTGTTATAGTTGAGAAGATGTTGGTATTTTAGAACCTTTATTTAGTTTGAAAAGATCTAATATCTTTTCATAAAGGTAGGAAGGTACATTACATGGTTGGTATTTAATTGTCTAATCTATCTCAAGTCAAAACGTCATTCAGTTGCAATTTTATAAATCAATACAAACAAACTTCAAGAACACACTACACAGTTTCAACCATGTAAATTATCATCATCATCATCAGCCTATACCAGTCCACTGCTGGAAATTGGCCTCCCCTAACGAGCGCCATAGCGCCCTGTCTTCAGCTTGCCGCATTCAGCATCTGCCAGCAGTCTTTTGCAAATCGTCATCCCACCTGGTCGGAGGGCGTCCTACACTACGTTTGCCGAGTCGCATTATGTACATTATGATACATTATGGTTCTTAATGAAGATTTTGTATATATAGCTTGGTACAAAATACAACCTAAATAAACGATTGCTTAAACGTTATTACTCAGAATTATTATATAACGTGCAAAACCGTACGTTCGCGGTTCTACACGGTATAATAATTCTGAGTACCAACATACATAGGTATACAAATCTTTATATAGGAACCGATCATAATGTATATAGTATTTTATAGATTATTCAGAGTTATTATAACATGTACAACCGCATACGTACGATTCAACAAGTTAAATAATAATTCTAAGTTATCAAACGTTTAGGTTATCGATTACTTAGGTTGTATAATGTACCAACATACATATATAAAATCTTTATGATGAATCGATCATAATATTATGGTACGGTTGAAAATGTGTAGCGGAAATTCTTGCCGATGTGGCTTCTTGACTAAAAAGAGTAATAAATTCCACATCGTATTTAATGATTATTAGTCGATTGAAGCAGGTTTTATGAAATTTGATTGCTTTGTGATTTTGATGTGAGGTAAAGGGTCAAGATAAACTGCTCAGTTTACACTCACATAAAAAGTTAAACGGTGTTACTAAACTCAACATAACAATTTCAGTTATTTATAATTCTACCATAAAACAGAAGTCCTCATAGTTAACTTATGTGATGGGTCCAGCAGGGTAAAACAAACTAGGTACCAGACTTGGTCAGATCTGATGGCAGTCTACCCCTGCTTTAAATTACGGCTTAACGTTGTCTTGTCCATAAGAATTTATATTCTGTGGATGAATTCCTAGAACTATAATTCTAATAACTATTTATTTTTGTGCTTAAAATGTTTGATTGTATGTAATATATTTTTTTTAATTTATAATTTTAATGCGATAGTATTAAATTAATATTTTTATAAATAATACCTATTATAAAAAAAAACAGGCTTTGAAAAAGGGAGGTAGGTATATGGATCGATTTGGATGATTCTTTTGCAGTTGTACAGAGGTGCCCTCATAATTTTATTCCCGAGAGATAAGAGTTTATTCTGCAAAATCTAAAAATAAGAAATTCAGAATCACATTTTAGTTATTATTATTATTGATAGTTTTTCATAAAGATCTAATTATTTGATGAAAACAAAAATAAAGATCTACGAACTCGGGAGTTGGAAGTGAGATAATAATTTGTCACACCATCGTTGGTGATTGAATGTGCATTTTTTTATGTCAAAATTTAAAAACAGTCTATTTCTCATACCCTTAGCGCCATCTATGGAAATGTGATTGCACTGCTTGCACCTGCAACGCGCTGCACGCCAACGTCTCGTCTACGCAACATAGAGCTCTATATCTAGATAGAGCTACTTCTTATTGGAGTGGGCAATGTACCACCAACCTAAAAAGTTTTTTTAGCTTAATGGAAGGAAAGCCTATTTTCGTCATTTCAGTTTTCGTCTTCTATGTAGGTAAATACATTATAATGCATAATTTTCTTAAAAAATGATGCAAAATTTACTAAAGAACGGTTTTCATGTTAGTCAAAAAACAAATTTGATAGTTGAAGAATCACACAAATAGGTTTAATTTCTTAGAGGCTTTTTATTAAATGAAATAATAAAATTTTCGATTTTATTTTCATAATCCTGATTTAATCTATTTCAGATTGTATGCTTAGTCCTATGATAGCAGTTATGAATAAATTATAACAGCCACTAAATAATAAATAAGTTTTAGTTAAGCTCTTAGAGTTTGTTATTCAACACAGGAAGTCAAAGTTTACGATGATCTGTTAAAGATACAACTACGGGGCCTACCTATCAATGTTTTGCCGTTTTCTGATTAAACCATTTACAAACTGGTTATATCAAAGAAACGGTCAATAAATCCAAACTAAATTGGAGCTTTATCTAAATAAACACAAAAAGCGGAATAATTAACTTACTTCTAATTATTTTCTATCTCTAAGATAAGACGATTGATTTATTATACGGCAACATTATAAAACATAGATAATGGATGGAATTTACGATTGTTTTCATTGTTTATTTCAATTTAGTTACAATGTTACAGAGAAAAATACAGAGAAGTACATTGAAAATACACCATCTACTGATGTCGGTTATAAGACGTTATCGTCTTGGAAATCGGTGCCAAAAAATTTCGATCAAAATTCTTGTTTGACATTTAATTCACTGATAAATTTTTTTTATTTTACAAAGTCAATAATTTTAGAAAGTTTCTAATTTTGGTGTAAACCAAACAGTTTAAATATCTTGCAATTTTCAAACAATTTATTTTCAACCAACAAAAATTTGCCACTTCTATCTCAAAATCAATCATATTTTTGTGACTCACTACTCAACGAATGACCTTTGCCCGCCATCTTGTCGAAAACATAATTCTCCTCAAAAAGTCTATGGATATTGATGACCTATTTTGACAGTTCTTATCTTGAATCTTAGTGGGTCTGACTTATGGCAACTAAACACTCAGTACCTAAAAAATACCGCTTACACCATCGATATATAAAATATGTAAAAACTCAGTGGCTAACACCTAAAGCCCGTGGTTAAAACACTGGCCTTTCTTTTTTAGCCTTTCGATTGTCTGTTGCTTATTATTAAGTGTCCTTGTGTTCATATTTCGTTAGTGAAAAAACTACACTACAACCGCACCACAGTCGGAGAAAATGAAACAAAATTAAACTTGAATACCTTGATTACAATTTCATACTCCCATTCAGCGTCTTAGCATTCCAACAACAGAGTGCCCAAGGTTGTAATATCTTAATGGGGTAAGTTCAAAGCAAACAGGCGTCTGGAGGGCACTATTCTTCATTAGGAGCAGAGAGCCACGGCTAAATTATTCTTTAGGTCACTTCGGTGCTATTTAAGTTAATTTAATCCAAACTTCGCTCACTTCTCACGTACTTGCCGCGCTTCTGATGATATAAATGCAGTCCTAGACTGAAATATTGTGCTTTTTAATTTTGTATTGGTCCTGATGGGATAATTAGAATTTCATTTTCCAAGGAAGTTGCTGTGAAACTTATTTTTATTTTATAAGGTTTGTATAATCACTATGGTTTAAGAGTTTTATCTTCTTTGTCATATTGTGTGTAAGAGAGAATACAAATGTTTTTTCTGCGTTGTTTTATTGATCTATTTTAATTGCAATCTTATTAGTTTGAAACTCTTATAAGTATCTTTAAACGACCAAGAAAACTAAGTGAACATAGAAATTACGTAAAACCATATACTTTTGCAAAAAGATGCAAGAAGAACGTGAGAATAAATTTAAAACTCAAAGCAACCTAAAATTACTTTCCACTTTACGACTTAATTTTTGTAATCTCATTAACAAACCTTGGGCTAACTTCCGACAAACATCTCTAGAATACGAAATACCAGTGAAGTTACACCAAAAGGGTCAACTCCTGTAATAAGAGGCTCTCTCATTTAGGCAGAAGAGGCATGGACCTCTTGATCTTCAAATCAGTGTTTCGTTTCAAAGAGATCCCTCGTGTAGAGATCTGATATGTTTGAGGGCTTAGGGTGTACATTCCTTAGACAGATCTTGAAGGCACTTGTGCGAGACCTTTGTTGATTAGTGCGGCTTGGATCCTGAAAGATGAAACGTTATTAGGTTATCCAGTTTGAAGATAGACGATATAAAGTCCGAGATGTTTAGGTAATTTATTAACGAGGGCTTTACTTGGAAAATTGTGTCTCAGATTCTCAATGCAAGTTTTTATTAATATTTCAAGTTTCTAGAGATTTTCCTGTATTTTTTTCTATTGTTGTATGACAGCAACCGTGCTGTCATTCCATCGTTTTCAGATAGGATCGACAGTTTTAAATAAATAAAAATAGTATCCATATTAATACAATTTAATACTAATAACAAATTAATATCCATATCCATACTTAAATTATAAATTCGAAAGAAAGTCTGTCTGCATGTCTGATGCATTTTCACTCCAAAAAAAAAGTCTGTTACTTTTTCATACCTGAACGGCTAAAGGGATCTTCATGAAATTAACAAAGATAAAGGTATCCCGGAGACGGGCATAGACTACTTGAAAAGCGCGTGCGAAGCCGCGGGCGGCAGCAAGTCTGAAATAAATATTTTTTCACCCCTGCCTTTCTCAAATTTTTCAAATTTATCTCGATCCAAAGGTTGCCTGGAAGAAATCGCTTCTAAGCGATAAGGCCGCCCATTGTACTTTTATGTTTAAGGTCTATGTTTGTTTCTTGTTTTTTTTTTTAGTGTACGATAAAGAGTTTTGTATTGTATTTTTTTAACCACTCTAATGTAAACAGCGCTTTTGAAATAAGTACACATAAAATAAGGTTCAAACTGAAAACCAGCGCAGATCCGCGCGCACGAGTGGTTCAGCATAGAGCTGAGTTTGACCCTTTTTGGCCAACAGGGTCAACACAGTCGACAATATTGTATAAAGACACCTGTATCACAGTATGCCACGTAGGTACACACTGCATTAAATGTAGCTTGATTGATTACTCAGCACTGGCAGTGTAGTGCAGGCATGATAAAACTTACTAGTGGTTTATTTTTCGCTTCTTCCACTAGTGGACAAAAAATTGAAGCGAATAAAATCAATAACATCTTATTTCTTATTTGATAATAATGACTATTTATAAACCTGTATATAGTATTAAATTTGACGTGTCTAAGTGCTTAGTTAGTAAGCCTAAAGAAATAAAGTTATTGACTGTGATCACTTATTTTCTCGTGCCTACGAGAAAATAAGTGATCACAGTTACATGAGACGAAGAAACTAACTTTATCAAAGTCAAGGTCAATAACTTTATTTCTTCTATACTCTCTGCTTGTACCCTTTTCGTGTAAGTGTATGTACTCGTAAATGTACCTACTTATAACTACTTATTAATTTTGCTGTAAACCTGTACCTGTTTGCCAAATAAATGTATCATCTTTATATGCCAATATGTATCAGACACCTTTGTCATTCCGGTAAAACTGTCGATCCGACTAACCCCGGTCTAATCCTCCATCGTCCTATCTATGCAAGTTAATCCAGAAAACTTGGACCTTTCGTTCAGGGTCAGTCGTTTATCCAACTAAAACACATAAAGTGCCAATTATTTCCACGCTCGTGCACAAATCCATCTGAAAATTACTCAGGCTTTAGAGGTCAGTACTGAGTACTGACGCATGTCCGAACGTGTCACGAAATGACGTACTGCATAAATTAGCGCGATTACCCACCGTGATTGGCGGCTAATGGTAGAGCTGTTTGAATTGTCCCTAGCCTGGACATTTTAGGTTAAGGGCTGGTAGCTTATTAATTACGTTACTAGGAAAATTGCTTGTAGTTTGAATCTTGCGGAAGGGGAGAAGTAGCCAAATAATCTAGATTAAAAAAAAAAAGGTTTTTACTGTTTAGGGGAGGCCTATGTCCAGCAGTGGATTGGTAAGGCTGATGATGATGATGATATTACTACAATCACGAGCATGATGAAACAAATTCACCACTAGCTATTCGAATATTATGTTGACCCGCCTGGACATTTGCTTTTGTAATTAAAAGTACATAGTTTGATGTGGGCGATGGTTGCGTGGAGGACTGTGATTAACCTAATGAATTAGCAGTGTTGACAGAAAGGGCCCTATATTCTTAACCAAGGTGAAAGTTTATATCTATAGGGGTTACTGATAATTCACTTAAGACCTGGCGTCTTCACGAACGTGTTTCAGATGATGGACAGAAACCACAGTTATAACAATAATAACGCTGTCAATTCACACAGCATTATCTAGCCCCAGGCTAAGCAGAGCTTGAGTTATGGGCACTAGACTAGAAAACTGATATACCTACATTTATTTTAATACTACTAATATATGTATATATAGATATTTTTACAATACAGATGAAACGACTAGAACACCCGAAACAAATCTGCTGACCGTGCAAACATTTGTCCGAAAGTGTGATCGAACCCGCAACCTCCTGCGTCGCAGACATCGTCACGCAGCGTCAGTGAATTATCAACAACCCTGTACCCTGTTTGATAATAAAGAGTGGTAAGAGTACGCTTGTTATTTAATGGTTAATATAATTAAATATTTAGAATTAATAAATCACTAATATATACTTTTCTCTGATACGTAGCTATGGAACACCTGGGGCTCAGTTTTGCTAACCAACCACTTTACTATGACAATCGTATGGTCGTATAATCGTCCATAGATGAAAGAAACTGTAGATATTGCGTGCGGTGCTGTTTGCACAGACAGATGGATATGACCTCGACGTTGACACATTTGACGCGCGTCGTTTTATCTGTAGTTTATTTCATCTATGGTACCATTCCACTCATACAATGTGTTTATCTAATGTAAATTACTGATCAAAAAAGTTCATCCTTAACAATCATCCAAACTTTCACATCGATAATATTAGTGTTATGTGATTTAATTTAATTAGTCATGGAGAAAGATATTTGACGACTGAAATGGGCTTCCATATAAGAAATTGTCAAATGTTGGACAAAGAACTTGGATAAAGATATTGGATGAATGGAATGGGACCCTAAGGTAAAATGCTAAAATATGTCATTCTTAGACGATACCAGTGTCCGTAGGTCCATAGGTCCGAATAATCAAATACAACTCAGATATAAGCATGTCTTAAGCACAAACATTTAACTAGCTCTGGGTCTGTGGTCTCAAGTGAGTTGAAAACTGTCAAAACATCATGACATCAGGCTAAGCAGACATTGACATTGTTCTCTAGGATAGAATGGACAATAATAACATCGCAACGTCATCCAATGCGTACATAAGTGAAGTTAAAGGAATTAATTTCAAATCTATTCACGCATTCGATGACAATTTTTTTCTCTATTCTACCCTAGACATCAATCCCTTTCCTTCCTTACTCAGATGAACTTAAACCTGAGTTATGCTTGTGTAATTCGTGTGTCCCGGACTGCCTCGATACTACGAGAGCAATACTCGGACAAAACTTCTGTTTTGCCTATCTTTAAGTCATAAATTGAGTAAAAAAAACATAAAACTTCTTACAAACTTTTATTTTACTAGCCCTGTCAGTTTGTGTAGAGCAAATTTTGCAGATGAATTTCAGTCAAGTAATTTTCAACTAATTGAGCTGTAATTTGACATGCATTGTAAGTTCAGTGATGTTGTGATCTGATGATGGAGACAGAAGGAACTCCTAAAGGAAACGACTTAACCCGGTTAAGTTTGGGTTCGATGGATTTGTCTTCCCAAGTAATTTGGCCCTAGATAATTATAACCGCTGGCTTTAAAAAAAGGTTTTTTTCAACATTTTACATTTATTTTATACCTGCACTGACAAATTAGGAAGAGCAAATAGTTTTGCCAAACAAAATCATTTCTTATAAATTCATATTTAACATAAAACGACTGAAACATTTCGTCATCACGAACACACAAGCTTTACGAGTCAAATCTCAAGTTTCAAAATTCAATTTCTGCAACAGTTGCTCGTCACGGTCCTGCAAATATTTATACTTATCGGGTTTTAAATATGGAACTTTGTTTTATGTTTAAACCCAATGGGAAGCACAAATGTATTATTACAAGACCAAGAGTTTCAATTATTTGTTTTGCTTTGAGTTTTGATCTCGGGCCATTGAAAGTTTTAAACTTATTTTAAACAAAGTTTATAAATAACTACTGTAAAACTAAAGGACTGGGTAAAACAAGAATGGAAATCATCTATTCATAAGATGAAAGGTAAAGACGTTAAAGTAAAATACTCACAGATACAACCAATTTATTAATTAATAATAAATAAATAATGCTGGACAATTCATACAGCATTATCTAGCCCCAAGCTAAGCATAGCTTGTGTTATGGGTACTAGATAACTGATATACATAATAAATACAATACATAGATAGATATTTTTTATTATAAATAGAAAACGACCAGAACACCCTGAACAAATGTCTGCAGATCATACACACATTTGTCCCGAGGCGGGAATCGAACCCGCAACCTTCTGCGTCGCAGGCAGACCTTCGCCCACCGCGCCACATCGGTCGTCAAATTATCATTACATAGTATTAAACTAAGTCGATTCCCGTTGTCTGTCTGTCCCTATGTATGCTTAGATCTTTAAAACTACTACACGGATTTTGATGCGGTTTTTTAAATAGATTAAGGTGATTCAAGAATTAGGATTATAATATTATGTAATGCATAATTGACGACCGATGTGGCGCGGTGGGCGAAGGTCTGCCTGCGACGCAGAAGGTTGCGGGTTCGATTCTCCGCCCTGGGAAAAATTTGTGCACGATCTGCAGACATTTGTTCAGGGTGTTCTGGTCGTTTTCTATATACAATAAAAAATATCAAGCTATGCATTGTATTCTATTAAGTATGTATATCAGTTATCTAGTACCCATAATACAAACTCTACTTAGCTTGGGGCTAGATAATGCTGTGTGAATTGTCCAGTATTATTATTTATTTATGTATAATATAGTACGCTAGTTTATTTATAATGGTCTATCAATAATAATTTGACCAGGTATCCATGAGGTGGTGATAATTATATTTAGCAACACTATAACGATATAAAGGAAACAGTCACTCAATAAACAAATTTATCCCCTGGTTTCGAAGAAGCTTACGTTGACAATTTTAAAGATGACTCGAAGCAAACTGAGTAAGTAAGTAGGTGTATGGTAGGTACTGATTAATGTATACGGACAGGCAATGTATTGGAAGATCAAATGGTGGTTTAGATGAGGCGAGGAAATGGAGAATGACTTTTAAAATAAGGCTGGTGCACAGTGAATAATGTTAAGTTTGGTACGAAATTATCAGGAAAGATATATTTTTTTGTTTCTGTTTAAAAATAACAAAGGTTCTTAAAAAGAGAAGTAAGTAAATAATCCAGAGATGACATTAATCTCTGGATACATTTGTGCTCTTTACTGAATACTACAGTTCTGAAGGTCCGCCGTAGCATCGTAGTACGCGCAGATGTCTGTTCGGGAGTAACATTGCACGATATACACATTTGCGCGAGTGGACATTTCCCGCAAAAAATCATAAAAAAACATATCTCTCGAAATAGATGTTGCCAAGAGTTGTTGATTTCACTATTCTTTAGAGATAATTTTTCTGTTTTGTAATTTATCTCACGCTCTGCATCCCCTTCGTTTGCCATTGATTAACATTTTAACGTAGATCTTCGTAGCACGTGCTACGATGCTACGACGGACTAGCGTAGCATACAAAAAACTTCAACGCGCACCCACTTTTTAATCCACACTAAATTCCTTCTCACTCCAAAACATACAACAACACAGTCTGTCGTAGCAACGTAGCTCGTGTTACCGAGTTTTTTTCATTTATTGGTCTTTGTGGAGAGAGTATTCTTTTTTTGTCTTATAAGGGAGTTTTGTGTTTTTTTTTGCGTTAATGTCCGTTAAATGCAAATGTATACCCGCGATAATGTCATCTCTCGCAAAAATAAGATTACTTTTTATCGTTGATTATTTAAAGGAAATTAAATTAAACTTTTGGTCCTGCGCATAACAGGTCCACTCCCCATTTCTTTCTGCCTACTGTCCCGTCAGATTATGAGAGTGAGGGAATAGAGAGAGTGCACCTGTGCTTGTTCGCACACTTGTTCACTATAACATATCCAAGGAGCATCATCATCATCATCGCAAAAATGTCCTAATACGTGTCTAGAACGTTGTTGACGTCTAAATTATATTTTTTCTAAACCTATAATTTCTATATAATATCTACACTTATTATATAGACTGTAATGTACTGATATTTTTGACTATTACTGATATTAATGACTGTATTTTTTATAAAAACTTTATACATGTTTTGACGACCCCTGACGCGGTGGGCGAAGGTCCGCCTGCGACGCAGGAGGTTGCGGGTTCGATTCCCGCCTTGGGACAAATATTTGTACGATCTGCAGGTATTTGTTCCGGGTGTTCTGGTCGTTTTCTATGTATAATAAAAATATCTATCTATGTATTGTACTGTATTATGTATATCAGTTATCTAGTACCCATAACACAAGCTCTGCTTAGCTTGGGGCTAGATAATGCTGTATGAATTGTCCAGCATTATTTATTTATTTAATTTATTTATTTATGTATCTATTCTGTAAGTGTGTCTTGATTTAATTGTTTATATTGTATTGTTGTTGTAAATAAATGTATTTCTTCTTTTTCTTCTTCTAATGTAATGGGATCATGGAGTTATAACCATCATGTTATTTACATTTTTTCAGCATTCCAATTACCTTGTTATCTTTTACAAATATCGTAATTAATAATAATTATTTTTTTTAATTATTAATAATTTTTTATAATTTATCAGAGCTACGAAATCAATTCCGTCAATGTGAATGAGTCCTAGGAGGCACATATCCTGTTTCGGAGTCAGTCGCCACTAACTTATCATGTTCTAAATAAATACAAACACGGCTAACGAAGTGCTGAAGGAAAGTTAAAAGCGTCGAGTAGAGAAGGAGTAAGGCCCTACTAAGTTATTTTGTAGAAGTGCAGTCACTTTTGGTGAGAAGTATGTGAGTTTTTTGCGTATTGTAATTGTGTTATACTACTCACGGGAGACTTGATAGTACTTAACGTTATTACTGTTTGTCCATAGTGATCATCGTCAGCAAATTGTCGTCCACTACTGGACATAGGTATCCTTTAATGAGCACCATGGCGCCTTGTCTTCAACATGCCACATCCAGATTCTACATAAAAAAAATTTAGGTCATCAAGTATGCAAGTTTGCCGTATCGTGTTTCCCACTTAAGAATACCTTTATCTCACGGATCCCTAAAATAGTTGTATTATCGAAAAAAATGATATTTTACATAAAAAAGACAATCACGCATTTAATATTGGTCTAGCTTGACGCAAGTATTAAGATGAGGTCGTCGATCAAGTTTATATTATTATACACTACCCTGATTTAACGGCAAGTTCGAGAAACAATAGTAAATGAATTGAATTTATTAATGTTAACGAAGCGCTCGCCACTACATTAAATCATATCTGACCGAGCGGCTAAAAATGTTACACGTTACGACAAATAGCTATTTTTGGTTTCAGTTTCCCTTTCTTCAACCTCCCCAATATCGGGTATACTTTTTATGTTAAAAATATTTTGTTCGATCGTTGTGTTAGATTGAGTATCAAGAGCTTCGGTGGTTTTAGAATTCACAGTCAATTTTATTTGTGTGTATGTCATGATCTTGAATGTCTTATTTATTTCTTTATCAACTTTCTCAGCTTCAAATAAAGTTTCAGCGTGAAGCTTCTAGTCTGAATTAAATTATGATTTAAAACGTCATTTGTATTACGACATCATTTCTTTAAATGACGTGCTTTATCATTTTAAGTGACATCAATGCTATGTCTACGGTTCATTAACCTCAGACAAGCTGTAGGTAGACTAATTGAATACAGCTTGAGTTTCATCTTTAACAAGAGTGACAGGACCAACAAGAGTTGTCTTCGCACGCTGATTGTTGTTAGGAATCTTAAGGTTAAATGATTTGACTCATCAACTTGCTTCAATATTCATTTTTTCATTTCAACCTCCGATCTATAATAATATTTTTGAAATGCAAATAAACTTTACGTAAGCTATCATCGATATTTCAGTGACCCACTTTTGAAGACTATTTGCATCGATGTTATTGAAAGCCAAGGGTATCAATTTTGTGAATCCGTACGATCTTCGATTCATTTCTGAAGTGTTATAATAGCAACCATTGTTATTCAACCTTGGCATAAATCCGAGAAACATAAATAAATATTGTTCCGAATTTCTCAATTCCACTATTTATTACACGGCTTATAAGTTCTCTTGTATGATCGTCTTTAAAAACATTTTTGATACTTGACGATTTAGATTTGCTATTATATCGCTCGTTAGTGCTTCAATTGAGGGTTATTGAAAATGATAGTTGTCACGATTTCTTTTTTGGATGGTTCATTTAACTTCTTAATGGTCGTCCATTATGTTGATTCAGTATCATGCGCTGTGTCAACTACTGAACTCTGATATGATTTATTCAGCCTTGTAACCGTTTTCAAATATTTGTGTATCGACTCAAGAGCATCAATCACCAACATTATTCATTTCTATGTTGTTTATAGCCGTTGCATCATTTGTTATCTATATAATTTTTTTAAACTATCTCTTATCAGCGATGACAGATAATTATAAAGATACCATCTCCTAGTTTCAGTTTACTGCTTAATTAATGTTTACTGTGACATAAAAAGCCGCGGCATTTTGGACAGTCGAGATACGGCAAATCTGTGGTGCAATGCCCTAAACGGAACCGGTATATCATAAACATAATCATAGCAACCATAAATTTAATAGTATCATTTCTTAGAAATAACTATAAAATTTCAGTGTCGTGTCTCACACGCGAGTTTTGAGTCAATGAGCTAAATCGACTACAATTGAATACAAAGATTTGATGACACCGTGAAGAATCGGTCAGAAATGTTACGTACAAAAGGTTACGTTCATACCGATCCATTTTGAGTGCACGACTGTGAGCTTGTGTAATAAAATGCGACTTGTGGGTTATACGCCTGTTAACTCACGGGGAGACTATGTAACTTTTATTTTAGTTTACTCACATAACACTCAAACGTAATTTCGACATGTTAAAAAAGCGTAAACAGACTACTTTCCATCACTTTGATACTAATAATGTCAATTGCTGAAATCTATACCCTTTTTTTAAAGCCTACGTGTCGGAAGACCACCCAGTAGATAACAATTTTTGAAACAAATTTAATTCGAATAGGACCGTTGTGTATCAAAATAGTTAAAGAAAAAGAGGAGAGACCTAGTTGGGAGCAGTTAGTCAAAGGCAGGGGCCGGCGCGTGGCCACTTCGTCTCGTTTGGTGGTAACCGCAGAATTATGCGCATGAGCGCCTTGTAATGAGACACAGGTGACCATAGATTGAGCAAATAAGAGGATATTTTCGCTCTTAATTTAAAAAATAATAAGTAAAGTTAAGGAAATATTTAGGATTATTTATCGGGTATTTATCGCGTACCTTTTGCCTTGTCGCCCCGTGACCACGATCGCTGTAACGCAGTTGAAACGTTGGGGAAAAGAAAGCAAAAGGTACGCGATAAATACCCGATAAATAATCTTAAATATGTTATCAAATCGCGAAAGTTAAAAAAGTTGAGGAAAGTCGAGTACCTACGAGATTTTATAAAATTTATAGAACTAGGAAATAACCAGAAACAATCAACGCTTGTTATTGTAAGTGGGAGCATGACGAAGAAAGAAAGAGATTCCCAGTAACTAAGATTTACAAAAAAAAATGATGGTGCTGTGTCAATCGTCCAGCATGTTTTATTTATATTCAAAACCATTTCATAACAGCTTTCCTTAAGCATGGTCTTCCTGCAATATGGGTACAGAGAGACGGAGATCAAAAACATAAACCGCAAATGAGTTTCGAAATCAACCGAGGGGTAAAACTTTCTTTTGTACAGTGATTATCGCAAATTGTGTAACGGATGCTAAATTCTCCACTGCGCAAATATCATTATTATTTGAAGTACTTTATCGTAAATACTTGTGTGTTTGATAATAAAAATATTCGTCCCTTTAATCATCACATAAACGAACTAACAAACATCAGCATTCACTAATCTGGATACTAGGAAATGTGGTAATTTTGGTACCCACAACACTTTTGGAGTATTTCCACGATATTGGAGTCCAGAAAATGATTACACAATCCATTGAGTAAAGGTGGTAATGACCTGAAGGTGGTTGCCCGAAACTCATGTCTTGACTGCTTTTTGCACAACGTTGCTTCCAATTAATCAAAACAACATCACGAGCAAGAAATGGCGTCAGTATTAGATTTCGAATTCGCACAATAAAAACACTTCGTTGATTTCGGACCCCTGCCGACACCAAAGGGCAGTCCAAGTGTTGAATCGAGAAATATCGGGGAAAAGTGAAATTGTGAGATGGAAGAACACAGACATCGTTCTAACTAGATATGTTAAGTAATTTATACTTGCACAACGAATGAAGTAAATTACCGGGATTTCGACAACTTCCATCTTATTAATACACATTAATAACGCTCGAGAATTGACTTAGGATTATCACTCACAAGCTAATTAAAGTTCCTGTCATAGGCACTAGATAGCTAAAAAAATTATCATTGATTTAAAAAAAAAACGTTCGCTTTTGCATACGAGTTTTGAACCTAATCTCGAATAGAGAACTATTCATCAATTTCAGTCGATATCTTGAAGTACTTCGTGATAAATTTTAATGAATAACTGTTTCTGCAAAAACGTATCTAGAGAAACTATAAAAGTAGATCAAGTTTTGCCACCAACAAGGATTGCTTAGTCTCAAATTGACCAATATGTAAAGCTAGAAGCTTTTCTAATCAGGAACGGCATCTAGTTCATCGGGCATCTGTAGTGCAACCTCAGCGGGAGGTTCTGTCACCTGATCTGGACGGCTACCGTTTACGCAGTTCCATCAGACTAGTCATTTGAGCAGGGTATCGGGTTTCTCACTCGATAGATTTAACTTGACAACGCGATCTCGACGGACTTAAAAAGGCAGACAGGACAAGAATCAAGATATTTTTGTATTTATAAAATAGTGATTTTGTAAAAACCTAAAATCTGAAGCTTTGAAATGTCATCAGCGATATTGGTAGATGATATCGCAAAGACCGTAAGATGAACCTGGTTTTAAAAATAACCATTAGACCATAGAGATTGGCCGTAAGTTAGATTTTTTAAGGTTAGGTCTGTTAAGATATACCTAAGGGCTGCTGATTAATAGTTTTTCATTGGAAACCGATCCCGGTATCGGTGGATAAAACTTGGCGGTATCAGTGGCCAATTAAATCTGATCCCGGGATCCGTTTACACAAACCCCTGATTTCGTTTGAAAAATAAAATAAAATTGGTGCTTAACAATATGGAGCCAAAATTAGGTAAAATCAGATTTTAAAAAGAAGATGACGACGAAGTAAGAATACTCGAAAGAAACTCTTGAATTTCTTAGATCAGTTCTACTGAAGTATTCAATCTGCCCGCAAAAGTGCTTTGCAATATCACTTAAAAATCACGGAGCTTACCTAAGATTTTATTATAAAAAATACTTCAAAATGCAGTCAGCAAGCACCCAACTGCAATCACCGATTTAAAAAAGCTCGTGACCGCAGGCTCTTTTTGTCCTCGCTTCCTCTAGCTAATGACGTCATAAAAAATTGAAGAAACCGCTTAGAGACTAGAATTCATTGGTTCGGAAAATTACAGTCACTGCATTTTTTAAGACGGAAAGGTCTTTAAAATATGCTATTTTCATATTTTCTATGATTACCTAGGTTATTATTATTACACTCAACAAAGGGTTAAAATGTAGCAAGGAATGCGTAAAGTTTTTCACGTTTTCTTTGTGTGTTGTAAAAACGCTCATTTCTGGGAAGGCTTTTGTGGCCTATCTACATGTGAAAGAGGTTTAATTAGCGAGATTTTTAATTAAAATTATGTAAAATGAGAGTCTTTTGTTCCTATTAATATATTCATAAAAGAGAAGAGACTGACTGACTCATGAAGTCATTTTTGAAATGACAAGAACTAAGAAGCTGAAATTTTTACGTTGGTTTTTTTGCACGCAATAAGAACGGATTTTTGGAATTTTGTATTCTAAGGGTTTTGTATTTAACAAACTCTGTGTCAATAAACCTTTGACACAGAGTTTGTGACTACATCACGAAAACTTTGAAACTACATTATATACGATGCTGAATTTTTGCATAACGGTTCCTTTTAGGGCGCAGTCAACCATTATGAACGGATGTTTAGAATATTTTTAAGGGTTTGAATTATAGGTTTTTTCCTTGTTTCAAAGTTTTTTGTTGATATCTGTGATTTTTTGTAATTGGTACCTACGGAAGTGCGCACAAACACTTTTTTTTTCAAACCTGGAAAAAGGCATGTAATCTATAAATCGTTAGCGTTTTCTATAGAACCCTCAAATATCTTATTACTTTACTTACTTTACTAATACTTTTCAAAATTTCTGTATTCAACTTTGAGACTTTTTTAGTTCAACTTTTTTAGAGGTTCAGAGAAGGAATGGGAATTATCTTGCACAAGCAAACATTATTATTGGTATTGCTTAATTTTACGCGAATGAAATTGTTTGCGGGTCAAATAGTACATCCACATCTAAGGTAGCCACTTGAAAAAACTTGAGTTTCTTTTTGAAAATACTATAAACAAACCTAAATACGTTAACAAAGAATAGGCACCTTTCAAAAGTGTATTCACTAATCAAAGTACAATCAACCAAGAAATTGAGAGAATTTCAATGAATCTTCCGAAAAATTGCAGGAGAAACAGGATTTGGTCCGTTGTTTCATTTACGGGGAGTAGACGCTAATCGAAATTTACGGCATATTGAAAAGTCCAGGGAACAAACGAGCTCTAAGCTACCAAAATATTTGGAACTAGTTTTTGCCCGTAGCTTCACACGCATTGTTTCCTTTCGGGATAAAAAGGCTACCGAGACGCGACGCAACGCGACATTGCGCGTACTTTTTAAGATATTTATTCTAAATACAACCTCATTTGCAATGCAGAAAAAAAAAACACAATACGAAAATACGAAAACGCGTCGCGCTGCGTCTCAAAATTGAATCTTAGAAATCTTCTTTCAAGAACCAAAACCCATTCTTATTCTTGTCAAGCAAGTACTTCACTCGTTATTTAGAAGCAAATAAGTAGATTTTCACCTTTCTAAAAAAGTTTATATATTCCCAAATTCTTGACATATGAATTCTCTAACTGACAAACTTAACCTTTAACATTGAGTATTAGTTCTTCCATTATGGCTATAAATTAAATAATAATGAGTATAAGTCGATTTTTATGGTCTCCCATTGGACAGAAAGTGAATTAGATTCTGATAAGCTCCTGTTTTCTAATACTGGCTTACAAGAGAAAAAAACAAATTGTCTTAGAAGATTTATTTACCTACCTACCGCATTTTTAAACACACTTTCAGAAGATTTTGAGGCAAGAAAGACAACCATCATAAAAACTATCTGCATAAGTTATATTCGCATCATTTTAAATGATTGGAAAAAAGTACAGGTTTATTGGTAAATTAGTAACACTACGTGAACAGCAGGCTCTGCCAATAAAAAAGTATTAATTACATCTAATACAAAATGAAAAGGCACTTTTACCAGACAAAAGAGTTTTTTGGCCAAACGAATTACTAAAGAGCGATCTTCTACTTCCATTTCCATACCCACTGTTAAGTAAAGGCAGAGCCGTTACAAATGAAACCGATCTAACGGACGATTATTGAATAGCATGTAGATACCTCTTAATAACACCAAGTTTAAGTAGGTATTAATAAGACCTCGCGTCTTCACAAACGTGTTCGTGATGATGGGCAGAACCTGCAGTTTACGTAGTGTTACTTTTTTACCATACACCCTGTATATTAACTAATAAATGGAACAAAAATATCATAGCATATTTCAATTTGTCAGTGGACAAATTCCTCAATTTCCGAAACTTTATTGCATTTGACATGTGACAATGTTCATAACGCTCTGATTTCTGGGTCCGAATGTAAAAGGGGTCCGGAATCATATTTCTTCCGGATGTTGCATTCGTCATAATGCTACAATGCATTTGGTGGGGTGACCATTGGTATTTTCATTTCCAGTATCGAATAGCTATAGAACATCGAGCTATATGAAATCTAAAAGAAAATTGCTGAAATTTGTTCAGCATCTAAATAACTCCCTATAAAGTGGCGAAATGTTTACATTCCTACTGGGTTCTAAAAATAATGCTTAAAAATATTGAAATAAGAACGTAAGTATAAAAAAAAACCTAAACGTACCTTAGTCATTGTCAGTAATAATAATTCAGCAAATTTAATTGACTTTTCAAGTTATCCACAGCTAGATTTTTACTAACAGTCTAGATGTAAATAAATTATTAACGAGTGAATCTATTAAGCACTTAAGCAAATAACTTTAGAAATTCCATTTGTGAACAAATCTATTTGGAATTGCGTAGATAAATTATTCTGATAGAAGTAAACATTTTTCGAGTCTCTTTATTGCGCTGTATTTTAAGTAATATGTTTTGAGCGTCTTTGTAAGTACATCCATATGTACAAAGACGCTCAAAATAGCATTACAGCGAGCAATATACTATTACATATTATTTCTATGTAGTAAGCTGTACTTCGTACTTCATTGGTAGCTATCGTGCATACTAACGAAAAGGAGCTACCACGAGTTTGCTATGTTAATAAAATGCTACAAAGGCGGCTTTCGAAAGCGCTCTGAACGGAATATGCTTATGAAATAAGCTTCGTAACATAAAAAAATGTTTAATAGTTAGCCCCGCCAATACCCATACAAACTCCATTCTTCCCTCGCCTAGACAATTCGTTCCAGTCAAGCGTATCTAAAGTCAGACGCGCGTTGTCAAGTCCAGGCCACGCGTTTGAGCTCAATTTTGGATTACCAAACATACTTGATGTATTCAGAACCTTATCACTACACAATAAGGATGAAGATCAACTTACAACAGACAATAGTTTAGGATTACCAAACTGGGATACTTATGGGGATAATGAACTTTATCTGAAGCAAATAAGGATAAATGAAGATAGGAATGCCAACTAGTACATAATTAGGATGCAAAGAAAGATATATGGACTGATTTGCGTAGGGTTGTTTGTGTTACGAACATTTCGTGAGGGAACATTACTTTCTAATAAGACAAGCGATGGAAACAAAGACAGAATACTTAAATACCTTAAGAGCTTAGCGTATATCTAATGAAATGGTCTAGCCTCTTAAAAAAGAACGTGTATGTAAGTATATGGAATTGTTGTCAGTATCTAAGTCAGTAAGTATCTACCTACATTGTAAAATAACAAAAATAAAGATCTTATACGAAAGAAATACCTTTGATGGCAATAATACTGCTTATTTTGTATCGCAAAGAAGACCTTTCAGACAAATGGCTCGTTAATGTAAAACGAGCGCAATTTATTTGCGCCAACAATAGCCAAATTAGGTAATCCGCAAAGTGGACCGGAAAAGGGTCCAATTAAAGCATCGCCTTTTGATTTCGGAGGATATTTATTTTTTGACCTCCGATGTCCGAGGGTTGGGGGCGAAGACGAACGCACCATGCGTAGCGATTCGATTAGGGTGCAGCTAGGGAGCGAACCGGTGCACAGAAAACCAATAAAACGTTCTTAAAACCAAGGCAATAGAGCTGAAAGTCACTGTCAAATTTCACTTTATATTCACTGGGTACGTCATTTCATAACACAAAACACTCCAAAAATAGATCGGTGACGAGAGTCCTCACAAGGCACCATTTCGGAAAAATGAAATTGCTTAGGGAGACTTTACAACGCCGGCGTCTTTATGAGATTTTCCCGGAACACTATTATTATATCGGATACATGTGACATTTTGGATATACCTACTAGAAAACATAAAGTCGATAGCTGTTCTAAAAGCAAAAGTATGTCGTTCTAACAAACAACGCCATTATAGAGACTTCCAGTTGCTTCTAAGAAAATAGAGCGAGAATGGCAGGAAGTAGGTTAATAGTTTTAAAAGAAACTTGAAAAAATCTTCACAGGATCTCAGTTTTAAGCTTAAATAGAAAACACTGTATAAAAACTTCCATTTTGTTTGATAAGAGCTTTCTTTGTGTATTCTTATTGAAGTAAAACCCAAAAGTTTATCCACCTGGAACGTCAGTTATCTGATAGAACATCTACTTTATTATCATTAAACTACTTTATACCTATTTATGTCTCTATTATTATTTCCAGCAAAGAGTTCACAAAGTACATCCCGCAGTCAAATCTCAGATCAAACTTATCAGCAGGTCAATCTTTAGTTTCTCCCATTGAATACGAAAAAATGAATTTGATTTCGAATTGAATCGAAATGAAATGAACGTTTCCCCTAAAAATGGGGAGAGCAGAAAAATAAAGATGCTTATCTAGATGTAGAAATGTGGAGTATTGTGGATTGTAATGAGGGGTAGGGTAGTGAAAAGGATACGGATCGACCCGCCTCACTTCAAAATAATTGAAGTTTAATTTGTTCATTTAAATTAGGTACGCCTTAATGATACAAAGGGTTAAATGTATGCAAGTTTTTGAGATTTTCTGTTTTTTCTATAGTCTAATGACCTTTGTTTGCCCTCAATCTCACCTGAGGGAAAGTTCAGATGTGGCCGACGATGTATCACGAAGGTCTAGAAGATACCTATTCACTCTGTACTTTAAGAGACCCAGATTGTAATTAACAGAAAAAACAGCAGCATAGCGTGTCCCTAACTAAAGCGGTACAAATGATGAAGGTGGAGAAAAATCGCTTAGTGCGAGTGGACAGTAAATCCATCAAGTAGGGGTGGTAATGCGCTTTGCGTCTGCTTGTCCTGGAGTAGAAAGAGGATGGTGATATCAGGCTATGTAGTTCCTGTGAGCAATATCCGAAATGTATTCTTTAAAACATAGAGAGACAAGCTTCATGAATGTAGCTGACAGACTTTTTTCTCCATGTAGGTTACAAAACTTTAGTATCTAAATGGTTTAGCGGCTTTTTAGGATTATACAAGCTACTTGAATAGGAAACAATAATAATTACGTACGTCAAATTCATGACCCGTAAACCGCTATGTCAATATGTTATACTAGGTAAATACAAAGATATTGCTATGTCAATAATGTTGGAACAATCGGACGGCTCTAATTGCCCACGAAGCATGTTAGCATTGTCCCATTCTGTTTCAATTGTCCAACGCATGTCCAATTTCAAATTAATAGGGATAGGATTAGGGTTTGAAGATGGAGTAAGTGCTTTGTTAATCACCACTTTATACAGCGTATGCTCATTTTAATGAACTTTGCTATCCAATTTAGAAATTCTGGTAATTGGGATCGAAACCGCAGCATTGGTCTATGGATCCGTGCATTTCGTTGTTTTGTGCAATGTTTTTGTCATAGTCTGTGTCATTACTTAAAAATTGAGACAGGAATTTTTAAGTAAATATTTTTATCAGCTTTGAAGAGAAGGAGTAATAATGTTAGTGGTGTATTCAGTATGCGGCACTATAATAAAAACATTTCGAATTGTTATCTACACTTAAATTATAAAGAGTATTAGTTTTGTATTTTTGTATGTAACGAAAAAATTTAAAAACTACTAGACTGATTTAAAAAATTCTTTTGCCTTTAGAGAGCTACATTATCACTGAGAAACATAGGGTATAAAATATACCCGTGTGAAGCTGGGGCGAACCGCTAGTCGAATATAAAATGCTATGACCTAATATTTAAGATTCGGCATAATCTTCACGGAATTAAGCGACCTTAACCGTAAGATTATTTATAATCCTGCAAGTAAAACTTTCTTATTGTTTCGCTGATGGCAGTAGATTGCAGTACATAAATCACGTTCCCACGAATGACAACATCACTGCACTCCTGAACGCTATTACAGTAGAAAGTAAGAAGAAGTCACGTCTGCCTCAGTTTGCATACTTATACTTTCCCACTATCGGGCTTCGTCGCATCTGTCACGTTACCTGATATGGAGAGCACAGAATGAGATGAATATGCTGAAGTTTCACTTCTATGAGACTCAAGAAAACCAGGAGTGGCAATTTACATGATCAGCAGTATTTTTTTCGAATTTGGTTGTTTATCTAAGTATAATTAGGTTTATAAATACAACTTTATTAACAAAGAAAATTGGAATCAGTTTCTTTTATGTATCTCTAAAGATAAATAATTCTCTTATATAGAAATCTTGTTCCTATCCCACCCACGTTTAATTAGACTCTGAGTTTTGATTAAAATGTTGCTATTCAAAAAAGCTAACTCCCAAAAGTTGTTATTTTCAGTTTTCTCCCTAAAGAGGCAATTATAAAGGGAGAAACTGGAATAAGCATATTACATAAGAATGATTTAAACACTCAAAGCTTCTACAGCACTTTACCTACTTGGTCATTACAGACGCAGGTGGCCAGTAAATTTTATAAAAAATGGCTCAAGTTACATTAGAAGTGACAGGAATGCAAAAATTAAATAAGTCACTGGGTCACAAGAATCTGTCGCGATTCAGCGAACTCACTCTACTATCATTACCTATCCATATTCAATGTCGATTGAACTATACCTTTTGTTGAAGGATTATAAAGATTTCGCACACGTGTAGGCGTGTGACCGAAGAAAAAACTCAAAATGCGCAACCGCGTTGCATCATCCATTCACAATATTCATGAAAAGGTGATACAATTTAGGAATCTCTGGGTTTGGAGAAAGTGCAAGGACACGTTGTGACAATAACAGAAATGTTTCCCATGTCAATCTGATATGGGAAAGTTGGTCCGAAATTGAAATAACTATTCACACACCGGTAGGTGTGTGAATAGTTATTTCAATTTCGGACCACACATACATAATTATTGAGATCACTCTTAAATTTATTGGGTTTAGATTTACTATAGAAAAAAGTGGTGAAATGTGAGGTTTTTATTTAAAGTGCTCTAGGTAACTCTTAAAATATAAAAAGACAAAATGGTTTTCAAGGCTAAAATGGAGAGACGAAAATCTTTCTTTCGTCGCAACTGGCCAGTCAGATGTCTCTCACGAAGTCTCAGACGAAACAGGTGACATGCTCGGACTTCAATGACCAGATGATATGCAAAACAAAAGCTTCTTGAACGTCACCTGTCTCAAGCACCTGAAGTGGGTCCAGCCAGATGTTATTATGATTTTTGTCTGGACAAGATTTTAAACAAAAGCCACTGGTCTCATAACACAATGATTGGCAAAGAGCACTTATAAGCCCATCTGTTGTTATGTCAAAGTTTGGTGTTAACTTAGTATAAATTAAAAAGAAAAAAGTGTTCTAAATAACTAAAATTTTTTAATACCAGAATTAAGCACTTGAAAAGAAATAAAATGTGACTGTTTTTGAAAAATAAGGAAATGCCTTGTGGAAAATGTTATAATTAATGTTTTAGGCGCCATACCTAATAAGGCGTTTAAATTATTAAACAAAATGACCCCGAGCGACAATCTCTTAATGGTTTTGCTCATACATAAATTTGTAGGCCGTGACCGAGCTATAACAAACTGCTGTTCTACTAATAATTAATGATCGTTCACCTCCATTTTACGGTTCACGACTAAAAAACTTTTTAACAAATCAAAAAAATGTTTTTGGTTTACACACCTGCAAGCTTAGATAGATGACCTTATTCAAAATAACAAATTAAATACAAAAAGACAATTGAAAAACAAAGATTTTAAAATTACCTTTTTTGTTTTATAAGATTGCTTGTTTGTTTTATCAAACTTCTATAAGCTTTTATGAAAACTTTTGACCCTCAAAACTATTTCTTATTATTCAATTAAAATTTCTTCAGTGCTCAAGCATTTATTCGAAATTGTCTAAGTGGAGCCCTTTCTATAGAGTCATTGTGGTAGGCGTGACGAAGTCCAATAACTTCAAACAAAGCTCTTAGCTGCGATGATTCAGCAAATATTAGGATTTCTTTAGCTTCTGAGAAGTTTTATTTATTTGAACGCGTTTAATCGAATAATCTATCTTTGTTGTTAAACAAATCAGTGATTTTGGAAATTAAAATAGTCTAGAGCTTTCTAGTGGTAAATAATTAATCCCGACACAATATCATTTGAAAACAGGCTTGATGTTTGTATAGGTCTACAATTTCATTGCGAAATCACTTGATTCAGTCATTTTGTACGTACCTGAGTCTAATCATCATTAACTACAGTGACTTTACAAACAGCCTCCTCCAGTCAAAAGGCACTTTTTATCCACTCTTCTTAATTCAGTGTTTGATCTTCGATGTTGATATCAAAGCCACCCTACGTCTGTTCTCTCAGTAATCTCGTTAAACCTGTGTATTTTTAAGATGCAATTTACAACCCCTGTCCGGAAAGCCCTTTTAAATTTAAATTTTTAAACATCTAAGTAGCATTGGCAGTGATACGTTTTATCATTAAAGATGTAGGCATGCTCTTTCTGTTAAGTAGGGAGGGCATTTACTTTGCTTATTATTTTCATTAAAAAACATTTGTAATTCTACTAACGTTTTAAAAATGTCTCCTGTTTCAGGCGATCTAAAGCTTTCTAAAGTCGGCGTTATGTTAAAAACAATACATTGTAATAATAAAAGAATTGTAAACCACATCTGTACAATGACCACAAGAATATACACTATTAATAGCTAAACGGAATTGATGGATCCCAAGAGATGTCCCTCCACCTTTAATATAGCACTATAATATGTACAAGGGCCATTTTATTGCTTACCTATCTTGAAGGATGGGGTTCTTCCGAGGTGTTGTTGGAAATTTATGAAAAGGCTTCTAAGGGCCCTAAGGGGTCATGTAAATAATACATAGTGCTTACGACGATAACCATGGCTTAGTGACAGCGGTTTTTTGTGCCTTTCTATTATGAATGTGACATTTTTGCATTTAACAAGGTGGGTTCGTAAAGTGAGATCTACATATTCAGGGTAACAATTTTCATGAACATGAATTCAAGGAATAACTCTTGCAATACCCACAGAAAAAAAAATATTAAAATCTCCATAATTAAAGCTGTGCCTGGAGAATATTTTAGCCTACTTACAGTATATGTGAAGGATTTGAGATGACATTTTATGGACACTACGAATCATAAAAGTCAGTTTTACATTAGAATACAGAAGCACAAATAGTTACTAAATTTCTATGTTGAACGAACTAGACTTCCTAGAATACAAAGGTCTATTTATCTCTCCAAGGGTAGCCCCGAACAAGGCAGTAAGTGAAACATCTCGAGTTCTCGACTTTGTATTTGTAACTCAAACTGCATAACGGGCCACGTGTAAAGTGCTACGGCCAACAACATCAATACTCTCTTACGGATAATGCCACCTAGTGGGAACATGGAGCTACAAAAAGGTCTATAATGCGACTGGCTATATCAGTTAGAAATTGGTAGGGTAAGACTGCAATTTAGCCTATTCATTATTTTTCTCTTGCAAAATAACTACATTGAAGAAGTCTATGTGTGAACAAGCTTTTTTTTGTAAGTATTGAAATATATAAATCAGCTCTAACAGAAAAATTTAAAGACTCATTGGTTCATAGCATAGGTCATCATCAAGGACCGTTTCAGTCAAATCTAATCCAAATTTAAATGAAAAAATGGTTTACGCGTATTCTGTACATAGGTGGGTTACAATATTATGGGCTCTTATAAGCATAATTATTATGCTTAAAAGAGAACCCTAACCCATGATGAAAGCATAATTATTATGCTTATGTTAGAAAATCCCGCTCTTCCTTAACATTAAGTTCAGTACTACATACAGAAATTAAAATTAAAATACAATACAAGGAATACCTACTATCAACTTACACAAAATGAACACATATCCATTCAATAATTACCAACATGTCATAGATCACACATTAGGTCAAGTGTTTGTATTGACCATGAACCATTAGATGGTAAAAAAAAACAGCTAATACTAAATTTTCTCACTTCTCTGTTATGAATATCGAGCATGACATGATTTGCTTCCCATGTAAATGTGACTTCCGTTTTGCAAGAAAACGTAAAATCTTCTTCACATCTTTAAATCTGTTTGCTTACAAAACCTTCAAAAATATTCACGTTACCTGACTTGTTTTACTAACAAACAATCGTATACAGTCGTGTCATCGAAAAAGTATGATTGCTTTTGTTATCCTGTAGGCAATTAGTAAGCGTGAAAACCTTTTGAAACGTCGGAAAAAATAGGTAAATAAACGCGATGGACAATCATTTAATTGATATCATAATTATAACATAATTATTTTTTCCTTTGTTATCATAAGAAATGATGATTATTACATTATCGTATATATCATTCTGGATGCTTCAAGCTGAAGACAGGGCGCTATAAGGCGCTCATTAGGGGAGGCCTATGTCAAGTCGTGGACAAGCGTAGCCTGATGATGACGATGATGAAATAGTTCATTTTCATGTTTCAAGTATAAACAAGCTGTACTGTACAAACCAGTAAAGAGTTTCCATGACTAAGTCACCACACCATACGCCATTAAAATCACCAAATAAAGATTTGGGCTTAAACTTGAAATTAAAATACAAAGAATTCCTGCACGCTACAGAACTTGCAAAGCTAGTAGAAAACTAGTAGCTTCTTCTCATTAATAATTAAATTGTTGGACTATTAAAGATTAAAAAATAAAAGCGTTTCGTATTCTGCACCCACGTTGTTATTATGCCCGGTAATAGCAGAGTCACGAGTTCTATTCTTAAGAAACTAATAGGTGTCATTTCATACATTTGTGATTCAGCCGCAGTCGCGGCCTGGATAAGGATGGGCGAATAAAATGCATGGATCGGTCGGCCTTTTGTAGCTCTACAAGAATGAGAGGGAATAAATAAATAAATAATAAATAATGCTGGACAATTCACACAGCATTATCTAGCCCCAAGGTAAGCAGAGCTTGTGTTATGGGTACTAGATAACTGATATACGTAATATTATACATTACATAGATAGATTTTTTTTTATTATACATAGAAAACACCCAGACCAACGGAACAAATTTCTGCAGATCGTACACAAATTTGTTCCGAGGCGGGGATCGAACCCGCAACCTCTTGCGTCGCAGGCAGACTCTCGCCCGCTGCGCCACTGAGGTCGTCAATACGTTTGGTACTGGACAGAAAGACGCAATACAGAGGAGGCTTCACCCAAGTGAGTGATAAAGGGTTAAATTGATAGATAAAAGAAGAAACAACTTAGTGTTGGTAAGGAATATAAAAGGCAAAATATAAAACGAGCAGGTGCAGTCTAGTGACGGTACGTAGTAATCGAATCCACACCATCATCATCATCATCAGCCTATACCAGTCCTGGACATAGGCCTTCCCTAATGAGCGCCATAGCGCCCTGTCCTTAGCTTGCCGCATCCAGCATCTGCCTGCAGTCTTTCGCAAATCGTCATTCCACCTGGTCGGAGGGCGTCCTACACTACGTTTGCCGAGTCGCGGTCTCCACTCAAGAACACGTTTACCCCAGCGGTTGTCGGTAAGAGAAGATTCACACCATGGCTGGGAAGATTCCAGACAATGTTTCGTTCTTAGAAGAATATAGAATTCCAATGCACTCTTCACATTTATAAATTACTGTTAGCAGAGACGGGTTGAAAATGGTGATCAAAAATTATCCTTCATCATTTTCAGTAGATATTTTATGGGATAAGGCTAGTTTTAGAAGGTATAAATTAATATTGTACAAGGTACAACGAGTTTTTATCAAGTTAAAATGAACCTATGAGAAAAAAAAAAACTACTGGGGACGCATGCACCGTCGTCGTCAGCGAACTGATGGTCTTCCTACAGGACATCAGAACATTGGATGATTATACTAGTAGCCCCCCAACCTCCACGAACAAAAGGCCACTTGTGGCCTAGTTACGGAAACCAGTACAGAAACAAAACTAACTTTTTAAACTTTCGCTTTGATAACAAATTTAAGATTATTTATAGTGGATTTATCGCGTACCTTTTTTTTACAAAAGGTACGCGAAAAATAAAATAAATAATCTTAAATAAAGTTATCGAACCTATCGAAAATCAAAACAAAAACGTTCGGGACAACAAAACCATTTTTGTGTAAACCCGACCAGTTTTTTCCCATCCCTAGCAAGTCATATTCGTACGGACCTTTTATACCTGCATTTGGCACTAATACGGCGCAATATTACAGACTATGGGCCGCCGCCTGCACTGTCTTATCATACAAATGAGTTGCATTCCGAACGAATGCAGTTTCGTACAATGCCCAGTAATTATGTGACGTCATCGACGTTATATGCAGGGGAATGTTCCCGTTAGCTAGTGAATATTAGATGAGTACTGTACCCTTAGTACGAGTTGATACAAAAACATTCGATGAAAAACTACCTTTGTGGTGCGGTGGGCGAAGGTCTGTCTGCGATGCAGGAGGTTGCGGGTTCGATTCCCGTCTCGGAACAAATGTGTGTACGATCTGCAGACATTTGTTCAGGGTTTTCTTGTCGTTTTCTATGTATAATAAAAATATCTATCTATGTATTGTATTAAATTATGTATATCAGTTATCTAGTACCCATAACACAAGCTCTGTTTAGCTCGGGGCTAGGTAATGCTGCGCGAATTGTCCAGCATTATTTATAATTATTATTTATTTAAGTAATCGAGAACTATTAATGTCTTACAAGAAAAATGTTTGAAGACACAAATAAGGTGAAGTTAAAAAAATGCGACGAATACATCTCATTTTCCTACTCGTATACGTGAAAGTAATGAAGTTATGATTATGTAGTTCCTTTTGACAGTAGACACAAACTTGGCGTAGCAACAAAATGCGACAAATATATCTCATTTTCCTACTCGTATACGTGAAAGTAATGAAGTTATGATTATGTAGTTCCTTTTGACAGTAGACACAAACTTGGCGTAGCAACAAAATGCGACAAATATATCTCATTTTCCTACTCGTATACGTGAAAGTAATGAAGTTATGATTATGTAGTTCCTTTTGACAGTAGACACAAACTTGGCGTAGCAACAAAATGCGACAAATATATCTCATTTTCCTACTCGTATACGTGAAAGTAATGAAGTTATGATTATGTAGTTCCTTTTGACAGTAGACACAAACTTGGCGTAGCAACAAAATGCGACAAATATATCTCATTTTCCTACTCGTATACGTGAAAGTAATGAAGTTATGATTATGTAGTTCCTTTTGACAGTAGACACAAACTTGGCGTAGCAACAAAATGCGACAAATATATCTCATTTTCCTACTCGTATACGTGAAAGTAATGAAGTTATGATTATGTAGTTCCTTTTGACAGTAGACACAAACTTGGCGTAGCAACAAAATGCGACAAATATATCTCATTTTCCTACTCGTATACGTGAAAGTAATGAAGTTATGATTATGTAGTTCCTTTTGACAGTAGACACAAACTTGGCGTAGCAACAAAATGCGACAAATATATCTCATTTTCCTACTCGTATACGTGAAAGTAATGAAGTTATGATTATGTAGTTCCTTTTGACAGTAGACACAAACTTGGCGTAGCAACAAAATGCGACAAATATATCTCATTTTCCTACTCGTATACGTGAAAGTAATGAAGTTATGATTATGTAGTTCCTTTTGACAGTAGACACAAACTTGGCGTAGCAACAAAATGCGACAAATATATCTCATTTTCCTACTCGTATACGTGAAAGTAATGAAGTTATGATTATGTAGTTCCTTTTAACAGTAGACACAAACTTGGCGTAGCAACAAAATGCGACAAATACATCTCATTTTCCTACTCATATTCGTTTGCATGTATGCGTGAAAGCTCTGAAGTTATGATTATGTAGATCCTCTTGATCGTACTAAGTAGATTCGTTTGAAGGCGCTAAATGTATAACGAGGACTCGAAAAAGATGGAAGTATTTGTAAAATAATGTGCACAGCCCATACTAAACACTCTGCTGACCTTTAGAACCTTTTGAACAGTTGAAATTTCTAAAATAGGAGTTGTAGGTATAGCCATAGACATAGAATTTTTTCACGGTATAGCTATAGTACAAATAATATAAAAGTTAGATAATTATACATTAATTATTAAGTGTTTAGGTAACCCATGCTTTTAAAGGATGAAACAAAAACATAGATATTGTAAAATATCTGAGACTTAAATACTTAATAATGTGTCAATAAATATAGCGCAATATTATACGAAGTTTATGTTCTTTTCGAACCATAGAACCTTTGTATTGATACAGGAAACGACATTTAATATGACTGGTAAGTTGGCATCATTGAGTAATTAGTACTTCAATGGTTAGCATTCATCTAAATTCTTATCAATGACCAAGAAATGACTAATAATCAGTGAATTGAGAGCTATAATGGGGATATCAGTACTGCTTATATCCCCATTATAGGATATATCCCCATAATATTGAGCTGGATAGAGTTTGCGTTTTTGGAACGGTGCAATTGTAAAAATGGAGTTTTTGCTTATTTACAAAAAACTACACAACTTATCAAAAATCTATCTGAAGGTTCCAAGTAATTAGAAATTACCTACGAATCAAAATATAGGTCATTTCAATGGACCGCAGGGTTCCTAAGATCTCGACCAAAATAGGTGCAAAAACGTGCAATTTCATGATTTCTTATATCGTATATTTTTTCATAATCGTGTTTTCACATTGAAGGAACCAAAGAGAAAATCTACAATTAAATATAAAGATCTAGTCCTACTTTTACAAGCAATTATTACGCTAGGTTCGCCTCTTAAGGCGAATACCCCACCCAAACTAGCGCCGCCACCTACCTACTTTATGTTAGGCAGAGATACGAAGTTGCCCTTGGTGGCCACCAAAATCTATTTTAGTATCTCTGCCTAAACTAAATAGAATAAAACTATTACCGACGCTTTAAAAAAAGCTTATGATAGGTATCACAAACTGGAAAATGAATTTTTAAAATTCCTTTATTGCGGCGCCACTTTCGGAGGGGTATGCGCCTTAAGTCTTCCGTTATGATATGATTAAGAATTTTTCACAGTTTAAGTTATTACAAACATTGATCTCTCTTCACCGGTGCCTTTGTTTTCTTACCCTGGTCTTAATTATGACATTATGAACCAAACCTTATTCGTACAAACACAAACTAATAATATACCGCTGTTTATGGAAAATACCTATTAAGATACATTATCGGAACTGTTTCACTCCATATAAATGTAGTCACGGAAACTAATGTGAATAAAATTCGAATTAATGACGCGCTCAGTAGTACTAGAAACATTTACTTTGACATTATACCATAAACATAATAACAACTCGATTGTTTTTAATAACAAACCTACAAAACACGAAAATCACCGTAAAATAGACTCTAAATCAAAGTGTTAAAGATTACAAATTAAGTAAATTCATAACAATAACTTTGTTGGTCAAGAAACAGTGGAAATAGTCGAATAAGCATATCCCGTAGAGGGAATAGTAATAGATCATTATATTATTAACCTATCTTCTCACCCTTGACAATAACAATGGGTTGTTGAAATTTTGATATCATTATTTCGTGGTATTTGAATTTTAGTGCTGTTTGACATGCGATACTTATATTCAATTCTTTGAGAACTAACAGGTAGGGGGAACATAAAATGATAGCGTTATCAGTGTGCTTGAAATCGGTATCTATATAAATTTTGATCTAAGCTCGATTTCGTAAAATCTTTGACCTTATTCTACCAATATCTTTGATCTTCTTTTATCACACCATCCAAGTTCAGAGCAGACCCATTTTTAGGGTTCCGTACCCAATATTAAAACGGGGCCCTATTACTCCGCTGTTCGTACGTCTGTCTGTCTGTTGTCTGTCCGTCTATCACCAGGCTGTATCTAATGAACCGTGATAGTTAGACATTTGAAATTTTCAACTGATGATGTATTTCTGTGTCGCTATAACAACAAAATCTTATTATTATAAAATACTAATTATATAAAAAACTGAATATAGTAAATATTTAAGGGAGCTTCCATTCGAAATGATTTTTTACCGTTTTTATATAAAGCCTAAAAAGACGTACGCATTTGCAGTCCATATAGACAGTTAACCAGACGATCAGCTAAAAACAACTAAAATATTGGTGACATGAAAACTCTCGTTAGAGGAGAAAAGGCCATGATCCGCCTACAAGCGATTATCATCAAACAGCTAACTAGATTGTCCTAGTCTTAGTTACCTGAACACTGCATTCATTACCTCCCTAATTACCCCATGCTATGAACCCATTTGTCTTCACATCGATGCAATCTTTACGCGTATCACATTATAAACAAACTCGTGACAAGACAGACCTGAGACCTTAGACAAATGGCAATCGTAGCATTTCCCGCGGCAGTAGCTTTTCGATAAGCAGGCAACCCTAAAATAATAGAGATAAAAACTATTAAATACAACTCTGCTTGGGCGATGATGTTGTTCGAGTTATCCAGCAATTTTTTATATTATTTCATAGCCTTTTTAAGCAGTTTGTATTTAATTAAAGTTATGATAATGGAGAGGTAAGAGAATTGGCAGCCTTCGCTTGGACATACTTATTCCAAGCTATTTATAATATTATATAAAAACGTATAGTATAAAATAAAAATAAACAAAACAATATATGTATTGTCATGAGCTTATAAAACGTCATTCCGAAAAATCCAAACGTTGCTGTAGGAAAAAAATATATTTACATAGTAGATGCTTAATGCTTAAACGTGTCACTTCGATTTCGTCGAATCTAATTTCTGGCATGAATCTTTATCAGTTGTATTTGTATTATTATCATATTGACTTGATACTTATCTTAACTATAATGATTAATTTATAGAATTTAATGTGAATACATTGTTTTTAAAATTATGCCCATTTCCTATGCCCTATGAAGAGATCTTGTGAATACTTGCGTTTCACCTCAACGCTAACTTCTCGATTACCGCTGTCTATGATCCCTCCTATCTCTTATCTAAAAGGTCCTACATTACAAGACCTTGCGAAATAAGCATTAAATCCTACGCTTTTCTTAAGCTATTAAGATATAATCCATCTCACGTTTAACTAATCAAATAATCTTGTAGTTTGTCATTATGTTTGGTGCTTGAGTAAAACAATTGACAACGCAAATCAAACTGAAATGTTAGGTACATTTCAGTTTGATTTGCGGTCAGACACTATTTTTTCACTCCCTCCCCACTTGTATACTCATCTATTTACTTCTAGGTGAATACTGCGGCTTATTCCCGCTTGTCCCCACGTCTTGTCCCCAATGGGAGCCAACGGGAAGTTTTCTTCTCGTTCGTCCCCATAGGGGCAAGCGGAAAGTATTTGTAGCGTTCATCCCCACTAAAATTATATGCTCGTATTAGAATGATAGATAATAGATAAAAATACTTTATTGTACCACAGAAACACATAAAACAGTACAGAAGTAAATGCTTCGAGTAAACGAAGTAAAAAGGTGGTCTTATCGCTATGAGCGATCTCTTCCAGGCAACATTGGTATGGACTGGAAATGTAAGTTAGTTAAGTTATGCTTACACTACATAGTATACTATAACCCATACTTACATAACCGACAAAATTATAAGCTTCAACCTCAATAGCCTATAATAGTAGTCCACTGATGGACGCTGGTCTCCCCCTGATAATCACCTTATAGCTTTTATCTCATGGGGGGAGGATGCTCATAATCCCCACACTGGACATGCGCTTTGGGTATCGCAACGCTATTTATTGCTGATGAAGCAGTTTTTTAAAGATAGGGAGTGATTTGCCACCTCTGATGTCCAGGGTACAGTGCTAGGACTATTATAGAGTTCAATCCATAGTCCTTTTAAAATATTATTAACATCATAAAACATAAACGGAGTTCAAAATGAAGAACCATCTCGTAAGCATTAAGTTACTTGCAAGTCTGAGCTATGGGACAAGCATAATATAGTCAAAGTTGAGAATTTAATTTCACTAGATCATCTAAACTGCTGACTGCAGTAAAAGCGCCGATAAAATGCGGTTCATTCGAGAGCTTGGAAAAATTTAATACGCTTTTCAGTTCAAAAAGCTATCTCAGCATTTGACAAGTATATGAATGTAACCAAATATGAACGTGTTTTGCTCTAATATGGCTAATTTGGAGAAAAGTAAACGCAATGTGAAGAATTTATAAAAGGACAAGAATAATATGTTTGCTAATATTATAAATGCGAAAGTGTGTTTGTTTGTGCTTTTTTTAAGCAAACAATCGACTTGATTTTTGGCATAGAATTAGTTGAAGGGATGGAAAGTTTATGGGTTACTTTTTATCCCAAAAATCAGTTCCCATGGGATAGAAATAACTTTGAACAACGCGTGTGAAGTCGTGGTCAGTAGCTAGTATTTTAAACATTTTTTTTTACCTATGTAGTATCGGAATTTCATGTTGAAGAAGAGGCTTATACTAACTGTGGGCAAACAAGTTGGAATTATGATTCTGGTTAATACAGGAGAGGCCTTTAACGCCTCAACTCCTACACTCGTTTGGAACCAGATCAGGGCTTGGTTATTTTAAGTAGGTACGGTAGACTCGCATAAGCCCTGATCATTCATTCATATTCATTTATAGAACACAGATACATTCAATTATTTTACCTTAGGTGTAGTTAGCTTAGAGGTAGCATCAATTTATTTGTAGATTATAATAAAAGTTAGTTATTTAGTTAAAAATTATATCCCAAGAATTTAAACAATCAGGGTCTTTCGAAGTCATAAACCGACTCTTTTTTTAGGTCCAAACGAGTTTATCGGTGATTAAATCTCTGTGAAGTGGTACAATATCTACAATGTAATGATGGTTATAATAAAGAAATAAATAAAAATACTAAAGCCACAAATGATAACAAAATAACTCAAGCATAAATTTCAGAAGTCCAATAAAAAGCAATGTACACATAATAAATGCAATTTAAGACGAGTGGCCAGTTATGAAAAATTTAATACACCCACTTCTGAGACTTTCAAAGGACTCCAAATAAACCTCTTTCTGAATAGTCGTAGATACCAGGCACAGTATAAATTCCAAAACTAAACAGTACGGAGAACTTTAAGAAATTTGCGATTAATTTTTATGTGCTCAATATATTTCTAAGGAGAATAAAAAGTTTACGTTCCTAACGTATCAAAATACCCAATGAAGCAAGGAATAAGATAGGAATATGTGATGGATGTAGGTTATATGTAATATATATAAATAATAGTAACTTTATTCAGAAAGAAAATAACAATCAAATAACAAATTTAAATTAAAACTAGTATTTACAATAGAAACAATTAAGCTATCTGCAAACTGTTGCAAACAATCTACAGGTAGCTCAACTGATCCATATCAATACCAGTTGGAAGCGTGCCTAAGACACTGGCTGCATTGCCCCGCTGTATAGCAATGCTGATGCGCTGTGCCAGATACTCACCAGCTCTCGGGTCACGCGTCGCTTTGACCAGACGCTCAGATAATTTTTTGAAAACCCGGAGAGCCTCGGTACCCCACGAACCTAGGGTCTCGACTCCTAGGGGAGCAAATGTGTAGGCTCTGTCGAGACCTGCATATTTGCGCCTCTTGAGATCTTCGGCTAAATCTGCCGCCGCACCAGCCCTCACGGAAGTCCTAGGAAGATGGGAAGGCGCGAGTGTGTCGACACATGTAGCGTCCCACACAATAGGCCTCCCCAACTCCCATGGGACTAGAGTCATGCCGTCAGGCCTCTTACCATCGTCACGCAACAGACCATTCGGTTCGAGAATAGCTGGTACGTTAGCGGTGGTAAAGGCCCGCCGGATGATGTCGTTCAGGCTGGCATGACGAGATATCCGACCGGCAGCCCTAGTACACGATAATCCGTGATGACCGAGCTGTTCGACAGCAGTACCGCACTGGCATTGATGAGGCGCGCAACACCTTGCACCCAACCGAAGACAAGTTGCGACACGGAAAGTTACGGGATCCAATAAAGTGCCAGTGTTATATGAAGGAAGTGCTTGCAACCAATGTCCTGACTCCCATTTAGAAACGGCTAGAAGACGGGCACGATCTGCAGAGCTGGAGCACGTTTGTAACAAACAATTCCGTGTCAACTCACACAGAGGCCCGTCCCATTGCCGTTGGGACAAAAGAGATTTTGGGGGAGCAGCATCGGGGCAAGCACTATGCCAAGCAGATCGAGCTTCGTCTAAAAATGAAATGTTGAATGAAATTCCAGGTACAACCAAATGAGAGGGCTTTATAATTTTTTCAACTAAGGAACTAGTGCTGTAGACAGAAGACAAGAACGCTGGTAGGGCTACACTTGAAATTTTGCGTATACCTAAGCCTCCCAATTTTACAGGCAGGGAGGCCTGCGACCATGCCTTGTCATCCAAATATATATTCAAAACCGATGATAAAGTATTCTTTATTATGTTGTCTAAGCCTTCCAAGAGCTCGCTGTGTTTCCACAGTTGACAACATCTCAAAGAATATGTAAATTTAGGTACAAACAGGCAAAACCGAATAATTGTAAAAGCCATATGGCTATTAATTTTGAGAAGTTTGTCTGAAGTTCTGTTAAAATTTTGAATTTTTTCATCTACAAATGGCTGAAAAGACTCATCAAGAATTGGTGACCCAAGGAGTCGAAGTGAACATTTATCTACAATGGAAATGTTGGGGGCCAAACTATTAAATTTACCAATGATATTGTTTTTATCTACACAAGAGTCCGAAATAAACAGCTCGCATTTTGAAAAATTTAGTGCCAATCCAATTTTTTGAAATTCGTCAGTGATGGTTTTTAAATCATCAAAAACTGTGTTCACCTCTCCACCCAGAGTTCCGTCATCCAAATACCAAACATTTAGCTTGGATTGGAGACGTTGAATAATAGGTTGGATCGCAAGGCTAAAAATGGCCGGACCAAGAGGGTCGCCCTGCTGACAGCCAACAGCGGATGAAATGACATTGTGCCTATAAATTAATTTTGAGGGTGAACCATAACACTGCCAGAGAAAAGGGTAAATTTCTGGAATTTTGTCTTTAATTTCTTTTAGCAAGGCGCCCCTGTCTACGGAATTGAAGGCATTTTTGACGTCTACCTTCAGAACTACCTCCCCATAATTTTGGTTCAAAAATGTACGAAGGGAATGTACTGCGGCCTCACATCCGCCTCGCGAACCAAAGCCTAACTGAATTGGTTGGAAATAGTCGCCTAGGTGGTCGGCTTCTTTTCGACAGCAGACTTTAGCCGCAAGGCGGCGGTAAGTGGTGCCCACGGCTATGGGTCTTATGCCGCCATCCTTCTTTTTTAGTGCGCAAAGATTTGCACCGTACAGGAGTTCTGTGATCTCGCTGTGGACTCGGCCTGACAACATCAGGTTGATTAGAGAGGTCAAGGCCTCCAGAAGGACTTCACCTGCATGGCCAGACCCGCCAGAAAGTAGATCTTTTAGATGCTGTGGAGACACAGCATCGAGGCCGCCGGCAGAGCCACTCTGAAAAGACATGACCGCTTTAAGCACGTCCTGGCTGGTCGTGCCCATAGCGCCATTACTCTCTTGCGGTGGATCGGGGAGTTGGAGATCGACCCCTGCGGGTGGATGCTTACTCTCAAGAGATATGAGCGTATCATCGTTATTTGGCGCCATCGTGTCACTAGAGAAGAGTATGCGAGAGGCACCTTTGATATCACCATCACTGAGTTTACTCTCTACAAGTCAATATATATTATATATATATATTATATATATATATATATTATATATATATATATAAATAGTCTATTATCCGACCCTTGCAGTACAGATATCGTGTTTTTGATTAGTTTGTTAGAGTTAGGTTTAGTTATGCAAAAAGTTGTTTTTATTATATATTGTTTATGTGCCTGTATTTTTTTATTTTATGTTAATTAATTGATGTACGCATGTAATTATTAATAAAATTTCAGATACGTTTTAAAATTATTAATGAATAAAAATTATGAATTATGTTATCGCTAAGCGATAAAAGCCTCAAATAAATAAATAAAAAAAATACGAATATATCGTACTTTTTACGAAACGCAACAGGTTTTTAGTTAACGAAGCTGTCGAGATGCAAAATTAACTTTTGTACGAGTCCTACGAACATAACAAAAACGAAAACCTGACTTACTGCATTAGTACATTTTACTACGTGCAAGATTTGCATAAAAGGAACGGACAAGTCTCGGTCAGAGGAACGTGTCTCGCATCTAAATAAAGTCTTATATCTGCAAATATTGACTTTAGCCCGTACCCTTTCAAAGGGTCCTGATCCGTATTATCTTAAGATAGTTTAGCGAGTGCCAAGATGGTTAACATGGGTCTAGGAGGATATTTTTCAGCCGATTCTGATAATGTAAGCGTGCGCATGGTTCCCATCAAGCCTTTTTTGATGGGTTGAATAAAATCGAATCCTGCGGTCGAGAACTATGACGGTCTCTGTCGTCTATACTCACATTATTAAGAGGAAAGATTTGTTTGTTTGAATTCAGTAGGCTCCGAAACTACTGAACTGATTTTAAAAATTCTATCACCATTGGAAACCTACATTATCTCTGATGAATATAGGCGATAGAATATGACGGTACGAAGCCATACGGATTGGTGGTATCAAATAATTAAGGTACTTAGTTGATAATGAGGTCAACTGACTTTAAAAAATTAAAGGTTTCACAAGCTTAGCCGGGTCTTGTGGAGTTTAAAACAAACAACAACTTTCCCGATTTAACTTAAATTTTGCATTACAGTTGATGTAATTAACACCAACCGTAATAGCTACTTAAAATTTTCCGTTTTGTCGTTAGGTTCACCTGCCATCTAAATCTAACCATATGACTAAACACATCCGTTTCCATAATTTGACATAATTGCATCCTAATAATTAATTAATTATTTTCCCACCTATTTACTAAAAAAGGCTTTTGTGTTCATTTACTTTTGACAGTTTCATTAACATTAACACTAATTCATGCCATCATAAATTTGCTGCTATACACTATAACCCTCCACTTAAGCTGATAAACATCCCTTTAATTTATCGACACCAAACGCACTCGTAAAAGTTTATGAATCATCTCTTTGTCCAGCCTACTTTGGCATTCAGAGGCACAAAGCAATAAATTCGCAAATCATGTCTAGTGATTCAGTCGAGTTCTTTCTGAGGGTGATTCGCTGGCCACTCCTTTTTACTGAGAAAAGGGTTTTAAAGCAGACAGTTGTGAGATTTTATCGACGTGCGATTGTAAATGCAGCCGCTAAGATGTTTTTCTCGTGAGAATGCTATTGACGGCCATATCATCCAAGTCAAGTGTAAACTTGTGGTTTACCCTTGACCTGTGGTGGACCGCGTGTAATATGATCCTGCAAGGATAATCACCGGTATCAAACTGCCTTGGTTAGTAAAACCTGAACATCGCAAAATTCTGTATCATTAGTATGCAGAAGAATTCCGTCAGCATTTGATATTTAGACATCCGATATTAAAATTATAGATTGTCAAAATTTTGATCGTCATTTTTTTGATATTGAAACTTGGTTCAAACTACGACTAAACGACCTGTGCCGGCCAAAAATGCATCTCCGTCTTAGATTGTGAACGAAAAGAAAAAAACCTTGCCAAGAAAGCCTTGACATAAGACAAAAAGGAGCTATAACCAGACAAACAGTGAATTGACGACGATAAATAAAGACACGACAGGTATAAGCATGTAAATGCCTTTCCCTAAAGGATGGTCAGAGACTGCATCTTCCCATTGCATCCCCGGATTCAACATTATTCTCCAATGAGCAATGGTTTCCAAGGGCCACTATTAGTCAGTTCAGTGAATCAAGAAGGAAAACTCAGCAATGACATGATTATAACCACAGAACGTGTACTGATACCCATCAAACGTGATTCGTGCTCGTCGCGCCCAACTTTCGCCCATTCATGCGTTTTGCGGGGTTTCGTGTGGAATACTAATGATTTTAATCATATGATTCAGTCAGGCTTACCTAGTATAAAGTTCCGTCCTCAAGAATACCGAATCAAACATTAACTATCTTTTGTTTTTTTTATGCTTAGACCAATGAAGTATTATAGTTAACTATAGTGACCTCATTGGATTGGACAAGCTGTAAAAGCCTATGTAAGTGGTTTCCATGACTCGGTCAACACAATGCATTAACACGAATAACACGACCTATACGAAAAAGCTTTCAATTACTGTTAAGCCATTTTTATTACTAATACATGTTTTAATTAATTTGTTTCAATCCCCAGATTTCGTTGAAACCAAATCGATGGTCTGTTATACGACTGTGGTAGACCTTGATAATGTCCAGCATTGGACTAGTATAGGCTGATGAAGAGACCCTGACCAGGGCTTATGCGAGTCTAACGTACTCAAAAAATTAAAGCTTTATTCGGGCTTCAAAAGAGCGTATTAGTGAAGATCCTAGTAAGTCTGCAATAAATAATTCAACATGTGATTGTTGTTTCTAGCTATGCTTAGGTACCATTAAATTAAAGACACTTTTTAAACTAGATGTGTATCTTTGAAAGAAAATATAAATTAAAACTGGCAGCTATCATAAACCGCCTTAGAAAAATATTACCCGTAGCAGGAAACGTCAAGCTTGCTAATTAGATTTAAACTTACAGAAATATAATTACGGCTTATTGTTGTTCGCAACGGTTCAGTGATTTGACGAGTGTAGTCAGTGTTTAAAGGAATTAGGTGTGAGATAGGGCCAGTTCAAAGAACAGCAGTGAAGTGAACAGCCAGGGAACTAAAATCAAAATTAAATTCTGTCATTATGTTTCCGTTCGATGATTGTGATAACTTATTATCAAATTTTTATGTTAATTTTAACTTTTGGATAAAAATAACCAAGCAAGACAAAAAAAAACATTGAAGCTTCTAAAACCTTAGCTTGCAAAAGCTCACAGACTTTTTGAGGCAGATTATTCTCAATCAACGGTCCAAAGTATTTTTTTTTACTAAGGATGACGGAAATGAAAATAGTTTCTCAATATCGATCAAAAAGACACAAAACACGGGAAATATTGATATCCTAACAAGAGAAACTTGATAGATTGTTCCCGGTGTAAGCCACATTGAGAAGTCGACAAAAAAGCAAAACTTGTAACCTGTAACCATTGGGACACGCGCCTTTGTGGCCGGATGGGACGAAATAGGTATTTTTAATCCGGGTTTGTTGCAACTAAGTTATTCATTCAACTTGACTGACAATTTTTGAATGAAGACCACGTTTGGCAGTTAAAATAATAATCGTAAAATTTATCGGTTCAACAACTTATGCAATTAAATAATATACAAAACGTAGAAAAATCGGTATATTCTCTTCTAGTAGTACTTCTCTTAGTATTACTTCTGGGTGCAGAAAAACTACATAAAGACAAAAATAAAACAATGCTTTACCCATCGATAGAGCACTAAGACTGATACGGTCCTATGTATATTACTTTTTGATTGGGGCTTTAAATAAGGGCCTGGTGGTAGCATTCCTATATTTGTATGAGTGGGGAAAATTTACAAAGTAAAATACCTTCTCGACACATAGGTAAATAATCTAAGACAAGACAGCACGACACCCATTCCAAGAGTAGCGGTCAGGACCATCGCTGATCATTGAGTTTGCGGTGAGCTCCGATGTTTGAAATGCGGTTGAAAGCACTGTGGCTCCCATTTTCCACGCCATTTAGCATGCTCTTTACGTGTTGCTGCTTGTTATCTCAGCAGTAAGAAAATATTTATGAACCGATTGTAATCACGTTGGCCTACGGTAAAAAATGCATTACTAATGAAGACCTATTTGCATAGAATTAAGTGGTACTTGTATAATTATTAGCTTCAGAAAATAGGTGAAATTAAAACAACGTTCGGACACAATAGAATCCAGCGATTATTTCAAACAATTCAATTGAACAAACATCATTATGATCGTCTAACGCTATCTTATTAATAATTCTTATCATATTTTAATAGTACCTATTTATTATTGTAGGTATCCAATAAGTTGTATGTATAATAATATTTTTCTGTTTTCTTTTTTTTGTTCCCTTTTTTTGGCCGTGTAGACACGCGTGCACCAAGTGTCACCTACCTAGATAGCCCTAGGGGTGAGCAAAAATAAAAGAATAGATATGAGAACTCTCAGTTCTGCCAGAAAACCAGCCTTGCTCAACTTTCTGTGGAGCAACATTAAGCTGAGGCAGGACCTTATTGGTTCACTTCATTATTTAAGTAGTATTAATTATTTTTATGTTTTTTTTTTGTATCTTTCTGTGTACTGTGTATTATGTGTGTGAGCCAATAAAATGTATTCTATTCTGTTCTAATTCAAATATTTAAAACGGCTTCAATTAATGAGAGAAATCACCTCCCACGTTTATGAACATATCAGAATGAAAGCTTAATAAAGCCTCATAAAGTAAGCACTTAAACTGTTGACCGTTTACATTAGCAACGTCGTGTTCTCTTAATCACATCATGAAAAAACCTCGGGAGGTAAAGAAACATCGATTTGTTTGTCAAAATGATCTCTAACTTGTGTTTCATCTCTATCGATATCATCGAGATAGAATAGGATAGGAAATGTGATTGCAGGAACCCACGTTATGTGTATTTTCAAACATCTACAACGGAAGTTTGTTCTCACCTGACCGGTTGCCGTAAGCGTAAAAACAAAGCCAGAATCATTGGAAGATTTCTAAAACATTCCTGTACAACCCATTCGTATCTGCCTCATCTAACCTTAATCCTATAAATGACATCAGATAAGATAGTGTCCACAGTCGAATCATTTTATGTTGAAAATTAAATCGAGATGTTATGTTGCAAGAATATCGGACTTGGATATAAAATGATGAGATAGGTCGCAACTTCATGTTTTGTTAATGAGTTTGCAATCTGTGTATATTTTCTGAACGACATCATTATGTATATCCATTTCCATTTTACATAATTTAACTGAAAGAGTTTTGATTTGTATAATACGCCCAAATAATGTACACCTTGATAATACGTGTCAAAACCTATTTTACCATTACCTAGCTACATTGATTGATGCTACAAAAACTCTGATTATTTTTTCATGATCTATTTTGTTGATAACTTAACAAACGACTGGTGTCGTTTTATTAAGAAATGAAACGACTCACTTTCCACAATTGTGTCTAATTTCCGCTTCCGTTCTATATCTATTACCCTCGACTGTTAAATACTAAATACCGTAGGTTTAAGATAGTGTCTCAAAGGATGAATAAAACAAAAAATCTTTTTACCCTTATCAAATCTTACGAGCTAGTAGCTATAAAAATCGCTTCCGCCCAGCTTATCACCAAATCCGAGTCCAACATTATCAAGCGCTATCAAAGTCATCTCGGGTGACAATATACGATCAGTGACATCAGTTCGATCTCAGAGAGCCGCTTTGAATAGTACCGAACCATAAATAGTGAGAAAATAGTCTATATAGAGTTGAAACTCCTTTGCAATACCTAACACACCGGCCTGGTTTGGCCAATCAGGACGGAACTCTGAAACGCAACAAATCACTAAAAATCTTTCGAAAACTAAAATTGAATTCAGCAAGAGGGGCCATAAAACATAAAGTTAGTTTAGGTATACAACTACTGGATCGGTGTAACACTATGAAAAATAGTTCCTCTCAGAATCCGGTAGGGGCGCTGCAAGGCGCTACATGTATGCAATGAAACGAATACTTTTACAGTTTTCTTTAACCATGCAAAACTCATCATAATGTAGGTACTCTGATATTTCTATTACTCGTGAAAACCTTTTAATAGCATTCTGTTTCTGTTTTCTTTATTGTTATTCTTTTGTATGTGCTGCTGATTTGCCTTCAATAAATAAATAAAAAATAAAAAAATACACTGGCGACTGAACGGGGAATTCGTGCATCCAGTGCAGTGAGCCAAGGGATCTTCAGAATGTTTGATGAGTCCTTAAATCTGTAAATTATCAAACTTACCGCAATCAAAAATTAAATAAACAATGTTGGAAAATCTACATAACATCATTTAGCTCCAAGCTACGGCCCAAGCAGAGCTAGTGTCATGGATACTAAATAACTGATAATAATATGTGCACTCTGGTTTCCCTTTAACACATATAAATAAATAAAATAAGTAGACATTTTAAAAATATAAAACACCCAGACCCGGAACAAATATTTTTAATCGTACAAATCATATTTTACGTTGCAGAGTGAAATGCTCCCGTCAATCGCCATCACAAGATATCACGTTCACATCTATGCCCATAACCAACACTATGTCTAAACCATCGTATTAGATGTTTTTATGTTTATATCCAGGGATCGGAGGTGAAAGAATTCGGGGATGGGGCAATTTGAGTTTGATGATTCCTGTTAGATGTGTGAAAACGTGGTTCAAAACCATTCAAGACTTATCTTATAGTATGTACCTACCTAGCTAGGTACTACTATTGTGTTCTATCTTATAATATAAAAAAACTAATTTTACTACCTCCTCTCTTATATATTTTGATTTGATAAAGACGACTTACCTATAAGAAAAACTGTAGGTCAAGATAATAATTATTTCCGATGAAAAAGTAGCTATCTCCCAAAGCAATAACGAGGCACTCGTGGCCTCTTTGACCTTCAATACCTTTCGTGCCCAAATCTGGTAATAACTAACCCAAATAATACCGCGGGTAACGGAAATATTGCCGTAATAACAGTATTTTCCCAAAAGACTTTATTTCTTTCCAATCCACCGATCCCCCTAATATAGATAAAGCAAAGGTAGATTCACCATCCAAAAATCTTTGTGATTCCGATAAATATAATCCCCAAATTGAAGGCAGGGCGCTTTGGCGCGTTAGGGGAAGGCTATTTCCAGCAGTGGACTATATGATGATGTTGGTATCCGCAAGCTTATACATAGATATTTTATGGTAGGTGTTGCATTAATCTAGTAGGTAGGTACCTATTTACACCACTTTGAATTTCAATAAATAAATAAATAATGCTGGACAATCCACACAGCATTATCTAGCCCCAAGGTAAGCAGAGCTTGTGTTATGGGTACTAGATAACTGATATACGTAATATTATACATTACATAGATAGATATTTTTTTATTATACATAGAAAACACCCAGACCAACGGAACAAATTTCTGCAGATCGTACACAAATTTGTTCCGAGGCGGGAATATAACCCGCAACCTCTTGCGTCGCAGGCAGACTCTCGCCCGCTGCGCCACTGAGGTCGTCAGTATAAGTGGGTATAAATTATTTATGCATTAAAATAGGAATACGAAGATCCTTGTTATCCTTTTTACATACCACATTCATAGTCTTCCAGTAATAAAATTACGTTAGAAATACCTAATATTTTAAGTGTGTAATATTTTAAGTAACTTTATTTACCTTGGCCATTATTCACTCATCATCACCTAGCCCTTAATGAAACAAAGCTAATGATAGGGAAACCTTATGAAGGGTAACTCTCGACTATATTTTTGTAAATACAGAACTCTAGATCCGACGACATTGTAGCAGTCGCAAAGAATCTATGGATGGAGGTAGCACTGGAGCAGGACCTCTACTTGTGGCGTCGTGGGGGAAGCCTATGTCCAGCAGTGGATCTTAAAGGGTTGCTAATTTTAATGACGATAAACATAGATCCTGAAGCTTGAAACAATTAATATACTCAGGTCTTTGCTGATCATAAAAATAGACATCAGTAAAACATCGTCTATTTCGTAATTAATAACTCCCATGCAACATGGCGTAGCCCTTATTCGCACAGCTGGCGCCAAACTATCTACAAATTCTATATAACCTCGTGACAGCTCTATTGGGTTTTTATATTAATTAAAATGTCATGTTCAGTTTATTGGGGAAATTGACTACGAGATCACGCAACTTTGTTAAACTTTTACATGCGTGGGACTAATAGTAATGTTTATTGCATGGCTATAATGTGAGAAATTATTATAATTGGAAATGGTAAGATAGATAATCAAGAAGGTTTTATCTGACTCTTGTGTTATATTCTCAGATAATCGGTTAATGAGGGTTCATATTCATATTTATCTAGCTGACGATGTAAGTATGATCATAAAGGTCAAGCGTAAAGATATAAATTCAGCTGCTGTGGTGATGAAGCTTAGCTGTAAAGCAGCTGCTTTGCTATTTTAAACAGAAAATTGGCTAGTTTGGGCCTACTATTTTAAGTGATTACAGCCTTGGTACGGAAGACCAGCGCTTCAGCAGGATTTTCCTTCCATAGCATCCACTGAGTGTTGGCCATATGAACTGACATTAAGGAGAAGGATCTATATTCGGTTTATGCTATAGTTTGGGCCTAATTTGCAGAAAATAATTCTTTGTCGGGATGGGAAGGCATGCAAAGTGGAGACCTTTCTGTCGTCTAACCCGACTGGGCTACGACAGATTTTACGGTCTGTATCTAATGCCTAGGCTCGCCATGACTCAGTCTACATACAGACGACCCAAAAACATATAGCAGAATCGTGTATTAGAGAAACAAAACAGACAATTCGATCTACTAACCAGCTGACCTGCGAAAACAAAATCAATATACCACGTGACTCACATTCGAAGGGAAACAGTCGTCTTTGTCTAGTTGACACGTTACTTAGAGGCTCTATTTGCGAACCTTTTAGCGCCCTTTGCAACGAAAAGTTAGAGTAAATAGTCGACCGCTTTGTTGTTTAGCATGTGTGAGGTCACAGAAACGTGGTTTGAATTCGATGTTGGACCACATACAGCAAATGAATTGTTTTAGCAGTATGGGTCCGTTGTATTGCCTAAGACTGCTTGATGAATACATATTTCAAAATTATCTTTTACTGTACATTATTTTTTATTACTATAGGTAAGTAGTTTTCAGTACCAATAGGGTTCAACACATTCAAACTAAACAGAATGATTTACTTACTGAATTAGTTTTGTTTGGAATTCCTCAGGCATTTAAATTTCAGTCTACATATTAATTTGTGTAAACATTTCACAGTTAAAAGTTTACATACATCCTAACAGTTTTATCATTAAAACTTGTATTGAAAGTGCACCCTTTCTATATCAATTGTGCTAAATCACAAAAATGGATATATGGTTAAATTTATACTTACTGACTATAATAGATGTTAATAGTATGACGAATCTATGTGAGAGTGATTTATAGACTTTCAATGAACGTTAAAAACTTTCCCCTTGAAACTGATTTGTTCTTGTATTGATAAAAAATAGCTATTCTTACAAAATGTTTACTAAAATGAAGTACCCTCATGTTTAAGGTTTAAAGTTTATGCATGCTTTTTATTATGTTTCGATTTATTAAATTTCATAAGTGTGAATAATGCCACTTGAATCTGTCGTGTGATGATTTCGAAATTGAAATTTAGGATCACAATTGAACCGGTAGTTTCAAGAAGGGAATAACTTCACCTGACACAACTTTTCAGTAGACCGAAAAAACTGTATAACTTTTATATATTACTGTTTTCTGATGGTTGACCTATGGATGGAATAAAGTAGACTGTGCTCCTAATACAATAGCAATAGAATATTATATCTGTGGGTTTTTAGTAGTTAGATGTAATGGTTTAAATGTTTTGGATTTATTCCCTTCTTCAAACTAATGCATTTAAATATCAAAAAGAAAGATGAATGAAACCAAAACAAATCTTAAAAAGTATTATTTAATGAAAATTACAATGAATATTAAAGGAAAAATGAAATAACGTCAACATCGTCCATCATCTTCAGGTCTCATTCATCATCAGTCGTCTCAGTAGAAGTGTTTGGCCACGTAACGCCACGTAAGGCCACGGAAACTACCGGTTCAATTCATGTATCATCATTTCTTCCTACTTTCTTTATCGTAAATTGTCAAATCTTAAAATTAGGTGCACAATATAAAATGATTGTTGTTCGGTTACACTAGGCACCAAAACTGGGTCTCCGGTTTCCCAGGAACTATTACGCATAGAGGCCGGCCACACGAGGGTTGTTCAGTGTGTCGTCGAAACTTTTCTTCAACAAGGTGACAGATTTTTCACTTGGAAAAAGGCACCATAGCAAATGTGGATGGCATTATGCAATAAATTTAATTAGAAAAGATCTTGATAGTTGTGTGCTATAAACAAGGGATTCGAATAAATTATGTGTCTATAACTCTTATTTATTAAGTGCATTTGAATTTAATGAAATGAAAAAAGAGTTCTAGCCTGAAGATTATAACTTCTCATGTCGCGCCCCACCAGAACTTTATTGCCTTATTTTTACTTTGACTGCAATGAAATAAAACAATCAGGCAGCTTATAATGCATTCAGCTTTTTAGTGATAAGTCATAAACTGAGAAACTAATTATTTATAAAAAAAACTGTAGGTTTCTAAACATAGACAAAAAAACAGTGGAGAGAAAAAAGAACAAAAAAAAACTTTAGGACAAAAAATATTTGTCAAGACTTGATCGAAACTGTCCAACTCATTTTTTTGGGCTCTTAGAAACCTACTCCTTTTTTAATTTATTTTTATATATCGCATACTACTTACATAATAATATTATAAAGAGTAACCTTCAGCTTAACAAACCCTAGCTGCCATTAGGCGCCAGTTTCACGTACTTTTTTCTGCTATCGTCACATCTAATTAATTAAGACCGGTTTTTGTACGAACAAGTCGTAAGTCTGTCATTCGGTTGTTGAGTGGATTGGCGTAAAGCTAGGGATGGGGTTACAAAGATGACTGTAATACAAAAGCTTCTTTTACAAAAAAAATTACAATACTTTTTGGACCCCATATTTAAAAGACTTATCTAAAAAATACTTCCAGTCTGTTTTGAACTCACTTAACGCATTCACTGTCCAAGTTAGCGGCGTGTACTGTGTAGAGGGAAAAGGACTCGTAGAATTAGATGTGCGGACAATAATAATTATGGTTTCCTTAACAATAGTAGTAGTGGGACTTTAGAACAGTGTAATATAACAGATTTAAACAAAAAACAATTATAACAATTCAGATGTTACGAAAACTAAACTAATGACAGTAAATAAAAGTCCCATACACTGTAATTGTAAAAAAAGGAAATCATCACTTTTAGTCCCGTCAGATTACATTGTTTTAGTTTTAATTAGGTAATCGAAAGAAACATTTTAAATAATTCGATAAATAAATAATGCTGGACAATCTACACAGCATCATCTAGCCCCAAGCTAAGCAAAGCTTGTGATATGGGTACTAGATAACTGATATACGTAATACAATATTTTAAATACATAACACACGGGGCAAATATTTTCAGATAGTGCAAAAATTTGCCCGATACTGACAACAACGTCGAGATACCAATGTCCAACGTCAAAGATGATGACGTAAGTTCTAGTTCTTAAGTTAAGTTGTCATAAATTCTTAAATTCTTGGACCGCACTAATCCTAACATCTCACTCGCCCACACAAAACAGTAATTAAGCTTGAAGCATGCTAACTGACTTAATTCAATCGTCGAACTGATAAACAGCTGTTCGAATTTGCATTTTAAATCGATATTCCGCTCGTGGCTGATTGACATTGGCGTTTAGTTATTCACACCTTAAGGGATAGATTGGAACTTAACTAAATCGTTGGTTATTGATCGATTAGTTACCGGTTAACTAATTGATTGCAATAACGGTACTGACATAAAATTATACTTCAGTATAGATTACCTGGTTGGTAAATGGACGAAGATATGTAATTATCGTAAAAATTTTGACAACCCAATATTAAGCTTTAATTTGAAGAGACTCAGGTTGCAATTAATTGTCACACAGCACAAGAAAGCAGAATAATGCAATAAATCATTTCAGAAAATATCTTTATAAGCCTTTTTTCTTCTAGACCTCCGTTATTCGAAGTCTTTTTAACAAGGTTGATCTTTTTAATAGGAATGACTTCTTTATGCATTTTCTTGCAAAACTGATTACCGCTTACGTCGCAGAGTGTGAGAATGGCGCAGAACCGTGTGGAAAAACAGAAGGTGAAATCAGGTGCAGAAGATGATGATGATGAAAATGCATCAGGCTATATAATGTACAGATAATAAAAAATCATAAAATCAAGTATCATAAAATCCATAAAAATCACACACTCATCCCGTATTCGGATGTGATTTGTTCCGGAGCGTGGCGAATGCTCGCCGGCGCTCGCTGTCATCGCGAACGGTGCGCTTGCGCAACGCTGTCTCATTAGCCCGGAACCAACTGAGTGAGTAATGCGGCCACTGATACTTTGGACTATGGGACAATTTTAAACAAAAATTCAAATTGTTGCTTTAATTATTACAAAGAAAATAACAATCAAATAACAAATTTAAATTAAAACTAGTTTTTACAATAGAAACAATTAAGCTATCTGCAAACTGTTGCAAACAATCTACATTATTCCAATATTATTGATTATTGTAGATCAAACATCACACGAAAACTAAAACGTCACGCGCTCTTTCCTAGCAGTAGACTAGCATTATAGGCATAACATGATGATGGATCTTAAGCAGCAACTTGATGAAGTTTAAACGCATTCACTGCCCAGCCTCGGCGGTGCGACCCGCAGGGACGCGCCGCCCCGTCGCTACAAATGAGCCGGAGCAGGCTTCTGTGTCTTGGGCCATGAAAGTATTAACTAAAGCTCCAAAATGTGATCATACAGAATCAGTAGTTAGCTCTACTAATCACAAGCTTTTAGCAAAAATGTATTTGAACGAAAATCTAAACAGAAAAAATATATCATCAACCGAAATTGAATAAACAACCAAACATATGTAAGAACTAAGTTTGTTTTCTCAAACAAACATTTGAGAATCAAAATATTGGATTGAGTCCATTGAATTAGTAGTCACGTTAGTTACTCTACTATGACCCAATTTGGTTTGCGCTGAGATAATAACTTCTCACGCTAAGAAAAGTGCACAAGGAGAACTCTTTTATTATTATTTTAGACAAAAACAGATATTATTATATTGTACCCTCTTTGGAACAAAATAAAACTGATGCAAAGATTTGGTACGATTGTCATATACCGGAAGGAAGACAATAATTTGTAATAATGCTTAGTAACGTGCATAGAAAGGGGCGTAAGCATTTTTGTAAGAAAAATATAAAACACGTTTATTACATAAGTTTTACTGTACTCGTAATAAACATGATTTATATTTTTTCTTACAAAAATTCTAATCACATTAATGTTATAAATGCGAAAGTTTAGATGGATGGATGGATGGATAGATGGATGTTTGTTGCTGAACGGCTGAACGGATCTGAATGAAAATTGGCACATAGGTAGATAATAGTCTCGAATAGCACATAAGCTTTATTTTATAACGGACTTCCCACGGAAACGGGAACTATGTGGGTAAAACCGCGAGACGCTGCTAGTTATTACATAAAAGCTATTTATTAGACGATAAAATATTAAGAATTTATGATAATAATTATTGAGTTAAGGTGCATAGGTCCTATGGTAGAAATTCGAGTGGATTCTTGTTTTTGACACAGACACAAAAAGACCCTCAACTTCAAGAACTGTCAATAGCTTCGTACTTACACCCTGATCCTATAGATTCCAAAATCTTTTATTTTTGATTTCTATACCCTTATCCAAATAGAATCTATTTTCCGTAAAGTCAGTTAGAAACGCCTTCTAATTGAATAGGACGGAATCAAAGGGAATGATTGCATTCCCCTAAAGTTTTGAAGGGGATGCGCCGAGGGTAGTATCCGATGCGTGGACGAAATACTTTTAGGGCTGCTTTAGGACTATAAAAAGTAGATGTGGCACATTTCACTAAAGGAATAGCATACTTTAACGTTCTATCTAGCCCTTTCCCCCCTCAACAGCCTATAATGGTGCACTGCTGGACGCAAGCCTCCCTCTGATTTTTTATCTCATGGGGAAATGCCCATAATCCCCACGCTGAGCATGCAGCCCTTTCCCTTACTAGATATTAATTTTATCAGCCCAGAAACGTCCACTGTTTGTGGTAAATAGCGGTTACTAGATACCGAAGTGTTTCTATTACATCCTTCAATGCTTGTTTGAAAGTAGGTATGGTAGACTTTATTGACAGGTAGCCCCTTGAAAGGTTCCAAGTCAAAAATAAAGGTTCCAAGTCCAGGTCGAATTTTTTTGGAAACTTATTTAATTTCTTAAAAATGACTGGATAATGTAACCTAGAGTGCGAGGGGTTATGCACTAAAATACAAAAACTTTAGGTTCTAAGTCTCGTAATTTATATTAATAATAATAATAAATAATGCTGGACAATTCACACAGCATTATCTAGATACTGATATACATAATATAACACAATACACAGATATATATTTTTTATTATATATAGAAAAGGACCAGATCACCCTGAACAAATGTCTGCAGATCGTACACACATTTGTCCCGAGGCGGGAATCGAACCCGCAACCTTCTGCGTCGCAGGCAGACCTTCGCATTACACCACATCGGTCGTCGTCATATTGATTATCATCTTAGACAATTTAACCCGTATTTTGTCAAAGATTATCATCAATATAAGTGAGTGTCTTTGAGATTTTAGAACGTAATGGCCTCGCTATATCGTAAAAATCAACAATTGACTTCTGATCATTTGTATCTACGATAATGATAAGCTATTAAAACAAATTGATTACCAAATACGTTATGTTACTGTTGTCATAAAACGCTGTGATGATGTGAGATTTCGTAATCTTGCACATTCTACTGTCTACAACAAAATTTGTATGAATATGAAATACAACGTTGTTTTGATGATTTTTGAACAGATTTTTTTGGTTTTGACTCAAGATTAATATTGATGTTTGTAGGGTTAACTCAATAGGATGTACTACATAAGAGAATAAATTTAAAAATACATATTGTTGAGATAGCTTAGGCAATAAGTAGTAGTAGTAGAAAATGTTAGCTTTAACAGTTCATAAAATATTAAGGAAATAAATTTTAATACCTATTTTTAATCTGTATTTAATGCGAACTAAAAAGTATAACTGTCTACTTAACCAGCTGACGTCATAACTACAGAGAAATATGGCGTCCACGCGTTTTTGTCAAGTTGCCCGCGCAACTTGAAAAGTTTTTATTTTGCATTTTTAGGGTACTTATAGATTTAGTAAAATTTAATTTTTTTAGTGGTTTTATAGCACCAAAGAATCGAATAAAGACACTTTTTAAAAATGGGTGTAACACCCTATTGAAGAGTTGCCTTCTCCAATCGATTTGTAGTTCTCTGGCTGACTCATAGTTTTGCCCCAAAATACAGAAGGCGAGATTCCGTTGCAGTAATGTCATTGCTAAGATTGTGGGCAAAATTGCTCTATGTAATTTGTGGATCGGGGTGGCTTTGACGATTGCTAAAATTCCACGGATTTGAAATATCAAGGTCAGCAGCAGAATATTTTCAACCAAATACATTATATAAAAATTACAATCTTAGAATTAGAATTAAATTAAAACTAGTATTTACAATTGAAACAAATGAGCTAACTGCAGACTGTTGCAAATAATCTACAGATAGCTTAACTGATCCATATCAATACCAGCCGGAAGCGTGCCCAAGACACTGGCTGCATTATACAGATTATTTTTATGCACTTGTTTTTAGATTCAGTTATTATATTACTAGCAGCGCCTCGCGGTTTCAGCCACGTAGTTCCTGTTTCCTTGTGAATTTCGGAATATAATAACGCTTAGCTGTTCTGGCGTGATTGAGGAACAAACCTCCATCTATCCATCCATCCATCTGAACTTTCGCATTTATAATATTAGTGTGATTACTACAGACCTGGTCCATGGTTTGGCTTACTTTAGTAGTTATAATATTTTTAAAGCATTTTATAGGTACTTAACTTATCAACATCATTATCATTTAAAGTACAGGTTCATTTGTTTATCAATAAACTACTCCACGTACACCAGCAATGAGGCCGACCAATTTTATTTCATCGTCCATGTCCGATACACTATCTCACTATATCTTAGTTACAGAATTACGAATTCATGCCTTCGAGGGTCATGTGTTCCTCAATTATTGAAGTCGTTACGCGAAAGCTAATTGGTTAGAAAGGTAAAGCTTTAATGTGTGTAGGAATTTGGTGGGCAATGTCTTTTCTTTGCTACGTGGCATCAGCTTAGGTACTAGCCCGAAAACAGGGATAGGGTTAATAATAGTCATTGAAAAATCGCAGAACTCTTATTACGTTTCATCCTACAGAATGGCCATTAATGAACTGAAATAAGGCAATTTCTAGGTACAAATTTCTAATATCAATAAATAATAAGGTTTATTAATAAGGTTTATTTCTTAAGGCTTACAAAATAAGCACTTAGACAAATCAAATTTCATACTATAAACAGACTTTTGGTTTCCAGTTATACCGACACCGAACACTTTTTGATCTTCAATGAGTACAACTGGACACGTATGCGCAGGGAGTGGATGATTTCATACTGGTTCTATAGAAATCAAATATTCATCGGTAGCTTGTATCCGACACAAGTCACAAAAGTGTCTACGTTTGCACAGCGCCCTAGAGCCCGTATCAGTCTATAACTTGTCTATAACCCTTGGTCCACTCAAAACTCAAATAAAATCCCAGGAGGGGAGTCAGCTACGTTTATCATTATCTTTGAAAGGGTTTCTATAAACAGAGCCACTTCAAAGCACCGCCGTACTCCTACAAACTTTTTGTAGAACTTTGAAAGACCATTAGATAGTTATTGGTCCACACAGATCTGGTGATCTAAAGCGACTGGTTACCATTAGCTTTAGACTCATGTGTGTCCTAGTACAAATAGTCAAAAAATACACTATCGAAAATTAACTGGACTTACACATTAATAATCAAGGAAAATACATAAACATACATAAACAGGAAATTTTGTAGGTACCTATATAAAAGGCAGCATGGATACTATCCATATCTGTATCCATCTTTGTTTGTATCTGGGATGGTAGGTGTGGATACGTTGGAGCTGAGACGTAAGCTTCAACTCGGAATCCACTACTATCTTATATTACACAATAGAGTAAATAATCCAGACGTATTAAGCAGAATCAATATCTTCGTACCAAATAACTACGTACGTGCGGGTACTCGTCGACGGCACCGCTTGTTCGGTGGCGCTGGCGGCGGCGTCGCCCTCCGAACAAAGCACGGAAACAATGCACCAACTGTTCGTGCACTCCAACTACTGAACGAGTTCGTACACGAGTTCCAGCATGTCGACATATTTCACGACAAGCTATGTGTTATAGTTAAATGTCTTCTAATATACTTAAGTTTTAACATAGATGTAATATAGATAATAGCATAGGATAGTAAGTGTTTTGGTTTTTACTGTAAACTTCTATCTTTAAATAAATAAATAAATAATGCTGGACAATTCACACAGCATTATCTAGCCCCAAGCTAAGCAGATCTTGTGTTATGGGTGCTAGATAACTGATATACATAATATAACACAATACATAGATAAATATTTTTATTACCTGTACATAGAAAACGACCAGAACACCCTGAACAAATGTCTGCAGATCGTACACACATTTGTCCCGAGGCGGGAATCGAACCCAACATTGTTAAAGCAATGATCAACATACGTAAATTTAATTCGAACCTTGATACAAAACCAATGAAAACAATATTAACCCAAATAATATTCTGAATGTAACCTACTCGTATTTAATTGTATTTCGATACACAAGGTCCCCGGAGTTTATTGAAATATTTTAATAGATGTGTGACCATAAAATAGTTTATTTCAATATGCAATTTTTTTGGTAGAAACCGTTTAACCTTCATGTGTGTAGTTCAATTGAAACAGCTTGGTCACTTTAAAAAGAAGATGTACTAAGTAGGTTTTTAGAAAGATATTCTAGAGAGGGATAAAATAAAGACCCCTTTAGGTAGGTACTATTAAAAATCTTTCTAAAAATTTTTTTCTTGATCTGCCAAGAAAAAATCGACTTAGCCTGTTGCTTGAGCAAGTACATACATAGGTATTTAAAATGTATCATTGTTTTTTTTCTATGTACCCAATCTTGAACTATCCATGTTTATTATACTTTTATCCAAACTAATATTATAAATGCGAAATTGTGTTTGTTTGTTTGTCCTTTCTTCACACCCTAACTAAGCAACCAATCGACTTGAATTTGGCATAGAGTCAGTTGAAAGGATTGAGAGTAATATAGACTACTTTTTATTACCATAAATCAGAACCCATGGGATAGAAACAACCTTAAACAACGCGTTCAAAGCTGCGGGCAGCGTCAGCTAGTCATCAATAAAAACTTACCTTTTGAGTAAAATGATCTAGCGGTATCACGCTGCCAAGTAAGGATCCCTTTGTAGATGCATTGAATAGGTGGACATCAATTTTTTACAGATTCGCTGAACAAAGCTTATTTTGGAGTGTTGCAAGAACTGGCAGGTTTACTTAGCCATTGTTTGCGGGCCATTTATCTTTTTAATTTATTGAGTATCGCGTATGGCGAATACATTGATGCGCTCACGCATTTAGCGACTTAGCAGAAAGAGTCAAATTTTGATTTTAAGAGCGCAAACGGATGATTCAAAGGTATCGTTAAAATGTTTCTGGTAATACTCGTTTTGACTTTGCTTAAGCCTTGGCCGTGAAGAACTATGACTGTCAGATTGCACGTCAATTTTACCAAAAGTAGTCGACAGAGGGCACTTATTTTTTACGTAGACTTATGCAAAGTTTATCGTTTATAGAACAGATAAACTTCTTTTGTTTTGGTTGCTGGCACAATCACAAGGTACTAATTCTAACTAACATTTGCCTGCGGCTTTGCTATTTTGTAAGTACATAAAAAAGTCTGTATCTTGGCCACGCATAACGGCGAAAGTACATACTGAATGAACTCAAATAAAACTTGCAGGGGCGCACCGTGAATTTGTTGGGCCCTGGTTTATATTACTTAAGGGCCTAGCAGGTCACAGCCAAAGGCTTTGCGGAGATCATTCTTCGGTTTTTAGTGACCAGTTGGGTTATAATTTAAGATTATTCGTGGGGTTTGAAGAAGTCGATAGTCAAGAATAAGACAACAAGCGGAGTGTTAACGGCGCGGCGGCGGAGCGAATGGCGATTTTTATTTGGGTTTAAATACGCACCGACAAATAGGGAAGAACGGTGTCTAGGGACTTATAAAGAGTGTCCCGAAACTCAAAGGCAAGCCGAAAACGGAAGACAGTTGTATTAATTACGACTCAGAAAAAATAAAAATTCAAGGTCCATCTCGTCCAATGGTTTCTGAGTTAAAGCTTTTTACTGAAAATCAGAAAATCGCTCCCCGGCGCCAAACTTTTCAAACTGAAAAAAAGTCCAACGCGATAGGCTGACATATCGCAGTAATCCTTGATTTCAAAAAAGTATTTTCAGTAGGTAATACGTTTTACCTTCACAAATTATCATCATCATCATCAGCCTATCCACTGCTGTATAATAGGCTTATGAGCGCCATAGCTCCCTGTTGCCGCATCCAGCATCAGTCAGCAGTCTTTCGCAAATCGTCATCCCACCTGGTAGGAGGGCGTCCTACACTACGTTTTCCGAGTCGCGGTCTCCACTCAGGAACACGTTTACCCCAGCTGTTGTCGGTTCTTCTTGAATTATGGCCAACCCACTGCCACTTCAGCTTAAATTAAATAGCTTTAGCTTAAATTATAATAATTTTGTTTAAAAACGTGATAATATATTTTAATTTGAGTGGCGAGTGTCAAAATAATGCCAAAATCTAGAAAAAGGTGTATTTTTAAACACTTAGTTTAACTGTAACGAACGTAATTGATCAGAATAAAAAAATACGATAAGTAGGGAAAAAGCCTGTAGGAGCCGAGTAATGGAATATAATTTATCTATATATATATTTATAATATAATCTATATAAATGAAATGTATATAATGTTTGCAACAGTTTGCAGATAGCTTAATTGTTTCTATTGTAAATACTAGTTTTAATTTAAATTTGTTATTTTCTTTCTGAATAAAGACTCTATCTATGTATTGTATTAAATGAAAAAGAACAGAAAACTGAAATATCAAGAGATCTCTGAAACTGCAAGAGCTATCAAGCTGAATTTTACACGGAGTTTCCTTTTAGGACGTAGGCTAAGAACGGATTTTCGGAAATTTATTTGAAGGAATGTTTTCTCAAAAGTTTTAAAATCGTAAAGGATTGGTTGTAAAACTTTGGAGTTGATAGTTCACATGGAAACCAACACAAGATCACGCGAATGAAATTGCTGGCTGGTCAGTGGTCAGCTCGTAATATATAAAGAGGAAAGATTTGTTTGTTTGTTTGAACAGGATCCTCTAAAATTACTGGGTCGATTTAAAAAATCTTTCACTATTAAAATACTACATTATCCCTGACGAACATAGGCAAATGAATATACCTACCCTATACAGTGTGAGTCTGCATAAGGTGCACAAACTGAAAGGAGGGAAACTACGCCCTATTTTATCGACGGAAAATGTGTTATTTAAAAAAAAATAAAAAATTTTTTCGCTAATGTAAACAAAACGGTGTAACTTATAAATTAAACAATCAATTACTATGAAACAAACTCAGCAGTTATTGGAAATAACAGGTGCTCCTTACTGAATAAACATTGTCAAAAACACAATCCTCAATTAAAAGCTATGATGTTTTTTTAAGTAGAATCAGCCTTCTTTTCATAGATTTTTGAAATAATTTTAAAATATCTCAATAAAATCAGTACTTTTTCACATTTTTTTATGACGTTACTCTATTCTACAATCTACATTGTATTATCTATCCTAAGGTAAAAATTGCTTGTTCCTATCTCAATCACAACATTATTTATCGACTGATTTGTTTAGTGCGAAGCCGGGGCGGACGCCTAGTATGAAAATTAATTGATTTGTAAAAATAAAAAACCCACATAAGTTTTTTACGAATTACAGAGCCAGACTAATATGTAATTTGAGTAATCGTGTAGATTTTCTATTTCTTGCTTAAATTTTTAACAATTCAATAAATCCCACCGAAAATTATAGACAAGCGCTCAAAGATCTATGAGCTTCTACTTATTTTTCCCGGCATTAGGCGGACCCTTAAGGCTGTACTCCTATTGAAACCTATTTTATTACTACGGGAATTTACAAAAAAACCATTGGCTAGTTTGTGATTTGTACCTAACGTAAGCTTCGTCTGTAATAGATTGTTTTTTTACAGTTCAGGCAGAGATGCGAAGTTGTCTTGATGGATACAAGTGCCTAAGTGTCTATTGTCTAATTGTCTATAGGTACTATACAAAATAAAAGTATTACAGATGTATTTTAAAAACCTAATGGTAGGTATCGCCAACGGACCAACGGTTTTTTTAGTAAATTCCTATATAATAAGAAAATTACAATAAATTAAATAGGTGATGGCGCTCGGGTACTGCCTTAATCAAATGATAAAAAGAAAGTATTTACATTCAAGTATTATCTTAATTTGACTTGGATGGATGACCGCATACTGTATATGGCTTTTTACATTTTAGATTTAAAAAAAATTTGAATTCTTTTGCGAAATAGTTATGTACGGAACCCTCGTATGCATAGTAAAAAAAATATATGGTTTTTTTATCAGCGCGTCCTACCTGTCATGACCTATACGGAGCTGATTGAGACTTAGACACTCACGACAGGGCTTGGCCACGAGCTATGGAAAGAGCCTATGCTCGGAGTTCCTCTGAAGGATAGGATTTGTAACGAATACTTACATCTGACAGAGAACCAAAGTTATTGACATAGCTCTAAGAATTAGTAAGCTGATGTGGCAGTGGGCCGGCCATATCTCGCGAAGAACTAACAACCGCTAGGATAAACGTGTTCTTGGGTGGAGATCATGTCTCGGTAAACGTAGTGTAGGACGTCTTCCGATCAGGTGGTATGACGACCTATGAGACTGCATGCGGATGCTGGATGCGTCATGCTGAAGACATAATGCTAATGGTGCTCATTACTGGCCTATGACTAGTAGTGATCTAACATAGGCTGATTATGATGTATTGTAATAACTAACTCAGTCACCTAATAAGTACCCAACATCTTGAGTAATACAGATATTATAATACTAGTCTACATCTGGACCGTGTTTAATTATTCAGTAATATTTATTTATGTTCATCTAACTACTACAATCCGTTCTACCAAATTGATAGCTCTGTCAATGAATAAAAATACTGCAAAATCCTTGTAACGTAGGTGCAATCCAGTATATATTCTATTACAATGACAAATGAACTATTGAACCCGCAAAACAAAAGTTGTCGAAAATCGTAATTCGTAAGGCGTGTCCAGCTGTCATCGCGAAAAAAGTAACATGACCTCGCGTCCGTCCATGGAGGCGGCTAGCCCCCGACTGACGTTAGTGGAAACGATTTTCAGTTATATACAAAGGGATATTTGATCAATAGGGTTGAATTTATCGTGGCAAAATATTACCTAGGTTCCAATTACTTCGCAAAACGCCTTACAAAAATGAGTTTTTTGGGATTTATTATTATTGTATTGAATTCTACAAAAATTACGAATGTTTATTAGAAAGATATGATGTAGAAGTAGCGGTACCTGTTATTTCTTTTTCATCTGGAGTTATATATTTTATGTAAAGGCTCAAACGCCCTGCTATTTTTAAGCGTTTTTCTCCAGTGATTTATTATAAAACTACACAAAATAATGAAAAAAAGAGGTAGTAAAGATAGTTATTAGTTATTTGTTTATATAATGTGGTATTTTTCATCACTTAAATCGTATGCACTTTAGAGCAAAACAAAAAAAGGTAAAAGCTGTTCGTCCAAGTAAGGCATCACTGAGGCCTCTTAACATGTTCATTGCTCACGAGACACATCTAGTTCTGCGAATAATTTTAGCTGAGTGTCGGGCAGGGCAGTTAATACGTTAATTCAAACAAAATGGTCGGTAGTAAATTGTATTTTATGTGTCCTGCTTTTTGTCAAAAATTTGAAGTGATCTTGGCTTTTATAAAACACAGAGCTTAATGCATTCAATCTCGTACTGAATGGAAAAAACTAAAAAGCCTTAAGATTTATGGCTGTTAGCACCCTTGAAAAGTCTAATTCCTCTCAAAGTTACAAATAGCCACAACCCATGAACCACCCAGCTAAATTCGTCACACACATCCATTGTTTTCTCGTCAAAAGATTTTCTCTGGCACACAATTTGTTCTGGTGGTAAGAAGGCGTTGACTGAAGGACAAAGACCACCAAGATTTGGCTTCTGTCTACTGTTTTACCGTGGTTTTACCGGACATACACCTGTGGTGTTCACCGAATTGTATCGATGTGAGTCATGCGGTGGTAGGAGTGAGCTGATAATCTAAGTGACTCATTTTGCGTGACAGTGAGCCGGTTTGTTTGGTTTCTGTGGCGTAAAATTTATACTAACCTATTTAGTAGCTACGCCTAGCAACTTAGAGAGATGCCACACGGGCGCTACCGCTGCGCTGCGGCGCAACGCAGTGATTTCAACTCAACGAGTGCTGCGACGACGCGACGCGACGCAACAGCTTCGATATTCTAAGCCTAAACAATACTGCGCTGTCTTGTGTCGTCACAGCGCCGTCGCACCGCAGCACTCCATCCTACCTCGTCTCCCTCACCTCTTGTGCGCTGCGCGTGCGTTGTCTCAATGCACGTTGTTTCAGCGCACCGTGTGGCATGTCGGGCAGATTTGTATGTAGAGCTACGAAGCGTCAACGCTGCGACGTCGCAGCGACGACGCAGCGCAGCGGCAGCGCCCGTGTGGCATCTCTCTAAGTTGTCCAGAGAGAGCACCAAAATATGTAACCATACAGACAATTGTTTGTTAACAAAACGCCCATACTTAACTGAAGAATCAGTCGGTTGCTGCGTATTTTTATACGGAATTTACATTAAAGTTCATTTAAAGGTTCTGCCTTAAAAAAATATTGCTCATGCAATATGCGTTCAAACTCGACGCTTAGCGTTTGAGTTTTAGTAATTCGTGACGTGATTACGTTTGTTAACAAATATTCTACTTCGTATTTCGATAGTTAATAAGTATAAGTATATATTTTAATAAGTGACGGTAAAGCTTTTGACAACAATACGTGTTGGGTAGGTAAACGAAGATGTGGCCTAAGATTGAATACGCTTTCTCACTAAGAATGTATTCAAGAGTGAATAAGTTTGCAAGACTTCAATACCTACTTCGTACATACCTACCTACTTCCTACATACTTTTTGTTCTAAGTAAAGTGAGAAATTTCCTAGTGATGACTGGACAAATATCAATTTATAAGTACTTATATGTAAGCTGAATCGCGCACATTAATGAAAAACCGCTACACCACAAAAGTGTTGCCATAATCTTAATAATCGCCTTGTTTGATGGAAAATTAATTTTGCGATGCTACGGCATTCGAGTTATCTAGACCAGACCATGTAACGCTCTAATAACAACATGAGCATAGTAATTTTAGCGATACCACTCTAGGCTACTCTTGATCCAGGTTCCTAATTAGGTTTGAGAATCTGATATGCTTAGGTACTCAGGTATTACGTATAATCCTACAGGTTTATAGCTAAGTTATCAAGTCTCTTTTCACCAAGAAACATGTGTGCAACTAGTTGCATATACAAAACTTGTCTAATACTTGTCTCAAAGATTCTTTCATTCACACTGTGTCGCCAACATGTATTAGATAAGTAGGTATAAAACACTGCGTGAAAACATCAGCGAGCTATGAAAAGAGACGGAGTTTCTCTGAGGATAGGATTCGGAACGAACACATCCGACAGAGAACCAAAGCGATCAACTAAGCAAGCTGAAGTGGCAGTGGACCGCCATATCTCGCGAAGAACCGACAACTGTGGTAAACGTGTTCTTGAGTGGAGACCAATTGGTAAACGTAGTTCAGGACGCCCTTCGGTCAGGTGCAGGCAGATGCTGGATGCATCAAGCTTCTTAAAGACAGAGCGCTTTGGCTCTCGTTACCCCTAACGAGAGCCAAAGCGCTCTAGCGAGACCTATTTCCAGCTGTCTACTAACACAGGCTGATTATTATGAAGTTTATTTTATTGCGGAATGTAAGCGGGTTAACTACGAACCTTATTTGTGTTGGAAGAACACCAACGTTTATAGTAAAGTTTATTTTACCTTCGCTAAGTAGGTATAGGCAGGAAATAAGTTATAGTATCTCTGAGTGTGTGTGGTGTGTGTTTGGTTCTTTTATGTTTAACCCAATTATTTTTCCAGCATTCGTTCTAAAATTAAAATAAATGCTACCGCCTAGCTACATAAAGCTGGCACTCGTAAAAAGTACCATAAAGGCCTATGCACTAAATGTAACACAAATCTGCCTGTAATCACGAACGGTCACGGTTGTATAGGTTTTAATTAATCGGTGAATTACACACGTATTTTATGTATAGCCATCGACTTGTCGCTTGACGATTACTGGTTAGTAAAGCGTCCATGTTACGGTATTTTCGCCGGCTTCATTGAATACCAAAGAAAATGTTCCGACTTAACTTCTAAAAATATCAACCACTTTACGAACTAAAAAAACATACTGCAATCAGAAAACAAGTGACAAAAAGAGAAAACTAAATCTGGATGTCTTTTAATTTTTGGCATGTGTATTAGATAAGTACTCTTAATCCAGCATTATGGGTATTGTTTTGTAAAAAAAAGTCATAGGTGACGGACCAACCTTCTAAATCTTCAGACATTGCTGATTTGATGACTAGATACTTTTTTAGTATCTGACCGTGTAACGTACTATCAATGGATTTGTTACTAATCCAAGGCGCAAATAAAAAAAAACTGGGACTGAAATTTAGTAAAATTTATTTTGTTATTTTATTCAATAAAACTTTTTATTTTTTTATTTTTGCCGAAACTATTCAATATTTTATTTTTAGGATTTTCTCATACAGAGTAAAATACCTTAATACAGGGTAAAACTTCGTTCCAAAATGTAAAGACTTTTCTAAAGTACCAGTTATGTAATTACAGTTTTTTATAAAACTCTTCGAAAACAAAACAATGGAAACAGTTATCATCGATCTCTAAGATCCAGGGAGCTATCCAAATGTGTCGAAGATTGTTAAACTTAACGTCAATGACAGCTTCATTCAACTTCCGCCTATTTGACAGTGACAGTTAACCAGCTTACGACACGATTGTAATAAGAAGTAATTTGTAAACGTCTACCATGCCATGAACTAAGAAAAGTTGTGTCACGCTTTTTCATAGATATTTAAAAATGAGTGCATGGTTATTATTTTTCATTTCATTTTGTTTCAAGGCCAAGGAAATATGTCTTGATTTTTGTATATTTTTATAACTCGCATTCTTTTGTTTCAATTATACTTCTGCAGCTCTTTTAAGTTCAGCAGTTCTTTGGACGAGGAAGGAAGACTTTATGGTAATCTAGTTCTTCAAAGATGCATACCATCGTTGAACCTCATCATTCCTCATCACCACTAACCTAACACAATCCACTTCGAACGCCACAACCGAACGGGAACGAAAACGGCGAATTGCACAATCAGCCGTTCATTACGATCCTATTAAAACAACCACTATGCCAAGAGTGAATAATAAAGAAGAAGTATAACGTATTTTGCAGACGTTAAGTTAATTCACCAAGGTTATCGACATAGCTCAAAGGATTAGCAAGCTGAAGTGGCAGTGGGCTGGTCATATCTCGAGAAGAACCGACAACCGCTGGGGTAAACGTGTTCTTGAGTGGAGACCGCGACTCGGCAAACGTAGTGTAGGACGCCCTCCGACCAGGTGGGATGACGATTTGCGAAAGACTGCTGGCAGATGCTGGATGCGGCAAGCTGAAGACAGGGCGCTATGGCGCTCATTAGGGGAGGCCTATGTCCAGCAGTGGACTGAAAAAGGCTGATGATGATGATGAAGTTAATTCACATAATTTTCCAGATAGAATGAACCACTATCGCTTACGAAAGAAGACGATCACCAATTTATTGAGACTCAGGATCATAAAATTGCAGTTAAAGATGCAACAGATTGAGATATCGGAAATGTCGTTCCAAATAATTTTATAGTCTTGTAAATTGGTCGAACGGTGAACTATTGTTAACTAGTTCGAGGTTTACGAGACGTTTTTAGCAGACTTACAGAACCGTTTATTATTATGGGCCATCGATATCGTCATCTAACGATACGTTATTAAAAACTTGACATTTGCATGTGTCATTTGTTTTGTCGTAATAGGCGACTAACCCCCGAATACTCAAACGCCACTTAGATTTAAGCTCGTCTTAAGTCGCGGTTTTTTGACATAATTTAATGAAAATGTGTCAAAAAATCGTCACTTGAGACGTGAGTATTCGGGGGTAAGGCGACTAACTTACATACACCGGGGGCGGGTAGCAGCGCCTCTTGCAGAATAGATCTACCACCAAACTGCGATCTCCTACACGCATTCCCAGCGTGGGGATTACGAGCATTAGTCCTATTAGTTAAAAAATCAAGGAGAGACCTGTGTCCAGCAGGGGACCATTATAGGCTGTTGAGGTGAGGTGAGGAGTAGATACCCAAGGAAGGGCAGCAGATTTCTTCTTGTGTGTATTTGTAACAACACCATGAAAATCAACCATCCGCCTGCCAAGTGTGGTGGTTATGGCAAAACCACCTCTGTGAGGCATCTTCAGCAGTGGGTGAATTTGAGCTGATGAGAACCTTTGTTACTAATCTAATACCTGATTTTCATGATCATCATCAATGACCTTTACAACCACGAAGGATGGTTTTTGTAGTGTGCGTCACGTAAGTACGTAGATGGGGCTTTGTAGGAACGACAGATTCGGCCGCAGTATTGACTTCTGTTTACCCTGGTGGATGGTGGTGTCTGCGACAACCGGTGCAGTACGTTAGTGCCTCAGTGCTCACTTGTTTATTAGTTTTTAGAAGCAACCAAAATTTGCGCCGCCGATCATGGTCATTCAATCGGAGGACCATGATCGACGAAAGAGTGGTCAATTTTGTAAGTTTGCAAATCACGCCCGACAGGTCTCTTGACGCCATCGGCGACCTCCCTAAGTAGAGTGTGTTTAGGAAGATTGATCGCAAAACAACTTGAGCTCTGTGATCTTATCAAAAGCAGCAACAAAAGTGCATAGGTACAATCAAATAAAAATATGATATCTTACCAACTAGCGACGTAGTGTATGACGCCCTACGACCAGGTTGCGGCAAGCTGAAGATAGGGCGCTATGGCGCTCATTAGGGGAGCCCTATGTCCAGCTGTGGACTAATATAGGCTGAAGATGATGGTGATGATGACCAACGCCGGCTTCTCACCGTGTGCGAAGCGGGGTGTACGTGCGGTGGGTAGCCGTTGAAGCCAACATCACAGAGCTCAAATTGTTTTGCGATCAGTCTACCTAGGTATTCTTAGGTTATGATATTTTTCCAGTTGGTAAAATTGTGCATGATATTCCAATGGTATATAAATAATAAATAAATAAATAATGCTGGACAATTCACACAGCATTATCTAGCCCCAAGCTAAGCAGAGCTTGTGTTATGGGTACTAGATAACTGATATACATAATATAATACAATACATAGATAGTTTTTTTTTATTATACATGTATAGAAAACGACCAGAACACGCAGATCGTACACACATTTGTCCCGAGGCGGGAATCGAACCCGCAACCTTCTGCGTCGCAGGCAGACCTTCGCCCACCGCGCCACATCGGTCGGTATAAATTGTTATGAAGCATTTAACCGCTAGAACTGTCGATTACGTAAAGCACCTGATATCAATATACAATCCATATATAATAAAGCCGCATACTAAAGAGATATTTGTATATTATACTGTTCACATTCTATAGAAGTATAGATAACTAAAAATTTCTCAAAAAGATATGTCGTACTGACGTGACTATGAATAATGAGCTTTTTGTTATGACAAAATGGTCAATATTAAATCAATAGTGATTCAATATTGAGCAAACTTGACTCAAACTCAATACTGATTTTATTTTATTTATTTGAACCTTAACTTATTATGATAAGTCAAAGGTTCATAAATATAAAATTGAATCAGGTGGCAGTAAGTCACAGTTATTTTAGATGGAAATAATATTCAAATTATCTATGCGATGCAATCCGTTACGATAGCAAGCTTACGCTGTGTGTGATTCGGTAAAACTCAATAAATTAGTGAAATTTATTTAAAAATCTATGGATTTTTTAACTATTTTCGCAAGAGGCTTGATGGCAATGGTTGACTTATTTGCAGGAAAATATAAAGTCGTGCGGTTCTGCTTAGAATTTTCACAACCCCAACCGTGGGTGTCGTGAGGCGACTAAGGGGCATACACTGGGGGATGGGCAGCAGCGCCTTTTGCAGAATAGATCTATCACTGAACTGCGATTCCCAACCAGCATGCCCAGCTTGGGGATTATGGACATTACTCTATGAAATAAAAATCAGGGGGAGGCCTGCGTCTGGCTGCGGACCGTAATAGGCTGTTGAGGTGAGGTAAGGATGATGTCGTTACAATGAATCGAAACAAGATAAATTTGAGAATGGATATAAAAGGGAAAAAAGTATGGTTAATTCATTTGTCTGTAATTGTTTAGTATTTTAATGTTTTTTTTGTGTTTTTTTCTCTGTATACATTTAAAATGTTTCTCATTGTATGGACTGTATTTGTAAGCTGAGCCTAAAATAAATATGAGTTTATTAATTATTTACACTAAAATATAACTTCTAATGACTTAAACTGTATTTCGGCGCCATATAGTTTGACATGATAGTTAAACAAACCTTTGATTGAGACGTTATTCTAACAACTAAACTTGATTTAAAGTGGGTCACATTGAACCAATAGAAACAAGTGCTAATACTCATCAAACAAAAATAATCAAACATGGTACAATAACATGTTAACCTTTCATCCTCACCACACTACAAATTAGGCCATATAAAATTAGATAGGTAAATATTTTGCTGGTAAATTTCTTTCCAATTCTAATGCCTTCAGACATACGTACGAGTATCAGATAAATGTATAAATAAGATATTTTAGGGTACAACGGGACCCTATTACTAAGACTCTGCTGTCCGTCTGTCAGCATGTATCTCATGAACCGTGATAGTTAGACAGTTGAAATTTTCACATTATGATGTATTTCTGTTTGCCGCTATAGCAAAAAATACTAAAAAACAGAATAAAGTAAATACTTAAGGGGGTTCCCATACAACAAACGTGTTTTTTTGCCGTTTTTATGGAAAAAAAAGTCACCTTTACGTAATGGTACGGAACCCTTCGTACGCGAGTCTGACGGTCAAATACAAAACCAGAATAGTCTATTTAATTGCAATCATTTACTTCTTACAGAATTTAAGCTAGTAGAGCAGGTAAATAATTATAATGGTTTATAGATTGTTTTGTGTTTAATATGAGAAAACATAATATTTTGATCGAAATCATAAGATTAGACCGAAGACGACGTTGAGGATAGAGTGAAGTGGAGGTAATCAAATAGAAAACCCCACCACCATAATGAAATAAAACCAGCTTGTTATTCCAGTGAAGAGAGATTGAGGTTTGGTAACAAAGATAATTGCAAATAAAACAATAAAAAATAAATGAATAATTAATACTGGACAATCCACACAGCATTATCTAGCCCCAAGCTAAGCAGAGCTTGTGTTATTGTGTTAACTGATATACATAATATAATACAGTACATAGATAATATTTTTACTATACATAGAAAACGACCAGAACACCCTAAACGAATATCTGAAGATCGTACAAATAATTGTACGAGGCGGAAATCGAACCCGCAACCTCTTGCGTCGCAGGCGGATCGCTGTCTGCGTCAAAAAATAGCCAAAAGTCAGTCACTACCAAGTTATAATACAAATGAAGTTTATACACGGTATCCGGAGTTGTGGGTGTTTAATTAAGTAAATTGCTTTATCTACAGAGACAATAGGAGCATGATGGGGAGAATTTTATTAACACATACGATCCCTATCTGTGTCAGGCATACGGGTGGTCATGCGTTTACTTAACAAATGGAATTGATTTGTTTGATTTTCATCTGTGGGTTGGACTTGTTTAAATTGTAATTGTGGGTTTCTTTTCTACCTGAGAGGGCGCTCAGGTCGGGAACCCAAAGATCTAACAAAAATAGTGATCTAAAACTCGGATACTGAATCTAGAACTAGAACAAAGGTAGCGTATGGCTTTCCGTTGTACACGTAGCTCGAAGGAATACGGTTCTATTTTTTTACTAGAAACACCTGAACTATAGAACTGTGTAGTAAACTCAGAAAATAGTACCGTGTTGATTTTAAGTTGACTAACCCGACGATTTCCTTCAGTCTGTCAAGATCTTTTTACGCTTTTGATCTAGGGATCTCCTTTTGTATGACCTTAGTCATAACTTTTTGAAGCCGGTTGTAACTTTTGAGGTTTCTCTGAAAGAGCTTAAGCTCTTCTGAAGAAGAGTCCGTACGAATGTCTCTGTCTGTTTTGTTAAAAGTTATATTCATGTTTAAAAACAAACTAAAATTTATAGGCGCCATCTTGACCTATGAATAGGATCCCACCAAATCATATTATTGGTATTCGGTGAAGAATCAATAAACAAAATCTACTGAACCTTTTATTTAAAAGATTTATGTTAAAGTAGAACCACCGAAGTAGATAATAACAGGCTTGGTCAAGTCTGACTATAAATTGATAAGAGTTATATTTTTTTTATAATAGTAAAACATCATGGGAAAATCAAGCTATAATTAAAATTTTATTTGATTTGATGTGTTTTACTTCGGTTATTTTTTTTCAAAGATTCATTGGACCTTATCTTCGTTCAAAATGCAAAATGGTTTGTGAAATCAATGAGTTTGTTAAACAATATTGAGCTAAAAACTAAAATTCTAATCAAACCGTTTTGTCATTATTTTTATTATAAGTTCTGAAAAACGAACACTACATAAAACCTCCTTCGTGGTTATAAAGGCCATTAATGAGGAGGGGTTAATGCAAAATATTGTCATCATTATCAGCCTATATTAGTCCACAACTGGACATAGGCGTCCCCTGCTGAGCGCCATAGCGCAATGTCTTCAACTTGCCGCATCCAGCGGCTGCCAGCAGTCTTTCGCAAATCGTCATCTCACCTAGTCAGAGTTCGTCCTACACTACGTTTGCCGGTTACTACGGTTGGCGGTTATTTTCGAGATATGGCCAGCCCACTGTCACTTCAGCTTGCTAATCCATTGAGCTATGTCGATAACCTTGGCAAAATATTGCAGTTAGTCAAAATCGAGTTCTATACAAAAACAGTAACTAAAACAAGTGCTCAATTAATTATTGAGTTGAACAATACAAAATCAAATGAGTTGAGCGAAAAGGAAGCTCTATTGTTCAACCATTTGCAGTTGAGAAAAAAAAAACTAGCGAAAATCTCAACATCTAGGAAAAAAAACTGAAAAACCCTTAGTTTTTATAAATCTGACAATTTAGTAGGCAAGTACTGATATGTACAATGTTCATAATTTATCATAATCGTATCTACATGGTGTGTTATTATAAATCGTAAACATTATATTACGCAACTCGTCGCCGCCGCTTAGCGGTATGTTCGTGTATAATTTGATGAAATAAAACAAACACGCTAATAAAGCTGTGTGTCCACTCTTTTTAAAAATAAGAGAACGTTTTTGAATACTTTTAAACGTGCATATAGTACATATAAATGAACTTAATAAGCCTCGAGGGCATAGTGGTGTTGAAAAAACATAATCAAACAATTTACAGTTTAATCGACGTTTTTGATAAGGTTTCACGTAAAAGTTAGCCCAGTAAGCTGTTAGTAGTCCAAATATATTTTGAAACATTACCCTAAATAAACATAATACTTAAAGTTACTACATCCATCAATCAAAAGACCTTGAATAAAAAAAACAAACATGTTTTCAATACAGATTAATAAAATAAAAAAACTTTCCATCACAAAAAAAATAAAATAAAATAGATCTCTGTGTAAAATATAAATTTTATTAATTAGTTATCTAGTAATCAAATACAAGCTCTGCTTTAATTTAGAGATGGTGCTATGCAAATAGTAGTACATTAATTTTATTCATTAGAATTTTCTCTTTTATTTAATTACCTCTGTAAAAGATATTTTCTGCCTTCGCGTAAAGCTTTCGCAGTAAGTAGTTAAGGAGTCTTGTGACAAGCAGTTATAATTGCTTGTAAGACAACAAACATCAGTGTAGCTTTGCCTTTATAACAGCTTATTTGCTAAGTGACCCATTATTGTTATCAATGTTTTTATTAACCAACAATTTTATAATCAAAAGTATTGTTTCTCACAGTAATAAACCCGTTTGATAGAGATGTTTGAAGAAATCTTTAAAAGCCGGAGAACTGTGTAGATAATTAATAATATGTTTTTATTTTTTCACAAAAGGTTGGTTAACAAAGTCGGTACTTATACGCTATTATAATCCTTAACTAATTACTGTTCTCTGTAGTACAGACATACTTGTATTAAACCTATCAGGATCAAAGATAATGACTTAACTAAGGTAAGATGAAACTTTTTCTTTTGCTTCAGATTAAAGCTGTAGATGCTTTTATCAAAACAAAAAAAAACTTTACTTACTATAGAACTACCAATAAAATGTAATCAGCCCATAATTTACGGGGAAATCGACGAACATACACAAAAATAAGATACAGCTGAAGACATAATGTCTTCTTATTTTGAATTTATGAAGTCGGGAAAAAAATACAATTAATACAAAACTTATTTTATTTAGATTGCGAGTGGAAATCGGACTTGCAACCTTCATCGTATCAGGCGAACCTAACCTGACTGTGACACTGTTGGTCATCAAATAGTTCAAAGATTTAGTAAAGGAGAAGTGTTGTTTTGGGAAAAAGACGGATTACCCGACATAGAGCCGGAAAAACTAACTAAGCGGTCATTCTACCGCAAACAGAAACGTACATAACGTTAGGTCTGTTAACTCTACCCATGGCACTCCATTCATTTTAATTGTAGGTCATTTATATAATTGCTTCATCGACTTTCTCGTTGAAAGGCTGTCGATTCTAATGTGCCCAATAAAGATGGTAGGTACCTTTTCTAATTTCATTCATATTTAACGAGCTTCCAAATTTTAATGAGTTGATATTTTTCAACTCCCTATGATTAGGTGATTAGAAAACTTGAAACGGGAATGTAAATAGCCTTTATTAATTTCTATGGCTATTGGATATTATAAAGTAAGCATCTAACTTAAAGGAACCATTCTTACCAAATTTGTTCTAGACTCAGATTTATATTGGCAAGAACATATGTGTAGGCTGGCATGAGACCGTTAGATGGAAAGTGACCAATAAATGCATATAAAAACCTGCCTTACCAAGGTTTTCTATTATAGAATAAACTATAAGTACACCAAAGTGGATGGGTTGCCGACAATTTGACAATACACTCGGTGGCCTTCTCGTCACTGAAATGCCAACCCAACCCGGGTCGGCGTTGGAAACTTTGGTCTGTCGACTCAATTATAAAGTCTGAGAGTTCAACATGAAAATGATTTTTATGAAAGTCACACTGAGATACTGTGTGTAAAGAACTGACAATGGTTTGGGTAAACGTGATTTTGAGTGGAGACCACGACTCGGTAAACGTAGTGTAGGACGCCCTGGGGCCAGTAGGCATGACGATCTGTGAAAGACTGCAGGCAGATGCTGCATGCATAAAGATGAAGACAGAGTGTTTTGGAGCTCATTAAGGGAATCTAGCCAGCAGGACTAACATAGGCTGATGATGATGTGTGCTTCTAAATTTGAGCCTTTGTTAAAAATGAAATACTTACGTAAATAATTTCAAACTATGATAGTTAGATAGTAAAATTACCAATATGAAATATACGAGTATATAAACTAAACCTAGAGGTGTTTTTCGATTGCAAAATTGTCATGTTATTTCATGGAATTATCAGCAGAAACAACACCTGCACCACATTAATGAAACTCTGTAAAGGTACTTACTCAGGCGTAGGTAAGGTATCACATATCAAATGTACCGATTTTCGGTGAGAATGTAAGAATTCTGTTTTATATTACTGTACATAAAAAGTCTGCAAAACATACCAAGAGCTTTCATAGCGTAAATAATATACTCGGGATAAAGCCTTTTCTCGTAATAAGTTGGTAACAGACATACAATGTTGATTCACTCCGTACGTGGGATTACATCAAAAAGCACTCTAATCGTCTTATCACAAAGTTTACTCGATATCAAAAGCTTTACATAAATTAGCGACGGTGTGTGGTAACAAAAACCGAAAACAATGGTCTTTCCAGAACCGGCTTTCTAATTCTGAACAATCACCTAACCAGCATGTCTTTAGAGGCCCATAAATTAAACGCGCTCAGGGTGAAACAGTCCATATGTCACCTCTTAAAAGCCCTTTCAAGTGTAAAACAAACAATATTTTGCTACTGTTCCTTTATAATTTGAAGGTAAGCAACAGATGCCAACAAAAGAATCTTAAACCGTAACCCTATTATGTTTTCGCTAAGGAAAACAAATGGCAGCCAGTTCAACAATTACATTCGGTAAAAATACAGCTTCTGCGGAATAAAATAATGAAGCGACTACTGGTCGTGCATTGTTGTTTTGTTTAAAACCCCATGCGTTTTGCTCGAAGCAACTGCCCACTGGGCATATCGGCAAATTCTTGGAAAGTGCGTGGAGTTTGGACAATTTGTAGAAACTTTTAGTTTTTTTTTGTAACACATATAAAAAAAACCTATTTTATTTCCATCTCTTAAGCTAAATCAGTGTGATATTAAACAAACTTAGATGTATAATAACATTAATAACTTAATAAGATAAAAAATTTAGGTACTAACATAGTTATTTTGTTCTGTTCAAAGCAACATGCTTTGAACAGAACAAAAGAACTTGCTTATTATATAGCATATAATTTTTTACAATTCCACTGGTTTCTGCCGGCATTTGGAAATTAATGAGGAACCTTAATCTCTTGTATTCCATACAGCATGCAATACAACAACAGTCGAAAAATACCAGGTATATCGTGTGTCAATACGCAATTTATCTATTGTATGAATCGTATCTGTTACTGTGACAAAACTTTGACGAAATTTCGCCAAAATACAATCGTATATCCTTACAACACAAAAAAATATACGGACAATTGCCCTTGTAACTTGAATACTGATCATTATCGGGATTTAGAATAGCTTATCTGAGTTGCAGAGGAGCCGATCGTATTAGCTGTATTAGCTGGTAACTCAGTTGTACTTTTCCTCTCAATTAAATATTGAGCTCTAGCAGTCGGAATGTGATTTGGATTCCATACAAGTTTGGATTAAAAAATAAAAATATGTAAGAGTCATTCCTTTAAATAAAACTTTACTTTTTTACCGTCATTGAGACACTTGTAGAAATAATAATTTGAGCCAATGAACTATAAATATTCTTTTAACAGGTACCGATTTTTGTAAAAGGTTCTAAATAAACCCAAAAAGTATTCTACACTTTTACTAAAAAAGCATTTAAAGGACATCGAAACGACGCTGACGTAACATTGATCGATAGAGCACAGCTGGTTGCGTAACAATATCAACTGATCAGAATTATTATCCTAAAAAAATACTCCAAAAATTTTGATACCTTGAGAAATGTCTATTGTTAGCAAGTGGAGGCCTCTGGATGCTATTTATGGAACAAAAGTCGTAGAATTTTAAAAATACTGACCTTATTTACAATTCTACGCTTTAACCAATATCTTTTGAGCCAGTGGGTGCGATCGATGGACCGTGACTGCATAAATCGGGAAAACTATTAAAAACTACTTGAAAGTATTGTCCTTTAATCGATTTTCAATCGTCCACAAAAGGACATGAAATCGCCGATTGTATTTGTAACGGTAGGTGTGGTTACACTTCATCAACATGTCCGGAATCTGTTTTAAATGGATTTTGGATTCCTAACGGGCTCTTTGTTGATTCGTGCAAGTTTCATGGTCGGTTATGAGCCCTGGCTCCGAGACTTTGCAGCTGTCATCCAAATCTTGGACCACGACAACCTTCTATTGTCCTCCACAGATACGACTTCATATAAATGCAGTTTATGTGAAATTTTTCAATAGAAACTCTCAAGATTTTAGTCTCACGCAAAAAATCTATTGTCGTCGTCACAATAAATGTTGGTCGTATCACTGGCGCATTAAAAAGTATTCATGCGGTATTTTTGTAAGGTCCACCTTTGTTGAATCGCAAAAATCTTGACACTTTTACATTTGTCATTTTTTTTTAATCGATCATCTTCTCCAACTGCACAATGTCTGCTGAATTCAGTGAATAAAAATAAAGCAAGACCTTTGAAACGGGAATTTTGTTCATAATAATTAAAGAAGCGTAAAAACAATTGCGAAACTGTTAATGAACTTGTGATTGAAGCTTTTTCACGGCACAAATTGACAATTCTTGTTATGGTCAACGAAGTCATGCCTTCTATTGGGCAATAGCATTGTCTCGAGTCAATCAAAAAGCAATGAGCGTCGCGTCCAATGACCGCAGTTGCTAAATGATGGGGAACTGTAGAACTGTCCTGTTATGAAACTTGTTGGTATTCGTGTCGCAGTGTATTGACATTGTAACATTGTACGATGTAATGATAGCAATAAACTTGATAGTGTTTGGGCGCTTTTCAAATTATCCATGAACTGTTGTGCGTGTATAGCTACAAATCTTATGTTTCTTATGCACATTACTGAACTGCAAGTTACCTATGAGGTACTGTTACAAGCTCTTGAACATCAAGTTTTTGTATTATCATCATCATCATTGTCAGCCAGGAATTACTGCTGAGTATATAGGATTACTGAAGATTGTGCCATCTACCACAGTTCTAGCTGATCATGTTATCCGATGACATTGTATTGACAGTGAACAGACTTCGAAACAAGAAGGAGGTTCTATATATTATGTTCGGCTGTATTATTTTATGTATGTATATTTGTTGATTTCTCCGTCAATAATGGACCGATTTATGAAAATTCTTTAGCTAGTATTATAGAAAATGATCTCGAGGCAGTGCTATATAAAAATATTCTAAGGGATTAGTTTTTTTTTCCTAAAAACAGTGTAGTTTAAGGGATGCGAAACCGGTTTTTAGTTTCATAAAGGAATTTAAGTATAAAGGTACTTACATAAACTTCGACTTAGTATATAATATTATTTAGAGTATTCACTTTATAACACATCTGTGAGAATTAAACTAGAATAAAACTCTTAAAATTCGTCTCGAATTCCCAAAGGAGGCGCCAAACCACAATATTTATATCAAATTCCTTACAGAATAGATTCGTTAGGGAATTCTTTGTAAGACGCAATAAATCTGTCATATCCCTTGTTAGCAAACGCTTTGATTCTAGTGCGATCAAAGACACGTCGTCGTATGGAATCTTGCTAACATTATAATTGGCTGAGAAACAAGCAAAATTTATCTTGAATCTTTATACTTATATAATGTAGTATTAATTTATTTGTAACACGAAAAACAAAGTAAACTAAAATACCTGAAAAAATAACTGAAAAACTAAAATAAGCAATGGTGGATAAAGATAAACTTCACCTATTATAAAAAAAAACTTCCAGAAAACCTTATGAAGTCAAGCTGAAGACAGGGTATTATGGCGCTCATTAGGGGAGGCATTGTTTCCAGCAGTGGACTAACATAGGCTGATGATGATAATGAAACATTATTCTGTTACAGGGACGTTACCGAGATGTTTTATTGTAACGTATAGATTTAAAAAAAAATAATTTGTAGACGACACGTAACAAGTTAGAAGGTTGGGATTAAAAGGTATTACTAAAATTGCACAAAATCCTATAATAATTATAATTAACAAATTAATAATTATAATCAAGTCAACAAAAATAGTCAGTTAAATAATTATGTTATAAGACCTTCTGTTTCGTCATAATGTGAGCAATTGTCATGTTTTTACCTTCTGCTCCTCAACAGCTTGGGTAATGGTCCACTGCTGGACGCAGGCCTCCCCTGATTTTTTATATTATAGCGCTCATTAGGGGAGGCATTGTTTCCAGCAGTGGATTAACATAGGCTGATGATGATAATGAAACATTATTCTGTTAAAGGGACGTTACCGAGATGTTTTATTGTAACGTATCGATTTAAAAATAATTAGTTTGTAGACAACACGTAACTAGTTAGAAGGTTGGGATTAAAAGGTATTACTAAAATTGCGCAAAATCCTATAATAATTATAATTATATGCAAGTCAACAAAAATAGTCAGATAAATAATTATAAGACCTTCTGTTTCGCCACAATGTGAGCAATTGTCATGTTTTTACCTCCTCCTCCTCAACAGCTTGGGTAATGGTCCACTGCTGGACGCAGGCCTCCCCTGATTTTTTATCTCATGGGGGGTAATGATCATAATCCCCACGCTGGGTATGCGGTTGGGGATCGCAGTTCGATGGTAGATATATTCTGCAAGAGGTGCTGCTGCCCGCCCCCCGGTGTATGTCCCTTAATCGCCTCTTACGACACCCACGGGAAGAGTTGGATGAGATGTTTTTACCACATTATGCTATTTACAAAAATCCTGTTCGGTATTCTCGGCACATTAAACCGTTGTATTTGCGCATGCTTCTAATGTTTTTGAGTGTCTCGTCACGTTCATATAAGAATGTCATGGCCTGTATTGTCGGTCCTTTGGAAATTAAAAAGAATCGTGTGGATTCGAAATCCTCATACCAATTTTTCATCGGATACTAAAGCTGATACGTCATGTATTAGCTAGCGCAGCAATAGGGTATACGCATGTGATTTCAAACAAGCTGATTATTTTTATTTATTTTCTCTATTACTATAGAAATTTATCTGCATTTTTATTATTGTATTTTTAGTCGTTATTATCGTGAAATTTAACCTCTGAAAAGTAGATATTTTAAGTCAAAAAGAAAATCTTGACCAAACGTCACCGTTTACAGAATTAACAGGAAGCTTTTAGAGGGATATTTTTTTAAAGATGGAATGAAAGTAAATTATTTATTAGACACAACACACAAATAACAAACATGATGGTTTTTATCAGTTATTTGTTTCTTATTTGTGACGGTGACATCACAGAAAAAGGGCAGATTAATACCTAGCTAATTAACACCTATTATTTGATAGCATATTGGACCTTAGTTATGCTTTATGCAATACAATGTAAGCAATGTAAAATTTCCCACAGAATTATTTTAAAACTAGACAGGTAATCATTTCATTACCCACACGGACCGGTCACTATGTAGGTGGGTAAATCTTCACTTGTCCATCTGACTGCGTGCATCAGTTCACATGACTGAACGGTTAAGGTTATGGGCAAAGTGAGATCGATAATGCATAATGGTTAAAATATAACGGATTATGATTTAAAAATATAATATTGGATGTTAAAGTTGGATAATGAACCTTTCTTGAACCTTTCTGGAACGGGAACTACCCGGATGAAATAGCGAGGCGCTGGTGTACTGTATATTGTAGTCATCTAGTACCTATAACACAAGCTGTGCTTAGCTTGGGGCCAGATAATGCTGTGTGGATTTTTACAAACACTACATCCAAGACTTAGCTAAGGCTTAGATATAATTTAATTTTAATAATTAAACAGTTTTTAGACTCAATTGATCATGTGTTTTGTGTGATTGGTTATTTTTCACTTACATAGGTATGCCGAATTATTTAATTGAAGATCACTATCACATAAGGAAAACAAACTAGAACTAGTATTTTACAATTGAGCTAACTGAAGCCTGTTGTAAACAATCTATACAGATAGCTCAACTAATCCATATCAATCCCAGCCGGCAGTGTCCCTAAGACGCTGGCTGCTATTTGTTGATATTACTTTTATATATTTTATATATAGTCGTTAATCCCGCTTCCGCTTACGCGTTGTTGCTGTCGTCGTCCTCTCTCTATTCTCGACACGCGATAAGTCAGCAGAAGCGACCGCACCAGGTCAATCCACTTTGTTTTTGCACCGCCTATAAAAACAAATTACCTACGCCTCTTGGATCGATTCGAATAACCGCATACGACTAAGCCAATAAAGGAAGCATGCAATCATTGGTAGTTGCAAATCATTTGTAATCGTTGTCTCTATAGAGGTCTAAAAAAACACTATACATAAAAAGTTTTTAAATTTTGTAGCGGTCCATTTTCATAATTTTTGGGCCGCACTGCACCACCACGCTGCACCAGACACACAACCTAGCTTCCGACCTGTCTGGTTGGAAACTTGGTTCTCTGGTTTCTTCGATAATAGATTTTAAATACAGAAATCTGCAAAATAATCACTAAAACCAAAAACTTCAACAATGCATAACTGCACAAGCATAGCGAGAAAGTTTCTTTCGTTAAATAGGCAAGGAATGTGTCTGATCTGAATGGACTAGTCTACACTGAAGGTAAAATATTAAAAATATGGCTAATGAAGTTGATTTAACTATGGAGTTTAGTAGAAAATACTACGGATAAGAAGTGCTTGGTCAGATGTGTAGTATTTTAACTCTATATTCAGTAGCAAATAATTACAATGTATTCATGAATATTCAATTCATTACACCTATCAAATGCTATGTAGTTTAAAGTTTCTACTATGTATTTATCTAACCGTCATCGCAACAAGCAACATATTATATTTACATTATATCAAGCGTCCAACAACAGTCGGTAGGTACTATAGTGTTGTTAGTATCAAATTAAACTTCATTGAAACTGTTATCTATTTAGTTCCCATTCCGAGAATTTCCCGCTAATTCAACTTCCAAGAACAAGTTATTATAAACTACATTAACATCTGTAGTATCTATGCTACAGGAAGCGTTATCCCAAACAATGAACGCACGGTCGCATTGAAAATTTTACATTTCAACGGATTTCAGCTTCGTATTAAAATACCCGCGGCACGAGACACCAGCGTTGATGACCGCATTTAAATGTGCATACAAAATATCGATGCACAATGCAAATACAAGTCTATCCCAACAAACTAATCCTTACCATTACCAACTATAGACGTTACGCAAAACTAAACCCTATCCTGTACACCTAAAGCAAAATATAGTTTTGATTACAAAATAATGACATAACATAATTTTGCCATATTCTACGTACAATGCGGGACAATAACGTTGACATCTACTTGAATGCAAAACAGTTAACATGTCATGGTACTCTAACATGATTTGTTTATAGGAAGCGCTGAATGCTAACGTATTTGATTAGCTGATGTCTCCGAACAAACTATGTACATTTCGAAAGGATAATTAAAGGCCGAACTGCTTCTCTGTTGTCTGTGCTTGTACAGTATTGTTACACAGCGATCAAACCGAATACAAAATCAGTGCTCTTAAGTATGTAAACAAGCAAATGACTATTGCAATGCAAACCAATGTACTAGAATTTCCTATCAGTAGCAACTATAATTACTACAGTCTTAATGTAATTTTTAAATCTGTTGAAAAAAAAAAGAAAAGGAAATTGCGTCGCTGAAATGAATAGCAAAGCATCTGGTGGATGTCACAATCTTTGGAAGCATATGCCAGCACTAGGTTCAACTGATCTGCTGGTGTTGCTCTCAGTAAGTATAATGTACAAACTAAATTTTCCTCAAAAGATCTCTTTAAATATACACCATTTTTAATTTATGAATAAAACCGCAAGAACCGACCAGACTTCCATTAAAGTGGCTATTAGAGAAACAAACAAGGAACAGACCAACGATAAAATAATTATCGCTTTCATCTTCCCGACCTTTGAAGAAAACCACCCCATCAAAAACATAACATTAACAAACTCAACAAAAAACAAAATCACCCTCAGCAACAAAAACTCTAAAACTTGGACTTTAAGGTGACGTCAGCAGAATTAAATAAACTGCCAACGGTGAAATATTTCAAGTTATTTACACAGCACCGTAACGGACCTAAAACAAACTTAAAATAAATAATGAGAATTCTTTGCCCTATATTTAAAGGATAATGATTTGAAAAATAACACATACACCTGTTTCTATCACCTGTCTGGCTGACCGACAGTTGAAATATATAAAAAACATATTAAGACGGTTGTCGTGTTAACAATAGGGGTTTATACACGTTTTAGTAAGACCGCATGCTCTATATAGCTCTGGCATTATAACTTGTCTGCAATTAATTACCCCTGCTCTTACATACTGACCAGCAAAGTATTATTAAACGTTGAATTTCGCAACAGGTTTTACTGTAAGTCGGATTCTTTCTCTCTTATTATGCTCTTGAAGAAAAATCAGGTATTCTTATTCTGAAATAGAGGTATTAGATCTTTTTAACTTTGAGCCACATTGACATTTAAATTAACCTCTCTAATCAGATAAAAAGAAAAATAAATACACTACCATACTACAACATTAATATGTTCTTATAACTTTGCAAGGACTTGAATTTTTATCGTGGACAACCATTTACATTAAAAAATTTAAGTCTTCTAAAGTCATAAGGTTCAAATAAATAGATCATCATTCTTTAATAAGTAGTTGTGGGTTAATTAAGTAGGATTCAGGCTGTTTCGGCCCCGAGGTATCATTTGCTATTGTGATGGGTCTTTTGGATCCTTTGGGGTTCATATTGTTGTTCCTTTTAATAGCGAAAATGATAAATGTTTCTGCCGGGAGATCGTTTCGATCGGTTTCGTTGAAATTCATGCTTATAATTTATTATAGACTATCGATTTAAAATTTTGAACAAACTAATGCTGCTCGCATGATGTTATTTTAGACAATCAAACTTGTTATTAACTTAAGCTTTTATAAAACATCACAAGTCAGCAGAGATTATCTGAAAGCATTGAAATAGTAATGAAAAAGAATATAGCTAATTAATGAATACCAACAAGAAAAGAAGCCTCTTTTATTGCATCAAGCAAATTATGTCCACAGAATTCTTACATCCTAATACATTTCTTGGCAGCGTTTGTTTATAAAAGCCCAAAGCGGTTTTACTTTGCCTCGCTGATCAACAAAGAGTTGCGGTACAAAAGAAGCTTAAACGAAGTAGCTGTTTCATCCACCTTAAGACCATACTTAAGTTTATGGAAAGAGTGTCGGCATGAAACGCTTAACCATGACTTCCTTTAAAGGGTTGCGCTTTTTGTTAAATCACGTTTGAAGATTCCCTTAAAGTCGATCGCACGATGCTATATTACCTCGAGTGAGTCTTTTTTAGTCAGCTATGGACCGGCTTAGAGCCACATCTTCGTGGGGGTTCTAAAAGGTTTATGAGTGCACTTTTTGTTCCTTTGTTTCTTGGATTTAATTAGTGGGTTTATGCCACATTGTTTTAGTTCTGCTATGAACCTAGAATCAATTTGAATCCTTACCAATTTGGTTTGCTTTGCTGGGAATATTTTTATGGCCGTATAGTGAACTTTAATTGTGACTCTGATTGGTTACAATTTAACACACCTGCATCCTGGAGTTTAAGGGACGCTAAACATATTCAAAGTTAGTAAAGGATTAATTAATTTAGTGTTTTTTGAAGTATGCTTCCAGCTGGTCTTCCGGGGCTATATCTAAGAAGGATGGAGCTTCGTTATAATCAACCCTGTCAATCTTAATGAAAAATATTAAAATGCCTTATTATTCAACCAGAAACTCCTTACAACTGACCTTATTTTCGGTACACAATGGGATATCCCTTTTTTGTTCGTCAAATGAAGATTCAAATATCTGACAAGGAAGGGGTTGGCCTACTTTTTTAGTGGTACATGAAAATTATCATGTCATCGCTTTTTACTATTCAAACATTTATTATTTTGTTTACTTCTTAGATGTCCTATTTACATAAAACACTTTCGAGTCCCTTCGAGACAAAAGCCTTTTAAGATAAAAAGAGACTTATATTTTCCGTCTGAAATTATGCCAAGCAGTAGGCATACCAAAGTAGATGATAAGTATTACTTAACAAGATGTAGGTACTGAAAATGATTAAATCCAGTGTACTTTTTATTTCTTTATAATAAAGCAGGAATACTTTAATTTAAATAGATATTATCAATCTAGAAGGAGATTCCCAGTTCATCCAATATCATCAACATCCTAAATATTTGAGAATTTACTTTCAATTAACAATTCCCACAAGGTTTCATATTATGCACTCCGAGTACAATCCACTTTAGAACACCGAGCCGGATCGCTTTACAAATCTTTTTTTCTTATCAAGCGAAATCGTCCGCTCGAATTGTAAGACCAAGAGCTATCGTTCATTCAGCAGGTATTGAATAGTCGTTAAGAGGAATGGGCGTGGGTCACAATATCCCTTGGTTGTGGGACGCTCGACAATTTCAGATCATTCGCATACGAATATGCATGTAATATAAATCTTTCCGGTGAAGCACGAACAGCGCCGCCACTCCCACTTGGTCCCGCGGTCTCAAAACGAATATTAAATTCCACTCAAAGTCTTTATTTAAAAACCATACCTACAATTTTATCTTTACTATAGATTGCTTTCGCTTCGCTTACATTTTTTTGCGCGCTATATTCTAAAAGCTGCTTATAAATATTGGCTGGCTCTAAAAAAAGATGTTCAGTAATAGCTTAGACTTTCCAAGCTTGTGTTTGTTTCTAGTTTCTAGAAATTCATTTTTATGTAATGTATCTTCAATCAATCATCAATAATGTATGGCATTGAGAGAATGTAACGACGGCAAAAAAAAACAATTCGTAGGGTAAATCAAAATCTAATTCAGACGAAAGTACACTTTTCTTTATACAGACATACAGACGTTGCTCTGACAATTATAGAGAGCACGCGTTCAGAGCACACTTTACCGCATATTGCGGCCCTGCCATTCGGGCAGCCAGCGGCATTCGAGGTATTAATAATTTTAATGCAGGTTCTCGCATTGTGCCTTTGGTTATTTTTTGTGACGGCCATCAATAATATCCTGACATTTGAATGTCTGTTTTAAAGACTATATTGATCTGTCTTTAAAAATTATCTGCGGTTGTATCACTACATTAAAGTGTTTTGTATGCAAAATTAGTCGGAACGTTTTATTGATGGTAATTTTTTGCGTGAAATCCCCAAATGAGTCATTTTATTTAAATTTAATGTCATTGCTTATAAGGACAAATATAACTCTTCAAACATGAGTACATCATCAAACTATAGAAATTTTTGATCTATTTAAAAAAATAATCTACATATGAAGTTAGGTATTAGTAATTATTTAATTTGGTATTCTTGTATTAGTATAATTAGTTTGTATAATTTCTAGCTTAGAATAAGCTCCGCCATCCTATAGTAATCTCCGTGTACATTGGTTGCCTGGAAGAAATCGCTTTAAGAGATAAGGCCGCCAAATCCATGCCGTTGTTTAGGATAAGTTTTTTTAATGTAATTTATGTTTTTTTTTGTTTATGGGCTATGAAATAAAGCGTTATCTATCTATCTATCTATGAATTTCTTCTTAATCTCAAAAATTCTTTACTCCAAAATGTAGCTCAAATCAATCAAACAACAGTTGGTCAGACAAGCAAATGTCTACTGCAACGAATGTTTGGTCGAATGCACCATTATGAGATAATTCAATAACAGTAACAACAAAGGAAGCGGTCTGTCGGACTGACGCGTCGTATCAAATCGCGCTGACATTGAGGTTCAAGGCAACTGCAGTATGTTCTGTGTTACTGGTGATATTGTTTCTATTATTGATTGTATGAGAGACCATGCAACTTCTTGTAAATTAAGGTCTAGCTTTGAAGAGTGTGAACTATATTTTTCGAAAATAGTTCCAAGTAGCGATTAGTTCCATTCGCAATGTTTACCACTTCATTTTTGTCAATAGTTTTCTTTTCCGAAAACATTTCTAACTTTTCGCATATATTGCCATTGTATTTATTTATCAATAGTACGTAACTACGTGCCGTGACCACGGCAGTGTGTAAACCTGTCGTAACGTCGAGAAAAAATAGGTAAAGAAACGCGATAAATACCCGTTAAATAGTTTTTATAATTAACTAGTTTACCCGCCCCGGCTTCGCACGGGTACTATACATATAAACCTTCCTCTTGAATCACTCTATCTAAAAAAACCGCATCAAAATCTGTTGCGTAGTTTTAAAGATTTAAGCATACATTATAGGCATGTATTATACATATAAACCTTCCTCTTGAATCACTCTATCTAAAAAAACCGCATCAAAATCTGTTGCGTAGTTTTAAAGATTTAAGCATACATTATAGGGTAAGCGACTTTGTTTTATACTATGCAGTGATACGTAACTAGCAATAAATTATATGTCTTAAGAGTACTTCTTAATAGGCCATCTTTTTTACTGCGAATCTTTGAAGCATCTTAGGATTAGTCAAGGGTACTACATGTTAGGTGGTAGTTACAATTATGTAACTACCACCTAACTTGTAGTACCTTTGATGTCGTATGTAATACACATGACATACTAATGTATGTCATGTGTATTATACGATACATATGTATGGTTGTGTTAATGCATATCCATAATTACATATATCTACTTATTCCTGTATGTCCATGAATGTTATTTTCATCCTGAGATAAATCTTGACCCTTATATACGAACACAACTTTTAATCTAATTGATGGCACATGTAACTTATCGTTGACATTGTCTATCATTATGTCAAACATAGTAAATTTTGGAACTAAGTTCCTTATCGCGCGTTGTGAAAGGGGGCTGGACGGGAAAAAAATCTCACGAAAAGTTGTAACGACACTTTTTGCTATAGTAAGCTATTGTAGGAGTTTCTCTGAAGGATAGGATTCGTAACGAATACCTCCGACAGAGAACTAAGGTTATCGACATAGCTCAAAGGATTAGCAAGCTGAAGTGGCAGTGGGCTGGCCATATCTCGAGAAGAACCGACAACCGCTAGGGTAAACGTGTTCTTGAGTGGAGACCGCGACTCGGCAAACGTAGTGTAGGACGCCCTCCGACCAGGTGGGATGACGATTTGCAAAAGACTACTGGCAGATGCTGGATATTAGGGGAGGCCTATGTCCAGCAGTGGACAAATATAGGCTGATGATGATGATGAAGCTATTGTAAGCCGTGCGGCGTGCGCATGTTTCTCTGTCTGTCTCTCTCTCTCTCTTATAGAAAGGAACTTCGTTCCATCCGGGTGTCCTTTGACACCTCTTAATTTTTTTTAAATAAAAACGAAACAAAAGAAAATAAATAAACATCGTAAACAGTGGATCAAAACAACGTGTTCTTTAACAAAGATAACTTTTCCATGTAGAAACTTCCCATTTCTAGCAATTGAAATGAAACAATACCGATTTCACATCGTGACGAGACATAAGATGCTCCGTTTATTATTTGTTTGAGAACATTGAACGTAAGTGGCCGTATTCAAAGAGTAAGTAAGAAAATTGAACTCTATGTTGTATTGGATTAGGCTTAAGACGTTCGCTATAACATCAGTAGTGCTGTTCTCACGGGCGCCACTCGATTGTTGAAGCCTTTGACTATCTTGATGTTAGGCCTTGACCCTGGTTAGGGGTAGAAGTTGAAACGAATTAGGTTGACACAGATCAAGACCGCACCGCTGCCATACAGCACAAAAACGGTGGATATGTTTTGTGCGAAGGGTAATAGGAATAGATAATATCTTTATAATTAGTGTATAATGAGTTGTTGTTACTAACCTTAATCTTAAGTCATTTCTTTAAAAAATTTACTAAAAATATATGGATTTTGTTGTCCGAAAAAAATTATTTTTATTTATTATAGGTACCGGGAAGTGTTTAGGTGTTACAAAACCTAAACACTTCCCTTTATTAACTTCATAAGAATACTTTATGGATGAGATTTTTTGTTGCTATCAAAGCATAAATTACATATCCACACGATAATGTAAACATGACTTCAAAGTGATTGTTTATTAAATTACACTCAGCAAAAAGAGCAGCGAAAATCATAAAAAGTTGCTGATCGCATTCTGCATTCTGAGATTGCTTAGTTGAAGCCATAGGTAGTTTAAACACAGTAAGGCATGATTAAAACTTATCTACTGCTGCAGTGGGGTAACTACAACATTTTAATTATCATGATAATGATGATGAAATATAAACAAATCTAGCACATAACATTGTATTGTATCTCCCTACCTGTATGGTTTTGTAAGATTATGTTACATTATCTTTATATTATACAAACTTTAAAAGATACCTGTAACAGTTTTTACGAAGTCCAGAAAATAACCTGAAATTAGGATGGTATTCTTTGAGAATTGTATCCAAATGCTAGGAGCTTCGTCTGTTAACTTTGACTTATACGTCAAACAAAACTTAATCGTGTATGATAATGTCGAAGACGTTAATTCTATTGAAATTTCCCAACAGTTTTGGGCAATTTAAGAGATCGCACATGCTTTTTTATAATTTTTCTATCAATCTCCAGGTTCGTGTCGCGGCGGGGCGCCCCAGCTTGTCGCACCTCCGAGGTTGGGTAGTGAATCCAATATATTTTTTACCACACTTGACGAGCGATGTGGCGCCTAGGGCGACTCACTTGGCCTGTCTGCGACTCAGAAGGTTGCGGGTTCGATTCCCGCCTCGGGACAAATGTGTGTACGATTTACAGACATTTGTTCAGGGTGTTCTGGTCGTTATTATATTATGTATATCAGTTATCTAGTACCCATAACACAAGCTCTGCTCAACTTGGGGCTAGATATTTGCTGTGTGAATAATTGTCCAGCATTATTTATTTATTACTTAACCTACCAGTAATGTTATACTGTGGCATCTATCAGTGTAAAGCGTCCAGGTTGTTGGTGGTCATGGTCATTCATCTGAAACGTGGGTATCTAGACCTTTACTGTAACCTTCATAACCCTTCATTTGTCAGTCGTGTAAAAACAACACTATATCATTAATGTCTTTATTCTGATTTTTAAATACTGTGTTTATTTAATCGCTAGGGGCGTAGAGCAAAGTTAATTGCTTCATAATAGTTTACGTGTTTTTAGAAATTTATTTAACTTTTTTAAATATGAACATGTTTTATTTTTCTGTCTACAGAATGACTCCTGTAGCTTTTCTGCAAAATGAAGTTATTCATACAATGATACTTACATATTTCTTAATGAATGCTTTACAGCCATCATCACAAAGATCACGGTAGGAGTTCATGGCTCGTTAAATAAATTACATGTTACGTTTTAGATATCGAAACCATGTTATTTAATGTTATGTAACACAAAATAATACGCCAATTACAGACAAAAAAAAATGTTTTGTTTGGAAACGATAAACGAAAATAATGATTAGGAAGACTGCAACAGTGGCTCTAAAAATAATAAAAGTAACATTTATTACAATAAACTTACGTAAAAAGACAAGAGAGAAGTGCACTAAAGATAAATATAGCTAACTTTAACAATTTAGCCTGGACTAGGTAATCCTGTGTTTCAGGCGACTAGAGTGCTTATTATTACTTAAGGCGCATACTAAGGGAAAAACAAGAAAATTAGGTGTTTTCGAATCCGTTTTCCAACGAAAACATTGATTGTGGAGCTCTGAAATTTATATATTCTGTAACACACATCCTGAAAGGTCCCTTGGAGGTTCCAAATATTTGCTGTTAATCATAGTGTAGTTGTTATACTGTTAGTTATAGTGTATGTGTAGCGGCTTCGAACCCACGTTTCAATCACTTAATTATGATGAAGGCATTTAGTGTAACAATGTTGTTTAGAGAACAGTTTGTGTATAAATGATCTTATAATCTTAAAACTAGACTAATCACTATTCTAACTAGGTTAACTTAATGTAAAGGGTTTGGTTTGTTATACTCGGCAGAAAAAGATAGTACAACATAACAATATCTCGAGTATTAGTAGCGCCTCGCGGTTTCACCCGCGTTGTTCCCGTCCCTGTGGGAATTCCGGGATAAAATACAGCCTATATCATCAATATAGTGCGCGACAGCCACAACAACATCCTGAAAACCATAGCCGATGGGTTCTCGTCGCTGCTGTGGGCATGCCTGGTTCGCAGAGTGATTCCGGCAAACATCTCTACATTATGATGATCACTCTGGGAACGAGGCATGCGTTTGTAAATAATTTAGGTATTTCGTATTTACGTTATGGATGTCTACTAACACTCTTTCTTTCGTTTTCATTGTTTATGTTTGTGTGCTTACTAACCCAATATGGATCCAAGATATCCGAAATAAAGAGATTTTTTTAATTTATTTTATTTAAAGAATTTTTGAAATCGGTCCTGTAGTTTTTAAGTTTATTCGTTACATACAGAAATAAAAAATACAAATCTTTTCTCCTTGTAATATTAGTGTAGATATTAGTTATGTAATATACTGTAGTATAGCATAATTACCTTTACATAAATTTTAATATCATCATTATCATCAGCCTATATTAGTCCACTTAAAAAAAATATAAATCTTAACATACAATTCTGAAATTCAGATGATAAGATAAGAACACGAATTAAAAAAAAAATGCTCTGATTTAAAACATCCGACTAAAAATAACCCAAACTAGACAAAACATCAGTGTCTATTGTTTTACGTTCTATCAATTTTAGCCCAGCTATATCTTTCAATGCCATCCAGAGAAAGAGGATAGCCTCGTTTATGTCCAGAGTTGACATGTGTAGAAACGCAATTATTAGGAGTATGGCAGATCGTTTGATCCTGTCAGATATGTATAAACGGTGGGTGGCTATTGCCACCTAGAATATTTTTATTTATTTATTTTTTTGACTTGACCTATGTAGGTAGGTACCCTACGTATGTACCTTTATGTATATTTTTTGCTTCGTGTATGTCTTAGTATTAATTATTTTTAATGTAGAATTATATTTAAATCTTATGGATCTCGTGTCTGAAAATAAAGAATTTATTATTATTATTATTATTATTATATTGTTTGCATTGTTACAAATTATAACAAAGAACAGGTTCATGCAATGGGTTTATTACTTCTATTGACTTTATGCCTCAGGCGTGGCACGGTTAGGCCTTGACTTTGTGTAAGCTTAGCGGTAAGCGGTGATTATTGACTTACTTCATCCTAGTCCAAGGTCTATATTTCTCTCTCTCTCTCTCAAGGTCAAAAGCTATATAAAGCTTATTTTCTTAAAATATCTAGTCTGTTTTACATTTGTAATGTGTTTTTTACATCAAGTTACTAAACTAATAATATTGATTTAAAGTCTGCGATGCAGGAGGTTGCAGGTTCGATTCCCGCATCGGGATGAATGTTGATATGATCTGCAAATATTTGTTCTAAGTGTACTGGTGGTTTCTATGTATAATAAATTTATATATAGTATTTATAAAATGTATTCTATTATGAAATAGCTCAGAGGATTATCAAGTTGAAGTGGCAGTGGGCTGGCCATATTTCGAGAAGAATACCGACCACCGTTGGGGTAAAAGTGTTCTTGAGTGGAGACCGCGACTCGGCAACCGTAGTGTAGGATGCCCTCGGACCAAGTGGGATGACGATTTGCGAAAGACTGCTTTGCGCAGGGCGCTATGGCGCTCATAAGGGGAGACCTATGTCCAGCAGTGGACTAATATTGGCTGATGATGATTATTCTATTATGCACATCAGTTATCCCTTAACACACCCATAACACAAGCTCTGCTTAGTTTGGGGCTAGATAATGCTGTGTGAATCATCCAGTATTATTTTTTTTTATTTATTTATAAAAAGAAAAAAACTTTTCGTTTTTTTTTCATTTCTCTTATCAATGTGTGTATGCTATAACGGTTTTTTTAAAACTAGGAGTTAACTGTGGTCCCTCAGTATACACGTGATAGTAGCCGCTGGTGAAGCGATAATTTTAAGAAAATTACAACGTTACATACAACAAATAATATTGTTTTATGACATACAGTTTTAAGACCAAAGTCGTAACGTTTGACGAGAGCTTCCTGTGGTTTAGTCGCTGTAAATTATCTGTAAACTGTTCCGAAAGTTTATTTTTAAGTTTCGATTCGATACATGTCATATATCAAAACAAATAAAAAATATTAAGTGTTATTTGGACCTTGACATAATATTTGTAGATCAAACAAGATTTATGTAACGGCTTTTGATTTAAAATTATTTTATTTGAACCACTACTGAATCTACGAACATGTCAACGTTTTCCGTGATTTAAAACGAACATACAAACTCCATAGAGGTGAATTTAAATATAAAGCAGAGCGATCAGGATTAAGAAATTCACATTCCTGTGTTATCCATGCGTTTAACAAGATTTTTCTGCTCAATATGACACTTTATGATCTGGACTAAAATCTAATGATATTAAAAAACCTTAGATCAAAGCTTTATATATGAAGGTTCGTTTGTCCTCAAAAGAAAGATCACAAAAACTGGCGTTTATTGAGTGCCGTTAGATGACACGACTTGCATTTTAAAGCGCTATAAAAGTAAAAGTTTCATATTTTAAGATGTGAGTTAAGATTAGTCGCGATGCCTTCTTATGCCACCTGCACTCAATACTATACAACTGATAAGCAGCATTATGTGTGAGGTTATAGAGTTGAATGTTAGTTCTAAAGTTATACTGTACAAAGTTTTTGATGTGGTTATCTCGCATGCCAAAGGTTCAATATCAGGGACTTGAGGGCTGCCTGCGTTACACTACAGTCTATTAAATATCGATATTTTATAGTAAGGGCACTATTTGATGCTTATCTTTTGTATTAACACCTTGTTTATAAACAAAGTTGAGAAATGGAATACATAAAGTTTTTTGAACGTTGAGTTGCTTGCATCTGCTGGAAGGTGAAAAAATCTCAAGATGAAAAGATCTTTAAGGTTAAAAAATTTTGATCATTAAGTTTATGGTTTCTAAATCATTTCGTTGATCAAAACGTACAATGTTACGTTCTGCACAATGCAAGTATAGAAAACGATTATTTTGGTTAGTAATACAAGCTTCCATATTAATGACTACATCGATGAAAATATCGAAATCATGAAATCTATAGACCTCATTAAAACTTGTCACAAAAAAATCTAAGAGAATGAGAATCGAAGAGTTAAAATAAGAAAATAGGAGTCCCTTAGTTAGCTAAAGATAATAAAAGAAACATAAGAAAATGAATAACATTCTATTTGTAAACATGTAAGTGAAATTTGAGGAGTTGTATCTTATTTATCAACAAAATCCACAGCCCTTAATTAATTCAACTATGCTACATAACAAAACTTACTTAATTTTTAACATTTGCAACCCTAGATCGACAGTATCAACGAACTTGTCATAAACAGTATTGACATTTTCATATAAGGCAAGCACTCATCCAGATAGAACACACTAAATGCAACCTGAGCTGACTTTCTCAACAGACGGTCTCAGATCAGATACAGTGCCCGACCTTCTAGACAATCTAAGGTCAAACCAAGTCATGAAATATGAATTAAGTAAGCGCTCTGCAAACAATAACTGGGAGTTTGACTGCAATTACATAGAATTCTTGACTCTCTGGTTTGTGATCTTTACTTTAATTTAATTCATTTATTGCACAAAATATGGTTATAATACAAGGTTTTAAACATAAGGATAGTGTCACATTCTTCACCAAAACACACTGGCAAGCAAAATTTCGAAAATTTAAAGAATTTTTTCGTTTATTATATAAATAAGTAAACCTTAATTTTTTGGTAGTTTCTAAGAGAACGAGACCTTTTAGTAGACCGGGTGAGACCTTTTAGTAATAGCATTTTTTTTCATTATAAACAGTTGAAATTCAATCGGAATTATACGAAGCATCTCGTTCTAAAGAAGAAATGAAGTATTCCCACTGGAGCACCGATCTAGGAGCACCGATTTTATTCCCAATTGGAGCACATGCTATGAAAAAGTTTCTAGTGATGTAGTTTCGATAATAAATAGCTGTAACGTTGCAATACATACATAGTTTTAGAAGTATCCTGTAATTAAGAATTATTTTGTATACATGTGGTGTTTCATGCCCACTACATTCATGTATACAAAAAAAAAATAATTACAGAATGATGTTTTCTTCGAACAAGATGCAATATTGTTCTTAAATTCATATAGTTCTTTCCATCCAAAGGTTGCCTGGAAGAGATCGCTTCTAAGCGATAAGGCCGCCCATTGTACTTGTCTCATGTTATATGTCTTTTTGTAATGTTCTTTTTCTGGTGTACAATAAAGTGTTTTGTATTGTATTGTATTGATGCTTCGCATTATTGTGATTGAATTTCATTTGTTAAGTTTATTTAATCATTAATCAAATAATAGAAACTCATTAGTATTTACAATTGAAACAACTGCAGACTATTTGAGAACAAGCTATTTACTAACTACCTATCTATTTTTTTAATAGTTTTTCGTCATTTTTTCATATTAAAGTACCTATGCGATTTTGCCTGCTACACATATTGTTATTATGTTATTGCTGTAGTTTTATTGGAATTTAATCGTTTTGTCTATGACTGAAAATTATGAAGTGAATATCTTCTATACTCAACATTAACAAGTCCCTACTTGCTACCTGCTTATTAAATAAATGTTATTTTGTCATGTGAAAACACGACAATATTGTAATTCACATGAGACAAAGATTGTTCAGAGATAAACATTTATTTAAAACAAAGTCATTGTTTTAAAAATAAAAAAAAACAAAAAATCGTAGGTAACATCTAGGGTTTGGCACAAGATTTTAAAACTTGGTCAATAATGATTTTTTTCAGACAAATTCGAAATGCAATATTTGTAAAAAACCACAATTCACATACCTGGAACAGACATAATTGTTACCGTTATTTATTAGTAAGTTAGTTGAGTAATTTAGTTATTTATTAAGTTATTTATTTTTAAGACAAACGAAAGGCAAACGATCTTTTCACGTACGAGCTGTTTACTGCATTTTGGGATAGGGTTACATCTCTTACAAATAAAAAACCAAGAGATATTTAATTCGGACGAGCTGCATCCTAACCCAAAAATACACGGCAACAAAGTAAATTTTAGGTCAAGTATGGGCGGTTTTTTACAAACTTTGCACATCAAATTTAGCTGGAGCATAGTTACTACTATCATATTACTATAGTGCAGATGATCAGCTGATTGATACAAAAGTAATTGTATCAATCAGCTGATGTGTGATTCGTTTAGTAGGGATCGTCTCAATGATTGAGACGATTCCTACCATTCCATTTAGTTAATTAGTAATCGAATAGTTACCTACCATGGTTTAAGTTAAACGCTACTATTTGAGTTAAAACGAAACTTGTAAAAAATATAAGAATTTAATACATTATTGATGTTTCAATCTTTTGGATTTTTAGAAAGACCATCTATTATTCATAACGATTTCATTAGTCAGCTATGTCTGACATTAATCCTACTACTTACTCTTCTTGGATACGTCACAGCACCTATTTTGTCCAGCCATCTACATCTGTCATTTCAGAATTAATGAACATAAAAAAGTATAAAGTAGTGCGTGGGTGCTGCCCAAGCTTCGACCCAGAAGGATAAAAATAAATGACAGTCGGGGTTGCAGCTTTATCCTTTTTCTGACACAAACTGTAGATCGCATCGCGCCAGTCAAAGGCAAGAATTTTTCAAAAAACGTTTCGATGCGCTATAAAACTTGAAATGTGAACTTTTGAAACACTTTTTTGTATCAATCTATTTTATTAGAAAAATATTTCTGTTATTAGGGCCAATTTATAGTTCGGTGTCCATTAAAAAGATATTTTATTGTGTAGGTTTAGGCGGTTGATTTTTTTACTTTTGAATTAACTAAGGACGAATTCATTTTAAGGAGCATGACGGTTTAAATGATATATTATCTATAAACTGTTGTTGGATGAGGTAGTAAAGCTTCATTTTCATATCGTTAAACTTTTTTAAATTTTAATTTGTTTTAAACGAGGATCTACTTATCAGGAATTGGGGATCAATAGTTTAACTTTCTTAATTATTTATCAATTATGTTATAGCAGCGCCTCGCGGTTTCCCCCGTGTAGTACCCGTTCCCGTGGGAATTCCGGGATAAAAAGTAGCCAAGTGCTATTCCAGACTATAATTTATCTTTGTGCCAAATTTCACCAGTCGGACGCCCAGTTTCAAGGTGGGTGGACGACATAGTACGCGTCGGGGGGCGGCAATGGAGGCGGTTAGCACAGGACCGTGGTGGATGGCACAAACTGAGGGAGGCCTATATCCAGCAGTGGGTAAAATCCGGCTGTGGATGATGATGATGATGATGCCAAATTTCAACCGGATAGGTACAGCGGTTCTGGCGTAATTGAGTAACAAACATCCATCCCTCTATCCATCAATAAAAACTTTCACCTTTATAATATTGGTGGAATAAAGTATCAAAACAAAACTATAAGAAATGTACATCAACTCTTATGTTTTATAAGGAATGTACAAAATTACCTTTAAGTGTTAGGTTTGCTCTAGCGAAGGAATTGCAATCGGAAACGAAAGAGCGCCAAGCATGTTACGCCGAAGAGTAGGAAAAAATTATGCCGGTTTCCACCCAAACTTTTCACAAGGTATGAACTAAAGGTCTTTTATACCTACCTACATGAGCAATTATATATTTTTTTAAATAATAGCAGACAGATTGAGAGTCAGCAAAAATTGTCTACAAAAAAATAAAATAAAACAATCTTATCACAAAACAGTCACGTCATTAACCTTTTCTGTAGTGTAAGTTATAGGTACTTACATAAATAAATAGTACATACTAGATAATGCTGTCCGAATTGTCCAAATTATTTTTTTTTATTATACTCAACATCATTTTTTTTTTTCAAATTATATTCTTATGTATGTTTTGTACTGCAGCAGCAAATAAATAAATATCTATGTCTATGTCAATGGCTAGTAAAATAAAAAATAGGATAAAAAATAGTATAATAAAACAGGAAAAATAGAATTAGCAAGCTGAAGTGGCAGTGGGCTGGCCATATATCGAGAAGAACCGACAACCGCTAAGGGTAAACGTGTTCTTGAGTGGAGATCGCGTCTCGGCAAACGTAGTGTTGGACGCCCTCCGACCAGGTGAGATGACGATTTGCGAAAGACTGCTGGCAGATGCTGGATGCGGCAAACTGAAGACAGGGCGCTATGGCGCTCATTAGGGGAGGCCTATGTCCAGCAGTAGACTGGTATAGGCTGCTGATGAATGGCTAGTAGTAAGTATGCATAAAGTGATGCAAAGCAAGCGGAACTAGGTACTACTTAAGGGCTGAGAGAAACATGCTCTGAATAGCTATGATAAGAACTATTATGCCCCTTGCATAAGGTGCCTGGTTTTGTATTGGTTAATTAAATGACTAGGAACAGTTTTCTCTGCGCTGCTTATTAATCTTACTCTACAAAGCAAAACAATAAAACCACGCTTAAAATCCGCAACGACTATAAACTTCGGTTTTCTTTTAGCACTTTGTTTATTGAATACCAACAATGGCTTTGTAACACCTGACATCATTAGTGCTTTTTAGTTCGCCGCCTTCAGAGGAAAATCGCCTTTGATGCCAATCCGTGACTAATCTTTACATGCTGTAATTGTGTGCAGTGCAACTATAAAAACTGAAGCTCTGCAGGCTGCACAGCTTGGTGCTAAAATACTAATTAAGATAAAGAACCGAGTCGTTTGTTGATTCTAGAATTTTAACATAACCCTTTCTCTGCTCATTCAATGTTCTTCTCTGATCTCCTCATCAATGTAGAAAGGTTTAGAAATCAGGACTGACATCAAAATGATATCAAATCAAAAATTGTTTATTTCCATAAATACAAAAATGTACACTTAGAAAAAGTCAAATTTAAAAAAAAAACACTGACACGGGAATGTGATATATTTTTGATTTTTGTTGCTTCGGTATGTAGACTAAAAAAGTAAACAAACGACGAAGAAACCTTTAGCCTGTTAGTTGTTATTTTTCGAGTTGGAGCAAAACCCGTCCCGAGCTTTTATCTTCTAGTAAATGTAATATTTTGTAGTAAGCCTTTTTGCACTGATAAGTTTTGACAATTTGTTTAAATTTATTTATTGATAGATTTTGCAACTTACTAGGAGTTTTTGTAAAAGCGTATAATATTGCCCTTTAAAAGATACATTTATCTTGTGAAGCCTGGTTGTGGGCACAGCTAGTTTATGTTTATGTCTAGTATTAATATTATGTATATTGCTATTTTTAGGGAAGCTTTTGATATTTTTAAGAGTGTACAAGTTTTCATAAATATACATATTATATACACTGACTGATGTGACTATAATTTTTTTCTGGAAATTTTATAGCATGTAGGTACAGACATAAGGTATACGGTAGACGAATACGGGCTGTTGTCTTCACATCATCTATCAACTATCATAACATAAAAAAACTGACTAAGTGCAAGCCGGACTTGCGCACGAAGGGTTCCTTACCATTATCTATAAAAACGGCAAAAAATCTTGTCTGGTGAATAGCAGTCCCTTTAAATATTTGTTTTATTCTATTTTTAAGTATTTATTATTATAGCGGTAACAGAAATACATTATTTGTAAAAATTTCAACTGTCTAACTATCACGGTTCATGAGATACAGCCTGGTGACAGACGGACAGCGGAGTCGTAGTAATAGGGTCCTGCTTTACCTTTTGGAACGCTAATTGCCTGCTTGTGTCTGTATCAGTTGTGGTACCAGTAAACCTTTTAACGTATTCCTTGCAGTTTCCAGTAGACCCAAGAGAGGGCGCTATTCTCACTTCTTAAGCCAATTAAAGTAAACCGCTACTAATAAATAACTGTACTTATTAATCTACGATTACCTTTATGCAATAAAAACCTTAACTGGCTATAAAAATACCGGCTAAATTCACACTTACTTGACCCAGTTTAAGTTATTCAGGTTAAAGCTAAAAGCCTACGTAGCGAGTGCTCTTGAGCTTGGATCTTGTTAGTGAATTGCCTTTGAACTTTGTTAGAAAACTGTTGTAGCAGGAGCTTAATAATGTATATATATACCAACCGTGCGATCGTGGAAAAAACGAAGGGCTTCTATACTCGGTATGTGTTTTTCAGTGGAGACCGCGACTCGGCAACTGTAATTTAGGACGCCCTCCGACTAGGTGGGATGACGATCTCCGACAAAACTGCAAGCACAAGCTGACAGGGCGCAATGCAGCTCATTAGTTTGAGGCCTATGTAAAAGAGTCGATATAGACTGATGATGGTGATAATGACGTATTTTTAATGTATTTTCGTCGAATCTCCGTTTTCGAATTAGATGAAAATTCCCAAATAGCTCCATATTTCTTTTATTTTTGAGAGATAAGTATTCATCTAAAAAATAAATAAATAATTTAAAATTAAAGATTTCGAAGTAGGTTTTTAGTTTTTTCTAGACAATCTAATAATACAAATTAAATAGTTCATCTCAAAATCTCTTTTCAAAAGTTATCTTCGTATTTTCACCTAAGTTGGTGCTGTGGACATAATTTTGTTGTTTGTGATTTTTAGATACTAATTTATGTCTCCTCTCTAAACATTTTATCCGAACACCTTATATATAATTATTATTGCACAACTTTTCATCTGAGCTAAACTGAAACTAACTGAACTAAGCTGAAACATTTTCTTTAGCATCGTTTGAATGAATAATTTAGAACAGAATTTATATTTTTTATGTAAAAATTCATTAAAAATCTTTTAATTTTTGGACGTGCACTTCAATTATCTTAGTCATTCATCTCAGTCAGTCTTCATAAGCTCTCAACAAGGAAGAAATAATCTTGATACTTGCACAAATTAGTTTAAAATTTCATTTGACTTTGACCTTTTCGTGATTGGAGCGAAACATAAATCTTCTTTAGCAAAAGTTGCTGAGTTTGTTGGAAGTTTTTTAAGTTATTTTTGTTTGTTTGTTAATCAAGCCTTTGAAGTATTATGAGCACATTGCTTTTTTCTTTTAATTTTCTTCATCATTAGTCTTTATATTCAAAAGTTGTAAGTTCATCGAGTCTTACAAAATTTGTATTATCTAGTTGATTTAATAATGCCTAATTATTCTGAAAAGTAAAAGTTTTTTTGTAAAAGATTCCACGAGAACGTAAACAATAGATGTTTTATAGATATTAATTAGATCAAATGTTTTACTTTCTTACGTTTTATAAAGTTCAAACCATCAACCTCACAAAGACAGCATTGAAAAGAAACGTTGAAGTAAGATCCCTGACGTTTGGTGAACAATTCGAGGGCGGGTGTGACTCAGCGGAATTAAGCTATTGCTTTTTTAAAGTACCATTTATTCAAAGACTTGCTAATGGCCCCCGTTTTGTTTTGAATGATGACGCTACGGCTTTATTTAGGGAAAATATTTTCGGATTGGGCATCAAATTTTCGGTTGTATTACGAGGTTACGATTTTGGAGGGAAAACCAGCTTATCCTACTCATATTATGAAGTTGAAAGTTTATGAAATATTAATTTTATGCTACGATCTACAAAAATAGAGCAGATCAAGATGATATTCAGCGCTCATTTAGAACATAGCTCAACTTAGATAATATGTTAATTATTGTAATGAAAATACGCAAGCTAGGCTTAACTTGCGCACTTATCTAAGTACGTTGGTAAAGTAAAAATTTTAATAACCGCATCTTCTTATATTAACCCCCTTCTCAATAAAAACTTATAATTGACGTTTGACGACCTCAGTGGCGCAGCGGGCGAGAGTCTGCCTGCGACGCAAGAGGTTGCGGGTTCGATCCCCGCCTCTGAACAAATTTGTGTACGATCTGCAGAAATTTGTTCCGTTGGTCTGGGTGTTTTCTATGTATAATAAAAAATATCTGTCTATGTAAAGTATAATATTACGTATATCAGTTATCTAGTACCCATAACACAAGCTCTGCTTACCTTGGGGCTAGATAATGCTGTGTGAATTGTCCAGCATTATTTATTTATTTATTTATTGACGTTCTTTATGACGTGACCTCACGTAATAATAAGAAGCTGTTATTGAGAAGGGGTAAAAAAGAAGTAGCTGTTATTAAAACTTAAAAAAAAATGTTTAAAGTGAGCCTATACCAGGTAAAGTGGTTCGACTCTACTCATACTGACAACATTGCGATACAGTACGTATACATCGATCCATCGAGGAAGCCAACATTCAAATACCGGTCATGAATGAATGCTTTAGAGGTCGTGTTGTAATTCGTCTTCAGCATTCAATAGCATTGAAACCAGCCGGCACGTGTTCCCACAATGAACATAACTGTTGTTGATATGTTCTAGTTACATCGGATTCTACCGATCAATCTTTTTGAGCAGCGAAAATCTCCTTTTGAGGTCACCTTCTTTCGCAGTTTAAATTCATTGCTGATATGATTTCAGCCAAAGACATGGTCGCAGAGTTCATGGCAAGACGGTACTCTTGATGGTGATACACAAATTTTACTTTAGGGTGGGCTTTAAGGTGACAGTAAAGTCACAGGGACAATGGTGTTATTCCACCATGAAGGAGCCAAAACGTGCAACATTTTATCCCAAATGGTCATTTTATAGCAATGAAATGCAAAACTTACAACTGAACGATACAAACTACGACAATATAGGAGGACATCAAACTAAAATAAAATCTAGAATTGGATTTTTATTATCTCGCTATCATTTGTAAAAGATATTTATTTTATTGCATTCAATTTAACTTCAGGTCACAGTTTAGGAATGGACATTTTAAATTGCAGTTTAAAAGTTGTGCTTGTTAAAAATTTACGTTCGTTGCTCGCTGGCTTGGTTATAGCTCATCAGTTTTATGAAGCAAAATTATTTGAGAGCTATTATTATTAGAAAGTTGGTATTTGACTTTTTATTGCTTAGTATTTTTCATTGCACTTAACTATTGATAGCACCTTATAGGCAGTATTATTTCTATTGGTCAATAAAGTTAGGTACCATTTATGGAAATAGAAGCACAAAATGTTTAGGTACCCAAATTGAACAAAATAATTAGCAGGACAATAAGAAATTATGGATATAAAGTTTTTTATTTGCTTGAAGCTTTCCGGCAAAGAAACAAACAAGAAGCTACAAAATAATTGACAACACAAGAAAAAGTCATAGTCATCAAGTCACATTGACACGCAAAGAAAAAAGTGTCAACAAATGCCAAACTACACCACACTGTCACATTTTGTCAAAATTTTGAAATATCTTGGACAGATTCCTACCAGACAAAAGAACCTTGACTGATTCCCTCAATGAGTCACCAAAGTTAGGAAAAAATCAACTATCTACAAAAACCAACCTGGTTAGGAATGCACAAAATAAAACTATTTCCGAACAAACTTTCATTCAGAAGTTGGTCATGCTCACTGTCCGGGACCTCGGATAATGAAATTGTCCCGTAGTTTCACACTCTCTCATTTTTTACTACGTCGTGACTCTATTTTTGGTGTGATTTATCCGAAATAGGTTTCCCAAGGCTAAGTATATTTTTTCAATAAACAACAAGCTATCTTAATAATCAGAATAAATTCAAACAAAGATTTAAAACTTTTCTGTGCAAAAAGGCTTACTACAAAATATCTGATTATTTAGAAGATAAAAAAGCTTGGGACGGGTTTTGCTCCAACTCGAAAAATAACAACTATCAGGCTAAAGGTTTCTTCGTCGCTTCTTTACTTTAGTCTACATACCGAAGCGACAGAAATCAAAAATATCACTTTATTTCCGTGTCAGTGTTTTATTTTAAGAATTTAAAAAAAAAACACTGACTTTTTCTAAGTGTACATTTTTGTATTTATGAAAATAAAGAATTTTTGAATTTGACTTTTATCAAGATATGTAAGATGTAGTAGGTATGTTTCTCGTTTATATCAACATGATTCAAAGACAACTGTTCTTTACTTTAGCTTCATCAATAGAGCTACTGTGCTGGACTTTATTCAGGGTAAAGATAAGAAAAAAAGAATTTCTGTTAAAATTTGAGTCATTTTTATCATAACCGTAACCTGACATGAATTATTCACAGTATTCTGTTATCACCTTAATTGCTTTTACTTATGAGGCTGTCTTTGAACTAGAGGATACTGTTGTTTTTTATAAATTCCTTGACTTCGATTGGTATTTTTTAGATTTTCGTAGTAAGCAAATAATCACATCTCAATAAGAATATAAATGCAAAAGTTTGGATATTTGGATGGATGATTGTTATCTTTTCAATAGTCTTCACGCCGAAACTACTGAACTATTTAATTTAGGGGAAATATCGGTACAACATTTTCTAAAAAAATATAATATTTAGCACTAGCGTGATCAATGCGGTCAAACAAATAACTACCTACATATTAGACACAACAAAAAAATATGAGTTAGCACCATGTACTTAAATAAGTAAAGTAATACATGTTAGTAATACCCAAGTTAATTATCGCTATAGATGATTCTCCTAAATAAAAAAAATTACAATCATAAATAACATAACTATAAATAATATAACTGATATGGATCAGTTGAACTTCCTGCAGATTGCTTACAACAGTATACAGTAAGGTCAACTGTTCCAATTGTAAATACTAATTTAATTAGTATTTTTATAAGTGTGATGTGATAATGTGGTAAGACAAAACCTTAAACAATGCAAGTGAAACCGCGGACAGAAACTTATCAATAATAATATTTATGTGATGCTCGACAACCCTAAATCCTTACATATTTGACGTTAATCATGAGACCAAATTTAATACACAAACACACAACACCCAACACAACCTCAATCATCAACAAACAAGCCATATTTGACTTACAGTAATTTACATCACCAGCAATAATTCGGTTAGTGCTAACTCTGTTCCCATGCTCCCATTATACTAACAATGTGCTTCGAAATTGGCCAGAAAATCATGATAAGTATCTCTCAGTTGTCACGATCCAATTCCGGACGAAACCCTGCTCGAGATTTGAGTGAGAAGACGTGACCTTTGCACCGATTTGAACCAACTTCAAGTGTGAAGAGTCATGTCTAACCAGCGGGAGGTGTGGGTTGACCAACAATATTTGATACCTCCCCAAATGGACATAGAGCGGATAAATTAAATGTTTACTTTTGAAGAAGCGGACTTAGCGGCACCGGCTTAAACAGCGGATATTTAGGAATGATCAACCACCGAACAAAAATCAAACGGGAAGAAACATTGATTTTTTTCCAACACAAATAAAGTTTTTAGTTAAAGTGCTTACATTCGTAAAGAAAATTTAACGGTTTTATTGAAATAAAATAATGAATAAATAATGAAACAGAATGAAACAATTGAATAAATGGTTTTGTCAGACAACTATTCAACTTTAAATATGAAAATACGAATAAACAAGGAATACTTTGGTAGATAATGGATGAATTTAAAAGAATTGTGGGTATTACCTAAATATAAAAGTCAATGGGAAGCTTACCAAGGAAGCCTATGTCCAGCAGTAACTGTCGGCTGCATAATGCATGCAAAGAAAAGCTAACCTGGACCTGGAAAATGAACCAATAGGAGTACTCTTACCCAACCTAACCTAAAGCTAACCTACTAGGCTGATTCGCCAATATTAGGGCGCGCTCTTCTTTTATCTGATAAATGAGGGTGTATAAACTATTTATAAAAATAAATGGTGAAATGAAAACAAAACAATTGGTTCAGACAGATTTTACAGCAAAAATTCCATGAACTAAATATGAAATATCTCAACATCAACATCCTCTAAAAAAGTACAGTATAGAGACGAGTTGTTTGTACAATCTGACCATCCTTTCGGATATCAAACGTCGATCAATGTCACTGCATTATCTGACTTGATCTGACCGTGGGGATTAGTCATCGGTGCTTTTGTTATGGTTCAGATTCCTCAAAAGTCATATGATGAATTGGTTAAGAATTCTAAATTAGATTTGAGTTTAGTATGATTGATTGGGGACTAACGCAGCAACTTCAGGCAACCCCCTGGAGATTTCATTGGCCTTTTTACCCAAAATTTTACTAGTAATTGTTAGCTTATATTGCCATGTATATCACCAGATTTATCATTAAGTTTGATATTTAGTAGAGTTATTTTTATAATATAAAGTTACCTTGACCCCAGTCAAATACCACATTTTCGTTATGTATTGTTGTAGATAAAACTTAACTGCTAATAAATCTCTTAACTGCTCTTAAAAACCATTCCCATTGATTTCACACAAATTGAACAAAACCAAGATAAAATAATAATCCATTAAGCCAGAAAAGACTCGCCCCCGATATCTGGTCAATTTCTTATCTAGTTTTGAGGACACGTTTGGGATGATAGAGACGGCCAATGGTGCGTTTAACCGTGAAATCCAGAGATAGGTCCGATATCCCCGGATATTGATAGCAGGTATCGAAACCAGATATAGTTTTGGTAACGTATTGAAAATGAAATTGGGTTCGCGTTCGGTGAAATAGAATTTTACTTCGGTACATTCTTTTATTTATGTTATGGTTTTTAATAAGCTTATGATCTCGTTGATCAATCATTTACTGTGATAAATAAACATTTAGGAGTCACGATAATCCTACTTATATTATACACGCGAAAGTTTGTGAGGAATTGAGGATGTATGTTAGTATGTTTGTTGCTCTTTCACGCAAAAACTACTGAATGGATTTAGATGAAACTTAACAATAATATAGCTTACATAGCAGAATAACACATAGTCTAAAGTTAATAAAGAAATATTGAATTCACGGGAAAGGGATTAACGCAAGCGAAGCCGCGGGCAGCAGCCAGTTTGTTATATAGAGAAAAACAATTCCTTTTAATTAATTATATCATTCCCGGTTTTCTGGTAGATATCGCTCTTGATATATAGATAAAACTTTATTCATCACTTATTAAGAAAAAAAAGATAGAATGGATTTGGCGGCCTTATCGCTTAAAGTGATTTCTTCCAGGCAACCAGAACAATTGTGAAAAAAATATAGGATGGCGGTGCTTAACAACAAACATAAATATAAACTATAAATACTTATACACAATATACCTAATAAATAATCTATAACAATAATACATACAACAAATTAATTCTATTTAGTAACTCTAAGAGACATGCTCAATAATCTACCGTGACATGACAACTAAATAGTAGTTATAAACTTTCACTTTTTGTTTCTGGAGCGATAAGACCGCCAATTGTTACATATTTCTTTTTTACTTCTTTTATTGTTATGTAAATTTTTGTGTGCAATTAAGCATTTTCTATCTTCTATCTATCTATCATTAGTTAGTTCTGCTGACACTTCAACGAATTGTTTATTGATAAATTTGTATAAAATGCTAGGGATCATCAAATGATAAAACAAGGACGGGTCCCTGATACTATAATAGTTACTATTGTATATATACTTAGTACTAATAATAGTTATTATTTATAAACTTTACTCACCATTTTCATAACTCCATCCTGTTTCAATTCCAATCCCGTCAATTACTAAATCAGCTTTTTAAATCAACAAAATTCACAGCGCCATTGATTTCGAAGGATATTTTTATAACTTATTTAAAACAAACAGTGTCGTATGGCAATGCTCTTCATGTTTCTCACGCATAGAAAAAATGTAGCAGTCGGTCGGCGATCATTCAAAGCATCGACCATATGCCTCTTAACTCATAGTTTGGAAAACTATTCACAAAAAAAAATCAATAAAGTTTCGGACCGTGTCCATAAGGTCACATCAAATATACCTTTAACTAGCTATGAATATACCACGCATTGTAAATCTCTTTTATGGCTACTATGGCGTATCCGTGACGGTTGAAATATTACTTGGGTGCGTTCTCTACCTGAAAAGGGCCTATCATTATGGCTTTCGATGATTGTCGGCGAGCCGAAATTATTTTCAATCTTTTTTGTTACTCATCTCTGAATAGTCTTGGAAACAACCATTTTAACAGTTTCGACATTTGGTTAACATACAAAAAGTTTTTGCTGATTGTCGGCAAAAACAAAAGAATGACCATTTTAGTTCTTCAAACAAACCACATTTAACAAACGACTAGGTTATTATAGAAAATGATTTAACGACACTCTTTATAGACGTTGTTAAGATCCATAAAGTTGTTAATAATGTTTTACCCCATTAGTATTACAATTTTATTGTTTCGCCGATTTTACTGACCTGCCTTACTATGTTTAACTTTCAAAGCTATACCTACACTTCAGTACCTACCTACATGAAAGGGATAGGTCATAAAGTTAAATAAAATAAAATGGTTATTTTAAGGTTGTTTTATTATTATAATGTTCTATAAATACCAATAACAGTCATTCAATAATATAAGTCAGGCATTCACTTACAAAGACAATGATAACAAGGCGTCATGAGCTTTTTTAATCATAGTTACATTTATTGTTATCAGTTTTAATTATTATTTTAATTTACACAATTCCAACATTATCAGCTTCCTAGCTAATGACTAGTAAAACTATACAATAAAACTAGGTAATATATTTATACATTATGCTACAAAGACTATCTACAAAATATTTGGTAACAGTGAGATAATATACTATAAGAAAATACATTATACAAGACGTACTCGCCTGATACTGGCTAAGGGCTTATTATACAATACAGTGCATCAGTCTTAACATATTATACAAATTTAAATTCTAAGAAACAACATACTAGCTAACTATAAGGCTTCATTTTACATAAATATTAACATACATTAAACAACACAGTCTCTTTAAATAATGACAAATTTTACGTTATCTATTTAGGAACATTGGCAAAATTAATTTCAACCTCCAGTGAAACCATTATCACACTAAGCCAAACCAACTTAACGGAATAACCAACACATGTGTCTGGAATGTGTGAGTTCCATTAGGAAATAGAGTACCAGATAATGAGTAAAGACATCTTATCATCTATGCGCGACTGCATGCGTTTGGGGCAAGCATTCGTGCATGGATGATCGAGGTTGTAAGTAACCCTGCTCATCAAGCATGGCAGGGGAATGATGACCTGGTAACACTGGGTGTTGGTGCTTCCGCAACGTGTGAGGTGGTCTTACTCGACCACCGTACGGCTGCTCGTAATTTTGAGTGTCGATAGAAATGTAACTGTGATGCAAGTTTTCCCCATCTGGAATCTGGCTCGTCAATGTTGTGTTCGTCAACATGGACGTGTCATCTTCAATATTTATGTTCACATTAGCGGCAGTGGGTGTCTGAGGAGGGATTGCGTCGTATTTATACCAATGTTCCGGAGCTGTGGGCGAAGCAGTATATCTAGAAGGATGCCGTCTACCATTTGGACACACGCCATGATTGTAATTCAGTGTATCTTTGTTCCAATGCAAGTTGGAAATATCTGGCATAACAAACCTAATTTTCTCCCAAAACTTCTTTTCACCCCACAACAAGACATTGCAAGATTTAAGGTATTCTTGGAAATCTAAATCTAAGTTTAGTGCACTAACGTCTGTGGTCAAGATAAAAACGACCCTATGCCGTCTGATTGAGGGGTGAATAGTAGTTATTACATGTTTGATAGCTGCTTTAAATGAAACCTTTGACCATTCGTTTTGTAAAAAGTTAAAAGACACAAAAACAAGAATTCTTTTAGAAGATTCAGCAGCGTGAGTTATTTGTTCTAACAAATAATTTTCAGGCGCGTGTTGTAAGTCTCTGTAATGAAAGCACATCGTATACCCAGAGTGCTCCATCTCCGGAGCAACTACTTTAGTCACAAAATCATCGTCCAATAGACTATACACAGCGTATCCATCATACAATCTATCTCTGTCGAGTTCACTCTCTTGAATAGAAGCACTTTTGAATAATCTCACTCCGTATTTAGAATGCGCCCATAACCGGACGTTTTGTCTAAACGAAAACGCTAAGGCACCAAACAAAAGGATGAGAATAACACTGATCAAGACTACAGCTAAAAGTGGAACAAAGTTAAGTTTTATGGTGCTCACTTCATCATACTGGTACGGCTGATTCTCAGTGGGAATCGTATTGTCTATCACATTTGAATCACGGCACTTATCAATGGCGTCAAACACTGTATAGTTCGAGATTAGTTCATTTTCACTAGCACAGTACACTTCCGCAGGATCTCCGTGAATCTTCTTCAGCCAGTTTTGCAATAACATAACGTTATCGCAGTTACAAGTAAACATATTTCCTTGGACGTTAATGCTCTCCGCGTGTTGGACATGTGGCAACTTTTTATCGAGATCAAAAACTTTATTGCCTTGAAGATGAGCGACTCTTAGCGATGACAGGTTCTCAAAAGTCATGTTTGCGACACTTGTTAAGAGGTTATCATTCAAATATAACTCTCTCAAGTGTTTTGTTTGCAAGAACTCTCCTCCAGATAGCTCACTCAGGTGGTTGTTTTCTAGATGAAGGACATTCAAGGCATGTAGACCGTTAAAAGTATCATTTTCCATTGAAGCAATATTACTGTTGTTTAGGTAAAGTTTATGAAGTTTTTTCTTTCCGATGAACATGTGACTTCCAAGAACGCCAAAGTCATTGCCATCGAGATACAGTTCTGTAGCGTCCATCGGTATCTTTTCAGGAACTTCGGTGTAACCAACATTAGAGCAGTCAATCACGTTTGAGTTCCAATTGCTATCATGGAAGCAAGAACAACCTTCTGGACAAGTCATTTTGCAATCACAAGCCTCAAAGTCGCAGCAAAAACAGCTTGATGAACAGTGTGTCTCATATGAGCAAAGGAATTGTGACTCAGGTACATCCATTAGCTTTGCTTTTCCGCCATATTTGTTGTTCACCACTTCACAGGTTACAGCATCTAAATCCATAAACCTCGGGTATTGCCGCATGTGATTCCAAAGATTTATCTTTTGAAGCCAAATCATGTGACAGTTACATACAAACGGATTATTTCCAATGAAAAATTTGGGCAACATTCTGTGCTTTGGAATATGGGGCAAAGTAAACGCTGACAGTTCAACTGTTTTCAATTTATTGTCTGTCATGACGATTTTTTCAATATTCCTTTTTTGTAGAAAGGTACCTGGATGAATCGTGTGAATTTTGTTGTTATTCAAGAAAAGGACTTCAATAGAATCAGGTATCGACCGTTCATCGACATCTTCCATAGCATTGTAGCTGACGTCGAGCATTCGGATGTTTTGTTGCGCGTTGTGCTCATTTTCTAGTTTTGTGATATTGTTATTGTGAAGATCCAACCATTCAAGGCTTTCAGGCATATAACTGTAGTCAAAGTACATAAGTTTATTGTCAGAAATATTGAGCCATCCAAGGGTAGTCAGTTTGTTAAAAACACCTCGAATATCGCTCAATCGGTTTCCATCTAAGCGTATGGCCTTCAATGTGGGGTTTGAAATAAACGCATCCTGTTCAATACTCTCAATCTTATTTGAAGCTAAATTTAGAACTTGAAGTGATGGTAAAGTGCTAAATGTATCTTTGGGGATATTTGTTATACTATTATCAACAAGCCGTAAGCCGTACAGTTCTTCAAGGCCTTCAAATGATGTGTTTGATACTTTAGTGATATTATTCTTGCCAATATCCAGTGATTTCAAAAATCTCAATTTCTTCAGTCCATCCGGAATTGTATTCAAACTGTTTCCATTTATACCGAGGTCTTGTAAGTAAGTGATGTTTTCAAAACAGCGTTCATGAATCGTAGAAATCTGGTTATTGTCCAGATATAGCTGACTCAATACAAACAAATTAGAAAAGACATGCTCATTCAAAGTTTTTATCTTATTATCTGATATTGAAAGTTGGTGAAGATTCTTAAGTTCAGCAAAAGCGCCGTTACTAATTGTCTCGATCGCATTATTGTCCAAGTTTAAAACTTGCAAGTTGTTCAAGTCTTGAAAGGATTTGGGATCCAAGCGGGCGAGAGAGTTGTAAGATAAATTCAATATTACGAGACGGATGAGCCCAGCAAAAGTATCTCTGTTTACCCAATCATTGGTAAGGCGGTTCTTAGATAAATCCAATTTCTCAAGCTGATCAAGTCCTTCCAGTAATCCAGGCGCCAACACAGACAAGGAATTATTCGCTAATGAGATTTCTTTGATAACTCGCGATGATTGAAATAGTTCCGGAGGGACAGCGACTAACTTATTGCCCGACAAGTTCAGAATTTTTAATGAATTCAACCCGACGAAAGCTCTGTCGCCTATCTCACTAATTAAGTTGTTCTGAATTTTTAATACTTCCAAAGATCTCAAACTAGAAAGTCCGTTGTCGGGTAATCTCAGCACGTTATTATGAGATAAATCAAGCTGCTTCAGTCCAGTGTTGCAAGATTTACCCGGAGCGATGGGCCCTTTACCCCAGTCAGAGAAGCCGATTTCTGATATGTCTTGAATCCTGTTACTTGTTAGGTTCAATGTTTCTAAGCTAAACAATGGGCAGAACACTTCAGAAGGCAGCATAAAAATATTGTTATCTCCTAAGTCTAGTGTTCGTAGTTCCATCAAACCTCGAAAACTTTCAGCGTGGAACTCCATTGTCATCGCAAGCCAGTCACTGTTGTAGGAACGCAGTGACAAACTAGTCAAATCGCGGAGCGGCGACAAAACAGTTGCTGGTACGTAACGGATTTTGCAGTATTCCATACTTAATTCTTCAAGTTTTCGCAGCTGTCCCAAAAAGCTACCAGTATTCATGTGCAGAGAACTTTCGAAGAAAAGCAGGTCGGTACAAGTCAGTTTCAACTTGTTGATACTGTACGCCTGCGCAGTGGTGATGTTTTTAAACAAGAAGTCTACCGAACCGATGGTTTTGATGGTACACGTGAGAAAGTTTGATTCACTCAACTTTGCGTCCGAATAGTCCCAGTGACAGCCGGTGGGGGCGGGCGGCGCGGAGCGTGCGCGCGCACCGGCCAACACCACCAAACACATCCAAACTTTTAACGAAATCATTCCGTAAAAGTTTTCAATCATGGTTTCACAGTTAAACAGTTCATTGGTCACAGATAAAATCACTCAGAGTACTTTACAAAACTTTTGTTTCACTTCAAAGTCTGTTTACAAAAGTTGTTGTGCACAACTTACAGCGCATGTAAACACAAAGTGCGAGATCGCGGTAAAACTTTTGACGCAGCCATGCTCCCCTGTGGTCGGGCGGTAACTGACCTACGAAGTTTGAACGAACGAAAGCCGCATGGGGATAAGGAGTGGGGCGGGGCGCGGGGAGCGCGGTGGGCCTTCTGTCTGGTGGGAGCAGCGCTGCATCGCCTCACAACAGATGGCACGCGTGTTTTTTGAACACTTGAAATATTGGTAATGCAGCAGAAGACTTAGGCCTGCATGATTCGTTGGGTGCATCTCCTCAGGTTACATCTCAAAGGAGGTCGTGGTGACATCTGAAACAGTTGCTAGCTGCTACTGTGAGACGTGATTTTAGAATGATGTCCCTTTTTTTCATATTATTTATGAATAACAGAAGGTACTTTTATTTTTATTCAAATAATACGTAGAAAGGCAGGTCTACATACTAATCAAACAAAAATTTATATAATGGTTGGTATTTTAATTTCTGTTCAATGTTTTGATTGACCAATTGTACGTAATAATGTACTGAGGTACCTAAGTATATTATTTCTCTTAGTTAGCACAATATTAATAATTTTCTATGGTCTACATTACCGACAGTGTAGAGAAATCATTCTCTACCTACATCGTATGACTGCTTAAAATTGTACCAGTTTTTGTTATTAAGGTACTTCATTATCTAACAATAATTTATGAAAATAATTATTAATAACAATTACTTATTTAATTAATTAATGTAATTTAAAATAAAATAATAATTGTAAAATAGCTAATCTTTATTTATAGTAATTATTTAATTTATGTTTTTTGATTCCTGTAAAGAATATGTTTTTTCTTTTTAGTTAAGTAACATTAACTAAGTTTTTAATAAAAGCTCGTGTCATAAAGTTTCATTTCAAGGTAATGGGCGGACACTTTCATCAATGCAAAATGTATGATTGACATGAGTTGATTGTATTACATTTAAACTCTCAGAGTTGCGGTTATTTCAATTTCCTTATTCATTGTTGAGTGATTTAAAACCAGATGTTGAACAGGAACTGAAATACAAAGGAGAGATGACTCTTTAAAATGTACACAATGCTAATCCTATATCGAGGCTTTTATTGCAAAATTAAATCATTATCTTGTTAAAGAATGTGAGTTCCAATTCATAAAATAAATATATGGAATGACATGCTAACATGTATTAAACGGACGACCTCTGTGGCGCGGTGGGCGAAGGTCTGCATGCGACGCAGGAAGTTGCGGGTTCGATTCTTGCCTCGGGTCAAATGTGTGTACGATCTGCAGACATTTGTTCAGGGTGTTCTGGTCGTTTTCTAAGTATAAGAAAAAATATCTATCTGTGTAATGTATAGTATTATGTAATACATCTGTGCTTAGCTTGAGGCTAGATAATGTTGTGTGAATTGTCTAGCATTATTTATTATTATTATTAAAATTTAGAATATAAAATAAAAAGGAGCAATTTGTTTAAATTTTTCATACAAAGCAAATACTTCAACCAAGTCATATCTCTCTTCCCTTTCGAATTAGACAAAAGCTCGGATAAGCTAGTTAAGTACAAAAACACGTTCATTCAAGACGGCAGTCACCGCAAACTCTAATCGCAAGCCATCGGATGCCTTATCACGTGCGTGTCAAATTGCGTCTACCGTGGGAGATTCAGGCACAATGATCTTACATACCAAGACACTACCAAAAAGGATGTTATAAATGAACACTCTTATCCTACATATCGTTTTATTACAAATTGTTCTTAAAATCAAAACAAGTGACAAAACGTAACACTCGCCGAGCTAGTTATCTTGTCTATCCCAAAGTCAGAACGAATTATGGCAAAAAAATGTAAAAAATATTAGCTCGAATTTCATACCTTTAAACTGAATTTGGCAGTTTTGTTAAGGCAAATTGGGCAATTTTATAAATGTTTAATTATAAAAAGTATAGTAACTAATTTGTAAGTATAATGTCTATCGTCCTTTTACCTTTTTTGTACCTTCTTATCTTTTTATTAGTGCTAAACAATAATTACTAACTACAGACCGAACAACAACAACTTCTCCATACTTTTAATTTAATGTTAACAATAAGTTATTTAACTATTCTCATGTAAGTGACTGTGTCTTTTTTGAGAATAAAATATCATTAAACCTTAAACCTTAAGCATAACTTGAAGTAACTAAAGATCACGACTTTCAGGTGGTGAAATAATACATTGTATAATGAACTTTTATGAGATTAAAGCTGGACTGAGTTTATTACTCATACGGTAAATAAACGACTTGTCTTTCTTTAGCGGTTTTATTATCATCAGTATATCTCAAATGTACTCCGTGATTTTTCAATAAAGTTATGACCTGTAAAAATAATAATGGGATAAGGAAATATGGATACAAAAATAGCCAAGCCTTTGAGAAATGACTCCAAATGTTTTCTAAGAAAGAAGTCTCGAGGACCAAGGTCATTATCAGGGCCCGGCTATTGATCAGTCAATATTGGAAGTAAATATCTCACGTGCCCATGTTATGGCTCAATATTTACATAAGGACATCAAACACAATATTACCACTTATCTCGTAACAACTGACTTTGAAAACATCTCACGAGATTTTACTAACGACGAGTGTGTTGTGTTGATGTTGACATTGCCAGATACTGATAGTTTGAGTTCAACAAGACCTTTTTTGTTTAACAGAACTGATCCATTATCTAGAAATATTTATGACCCAAACTATCTATTACCAACTTTAAATGGGCACTTCAACGAAAACCACGTGTGGGCTTTTTATTGAGACATACGATAAAAACTATCAGTTTTATTGTCTCAACGAAAATGAATGAAACTTCTATCGATACAGCACATGACAATACCCTAGCATTGTGACTATTAACTACAATGATAAAATCGATTTCGATAGTCTAGGTAACTCCATTAACGAACAATCTACAAATTATAGTACAACGGAAATGACTCAATTACGTTTCGTTCGATTGATGAATTGTATTTTAGCTCTATTAAGTCTCTGTCAAACGATTTGGTGCAATATAACGTTTTGAAATAAATTGGATGTAACAATTTGAACGGAAGCTTCAACCATGATGATAAAAGAACAGCGTGAGTTTCGAAAGACAATTGAATTGAAAATAGGGAGCAAAATTCCTAACCAGAACCGACTCCCGCATGACAATATTGAGAACAATCATTTTAGCCGTGACCAAATTTTTAACATTTCTCTCAAAGCGTTGACGTAGAATAAAATTGTTCCTTCTATAGAAATGAGACACCTAAAAACAAAGGCTTTAGAAACTCAACAGCTAACAATGAGTTTCTCGAATTCTTAGCAAAAAATAAAATTACGACTGTCCATAAAAGTGGTACCCAAGTTCATCTCGGAGAAACGACGTCTACCGCAATTATTTTATTGCCACTATAAATATTCCAAAACAATACTTTTAAGGTTAGTGACGTTATGGTTGTCAACACCGCAAATAAATGAAGTTGCTTTGGCTTGGTTGGGCCCTATTGTTTTGTTATAAATCTTGTCCACCATATTTGGCCTACCGATTGTGTGATAAACAATAATTCCTATTGTTGTGCTTAGGTTTGTTTTACATTTTACCACAAATTTTAGCACCGTTAAAACTTTCAATGCTTTAGCAGAATCAAACTTTGTGTTATCTATTCGTAAATTAAGTAATTTATTTTCCTAATGTAAAATAAGTTTCATAAAGTAATATTATTATCATAACGATGATGGCAAAGCTAATACAATCTTATTTTTATAGGAGCTATTGAAATGTGTTTTATATTGTCAAGTAAGACATCGCATTACACAAAGTGAATGTTTCTTTAAAGGCTTTATAGATAATCTCGAGAAAATATTACTTGCGCCTCGATAAAGGTGGTCTCGGTAAACCGGTACTTGTCGAGCACGTTTTGAATCAAATAACCAGCAAGAAAGGGTTTGAAACAGAAAATGCTTTGTGCTAAAAACGTCGACCCCTTATCTTCCTTAGATGGGTCGACCATAGACCGAAGAACATTGGTAGAGCTGAAAATGTAACATGGGTAGAGCAGAAGTTATTGCAAAAGGTGAGCCGGGCCATTCATGTTAAAATAGTTTGGGACTAATTAAATCATGATGTAATTGAATTATATTAAGATACATGTTCGAGTAGTACCATAACTAATTTATCATTACCAAGTACGTTTATAGCTTATCAGTTCTTATTTTAATAAATGAAAAATATTAATGATTACTTGCATTTTCCGTCTTCAATGTTGTCGTAACCAAAATGGCTTAAGACAATAGCTAATTTTCAAAACCTGAGCCTGCGCAAATAGTGATTCGTATAAGGGTATCCGCGCGGATTTCCATATTCGTGGCATGTCTTAAGCGTTCATGTCTATCTTTAGCGGGTACCAGGGGCTCAGCACGAAGTCATCATTCATAGGTGGAGATATCATCGTCTCTTCGTGGCCACGGCTCTCCTTGTTAACAATAAAAACTTTATCCGATGTACACAATGTATCTCGGGAAAATGTAGGGTTTTACTGCACTTGTTTTGTCTAAGAAATGGTGATGACGAACTTTTAACTGAAATTTTATTTGCTCTCATCTTTTGCTCGCTTCAATAAGCAACATTTCAATAATTTCAATGGTAGAAGGTTTAGTTTATTAAAATTACTTATTTTGTTAAAATTGCATATTTTGTTAAAATTGCATTATTTTGTTATAATTGCATAGTATATTATTAAAATTGTTTATTTTCGTTTTCAAAATAATTCACTGAACCAATTTCAGGGTCATTGCTTAAAACTGTTCTAAAGGCGTAATTGGACTACGCATAATCTATCTAACCATAACCTTTTAAAATATGATCGCTACTTAGCTAATTGAGCGGCTTGAAACCATAAAATCACTTGTAATCACTTAACGGGATTAACTAATTGTCTTAGGACTGATCAATTACCGTAATAGTAATATGATTAACAAATCTATTATAAAATATAAGTTTATGAGTAACAAAGTATCTAGTTTGAGGATAAAAGAGGATATGACTGACTAAAAGTTTTTTGATGTAGGCATGGAATCGAGACTGACCCAAAAGAGATCAAATCTCTTTTTATCAGAAAAAATTAAACGTATCGTCCGTGTTATAGCCTAGCATATAGCTAAGTTTTGTCAAATTTAAGATTAAACAAGCTGTAAACCTGTCATCACAAATCACGCTTATGATGACTCGTTTAATATAAAATTGGTAGAGCAAATATAAATTTTCAATGAGACATCTATTGATAACTTAGATGTGACGAACTTTCAATCTTAAACAACAAAATTATAAAGCATAATTTAGATTGAAAGCTGATACGCAGAGATGCAGTGCTCAGATACAAACACAAATTGCCAATCAATAACAACCCTAAGGGCGTGTAATTAACTGACGCATTAGTAGGCTGCATTATGCATGACGTTGAATCTCTGTAGAACCTGTTCGCTGGCATTGTGTAACATATGCAGATGTTCATCTTTAACGAGTAGGTAATATTTAAGCCATGTATTAAATGGAAGAAATCGCTTCTAAGTGATAAGGCAAGGTGTAATTTTATGTTTAATGTTTATATCTGTTTCTTGTTATTTTTGTGGTGTACAATAAAGACTTTTGTATTGTATTGTAAATATTTAATTTATTAAAGAAAGTTACAATCAATTGTAACTATAGCCATAACTTACAAAAAATCTACAGCTAACCCGACTAATCCAGTCGGAAGCGTCTGCAAAATGGTGGCTGCATTGCTCCGTTGTATGGAAATTTATAAAATTCAAATATACGGTTCCGCAAAATGTCAAAAGCGAAAACAATATTTTGAAAAACTTCTACATTGCGTCATTTTTCAATAAAACATAACTTGGGAGAGAGGATAATTTTTACTATTCATAGATTTATCTGTATAGAACAAAATTACAGAAATAATTAATTAATGAAAATTCACGAAATTACTTCTGGTCGATAAATCTAACTCTGTCGGGCTCACATTTTTTATTCAAGGTTTTATTTAATATAAATTTTAAAAATGCTAATTTTTTATTTTTAAGTTGATGCACTGTTCACAATCTACGTTGTCATTTTATCTGTTCTGTAAACAAACGTTTACATACTACTGATGTTCAGCTCATTTTAATTTTAATAGGTCTTTGAAGTCGTTAAATTGACAAACCGATGATAAACGTGATTTATTAAAACTCTTGAGTCCAATTGCGATAAGATATCGGCGTTTAGTCAAACCGGAGTTTGTTTTTACCTATTATTGATGACCTCTGTGGCGCGGGTGGCGAAGGTCTGCCTGCGACGTAGGAGGTTGTGGATTCGATTCCCGCCTCGGGACAAATGTGTGTACGATCTGCAGACATTTATTCCGGATGTTCTGGTCGTTTTCTATGTATAATAAAAAATGTCTATCTATGTATTGTATAATGTTATGTATATCAGTTATCTAGCACCCATAACCCAAGCTCTGCTTAGCTTGGGGCTAGATAATGCTATGTGAATTGTCCAACATTATTTATTTATTTATTATCAGGTTATCCGTCTCAAATTTTTGATCATTTGTGTATTAGCAGTAGAGAACAACAATTTATCAGTAACCTGTTCTTCCGGAAAATCTACCATCATGCTTGGTTCTCCTACAAAGCAGTTTTAGAATATAGGCTTTTCGTTGTACAAAAAAAAAGAAATCTATTCTATAAATTATTCTATTTTTGAACTATCGAAAATGTCTACTTTAAGTGGTTTTATGTGCAAAGGTTAAGAAATAAATATTTTCTCATAGTTTAGTTACAAATCTCGTTTAAAATTTCTAACGGCTCTACTATCACAACTTCATCTCTCACGTACTTACAAGGATGATACGTGGGCCTCAGTTTTTGTCCATCACCCAACACAGTCAATCTCGAAGGATGCGTACAATTATTTAATCTTATTATAAGCAAGTTCTGTGTAGTTAAGTGAAGATAAGAAAAGAAAATGTAGAGCTACTGATAACTTCATAGGCATTTGTGGTTAGCTTTTTTGTTTGGTTACTAGAGGGATACAAACCATCCAATAATCAAATTTACATCCATTTTAAAAGCTCTATTATCTTTTAATCTATGAATATAATACAATGCTCCCATTATCTAAAGTATAGGGAGCATTGTATTGTTCTTTTAAGTATAAGTTAGGCAACTGATGCTAAAATAATTTAAATTGTTTGCACAATAATTTTCACTTGTTACACATTTACATATCATCATCATCATCATCAGCCCGTTGGCACCCACTGCTGGGTATAGGCCTCCTCTTTTACACGCCAGTTAACTCGATCCTGTGCGAACCTCATCCACAGTCTTCCGGCCTTCATTTACATATGATTTCAACAAATTGCTGCGTATCTAATTGTTTGCGATGATTCTTCTCCCAATCAACTATTCCTTTATATTCGACAAGAAACCAAAACAGGCCTTATCATGACGTGTCTCCTGAAAAAAATACCAAAAACCGATGCCCTTATGGCAACCATAAAACACTCGTATCCATACTGAGCTAGCGCATAAGCCTTGTACATATAAAACAGAAATAATAATAATACACACGGCTTGTTAGACAAACATGAAGAGATGCAGACTGATACCGAAACAATGCGTGCGTGTGGGTGAGACAGGGTGCACCTTAAAAATAAAGATTCTAAAGTGAGTGGCTATCTGGAGCTAAGCGATGAGCGATGAGCCAAAATTGGGGTAAAATAATGCTTAATTGTGTTATTCAATGACTCACCATTTAGTCCTGCAGCAAATACCTCAGACAACTTTTGCCCTGAAATTTTATGAACAATTGCATGAATCTACAAACACCTTGTCACCGTACTTAAAAATATTAAAAATAACTAAACTTAACTTTTTCTTTCAATCATGACGTAAGCGTCAAAACCTGAAATAATGTGACATAAGACCACTATAAGGATTTAATCAGTTATATGAAGAAATATCATCAATTATTTTAGTAAAGAATCAAAAGAAAACAAAATATATTGTAATAAATGCTATAGCTGTGGCCAAAGTAACACGCTTATTATAATTCAAACAAAGCTCCGAAATTTCTAGGTTCATTATACAAATAAAATGAAGCATATCAACTTTGCAAGCAATTTATGACCCCGCTTCGCTTCTCGCTCTTCTTATGAAACATCAATGCTTTATAAAGCCTTACAAAGGATATGACTAATGCAGTGACCACGCAAACGAAGACAAATTAGTGATTAGATACGAGATTTGTATGGTTGCATGGACTTTTATGAATGAACTTAAAGATTTGAAATCCTTTAGCTGTTAATGGAATTCTGTAAATAATATTTTATTATTAACTTAAGAGAGAGACAAAAATCTACAATACCTACATGGTAAAGTTATATTTGAGGATAATTTGCAAAAAATTATGATGAAAACCCCGATTAGTGTGGCCACCAAACTAGAAGTTGAAGTGAAACTGGTCATTAACCTGAAAGATTTACTTTACCTGTTAGCCACCTTTTGTATCAACCAGGACATTACGCCAACCAATTCACTTAGCCCGGATAGAAACTCCTCAGCGGTATAGGTAAGTGAATTCATTGACACGACCTTTTAACCAATATGCGAGGAAGGGCTGAAAGAAACCAAGTTAGGGAGATAACGCAAAGTAAAGGGAGATTTGATTACGAACCTTTTACTTAGCCAAGTAATTTTGTTAGAAACCAAGATTTTTCTATGAAAGGTAACAAGACAGGTTCTCATACAGAAAGAAAATACCAAAGTTGATTAGAAAAATCATTAAAATAAGTCATAAAAAACGAAGAAAGAAACTAATTACATATGTAGACGAAACAAAACAATTGAGAGGATAAAATCCAAAATTTGACTTTTGACTAATTAGGTCGAGAACAAATCAAAATTGCTTTTATATAGAAATTAATAGATGACCCAACCTAGCAATATAAAAAATCTTTGAATACCAAATTACATGCATAGAAGATGCATGAGCATGCGGTAGAATTAATAACTACACAGTAAACATATCTCTTGCTCACACAAATATTTCCAATATTAAATATCATCTAATGAATGTTATCAGTGAAATTCCAATCATAAAGGAACGCCCTAACATGGGTAATGATGAAGAGGCGTTGCCTACAAGAACACACACCAAAAATGTAGAGATGCTAATTTATGACTGTTTTTTTATTATATTCACTAATTTATGTCTAGTCATCGTTGTTTGTTTTGTTCTGGCACAGGTTGAAAACCTTACTGAATTTGAAGTATGACATGACACTGGCAGAGCTGTGGGAACAAAACAGAGCGAACCAAGTAATAAGAAGTTGAATTTGGAATAATAAATAAATAATAATAATACTTTATTTCAGGCAACAAAGAAAGTGTACACAAAGTAACTCAATTAAGGCCCATATTATAATAAATAAATACCTTATATACTAACATAGATAAAATAATTAAAAATTCACCTAATTAACATTTATAATAAAAGGACGAACTTTATAAAGATGAATCGTTCTGAGCTAAGCAGTTTTGAAAAATGGCGAGTCCACAGAACGAGCAAAAATTATGACTGTTTCATATTGAAGACCAAGGCACGCACAAAGTAGCCTGTACCTTATGAATAACTATTAAGGTCCAATTTCACTGTCGTAATTCAATGTGATCCTTATAAGATACACTCAGATCAGCGCTTCGAATGAGTTCAGAGCATATCATCATCATCATCAGCCTATGTTTGTCCACTGCTGGACATAGGCCTGGTCATAGGTACTGAGCGCCATAGCGCCCTGTCTTCAGCTTGCCGCGTCCAGCATCTGCCAGCAGTCTTTCGCAAACCAGAGCATATAGCATGTTGATAATGATAAGGTATAAGCAAAACTTAGTTTAGCAAACGATGAAATTGGACCTTATTATGTAAGAAGTTACAAATTCTTTAATCGATGATTTAGCTGAAAATAAGTCCTACTAAATTTTCTCAACCACTTCCCATTTTAGCTTCAACCCCTGATGAATGTGCCTTGACCCACTTCGTAATTGATGAACGCTTCTAAAACGTAGTCAATAGATTAATGACTGAAAGATAGTCTAACGCAAAATTCGAAGAAGAAGCGAAACTCCTCAACCTCAACAGCCTTAACCTCCACTACTGGATGCAGGCCTGCCCCTGATTTTTTATCTCATGGGGGTTAATATCCATAATCGCACGCTGGGCATGCGAGTTGGGGATCGCAGTTCGGTGCTAGATCTATTCTGCAAGAGGCGCCGCTGGCCACCCCCGGTGTATGTCCCTAAGTAGCCTTTTACGTCACCCACGGGAAGAGTTGACTTGATGCAAATTCTAAGCCGGCAACCACACAGCTGAAACGAAACTGCTAAGCTATTTCAACTTGTAAACTGACAGAGTTTGCTAAGCTGGAGATAGGAACTAAAGTTTGTGTAAGTACAAGCAATCGTCTTATTAGGTTCAGGAAGCAATTTTTATTATTTAAGATACACGAACTGTGAAAAAACTTGAAGTGATGTTTTTGAAATGTCAAGATATTACCGTACGCCTATACGTGAGCTATAGTGTTTCTTGCAATAGAGTTGCGTTTCTGTATCCCTCTTATTTATGCTACAGGTCGACTCCAGATAATGTATCTGGTCAACTGGCTATTAATTCACTGTGGTTACCTAACTTGATCAATTCTAATTTATGTAGTTTATTTACTGTTTGCGAATCCTAGACAAATGTCTCTGTTTTGATAAATTTTGGTTTCGAACAAAGCAACAATACTGCTTTGAACAAAACTTTTTCTTACGACACAGTTTTTTTAAACATCTGCGGCCTTCATAGAATTCCAGAATTTACTGTGACCATTAATTTTTTTTTTTATTCGGATCAATTGAATATAAAAAATAATAATAGTGCTGGATAATCCACACAGCATTATCTGGCCCGAAACTAAGCAAAGCTTGATGAGTTAAGGGTACTTGATAATTTAATACTAAACATGACATGGATATATGTATATATTTTAAAAAACACCCAAAACACCCGGGACAAATATTTGTAGATCGTACAAGAATTTGTCCTAAGGTGGGAATCGAACCCGCAACCTAATGAGTCGCAGGCGGACCCCTGTCCACAGAAGTCGTCAAACACTTAAAATAATTTTATAAATAACATAAAAGTGATGTGCATTCAATAAAGGTCAGAGGCAAATAAAAGTACAGTTATTTAGTAGGTTATTTAAAACGCTTCGGTATTTTAAGTCCTTATTAAAAGAGTAAAAAGTAATAAAATAATTATATCACAGAGTAAGATAACGCGTTCAACTGTATAAATATGAAGGCTCATAAATTGAATGCTGTTTATTGGTTCCCAGACAGACACATATCTGTTCCAACCATCATAAATCAAGGGAACCATTTGAGAGAACAGAGGAACAAACCTTCATATCATTAATGAAAGCATTAGATAAGATTTTTGCATCGGACCGTAATAATGAATGTCGCGACAACCCGTAATCAATTTATATCAATAGTGGACGGTCTTGTTAGCTAGTATCAATTTTAGCCGTAGGGCTGTCGAAACCTTAAAACTAATCAGTAACCTACGTGTGTGTCACACTCAACACTATTGTGTTCAGATGAAAATGGGTGTAATACCCTATTAGGATTGAAAAGTAATCTCTATTTGATTCTATCGTGCTTATGAACCACTAAAACAACGAAATTTTTATTCAATCGATAAGCGCCATAAAATGCATGTTAAATTTACATTTTTAAGTTAAGCGCGATACTTGACAAAATCGCTGGGCGTAGTGGACGCCATTGCTCTATGGTTATGACCTCAGTTGGTTGTGATATCTAACCAAATGCGATACTTTTTGGTTTGCCTGTTGCAATGTTTTGTCGTAACATGACATACCTAATAACAGTGCGCGTACTGTGTCATGGTGTTATAAAAAAAACTGGTGTAAATACAGATAAAAAAAACTGATATCTAAGAATTGCAATTCAACATTGTTATTTTATGAACTAACTTACATTTTCCAACTGCTTTTTGAATAAGCTATCTCAATAATATTTTAGATTTTTCTTCATATAGAGTAAAATACCTTTTTACCTGTGACCGGAAAAATGTAATCCAAACTTTGATCAGATATAATTGTGACTTTGTGACCAATATCAAGCAAATAGGAACAAGTTACTTTTGATTAATAGAAAGTCAATGCCATTGCTAACGCACACCTACACCACATACCTTAACATTGAATGACAATTTAATTGAAACTTCTGTTATCATTGAAACTATTTGTGTGCATAGACACAGTTATTCATTATTTCATTTCACGTCCTCGTCTACGTAGTTCCAGATTTTGGTATGGATACTTTGTAGATTCTTTATTTCTGTCTACGTTTTACTACAATTTTCTTGAGTTAACGTTTAACGTCGTTAAGTTTCAAGTTATTTACCAAAACAAGGTTTAGCATTTAACTCACTTTTGGTAAAGATCACACTATCACACTCATTTTATAAATTAGAAAGTCAAATCTGTAGATATTTGTAACATCTTCGCGTAAAATCTTAGATTACTTAGTTTCAAGCTAGAATTTAGTATAGATGTACTTCCGAAACTAGAATAACACAGGCTACCTTTTATCCAGAATATAAAAACACATGCAAAGCATAAACATATAACAGTGAGTAAGCTGAAGCTAGAAAACCACTATATACCAAGTGGCAACCCTACGTATCATCTATTCGAATTAAGGCAAAACATGTGTGGCATCTGCCTATGCACCAAGCTCATAAATACTGGTATTTACCGTAATAGGGACATGTTACTGTACTATACCAGGACATGTTGACAACGGTCTATTGTGTCTTGTACCTGGTATGTAATTGGTTTCGTATTAACCTCGCTTGGAACTTGAATTGTATGTCTGCAAGGCTATGTGGTAGATAGCACTGCTGTCTGCTAACATAAATTATAATTTTATTGATCTGAATATTTACTTATTCGGGTCAGTTGTTGTTGTTTGTTTTTTTATCATCTAAGGTTATTGTTACGTTATTATGTACAGACAAACGTGCATTTTAGTCTACCAATTAAGTATTTACTTACACGATAAAAAAAAGTCAATCTGATTTTTTTATCGTGATTGATTGCTGTAGTGTAGCATGTTTTAATATAACAAAGATTGTTTGGCTAAGACTAATTCAAATAATAATATACCGAAAGAACCTTTAAATAAAGTAAATAAATAATGCTGGACTATTCACACAGCATTATCTAGCCCCAAGTTAAGCAGAGCTTGTTTTATGGGTGCTACATAACTGATATACATTATGTAATACAATACACAGATAGATATAGAAAACGACCAGAACACCCTGAACAAATGTCTGCAGATCGTTCATACATTTATCCCGAGGCGGGAATCAAACACGCAACCTCCTGCGTCGCAGGCAAACCTTTGTCCACCACAGAGGTCGTCAAAGTCGACTTTGAGAAAGTGAAGGTCGAAAATGTCCAGTTTTGTTAATTCAGGTGCCACAAATATTTAAAATTGGCTAAGGATATCCTTTATAACAACAGGATACCATTTTATCGAATCTCGTAAGAAATATTTTTGGGTCAAGTTTCCGAATGTTGTTGAAATGACATTCCGTCGATAAGCAGTATCCTGCATTCAATGTTTTTCAAATCTTTTACTTAATTAATTATGTTTGGTTATAAATAGGATTTTATTATTAAATATAATAAAATACCTTCTTAGTTTGAGACGAATCGGGAACGCTTTCAGCATAAAATTTGAGTTTCTCGACTCATCCCCATGGATTGGGACCAATGTTTGACGAATCAAGAATAACTCGTAGATTTCTCATTAAATCTTAGTCCTGTCAATCAGTTATGTCATAATTTGACGTGTTTAAAAAGAACTGTTGTAGATGACTTTGAAAGTAGTTTTCAATCTTCTTCTTATTAGGGTCCCTCTCCAAATAGTGAGGGTTGGCAGTCAGCTCAGCATATTTCTGTTTGTCCTGTGCAAGGCGAAAGAGTTCAGCGGCAGTCATGATCTCCGTCCATTCCCTGATGTTCCTCAGCCACGATTTCCTTCTACGACCAGGTTTTCGGTTTTCGATAGCTAATTTTTCAAGTGGCAACATTGAGTTAAAATTTGAGTCCCTTGCTTAAACCCATTGCCATGGTACCCATGTGACCAGTAACCACATGATTATCATGTGAATCATCAGATAATTCTCACAATTACTGGTCAAAACAAAACATTAGTTTTAGATACGTTTTACGGCTCAAAATTATCATTTGATCCTCGAATTCTTAGAGGATAACATTTTTATGGGACTACTTCAAAATGAACTTTTATAGAACAATGAAAGAATTTTAAAAATCTATTATAAATAAATGCCAAAGATACAATTTTTAAATCGGTGCATATTTGACTGAGAAAACGACGAACATAGAAGACAGCAAAAATACATTAAACACATTCTTCGTAGATTACTCATTGTACATATCTCAGTCCTGTCAATCAGTTGAATAAAAAAAAGTCTTACTATAATATGAGCTACTTCTATCTATTTATAACCCTAGGACCATAGAAAAACGAAGACATTTTGAGGTACAAAAAAAATTTCGAAATAGAGACGTAGGAACCTCCTTTTCTAAAATTAGGTAACTATGAAGTGTATACATATGTAGATAGAGATAATAAGAATACATCTTAGCAATACCTTGCCACTGCCAGTGAGTCATAAATACTGCTATAAGTTCTTAACAGCGATTTTTGCGTTTACACCACTTTTTGCTCCCCAGTAATCTATCCCGGCCTTCATTTACCACCATAAATCCTTGTAAACAAATTATACCTAGACGTCCAGTCTACATTACACCGACCGCTAATGGCTACGTATTCAAACAGACAGATAGCTATTCACAATTGACGATAGTAAATTTTTCGCTTATTGAAGTTGGTTTCACTATGCTGTCAAGTGGTGTTGTAGGTGGCTGGATCACTTCGATTTATTGAGGCTTACCTAGATGTCTAGGTTACTAAAGTTATCGACATAGCTCAAAGGAATAGCAAGCTGAAGTGGCAGTGGGCTGTTCATATCTCGAGAAGAACTGACAACTCCTGGGGTAAACGTGTTCTTGAGTGGAGAACGCGACTCGGCAAACGTAGTGTAGGACGCTCTCCGACCAGGTGGGATGACGATTTGCGAAAGACTGCTGGCAGATGCTGGATGCGGCAAGCTGAAGACAGGGCGCTATGGCACTCATTAGGGGAAGCCTATGTCCAGCAGTGGACTAATAAAGGCTGATGATGATGATGATGATGATGATGAGATGTCTAGGAACTCAGATAAAAAAAAACTTAAGTTAGAAAAAATTGCGAATAAATATACTTGTTTACTTCCTTGACTACTTTGGTAGTTATTTCGCACAAAAAAGTATGTTAATTTTCGCGCGACCGTCGAGCATCTTCCAGCTAAATTTCCTATACCTATCTCTTGTCTTACCTTATAGTATACCATTAATGCTTACGAAGGAGGTGACTTGCCCTTGAAACAGTCCTGATCTATTACTATAAGCTTGTTTATCACCTTGATTGGTTTAATTTTCTGAGTGATCTAGCTATAGCTAAGCTGAGCTATACCAACCAAGGTGAAGGTCAGGCTATGTTAGCCCCTGAGATGCTCATCAATTCAATGTAAATAATATTCAGGCATCCGCTGAGCACAATAAAATACGGTATGATGATGGATTGTGTATTGAGGTAAAAGCTTGACTCGCCATTTTCTATACCAGCTATTGTGATGGTTTTGCAATTCGATATCAGGTATACGTTTTACATTTATTGATAGTACGTGTGTACGTACAGTAGTAACATGACTTCAAATAAGTTAAAAATAGATATTTTTCTGGTATCTTGGACGAACTCCGAAATGCTACTTTATTTGTTTTGTGTTATTTGTGATGTATGTCTTAGATATTGCATTAGGATGTTCCTGTAATGATAGTTTAAGTTTGAAATAAAATAAATAGGTACTAAAATGCTAAAAATACTAAGGTGAGTAATATTTTTAAATGCAACGATAATGAAATTACGAGGTACGAAGAGAGATCAAAAGAAATAGTTATAGTTACTTGTGGAATATTCAAAAATGAGATCAATATTCAAAATTTTAAAGATCTTTAAACTCGGATAAGATCGATATTCAAAAGCTTTAAACTTTTGAATATTGATTATATATTTTTCAAAATCGTGGGTTGTTTCAGTGGGTAGTTGCACAAATCTTGATGATTAGCAGTCATTCGAGGAAAATTTGTTGCAGCAGTGGTAATATAATAATGGATTCAACGGCTGTTACCGAAATTTGGACCCAGATTCTATCAAAATAAATAGTAACAGTTTAATACCCTGACTCCTTGCAATATGATATCTAGCTGTGAAACGTGCAACCCATTCGTCTCCATTCCGAAACCGCACTCTCTATCCCTATATCATCGGCTGGTACTAATGAAAGTTAATTGCTGACCATTAAACACAGTGCACTGATAAATCAGTCGATGACCTCGATTTGTATCAATCAAACTCCAATTTGACTTGTGTCAAACGATGATTGGTTGCAACACTGGTTACGTCTAATTGGCTGTATGAGTTTTGCTCGCGCCACGCCGTCGCCGCCGCCGGTGCGGTTGGAGGAAACAAACTACTGTGGAGGTTCGGTACTCGTGTAAGCACTATTTCATCTCTTCAATTCAAATTATAATTTGCTGGTAATCCTATAAACCCTAAGATAGTGTTGCTAATAATAAAGATGGCTTATTGAATATCCTTTTGTAGCTCACTTCGAAAAAGAGAGGATTGTGTTCGGCTGTGTGTTTTTATTGTATTTTTTATGTATTTTCGGTGATTTCTCTGTAAATAGAGAGTTGTCCCATATAAATTGTATGTGACAGAAATTGCTATTTTTCCGGAAAATATAAGATAGATAGATAGATAGAAAATACTTTTATTGCACACTTAAGCTAAAAACAATTTACAAATTAAACATATAAAAAATAAGTGACAATTGGCGGTCTTATCGCTCAAGAGCGATCTCTGCCAGACAACCTGGCACGCGACTGTAAATTAATCCGTTTTTTAGCTTTTGTAAAAAGTAGGTATCAAGTTTTAATCCACTGTAATCCAACAAAAGCAATGTCTGGATCTAATTTTATCATTGATGTATTTCACATATTTTTGCACCCCGACCTATCCATTTTGCATTCATAGTTGCGTGATTTGTTGAATAGGCTGTGTGATTGCAACCAACACTTTGGCCTTTGTTTTGAACGCACGTCGCGGCCCATCTATCAATGCTCGGTCTGCCAATTTGTTGTACACATTATATACATTTTGCATTATTGCCATTCCAAAGGGTTATGGTTCGCAAAAGCTGGCATGGATATGATAAATACACAAGACTAGTAATTTTGGATAGTTTCAAATAGAAATTTTCTAAAACCAAATACCTACCTATCACTTACCTTGATAATGTTCATATTGTGTACTTTTTTACTTTTTGCTTTTAAACTGTTCACATGTTTGTACAGCTCTTGTGGTTGAAGTAGTTTGAGTACCTGAAACCCATACGCCAGTTTGCTCTACTTTTTTTTGTTTAATGGTAGATTTTTTTGAGATTGACCTTTAATTTTTCATTAAAAACATTAAAAAAAATATCATTTAAACATTATTTTTTCCTAGTTCTTCTATGTTCATTGTTATACGTAGCGTTTGATAACAACCAAAGCAGTAAAAATACACAACCGTATAAAAATCTTTCGTTCGATTAACCCTAAAAGAATAAGCTCCGCAATACCTTAGCACCATTTACTTGATTGAAGTGTAACTTACTATTGCGTGGAATAAATGAATATGATCCAATGATTTCTTCAAATAAAGTTGATTAGGCAATAAAATACTACAGAGAGGCTATATCAAAGAGCACTTTCATAAGAGCGCTTCCTGTTCCCGCCTATAACTCCTTTCACTGATCACACAATTTTATTTCCATGAACGCTATAATCATAAACATTTTATTGCTATACGTTTGGGGCGAACACTTACGGGGAAAAAGTTTGTATTCGTTATGTCTCAAGAGGTTAGACGAGATATCTATGTCAGTTTGATCGTGTGTTCAAGCTTGATTTATGTGTCGGAGATATAAATTGTAAGGTCATGTTCATTCGTCATGACGTCGACTCAGTATGCGTATGTGTATTGACAGATACTAATTTTGAACACGAGTCGATGACTGTGCAGCAAACGCACGTTTTAGTCGTTTGTTTATTAATTTCAATTCAATTATTTAGCCAAATATGAACTTTAAAGGAAGTACAAGCTAAATTTAATACCTACAGCTTGTAAAGAAATAACTGTTGACAGTGTAACACAAATTTGTAACAGCTTAATAGCTATAAAACGTCCATTGACGCATTCACTGCGGCCTGTCGGCACTTGAGATGTGTATGTGCGTCGTGGGTCATGGAAGTGTTAATCATTAAAGATTTAACTGACGGAGGAGTATCGGTATAGTGAGATTAGAACGATGACGAGTCAATCATCATCATAATCAGCCTATATTAGTCCACAGCTGGACATAGTTCTCCCCTAACGAGCGCCATTGCGCCCTGTCTTCAACTTGCCGCAATCATCATCTGCCAGCAGTGTTTCGCAAATCGTCATCCCACCTGGTTCTACACTACGTTTGCCGAGTCACGGTCTCTGACAAGTCAATACCTAGATAAAGTTAATATGTGTGGATTTGCTATTAAATCTATATCTAGCACTATACTGGCTAAAAAGTACATACACTATATCACTTATATCAGACAGAACATTTTTGATGCTACTTAATAACAGCTTCTTTTAGCGATCTAATTACAGACAAAAGCGAGAACAATAATATACAATCTGAATATTTATGAGTGCATCTGTGAATTTGATATACCATCTCGACCTGTTCATCTTGAAAATTGACTATGATGAATAATTTATTGTGAGCAGTCAGTGACAGCCATATTTTAATATAAATCCATCTACCATATTGTATGCAAAATGCCATTGAATCCAGTGCAGGATGATTATTCGAATGCTGTTGCGATATTCATCATGAGGCCAGTTGCAGCATTTTAAACAAATCATCTTTAAAGTTGGATGCTAGACTGGTTGTAGACCTTCTTGAGCTGATCTTGGATTTTATTTCAATAATAGGAGACGGAGTTTTTCTGCGAAATTGATGTGAGTAAACAGTAGAACAGTTGACAGAGAAAAGATGTAAAGAAAACATAGAAACGAATTGAGCAATCCTTTTATAAAGTCAGTTAAAAAGAGGACAGTAGTTTGGACTAAAATAAAAATGTCACTTACTATGACATTAACTGGGACGAATCAGGAACGCTTTCAGCATAAAATTTAAGTTTCGCGACGAGTCGAGACAATATAATAATTGTAATATGAGTTATTCCTCGACGAGTCGAGGAATAACTCATATTACAATTATTATATTGTTGTAGTAGGTACCAGTTGGATTCGCGGTCTATCCGGTAGTATCCGGTAGTACTGCTAACCATAAAGTTTACAGACCAATTACTTTAAGTAGGTACAAGTAAACATGTTTAACAAATTAAGTAAAAAGGTTATTAAATAACCCTTCTTTGTCAGACAAAAAAGCGAGTTCACAGAACCCATTAGAAGCACCGTAAATGATAAGTGCATAATTTTCATTCAACGTTTGTTTTCGAAGATTGGAGGTTAGAATTAGAGGTCGTTAGTATAATGGGTGCCCTACATACTGCCGTTACAATAAATTTCTTAATTGCCCACTCTATTGTCGACGGCAGAGATTCTCGGGCGATGATGCAAAAGTGATGTCACTACTTAAGGAAGAATGTCAACATCACTAAATTGTACATAGATGAGAAACACCAACGACCAGATTTAAATTAGATTAAGCCAATAAATGTCATTGAAATGCAGCTGAGTCTTAATTTAACACTGGAAACTTTTTTGCGTTGAGTTTCAAAATTTGAGAAACGAGGAAGAAAACACATCCAATTTCGAATATTTCAAAGCGAACTCGTTGTTTCCTTAAAGTCCTATTTCAACAATTTACATACAGATTGGTGTACAAACTTCACTAGATTTTTTTCAAACTTCTTTCTTTTAAAGGAAAATAATAAAAGCCCGTAAGGATAAGGTGAACAGATGGTGTCTTGTAGAATAAAGATGATTACCAAATATGAAAACTTCAGCAAGTTTATTAGAAAGAAAACTTATAAGAGGCTCATATACTTTGCATAACTACACTAACGATCTATAAGGTTGATTTTGTGTAGTCTACCACCAATTTTGTAAAGAATCATCGATAGAGTCTGCAAATATGGATTTCGAAATCTAGTTTTGTATGTAACAAAAGTGACCCCATTGAAACGTCGATAAAATCGAACAAAAAAACTTGTGTTTGTGTTGCAATCAATCAAACAAAGCTCTTCCCGAAAACAGACTTTAGGATTCGAGCCTTTATGATTCGGCATTGAAATTTTGACTATTTTATTGTTTGAATGGATTTGTAACAACTGTTACGACTTTTGTGTTTTAACCTAAAAATATTTTGGTTCCCATTTATGAAAAAGGCTACAGCTCTTTCTTATGGTTTTATTTATTTTCAGGATTCAGAACGCAGTCGTGCTCCTCAAGGTATAGATTCAAACATCAGATTGGGGCACTAGTTTAGGCAGAGATACGAAAATAGATTTTGGTGGCCACCAAGGGCAACTTCGTATGTCGTCTGCCTAAACTACATAGAATAAAACTATTATAGAGGCATTAAAAAAAAGCTTATGATAGGTATCACAAACTGTGCGATGGAATTTTGAAAATTCCTTTGTTAAACAGAATAATAACATAAAGTAGGGGTCCGCCTTAAGATGAAGTTTGTGGAATATAAACTATTTGTCAGAAATATAAATATTGTTTTTTTTTGTCATTCTTTGCTACCAATACCCACACCTGAGTCGTGTTTCTGAACAATGGAGTCTTGTCGAAGAATTAACATTGAAGGCATCCAATCAGTCAGAGCATCGGTTAGTTGATCAAACAACAAAAAGCCCACACTCAATCAAGTAGAACGCAACGAGGTGTTAACCTAGCACTATCAATCATCCAAATAGACTTCGTTATCCACTTGGATAGAAGCCAAAATTGTAATAAAGACGAACTCGTTAAATATTGGACGGTGGCTATTTAAGTGGTCTTATAGTTGTTATGTTGCATTCGGGATGAAGTTATGGAAATAGATTTTATGAAGAGTTTCGTGGCTGTTCGGAATGTCAACGCCCGTGTTGAACCTACGGGGACAAATTTTGGGGCACGAATGTAATAATGTTATAGTTTATAACTGTCTATAAATTTTATCTACCTGCGCAATATCTACCGCCAAGATATGTAGAGTTTGTTTGAATAAATCACTCTTATTTTCTTAATGGTGCAATATGAAATTCGTTTGAGAATTCAGGCGTTACAAAGTGAATTAACCAAACAATCCTACATAAACTTAACCAAATCAACGATTGTAAATGATTTTTTACAAGCCGATAAAAATAAGGCCACATTGTCATACTAAAATACAATACAATACAATACAAAACTCTTTATTGTACACCACAAAAAAAACAAGAAACAGACATAGACCTTAAATATAAAAGTACAATGGGCGGTCTTATCGCTTAGAAGCGATTTCTTCCAGGCAACCTTTAGATGGAGATAAATTTGAAAAATTTGAGAAAGACATTGGTGTACCATACACATAATAATATATAATCGTAATTAACAATTATTTTTTAGGAAATAGATTTTTATAAAATATAGAATATATATATACGGAATAAATAAATAAATAAATAATACTGGACAATTTACACAACATTATCTAGCCCCAAGGTAAGCATAGCTTGTGTTATGGGTACTCGATAACTGATATACATAATACAATACAATACATAGATAGATATTTTTTATTATACATAGAAAACGACCAGAACACCCTGAACAAATGTATGCAGATCGTACACACATTTGTCCCGAGGCGGGAATCGAACCCGCAACCTCCTGCGTCGCAGGCGGACCTTCGCCCACCGCGCCACAGAGGTCGTCAAAATACCAAGAACAAAAATAAATAAATAAAAGTACCTACCAGTGTTCACTAAAAGTTTATGATGTGAACAATTTGTACAAGTATCATTGTATTACCAATCGTAATGATTGATTGTGACCGTAATGAAGTTGATTTGATTCATTGATTCATTGCGTCGAGCTACCTAGCAAGACAATGGGTAATCGTTCATTTTGTACTTACACATTAAGGTAACTGTTTGTTAAATTATTTGATTTCAGCTTCATAGGTAACACGAACCGTAGTGTAGCCGTGTGGTTAAAATTTACACCACCATGACTCTTCCCGCGGGTGTCGTAAAAGGCGACTAAGGGACACAAATCGGAGATGGGCAGCAGCGCCTCCTGTAGAAAAATATATACTACCAAACTGAGATCCGCAACCCGCATGCCCAGCGTGGAGATTATGGGCATTTTCTCCAGGAGATATAAGCCAATGAGGCGCTTTTCAGGAGGAGGCCTACATCCAGCAGTGGACTAATATAGGCTGTTGAGGTTGAGGTAACACGAAATGTTTAAGATTTAGATGGTAAAGTAGTTATTTTGCAGTAATATCGTATCTTTCAAAATAATAGCACACATACGATAACATGAAAAGCATACCTACATATTTTTTATACATATTGAACTAGCTGCTCGGCAAACTTCGTTCCGCCTAAGAATCAGAGATGGCGTTACATTAAAAAAATATAACTTAATATGATATTCGAATTCGAATATAACAAATCAAAGATCATTATAATCGGTCCATCCGTTCTTGAGTTCTACATAAATAGGTAACTAAATCGACTTTATATTATGTGATTATTTTCTATAATAACTAACAATATTTTTATTATTTAACAATCCTATCTACATGGTACGGTAAACTTGCTCCAAAATAAATAATATCTATGTATAATATTTTTATATCTTTGTGTCATATTTACTTCGTCGAATTAAAGATGCTTAGTCATGATGTCAGCGATCCGCAGATTTTTATTAATTTTTTTTTTCACATAACAGCACAAGGCATTATTTATTTATTTATTTTATTTAATAAAATAAATAAATAAATAATGCTGGACAATTCACACAGCATTATCTAACCCCAAGGTAAGCAGAGCTTATGTTATAAGTACTAGATAACTGATATACGTAATATTACACATTACATAGATAGTTATTTTTTATTATACATAGAAAACACCCAGAGCAACGGAACAAATTTCTGCAGATCGTACACAAATTTGTTCCGAGGCGGAGATCGAACCCGCAACCTCTTGCGTCGCAGGCAGACTCTCGCCCGCTGCGCCACTGAGGTCGTCTTGACTTGAGGTTGGCTTGACGGAAACTTACAGATATTGCAATATCATAAGCGCCCTTTACTATAACAAGATACTAAAGTGATATACATAATAGTGGAGTCAACTGTATCTCCTCGTAGACATTGATAACAAGCTCCTCAAGTAGATAATTAAGGGACTAATAGAAGAACATCGCTGACTCGCAAGAACTTGGAGCATAAAATCCTTTTCTTCATGTTATCGCATTTTCTCAGATGGGAAAAATGTGTTCCGATAATGTGTCTTGGAACTCGCTTGTTTTTTCTTGGCTTTGAGGAAAATACGCTGTAATATAGCGAGACATTTGCAAAGTTGAAAGCCTATGATGTTCAGTAAACTAGATGTTCCTTTGTTATATTGAATAATCGTTATTTTACTTTAGGATACCAACATCTAGTATTAACTAAGAAATTATATTATAAATAACTTAAAGCAATAAATAATTACAACTAATATTTACACTTACATCTATTTACTAAAAATCTAAGCCGTCACCAGAAGGCAGAGTGCCCAGAATGCTGGCAGCATTGCCACGTTGAATGGCAATGCTAATTCGCGTTTTACTTTAGTAAAATTCATATTTTTTCTTGAATATAATCTGGATGAACAAACGTTTTTTTAATTAGGGTTGTTACTTCAAAAAAATCATTGTTATTATTTGTATTCTCTATTGATATAGAAATATATAATAAATAAAATAAATAAATGCTGGACAATTCACACAGCATTATCTAGCCCCAAGCTAAGCAGAGCTTGTGTTATGGGTACTAGATAACTGATATACATAATATTTATACAATACATAGATAGATATTTTTTTATTATATAATAGAAAACGACCAGAACACCCTGAACAAATGTCTGCAGATCGTACACACATTTGTCCCGAGGCGGGAATCGAACCCGCAACCTTCTGCGTCGCAGGCAGACCTTCGCCCACCGCGCCATATTGGTCGTCAAAAGTTTTTGTATTTTTTGATGTTATAGTTGAGATTGAAAAGTAGATATTTAAGCTTCTAAGATAACAAAAAAGAAAAAATATAACATTATTTTAAAACACAACACAAACAAATAATTTTTATTATTTATTGTTTCATATTATATGTTTTTAATTATATTTTGACTTAAGACGAATAGTGAGGCAAATGACCTTGGACCTTTCCGCGCGCCTTTATGCAGCAAAGAGTGTTTGTTTTCGGTTCAGCATGCCATGTAGTGCCATAATCAACCAAATAATATGATCCTCTGCGGTTGGGCGAAGTGTAACTAGCCAGATTTGTATCACAGATTTTGTAGGCGAAAATACGTTTTTATGTTTGATTTTATTATTTTGACTACTTTTTGAATCTAATGGACCTCCAAGAGATAGGTATGAAGTATATTAATCACTATACTGAATTTGGTACTAATCGAATTTGAGACGCCGATAAAAAGTGGGTTCGAAGCCGCTACACATACACTATAACTAACACTATAACAACTACACTATAATTAACGGTAAGCATTTAGGACCGCCAAGGGACCCTTCAGGATGTGTGTTACAGGATATATAAATTTCAGAGCTCTACATTCAATATTTTCGTTGGAAAACGGGTTCGAAAACACTTAATTTTCTTGATTTTGCGTTACTATGCGCCTTAAGGAACTGAAGAACTTTGTGTTGGCAAACTGAACGATGACGTCACAGAAAAACGGCAGCGTTTTTATCGCCCTAAACTGAATGAAGTTTTATTTTGTGTTCGGCCTTATGAATATAATAATCGGTTGTGGTTGTTATATCTTTTACTGTATTGTAATAATATAATAAAAAAATATATATATTATATATTCACTCATTGTAGAGTCAATGAGTGAATACATTTATTATTATCTCAGCCGAATGATTTGTAGGTACATTTTGCCTCCCCAAAGATCACTGTACACACACTTTTTTTTTTGTTTTTTTTCACTTTATGAACGATCCTACTAACATAAATTTAACCAACGACTACAAAGTCCAAATAAATGTCATACCTACCTAGCGAAACTGACCATCAGCAATAATTTATTAAAAGTTGCAAAATTCAAGAGTTCAGCACACATCATGCATCTCTTATACCGTATTAATTAAAGCAAAGGTAAACAACAACCCCCGTACCATCATTCAAAAAAGAAACAGAACACTGTCACGTATAGAGTCAGTACTTATCTATTTTTATTTCTCATTAATGTCAAAACTTTTAAAACTTTCGCGATTTGTTGACATATTAAAGTTCTTTCATAATCATCATTATCATCATCATCATCAGCCTATATTTGTCCACTGCTGGACATGCCTCCCCTAATGAGCGCCATAGCGACCTGTCTTCAGCTTGCCGCATCCAGCATCTGCCAGCAGTCTTTCCCAACTTCTTTCATCAATAAACTCTTTTCATCAACAACTACTTTCGTCATCCCACCAGGTCGGAGGGCTACACTACGTTTGCTGAGTCGCGGTCTCCAAGAACACGTTTATCCCAGCGGTTGTCGGTTCTTCTCGAGATATGGCCGCCAGCCCACTGCCACTTCAGCTTGCTAATCCTTTGAGCTATGTCGATAACCTTAGTATTGTTATTATAGATTATTTATCGGGTATTTATCGCGTACCTTTCGCTTTCTTTTCTCCAACGTTTCAATCGCGTTCAAGCGATCGTGGTCACGGGGCGACAAAAGAAAGAGAGCAAAAGGGACGCGGTAATTACCCGACAAATAATCTTTAATACTGTCAAACACTCTTACCATAAGAATATAAAATACCTATTGCGAAAGTCTAATTCTTTTAATTAGAAATTACATTATTCACAAAGAAAATTACAATCAAAGAATAGAAACAAATTAGAACTCGTATTGACAATTGGTTGAGCTAATACAAGTTAATTTATATAGGCACTAATGAAATTAAGACAATAATTGAAAGTGGGTGAAGTAAAGAAATTGCTGACATGCTTCTTGCTAACAAATCTCCTAATATATTGCGATATATGAATATTGTAGGCAGCCGATAATGTTATGTCATTACCTATTCCATGTACTAATAATTTTTTTCATCAGTCAAATAGTGATGCTTTACCGATTCGATTTTTGACAATCGCTTTTGATTATGATTAAGTTGTTATCGTTTTGTGTTTTAACATTTTGAATTATTTTACAGGCTCGGGCGTCTAAATTACCATCTTTTTGGAAACAGAATATTAAATAGAATAAAATAGAATAAAATAGTATTATTTGTGGTTTTTTATTTGATCTGCTAACGGCATCATACGCGTTTATCCGTGATATAAAGTACCTACCTAAGACAGATTGAGTTACTGCGGTTAACTATATTTTTTATATTATTTCATGGAAAAATCGTCTACATTTATCTTCGTGATATATACCTACATGTCGATAACAATCTAAACTTTCAAAGTCCCCATATTTTTCGAGTCGACAGATTCGCATCTCAATCTATCAATATTAACTGTGTAGAAATACTACCACCCAACTCTTACCGTGGGTGTCGTGGCAACTAAGGGGCATACTCCGGGGGGTGGGCAGCAGCGCCTTGCAGAATAGATCTACCACCGAACTGCGATTCCCAACCCGCATGCCCAGCGTGGTGATTATGGGCACTACCCCCCCATGAAACTAAAAATAAGGGAGAGGCCTGCGTCCAGCAGTAGACCATCATAGGCTGTTAGTTGAGGTGAGGTGAGGATGAAAAACTTCATCCTGACATTCAGTCTTTCTTCAATTGCCTGCCAACAATTAAGAAACTTCAGTCATGCATATACAAAATATAAAATAAATACGTGGACTATACCTAAAATTAAAGAACGGCCGCCGTACTGATGGTGTTTACTTTAATGGCAAAATAGTGTTTTCTTAAAATTCAATAAAAACATACAAAATAATTGGAAATGAGATGACTGTTGCATTATGTATGTACATTTTAATTTATTATTGGTTTATCTCATGTTTCAAAATAATAGCTAGTGCAGCCTGAACATCCATCTATACTTTAAAATTCCATGGCGCAGTCTAAACAATGAAACGGAGATTGCATCCGTGATGACATCAGATTAAACATTGCAGCGTTTTTCCATGTCTCATTACGAGAGCGGTTTATTTTACAACGTCCGCAATGTTATCAGGGATGTTATATTTGATGATATTTTATCAAATATTGACTTTTAACTCGGCTTTAAAAGGACTTGATGTGTTAAAATGTGTGTGTGTTTTTGATTGATTGGTTATTAAGTGTTGTTTGATGTTCTTAGGTCCTCATCACTGGATATTATACTTGTTTTATACTACAGAGTTTCCTCTGTAACGTGTTTTAACACGTCAATCTCCAATCTCAATCAAAGTCAATCTCAAGTCCCCCTTGTGCAAGTCGCATGGTCATTTGACTTGAACTTTAACACAAGCAGTTACGAATTCTAACCCCTGTTTTTCAACAAAAAACATGTTTACAACTAGTTGCATACAAAACTTTTTTAATTCTTGTCTCAAACGTTCTTTCGTTCACACTGTGTAGCCAACAATTATTAATTTATTAGACAAGTATATAAACGCATAAAGCATAACGCACGGCATGTTAAAATAAACAGTCGTGTTGGAGATAAGTATTGCTTATGGGGAAAACGAGGGCTGTATTACTAGTTAAAAACAAGTTTTTTACTCCCTACACTTTTGGTGAGAGTTTTTAACTTTTTACAACAAGTATCAATAAATATGTCCAAAACTACGAGTAAGACTCTGTAGTAAATCGAAAATTGTTGAAATCTGTTGATACAGATTTCAAAAATGTTAAGCTAGGTACTAAAAAACTCATAAACAAGACAAATATTTCAGCTCCATAATTATAAAAACGCAATCAAATCCTGGTAAAGACTGGCGAGTTTTTTCGTTCCACCGGCTGTCTGGCTCCGAGCTAATATTTACTTCCGTGCATTATTACTGCGCTCAGTCAAGGTACAATGAGGGGGATGGAGTATACCTGGTAACTCCGAATGTTAGTAGTTATAGTAAAGTTAGCCAGCATCGCATTATTTCAAGAATAATGGTAACATCTAGACTTTTTAAGAACACTTGTATATTTTTGCGTTCATGTTGATCCAGAATTGGAAAGAAACAAACGCAAAAATATTTTTTTTACTAGTTCCAAGTTTTTTTTGTTGTTGCACATTTTTTTTCTTCACATCAACGTTAAACATCACTTTACTTACTCATACTATAGTAAGAACGACAAGAATTCTATCTTAATTAAGAAAGATAATCACAATCAAATAATTTATACAAATAAGAACTATTATTTACAAAAAAAAATGTATTTTTTTTAAAGTTTTTTTTTTTAATTGAAACAATTGAGATAACTGCAGACTACCAGATGAATGACCAGTCGAAAGCGTCCCCAAGACGCTGGCTCCATTGCACCGCTCTGTATGGCAGTGCTCATGTGCTGCGCCAGATACTCACCAGCTCTTGGGGCACGCGTCACTTCGACCAGACCTTCAGTTAATTTTTAAAAACCTGGAGAGCATCGGCACCCCACGGACCTAGAGTCTCGACTCCAAGGGAATCAAATGCGTAGGCTCTGTGAGACGTGCATATTTATGCCTCACAACAAGAGTTCTTAGTTATTTTTGTTTTTTACTTTATAACGAACAGATCAGGCTTAAATTTGCGAGTGAACCGGGATGAATGAAATTTTAATTCCGTAAAACACGTGTGAAACTGCGAGCTGAAGCTAGTTTGAAATATTTATAACTATCCAATGAATACGAAAATCATAATTTCCTATAATCCCTTTTGTTCGTTCATAAGCTAAAAACATACCCACTACCATATTTCCATCTTTTTGCTCAAGCTTTTTCAAAGATCTGATGCAGGTAAATTATTCAAGCTGCATACGCTCACCGTGCCTCGCAAAGATAGAAGAGTTTCATCATAAATGCATACATCTTGTCCTATGAGATGACAGTTGACTGCAGATTTGTGATGACGGAAGAGTAGTCTGTTTTTGTTTGCTTGAAGTACTATAGGTATAAACGTAGGTATAAACTATACTATAGCCGGTTTTTCGCAGGTCGTCGCTTTAATAAACAAATCAATCATCATTTTTTTTGTTAAATGTCAATTTGACAAGAGAATGAACTTATGACAAGAGATTAGATTATTAATTAGTTAATTAGCGTACTAACTACACTACTGACTAACAGCCTGTGTTTGTTATAGTGGAATAATAAAATTTTGCTTCAAAACACAATAAGTCTTAATCAAATAAATGTGAAAGGTAAATCTATCTTTAATCTTTTAAGGTGAAATTCAAAGATTTAAATCATAGGATTCAAATAGCTTAGGTACCCATTATTTAAACATGTTAAAACTACGTCTTACAATATAAAGTAAAAATCAAAACAAAGAAGCAATAAAGCCTTTATTTCATTAACGCCATTAAGTAAAAGTTTACGAGGTCACCTTGTTAGGGTACCGATAACAGCATCATTACAATAATTTGAATGTTTAGCGTTACCTAACTGTTTTGATTTTAATTGGTTCTGTGTTTTACGAAGTAGCAATGTTAATATTGTTACTAGAACTGCCCTATTAATTGTTGGTAGCCTTAAAATTTTACTAAAACCATACACAAAATCTAATGTATAGATAATGCTTTGTGAATTATCCATCATTATTTATTTATTTATCTATAATGCCCTCCTAGCCAAATATTTGACACCTCGGCCAGTCTCAACGAAGATTAGGTGCGTTGGACATTTATAGCATTTTTCAACTCGAAGGTTGATAACAACTTAAATAATATTTAACCATGAGTCTTTATTAAATTTGTGGAGTAAGGTCATCAAATGATTAAATAATCGTTCACACTTCAAAACCAATTATAAACCGATACAATCAAAATCGAATCTCCCATTAACATTGAAACAGATCCACGCACAAACTATTCAAACTCGAATTCAGTTAATAAATCAGAGGCCACTAAGTATGAGGTCAATACACAATCGTGGTTATTCAATTTTCCGCTCATAAATTTAGCTCAAGCACTGTTCTGTTTCACTATGACTATACGATCAAATTAATTATTAATTACTCGATTAATCAGCGTGAAATTCTTAACAGCTGTGAGTAACCTCGGTCTTTTATCGGAACAAAGAGATGCTGTAAACATAATCATTGTACATGACATGGTCGTGAAGTGTGCTGCAATTGAATACGTAATATTGTGCCAAAAAGCAAACACAACATAAACCATCCTTCGTGGATGTAAAGGTCATTGATAATGATGATGAAGCTGCGGGACGAACCAATATTATTGGATTTATACACAGATAAGCTGCCAATGTCGCAAATAGCTTGGAGTGCTTAGGCGTTCATTACTTAATTTAATCAGAGTGAAATTCTCTATTGCGTAGTGAGTGCGTAGCGCCGATCCAATACTCGTACGTTCACACTTCTATGTGCATAATATCCAGCGGAATCTAGGTCGAATGTTGATTGCAGACACTCTCCTCATATCGAATTCTCTTTTTTCCAACGAACGATCTCGACTGCGCGAAAAATTTCATATCGCGGCGTTTTGCAAGTAAAATCAGATAACTTTTGACACTTCAATTACGTAGATGGCCGTCTCTAATTTTTTTTTGCCCAAACACGTGTCATTCGCACGCAAGAAGTTTTGGAACAAAAATAGTCGTGCTGAAAGTTTTTCAAACGAAAATGAAGGTGATTATTATGGCAAGGAAATTGAAATTTGCTTTCAAGAGGCTGGGATGGGGCAGGTGGCGATTGATCATGTACTCGCAGCTTCGCCCTCTAGGCGGTTTTGTATTGTTTTATGTGTTTTAGTTTACGCTTGTTAGTTTCCCATTAAGTTACAGAGCTGTGGGGCCTTTGCTTAATTCGTTTGTCTTGCCTGTCTAGACGAGATAGCATTGAGGCGGTGTACATCTTCATAAAATTAAACCTCTAAAGATACATGAAGGTTTTAAGTATGTTTATTATTTTCAGAATAGTTTGAAGTCAGCGCAAAATCACTTCAAAGGAAGTTGTAAATTACAAGTTTCGTTTCTTTGTCTTTACAAAAGATGTGTTAGAGACCACACTAAAGTTGACAGATACAAATCTTCATTTACAGCTTGACAAAAAGTCGCCAGCTGTTGGTGTAAATCTGACGGGACCTGATTTCTGCATCTTTGTTCTTGAGTTGTATTAGCCGGGAAATGCTTTTTATATCACTGTTAATCCTCAAATAAAATAAATTCTCCTTTAATGCAAGAAAGCAGAAATTTATTTCACTCTGACCATTTATCACCGTAAAACGTATTAGGCTTATAGTTTCCTAAATTCATTCATAGCTATTACTTTGTGTTTATGAGATTGTAACCTAATTCTGGTAGATATATTAATTTGCTTCTTGTTTTTTTTATGCTTGTTTACGGACTTTTTACTGATTCCATTTTCAAATCCAAATAAATTATAATATCTTAAAATATACATATTACTTGTATTATGTATATGGAGCTATTTTTAATGTGCCTGTCGGTGACATGTTAACTCAAAGGTTTTGTACGTTTTGCCTTTTTTTGCTAACTGCAACGGCAATACCGAAACGCAAAGCCGTCAACTGACAGACGATCATGTTTACACTACATTTCGTTGCAACTAATGGCTCATTTTGTCAAATACCGCCTCCGTGATACCATGAATCACTCTAATGAATCACTGCCCGAGATTACTTGATAGATCTTCTAAGCCGTTAACTCGTTGGGCGATATTTTATTCCGCAACATGTAGTGCGCTTTATAATGATATCGCAAAGTTTTAGTGGCAGTAAATTTTATCTTCATTGCAATGTTCTAAAGTTGAAAAGGTATCATTACTACTCCCAAAAATATATACTTTGGATGACCAAAAATAAACCCTGTCTGTTTTGATAAAAGAGTTTTTGGTTTGTGAAGAAGATTATCACTTTGTGTTGTGTCTTCATGCCACTAATATCGCTTAGTGTAAACAAAACCTTATTTGATAAATCTTCGAACACTTAATATTAATAATTCACTTTACCGGATTAAGTGCCAGACGTAAATAAGTTTATATTTTATTCTGGATTTAATGGTATCGTTAATATTTGAGGCACGTAAGTCACGTAACGTAACAGTGGGACCAATATCTTAATGCAGCCAATTAATTACTAAGTAGCCATAAATCTAAGACCACTTTAGATTTCTTAAATCTAAAAAAGGTTCACTCTTATTCGGGACACAAAAACTGCATTTGTCGTGGAAAAAGTATATGGAGTTGTGTTTTTAAAAGCTATTCTCAAAACAAAAAACCGAGCTCCTAAAATTGTTGGTACGGTGGTAGGTAGTGATATTACATAAGTCTGAGAAGGATCACAACGGATTTATACAAATTAAACGCAGCAACACGAAAGCGCTTTACCAACTTTTTAAAATAAACAAAAATAACTTATCAATAAACATCCGTGTGTGGCAGACCATAAAGTTTAAATTAATAGTACGGATTACATATACCCAAACATCGACACCGGAACGAGTGACTATCCTGCTGGAGTATACAAAATATCAAACAACACTAAAAGCGACAATTATGTGGAACAGTGTTCATAAATTAAAGTTCATTAAAAGTTACCGGACTGTTTATGAGTCCGCTTGTTTTGTTCTCATTCAAGTTGTGAGTGTCATTCAGTTATATATTTCGTCAGAATAATAATTTTCAGGTAATTAGGAGTTCAATTTAAATAAATTGAGTAAACAATAGGAGGATCCAGCTAGGTTGGGCAGCATTTGGGAAACTACGTCGAGTCTTCTCGTCATCCATACCGCAATGCTTGAAAACGAAAGTTTTCAATCAGTGCCTTTTCGATCAGACCTACGGAGCTGAGACGTGGACACTCACGGTAGGGCTGGTCCACCAGTTTAAAGTCACTCAGCGAGCTATGGAGAGAGCTATGCTCGGAGTTTCTCTGAAGGATAGGATTCGCAACGAATACATCCGACAGAGAACCAAGGTTACCGACATAGCTCAAAGGATTAGCAAGCTGAAATGGCAGTGGGCTGGCCATATTTCGAGAAGAACCGACAACCGCTGGGGTAAACGTGTTCTTGAGTGGAGACCGCGACTCGGAAAACGTAGTGTAGGACGCCCTCCTACCAGGTGGGATGACGATTTGTGAAAGACTGCTGGCAGATGCTGGATGCGGCAAGCTGAAGACAGGGCGCTATGGCGCTCATTAGGGGAGGCCTGTGTCCAGCAGTGGACTGGTATAGGCTGATGATGATGATGAGCAAACAATGCAAAGCAATGCAATAATATGCAATATGTCTCGATAGAGTCTACGCAACGCATTTGCTCCCATTGGAGTCGAGACCCTAGGTCCTTGGGGTACCGAGGCTATCCGGATTTTCAAAAATTATCTGAGCGTCTTGTTGAAGCGACGCGTGACCCGAGAGCTGGTGACAGAGCTGGCACAGCTTATCAGCATTGCCATACAGCCGGCGTCTTAGGCACGCTTCCGACTGGTATTGATATTGATCAGTTTAGCTATCTGTAGATTGTTTGCACCGTCTGCAGTTAGCTCATTTGTTTCAATTGTAAAAACAAGTTTTAATTTAATTCTATTCGTTCTATTATTTGACTGTAATTTACTTTGTAATTATGATTTTTTAGGATGGCTGATAGAGGAAAGTGGAAGAAAAATAAATGTTATACCGACTTCACGTAAAGTATAGCAGAAGGACAGAAAAAATATAATAAAGTGGTGTTCAATTCAATTAAAATTGTCGTAGTAATTCATTACAAAAAAAAATTGAAATTTGTTCCGTTGGTCTGGGTGTTTTCTCTGTATAATAAAAAAAAAACTATCTATGTAATGTATAATATTACGTATATCAGTTATCTAGTACCCATAACACAAGCTCTGCTTACCTTGGGGCTAGATAATGCTGTGTGAATTGTCCAGCATTATTTATTTATTTATTACAGTTTGAATAAATGTTTTAAATTTCACGACATTAAAAAGAAGCTCTAAGTTTAGAAGTAAGAACATCGTAAAAAATACAATTTCAAGAAAAAGCCAAAAACATTGTTTCATTTCAAGTTCTTTGGCTCAGCGAATGCCGCTTGCAATATTCATCATGTTGTTGGCTCCTGTGACTTTAAACGGTGCATGTCCGTTTTAGGGTTCCGTAGTATTTTAACATCAAAAACGACAAAGAAAATATTTTTTTAAACAGCTCGTAAGCCCCCATATCTGGGTAAAGTCACTGTCTGTACTAGTTAACGTACTATCTCGCAATATATCTTGATGATGTACCACCGTCATTACATCAACTATGGTGGGTGTACATTGCCGTGACATACTGACGAACTATGTACTTTAACTTAGTACCTTATATTTAATATTTCATAATTTTGTTATGGTTTTTTTTCTTTAATTGCCTTTTATAATCGGAAAATGGATCTTGTGTCTGCAATAAAGAAATAATATTATTATTGTTACTATCAGATTAATTATTATTATCAAGTTGAAAGTTATTGCCTATTCGAATGATATTTGGGCGAAAATAATGCCAAAACTACTGAACGTATGGAGATTACATTTTTATTGGTAGTAAATCTATATTTTGATTAACGGGCTACTTATCTCGATAAAATTGCACTAAGCCAATGGTAGAGGAAATTTAAAAGTAAAAGAAATGTCGTGGCAAAACCCCAAACTGTGTGGAGGTTACTTTATAAGCTCCTTTTTTAAATAATAGAAGTACCTTACAAGAAAGGTTTACAATCATTATCATTGTTATTATAATGATTGTAAACCATTACCCAAAGAACTGTATATATATCTACATTCATGGTTTCAAGTCTTTAAAAAATACACTTTAAAAGACTAGATTTACGGAACCGTGCAGTAAACTCATGCTTGTTACGCTTCGCCACATTTATTTTCATTTGTTCTCGCCACGATTGCTGCCAGTGTTCATAAAACTATGTAGTTTTCCTAGTTTTACACACTGTTTTATATTTCAAGAGGCGTTTTGTGAGTAACAAGACGTTTTATAGTATTGTTCTTTACATTTCTGTCATGCAAGAGTCTGCAATGGCCGAGAGCAATGAAAATGCACCAGAAATTATGCAGTACCTACCTTAACATTCAGTTATAGTATTTTCAATTCTTGATTAGCCACTACTCAGAGAGATAAGGTCGATGGAAAATGATCCCTAAGACGAAGCCCTATACGCTGGTGAGACCAAATTCGAGAGCCTAGAAGTCCCAACCCTCAGCACTGAGGATATAAACCCAGGAGGATATGGGTAGTCAAAGTCAAAATCAAAAGTCTTTATTTCCATATATACAAAAATGTACACTCAGAAAAGGTCACATTCTTAAAATAAAACATTGACATGGAAATAAAGTGATGTTTTTGATTTCGGTCGCTTCGGTATGTAGACTAAAGTAAAGAAGCGACGAAGAAACATTTAGCCTGTTAGTTGTTATTTTTAGAGTTGGAGCAAAACCAAGCTTTTTTTTTTATAGATAATCTGATTATTTTGTAGTAAGCCTTTCTGCATAGAATGGTTTTGACAATTTGTATGAATTCATTCATTGATAAATTTTGCAACTCACTAGGAGTTTTGTTGTAGAATATGGGCATGCGTAATTTATATAAGTTAATAATTTATACTGAGAAAAATTACATTGTTTTATCATAAAAATGTATAATTTAAATAAAAAAGAAACTAAATCAATAATTTAAAAAAATGATAAACAAATAAAGTACGGCTTTTTGCACTCAATCAACTCAAATCAACTTGAAATTAATTTACCTTGTCTAGGATTCTGGAGTATTATGTGTCAAACCTTGTTGGAGATGTTTGGGTTAATTTCAAAACTCGTTACACCAAACGTGACTCGGAACATGTTAATTGGGCAACTAGGGCTTTAGAATTAGTACTTCAAGTAGCTGCTCAGACTTGCTGATCCCCTACTAACGTTTTGTCGCATAACATTCTGAGTATTTAATAGTATCGTTGTCATCTTGAACACTGAGACGTACTCATGACATTTTTAAGGTGATTTGAACACAATCAAAGTGGGAGCCTGTTTTAAATTTTGTTTACCTTTATTTAGCTACACAAATTATTAAGGACACACTTTAAGTGGTCATCATCATCATCATAAGCCTATATTAGTCTGGATATGGGCCTCCACTAATGAGCGCCATGGCACCCTATCTTCAGCTTGCCGCACGCATCCAGCATCTGCCAGCAGTCTTTTGCAAATCGTCATCTCACCTGGTCGGAGGGCGTCCTACACTACGTTTGCCGAGTCGCAATCTCCACTTAAGAACACGTTTATCCAAGAGGTTCTCGCTTCTTCTCGAGATATAGCCAGCCCACAGCCACTTCAGCTTGCTAAGCCTTTGAGCGTCGATAACCTTAGTTCTCTGTCGGATGTATTCGCTGCGAATCCTATCCTTCAGAGAAACTCCGAGCATAGCTTTCTCCATAGCTGGACATCCTTACCGTGAGTTCCATGTCCACGTCTCAGCTCCGTAGCTCATGACGGGTAGGACGCACTGATTGAAAACTTTAGTTTTTCAAGCATTGCGGTATGGATGACGAGAAGACTCGACGAAGTTTCCTAAACGTTAGCAACGGCTTTTAGTCATCACCTACTCATAAATTACGAAATATTTTTCATTTACTTTTACTGACTTCTCGAACGATGAATTCTAATAAATTACAATTTTCATTTCATACTGAACAGTTTTTCTGAACTTACAAGCATCATAGTAAGATCTCGTTAATGGTCTAATTGGAAAGCCATGGTAGTTTACTTGAGACCTGAGTAATTAATATTGCGAACAATATATCTGTATTGTAAGACGTGGGTACCTCAAATAAGTGTTTATACATATATAAATATATATTTTAATGATTGACAATTCACACAGCATTATCTAGCCCCAAGCTAAACAGAGCTTGTGTTATGGGTTCTAGATAAAAGATATACATAATACAATAAATTACACATAGAAAACGACCAGAACACCCGGAACAAATACCGACAGATCGTACAAATATTTGTCCCAAGGCGGGAATCAACCTCCTGCGAAACAGGCGGACCTTCGCCCACCGCGCTACAGAGGTCGTTTTTACCTATAAAATATCGGTGTCTAGATAGCTTAGTGCTATAGATATTTATAACCATATAACGTCAATAAAATTAATAACCTTTAGTTAAACACGTCCAGCTATCAACCACAAGGACATAACAATAACAATTACAGTAACATTCAACACCATCAAGTGTTATGTGATGGATCCGACTCCTACTGGGAAATGTGTAACCGCTCCTATGGGTGCGATCTCATTCAATAACGTTGCCATAACAATTTCCTTATTGTATTGCTTATTTTTCTGTTTGGTTGATTATTAGTGTGAACGAGGTATTATTGGATAATAAATGTGTTTTCTTTTTTTACTTTTAGTGGTCCACTTAAAATGATTAAATCTTATTTATACTAAATAAATAAATGCATTATTCAGAATAATTAAAAGAGCATAATCTAATTGAGTTAGAGAGCTTGTGCTATGATTAGGTAACTGATATATGCTTAGTAGTTTATAATTATTACATAGATAGATATTTTAATAAACATAGAAAACACGCAAAACACCCTATACAAAATATTTGATCGTCATCGAGTTACAAGATCGTACAATGATTTGTTCCGAGGCGAGAATCGATCCCGCAACCTTCGTTCACTCAACCCACATCGCAGGCGGACCTTCGCCTTCGTCTACTGCGCCACAGAGGTCGTCGCAATACAAATACTATGTTCATTAGTTTATTACAGGCGTAGTTTTTTTAGTTCGCATGTAATAAGTTATCTTCGGAATTACGAGTACTAACCAACAATTACCAACCGAACTACATAGAACCGACAACCGCTGGGGTAAACGTGTTCTTGAGTGGAGACCGCGACTCGGAAAACGTAGTGTAGGACGCCCTCCTACCAGGTGGGATGACGATTTGCGAAAGACTGCTGGCAGATGCTGGATGCGGCAAGCTGAAGACAGGGCGCTATGGCGCTCATTAGGGGATGCCTATGTCCAGCAGTGGACTGGTATAGGCTGATGATGATGAACCAACAATTAATTAATTCTTATGAAGTCGAAGCGTGAGTATTGAACCTTTCCATCATTTTCATAAACATTTAATTAACATTCGTTTTTGTGATAGATATACAATAACGGACCTCAAACATTGCAAAAATTTAACGTATTCACCTTTTAAGCTAAAAGAGTCACTTTGATCTAGGTCTCTAATTATTAGTTGGTTCGAGATGAGTCATTTCGGTTCCCAAGAACTTCTAAGAAATAAATTATCCTTGTCTTGCCGTTCTATATTATTTCACGTGTCATAATTCTGTCGGTTGTCTATGTTAGTTAAGTTACATAAATGATCTTATATAAGAGACTTGTAAGAGTCTAGTACTAACTATAGCTACACAAAACCAATAATATTTACCGTTACCAGTAACAATAAACCATTGTAATATTTTTGTAACAATAACAGTGGAAAGCTGAAGCGTTTCGTAATATGAATGTATGTACTTTTTAATTGTATCCTTATGCCTGATTTCTGTTTATTGAAATTCGGTTTTTTTTAATGTTAGAAGGCTTGGACGTAGAATGCACTGCATAGCAGCATTACTATTGACAATAACACCCAACGCATTGTGCCCTGTAAACGGAACATTGTAGAGATCAATGGGTATATTGGCATGGTGGTTGCGGTTATACATAATTTTTCAATAAAATACTGTTATTCATATAAAAAATTGGATTATATAATCTTACCAAACTTCTCAAAGTGTCCACAGATGATCGGAATGCTGTATTCTATTTCGCTTAACAAATTAGCATTGTTATTCAACGTGGCAATGCTGCCAGTTCTGAGCACTCTCCATTCTAGTGACGGCTTAGATTTTTACGTAATTGATATAATAAGTGTAAATTACAGTTCTGGTCGTTTTCTATATAAAATAAAAAATATCTATCTATGTATTTTATTATATTATGTATATCAGTTATCTAGTACCCATAACACAAGCTCTGCTTAGCTTGGGGCTAGATAATGCTTTGTGAATTGTCTAGCATTATTTATTTATTTTTGAATACAAATAGATGTTTTGTGTTTTTGTGGAAATAAATGTCTCACCAGATTCAGCAGTCATCTGGTATCTAAACCGAGCTCTGTTTATTTTAGGGCTAGATAATGCTGCGTCAGTATTAATAATAATTCAAGTGGTTTAGTTTCAACCACAAAGCATATGCACAACCACGAACAATATGCTTAAATTCATCTTACGTTGGTTGCCGACATGTTTATTACACACAGCGAATCGTAAAACGGTTTCAAGGTTACCTTTGATTGTTTGAGATGAAGAGTTCTTGGAAGGATAATCTAGGAAACTGAAAGACTAGTATTTTATTTTATTTTATTCGAAGAATAACACAGTTTTACAAACTTTATAAATAAACTTACACAAGAACTAATAACAATTGATGTGTCCTCGCATATAAAAGCTAAAAAACTGCTTGCTTGAAAAGGAAAAATTAATGTCTCGTGAAAACTAGTAATTATAATTATGAAAACTAAAAGTAACCAACAGTTCACACAATTTATAAAATTACTAAGAATAGTTAACATGAAACTATACAAGACAAGAACTGATGAGAAAAAAACCATAATGTGCAAAAAAAAAAATACAAATAATATTCACCGTTAACAGTAATAGCAATAGAGTTATAAGATGCTAATGCATCAAGCTAATTTATCAAGGGAATTTTGTTCCAAATACCTATGAAATATTCAGAATAAAATTGTCTTGTCTTGGTGGATGTGTAGATGATTCAGCTTTATTTATTGTATATTATCATAAGTTCATAACCTAGCTAAATTGAGGTTGAAATTGGGCTACTACACTATACAATATACGTAAAGCTTATGTATAAAATTAAAAGCTCCAATTCAAACAATAGTAAGTTTTATTAATTGGTGTTACAAATTTTTCTAGCAAATGTTTCAAGAACTTATCTAAGAGTTAAGATAATAACAGCTTCCTAGCTCTTTGGTTTGGGGTCATACTTCAATTTTATGTGATTGAAATAGGTCGAACAACAAAAGGATTGATCAATGAATAGGTTCTTTGAAGAACATCGTAAAAAATGTAAATTATTGGTTTGTATGATGTGTGTTTGACTTACGAAACCTTGTATTGGAGTGGTGATTGATTGATAACTTTTGTTGAAGACTACAAAACAATATTTTGCTGCAAGGTTGTTTTAATATTTGCATTACAAGGTTATTCAAAGCTACTTATTTTTTTATATATGTGATGTATTTGTGTAGGTACATAAAGAGTTTCTTCCCACGGATACGCACGCATTGTTTCACTGGAAACTGAAAGGATGAGATGCCTAATGTTTTACACACAGGACTAAAACTACCTGTATGCAAAAATTTAGTCAGATCTGCTCAGCTCAGTAGTTTTGGATATCATTCATCCTTTTTATCCCATAAATCAGTTCCAAAAGATAGAAATAAAATAACCTTAAAACGTTTCCACAGAAACAACTCATGCGAAGCCGCGGGCAGAATCTAGTGAAAATTATCTTTATATAATTATGTAACTAACTGTTAACCGAGATTTCACCCGCGTTAAATTTGAATTACCCATTTCTAAGGTGATTATTCCCGTAAATCACCCATGTTAATTTGATGTTTTACCAGGAAAAAAGTTGCGTTACTACACACTTTCAACTAAATCTATGCTACAAATCAAGTCGGTTGGTTGCTTATTTAGAGCGTGAAGGAATGACAAACAAACACACTTTCACATTTATAATTTATTTATTTATTAATTTTTTTAATTTATTTATTATTAGTTAGGATGTATTGTATAAATTAGTCATCTAATACCCATAGCAAAAGCTCTGCTTAGCTTGGGGATTATACTGTGTTAATTCGTTGCTGTCCAGCATTATTTATTTATTCATATTCGACAAAAACATAGTGAGCATAAAGTAAGCATAAATGGGTCATATTGTTATGAAATTGGGTTTCAGAGTTAAGGTTTTAAAGATAAGCAAATTCTTTCACAAGAATCCCAGAATCTTATCTCACGGTCGACATTATGTCTCTTGCAACATTACTCCAGTTACAAACCCAAATTAGAAACTTAGCGATAATAATTAGCTTCACAAGTGACCGACACAGATAGAACAAATTATCATAAATTAATAAAAAAATACAGGATAAAAGATCCCAGATGTCTCAGGACATCTGCACCCAAATTTAATGTTCCCCAAGGCAATACACTAAACAGCGAACACACCAAATTTAAAGCAAATCGCTCACTGGATACGTTAACGGAAATAGAAGACACATGATCCCGCGGGAAGTCAAAAAAACTTAAAGGAGAAACACATGACCTCATTTGTCGCAACAGAGAATTATTTATTACGTTTGATACACCACCGGGTCTTTGTCTTTGAGAAGTGTTCTGTGATTGAATTCGATTGATGTTCTGAATTTGTTAGTGACCATTTTTTGTGCTCATCTTTTTGGGCCTTTTTGTGTTTTCTGTATCAATTTATTTTGTGAGTTTAAACAAAAATACAACGAGAAATTTTCAAAATTATGTTAACTGAAATAAAAGTTTGTCAAAGAGCTCAATTTAAACACTAGGTGTTAAGAAGAGAACACGCTCGTCAATAACACTGATCATAAAAATTTACAGAGAAGTAACGCGTATGACTGAGCCAATAGGGATCATGTCTTGTTTTTACGTCTTCTCTATTTTTTCTAAGCTTCGTATGCGTTTGCCAGATGTAAACGTGTAAGTGACGACTAATGACTTTCTGGCGACGATGTAAACATTCATCGGAGCACTGTCAAAATCATCACGAGGGTGCCGGAAAAAAAGTGAGAGAATATTTGTTAATTTCTTTTAAGAATAATGGTTATGCATTAACGGAACAGAGTGTGTATTAGAAGTTTCAACATAATACATAACAGCAATAATTATTTATGTTAAATTTATACTTGTGTCGGTTTAGAAAAGAATCTAAAGTGAACTGAAAGAGTCGAACTACAAAATTATGAAATGAACGTACAAGGATTTTTTATCCGTTAGTAGGCTGCGACGAAATAGCGATAGGTATACAAAAAACCAAATGGATCAGAAATCCGAAACACAATTTGCTACACAAATCAACGTAGAAGCCAAACGGCGACGAACAAAAGAAAACGTAACCCGATACAACTCTGTTAAAATGTTTACGAATGCTTATATTTGACGAAATCAAATAAGATTTTGAGTGGCGTTCCACAAAAATACAAGCTGAAGGCAGTAGCGAAATTCAATGTAAACAATAGTACAAAGTCGAAGCGAGATTATTGGAGAATTTGTTTTAAGCCACTTGAGGCACTTGTAAATATTTGGTAAGCTTTCCTGCGCAGAGCGCTTCACCTGCCAGTGATGTGAAGGTTTAATGTTATTTGTTTTGCTAGAAAATTGAGACGCGATTCTGTTTGACTAGGTTCAGTTTGATTTGCCCATTTGTTCTGTAGGTTCCCATTTGAAGTGCGTATTGTGTTTCCAACTATCAATTTTGTTTCCTATTCGTGTGGGTGTGTATTGATTTCCAGGTCCATAATTTTGCTTTAATTACAGCCTTTAAAGTCTTAAATATTTTTTTATAGTCAGTTCGAAAAATAATCTCAAATTTAATCATAAAATTATAATAAAAATTCATTGTTCCATATATCCTGCATGCCATGTGTTAACAATCAGCGGATACCCACTCCACACGCTTTATGAGAGACAAACAGATAGACAGTCGTAAACCTGATGAGATGATTGGAACCACGTTCAGATTCAGCCGTGCGTTTGCTTTTAATTAGAGGAAACTTTAGTCGGGAGGAAATAGAAGCTGTGAATAGTGTTTGATGTAAATCAGAATATTATGCACCCAGAAATACTGTTTGAAGCAAGTCATAATCATACATCACAACACGCTTTTAGAACTTATTCTGTTTACTGGTTCTGTGAAAGGAATAGTTACTCAAATAAACAATAATTAAAAACAATTGCGGTATACTGGGCGGGCACTTGTTTTTGTTTATGATAGTTTTTTAATTCTGTAATAACTACCTGTTTAAAGTATTTGCTGTTGTGCGCTAATAAACTTGTTTCTTCCTTGTTTCTTCTTTGTTTCTTCTTCGTATACGTAGTGTATTTAATTCCCCTCTTCAATAAAATTGAGATGAATTCTGATGAAAGTCTTGTTTGGTTACGAAACGAATCGGTTACGCATACCTGTCATGAAACAAAGAGTATACTTAAGTCAATTTCAAAATTCATGCCCGATTACTCGTTTTCCACGATACCGGAGATAAACACCAGGTTCCCCATGCATGTCAGCCGCTTGAATTATACTGTCAGTAGTAAGTCGCCTTCCCGCTACGGTTGCCGTATTATTACCGTCAAAATATTGTTGAATCACATTGCCGTTTTCGCAGACGTCTCAAACCGCAAGTAGCAATCATCATTACGAATCAATCGTCGAAAAGCAGATGTGTAACAGTTACACTTCATCGGTTCCAAAGTCTTTTCGTAAAAGAACTACAAACATTTTAAAGAAGATGTACGATTCTGATATTTATGATGGTAGGAATAGAGACGGGGTTGCGTGAAAGCAGTTTCGGTACCGGATGGAGCACGCAAAGGGTTGAGTGCGAGTGGCTATATTGTCGTCATCGCGTGGATTCCTATATTTAGAATGTCACTTAATAGCGTACAATTTTGCAGGCAATACCATCGATTGTGTAGGTGCATTCAGAGCAAAATGCTCGACGGAACGGAAAATTTGTCGCGCCATTATTCGCACTGGCGCTTCGGACGATTAAATTCGGTTCAACCCGTGAGTTTTAGAAGGATATGCTGTGAAACTGGTATTCACTTGCATAGTCTTTCACAATATTTCACATAAAATGTTTAAACAAATTTTACAAAAGTTATACGTACCTAGTTATCTACCCGTAAACTACACACCCAGCCAGCCTTCATAAAAACTGTTCAAAAATAATTGCCATCCGCGTCTCCAGTACAAAACTGTCTTCAAAGTGTTCAAATAAAGCAATTTATCATCCGAGATAACGCTGTTTGAAAACATTAAGTCGGCGAATAAAATAATCGCCTTGAACAAGATTTCTGTCTCGACTCCTGAATTCGATTTGTTCTTACTGGATTGTAAGTTAATACCCTGGCGCCGCGGTGGCAAGCGTTTGTTTATATCTAAGCTGTCGTTATGACGGTGTTTACAGAGCGGCGTATCTTTATTGGTTTATATTGTTTACTGATATAAATATTGATTGAATTATGCTTCGTCTATTTGTGAATAATTCGATTTGTCTGTGATGTGGCCAAAGTAAACTTTACTCTAGAGATAGAAAACTTAGTTATTTACATCTTCATATCTATTTTAAATCAAATCTATCTTTTGCAGCCAGTGTCTTGTTTAGTCTTGGACATGCTTCTGACTGGTATTGATATGGATCAGTTGAGCTACCTGTAGATAGTGTGCACCAGTCTGCACTTAGCTAATTTTTTTCTATTGTAAATACAAGTTTTAATTTTATTCTATTATTTGATTGTTATTTTCTTTATTAATAAAGATGATTATTTTAAATCTATTCAGAGAAATTTACTACTTCTGTTTCATTCAAAATAACGTGCTTGCTAGTTAGGTGTTGGTAGGATTTTATGTTTGTTACTCATTGTTTTTTTTTTCTTTTTTTAACTTCCGTCGCTCAAGAATATTCATTACAAAGGGACCTAAAACGATTAGGTGCGTAAGGAGGTTGTACGGACCTACTTTCAACATGTACCTTTTTTATCCTAACAGACAATAGCAGACTTAAGTTTCGTCTTCCTTGCAAGACTACAGTATTTATTCCCAAAACGACGTAAAGCAGATAAGCCCCAGAAAAATCCCTTTTAGATTTACCCGTAATCCCTTTGTTTCTGCTTTTATTGTTTCCCGTACAATAATGAATTAGACTTTCGTGTACATATTATTTGCTTAGGGTCACTTTGTTTGAATTCGGTCGGTGCATATCCCATCAGGGTAGGGTTAGGTAAATCAATGGTGGGCGTTTTACAAGGGGGTTTCTAGATTTATCGTTCTTTGTTTTCGTCCCCATTATTTTGATTTTCTGTGTAGGTAGGTGTATGTTTTCCTCAAAGGTTTTGCGAATAAATCTTGTTATTGTTTAGTGTTCTCTGATGTAATAAAAAAAATCAGAGAAACAACCAATGGAGAATCATTTCAGCAGATATTGCTGCTATATCCCTCAGAACTCAGATTATTTAGTCAGTTGAAATCACAATTGTTGCGAAAAGGCACAATTTTTTCTGACATATTAAAATTATTGAAAAAAAATCCAAGGTTCTATCTGACCACAAGTATTTACTCAGAATATATTTATATTCTGAGTAAATATAGCATCAAATTTAATTTGATGCTGTATTTCACATGTACCTATTTACTCTGAATATAAATTTGATGCTGTATTTCACATGTACCTATTTACTCTGAATATAAATTTGGAAGCTGTATATTATTCTTCTTGTTTATGTTTGAACATTAAAATATTCACGGATTCCGAAGTCATTAGTGTGGAAATTCCACGAATTTACACAGCTGACACGGTTAATGACGTGAGTACGTTTTGGAAATGTTATGGAATGCAATGTTACGACATATGGACCAGCTAATCTCTCAATGATCTCAATGGATGTAAACTCTTTAGAACCTCCTTTCGTTCAAAAGTCAAAATCTTTAGTCGTTTTCTGTTTGCAAATTTCATAATATTCAGACCACAGGTTCAGACGGATTAACTAAACCACCGACCAGATGAAACTCTACTGAAACTCACTTCTTCCGCTAGTAGAAAATAATTCAAGTGAATATAATCAATTTACATTTTATTCCCTACTAGTTTATACCCGTGACTTCGCACGAGTTGTTTAAACGGACACGTTTAAAGGTTATTTCTATCCAATGGGAAATGATTTGTAAGATAAAACGTAGCCAATGTTGTATTTTATATACATCAATGCCAAATTTCAGCCTGATCTGTTCAGGAATTTTGGAGTGTAGAAGTAATATCCATCCATCCATCCATTAAAATTTTCGAATGTATGATATAACTGAGCTTTCTCAGAGCTTTTTTTGCAAACCTCACTCATAAACTTAATTGATTTTAATTCTCAATCAGTAGAACTTGTAGCAGTCTATGCTTCTGTAAGAGGTAAAACTTTCCTGCTATAGCAAAACAGAAATAACATTTCTCATGGTACAATAACCATAAGACCAAACTTCTACATCCCGCCTTCGTCGCCGAGAAGGAAACCGACACAAAAGCTTGAATTAATTCACTTAAAACTGTTTTCCAGTTTATGTTATCGTTCTTTGTTTTCGTCCCCATTATTTTGATTTTCTGTGTAGGTAGGTGTATGTTTTCCTCAAAGGTTTTGCGAATAAATCTTGTTATTGTTTAGTGTTCTCTGATGTAATAAAAAAAATCAGAGAAACAACCAGTGGAGAATCATTTCAGCAGATATTGCCGCTATATCCCTCAGAACTCAGATTATTTAGTCAGTTGAAATCACAATTGTTGCGAAAAGGCACAATTTTTTCTGACATATTAAAATTATTGAAAAAAAATCCAAGGTTCTATCTGACCACAAGTATTTACTCAGAATATATTTATATTCTGAGTAAATATAGCATCAAATTTAATTTGATGCTGTATTTCACATGTACCTATTTACTCTGAATATAAATTTGATGCTGTATTTCACATGTACCTATTTACTCTGAATATAAATTTGGAAGCTGTATATTATTCTTCTTGTTTATGTTTGAACATTAAAATATTCACGGATTCCGGAGTCATTAGTGTGGAAATTCCACGAATTTACACAGCTGACACGGTTAATGACGTGAGTACGTTTTGGAAATGTTATGGAATGCAATGTTACGACATATGGACCAGCTAATCTCTCAATGATCTCAATGGATGTAAACTCTTTAGAACCTCCTTTCGTTCAAAAGTCAAAATCTTTAGTCGTTTTCTGTTTGCAAATTTCATAATATTCAGACCACAGGTTCAGACGGATTAACTAAACCACCGACCAGATGAAACTCTACTGAAACTCACTTCTTCCGCTAGTAGAAAATAATTCAAGTGAATATAATCAATTTACATTTTATTCCCTACTAGTTTATACCCGTGACTTCGCACGAGTTGTTTAAACGGACACGTTTAAAGGTTATTTCTATCCAATGGGAAATGATTTGTAAGATAAAACGTAGCCAATGTTGTATTTTATATACATCAATGCCAAATTTCAGCCTGATCTGTTCAGGAATTTTGGAGTGTAGAAGTAATATCCATCCATCCATCCATTAAAATTTTCGAATGTATGATATAACTGAGCTTTCTCAGAGCTTTTTTTGCAAACCTCACTCATAAACTTAATTGATTTTAATTCTCAATCAGTAGAACTTGTAGCAGTCTATGCTTCTGTAAGAGGTAAAACTTTCCTGCTATAGCAAAACAGAAATAACATTTCTCATGGTACAATAACCATAAGACCAAACTTCTACATCCCGCCTTCGTCGCCGAGAAGGAAACCGACACAAAAGCTTGAATTAATTCACTTAAAACTGTTTTCCAGTTTATGCGGACGAAGTATTCTGCTTGTTTAATTGTAAGAACGGTCACTCGCGCGAGTCTGATACGATTATGAACGAGGTTTGAGGCCGTGTGCTTTGTCTTGGTCTAGAGGGAAGAGTTGGTTAATAAGAGATGGATATCTTATCCTTCCAAAAGGGTGATCATATTGATAAGTAGATTCCTTTAATATTTGTATTTATTAATGATTATAATTTATTTCAGACCATAGAAATGTTATAGCACTTGGTTGGCTTATGCTACGATCCATAGTAAAAATTATACCTTAAAACTAACATACATACAATAATAAAAACTAATGATTACAGTGATGACGTGTACGTGACGTGACGCAATCAGGGTGTCAGCTGACGACGGTGTCTCCTTGCAGGCGGCCAGTTAACCTTCGGAACCTGACACCCTTCTGCCAAAAACTCTGTGCTTAACACGGAGGCTGGGCGGTGAATGCGTTAAGTAGGTCGAAAATTATTGAGTTGAAACTGTGACCATAAATGAATTGAAGATCATATTATTACGGTTGGAGTCCAGCTTCTCGTCGCGGATCGAGAGTCTAGTGTTCCTTTTTACGTACTCTACTCCTCCACAGCTTTCGTCTCCACACAGTAGTGAACGTAGAGCTGGGTAGTTGGTACTTCCACTCAAAACCCAGAGGTCAGGTCTTTCGGCTCAGTACCGCATTGGTTTCGGATTGATTTCGGATTCTTAACGTCTTCACTGTCCAGCCTCCAACGAAGCTGGAGATACACATGTGTGTCGTGGAACATGAAAGTATTCCTTCACCCCCCCTGAAATCCCCCTAAGGAGGAAAACTGAAATATGAATTCCATTTCCCCCTTAAAAATCTCCTTTAAGGGGGAAAAGTGGAATATAAAAATTCAAGCATTCCAGTTTTCCCTTGACGATCCACTTGAGAGGGAAAACTGGAATAAGCCATTCCGATCATTGTTTAACATGAAAAACCGTTTGAAAAATTTAACAGAGATTATAAAGCAGGGGAGAATAGCGTCTAAGTTACTAGTAAAGTAAAAATAATAATGGTATAGTAGAATTAGATGTTATTTATTTATACACCGGTTATATTAACTTAAGATCTTACAATATAGCTAACAAAGACTCCGTCTTTCATCGACAAAAGGCAACGGTATCGTGACGAACCAATAATTGAGTTGAATAATTACCCTATCAAACCTATCATCTCGCTTATTCAATAAGGTTATAATTTCGTCGTCAGCTGTTTGATTGAAATTCACGGTTATAAAGGGAATTTTGATTGAATTTGAAATATTAGGCAAAGGTTTGTTGTGGGGATCTTTGTTTGTAGGTAATGATTTCGCGTGAAATATTTGTACCACGTTTCATCTACAGACTGGTCCACTGCTGGGTGCAGTTCTCTCCCTGATAATACGTTTACTTTTACAGTTATTTATTGTTCTAATAAAGTAAGAATATATTTTCGACTAGTTTTATATTATGTTAACTAATTGTGTGAATAGAAAAGTTTCAAGATTTGAAATCGTTTATTCCTGCAAGTTTTAATATTTTGTGCATGCGGTGGACAAGCAGCCATAGTGAATACACGTAAATGATATACCTGTATTTTGTCGCCGTCATCTCGATAACGTTAACGTTCCGTTCACGTGCCGGTAGACAAGCGGCGTAAGGCTTGCTTCTACAGTTCTTTAAAAAATTCATTGCGACCGACGTACATACTATTCTCAGGTAGACCAGTGTAATGTGCGGCACGGTGCATCGTTAGAAGCTGGGCAGTGAATGGGTTAACATACCAAATATAAGGTCTAAAAGAATTTCTTATATCCTGGGACCATTCCATGATCCATTCCATGTTGGAAAATAACAATTTCAAGAAAAGCTATATATTAAAAATCTTGGTAACGGTCACTTTATCAGTATCGAGTCACCGCAGAAACTATACAGCCTAGCATTAACAAAATGGGCGCACTTGCAGTTGCCCTACTTTTTTATCGCTCGCCTGCAGATAGATTTATGGATGGTGATATCATGCCTTTATGAAAGTGTACTAGATTAGTAATGGATTCTTTACTGCTGAAACTCCTATCCTTTCAGCAAGCTATAAAGCTGTAAAAATTCAATCTAATGGATGATTAAGGTATAAAAAGTTTACTGCAAAGTGCACTTTATGATATTCAGGTAGAAAAACTTAATAGAAAGTATTTTTGCTAATAATTTTCCCCCAATTTTTTTTCAGAAAATATTGAGTTAATGTTAAGAAAACGCTATCAAACTAATTAGAGTCGTTTTTTCGATTTGCTTTAGATAATGATTTGAATAACAAATGACGAATGACCTGCATGCAAATAAGAGCTCTAGATTTTAATAGAGTCACAGAAGAGTTTTCATGAATTCGTATGTACATCGGAATGAAGTTCTGTTTTGAACGATATACAGATTTTTTGAGAGTATTAAAAAAATACTTTTGAATTATTCGTGAAACTTACACCTGAACTTCAACCTTAACAGCCTATAATGTCCACTGCTGGACGCAGACCTCCCCCTGATTTTATCTCTTGGTCTCCTTGATCTCGTATAGCCCATAACTCCCACGCTGGGCATGCGGGTTGGGGATCGAAACCTATGTCGAAGTTAGAAAAAAGTAGGATCATTAGTCCTCTAGTTTTTTAAGGTTTTGTGTGTTTTCAAGGTATGTGTAATCAAAGTTGGTCATACTTTATCCAGCATAAAAATAATAATCTGAAAATGTAAGACTCATGAAAATGCTCAACCGAGAAGTCATTTCATCACCACTTACATTGCAAATCCACCCATTTACAATCGTACCTGTATTCCGAACCAGGAACACTCGATTCGGTTAGAAAGAGAATGTTAACATTATTCAGTTCGTATATTTTCCGCAAAACACATTTTGGGAAACCTAAATCTCTCTCTCTCTCTCTCAATCGCACTGTAACAGAAATATCCCATAAAAATCTAGAAAGAACTTTTCTTCCTGGATGTATTCAGTTATCTAGAGGCACCCATAACACAAGCTGTGCTTACTTTATGGTGGTTGTTGACAGTCCAGTAATAAAAAAAGTTCAAAATTTCCTCAGACGAAGAAATAAAAAACATTATCAATAACAACCTTCAGAAAAAACTCTACCTCTTCTTTCCCCTCCTTTCACTGCTTGTAAATCATACGGGAATTGTTCAATGATTTTCAAATGTTTTGCCCTGCTGCTATACAACTGTATTTTCTAAAAAGCATAAGAGAAACAATAGAATGCATGCCGGTCTATAATCAGGGGGCTGATCGAATTCAAGTTTCCAATCCACTGAAAGCCGTACACGGGAACAAGTAGGTGTGAACAACACGCCTCGTTTATGTTCAAAAGACCTGAATGGATGCAACATCTGCTGAAATGGTAATGGACGTATTACTGATATAAATGGAGGGTAGTCTGAAATTATACCCGCTGGGGAAAATTGAAGTGATTTTTCAGATTATGCAGTGCGAAATTCTCTGCTCATGTTATATTTTGAGCTACTTTTATTGATAACATGAATGATGAAAGTTCTGAATGTGAGCATTTCCAAAATATCGATTGTAATGTCAAATTAATATGCATTAATATGCAAACTGAACTCAAACTTGAATTTATCTAAAGTCAAGTTTGAGTTCAGTTTTCACTCTAAAATATTTAATATATCACATGTTTTTTTTCTGTACAACTGTAAAATAAATTATGTATTCACAATAATAGTTCAGAAACCTCCTAAATTAATATGAAGCAGCAACAACGTTGCGTAATAATAATAACACGCAATAAAATTTTGCAATTAACAAGATAAACAAGTTGCCCGGTTATATGTGGACCGCTCAATAATTCCGAGAACCCTTTAGGCGAGAATCATGAACAGTAAATTTGCAAATAAATGGCCCTTGACGATTTTTGCACAGTCAGGGAAATGAAGGAAAACAGTCGATAGTTGAAAACACAGAGTGATGATACAAAAGAGCGTGAATTATTTTAAAGATGAACTTCTTTGCAAATTACGTGGATTTCGTTGATATAGACAGATAGATATAATTTATTCATAAAAATTCGTTACATAGCTTGGTTAGGTTACATACCTTGAAGCCGATGTTAGGTTTGTCTAGGCACTGAGTTCTAATCTTATTTACCTAAAAGTTAATGTGGTTACTATTAACTAGCCTTAAAGTTCTAAAAGTTCAAATAAAAATAAAATTTAAATAAACTAATAATCTAACTTAAAATTTTTGAGCATGATATACACACTCTTACAATATTTAGGTAAAACGGTTTACAATTCCTTAGAGAAAACAGATTTTGTAATTTTTTTGTCAAAAGAGACTCATCCTGGATGAAAGCCTCATAGTTTCAGATGTGGCAAAAATTGGGTAGGTGCATTATTCGGATCATAAGACTCAGGACAACACGACGGCATTAAATGTGATTTACTCACCAAAAAACGACCAATTTTAAACAGACAGTGCTGTAAAAACTTTTTGTCAAGCAACGACGGTGAGGGAAAAGAAAAAGATTACAAATCTTGACCACATAGAAAATTATAATTCTTATCTCCCATTGAACGCCCCTGCGCGTCAGACAAAATATATTATCCAGACAAACATGATTCACAATATATCTTTACACTTTCAACCCTTTTGTGCGACACTATGTCAAAATAGAACATAATCTCTGCAAAATATCAATGATTTGTTAAAGTGATAAATGGTAGGAAGCGGTTTATATCAATTATTCGATTCTATGTGATTGTTATACGTGATTGGTTTGACAATGGTTTATATCAGAAGGATTTATTGGATTTGTGATTAGTTGCAATTTGGTTTAAATTGATTACGGTACACGATGCTTTGGACAGTTCTCACATCATTTTCATTTATCATCACCATCAATGTTTAATATTTCATTTTGTTTAACAATAGGATTATTGCATTTCGAACCAGTTCCGACTTACAATTAAAATTATTCTTTATGATGAAGGTTTCGGATCTTAAATAGGAGTCATTCCTGACTCGTCCCAATTTGGTCCAAATCCAGTGGGACGAGTCAAGAAACTCGAAATTTAATGTTAAAAACGTTCCTGATTCTTCCCATTTTGAGATTTCTAACTGAAAAGTAGCAAAAGTACAGTCAGTACCGCACACTTCTAAACACTCTATCTAAACAAAGGTACATAATTATGTTTGACGTAGGTGCTGCGAAGAACTTACGCTGCAATGATTTATTAATGTTTGTTCTAAGTACATAACTTCATAATATATCAAAATTATATTACCTTTATTTTTTCATCAATAAATTTGATTTCTAGTCTTTGAGTTCTGAAGCCACTGACTTGCTCGGTTCTATATTTAGCAAAAAACTACAGCCAGCCTTTGCTCAAAGTTATTTAGTTACAATAGCAGAAGCCTAAATCGGAGTCTTTTTGTCAATCCACTTGACAGGAACGATAAATACCTGTCCCACATTGAACAATCGTGCAGGAGGAAGTGTGCTAAATTACACATTGTTAACTTAGTGCGGAGTACGGACACACGGTGCGGTAAAAGTATGCGATGCGGTAAAAATATGGTGTGTAGGGAATTGTGCGATGCGTTGCGAATTATTGTTTTAAAAGTTGCGTCACCTACGATAAATGTTTATGATATCTACATATAATTTAAACTTACTGGCCTTTATTCAGAAAGAAAATAACAATCAAATAGGTAACAAATTTAAATTAAAACTAGTATTTACAATAGAAACAATTAAGCTATCTGCAAACTGTTGCAAACAATCTACAGGTAGCTCAACTGATCCATATCAATACCAGTTGGAAGCGTGCCTAAGACACTGGCTGCATTGCCCCGCTGTATAGCAATGCTGATGCGCTGTGCCAGATACTCACCAGCTCTCGGGTCACGCGTCGCTTCGACCAGACGCTCAGATAATTTTTTGAACTTACTTACCTAAACAAAAACCTGAAAATTATTATTCTTTGATAAAAATAAATAATATGTGTTGATACGTATATCAGTTAACTAGTACCCATAACACAAGCTCTGCCCTACTTGGGGCTAGTTGATGCTATGTCAATTGTCCAGCATTATTTATTAGGTATTGTTTTGAATTGTCATTTTAAACATTTATGTATCACGTTTCGTAGATCCTTATAGATCCGCTATTAAATAAAGTAGATTAAGCCTTAACATTGAAAACAGTTTTTTTAGGATTTCGTAAAAACTGATGGCGAACAAACAACTTTTTTCGATCCGATACGATGCGAAATTCGTATCGTATCGCACCGCATGTCTCAGCTTCAATGTATTATAATGAAATGCGTCTGCAACTGTCCTACAGTGATTACTGAACCGAGAAATTGCTTAATCAGTCGACTGTGTAATACAAGATGATTAGACTGGTACAGATATGAAATCGACGGGAAAAGTGCGTTTTGCGGTGCATGCCTAATGACTTACAGCTGCATGGAAGTAATTTATTAGCTCCTATCAGCTGCCCTCGGCTCTTTGCACGCGCTTTTCCTGGACCTTTTCTATTAGTTTTAGTAGACGCCAGCACCGTACGGGACATACCCATTTACGAGTACTTATTATACAGTCTGTCTAGCTTTATAGATATACAGTTAAGAAAAAACAGAATAAAGTAATTCCAACAATTTTTCACACCTACATTTTTTTTCTGAAAATCTAGGGTTTCCACCCTGTTTGGGGTGGAAACCCTAGGTCCTTGGAGTCTTTGGGCACACGCTATAATACAAATATCTAACAAAACTCTTAAAAGAGTCCACAAGTGATCGGAATGCTGGCTTTTATATTTTTTAATATTTTTAATTAATTTCTTTTTACATTTCTTAAAACTAAATTATGTTCTTTAGCATCCTGTAAGTACTCACTTTCCCATACATTAAAATTTTTTATTTCGTTGTTTGGAACAGTTTCCAATTTCATTTCATTTCGGTTAAAGAGCACTGCCATTCAACATGGTAATGCTGCCAGTTTTCTGGGCACTCTGCCTTCTGGTGACGGCTTCTGCAACACAAATTACAATATGCATAACGTTTAGTATAAAATAAAATAGCATCTGTCAAGAAAAAAACATTCAAGCTTTGTTGTATCGTCATCGATTCGCTTCAAAGCTATCTTTGTAGTCTAGTCATATTATAAAGATAAACTATGGCTAAACTTTAAAGATACTTGTGATCTGTGTTGTTAAGATCCAGTTAGTAAGCCGTAATTAAGATAACGTTATTCTCATAAAGCCAATTGAGCTAACTTTGCCAAGGAATTTCTTTTCTCAATCTATTTCTGGCATTTACAGGACAGTGGAGTTTTAATAAACCAAAATGCTATTAATTTCTTCATTATAATACCCAATCATAACATTGTCCATCAAAAGCAGGGTAGCAGCCCCCAATGATGAAAAGAAGTCGAGATCGAAAAATAATTAATTAAAAGTTAATTTTGCAATATGGTGCTTCAGATTATTTTTTGTAGAGAGCAGTCGTTTTTTTACTGCCATCTTAAGATAGAGGTGACTTTGATCTATGTTTAAATGATTTTTCAAGTCAAGCCACGAACTATTAGGTACCACCACTTCAGCGCAAGCATTTTATTAGATAGGTATCTAAATTTTAATTTAGAATATTAATTTTAGAGTCAGATTAATTGAGTTTCGCAATCATAACGGTTATAGTAAATCATAGAAACTATCTCTAGTCGCCGACAGTATAAAATATTTCTATGGCTGCACAGTTTCTGGAAAAAAATCTAACATTTTTCATGAAGTTTTATAAAATTAATTAATGAGTAGGTAATTTCAAATTATCAATTCACTTTGAACTTGGTATGTTTTTAATGGAGCTTATTAATTCTTTTTAGTTTAGTTAATTATAATTAAATGAAGTGCAGAGTAAAAATGTGTTATTGTAAAAAGTTGTGCACCTTCAAATTCTTTCTTCTGGACAATTCACACAGCATTATCTAGCCCCAAGTTAAGCAGAGCTTGTGTTACGGGTGCTAGATAACTGATATACATAATATAACACAATACATAGATAGATATTTTTTAATATATGTACATAGAAAACGACCAGAACACCCTGAACCAATGTCTGCAGATCGTACACAAATTTGTTCCGAAGCGGGAATCGAACCCGCAACCTCCTGCGTCGCAGGCAGACCAGAGAACAAGAAGATGATAATGCCACCATCAGTCTGTATCAATAGGTGATAAGTTCCCTTCAATCTGTGCCACTCATATTATCATCATCATTATCATCAGCCTATTAATACTTAACTGCTAGACATAAAACCACGCCTAGCGACCCCTACAGTTTTTAGTTTGCTACATCCAGAAATAATAAATGAAATAAAAATAAACAAATAATGCTGGACAATTCACACAGCATTATCATGCCTTAAGCGAAGCAAAGCTTGTGTTATGGGTACTAGATAACTGATATACACAATACAATAGAATCAACAAATCGCCCTGAACAAATATCTGCAGATTGTACAAACAATTGACCCAAGGCGGGAATCGAACTCTGCGTCGCAGACGGACCACAGAGCCATTGGCCCACCGCTCCACAGAGATCGTCCTCCATCATCTGCCTGCAGTTTTTCGCAAATTACTACCCCACCTAGCCGGAGCGTACGTACGCACTACGTTTGCTAGTACGCGGTCTCCACTCAAGAACACGTTTACCACAGCGGCCGGTTCATCGCGAGATACGGCCGGCACCCTGCATCTTCAGCTTGCTAATTCTTTAAGCTTATGGTAACTTTGGTTCTCAGATATATGTATTCGTTGCAAATCCTGTGCCACGTATATCGTTATAGGAGCACTAGTCACATCACAAAAACATGCACACTACAGAACTCACACACGCTCGTGGTGGCTCCTGTTGCTCAGACTCTTTTGAGACTGGTGTCCTCGGGTAACCCATCACTTATAGGTATATTTTCACACTATTATTCGAAATGTAAGGTAATTTAACGTTAGCTTGATAAATATAAAGAACCAAAGGATAAAGAACCAAAGGTCCCCAAGATACAGGTTTATCCAAGTTTGGGGATTTTATTAATTCTAAGTCTTAATTCTTTTCAATAAAAGTTATTATTATTATTATATAATTTGGCTCTATCGGATAGCCAATAACTTGAAAACTCGGGATAGAGTCTACCCTATTTTTCGAGTGAAAAACACCGCCAGCGCTATAAAATTCTTAGTGAAAGATAATTATTAAGTAGCCAGTGGAAAGTTGTGGTAAGCAGCAATAATGCATTGACATAATTGTTGCTGGATCGCGAAACTTCTGAAGCAGATACTATTAAACTTTCCGTTCGGACATAGCACTGTTGAAAATAGCGAGCTCACTTCGGTTTTAATAATTCATTATTTTTCAGGTGAAGATTGGTTTAATTAACATTTTCGAAAATGAACATTTAAAATGGCAGCTAACTACAATTGAAACTTACTTTATGAAATATGTATATAGCCGTTTGGTGCCGGCTTAGAACTTGCACCACTCCAACTGTTCACGTGGATGTCGTAAAAGGCTACTAAGGGACATACACAGGACAGTGGCAGGGCGTATGTCCCCTATATGGACACACTTTGTCCAATGTGTTGCTCCAGTGTGTGGATACAATTATTATTAATTCATTTTATGTCAATTATTATTATTATTTTATTTTATTATTATTGTTATCTTATTTGTATTTAAATGTAATTAATGTTATAAATTCACTAGTCTAAGTCTAAATTTAATTTAATTATAATTACTTTTTCATGTTAATTTTAATTTTATAATATGGATTTTATTTTCTGAAATAAATGAAAAATGAAATGAAATGATATGCCGGGGGGCGGACGTCAGCGCCTCTTGCAGAATATATCTACAACCGAACTGCGATCCCCAACCCGCATGCCCAGCGAGATTATGGGCCCCTTCATGAGATAAGAAAGTTAGGGGGAGACCTGCGTCCAGCAGTGGACCATTTTAGGCTGTTGAGGTTTAGGTTAAGGTTACGAAATTATGGCCCATTTTTGAAGTGATCTTCTAAGATCATCACAGAGCTGAAGTTGTTGCTATTTTTGTTTTATTTAAAAGTGTCATGTAGGTATGACTTTGCCATAGAACGGTTTTTTAAAAGTTGCTCGACAAAAATGAAAAAGAAAATGGTTTTTCTTACACCACAAAGTTAGCACAGGTCTTTCGATGTTGCAAACTTGGTTTTACTCTATTGGTATCTATCAACATCCTAAAAAATGAGAATCGTGCAATTTTTCGCCACCTCGAATATTTTAGGTGACTGGCCTAATAGTTAGTATTGATTTAATGTTGATTATTTTGTGTATTTATGGTGCAATAAAGTTATAATATTCTATTAAAAAAACTAGAGTGAGTAGGAGAACAATAATTGTTCTCCTACTCACTCTAGTTTTTTTCATCCTCAGTTTCCAAATACGGTCGCAAAACTTCACAAGCTACTCGCTTACTTACGAATAGAATATTATAACTTTATTGCACCATAAATCATAACCCTGTTGCATCCCTGTTGATATTATATCAACAGGGTTATGACGTCATAAGGCATATTTTTTGACTGTATGAAAAACAAAAGAAAAACGCGAAGGATTTCAAAAATATCTAAGGTCCACATCTTTTTGTTTTCAATACGTCTTTTGTTTACTTAGGCAATGGCTTTTGAGTAGATTGTGTTAATTTTGGATTTCAAGCTACTAGTGATTCTGTGCTACTATCAAAGTTCAAATTATCAAAGTATTTATGTAAGTACTTACTTATTCACGTCAGCAGAGAACCAGTGCTATAGGATTACAAACCATCGATAAGAAATCATAATAATCTTAGTAATTGTAAAAGTACCGTCCACGTAACGGTACAAGAAACAATATTTGCAAAAGTACCATCAAAGTTGAGTGCTGTTTAGTGGCACCACGGCAAAGGATGGAAATTACCACAAGTAAGGTTTTTTGGTATAGTGCTTACCCGCACTCGTATTATTATTTCATTTTCATATACCACAAGTAATCCAGCTGTACCCAAAGGACTAGATTCCAGGCACGGACTGGATAATTTGCATTCGCATTGTCAAACCGTATCGGGAGTTCAGAACGAACGGCCATTGGGTAGCTGACTGCGTTGCAAACTTTTGTCATTTCGTTAGAGGCAGGCTACAAAGGATTGCTTGACGCTAATCGTGTTGGGCTAGGAGTTTTATGACTTCTCTACTAGTTTCTAATGTCCTTCTTGGCAGCTTGGTCATCATCATTATCTACGGGCTATGTTTTTCCACTGATGGGCATTGACCTCCCATAATTTCGTCAAAGTAATCTATTTAGACCTATCTATTTTTTTGTGGAGACCGTGACTCGGCAAACGTAGTGTAGGACGCCTTCCGACCAGGTGGAATGACGATTTGTAAAAGACTGCTGGCAGATGCTAAATGCGGCAAACTGCACACAGGGCGCTATGGCGCTCATTAGGGGAGGCCTATGTCCAGCAGTGGACCAGTATAGGCCGATGATGATGATGATGAATCTATTTAGAACTGTGACTCATAACCAGTAGTTTGACACCAAATGATATGATTTTAGCCTAACGCTTGAATTGATGATATGTTTCTGAAGGCAAAAACTAAATCAGGATACTTTAATAGGTACATCAAAAATTCTCGTAGACTATTTTTATGAAGCATTCAAGATTCGACCAGTCGCTCATATAATTTTTTAAAAACATGGGTAGCCTCGGTACCCTACGGTTTTAGGTTCTCGCTACTAATAAATTATATTTTCAAATCATTTTCCATCCCTTTAAGTTGTCAAATTAAAGGAAACCAATTCACCCGTTCACGAGTATTCTCAGCATAACATTAATAAGAAACACGCTTACACAAGAATGTTCTACCATTATATTTGTGTTTGACGTAATCCTCAACAAACAACTCGATACGATGCCGAATAATTCGCATTTCGAATGTTGCAAAACGATTTTCCATCGGAAATCGAACTCGTTTCTTTCGAGTAAAGTTCTCGAAGTTATTACGAAGTAAGTACGAGTATGTTCAGTTTCCGTGGTCTCGTTTCCGCATGATTTTGCTGTTTATGTTACAGCAGCGTTTCTGCTTCTCATATTTCCCTAAAGTTAATATTTCAAAGTTTTTATGGCGCTAATTAAAATTTAAAACATTTCAGTTTTAACCTGAACCTGAACCATTATCAAGTTTTACATGTGTTAACTACCTCTCATTAACCATTTACGCCTACTGTCCTCATATGGGTCCATATATTGATTTACCCACATTTTCTAGCATATTTTCATTATCTTTTGAATAGAGGTGAATTTGTAGTACCCAAGAGTGTGGCTTATTGATACGACGTGTGGTTTTGCAATTTATTGGACTAATTGAATAAATCAAGTGACTTCATTTACTTTATATAATGGACACACGACATTCCCGTTACATTGCTGGTCTTACTATTGGTAACTTAAATCCATGCCATGTAACCCTCCATTTATTCATAATTCTCCTTATCAAACTACGGCTTCTGTTGTTGCAGATCATCATCATCATCATCAGCCTATATTTGTCCACGGCTGGACATAGACCTTCCCTTATGAGCGCCATAGCGACGTATTTTCAGCTTGTCGCATCCAGCATCTATCAGCAGTGTCGCAAATTGTCATCCCATCTGGTCGGAGGGTGTCCTACACTAAGTTTGCTGAGTCGTGGTCTCCACTCAAAAACACGTTTACCCCAGCGGTTGTCGGTTGTTGTTTTACCAGAATTTGAGCTATTTCTAGAATCTATGAACTCTGATGAAATAAGCCCAAACCCTCCTATAAAATCCACTCACGAAACAAATCGCCTTTTTTATTCACGGCGTCAGGCGGCAAAATTAAAAATCTGGTAACAAAAGCCACGTTTTAGAAAATTCCAAGCAAAATAAGGTCTTGTCGATAATTGAAATAACAATCTGGGTTTCTGTAGTTGGCATAGCGATTGACGTTTAATTTTAGTGCGCAAGAGAACAAAACTGGTCGACGACAAAAGCAACTGTTTAGCTGTTTTAAAAGTGTTAGGAAATTGGATGGCTTTTTTTCTCTGAAAATATGAGTGAGCAATATTGACGGCCATTTTATGGCTGAGCTTATTAGCCAGGCACAACAGATAGTTAGAAATACAATAAAATTATACCTATTAGCGTTATAGAGCGGATTAAATGAATCGCAAACCATTGCCTTAAGTGATAAATAATGTGAAAATTGACTTCAGTCGTTTTATGAATTGTTACTATTTTTTTCTACAATTGCCGTCATAAAGCTAAGAACTTATCAAGTTTTATTTCTAAGGAGCAAAAGTTTCAAAAGCAACAATTGCAATAAAATCCCATTTAATTACAATACAGTTAGGTCCTTACAAACTTTTCCTTCGTATTTTTTCAATGAAAACTTTCATTTCCTTTCATACTGCTTTAGATGCAAGATGAATGTACTGAATACTAATTCAAAGTGGCTTTTATTTTTAATTAAATTTATGTACTGTTTAGGTATTGATTAAATTTGGTATTAGTTTATCCTATGAATTTGGCCTTCAACAAACGGATCATTTGATCCATATAATTATCTATCCGCTTCGCAGTTGTTTCAGGTATTTAAGTAGTCAAAAATACGATTTTCCAAGTATACAAAGATCTAGTTGTTGTGGATACATTTGATAATCATTTGTTAGATAAAAATTTATATGTGCCTAAGCCTATGTATTCTAGATTTAAAACTAAATCCTATGCAAAGTTTCAGCTTGATCCTATCAATTGTTTTAGGCAAAGAAGAACAAAGTACATTCTAACTTTCGCATTTAGAATATTAGACACATAAATTAATCAATGTAGTCGTAGTCCCAATATTAAACCGACGGTACATATTTTTAGGAACATAAAATGTTATTAGCATAAAACTTCAGAAAAAAATCCGAAGAACTTTGCATTATGAAACTTTAGAAAACAATTCGTTTAATAATGGAATATTGCCCGCCAGGCATTCAACAAAATAAAGTATTTGCGATGTAGCTGTTTTTATCGAAAGTATTAAGTTTTACAAGGCACTGAGGCAAATTACATAGAAATAAAATAGTCTTAAATTATAAGAAGGCTATAAAATAATTCCAGAAAATGGTCTGGAATGATTTGATGACAGCAAAGATCTCGCGTGAGTTTCATTGCATACCCAAAAATCCGCTTTTGCTGTCGTTTCTGGACTCGTACTCGTAAATTGGAAAATCGAAGTCTTGCAATAGTTTTCGTGCAAACGCTATCTGATGTAAGTGACACAAGAGTTGGTTTTGCCCGAAAACGAACTAGAATATTCGGTTTTCGTGTTCCGAGTAGGCCTATGTTGCCTATTAAATTGCAAGTGAGATGTGTTAATAATGTTTTTCGCAGTATAAACATTGAAGTCAATTAATAAAACACGTGAAAAAGAAATTATTTCAATAGAATAGTAATGTTTTTGTGTATTTAAAAATGTATTTGAATGAATATTGTATAATATAATACCATACAAACGATACAGCGAACAACTTTTTGAACATTCAAATCACAACAATAACCATGTATTTATTATCCGGTCAATATTATGTACTTATAATAACTTTACTTCCAAAAATAGCAGGCATTTTATGCCCTAACACGACCCTTTCCAATAAAAGGGTAAACCGTAAAATTTTATTATTACCGGTTACTTTGTCCATTGAATACACCTCATATGCAAATAGAACCACCACAAAGCTATGAAATCTCGCATTGTGGACTCGCCTACAAATTTAAATAAACATTTACAGAAAGCAGAAGGCTTTAATGTTCCCTTAAATTTAAAAACGTCTCATACAGTGTTATGTATGGTCTCTTATGAGAGTTCAGGATATCATTAGGGCGTAGAGCCAGTAAGATTAAGACCAGGATTCTTAACGACACTGCGACCGATTCTCTTATTCCGCTGGGAAAATGGGAATTAGGGGTTATGATACTAAGTGAATTTTAATGATGCGTATCTTTAGTGAACACTTTACTTTACTTCACTTTACTTGGAATAATTGGTTACAATTTATATCGAAAGATGTAAGACAGTTGGTCCAATATTATCTACCTATCTAGTTAAATATTTTGTCTGTAAAAACTTTAAGAATATTGTTTTATGCAATAATCTTCCCTATCTATCTGGTAGCTTATTGCATAGGGTACTTACATAACGTCATGTGTCATTTAAAATTACTCTAAATTAGTCGCTAATGCTTCGAGGAAACGCATTAATAGATAGATTTAGATCATTCTTTTTTTGTGTTATTTTTGTTTCTACGTAAAATTAAGAGTTAACTTTCTATGGCTTCCGCTTGCTTGCAGCCAAATTCAATCTGAAATGTTTGTTCAAACAAACCACCCATATCAATCTGTTACCGTGTATTTTTTACAAAATTTACATTCCGTGTCGATTTGTCGATCAGAAAATATTGCTAATAATTAAATCAGAAGATAAGCCTAGAGAGAGTTTTAGATAATAATAACAACGCTGGGCAATTCACTTAGCATTATCTATCCCCAAATTAAAGATCGTGTTAAGGGTACTAGATAACAGATACACTTAACACAATACAATACAAACATAGATAATTTTAAATATCGAAAAATTACACGAAACAAATATCTGCAGATCGTACATACATCAGTTCTTATTTTCTGTTGATTTGAACATAAACAGTTGAAATCGAACTAGCTTGAATATTAGTACCAGTAACATTTTCACTCAGTCTACAAACGCTTTACTTCTAGTACTCGACAACAAACGTTTGAATCCCAAGTTATCCACCACCGAGACAATCACAATGCGTGTGGGTGCCCCTTTGTTGCTTTGCAACTTACTGCATCACACCTACACGTTGCATTATGCTCTTACAATAAAATCTTCATCATTCCAGGCCCTGGCAGTAACAAATTGGTCATTCTTCACTGTATTTGACGCCCACGTTAAAGGTGCTACCACACGCAGCTCGTTTTGTTTATCGTTGTATGTACTATTTATCTGTCGGTGCTCAATCATAGGAGTGCATAATTAAAGCCTGCTTCGACGTGCTTTTCATTATCTAATTCATATAATGTCCACCTAGTTCGTTCCAACTACAACCATATTAAATGAAATCTCAATTTGAAGGAATCGATTTATTTATCTCTGATATTGTTATAAAAATTGGGGTTAAAACCTTTTTACTTTTGTATTTTTCGACCATTGAAAAAAAAATTGTGAAAAATCGGATTAATATTATTTTTTTTGCATTGTTTAATATTTGAAAAATATATTGTCAAAACCTACAGATTTTTCTCGTCGTAAATCTGCGTAAAAAGACTAAAAACCAAGCCAAGACGTGTTCTTCAATAAAGCTCTTTTGACGAAGTATGCAATGCAGTCTTGAAACGTATGTATCTAAGATGAAATCATTGTACGCAACGAGAACGCATTTATAATCCGCATATTGTTACCACTGAGCCTTTAGGATGCTCCCGATTCATTTGGCTCCACTCGTGTGGGTTTTGCTTCTGCTGTATCATCTTAAAATACGCAATGCATTTTAATGGTGCAACTCTGGGCAATCGGATTATGTCTACAGATATGAAATCCAGACGGGAGAAGAGGGCACAGAATGAAATCATTTGATAATGAGCAAATGATAGGTACTGTTATTTTTTAATGAATTTGTGCCTGACTCTACAAAATGACTAGAACAAAACGACTGGCCAGCTATCACTCCTTGCAAAAGAAAAAAGACAGGACACCGTGAAAGAATTTGAGAGACTTTTGAGTAGTTGATTTGAGATGAACCGAATCTGGTCATGTGTTATGTTATCGTAATTTTTTTTAAAAGTCAATTCCACATTACATTCTATAAATCAGCTTAGCAAAAGACCATGGTCTTTGAACATATAGGTAGTCGTATTATATCGAAGGCTCTTGGGGTACACTTTTTGAAGTTGTGTCTAACAGTCTCGATCCTATTAAATTGAAATTTAATTGATTGGGGTATTACTTTTTTTTATTCTATGGCAGCTAAGTTCAGATAGTGCAGAAAAATGGTGTTTTGTTACGTTTCATAGGTATTAAATTTAGTTAATAAATTAGTAGAAGTCGCTTGAAATAATCATAAATGGTTTTTTTTGCTTTGTAGTGCGTTACTCGCACTGGGGAAATTTTCTACAAGATGTTAATAATGTCCCAAATTTTTTTTCGGCAGGACCCTACCAGAATCAAACATTTTTGGGACATTATTAAATTTTCGTGGAATCATAAATAGTTTTTCAAACTCTCAAACAGCGTGACAAGCTAAGCGAGCTTCTTTTTCTGTGCTATAGGTACTATACAGAAAAAAGTAAACGACAAAGTTGGAAAGTGGACTTTTGTGAAAAAAGTCATTACACTCTTAACTCCTAACATAGCTCGAACTAGAAGTCATAGAGGGTGCAAATTTAAACACTGTGGTAGTAAATTATGATTTTGTTCTTTTATTTAATCTATCTTTCTCCTAACTCTCCCTTCTTCCTGCACAACGATAAACATAATAATTTTATCGAAGTTCTTCGGCGTAGCATAGCATACTCCAAACGAAATTCCCCATATCTACGTTACAATTTTCACTATGATAAAGGCAAGCTCATCCTCTTTAATCCTGTTTTGTTTCAGGCCCTTGGAAAAAGTCCTAGATACACCCCAACCAGACATTCTAGGCAAGATAAACAGTAGAGGCGTTTTGTAAGATGACTGCTAAGAACTGAGACAGTACGTCTTGAATAAGGCACAGAATAATGTAGCGTCTAGATTTGCCTTTGTGAATAACCTAAATATTTATCTTGGATCGTTTAATGTTCATGATAATGCGATCAGTTTGGAATAGAAACTGGTGTAAAATAATGGATTATCTTGGGAATTTTATGCTTGGCTTTTACAGTGACTGTTTTGTTTAAAACGTTTCTTTTTCGCACGAACCGATTATATTTTTAATCTAGCAAAGTTGATAGGTACCTATCGATAAAGAAAAAGCTAATAATTCAATATTGCTAATTTATTAATGTATTCTCTATTGTTATAGAAATATATCTATCTACATATTTATTTTTGTATTATTTTATGTTTATATTGTGAAATTCAATCATAATTTTTTTTTTGTTATCAAATATTTGAAGGCAATTTTTTTTAAACGTGACGTCATAAGTATATCATCATCAGCCTATACTAGCCCATTGCTGGACATAGGTCTCCCTATATCCAGCAGTGGGCAGTGGACAGCAGCTCTAATGAGCGACATAGCGCCCTGTCTTCATCTTGCCGCATCCAGCATCTGCCAGCAGTTTTTCGCAATTCGTCATCCCACCTGGTCGGAGGGCGTTCTACACTACGTTTGCCGAGTCGCGGTCTCCACTTAAAAACACGTTTACCCCAGCGGTTTTCGGTTTTTCTCGAAATATGGCCAGCCCACTGCAGCTTGCTAATCCTTTGAGCTATGTCGATAACCTGGGTAATTAATAATATAAGTATATCTTTTTTGAAAGAAAGAAAATTATTAGACTTTTTAGATACAACACCCAAACAACAAACACGATGGTTTTTATCAAAAAATTGTTTCTAATTTACTTTTGATTGAAGGAACAGAAGCCTTTTGAGTTGATAAACGGTGACGTCACAGAAAAAGGGCCGCGTTATAAGCACCCGAAACTGGGTGCAGTTTTATTTTATATTTAGTTTTTTTCCGATATTAGTTAAAATAATGTGGGTGTTATATTTTTATCGATGTGTAATGTGACATTAAAAACATTTTTTTTAAAGTTCCTTCACCTTATTGTGTCAAATTAAAATCTTAGTAATTCCTTAATAGTATATTCCATTTTTGTAATTTTGGCAGTTAAAAATTAAAATCAAAACACCTTATATAAATAAGGTGTTTTTTGTGTTTTCATATAATGATAAATAATGTAGGTATAGTATAAAATTTGACTTTTCTAATTGATCATGTCGTAAGCCTAAATAAAGAAAGATTTCTAAATCTGAAAGGTTGAATCATAATTTTTCTAAAAAACTCAACTTTGTCTTTGGTTCAAAAAGCTATAAAGTTTAATGCCACAGTTTATATTGAATGGCAAAAGGCTAAGGAAAATGTTGCGTTAACGCCTCGCCAGCTGCAAACGACTTTTGCGGAGTGGGTTCCCTACGCCGAATATATTTTGTTCTCACTAATTCGGCTTCTGTACGGCGTCTGTTTTGTTTTAGAATTGACAATCTATGATGTCTACGGTTGCCATTGAAATCAATGAAGAGGCAATTATTAGGGCAATTATTTTAATTACTTTATAAAATTAAATACCCTGTTAGACTTGATAACCATTTAGACACTGTCGCTCTATAGAAACCTGCAATAAATATCTTAACATCGGATGATAGGTAGGGTACCAGATTTCAGTGTAATGAATCGAAACTACGACCTACTGTACACTACGTCTTAATTCCGGTCTTATTTCCATCTTAATTAAATCCCTGGCGTTTTTGTGCGGTATTTAATTAATATGGATAAATGTTACAGTCGTCATGTTATTTTTTCTATCCTATTTAATACCACCTCAGAAAAAAGCCTCATCGAAATGCGAACTGAAAAGAACATGACTATAACTATAAAAACTGAACATGACTATAATTATAAAAGCGTAAGTATTTTTTTCTGTTATATTTGTGAAAATCATCTGAATAAATTTCAGCTGGTAGGAAAACCACATAGCGCCAAAGCTGCGCAGGATAAGCAGAGCTTGTTATATGGGTACTAAGTAACGAAATACTCTGCTTCAGTTATGATTTATTGAATAAATTACAAACAAAGATATTTTTTCAAAAATACGTAGAAAACATCCAGAAAAAATATTTGTAAATCGTACAAATATTTTCCCAGAGGCGGGAATCGTACCCGCAATCCTCTGCGAAGCAGACAGTCAATCTTTTGGTGTATCCTGGAGGTCGTCAAAAACTACATAAAATTCTCAAATTATAAAGGTTATTAAGTAATTTATTTTTCAGTGTTAACACAGTGTTATCCTTATGGAACTCAAGCTAAACTGTTCCTGGATAAATACCGTAGGAAGCCCTCAGCTCAACCGCTCGCAATCAAGTGAACGCACGTGACAGTGTGTGGTCGAACGGACCGCCGTTTCCACTGGCAATTCAACCGACCAGGGTTTAGAATATTGACACTGGAGTATAAACACTGCTGCTGAGACAGGGACGTGCGCATTGTGGCTGTACGTAGAGTAATAAAAGTTTAGATTCTCTAGTTGTCCAGACATTATGAGGCTGTCTTTAGGTAAGGCATCGGCCATTGGAGTTTAGAATAATCATTGAACAAATACTAACCAATAACAACAATACTAATAATCAACTGAAACGGACATTTGTAAATGAGACATTAGTTTTTTTTATTTTAATATTTTTAACCTAAACATGACCAAATTGTGACTTAAATGTAAATTGCAGTGCCCAACAGGGTGTATGTACTTTGGCTAAAATTAGATCTTAAGCTACTAACCCTATGTAAGTACATAAAGCAAATAATAAATGAAATGAAATGAGAATAATCATTGCGTGTCCTGTCAGTTACTATCATAAATTTACGTCTTGAGAAATATTTTGTCGTTTTTTGGCAATGTACTTTGTAACATTGATTGTTATGGGAATGGTGTATGCAGATTACCATATTAGTAAGAAAGATAGCACGCATTTTGACAAGGCCTATAATTTAACGTCAACCTCAACAGCCTATAATGGTCCACTGCTGGATGCAGGCCTCCCCCTAGTTTTTATCTCATTGAGGCTAATACCCGTAATCCCCTTGGGCATGCGGGTTGGGGATTGGAGTTCGGTGGTATATCTATTCTGCAAGAGGCGTTGCTGCAAAGATGTTGATACTTCTAATTCTAAACTTTTTGAGACGAAATTTATATCGAAATTCATAAAATCTTCAAGAACTTCTTTATTAATTTTTTAATGATTTTCGGGCCACATAACTTTAGGACGGTTAGAAAAACGAGCATCTTCTCACGACTCGTGACTGCGTAAGACAATGGAGGCACCAACTTTAGGCAATGGGTAAAAAGTGCATCACATCACACTAAAATGTAATAATGAGAAAGTTTGGATGTTCAGATGATTTGGCTCTTTGTTACCTCTGCAGGTCAAAAGAACTGCTCAACAGGTTGGGCTGATTGATTTATATCGCATACATGTAGTATGTACTAGGTCTGGAATAAAACATATTATACATTTTATCAAAATTCAAGTGCAAAATTCAAAGTGCTTTATTTCCTTTAGACCTTACATGAATGTTGTACACGTTACAAAACACAGATATAACATAAGTAAAACTTGGAAATAAAGTGATCACTTTGATTTTTTGTCCACTTTAATCTTTTTGAGGTAAAGTAAATAAAAATACAAAATTGAAAAAAATTGTAAACAAAATTGTTATTAATAAACGAACTATGAGATTTAGATTCAGATCCTTTATTGTCATACATCATACAAATAAACAATTTACAAAATAATGTAACTTAAATTAAATGAGGCTATGACTCGTCAAAACACGATAAATTGTTACAATTTTGCTGTAGAGAGGCAATAGGCCAGTTAATTAATGCTAAATAGTAAATCTAAGATTTATGTATATTATTTAAATTTGGGTATGTGAACAGGACCAACGAACAATCATATAAATCAGTTACCATAAAATAAAAATAAAAACCACGGGCAGAACCAGTTATTATATGCAATAAAAGGTTGGATGATGTTTTTGTTGCTAGTATTTGTTATTTTATTATCAACAAAGGTTATAGTATTATATATAATGTATATATTTTTAAAGGAGTGTGTTTATTAAATATTGGTTAAAATGTCCTCTATTTACCCACTTTTATAACTTGGTCTCTCTCTCTCTCTCTCAATAAGGTTTGCTGGAAGAGAACTCTTTTTAGGGATAAGCTCGCCTTTGCCATATTTTTCAAATTTAATGTTTTATGTATATATTTTGTTTTTTCTTGTGCAATAAAGAATAAATAAATAAAATGATGACAGGCTTGTGATCTGTCAGTGTCACAAGCCCTAGGACAGCCCTGCCAGTGGTTAAGAATATCAACAATAGTCAAACGAGCGTGTAGTCGCTGTATTCGCCAGATGAGCTTCCGTAATGGGATCTGGTTGTAACAGATTTCAATGTGGAAGTGGAAATGTAATCTCGATCAGTGTTTAAGACTGTAAGCATTTCTGTACCGTTAATATCGGCTATACCTACTGTGTCTATCGGTATTTAGAAACTTCTAGATTCCTGTCAATATTATTCTATTGAAGGATCCTTGTATACATAACTTTAGCAAGACACGTAATAATAAAAAGGTGGTTGTTTAAATAGGAGTCGAGTATTTTTTTTTTAATAATAGTGCTGGACATGAGCTGGACAGATCACAGCATTAACCTCAAGCTCTCAAGCGTGTGTTATGGTTACTAGATAACTGACATAATTAATAAGGATATATATATAAATAATGGTGATGACAGGACAGGATAGACATAGAAATCTTGTAGAAGATAAGAAGTGGAATAGTCAGAAGTAGACATTTTCATCATCTGCAGCGGGATTTTACCCACTGCTGGGTATAGGCCTCCCGCATAGCTGGGTATAGGCCTCCCACATACTTTGCCATCCACCACGGTCATGTGCTGACATTTACAAAAGTGGTAATTTATTGTACTGGGCAATATTACAAGTCATCATCATCATCAGCCTACATTAGTCCACAGCTGGACACAGGCCTCCCCTAATGAGCGCCAAAGCGCTAATTCACCACTTACAATACTTTTTAATTTAACATAACCTACAATCACCATACAAACAAGGAAGAAATAGTAAACGTACCTATTTCAGAGACAAAGATTTCAACTTAAGTTTATTGGTCGTTGGTTGTTTTACGTTGGCTTTGCTCTTTGTTTTAGTGAGTGATAAAATGAATTGTACCTTGCTTCATTCTTTCATTTACTGGATCATAATATTTTTCTACATATAAGACCCATAAATTTACCAATTTTTGCAAGCACACATCTACCTGATTTCGGCTAATTTTCAAATGACCACTAGTAATATTACCACTAGTAATAATTTGACGACCTCAGTGGCGCAGCGGGCGAGAGTCTGCCTGCGACGCAAGAGGTTGCGGGTTCGATCCCCGCCTCGGAACAAATTTGTGTACGATCTGCAGAAATTTGTTCCGTTGGTCTGGGTGTTTTCTATGTATAATAAAAAAATATCTATCTAAGTAATGTATAATATTACGTATATCAGTTATCTAGTACCCATAACACAAGCTCTGCTTACCTTGGGGCTAGATAATGCTGTGTGAATTGTCCAGCATTATTTATTTATTTATTTATTTATAATATCCCACAGTCAACAGGCAGTGGGCTGATCATATCTCGAGAAGAAATGACAACCGCTGGGGTAAACGTATTCTTGAGTTCCCACCTGGTCCGAGGTCCTACACTACGTTTTCTGAGGCGCGAGTAGTGTTATTTGTTTTCATAAATTACAAAACCATCTTACTTAGATTCCTTTAAAAAAAATACCCAATAGTTATTTTACCCAGACTGTGCCTACAACAAGGTTTTGAAACGTGTTTGGTCTAATGTCATCTTCTATTTTACTTGTCTTTTATCTTTCTCGCATGTCCGCACCAGTCAACATCGCATTCAATTCTACATCTAGTAACTTCCTGATGAAAACCAACAAAAACAACAGAACCCTTACTTTTATAACTCCATCTGTTCTATCTCATTTCCACGCTCGATAGCTCAAAACAAACAGGAACTCTAAACGCAGTATGAACGTCATTCCAGTAATTGTCGGACTGAAACTTCAACAGTAAGCACAGTTCTCACCTTACACATTTGCACATCATTTCTAGTTTTCTAGAAAAATAGAAACGTAATATTAACAAGAGACCCTAAAAAGACTTCTGGGAATGCATTGAAGAACTACACCCAAAGTTGTCAGGAAGGATTGCAACACGCAAAAAATCCTGAAGAACTGCAGAGGAATTTGGCAGGGAGACAGATTGTAGCACGGGCATATTTATAAATACAAAAATGTACACTAAGAAAAGGTCAAATTTTGAAAATAATACATTGCCACGGAAAAAAAGTGATATTTTTTATTTCGCTCGCTTCGGTATGTAGACTAAAGTAAAGAAGCGACAACGAAACCTTTACCCTGTTAGTTGTTATTTTTCGAGTTAGAGCAAAACCCGTCCTAAGCTTTTTTATCTTCTAGATAATCTGATACATAGCATTTTTGCACAGAGGTTTTAATTTTTTTTTCTTTTTTTACTGATAGATTTTGCAACTCACTTGTAGTTTTGTTGTAGAAGCGTATACATTGCCCTTTAAAAGATACATTAATTCATCATATCCCAACGTATGGGGGAAGGCCTATGTCCAGCAGTGTACGTTTATGGATGCATATGTTGAGGCTAGAAGAATGATTTGAAGCTCCAGATAACACGAGGCCATACTTTCCTAAGAAAAAAATGGAGTCGAATAAACCCTAGTGATAAATTTCTACCTTGGCAAGGTACGCGTACTGTAAAAGATAACATTTAAAGTTGAACTGAAAGTTACGTATTATAATAATAAAGGAAAGGATATTGGCCGCGATGTGACCGAAGTTTAAATAAAGACGTTAGACGGGACATTGCGCTTCTGAATTACTTCCCACGTTGATTGTCTTGGACGTTTGAGTTTAGAAAGTCTGGATGATAGTCTTCTTGGTTATTGTCATTTGTTTTTGTGGCTGGAATGGTATTTGATTTAAATTATTTGTCAAAATACCTAGCTGTTGATTTTGGGATTATATTATTGTTTTGTTTTATTTTAAGGGAAAACTAAATCCTTGCAGGTAACCAGTGGCCTGGGAGCAACTGTTTTTCCTTACGTCTGTAAGGTCATGTAGTAACTATCGAAAATATCAGTTTACTACAGGGAAAATTTAATCCTTGCAGGTGACCAGTGACCTGGGAGGAAAAAAAAACTTCGCACATCACGGGTTACCTAATCCCGGTTACCTAGACGGAACAAGTCATTTCAGTCATAGGACAGAGCACGACCCTTATATGAATTCATTGTTTTTGTAGTTGTTTTTATAATTCATGTACTGTACTAGTCATAACGATTTAGATATAAGTATCTGTAATGTTATGGTCTTGTTTAATAAATAAATAAATAAATAAATGAAGAGCAGCTCTTTATATACATAAGGGTCGTGCTCTCTAAACAACTTATAATTTTAATGGTATTGGTATACTAGAAAAAGTCCAGTAGTGCACTATTATAGGCTATTGAGGTAAGGTGAGGAGGTATACTGATTTTTGTTGAGGTTATTACTTTAAACTAAGATATAAGTCGTCTCGTATACTATTTTACATGTTCCTCGTCTCACAGTTAAATAATTAATATGGGCCTTACGTAAGTGCCGCAAAACAAACACTACATAAACCGTCCTTCGTGGATGTAAAGACAATTGATGATGATTACTACTAGGTACTAAGCAAATACTCTTCCATCGCATTGATTGGCATATCATTAAGCTTACGTAATAATATAAGGACATGTCATGGCAAAATCACACACTCGTCGTCGCAACGACTCAAAGAGACGTCTCGTCAAATGACAAGAAAGCCATTTCGCTAGTACTTTCGTCCCAGCGCACCATTCATACACTGCTGCTCGGCCTGGGGCCAAATTCTGGTAACCGATCGCTTAACTATGACTTTAGTATCGTCACAAAATCGTCCACAGATGAAAGAAACTCTTGACAGTGCGTGCGGTGCTACTTACACGGAGAGAATGATTCAATAGTTTCAACCTTGACACTTTTGACACACGTCTCTCCTCCGTCCATCTGTAGTTTTTTCGAGTTATTTCTGACTCGTCCCGCATTGGTCCCAATCCATTGGGACGAGTCGAGAAACTCAAATTTTATGCTGAAAGCGTTCCTGATTCGTCCCAATTTGAGATTTCTAACAGAAAAGTAGTACTGCACGGCCGCACACTTCAAGGTAAAAATTAAATGGCAAAATGTGTCATTCTGAGACGATAACATTGCTATTGTGAAGTGATTATTTTAGTGGAAAGACCCTGATCTCGTGGTTGCGCCTGTGTGTAATTCCGCCATAAAGCAGTTTTACTTTGCATCTTACTAGACTGTCTTTTCTATCAGTGTCACGGTAAAGTAGAACACTTCATCCCCTTCACATCTAAGATATTAAATTATCTTTGATGACGATCTCCCTTACATTTTAACGTCTATTTTCGCCCGGGCTAATGCAATAGACCTTAACGTACATAAAGTGGCCAGTTCAAAGATTACGGAAGATCACCCTGAGGGGTTCCCTTTCATATCGCCCTAAAATCACAGTTTATAATAGGTAAGCATATTAGTAGGGCCTGCAGGCGCATACGTAATGAGTTATCTTGGGCTGTTTGTGTTGTGATTAGATGGGTGAATCTGTTACGTTGTTCATACAACATTTTCTTCCTCTGATTTGATTGTTCCTGTAGCATCTTTTTCCTCAGTCATGGTTAAAAAAAACTATCTCAAACTATCAACAAAGTTTGATGAAATTTAATCTAATTTGTTACCGGGAGGTAATGTTTTGAAGTACAAATCACACTAAGTATTATAAATGCAATTTTTTTTAGAAGTATGGATCATCAACATCCGCCTATATTAGTCCATGACTGCTGGGCATAGACCTCAACTAATGAGCGCCATAGCATCCTGTCTTCAACTTGCCGCATCCAGAAGTATGGATGAATATTGGCTAGCATTTCACGCCAAACTACTACTGAACGGATTGAGCTGAAATTTTACGAAAATATTAGATAGCTTAGTAAGAGTAACAAAAGAAGAATTCTTGAGCCGCGAGTTGAGACACGAAAATGTTTTTCCTTTTTAGACAGTCAGTTAGACTATTTTTTTATTATTATTATTATTTTACTTAATCTAATGATTGGAAGCTAAACTCTCTTCATATAAAATAAAACTTGCATAAAATAAGTGAATAACAAACCACGATACGCGCCATTATTTAAAAAAACCTAGCACAATAGAAATTAGTGATTTTTTTAACAAGCAAAATGAACCACTTGCAGGTCTTACCCCGAGTTTATTCGCATAATTGTTCGTTATACAAACGAGACCGAGAATAACCCCCGCACGTGCTGGTCACGTGACTTTACGGATTAAGCCAGTAGCTCTCTGGATAATTAACTGCACAAAATACTGGCTATCGCTCGATCGATGGCGTGAATCACGGTATGTATTGGATTAGCAGTAGGTTTGCTTGCCTAGTCTTTGTACATGACTAAAATAAGAGCAACCATTCTACTTCTGTCAGCTGCATGCTTAATTTCACTGGTGCGTTATCATCAACCTATTTGAGTTCACTGGCTGGACATAGGTCTCACACAAAAAAGTGATACCACCCTGACTTCAACTTGCCAAATCCAGCATCTGCTTTTAGTCTTCCGCAGATCATCATCCCACCTGACTGCAAGGCGTCCTGTACTACGTTTACCGAGTCGCGGTTTCCACTCAAGATTAGGTTTACCCTAGCGGTTGTCGGTTCTTCTCGAGATATGGCCGGCCCACTCTAACTTCAGGTTGCTAATTCTTTGAGGTATGTCGATGACTTTGGTTTTCTGTAGGGTGTGTTTGTTACGAATGATAAAGTTCAAATCCATGTTTGGCCATGGCGCTTTAAAAATAAGCTACCTTCGCCGCGTTTGCTCTGTTTCGCCACTTTTGCGCTATCCTTGTCACAATTATATGAAGCTGGATGATAAAATATCTTCCTTGCCAGGTTTCGCTTGCAGTCTTAATGGAGACTAGCATGGTGCAAGACATATTATAGTCATCTGTAATTTCCTAGGTCTACCTACTATTTCTGGAGCTAAAAGGATTTCAGTGTGTGGTAGAAAAGTGTTTACGCGTTGAAATCTTTTGTATGCTACGCCGGTTCGTCGTAGCATCGTAGCACGTGCAACGAAGATCTTCGTTAAAGTATTATGTTTCTTGTTATAGGGTAGGGAGTGGGGGGAAATAGATATACTAAAAGAAAGAGAGCAAAATCTCTTACGCAAGGGGGAAAATCCGCAACTCTCTGTGACGTCTTTTTCGACAGACATTAAGAGTTTAGTAGATATTAAGAGTTTAGTCATTTTTGTGCTAATGTGCATTCGCTATATTTAAAGATATAGCGAATGAACATTTGCACAAAATCACGCAAATATCTTCTCGCGCGATACCTATAAGTCTAATAACTTCATCCTGCAACGACTAGTTTTGTGGTTAGTCAAAAGTAACCCACTAATGAAATATAATAAGTGAAGGTTTGCTTCAAGGTGTGACACAGTATGAGTTTCAAGCTACCCTACTGTATACCCTTACATTTTAAAATCCTATCGCTCACGATCGATGTCGTGAACGCTGTGAATCGGATTTGAAGGGCAGCGTCGCACGCTAGCCTGGTGATCTTAATTAATTACTGGCTAAATAAGCTTTTTGATAGCAAACGTCAACTTTGTTACTTGATTGAGGTGTTTATTGCGGTCGTGCTTTATCTTGACTTTTGTTTATTACATAAATGCTAATGGAGTTTTTTTGTAAGCGGTTATCAACCTACACCAACGTTCGCTAATGTCTCTTTCATTCGTGAAAACATAACTTCAAGTCCTTAATTTTTTTTTGGCACTGTTCAGGCCTTCTTATTATGTAACTCTTTGATGTCTGAAGCCACTGCAAATGACGTACTTTTTTTTTTCAAAAAAACACAAAGAAGCGTATGCGAAGTAACTTAAATATAAGTAAGGAGGCTCTTGACGAGAGTAACTTTATGAAATTCTCGTGCAAAATCAAAGAACAGTCCCATACATTCGATTATCAAAGGCACGCACTCCCGAAAACTTCATGCCTGAACAATTTATCGTGTCAGGTTGTAAGCTTCCGGTTTTGTAACGTTAGAACCTTGTCAACGTTTGGTTAAGTCGTGGTTTTCAACAATCAGATATTATAAATAAATAAATAAATAATGCTGGACAATTCACACAGCATTATCTAGCCCAAGGTAAGCAGAGCTTGTGTTATGGGTACTAGATAACTGATATACGTAATATTATACATTACATAGATAGATATTTTTTTTTATTATACATAGAAAACACCCAGACCAACGGAACAAATTTCTGCAGATCGTACACAAATTTGTTCAGAGGCGGGGATCGAACCCGCAACCTCATGCGTCGCAGGCAGACTCTCGCCCGCTGCGCCACTGAGGTCGTCATATTAATAATGATAGTCGTATACATAACGGATGTAAGCGGGTTAACTATGAACCTAATTTGTGTTGGTAGCACGTCAACTTTTCATCCTTTAACGAGCATCTACTCGGAGGGACGCTGAACTAGCGCGTTTAGAACCGCACTGGTGTTCTTCCAACACTAAGGTTCATAATTAAACCGCTTACATCCGTAATTATTCATCAAACTACGATAGTTTTTATAGTAAAATTATAGCCGTAATATTATTTATAGTATTCATCAGTAAAATAGTAAAAAGTTTTGCAGCATGAGATCAAGTTCGACGATATGAGTGGAAAGCCTACACTTTCTTATTACAATACAATACAAAACTCTTTATTAAACACCACAATAAAAACAAGAATCAGACATAGACATTAAACATAAAAGTATAATGGACGGCCTTATCGCTTAGAAGCGACTTCTTCCAGGCAACCTTTGGATAGAGAGATATTTGAAAAAATTAAGAAAGGCAGGGGTGTACCTAAACTATACTATAATAATAGATCCCTGTTTAATCTAAGTAATGAAATAAGTTCCCAAAAATTTTCGACTTCGGCGGGACTCGAACCCGCGTCCCACCCTTTGTACTGGTGTGCTCTAACCAACTAAGCCACGAAGTCTCTGTCGGTTCTCGTCGAAAATCTTTGGGACCTGTTACGGACTGTAGCTGTACTAAGGGTGGGACGCGGGTTCGAGTCCCGCCGAAGTCGAAAATTTTTGGGAACTTATTTCATTTCTTAGAGATGCCCAGAGTGCGGGTAAGCACTGTAACAAAAATTTTTGGTAGTTCTCTTCGTGGTGTAAGATGAAATACTACACATTGGTTGGTATTTGACCTGTGTAGAGATTAGGTAACGCTATGAAAGCAGGTACCATATATAAAGTTACTAAGACGTGGGTTACGACACATCTCAGTTTGAGCAAACAGGTACCGTTTTATGACGGCCGACGTTTCACCCTTAGTGACCCTTAAAACAAAAGATGAAATACTACACATTGGTTGGTATTTGACCTGTGTAGAGATTAGGTAACGCTATGAAAGCAGGTACCATATATAAAGTTACTAAGACGTGGGTTACGACACATCTCAGTTTGAGCAAACAGGTACCGTTTTATGACGGCCGACGTTTCACCCTTAGTGACCCTTAAAACAAATCCTTTGATTGACGAAATTTGTCCCTCGCCCTAATGTCAGGGGATAAACACGACTTTACGAAGGTGTCCTGTTTCTGAAGAAATTTTCCTTCCGTCGACATAAAGATTTTGTCATTATGACTGTTGGGTTGAAAGGTTTACTTCCAAGATGTTCTCGCAGGGTATTAAGATAAAGGTTTTATTGTAGGTATATTACAGGTGGGGTGTTTAAGTCAGTGACCTTTAGGTGTGCTAGCTTGCTGCATAGAAGGTTTAGGATTCGTAATACTTGGATCTGGTATATTATTATATAAACAAGTTTCTGCCCACGACTTCGCACTTCTATCGAAACGATTTAAGGTTGTTTCTATCCCATGGCAACTGATTTATGGAATAGCCAATGTTTTTTTACAAGTCCAGAAATTTTATGCTCTAAAACTCTATTGTAGAAGTTAACTTCATTGGAGCTATAGAAACCGGGATAATTGCGAAAAACTGTTTTCTATGACCTTTGACTTTGAATAACTTACGACGCAGGCACAAAATTTTATGAGATTTATGAGACATCTTTTAGGATACCAAAAAGAAAGTGTATACGAGTTTAGAGCTCGTATTATCTCTCATTCCAAGGTTGACTCCCTTATTTTGCTCATTTGACTGTGCGCAAAATTTCAATTTGACCTAAATAAGTGACAAACATCCATTTATCCAAACTTTTGCATTTTTAATAATGATGTGACTTTAGAAAGTTTGTTTCTAGTTTGACCTTTATTCTATCCTATTCAATCCCAACTAACTGTGTTGGATCAGGGACGCGATGTCTAAAGGAAACGGGGGAGACCTTTGCTCAGCCGCGGGATGACAACTGTGTCCAGGTCTAATTACTTTTATATCAATAATATAATATAACAATAAGTAGTTACAAGTTTATCGACGATACGAGAGTATAACACAGCCAGCATGCGGATTTCGGTAGACGTAAGTATAACTGCAATATTGCAGCTATGAGATAACAGCTGAAAATAAAATTCCAAACCCAAACGCAAAACAATATTTCCATAAGACGCAATTACAAAGAAAGCGTGACGTTTATACGTCAGTATTTTTAATGAATTAATAGTGATGCTTCTAATACATATACGATTTATTTGTTAATTGCAAGAGAATCGGTTTTTAATGCCGTATGAATTAGTGTGCAATTGAAAACTAATTTATGGTACATTATGCCAAAAGAGCCAAATATGAGGTAGATATATGTTTAGTTTGGCACGTCTTATCATCAGCACATAATGTAAGTACATCTACTGTTGAAAGTTCTTCCTCCAAATGAGGGGTTGCAATTATCAGTGCGCTTGACCGGCGGATTAGTAATCGCGCATCTGCACCCATAGATGTATGAATATGTGTGAATGTAACGGAGAATCTCGTTTTCTATGTAAATGCAGTGATACTGCGTAATTCGTACAAAAACGGTACGATATAACTGTCGCACATTACGCAGCCGACTGGCTTTAATTCACAATGTTTACGCGTCGTTTGCGTTCAACAGCCTACATGTCGAATTGTGGCATTTTTTGTCTATTTTTGTGTTTTGCCAGGATGGATGCTAGGATTAGGCAGGTCTCTACATTATAATATGCTCTTTACGTAGGTCTAGCAATTATCATCCCCATTATTGTAAGCTAGACTGTACCCAAAACTTCTTTACTTTTTGTCACAGTATGACTTATTCGACCGGACTTCAAAGAGATCGAGGAGAAATACCTTGATGTTTCCGATGTCATCATCATCATCAGCCTATAGTGTACTGCTGGACATAGTCCTCCCCTAATGAGCACCATAGCGCCCTGTCTTCAGCTTGCCGCATCCAGCATCTGTTAGCAGTTTTTCTGCCCAAGGTAAGTGTATTCGGAAACAATTTCGAGAAGGTGGCCATGCCATGTACGACGACCGGTCCCGGATCAATGTGGTGTGGTGTGTGGTGAGTGTGACGTTACGATGTTATTATTATTAATTATTTATATCAAGGTATTATCATCACTATAATAATATGGGAAGTACGGTAAAAAAAGTCTTTCTGAGGTCTGTGACCTAGTCTTGTGCTAGACGCATCTATAAAATTCGCTGAATCTAATTCATATTACATATCTAAAATACCTAAACGAAGCGTCCACGAAGAATTTCTGCATCATCATCATTTATATCCAGATTTCATGATACATGTATACCATGGTCTTGAGCCATACCCACGGAATGATCCAAGGCTCGTACATGACATAACATGATGATGGTGGAGACGATCCTATAAGTACCTCTATAAGTTTATGACAGCGCGTATCGCGAAAAACAAAGAAGTATTACGTTGTACTGTACCCCTCTCGGTTAAATTATCTAAGCCCTCTCTCAATACGTCCACGTTGCTGTAACTTGCAATTACCACACGCGATGTTGTTCTTCCTAATTGAGTTCAATTTATATCGTAATTCGTAAGCCTCTTTAGTAGTTATGGCTAGTTTCAGATAGATGAGCTTTCTATGCCTTGTTTTTGCTCTTTTTTACGGAAAATATCTATAATATTTATCTATCTAAGAAATAAATAAATAATGCTGGACAATAATTCACACAGCATTATCTAGCCCCAAGCTAACCAGAGCTAGATAGATAGATAGAAAACACTTTATTGTACCACACAAACACAAAATACAATACAAAAGGAAATACATGATATATAGGAAGTACAAAGGGCGGCTTTATCGCTTTAAGCGATCTTTTCCAGGCAACCTTGGGATGGACTGGACATAAAAGAACAATATAGACGGTGGAATTTGAGTGATATGAAAATAAAATAATAACATTAAACATACACTACTTACCATAATTCCTAACATGCATATACTACTTACTAATGATAAACTTACATACACATAAAAAACTAGTATTTTTTGTTAAGCGGATACTGATGAAGCCTTTCTTTGAATATAGGAAGTGATTTTGCACGTCTGATGTCCAGGGGAAGAGCATTCCATAGACGGATAGCTTGTACAGTCAAAGATTTTTCATAAAAAGTAGTAGAGTGGGCAGGAACTTTTAAGAACGACGACCAACGAGAGAGAATGAGAGTCAGACAGGAATTCAAAGCTCTCCTTGAGATAAGATGGGCTGTGAGGATAGAATAAGATACTGTACAAGAGGGATAGTATGTGAGAGCTTGTGTATGGGTAGGTACTAGATGACTGATATACATCAGAACCACAGAAGTCGTCTAAAATCTATCTTAATATCTATAGTACATTAAGAAAAAACGAGCTCAAAATAATATAGTTAATAGAGATATAGTTAATACAATTACGTCCGAGGTCTGTAATGGGTGGGTTGCTGGCCGCGGTTGAAGATGGTTGAAACTTCGCTTTCAACCATCTTCAACCGCGGCCAGCAACCGTAGCGTTGGTCCAGGCCATTACAGGGCGGTCAGTATTGCAGCTCTTGATGGCCAAGCTAAAATGAAGGCCGAGACCGAAGGCCGAAGCCTTCATAGCGCGGACAGCAAGGGCTGTAGTAATGACCAAACTTGAAGGCTGAGACCATAGCAAGCTAAGTTTGAGGCCTTATACTGGAGCAGGGCAGTCATTGTGGACCGCGATTGAGGCTTTTATACTGCTTTATTCAAACAATACGAGTAATTTAAATAAAGGCTTATTTTCTATGAACTTATTATAAAATCAACTTTAATTTATTAGTATTTGTTAAGCTATTGTAAAAATGTCGATTTTCCAAAAACACCAGTGAATCGAAATTGGTTTTATCATGAGTTCATAGAAAAAGGTTCACGGTTTGCGGCAAATAATTTTTCGCAACCGGAATGCTGGTTTTTATTTCGGTCAACGAATTAGCATTGCCATTCAACGTGGCAATGCCGCCAGTATTCTGGGCATTCTGCCTTCTGGTGACGGCTTAGATTTTTAGAAAATAGATGTAAGTGTAAATATTAGTTGTAATTTTTTTTTGCTGTTAAATAAATAATTTCGCTACCTAGTTTTATTGATTGTGGAAAGCAGAAATAAATTAAAAACTCCAAAAAATATTGAATATGGCGCCAATGAGAAACGGACTATTTGGTAGGTATACCTAAATCTAGAGGATAATAATAAACAAATAATGCTAGACAATTAACACATATTATATTATATTATTATGTAACATCGAATTGCAATCATGGTAGAAAAACACTAAGGTAGGTAAATTAGTTATTCATAAAATATGAAAATAACAAAAATAAGCTTTTGAACAATGGACCTGGTATAAACAAGTTGTAACACAGCGGTATATCAATTTATGTGTATGTAGGCGGATTATTATGAACTTTTTTTACCATTAAACTTTCCTATGATTATATTCTTAAGAATATTAATAGGTGTATAGGCCAAGAGTGAGTCGCACCTAGTAAAAAATTACTAAAATATAGATAATTATCATCTTCACTGCCTCAGTAAAGCCTCCCCACGAGGCCATTTCAGTTACTGCACACACGTCCAAAATTACATACCTATTAATAGGCCGTCATACGAAAAAAATCTGGATATTAAGAAGACCAAAATGTCAAATACATACGTTCAAAAATCATTGCAGTACTTTTCAATGCTTTGTCATTCCAAATTTAAGATTGTTGATTTTACAACACCCTATATTGATCGGATTGATACAATATCTTCATATACACACCAATATCTATCTATGTAATGTATAATATTACGTATATCAGTTATCTAGTACCCATAACACAAGCTCTGCTTACCTTGGGGCTAGATAATGCTGTGTGAATTGTCCAGCATTATTTATTTATTTTATTTAATCATTTATGTTGCCTGGGAGAAATCACTCTCAGTGATAAGGCCGCCTATTGTACTGGTCATGTTTTAGCTTTTAATAAATAATAATAATAAATAACGCTGGACAAGTCACACAGTATTACCTAGCCCCAAGCTAAGCAGAGCTTGTGTTATGGGTACTAGATAACTGATTTACATAATACGATACAATACACAGATAGATATTTTTTATTATATTTAGAAAACGACCAGAACACCCTAAACAAATGTCTGCAGATCGTACACACATTTGTCACGAGGCGGGAATCGAACCCGCAACCTCCTGCGTCGCAGGCAGACCTTCGCCCACCGTGCCACAGAGGAAGTTAAATTTAGTTACAAGGCTTTTCTGTTAGGTATGTTTTAAATGCAATAAAGTGTACATTCATTTATTCATTAATTCCTACATACCCTTCTCCACCCATCTTGAAATTAAAAACAATTTATAGGTATAAGAAGGATTAAGAAGAGTCTTTTGCTCATCAAGTGGGAAGAACTAAGCTGACAAAAAAAAATGGTTTTAAGAATGCGTGAAGGAACCCTAAAAGTACAAACCAGCTTATTAGCTGTTTCATTAAAAACAGGAATTTTGATTAGATTTTTGTCACATCGTTACTTGGTTTTGTGAATGGATGTTATTAAAATGTGGTAATTAATTGAATATTTTATGAATACCGCAGTTATTTTAATCAGTTAATAATTTAATATGTTTTGCATGCGAGATAATGATTTATGTTAATCAGAAATATAATAAATATACTAATGAATGAAAGCAGTCCAAATATTTGTACGACATACAATTTTTTTTGCGACTAGGGTCTCACAATGTTTGTGTTCTTTAGCTCCTTTTGAAATATTGTAGATAGTTTATCTAATACCTCAACATCAACCGCCTATAATGGTCCACTGCTGGACGCAGGCCTCCCCCTGATTTTTATCTCATGGCAGGTAATGCTCATAACCCCCACACTGGGCATGCGGGTTGGTAGATCTATTCTGCAAGAGGCGCTGCTGCCCGCCCCCCGGTGTATGTCCCTTAGTCGCCTATTACGAAACAATAATGAGAAATAGGGTTTCGTAAACAGCAGACCTCGAGAGCACAAAGTCTTCTGTAGAGCTATTCTGCTCCACACGTTTTCTTCATTAGACCTTCACCAATTTCTTATAAAACCAACTCAATGTTTCAATCTTTTAAATAAAAACATTAAAACCGGATCTTATAAAGCGGAGATATTCCGGCAGTTCCCTTTTTTCTCCTTCTTGCCCCTTTTTGGAGACATTACCTCTCTAATGAAGAATCCTTTAGTACTACGAAAAATTATATTAACGCATTCACTGCCCAGCCTCGGCGGTGCGGTCCGCAGGAGCACGCTGCCGCCGCGATACAGACGCGCAGATCGGCTTCTGCGTCTTGGGCCATGAAATTGTTAATATAAGTCGTAGGTATAAGCTATTCGTGGCGTAGTTTGGGGGATTCCTATGTTCAGCTGTGGACGTATAGGTGCTGATGATGATCAAGATGAAAACCTGTATACCAAGTTACGTCCACATCGGTTGTAAAATACGATCTAAAGTCAAAGATCTAGGATCCTACGTTCCGTAGGGTAGATAGAGCGTAAAAAAATGAACAAATAATTAGTCATTCTTTTCGTTTTTTCTTATGACAATTGTCTATGTGAAAGAAAGAGACAACATACCAACGTCAATTTCATCTTGAAACACAGAGTGTCACATTTTGATATTTTTCGTTGTTTGTTTGGGCCCAGCTGGGCTCAGGTGGTGAACTGAAAATATACTGTTTACTAAGGAATTTTGTGTATAAAAGTTGTTGTTTGTGTGTTTATTACTAAATATTATCATGGCCTGTGCAGTTAATGGCTGCAAAAGCCGCAGGGCTGCTTTGTCTGAATTAAATCAAAGAATATCTTTCCATCGGTAAGTCGATTGACGTGTTTTGGCTAATGTTAGTGATAAATTTCTTTGCAATAGGTTGAATTGTTTTAATAATGTAATATTGAAGCTGTTTCATAAAGTTATTCAAAGCTCATTAGCCTTATAATTCTAGAATTCACAAAAATTTTGGTAACAAACCATAAAATGACATCTTATGTACCATACTGATGCTACCTAGTGAAGTACTGTTCATATCGATAGTTTACTGTCGATAAATGTTTAATACAAAATATATATACGTATTTGTACTGAGACATAACATTTAAGAAATTTTTAAGTTATGGTGGCGAAACGGTTTACCGTCATCAATAAAAAAAATCCAGTGTGATTGGTATGTGTACCTATATGGACTGACTGACTTGGAGTTTGATTCACTAGATTAAGGTGTCCTGAGAACAATTTCGTGAGATGAAAGTCTAATCCAATGATCGTAATGTTGGTAGAAGCTCACAACTAATACTTATTTTTCACTTCCAGATTTCCTAAAGATCCAATTATCTACAAAATGGAAAATAAATTTGAAAAGGCATGATTGGGAGCCCACAAAGAATTTTCGTGCATATAACTAGTTCTTGTTATAAAACCGGATATGAAACAAGAATTTTACATAACGATGTATTCTATTATTGTTTAATAAAAAAATTACGTAAATATTTTACAATGGACTTTTTTTCCTTTTAAATCTTAGTAACTACCTACCGAAGCTTTTAATTTGAAACCTCACGGTTATTAGAAAGATGTAGGTACCCATCTATAGCAGGTAGGTAGCACCTACCTACGCTACGTTCCATTCCAAATATTATCGATAAGTTTCCATACTAATGCACATTTCACATCCCTAGTTAAAATTCAATGACAGGAATGAAACTGACCACATTTGTGTTTTAGTATAACCTGATACAATATAGTTATCTCTTTCTTTCATATGGCACTATCCCAAAGGAGAGAGAAGTCAAAACAGAGTCAAATTGTAGCTTTTAAAACGATCCATCTAGAGGTATACTATAATCCTTGTCTAAAGTAAATTAACTACTGGGTTAACTATAAACCTTATTTGTGTTGGAAGAACACCAACATTTCATCCCTCAACGAAGGACTTCTTCAGGGCGATTGCTGTTCTAGACGCGCGCGTTCCGCAACTTTGGTGTTCTTCCAACACAATTCCGTAATGAATTCGTCAAACTACGATATGTTTTTATAGTAAAATGTCTGAAACGATTTGTTTTCTGAAACGATTGCTTCCAGATTTTACTCAAAGACACTTCCACTATCTCGGTCGAATATGAATGTTCTAAAGATGCACCTAAATACAAAGAGAAACACATTTTCAACAGTAAACACGAGATTTTCAATTTAGATGACAGAAGCATAAAATTTGTGATAGCGCAGTCGGCGGCATTTTTAATAGCCGTCGTATCACTAGTGTGGGCACGCGGCGTTACTCGTAAAAGCGTTATGAGTTCATTTTGCGACTGTGACTTTGTGGCCGACAATTTATAGAAGCTTGTGGTTCCTTTTAGAGCCACGTTTTATATAGGTTGAGTCATTGTTTGTTGACTGAGAGGTTTTTTCGTTGCCTGATTTTAAGGCGAGGATTCCCGAGCGACCGATGCTATAGCTCGGCGAGTACTACTGAGCAAGACGATGCGCAGGCAGCCGAGCACGTTTTTGTAGGTATTTAGGTGTTTTGAAAAATATTTGTATGGCGTATTAAAATATTTTCTAGTGATGCACTGCGTAATAACGTTTGCAATGTTTTGGTATACATTTTGTGTCATTTTATTCATTTTTCTATTCACACTGATCATTCAAAGTTTGATTTAGAGGTAACTTTGTAATTTTTTTCTATCGGGTGAAATATCACCAATCGTGTTTTTGTCTAGTAATGCACTAGAAAATATCCTCAACTATAATATGTATGAATTTCAAAACTATAAGCCTTATAGTTATTGAGGTACGGACAGTTAAAAATTCCGAAATCCGGGAATCCTCGGCAATCACACTAATAATTATAAATGCGAAAGTTTAAATGGATAGATAGATGGATGTTTGTTGCTCAATTACGCCAAAACAGCTGAACGGACCTGGATGAAATTAGGCACAGAGATAGATTATAAGTCTGGAATAGCACATAATGCAATATTTTATCCCGGAATTCTCACGGGAACGGGAACTACGCGGATGAAACCGGGAGGCGCTGCTAGTAATTTTATAATTGCTTGTTCACTTAATTAAAAAAATAATCAAATTTCCTGTGTATCAAACCACCATATTTACGCTTTAAGTCCCACATACAACTGGTTGTATTTATATTGTCTTTGTAGCCATAATTTTATTTTTATATTCTTCCTACACAACAAATTATTTGTGTAACCTGCTTTTGACCTGCTTTATTTTGTGTTAGAGAATAATACAGGTATCAATGGCAACACTCTGAAAAGATATTGTCTTAAAGTAGGTATGGTACTTCACTTAATATTGTATTCTTTATCATATAACCTTCAGGCGTTTAGGAGTTTAGCAGAAATTATCAGCAGAATTAATCCCATGAGCCAAAAACTCATACTGTTAATATTGTGTTGTGTTGCCTTGTCAGACCAATATTATAAAAGCAAAAGTTTGAATGAACGAGTCATCATCATCATCATCAGCCTACATCAGTCCACTGCTGGTTCTAATGAGCGCCATAGCACCCTGTCTTCAGCTTGCCGCATCCAGCATCTGCTAGCAGTCTTTCGCAAATCGTCATCCTACCTGGTCGTAGGGCGTCCTACACTACGTTTGCTGAGTCGCAGTCTCCACTCAAGAACACCTTTACCCCAGTGGTGGTCGGTTCTTCTCGAGATATGGCCAGCCCACTGCCACTTCAGCTTGCTAATCCTTTGAATGTACGAGTATAAATAGGTTTTTGTTACTTCTTCATGCCAAAACAACCTACCGAATCGGCTTGAAATTTTGTTTAAATGTAGGTCTAGAAATGGAATAAAGGTTTATTATATAAATCAGATTTTAAAGTTAAGAAATAATTTTAATACGTACCACAAGTACCTCATACGTAATTCTAAGTAAATCAAGGTCTAATTAATATTTATCTATTACAATAAATATTAATTAGTTCTTGGTTTACTTAGAATTACGTATAAGCTACTTGTATTCAGAAACAACGTATTCAAAGTCGCGGGCAGACGCTAGAACTGTTATAATGTGCCGAGGGAGAGATAAATATATTGTGTGTCCCTAAGAGCGTAAGAAATCCGAAAATTTGTAAAGTTTCCCCCTTTATGACAGGATCCTGCCGATGTTTACTGATATGAAAAACTTTTGCCCGAACATTCACTTCCAACTTTCAACCTTGTTTGTAAGCATTTAGACTTAAACATTATTTTGATAGGTAAAATCATTAGCGTCCCTGTTTATGAGTGAACGAAATGAAGGCAATTTATTTATTGGTTCATAAGGAGACAAATGGCAGCGAGCAGGAGAAATTAACTTATATATACTTATAACTTAATATAAAATTATTTCGACACAACAAACGTTTAGAACTAACAAAACTTAAAACAATAATTTGTTTGTTTTGAAAAGACAACTAAGCAGACCTTAAATTCCATTTACACTGTTTTAAATTTAATTTTTTGAGACTTTATACTTATCCCTTGGGAATAAAATTTTATTTGCGACCCATCCATCCATCTCGAGATAATTTTCTATACAACAGTGAAATTAATTTTCCAATCCATATTTTTCAATGTTGACGACTGACGAACATATATAAAAAAATACCAAAGATAAAGTAACTTAATGAGTGTAAGTTATGTTGTCCACGTTACACAATAGCTCTGTCAGTGTGAATATCAAAGTGAAACTGCAAAGAAAGAAAAGTATCAATTATATTGGTAGTACATAACTTATTCGGCCTTTCTACGTACGAATTTTGTCGTCTAATCTACGAATTATTTTTGACAAGCACTAAAAATATCTATGGACGGCACAATAAATGACGTGACTTGAATTAAGCCGGTAGAGTCTGCTGATCTTCTTCTTATCCTTTTCTTCAACCTCACCTCAACAGCCTATAATGTTCCACTGCTGGACGCAGGCCTTCTCCTGATTTTTATGTCATGGTTGTAATGCCCATAATCCCCACGCTGGGCATGCTGGTTGGGGATTGCAGTTTGGTGGTAGATCTATTCTGCAAGAGGCGCTGCTGCCCGCCCCCCGGTTTGTGTTCCTTAGTCGCCTCCTACGGCACCCACGGAAAGACTTGGAGTGGTGCAAATTCTAAGCCCACACCACACGGCTTATCCTATTAGCCCACTACATATTGTAACAAAACCAGATACAATATGTACCTATGTGTTATAATACATACCAGAATATTCTGAAGCTTGTTATGTACCTACATTTTGAAAGCCTCCCTGGACTCAAAGCAGCCCAAGCTATTTTCGGGGAAGTAGGTCTTCAAAACTACCTTTTTCGACTTTTACAGCGCTATTCATCGTGTGGGGTTTCTAGTCATTTCAAATTAACGTTCCATGAAAATAAGTCTCGTGCTTTAGGAAACTTTTTAGTGGGTACCTACATTCAAGGTGAATCTACCGTGAGTCCAGTCAAAGAGCGTGCAGGATCAAAGGGTCTTGTATTTGACCGTGTTCATGGTCACAAGCGGAGCGGAAGTGACTAAGGTGAAAAACTTTTATGTAACTGTATGAATTACAACAATGCTTCTAGATTTTGTAATCGTAGATTACTTAAATGTTGACCAAATTATAGTGTTCTTCCTAGGTAAACAAATCCATGAAAATTTTGACTTAAGAGGAAGTAGGTTCTTCCTAGGTACTAACTACATTATTACTAAATAAAAACCAATCCATGAATAGGGAAAGTAATATTCACTTTGCCCTGTGGTGCCGGTTTAGAATTTGCACCACCCCAACTCTTCCCGTGGGTGTGGTAAGAGGCGACTAAGGGACATACACTGGAGGGCGGGCAGCAGCGCCTCTTGCAGAATAGATCTACCAACGAACTGCGATCCCTAGCCCGCATGCCTTTTTGTAGTATCCTGAGGGAAATGCGCACATCGCACTTCCACGGGGAGACAGTACGATTATGTGGGACTCCAACTCACTAAAAACCTCAGGGTGTTTTCGCCTCTGCCGCTTGTGGTGAGAACATGGGAACGTTTTCTCTTCCACGAACCCACCACGGCTGCCCGATATCGGGCCCTTCACTGGGGGGTATAAAGAACCCCCTTCGCGGCACGCCAGAGACCTTACCGGCCGAACGACCCCGTGTCGATTGGCCTCGCCGCAGTGCTAATTCGTTGACTGAAATAAAAACCAGCATTTCGATCACCTGTGGGCTCTATTAAAATTTTGTAAGATCTTTGTATATTGCGTGTGCTCCGGACCCCAAGGACCTGGGTTTCCACCATAAACGGCTCTAATAGGTAACCTCAATCAAGGTTAGCGTAAATTATAACTTCTCAGACTCAACTGCCGCCGTTCCGCTTGTCACTAGAAACTTTCTGAAACGCTACTTTGATGTACTAGAAACCCGAACTACACGTAAATATTGGTAACATCATGTCCCTGTGGATTTTTCCCGAAATCAACGAATAGACCGAGTTTTCCTGTTTACTTTGCCGCAACTGTAAAAAGTTGATGTTTTTCATTTGTAAACACGGTGGTATTTCGTATACTAAATTAGATTTTTACAAAATACATCGCAATGTATTATGTTGGTGAACATTTTAATAAAACACGGTTTCAATTGTTAGAATGAACTAACTCCATTTTATTACCACAGATAATATTTTGTTACAGAGTATAATCTATAAATAACATCCTGTCCTAACAAAATAATCTAGCTCTCAAAATTGAAAAGGCTTGAGAAGGGTTTTATTTATGTCCCTTCTTAAAAAAGAGCACCACCAAACTCCCGCTCCACGCCTTTGGAGTTCTCCCACTGTGAAGGACGGCATTGAACAGGCTTTGCAGCTCCTGTATAACAGGGGCTCCTCCTGCCTTCAGAAGCTCTGAAGTAATGCCGTCTTCACCGGGAACTTTTCCATTTTTAAGCTGCCTTAGTGGCATCACGATCTCGTCTTGACAGATGTCTGGCATTTCGTCGGTGTATTGGCGTGTCAGGGTGGCTCTGGAATCATGGTCATCCCTTTGGATATTAGGGGCTTGTGCAGCGTATAAACGTCCATAGAAATCCTCTACCTCGGCAGAAATCTCCGGCTTCGACAATACGGTCCTCCCATCGTGCGTTTTAAGTTTCGTCAGGTGGCTCCTGCCAAACTGCTGAGTGAATAATTTGGACCCTCGGTCTCGCTCTATCGCCTTTTCATGGAGGCGTGTGTTGGAGCCCCGAAGGTCGCGCCGTACCATCATCGCAATTCGCTTGTTCAGGTCTGACCTCTAAGACAAAGTGGCTTGGGTGGTTTTCCGTCTTCTTGTCATCAACCCGAGAATCTCGGCCGAGAGTTTGGATTTCCTGCCAGTACGCTGCTTTTTACAAAACTTGATGCCTTCGTGCGTTTCGACCAGCTTGTGCAGGGTCTCGTCAGCGTCATCAGTGGGTTCCAAGGCAACAAATCTATCCCCGAGAAGCTGCTGGAACTTCTCGGTGGCGGTCATGATTTGGATTAGGTTAGGTCGGAGCGTGGACTTCATCAGACGGTTTCTTACAAGCTTCAAGTTGATATTTAGAGAGCGTTGGAGAAGTCGGTGATCAGATCTGGTATTAAACCTGTTGATCACTGAGACATCTCTGAATACGTGCTTGCTATCCGTCATGATAAAGTCAATCTCATTTTTGTCACAGTGTCGGGGCTTCGCCATGTCCACTTCCTTTGAGGCTGCTTTTTAAAGAAGGACTTGGACGTTGTTCGAGAGGGCCTTATTGACGAGAAAACCTACGCCACCCTGGGATGTTTTATCACCCTCACGAAAGTAGAGAAGATGGCCCGAGTCTAGGGTTACGGTGTCCTTCCCCTCTCTGCGGACTTCACGTAACCCCAGAATAGGGTGGGTCGATTTGGATGAAAATTTTTTTTTTTTGTTATTTTGCTGGTGGGTAGGTCTCGAAAGTTGCAGAATGACAAGAACAATGAAATGTAGTAAATCATTTTTTTAATTATTATAACTTATAGCCCTCTACCTGCTTTTGAAATTTCCGAAATCTTGAATTTTTCGCAAATTATAAAAATATAATAAGTTAATTCCAAACACAAAACGTTTGATTATTAATCAAACATTGTTAAACAATATTCATTATAGAACATACAGTAACATTGTAACTGGCATATTATGGTGAAAAACGTATGTCGGTCAGAGGAAAATCTTCCATCTATTACCATTACATCCAACGTATTTGAGAACATCTAAGTTAACATTGTTACAGTTAAGAAAGTCTTGGAGTGAATCACGTATTCCTTTTCTAGTAAGAAAGCGTGGTGTTGTATGTCCTAAATAGTGGGATTTAGGTTTGCGTAACAGTAAAATATGCTCTTTTACTACCACTCGTTGATTTTAACAGCAGTTTTCAGATCAGTACGGTTTTATCTTTGCGTCCGTCGAAGTAGAGGCTCTCTAACATATCTGATGAAGGTCATCCTAAAGATTCTGTCGTACTTTATTTCGAGTTCAACGTAACTTACTTTTAACCGGTTATTTTCAGCAGACACCAACCCTGGAGCACTGCACTTGCGATAGCAGCCGCTGATTGATTAGAACTATGGCAGACTTACGGTGTTGTATTTAACAATGTTTTTTGCACTGCAGCTGATGTGGACGGTACCGGTTCTTTGATGCCAATAGAGCTCTTATCTCTCTACTTGCAGTATAAATTTTGAGCGTTACACTTGGCTCTACTTTATGACGGACATTTTCCGTCTTGCGAATTTTCATGCGCCTTTCAAATGCTTGCTGCATTTCTTGGGTTGCGTGATGATCAAGGGTACCTGTCATAATTTTTCTGTTGGTTTTTTGATCTAACAGGAACGACCGTTCAATATCAGGAACCTTCTCATCCTTATAACAGATGCAAGAATCAAAACAACTAGTTACATTTACAAGCCGCAACCTCATAGAGACTTGTCAAAGCAGTTTGTCGAAAAGTTTGGACTTTTTCCTCATAAGAATCAGTTCTTTTTTGTTTAGGATAGCGAATGAACTATAAGTATTCATCATAATACCTCAGTGCAAGTCCTTAATACGTTAAGTCGGAATCGAAGCAAAAGTTCAGATCTTTTCGGTGTCGCGGCAGACAGAGGCGAGAACGTCGGTAACAGATGGCTGTTTTCCTTTGATTTTTTATTGCAAATCGAGTATTTTGTATGTGCGACATGATCGCAAATACAAAATACACTTTATTTCGTCACTTACAATAGATAATACATTCGCACATCATACAATGTGTGTTTCAAAGGTAGGACAGTTTACGTCACTTCGAGTTTTTGACACTTCTGATCTCGTCCTGAGAAAGTACGAGTTTGACACACACTCAAGGCCAATTTCTCTTCTATTTAACTGGAAACACAGCCAGAATAAGCCGTTTTATAACGCATATAATATCTATTATGTAAACACTTTCAAAACTTAACAAAAATAATAGTGATTTTTCCGAGTCAAGGTTACGAGTGTACTGCGAAAATCTAGGAATTTTGGTCAAATGCGAGTGTATCTATCTTGCTCTATAATAATTCCACGAAGTGGCAATCTCGCTTATTACTTAAAAGATGATACCATGTTACAAAAAAATACAATTTAGGCAGTGAAAGTAGTAATACGTACAAGTAAATCAAATGGGAAGTGGAGTCGAAAATCAGCTTTTTTCGTTTTGTTTAAGTACCGGTAGAGGGCTAAAAGTTATATGCAATATTTTTTTTGATAATTATTTTATAATTATAATCACCCAATGCAACTTTTGAGACCTACCCGTACTTAGATTTCGACATTTGAAAAAATCGACCCACCCTACCCCAGAACCTGTCATTTGATGTTCTCTAACTCCACTTCCAACTGTGCTTGATGTTGGTCAAGCCTCAGAGTGCGTCCGTTATACGTTGCCAGGGTCAGTTGTTGGTGGCAGTCTGATATAGCCCGGTGATTCCTAGCACCCCCTGCCCCACCGTTACCAAGGCCGCTGCCATGGCCAGGAATAGCGAGGCGGCCGGGACCTGGAGGCCATTTTTTGTTGCGTCGTACCATTGGGGGGTAATGCCCATAATCCCCACGCTGGGCATTTTGAATTGTTCTGCAGGGGGCGCTGCTGCCCACTCCCCGGTTTGTGTCCCTTAGTCGCCTCCTACGACACCCACGGGAGAGTTGGGTTGGTACTATTCTAGGGCCGACACCACACAGCCATACCGCAATGCTTGATAACGAAAGTTTTCAATCAGTGCATCCTACCCGTCCTGACCTACGGAGCTAAGACGTGGACACTCACGGTAGGGCTGGTCCACCAGTTTATAGTCACCCAGCTATGAGCTATGGAGAGAGCTATGATCGGAGTTTCTCTGAAGGATAGGATTCGTAACGAATACATCCGACAGAGAACCAAGGTTATCGACATAGCTCAAAGGATTAGCAAGCTGAAGTGGCAGTGGGCCGGTCATGTCTCGAGAAGAACCGACAACCGCTGGGGTAAACCTGTTCTTTAGTGGAGACCGCGACTCGGCAAACGTAGTGTAGGACGCCCTCCGACCAGGTGGGATGACGATTTGCGAAAGACTGCTGACTGGCAGATGCTGGATGCGGCATGCTGAAGACAGGGCGCTATGGCGCTCATTAGGGGAGGCCTATGTCCAACAGTGGACTAATATAGGCTGATGATGATGATGATGAATACTCTTTTATCTATATAAATATCACTTTTATTAATACTTTTTGTCGTTTAGGTCATTTCAAATAAATTAAAAAAAATACTCCGTAATGTCAAAACCGATTTAGCAGAAACGACTCAACCCCATATTTTCCTCAATAACTGAAAAAATACGACAGTCTGTGTAATAAAAATAGGCTCATAAAAATAACAGTATTTTTGGTCACCTGACACAATAATTTCATTTTTTTTTCGAATGCATTAACATTATTGAATCATCGTCTAAACTTTAAAATGCCATATCTCCGAAGTGACATTTTGTGGATTGAGTCCTTTCAGCGTAACTACGTCCAATTGTAAAAACTTTAAAAGGAGAAGCCCTGGATCCTGAAATACAGCCTAGGCTAGTTTAGGACCCTACGGATTCAATATTATACTGAAACACTGTAATTGTGTCTAATAAATGATTTTTTATGTTTTTATGTTTATGTTAACTGTTTGCAAATAGCTCAATTGTTTCTATTGTAAATACTAGTTTTAATTTAAATTTTCTATTTGATTGTTATTTTCTTTCTTAATAAAGATTTCTGTCAAGTAGGTACTTACTTTAAAAAAAATAGACCTGGGTTGACTTAGAATTACGTAATAAGCTACTTGTATTCAGAAACAACGTATTCAAAGTCGCGGGCAGACGCTAGAACTGTTATAATGTGCCGAGGGAGAGATAAATATATTGTGTGTCCCTAAGAGCGTAAGAAATCCGAAGATTTGTAAAGTTTCCCCCTTTATGACAGGATCCTGCCGATGTTTACTGATATGAAAAACTTTTGCGCGAACATTCACTTCCAACTTTCAACCTTGTTTGTAAGCATTTAGACTTAAACATTATTTTGATAGGTAAAATCATTAGCGTTTAAAGCTAATGATTATAACTTTAGTGAGCGTTATGAGTGACCGAAACGAAGGCAATTTATTTATTGGTTCATAAGGAGACAAATAGCAGCGAGCAGGAGAAATTATAACTTAATATAAAATTATTTCGACACAACAAACGTTTAGAGCTAACAAACCTTAAAACTATAATTTGTTTGTTTTGAAAAGACAACTAAACAGACCTTAAATTCCATTTACACTGTTTTAAATTTAATTTTTTTGGGACTTCAGATAATTTTCTTAATACAAAAGTGAAAGAATTTTCCAATCCATATTTTTCAAAGTTGACGACTGACGAACATACATAAAAAAATACCGATAAGAAAAGATAGAATCTCCTCGGCTTCTGTTTTTGGTCAGTTTGAAACAGCAAGTTGAAGTAGTATTGTCCGTAATGCCAACAAAAAAGGCTCTGACGGAAGACCAGCGTTGGCTGCTAGCTTGCTAGCAACCAACCCATGTTGAGGCAGACGCCATTTTGTTTCTAAAAAAAATAAAAATTAATGAGTGTAAGTTAAGTTGTACACATTACATAAAAGCTCTGTCATTGTAAATATCACAGTGAAACTGCAAAGAATGAAAAATATCAATTACATAATTATGTTCCTAGTTATCATAACTTATGGCACCAAAAATATATAATAAAATCCCAAAAGTTATTCGTGATTTGTCCAGTAACCAATTTAGTGTTAAACTTAACGATTTTCTTATTGACAAAGCTTATTACACAGTGAATGATTTTTTAAATGACCGTATTGTTTGACATTTCCATATTCTAATTGACTACGTATCAAATGATTTTTATTTTGTATATTATATTATTTATTTTTATAAGTTTCACTTTTGACATGTTTATCTTCTGCTGACATTAATAATTAGGTATATAGTATATTATTTTAATTAAATTTCATAATTAGATTGATCAGTATTTAATTGATTGTAAATGATAAGTATTGAATATAAATTACAATATTAATGCATGCATCTAAATAAAATAAAATTGTTGATTGTTAGTTCCAATATTTTATCAATGTACCTATGTATAAAAACATGTTTGTACGCCTAAGCGGCAGAATCCAGCGCTCTACCATAAGTCTTATGTACTGACTGTAAAATTACCTGATTCACAAACAATAAATGAATTATGAATTATTAGACCTTTCTACACGAGTAACTTTTGTCGTCAAATCAAATGGTTGGGGATTGCAGTTCGGTGGTGGATCTATTCTGCGCTGCTGCCCGCCCCCTGGTGTATGTTCCATAGTCGCCTCCTACGGCACCCACGGATAGACTTGAAGTGGTGCAAATTCTAAGCCCGCACCACACGGCTTATCCTATTAGCCAGCTACATTTTGTAACAAAACCAGAAACATTATGTACCTATGTATTATTATACATACCACAATATTCTGAGGCTTGTTATCTACCTACATTTTGAAAGCCTCCCCTGGACTCAAAGCAGCCCAAGTTTTTTTTCGAGAAAATAGGTCTTCAAAACTACCTTTTTCGACTTTTACAGCGCTATTCATCGTGTGGGTGGTTTCTAGTCATTTCAAATTAACGTTCCATGAAAATAAGTTTCGTGCTTTAGGAAACTTTTTAGTGGGTACCTACATTCAAGGTGAATCTACCGTGAGTCCAGTCAAAGAGCGTGCAGGATCAAAGGGTCTTGTATTTGACCGTGTTCATGATCACAAGCGGAGCGGAAGTGACTAAGGTGAAAAACTTTTATGTAACTGTATGAATTACAACAATGCTTCTAGATTTTGTAATCGTAGATTACTTAAATGTTGACCAAATTATAGTGTTCTTCCTAGGTAAACAAATCCATGAAAATTTTGACTTAAGAGGAAGTAGGTTCTTCCTAGGTACTAACTACATTATTACTAAATAAAAACCAATCCATGAATAGGGAAAGTAATATTCACTTTGCCCTGTGGTGCCGGTTTAGAATTTGCACCACCCCAACTCTTCCCGTGGGTGTGGTAAGAGGCGACTAAGGGACATACACTGGAGGGCGGGCAGCAGCGCCTCTTGCAGAATAGATCTACCAACGAACTGCGATCCCTAGCCCGCATGCCTTTTTTATAGTATCCTGAGGGAAATGCGCACATCGCACTTCCACGGGGAGACAGTACGATTATGTGGGACTCCAACTGACTAAAAACCTCAGGGTGTTTTCGCCTCTGCCGCTTGTGGTGAGAACATGGGAACGTTTTCTCTTCCACGAACCCACCACGGCTGCCCGATATCGGGCCCTTCACTGGGGGGTGTAAAGAACCCCCTTCGCGGCACGCCAGAGACCTTACCGGCCGAACGACCCCGTGTCGATTGGCCTCGCCGCAGTGCTAATTCGTTGACTGAAATAAAAACCAGCATTTCGATCACCTGTGGGCTCTATTAAAATTTTGTAAGATCTTTGTATATTGCGTGTGCTCCGGACCCCAAGGACCTGGGTTTCCACCATAAACGGCTCTAATAGGTAACCTCAATCAAGGTTAGCGTAAATTATAACTTCTCAGACTCAACTGCCGCCGTTCCGCTTGTCACTAGAAACTTTCTGAAACGCTACTTTGATGTACTAGAAACCCGAACTACACGTAAATATTGGTAACATCATGTCCCTGTGGATTTTTCCCGAAATCAACGAATAGACCGAGTTTTCCTGTTTACTTTGCCGCAACTGTAAAAAGTTGATGTTTTTCATTTGTAAACACGGTGGTATTTCGTATACTAAATTAGATTTTTACAAAATACATCGCAATGTATTATGTTGGTGAACATTTCGGGGTAAACGCTTTTTATCGTATTTCTTTGGGTCTCTTTTTTTTGATTCAGTATGGAGATTTCTTCTATCTTATTCCATGAGATTTAGTAAAGGGTTTAATTACCGTTTAATTAGGCATTTATATGCAAATAATAAGTAAGCAACACTTAAGCCCACTTAGCAAATCCCATCATAGCATCATAGCAAAGTATATTAAGGTATATTTTTATAGTAATCGGCGAGTGACTGCAAACGCATCTATAACGTATATTTTTATTACGTAGCCAAAATATGTAGGCAGATAAAGCACGATATATTTTGGTATAGTAAGACATGACGGCCGCGGAGCTAATGAGAGCCAAAACATATATTACAGCATAGCCACTGTCTGTGACAGCTTGCTAAACCGTAATATAATAGCTTATTATATTTACATTATATTATAGATCTGTCTGTTAGGCTTTAAATTAAGTAACATAAACAGGGGTGTGACGTGAATGTAAAGGTTAATGCCACCTACATGTTCTGAAATTACCACCACAACCTTTTTTTCACAATATTTCCAAAAAGTCATTAAAAATTCGCCAATCAAAGCCATTATCAAACATTTACAAACACCATTCATTATTCGCAACAGTTGTCGCCTATTTGGTGTAATGACCTCCGCCCTGTGGAAAAACATCGGGTCAAACGGGCCACTTATCGCCGACAATCTGCAAATAAGAAAATAGTTGCCGACAGCGCCTTATCGCTGCACACAGCCATTCTGTCTGAAAATTGCCAAGTTAATTTAGATAAAGACATCAATATATAAACTTATACAGGGTGTAACAAAATTTAGGCACCAAATACTTTTAGTATTCGAAAATACATAAAATCAAAATGATCACTAGACTAGGCTAGGCAACTGATACACGCTCTTTATTGTCATAGAACTGAGGAATAATGCATTTGCTGTGCCATTTTCCGCATAAAAGGCATTTTTTTTATAAATAATGGCATGGAGCAGCCTCTGAAACTAGTGCAAAAGTAAATTTAAATCCATAGCCTTGGAGCAAAAGCTTATGCTTGGATAGTAGATAGAAAAGACACAAGTGCATTTATTAACAAATAATAATTACATAGTGCCCTTAGAAATTAATCTAGTTTTGCTGTAACTAAATTGGTACAATCGTCAAAAACTAAAGTCGCCATAATGTGGTTCGTGTGCGTGTACTCTATGACGTTTTGGAGGCGGTAATTTTTCATGTCGAGGCACGATAACGGTCAGGTGTTGGAATGATTTGTGGGGGCTGATGCCGTATCTTGTTTGCTTTATTTGAGTCTTTTTGAAAATGTGGTGAAGTTTTACAAACTTTAAAAATAATGACCACTGTTCACTTCCCTAGGGCGAAACCACTCGTTATTGCGGTTTTATTTCACACGCTATTTTTTTAAACAGCTGAATGAAAAAACAAATGAATACCTTCCATATTTTTTAGAACACGGAAAAAGTTAGACCATTCGACAAAACATTGTACACAGATTTCGAAAACATCTTTATGGCTCTCATGTAAAACTTTCGACTTTTACAATACCTATAAAACAGTTTGTCCAACAAAACTAAGGAAATCACAGTAAAATAAAAGGCAGTATTTAACATAAAAGTAGCAAAGTAATTGGGGGTGGAAAATGTGGAAATAGTGATTAATGTTACGATAAGGAACACACGCAGGAGAGTTTTTCGGTCAAAAGTCACACACATTAACCTAATTCATTTTAATTGGACCATCATTCCTGAAATAAAACGTATAGGAAACGATGAGTGTAACGTGACATCAACATAAAATAAAGCTGATCAGTTTGGAAGTTCCTGAAAAACCCCGAAAAGAACAAAGTCGTGTCATGGTGTCTTAGAAAAACTCCATTAGTTTTTCTCCATTAGTCACGCATATGTAAATTATTCGATTTAGTCGGACAATGATTCCTGATATAAAATGTATGGCGAACGATAAGTGTGACGTGACATATAAAGTTATATAAATAAATATGGTCAACCATGAGCATTCCTGAAAAATAAATCAAGGTCTTGTTAGGTTGTCTTTAGAAAAGCTTTGTGGAGTCACACAAATTAACCTAATTATTTTTAATCTGACTTTGTTTTCTGAAATAATAAGTATGAAAAAGATGTGTGTGACGTGACTTCATCGGTATCAAGGAAAGTTAATAGCAGTTTGATCATGAAATTTCCTGATAAAAGCAATGGTCGTGCTATGGTGTCTAAGTGGAGCCCAAAAATATCCACAACCAATCTGCATATAATGTATAATAGTCTGTAAGTTTGGTGACAGTATAATGTTATGTAATCGAGCTGGTGTGATGATGGAGACAGAAGGTAGCCATAGGAACTCCTAAACGAAACGACCTAACTCTAGTTTTCTGTTCGTTGTATTTATTTTGCCAAACACTATTGTCCGAGTGATGTAAAAGAGTGTTTTAAAGGCTGTTTTCTTTTTAATCTTAGTATTATTTTATGAACGGATACCCCGGATACCCATTTTATTGATTTTTCAAAAGTTGCGATAAGTATAAAAACGAATTGTAAATATTAACGTGCTTTGCAGTTTTTCGATTTGACTCCTCGATGCTTATATGATTCGACAAGAGAATTCAAGAATTGCTATGTCAGGGAGTAAGTTTTACCAAAAATGTACTAAACACCTTTATGAGTAATATTAATGAGGATGATTAATGGGCACAGTCAAAGTTACGGCCTTGTCGCGTAATATAGTTGAATTAAAAGGGTTTATTACCATTTTACTGCGTCAACACCTCTCTTTGCCGCAAAACAATTATTTTTTACGTCTTTATTTAGTATTAAACGGGTGCGTTAACTTTTTATACGTTTTTGTCATGCCAATGGCCCTACCTGCTTTTTATTTTACTTTAATTTCGTATGAAGCGGTAATAATTCTGATGCTGATTAATTAATACTTTTTATTTTCTATGAGATGTACTTTTCAAGACCAAATTTTTTTGAAGACTGTTTTCGTCCCACTGCTGGGAAACGATCATAGCAAACAAAAAATAGTACAAAGTAAGAGTCATTAAAACAGCGCTGTATAACAAAAACATAAAACAAATATCCAAACATTACAATGAAATATTTCACTCAAAGTAGACGTCGCCATATTTTCACGATATTCTCAAATGAGATGCCCATTCACGAAGCGTCGATTTTTATTTCGGTCACAGGTCAGCGTTAAAATCGTGGTAAAAATTTAAAATGCACCATGCCGTTATTCTGTAAAGATGGCCGTTGATATTGCTGAGAAATGAATTGAAAATACTAAAGTAAAAGTAGACAATTGACAGCAATATTAAGTATATTACGACAAGAAATATGAATAATTATGACGGTCATCGCTGCCTACCTCAAGATTTTATACATCGACATCCCACCCAACAAGTTCTTCTGGTGGACATAATAAAAAAACCTATGTTACAAAAACCGTGAGAAATGGGCTTTCTTCAAAGATCGCCTCCCGATTTAATTTGATTGACCGGATCGCATCCAGCATATTCAGTGAACTTTAAGGACCAGGTTGTTGGTCCACCTCGTGGAGGCCTTCCCACACTTCGCCTTCCGTCTTACATGGTCACCACTCGAGAGTCTTAAGGTCCCAACCCCAACATCCGTCTCTTCTACGAACTATGTACTTACATGTACAGTTTACACTGCCCACTGCGTTTGATTTTCGCAATTTAGAATTGCGAAATTTTAGATATTATCTGATCTCGCAAAGATATTCCAAAACGTAAAATGTGTAGTTCTGCACATGGTTTATGTCATGTACTTGTTTAAAATATTTCTATAACACTATAAAAATATCGGCACATGAATAGCCAGTTTTAAAAGCAACCTAGCTAGAGCACAAAAAGCAAATGGCACCGCAGAGCCGATATGCTAAGTGGCTGTTGATAAACGTCACGTAGGACTTTGCATTGCATGACTATAAAAATACCTAACGAAATGTAGTAGAAAAGTAAGTAGGCGGCTGTAGCTGAGTTCCTAGCAGGGAGACGTGGGAATAAATTTCTACTTCTACTTTACTTTAAACTGGAACGGTTTCCTAATAAAGTTTCCCCCCTAGCACGGCGATTGTTGTCTAGGTTAGAATAGACAATAATGACATCACATCGCAATACATAGCGTAAATTATTGAAGTTGAAGAAATGCATTTCAAACAATTTACGCATTCGATGACGAACGTAGAAAAAGATGTTGGATTCGAATTTTAGAATTTGTTGGTCGAAGTTAATTTGTTTTAATTTCAATCCTTAGGGTTGTAGTTAGATTCCGAGATTTTATAGTTATAAAAATTGGTGCAATAAGGTCGTTTTAAGGATAATAACGCACCCCACGTGGTACAAATCCTAACCTTGTCTCTATAAAACTGACGGCTGACTGTATTTTTGGATGTTTGTAGAAGCAACTTTTTAAAAGGCTCCATGAATTTATTATTCCAAGCTTATCAACTGTACTAAAAAACGCCAAGTTCACGCGAATACTCATGGCTCAGTAAAAAGCTTTTTTACTTTATCAATTTTTTACTTTAACGACAGAAGTATGTACAAAGTACGGTGTGTTTTACCCAATGTTACGTTTTTACTTTACGTAGGTATGGTAAAACTTTTATCACGCGTGAATGCGGGGAGAGTAAAAACAATGTTACAGAATTATTACAACCTAATTTGCTGTTTTAGGCTTTTTTACAGTAAAAACATAAAAGCGACCGAGTACGAGTTAAACCATGCACACTAAGGGGTTCTGTTCTGGAGCAGACAGGGCATTTACGGGTAAAATTTAAAACCTACTTACGACCTCTGTGGCACGGCGGGCGAAGGTCCGCCTGCGACGCAAGAAGTTGCAGGTTCGATTCCCGCCTTGGGACAAAAATGTGTACGATCTGCAGACATTTGATTAGGGTGTTCTGGTCGTTTTATATATAAAATAAAAAAAATATCAATCTATGTTTTGTATTTTATTATGTAGGTATATCAGGTATATGGTATCCATAACGTGCTAGATATAATAATACTTACAGTTTATTTCAGTCAATAGGCTATGGAACCCTAAATAATAGCGTCTACTTTTACGTTATATGATAATTCGTCGGATAACCACGAAAAAATGGGGTAACAATGAATCATAAAATGTCCTTATAAAACTCAAGTGGTTTCAAATTACATTTCTAACAATTCATTAGCGGCCCCCGCTGTGTAATGAGGGCCTAATTTGAATATCTCTAAGTTAGTACGTCGACCGTGGCTTTACTTACCTGGAGGATTAATTTTCGTAAAAAATCATTAAACTGACTTAGATGGTGCGTTCGGAACCTTTAGCTTCAAGAATTTATAAGGTACAAAACTTATCGAAGTTCGTCGTCTCCAAGACAACATATTGCTACAACTTTGGAAAAAAATGTTGTTCGGTTCTACTTGGGTTCTACCCTGTTTAGGCGTTTCGAAGTTAAACCGGGTTATGCTTTCTACAATAGTCTAGATTTGACCGCTTCATAAAGCTTATAGCTAATAAATAAATAAATAAATAAATTTGATTTTATTTCCAACACAATTAAATAACGCAAAATAATAGGGGTTATTCTAGTTTTCTCCCCTGAAATCCCCAATACGGGGGAAAATGGAGTAAAAAAGGAGAGTTCCAGTTTTCCCCCTTGAAGACATCGTTAAGGGGGAAGCTGGTATAAAAAAAATATTTCAGTGTCCCCGTTGAGGGGAAAGAGGATCCTTAAAGGGGAAACTGGATTAAGCCAATAATACGTTGCAATAGTAATTTACTAACTTATTTATAAACCATATCTCCGGTCATGACAAACAGACCAACAAAAACCTCACGTCTAGGTATACTATCAACTTTAGCAGTAAATGTTTTGACGTGAATCGTGACGTGAAACACGTTTCAGAGAAACGCGACTTCAATGCTAAAGCAATTCGCTAAATGGTATTAAAACGGTTTTCTGAAAAATTCACTATTTTTGGTTCATTTCTCCTTAGAAATTAACTTTGTGATGATACATTTTTATATTAATAAGACCTACGCATTATAAGAATAACCTCCTACCAAAAACTGATATATATTCATATATTTTCGCCCTCCGACCAGGTGGGATGACGATTTGCGAATGACTGCTGGCAGATGCTGGATGCGGCAAGCTGAAGACAACGCTATAGCTACGCGCTATTAGCGCTCGTTACGGGAGGCCTATGTCCAGCAGGCTGCAGTGGACTGGTATAGGCTGATGATGATGATGATGATTATAAAAATACCACGTAGAGTGCTTTTCACGAAAGAAGTCCCATATACCTACGCAATGTTGTAGGCAGTGCGCCCGAATGAATTTAGCGTTGAAAAAATTAGTTCCAGTAATTGTCGGGATAATCCAATAAATCCAAATCCACTTCAGGGCTTTCATGAAAAGTCCTCAAGGTCTAAATCCGTATATCAAATAATTATGTTTTATGAGAAATTGTTAAGCTGGTTACTGAACGGTGTTACGGGGCGTAATATTTCATTCGCAACGACCATGAAACATTGAAATTAGTCTTGTCTTTAGCTCAGGCTTGTCTCAACTGGTGTGAGTTGACGAATCGTAAAAATGATACAGACTCTTCGTTCTGCAACTCACATAACTTTTATTTTGAGTTTATTTTAGTACAGTCGAAAAAAAATATGCAATAAAAGTTGAGAGGTGTCAAGGGACACCCGGATGGAATGAAGTTCCTTTCTATAAGAGAGAGAGAGAGACAGACAGAGAAACATGCGCACGCCGCACGGCTTACAGCTTACTATCGCAAAAAGTGTCGTTACAACTTTTCGTGACAATTTTTTCCGTCCAGCCTTTCACAACGCGCGATAAGGAACTTAGTTCCAATAATACGGAAGAGGCATAATTACTACATAGTATAAAACAAAGTCGTTTTCTCTGTCCCTATATCCCTATATGCTTAGATCTTTAAAACTACACAAAGGATTTGATGCAGTTTTTTTAACAGATAGGGTAATTCAAGAGGAAGTTTTTTATGTACAATACAATGACATGCATAATATATCTTCTGTTATAAAAATAAATTTGTCTATTTAAGGTCGGTTCATATATATCTACTGACACAGTCAGACACACGCAGACTAAGTATTCATTCCGACAGCACGTAATGTATCTGTTAGCGTATGTACTGTAGATATCCGTAGATATCATGTGAAAACCTTGAAATTTAAGCTTTCTACGATATATTTCTTCATATTATTCTGTTTAATTAAGCTTCTTGTTTTCCAATAAATAAATATAAACGAAGCTTAACAGTTACGTACAGAACGTTCGCTGTGTGACACTTTACGCCCCGTAACACCAGTCAGTACCTGGCTTTAGATTAAAAGTCAAAAGTCAATAACTTTATTTCTTTAGGCTTACAAACTAAGCACTTAGACAAGTCAAAGTCACGTCAGATTAGTAGTCAAAGGCAATGCTATCGATAAAAAAACAGGGGTCTGTAAAACAGTATTATATGTAGTTGGCTTTTGTATCGCAAATTGTAATAAATAAATTATAAGAACCTAATCTATTTTCAGGCAGTCAGACTTTCCCAAACATTGCCTGTTTTACCCGCCCATTTGCATTGACACAATTATTTTCTGTATTTTTGCCTGGTTTGGTGGTTCGCCAGATATGCCATGTCAACCTGTCCTCGCTACCCCCATAATTTACCTACCTTTACAGCTTCCGCTTACTAGCATGGCACATTGTAAAATTTAAATTTTCTATTTAAACAACTTGTCAAATCATTTTGTGCAAAAACTTACTACAAAATGTCACATTTTCAATTGTCCAGAAGATAAAAAAGTTTGGGACGGGTTTTTGTTCTCACTCGAAAAATAACGGCTTAAGGTTTTTTCGTCGCTTCTTTACTTGAGTCTACATATCGAAGCGAAAGAAATTAAAAACATCACTTTATTTGGTGTCATTGTTTTATTTTAAGAATAAAATGTCATGTTCTAAGCGTCCGTTTTTTAATAATATGATATAAGGAATTTATATTTTTTTTCACCTTTCTTTACAAAAAGTATAATGGTAGCTGATAGATTTAGCTAGTTAAAATTTAAACATTTGGCTGAACTTGTCAAAATGGAAGTCGTTTTCCGTAAACTAACTATCGGTAGGTAGTAACCTACCGATATACTGCTCAGATCCGCTGTACCTAGAAAAATCCAAGTCTTCGTCTCCTATCGAAGACCAAAACCAATACTATTGCAGAGCGTCAGGAATAAATAACTAAGATCCCTGCCCTGACAAGGATAGGCGGTTCACCCCAATCAAAAAGTATCTACGAAAATTGAGGTTGGCTAAACTTAGCCGCCAAATAAAAGCTTCTCGAAAAAAAAAAATGAAAAAACTAAAAAGCTACTTTGAAGCCCTTGATATTACACTGTTTCTAAATTTTGCGGGAATCTCTCAGTAATAAAAATGTATTTTTTATACAACAGTGAAAGAATATTCAATATCTGTCCATAATTGACAGAGACATAGACGAAATTGAGTAGGTATAAAAACACACATACGGCCGAATTCAGAAGCTGCTATTTATTTTTCTTATGGTCTGCCTGCGACGTAGAAGGTTGTGGGTTCTATTCCTCGGGACAAATGCGTGTACGATATGCAGATATTTGTTCAGGGTGTTCTGGTCGTTTTCTATATATAATAAAAAATATCTATCTATGTACTGTGTTAAATTATGTATATCAGTCATCTAGTACCCATAACACAAGCTTTGCTTAGCTTGGGGCTAGATAATGCTGTGTGAATTGTCCAGCATTATTTATTATTATTATTATTATTTCGAAATTGGTAAAAAAAATGGGTTTTTTGCCTTTACGATGCCATATTTTTCTTAAAAATTCTTACCACCCAAAAAATCACACAACAGCTAAGAAGCTTAGTGATCAGAAAAACAAATTGTCTTCTCAAAGAGCCATAATAATATCCGGGACTGTACTCAACCATTTCCATGTTTACATTTCATTTAATTAAAAGTGTACCGTTTTTATAGGGCCCGTCCATTGGTGCTTCATTTCGGCTATTTACGAGCTCAATAACGCCACCGTGTGGATCTTTATTGCAACTTCCGTGCCAGGAACGGATCCGAGATAACTCTAGATAGGTTATCGCTAGTGTTTTGTTTTTGGGCCCAGAATAGTACTGTTTTGAAATTTCTGTGATGGTCTTTTGGTAAGCATTTTTTGTTTGATTGACTACAGTCAAACCATAAATGATTTATACCATATTTTACCTTATAATTATAAACTTTTGAAATTATAAGACGCGAGGAAAGCATACATGGGAATTAAAATGGTAAATAATTAGGGCGTGAAGAAAGAACAAACAAACAAACACACTTTCGCATTAGATATTAGTATTATTATAGATTGCTAGCCAATTTTACTAATCTTGGAGAAAAAGCCATCCCAAAAACCACCATCAAAAACACCTCACTGAGAGAGCCTACTATGGCTTATAGGGTTATCGTGGAAGACCAACACCTTTGTGAGGGTCGAGCGGTTGGAGTCCCATCATAATGATTTTCGTTCGTGGTGCGTATTCCAACTGAGCATATATCGACTTTCACTAAGGAAGAATTCTGGCCGAAGAATGTGCTATTTCGGCGTTTTCGCGGACGATTACCGGTCGCAGCACATAATATTGAGTGTCACACGTCACCGACACTACGTGCTAGTAAATAGGTTTATTTTATATATGTTAGTTAAGGCATATATTTATATGGGCCGTAGTTTTATCTTGTACTAGACTAATGTTGCCTGAAATAAAAGCTAAAATATTATCAAGGATAATCTTCCCAGGCTTATCACGGTGATACGTGAATTTATCAACACTGTATTGTATCCAGGTGGGATGACGATTTGCGAAAGACAGCTGACAGATGCTGGATGCGGCAAGCTGAAGACAGGGTGCTATGGCGCTCATTAGGGGAGGCCTATGTCCAGCAGTAGACTAATATATGTCTTCAAAGCTCGCGTCAAAGATTCTTATCTATCGAAAAAGTGAACACTGGTAGGTACTTTTATTTATTTATTTTTTGTTCTTGGTATTTATTTATTCCGTATATATTATTCTATATTTTATAAAAATCTACTTTCTAAAGAATAAATTGTTAATTATGATTATATATTATTATGTATATTATGTATGGTACACCCCTGCCTTTCTCAAATTTTTCAAATTTGTCTCCATCCAAAGGTTGCCTGGAAGAAATCGCGTCTAAGCGATAAGGCCGCCCATTGTACTTTTATGTTTATGGTCTATGTCTGTTTGTTGTTTTTTTGTGGTGTACAATAAAGAGTTTTGTATTGTATTGTAATATATGCTGATGATGATGTATCGTATCCATCTCGTCGCATGCCTTTGTAAAACATAACAAAACGTACAGAAACGCATGAATACCTTGTGAATTTTATCTCGCTCATAAATAATTGTTGTTTGGTTTAGAATATTGCACAATTGTTATTGTTGGGCGATAACGTTGATGGGGTTAATTGGTAATTAACAAGTATTTACTGTACGTACCATAAAGTAACTGCTTTCCCGTTTGTGTGAGTGGTGGAATCATTGATGTAAATAAATAAATAATGCCGGACAATTCACACAGCATTGCCCCAAGCTAAGCAGAGCTTGTGTTATGGGTACTTGATAACTGATATACGTAATATGATACAATACATAGATAGATATTTTTTATTATACATAGAAAACGACTAGAACACAGTGAACAAATATCATCAGAACGTACAAACATTTGTCCCGAGGCAGAAATCGAATCGACCCCGCAACCTCCTGCGTCGCTGGTGGACCTTCGCCTACCGCGTCACAGAGGTCGTTTTTTTGTATGTGTAGTCTACTAGCTTCTGCCCGCGGCTTCGCTCGCGTTTTACCGGGATAAAAAGTAGCCCAGATCCGTCTTTGGAATACCGTCTTCCTCCCGCATCCATGCAATATACCGTTTAGGCGTGAAAAGATAAGAGACAGACAGATAGACAGACAGAGTTACATTTGAACTTATAATGTAACTGGCTACTGCCCGTGGCCTTGCAAGCTTTTTATGTAGCTTGTGTCTTTATAATATCATTTACCTCCCTGCCAAATTTCATTAAGATTGGTTGAGCCCTTTGGCGTGAAAAGGTAACATACGGACAAAGAGACTTTCGATTTTATACTATTAGTATCAACGTGTGTATGGATGAGAGAGCGAGAAATATTAATTTTTCCCAAAGATACATAATTAATAAAAATAGACTTACATACTAGGTACTAATAACTACAGTTAAAACTAAGTATACAAAAAAATAAAAATAAAAAATACAACAAAAAAAACATGTAAATGGGAAAAAAAGGGTCCCCACCTCAGCATGTGTAGCATTCGGCTAAGCCCAATGCTACGCTGGTTTTCAGGTGGAGCCCGATGGATAAGCCTTAACTATAAAATGATGATATAATGGGATGGTTAATACTCTGATAGATAAAACAAGTGTCAACCATACCACTGTGATGGGAAAACGGCTGACGTCATTAAGGCTCAGTTATGCCCTTATTGAGACCGTGTGTTGAAAGTAAGAACCGTGTGACATAAACTAGTGATTGCGAGAAAAACTTTTTGTCTACGTTTACTCAAAAGTTTATTTAGCTAGCTAAAGAATACTTTTCGGTAAGTACTTACCTTACTTACAGAGTGTTGGGATTATCGGTCCAACAACTCGATGGACCGACGACATCGTAGCGGTTATATTATTGAGTCAAAGGATGGAGATACAGGACTGCTTTTTGTAGCGTCGTCGTATGGGGGAAGCCTATGCCCAACAGTGGATGAATTTGGGTAATAAATGATGATGATGAAGTAGTTATCTCCACAGCAATCTACAATTTTATTACGGATGTGAGCGGGTTAACTACGAATCTTATTTAACCCGCTTACATCAGTAATGAATTCGTCAAACTACGATAGTTTTTATAATAAAATCTACAATTTGCCTGCTAAGAGTAGAGTAAGGAGATTATGGAAAAACCACCCTCACAAAAGGGATGAGGCAATTTTAGCAGTGGACGGATATTTGTTGTTAAGTAAGTATTTAGGTATCTACTATACACGGTTTAATATCAACGTAAAGTAACCCTAAATACCGTAACTAATAATTGGATTGTTTAAAAAAAACTGAAAACCGACTACATTTCCTTACTATTAATACTTGACTCCCGGGAATAAAGTTTTTGAACATCGTTCCATACAATAGCGAAAAAAATTCCAAATCGGTCCTTAAAAACCAATATTTATGTGAAAAGGATAGAGATACGATTCCGCATTCATAAAAACGGGACAGGTCATAGCAACACAAGCCCAAAATCAAGTTTTAGCTTATTACCTATATAATATAGATTAGGGCATTATTATTTGACACACGGCTATTTAGTCTGTAGTTTCGCAGATACATAATAATGTATCTGTGAAACTACAGACAAATGTCACATTTGATCAATTGGGGCACTATACTCGATCAGGAAAACATTTTCAATGTTAAAACATACAGCCAATCATGGAACCTCGTCTTCTTTTATTGGTTAAAAAGACCTTTATATTCGAGAAAGTTGGCAACAATTAAATTTCAGAGTTCAAAATTAAGGCCATATTGTTAGTTTGCATAGTCCGGTGCAAAGCTGACAAAGTTTATTATTTGCTTGAGGCAAGAAACTAAGTGAAGAAATAAGTTTTCGTAGAATGATTAAATTTAGGAAGGAAATTAAATTTTCCTTTGTGTTTGTATTTTTTTAACCTATGCGATTAGATATAGTAATCATTATTTATGTTTTTTTTGGGACTAGACAATGCTGTGTGAATTGTCCAGCATTATTTACTTTATTTTATTATTTTCGTTGTTATATTTTTATGGTTTTTGTGGAAGGATTAATTTTAGGTAGTAATTCAATTATATATTTTATTTGCAATTTTTTTAACCTGTGCTATTTGATGTAGATATCAATATGTAATGTTTTTATGTTTATTTATAACAAGTGCGCAAGAAGAACGGTTGAGGTTGGAATGAGGCGTTTTCCAAGTAAGAAAAGAACCCCTGTAGGTGCTGTAGCCTACAGATATAATGTCAAATGAAACTCCACTGTTACAAGTCTTAGATCAGGAAGGGCAAGGAACGTTTGACAAGGCATCTACATACTAAGGAAGAAATTTAATAATGTCCCGAAAAATTCAAGGTAGGTTGAGCAAATCGCTGCTTGAGACCGAAGGATGTCGGAAAGTCTCAGGGTTTTTCGACTTCTACTTCACTTGACCTCGTAGCGCAATGATGGCGCATCCCGTGCTGAGGGAGGGTTGCGGGTTCAAACCTCGTCCAAGTAGAAAAAAGTTTTTACTACTAAGATCGACTTCTACTTCTTAGGCCATGAAACTGTTGAGTCTTTTAATCGTCTTAACTTGGTTGGTAGTTTTTAAGGAGCTGTAGTTTTATTAGGTTTTATAAAGATATAGTTTTTTAGGATCTACTGGGAAACTTTATACTTTTAACCGGATCTCAAACCTTCTTGAATGTAAAGTCCAAATAAAAACTCGTTTCCCATATTTTGAATAGGTATGTACATTTTGTTGCAACTGAGTTACGTGACAGTTAGTTTTGTAAATATTTAAATGGGCAATAAAAGGTGATTTATGTGAGTTTTGTTGAATTTTAGAGTTAAATTGTAATTCTTTGTTTATGGTTATACATACAGGGTGGTTTGTTCGTAAACGAATGTAGCTATTTAAGACAACCAATTTTGAGACTGGCAATAAAATTTCAGTTTTTTTAAATTAATTCAATATTTTTTTATAATTAATTAGGTGAGGCCTATGTCCAGCAGTGGACTAATATAGGCTAATGATGATGATGATGATGAATAACATTTCTGATTTAAAAGATTCTGCAACACTTTGTACACACTGTCGTAAATACTAGGTATCTAATTTCTTTTTCTATTGTATCGTAGATTTATAAGAAGTGATCCAAATGCAATGTAACTTTATTTAATTGAAGTAACATGTATGTATAGACGAGTGTGAGCACCAATACAAACCAATATTTTGGTTTAATGGTGCAACATTGATAAACACATGTACTTATAACTTTTTAATAATAAATTTTCATTCATTCACTTTCGAGAGAACATCATTTCTATGGTAGAAAGTCGCAAAGAAGACTACCCAATACATATGTGCACAGAACATATTAAACTGCACAAGTGTGTATGCAAACACAAGTGCATTCTCTTCTCCCTTTACTTTTATAATCCTATGAGACGGTACGATACGTCTAGGGAGAGCGCTAGGCTCATCTTTAAATGACGCAAAAATTTAGTGAAGTTAGGATACAAACTTTAAACTATTAACACCTTATTTACCTAGTATCTATGTCATTTTATTGTGTACCTTTGGGTTAAAATAAATATTTTTCTTCTTCTTCTTATTTAACCCTTAACGTTTACATGCCCAACTCAGCTTTACACTGTCTGGTCTGTCACACTATTATGATGGTCTGGAAGAAAATTTCGTCTACGTTTTAATTATGCGAAGAGAAATATAATAATAATAATAATAAATTAATTTATTTTCAGTCCAAGTTGATCCATAGATTACCTAATTAATTAAATTACCTACAATACAAGTCATCAATTACAAATTACAAATTAAAATACAATATTACACACACAAATACAATATTTCACACACAATCAAAATATAAAATTAAACCTTAAAATATCCCCGTGGCCGGCCTAGAAATATCACTGAAAGATAGATAGTCTTTGTATTAGGTTCATGCACAAAGTATCACTGGAAACGTAACAAAATAAAACTAACTTAAATAAGTATTTTAGCTACACTTAAAATTCTTACTACCTAATCGCTAATAATTTACTTACCTAGTTAGTAGCAATGTACGGATTTAGACCCTGTACATTGCTCAGTAGGTATCAATATAAAAGTACTTAATCATCATCATCAGCCTATATTAGTCCACTGCTGGACATAGGCCTCCTCTAACAAGCGCCATAGCGCCCTGTATTCAGCTTGCTGCATCCAGCATCTGCCAGCAAAAGTACTTGTAAGTACCTGAATTCTTAAGGTCACAAAAATTTGTAAGGTTTTGATTTTCCGTGAGGATAGGTCATACCCTGTATATTTGAGTATAATTGATGGTAAAAACGCGTGACAGAAAATACTCATATCAACAAAAGGAATGCAATGTTTGCGTTATTTATTCTGATAACGAAGCTTACTGAAACGCAAAATAACTTTGATAATGGGCTCGGAAAGTAGGGCTAAGTAGGGAAAACTATTTTTCCGGAAGCTTTTTGGATAAGGATAAAAATATTAAAATTTCTTCGCAGCTACACTCACACTATTTGAAAAATAATCCAAAAATTTAATACTAAGATAGCTTAGGCAAAAGCACTTGGAAAATAAAAGTTTTAGTTCATATATAAACATAATAAATGTCAAAATTAAATTCAAAGTTTTCAGTTTTTTAAGTCGGTTTTTGAATATTATGAAATAGTACGCGCATGATATTTATTATGTTATAAGGCAAACCAAAAAGTGTCAACTGTCCAAACGGTCACTATTATTTTAATAAGTCGCTGATGACAATTGATTGTTAACCTCATTCCTGTGAACCCGGCCAACCAGAAACGAAGTCTGGTCTGAATTCTATTTCTTAATATATTTTGGCAACCTCTGAGGCACGGTGGAAGAATGTCCGCCTGCGACTCATGAGGTTGGAGATTCGATTCCCGCCTCTTGACAAATGTGTGTACCTCAGCTCACCTTATCAGCCTATAAGGGTCTACTGGTGGACGCAGGCCTCCCTTAAATATGTGTTTAAGTAATGTATGGTATTATGAATATCAGTTATCTAGAACTCAAAACACAAGCTCTGCTTAGCTGTCGGCTAGATAATACTGTGTGTTCACCTCAACTCAAAATTTCTAAGTTTGCTAAGGGTTATTGGTTAGTAACAGCATTTCTACCTGCTCATTCCTGTAAACTTGGCAAACCAAATATAAAGTCTGGCTTGAATTATATTTCTTAATCTAAAATTTAACTAAAAATATTACGCGCGCAACATAAGTTTTAAAAAACTAACAAACAAATTGAGCCAACTCAATTGTTTACCTTTACATGCCTTACCATACCTTTGTACGAATATTGTTTCAAATACGTTCTACCCTGCGTAGGTGTGATATACAATTTATAGTGTCGCAGCGTTCTAAATAAACACGTAGCCTGAACAGCCTAAAAACGTTGCAGTTGGTACAGTCGGTTCCTCATCATCATCAGCCTATGTTAGTCCACAGCTGGACACAGGACATAGGCTTCCCCAAATAAGTGCCATCTCTGTCTTCAGCTTGACGCATCCAGCATGTGCCTGCAGTCTTTCACAGTTCATCATCCCAGCTGGCCGGAGGGCATCCTACGTTTGTCCTGTCGTGGTCGGTACAGTAGATTAGAACGGCACAATATGAATATAATGTATTAACCATGATAGATTTAAGGTAGGTATTTATTATTACTAGTTTCTTTCCGCGGCTTCACACGCGTTTTAGCTATGGAAACGTTAAAATGTTATTTATATTTCTGAGAACTATTTCATGGAATAAAAAGTAGTATTCCATTCCTTAGACTGTGACTTAGAGCTATGCAAAATTTCATCCGGATCCGTTCAGTAGCTTTGGTTTGAAGAGGTAACAAACATGTGGATGTTTGTAACCTCTTCACGCCAAAACTACTGAAAGTTTGGATGGAAAAGCATTGCCATTCAGTGGAGCAATGCAACTAGCGTCTTGAGAACGCTTCCGACTGGTATTGATATGTATCAGTTGAGCTACCTGTTGATTGTTTGCAACAGTCAACAGTTACCTCAATTCTTTCAATTCTAAATACTAGTTATTATTTGTTTCTTTTATTTGATTGAAATTTTATTTGTTAATATAGACCAATATTTGATAATCCATTCAAATTTCATGAAGCTTGACTTCTTTACCAATCAGCATTTATGTCCAACGCTGAACGTGCCTTGCCCAAACAAGGGAGGTTTTGCCTTAATTTGAAGGAGTTAAAAACACAAAGAAGCTGACCACTGACCAGTATCCCTTAGTCAGTTCTAACTACATACATAGAATAAGTCAGAGGCGTCGACACAGCCACGGCCATTGACGTCTTTCTAATTATGCGTGACGTCTTTATAACTTAAAGAAAAGAAAGAAAGAAAATAATTTTATTTTACTTCCATTGTATTCATTTATAAAACAAAAACATTACAATTATTGCTGAAACTCGGTGTCCAGCAAAGGAGTTCTTGTTTCAGTTATGCAACGTCAAACAATTACCTACGTCATTCAGCTTTTAAAAGTTACAAAAATAATAAAATAAGTCAAAATAGACTTGCAACTAAACCAAAGTAATTATCAAACTTTGATGCATGACGTAGACTATAAAGGTTCACGTTTATTCCAATCAGCAGTAAAAAAAAACTTATGAGGAGGAGATGCTATGTTTATTTATTTAATATAGAAACACCAACAGCATATATTATTTGTTATAATAAATGTTAATGTTCTGCTGTGTGTTTTTTGTATGTTCGTCGATTTTTTTATCGATTATAAACCGGTTTGGCAAATTATTTCCCGATTTTATCGAGAAGTAGCTGCTGCCCGCGGCTTCGCACGCGTGGTTTAAGGTTATTTCTATCCCATATATGAACTGATTTATGGGATAAAAAGTCTTAACCATTTCAACTAACTCAATGCCAAAAATCAAGTCGATTGGTTGCTTAGTTAGGGCGTGAAGGAAGGACAAACAAACAAACACATTTTCGCATTAATAATGTAGATGATAACGAGAATATACCATGTTTTTTTTTGAGCTTTGGCTCTGATATCCTATCTTCTTCCTTCCACCTCACATAGAAGCGGCAGGCGCTTAGAAAAATACCCCATGGTCGATATACCATTTTTCGTCACCTTCGGCCCCCGAGGACTGCTCATCTCGCTAGCAGTCGACGCTGAGTCAAGCTTAACCAGCTACACACATCTTAGCTGTGTAAGTATCGCGTGTGGCCACAGATAAGGGTGTCATAAGAACTGTCGCCGGCTGGACGCCAACGCCTGGTTCATTACTTTATTGTTTATCCGACCGAGCTGTTAAATGAGTATTCAAGTTTTCAGGTAAACCTTTGTATCAAGAAACAAAATACAATTAAAGAATGGAAACAAATTAAAACTTGTATTAAATAAAATAAAGCGGTTAAGCTAACTGTAGAGTTTCGCACAAATCTACTCAAACTCAGCCTCGACAGTATAATGCCACTGGACGCAGGCCTCGTGGTGGAGGAAAGTGCGCATAATCCCCACGCTTGGCATGCTGGTTGGGATCGCAGTTCAGTATTACGCTGCTGCCCGCCCCGGGGGGTGGATGTATATCTCTTAGGGAAGAGTGTGGGAAGAGTTGTGGTGGTGCAAATTTTACCACACGGCAAAGTAGCTCATTTGATCCATAACAATACCAATGAAAGCGTCCATAAGACATTGCGGCTATATTGCCTCGCTGTATGATAATGCTGACGCGCTGCATCAGATACTCACTAGCTCTGGGGTTACGAGTAGCCTACCCGCGTTGCTTTGTATTGTTTTTTTTATAGCATTTTGTTTTTTTGTTTGGTATTATGGCCAATAGGAGAGAATAATCTCTCCTGATCTAAAATTTAAGATGCAGCCAAAGTCCATAATTGTTTTGAGGATTCTTGAGGAACGCTAAGGTAATGTTTAATTTTCCATGAAACATTATGTACCTTGAAAAAAATAGGTGTGAATTCCTCCTTATTTTTCTTCTGCCTTATTTTTTCTTTTATTGGTATATTTCGTTTAAATTCGAAATGTATATTTTATTACTCAAGATCGCATTAAATTAACGCCTGGCATTAACTCACACGTGATTTGATAAAGTGTGAACGCTACCTTTAAATAAGGGAAAGTTTGCCCCCATTGTATCTTTAATCAAAGTTAAATTTAATATTCTTTGGCACGTTAAGCGGCAGTAGCGGTTATAGCTTAACTCCATAAATTATTTTAATGTGAGTATTAAATAATCAAAAATTTGATTATGAATATTATTTACCTAATGTTTTTTGTTAATAGTGCACCCATACTCTGGGTATCTCTAAGAAAACCATACCGAGGGTGGGGCACGGATTCTAGGCCCGCCAAAATCATAAATTTTTGGGAACTTGTTTCAACTTTTTTAATTGTGTGTGTAACATGTCCCTCTCAAAATAGGGGGTACATGTTTGTAACAACGTAACCATACTTGGTTTTGGATTTCGGGCAGTACCATACAAAACAAGCTGAAGACGCTATGGTGCTCATATGGGGAGGCCTATGTCCAGCAGTGGACTAACATAGGCTGAAGATGATGACGAAAAATCATAATACTGCGTGATCTAAATCTGTATATGACAATAGATATATAATGTTCAACGTTAACATATATTGGCTCTTTAGTCGACTGGCCCCGCTCGGACTTTACCTACAGGCGTGATGACATTGATGATGGTAATCATGGCATTTTTGGACAGGCATTTTCAATCCGATGAATACGTAAGAGCGATGACCACATAAACCACAGTTTATAAAAAAAAATGGATTTATTTTAGACATCATAAAAAATCCATTTATATAGGTCCATAGTTGTGTTAGTACATATAAAAGTGATCGTTGGTTCGTATGCCCATGAGTGGCTTCGCTAAACAAATCGTACTTACCGACACCTTGTACTTGAACAGTACCCGATAATACCCCACATACGAAGTTTCCATGAGAGCTTAACTGCATCATCATCATCATATCAGCATGGGAGGCCAATGTCTCCGTGGACATGTATGGACGGACACGTCCACATAAGCCTCCTACATACTTATGAAACAACGCTAAGACCCATAGATGTTCAAATGTGAACACCTATGGGTCTTTCACTACTCATAAAAGACTCATCAAAGAAGAAAAGACTCATTAGTCTTTTTAGATTCAACAGTTGTCCCTTCAGTATATTCAATATAGCTAATTAAAAAACAATTGGATCATTGCAAAAAGCAACACTTTAAAGTTAACCCTCTCAGACCTATCGAATTGACCGACCTATTTCCATCGAAGCAAATTGAAAAATAACAGCAAACTAATTGGATCACTTCTGGTAAAACCCTTTCATTGGATTCTCAAGTTATCGACTAATTTAAATGGTCTGCTTGAACAACGGTGAGCTTCGGGTTTTCGGAATTTTTTACCGGTAAATTGGCGACGTAGTAAAGTTTGATAGAAACATAACTACACACCTTACAAAATATATTAAGCCTTACTAGGGAATTTAGGTATTTTATCACATTTACACATACACTTAGAAATTAAAGTTTTATTCCTAAAATATTAATAAGAATTATTCATAAGAAATGTATTTTATTTCAGGTGCTACATTCTACTAGGAATAAAACTTTAATTTCTTATAATGAAAATTGCCAATAATAAACTTTACCTTCTCAGAAGCATGTAAATGTAGTGACACAGATAATAAACACCAACCCACAAAATAAATGTACATTAATATATAAATATTGGCAAAAAACTTAATAAATACTTAAATCCCATCGTATGTACTTAAAGGTAAAGGAACAGACAGACAGATAGACAGAATAGTCTATTGCTGTTGCGCAACCGAAAGCAATACTAGTGGAAAAACAGGCACATTTGATTACTTAAGACCTGACTGAAGAGTGAATAGGTATCTTCTAAACTCACGCACCATCCGTCACATCGTTACTCACCAACACATGAGATTGTGGTCAAAAGAAGATCTATCTATCAGCTGGTAACACCCACTGCTGAGTAAAGACCTCTTCCTTATCTCGCCATCCCTGGCATCCCCATCGTGCCAGTCGGACAAACTTCTTCCCTACAGCAACCACAATGTTATCTGACCATAATTATTCGGTGCAGTATTTTCCTCGAGGCCTATTCACGATAAGCAAAGAAGCACGACTGCTTAATTTTTACTATGCTGTTACCGGTTTACGTGAAAGCGGTTGAGGTAATTAGTTCCTTGTTCATTTTATGCCTAATTAGCAGCCCAAATATTGCACATACGTCTAGTTGTTTGCGTTACTCAATAAGAATAGTACAGTCTAGTCGGCTGCACAAAGATGTAGTACAAAGTAAATAAAACAATTCATCAGTTGGTCAATTTAGATGTCAAATATATATAAATTGACCAATTGTTGTAAAACCCTAAGTAATATATTTTAGCCATGCATTGGTTCATTTTCATTTGTTGTTTCGTAATCCAAAAGCAGCCCATTTTGCTGCTTTTTGCTTACGAATCGATTACAGTGAAAATAATACCCCACCCAAACGCCGCCACCTACTTTATGTTATTATTCTGGAACAAAGGAATTTTCAAAAATCCATCTCCCAGTTTGTGATACCTATCATAAACTTTTTTTTAATGCCTCTAGTAGTTAATAATTTTATTCTAATTAGTTTTATTCTATTTAGTTTAGGCAGAGATACGAAGTTCCCCTTGGTGGCCACCAAAATCTATTTTCGTGGGGTATGCGCCTTATACACTCACGACAGATCATACATTTTCTTTTAGAGACAATGGAAATCTTGTATGATGTAGCTGATAATAACATTTACAAATTAACGGCGCAAAGATATATTTTAAAGGTTAGAAAGTCATAGATTCCTTCAAAACTTTCGCAACTAACAAACAAAAATGGTGGAACACAAAATTGCAAAAGAAAAATAAACAAATCATAATATTTTTCAATATTCTTATCGAGAATCCAGTGTAGAGTAGGGTTGCGTGCGAAATGCTAGCGAGCTTGAATTTATTGGATTTAGTTGGTAAATAAATTAAATCTGATGGCAAAGTTTTCGGTAAATATTAAAAAACATTGGGAGGGAATGAACATGTACGAAAAAATGGATGTGCCCTAAGGTAAAATTTTGGTCTGTCTACAATGTTTATGAAATTATTAAAAGTTTTTAATCAGTGCGTCCTACCCGTCATGACCTGCAGATCTGAGACGTAGACACTCACGGTAGGGCTGGTCGACCAGTTTAAAGTCGCCCAGCGAGCTATGGAGAGAGTACTCGTAGTTTCTCTGAAGGATTGGGTTCACAACGAATACATCCGACAGAGAACTAAGGTTATCGACATAGCTCAAAGGCTTAGCAAGCTGATGTGTGCAGTGGCAGTGGGCTGGCCATATCTCGAGAAGAACCGACAACCGCTGGGGTGAACGGGTTCTTGAGTGGAGACTGCGACTCGACAAACGTAGTGTAGGACGCCCTCCGATCAGGTGGGATGACGATTTGCGAAAGACTGCTGGCAGATGCTGGATGCGGCAAGCTGACGACAGGGCGCTATAGCGCTCATGAGGGGAGGCCTATGTCCAGCAGTGGACTAATACAGGCTGATGATGATGACATTGTTTATTGCCTAAACTTGTAAATGCTGTGAAATCTGTCGTCAAAGGCCCTTGTACGACTTGTAGGCATTATCTTTTGAATACTTTTATCGAATTCGAGTTCTTCCTATACTGTAGCGCCTTGTAGCGCCCTCTAATGGATCGAGAGGAACTACTTATCGTAGTAGATATGATATATGTTTTTTTTAAAGCTCTAAAAAACCTTTTTAGGATAAATGAATTCTCAGATACAAACTTGCCTTATCTATAATACTTACTTAGATCTTTAATACAAAAACCAAGTGTCTCAGGGTCGATCCAAGTTTTTTTAATAGCCCCAAGCAAGGTGATTACCTTCAAACAATTCTTTTTCAGAAACATTTTAATCTTTTCTCCAACTTGAGCCATACTTCGCTAATTGAATATTGTTTTTGAAGGAGTTATGTTTCTTTGTTTATAAAAACTTTTTATTTTCGCAGCGTGATGAAACATTCTCTTTTTAAGCCCAAAAAATAATTACGTAACCAAAAAAAAACACGAGTAGGTAAGACAATGAAATTTAATTGAATTTTATGAATATTTCTGCATAAACAAACCTTTCTAAAAGGTCTTTTGTATCTAGGCTTTTATATCTCGAGAAGAAACGACAACTATTGGATTAAAAAAACTCTGTAAATAGCCCTCAGCTTAAGTAGGTACATGTATTCTCATGTGCTTACTAAAAATAGTCTCCTTAATTTGTGATTTTTCTAGCTGTAAGTTTTCTGAAAATTTAGAAATAAAATAATAAACGTGTTCTTGAGTAGAGACCGCGACTCGGCAAAAGTAGTGTAGGACGCCCTCCGATCAGATGGGATGACGATTTGCGAAAGACTGCTGGCAGATGCTGGATGCGGCAAGCTGAAGACAGGGCGCTATGGCGCTCATTAGGGGAGGCCTATGTCCAGCAGTGGATGATGATGATAAAGCTTTCACAGTAAAACTGAGTAGGCACTACGGCCTAGAATAAAAGAAAGGCAGTCTCTCTCAAATTCTAACATTTCCACAACCCGGTTGTAACTGCTAAGAGCATGTTAGACTATTCAAGTATTCATTCTTAATTTGTGTTTTCTGTTATCTTTTTGGCAGGCTGATCTACAGTACGGTAAGAGTGGTGGGACGTAGTAGAAAGGACCTTGCAGAATCTCAAAGTAAAGTACTAACAATAAATAATAATAAAACTTAAAATAACACAATAAAACTTCGAAAATCAACTTGAGCCATAAGATTGTAGTATGGGTTGATGTAGTTTTGATTTAAATACCTATTTATAAGTTCACTTTTTAGAAGAATATTATGGCTATTAGATTTATGTAAAAAACTAAGGTTAGACTAGTTTGGGGACCAATGATTTGTTAATTTTGATCTTTATTTTAATTTTAAATTTGAGTATTTTATATGCTTTTTCAAAAACGCTACTCAGTAATTAGGTAAGTATATGTAAATAACGCAAAATCGGTCCGTTTTTGATAGAAAAATCGACGCACGTACATAAAAAATCGGCCAACTGCCAGTCGGACTCGCTCACGAAGGGTTCCGTTCCATTATCTATAAAAACGAACAAACATTATCTATAAAAGCAAAAAAAAACATATTTGTTGTATGGGAGCATAAAAAAGAAATATTTATTTTATTATATCTTTTAGAATTTTTTTAATAAAGCGACAACAGAAATACATCATCTGTGAAATAGCCTGGTGGCAGACGGACAGACAGATAGACAGACATACGGACGTACGGACGGACAGCAGAGTCTTAGTAATAGGGTCCCGTTTTACGCTTTGGGTACGGAACACTAAAAAGATACAAAAAGAGAACAATAGATCGTCCTCCATTTTTCAAAGTCTGAAAATGAACTTATCACGGTCTGCTGTTCTGTTCTGTCTACGGACATGTCCAATTATGATGTGCTTCACTTATCTGCCTTTACTACGTCACTAGTCTTTTAAAATTGCATGCAGTTAGGACTCATTACTTGCGGTCTCTATTTGCATTCGGATGCTGAGTATTCCTCAGGCGGCAGTTAAGCCTAACTAACAACCGAAAAATACTGCAGTTGCTTCGTATTTCTGTGATTACACTGAAATTCGCAGTTTTTATTATACTTTTTTATTTATTTGTAGAAAGTTTCTCCTATAATATATTTGTCATTTCACAGAGTGTTTACTTACGCCATTATTTTTTTATTTAGTTTAGCATATCGCATTCACTGCCCAATTCTCGGTACACGGATCTCCGGATGAACGAGTGTGACAGATTTCAGTAATTATGAACTGCCACCTAGCTAAAATGGGTTAGACTTTTATGAATAAAGGATAGCTTCGCAATCTCCATGTACAATTTAGTATGCGCAAAATGCACTAGGTGGCACTTTTGAAATTAATTAGGAAAAACTGTCTGATTTATAATTTATGAAACTAATGTATAACAAAACATGAAACTAATAGCTTATTTGAATTTACACGAAGTTTTGTATAAATATAATCCTTTAAATGTAAACTTTGTCCTATTACAAACATGTAACAATGTAAATACATTCGACTCTTTGTTTGTTTAGCAATTTAATAAATTATTAAGTAACAATTCATTAAGAAAATGATACACATAAATCATCATTGTAATTATTAATCACTGTGGTTAATTTACTATGTATTTAAACTTAAGTTAATAACTTAGAAACTATTTGCTTCATCAGCAGAATCCTAAATAGTGTTATAATAACCTCAGGGATAGAATTTAGCCATTTTGGTGTATGCCAAGAGTCTTAAAATCTGTTTCAACATATATTTACCATGTTATCTGTTTCGAAAAGGGTTCGATTAAGAATATAAATTGATCTTGATCCTGATTGGTTCTGGTGGTTCGATAAACGAGGCATTGTTGAGACGTTATAAAAGGAGAACTTAAGCTTAAACGGGATTCAGTTCTGCGTGTACAGCTCCAGTGACAAAGTTAAGTCTGATATTTACGTGATACCTATACATACCTACCTTATACCAGTAAGTCCCTATATATAGGTTTTACTAGTAATTTAGCTTCAAAATGAAAACCAAGTGTGTGGTTACCTGAACCGTGGTATGTAATTATTTATTGCTGTAGTTTGTTCTTCCTTGTGATTTATCATCGTACCCGTATCACAGGCTCTGTTTAGCTTGAGGCAAGATGATATGTGAATTGTATAGCATAATGTTTTAATTAGATATTATTAGGTACTTAGCTCCAGAGCTAAGGCCCTACTATACTTATAATGTTTTCCTTTGTACTAAATATAAGGACTTCTGCCCTGTATTGACTATGTGGTTTTTATGATACAATACAGCCAAGGTACTTAAAGATCTACGTCTGTGTTTCTTTATTTCCTTATAACTTGTAGGTGTCCCATGTAGGAAAGCAGTAAGTAGGTAGCTGCAGTACCTACTCTTAAAACTTTAAGACTGTGAAAGATGATTGTCCTACTTAGTTTTCCGAAGTTATCCAGCCAGTGAATCGTGACAGGCAAGGTACTAAACATCTACGCTTGTGCTTCTTTATTTCCACATAACTTATGAACCTACCCTCATTTAAGATAGGAGTTAGTAGGAAGCCGCAGTTCACACTCTCAAGCGTTAGAACTGTGGGAGATGATTGTACTACTTAGCTACAGAAGCTTCTTTATTTATCCAAACAGTAAATGGACGACTACAACTGATGACTACAGCAGTATTTGGTTCATTGCATTAACGTAGAGATTTTAAAATTATCTTAGCTACTTCGCAGTTATGTAGTATAAAGCAAAAGCTACCTAAATACCTACAGGCTTCCTAGAGAACTATCGAAATTTCAACATCAGAAGTAGGATCCCCTCCTGACTTTTTACTAATTTATATTTTTTTCCTCAGAATGGATGAGCCAACGATTTGCGAGCTACTCAAAGCAGTTCGTGACGCCATTTCATCAACTCAACACAAGGATGATGACGTCGCATTGCCGGTCTTCGACCCTGACAAGAATGACTGCGGTGCAGCAGGTTGGTGTAACAGTATTGAAATCCTTGCCAAGGAATTCAAATGGAGCAGCATTAAAACAGCTGCAAAAGCTGGCAAAGCTCTAAAGGGCTCTGCTATATCTTGGTTCGAATCCTGGGAACCTTCTGAGGGAAGATCTTGGACGCAATTTTGTGCCGACATAAATGCTGCTTACCCAGAAAAGAAGAATCTAGCTGAAAAACTAAGCAAAGCCGTGCTTTACTCTTCAGAATCTGTAGAATCTTATGGCGTTTATGCAAGAGAAAAGATTAGGTTGTTTAAATGTACGAAAATTGCTTTCACTGAATTACAATTGATAGAACTGATTTGTGGCGGTATAAGCAATATCGATGTTCGCATGGCGGCCTTAAATAATGGTGTAACAACAACACCTAACCTGATTGCTTTGCTTTCAACATACGTGAAGACAAAGAAAAGGCCAGTAGAAAATAACGAAGGTAGCGTAGGAGGAAAGCGACCAAAAGTTAACGTTGATAGGAAATGTTTTATTTGTAATCAAAGTGGACATCTGCAATCACAATGCCCAAAACTACTTCAATCCGCTTCACAGGTAGCTGAAAAATCAAATAAATCTAACGAACTTCGTTTAAAAACTTGTACATACTGCAAAAAAAATGGTCACACTGAATCTACGTGTTTTTTTAAACAGCGAGCTAGTTTAGCCAAAGGTTTACCTGCACCTTCGACATCAGGGTCCCAAAATAAAGAAATTAATTTTTTAGGACCAAACCCATAGAATTGAAACTAAACCATGTAATAATTAACAATATACCAATTGAAACTCTCATTGACACCGGAGCTAGCTGCAGTTTAATTAAGGAATCAATAGCGAAAAAGCTAGGCTGCCAAGTCAAGCCTATATCTGTGTATTTACAGGGAATCGGACAAAATACAATACATGTTTTTGCTATAATTACTACAACGGTACACTTTAAAGAGGTTTCATTGGAACTCGATTTACATGTCACAAGAGATAAAAACTTTCAGTATGATCTTCTCATAGGAAGAAATGCGGTACAATATCCAGATATAGAAATTATTACAAATTCTTTGGGTAGTCGCTTGGTTAGGAAACCTGTAAAGTCGATTTCAGTAAATGCTATTTTTACACGCTGTGAATTATCTGAATTAACGCCTAAACTCGCACATTTAAACATAAATTTACAAGAAAAAATAAAAAGCATTTTCCGAAAATTTCCTGCTATATTAAATAACAATAGCACAGTAAACACTGGTGAGCTAAGTTTGAGATTAAAAAAAAATGAAATCATTTACTACCGGCCATATCGATTGGCTCCTATCGAAAAAGAAAAAGTTAATACAATCATACAAGAACTTTTAGAAAACCAAATAATACGTGAAAGTAGCTCCCCATTTGCTAGCCCAGTAATATTGGTTAAAAAAAAAGATGGTAGTGATAGAATGTGTATAGATTATAGGGCATTAAACAAAATTCTAGAAAGAGATAGGTACCCCCTTCCACTTATAGAAGACCAGATTGACAGATTAGGGAAAGCCAAATTCTTTATATCAATAGATATGAAAAATGGATTTTATCAAATTCCGGTAGCTGAGGATTCAATAAAATACACAGCATTTTGCACAACAGAGGCTCATTATGAATTTTTAAAAATGCCATTTGGGATTTGCAACGGTCCCCCTGTATTTCAGAGGGCCATTACTAAAGCAGTACAACATTTAAAATTCCTTTTAGTTTATATAGATGACATTCTTATACCTTTCTCAACAACACAAGAGGGATTAAGTTATTTAGAAGAAACGGTAAAGGCTTTATCGATGGCGGGGTTCTCTATAAATCTTGCAAAATGCAAATTTTTCGTGGATAACATAGAATATTTAGGGAGGCACATATCACCAAATGGTATTCAGCCTAGTGAAATCAAAGTGGCTGCATTGATAAATGCTCCTGTACCTGGTAATGTAAAACAAGTAAGGCAGTTTATGGGACTTGCAAGCTATTTCCGAAGATTTATTCCAAATTTTGCAGCAAAAACAGCTTGTATAACAAAACTTACAAAAAATGGTCAAAAATGGGATTGGGGAACGGAACAGCATACGGCCAGAGATTATATTATAAAACATTTGTCATCTAAACCTTTGCTCACGGTTTTCGATCCAACAATGCCTACTGAACTTTATACTGACGCTAGTTCTCTGGGCTATGGCGCTATACTAATTCAAAGAATCGATAACGTAAAAAAAGTTATTGCTTACTTCAGCAGAAGAACCTCTCCTGCAGAAGCAAAATATTGTTCGTATGATTTGGAAACATTAGCAATTTATAATGCATTAAAAAACTTTAGGGTGTACTTATTAGGTATCAAATTTCAAATAATAACAGACTGTAATTCTATAAAGTCCACAGTAAATAAAAAGGATTTATCTCCACGCGTGGCCCGTTGGTGGACATATATGCAAGATTTCGACTTTGATGTCACTTATAAAAAAGGAAAATATATTGGACATGTAGATTTTCTCAGCCGAAATCCTGTAAAACAAAACATAGGTTTTGTTATTCAATCTAATGAACCTCACGTGCAGCATCACAAACCTATAATGCTTAAAAATAATATAAATGTAATTGATGAACATTCATCCTGGTTGGAAATCGCTCAGCAAAATGATTTAGAAACTCAAAATTTGATGAGTCAAATTTTAGCCGGCGAACTTGATACAAACCAATATTTCATAGAAAACAACTTATTATTTTACAAAGTTAACGACAAACCTAAATTGTATGTACCAAAGGGATCTAAAATTAGTCTTTTGAAACTTTTCCACGACGAAAATTGTCACGTAGGTTATGAAAAGACCATTTTAAAATTAAGTGAACATTTCTGGTTTCCTAAGATGGTTCCTTTTGTTAAAAAATATTTGAAACACTGTTTAACGTGTATCAAACGTAAAAATCATTCAGGCCCTAAACAAGGTTATCTACATCCAATAGATAAAACTCCTATACCATTTCACACAATACATTTAGACTGTACTGGACCATTTTCCATAACAAACGAAGGGTACAAGTACATATTGCTAATAATAGATGGGTTTACTAAGTTTTGTTTATTGAAACCTCTCAAATCTTTAAACGCTCAGGAACTTGTACCTATTTTACGTGATACTATTACAATATTTGGCACCCCTTCACTAATTATAACAGACAGGGGAACTAATTTTAATTCAAACCCAGTCAAAGCCTTATTTAGAGAATTGCAAATAGAACACCATATGGTGTCCACTGGTACTCCAAGAGGTAACGGACAGGTAGAAAGATATGTTACTACGGTTATTGACATGCTGAATACTTCCTGTAATGGTTCGTCAGATTGGCCAGGCGGATTGTGGAAAGTTCAACAAAGTATTAATACTACAATTCAGAAATCGACAGGTTTTACTCCCATTCGCTTACTTATTGGTTGTAATGCGAATATTCCATCTATTCAGTCCCGCCTTAACGACATTAACATCACGGAATCTAACATTGACGTAAGAGTAGATCGCGAAATAGCTCACCAGCGTTTACGAATAGAGTCAAATAAATTTAAAAAGCGTTTTGATACTACAAGGCGAGATAACAGGAATTTTGAAATTGGTAATATTGTATATGTTAATCAGGACCATAGACGACAAGACAAATTAAGTCCTAAATTTAAAGGACCCTATGAAATAACTTCAATCCTTCCTCATGATAGGTATTTATTAAGGGGAACGGGGAATTTAAAAAATATAACTGTTGCCAAGGATAAATTAAGAATATGGCCTGGTGAATTAACATGCGAAACAGAAAATGATTAACGGTTTTAACTGATTAGATACTACTGTAGGTAGTAATGTGGATAGTACTGTGGGTAGACTGTGGGTAGTTATGTCAGAAGTATATGTGTAAAACCATGGATAGAGACCAAAAATTAAATTTTACGCTTTACGCCGCTAAGGATAGAGAAAAACACGACCCTCGCATACACGACGCGAGAAGGATAGGTAGAGTTTTGTGGTTAGTTCTGTCAGTGAGAAATAAATGCCTACGATAAAAGACCCTGCATAGGTACTCCGAGACGTAGTACATCTCAGAATGGCCGTGACAGATTTCAGTAATTATGAACTGCCACCTAGCTAAAATGGGTTAGACTTTTATGAATAAAGGATAGCTTCGCAATCTCCATGTACAATTTAGTATGCGCAAAATGCACTAGGTGGCACTTTTGAAATTAATTAGGAAAAACTGTCTGATTTATAATTTATGAAACTAATGTATAACAAAACATGAAACTAATAGCTTATTTGAATTTACACGAAGTTTTGTATAAATATAATCCTTTAAATGTAAACTTTGTCCTATTACAAACATGTAACAATGTAAATACATTCGACTCTTTGTTTGTTTAGCAATTTAATAAATTATTAAGTAACAATTCATTAAGAAAATGATACACATAAATCATCATTGTAATTATTAATCACTGTGGTTAATTTACTATGTATTTAAACTTAAGTTAATAACTTAGAAACTATTTGCTTCATCAGCAGAATCCTAAATAGTGTTATAATAACCTCAGGGATAGAATTTAGCCATTTTGGTGTATGCCAAGAGTCTTAAAATCTGTTTCAACATATATTTACCATGTTATCTGTTTCGAAAAGGGTTCGATTAAGAATATAAATTGATCTTGATCCTGATTGGTTCTGGTGGTTCGATAAACGAGGCATTGTTGAGACGTTATAAAAGGAGAACTTAAGCTTAAACGGGATTCAGTTCTGCGTGTACAGCTCCAGTGACAAAGTTAAGTCTGATATTTACGTGATACCTATACATACCTACCTTATACCAGTAAGTCCCTATATATAGGTTTTACTAGTAATTTAGCTTCAAAATGAAAACCAAGTGTGTGGTTACCTGAACCGTGGTATGTAATTATTTATTGCTGTAGTTTGTTCTTCCTTGTGATTTATCATCGTACCCGTATCACAGGCTCTGTTTAGCTTGAGGCAAGATGATATGTGAATTGTATAGCATAATGTTTTAATTAGATATTATTAGGTACTTAGCTCCAGAGCTAAGGCCCTACTATACTTATAATGTTTTCCTTTGTACTAAATATAAGGACTTCTGCCCTGTATTGACTATGTGGTTTTTATGATACAATACAGCCAAGGTACTTAAAGATCTACGTCTGTGTTTCTTTATTTCCTTATAACTTGTAGGTGTCCCATGTAGGAAAGCAGTAAGTAGGTAGCTGCAGTACCTACTCTTAAAACTTTAAGACTGTGAAAGATGATTGTCCTACTTAGTTTTCCGAAGTTATCCAGCCAGTGAATCGTGACAGGCAAGGTACTAAACATCTACGCTTGTGCTTCTTTATTTCCACATAACTTATGAACCTACCCTCATTTAAGATAGGAGTTAGTAGGAAGCCGCAGTTCACACTCTCAAGCGTTAGAACTGTGGGAGATGATTGTACTACTTAGCTACAGAAGCTTCTTTATTTATCCAAACAGTAAATGGACGACTACAACTGATGACTACAGCAGTATTTGGTTCATTGCATTAACGTAGAGATTTTAAAATTATCTTAGCTACTTCGCAGTTATGTAGTATAAAGCAAAAGCTACCTAAATACCTACAGGCTTCCTAGAGAACTATCGAAATTTCAACAAGTGCGTCGAGGGCCTTGAAAGTGTTAACCAATTTTAACCTATTTAATACATATCCTTCTTTGCCGGCATCTCAGCACTCAATCATGCCATTCTGTTTGAAATTTCAAGCACAAAACAATTTTTTACCCGACTGCGCAAGCAAGAGGGATGATTTTTTTATCATATTAACTAATAGGACAACACAGTAGAAATTAATAAATTACCATATATTGTTCTATATAAAGGGTTACACAGTAAGGTCATCTTTGCACAGTATAGTGTAAACAAATTCCACTGTGCAAATTTGTTCTAAAATTTCAGCAATAGGTGATTGCAGAGGGGTCATTCAAATTTAAATTTCGTTCTGCACAACTCCCAAGAGCGAGGGTTGATGCAGCGAATAGGGGAGAAACGCTAATAAAGTAAATTAAAGATTAATAATATATTGTCTTGATATACTTAATATGCAGATCGAGCAAAGCCCCGGTGAAGTTCTATACCTAGTACTGATTTAGTGTTAATAAGTGATGAGATCGTGCTCGTTTAAGCTGGCTTACAGAATACAGGATAATTAAGTTGGATGTGATGAAATAGGCATATAAACACATTACATACACATTTTTTTTACAGAGACAAACGTCGTAAATAGTATTTTGTATGACTTAAAAAAATCTAAGAAAGATAAAAGACTTCATAGATCAACTATGGATCAACTTAATAAATAAATAATGCTGGACAATTCGCACAGCATTATCTAGCCCCAAGGTAAGCAGAGCTTGTGTTATGGGAACTGGATAACTGATATACATAATACAATAACTTAAATAGATAGGTATTTTTTATTATACATAGAAAACGACCAGAACACCCGGAACAAATACCTGCCGATCGTACAAATATTTGTCTCAAGGCGGGAGTCAAACCCGCAACCTCCCGCGTCGCAGGCGGACCTTCACTCACCGCGCCACAGAGGTCGTCAATTATAATTATTTTATATTTATATGATAATTATAAGAGGTCGTTATTTATTAATGTCAGGAGAGCGAGAGGGGGATATCGGAAGTCGTAGACAACAGTAATAATCCAAATACTCATACTTTTGTGTTGTTGTTTGTGCCAATATACTATTATATAAATAGATTTAAAAAACCGATTGAATGATTTTCTATAAAAAAAAAATTGTTCAAAACAAACGAGAATCGAACAGAAAAAAACACGGCCATAAAAATGCACGGGTAAAATACAATTCCATAAAAAAAACCATTTAGATGATAATTATCGCGACTCTTACGCCTCTGCTGATAAAAAGGATCATTAAAAACCAAAACCCTGCTAAATACTCCATCATTTTCAAGCCCGACCGATTTTTTATACGACCCAGTCACTGAATGACGTCTTTTTACTTATCGAAATAGAGTTCAAAATAAATGTATTTTTTGCGGTTCATCCCGATGACAAGACCACCGGTAGGTCGCACCTGTAGAATGCGCCTATCGCGCGGAAAGATTCAAAGCTTGACACTTTCAAAAAAGAAACCCAAAAAGTCTTCGCTATTTTAATTGGTGGATTCAGAAAGGCAGGATTTATTCGGAGGTTAATGGTATGGGAAATATTTTGGGTGCCCAACACAGGGATATGCTAATAAATTATTGTGACAGAATCAACAGCTACCGGACATAGCAAGGATATTAAAAACCTTTTGTGAAACCGCTTGATACCATAAAAAGAGAAGAACCTTCATATGAACAAAAGTCATTCGGAATACTATCAGCATACTACAACTTGTCTGTAAATTAACAACACAATGCCTAGCCAAGAACTTTCTGTGTAGGTTATTGACATCATCAGCCTATAGGTATTAGTCCACTGCTGGGCGTTATGGCGCTCATTAGGTGAGCCTATGTCCGGCTCACTTAATGAGCGCCATAACGCCCTGTCTTCAGCTTGCCGCATCCAGCATCTGCCTAGTCTTTCGCAAATCATCATCCCACCTGGTCGTAGGGCGTCCTACACTACATTTGCCGAGTCGCGGTCTCCACTAAAGAACACGTTTACCCTAGCGATTGTCGGTTCTTCTCGAGATATGGCCAGCCCACTGCCCCTTCAGCTTGCTAATCCTTTGAGCTATGTCGATAACCTTAGTAGCAGGTTATTATTTGTAGGTAATATTTTATATCACATTGTCATCAAAATCTCTTTTGTCATGGATCATTTCACCTTTTATATTTCGCAGACAACAAGATGTGGCACTTACAAAACTTATTTACTACTCAGCTTATTGCTTTCCTATAAAAAATACCAAGTCATTCACCCTAAATTCTGATACTTTACTAATACTATTTTATCGAGCAGAATTAATAACCCAAAATATTACTATTGCCTTAGAAGCTCGTGCAACAAATAGGTAGGTAAGTATATCGTTTTTATTTGAGTTCCGTAGTAAAACTTTTATAGTTGAGTATTTCTCAATACTTGCTTATTTCTGCAATTTTCGTTCATTTATGACAATTTGTGGTTCACAAGTTTTCGAAGGGTTTACATAACATATTGGTACATGGTAATTTTATGATTTAAATTAATTAAATGTATGGTTTTCAAAGATTATTATTAAAAGTTTTAGGTGTTTTACTAATAAAAAAAAAATACATGGCCCATGTGGCGCCATGATTATTAATACACCTGCTCTAGATTAGCTTGACTCTCAAAGCCTGAAGAACCCTCAAAATAAAGTCAGATTGACTCACGCTTCGCCAGTTTTATTATTATACGGATTTATTCCCGAGTATGGCATACGGCAAAGCAATCTCACAAGGTATTAAGAAAGTTATACGAATCTTAAGGATAAGGGAAACTAAGTTTACTACTGATATTGCTCCCAAAACTTTTGACAAGGACAATTTCCGCTCTAATATGATGGCTAATTTCAAAATAGAATACGAAAATATGATATATTACGATCTCATAGTGGTAAAACAAGAAAAAACTAGATGTTATAATAATAATAATAATAATGCTGGACAATTCACACAGCATTATCTAGCCCCAAGATAAGCAGAGCTTGTGTTATGGGTTCTAGATAACTGATATACGTAATATTATACATTACATAGATAGATATTTTTTATTATACATAGAAAACACCCAGACCAACGGAACAAATTTCTGCAAATCGTACACAAATTTGTTCCGAGGCGGGGATCGAACCCGCAACCTCTTGCGTCGCAGGCAGACTCTCGCCCGCTGCGCCACTGAGGTCGTCGTTATACAAAATTGTAAATAAATAATAATAAATAAATAATGCTGGACAATTCACACAGCATTATCTAGCCCCAAGTCCAGCAGAGCTTGTGTTATGGGTACTAGATAACTAATATACATAATATAATACAATACATAGGTAGATATTTTTTTTATTATACATAGAAAACGACCAGAACACCCTGAACAAATGTCTGCAGATCGTACACACATTTGTCCCGAGGCGGGAATCGAACCCGCAACCTTCTGCGTCGCAGGCAGACCTTCGCCCACCACGCCACATCGGTCGTCAAAAATAAAAGTAAAAATAATATTATTAACTTTTTTTTTTTTTACTTTTATATTAACTTGTTATTTAAAAAGAGTGAGATTGGAAATCTTGCTTTTTTCTTGATCTTAAGCAAGTTAATATTTAGAACTTTAAATACCGGAACTAACATATTATGAGCGGAACAGTCACGCTAATCTTCAATGGAGTTTGTCACATCATTATGAAAATTATAATTAAGTTTCGCTTCAAAGTCCATGAAATTTGCGTTAGCAACTTTACACGCTAATTTTACTTTAAATTAAAAAGAAACAAATTGCGGAAGATTTTTATTATATAGATACCTACTCCATCGAATCTGATATTAGTAAAGTTTTTATAATGAGAACAAGTTCAATTTTTGAATATTTTTATGACTGTTCTAAATAATTTCATTTTTCAACCCTCTGGAAGCAGAGACGATTCTCACTCAACTCAAACAAGCCCAACAAAAATACCGTCGCAAATGTAACTTTACCAGGAATTTCCGAACCAGCCCCGTCTATTCATACAGCACTGAGACAAATTACCAGGTGAAATAGTGCAATTGGAATCGAAAGAAGTAAAAATCAGCAACGGATCGCTACTAGAGGGCGTGACTGAAATGCTCAACGAGTACTTTTGAGATTCCTCAAATGCTCGTGTGCCACAATGAGCAAATGTCAGCTGGTAATGGCATTGCGATCATACGGGTGTATCGAACTTGTTGGTTTGTTTTAGAGTTTTTGTTGATGTTTGATTAGTTTTGTTGGCAAATGAGTTGGTTTGATTACTTTGTTTTATGTGTTGCAGGTAATGGAGATAGGGACTGGAACTTTATTCGATTAAAGTAATTATAACAAACAGATGAATTGAGAGGAAATGTGTAGGTATGACAATATATAATAGATGATAGTGATGACTTTGAATTCATAATAGCAGCCCGGAGTTAGCAAGTTAGCAGTGCTACACGAACGTGTCTTGGAAACCACGTTAAGCTGTTGGTCCTGTGGCTGACCTCTCCCCGTTCGTTTTGGTCTGTCGTCCCATCGGATTATGAGAGTAAGGGAATAATAAGTGCACCTGTGTATGCGCGCGTACTTCTGCACTATGCCATGCAATTGGCTATCCGACGTTGGTCGATATAAGGCTAAGGAGGAAATCATCACTTTTGAAATTCGTTCCCTTTTATAATAATATCAAGCAGTTCACTGTCGAATAGAAAGGTATTTTAATTACAACCACAATATTTCTCTCGACCCAGACTAACGAGGTTCTACCACTATTAGTTTCCTGTCACCTTAGAATTCCATCAAAAATGAATATTTCTAAAATGATGGATCGCACTCAGACCATATGTTTGACGCTAAGCAAATAGCGGAACAGATTGTCACGAAACTAACAAATTTCTTTAAAAAAAACGGAAAAAATCCCGGTTTAGAGGCAAAATGATTTATAATGTTATTTCGGATACATTTGGTGTTTGTTTAGAAGTCCGGTACGTGTGGTGTCAAGTTTCGAGCTACCGACGTGATGTTTTATTTCTAAATCTACGACAGGGAAGAGAGTCATGGGTTAAATTAACCTCTGTAGGTTTTTGTAAATTTGGTTGAAATTAATGTTTCTAACATCAGATATCTAAACTTTCAGTATATAAACTTTATAAACAAAAAAAATACAATTAAATAATAGAATTTAATTAAAACAAGTATACTACTCTGCAGACTGTTGCAAACAATGTAAAAGTAGCTCAACTGAGCCATATAACAGCATTTTACCGCTGTATGGCAATGCTGACGCGCTGTGCCAGATTAATGACTTCAACAAATCTGGCTAATCGCCACTAACCCCTATTATAACAAGTGGCAGAAAAACTCTAGGGTTGGATTTGACTGGCGTTACGGGACCTAATCTTGACTACCATTGTTTCCGAAGGGTTTTTTAACAATCTCACGCAAAATACCAGGAAAGTAGAAATGCATAGGAGATTAAGGTACCTAACAACAGTATTTTAACGAAAACTATAATCGAGTTTGTAAGAAACAATTGGATCGTTGTCATACTACGTTTAGTAGTTTCTCTTGATCTGGTAGGTGCGCTTTATGGCGCCAAATGTTTAGAAATTACTTGAAATCGATGGAACTATTCAAAGGATACTGCGTATAAGGCGAAACTGATTTGTATAATAGGATGAAGATACTTATTCCCATTGTACTGTTAAACGCTATTTAAAACATTATTATAATTTATATAACATAGACTAATCTTATCTTGACCGAGGATACCTACTCGAGCCGTTTGGGGTAGAAACCCTCCTTCCTTCGGTCCTTGTTGTCCTGGGGCACACGCAATATTTAAAGATTTTACAAAACTCCTAATAGAGTTCACAGGATGATCGGAATGCTCGCTTTTATTTAGGTCAACGAAATAGCATTGCCATCCAACGTGCACATTCAGCATTCTGGGCACTCTGCCTTCTGGTGATGGATAACATTTTTAGAAGTTGATTACTATTATGTTGATTATTATTTTATTCTGTTATTGTAATTTTCTTAATAAATGCCCAGAGGATTTATATAGACTGAAAAATTCATACCCATCCCTTTTAAGAAGTCGACTACAAATACATCCTCAGGATCTATCACCTCACATTTTCAACCAACAGAGTAAATTGCTAAGCCAACGGCTTCGTTCGCTCCATTTGCTCCAAATAACTTCCAGCACCTTCTCCAGAACCTGATCCGACAATCCTAGCACGTGGCTATGTCACACAAATCGTCTGATTTGTTGGTAAAGTATCCTGTTACTCACTGTGAACGTTTCGTGTCACTTGAGAGCTTGCGAGGCATTTGAATTGGATGGGTTGTTAAAAGGCTCTTGTTGTGTTCTATTCCTTTTGTGTATTCTATTCTAGCTTATGCCTTCTTGTACGTTTATTACTGAAGTAACATTTTATCTATACTAATATTAAAGAGGAAAGATTTGTTTATTTGAATCGAATAGGCTCCGAAACTAATGGATCGATATGAAAAATTGTTTCATCCTACATTATCCCTGACGAACATAGGCTATAGAATACACCCATGCAAAGCCGCTATTTATGAATATAAGGGTTAACTACGAACCTTGTTTTTGAACACCAATATTTAGTTAATAAAAATTATAAAGGTACACGTTTTCTGTCGTATTTTTTGTAATGTTTATTATAGTCAAAGGCTTAAATTTTCGGGAATGTGTGATTTTGGAATAATTAATGAAAGACGAAAGAATCATTCTTAGGGGGTTTTAATGTTGTTATTTTGTTAATAATGAAAATTATTTGCAAAAAATTATACCGGGTAAATACCTACCACATTTTTTTACTGAATCTTTTGTTATTGCAGGCTCATATCAGTCACACAATGTTTCATAAACAATTATTAAAAATACATCCGATTCAAATGAAAGTGGTCAAATAAAATGAATTGATGGTTAGGTATAATGGAATTTAAAATAAATATTCTTCTTCGTTGCTTCCACAATCACGGAGTTCAATTAGATTTAAATAACAATCATTTTACAGACGTAAAGTTAAAGCTGGTTTCTTTAATCCCTGTGTCCACTAAAGCGATATCAGCTACGCGGAATCATACTAATAATTAGGTATAAATACGAAAGTTTAGATGGATGAACGGATAGAAGTATGTTTGTTGCTCAATCATGCCAGAGCGGCTGAACTGATTTGGATGAATTTTGGGACAGAGATAGATGTACTGGTGTCTGGAATAGTACATAGGCGAAATGTTTCTCGGTGCCCCTAAAAAGCTTTTAAAACAGTGATCATCGGTGTCTCTTCGCATCTTTACTAAAGAATAATTCTTCAGTGAAGCTGTGAAGACACCAAGATGGTGGATGTATGAGGATTCCATGTCTGCTGTATGTTCTACGAGTACTCGTACTAGGTACTCATAAAAATGTTTCTGGGATATAGCGACACTGAGCAGGCTAGCTAAATATTATTAATAAAGGAAGAAATCGCTTCTAAGCGATAAGACTGCCCATTGTACTTTTATGTTTAAGGTCTATGTCTGTTTCTTGTTTTTTTTTGTGGTGTACAATAAAGAGTTTTGTATTGTATTAATAAATAAATAATAAATAGTGGTAGACAATAATAATTCTTACAATATTAGCTGGCCCCAAGCTAAGCGTGAAAAAGAAATGTTTTTTTATACTTAGTTCTATTACAAGGCTTATTCGCAAGATCTTAACGTCTGTATTTATTGAGAAATTAAGGTTTAAGTAAGAATTTAGAGGTAACTTTGCGATTTTTTTTCTATCGAGATAATTTTATGGAATCGTGTTTTCGAAACATATGATCGATAGAGTAGGTAAGTCCTGAACCTTACCATATACTAATTTAAGAGTTCAATATTTAGTAGTTTGGAAAATGCGGAGATCTGTTGGAATTGATTTGAGATAGCATAGGCCCTTAAAGGTAAGGCACATATACTTGTAGTGTGTGATGTTTTAGTGTACAGTGGACTTTACATATAGTTTATACATTTCGTAATAAATAAGTGGAATCATTGTGTTGGCTTTGTGAGACTTTATTGCAGTAATAATAGTATTTTCCGTGGTTTATCGCCTATCACGGCGAGGTGCCCGCTACTGATTATACAAGTGACATTTTAAATCTCGTAAAATGTTCATGTATTTAAATAAAGAATGGTTTCCTTGAAAAGGCTTTCGGGTAAATAACGTTAGTGATTTCAAACGTTCCAAAAACGTTTCAAAATTAAACTAAGCAAAACTGAGCTACTACTGAAAAATGTACAAATTCTCAAAAAACGGGATTGTTTTAAACTTTCTCACTACATCAAAATGTCGATGTCATAATTTCGTAACAGTGATTTCAAGCTTTCAGGTTGTGAGCGCATGTTAAACTTTTAAACGGAAACCGAAAAAGCTGTGTTAACGATTTAATACAAGGCAAAACGGACCGGTATTTTTAACGAGCGAAATCATGGCGAGTCTTTTAGGGGTTTAAAAAAAGTTAAAAACTGTAAAGGGTATGCCTTTACAGTTTTTAACTTTGATTAGACATACCTACAAAAAAAATTGCGTTCCCTTTTATAACGATCAAAAATAAGAAAATGGCATCATTTAAAACTTTGATAAATTAGCTTGATGTTAACATAGTTTTAGTTTTGGTGACATTTGCATTGACAATAGTATAACTTATTAAGTTTTTATAACGTTAACGTTTTCAAAGACTTCAACAGTCCTAAGCGGAGTAAGCTGTGTGTATATGAAGTAGTAGCTGTGTCTATATATTATATAGACACAGCTACTACTTCATATACATTCTATATATTATATAGACACAGCTACTACTTCATATACACACAGCTTACTCCGCTTAGGACTGTTGAAGTCTTTGAAAACGTTAACGTTATGCTCGAAGTTTTTTTGAAGGATAGAATTCGTAAAGAATACATTATGACAGAGAACCAAGGTTATCGACATAGCTCAAAGGATTAGCAAGCTGAAGTGGCAGTGGGCTGATCATTTCTCGATAAGAACAGACAACCGCTATATTACGGATAAACGTATTATTGAGTGGAGACCGCGACTCGGCAAACGTAGTGTAGGACACCCTCCGACCAGGTGGCATGAAGATTAGCGAAATACTGGATGCGGTAAGCTGAAGACATGGCGCTATGGCGCTCATTAGGGGAGGCCTATGTCCAACAGTGGACTACTTTAAAGGCCGATGATGATAATGATTTAAAGTAGGTCAGAGATTTAAATAATTTTAATAATTAAAAATTACTAAAACTATCATCAAACTTAAGAGTTGATAACAAGCTTAAATTCATTTAAATGTTAATTCCACTGGAAGAACCTAAACCTCTTACTTTGTCTGCGATACAAAAGGCATTCTACAAAATCTCTCGTCGCCACTAAATATTTAGGTTGCAATTAAGAATGTCTGCTTTAGATGACCGGTCTGAGAGCACTTGACCTACCCTTAAACTTGTGAGCGTTTAGCAAATTATCCAAGCCAAATTCCTCGTACTATAGAGAAGGTTAGGGCTTGTACATACCGGAGAGAGTATTAAAGTTATAATGGCTGAAATTCGACAAATATCTACGGACCAATCTTGAAAAAAATTAATAACTATGAATGTTAGAAAAAAGGGCTGTATAATACTGTACAATACTTTTTTACGAGGGATTTAAAAGGCAGGAAAGAAAAAAAACATTACAGCTTTTCACCGTAAATATTTTGTTGTTAATAAGAGAAGTTGAATGTCAAAAAATCATTCAAACTCAACTTTATTTCTTTAGGCTTACAAAATAAGCACTTAGACAAGTCAGATTTAATACTATAAACACAGGTTTATAAATAGTCATTATTATCAAATAAGAAATATGATGTTATTGATTTTATTCGCTTCAATTTGTTTCGCTTCATTGTGGTGGGAGAAGGCTCCCTTTGCCCACTGCTGGGCAAAGGGAGCCGTTTCCCACCACACAAATCATGCCTGTTACTAATCCTGGAACAACGATGTCGTTGCGCGCGTCTCTCATGATTAATAAAAATATTTATATATATTATATGTCCTAGAAAACTCAGAAATAGATCATGGCTTTATGATAATTAAATTAATATTCAACTTTATTATTATTAATATTATTAAAGAAACAATTTTACTTTTCACTTCTTCATAGTACTTTATTGTTATTCTATGCTGCTATTGGCATTTCGAAATATGCGAACAAAAGCTTCAACTTAAGCTACAAGTGCAACTGCCATCCATAAAACTCATCCATGTGAACAGACCCCGGGTAAACGGACGGTAAACTCACAGCTACCAATTCGAATGTAACAGTTTTGCATATTAATTGTGCTATAACCGTCTTAGTACACGTCCCCCATTTTATGACTGTCTGGTGTTAGGACAAACCAACGCAAAGCAACTTGAAAAAGTTGTTTTTATTTTCTACGTTACTGTACTCAGAATAAAATATATTTTTTTGTTTGTTTTATTCAATTGTTGACCAAACAGTACGGATCATCATCGTTTAGATCATTACCATTATTAAAACAGGCTTGTAAAGTTTTAGTTCCTTTTTCAATGAACAGACTTTTGTGACCGATTAAAAGTGGAACTAAAACCATAAACATTTGTTCCAACAAGCTTTAATTTATAAGTTATGTGAATTGCATCCCTGTGGGTCTCCCAACACCCTTAAAAACGGTGTATTGTTACGCACCCGTGCCAAATCACTTATAAAAATAAGGCTACTCAAAGGGATAACGTCCCCACAAAATCATAACAGAACTGGTTTCATTTCGTGCACATGAATGAACTTCGAGAGCTTATGTCACACCTTTCGATATCACAGATTGTAAAGGGTGACAAAAACACTCGATAAAATGTCGAGGTCATGATCAAACTACATAAAATATGATAATATTGAACTAAGGTCAATGGCAATTGGCTGATCTGACAAACATCTTCAGAAGATATAGGTAGTACACCTAAATTTTGATCGATCTGAATATTCGATTTGATAAATCTGAAGATATTTGTCCTTCAAAGGACATAATTATTAAGATCGTTTTGTCTCGAAGTTCGGTACAAACAACTACCCAATTTAAATTAAGGAAATAGTGTAAAATCGCAAAAAGATATCTCTTCTGTTAATTGCATCCCTGTATCTCTATCATAGAGTACGTCTTGGTATTTTAGACCTAGCCACTTATTCCTTTACAAGTTTGGGAAGCTAAATCACCCGAACAATGTTTCACGCTTCACCTACATCGCGATATTCATGAATACTCGCGTAAGTTAAAATTATTAATGGATGCTATTTCCCAAGTATGAACTTCCAGCATAGCATAATCTATTGAAGTTCGTCCCGAGAGTAAACCAACTGTTTCGTACATAAGCTCTACTAATTTCTCTGTTAACACAATACGGGACCCTAAATCATGAATGAACATGAGCGTCGCATTAGCCGTTAGAAGGGGTGACATAAATGACCCGACGAATAGTATTAAAAGTTTCAAACCCTTCGATTTAGGTAGAGCATTATAAAACTGGTCCTTTGAGCCGGTTTTTTATTGTTTTACGATAATTTCGTTGCTCAGATAAAGTGGAACTGTTTTTTCATCGTTTTAACGAGTTATACATTTTACTTTGAGTGAGTTTATTTCTAGTCTGTTAAAACGAAACTTACAATTTTTGTAGAAAAGTAGATTTTGCTTGCCTACGTTTAATTACTAATAATCTTATTATATTCTACTTGTCAACTGGATCGAATGGATATGGATACAAATTCTGACTCAGCCTGAATTGTTAACCTTATCTTATAAAGGATTCTGTCATCACCATAAAGCTACTAGTATTTTATCGAGATATTATCATAAAGTGGCTGAACTTTTAGATCCCCACTTTCTCATAAACTATTTTCATAGTCAAAGCCGTAAAAACACATAACCATCAAGAAAACTAAACGATCCATTGACTGATATATTTACACAGGAACTTCTGCCCTCATCGGTAAAATCATAGCACGTTTTTAAAAATATTTTAACAGATGCGTTACTCTTGTTGGTATGTCACGCAAAAAAACATAAGGGCCATAGACCACCAGCAACATTGAGCTTGTAGGATCCTACTTAATCCTGCAGTTCTGTATTATGATCGTTGGATTTGAGACTAATACCCAACATGTGGCTGAGGATGAGTCATGTCACGGATAGACTATCATTCGATCGATTTATTGCTTGTGGGGATAAATCTAGTACAAAGTTTCGATACGGTATGATCATCAATGTAAGAAGAATGGCTTTCGAAACGGGTGATAGATGCTATTTTGTGACTTTATAAAGTAGACCAGAATCACGAAACGTTAATCGTGATTTGTACATGATTTAGTGATTTATGTTTGTCTATACTCACACTCGTAATAACTCACTTACCCGACCTTAATAAAAATCAAGTTAAGTGTCACTATATTTAAAGGGGAAGACAGCATGCAAAAAATAATCATGAGCGAGTAACTTAAGGATAAATCGTAAGTAATATATGTAACGGATAAATATTCGAATTAATTCAAGTAGAGTACAGAAAAACAATTACTTATCAAAAAATGGCTTACAAACATTATATTAGATTATTATTTGAATAAGTACTTTGTATAAGAGTGTTTTTTAAGAGAATAGGTAAATTAGCAGCAGTGGTAACTTAGACGTATAATGTGTGAAATCTTCTGTCACATGTCCGATTATCTATCTTTTTGAATAAAACATACCTAAAATAAAAAGACTAAAGTTTTAAATAATGTGAAAGAGAAGGAGTGAACGTAGAACGTTTCATTATATGTAGTAGGTATTGGGACAGTTATTAATCGGATGTTTTTATTCCAAGGCATTTTTAGCTGGGTACAAAGTTGTTGAACGTGATAAACTCGCTTTCAATTTCGATTCGCAAACCGTCAAAATAACCCAAAAAGCTCTGGTGGATTTGTTTTCCGTTTGAATCGCAGTTACTAATCTACTTTGGAACTTAGTCCAAACACCAGAACGGTCCACTGAGTGTTTACTTTGTTTCTACGCCAAAATTGAATTAAACTTTTTGAAACTCAGCGACATTCTGTACGTGGCATATTGCAAGCGCGTACAATTACTAAAAAATACAAAATTACGCAGCCGTATTGTTTGCTCAAACCCTTTTCGGCTAAATTTATGCACCCTTTTATACGCAGCATCAATAAGTATAGGTTACATGCCCCATTTGAAAACTTCCTGTTGATTTTGAACATAAAAGATATAATCTACCGCATTGGTGTAAAATAACCGTACTTCTTTTGTGTTATGATTTTGGGCGCCCTTCTGAATAAGCGGGTGCACTTTTGGTTATTGTTCTCTGGCTTGGTTGAGGTTACTTTTTTGCAAGTGGCAATGCGAAATTATTATTTTCCGTCGATATTTTTAACAAACCGTACGTTACAGCACGTACCACTCAAAAATAATAACATACTTTTTGAACAGCTTAAATAAAATAGGGGTAGGTAAGTGCTACCTAAACTGTAAGTAGGTAAGTACGTAATATAAGAAATGAAGAAGAAACACTTATCTATCACTTTGCACCTTAGACTCGTTAATTTGCACTCAAGATAAGGCACTCGAGTTTTTTTTATATTTCTCACTTACGAAGAGCACGTGGCGCGGACTTTGCAACACATGTCACTAAAAAAATCAAGCACTTCATGGAGCATGGTTTTGAGTAATTTGGCAGAGATACGACCTACCATAGATTTGAATGAGTTTAGAATTGGCACTCGCCGAGCTTGTTCTGAGATTCTAAAATACCTAACTTCAATGTTTTTTTTTTCTAGATAACAAAAATCATTTATTAATTGACCTTAATTTGATTTTTAGAATTTTATATGACGCCAATTATTATAAAAAGACTAAATAATATTGAAGATGTTTAAAGCTTGGATAAGGAATTATGAAGATAATTAAGGTTAAAGTAATAATCAAACCATTACTGCAATTAATTATAGTAAATGTACCAAGATTATTATTTGAATAACAAGCAATCAATTATAATTAATGAATACTGTATGGAATAAATGGATAGGAATATCCCAACAATCTATGACTGAGGCAGGATTTGAACCCGCAACCTTCCACTCTGTACGGGAACACTTACGTGCTACATTATTATGTAAGTACTATGTAGATGTAGGTAATCCCCTATAGAATACTGCCTACATAATATATCTCGCTGAACTCTTCAAACTTCTATAAAGTAGCTCATCGTTCTCAGAAACACATGCAAAACTATTCCCCGATGATCTTACAAATGCGTTATTTATTAGTTTCACGGCTCTCTAAGTTTAGCGTGTGTTTCAAGTGCTTCCGCTTAGCACGTCTCTCTGTCTGCTAGTTGTATGATTCGAGGAATCTATCGTTCAAAATGGATAGAGGTGTTAATTGAGGTCAAGTGACCGCAACAGCTGCTCATCTATTTTGGGAATTTGAAGTCAAATGTTGTAGTTGTAACATACCTGGGCCGCATCGCAACCGCACACAGTATTTAAAGGTTTTAACTGGTCGTCATTTTATAGAGACAGCATAAAATAGCTGACAGTGGTAAGCGGATTTGCCACAATCTGTCTATGTTACGGCAAGTTCGTTGATAGAAACATCCTACTCACATTGTGACGGCTGCACACTTTCCAATCGGCTGTTGCTAGCAGCCAACGTGCTGAAGCCGATCCGGCAACAGAAAGCTCACGGTCCACGCACGGTCGGCAAGAAACCGCTTGTAAACCACCGGGCAGGCGCTTTCGGTGTGGCCATGCAAGCAAGCAGTCCAAGCAGCGACAGCTTGCCAGCCACTCGCTTGAAGCTTGCGGTAAGGAAAGCTCTAACTAACCAACTAGTGGCGAGGTTCCGGCAAGCAAGTGGCCAACGCACTGCCTCCTATTTTATGCTGTCATTGTAAAATGTATTCAAACGTTACGAATTTAAACTCCTAGTACAATTACATTTTTGTGCTGGCTGGGTTTTGATGTGCCCAGACCTACACGCTACTTTTACCGCAGACTGTAAGAAATTGGCCCGCCCGTTGAAGCCACGTGGACCGCTCGCTTGAAGCAAGTTAAGAGTCGCCGCGCGGACAGCGTGCTGTCACCGTATTTGAGGTGGAGGCCTTAGGGAATTGTGCGGTAGAAATGGTTGGTGAGCTTTGGCCGGTAAAAAAAGTGTGTAATCACTCTGAACATTATGATGAAAATTATTTATCCCACTAATATTATAAATTTGAATGTTTGGATGGATGGATGGATGTATGATACTTAATCACGCCAGAACGGCTGAACGGATATGGTTGTAATTTGGCACAGAGATAGATTATAGTCTGGAATATTACATAGGCTACTTTTCCGGTAAAATGTATGGTCCCGTGTGATAGATTTGTTTAATTTTTCATAGAGCAAAGAATCGACATGATTTAGTATAGGTTTGTCATTTTCTGACCCCTAAACTACCACTAGTTTAAGGGTCAGAAAATGACATAAGCTAATTTTGTTGAGAAAAAAGGACATAGAGGAAAAGGAAGTTCTTTTTAATAGCGGGTAACACCGCGGGGCGCTGATAAAAATTTATTAAAAAAACAGAATAATGAACGCCTCAATACTAGGATGGTAATGATTCGAATTCAAGTGTGCGAAAGTCTTTAGCTTATTTCGACTTGGTACTAAAGTGCTGCCAACTGCATACTTAAAGGCTAATCTGGCATCAAAAAATGTGACACCATTCAAAACAAGCACCATGTAACACGTAAAGTTATCAAGTTAACAAACCCTCATCACAGCAAACTACAGTTTACTGCATATTTCATAATTAACTACTCCCAACATTACAGCATCCACTTATACGAGATCCCGGGAGTGAGACAACGGCAGAACAACAAACCCGGGACGATATTGTGTAATAATTACTTACGCTGCGCTCTGTTCCGTTTCGGGCTTTTTGGTGCGGAGACGGCTTCGGCTGGGAAGTTTCAATCGTGGTGCACCGCCGCTTTAAGGTCGATTCACACAATATCAGTGAAGCCACAGTTCTGACACACTAGTGGCAAAGTGCGAAATACTCTTTCATACATTTTCAACGCATCCAAGTACTGTGTCGTCACCGACACTGACAAGTGGGGATGCGTCCATAGAGAATGTATGAAAGAATATTTCGCACTGTGCCGGTACTTTGTCGGAACCGTGGCTACACTGAGCGCCGTCGGCACACACATACCTAAGTTGTTGGGTCACCTTCAAAATAGATTTTTTTAATTCATCTTTACGAATTCAGTAAGGGTTCATGTTCAGACTATACGCAAGGAGAGTATGTCCGAACGAGTGGACATATTTTATATAATTACTTTTACACTAGATTGTTTTTGTAAATATTCTATTTTGATGGTTTTCTGAAAATTTTGGCCACATTAGTCATTCATCATTATTCAACGACTTTGGGATATCTATACCCTAATTTCGCCACGCGAGGTACAGCTTCTAGCGAGCTAGATACTTTTAAGTGTAGTGAATTATTGAACAATTTTGAATTAATTTAGATAGTGCATCATTAAAAATATGCAAATAGTCTATGTTGGTAGGTTCGCATGATTGTAGACAAAATTATTATTATTATTCTGCTCATCCATACATGATCATCCAACACCCGAATCCCCTTTCAAATTATGTATTCTACTGATTCCTTTTCCCACAAAAAGCTACGTCCACACTGCTCCAACCCGCGGAGTGCTGATAGATAGACTGAGCATTCCTCCAAGACCGTAATTCCACGCGAGCATTTCACACGTAATAATCTTATAGAGCAATTCACTGCACGTGGTAAGTGCTAAATGCATTTGAGCAATGAGCAGCGAATTGATGTATGTATATTGAGGTATATGAATAAACTTAAGCGATAGATGGAGGGTTCGACGAATCTGTGTTTTTGGTTGCTGAGAAGATTCTTGTATTATTTATTTGGTTTCTGCTTTCCCCATCCAAGGTTTGATCAAATATGGAGCAAGCCAGTTGGACGCCGCATGAATTCTCTTTTATTTCAACTTACCTCACCTCAACAGATAATGGTTCACTGCTGGAAGCAGGCCTCACCTAGATAATCGCTTTATTGGATTTAATCTCATGGGGGTGATGCTTATAATCCCCACGCTGGGCATGCGGGCCAGGAATCGCAGTTCGGTGGTAGATCCATTCTGCAAAGGTGCTGCTGCGTGCCCCTCGGTGAATGTTCCTTAGTTTCCTCTTACAACACCCACGGAAAGAGTTGGGGTGGTCCAAATTCTAAGCTGGCACCACACGGCTCCCTTCTTTGTAATGGATTTTTATTGTTTTTTATAATGATTAATCATCATCAGCAGTCATTCGCAAATCGTCACCCCATTATCATCGTTATACACTACGTTTGCTGAGTCATGGTCTCCACTCAAGAACACATTTATCCCAGCGGTTGTCTGTTCTTCTCGAGATATGGCCAGCCTGCTGCCAATTCAGCTTCCTTTGAGCTATGTCGATAACCTTGGTTCTCTGTCGGATCTATTCGTTGCGAAACCTATCCTTCAGAGAAACTCCCAGCATAGCTCTCTCCATAGCTCGCTGGGCGACTTTAAACTGGTGGACAAGCCCTACCATGAGTGTCCGACGATTGAAATTTTATCTTCATCGTCTTTATTTTTAAATTCCAACAGAGCGAATGGGTTTTATTATGCCAACATCAACGTACTTAATTCAGTGAACTCAATCTCTTCGAAAGGATTGTTATTTTTCAAAATAACATACGCCTTTTGGTTGGTAACAAGTCACGTTTAATGATGATATAATGTAGATAGATAAATGGTGTTCCTAGATTTTTAAAGAAATCATTAAAATTTAGTAGAAATCTACGTTTCGAATTACATAAGCATAAACTGTTTATCAAACTCATATTTACCCAACTTTGAACCTTGTTTTGTGGTGGTGTAATACAAAGCGATATTTCTCAGTAAGGAAACAAAATTATGCAACACGCTGCACAAAGCCACGCTGGACTAACCCTTATTACGAAGTTACATTAGCTGGCTTCTGATTGAACCATAATACCCACCTGGAATCCATAATACCTTAAAATATGCTAAGTCTAGCCCAACGGGTGAATGTTGGTCTAAAAAGCAAGAAGGAGAAAGTTGCATGCAAATATGACTCTCGCCACCTAAAGAATGCTTTCATGATCTACAGTTAAGGGTCTGGTCTGGCTACTTGATTATGACATAACTGTGTAACCAACTTCAACTTCTTATATTATGACTTGCTGTGCTTTGCAGTCACAACTCTGCCAGTGTTCATGTCAAAAGATTCATAAACATCCGTAAAGAAAACACGAATATGAAATTATCATACATGATTATTCAGCCAAAAAACTTATGTGAAACCAGTAAGTAGTGTTGCTTTTTTGGCACTTACATTGTGACTTATTCGGGACTATACGGGAACGTCAGTTGCGGCCACAGTATTGACATCTGTGGTCCCCGGTGGATGGTGGTAAAACCTATCATCGTGTATAATTATTATATATATAATTGATCTCTTCAACAAAAACCGTGGATATAGTAGGAGCCAACTAAGAGACTCTACCCGAGTTATGGCAAAACCATTCTTGCGAGGCATGTTCAGAAGTGACCATCCAAAGGTAATAAATTAATGATGATAATGAGCCAGTTAGTGTTTACAATTCCGGGTGTAAATGGATAATCTAGAAGGTGCTTGTGCAAATGTAAAAAAAAATAAGTTTAAGCGTGTCTTGAAAATAACTGGACACAGAGAGGTACTTACCAAAATATTTTAAAAAGTGATCATTAGCACTACTTTTCCTTAAAACATTCAAATATATTAAATTTCAAGTATAATTTTTTTAAATTGTTTAGTTTTTAGTTTTTTTAGTTATTTTGGTTAGATCATAATTTACAGAATTACTTGAGGACCATTACTACTATAATTTGTCTGATTCCTAGAAATTTTAACACACTTTATTACGTAATTCAAATATTATGTTACAAATTTATGGATTTCGGTATTATGGTTTAAATTTCGTTTGTAGAGTTAGGCAACATTGTTGTAGGTAGAACACGTCCACTGAAGTTGTCTATTATTTTGCCTGAAGCTAGTTTGAATTCACACTAGTACAACACTTGTTTTGTAACACAATAAGTAGTTGTGGTTCTTATGTCCTTTTAGCTGGATTTTTACGGTTCTAAATACAATGGGTGAAAACGGGACCCTATTACTAAGCCTCCGCTGTCTGTCCATCCGTATGAGTTAGTAGTCTTCGTCTGTCCCACGGTGAGTTGTATCTCGTGAACTGCAAGTGGTGTTGAAACACAGAATGTGTATTTCTCATGTCGCTTTAACTACAACTAATGAAAGTAAAATAAAATGTTACAAATAATGGAGACACACACAAAATTACGCTAATTATTGGGCTATTTTTCTTTACGTTTTTCAAGGCTGTCTTTTCCACCGTAATAAGTAAATATTTGATACTTGAACACGGTGTGCTAACATCGGTATAACAACAAAAAATAAAATATTACGTAAAATAAATTTTATAATTAAGGGTGCAACGTCCATATCACGTTGAGTACCGATCACCGAAGTTAAGCAACGACGAGCACGGTCGATGCTCAGTACCTACTTGGATGGGTGACCCCGTTTGTCAGCTTTTTGTTTAATTTTTTTGATTATATAAAAATACTGTTCGTTTTTGAGGATTTATTTAGGAAAATAGTTTTTACGATAGTTACTGAACCCTCCGTGTGCGAGTCTACTCGAACTAGGTGGTAAGTAATGAAAACTTCAAATACCGTATTTCCATAAATATGGTAGGTATTTGAAGTGAAAAATAATATTTCCACCTAACTTTTGCGCAAAAGCTCTAGAACTATAAACATTTCAATGGTACTTATCACGTAAAAGATCCTAAACAAACAGTTAAAAGGAAAAAAACTACCAAAAAATTAAAGAATCAACCCTTCACAACCAATCGAAAAAAAAGAACACAGTAAAAACACCCAATTTTTTACCATTGATCTTCAAAGAAAAAGAAGCTCAACTATTCAACAGTGTTACCAAATTGAAAACAACAATGCATTAGCCAACTCACCGGTCCTTTATTCGTGTCGTCACATAGTTACGTTAATACTGGCCGCGGGCAAATCTGGTAAGTACCCGTGTATCTGCAAATAACTCTGAAGTATTCCATTATATTGGATCCTTGCCTGAGGCAGGAGCGCGTCCGTTTCTAATAAACAAGACAATATTCCGTCGGAGCCCTTGTTTGTTCAAGATACTTTGTTGTACTAACCGTGAGGATTATGAATTTCCTTGGATATTTAGGTAGAAACTAGATTATCTTTGATAGTTCACGCTAAGAGGGGCGGCTGAGGTTTATTGACATATTATTATGAAAAAACATTTTGAAAATATAGGGTACCAAAGTATATTTTTTTTTGTATTTTAAATCAATTTTTAATGTTTTACATTACGAAGCATAAGTAACACGCACATATTTTTTTATTTTAATGAAGAAAACGGAAAATAAAACTGCACTCAACAGTTCAACACTGATAAAAACGCTGCCACGTTAGTTTTTACGATTGAGTCTTAAAATATTTTTCTTTCAATTTTAATAATTGACAATGTTGTACTAACCGTGCGGATTATGAATTTCCTTGGTATTTAGGTAGAAACTAGATGATCTTTGATAGTTCGCGCTGCGAGGCCGGTGAGGTTTATAAACCTTTGTGGGTTTTTAATAAATTCAGTTATTTTCTTTATTAAAATTTGAGTACTCAACGAAATTAGTTTTTTGTTAGATGTATTATTATTTACACTTTGAGCCTTTCTTGAGTGCGCAGCTTAGTGCTTGAGTGGCAAAGTTGGTGTTTTAAAATGAATACACCTTCGTTTGATGTCAACTTAACCTGATGGTAAGTGACTTAGTAGCCAATGATGTATCACGACGACATAGAAGACACCTTCACTAATGTCCCAGGTTGGTCGGAAAAACAGAGACAGCGAGTTCCTAAAATTTGCGGAATAAATGATAAGCTTAGAAGAAAACCGCTTAGTAAGAGTAGAAGGAATATTTTCAAGATAAGGGTGAAAATGTGCCAATACATCGGCTTGTCCTAGAGTGGAAGGGAGATAATGGGATCAAGTTATGAAGTTTCTGTGAGCATTTTTTCATTAAATAACTTAAAACTGACTTCAAATTTTTTACTGTAAACTTGTATAAAAAAAAATCCCCTAATTTTTTTATTGTTTTTAGACAAATTAATTACAAATGATTTTTTTTTGTGGGATCAGTTCAGTATACTCTTCTGTAAAATTACAAAATCAGTTGATTTGGATGATTCTTTTATAATTATATATTATAGCCGAACATAGAACCGCCCCGTCTCTTTTTCTCGAAGTTTGTCTAAAATCAAGTTTCATTTAAGTTAAGTTAAGTTGTATTTAAATAAATTTTTCAAGACTTTGGATCACAATCTCGTGTTCTTCAGTATCTTTAAGAACAGTATTTATAAAAATTCCGAGTAAAGCTAGAATTTTCAATCAAAACATAATTGAACACTTTAACTGTCCCGTCTATTTTGTAAAGTTTCGTGGCACGTCAGTCGGTTTTATTTTCACTAATTCATTGTTTATATGTCCGCGGAAAATCAAACCTCTACCTCACACGGTAATGCACGGACAGTCAAAGTGTTCATTGGACAGAATTAGTTATAACTTTTTATCTATCGTTAAAGTGAATAACTAACGTTTCATCGTAATCTCACCTGGAGGTCTATCTATAGATAAAGCCTTTACTGTGAGGACAAAAAAGCAAAATACTGTAATATTAAAATTTTGCACTTGTAATATAAAAGCGCCAATTGTAATAATAATATTTCTAAGCTGGTATAATAATAAAATTTAATTGAACAAAAAGTTTTTCTTTACCCCGGAGTCGTTTAAAATGTCAAAAGAAGTAGATTAAGTTCGGGCGCCAGACTACCGGTGTAAAATTTGAGAAATATTTGCCAAGGATAACTACTGCTAGCACAGACCTTTAATCTTAGGGCAGGGACTCCGAATAAAAGATATCACAAACAGTTCATCTTATATTTATTCGGAAGCTTAAGACTAACACACTGAAAATACAGGTTATAAAACTATTATAAACCTAATAAAGAAGGAATCTAACTCATAATAAGGCGGAAGGCCTAACAAAATTTACAAATTATCCGCCCAAATTTTAAGTAAAATTTGGAAATTTCGGATTGGGCGGCTTTAAATAAAAGGTCTAATAAGGACCGCTAACGTTCCACAAGCCCAACAATGGCTTTGGAAGTGTCCGGGGAGGAGTACGAGGGAAGATATAAAGGTTTGTGTCCTCTCTCCGGGCTAAGTAAATTTAAATTAATTCTATTTAAATTTAAGTTCCTAGGGCTCTACGACTTGCAGCTAATAGTGCTATTGCATCCTCCTTTACAACCCTAGGCTTTATGCAACAAAATAACTCCAACCGAGAAGCGGTGGGTTCTAATCAAATACCATGTAAAGTGAGGTTAAGCTCAAAGTGTAAGGTAAAACTTGGTTAACCACCAAGGCCTATCCGGTGATACGACCAGATACAAGATACTAAAAAATACTAATAGATTGTAGCCAAAAAAATACAACCATACAAATAAATAAACCTGAATTACAACCTAAAAATTCAAGTAAATTTAAACAAATTCAAACCAACAGTCAACCTAACAATTAAGTAAAAATTCACCCTAAAAATCAAATAGAAATCAAACCCCTTGACCTGACGACTGCGTTACCGTTACGGAACCTCACATCTCCCTCCGGAGCTGGTCTGGAGCGATGCCCCCCAGCTCGCAAACTCGAGGAAGGACGGAGAATAGGTCCGCTTCGGGAGCTGAAAACGAGGAATTCTCGTCAGCAAACGTACAAGTCATGGATTCTTTTGAGAGCCAAAAAAAATAAGAAAACTCACCAAAAGTCAAAAACAATCCAGCTCGCGGGGAAAATTGGACGACAAGCCTCTGCAGGTTCCAGTAAAAAAGAGATCTGGATTTAGAAGAAAGGGCGAGATTACTTGTGTGCAAGCAAATACAATGTAACACAGAATTTTTCTCAACTCCAATCCATAATTACCTCAGCAATCTGGCAACTGTCACTCACAATTCTTCCACCACAAGACAGGATGCAACACCCTCTACATAGGGGCGAATATATTTTTGGGTTTAAAATCCCATTTTATAAAATTTTAAATAAAATAAAAATTGTGATAATTTCACAACTGTCAAGTGAGTTCATGGGACGCAAAGTGACGTCTTTCCGAAAAATAACCTCAAAAGTTCGTTCGACAACTAAAAAAACCAAAGACAATTTCTAAACTAAATCAATCTACTTGACAAGCAAGCCAGCTGGCTGTCAAATAGACTGAATGATAGCATGAGACGTGAAAAATACGTCACAATACAAAACCTAGATATATATTTTAACTACAGTTTTAGTCCGGTTTGTTATAATAGAACTCGACGTATGCTAATCGTAATTATGCGTGTTTGTCCGCATCAAAACAACGAGGTGTGTACAATAAAGAATTACAGAGGATAACTGCAATAAAGACATTTTGCCTAAGGGCTCCACGGTCAGCTAAGGCCATGGATTTATTGTATAGCTTAGCGGGGAAATAGTATTTTGACATATTGTGTTGGTAATAATATGTAACTTTACTTAACATTATGTAACTTGTGTTTTATAAGGTTTTTCATTATTTTCATTTTTCATTATTCTAGGTGTTGAGGTGGAAGTTACTATTGCTGACGCGTAGGCACAACTGTCAATAAACATTCAAATTCAAATATTAATTAAATTTTAAGGCATTCTCTGCCCATCCTCTGCGATAACGACCCGAAACAAAGGTGCACACGCCACGCCGCTTTAAGACGACGAACCTGCACATGTGTGGTTTGGACGCTGAAAGTGTTAAAAGTATTTAAACACATTTAGTATCGTAGGTAGGACTTTTTATGGAACAATCATCCAATTTTATGATTTTGACTGTTAAATCAAGGCAACTTATGTAGAGTCACCCCTATTATTTATAACCGAAGTTTTACAGTCTCCATGCTTTACTACGTATGGGAAAATGGATAAATAATAATAAAAAATCTTTTGTGATGTCGGCAGATCATAAAACTTCTAGAACCTTCCAGTTTGTGTGCACTGTGTTGTGGCCATAAAGAGAACGTATTACTCTTAATGCACACAGTACAATCATTTTCCTTCATAATACTTAATACATCAATTATGTTTTCATTACCAATGCTTTGCAATTTAATTCATATCAGCGGGGAATTTCATAATTATGTAGTCTTATTATTTACAAAAACTTTGATCTAAAAAAAGTATTGAGTTAGAAAAGCTCTTCGACATACCATTTTTTAAGAGTAATATTATAAAGTTTATGATGTGTTTTGTAAACCGAATATTGTAAGGAGTATTTATGTAATTTATTTTTAAATATTTTATTATAATCTTTATTCAGAAAGAAAATAACAATCAAATAACAAATTTAAATTAAAACTAGTATTTACAATAGAAACAATTAAGCTATCTGCAAACTGTTGCAAACAATCTACAGGTAGCTCAACTGATCCATATCAATACCAGTTGGAAGCGTGCCTAAGACACTGGCTGCATTGCCCCGCTGTATAGCAATGCTGATATTTGTAAATGTTAATGTTAATTATTAGTCAATTTGTAAATGTTTTTCGGAATTTCTATTCTATTTCTGAAAAATGTTTCAGGTAGCTGCATTATTCTCAAGTTTTTTTTCTTTTTTTTTTTTAGTTCAGTTTGTCAGCTTGTTCTTCTGATCCTTCAATCAAAAAAAATTAGAAACAAATAAATGATAAAACCATCATGTTTGTTGTTTGTGTTGCCTAATAAATAATTTTATTTCTTTCATCCTATCAAAAAAGATATTCTGCCAAAGCTTCATGACATTGCGATGAGCGGTGACGTCACGTTTAGAAATTTTGCGATAGTATCTTAAAATATCTACATTTCAATTTTAATAATTGACAATAAAAATATTAAATATTCAAAAAATACTATGCAGATATATTTTTATAAAAAGTATACAAATAAAAATAATACTATAAAAATAATAGTAATAAAGTTTTAGTATATTTTTTGTAAAACTAATATTAGCACGCCAACCATCTGTAAAAACATAATGTTTTTGGTCGGCAGGTAGAAAATGCCTCGGCATTAAGCCCACCCTTTGTACATTAGTGCAATAAAGTTTTAAATAAATAAAAAAAATATTCAGCTTTTTTTAATATTATTGACCTTTTTTGAAGTCACTTGTTTTTATTGGTAAGGTGGCAATGGGCCATTAAAATCTGTCTGGGTATAGGGTTTATGCTATTCCCAGACAGATTCTAATGTCCCATTCTCACCTATCCCACTTTCCCTGCTAGATGCAGACGTTGAATCACAGAACTCCCCATCTCATATCGTATTCATTAGATTTCATTTGTCAGCGCTCGTTTCTTTGATGAATTATTCACGGCATACGCAATTTGTTTACACCAGTAGTGACTGTCAGGTAATCTGCTACATTAGTCATAGTCGAGCTTGGGGAGAGTCTAAGACGGCTTTGTGTTGTAGCTTGAGACCATTTTGAATCTGAAGTCCCAAAAATACTACTGTGTCACGCATTGTCAATTTGTTGGTTATTTTGCAATTGTGACAGTATCTGAATATTTGAAGACAAGTGACAGAGTGATTTAGCAAATTCTCATATCGATAACTAAGGTAACGTTTCAAATGATTTCTTTGCTAACAAAAGATCTCTTTTGCATTTCGCTAAAAGTATAATTTACAGCTTTTTTGCCCTCCTACCAGGTGGGACGACGATTTGCGAAAGACTGCTGGCAGATGCTGGATGCGGCAAGCTGAAGACAGGGCGCTATGACGCTCATTAGGGGAGGCCTGATGCTGAGGGCTGATGATGATGATGATGATAATTTACTGAAAACATAAGCTTGGTATTATTCGTTGTCGTACTCGTGTGGGTAATATTAGGTTGATTTTTGAATTTTACGAGCCAGTTAAAAAAATCGCACCCCTCCTGGAACAAAGACGCAAGTCCACTTGCGTGATTTTTTTTTTATTGCATCAAAAAATCAAGAAAAACGCAATACGTATTGTCAATTTTTTTCATAATTTTTATCTTCAAAATGAAGGAATTAAATACAAATATGTTAAATATTGCAACATTAAAATATATAATATTTCCATCGTAAAAAGGAAGTTCATACATTTGCACTTCATTATTTACTAAAGTTCCATATGACTAATAGCATATTTTTACTTACGTACATTTTAAACGAGGACTTTAAAAAAATATCTCCGCATAACTATAGCTGCGCACTTGTTTTAGGGTATCATTTGGTGGGTATCGTGGTGTAAGTCTAGTTGCTTAATTTTTCCACGAAACTTTTATCGATATTATATTTATATAACAATTGATACGTTATTTTTCCTTGTAGAGTTAAGTAGGTATCATTGTGCAAGTCAAGTTGCCTATTTCTTCCACGAAACTTTTGTCGATGTTGTATTTTATAACTATTGAAACGTATTTTTTCTAAACAGAGTTTGTAAATGAATAAGACGTAATTAGAGAAATAGCGTAGTTTAACGTTACAACTGACCCTGGCTACGTATAACGGACGCACTCTGAGGCTTGACCAACATCTAGCGCAGTTGGAAGTAGAGTTAGAGAACATTAGGTGGCATGTTCTGGGGTTATGTGAAGTCCGCAGAGAGGGCGAGGACACCGCAACCCTAGACTCGGGCCATCTTCTCTACTTTCGCGAGAGATAAAACATCCCAGGGTGGCGTAGGTTTCCTCGTCAATAAGGTCCTCTCTAGCAACGTCCAAGAAATCTCCAGTGTGTCGACCAGGGTAGCGCCTGATCCTTCGGCTATCCAAGAGGAAGCATGAAGGTTATTCTAGTTTTTATTATTATTATAAGGCCCACTTCAACGACTTTAACGGCAAGGTGGGAACCCAGAATGGCAACAAATCCCAAATAGGCCCGCATGGTTATGGATGGTGGGAATAGGCATGGTTAGGAATCACAGGGAGCAAATGCTTGTCAACTTCCTTGAGAAAGAGGGGCTGTTCTTAATGAACTCGTTCTTTAAGAAGCAGCCTCAAAGGAAGTGGACATGGCGAAGCCCCGACACTGTGACTAAAAATGAGATCGACTTCATCATGACGGATAGCAAGCACATATTATATATAATACCAGATCTGAACACCGACTCCTCCGAGGCTCTCTGAATATCAACTTGAAGCTTGAAAGAAACCGTCTGATGAAATCCATCCTAACCCAATCCAAATCGTGGCGGGCACCGAGAAGTTTCAGCAGCTTCTCGAGGATAGATTTGTTGCATTGGATCCCACTGATGACGTTGACGAGACCCTACACAATCTGGTCGAAACGCTGAGGAACGAGGGCATCAAGTTTTGTAAAAAGCAGCGTACTGGCAAGAAATCCAAACACTCGGCCGAGACACTCGGGTTGATTACAAGAAGACGGGAAACCACCCAAGCGACTTCGTCTGATAGGTCAGACCTGAACAAGCAAATTGCGAAGATGGTACGGCGCGACCTTTGAACTCCAACACACGCCTCATTAAAGAGGCGATAGAGCGAAACCGAGGGTCTAAAGTATTCACTCAGCATCTTGGCAGGAGTCACCTGACGAAACTTAAAACGCACGATGGGATCGTCGAATTTATATGTAATTTATATGATTGTAGAATATTGTCGAAGCCGGAGATCTCTGCCGAGATAGAGAAGTATGGCCGTTTATACGCTGCACATGCCCCTCATGCCCAACGGGACGACCACAATTCCAGAGCCACCCTGACACGCCACTACACCGTCGAACTACCAGACATCAGTCAAGACGAGATCGTGATGGCTCTGAGGCAGCTTAAAAATGGAAAAGCCCCCGGAGAAGACGGCATTACTTCAGAGCTTCTGAAGGCAGGAGGAGCCCCTGTTTTGCAGGAGCTTCAGAACCTGTGTAACACCGTTTTTCAAAGTGGGAGAACTCCTAAGGCGTGGAGCGGGTGGTGCTCTTTTTTAAGAAGGGAGAATCCCTTCTTAAAAACTACAGACCCATCACACTCCTGCCTGAGCCACGTCTATAAGCTTTTCTCACGAGTGGTCACGAATCGTCTCGCCAGGAGACTCGACGAGTTCCAGCCACCGGAACAGGCCGGGTTGCGCGGAGGATATGACCACATACACACAGTGAGGCAGATTATACAGAAGTCCGAAGAGTATAATCAGCCCCTGTGTCTGGCCTTTGTGGACTATGAAAAGGCCTTTGACTCTGTCAAAACCTGGGCTGTTCTGGAATCCTTACAGCGTTGCCAAGTAGACTATCGTTATATCAAGGTGTTGAGATGTCTTTATGATGCCGCCACCATGAGTGTCCAAGTACAGGGCCAGCAGTCTAAACCTGTCCAACTGCGCAGAGGATTGAGACAGTTTTGGGATGTTATATCCCAAAACTGTTCACAAGCGCGTTGGAAGATGTGTTTAAGACGTTGGACTGGAAAGGTAAGGGCATCAACATAAACGGCGATTACATCTCACACCTGCGATTCGTTGATGACATAGTCTTGATGGCGGAATCGCTAATCGGAGTTTCTCTGAAGGATAGGATTCACAACGAATACATCCGACAGAGAACCAAGGTAATCGACATAGCTCAAAGGATTAGCAAGCTGAAGTGGCAGTGGGCTGGCCATATTTCAAGAAGAACCGACAACCGCTGGGTAAACGTGTTCTTTAGTGGAGACCGCGACTCGGAAAACGTAGTGTAGGACGCCCTCCGACCAGGTGGTATGACGATCTGCGAAAGACTGCTGGCAGATGCTGGATGCGGCAAGCTGAAGACAGGGCGCTATGGCGGTGGGCGAAGGGGAGGGCTATGTCCAGCAGTGGACTGGTATAGGCTGATGATGATGATGAATATTATACATGAATGATTTGACTTACAATGATGTACATGTAAGCAAGAAATAAATGAAATGAAATGAAATGATTTATTTTGTAAGAGCATATTATCATTACGCTCAAAGACAACTTCAAAATATTTTATTACACCGCACTAATTGACCCCCCATGACGCTCATTAGGGGAGGCCTATATCCAGCAATGGACTAATATAGGCCGATGATGATGATGAATTGACCCGCTGCTAGTCAAAGGCAAACCTCCTCCTCTTCCTATTTGTTCCTGTCAATGGCAACCACGAATAGTCTTTTCGATAGCTCATCTCTCCCTAAAAAAGTGCATTCTCGGAAAAGTTGTAACGCAAAAATATTTTAAATTGTTTATTTTTAGTAAAGCTATAATTTCAAATACAACCACAAGTAATGTTATGTTTCACAAGGTAAAAGTAAGTAATCCTTCTTACACATACTTGTAGCTCGAGGAAAATCTACGTAAACCACACTTACACTTTGAATGCACGACTAAATCAGAACGCAAATAAAGGATTATCTGTAATTATACCAAACAGCGAGACCTCCTTTACATGTGAACAAAGCAATATTCATAAATACTCCGTCAAATGTTTAATATATTTCGAGGAATAATTAAGCAACACACCTTTTTAGGTTTTTCTCAATACACATTGAGAAAATTTAAAATATATACATGTAGGCCTATCCCAGGTAAATTTAGTAATCATTCGATGTATACTACATATTTCTAGCAATGTTGATTAATTTTTAAGACAGTTTTTTTACGCTCCTGAAAAGTTGTCACTTTTCACTTACGTATTTCTTCCACTAAGGGTGCGAAATATGAGTTTTGTAATTATTTTTGACATGTGAATTCTTGTTTTGGTAGGGCCCTCCAAGCAAAGTTAGGAAAATATGAAACAAAAAAAAACAAAAAAAGGAAACATTTCAAATAGTTGGGGTGTTTACCATGGCACCAAGCTGTTTGGAGAATTCTGTTACTATTCCTGTAGTGTTGACGTAGACGTATAAGTGCGATTACTCTCAAGATATCTTTGGACTTGTATGGCGTTGCATTATTATTTTCAAAGCAAAATATGATTTGGAAACTTTGCCGGGTTCGTCTACGCTTGTTTGTACCTCGTGCATAGCTTTGACAGCGTTGAGATGCGTAGCTCGAATATGTCAAATATTCGAGCAAGCCACGCGTGCAGCAATCACGTCATTAATCTCGGTTGCTGTGGACGTTATCACATACATTTGCTTGCACAGCGAAAATAGACACACGTGCGTAGCCTCTCCGTGCGCCTTAGGACATCGGCATAACCTCATTTAAGAAAAGTTTTGCATCTGTGAAACATCATCTAGCCACTGTACTAAACTGTCTAGATGCTGTGTGGAATATTTAGTTATTCATACTGAATTATTTCCTTTCTTACGAAAAGTATTCCTGACGTCTCACGTGAGACGTTGCCCATCTTCTGCGTCTCAAGAAACATCCAGATATGAATGCAAAAATGATTCTGTCTCTCTGTCTGTCTGTTACCTCGTAAACGGTTGAACAGAACTTAAGGATTAACAACAGACCTATTTCTTGTCAAACCTCAAGTTCTGTTCAGCAGAGAGATCATAGGTATCCAGAGTACCTATGGTATCCCGTGAAGGTCATAAACCTCTATAGGTAAATTATTTTTCATTTTGAGTATTCAAATAGAGCAAATAAAAAAAGGGAACTTGCGGTAAAAATCACACACTTTTCTATTCTTTGAAATCTCATGAACAAAGATAGAAGGTCCAAGCTTATCGGAAGAATAATCCGGATTTTTTCCCGCCTTGTTACCTCAGCAACCAAAAGTCCGAAAATAGTTTAATAACAAAGCTTCGGCCACATCCAACAAAACAAATCCCGTAAGACAGAGCAACGGTTTTTCATCACTATACCATATTTCATCAGAACGTCCGCCAAAGGCCTTTGTGAGCAAACAGGATCTACTGGCTCTAAAGCAACGAGGTCCAAACGGCTGGTTCAATCAGTCAGAATTTACTGGACCAAATTTTGCGCGTTGCAGTGCTCAGGTAAAGACTGTTTAAAACGTACTGCCAGTCATTCTACACGTGCATCCTATGGATCAAGCATACGCAGAAGACCTGGAATGCCCTTCGCGTCCAATATAACAATGCCTTCAGGTGGCTGATAGGGCTGCCTCGCTTCTGTAGCGCATCAGGCATGTTCGCGGACGCGCGGTTCGCTGCAATCCTGCGCAAAAGAACGGCATCACTGATGCGCAGGGTGCAACAGCTACCTGCAGGTCATTGCAGGAAGGCTGGACACAGCCTCTCTCTTCATTCAGCACTGACACATAATACACTCATGTTTTTTGTTAGTTTATTGTAATAAGTGATGTCTATTTCAATTTTATTATCATTATAAAACGCACTATAAAATACACTAGTGTGATCTAATTTAATGGTATATTGGTTGAAAAGGTTTCAATATGTCAATGAGCTAGTGATTTCTTCCATATTTTTAAAAAGTTCAGCAGAAAAAGACACGAATTATTGTTGTTTTATCTTCTTTTTGGATTAATATGTCTACTTCTTTTCTTCCCACACCGTGATGATGCTTTAACATTTTATCTTAAGATACCTACTTTGCGACAAATTATTATAGCATCTTAAAGTATCACAAACTGTTAAGATACGAAAATATAATAATTATGGTCTCATTCTCTTGAAAGCAACATTATGTTTCCATAGCAAGCACCTTAAGATGAAGTCGCCTTATCGCTCAGTATCTTAAGATACCGAAATATGAATGTAATATTATTATATTAACCTTGTGTCATGTTTCAAAGTGATTGTATCTCGAGCAATATTTTATCTTACTTTGAAAATATTATAGCATCTTTGTCGTATGTGATACGAATATAGATAGTGACATAGCTGTTCTCAACTAACTTCCATCTCTACGTCGAAACTTTTCAATAATCATTGACGAAATCCTTCAGGCGGACCCACCTTTGTTCCCGATACTAAAATAGGCTCCAGCCTATTTGCTTAGGGTATTTGAAAGTTGAAGGCTTCAGAAATAGACGGATGGATGTAATTTGTTTGATTTTACCTTATTACGTTATTTTGAGAACAGAGAGAGAAAATGGCAAGGGTTAAAAAAATATGGTTATTGGTACCGCATTTCGAATCTCACAGGATTTTTTACTTATATCATGGCTTGGGAATCTCATATTTCTATTCCATAGAAGAAGTAAAAGCTCTCATACAAGAAAGTCATAAACAAAAATATGCCCAATCATTTCCACCATCATCATAGCGAGCGTTTATACCAGTTTTAGTGTTATGCCTGATTGGTAATAAAAATAAGCAAAGACAAACATGTTTACCGACGTTTTTGTTTACAAGGAAAATAAAAATATTTATTTAGGCTATGAGGTCGTATTTTCGCACCTTGTTGTATAAAATACGTATAAAATGTTACCTTACGTTATGTCTCTACTGAATACAGTGCTTATTAAATTTTATGAATCATTTTCAGAATTTTCTAGATGTGCTAGTTGAAGCTATTGAGAACATACAAATAAAATCCCGGCTCTACGAAGTCCGAGTTTCAACGCCGTGTCTAAAATCTACGATTACCAAAGGTCAAAACATGATCAAACCGCTCTATTTTTTCGGTAAGTTGGTATCTTTTGAAGGGAAATTTGGTTTAGTTTTTATCGCAGTGATATTTTTGCTCACAAGTACAGCTCAACCTTTCCACATAACATTCTCACTGTTCAGTTATAATATTAATCAAGTGTAAATATTTAACAAAATTATTATACCAAGGAGTTGAGCCAACAACGAACGTGGCTTAGTTAATATTATATTAATTAAGCCAGAACGACTTTACTCCGGTTGCTAACAAGTTGGCTGCAGGCGTTTTCAACACTTGAAAATGTGACAATTTTTGGTCAGCTTAATATGAAACTTGAGTATTTTTGCGAGCTTATTAAAAAGCTTGTTTAAGTAAGAACAATATATTATAAAAAAAAGTGCTAACGTTCTTGGCAAGCAGAATTTTGTAACGCATTTTAGATAGTTTAGTTTATTAAATAAATAATGCTGGACAATTCACACAGTATTATTTAGCCCCAAGTTAAGCAGAGTTTGTGATGTGGGTAATAGATAACTGATATAGATAATACATACGTTACATAGATAGGTATTTTTTATTATACATTGAAACGACCAGAACATCCGGAACAAATACCTGCAGATCGTACAAATATTTATGCCAAGGCGGGAAACGAACCCGCAACCTCTTGCGTCGCAGGCGGACCTTCGCCCACCGCGCCACAGAGGTCGTTATTGAATGAAAAAGGTTAATATAGTTTTTGGAAAATAAATGATTTACGATTTACGGAAAGATTTCTGCTAGATTAACTTGGTCTAAATACGATACCGTATGCGTTTATAAAAAAACAAAGATTCTGTATCTATAGCCTATAACAGCGCTTAGCCAATACAGCTCTTTTCAGGGATAATGAGACAAATTCAGTTTTTTCCGCTGAATTCAGTATTCGGACCATTCCCGCTAATTGTGTCCGAACTTTGGAGCGAGGGCTTTTAATTAAAACTTATTCAATTTTAAGTCGTATTTACAATGTAAGCTGGCATAAAACTATTTTCACACCACCCGATCATGGAGGCCTTTTGTTTTATGTTCGTTGGTTCTTGATTTGATTTTGTTGTCTATGGAGGCCTTTGTCCAGCAGTGGACTAATATAGGCTGATGATGATGATGAAATTCTAAGATGGCACCACACGGCTCTGTAGGACCATGATGGACCAATGACGTCACTCAAAGTTGAACCAAACCAAATACTTGCATGCTCTCATTTATGTTATTTTTTGTTAATGGACTATGAAATAAAGGATTATCTATCTATCTGTCTCAAGGCACCTGCAAGTAGGAGCTCGTGGGTATTTTCTGCAGATAAGATTATTAATTAAAAGAGCTCCTTTATATAATTAATCATCATCTTGTGGATTTGCGTGAAAACGCTTAGACGTATTGTAAAAAGTAAAAGGAGTATTAGGATATATATAGACGATGTTTTTACTCTTTATATCAAGTACGTATTACCCCGTTTTTTATGAAAATACAGCCAGATATAGGATAGAGTTGGGCGGACACTGGATAACTTGAGCGTAGTTTAAACATAACATGAACGTTTGTCGACTTTTTCCTTGAGAATACTTTACCTTGGACCATGCTTGGACCTTCATTATACTTCATATACTTAAAGGAATTTCGTTTGAAACTGTTCAACGTTCAGTTAAATAATTTGTACCATTTACGAACATTTCGTTTTGAAAAGAAATAAAATAGCTGGATTTATTAAATCGCTTATAGAAAAGTGGTTTAAAGTAATAAATTACAAAATATAGTTTCATTTTACCAAGTGGTGGAAATTCAACATACAGGGTGTAAATTTTGTTATATTCATTATATCCTAAGAAAACAAAAAAATTGGAACGTTTTATTACAACGTTGTATATTATGCTTACGTAACGCTATTAATTAAAACACCCATAACTCTTTTTCACTTTTTATTGGTATAGAAATTGAGAAAAAATTAAAAAATAGATTCAGGCGTTACTTTGCGGAAATCCATTGTAAAATATAAAGATAAAGATGAAAATATTTAATAACAATTAATTGATAGATTTCTTTTCATTTTGTAGTTGGTGTGGTTTTTCCTTCTACAACACTGATTACATTTTGTTAGAGATTATCAGTGAAGGTTTTGCGCGGAATTGTTACTTTATCTTTATATTACGTTATAGTATATAGTTACGTTATCTTTATATTTTGAGAAAAAATTAGTTAAGTCCTGTATTATGAAAGCTTGCTGAGTGACAAATCAATGCTTGAGTAACGTTTTCGCCATAGAAAAGCGTTCCTCAAAATATACATAGATTGATGCTTGAGTAACGCTTTTGCCGTGGAAAAGCATCCTTCAAACATAGATTGATGCTTGAGTAACGCTTTTGCCGTGGAAAAGCATCCTTCAAACATACATTGATGCTTGAGTAACGCTTTCGCCATAGAAAAGCGTTCCTCAAACATAGATCGATGACTGAGCAAGCTTTTTAAATACGGGCCTTAGCTTCTGCTCCTAGTTCTTATCTTATGTATTATCCAGAAAACAGAGACCACATATTTTTTACCCAAAAAAAACTAGAGGTCCAAGTATATCTTTCACAGTATAACAGTACCTATTTAATTCAGTGTGGATTTTTACGATAACCGTAAGCTGGTAGATCGACTACCTACTATTGACGACCGATGTGTCGTCTGATGGGCGAAGGTCTGCCTGCGACGCAGAAGGTTGCGGGTTCGATTCCCGCCTCGGGACAAATGTGTGTACGATCTGCAGACATTTGTTCAGGGTGTTCTAGTCGTTTTCTATATATAATAAAAAAAACTATTTATGTATTATACCTCTATTACATGTATCAGTTATCTAGTACCTATAACACAAGCTCTGCTTAGCTTCGGGCTAGATAATGCTGTGTAAATTGTCTAGCTTTATTTATTTAGTTAGGGTGTCAAGTAAGGACAAACAAACACACTTTCTTATTTATGTATAATATTAGTATAGATTATTTTTTGCGATACTAACAAGCTGTTAGGCTAGGCAAACTACCATAGCTACTAGACACCATGTATATCTGGCACAGTGTAACGGTACTGATCAGTTACCATAGCGCATAGCGCAGGCTATCCCATTCATTTCCTAGAAACGGCAAACGACCAATAAGTCTTGCTTCCCGGGATATTAACACTATCATAGGTTACTCTCCCGTTTTATGAAGACACATTAGACCCGACATTTCCATAAAGGAATGTAATATTGTAAATTAAATTTGTTTGTATAATTTGGGGTGGGAATATTTTTAGTGATGATTTTTTACTTTTTAATTTGGTCGTGTGATACCAGCTTTTGCTTTATGAGTCAGCACTGTTGCAGTAAGCAAAGTTACCTTATCATTTACTCTGGGACTCTACTAATAATGTTTTTTTTTCAGTGTGTTGAACATGCCTCTCCCAAACAGAGGTTGGTTTAGTCATCATTATCATCACCTACCTCGGCCGGCACTTTAAGTTTCATTCATTTATTTTCACTTCGCCCCGGCTTTGTACTTGTATATTCTATAACCTATATCCATCATGGATAATGTTGGTTTGTAGTGGTGAAGGAATTTATTAAATCGTTCCAGTGGTTTCAAAGATTATTCATTTCAAACAAACAAACAAATCTTTCCTCTTTAGGCACATAAAATTTCATTTAAGAAAACCTTACACTTAAATAAAAACAAAAAGTGTATGGAGTAAGAAGGGAAAAAATTGTTATCTTATGCAATGTCGTTCCCAGAATTGGGTTAGTGGATTAGTAATCTAACTAGGGTTGTTAAAAATACACGAAAAATAGATATGTAGATAGACATATTGCCTGTAAGCAGAACTTGTGTAACCAGCTGATATTCACACTAGCAGAGCCTCGTGTTTCACCTACTTAGTTCCCGTTCCCGTAAGAATTCCTGAATAAAATATAGCCATAGCATTTCTCCCTGAAAAGTAAGCTTTGTAAAGACGAAAGAATTTTTCAAATCAGTCCAGTAATTTTTAAGTTTATTCGTAACATACAAAAAATAAATGTTTCCTCTTCTTAATAATATTAGTGTAGATGACAAACTCTCAGAACTATTTCAAATATCTGCAATTCATTAAAAAAGTCAACTGAAAAGTAAGCTTTGTAAAGACGAAAGAATTTTTCAAATCAGTCCAGTAGTTTTTAAGTTTATTTGTAACATAGGTACAAAAAATAAATCTTTCCTCTTCTTGATAATATTAGTGTGGATGACAAACTCTCAGAACTATTTCAAATATCTGCAATTCATAAAAAAAAGTCAAGCGACGCAAAACCGCAACGTGGCAGTTCTTTTACCACTACTCCACCAAGGTCATCGTTGATTTTATCGCCTGTTAAGACTAACGATCTAAGCTTTCGGATCGTACACTGAGAATACTAAATACAAGCTGAATGCCAAATAGGCCTTGCTGCCAAACGCTACCAAAGTACCAATACAAAATGAAACTTAGGACTATGTTGGTTCGTTTGTTTCAGCAAAATCACAGACAAGAAACATTTAAACAAATTATGACAGTAGAAATTCAACTACACTTACCAAATGCTTAAAGTTTTCGTTGCAGAATGACCTAAAGATATAGATTGAAAAATAGAGATAGATTATAACTTTAGGTATTGCACCATTAGTATGCACAGAAAACAATGAAACATAAAGTGCATACTAACATCTTGTGGTATAATCGGCGGCCTTAGTGTTAACAGCAATTTCTTGCAGGCAACCTTTTTACTCATGACCTATTTACTAAAGAAAAATGTTTTACGAGAAGATTATCCTACCAGCAAAATATTATAACCATTCTAGCTTCGGATACAGGATTTGGTAAGGATAAAAAGTACCCTGTATCCGTCCTTAAGATACGAGCTACCTCCCTGCCAAATTTCATTAAGATCCATTCAGGCGTTTGGGCTTGAAAAGGTAACAGACAGACTGTTGCTTTTCAATTTATAATATTGGTATGGATTGTCCTACACAACGCAATGTCTGACATACTCATTTGGACTCACTTAAACGAGCCTCTTTCTAGGCCATTTTGTGAAAAGGCTATCCTTTTCACACTCAATCCAAATTCTATGTCTATTCATAGGATATCGCGTGCATAGGAACGGTACAGAGCAGAACGCGTGTGCACAAATCAAGTGCAAAAATTTATATTTCTTCTAATTAAAATAAATATTTATTTTAGCGAATCTGTTATCCTACTTTTGCTTTTTTTTCAATATAAAAGTCAAGTCAGTAAGTCGTATTGTTCAGAAGAAGAAGGCAAATATCGTATCGAAATTGAGATAATTTTAGATAATTTTTCAAAAGTAAACAACTAATCAAAAAAGTATCTTGGCGCTTTTGTACAAAATGAAATGGAATAATAATAATAAGTTTATTTATTTCCTCTTACAATAGGTTTACATTATCTTAAACATAGTAGGTATCTAGTGTTATAATTTGAGAAAAACCTGTATTGTGAGAGGCTGGAGCCTGCTATAGGTTTTTAAAAAAAAAACCTGTAACTGCAGGTCTCCAGTGCCCGCACTCGGAATATTAGGTCTAAGAGACTAAGAATCCTAGATTTCATATTTAAACAGCAGTAGAATCAAAGATCTCAAAGATCATGAAAATATTGTTTTCTCGAAAGACAAGCTTTAATATCAAGGATGTTTTTCACCGTTCCAAGCCAAGCTTCCTCGTGAGTAAACCTACGGACAGAACCCAGTACCCAATAAGTCCAGCTGCCAAATGCCCAATAAGTCCAAACAGTCCAAATTAAATGCCCCATAGTTTACCGCGCCGTCTGTTCATTATTGCCGCCCAATTTTATGAGAATCGAATTTTGTATTTATACAGGGCTACTAAATACTGAAGAGTGTAGTAAAACAGCGGAGCAAAAAGAAAACAATGACTGTATATCAGTAGTATGGTAAATGGTATCGACATATTACCCAATTGCTTCCAACGTGCCTGATTTGGTACTTGCTGAATCAACTATTCTGCCATAGATAGCTAAACATTAGACGGGATTTTCTACTTATTATACGTACTTACTCACTTACTTATTGTGCGTCGTATATTAGCTTTGTGGTGCCGGCTTAGAACTTGCACCACCCCAACTCTTCCCGTGGGTGTCATAAGATGCGATTAAGGGACATACAGCGGGGGGCAGGCAGCAGAGCCTCTTGCAGATTACATTTACCACCGAACTGCGATCTCCAACCCGTATGCCCAGCGTGGGGTTTATGGGCATTACCCCAAAGAGAAAAAAATCAGGGGGAGGCCTGCGTCCAGCAGTGGACCATTATATTGTTGAGGTTGAGGTGATAATACCTATGTACGTAATAGGTGTTTTGTATTATTGACTGCTGCAGCTTTTGGCCATTAGAGGCAAACATGGTTTCAGTATTACTACACATTTTCGAGACAGTTAGTATAATTGACCGGATTAACTGGAATAAAGTTGCTCTTATTAAATTGAGTTATAATGAACTTACCAAAAATTTTAAATGAATTGATTTGTTGTTTTAATCTTATTTTAAAAGTTTCAGCGATTTTGAAAACAATTTCGGATTTAATTAATGAAATAGCGTTCAAAATATTTGCATTCTTATAAGCAACTAGCGGTTTGAACTAGCTACTCACGGGTATATTCTATCTATAGCCTATGTTACGCAGACAAAATGTAGATTTCTAACAAAAAAAAAATTAACGTACTGATCTCAAAAAAATTTTTTTTGAGATCAGTACAGTAAATTTTTAGTATATTCGTGACATACAAATCTTTCCTTTTTATAATCTAAGTGTAGATTGTATTCCAAGTAAAACGTCAAGTACGAGTTTTACTCCCGCAATAAGGGTTCGGTACAAACTTGTACTCGTAGGAAAATAAATCGACCATATCGACATTCAGTTCACAAAAAAAAACTGATTTAGTCATAATTACCTACGTAAAGGATATAAAAAATACGGTTTTCAGATTTTTTCTTTTACTTGTGCTATAAGACCTTTCTTCATGCCAAATTTTATGATTCTCGGACAACAACAGGAAATAGCTTATAGGTCTTGTGTGCTTGTGATTCCCTTGGAAAATTCTAAAAAATTGTGCATAAATATAATATGGCTGTAACTTTTGATTGCGCAATCTTACAAGTTTTTTTTTTATATTGTGGCTGCAAGAGGTTACAAACCTGAATATATGATGTGATTTTCCACTCGATACCTCCAAGCGTTTCTGAAAAAAGTTGACAGACGAACAGACATACAAATATTCGGACAAAAAAGTGATCCTTTAAGGGTTCCTTTTTTCCTTTTGAGGTACGGAACCCTAAAAAGTAGCTGTTTAAAGAAACTTGCAGTGTCCTTACCTTTGATGTTTTGGAGCCTAATAAAGTCCATATATTTCAGATTAAACATCCACAAAACATCCATTTGAGTTTTGTTTGAAATTTATATGCTACGGCCGATTGAAAATATTTAACTTTTTTAAGGTACCCTCAACAAACCCCCTTTAAGAATTTGTAGCTCAAAAATTTATAAATTCGGTAGGCACATTTCTAACAGCTCAGGCCAAATACGCAGAGACCTGAAATTTATACTCAGCGAAGGGCTGCAGCAAATTGCCGTCTTAGCGAATATATCACACTAGCATTTCCTCCCTATTCGCACTCGCTATGAGGCCGCAAAGCATCTGTTATTCGGTGCGCAGCTATTAAGAGCTTCGAACTAATTATTCGCCTTCAAGACGCTTGAATTCTGACATTCTTCAGTGGTTTGCTTACGTGGAGATACGAAGATTTTGAAGCGACGACGCGGCATTTTAATATATATTATGGTATTGATGTGGATCAGTTGAGCTACCTGTAGGTGGTTTGCAAAAGTTTGCAGTTAGCACAATTGTTTCAATTGTAAATACTACTTTTAATTTTATTCTTGGTTGTAATTTTCTTTCATAATTAAGATTTTCTTTTATAAGCGACATTTTAATGAGGCTTAGACCAATCAGTCCTGACATTTGAAGTATTTCAGGTAAAGATGTTTGCAAAGATCGAACAAATGTAAAAACAAAATTTAAGATTAGAAAAAAGTTTTATGGGCTTACTTCAGATAATCGTTACCAGATTAAATCAATTTTAAGGGGGTTATGATGAGATTCCGATGAGATGAAAGCCAATATGGAAAATAACAGCGGGAGGTCTCTGGAGGATTGGATTCGTAACGAATACATCCGACAGAGAATCAAAGTCATCGATATAGCTCTAAGAATTAGCAGACTGAAGTGGCAGTGGGCCGGTCATATCTCGCGAAGAACCGATAACCATCGGGGTAAACGTGTTCTTGAATTTAGACTGCGACTCGGCAAACGTAGTGTAGGACATCCTCCGATCAGGTGGGATGACGATTTGCGAAAGACTGCTGGCAGATGCTGGATGCGGCAAGCTGAAGACAGAGCGCTATGACGCTCATTAGGGGAGGCCTATGTCCAGCAGTGGATTAATATAGGCTGATTATGATGCTGATGATGTCCTGTACGGTGCATCCAAACCCATCACAGTAACATGCCTTCTTACAACCTTATCCAAACTTCTTAGATCAAATAACATCACCTCCTTACGGTTACTGCGCCCATGTTCTATCCATCTCTGTTCAAACAATGCCCAGTCTTCTGATTCAGATGCGTTCGATTATGTTCATCTAACTAGACCGTTAATCCAACCACTGACAACTTCTAAGCGCTCTATTTACGTCATCAGTCAGATATTTTTTGAATGTAACATGGAGGTTTATAAGGTGAGTCGAATCAAGAGGTCCAGGATCAGTTTGACTGAGCGTAAACCAAGCTGAAAGGTATGCTGATGAAGACGCTTTCCTAATTAGTCTGACTAGTTGTGGTAAGCGATGAATTTTAATATGCTGTTTGAAATGGCTTTGTATTTTTAGCTTGTGATTTCTGACAGGATATTAGAGAGATTGTGGTGCTTTCGAAAATTATTTATGGTTAGGTCTTATAATTTAAAAAGTCACTGTTCCACCTTTGCCCCATCGCAACCAATGAGAGGCAAAGCAAAGCTAGGCACACGTGTGCAACGTGTGCCTAGCTTTGCTTTGCAAGATATCGTCCACTGTAATTTACAAACACGCTACGCACGAATACCAGAATCATGTCATTGCTACATGGAATACACGCAGCTCAACGTGTCAAACCAGTAACGTAGACTCACCTTGTCTAATAATCGAACCCATGTAGCTTAACTGCGCCGTGCATAGCGTGTGTGCTATGTGTGTTTCTTTCTAAAAACATTCCATTTCATATTTTGTTTTGGTGAAGTTTTACATGCAATAAATAATTGCCTACCAATGTTTTATTTTATTTCAAACTTTAAGAAAACTTACAGCTACAAAATTACAAAATAAAAAATATTAATCTAAGTACGTACAAAAAGATATCAGCCATAATTTTTAGTATTACGGGATGTAATTATTGTAAAGATTGTATTATTACAAATTAAAGAGGGATAATTAATTTCCACTGGTAGCAAAATACATTTTAGTTTTAAATAAATTTCAGTGATAATGGACGACTAAAGAAAACTTAATTTAACAAATTTGATTCACAAAAGTATAATTAAAATACGAAGACTTTGCACACACTTAAAAAAAGTACTTAGACTGAACACATAATTGATATAGTATATTATAAAAAAAACTTGTGCTTTAATCATGAAATAATTAATGTTGAATTAAAAATTTGAATTCAGCGTTAAGTCATTCCTTCCATAATTATTATTCACCAGTTGTGTCTTAGTATTCCTAGCTTTACATATTAACGAACATGTATCTAGTACTAGTTTCTCAGAATATACAAAGCGTTAATCCTAGAACGCGTTAATAAACTGCAAACGCTGATGAGGTAATCAAATTGCATTAGACAGCATCTAAAACATGTGACGGGATTCACAAGCGGGATTGTACAGGCTCCTCGTATAGAATGAGTGAGCTTAGAAACACTAGAAATGGCAACATGTCATAATCATTCATTTTATTTTTATAAATAAATATTTTCTTAATCGGCTCTCGCCAACCGCATAGGTTTAGTGAGCTTTTAAAATATGTATTTTTATCCCTTTTTTTTCAATGGCATATCGAGTGGTGCGTCGTCGTTACTTTTACGTTTTTTGTAAGCTTGCTTACCTAAACGAAAGATAAATAATTATACTTAGTTCAAATTTAACATAATGAGAAGGTAACTATGATATTGGAATGGAACTATTAGTTTATTCTTAACTAGCTGTGCCCCGCGGTTTCACCGAAAATTCGGATTTCACATTTATAGAGGGATATTCCCGTAAATCTTTCCTGGGAATTTGATGTTTAACCTGGACAAAAAGTAGTCTATGTTACTCCCCATCCTTTTAACATACTATGCTAAAAAACAAGTCGATTGGTTGCTTACAGGGCGTGAAAAATGGACATAAAAACTAACACACATTCGCATTTATAATATGAGTTAGGATTATAATAATAACCAATACCTATTGAAAATAATTTGACAAACTTACTTTATAATTATAACCATTATCCAAAGCTATATTCAGAAATTTAAGCTTCGCAAAAGTCGCACTGATTTCATTTTGCAAATACAAGTGCAATCAGATAACTTGCTTCTTCAATTTCATTTTATTCCAAGCAAGTTTCTAGTCGCCATCTCTAGATTTTCATATCTCTGCAATCGGTTTCTAACGAGAAAGGTGGGTGTCTTATGAATACTGACTACTAAGTCTTAAGTTGTCAACTGTTATGAATGGAGGGGGAGGGGATGATCGTGTGATAATGACAAGTGATAATTTGATGTCATTAGTTCTTCGTCTCATTTACTAGATAAAGCCTGGTTTAGGCATCAGAAAGGGTTAAGATACATTTCTTGTTTCATGTACCAAGAAGGTACCTGTTCTTTTTATTTAAACAAAACTGAAATTATTTTTTACCTAATACCTTTACAAAGAAACATACCTACTGCCTTCGCTAGTATTATCTTCAGTGTACTTTTTCGTTGAAAATGTAATTTAAATTTTATAGAAGAATTTCAATACCTTTTCCAACTAACATAGTAATTGAAATTTCCTGAATTCTGAATATAACCGAAGCGAAGATTATTTGTATTCTTAAGCGAATTTTCGATGAATTCATGTAACTTTCCCCCAATTCCAAGACTTCCTTAAAGGGTCAGTTGCAAATCTCTTGGGGTGAATAACCCTTTACATATTGCATGTTTAATCTACAGCCGGAATGCAAATCTTGGACCTCTGTTTTGAATATTGTTTAGAAGTTAAACTTCTATTAATCAATAAAGCTATTTTAAGGAGTCTTAGTCAGTGTTTGACCCTTCAACCCTTTAAGATATTTATGAGTACTTGGTGTTAACTTACGTCTTTAATACTTACAGTGATTTTGACTTCCGTGGAATTTTGGGAGTGAGTAAGACACCTACAACGTATTAGTGATACCTTATACATTAAGGTGATTCTACCTAAACCCATTAGGAAAATTGAATCGTTGCGAACAAGACACTATTTCAACGTTTGATCCCGATTTAGCGTTGCCATGGAAATCGTAACAATGCCTTGTAAGAAGAATCAGTAAAAGCTTGAACATATGAGTACAAAGGTCGTGATTGTGGTATAGCATCTCTTTGAGAAATAAAACATATGCTTATGTGCCTTCTTTATAAAATTAGCTTTTCAAAATTAAACTTTCAAGAAGGAAGCAAACGAAATATATAGCTAAATATTGGCGAAGTGTAAGTAAGTCGACGTGGACCCTGAGATTCAAGGTGCGGAACAAAATACATGCACTAGAGATGTGATGACGCCTTCTGACGATTTCCGTGGAACGCGCATCGGGCTAACGTATCCAACCTCGAAGAACTTTGTGCCAAGGAAAATGTTCGTCAACTGCAAATACGAACACTGAATTTTTTTGGGCACGTGGCACGGAATGTAGACACGATGGAGCGTCGCTCTCCGATCAAATGGTCGGATCTCATCACCTCTCTTACAACGAAACCAACAGGGAACGTTGGCGGCATTGCACGAAAAGAAGTTCATTAGGACCCTATCATAACCACAATCACTCTGCCAAGAACGGTCGACTAAAAAGAAGAGAAGTACGTCGATTAACAGGCCAAAAACCACCAATGGGTTAATAGTAAAACCAAAGCGCTTTAATAACTTTGTATTGACATTGTTCACCAACATGTCCAATTTACTTGTTTTATTTGGATTTATCGAATTGGAGCATGTCAGGCTCGAGGCAATCTGACAACAACATCTATGGATGTGCCATAAAATTTAGCGGCAAATATACATTTTCAATGAATTGTCATGTAAATTCAAAGGGTTGAATCCAGTAAGTAATTAATCCTCAATTACACCACAATCGTTGCATAAAATGAGGACGGCTGAGGAATTTTGTAAGAGTGGATGGAAAGGCACACCAAAAGTGCTCTAGTAAAATATAAGGAAAAAAACTTACGTTATGCACTGCGTATTCCAAACAGTGAACAGAATGAAAAAGAATTTTAATATTGTGACTGAAATTTCATAAAATAATACATAAGCAATTACGCTATACAACATACATATATCTGTTAATAGAATAAACGAATACATAATAAAGAAGTAATTATTTTGTGTTCGCAAATGGCCCGCGGGCTCGATATTGTATGCAATTTATGAATCATCACCACGGCAAAGATGTAAAACAAAAACTTGATAAAAACTTAACCCTTAACTCGGGATTAAGATGATCTAAAAAATATGAGTACCCCAGCTGTTTGAACAAGTCGCAAAACAGTGTAGCATTTAATTAAACGTTGGAATGATTTTGGCGGCGCTGTAATTTTGTTTTGTGCTTGTCCTATTGTCGTATTTTCGATAAAGGATATTGGAGGCTAGGCAGCAAATTACACTCAATTACGTCATTAAAATCTTCGCTTTGATCTGATGGCGGCTTTAGAAATTCACTAAATAGATTTAGGTTATAGGTATATAATGTAAGGTCATACGAACATTGGTGAAATAGAACCTACCTAATTTAAAATCTATGATAAAATTTTGTAATTCCAAATAATCGCGACAGGTTTATCTCGCGATATTTTAACAAAGTACCTACTTAAAAATAACTCAAATGACATTATTTTTTACTTTTTTATATAATTTTTTTCTAAACATTATTTTAAAATTTTCGTTACAAGCATTATCCAAACGTAGCTGGTAAATAATCAAGAAAAAAATATAAAAGTCACGGTTGACTTCCTGCAAAAAGGCCTTGTAACTATTTCGCTTCCAAAAGCGAGCGTAACAATAGCTGACTTAAGCCCAGTGGCGCAGATAAAAAAATCCACCATTTTTAATTTTCAATAGCCTAGAGGCGCCGCAAACAGTCGCAATACTGTTTATACCTTTGCAACTTTGGTAAACAGAACAAGATGCAAGAGATTGTTGAAAATAAAGTTATTTTCCGAAAAAGAAGTCACGGGAACCGTAAAAATCGTAGGTATAAAGATAAATAATTATAATTAAGGTATAAAGATTAATACTTAATTTTATTATAATTAATTATCATTTCTGAATGTACCTATTTTATTAAATTTTTTGTATTTTACGACATCTATGATCATAAGGCAGAACGAATTTTTCCGGACCAGCCAGTAATATACTTCTATACTAATATAATAAATTAGAAAGTTACCATGTCTGTCCGCCTGTCTGTAACATTTTCACTAAACGGCTCAACGGATCTTAATGAAATTTGGCATTGAGGCCCCAGAATACCTCTGGGGACGGATATAAATAAAGTCACAGGCAGCGGCTAGTTATGTACATGAAAAAACAAATACACTTAAAAGTATCTGATAACGCTGTTCAAGTAGGTACTACTCATTTAGTAATCAGTGAGATTTAAGAAAATACGGGGTAAATATAGGTAGGTAAAGTAGGTGAAAAACTAAAAAGAATTATACTTCTATGAAAGTGTGAATTAACCCTTGACTGCTTGTTCATCAGCACAGATACACACTACGCTCGTCAGGCGTATTTCTGATCGCGGTGGAAGAGTGATCCCTTAGTCGGCTCTTACGATAACCACGGGCTGAGTTAAAGGGCTCGATTCTAACGCCGTGATCGTTAAGCGACCGCAAAACCTGACTGCTCACGGGCAACGATTATTAAGGCTGCTAGCACGAACAAGCTAGTCATTAATAAAACATTGCCAATAGAGTAATAACGACACGACCTAAAACCGCTGTATCCTATACTTTAGACCAAGAGTTTGCGAATCAAAACGCAACGTTACGATATTAAACGATCCAAAAACCTCATTTTATTTTACTCTTTTTAAGCTTTCTTCCTTTATGTGCTTAGTACCCTACACCTGTTGGCTCCGGGGCATTGCCCTGTTTTGTTAGGCTATAGCGGTAAATAGAGGTTTTTGAAGGAATCAAAGCTTTTTACGAACCCTTCGCTGAATTTTGTATAAAGCCGTTTGAAGGTTAATTGAATTGGAAAATGAATTCGGGAGAAAGATTGCATTGTTTTTGATTAATTTTGTGTTGGTTTTAGAATGTTTGTGGCAAGCAGAGTGTTTTAAAGAAAATTTAATTGATACCTTTGCGCCGCTATGGACCTTCTTCATCTATGTTTTGCATGACCACCATGGCCTTAAATGGTTGTCTTAGTGATAAAAGTTTTACTTAGTAACTTCATACTAATTAACCAAAAAAAAAAAACCAGCAAGAAAAAAAAATTACTTGTATTTACAATTAAAACAATTGAGCTAACTGCAAACTGTTGCAAACAATTTTTAAGTAGCTTAACTGATCCTCAATACCTACTAATCAGAAGCGTCAATGGCAATGCTGATGCGCTGCGCCAGATACTCACCAGCTCTCGGGTCACGCGTCGCTTTGACCAGACGCTCAGATAATTTATTAGATTATTTGTATATTTGTAATAATGATTGTAAGTTTCTGCAAGAGAAAAATCAAACAGCAACAATCAGCAACATTGTCATACGTGTAGCGTCATCAGCACTTTATATAGGTTCATTTTGTATAGGTCAAAACACAGCCAATTCTATATAAAAATAACAGCCATGATAAAAAGCTACAGTCTCGTACATTAATTCTCCCCACAGGGAACAAAAAGACAATTTCGTAGCACTACAGTGCCTGTAACTTGATTTACAAAGTGCGAGCCGTGTATCAACTCCAAGATTTATTCGTACGTTTTTTCGCTGAAACTCTTGAAAACTCCCGGTTTTTGGGGAAAAAACAAAGGAATTTTAAAATCCTGATCACGTCTTGCGGGCATGTCTCACATTGTTAATGATTTATAAACCATTAACCTAAAAGCCGAAAGGAAAGGGAAAAATACACGTGGGATTTAAATAGGGGCTGAAGTTTTACTTATAAATGAGAGGTTTTGTAGCGAATTATCTCAAGATCCTTTCTTAGAACTTAGGAAAATAGTCGCTGGCTGCATGGAAGTAGCAATTCCATCCTAAATTCATTATTATTATTATCATTTTAATATCATAATAAATGGTATAGTCCGGACCCTCAAGTCAGTAATCGAGTAATGATGAAATAGGTAGTTTATTTTTAATTGATTACATTGTTTAAAATTAAAAAAAAATTACACTATTTTTCATGACAAGACACACACTAACTTATAAGTAGAATACAAAAATATTGTACTTCAATTGTTTTTTTTTCGTCGTTAAAGTATAAAGCTTTTAAGCGAGGAACACCAAAACTCAATATACCAGTAAACAGTATTTAGAAGGTACAGAAAACCGCATACCGGTACCTAGTGAGAAGTAACAGTTTTTTTCTTTTTCAAAAAATAAAAGAATCTTTAAATAAATTTCTCAAAATAGACACCCTAAAAACTCGAATTTGACTTAACTCGTCAAAGCAACAAAACTCGTTTATCATTTAAATTAATTATCAATTCTCTTCATGTTACAAGCTAAACGTTTCTTATTCATTACGTTTTCTTAATTAAGCAATCTGCTTACAAAGAAGCAATTAATTGGCATTCGCATTGTTCAAATTCACTACAAAATTTATGACCGGAAGAGGGTAAATTTGAAATAGGAACTGTTTATTTATCGGCTGGCCAAACGGGAAGTCGGTGAATACTGTTCTGGTTCTGTAAATTTGTGTGCGTTGATTTTGAAAATTCATTAATATACAGGCTGAAAAAAATTACATTGTCAATCAATAATCATGACTGCCTGAGCCCTGAATTTTGTCAGGTTATACGATAAAATCGAGACCCTGTGTTTGTATGAGACCCCCTGATAATATAGACCTATTGGCTGCGGAGCCTGTTTTGTTAGGCTATAGCGGTAAATAGAGGTTTTTGAAGGAATCGTTCTGTAAATTTGTATGCCTTTGTTAATTTATTAAAATACAGCCAGTAACAAGTAAAAAAAATACATTGACAATCAATAATCATGACTACTGGAGCCCTGAATTTCGTCACCTAAACCTCATCAGACTATAATGGTCCACTGCTGGACGCATGCCTGTCCCTGAATTTTTAATCTCAGAGGGGGTACCTAATGCCGATATACTCCACGCTGGGCATGCAGGTTGGGGATCGTAGTTTGGAGGTAGGTAAGGTACATACACAGGGGGCAGCAGCGCCTCTTGCAAAATAGATCTACCATCGAACTGCAATTCCCAACTTGCATGCCCAGTGTGGGGATTATGGACATAAGATAAACCCTTAAGATAAAAGTTAATTAGGTGATTATCATAGGGAGGCCGGCATCCAGCTGAGGACTCTCAAAGGCTGTTGAGCTGAACTGAGCTGATAGTTTGGTGCCGGTTCGCACCAATCATCATAGTAGAAGCTGATGATGATGTAAAGTACGCACCTACATAACTTAGTCACGGTCATCAGTCGGTTTCATGGCTGGGACGAAAAAAAAAACAAAAATGTTTAACCCAAAAAATTCTCAATACCAGCAGCAAAATTCTTTATTCAAGGCCTACCTTCTAGGCATTTTCCTGCGGTCGCATGCTTTCTGCCCATTTATAAACTGTTGGGTGAGAGCCCTTAATAGTCCGACGACAGCTAAATGTCACCACGTTTATTTGCTTACATTTGCGCCACTATTTTTACGTTACTTTATTATTATAGGAGGCAATATGTTCGGTTATTGTCGATGGCCTTGGGTGTTGCGAGCTTTATGTCGTACATGGTTGTACTGATGTCAATTTTATGCGATATATATGTTTTTTAAGTCGCGTAAATAAAGGCAAAATACATGATAAATGAATAAAATCAAATAAATTCTTTGTCCAGCTGTGGACTTATATAGGCTGATGGTAAATAAATTCATTTATTATAGAATAAATCGAAATTCTGGCTTTTATTTTGGTCATAGAATTAGCATTGCCAGTCAACGTGGCAATGCTGCCAGCATTTTGGGCACTCTGTCTTCTGGTGACGGTTTAGATTTTTAGAAAATAGATGTAAGTGTTAATATAAGTTGTATTTATTTTATTCTGTTTTTTTTCCTTCATAATAAGGAACAAAAACATATACTCTTCTTTATAATCTACAAAAGTTTTTGAAAAGGTGTCACCGATGACAATGGTTGGAATTGAAAATTATCGCATTTCTCATGCTGTCTTGCTAACATCAATATACTATTAAATATTATCTAAGCAGGACAGTATGAGAGGAGCGATAAATATAAATCACCATCATCATTCACAGCCGGATATTAAACACTTCTTATTTTATATTGATTTATCCATGTTTGTGCCATCGTCAAGTGCTTAAAAGTATGAAGACTATATGCAACAATGCAGCAGTATTCCTTTATTTTAATCATTATTTTCGACGACAAATTTAATGAGTTTAGACGATTCGTCAAACGTAGCTATGTATGACGCCTTTCCGCCAGGAGAAATGACGATCTGCTTAAGACTGCAAGCAGATGAGTCTGTTGGATGCAGTAAGCTGAAGACAGGGCACTATGACAGTCCTTAGGGAAGGACTATATCCAGCAGTAGACTAGTATTAAGCTGCTGATGATAATAATGATTTAAATGTATCTAGATTGGATACTTACTCTAAGAGAGTAGATTCCAGACAGTCCTGTCAAGATTTCATTGAAAATCTGCTAAAAACTAGAAAATAAAATTGCATAAAATTTACTAGAAAAAAAATCAACAAGTTTATTGGCACACAAAGGCAAACTCTTTAAACAGGTATTTCAGAATTATCCTAAACCTTACCATAAACAACTAGTGCCTTATTAATCTACACTGTTTTGAAATTACATATGATTCTGTCTGGATGAGTTATGAGATGAGATGAACCTACTCATCAATGTGAGATGAGATGAACCTACTCATCAAATACGTGAGATAAGCGAGTAAATTTAAATAAATTTAAAACAAAGTCTATTCCGTACGAAATTTCCCATTAGAATCGACTATTCACGAAACTAGGTCTAACACTTCAACGTTATCGGTTCGCGTGCGTGCGTTTCAACTTCATATAAACTTCACCTAGTGGCCCTTCAGCCCCTTAATTAATAGTTTTGTAGACAACCCTGTTTTGCGAATTATCTCAAGATCCTTTCTTAGAACTTAGGAAAATAGTCGCTGGCTGCATGGAAGTAGCAATTCCATCCTAAATTCATTATTATTATTATCATTTTAATATCATAATAAATGGTATAGTCCGGACCCTCAAGTCAGTAATCGAGTAATGATGAAATAGGTAGTTTATTTTTAATTGATTACATTGTTTAAAATTAAAAAAAAATTACACTATTTTTCATGACAAGACACACACTAACTTATAAGTAGAATACAAAAATATTGTACTTCAATTGTTTTTTTTTCGTCGTTAAAGTATAAAGCTTTTAAGCGAGGAACACCAAAACTCAATATACCAGTAAACAGTATTTAGAAGGTACAGAAAACCGCATACCGGTACCTAGTGAGAAGTAACAGTTTTTTTCTTTTTCAAAAAATAAAAGAATCTTTAAATAAATTTCTCAAAATAGACACCCTAAAAACTCGAATTTGACTTAACTCGTCAAAGCAACAAAACTCGTTTATCATTTAAATTAATTATCAATTCTCTTCATGTTACAAGCTAAACGTTTCTTATTCATTACGTTTTCTTAATTAAGCAATCTGCTTACAAAGAAGCAATTAATTGGCATTCGCATTGTTCAAATTCACTACAAAATTTATGACCGGAAGAGGGTAAATTTGAAATAGGAACTGTTTATTTATCGGCTGGCCAAACGGGAAGTCGGTGAATACTGTTCTGGTTCTGTAAATTTGTGTGCGTTGATTTTGAAAATTCATTAATATACAGGCTGAAAAAAATTACATTGTCAATCAATAATCATGACTGCCTGAGCCCTGAATTTTGTCAGGTTATACGATAAAATCGAGACCCTGTGTTTGTATGAGACCCCCTGATAATATAGACCTATTGGCTGCGGAGCCTGTTTTGTTAGGCTATAGCGGTAAATAGAGGTTTTTGAAGGAATCGTTCTGTAAATTTGTATGCCTTTGTTAATTTATTAAAATACAGCCAGTAACAAGTAAAAAAAATACATTGACAATCAATAATCATGACTACTGGAGCCCTGAATTTCGTCACCTAAACCTCATCAGACTATAATGGTCCACTGCTGGACGCATGCCTGTCCCTGAATTTTTAATCTCAGAGGGGGTACCTAATGCCGATATACTCCACGCTGGGCATGCAGGTTGGGGATCGTAGTTTGGAGGTAGGTAAGGTACATACACAGGGGGCAGCAGCGCCTCTTGCAAAATAGATCTACCATCGAACTGCAATTCCCAACTTGCATGCCCAGTGTGGGGATTATGGACATAAGATAAACCCTTAAGATAAAAGTTAATTAGGTGATTATCATAGGGAGGCCGGCATCCAGCTGAGGACTCTCAAAGGCTGTTGAGCTGAACTGAGCTGATAGTTTGGTGCCGGTTCGCACCAATCATCATAGTAGAAGCTGATGATGATGTAAAGTACGCACCTACATAACTTAGTCACGGTCATCAGTCGGTTTCATGGCTGGGACGAAAAAAAAAACAAAAATGTTTAACCCAAAAAATTCTCAATACCAGCAGCAAAATTCTTTATTCAAGGCCTACCTTCTAGGCATTTTCCTGCGGTCGCATGCTTTCTGCCCATTTATAAACTGTTGGGTGAGAGCCCTTAATAGTCCGACGACAGCTAAATGTCACCACGTTTATTTGCTTACATTTGCGCCACTATTTTTACGTTACTTTATTATTATAGGAGGCAATATGTTCGGTTATTGTCGATGGCCTTGGGTGTTGCGAGCTTTATGTCGTACATGGTTGTACTGATGTCAATTTTATGCGATATATATGTTTTTTAAGTCGCGTAAATAAAGGCAAAATACATGATAAATGAATAAAATCAAATAAATTCTTTGTCCAGCTGTGGACTTATATAGGCTGATGGTAAATAAATTCATTTATTATAGAATAAATCGAAATTCTGGCTTTTATTTTGGTCATAGAATTAGCATTGCCAGTCAACGTGGCAATGCTGCCAGCATTTTGGGCACTCTGTCTTCTGGTGACGGTTTAGATTTTTAGAAAATAGATGTAAGTGTTAATATAAGTTGTATTTATTTTATTCTGTTTTTTTTCCTTCATAATAAGGAACAAAAACATATACTCTTCTTTATAATCTACAAAAGTTTTTGAAAAGGTGTCACCGATGACAATGGTTGGAATTGAAAATTATCGCATTTCTCATGCTGTCTTGCTAACATCAATATACTATTAAATATTATCTAAGCAGGACAGTATGAGAGGAGCGATAAATATAAATCACCATCATCATTCACAGCCGGATATTAAACACTTCTTATTTTATATTGATTTATCCATGTTTGTGCCATCGTCAAGTGCTTAAAAGTATGAAGACTATATGCAACAATGCAGCAGTATTCCTTTATTTTAATCATTATTTTCGACGACAAATTTAATGAGTTTAGACGATTCGTCAAACGTAGCTATGTATGACGCCTTTCCGCCAGGAGAAATGACGATCTGCTTAAGACTGCAAGCAGATGAGTCTGTTGGATGCAGTAAGCTGAAGACAGGGCACTATGACAGTCCTTAGGGAAGGACTATATCCAGCAGTAGACTAGTATTAAGCTGCTGATGATAATAATGATTTAAATGTATCTAGATTGGATACTTACTCTAAGAGAGTAGATTCCAGACAGTCCTGTCAAGATTTCATTGAAAATCTGCTAAAAACTAGAAAATAAAATTGCATAAAATTTACTAGAAAAAAAATCAACAAGTTTATTGGCACACAAAGGCAAACTCTTTAAACAGGTATTTCAGAATTATCCTAAACCTTACCATAAACAACTAGTGCCTTATTAATCTACACTGTTTTGAAATTACATATGATTCTGTCTGGATGAGTTATGAGATGAGATGAACCTACTCATCAATGTGAGATGAGATGAACCTACTCATCAAATACGTGAGATAAGCGAGTAAATTTAAATAAATTTAAAACAAAGTCTATTCCGTACGAAATTTCCCATTAGAATCGACTATTCACGAAACTAGGTCTAACACTTCAACGTTATCGGTTCGCGTGCGTGCGTTTCAACTTCATATAAACTTCACCTAGTGGCCCTTCAGCCCCTTAATTAATAGTTTTGTAGACAACCCTGTTTTCATACAGAAGTATTTTATACATTCTTAATATGTATAAAATACTTCTGTTATATACAATAGATACCGATTAAAAAGCTGAATCGTAAATATTATTTTATTCCAAGTGAACATAGCGTCTTAAATAAAAGAAAGACCAGCAGCACTGTTGATATGATTATCTTCGTAAAGCCGGCACTGGGCAGAATACAGAATTTATTTGTCTATACTTATTACTTATATTATAAAGAAAAAGATTTGTTTTTTTTTAATTGAATAGGTTCTGAAACTACTGGACCGAATTGAAAAATTCTTTCACCGTTAGAATCCTACATTATCCGCGATGAACAAAGGCTATAAAATATACCCGTGCAAAACCGGGCGGACCACTAGTGATGAAATGTCACACACTTTAAATATCCTACTTTCTACTAATATTATAAACGCGAAAGTTTGTGTCATACATCCAGCACGCAAAAACTACTGAATGGATGTTGATGAAACTTCACAATAATATAGCTTACATTTTAGAATAACACATAGACAACAATTCATAATGATATGTTGTATAAAGAAAGTCCTATGCGGTCGAAGCCACGGGCAGCAATTAATAAAAAATAAACTATAATTCTAGCAAATTAAAAAATTCATTGACATCATACAATACCAATTCAGTGAGCCACACACAACGTGGTTTTGTCAGGAATGCACTCAAAGTGGTTATTCGGTACACCGATCTTAATTGTGTACTTAATGCAATTCAGTGCATGAAACATTCAAAGCATTGTTCTCATATTGGAAATAACTTATAATTGCGTGTAATAAAATAAGATAAAACTGATAAAAATAATTCAATAATGCAAGATATGTTCACTGTCTTGTAGCAACCAAGTTGTTAAATTTTCTATCACATTATGACACTTTTATACAAATAGTCGAGAGATACGAAGTTGCAGTTGGTGGCCACCAAAATCTATTTTCGTATCTCTTCCTAAACTAAATAGAATAAAACTATTACAGAGGCATTAAAAAAAAAGCTTATGATAGGTATCACAAACTGGAAGAAGGATTTTTTAAAATTCCTTTGTTAAACAGAATTATAAGACAAATTAGGTGGTGGCGCCACTTTCGGTGGGGTATGGGCCTTAACCTGGACACTGATTGTAGAAGAAAGGAAGCGTGGTTTTTGTCAAGCAGGTGGATCCGATGGACTCATTTAAATCGGTTAAAAGTGACTGAAAAATGACAAAATCATCGTCCATTGCTATACCTAAATCTCTCCTAATTTACGAGATTCCCGATATTCGGCATTATCAGCAAATTTTTACATGTTTATAAATACCTGACTGTTAGTCACATTTGTATGGAAAGAGTAGAGTCTAACACCGATCCTCCAATTAGCGTGATCTACGACCTTCATTTTCTATTTATGAACTAGAGTAAAAGTGTTATTATTAATGAAGTGAAAACAAACTCCGATTAATCATTCACGTTATCGAGTTTTAATCTGCTTTTTAAATAATATGGTGGCCGTTTTATATAGCCCAGAGACATGGGCTGTGATCAAGTCTAAAGTAAAAACTTATTTTGGCTGTGACCTTTTTCGTGATGGTATCGTTTCGAATACTTATTGGAATTTTCAGATCAGATTCTTCTTTGCTGATCGTGTGCTTATGCACATTTTCGCGACCTTAACCCCAAAGTTTGACATTTTTTCTGATAAAAACTGTTATAAATTGAAAACGTGGATATAGTACTTGTTAGTACTTGTATTAATAGTAGCAGTTCTTAGGATAAGCTTCCATTTTCCATTTCGCAAATTTTCTTTACAAAATTCTGTAAAAACAATAAAAATCTTTTCAGAGGCCCATATCTTTTTAACTACGTTGAAACGGCCTTATTTTTACGGTTTAAGCGTTAATTAAGTAGTTAGGTATCCATTATAAACTCAATTAAACTGTGTTATTTTTTTCATTAAGTTTTTACGAGGCGAGCCTCCTATTATGTCGTGTATTTTTGGTTGGAATTATTCATTATTTTTATGATAACTTGGCAGTAAAAAGTGATAAAAATGGCAATATCTCACTTATTGAATACCCTGAAGACAACCTCCGCTGCTTAGCGATCCGACTGCGATGCAGGAGGTGTGCTTTGGTTCGATACCCGCCTCGGGATTTGTACGATCAGCAGTTAATTGCGAGTAACTACTCGGGGTGTTTTTTATTAATACCTCAACAGCCTATTGTAATAGTCGACTGGACATCAGGCCTACCCCCCTGATTTTGTTATCTCATAAGAGTAATGCCCATAACCGCTCCCCGGTGGAACCGGGGATCGCAGTTTGATGGTAGATCTCTTCTGCAAGAGTCACTGCTGCCCGCCCCCCAGTTATGTCCCTGAGTCGCTTCTTGCAATACCCACGGAAGGAGTTGGGGTGTTGCAAATTCTAAGCCGGCACCACACGGCAAGAATTTTTATGGACAATTATCTACTATGTAATAATGTATTAAGTATTCGGTTATGTAGTACCCATAACGCAAACTCAGCAGACTTTGGGGCTGTGTGGACAGTCAAGATTTGTTTTTGTGAAGGTGCCCTTATATTTATAATCACTATGAGTTGTTGTATTTAAAACAGTTCTGTCTTTAATCTAGTATAAATCCATACCCTGACCTACCCGGAAAATTAAGGAATTCACTTACGGAGTTAAACTTTTTCAATTCAAATATTATTTCAAATAGTTGTGCAGACGGGATACTTTGATTTCATTTGTACATCGGAAAGCTCTTACAAAAACGAGCAATTTTTTAAACTTTATAAATCTGTGTTCTTGTAATTTAAACACAAGAACGTGGATTTACAGCTTAGATTTCAACATCCTGTTTATTTTATATCAGAGATCACTTTAGTTGTTCTCGATATTTTTATTATTCAAAACGACACTATATCACAAGAAAATGCGCTTTATTTTTACAAAGATTTTTATGTTAGGATAGGAACAGACCAAGCCCACCCCACAAAGCGTACCTACTACGCAACGATTTAGGAAACTTCAGATGAAGTGGCGTATGAAGTGTGTCTAGAGACACACTGCATACGCCACTTCATCTGAAGCTATTCAGTTTTCATACAAATACGTTACATAGATAGATAAGATAGATAGATAGAGAATGCTTTATTTCATAGCCCATTAACAAAGAAAACATAAATTACATTAAAAAATACTTATCCAAAACAAAGACAAGGAATTGGCGGCCTTATCGCTTAAAACGATTTCTTCCAGGCAACCCATGAACATATATATTACTTTAGGATGGCGGAGCTTATGCTAAGTAAGCTAAAAATTATACAAAATAATTATACTAATACACAAATACCAAATAAAATAATAAACTAATACATAACAACATGATAAATTAATTCAACATACGAGGGACAAGTCTGTTTCTAGCTTAATTAATGTCCAACAGTGAAGTTAACATCTTTAGTGAGCTTAAAATTAAAGCTAAGAAGGACCTTCCTGCTAGCTTATCAATTCGAGAAGAATTAAATTTTTGCTAGGTGTTCCCCGCGTTTTCACCCGTCTCAAATTTTAATTTCACATTTCTAATAGGTTAAAAAGTTCTTATTCGCGTTCGTTTTTCATGATTGAAAAAAGGAGGAGGCAATGTAACTCCTTACTGCATACTCTTTCAACTAACTCTGCCAAAAATCAAGTCGACTGGTTTCTTAATTCTCCCATGGGAGTTTGATGTTTAACCAGGACAAAAAGTCTATGTTACTTTGACGTAGAGTTAGTTAAAAGGATAGAGATCTCTATCCTTTTAACTAACTCTACGTCAAAAATCAAGACGACTAGTTTCTTAATTTGGGCGTTAAGGAAGGACAAACAAACAAACATACTTTCGCATGTATAATATTAATAGTTAGAACTTAGTAAGGACACTCTAGAAATCAGGAAAGAAAAAAAATGTCAACTAAACATTGTGAAAACTAAAGAATTTTGTCAACATTTCACAGTTAACTAAGCTCCAAAATAAAATGTCAATCCCTTTTAATAGCGGACAAATAAAAACAGTAGCAAGCGGACCGCGTACAGGACTATAAATTTAATCTCTTAAAAGGGTTGATAATTATCTTTATGCCCAGCACACCACTAATTTACAACTCCACTAAACCTCAGGAACGTTGCAAGGATCTTAGGAATTTATAATATAATATGAATGTCTTGCTATGAATAATTTGATAAACTTTGTCAGTCAAAATAGAACATTTATTTAACAAAGTCAAATTATACCGGATGTAAGCGGGTTAGGATGGTTCCACGCGGGTTGACGCGAGGTTCAAATTTGTTACGTGGTTTTTAATTCTTATGCGTTCCACAAGCAATAAAAATAAAATAGGTAAACTAAAAAAGTATCTTAAACCATTTTTTATGAATTTATGTTAAAATCACTTTTGATTTAATTGTTTTTGGGACCAATTGGGAAAATGTAGATTTTTAGCACAAAGTTTTGTATTTTCCGAAATACTACAAAAATAACGACATCACAAACAAAAATTTAATCTCGCGCCTACCTGCGACGAACAACCTTAACTACAAACAGTGCCGGTTTTAGCACTACCAGCGCCCTGGGCGAGATTTATACGGCGCCCCCTAACTGCAATTCAAACCCATATGAAAAAAGGAAAAAGATATAATGAAATTACCATTTACATATTAAAAGAAATAACCATTTATTTAAAAAAAACTAATAAAACTTGACTTTTCTAGCCTTTCTGTCGGCAAACTCTTTTATTATTTTATCAAAAACGAGGTTTTCAGCAATTTCATTCTCGATTGACAAAGTTGCCAAGTTTGTCAATCGGGATTGCGATATTATCGATCGCAGATAGGTTTTTATCAGCTTAAGCTTAGAAAAACTCCTCTCCCCACTAGCAACCGTTACAGGTATAGTTAATAATATGCGCATTGCTATCCATACATTTGGATACAGTTCTTGTAAGTTGCGATATGCCGTGTGGTGCCGGCCTATAGAATAGCACCCCAACTCTTCCCGTGGGTGTCGTAGGAGGCGACTAAGGGACACAAACCGGGGGGTGGGCAGCAGCGCCCCCTGCAGAACAATCCGACCACTGAACTGCGATCCTCAACCCGCATGCCCAGCGTGGGCATTATGGGCATTACCCCTCAATGATGCAAGGAACCAAAAAATGGCCCCCAGTTCTAGCGCTATTGGAAGTGGAGTCAGAGAACATTAAATGACATGTTCTGGGGTTATGTGAAGTCCGCAGAGAGGGGGAGGACACCGTAACCCTAGACTCGGGCCATCTTCTCTACTTTCGCGAGGGTGATAAAACATTCCAGGGTGGCGTAGGTTTCGTCGTCAATAAGGCCCTCTCTAACAACGTCCAAGAAATCTCCAGTGTGTCGACCAGGGTAGCGTACCTGATCCTTCGGCTATCCAAACGGTATAGCATGAAGGTAATTCAGGTCTACGCACCGACCTCGGCACACTCGGATGATGAAGTGGAGGATATGTATGAAGACATATCCAAAGCCTTGCATAACACCACTAAGGCCCACTTCAACGTTGTTATGGGGGACTTTAACGGCAAGGTGGGAACCCAGAATGGCAACGAATCCAGAATAGGCCCGCATGGTTATGGAGTTAGGAATCACAGGGGGCAAATGCTTGTCAACTTCCTTGAGAAAGAGGAGCTGTTCTTAATGAACTCTTTCTTTAAGAAGCAGCCTCAAAGGAAGTGGACATGGCGAAGCCCCGACGCTGTGACTAAAAATGAGATCGACTTCATCATGACGAATAGCAAGCACATATTCAGAGATGTCTCTGTGATCAACAGGTTCAATACCGGATCTGATCACCGACTCCTCCGAGGCTCTCTGAATATCAACTTGAAGCTTGAAAGAAACCGTCTGATGAAGTCCACGCTCCGACCTAACCCAATCCAAATCATGACGGGCACCGAGAAGTTCCAGCAGCTTCTCGGGGATAGATTTGTTGCCTTCGAACCCACTGATGACGCTGACGAGACCCTGCACAATCTGGTCGAAACGCTGCACGAAGGCATCAAGCTTTGTAAAAAGCAGCGTACTTCGCAAGAAATCCAAACTCTCCCGTTTGATGACAAGAAGACGGGAAACCACCCAGGCGACTTTGTCAGAGGTCAGACCTGAACAAGCGAATTGCGAAGATGGTACAGCGCGCGCGACCTTCGGAGCTCCAACACACGCTTCATTGAAGAGGCAATAGAGCGAAACCGAGGGTCCAAAGTATTCACTCAGCAGCTTGGCCGGAGCCACCTGACGAAGCTTAAAACGCACGATGGGAGGACCGTATTGTCGAAGCCGGAGATCTCTGCTGAGATAGAGGATTTCTATGGCCGTTTATACGCTGCGCATGCCCCTCGTGCCCAACGGGACGACCACGATTCACGAGCCACCCTGACACGCCACTACACCGACGAACTGCCAGACATCAGTCAAGACGAGATCGTGATGGCACTGAGACAGCTAAAAAATGGAAAAGCCCCCGGTGAAGACGGCATTACTTCAGAGCTTCTGAAGGCAGGAGGAGCCCCTTTGCAGGAGCTTCAGAGCCTATTTAACGCCGTTCTTCACAGTGGGAGAACTCCAAAGGCGTGGAGCGGGAGTTTGGTGGTGCTCTTTTTTAAGAAGGGAGATAATACCCTTCTTAAAAACTACAGACCCATCACACTCTTGAGCCACGTCTATAAGCTTTTCTCACGAGTGGTCACGAATCGTCTCGCCAGGAGAGAACATAACGATTTTTTCGCTAAATTTAGGGAATTTACGAGTAAGTAGGCCTCGCTCAATGAGCGAGAGGAAATAAAGGGGCGCCTGCGGCGCCCCTTTATATCCGGCGCCCTGGGCGGTCGCCCAACCGCGCCCCACCCTAACGCCGCTACTGACTACAAACCTTATTTGTGTTGGAAGTAATGTCCGAAATTAATTCGTAAAACTACGGTAATTACCAGTGAAATACATTGTTCGAGAAGTAATATATTTTGCAGCTCGATTCAAAAAAACTCCATCCGTCTTACACGGGGCTAGCGAAAACGTTTATCACATTTGACCCTATTACGGGTGGGATATCAAAATCTTCTACCCCAACCCAATCCTCCCCTGAATACCTCCCTGTCCTACGGTCTGGTTTTAATAAAGTATTTTTGGCCTAATTAAAATATTTCACGAGATTTTTCAACGATTAAAAGGGGTGGAAAGCTTGGGATAGTTTGGGTAGAGCTATTAATTATGTCAACTATTCGATCAAAGCCGCAAGTTGTTCCAAGTTTCAACTAATTATGTGCAAAATCTTAATTAATATTGTGGCTAAAACTTCATCATTGAAGATGACGTATTTTCCTGTTTGATCCAACTATCAGTTAGTTACATACGTCGGACAAGTTTAGTAGACATTTATTATTTCATAAACGATTTTATCGTGTTTAAAAATAACTAGGTCAAGTAAACAAAAAGTTAGATATTCTTTTTGTTTGCGAATAATGTTGGAATTAGATAGATAGATAGAAAATTCTTTATTGCACACATAACAAACAAAAAAACAAAAAAAAGCTAAAATATGCGACAATTGGCGGTCTCGCTCAAGAGCAATCTCTACCAGACAACCGCGGATGTATAGGATAGTTGGATTGAACGGGGATCTGTGTGCATTATTAATAGAGCTATTACAATTTTAACAAAATTTTAAATATAGTTATAAAATTCTAATTTATTTTTATAAAACCTTAGTAAGTACATACTATAAATAACCTTTGAAATTGATAGTTTCTTGGATGGATTTATTCGATTTGAAATTAGAATATACAATTGACCGTGACTATGGCATAAGCAACTAGGTTTGTTTTATTAGTTGTTACCAAGTAAAAATTTAAATTCGAACTAAAAATAACTTTCAATTTTAACTCCTTGTGATAGGTCTCATAACGCGGTCGTAAATTCTCTAAATACTGTCTGGCGACAAGCCGCTAAGCCGACTAAATCAAGATTAAGTGCAAGCATACGGGTCATACCTCAAAATAAGTTGACTATAAATCAATCTTCAAATAAGAAATTCGCCTCGACTAAATTTGAACGACTTCAAAGCGAGTTTTTATGGTAAGGGGTGAAGGGTTAAATCGTAAAGTAGTGCTCAGTGTAAACATGGATAATTACTGTAAGGGTTTAGTGCTACCTTTCTTAATTTATTTGAACAGTTCTGTACATATATAGCTCTATAGCTTATATTATATATATAAGCTATATATTTTTAGCTTTATATTTTTTTCTGAGTTGCCCTTCTGCCCCCCCACAAGTGCCTGCGGGGTTATCCATTAATTACCGGACACCCTGTATACATAATAGTTCTCCTAAATAAATTAAAAATATACAATTTCATTTATATGCTGCTGCCTTTGCTAGTCTGCTGTTTGCTATTTGTCGACCTCAGTGGCGCAGCGGGCGAGAGTCTGCCTGCGACGCAAGAGGTTGCGGGTTCGATCCCCGCCTCGGAACAAATTTGTGTACGATCTGCAGAAATTTGTTCCGTTGGTCTGGGTGTTTTCTATGTATAATAAAAAATATCTATCTATGTATTGTATAATATTACGTATATCAGTTATCTAGTACCCATAACACAAGCTCTGCTTACCTTGGGGCTAGATAATGCTGTGTGAATTGTCCAGCATTATTTATTTATTTGCTGAAAGTGTATTTTAGAAAAACAAAGTGAATATCAAAAATAAATATGAATGTCAAAAAATACATATCTACTAGTAAGTGGTAGGTAGTAGGTAAGTATATTGAAAAGTTTTAACTGTGGTTCAAGTTTTAACATTTTTTTCAGAATCTACACCGTAAACTATAAAATATAGTTTCACACTCGCAAATTCTGACTCATAACTCTAAACATAATAATAAAACTTTATAGCGAAGCAGCCAATTGTTATAAAGGATATTATAACAAAGTCATAACTAAAACAATGCATAAAATAAATCGAATTTATAAATAAACGTTCGTTTGTGTAACCCGAACCGGTATCATGTAATGGATCACTTAATTTCGATTAACCAGACGGACACGGCTAACTGAAATTACACTAAAGGCAGGTCTACCTTCCACACGATCTTCCGATCTCACACGAATACTCAAACGCAACTCGCATAATATAAGCTCATCTCAAGTTTAGGTTTTTAGACAGTTTTCAATGAAAATGTGTCAAAAATTCGTCACTTGAGACGAGATTAAATCTAAGATTCGTTTGAGTATTCGGGGGTTAACTGTGTACATCCAGCTGAGCACGCTCCTCACCCCCCTAATGAGAGGGGCTTTGCCATTATCACCGGGCTTTGCAGGCGAACTGGTGATCGCAGTGAAGATGGTCAATATACACATAAGGAAGTAGCATCCCTTCTTATGGTAGATTCCCTAAGTCCGTAGGAAAACCACGGGCTCAGTTAAAGAGGTCCATCCTTAAACTATGATAGGCACTCAATCTAATTGAGATATATACCCGAATAATACTGGATTCAGAAAATCAGTAAATGTTAACACAATATTATACATAATTGTTAAAGGTAAGGTACTTATAGAAAACCTACACGTTTACTATTTCAGTTTGTCCAAGGATTGCAAAAGGTTGGGTAGTGAAAACCCCGACATTATTTAAAGTTGTAAGAGTTCCTTCGCTTTATTTTTTTTCTATTGGTAAATGTTAGTTATATAGATTGAATGATAAGGCATTCATTTATGCAGCTTATGTAGGTTTTTATAAGAAAAATAAGCAACGACCTTGTTGAATCCTGACTGTAACTCAGAATCTAGAATAACTCACGAGCAAAGCGAGTGATTGGAATCTTGAGTGCGAAAGAAATTTAAACACACCTAAGAAGACAGCACGAGGATAATACTATTATTTTCACAGTTAATGCGAAAAAATTGTTAAATTTTGGTGAAACCTTTCGCGCCATTATTTTATTCTGTGCTTAAAACAGAGATAAGTTCTGAATTTAAAGAAGATCTCATTGTACCCCAAAAAATATATGGAAATAATGACCCAAGGATCCCGCACTAAGAAATCTTGTTTGATTTCTTTGAATATGGTAAAACCTTTACCTTTTTCAGCCAATAAGGCTATACATATTTGGATGACCGATGTGGCGCGGTGGGCGAAGGTCTGCCTGCGACGCAGAAGGTTGCGGGTTCGATTCCCGCCTCGGGACAAATGTGTGTACGATCTGCAGACATTTGTTCAGGGTGTTCTGGTCGTTTTCTATATATAATAAAAAAAACTATCTATGTTATTGTATTATATTATGTATATCAGTTATCTAGTACCCATAACACAAGCTCTGCTTAGCTTGGGGCTAGATAATGCTGAGTGAATTGTTCAGCATTATTTATTTATTTACATAATTAACGCTCTGGTAACATGACGTCAAACTCATGTTTTTCGATCATAGACTGTGAATAGTATTGAAATCGAGTTAGAACAAGTTAACATTCTTTCTGTGTAAATCCAGCCATTCGAAACAATACCCACCGGATATTACTCGTTTTCGCTTTTTGATCGTTTTTCACGTTATTTTCGAGGCATGCCGATCTTAAACAAATAACAACACACCCAGTTTAAGCTGACCCCTCAAGACTGCTATCCGTCTCTTTACAGATAGTAAGATTTTAACCGAAGAGGGGGTTGGAAGATCTATCTATAATGGGTGGCCGATATTGTTTGATGAGGAATGCCCCTTCGGCCCACAGTCAGTGGATATAACAGAACAGCTAGAACATAAAGCACACGCCATTTAAGATAGATTTGAAGCTACATACCTACTAGGAACATTTTGATTTGTGCGTTATTAATAAATGCAGGATCTTATCACGGTAGCAACTGGACTGGAAGATGACAAATAGGTAGGTCCACCGACCAAAACCTACCAAGATCCGCGTCCAAGAAAAATAAGACGCCTATATTGTATAAAAGCTATAAACGTATATTAATGTCGCCACTGCGCCGGATCATAAAATCAGCCGGTTTGTAGAATTTCTAGGCGGTTTACAAAACGGCACCAATCAGTTAATTGCTTATGCCGATAGTTCAATGATGAACATTTAACAATATGGCTTAATGTCAATTTGCCATCTCTTTTTAAGAAATTAATTTGAAATACACAATTAGTATTTGCCATGTAACCGGCCTCGGGATTCTATATACATAGGTACTAGTGATTCTACGATCCGGGGATGACATATACACTGACTGACAGACGTCGTTACTATTAATAATGCATTATGAAGGCTATATTCCCAAACTGGACCAGCTAGCGTTCTTAAAGCACTGCGGCACATTCGTTGAGGCGTACCGTTCAAACTTGAGCCCATTATTTTAATGGCCAATCAATACATTGCCTGTAGTTAAACAACATATTTCATGGCAACACCGAAGATATACTAATTAAGTTTGTTTGAATATTTACTTTGGAAATTGGGTTTCGGTATTAAGTCATTGTTTGCAGTGCCCCAAATTACTAAAGTAAGCACAGATAGTAATGAAGAAATTGTGGCTTTAAGTTATATTATGTTTAACATGGTTTAGATAAAGAAAATTACAATTATAGAACAGATATAAAATAGAAAATGTATTTACTGTGACGCTGTGTGGATCAAGCATTATTTAAGGCGGTGTTATGCGTCAAACTAGTGCTGCCACCTATTTTATTTTATAGTACCTAATAAAATAAAATAGGTGGCAGCGCTAGCAGAGCGTTGAACAAAGGAAATTTCAAAAATCAATAGTATAGTTTGTGATAAGATTTTTTTAACGCCTCTGTACTTAATAGTTTTATTCTAGTAGATTTCGGCAGAATATCAAAGTATCCCTTCATCATCATCATCAGCCTATATTAGTCCACTGCTGGACATAGGCCTCCCCTAATGAGCGCCATAGCGCCCTGAAAAGTTGAAAGCAACCAAAGTCCCCCTTGGTGGCCATCAATATCTATTTTCGATATACTGGCTAAACTAAATAGAATAAAACTATTAGAGAGACATTAAAAAAGCTTATTATACGTATCACAAACTGTACGACAGATGTTTGTATGTTCCTTTGTTCAACATAGTAATGAAATAAAATAAGTGGCGGCGCTAGTTTCACGCATACCACCGCATTAATACCCGCACATAGTTTCTACCCGCGGCTTCGCGTTGTTTATTATGGAAACGTTATTTAAATCCCATTAGAACTGTTTTATGTGATTCCAGGCTTATTAACTTATTATAGCTAAATCTATGCCAAATTGAAAGTTGATCCGTTCAGTAGCTTTGGTGTGAAGAAGTAAAAAACTTACATCCATCGATCTATATGAACTTTCGCATTTATATTTGATCAGTGTGATTATTAATACAATTAAACCAGTTTAGTGGCAAAAAATATTATTGTAATGTAAATTGAATTATTTTCTTTCTTACAGAGATAAAAAAATTCAATTACTTTGTAGCAACATACGTAAGATTGTAGAACTGGAAATAATTGGAAAAGTTTCCGTAATTTTGTAGTTGATTTCTTTTGGCAAATACAGGGAAATGTGTTTTAACATCAAAGGCACCTTTTCTTGATACATTACCTGATTCCAGTATATTTTCAATATTATTTCCAGTCTTTTGGAACGATTCTACATATTGTTTATGTAACGTTGTGTACCTATGTAATAGCTATTTATTATGTACATATACTTTACAAAGTTAAATTGATTACCTAACACACTGAATGTATTATGGGGCCCTGTATAGAACCATATTAGGTATATCGCAATGCGCCTATTTTACTCTATGTGATTCTCAAGCGTCTATGGTTTGATGTTGGACAGGGGAAAGATAGAGAAGAAATGGGAGGATCCAGATAAGTGGAAATCTAGTGGAGTTAGTAGACACTCACGGTATGGCTGGTCCACCAGTTTAAAGTCGCCTGGCGAGCTATGCAGAGAGCTATGCTCGGAGCTTCTCTGAAGGATAGGATTCGTAACGAATACATCCGACAGAGAACTAAGGTTATCGACATAGCTCAAAGGATTAGTAAGCTGAAGTGGCAGTGTGCTGGCCATATCTCGACAGGAACCGACAACCGCTGGGTAAACGTGTTCTTGAGTGGAGACCGCGACTCGGCAAACGTAGTGCAGGACGCCCTTCAACCAGGTGGAATGACGATTTGCTAAAGACTTCTGTCAGATGCTGGATGCGGCAAGCTGAAGACAGGGCGCTATGGCGCTCAATAGGGGAGGCCTATGTCCAGCAGTGGACAAATATAGGCTCATGATGATAGCGTAGTAGATTGCTACTAGAAACCCATAGGATCCATGTTCAAACGATTCGCTAACACTCAGTTGTTCTGGGCTTGGGTCTGTGTTGCAGAGCTGCATTTTCATCTGACATTACCTAAATATTAAAAAAATAAAGTTAACAAATAATGTATACCTACCCTACTCCTTAAATTTGTTTTGATCAATTCAACCTTTTTGAAATAATTTATTTATACCTGCACAAATTCATTTTACATTCTCTGTATAAGTTTTCATTGTTTTTATCAGAAAGTACTCATTATTTTCAACCTTATTCTTTTAATCTAAGAACAAAAAACTCCAAACAAAACCAGAATAATTATCACATCTTGCATCCCTGACCAATGGTAAAAAAAAAACAAATCTAATTTGAGCTTTGCTCAGACTGCAGAGAGTCCAGATCTTATAAGTTAATTCGTATTGATAAAGCTATGTTCAGGAGAAAAAAGAAAAATCCGCCATGTCTGACCATTTCCGACGGCTATTATTCTGTCTCCCTCTATATCCGTTTCCGGCTGTCGTCGAAACAAAATGCTGCACCAGACAAACAGCTCCGTGCAATTCTCGGTAAGTTTTTGTAGATTGACGTGTTGTTGTATGGTCACGAAGAGCGAAGTAAATATAGGATATACTTGGATTTTACTTTGATAAATAAATAAATAACGCTGGACAATTCACACAGCATTATCTAGCCCCAAGTTAAGCAGAGCTTGTGTTATGGGTACTAGATTACTGATATACATAATATAACACAATACATAGATAGATATTTTTTATTATACATAGAAAATGACCAGAACACCCTAAACAAATGTCTGCAGATCGTACACACATTTGTCCCGAGGCGGGAATCGAACCCGCAACCTCCTGCGTCGCAGGCGGACTTTCGCCCACCGCACCACAGAGGTCGTCGTAGATAGGTAGTGATAAAAGTAAAGCTTTCAAAATAAAGCAATATTTTTTCCTTGAAATAGAAATTAACTAAACACAAAGAGCTACAGTCTACAGTTTACAGGTATAACATCAAAATTCTTAGCTTGAGCTTTATTTCCATCGGATACAAAGACATAGGGTGGTGCCGGTTTAGAATTTGCACCGCCCCAATTCTTACCGTGGGTATCGTAAGAAGCGTCTAAAGAACAAACACCGAGGAGCGGGCAGCAGCCCTTCTTGCAGAATAGATCTACCACCGAACTGTGATCCCCAACTTGCATGCCCAGCGTGGGGATTATACATATGCATTACCCCTCATGAGATACAAAATTAGGGGGAAGCCTGCGTCCAGCTGTGGACTATTATAGGCTGTTGAGGTTGAGGTAGGTAATTACAGTGACCTATAAATCAGGGATAAGAAGTCAGGGATTGGTAGAAATAAGTAATGCTATTTTCTTAGAGGAAAATTGGGTTCGGTAGTCGAAGTTAGGTTGATCATACTGAAGTGAAGATTCTAAAAACAACTAACAAGCTTTTCATTAATACAGGCCGTATTTTGACACAATTATAACTTCCGAATTAATGTATATCAAACTGATTTTAGAACGAATAAATAGAAACTTGAGCTTTAAAAGTCTTAATTGACACATAAAACAGTCTTCACCCTTTTAATCATATCAAAAGAGTAATCTTCCGACCGGATGGCTTATGAAAGACATCTCAATAACATCTTGCAAGCAATTTTAACTTTACCTCTCCAGAGATAGTTATCAAAATTGCTTGCGTAACAAATTTCGTAAGATTATACGAATGATCTATCGTGTTACAAATTCGTGTTTGATTCGTGAAAGTCTAATTTGGTGGTTCACTGTTTCTTGTCCTTTAATCTCACAGTTGGTTTGAGTTTCGTTTGTCTTTAATTATTGTTAAATTTGTTGTTGGAGACATTTTGGCCGTTTTCTTGCTTTATAAGCAGTGATAGGAATAGGTAGGGCTTATTTACCTAAACTTCAAGGAAAAGTGAAAAGAATCGGAGACTTCCTTACAACAATATTTTTTCTGGTACAAGATGTGGTCCCAAGTTTGGGACATAACTTAGGTACATAAATATTTAATATTATTCGGAATAAGTAGTTGGTCTATGTTAACCTAAAGTTTGCCACTAGACATAACATAACACAGAGTCGTTACAACCGTAAAAACATCTAAAAATGTAATTTTATTAATCGTGCCCAAGACGCTCGCGACAAAACATCTTTTTTGGAAGCACTTAAGCGCGCGCGCGCAAATGACATCGGCATAGGATTCGAGAAAAAATTATTGTAAGTCCAGCTGGGCTATTTATGACCTTATTCTATGTTGTCCTTTCTCTTTAGCCTGGAGCCTATTTTTGTCTCCCACCCGCTGGTCAAAGGAATAATAGTCAAGTTTCACTGTGCTATCCTCTCACCACACTTGGTTCTACTTCTTAGGCTATAAGGTTGTCTGGGAGAAATAGACATTATAGTAGTCAATAGTATATTTTACCCTTGTAGGTCAAAAACAATATTCACAGAACTTTTTTTGTTTTATTGGATCTTCTAAATACGAGTACCGACGATAAGGATATAAGACAAAACATCTTTCCTTTTTAAAATTGATTACTCGTTCATCTCCGTCCAAAATATTATTTCGTATAGAGAATGCTAAAATGATAATGTCAGTTTTATAATTTTAAAAACAATATCGGAATATTTGTTTCAATTATACACCTGAACTTTAGAAATCTGAAGAAACGTGGTCGAGAACGAGCGATAAAGCACTATATTTACCTTAAAACGTGTAAAATTTCTTAGGCAGAAATTTTATTTGATAGTTTTAAGAACAACAAGTTAGTTATAAAATGTTCTCCAAAATTAAATTTTTAGATGTTTATACGGTTGTAACGACTCTGTGTTATGTTATGTCTAGTGGCAAACTTTAGGTTAACATAGACCAACTACTTATTCCGAATAATATTAAATATTTATGTACCTAAGTTATGTCCCAAACTTGGGACCACATCTTGTACCAGAAAAAATATTGTTGTAAGGAAGTCTCCGATTCTTTTCACTTTTCCTTGAAGTTTAGGTAAATAAGCCCTACCTATTCCTATCACTGTTTATAAGTCTTTGATGGCGTTGAAATGACTTTTGAATTTTGATAGAGTCCTATAAACATAAATATATATATATATATAATACTTTATTGTACCACACAAACACAGTACAGAAATAAATACTACGAGTAGACGAAGTACAAAAGCTGGGTTATCGCTATGAGCGATCTCTCCCAGGCAACCTTGGGGTGGACTGGACATGTAAGAACAACAAAGACGGTAGCACTTGCTAAAAAAACACAGCATCGATTTAGGCATAAAATGTAAATGTTTTTAATGATGTTTTAATGGTAAATACTCGGTAGGTAAATAAATTATCATTGTTACAAGCCTGAACAGTCCCACTGAAGAACAAAGGACGCCTATTCCTCTTTGTGTGTTTTTTAATGACAGCCAGTTCCTGCCGCTCTTTGAGTTACCAGTCATACTCGTCCATCTAATGCCTGGGCCTTCCTGCTTGCAGCCATTGGGAGTTCAGTGTGTGATAACAACATACAATATAAAAATATGATTTTCATTTCTTTTACGTTTAAGTTACCCGAATACCTACTAAGAGTAAGATTAGTTGAGCTTACTCAGTATGACACCATCTAAACTTACTTCATTTCGTCATAGGGGATTCTTCCTTTCCATAAGGGATCCCTAGGGATCCCTGGGATCTTGGTCCCCCAGGGGATAAATCTGGGGGATCTTGGTGGCTTTACCCAAATATACATACATCGTTTTTTCTTGCATATTTCATACTTAAAGATTAATTTATTTTCAGACTACAACGCAATATGAACTACAATCAGTAGCTTTTCCTATTTTCTTCTATTTTTAACGGAAGTTAACTAAATGCGTTTAATAGTGAGAAGATCCCCAAGATCAAATGAAGTTAGAACAGTTCGCATATTGCATACATAAATCAATTTGAACACTAAACGGACAAAGCAGAACTTCCATGATATTATTCATTCAAGGCATATACGGCACAGGTGAGAAAATATGTAGCCGAGTCAATAAGTACAAAAATGTTGATGTGGTTTCCTATCAGCCTACATCAGTCCACTGCTGGACATAGGCAATGAGCGCCATAGCGCCCTGTCTTCAGCTTGCCGCATCCAGCATCTGCCAGCAGTCTCTCGCAAATCGTCATCCCACCTGGTCGGAGGATATCCTACACTACGTTTGCCGAGTCGCGGTCTCCACTCAAGAACACGTTTACCCCAGCGGTTGTCGGTTCTTCTCGAGATATGGCCAGCCCACTGCCACTTCAGCTTGCTAATCCTTTGAGCTATGCCGATAACCTTGGTTCTCTAACGGATGTATTCGTTACGAATCCTATCCTTCAGAGAAACTCCGAGCATAGCTCTCTCCATAGCTCGCTGGGCGACTTTAAACTGTTGTGTGGTTTCCTATCAGTAAGAGAGAAATGAAAAGAAAAAGACATTCTTTTGCTGCGTTCAACTTTCACGTTCTTCTCCAGTACAAATAAATTAACAAGATATAAGATGGAAGGTATGGAGTGACATGGAAGTGACCGTCGTTGGTACTAGGAACAGGTTTTGATGAGCTGATGATGAGATCAAGTATCAATGGTTGTTTGTAACCTTAGCAAGCCAGCATCGCCAGATCGGCTTCTACTTTATATTTTGCATGAACTGTGAAATAAAATAAGTATATTTGTTGGTTTCGGTCAACAAAAAAGCATTGGTATTCAATGTGGCTATGCTGCCAGCATTCTGGGCACTCTGACTTCTGGTGATGGCTTATGTTTTTAGAAAATAGATATAAGTTTAAATAATAGTTGTAACTGTCTTATTCAGTCATTGTAATTTTCTAAGAAGCTGTATGTTTTTGTTTTAGATCCGGGGACCAGTCACGAAAAGGAACATAAATAGTAAACAAAATGGGCCAATGAAAGTTTTTTAAATCCACATAATGTGATTTAAAATTTATATATTTAAACTTTCACAACAAATTCTTTGAAATAAAAATTTGAGTGACTTGTAGGTGTTTTTTTAGTATGTTGGACAAGTTCAGTATGCTTAAAACATAGTGCCGATCAGGATTTGATTGTAAAAGAATCAATTTAAGACAGTCATTAAATTAATTCTATTGCAATCAAATTCTTATCAGCACTATGTCTTCTTAACAAAGTGACCCAGCTTAATAATATTATTAGCTAGTCATGTTTACACTTCGGAAGCTTCACAGCTATAAATATTAACTTGCTTGTATGTTTCCACCTCTTAGGCCTCGTTAAATTAATGCCGTGTATTAATATTTATTAATGTACCTACTGCCTTCTTCATTTCACTCTTGCATGATATATTGATTTTGGAAGTTTGGGAATCAAAAGTTTCTTGGGGTTTCGTAACAAATTAGAGGGAAATTACAAATACAGTCTTTTAAAGTTACATTTGAACACAAGCTAGCCTCTAGCGTCAGTTTTGCTGCAAATATAAAAAATTACATCTATGTAAATATTAATACAGGTACTATCAAATATTTGTTCCGGGTGCTCATGTCGTTTTCTATGTATAGTAAAAAGTATTAATCTGTGTTTTGTATTTTGTATAGTATATCAGTCATCTAGTACCCATAACACAAGCTCTGCTTAGGTTAGAGCTAGATAATGCTGTGTGAGTTGTCCTGCATTAATTATTATTATTTTCATTGTACTTTTAAATTTTATTATACTGGTACTCGTTGATCCAAGTAAAGAGTAAGTAGCATATATTATCAGGAATAAAAATATAAGTTAGATATATAAATATTTTGGTTTTTAGTATATTTTGGCTTTAAAACTGTCTAACTTGACTTATACAGTTTTAAAGAGCTAGCTCCTGTTTTATAACACTTTCAGATCCAGAGCTAAAAGTACACTTGATGTTCATATCTATATCTACAGGGTGGAAAGAGACTAGGGCCGTTTACGAAAATATTGTAGGTACCACATTAATGACGTACATTCCATGTGTAATGGTAAGAAACTATTATTATGAAGAAAACAAAAAAGGTAAAACGGTTATGTTTAATGTTTGTGACAATCCTATGTAAACCCCAACTATTTCTCTAACACGTGTAAGGAGAAAAGGATACCTGTTATCTCAGGGATCTACAGCCGATGTTCAAATAATCCACCACGTCTAATAATGCTGGCAGCTGCTCGTGCCCGATTGTGGCGATGCACCTTCGATAGTGTATTTTTCTGCACAATTTTTTCTACGCAATTGTTCGAAGGCAACATTTAATCACACAAAAATATTGTCAATGCACTTAATCCATCAAAAACGTCACAAAGTTATTGTTCACTAGTTAGGTCAAGGTGGTGGTTATGTACCTTATCAGCCATAAGGGTTGAAATTTTACGTTTTTTTTTTGTATAAAACTTTAACTAGCTATAACTCGAAAATGCATAAAAATATCAGCAGTTTCTTGGAGAAAAATATAGTACTAAAGATATATCTTGAATTTACAGTAAGGGCCGTCGTCCTTTTCCACCCTGTATAAAACTTATAGTTTAGATAAATACATATTTATCTGTAAAACCATATTTCCTTTTGGATTACTGCCGAGTTAAGTGAAGTCGAGCTACCAGTGCTGGTTTCATTACATGCATTAGTTATGTATGCACGTCTAGGCCTTCATAATAAACTGTAAGTGAGCTTTACGACGCAATAACGACCATTTTGTGGTAATGAATTTCTATGGCCATGTTCATTATGGTCCTCGCTTCCTCCTAGGGAAGAAGGATATAAGTAAGTTATGTTTTTGCTTTAGCTTTGTCCAGGTTTCCAATAGAAAATGCGAATGTAAAATGCTCGTTTAATAACCTACAATTCCAAATTTGAATCTAATTATTCTTCTAAACCTGACAAATAGCATTTAATCTACTTATCCTGATTAAGTTTTGTTTAACGAACCAAGTCTTGGTTTCTCCACACACAAGCAAACACACGAGAGGTTAACAAAATGTTTTAATTTTTGTTGTCAAATTATAACAACCAGATGAAAAGACCGACCATTAGATTCAAACGAGCTCCAATATTGTCACATAAATTATGTAGAAAAAAAGACAAATTTCTCCTTCAGAAATGTATCAAATCATAACTTTAATATAATGAACAAGTCAAAGACTAGACATTTGCATAAAAATACTGCTTTTGGTAGTCCTAAATAAGGTTGTTTGTACTTCTTATAAGGCCGCACTTTCAAAAAGCATGGAGAGATTTCGAAGCAAACGAACTCTTGAGCTATGGGCCTTGGCTTCTGAAAGCTGTTTGGGCCAGACTCCACCAAAGCTGAGAGAAGTGGAGAAGATTATATGTTTTGAACAACCAATAAAATGACGTTAGTCACTTCTACTCTCAGCTCACCTGGAGTGTTGGAGACAGTGGAGAGTTGGAGACCCTCGAACTGGAGACCCGACATGTATCATTTATTTAGAGAAGAGATGAACGGAGATGTGAGCAGCAAACATCTCCGCTCCAGTCTTGCCAGTACGAATCTCCGCACAACATCGGTGGAGAAAAAACGTCTTTTCTCGTCACTACGGAAATCACCGCACATCTTTGCTTTGAGATGGGCCTTAAACTGCGCAAAAAAAAATAGACGGTCGCGGCAACTCTGGTTGCAAACCGTGTACCAATAAACTTATAGATTGGGTTGAATGAGGAACCGCATTTGAGTGCAAGTATAATTATTTTTAATTATTCTTATAATTATTCAAGTATAATTTTGACGACCTCAGTGGCGCAGCGGGCGAGAGTCTGCCTGCGACGCAAGAGGTTGCGTGTTCGATCCCCGCCTCGGAACAAATTTGTGTACGATCTGCAGAAATTTGTTCCGTTGGTCTGGGTGTTTTCTATGTATAATAAAAAAATATCTATCTATGTAATGTATAATATTACGTATATCAGTTATCTAGTACCCATAACACAAGCTCTGCTTACCTTGGGGCTAGATAATGCTGTGTGAATTGTCCAGCATTATTTATTTATTTATTCTGATGGTCAATCCACAAATCAGTTGAGTCAGCAACGTTGCTAGTTGTATCGACATACACCTTGACTCGCTCGACTTACTGTAGATGTGCAATAACGTTCTATGACCGACAACTCTATCAATAACTTATTTATAGAGATCCTGTTAATGTATCAGGGTGCGGGTTGAACTCTTCTAAGATTTGTATGCTAATATTTTGCTGACCAGAGGATGGGGAGAATGCCGTCATCATTTCATTAGAATAAAAATATTGCTAATGACTCAATCTCCATAACTTTGCATAAAAACGTCTGGATTTTCGCAGTTCAAAGTAAAGTGTAATTATAACCTAGAGATGTGATCACATTATGCCTCTTGCTAGCGTTAGGTACCAATATTCAGAGCGTCCATAAATATAACAGGATTGTAACCAGAACCCTAGTACGAGTCAATACAAAAAACATTCGATAAAAGTTATCGAGAACTATTGACGTCTCACACGAAAACGGTTTACACACAGACACAAATGCGATATACAAGTTACTCTCATTTTCCTATGCCTGCCTATTCGTGCGCTCGTATGCGTGAAAGCACTGGAGTTATAATTATGCTTGTCAACTCACACATAGATTAGTCTTCGAATTCTAAATCAAGAGAATTGTTGAGTAAGCTTATTTTACCTCTATGATGGACGTATCTAGGTTAGACTTGGTACAGTTATAAATCGCAAGGGAAAAACTTAGATTAGATGCATGTACAGAGTGAAATATTTTCCCGGGTGTTTTTTTTAAAGCACCAGTATAATTATTGAATCGAACGACAAAATAATTTTTACGCGTTTTTGTCGCTTTGTAAATAGGCTTATGTAGGCTACGCACTACGCACTTCTAGCTCTCAAGTGAAATGAGAGTGAGCTAGTCGCGAACTAATATATATTAGTATAAAGTAAAGTCGTCAGTATAGTCATTAGTCATAGGTATAGTAAAGTAGTTAAAAGTAAAGTCGTCAGTATAGTAGAAAAAAGACGTCTGCGTAGTCTTATAGTAAAGTAAAAAAAATTAAAGTCGTCAATATAGTCATCAGTGAAGTCATTATAGTAAATTATTAAAAAGTAAAGTCGTCAGTATAATCATATAGTCATAGTTACAGTAAAGTAGTTTGAAATAAAGTCGTCAGTACAGTAGAAAAAAGATGTCTGCGTAGTCTTATAGTAAGTAGAAAAGTAAAGTCGTCAATATAGTCATCAGTGAAGTCATTATAGTAAATTATTAAAAAGTAAAGTCGTCAGTATAATCATATAGTCATAGGTATAGTAAAGTAGTTTAAAGTAAAGTCGTCAGTATAGTAGAAAAAAGACGTCTGCGTAGTCTTATAGTCATTATAAAAGTAAAGTCGTCAATATAGTCATCAGTGAAGTCATTATAGTAAATTATTAAAAGTAAAGTCGTCAGTATAATCATATAGTCATAGGGATAGTAAAGTAGTTTAAAGTAAAGTCGTCAGTATAGTAGAAAAAAGACGTCTGCGTAGTCTTATAGTAAGTAGAAAAGTAAAGTCGTCAATATAGTCATACAGTAAATTACAAAAAAAGTAACGTCGTCAGTAAACACTTAAAGTAAGTAAAAAGTAAAGTCGTCAGTATAATCGTATAGTAAGATAGAAAAAAAGTATAATCCTCAGTGTAATCATATCCTAAAGTAGTCATTTTAGTCGTATAGTAAAACATTATAATAGTAAAGTTATGTCAGTTTTTTGCCATAAAAATTAAACTGTCTCCACCATAAGTGACCCATCTGCTTTAGCCCCAAACAAATCGCCCGCAGTAAAAAATCAGTCTTAATATAAATTCTTTGCATATATTTCGAACTCTATAATTACAAGAGCATCTGCATATCTGTTAGCACCGTCTTGCAATTACTGACACATGGATGGAGATGTAAATGTTCCTGTTTTATGTTTATTTTTATGAGATGACCCAGCCGCCTTCGCTCAGCATAATTATTCAGTCTGCTTTACTTTGATATAAAATTATGAATTCACAAGTAACACGGTACATTTTCTTGTTAAATCTTGTTATTTTCTGATCGAATTATGATAATTAAAAATATTCGAGAACTGTGGATTATTAGAGCTTGGAATTTATGAAATGAAAGCGGAAAACAACAGTTGATGAAAGAAGACTATTGCGGTGTGTGGACTACAGTAGGTACTTTTGCTTCTTTTCTGTTAGAAATCTTAAAATGGGACGAAACCGGAACGATTTCGTAGTTAAATTAAATTGTGTGTTTGGACTACTTGGGCCGTGGTGAGTGGGACGAACCCGGAACACTTCGCAAAAATGCCCTGTACTACTCTGATCCACTGTACTAATCCGGCACCTACCTACATTAGGGTGTCCCAAAAAAATCAAAGTAATTTTTTTACAACGCATACCCTCTTATTTTTTTCGTTTGGTCTTGAAATGACTCTAAAATAAATTTCACGTAATTCGAATAACAGCAACCCGTGCCGACTTGGATCGAAACATACAGTGCTTGAACTCCTAAGTTCGCAAGGACTTGCATCTGACAGTGCGTGTTGTTTCTAGTTTAGTTATCATTTATTGCAGTGATTCCGATTAGACAATATGTCACTCGAATTGCGCAGTTCTAAAACGAAAGTAATATATTTAATTGGTAACGTAAAACATCAAATAACAGGCTCAAAACTTCCCTCAAATGGACAAGTTCTGGCAGTTTTGTTTTATAATATTCGCGAAGTGAATTTGAAGGTAAATGAGAGTGCAAATCTTACGATACGCGAGTGTATTATTTTTTGGGAAAAGGCACGAATACCTACAAAATCACTACCAAACTGTATAAAGAAACTTGTAAACTTATATCAAGTTTGGAGAGACTTGCAAAAAAATGCAAAGAAAACACAAGATGTGTTTAAACGGCGTCGAGAAGAGTTTATTACCAGTTTGGATAATCTGTTTGATATTGCTCACGCCGATGCGTTGACTATGATAACAATAGATGAAGACAAGATCTTCCTTCATCGTCAGAGAGTGCCTGGTCGACCGGGCCATCTAACTGGAGTGGACAAAAAGTTAACGAACAAAGAGGACAGGGCACGCCTCAGGGCTGTTGAGGAAGAGAATCGCCGTGCTAAATATTTAGCTGCGTCGATTTCGTCTACAGTTAATGAACCTTTAGTCATGGATTCATCTTCAGGTTCTAGCGACTGCGAGGCTTTGCAAGAAAGCTCCAAAAGCCCACTGAATGAAAATATACAACCTGAAACTTGTAAGTCAGTGCGGAAGGATTTTATTACTCCGAAGTTAGTAGCAGCATTGGACCGATGTCAGTTGAGTATGAGAGATTCTGTGTTCATTCTAGAAGCAACTATTGAGGCACTGGGACATAATAACGACGAATTTCCAATAAGCAAATCCTCCATCCAAAGAATTAGGACGGAAAAAAGAAAAGAGCGTGCGGAAGCTATAAAAAACGACTTTCAAAACAAGGTACCAGATGCTGTAACTGTTCACTGGGATGGAAAACTATTGCCAGCTTTGGATGCTCGAAAATCGAAAGAAGAACGTCTTCCAATAGTCATTTCTTATGAAGATAAGGAGCAGCTTATATCTGTGCCACGTTTGGAGAGATCTACTGGAACAGAGCAAGCGCAGGCTGTTTGGACCGCGATAGTAGACTGGAATCTCGAAGATAAAGTACAAATTCTGTGCTGTGATACCACGGCTTCAAACACAGGTCGTCTGAACGGGGCTTGTGTACTTTTGGAGCAAAAGCTCAACAGAGAAGTGCTTATTTTTGCTTGCCGCCATCACGGACTAATAATTCTTCGTTCCTTGAAGCAAAACTGAAGCTTTCAACACTGAAAGCAGTGAACGATACTGCTGAAAGAGCGGTCAAATTGATGCAAGACTTTCACGGGTTAATCACAGTTGAAGAGGAACAAAAGCAATTTTTGTTACGTTGTGTACAAGAACACCGTAAAATTTATCCTGATTGCAACAAAAAAACTTTAAAAAAGAAGTATACAGAAGGTCGCTAATATGTAACAATATGATTCAATAAACTTTTATATAAAATTCTAAGTTGCTTGTTTTACCAAACCTGAATTACTAAGTTATATAAATATTATTTTCATACAAATTCTTAATTCATAACTTTGAGGGCAAGTCGGCACGTGATAACATTAATTAATCATAGTAATTTTTATTATTTGGGCTTTTGGGGTCAAGTAGAACAAAACTAGAGGGTATGCGTATCTGATTTCGTAAAAAAAAATTGCCCCCTTATAGCTTGGGACACCCTAACCTACATACATAAAAAAGGTTTGTTTGACTTATCAAAAGGACACATTACGTTACGACAGGAGCCCCAAAATGGCGAATACTTCTTACACCCCACAGGAGCAAGAAAAAAACTAAAAGCCTTTTTCTATAAATAATACTGGACAATCCACACAACATTATCTAGCTTCAAGCTAAACCGAGCTTGTGTTATGAATACTAGACAACAGATATTATATAATTATAATACAATACATACATAGATATACTTTTTATTATTCATAGAAAACAACCAGAGCACATGGAACAAATAATCAACGGAAATCAAAGGAATCGAACCCTTAACCTCCTGCGTCGCAGGCGGACCTTTACCCACCGCGCCACAGGTCGTCATGTAGGTACCTACCTACTTGGTTATTCAATTAACTTAAAAAAAAATTCGTTTAACGCTTTCAAAAAACACCAATAACAACGAATTGTACCGAAATTAATCTCCAAACGAATCGTGTTAAATAAAATCACACAGTGACCGATCAGCAATTAATTAAATGGAGGGTCTGAATTCTGGAAATGAGTTTCGAAAACTTACCGTTACCTTTCCAAAATACTACCTTACATTCATTGAAACCAAGATATTACCTCATCTTTTTGAAAGAAGACTGCAAAATATTCACTGCGACAAAGTTCTTTGGACTTTAGCTTCTTTTGAGTTGCGAAAATATAATTTGTTTACTTTTCGCATGCGCCCTCCTTGCTTATATTAATATTTACGTTCCACATTTAAGGATGGAGCTGAACGTAATAAAGTTCGCATCCCGATGATTATAGCTTTTGAAATATAAACTCGAAGATTCGCGAAACATCATCTTTTATTTTTGTTTCAGTATCGCTCACCATTCAAACGGCTTTAAGTTGTGGTTATCTACCATTTTTGGACGTCAACATCTCCAATAAAACACCAAGAGTATATCGGAATACCGGACCAAAATCAAAACTTTTAGTAATATCATGATTCTCATCATTGACATCTTAAAGGCTAAGAAGGTTGTTTAATCAGCTGATGGCCATAGCTCTGGGCCGTCCGAATGAACCATTAGTCAACTTTTCCTCGCTGAGTTATAGATACCAATGTTGTTATAAGGGAAAAGTTTCGTCCCCTTTTATGGTACATTAAAATTATTTTTACACGTTATTTCACCGTGAGATTGACTTTGTATTTTCTGTTTTGCTTTGCTTCGAATGTCGATGTTGTTTTTTTCCCTTTCGCTGTTCAGTTTATTGTTCGATAGCTTTATTTTTTCAGCGATCGCTTGATTTTTCTTGTTGCTCAGTTATTAAAATGAAAAATTTTATGAAGCTTTTTTAGCAGCCGCAGGGTTAGCTGCCTCATCATCACCATCATCATTAGCTTATAGTAGTCCACTGTTGGACATAGGCCTCCCCTAATGAGCGCCATAGCACCCTGTCTTTAGCTTGCCGCATTCAGCATCTGCCAGCAGTCTTTCGCAAATTGTCATTCTACTACCTGGTCGGAGGGCGCCCTACACTACGTTTGCCGAGTCGCGGTTTCCACTCAAGAACACGTTTACCCCCATCGGTTGTCTGTTCTTCTCGAGATATGGCCAGCCCACTGCCACTTCAGCTTGCAAATCCTTTGAGCTATGTGTCGATAACCTTGGTTCCCTGTCGGATATATTCGTTACGAATCCTATCCTTCAGAGAAATTCCGAGCATACATAGCTCTCTCTATAGCTCGCTGAGAGACTTTAAACTGGTGAACCGGCCCACCAGCAACACTTTCGTTTTAAGGCATTGCGGTATGGATGACGAGAAGACTCGACGAAGTTCCCAAAAGTTAGCTACCTATAATCGTATAAATACAGTTCATAGCAAAAAGCAAACATAAAAGAGAGCTGTCAACGTGTTTCATAAGTACAAAATGACGTCATAGATCGCTACATGGTGAAAAAGAAGTATCATATCAAGAAAACCGTTCTTTACTTGATAAAATCTCACTTGTCTGGTCAAATATATAATAAAGCGCCTGCCAAAAACAAAATACGATATTTATACAGAATTTCCAACGTATTAATCCGTTATTAGTCACTTCCCGCGTAAAGTTGACGATATCCATCGTACGCTGGATCGAGACAGCTCAATGTGCTTGATATATCGATGAGATTATCCACTGACGAGTGGAATTGTTAGTTGCAGACGGGCAACTTTAATGGAGTCACATCAAAGTCGGCGAGCCTGCGACAAGTGGAAAAAAGAAAACTGTGTTGGCTTCCAATAACAATTATCATTGTCGCCGCCGGACCATGTCAAAATATAACGTGGTGACGTTACAATTTCGCATGTATTTTTTTATTTCCTTGCGCTTGCAAAATAAATAGATACCTAGATAACGCTTTATTGTACCACACAAAAATACAATACAAAAGGAAATACATAGAATAAAGGGAGTACAAAGAGAGGCCTTATCGCTTTGAATGATCTCTTCCAGGCAAATAATTGATCAACTTAATAGCATTCGAGAAAACAGCTGTTAGGTGGCTATATTGATCCTACATCAAGTTACAAAAATCCAGATGAAAATAAACTTTTCTAAACTTACTAATTATCAAAGACGGAAAAATAGTATTATTTTAGAAATTCTATTAATATAATGGATTGGAAAATATGAAAAAAAATCACTTGTCAATCACATCGCTCGTCTGCGCCTCTAACCAGAGGCGACAGAGTGTTTATTCAGATGCAGACCATCGTGAGTACCAACGATTTACTGGAAATTAAGGGGACTCCGTCGGGGATGCTACAATAACATTCCGCCAAAAATACAACGACTGTTCTATACTGTTATAACTCTGTGGTCGTGATGGGAACAAAAATATGTCTCCGTGAGAGTTTGATGGGATTGTTTTTAGAGTGTTTTATTGTTTTAGTTTAGAAAAAAATGATCTCAAATGATTTGTGACAACTGGTGGACTTCGAACATGATAAAAAATTAAATAAGTTTAAAAAAAATCGATTTCGGCAGGATTTAAACCTGCGCCCCACCCTCAGTACGGGTGTGCTCTAACTCTAACCAACTAAGCCACGAAATCTTAGTCGGTTTCGCCGAAAATCTTTGCGACCTCTTACGAAAAAACCTCTTCAATTATTTTGGGACGTATTGCTATGGATCAGTTGAGCTACCTGTAGATTATTTGCAACAGTCTGCAGTAAGCTCAATTGTTTCTATTACATATAAATTACAAGTTTAAATTTTATTCTATTATTTGATTGTAGTTTTCTTTGTTTTTTCGTGTAATCTAAGACGTTTTCTTCAATAAAGTCCCTTTATTTTCAAACCTGATACTAATGACCAATAACATTTAAAACTAAATTGTTCTCTATTGTTTACTGTACTACTATACCGATAGTACGGACAACAATGTTCTAATCTAACCTCGTTCTAGTAGCGTTAGTCATGGGTTTGTCAGAGCTTCTTATCTTATCACCAGGGCTGCGCCACACTTCCTTTTTTTGGTATTTTCGATAATGCCAATATTCATGACGGATGTAAGCAGGTTAACTACAAACATTGCTTGTGTTGGAAACGTTGATTTTCTTCTTGTTGGAAGAACACCAACAAAAATATGGTTCGTAGTTAACCCGCTTACATCCGTAATGAATTCGTCAAACTACGATCGTTTTTATATTAAAATGCCAATATTACTGTACGCGTATACATCTACCACAAACTGATGTTGAAAGTTAGACGCTTCTGACTGGTATATATGGATCAGTTGACCTGTAGATTGTTTACAGTCTTCAGTTAGCTCTATTGTTTCAATTGTAGTTTTTTTCTTTAAATTGATTGTATATTTATTTGCAAATATAAGATTAGTAAGTATTTGTATGTACATTTTAATTATCTTGGATGGCTTAGATTTTTTAGAAAATAGATGTAAGTGTAAATATTAATCGTAGTTGTCTTTATATTTATTTTAAAAAATCAGGGACGAGAATCGAAGTGACACTTAATATCACTTACTTTAGACTTATTAAATAAAATAATATAATTTTTACACAAAAATAATATTATTATTTTTTAAAGTTTTTTGCTATTATAGTGCATAAGGTTTAGTTGATAAGAACTGTTTGTTTCCCAAATATAAATAATTTTGTTTATAATTTTACTTGTCTATGAGCTTAATTTGTGAGCCTACAAAAAGTTATTGATTTCTCTTGTCTGTGAGTTTGCCTGTCCCATGAAATATGTCCATATCAATGCTTAGTGCTCGAAATGCAGTATCCTGTCATGTAACCTCAAATGTATACTTATTCCAGCCTAGTTAAACATGTATCTGTCAACACAAAACTTTTTTTGACAGCCCTTGAAAGAAAATGTACTTTCTTCACTTCTCCACACACTCGTATGCTAAATGCACTCTAAATAATGACTGATTTCATTAAACGCGTCTAGCCAGTGCATTGATAACGAGAGTTTAGTTTAAATGGATAAGTTGTGCAACGGAAACAGAATAGCGATAAGCGGCAAATAATTACAATTCTACTTATGTTTCATCATCCCTATGTTGGAAGAGATTCTGTTTGCACAAAACCTAAACTAAACTAACCTAAAATTGTTGCCGTCTCATTTTTTTCCAATCGAACAAAAGAGGTCGGTTTTATGAAAACAGAATCACTACCATCACTACCATTGGTAGTGATTCTTTTGGCTGAAAACCTTAAGTAAACTAGGGTAGGTTAATGCTGCAGTACCCTTTTGTTCGATCGAAAAAACAGAGACGGAATTTTATTAGGCTAGTTTAATTTAGGTTTTGTGCCAAACGAATCACTACCAATATAAGCTATAAATAGGTCCATAGGACTGCATCCCTCCCATTACCCATAATTTTTGGTGTCCTGAATTTACTATACCTACAAAAAAGTTTCTTTTACCGCTTCCACATTTATGTAGGTACTTGGTTACTACAATGTGCTGAAATAATGATTTTTGATTTAAAAAAATAAGCTTTTGATGGGATATTTATGTAAAAATATCTAGCTGTGTTTAATTCTGATTACGATATTACTTAGTAAAATTTTATTCAAGCCAAAAATAGAACTCAACCATCATTGAAGCTTTAGCGCAGAAATAGAGTGACTAGCGGGATGCACAGCTAATGTGACAAAATGCATTTGAATCACACTCCACTTGATATTGTAATTTGTATGTAGATTTGATGGATTCGCGCTTGATTTGATTGCTTCAGTTGTATGAACATGAATAATTTTAGAGATTATACGAAAGTGAACAAACAGTGTCTATGGTGGCAAAAAAGAGACAGACATTTTATCGTCCATCAGTGATAATGATCTAAAATACCTATGGGTACAATATTACTGGTGACAAATAAAGAGTACTTTTCCATACACGTCTTGCGGTTAAGAAACTAAATAATATCCTAACAATTTTAGATTTCGGGGGGACTAAAACCATCTCCTCAGTACGGTTATGCGTTAACCAACGCCACTAAATCAAGTAACTACGAGTCGAAAATCGTTTGGACTTTCTAAATTCTTAACTTTAGCATGTTGCAGTTAGAAGGATAGTTAGATAATACTTTATTCTTCATCATCAGCCTACATAAGTCCACAGCTAGACATAGGCCTCCCCTATTGAGCTCCATAGCGCCCTGTCTCCAGCTTGCCGCATATGCAGTCAGTCTTTCGCAAATCGTTATCCTACCTGGTCAGGTGGTGTCCTAAACTACGTTTGCCGTGTCGTGCCACTCAAGAACACGTTTACCCCAGCGGTTGTCGGTTCTTCTCGAGATATGGCCAGCCCACTACTTCTTCAGGTTGCTAATCCTTTGAGTTATGTCGAAAACCTTGATTCTCTGTCGGATGTATTCGTTGCAAATCCTATCCTTCAGAGAAACTGCGAGCATATCTCTGGCCATAGCTCGCTGGGCGACTTTAAAATGGTGAACCAGCAGTGCCGTGATTGTCTACATCTCAGCTCCGTAGGTCATGACGGGAGAAAGCAATGCTTGAAAACTTGGATGACGAGAAGACTCAACGTACTCTTCCGAACGCTGCCCAAATTAGCTGGATCCTCCTCTTTTACTATTCTACTAATACTTTATTGTACCAAACAAACACAGAAAACAGAAGGTAAATAAATGCTTCGAGTAGAGGAAGTACGCCTTAGTTTATGGAAATCTCGCCAAAACCTCCTGTCTCGCAGGCGGATAATCGCGCGATGCGTCACTGAAGAACGACTCTATGTATTCTATAGATAAAAAAAGGTCTTCAGAAGTTTGGAGAACAATATTTTATTTGAAGTCTTTGAATTGGGCTTCTGTTGAAGTTTAGCGGCCGACCAATAACTGTCTGCGTTTTTAATATTGATAATGATTAAAAAACAATAAAACATATTTAAAAAAATATCTGAGCTTCTGGTCAAAACGACGCGTGACCCGAGAGATAAGTATCTAGCACAGCGCATCAGCATTACCATACAGCAGGTCAATACAGCCAGGGTCTTGGGCACGCTTCCGACTGGTATTGATATGGATCAGATGATCTACCTGTAGATTGTCTGTGGGTATATCAATTCTTTCAATTATTATTGTAAATATTAATTTTAGTTTAATTCTAATTGTAGTTTTGTTTATATCATAATTAGGTAGATAATTAACCAATAAAAGTTCACTTTATTATAAACTTATGAAATATTAATTGTAAGTATATAATCTATATGGTAGGTAAGTATCAATCAATCAAACCATCTCGTGCTAAAAGTTTGATACAAAATAAACCTCAAACGGAAAATGGTTCAAACATTGCTTTATTTTTTCAGTTGAACGTTTCGTATTGGAAAACCGACTAACCTAAATAGATTTGCATTTTTGTCAGGCTATGTTAACTTTATGCAAAACTACCAATCCGGACTCTTTTGACCTAGTTTTTGATGAATCAAAGTTTTTATGATTTATTTTTAAAACGAATGTATTATGATACTTGTATGCTTATGGTAGAAGAACAACAAATTGATGGCATTTGACACTGAACCAAATATTCCCAAAGTAAACAGAACAATTGGTTTTTCTTCACCTTTATCATTGGTACCGCTAAGGATTGGAACTCGCTGCCTCTATTTTCCAGCTAACACCTACAACCTGGATCTGTTCTAGACGAGAGTAAATAGATTCAGTCTTTTAGACCTTCGTGTTTGATACATCTTCAGCTTTGTCACTTACCATCAGGTGAGATTGTGGTCAAACAAAGTTCTATTCACGATAAAAAAGAACAGAAGAAGAAACGAGTTACAAAAAGATTTATATTTATCTAATGGATAATATTGTGCTTGATACATCTTCAGCCAATTGTCACTCACCATCAGGTGAGATTGTGGTCAAACAAAATTCTATTCACGATAAAAAAGAACAGGAGAAGAAACGAGTTACAGAAAGATTTATCTTTATATTTATCTAATGGATAATAACAAGATGAGGAAGGATCCGAGAACCCAGTCTCATCGAAATGGACAGAAAGTAGAATATTATTTTAAAATAGCACAGTTTAAAATTGACAAAATGTTTGGTATGTGTTAGTAGCTACGTAGTTATTGGGAAGGATTTAAGTTTGGGAAGAAGTTACGAGAATATCCCAGATGTTATTAAAGGTACAAAGCATATATCTTAGGAGCTGAAATCACAAAGGAAACAGACGCAAGTGTCCTTTACACGTTAATGGACTGAAATGAAGAACAATAAGGAATCTGATATGAGTGGACACGAATGTTATTTCAATAGATGTGAATGTTTGTTTTGTCCTACGTACGAAGTTCATTACGGACCTGTCTACCTCTCGATTGGATGAGCTTTGAAAAAACATGGAGAATTGCGTAGGAATAAATGTTAAAGAACTGAGCTGATTGAATTGGACACGATAGAAAACAATTTACACGAAAACAATACAGGGTTATTTGGTAAAATAGTAACACTACGTCAACTGCAGGTTCTTCCCATCATCTCCTATATGTTTGTGAAGGCGGCAGGTTTTAATTCTTAAGCTTGGTATTAGTTACCCCCCCCCCCCCCCTCCCATCAATAGAGTTCGCTAGGTTTTCTGTAAAACTGAAGTTAAAAACAGCTCTGCCCAGTATTAACAGTGGCTATAGATGTGTAATATCAGTTTTTAGTAACTCGTAACGTTCCAGACAACGATGTTTTTTCAAAAAGTATCTCAGGCGATTCATGTTTTTTTAGCATTAAAACCATTCGTCTTCACGAACGTGTTCGTGGTGATGGGTAAAACCTGCAGTTCACGTAGTATTACTAATTTACCAATAACCCTGTATAGAAGACAGTTAAGTCCGTAAACTTTTCAATATCATTTTTATTGACCTCGTCCAATAATTTATAAATTTTAGCATAATTAATAGTACCAATAGGAACATACTTTTCTTTTACGCTTTCTAGAAACTTATTTAAATTTCTTGTGATCTAGTTTTGATATCCAATTTCCGCTCATGTGTATGGCACTTGATTAATACGTTATTAAGATTATCTTCAAAAACTTTAACAAGGGAATTACGGGTGATTTTGTCTAAGACTACAAGCCCACCTACAAGTAAATCATAGATCAACGGAAGCAGCTCTTTACCTACACAGATAGGGTATGATTTTAACCAACGACAAAACTTTCATTTTAAACTCGATGATGTAATAAAAGAAGAATTAAAAATGTCTACATACGTAATTAAAAAAATCACAGAAAAATAGAATCCTTTAATATTTTTCTATAGTATATAATATTATAAAGATTTGTTTATTTGGTTGTTGGAATTGAACAAGCTCTGAAACTACAGGTCTGATTTGAAAATTCTTTCACCCTATGTTCATCAGGGATAATGTAGAAATCCCTGATGAACAGAACGTACCAGTCATCATCATCATCATCAGCCTATATTTGTCCACTGCTGGACATAGGCCTCCCCTAATGAGCGCCATAGCGCCCTGTCTTCAGCTTGCCGCATCCAGCATCTGTCAGCAGTCTTTCGCAAATCGTCATCCCACCTGGTCGGAGGGCGCCCTACACTACGTTTGCCGAGTCGCGGTCTCCACTCAAGAACACGTTTACCCCAGCGTTACATACCAGTACGATGCCACTATTATTCATTAAATAATAAATCAACCTTGCTCTTGTATAAGTGTACCAGATATTCTGATGGACTGTGTAATACTTATAACTAATTCAAATTGTCGGCCACCCGGACTTGTAAAGCTCACTTATGTTGCGTCTAATACATTTTTAATGGTTTAAGAAAGATATTCTCTACGTGTCGAATAAGGTTATAACGACGGGTCGATCTTGAATCTTTAAGTATTGTGTCGGTCATTGAATTATTATGTCAAGCAATAACATAAAGAAAACAATTATGTTAGGGGACCAAATTCTGCTGGTCATAAATTCCTATTCTCATGACCTTCTTAGCCTGAAAAGTACTTTCACATGAAACCTAGCTTGTAACCTGCTGCAAACCTGGGCTTTTAAAGAAGGCCAAATATATAATGTACATATCATATTAACACTTTATAAAAATCAAAATGAAATAAAGCCAAGACAAAGGCTTTTTGCAATGCCAACATTGTGTGTATTATATAATTTGGTGAATAAATAATACAACGAGGTATATCAATTACATACTTATATTACAATAGCAATCTACAATCTTTATTAATCGGCACTTGAGACCAATCTCCTTGCTCCATACAACGGTCTGTACCATTAAATTAGCATAAAGTACCGCCCCGACCTAGTATAATCCTAGAATTGAAGTATTTACAGCCACCCCTGGCTTCCGCAATAAACCATGATCTGATTTACCCCGTGTAACCTTAGACACGTGACCTGATCATATTGGCACCGGTGCAACAATATTGAAAACCATTAGACCAATAAATCATAGATGCGGTACTACGAGTACTAACTCTAAATGAGAAAACGGCTCAGAGGTTCAGTTAGGCTGAGCGTAGACGTGATTCACAATAGTTTTAAGACAGGCTATTTGCAGTGCATTTTGTTAAGTTGTAATTTTTGTAAAGCAATAATGGTATGTCAACCTTAAAACTAGCTCAGCCTTAACCAAGCCAGCTCTAGAATTGAACTAGGAAAGAAAGTCGTATAATAGTCTGACAATATTTCGCCAGAGCTAAGGCTCACTTAATAATGTCTTATAAAAAACTTTTCAACCGCATCCCCTACAGTTTCTTAACTCGGTGCCTCGTTGACTTGAACAAGTCAGCAAGGGCTTGAAAATGTTCGTAAGCTCACGTGAAAAGGTCCACGATTACGGGAAACAATAGTTGGCGTATAAGCTACTTTAGAATAAGCGCTAAGCGCTTCGTGACGTAAGTAATATCGGCTTGGAAGTTTCGATATAGCGTATTAGCTTGCAAATATAGAACCCATACAAAACACTTATTGATCGAATGTTACGCGGTGCAAGTTGCAAACTGAAATTTATGAGCTTGCTGCTTGTTGGTTGTAAAGCTAGGGTTTCAGAGAGCTGTATTGTCATAAAAGCCCTTTAAGAGCTTACAACCCGTGGTTTACCTAACAGAAATCGTGTTACACTTCACTAGAACTAAACACTTAACTTGAGTTGCATGTTTACAAACTGAATATCACTGACGTCTCTCGTAAAGTTGGTAAAAATCGTTGAAGTTGGTCTCTTCAATGTTTTTGTGAAATTGAGGAATTTTGTGAACACAATTAGAATTCTGAAGTGCTGATGGTTATAGGCGATTATGAAAAGCTCAAGCACTAGATGACTTTAGGTGAAAGTGATGACAGTAATGATACATCGTATGTACAAATCATGCTGATCTGTCCAACTGCCTGACTCAAGATTAGAAAAAATGGCGGTCGTTCTATTGCGAGCTTTACATTCCTGAACCGTTTTCACAAGAAATTTAAACTCCAAGAGGTCTTCGAGATCGGTTACTTTGCTTCACTACACTTGAAGCCGTCTTTGTTTATCGCACGCTTCAGATACACCATCTTGGGTTTATGAATATTGATGGCAGACTAGCTTTCAGTTCGAACTTTTTGAAACGGTACGGTATTAATATTGGATAGCGATTCGCTTTGGAAGATCCATTTTTGCGGAAAAATTGCTGCAGTTTTTATTCTGTTATCTTTGGTTTCTTTAGTAGCCGGAGTTTTATTGAATTCGGGGATACCTACTTTGAAACTCTTGTTAATTTGGAAACTTTTGATACTTCGAAATTCCGCGTGAGTTTTTCATTAGACGAAAATTTGGACCATCATTACTACAAAATTCTGCCAAATATATTCACGTGGGAAAATTATCTCAATTTACAAATACCCTAAAACCTGGTAAATGTAGATATTTAGAGCAATAGGTACTTTGTCTTATTTTTCCTCGCGTTCAATTAGCAAAAGTCTGTAAAAATTTTAACGAACTGAATAGTTCCCAAGTAAACAAGTACCTACTGAAGAGAATATCAGTGAATCATGTGAAACTGTATTGACTGACATACTAAGAGAAGACTCTAACTTTGCTAATTATAGTTAGTTATAGTTTCAATTTAAATTTTTAACCAGAGGTTTGTAAAAAATCGTCTGTCTTTGCTTGTTCAATGTTTCAATAGTAGTAATATAATAATATCTTTGTTTATTTTAGTGTAAATGGTTTTTGTTTCAGTGACTAGATCTGTACATACCTAACCGCACGTTAGATAGATAGATAGATTATAATTACGTTGTACTTAATCATTAAATGACGAACTCTGTGGCGCGGTGAGCGAAGGTCTGCCTGCGACGCAGGAGGTAGCGGATTTGATTACCACCTCGGAACAAATGTGTACGATCTGCAGACATTTGTTCAGGGTGTTCTGGTCGTTTTCTATGTATAATAAAAATTATCTATCTATGTTTTGTGTTATATTATGTATATCAGTTATCTAGTACCCATAACACAAGCTCTGCTTAGCTTGGAGCTAGGTAATGCTGTGTGAATTGTCCAGCATTTTTTATTTATTATCTTACTTAATAAAGTTTCATTAGACGGCTTGAATTACTTTTTGTGAGAACCAATTTAATGAAATATTCATCGCATTAAAACCATTTATCTCGAATACGTAATACTTGAAACATTCAGGCTAGGATCAGAGATATTGGCATACTATTGATCGTGTAATCATATATTCTGCTTCAAGCACCCTTGTTAAACTCAATGGATATGAAACTCCTTCCCATGTATGTACTTACCTACTGGACAGTCGCAGCAACACTAGCTGGGAAACTTTAACGTCTTCGGCTAACAGTAGAGTAGAACGGATTTTTTTTACTATATTGTGTGTTTTCTACAACAATACGTAATAAGTGTCGATAAAAGGGATTCACCCGACCCAAAAAACACCCCCACCTAGTTTGAAAATTTCGTTGGGCAGTTTTCGATACCAATTAAAACCTTTTTTAATGCCTCTGTAATATTTAGTTTTTTTAGTATAGCTTTTTAACAGGTATCACAAACTGCCCAAATAAATTTTCAAAATTTCCTTTGTTCTACGTAAAACTTATGGACGGTTTCTAAAGCTAAACCTTCTTTAAATTATTTGAAATTGAACTTTTATTATAGTGCTTCCCGTACTGGGTATCTCTAAAAAATGAAATAAGTTCCCAAAAATGTTCGACTTCGGCGGGACTCGAACCTGAGCCCCACCCTCAGTACGGGTGTGCTCTAACCAAACCAACTACATAAGCTACGAAGTCTTAGTCGGTTCCATCGAAAATCTTTGAGACCTCTTACGGACTGTAGCGCCGGTAATCCTAATCCGAAGTCGAAAATTTTTGGGAACTTATTTAATATTCTTTCTGTTTATTTATAAAACAGAAAACAATTCCAGCTGTTTTCTCAGTTGCTGTATGTGTATACCATAGATCCCCGCTATTTCATTTGATCCAGTTACTCTGATCAAATATTTAGTCGGCTTAAACTTGACTGAAAGATGTGGCGATGCGGCCAGGAAGTTCGATGTGCAATGAGGGGAGTGTTTCTAGCTTATTCAACAAATGTTTTAAGTCTTTACTATAAGTTTCTTCAACTTTACGATTGTGAGATCTTTTCTACATTTTTTACTTTTAAAACTATATAGGTCAAGTATATCAAACATCTGAATTTCCAGCATAAAATAGCTAATTTGTATACTTTGAAAGAAATCCTCAAATAGATATTCGACTACACAGTTCTCATTAGTATACAATAAAGTTACAGTTAAGGTCGATGATAATGTTGATGATAGGGTCAGAAATAAAAAAAAAATATTACTTAGGTACTTTCAAGCTACCCACTCAAAATGCGAGGGTTCAAGTCTTGGATTTTTATATCGTCATTTGTTTGTAATCGATTTAACCTTTTTTCTGGTCTTTAAAAATTTAAAAATACTGCTTCTACTTTTTTTGTATACTCAGCCCTCTGGTGAACGAATATCTTTAAAATATTTTTATTACCTTACATTTGCATGAAATTAAACGTGGGGTCCAAATTATGGACCCATCTTATGCTCAATTACTTCTAAACAAATAAAGGGTTGGAGCTATTACAGCCTTTACTGTTTTTAATTTAAAATTGGGCAGCGACCGCACTGATATTGCCTTGTGAAATATTAAGCTAGTTGATTACTTAGAGAAACATGATAGTGTTTAAGAAATTGATTTTATTAACAACAAAATATATAATATATTTAAAAGAATAGAAATAGTTCCTTATTTTCTTTATATTTTGATATTGATTGAAAACATTGAATATAAATCAAACTTTGATTATAAGAAGGTAGATAAGGCATCTATTATGAAATCTAAAGCTATCGTTGCAGCGACAATGGATAATAGAGATTGGTTATTCAGGACCATGCCCTCATTTGAAAATAATCTCTACATTTTTTTTAAGAACGAGAACAGCCTAATAATGGTCCACTGCTGGAGCAGGCCTCCCCCTGTTTTTTTTTTTATCATGGGGAAATACCCTTAATCCCCACGCTGGGCATGCCGGTTAGGGATCGCAGTTCGGTGGTAGATCTATTCTGCAAGATGCGCTGCTGCCCGCTACGGTGTATGTCCCTAAGTCGCTTCCTACGACACCCACTGGAAGAGTTGGGTTGGTGCAAATTCTAAGCCGGCACCATACGGCTTTTACAAGGTTTAAAGTAACAAATGCAGGTAAACCAGCCTAGTTAGAAAATTGAAGCACGTAAACTCCCAGTGAATTCGACCGATCCTACACTAATGTTTTTTTAAGTGAATAGGTGCACTGTTCGTTGCCTCATTAAAAATATCACACAGGAATAAAAATAGGTAAGTGAGTATAAATAACCACGGCCTCAGTATAAATCTTGGTTTGAGTTTTCAGGGTTGTCGGAGTAAAGTTTCATTTGTACGAATATAGTTTTACCGTTATCGGATGGGAATGTTTGTGTAGTAAATTTTTTATATCAAGTAAGTAAAAACACGATAGCTGAAGACTTTATGGCAGTTATAATATCGGTACCTTGAATATAAGTGTGTATATAAAAATATTTTTATCGCTATAAAACTAGGGAAGAAAATAACCGTAACTATGTGCCTAGGAAAGAATAACTGAGTATAAATTTAACCAAAATCGTCAGCGAAAACTAGGTATCTAGGTACCGAAACAGACTAAATTTCAGCCATATCCTTCCGAAATTCGTGACAAAGTAACCGTAAAATATCAACTTACCAAAATGATTTACCAATTTACAGCTGCAACGAAAATTTTCACACTTCAACTCGAATTTTGAGTAAGCAACGCTAAGTCGAGAAGCATTTCCCACAAAATTCGCAAATCGCCAACCCTCGAATCGGCTAGTCGGCTACCCGCAATGAATACTCGAGTTTTCCTCAACCGTGGGGTGGAAACAGCAATATGGGAATAAAATCTGGGATTTAATCTTCGCGCAAGTTGCCTTTTAATCTTGTAGCGGATATGGCACGGGTAAATAATAAATGGATAAAACGATCGTGGTGGCATTGTGGCGGATAATTCTGGATATTTCCAAAACATTTTCGAACGTGTCGTGAAGATTTTAACATCATATTAATTAGGTACTAGCTTATTCCCAAAGATCTGCTCGCTTTTTCCCTGATATTATAATGTAGCCATATGTTTTGTGTGGTCAAGAACTTTATGCGACATGCGTGTAACATCTTAGTCGACCTGCATAGTATCTCTGGCGTTGTCTCTTGCCAAAAAACATCATTACTTAAAATTTACTTTAAATTTAACTGTTGTAGGTAGGTACTTTGAATATACTAACATTAATTATAAGAGATTTTGTTACTAACAAATTATGGATCCTGTTATCTGAAATAAAAGATTTTTTTTTTATTACACTCTTGTCCTCTTTACAAACTGTCGTTACTTTAAAATGAAGCTTTCACTGCCGGGGAGAGGTCAGGCCAGAACCAACGGCTTTTCTAGGCAAGGGGTTGCTGCAACACCGCCGATTTTCTGACTTCAGGCTGCTACTATAAGTTATATAAACTTACATATAACACTGTTACTGAAATAAAAATGAACTTCAAATATACATTTACGACCTCTGTGGCGCGGTGGGCGAAGGTCTGCCTGCGACGCCAGAGGTTGCGGGTTCGATTCCCGCCTTGGGACAAATACTTGTACGATCTGTAGGAATTTGTTCCGGGTATTCTGGTCGTTTTCTATATAAAATAAAACATATCTATCTATGTAATGTATTGTATTATGTATAACAGTTAACTAGTACCCATAACACAAGCTCTGCTTAGCTTGGGGCTTGATAATGCTGTGTGAATAGTCCAGAGTTATTTATTATTATTTATATTTAATTTTAAATGTAAGCTAGTAACAAAAACCTAATCTCAAGAAACAAATGAACTTAATAAGTTCATTCATCTCTTACACTGAGGTAGAGATGGTTAATAAGGGCGGTACAGCAGTACAGCCTCATTATTTAGACAAGTTAATAAGAATTCCTAAGTCGCATTAGCGTCAGAAGGGACAATATTCAGACGTTAAGCTACAAAGAAGATTAAATGAAATACATCCGATTTTATGCTATCTCGGACTAAGAGATAGATACGAGTCTCAATTAACCAAGTGCTGGTGCTTGAAACGTAAAAGGTAAAAATTGTTATAAAATATAAAATAGAATCCGGATTTTTTAGGGTACAATACTCAATGGATGAAAACGGAACCCTATCACTAAGCTTAAACTGTCTGACCGTCTGTCCGTCTGCGGGCCCTCCTGACCTGTAAAAATTAGGCGGTTGAAAGTTTCACAGAATAATCTATTTCTCTTGACGCTATAACAACAAATAAAATAAATTATTCAAGGGGTCAATGTCCGTACCAAGTTGATAACCGAACACTGAAGTTAAGCAACGTCGGGCGCGGTCAGTACTTGAATAGGTGACCGCAACGCTATTGCCATTTTTTATCAGTTTTTTATTGGAAGTAGTCATGTACGATGGTGCCAGAGTCTCAAAGAAGAGCTTGTGTTTAATATTTTGTCCCGTTGCGGGAATCATAGCTTTCTTCTTCCTTCTACTTAAAGCCGACTTTGGTCTATCTATGTAAAGCCACAACATTTCCATTTCAATAATTTTAATCTGTGCCTTTAATAGCAATTCAAGTTTTAAATTATAATCAATAGTATATTTGATGGGTAGATAGATAAATATAATAATAAATTGCCCATCAGTAAACACATTAATAACATAAATACTACAAGAATGATATTAAAATGTTAAATATATATAAACAAACATGATCAGAAGTTTGTTTGCTCATTTTTACGATAAGCTAAAGGATATTTTACGTAAATAAATAAATAAGAATATGTTAATATTAGTTAAGAAATATCTAAAGGTAAATTTAAAGGTGATGCGGTTACATAATTATTATATTATATATTAATTATGTACAACACGCCCCAAAGGTAAAGTTGCCAACATGTCGCTTAGTAATTATTGCCTTTCAGGCGTCGATATCATTTGCAGTGAGCATCACACCGTGGGCTAAAATCCTTTTCGTTTCCTGTAGCGAGGGCCTCCATGCCCCTTATGCCGGGTAAATAGTGTTTTACTGTTCTCAAATTGATTTCACGTACAGTCAAAACGTGGGTTTTGGGATTCATTTCACGTTAAGCCGTAGTCTCTGTGTCGTAAGTAAATTTACTGAGTTGAATCCGGATACAGTAGCTAGTGAAGGTATATTTGTATTTTGTAGTCACACCCACGTTAGTAAAGACAATACTCAATTACATCGCCGCCTACTGTTACGTGGATGAAAATAAATGAAATGACGCTTCTATAAATGGTGGCTCATTTATCACTCAATCCAAAATGCATTAGGAAGTTGTCTGTTGCATTTACAACTAGGAATGGAAACGTGCTGGCTGATGGTAATATTCGAATTTGTATGATAATATTTCGTATGATAAGTGTGATTGTTAATTTACCGCGATTAATGCGTAGGTGTGAAGAGTGAAGTGTTTTTAAATGAGATAGTGAGGACTTTTGTACTTTAAGATGGTTTATGCTGGTGTCACAAAATGTTAATATTTCCCTTTATGGTAGTTCGTCGCATGTTAGCGCGAGATAATTTTTGTTGGGGTTTTTATTTTTTGAAACTTGCGAAATAGTAATTTCTAAGAAATGAAATAATAGTAATTTGCCGCAAATCTTAAACCATTTTCACTGGTATTTTTGAAATATTTGGGAAAATACAAAATTTTGTGTTCAAAATCTATATTATCCCAAATGCTCCCAAAATTCAAATAAATAAAAGTAGATTCTATCATAAAATCATAGAAAATGGTTTACTGTGGTACTTTTTCGCTAGTTTTATAGTTTTTATAACGCAGAAAAAAAACACAAAAATTTTGAATCTCGTGCCAACCCGCGACGAACTACCAAGCTTCAGTGATGCGACACGGATGGGCGGGCGGCTGATCTGCAAGCGAAGCAGCAAAGGAAAGTAGGAAGTCAAAGTGTTGAGGGGATTTCTTGACACCAATACTTTTTATGATGGGGTTACAGGATTATAAAATTTTCATTTCCTGTTATAACAGCTATAGATAAGGCAAGCCATTTTTTTGCAGTTATTCCAACACACATTATATGAATCAGAATTAGATAACGAATATTTATTCAGTTCATTTTTTTTATTCGATTGATTTTCAAAACTTCTTAGAGCTGCATACTGCATAAAATCATTTGTATGAAACAAGTCATTTTCATTTTAGTCAATTTTTAATTGGTTCAATAACTAAATCTCCAAACAAAATAACGCCAAATCAAGTAATAAGATTTATCTCTCCCCGATAACAATTTATTTAAAACTGCTTTTACTTTTAGAGCACGTGTAAAAAAGGAAACCAAATTAAAGGATCATATTACAGAAATCCATTAGAGCAAGTAATAAAAATAGATCGGGACATGTAAAGCGACCTTAAATTCAGTCATTCGAAATAAAACGCTGATACGAATAAATCAACTGTCACTGATCCTGACTGATAAATACACAAAAAGGTTAGATTTTAGATTATAGTAGATTATAGTAGTTCACGAGTATATAGATTTTGTAGTATATTTATATAAGCTATGCATTTGCTTGATACGTGCTCTATTTTTGTGAGTGATTAGGCCGTTGATGATGATGATGGTAAATATTTCTAAGAGATTTATGCAAGAAAGAAAAACCTGACATAAGAAAATATTTGGTTTCATGAAGTTCTATTCGGATAAAGCAATTGCAAAATTAACATGATTCGTAGATACACTACATTACCTACGAATCATGTTAATTTGTACAATTTTAATAAAAGGTGATAAATACATTATTTGGCAATTCTCAAAGAATACATAACAACTATCTTAAAATATCAAGAAAAGTCATTAAATTAGCATAAAACGAATGCGGAAACCAAGATAAGATAAGAGAACGAAGTAAAGGCTAATAAAGTAACCATAGAGGTTTCACCAGACTACCACAGAACTCTTTGTTCCGTATACGGAAACCAACTCTTAAAGACTTGTTCCTTTATTTCTCTGGGAGTCTTATTCTGAAACATTTCAAATCAAAAAATATTTTTTCACTCGCGTGGTTCAACGGTTGCTAAGTAATGATGAGGCCGAAGATGAACCCACCAGTTTTTTTCTCTTGTCTTGAAAATACCACTATGACGCGGTGTGATACGTGATCCGCGTTGGATCAAGGACGGACAGTGAAGAGGGGAGAGTGGACTGGTAGGAGAAAAAGAGTCTTTTAGAGACCAACACCATGGTTGTCCAAAAAGTTAGTAAGCAATAGCCTATTACTGTCCCACTGCAGGGCATATGCGAAAAAACCTTTCTTTAAATTAATAGTAGGTGGCGGTGTGACGTGATGTATCAAATACACCATACAAAAATATTAATATTGTATTGTATTAGGCTACTAAAAATTAATCGAGTGCTGATCCTGATGACAAGTTCTGTGCATTAGATGATAAAAGAGAAAATATCGAAGTGTAAAGTAAAAAAAATAAGTTGAATCCAGAATAAGTCTGCATCTCAACAAAACTACTTATCGTCAATATCTTTAGAATCAACACTAATCCGCCCACAGACTACAACGACCGAACAAGATCCAACCATGTGATGGGGCTTTAAATTAGCCCCTCGGACTTTTACGGCGTATTGACAGCGATTTGGAAACCAACAAGAGATGCTTAGACGTGTCAGATGTGAATATGTGTGATTGCGGTAACAATGGTGATATTCTGTTGACATCGTGGTTCGTTACTAAAATGTTGAATCAAAGCGTGTCAACCAATTTTGAGGTGGATCAATTGATTGCAAACAAATCGTGCTTTGTAGGAACACGAAGGTCAGATGTACGTGGACGAGAAATCTAGAGTCAATAACGTCTTGAGATTAACATGAATATGCATGGCTACTTCCTCCTTCTTTCACCTAGTATTGCGGTAAAATTTCTGTCGACATCAATAACCCGAAACCTAACACCTTGGTTAAATTGTCTAAGCCTAACACGGCTATATATTCAACAACTGGTATCAAACTTCCCAAATAAAATTAAGTAGGTCATGGTGTATTTCCTGAACTTGCGTGTTATAGCAAAATTGCCATAGATCTTCGCTCAACTATCTGTTTTGTAAATGGTAACTTAAATGACCAGGCAACTTAAAATTGTCACTATAAAACACAACTCAAAACGGTAATTACTATTAAAAAGAGTGCCTTTTTGAGATGGGAGTGTCTGAAAGCATGTGAGAAAAATGTCATGGAAGCTCAGTAAACGAGAACACTATCACAGCATCATCATCATCATCAGCCTATGCTAGTCTACTGCTTGACATAGGCCTTCTCTAATACACTATGGCGCTCACCATAGCGCTCTGTCTTCAGCTTACCGCATCTATCATCTGCCTGCAGTCTTTCGCAGGTCGTCATTATGACCGGAGGGCGTCCGACATTACGTTTACCAGGTCGTGATTTCCACTCAAGAACACGTTTACCCCAGCGGTTTTCGGTTTTTCTCAAGATTTGGCCAGCCCACTGCCACTTCAGCTTGCTAATTCTCGTAGTTATGTCGATAACTTTAGTTCTCTGTCAGATGTATTCGTTAATCCTATCCTTCAGAGAAAATCCAAGATACAGCATAATCATTTTTTTGTTATGTAAGATTATGTAACTTCGGCCCGTAATATGAAAGCTTGCTTGCCTAATCATCGATCTATGCTTGAGTAACGCTTTTCTATGGCTTAAACGTCACTCAAGCATAGAACGATGACTGAGCAATCTGCCACAATACGGCCCGCATTAGTATAAAGAGGCTTTGATGCCTCACACCACTTTGATCTAAGTCTTCTCTGATTCTCATAGTTTGAGAATTAGTGATAAACTCCTATATCAAACATCCATTGTTCACCTATATCTTTATAGTCACCGTCAAAGTAAGTTCCAAATTCAAAAATTGTCTGATGTGTCAAATGCAAGAGGCATTTGACACATTGACTTCCCTTATAGAGCTGCATTATTATATACCTTGACATATAATTGTACATAATCATAATTTGATTTAATTTCTGACATTATTAATTTAAGGCCCCTTTACAGCTAATTATTTGTTTATTTTTCTGTGTCTAATATTAAACTGTATAAATAGGAATCGCTGCCTACATCATATTTCTGCATAGGTACAATCCTTTATGGTGTTTCCTTCCTTCACACAAAACTTGTGTTGTGTTGTATGAATAATTATATTTAAGTACCAAAAATGTAAAAATTATCAAATTATGTAAATTACAACGACATCAAGTTTAGTGTATCAATAGGTACCTACGGTGGATTAATAAATGAAATGAAATGAAATTTAGCATTTCTATAATCAGGTAATATTTAATTTTGATACTTTTAATTCAATATATTTAAAGTGAGTACCTTAAAAAACTTATGTGTTTGTCTGGGCATTAATTGTTACTTTGTTCTCCTCACTTATTTATTGAATTGAGCAAACATTTTAGCTAGCCTCAGCATTAAATATAAAGCTGCTTTTGCTCGCGGAAATGTGCAACTACTTTTACCGTTGTGCATTTTACTTTTGTTTTGTGACTTCTGAATCTTATTGTGCTACGTCACTTCCTGGGATTGCTATCTTGAAAAAGGTCGACTGAATATTTAATACTTAGTGTTCATTTCCTTGTTTTTGGTGTACCAGTGTTGCTTCTTGCTGGTTGTTGGGTCATGTCTACGAAATGAAATGTTTTGTTGGTGCACATTTTGGTGTATATTCATTTTTTTTACTCTGAATCTTATCTGCGAGTTAATTTAAAATTAATAAAAGATGTACCTATGCGTGAGTGCACCATACGATTTTCGCCGCTCATTGGTTTATTTTATTAAATTTTTTTTGCAAATGTTACCTGCGGAAATATCAAGTATTTGATATAATGATAATACATTAAGGAATACATACGCGTAGGTAAAATATAATAAATAAATAAATTATACTGGACAATTCACAGAGCATTATCTAGCTCTAAGCTAAGCAGCTTATGTCGTGGTTACTTAATTTAATACAATACACTTCCTAAGTAAATGGGGCAATGCAGCCAGCGTCTTGGGGATGCTTCCAACTGGTATTGATCAGGACCAATTGAGCTAATTGTAGATTGTTTGCAACAGTCTGCAGTTAACTTAATTACATCAGTAGTAAATACTAGTTCGATCTTGTTTCTATTAATTTCATTGTTAGTAAAGTACTTTTACATAATTATTATCTAAATAAATATTGGAAACACTCAGAACACTCGGAACAAATATCTGAAGATTGTGCAAACATTTGTCCCGCGGTGGGAATTGAACCTGCGTTAAGGCGGACTTTCACCCGCTGCGCCACAGAGGTCGCCAAATCAACTACAAACAGAAACCAACGTTTTATGGTTTTATTAAAATATCGTGGAAGTTTAAGAAAGTAGACGAACTTTTTTGTAGTTATTTTACTCTATGTGAGAAATAATCTAAAAATATGTGATTGAGATAGTCTCCTTGATTCATATAATTGGAAAATGGCCGCCGTAGTTGAAATTCAGTTATGTGGACATAATCATGTCCAAAAGGTTTCAAAAAGCAGGTGAGCCTTCCTTAAATGTTTATTGTTTATAATTGGGCAAAATAATGATGCCTTCTATCTTATAACGTAAATGTTTGTGCATTCAAACGTAAAAAGGGATGTTTATTAATTTTGTTTATATTCAGTCTAATGAGGCCGCCAGAATTTACAAAGGCATCGTATGTTTGTTACCAATTATTTTTGTTTTATGATATACGAATAAAATAAGATACTTCTACAAAATATTTTGCTTTGAAACAACAAAACATAAAAACAAAATTTTACCTACCTATTAGTCTAATACGCGCGACTGGAACATGATAGAGTGATTTCGAATAGACACAAGCACGGTTGGTATTTTTAGGGTTTCAAACATCGGTTTTGAAACCCTTATGGTCTCGCTCTGTCCGTCCCCGCTCTTTCTTGAATATCTCAGTAACTACTGCAGCTATTAACTTGAAATTTGAAATAATGATACATTTCGTGCGCCATTACTGATTTTAAGAAAAAAATATATAAATAAATGAAAAATGAAAATGAATATTTTCAGTACAAATTTTGATGTTGAAATTTCAAAAGAGACCTAGGAAGACAAATGGGGTATCAAATGAAAGGTATCGTTTTGTACATTTCAAAACACTTTTTGAAATTTCTGTAAATTTCATACTTTTTGAAATATTTTAAAGAAAGTCGAAAAATTGACCATACCCCCCCCCCTATCTCCGAAGATTGCACACCGATCCATGTACAATGTATTGGGCGTTTGTAGATATCAATCTATATTTTACAGGAAAAATATAGAGAAGTCTGTAATAATAATAGTTTTTGAAAAATGGTCAAAAAGGGGGAGAATTTTTTTTCAAAAGGGAGGGTACCTACCTATGTGGGGTATCAAATGAAAGGTATCGTTTTGACCATATCAAAACACTTTTTGAAATTTCTGTAAGTTTCATACTTTTTGAAATATTTCAAAAAAAGACGAAAAATTGACCATTCCCCCCCCCCTAGCTCCGAAGATTGTAGACCGATCCATGTACAATGTACTAGGCGTTTGTAGACATCGATCTATATTTTACAGGAAAAATATAGAGAAGTCTGTAATAATAATAGTTTTTGAAAAATGGTCAAAAATGGGGGGGAATTTTTTTTCAAAAGGGGGGTACCTCCCCATGTGGGGTATCAAATGAAAGGTATCGTTTTGACTATTTCAAAACACTTTTTGAAATTTCTGTAAGTTTCATACTTTTTGAAATATTTCAAAAAAAGACGAAAAATTGACCATTCCCCCCCCCCTAGCTCCGAAGATTGCAGACCGATCCATGTACAATGTATTAGGCGTTTGTAGACATCGATCTATATTTTACAGGAAAAATATAGAGAAGTCTGTAATAATAATAGTTTTTGAAAAATGGTCAAAAAGGGGGGGAAATTTTTTTCAAAAGGAGGGGTACCTGCCTATGTGGGGTATCAAATGAAAGGTATTGTTTTGACCATTTCAAAACACTTTTTGAAATTTCTGTGAGTTTCATACTTTTTGAAATATTTCAAAAAAAGACGAAAAATTGACCATTCCCCCCCCCCTAGCTCCGAAGATTGCAGACCGATCCATGTACAATGTATTAGGCGTTTGTAGATATCGATCTATATTTTAAAGGAAAAATATAGAGAAGTCTGTAATAATAATAGTTTTTGAAAAATGGTCAAAAAGGGGGGGATTTTTTTTTCAAAAGGGGGGGTACCTACCTATGTGGGGTATCAAATGAAAGGTATCGTTTTGACCATTTCAAAACACTTTTTGAAATTTCTGTGAGTTTCATACTTTTTGAAATATTTCAAAAAAAAGACGAAAAATTGACCATTCCCCCCCCCCCTAGCTCCGAAGATTGCAGACCGATCCATGTACAATGTATTAGGCGTTTGTAGACATCGATCTATATTTTACAGGAAAAATATAGAGAAGTCTGTAATAATAATAATTTTTGAAAAATGGTCAAATAGGGGGGGAATTTTTTTTCAAAAGGAGGGGTACCTGCCTATGTGGGGTATCAAATGAAAGGTATCGTTTTGACCATTTCAAAACATTTTTTGAAATTTCTGTAAGTTTCATACTTTTTGAAATATTTCAAAAATAGTCGAAAAATTTACCTTTCCCCCCCCCCCTATCTCCGAAGATTGCAGACCGATCCACGTACAATGTACTAGGCGTTTGTAGATATCGATCTATATTTTACAGGAAAAATATAGAAAAGTCTGTAATAATAATAGTTTTTGAAAAATGGACAAAAAGGGGGGGAATTTTTTTTCAAAAGGGGGGGTACCTACCTATGTGGGGTATCAAATGAAAGGTATCGTTTTGACAATTTCAAAACACTTTTTGAAATTTTTGTGAGTTTCATACTTTTTGAAATATTTCAAAAAAAGACGAAAAATTGACCATTCCCCCCCCCCTAGCTCCGAAGATTGCAGACCGATCCATGTACAATGTATTAGGCGTTTGTAGATATCAATCTATATTTTACAGGAAAAATATAGAGAAGTCTGTAATAATAATAGTTTTTGAAAAATGGTCAAAAAAGGGGGTACCTACCCATGTGGGGTATCAAATGAAAGGTATCGTTTTGGCCTTTTTAAAACACTTTTTGAAATTTCTGTAAGTTTCATACTTTTTAAAATATTTCAGAAAATTGATTGTCCAAATAATTGGCAAATGTTTGAAACCCTCGGCGCGCGAGTTACACTCGCACTTGGCGAATCTTGTTTTATAGGCTATCGACCTTGGCTTGACCACAATCTCACCTAATGGGAAGTGAAGATGTGGCCGACGATGTATCACGGAGGTGTAGAAGATACCTATTCACTCTTGTCTTGAAGTGACCCAGATTGAAATTGACCGAAATAACAGCAGCAGCAGGGAGCGTATTCCAAACCCCAGCGGTATGAGTGATGAAGGTGGAAGAAAAACGCTTAGTACGAGTGGACGGTATATCCACCAAGTAGGGGTGCTAATGCGCTGTGCGTCTGTTTGTCCTGGGCATTTCATTTTACATGGATTCAGGTAGGATTCAGGTTGTTGGAGTTCAGAGGCCAACAGCCTAACCTCAGCACAAAAATTCGCATTTAAATATGGGCTTTACTCTTTATCTTTAGATACATTTTAAAGTGAAAATGGCGTGCCGCAAACTCAAATGAGCCGCAAACTGTCTGTCATCTGTTGCCGTCAATATAAAATAAATCTAAATGTTACAAATTAAAGCCCACATTTGAATGCACATTTTTGTGATATTCTGCAGCGGTGCTTCCCAGGTGTACGACAAGCTTTTTACTCATTTTGACAATATGCAGATAGTAATAGAAATTATGTATCCTACTTTACCTTGCCCGCCTTAAATTACCTAAATATTAGGTATTTGGGTTTAGATAATTGCCATTTTCTAAAGAAAAATTTCTACACAGCTTGATAAATAAAATTATTGTCTCATTCGGAAACTTAAACTCTGATAGACGCACGCGCATCAAAGATGGCGGCAGTAGGAGTGGTGAATGGCACCGTTCTCTGATTGGTTCAATTCTTCCAATTAATTTATCACTTGATTAAGAATGACATGTAGATTTATAAGTAGCTGAATGACAATGTTGAATCTTGTCAACAAAAGTTCTTATACGTTTTATACATTTTCCAAGTTTACGCTCGTATACATAAATCCAGAACTTTTTTTCATGTTTTTGTTGACAAAACAAGACCCTGATGTTTGAAGTCCCTTATTGTGAAAATTAGGCCATTTTGATGTTTTAGATCCTGAATAATTTGTAAAATAATCTGTACCTACCTGGAATTTCAGTCTAAATTAGCATAAGTATCAAAACGATTAGGAACACAAACAAAAATGTCTCGACCTACAAGCATGTAACAATTCTGCAAAGTTGCATGTTGACATTTGAGCCTACTCCAATTATGTTAAATAGCTTATGAAAACTGCTATTAAGTTTAGTAACGAGTAAATCATGAGGGGGTCAATTACCTACGAGTTTCCAACTATGTCAAAGATGAAGTAATAGTTCATGGAGAAGTATGTTTGCTTTCGTGCAACCGTCAACGTTTTAACTGGCTACAAAGTTTTGCCTTACATTTCCGAAGTTATTTTTCGACGCGTTTCGCAGCTTTCCTGGGTAAAAGTTTTGTGAAGCAATAAAATTATTAAATTTTCAAAGTGCCTCAAGTCTCAATAGAAGAACTGAAGATTATGTTTACTTTATTTGAACTGTGGTGAAGAAGATGAATTTCGATATTTCTTCAGGTTACTTATAATAGTACTTACGTTTAATACCCTATAAATCTTAGACAATTTAACCCGCTTTCCTATTAATACAATGTATTAATAGGGTAGGATATTAGAATTGTAGAATTATTATTATTATTATTGTAGAATTTGACTTTTTAATAAACAAGTATGTCATACTTGTTCATTAAAAAATCAAATTCTCAATGTAAATTCTGAGGTCGTCAAATCTACCACGTCCTGCTACTTGTTAAGTCGCTTGTAAATAAGACGTTTGATGACATCTAATGGACAAAAGAAATGCAAAATTGTAATGTTTTTGCATGACCAATCACACTGCCTACAGGGAAAATATTTTTCTTCACAGAAATACTTATTCAGTTTTTGTTGCGCCATAATGGTGATTTACAATAACAACATACAATTTTCTGCAGGTAATTCGACACAAAATTTCCGATAAGTCAAAGATTAGGTAAGCATTGAAAATATTAAAGTAACAAGAAATTTAAAACCTATGAGTATGATGAGCATTAAATTGGATTAACATTAAAAGATCTAAACTTTCAAAGAATCAGGGAAAAAGAATCGGAAGCTGGTAAAAAAAATTACTCCTACATTCAAAAGTAAACATTGGCTCTTAAAAACAATAGTATATTCCAAGGTCAAGTAATTTTTTAATCAAAATAATTGTTCTATGAGTAAAATGTCTCGCAAAAACATAAACAGACTTGTGTCTTAACGTAGGAAAGTAAAGTTGGAAATTGATTGTCAAATTTTGACTCCAAGGGGGGCTTGTTAACGCTATCCAAAAAACAAGCTCCGAACCCTTGGGGCGGAATTGATAATTTACTCATCCAAAGGGCTATCATTAACCTCGTTGGGCATACAATGATTGTCGGTTACGTACATACATTTTCTGGATGTCTAGACGAAGCCGGCGTCTTGGTAGAAGAACAAATAACGTTTCGGGTCGTTAACAGCGAATTACACTGACAAGGGTGTTATTACAGCAACGAGGCTAAAATTGAGATCGTTCGATGGCTTTACAGGTACTGCTTGAACGTTGGGTATGCGAGAGCAATTTTGCGATGGTGCTTGTGAGACAGGTCAAGGGGTATTGTGAAATTTTCGTACTTAATTATGCATCATGATATCTTTCTAATATTCATGTCATTCATTCATATCACAAAAATAGATCGCAACTCAGTTATAAAGTGTTTTTTTTTCACTTATTTGAACGAATGCTACGTCATTGTACTAAACCATATTCATTCGTTTCTCCCAAGTTGAATGCGTGCCAATTTTTTCTACCTTTATTTCATGCAATCTAACAATTCGACATTTTACAAAAGCGCAGCAATAAAATATTATACGCAACATTCTATTGATCTATTGTCATTCGCCACAAATATACTTTGTGATCGGCATCCGTTGCTCATGCTTCCTAATTTTTTTCTTCTAAGTTACCTAGTCTTAGTCAAACATTAAATTGATCTTTATTTTAAAAACGTTGTGGTACAGATTTCACTGATGCAACTTTTAATGTTTTGACGTTTAAATTGTTACTATCGATTGTCATATCCTGTAATTTGATGCCTTTGATCAATTGGTTCAAAGAGTAGTGAACCGTGTCCCCCGAACTTTGTAACACCTGCAACTTTAAATTGGAGCAACATAAAATTATTAACTGAATAAAATAGAATGAAGAAATTGATTAGATAGTGCAAACTAAAATTGTTTGAAATGAATGTATGACCAAATTTATAAGCACGTTTATATGATCAAACTTATTTGACCCGTTAGTAAGATCCAGCAATCTATTAACCAAATTGTATACACTGATCATATCGCTCCATGTAAAGAACCGTACCATCGAAATATAGATGAACGTACATACATATGTATATGAAACATAAGCTTGAGTGACTGACTTAAACATAGAAATACCGAAGAATAGCTTCTGTTTATAAATCAATAGTCGTATTTAAAATTCCAGAATACAAAAGTCGGGTTTAAAACACATTTTGAGATCCACCTTTGGCGTTTATATTCAAGCTACCAGGCTAAGCTTGAGGTTCCAATTTTGTAAAAATACTGTGACAAAGATGAATTAAATAGACAAAGTCGTGGTCATCTCACTAGTTAACAATACAAACTCTAGGCACACGATCCCCTATAGGCTGCCAATTTTAATCGGATGACGTCCGATGCATCGAAACGCATAATTACGAATCGGAATCTCTCACGGGACTCCATTCCGTATTAGTTTTGACATTCGGCTTGATTGATGGACTACAATCTCTGGATGAATCTCCTGAATGAACACCCGTATATGGCACGAACCATTTTTCCTATTATTTTCCCCTATACCTTATCATGATGACACAAGATCTAAATTCAAATGATGCGTTTCAGTTTTATGTTTGTAGATGTTATGGATACCTAGGTGTGTCAAATTGTGAGCGTCGGGGTTGGCGTCAGTTTGACAGATAATGGACGGATAGTTGAATTTTAGATGGATTGCCAAAGTAGATTTTTTTAGATTTTGTTACATTTATTTGAGTGTTTTGTGAGTTATTGGCTGTCATGCAAATCTAAAATTTCGTGTAAATACTCACTGAGATTATGTACAAACCCATGTAAAGTACCTAAAATTCTTTAGATAACAATGTTTCAACATTGATTACGTTATGAGATTTGCCATTCTAAGGTTATTCTTAATGTTTTATAACATTACAATTCTCTTAAACGTTCCTACTAGCTGCCAAGTTTCTTCTAGTCCTTTCAATTGTAATATCTCCGTATGATTCACAAGAAGAGTTTCACTTTCGCTAATTCAGAAAGTCGTTTCTAATAAAGAACAACACTGGTTTCACAGAACGTAGAAAATTAGTTTCAGAACTCTGTGACAACTTTCAACATCTTTTGTCGATCTTATCTATTAGCAAGTTCAATTTATGGCATACGGGTCACGGAGACATAGTGGAAGTTTGATAACTTGGTGCAAGCAGTTTCGAAAGTGCTAAGTTTTTCAACGTCGAACTGAGTTAGGTCAATGAAGTTTTTGAGTTTCACGGAGTTAGACATAGAATGTGTTTCAGGTATGATACATTTTACAAATCTCATAAAGCTTTGCTAAATTTAGGTATGGCAAGACGATGCGGAGTCAAAATGTTACTTATGTATTTACTTTTTACGATTTTAATTAAATATTTCAGAAATCTTGGTATACCTGTGTCTAAATTTCTTTATTAGTTAAAGGTATTCACTGCTCAGTCTCAGCACCTACACAAGTGCCACATGACATTGTGTTCCTAATTGAAAGTCCTGTGGTTTTCCTAAGCTGTTTTTTTTATTTCTTTTAATATATCAAAAGGCGGTAGTAGGCGTCAAACTAGCGCCGCAACCTATTTTATTTTATTACTAGCGTTGATCAAATGAAATTTCAGAAATAAAACGTACAGTTTGTGATACCTATTATAAGCTTTTTTTAACGCCTCTGTTAGTTTTATTCTATTAGATTTAGGCAGAATATCGAAGTTGTCCTTGGTGGCCACCAATATCTATTTTCGTTATACTGGCTAAACTGTTCTGAATGTGATAAATTGCGTATCTTTTACCTTTTACTATGTGTAGATTTTACATGCATCTTTAATTTCTTAACACGAGTCTTTCTTGTGCGTCGAAACGGAAGTTGACACTGTGATCTGCTAACACGAAGCTAACTAGGCTTTGTTCCTTTGTGCAGGATAGATAATGGTATGTTCTTTCATGTATTTTTTTTATGATAAATAGCCGCGAGCTGTGACAGAGTAAACTTCCGAAAGGCGGAAGGTTTGTAGATTGAATACAATGAATACAGTGGGTTTTTTCAAAGCCTGTTTGAAATTTGGTCACCTTTATTTGTTGACGACTAGCTGCTACTGCTGGCTTCGTCCGCATGGTCCTTGGATAAAACAAAACTTTCTTTTTTTGTATATTTAGATTTTCTTTATATCATTTTTTCATCTGTTCCGGAGATGCTTTTGTTCCAGTTATTTTAATAGACACAAATAGACAACCCGTGAATACCCGTGAATTTTTATTTTAAAGCGTTCCGATCGGAATAGCTTACATTTTTTGCAACTACTCAACTAAGAGCAAGTTCTCAAAACGACCGTATTCCGGATACGTAAACAAACAATGGGTTCTGTAAAAACGGATCCTCTGTATAAATGCGCTTAAGGAAATTTATCTACGCGCTGCTATGGTCGGATAAGTTATGTTGAAGCTATAGCAGATAATATTATTATAATATGGACTTTGAACAATAGCATCATCAGTAAACAGTGTCACAATAATATTATGATTAACTTATGCAAATATTCATTAATTATCGACATTGTTGATGGAACAAGCCGGATCATGTTTGAGGTTTAATGATTATGGAGTCAAAACAAGACTTTATTTGATCGTTTATAATCAAAAATCATTAAAATTTGAGGATGAAAGCAATACCTTCCTTTATGGTTTTATCTCTAGACCTATGTAGTACATCGAAAAATTCTAATTTTAAGTGTGGTAACTGGGATCTGCACTGACATCTCGCATAGGAGTGTATTGTGCATTATCCCCCTGGCTAACCAGGCCTACGTCTAAGAATTTTATGCAACTACATTATTCTGGAAAAACCTTTGTTCTTTATGTATCGTAATTGAAACGTATACAACATCCAATCTCTATAATGGAAATGTATACATAACACGTAATTACCAAAAGCAAAAATTGACGCATTTTTACATATTTAAAATGTTGAGTGTTATAATTATCTTTCTAATAGATTTATGACTCTATAAGAATTTAACAATTAGATTTTTTACATTGCTGAATCTTCGTGTGTCTAATAGGAAAATGACTTCAATATGAATTATTATGAGAAAGGGATGAAAAAAATTCTCATAATCTTATTGGATATCGATAATAATGTAGTATTATGAGAAATGAAAGAGAAAATGCCTATAATCTTATTGGATATTTGATGAATATGAATATTCTTATTGTTAAAACTATTAGGTCTCAAATCATCAACACAAAATCTTGAGTGCTACTTACAAGATTCAGATCTGAAAAATAGTGGTTAAGTACCTAGCTGACATGGCAAATTTCGTTCTGCTCTAGAATTAGAGATGACATTATTTACATACGAAAAATCTTTGACAGAACGGTTATCTTCTTATTTATTTTTTTGTCCTTGTTAAATTTTCATATTTTAATTAGTTATACTGCTATTTGAGATTATTAAAATCGGTTCAGCCGTTCTTTAGTTATAAATGGTGTAATTAACACGACTTTGTTTTATATTACACTAGATGCTGCCAGCGGCTTTGCACAAGTTTTTCAAATAGCCTATGACAATGACCGCCATACCATTTACCTCCCTGCTAAATTTCACGAGGATCCGTTCAGCCGTTGAGGCGTAAAAAGCTAACAAACAGACAGAGTTACTTTTAAATAAATAATGCTGGACAAATCACACAGCATTATCTAGCCCCAAGCTAAGCAGAGCTTGTGTTATGGGTACTAGATAACTGATAGACATAATATAATACAATAGATAGATAAATATTTTTTACTATACATAGAAAAGGACCAGAACACCCGGAACAAATACCTGCAGATCGTACACACATTTGTCCCAAGGCAGGAATCGAACCCGCAACCTCTTGCGTCGCAGAAGGACCTTTGCCCACCGCGCTACAGAGATCGTCAAAATTTTGAATTTATAATAATTTATATGGATACAAATATACTGAAACTAAAACTATAGTCTTAAGTTTAGTCTTGCTTATTAAGGTAGGTTCATATCCAGCAGTGAACTACATAGTATAGGGCTGGTCATGACAATGTGGGAAACATCTCTTTACTTACCATTTGTAACAAGATTTTCTCCTTGCATATCGTCGTATCCAACGAATAAGGTTACAGTCGCCAGTGTGACCTTTTATTTTTATTGCATTTTAAGAATCCCCATTATCATTTACACCTTACCATTTCGAAAAAGTAAATAAATAATGAATATAAAAAAAGTTATTAAGGTTTGAAAATTTGGTTACAATTGCACTGATGCATTTAGTCCGACGAATAAGGTCACTAATAGCTTTGGCGCTTTCTTTCATGTGCGAAACGCAACCGACATGAATATTTCCCGGCGAATAAGGTTACATGCTCCACAGTAACCATGTACCGCGGGCGAAAAGGCGCGCGGACGGCGCGCGGCGGGTTGTCTTACGTAGTAAACTGAGAAATTAAAATAAGACAGGTACATTAATAATTAGTGTATATGAAAGATCCCCCTGCATGGAAAAAAGCAGAAAGTAAAAGGTGTAGGTATTTGTAGGAGTTTTTCCTGTCAGAATAGTGAATATTGGTACAAATTATTTATTTATTTATGTATTTAAGTAGTATATTATATATATATATATATTCTTTTCTTTTATGTGTTTATCTAGTTTATGTGTAAATATATTGAGTTAGGTAATTTGTAATATTTATTTAATATCTGTTTATCAATATTCTGTTATATTCATGTTTATTTTATCTTTTGTACACCCCTTGCCTTTCTTATATTCATATAGTTCTTTCCATCCAAAGGTTGCCTGGAAGAGATCGCTTCTAAGCGATAAGGCCGCCCATTGTACTTGTCTCATGTAATATGTCTTTTTTTGTAATGTTCTTTTTCTGGTGTACAATAAAGTGTTTTGTATTGTATTGTATTGTATTTGCCTATTTAAAGTTCAAAAATGGCTATTAACACTAAAGTCATTAATTGTTGTTCCGTGAAATCGTGTCAAAATATTGTAAAACAAATAACATAACTCAAATCATGGTCATAGTCCCGTTCTAAATGACTAAGATAATTCAGTGCAGTTACCGATAGATTTAATCTTTTATGAGCCCTTAAACATTCGCATTACATTCGCATTACATTCGCGTTCATTGTCGCGAATGCGAATGCGAGTATTGAAAATCTTGCAAATGTTCACGAAAGCGAGTATTTGTTATAATATCTCTAGTATGGTTAAATAACTCTATTAGATTATTAAAATCGATTGATATTAAAGCTGTTTAAAACCTGATTTTATTAAGTAATTATTTTCAGATCCATAATTTAAAATTAAGAGCTGTGTCTTCAGTTAACATGGGCTACATAGCTTCACAAGGTGAGCTTAGATAGATAGATAGATAGACTGATAGATAGATAGATTAACTTTAATCAATTATAAACATAAATAAGTACACTCGCCACGAATTGATCAAGCTAAATCTAAATTAAAAATTGGTAAATCTTTAGTTCTCATGCCGACCGGTCCCGGGTCAATGTGGCCATTGATCATGACCTTGGTTTTATCCAAGTTCATGCCAAGACCGATGCGTCGTGAGGCTGAAGCTAGGCCGTCCAGCATCCGGTTAAGCTCCTCCAGCGACTCCATCATCAAGACTATGTCATCAGCGAATCGCAGGTGTGAGATGTAATCGCCGTTTATGTTGATGCCCTTACCTTTCTAGTCCAGCGTCTTAAACACATCTTCCAACGCAGAGCAGTTGGATGGGTTTAGACTGCTGGCCCTGTACTTGGACACTCATAGTGGCGGCATCATAAAGACATCTCAACATCTCGATATATAGATAGTCTACTTGGCAACGCTGTAAGGATTCCAGAACAGCCCAGGTTTCGACAGAGTCAAAGGCCTTTTCATAGTCCACAAAGGCTAGACAGAGATTAGCAATAAACTAATAAAAATAATGTAATCCTATGTACATAAGTCACTATTTAAATAATTGCTGGACAGCCGCTGTCTGGCTAAATTTACGCTCGTACAGAATAGATCTAGGTCCATCAGGGTACCTGAAAAACATTGTAGTAGTTTGAGCACGAATGTCTATTCTACTCAGTAGCTCAGGACAGTCTATTTTGTTTGAAGTTATTTTTAGAAGGAAAGACAGATCAGTTATTTCATGCCATTTTGAATGAGTAAGAAAATGAAACTTTTTACAGAGTTACAGAGATCTATTTTGATTGTGGCTGAAATTGTAAGACTGTTCCTAGAAGGTTTAAACTTTAAGAAGATGACCGATGTTCTTTAAATATCAACGTTGTAAGAATAAAAAAAGGAACCGAAAGATTTAACTATACTCAGACTATTATATTAGAGTTTTTTATACTTTATAGATAAGGTACCTGCACTCAAAGCTCTAAAAGCTTTTTTTTACACTTACAATAAAATAAAATTCATACTTCAAATTAGGTATTAATTTATGATTATGAATCAGAAAATATGAAGTGTTGAATGAAAAGAGTGCTGTTTTAATACCTTCTAAATAAATACGTTTAAAGTTTTATTAATTACTAGCCGACCCGCCTGCGATTTCTTTCACGTTTTATTTTAAGTCATCTTTCTACGCTACGCATTTTGATGGGCCAACAGATACGGTTCTGCAGTTATTAAAAAAATAACCTTTGACCACATTTTAACTACCTTAGAATACTAATTTCCAAAAATCTGTTCTTACCGGGTGTTTACGTCTTAAAAGAAACCTCCATGCAAAACTTCATCTTCGTAGCTCTTGTAGTTTCAGAGATTTCTTGATATGTCACCCAGTTTTCTCTTCTCCTTTATATTATATAGATTTTCATTTCCGTCCCCTACCTTTATTCATACCAATATTTTTTTTAATTATGTAAGGGTTATATCATTATGAAACAGACTATAAAATACTAAAATATTATGTAGGTATTCTCTAATCTTAAATAGGCTTCAGGCTCATCAACGAGTCCTCTCATCTGGATACGGTCGACTTAATTGAGCGGATAGATAAATAAGAACAATAATATTGTAGGACAAACTACACAGCATTAACAAGCCCCAAGCTGAGCAGATCTTGTGTTATGTTATGGGTGATACACATAATACAATATACTAAATATGTATAGATTTTTTAATATACGTAACAAACAACCAGCACCCTTGACAAACATCTGCAGATTGTAACTTACTTTGTTTATTTTTAAAAAAGGCCTAATCTTACTTAAATACACAATAGGTTAGAAAAACGACAATAAAGCTAATAAATTGCATTCACAGGTACATGACAGTGTGGAAAATAAATACTCGCATTTGCGACAATGCACGCGAATGTAGTGCGAATGTAAAAGGGCAAATTAAACATTATTATTTTTTAGTAGCTGCACTGAATTATCTTAGTCAGAGGTAAAACGGGTTATATTTACCATGATTTGAGTTATGAGTTATCTTATACATATTTCGACACATAGTCATATTAAGTAACTTTATACGACTTTAATTACCAAAGTTATCGACATAGCGCAAAGGATTAGCAAGATGAAGTGGCAGTGGGCTGGGCATATTTCAAGAAGAACCGGCAACCGCGTCAAGAAGAACCGACAACCGGGGTAAACGTGTTCTAGAGTGGAGACCGCGACTCGGCAAACGTAGTGTAGGACGCCCTCCGACCAGGTGGGATGAGGATTTGCGAAAGACTGCTGGCAGATGCTGCATGCGGCAAGATGAAGCCAGGGCGCTATGGCGCCCTTTAGGGGAGGCCTATGTCCAGCAGTGGACTGGTATAGGCTGATGATGATACGACTTTAGCGTTAAAAACTTGTATAACAGTACAAATTTTATGCAGAATTACCTTGTTTTCTATGAAAGGAATTATAACGTATTAGTAGGTACTAATTATTTTTGTAGAAAAAAAAAATTGGATAACCCATAATAATTCCAGAAACCCTAAAATTCTACTTTTCAAAGTATATCAATCCAACAATCCAACAGTTTTAAATGAACTTGGTTTTGGCTTTAGAATGATTTTGAGTCATTTAGCTATAAAACATTAAAAAGTCAGCGGTAGTAGTTTTAAAATGTACCGAGGCGGGAATCGAACCCGAAAATTATTTTTATTAAACGAAATTCTTGAAGAAAAGTAAAATGTAACCTTTATGTTTTTGTAATTGTCCGGATTATTTAGTCGAATAAGGTTACAAAGACCATTGTAACCCTTTAGTTTGACGACGTGAAGCGAAATCTCCGTGGAATAAGGTCACAAAGGCGTTTAGAATAGCGTAGCTTTGAAGAATGCACGCGGAATAAGGTGATAAGCGACAAAAACTAGGGAAAACGGTATTTTTTATTTTTAAAACCCACATGATAATTTAGCTGAAAATATTAGAAAACGATTTAGCAAAAAAAACACACTCGCATAATAGAAACTTTTCGAATTAATAAGAAAAAACCGTCTCCTGTAAAGTTGGTGTTTTGCAACTGTGACCTTATTCGCTGGATACGACGATATATCCCTAAAAGTAACCATCATATACAAGACATTCTCTAGCACTCGAAAACCGCGTGTTCTATAGCGTTTTCTTCCTTGAATTGTTTCTGAAGACAATAACAGTAAACCTGATAATTTTATGCCCGCCACAAATGTAATGGTGACTTGAACGTTTAGAGTTTGTTTAAAGCCGATAAAACTGAACCATGTGTAAGAAGATTTTGGAGTGCAAGACTGTGTGATTTTTGCGGAACATTAACCAAACGTTTTGCCAAGCTTTTAGTACTTTGTACGCGAGGTATCCGCTAAGCTTGCGTACATGGTACTAAAAGGTGACATCTAGAGATATCATTTGATGTTTCTACCTGTCATATGTGTAAAGTAGTGCTCTTTGAACGTACTAATACACCTGTTAGATAAATTTCTAGTTCGAAATTACTGAAACTCATAAATCTTAGTGGCTAATTTCTAAGTAGAAATAACCCTTTACGATCAGAAAATAATTTATAGTGCAGTGAAATTCGGACTTCAAGTTGACGGATAATCTAATAAATGAATATTAAGTATTATGAAAGGAACTTCAATTTTTTTTGAACACACAGAAATTAATCATACGTCACATGATCATGCCAAACAGGTGTTCAAATGGTGTAAGAAAATAATGAATCCGGTACGTTTGATCAAGCCATACCTACCTAATCATGCCATACCTTTATACTTTTTCCCTTTGTGAGTATAATCAATAGATTTTCAATATTGTACGTAATTATGAATGTTAGGTATTCATCATCATCATCATCAGTCTATAGTAGTCCACTGTTGGACATAGGCCTAATGAGCGCCATAGCGCCCTGTCTTCAGCTTACCGCATCCAGCATCTGCCAGCAGTCTTTCGCAAAATCATTAAATGATCATCCCACCTGGTCGGAGGGCGTCCGTTTTACGAGTCGCTGTCTCCTCTCAAGAACACGCTTACCCCAGCGGTCGTCTGTTCTTCTCGAGATATGGCCAGCTCACTGCCACTTTAGCTGGTTAATCCTTTGTTAGGTATTAGGTAGTTTTAACGAGAGTTGTTTTGGCGTATCGATAAACGATTAATCAATCTTACAATTAAAATCTTAGTAATCTATGATGATAAGCTATCTCATTTCTAATCATTCATTAAAAATTAAAAAGTGCACAATTATCTTATTTTCTTGATCATTTAAATTAGAGTAAGTACAGATATCCAAAGTTTTCTTTGTAACTATGTTGAAATACTCAATGAAAGAAAATTTGGAGGAGATTTCAAGTGTGTATTTAATTATCCAAAGGCATTATGAAATGAAAGACAAACCTTAAGTATCAAAACGTCGTATAATTTATTAATTACGTTCAAGATATTCTTTGTACATTTTATACAAAACAATAATTTTTCGTTACGCCTAATAATTACATTCGAAAAATTACATAATTTTTTCAAGTTTATCGTTAAATCTAATATCACGATTTAGCTTAATTACTTTTAAAATAGGTACTCAAGCGATACATTTATGCCATTTTATATTTAACAGAGAAAACATATTTAAATATAGTAAAGTCTATGTATTTATATTACACATCTATTACAGGTTAGCACATACATTTCTAATGGGAACAACATTTTTTAGAATTACATAGACATCACGAAACCAATAACTTACACAAACATTACATAGAAAAATCAATCATGTTTAACTGTTGTAAGTATCAGAACCATTATATTTTATTTACAGAACAATCTTAAAAAAGCAAAGGACTTTTCCGAACAAATAAATTGATAGCTATTTTCAACCAATTAATATCTCTGTCAAAAATAATTGTTAACCATTCTTACTATTAAGGTACTTAGTTAATTCTATTGTGATTATAATTGTAGTAATTAAACATCTTAGCCTATTTGGTGTTGCATTACAGTGACTGTCCTGTGAAAATTCACAGTTTTAATAAAATATGAAAAAATAGATATTATTTTTAATAATTTAAAAGATTAATCAAATATTTGAAAAATGTTACCACGATCAGACTCAACATTTTCACAAGAGCTTTGTACAAGTTTCAATACATTCACATTGATTTTTTAGATTACGTATGTATGTGACGAATTGACAAAAAAATTCAATCTTACATATTTTTATATACAAGATACAAAGTAGCGTAATTCAAATATATAAAACGTGCAAGCAATTATAAGTGCGAGACAAAACGTAGAAGTGGAAATACATAAAGTAAATGAATGTTCAAACAAAGTACGTACGACCCTTATTAGATATACTCCCGGTTAAAGAACGGGGTGCGCTCGGGGAGATATCGTCTACCCTGGAATATACGTGACCGTTGCTAGGGGACAGCCTCAGGTCATAATTAAACCGAGGACAAGTCCTGTTGTCGATAGACATGTAGCTATTGTTCGAATTGTTCCCTTCACCGTATGTGTTGTTATCGGACGACGGTGAACTCTCATTGTGAGACGATTCCCCATCGCTTCTCCGACAGTACTGTAAGGAATTTGTAAAATTTTGCTTTGAGCAACTATCGTTTGTCACAGGCATTGTTGTGTACCTCAGAGTCGGAGTCTGGCGTAACGACTTCTTGAAGACGCTCTTCTCTGAGCCCTTTAAAGTAATGATGGTGTCGGTCGAATTCAGTAGAGCTACGAATCTGTCCCAAAAACGCGGATCACTCCACGATATACTTTTACATTTATCTAACGCAAAACAGAGTTCATCATTTATTTGTTCGTTATCTACAACCTTAATGAATACTACCTTGTTCAGGTCGCTTCGATTGAGTGACTTTAAATAACTATAAAATATATTCTTAAAGTGAATATCGTATAGGTCATTGCACATGAAATTTGTTGTTAGAACTATTAGAAGTCGCTTCGTAAGTTTCGACGACTTTGAAAAGCTGTCTAGGGTTAGAATATTTAATGTGGATTCGTTGGCTGTAAACTTTTTAGAGGTCATTTTTCTGAACTCTATCTCTGACATAATGTTATGATAAACGAAATTAGCGTCTTTGGTATTACATATCACGTAATAGTCGTACATGTGGTTAGGGTTCCCCTCCATAACATGATCGACATCGGGACAGACCTGTTCTTTGAACAAAGGAACGCCATATTTAGTATAGAACCAATCACTCACTTCATATCTGAAAGCATAAAAAATAGCACCTATCAAACATATAACGACAACGATAATTATAATACCGCATACAATTGCGAAGTAATTTTCAGGAAGAAAAATAGATTTAGATACGATTTCGTCCCTTGAAATGGTTGGATCACCTAATGACCCCATGTATTCCTTACAATGACTCAGTACCGAAGCGATGGTTATTTTAGTGGGTTTTCCCTCTGAATCTGTACAATGCATTTTTTCCGGATCTCCAGGATCCCTCCGCAACCACGAATCTAATTCCGCAACACTTTTACAGTCACATGAATATTGATTTCCTTCTATGGATACGTGAGCAAGACTTTTTGACGCTGAAGCTAATAACTTCCATGGGAAAAAATTCACCAATTTATTATCATCGATTCTTAAAACAGATAGAGATTTTAAGGATGAAAACGTATTGTTCGCAACATGAACAATTGCGTTGTGGTCCAAATATAATTCATTCAAATTATTCAAATGCAAAAATTCATCGCCCTTCAACTCCACAAGTTTGTTGTTTTCTAAATGCAATACCCTGAGCGAATCAACGCCTTTAAAAGTTTGGTTGTTAACTTCTTTTAACTTTGTATTGTTCAGATATAAGACTTGGAGTTTCTTTTTGCCTATAAAAACGTGATTTCCCAGGTGGCTAATATGGTTACCGTCTAAGTATATTTCTGTAGCGTCCATAGGTATACGGTCAGGCACTTCGGTGTAGCCAGCATTGGAACAATCTACTACGTTTGCATTCCAAGTTATATCGTGATAGCATCTACAGTTATTAGGGCAAATCATTTCACAGTCACAAGCGACGAAGTCACAACAATGACACAGCGCGAAACAATGGCTCTCGTACGGACAGAGAAAGTCAGAAGGTGACATGTCTATTATCATCTTTTTCCCTTTAGCTCGCGAGTGGACCAGCGTACATAAAGCTTTATCTAAATCTAGCACGCGTGGGTATTGTCCACTGTGGCTCAAATAATTAATGCGCTGAATCCATTCCATTGAACAGTCGCAAACAAACGGGTTTCCGCTTATAAAGAACTCAGGTAGGTCACTATCTTCATCTATTTGATCTAACCTGAATGCGTTCATGTCAAGCTGTACAAGTTTGTTATTATTTAGCGTCACAGTTGATAGCCTTTGTAGTTTGGAGAAAGACCCAACTTGGATATTTTGTATTTTATTGTCGTTCAAATAAAGCTTTTCGACCGACGTTGGTATTGACGTTACCGTTATTTCACTTATATTATTGTAACTGAGGTCTAAAAGTTTAATATTAACGTTTGAATACATATCGTCATTGACAAAGTTTTCGATAAAGTTTTTGTGCAAATCCAACCACTCTAGACTACTGGGAAAGGTACGAAAGTCAAAAAACGTAATTTTGTTTGCAGACATGTTCAGCCAAACTAAGCTATTCAGCGAGTTGAATATGCCATCAAACTTTGTAATTTCATTACCATCCACACGCAGTAGTTTCAAATTCACATTATTCCTGAAACACCCGGGGGCAACATTTTTTATTTTATTTGAGGCTAAATTCAACACTTGTAACTGTGGTAAATGTTCAAAAGTATCTTCGTTAATAAAAGAAACTTTATTATCAACTAAGCGCAGCCCGAAAAGTTCTGGAAGACCGTGAAAGTTATCCCGGTTCAGGTGGGTAATATTATTGTTGCCGATATCCAATGACCTTAGAGACCTGAGTTTACGTATCGCTCCGGGTATAGACGATAAGAAGTTATCACTTAACACCAAGTCTTCGATAGCTGTCATGTTATCGAAAGCATTTTCATCGATATGCTTAATTTTGTTATTATCAATAAAAAGCTCGTGCAAGACATGCAAATCTGTGTACAAATGGGGATGAATATGAACGAGGAAGTTACCAGAGAGCGATAATGAGTGCAAATTACGCAACTCTCCAAACGAATGCTCATCAATAGAATTTATTTGATTGTGCTCCAGGTTTAATTTTTGCAAACTGCACAAATCTTGTAACATGTAGCGATCAATTCTCGTAAGCCTATTATATGACAAATTAAGGATTACCATTCGCAGTAATCCTATAAACGTCCCCTTATTAATCCACTGACTAGTGAGTTCATTGTATGAAAGATCTAAAATCTGAAGTTGTTCCAAGCCTGCAAAAAGCCCTGGAGGCAGATTGTTTATCGTGTTGTTGCTTACGTTAATTTCTTTCAGAAACTTTGCGTCTGAAAAGAGGTCTGGAGGGAGTGAATTCATGAAGTTGCTAGATAAATTAAAAACCTGCAAGCTGAACAATCCCTCAAAGGCACCATCTTCTATAGTGGAAATCGCATTATTTTGCAAAAACAACTTCGAAAGCGATCGTAACCTTGACAAACTGTTATCATTTACAACAATCAAATCATTATACGACAAATCTAGAGTCTCTATAACAAGATTACAACTTCGAACACTCAAGTTTTGCTCCTGCAGGGATTCTGAAAATCCGATAGTCTTTATGTTTTGCAAGTGATTGTTAGTCAGGTTTAAAGTTTTCAAACTGTACAGCGGGCAGAAAGTTTCCATTCGCGTGCTCCAGATGTTGTTGTAACTCAGGTTGAGCTCTATCAACTCGTTGAGTCCGACGAAAGCTGTCTCGTTAATTTCCATAGTCATAGCGGACCACTCGCTGTTGTGAGTGGTCACATGAAGACGTTTTAGATCCTTAAAGTTTTCAAAAGCATGAGCCGGTATCTGGCGTATCTTACACTTGTCGATCACCAAGTCCCGTAACTTTCCCAAGTTTGTCTGCTTTCCCGAAGTTTTCCCCGACTGAGCAGTCAGTATACTCTCGAAGAACAAAATCTCACTACACTGGACGTGCAACGATATCACGTCGTCGAAATGAGTCCTACTGATATTTTGTAACAGGTGGTCTAAGTTACTTATCGTTCGGATTTTGCAGAAGAGAACCGTATTTTCCGACGTTTCCGTTTCGGAGCTGCGGTAGGCGCACTCGTGCGGCATTTCAGCCGCGGCGCCGTCGACGGCATAGCAATATAACAACACGTACACTATGATTCGATTAAAAGTTCGGTCGAGTCTTTTCGCGGCTGCTTTTATTGGCATCTTACGTTGATTTGCGAGCTGTAATGATGCATCGAGGTCGGCAGTGCCATTTATGAGGGGGCGAATTGGTCGATCGCGTCATAAATATTTACGCGGTTGATAAGACATCGTGACTCGCGTGGCATGACTCGTGTTCGCGGGAGGGTCGAGCGTGTGGCTCGGACGGCAGCTGCCCACCGACTGAGCGACGCTCGGTAACTCCGCCCCACGGCGTCAAACGCCCCGCGCCTCCAACCGCCCCGGCGCCTCTGAAGAAACTTCATCTTGTATTATCAAGGGTGCATATAAACGTAGAATTATTCCCGAGCGGGTGTATCAGGCATTAATTATAAACAAACTGAGCTCAAGTTTCACAGTTGTTTGTATCATCTAGCCTTTTATTAGCGTTGATTTATGAATAAAACTCGCAAAGCAGACTTGTTTTGTTGTGTATACAAAATAATTTAAAAGAGGTGTTAGCTCTTGATAACAGATCTTACGAAATGTTTGGCAGGCATAATCATTGAGCCCAAATATTGCAATTGTGTGACTAAAAAAATACCTATCACGAGTCACACCTAAAATATAAGTAGACTCCTGTGTCAATGCGACGGATATCATGTGCCTACATGTGAGCCCAGAAAAGTACCTTTAACTACACTAACTTTTAAAAAGCGCTTTAAACATAACTCACTTTTTTCAAACACCTGTTGTAGATAGAAAAACTTGGGAAAACTTTTTACTCAGGGTTTCACGAAAATGGGATAAAAGACTTGCAAAATAGTTTTCTGGAACACCACATGCTTACGAAAAGCGTGTATCACTTATATTACGGAGGAAACCTCTTAGTCGAAGTAACTTCAGTGTTACAATTTTTTGCAGCTTTTAGGAACTAAAAGTTTCATGAGCCAACTTTGATGTCAAGTTCTTATCTAGTTATAGCTAAGAGTTTTTTAGGAAGGAAGTTGTACTTTGACTTCCTTTGTGCCACATAACCCTTCAATTGTATTTGTAAAACTTTTACCCTCTTAACATGCACGACCGCAATAAAATTATAAGTTACATTTCTGTTCTTACAAGTCATTTTGTACTTTTACACTTATTAACCAAGTCATGATATTTTACCTAGCAGTACTCGATCTTTTCTCACACAAATAAATATAACAAGCCGTATTTTAGTGAAGCAAACAACTCGAGTTTTCCGCTCATAAATCAATCAGCTGTTTCATAAAAAATCTCATTCTCATACTTTTTTACATTGCTGGAGCATTTTAACATGAATCATAGGATAACAAGTTCCCAAGAATCAACTATAAAAATCCACCGCGAACAGATCATCAAAATAGGCAACAATCTTTATCATGATCTCGAAACGGATCTTTGAACTCATTATTTTTCTTAACGACCATCATTTTACCGAATAAATAATGCAATAGCTCAGAAAAAAATGTAATTCAAAACATACATAATTATAGTTTAGTGTGCGTTGGCTTAAGTATCTGTAACAAGTAGGCTCAAGTAGGTAGTTTGGTTAAATTGCCTGCAGTATGATGGCCACCTATAAAGATGAATATTTACGTAGAGCTATAAGTGTGTATGTGTACGTGTTCTTGGGTGGAGACCACGAGTCGGCAAACGTAGTGTAAGACGCCCTCTGAACAGGTGGGATGACAATTTGCGAAAGACTGCTGGCAGATGTTGGATGCGGCAAGCCGAGGACAGGGCGCTATCGCGCTCATTAGGAGAGGTCTATGTCCAGCTGTGGACTAATAATAGGCTGATGATGATAAGTATGTTTACTTTATAATCATAATGTTATCTGATGCCAAAATAATTAAACATCAACGTTTTGTGTGTTCTATTTGAGTGTTGTCAATGATATTGCAACCTCAAACAAGTACAATGCCTATGCGACAATTAAGTCCAGTCATTTGGTTTTTGGTTAGAAAATACGAGGTAACATGGAAAGCTTTTTTGGGAAATGGAAAATTTCATAGATTTTAATGTCCTCTTTCTTAATTTGAACTTTGCCACGTCGTATTATTGCCACTCGTGCTGCCATATTGAAAAAATGGAGATTTTTTTTTGAAAAATGTACTTTATAGTGCAAGCGAACTTAACGGAGTTAAGTCATTTCGTTTAAGAGGTCCCATGACCAACTACTATATCTATCATTAGACCAGCTGGATGGTGCTATGACGTTGAATCGTCACCGAATTTACATTATGTGAGTTAATAATAGCAAATGTCAGTTCAATCGGTTGAGGATGTTGGTCTTTTGTTAAATTCAGTTGTAAGAACTGTTCCTATCAAACTAATTATTAGTAAATAAATAAAATAATGCTGGACAATTCACACAGCATTATCTAGCCTGAAGAAAGAAGAGCTTGTGTTATGGGTATGGGGATAACTGATATACATAATATAGTACAATACATAGATAGATATTTTTTATTATATATAGAAAGCGACCAGAACACCTTGGACTAATTTCTGCAGATCGTACAAACATTCATCCCGAGTCGGAAATCGAACCCGCAGCCTCCTGTGTCGCAGGCAGATTTTTGCCTACGTCTAGCGTAGGCAAAAATCTGCCGTCAAGAATAAAAGCTTGTTATGAAGAGAATCAATGGCATTTTATTTTATAACAAATGTGTTTTATAACTTAAAGATTCAAATTTTCCGCGTGAAATCTTACGGAAACGAAAATACTTTTCATAAAACAGCCACTAGATTTTTTTTATAAGTAGTAAAAAGCAAACTGCAAGTCATACCGGACGATTCTGTTTATGTTATTTGTCAGTGCAGCAATCACGGGAAATATTGTCTAGAGTAGAAAGAAAAACTACGTAACTTCGTCATCGAATGCGTAAATTATTTGAAATGCATTCCTTCAACTTCAACAATGTACGCAATGTATGGATGCAATGTCATTATTGACTATTCCACCCTAGACAACAATCCCCGTGCTAGGGGGGTGCAGCTCATATGCTTGATAGCTCTATGAGTATACGTATAGGACTGAATTTGGCCTGGTAAAGCTCCTAAAAGTAACAAAGAAATATTATTTGTTTTTTGATTTGACCTAACGGGCTAACTAATTTACCATCACTCTTATGCTATATAAAGATATCAATATACATACCTGCTGATAACTAGTGGTTGATTGATCAGTAATTGAGCTATGTGGTCTTTGGGTATGCACAAAATAAGATAGGCAATTTGTAGACGGATCGTGTCGTTGGACCACCCAGTTAGTCGTTTAAGATGACTTCTAACTCGGTACTTTCATGTTTGTTCTGATACTTTTCTAAAACAACAAATGTATGCATGTTAGTTCATACGGATCGGTAAACGAACTTACCGGAAGTGAAGTTCATAAATTATAAGACATGAAACAAGAACAGTAATAACTTTAAATGTTTTTATTCAAATATAATTTCTCTATTTTACGATTACGAATGTCTAGCTAACCAGCTATTAACTGTGTATGAGCTAACCGGAAGTTAAGTGCACTAATCAAGTAAAAACATTGAAAACAAGATTCGCCAAGTGCGAGTGTAACTCGCGCGCCGAGGGTTTCAAACATTTGCCAATTATTTGGACAATCAATTTTCTGAAATATTTTAAAAAGTATGAAACTTACAGAAATTTCAAAAAGTGTTTTGAAATGGTCAAAACGATACCTTTCATTTGATACCCCACATGGGTAGGTACCCCTTTTTGAAAAAAAATTCCCCCCCTTTTTGACCATTTTTCAAAAACTATTATTATTACAGACTTCTCTATATTTTTCCTGTAAAATATAGATTGATATCTACAAACGCCTAATACATTGTACATGGATCGGTCTGCAATCTGCGGAGCTAGGGGGGGGGAATGGTCAATTTTTCGTCTTTTTTTGAAATATTTCAAAAAGTATGAAACTCACAGAAATTTCAAAAAGTGTTTTGAAATGGTCAAAACGATACCTTTCATTTGATACCCCACATAGGAAGGTACCCCCCCTTTTGAAAAAAAAATCCCCCCCTTTTTGACCATTTTTCAAAAACTATTATTATTACAGACTTTTCTATATTTTTCCTGTAAAATATAGATTGATATCTACAAACGCCTAATACATTGTACGTGGATCGGTCTGCAATTTTCGGAGATAGGGGGGGGGAAAGGTAAATTTTTCGACTATTTTTGAAATATTTCAAAAAGTATGAAACTTACAGAAATTTCAAAAAGTGTTTTGAAATGGTCAAAACGATACCTTTCATTTGATACCCCACATAGGAAGGTACCCCCCCTTTTGAAAAAAAATTCCCCCCCTTTTTGACCATTTTTCAAAAACTATTATTATTACAGACTTCTCTATATTTTTCCTGTAAAATATAGATTGATATCTACAAACGCCTAATACATTGTACATGGATCGGTCTGCAATCTTCGGAGCTAGGGGGGGGGGGAATGGTCAATTTTTCGTCTTTTTTTGAAATATTTCAAAAAGTATGAAACTCACAGAAATTTCAAAAAGTGTTTTGAAATGGTCAAAACGATACCTTTCATTTGATACCCCACATAGGAAGGTACCCCCCCTTTTGAAAAAAAATTCCCCCCCTTTTTGACCATTTTTCAAAAACTATTATTATTACAGACTTCTCTATATTTTTCCTGTAAAATATAGATCGATATCTACAAACGCCTAATACATTGTACGTAGATCGGTCTGCAATCTTCGGAGATAGGGGGGGGGGAAAGGTCAATTTTTCGACTATTTTTGAAATATTTGAAAAAGTATGAAATTTACAGAAATTTCAAAAAGTGTTTTAAAAAGGCCAAAACGATACCTTTCATTTGATACCCCACATAGGCAGGTACCCCTCCTTTTAAAAAAAAATTCCCCCCCTTTTTGACCATTTTTCAAAAACTATTATTATTACAGACTTCTCTATATTTTTCCTGTAAAATATAGATCGATGTCTACAAACGCCTAATACATTGTACATGGATCGGTCTGCAATCTTCGGAGCTAGGGGGGGGGGGGAATGGTCAATTTTTCGACTATTTTTGAAATATTTGAAAAAGTATGAAATTTACAGAAATTTCAAAAAGTGTTTTAAAAAGGCCAAAACGATACCTTTCATTTGATACCCCACATAGGCAGGTACCCCTCCTTTTAAAAAAAAATTCCCCCCCTTTTTGACCATTTTTCAAAAACTATTATTATTACAGACTTCTCTATATTTTTCCTGTAAAATATAGATCGATGTCTACAAACGCCTAATACATTGTACATGGATCGGTCTGCAATCTTCGGAGCTAGGGGGGGGGGAATGGTCAATTTTTCGTCTTTTTTTGAAATATTTCAAAAAGTATGAAACTTACAGAAATTTCAAAAAGTGTTTTGAAATGGTCAAAACAATACCTTTCATTTGATATCCCACTTGGGTAGGTACCCCTACTTTTGAAAAAAAAATCCCCTCCTTTTTGACCATTTTTCAAAAACTATTATTATTACCGACTTCTCTATATTTTTCCTGTAAAATATAGATCGATGTCTACAAACGCCTAGTACATTGTACATGAATCGGTCTGCAATCTTCGGAGCTAGGGGGGGGGGGAATGGTCAATTTTTCGTCTTTTTTTGAAATATTTCAAAAACTATGAAACTTACAGAAATTTCAAAAAGTGTTTTGATATGGTCAAAACGATACCTTTCATTTGATACCCCACATAGGTAGGTACCCTCCCTTTTGAAAAAAAATTCTCCCCCTTTTTGACCATTTTTCAAAAATTATTATTATTACAGACTTCTCTATATTTTTCCTGTAAAATATAAATCGATATCTACAAACGCCTAATACATTGTACGTGGATCGGTGTGCAATCTTCGGAGATAGGGGGGGGGTATGGTCAATTTTTTGACTTTTTTTGAAATATTTCAAAAAGTATGAAATTTACAGAAATTTCAAAAAGTGTTTTGAAATGTACAAAACAATACCTTTCATTTGATACCCCATTTGCCTTCCTAGGTCTCTTTTGAAATTTCAACATCAAAATTTGTACTGAAAATATTCATTTTCATTTTTCATTTATTTATATATTTTTTTCTTAAAATCAGTAATGGCGCACGAAATGTATCATTATTTCAAATTTCAAGTTAATAGCTGCAGTAGTTACTGAGATATTCAAGAAAGAGCGGGGACGGACAAAGCGAAACCATAAGGGTTTCAAAACCGATCTTTGAAACCCTAAAAAGCAAAACCTTATATCTATTCTACTGTTGCGAATCACTTGATAACTTATAAGTTAACTTGATAGACATGCGAACAGATTTCAATCGAAAAATCATACACAAATCAGTTTCCCCATTAAAATTAAAACAACGTTCATAGCATAAACTTTTTATTTTTCCTTTGTCTTCAATCCTATTATTTATAAGAATAGTAATATTTGTTGCTTTATTCAAAACATGTGTGTGGTTCCTTTACAAATCACATTCAAGACAATATTCAAATGTGTTTCCGTGCAGTACATTTCCATTTAACGTCGTATGTTATATACGGTCGAATGTTTTATTGTAAATGTATGACTAATAGGTAAGATTTGAAATTCTATATTACTGCCTTTTAGCATACTACAGCCCCTTCAGGTCATTACAAGCATGGGAATAAGAAATATGACTTTATACATTGATAATGAAACATGCGGTCACATTATTATTACCATATATTTTAATATAAATACAACGTGCAGCGTATGAACTTAAGCACCATGAAGTTTCTTATGATCCAAGACGATAGTAATCCATATATTTTTAATAATGAATATTTTTAAGGAATCCTTTTGACATACATAAATATAGTTTTGACGACCCAGAGGTCGTCACTGGCGGACCTTCGACACAGATGTCGTGGTGGGCGAAGGTCCGCCAGCGACGCACGAGCTTGCGGTTTCGATTACCGCCTCAGGACAAATGTTTGTACGATCTGCAGACATTTGTGCAGGGTGCTCTGGTCGTTTTCTATAAGTATAAAATAATTCTGCGGGTGTATTGTATTATCTTATGTATATCAGTTATCTATTACCTATTATTACACACGCTCTTTAACTTGGGACTAGATAATGCTATGTGAATTGTCCAGCATTATTTATTTTAATTATCTTCTAACACATTCTTGTTCTTGGATATAAGCGTTCTAACTTTATTTTAAGTACTAATAATGACATCTCTCATTCGAATCTTTGTAAAACCCGATTGCTCGACGCTTATTCGCACCGGTCTACCATGATTTATTTTCCCATGAGTTGGTTTAGGTAATTATGTTCACCGCTACACGAGCAATTGAGTGGGCTCACCACGCCTCTGCCAATAATCACCTAGTTACTGTAACTACATCAGCTATCGTTATGGGACTATCTATAATGCATGATGAAATATGGACGATCTTTGTGGCGCGGTCGGCGAGGGTACGCCTGCGAAGCAGGAGGTTGCGGGTTCGATTAACGCCTCGGGACAATTTTTTGTACATCTGCAGATATTTGTTCCGAGTGTTCTGGTCTTTTTTTATGTATGTTATAATATATCTATTATTATTGTTGTATTGTATTATTTAAATTAGTTATCTAGTACCCATAACACAAGCTCTGCTTAGCTTGGGGCTAGATAATGCTGTGTGAAGTGTTCAACATTTATTTATTTTAAAAACAACACAGTCATTGGCTCGGCATGGATTTTATCTTGTTTTTTTTATGTATTCAACTCTCTTATATGTTTGTAAAATAACCTGTCTTTATTTTCATGCGCTGAAAATTCATTTTCGCAAAACTTTTAATCGTCGCACTAAAATATTTTGTTTCGACGTCCAGTCTTGTTTTCGATTCACGGACAGTCGCACAGAGAAAGTTTCTTCAACTGGCTAACTTTCTTCACGTTTTATTTAACACCCGCCGTACAAACAAATACAATCTTTTCAGAAATAGAAACTTCCTCTCTGTTCCCTTTTCTAGTCAGAATGAAAAATTGAATTACGTTTGGGAAATTACAGAGTAACCTGTGAATCATCTACCAACATCGAATCATTTCAGACTCAAACCAAAAGTAACCTTGGGCACTTCGACATAAGATATTTTTGGTAAAATTAAACAAACATGCTGCAGAGTAGTTCAGGGAGCGTTTGACAGTTAACACATAGACAGAAGACGTGGAGAATCCGAAGTCATTAGTCATGATCAGACTTGTAATCTTTGAATAACACCCTTTGTCATAGAGGATTTGTGCATCTGTTCTCAAGATGAAGGGTTAGGTAGGTGAGACCTAGTGAGAGGTGAGACAAATAGAAAAATAAAAGAACACTAATACATTTAAACAAGAATAGGACATATTTTCTTAATTATAGAGAAAATTACCAGTTTAATTTGAAAAAGAGTTTAGATGATCGACCGCAGTGTAAAAATCGACCATCCTATTCAAGTCGTTGGATTTCCTAACTGCTGAAGGAACCTATCAGATGAAAGACAGTATTTTTCCCGTGTCTTAACGCCTTCTTATCTTGGTGCTACAAATAAACCCTCCCTTATTTTAGCTCAATTTTATCAATAGAAATAAAAATATCGATAGCAAATTTGAAATGAAAAATAATTAACACAACCATCCCTTAGCTTATTATAACAAATGGTAAGTTAGATAATTTTAAACTCTAGCCAGATAGAAACAGCAGGTTATTGAACTAAGCAACATCAGATCCCTAACATTAAAACAAATACCATTAAACTCGACTACAAACAAAATAAAAACAAACTTTTATTATGAAATGAGCACATTGCAATTCAAATTTTCCACATCCCTCGATAAAGTCAGATTATTGTCCAATAGTTGGCTTATCCGTAATATCGACCACCGGGAACAAACGAATATACTGTTTTAATGATTATGGAAGAGATTTGTACCAATTTAGAGAATACACAGTAGATTATGCAACATGAGTTGATTATGGTAACTCCAGTTAATATGTTACGATATTTATGATATTCCCAAACATTCGGTGTTGCTAGAAAATCAGAAAGTTGGTGATAGATGATCTAAAATTAAGTTCCAGATGTTCATTTATTTGGCCATATAGGGTTTAATTATACATTAAGTCTGTTAGTCCATCTATTGCTCCTACAATATTTGACATAGGAGTAATATTTGTCTATGTATTTCTACAACATTATCCAAACACCCTTAGTAGTTTTGACTATGGGTGCAATTATACATTTATTATTTTATTTTATTTTCAAATTTTCGGAAAACTTACAGCTATAAAAATTACAAACTAAGAAGACTATTTTTAGTAAGCACATGAGAAATACATGTACCTACTTAAGCTGAGGGCTATTTACAGATTTTCCACTACTAGCAAAATACATTTATATACCTCTTATTCAGTATTAATGGACGACTATAAACAAAAAACATAAATTACCAAACATGATACAAAGATAAACTAAACTAAAAAAAATACAAAGACACACACTTAAAAATAAAACAGAAAAAAAAGTACCATGACTCAAGCTACCTTTGAGTTGAAAGGTCCGAAAAGAATTTATCACTTATTACATATCTTTCATTACCTTTCAGTTCCTGAGTCGCCACGAAATATTTTTTTTAGTGAATACATAATGTACTAAATTGTTATTAGTCCTCCTCAACCTCAACAGCCTATTAATGTAGAAAAAATCAGGTTTTTTTTTGTCATAGGGGATAAGCCTATATTCCCCACGCTGTTCATGCGGGTTGGGGATCGCAGTTCGGTAGTAGATGTATTTTGCAAGAGGCGCTGCTGCCCGTCCTCCGGTGGATTTCCCTTAGTCGCCTCTTACGACACCCACGGGAAGAGGTGCAAGTTCTAAGCCGGCATCACACGGCTAGAAGTTAGTAGTACTTATAGTTGTAATTTAGTTTGTTAGTATAAAAATGGAAATTGGATTATGAGATCACAAAACATTGTCAACAATTGCTTTTATCTTTCTGTTTTAGTTTTATTACCTATTAAAATCAATCAAATATAATAAAATGCTCATTTTATCTCCATAAATGTCAATCTCAAAAAGCTTTATAATTTTTTCAGGAATCATGACATGTTTCTCGGAAAACGTAGTGTAGGACGCCCTCCTACCAGGTGGGATGACGATTTGCGAAAGACTGCTGGCAGGTGCTGGATGCGGCAAGCTGAAGACAGGACGATATGGCGCTCATTAGGGGAGGCCTATGTCCAGCAGCGGACTGGTATAGGCTGATGATGATGATGATGACATGTTATAAGTTTTAGGAGATTGAAAAAGCCTTATACGTTAGGTAGGCAGGTATAACTTCCCTACAAATAACCAAAAAATATTTTATGTCTTAACATATAATTAACTCATTCAAATAACATAAGAAATCATGGTGGAGTTAGGCCCTCTGACCGGCAGTGGACTTTGGTGAAGCTCGGTGTCCCTGATGATTTTATCAAAATTGTAACCCTAGATAATAATATTACTATTACTAAGAATATTATGTTGTTATTGTTATCAATGTCTCAAACAGACATTTTAATGTAAATAATACAGTTAAATGCTGAGTCTCTAAAGATATTATCCTAGTTTTATGTGATAAAAAAATTATTCTAGAATTTTAATATAGTTATCTATCAATGTCTCAAACAAAGCTCTATGGGAATAATACAGTAAATTCTCTGTCACAAAAAGTGGTTTTCGGAAAGTGTGTACGGAATATTTTATTTTTTACGACCTAGATGGTGCTGATAGTGGTCGGAATCGAATAGTTTTTATTGCTAGCAATAATACTGATGTTAGTTCAATGATTGCGAGATAAAATTGTGTTTTGCTCGTATGTTCCTCCTTACTTAGAAACATTTGTTAACTTAAGGCAATATCTTGGACAATTTTTTTTTCTTCAGACGATAACCGATACAATTTCGTCAATATAATAAAAAAAATTATATTTGGTTAGTTCTGCTGTTTCGTAATAAAAGTAGTCTTATATTTGTCTTTGTAAATTACATTTTGTGGCCTACATCCTTCTACGCTAAGAATGTACCGGGTACGTATGTTTTTTTAAACCATAGGATTTTTGTATCATAATAATGAAAGCTGACTAAGTTTTCTATAACTTTGGTTCCGTACCTTTTTTAACCTTTTCCTAATCGTTGTCTAGAAATTAAGCTCTAAAAACTTTATTTTTAAAAATAATATTTTAAAAACCTTCACCACAATATGTTATGTTGTCTCCTAACTAGTCCAAACGAAGTTCCGAAGGAAAACTTCTGTTTATGCTTTATACTTTTCCACCCAACCCCCTCATTTGAGCACTTATTGGCTGCACTAAATAATTCATGTCATTTATGATCTTTTTTCTGTCAGAGTTGAACAAATATGTTTTTTTTATCTCGTATTATTTCATGAAGTTTTGTAGGTACCAGTAACCTCCCGTCACTAACTATTTGAATGTACTATCTTTCAAGACAATGATATCAGTACCTCCGGGTCTTAAATTAACGACATTAAAACAAGCTTCTCTCATTCGTGATAAGACCTTTGTAAGGGGGAGTAAATTGGATGATAGTATGCAGGAGTGCCGATGATATTATATAATTAGTGGCATTAATATAATTATTTTGTGGAGGTTCCTGAACTTTAACAGACAGGTCCCTTTGACAGTAAAATGTTTTTGAATAGGTAATTATTCTTGATTTGGTTGCTTGCAACAGTCTACAGTTAGATCAATTGTTTCAATTGTAAAAACTAGTTTTAATTTACTTCTATTATATGATTGTAATTATCTGTCTTAATAAAGATTAATTTGGTTTGAAAAAACTTGGAACCTAAATCAGATAAGAAGTAAAAATTGTGCTATTGATTGATTGTTTATAATGATGTTAGTATGAAAAACTAAGTAGGTAACCTTTAGCTAGTTCAATTTGAAGACACGGAGAATCAGAAACAACAACATTATTTTGTTCGGCAGAACCAATTTTGTTTCAAGTTTAATCACATTATTTTTGCAAAAGTAAGTTTAACTTTGTATTACGGAAGCCAGATCACCGATAAGCTAAACCTAGTAATACTGAAAAACCGTATTGAGATCATAACCGATTTATAAAAAAAAACTAGATGAAAAATCGTAATGGAGCGGTAGCCAGAGCAGAGTTCGCTGCAAATTATAAACATCCATTTGCCTACAGAGTCCTGAATTCGGTGAGTCGATAGTATCGTATCGACGACGATACGACCCATTTTCTGATACCTTGTAGTTACAGATCCGCACAGAGTGGCAGCACTGTAAACCAAATACCAAAATAAATTATGTATGGAAAGTATCACGACGAACCTTTTGAGTCACCTAACTCAGGGCTTAAGACATCCGGCACAAAGCCATCCATTCGCATTGTTGGTGTATGATATTCTTAAAGTCTCCCGCGAAATTGCCCCCTAACTCGAGTCACGTTCCAGCTATTAGTCCGAGTACTTATACTAAAGTTTCATCGCAAAACGATCAATGAGCCATTTTGAAGAATACTTTATGGCACGGGCAATGAACTAGACAGGTGGTCGATATGGTTAATATTGACAGGTGATTAGAGTTTTAATTGCAGTGACCGGTGAATGATACAGTCCTTAAATATGGAACTTCTATAAATCCTAAAGCGGCTTTTTAAAATGAAATGTGAACAGTAAACGGACTTAACCAGAAAATAACAAACTGACGCTTTATCTTTACCATTGTGGGACAGAAATTGGAGCAAAAACACTTTTCCCGGGCCAAGTAGGTACTTATAAAGGTCAATATAACGCCTATTTTCAGGGATAATTCTCTCTTAATGATCTACGGAAATGATATGGTAATAGAATACCCTCTCATTATCAGGGGTTGGTTATTATCCGAGAACCCGAACTGTGTGAATGAACTGATAAAACATTCTTATTTTTGTTCTAAAACAGAGTAAATAAAAAAAGCCGTTTATTATGTAAGGTTTCACTATACGAATTTTTTTTTTATTACTAAGGTTAAAATTAAGAAATCAGTATAGATTTTTATATGATGTTTAAGTAAAGAAGTACCTAATTATGCTATTTACGTTAAATTATGTACCTATTTTAATTCACTATATAAATAAAAATGCATAAATACCAATGCTAGACAATCCACGCAGCATCAATAAGCCATAATCACAGATACTTGTGAACTGTTACTTGGAGAATTCTAAGAATTTAATAAACTTTTGATTATTACATATTCAAACTCTAAAGATAATATAAAATATCTAGAACTGACCAAAACAAATATTTAGATGAACTTCCAATTCTAAAATCATCTTCAATCTCGAATATTATCTCCATAACTTTGTTTGGTAATCCAGTCACTTCTATGTAAATTATACTTCAATGGGTGCTCTCAAACTTTTAACTAGGGAAAAGTTAACGGCTATCGATCCGTAAAGGGCTTTCCGGGAAGTTCTCTCGTTAATATTTGGCCCAATTAGCGCGTATATCTCATGTTCTGTGTAACAATGATCCATGTCATAATCTTTCCAAAGACAACGATTATATTGATCAGAAAGTTGTTCAAAGGAATTATGACTTTTATTTTTGTTTCCAAGCATTATTTCGGTAAAGATCGGTATAAATATTAGTAGATAAAGCTTGCTGTTCAAAACAAAAAATTCTGCCTTTAGTTAAATGGAAATCGAAATTAAATGCAAAGAACGGAGAATCGAAACACGTTCAACGTTCACGCGATTTACAACAAAATCCTGTTACGTCATGCGGCGATTTTGAATAAACGAAATCCTGCAATTTCGATGAAGGAGCTCACAAAAAACAGGGGCGACAAGAGCTTGAGGCTCCTATTTCACGCTGTACGTACTCCGAATGGGTAGACTTTATGAACATTGCACATCCATAAAGGGGCCAAATGGAGCTATCTAGGGGTTAATTTTTGCTGTAGGCGCTTATGGATATTGCTGATTGTATTAATGCAAGTATTTTTTGTGGTGCTGTCATTGCAGGGAGTGTCATGGGTTTGTTTTGTTCAAAAACAGGGCGATAAGAGCTCTAAAGAAATCACACAGTGAAACGTTTCTCTGGCATTTTTTACTATTATGATTTAGTTTTCATTTTGTGCAGAAATGCGTTTTGATACAAGAGCTTTTGTTAGTCATTATTTACCTATCTTCCCTAGTTTGACAGGATACATTTTATTGAATCAACAAAATATTGATTAGAAATATTTGATCCATTGCAATGCGAAAGTGTGGATATTTAGATGATAGAATTTTTGTTCACTTCTTCACGCTTAAACTGATGATAAACTAATCCAGCTAAAATTTAGCATTTAGTAATTAGAATTTTAGTCGATAGTAGTAGTGGCAGAAATTAAGTGCTAGATGAAATTAAAAGCTACTATTTATCCCGAAAAATGGCATGGGAAGCCGCGTTCAGAAACTAGCCCTTCATAATTCAAACGATAATATTCTTAACCTAAAAGATTAGCTTTAAAGTAGGAATTCCACGAGAAATATTTAAAGAAGTCTTCAACAATACTTCTCATTCAACAAACAACTGGAATATTACGAGCAAGGTGGAGCCTGCCTTATGCAGATTTATGCAGTCTCAAGCTTATCTCACGGTCCATTTGCTCAGTTCAATCACAGACTAAAGGAAATCTTAGCTGTTATATTTTTATACCAAACCTTCGTAAGCTGGTTTCGGAAACTCATGTGGGGCATTGACAAAACAATACAAATAATCTATATTGACAGTTTTTTTGACTGATGTAGTCAAAAAAACTGTCTGTTTTTCTAATCCTTATTTTAGTTAAAAGTTGTATTAATAAACATGTCTAGACTATTACGAGGTTTGTCTCGGAGAAAAATATTTTATTCCTCCGATCAGGCACAAAGAGCTTACGCATTTTGGCAGCTGAGAGTCTAATAAGCTAGAATGACGAACAAGGGGTAGGTTTTTATCGCTAGCTAACTATTATACATATAAATATGTAGATATCAACATATCTCCCAATATCCATAAAGTTAAAAACTATGTAATATGTATAAAAGTAATCTATTGACGGTAATGAATGAGTAAGACATTCGATGAATAGAAACAACTTTATATCGCTTATCTGAAAAAATAAAGGACACCACATTTAGTAGTCGGTATTTTTAAGCCCATAAGTTTCCAGTTTGGATAAAAATATGAATTTTATGCTTAAGGCTGCGATGGATGTTAAATGGGGAAATTTGGTTTACATTAAAACAATTTTTCTCCGTCATCTTAATCGATAATCTATGGGATACAAGGCAGATCCCCTTTTTTTCGGAAATGCAAAAAATATTAAAATAAAAAACAGAAATAATTGTGCACCTCCAGCTTATTTTGGCAAAACAATGTCCTAATTAATAGATAGTAATCAGTAAAAACTTATTTTTGAGCTAATGCCGCTCTGCTCTGTCCCGCTCCTTTAAACGCAAAATCGTATGCTTTTCCTATTCACAAAATGGCGTCATATATCGCCCCTATAAAAAGGAATACAGCTATTCCCACACTCACTGCGCTTTAGTTGCGCCCCATATCACCGATGTCGATAACCGTTCGGTTTTGATGTGAATATTGTGACCATGCATGAGGGGTCAGATTGGCATAGATCTGCAGTGTGTAGTCATGCAATCGTTTGAATAATTTGCGTGTACTCGTAAATCGTGCGATCGAATATACTAGACGCTATCGAATCAATTCTGTTGAACAAGCTGAATATCGAAGTGTCACCTCTATAAAGAACGAAGAGGATCACACTAGGTAATCAAAATCACACTGTATGTTATTTTAATTGCGAAACTTTGGATAGACTTCTTCGTCCCACGATTACCCATATAGTATGAATAGTATAATCATTATCTTGAGTATGCATAGCTGTAGGTTTAAAAACTAGGGTGGAAACCTTTCAAGACCCTTGTTTATCCTTATCAGTTCTCATGGGATGAAATTAATATTTATAAACAATTCCAGAGAACAAATTTTTAATAAAAAAATATAAATTTAATGTAAATGTAATTATTTTTTTCTGGAACACTCTATTTATAAATATTACTTTAATATTAATAGATAGAAAATGCTGGACACTTTCAAGCAGAATTATCTAGCTACAGCATAATAAAGGTCAGTAATCTAAATCCCTAAATATCTATTAGTATTTTACTCTAATTTCTATCTAGATCAGACGATCAACTATCAAAGTTTTATTGTTTCATTTATAGAAATAAGAGAGCCAACATAAATTCGAAATAGGTTATTCAGTAATATTCATTTTACAGTATTTCAAATCCAAATTAGTTTTGAGATTAATGAGACTCAAGGTCAGACCAGAGACTTTGAACTTGAGTCTATTGTTTAAGCGTAGGTGGATAATCAGCCTCTAATGATAATTGATGTCTGGTTTATTGTTTTCTTTTCATGATAAACATATAAAATATATATTTTGAATAAACGAAATTAAACAGCGGGGAAAAGAGTTGAACATTTTGTCAATTGTCAATTCAATTCAAACGGCGAAAATACGCTAATCTTCACAGAGGTTACCTATTTGAGCCGTTTGGGGTGGAAATGGAAACCCTAGGTCCTTGGGGTCCTGGGGCACACGTTATCTATAAAGATCTTACATAACTAATAATAGACAGGTGATCGAAATGCTGGTTTTAATTTCGTTCAACGAATTAGCATTGCCACGTTGAATACGTGGCAATGCTGCCAGCATTCTGGGCACTCTGCCTTCTGGTGACGGCTTAGAAAATAGATATAAGTCGAATTGTCAATAACATCTTAAAACATCTTCAAATAAGAATCTTTAAAATATTAATCAGATCTCGCTTAGCTAAGATAGGCGTTCTTTAACCACTTTGTAATATGACTTCTAGTTAAGACCAATCCTTGATTTTCTCACTTCTTGATGTACCCACTTCTAAACAAGACCATTTAACATCAATTTAAGTTCGTAAATTAACAGAAAAGCAAATGTAATCAACTAAATTCACGCTTATGCTTTTGCATAATGTCTGATTAAACATGAGCTTAGGTTTAGAAGGTGGTTTCATTCGTCATCACGCTTCACTGCGATTAGCATGACTGGTCGTCAGGATAGAATTCAGAATAATTCAGATTAATGTCCTAAAAATAATTTTAATTTTAATCTGAGTACCTAAATAGTTTTATTTACCTAAACCAGCGACCCGATTTAATTGAAACAAAAACACAAAATTATTGAACACGTGTTTCAGGAGCTCGCAAAATATTCCTGAAAATTGGGTGAATGGGATTATGAAAGTTTGAGATTCGTAGTTTGGCTCTTAATTAAGATGGCTGTAATTTTTAAAGTATTGACCTCTAATTTTCTATTTATATCAAGAACACTAGAAATTAAAACACGTATTTCAGGAAAATAACTCAAAATAGGTAAAGAGGAGGTTGAAGTTTTTGTCAAAAGTTGTTTTCAAGTCAAAATGATTTTATTTAGGAGTTAAGTTTATGGTTTTTGGTGATGCTTTGTTTATTGCGATTGTAACGTTTAAAGCGATTTGCTTGTAACTGGAAGTGGTCAAGAACTGGTCGTTGTTATCAGAAAATTGTTTGTTCTTTTATTTATTAACATACCTAACAAACACTATTAATTTGTATCATACCATTATTTTTGTGAGAATATTATTCACACTTTGCAAAAAACAGAACTCAATTTAAAATGTCTGTTATACTTTTCTTACCGACCTTTCAAACAAAACAAAATTATGCTACAGAAACATTGTGAACATCAAATAGAACCATAAATTCTTGCAAGGGCAACCATATAGAATGATTATTCGTATATTGGTCCTACAATTACAATGGATTTACATACAAATTTGGTTGAATTGAATTCCCAGTTGGCTTGTTAATTTGCCTAAAAGGATAGTATGAGGAATGTATGTGGAGGCAGTGTGGATTGCTTTCTATGGCCGAGAATGAATAAAGTATTCACAGAAGGGTAACCCAGCTTCTGGCAAAGTGATGGCAGACATTTTTATTTACAAAAAATGTAACATTCTAATTGAAGAATGTGATCTGTTATCCTATTGATCCTACTCAGGCGAAAGGTTGTATAATATGTTTTTTACCGATCCTAAATATAAATCCTTAACTACTAAAATTTACGCAAATTTAGCATACATCTTATACAAGCCAGAAGTGTTGCCAAAAACTACGTTGTACTCGAACAATGAGCTTGAAGACGAGCAAGATCTAGTATTATCTAAACAAAACTAAACTGGTAAACTGCTAGTTCCATAACATTCTTCGACGCTCCAGTTCAACCAAACAATCTCAAATCATGACGTCTAAATAACTCAAATGGCCCGTCAAATTGCAGCAACTATTGTCGGTAATAACCGTTTCTGGCGCTTGTATAAAGGAATGAAAGTTATAAAGTATCACTCCTCGGTGGGTTGAGTAGTATGAAAGGAATTTCTTTATTTTTACATCTACTTTCAGCCCGGTACTTACATGTAGGTACTTACAGTGCATTTACTTAGGTATTCTGTTATTTAGAGTTTTCTAGATATGTCTATGAATTTGATCAATTGTCTGTGTATTGGTTTGGGTGTAAAATATTAATTAAAGGATTAAAAACGTATATTATCTTCACGACCTGTAGTGCGAATGGCAAAAATCCGCCTGCGACGCAGGAAGTTGCAGGTTCGATTCCCGCCTTGGGACAAATGTTTGTACGATCTGCAGATATTTGATCCGGGTGTTCTGGTCGTTTTCTATGTATAATAAAAAATATCTATCCATGTATTGTATTGTATTATGTAAATCCGTTATCTAGTGCCCATAATACATGCTCTGCTTAACTTGGGGCTAGATAATAATGTTTGAATAGTCCAGCATTCTTTATTTTCTTATCTTATGGACACCCTAACTTTTGCTTTTATATGAGTGAAATTAATTTCCTCTTACATAGTCTTTTATGCTCGATATACATGTACATATATAAGTCAGAAGTTCACTTGTTCTAACTGTAACATTGTTAACCAATAAGAGAAAAGACTTGAAGTGACACAGACCGAGCTCCATCCAGTAATCGTTTTATTCACCATGATTGCGTTCGAGTGAATAGGTAAATTCTTTTTTGCCCTTCGGTTTCGTCGAATAATTGTAACTATTCGAGAATAGCGGCACGTGGCCGGCTGAGTGTTTTGTTGGAAAAGTGCATAGCCTGCAGTTTTGGGGTGTCGTGGTCGGATAACCTCCTCGTGAGCCCGTACTGCTACCTGTCCTTGGGGATTCGTCCCTGGGGAACGGTAGCAGGTGGCGGGCCGGTGCACCCCGGTTCCCACCGCTAATAATTTCTCCCTTCGGGGGATATTGTTAGCGGCGGCCAATAATCCGACAACCAATCCAAGGTGTCAGTCGTACCGTGCCGAGGGATGAATGGCTGACGGTTATTCAGTTGTTAACGGTGGCTCTCCGAAAAAAGGGCGAATCGGAGTAGTATTTAAGCCCACCCGTGGGCATGCGGGGCTCTGCTGGCGGGTAGCTTTATTTCCCTAGCTTCTCGTGGGATTTGTATGGAGCATTTAAAAACACCCATCAAATCTTCTTCTCCTTCTGGAGAACCCTCTTCTCCCCTTTCGGGAGAAACCTCCAATAGGCTGGAGGAGGCCCTACTGGCCTCTCCAGAGCCTATGTGTACGGTGCCTTGCTTGGCAGATGACCCTACAGAGGTCGGCGGCTCCGAAGCTGCGGCCCCTGCCATGGTAACGTCTCCAGGCAATCGCACTCGTAAACTGAGCGGAGCAGCTCGGAAGCGGCTCCGAAGGCTGATGGCTGCCAGTTTAAGCTTCGAAGAAGCTCGTAAGTTGGCGGCAAAGCCTTGGAGCCAAATCCCTGAGCTAAACGCTCCCCCCGATCCAAAGGTGCCCAAAAGGGCAAGATCGGAGGAAGATTCACCCAAGGAGCAACCCAAAAAGGCCCCAAAGCTTGAGGTGTCCCAGGTGTCAGATGTCAGACCTAGCTTCAAGCAGGTCGCGGAGGCGAAGCGAGTGGGTATTCGCGACATCGCCTCCATGAGCGACGAGCAGATGAAGCAGGTCCATCGTTCCTTGACCCTGGCGATACTGAAAATAGGAAACAGTTGTAAGGGGCCCAGGTTTGCCAGTTTCTCTCACAAACCTGGGTGGATTCTTGTAACCTGTGAGAACCAGGAGAGTCAGGAGTGGCTCGTAAGCGAGGTCCCCAAAATCAAGCCATGGGGCGGGGCAGAACTCTCGGTTATCCCTGAGAGCGAGTTGCCTAAGCCTGTGGTTGTGGTCACGTTTGTGCCCAGTATCGAGGCGGCATCGGTCGATGAGGCCGTCCAGCTTCTACGGACACAGAACGAGGGACTTCGCACGGAGCTCTGGAAGGTGCTGCACAGCAGATCCGAGGGGAACGGGTTCGTCGTAACCTTCGCCCTAGACGACCTGTCTGTTGATGCCCTCAGAGCCGCCAATTTTCAGGCTGCCTTAGGCTTCAAAAAGATAGTCTTCAAGATCAAAGGCAGCCCTGACACAAAGCCGGCGTCAACGGCTGACAAAGGACCGCAGCCGTCTACGTCCTGTGGAACGGGCTCCTCGGGGCGAAGCACAGGAGAACCAAAGCCGCGACCTGTCGTGGCTAGGGGCTCCAATGTACCGCCCCTTGGTAGGTCTGGTCCGACGAGACAGGGCGTAAGTGGTCCGCAGCCATCCACGTCCAGTGGAACGGGCCCATCTGGGCGAAGCACAGGAGGTCCAAGGCCGCGACATGTCGTGGCAAGGCCCTCCAATGTAACGCCTCAGGGAAGGCCAGGCCCAATGGACAGGGAGATACACGGCCATGGGGGTTCCCGAGGAGGAACAATGGGTGACAGGCGGACCGAAACCAGCCGAGGACGCGGAGCGCGTCCGAAGCTAACCAGGTCCAAGCCTCGTTACCAACGGGGAAACCTATAGCGGCTACCCAGGCGGGGACGGCGAGGATCCTCCAGGCCAACCTCCACCATGCTGCGGCAGCATCCGCGGTAATGGAGTGTCGCCTGTCTGAAGGACAAGCTAGCCTCGCCTTGATCCAGGAGCCTTGGGTAGCCAACTCTCAGGTTCTGGGTCTCGACGCTGCCGGTAAGTTATTAGTTAATAACAATGGCACTAGGCCCAGGGCATGCATTATATTTCAAAATTATGTTAACTTTTTGCCTATCACAGAGGTATGTAACGACGACCTGGTAGCCGCTTTTGTCGATCTCAAAGGGTGGAGTGGGGCGAGGGTAATTGTGTGCTCTGCCTACTTACCCGGAGAGAGAGACAACCCAACGGGCGACTTGGCGAGGGTGGTCGACTACGCCGCCCAGAACAACGCCGAGCTTCTCGTTGGATGCGACGCCAACGCACACCACACTGCTTGGGGGAGCACAGACGTCAACGCTAGAGGTGAGTTACTCTTTGACTTTCTTCTAACTAACAAACTAACCACTCTTAACATAGGACGCGAACCGACCTTTGTAACCAGGGTTAGACAAGAGGTCCTGGACATAACATTCGCTACTAACAACCTTGCCAGGCACATCAATGACTGGCACGTTAGTAATGAAAACTCTATGTCCGACCATAAGCACATTTGCTTTGAGATAAAGGCTTCCCTGGACTCTCAAATTATAACTTATAGGGACCCTAGGGCAACTGCCTGGGATGTATTTAACGACAAACTGAGGCAAATGCTCGAAGAATGCCCTAAAAGTATTAGGACCCGTGACAGCCTTGAGATAGCAGTGACTATCCTCTCAAAAGGCATTTGCATGGCCTATGAGGAGAGTTGCCCGCAAAAGACCAAGACCACTAAGCGACAAGTCACATGGTGGAACTCCACGCTAGGCAAGCTAAGGAGCAAAACCAGGAAATTATTCAATAAGGCTAAAAGGACTCGCGTATGGGAGGCCTATCAAAAAGCCTTAACGGAATATAACATGGAAATTAGGAAGGCTAAGAGAGCATCTTGGAGGAAGCTCTGCGAGGAAATTAAAAGCTTGCCTCAAAGTGCTAGACTCCACAAACTGCTCTCCAAAGCCAAAACTAATCAAATAGGTCTCCTCAAGAGAGGGGACGGTTCCTTCACAACTAACGAAAAGGAAACCCTAGAGTTGCTGGCCTCGACCCACTTCCCTGGTTCGCGACATAAAAACACGCACGTACCGGCACCTGTCAACCCCCATAAGCCTCGGAACGAGGACTGGAACAGAGTGGCCAGGATCATTAGACCGGGTCAGGTAAGGTGGGCCGTAAACTCATTCAAGACAAACAAAGCATGTGGTGAGGATGGGATTCTCCCTGTTTTTCTACAGCAAGGAATCGACGTCCTCACTCCATATCTGGTAAAAATCTTCAGGGCGAGCCTCGCCTGGGGATATGTGCCAGAACAATGGACTAATGTCAAAGTTATCTTCATACCTAAGGCTGGTAAGAAGGACTATAGCCAGCCAAAGTCCTTCAGACCCATAAGCCTATCTTCATTTCTTCTCAAGACTATGGAGAAGGTGGTAGATAGATACATAAGAGATGTAGCGCTCGTCGCATCTCCCATCCACCATAGCCAACATGCCTATCGTAAGGGTAAATCCACTGAGACTGCACTGAGCAGTCTGATTGACAGAGTGGAGAAGGCTATGGAGGACAAGGAAATAGCACTCTGTGCATTCCTTGACATTGAAGGTGCTTTTGACAACTCCCCAATCTCTCTGCTGGTGAACGGGTTGATCAACAAGAATGTCGACCCGACTACCACCCGATGGGTTGAGGATATGCTCTCACACAGGGGAGCAAAAATGGCCCTTCACCAAACAACAATTGAGATATCCACAGCTAGGGGCTGTCCCCAAGGCGGAGTGCTGTCGCCTGTTTTATGGACCCTAGCTGTAGATCAGCTCCTGTGCAGACTGGCAGACCTCAATATCGATGCGCAAGGCTATGCAGATGACCTTGTGATCGTCGTACGAGGATTCTGCCAATCCACCATCTCCAGCATCATGCAGCGAGCTCTCAACGCTGTCAGCGACTGGTGCAGCAACAGTGAACTCGCAGTCAACGCTGACAAAACTGTGATTATACCATTTACCAACAAACGAAGGCTTGACAAGCTTGTTTATCCCAAACTTAACGGTAGAATCATAACATTTTCCACTGAAGTAAAATACTTGGGCGTTACCATCGACCAGAAACTGACGTGGAACACACACCTAGGCAACGTCTTGCAAAAAGCAAAGATGGCTCTAGGAGCTAGCGGCAGACTAATGGGCGACAACTGGGGTGTTAACCCCAGGATTGCCCTATGGCTGTACACTGCCATTGTGAGGCCGATAATTACATACGCTTCCATTGTATGGTACGACAAAGCCCTTCAGTCGACCGCAATCACCAAATTAACTAGCCTACAAAGGACTGCTTGCCTTATGGCTACGGGAGCCATGTCCACCTCCCCGGGGCTGGCACTAAACGCATTGCTGGGACTACCTCCACTTCACTTATACATACATAAGGAGGCAAAGACCAGCATGTATAGGTCCAATACCCTGGGCCGTAGGAATTGGCTCTCCCAGAAACTGAGATCTCTGCAAGACTCTACTCTGGAATCACCTATACTGAACATGACAACTGATGTCATGCTTCCACGTCACGTGTTTGATAAACACTACACAGTGGAACTGCCCTCTAGAGAAGACTGGTCGAACAGCCAGCTTCTCTGCAAGGACGGGTGCCTTAACTGGTACACGGATGGTTCCAAAATGGGACTGGAAGTAGGCTGTGGAGTGTATGGAGAGCGACCCAGGCTTAGCAGTAGCTTAAACCTAGGTAGTTACGCCTCCGTCTTCCAAGCAGAGGTATTCGCCATTCTCGAATGTGCTGACATTAATCTGCTAAAGCGCTACACCAACCAAACCATATTTATCAACTCTGACAGCCAGGCGGCCCTCCTAGCACTGGATTCGAAGGTCATCACGTCCAGGTTAGTCGAGGACTGTTTGTATCGCCTGAACGCTCTAGGCTTGAACAACAAAGTCATCCTAAGATGGGTACCGGGTCACGCGGGTATCAACGGCAATGAGTGTGCTGACGAACTTGCGCGATCCGGGGCAAAGGGGACTCAGTTTGGCCCCGAGCCGTTTTGTGGCATTCCCAAAAGTCTGGCTCTAAGAACCCTCTTAAATTCCTGCTACGAGGAATCAACCAAGCTTTGGAAAAACTCCTCTGGCATGGATCACTCAAAATCTCTGATAAAAGCCTTCGATAAACGGTACACTAACCAAATCCTAGCGCTAAACAGAGATAACCTTCGCATCATAACAAGAGCCCTAACTGGACACTGTCGCCTTAACAAGCACATGTTTAAATTGGGGCTATGCGACACAAAAACCTGTAGATTCTGTGAGGAGGCGGACGAAACGCCTCTCCATCTGCTAGGTGAGTGTGGAGCACTGATGCAAAAACGTAGTACTTATCTGGGCAAGCACCTGCTCGGCCCAGACGAGCTACGAGACTTCTCCCCGAAGGAAATCCTTCAGTTCCTAGCAGCTGCAAGGGTAGGTGGCGAACTCTGAACGCCACGGCTTTAGGGGAGAACACATAAAGTGGCGATCACAATAGGCCCATCATGGCCGCAGTGACACGAAAGCCACCAAAAGCAAATAAAAAAAAAAATATAGCCTGCAGTAATAGTGTCTACACTTTTGGGGTAAATCCATTTTATAAATGTATTTTAGCTTTTGCCTTCTAAGTAGCGTCACGGTTTTATCAGAAAATAGTAAGGAGCTATCTAAAGATTAAAATTAAATTGAAAATGATTTTGCTACTTTAAACACTATGAAAGTGTTTTCAATATTCAGTTAGAAGAGAAAATAAAAAATAAGCACACATTTGCATACCAATAACTAGAGTTTTTGCTGTAAATAGGTACTTTTCTTTTACTCAATGTAATAAAATTATGCGATGAATTCAATTACTTAGAATTTTAGTAATAAAAACCATTGCCATTTTAGGCGTCTGTACAATGTCATATTTCCACGTCCCCCAAGCTTTTAGACGAGTGAGTGGCTAGAAGAAATTTATTTTGTAAATTCACCATGTGGCTTCATCCCTTTGGTGTAATAGGACTATATTTGCCCAAATTTAATGCATTTTAAAGGGTGCATAACTTACTTTCAGCTAATTATTTTGTAATAGGGTCGTCCCAGATGGTACAGTTTAAAATTGGGGGCTAAGTTAGTCAAAGAAAATTTTCTGAAACAAACTTTGGAGGAAAATTTTAATTAAAGTGCGTCATCATGTGAATAAAATATTGGTTGGGGCGTAATAGAAAAGAGAAATGAATATTTTGGGCGCTATTTGAAATTGTTATTAAATATTTAATGCAAGTAAGTGATGTTATATGGTAATATTGTCTTAGATGTTGGACTAACGTTAGTTAGGTAAATGAATAAGAAAGTTATATCAATCACACTATCATAATTTAAGGCTAGTAAGGAGGTGCTTAGGCAAACCTAACATAACGACCACGTGTGGCGCAAAAGTCCGGTTGCGACGCACGAGGTTGAGTGTTCGATTCCCGCCTTGGGACAAATGCTTGAACGATCTGCAGGGATTTGTTCCAGGTGTTCTGGTCGTTTTCTATGTAAAATAAAAAAAAATGTATACGTAATGTATTGTTTTATGTATACCTATCAGTTATCTAGTACCCATAACACACAAGCTCTGCTTAGCTTGGGGCTAGATAATACTGTGTGAATTGTCCAGCATTATTTATTTATTGACATAGGATTTAAGGCACTACTAACCAAGTTAGTACTTAACGAATTTTTATGAATAAATTATATCTATCTTTTTATATAATAGATATAACAATGTTATTAATGCGAAAGGTTGGATATTGGGATGAAAGTTAGTCATGCAAACAGTACAAAAAGCTAGGGTGTGGGGGAGGGGGGCTGAACTTATACATAGGTACACAATGACACAATATTCATACTACCGATTTCCCCTGAATCACAAGAAAGACTGGTGGCATAATAAAGTATTATTGTAAACGTCGGTGTAGTGTTTGCAGGAACTCAATGCCATGCAAACATACACTAGCTCGCTACATCCACGTATTGCAAAGCAGCACACGACCCGCCAACGGTTCCCGAGCAACTGGCGTTCCCGCGGTACGGACTTATCTGACACGTCAGTTGACTATGTCAACTGACTGTCTGTCACCCGTCAATGACGTATGACAGTGACAGCTTGCTTTGGCAATACCTGGACCACGAGATAGTGTATGTTTGCATGGCATTGAGTTCCTGCAAACACTACAGTCGGTCATAATGTCATAAATCAATAACAACAAGCCAAACTAAATAAAAGTGCCCAACAAAATGCGAATTTTGATTAGATATAACAGGTGAAATCAAACTTTATTTTCATTCAATTTTAAAAATAAAATACAAACTGTGCAAAAGCCGCAAGAGAAAAGCTTGAAATATAAATAAATAAATAATGCTGGACAATTCACACAGCATTATCTAGCCCCAAGCTAAGCAGAGCTTGTGTTATGGGTACTAGATAACTGATATACATAATATAATACAATACATAGATAGATATTTTTTGAATATATATTTAGAAAACGACCAGAACACCCTGAACAAATGTCTGCAGATCGTACACACATTTGTCCCGAGGCGGGAATCGAACCCGCAACCTTCTGCGTCGCTTGCAGACCTGCGCTCACCGCGCCACATCGGTAGTCAATGTTTTTTTTCTATGTTTCTTTTATCAATGTGTTTTTTTTCACAGTTTCTACCTCACAAACACGCATCAAACTCCTTTCCTACCCGTTCTAAACCCCCACGTCGTCGACAGCGAAAAACCGAAAAGTCCTTTTAAAATCGAGCACATTTCTGCGATTCTGCAAAATGAGTTTCGATAATAGGAAAGACCGGTTTTGGGCCCGACGTCCGGTTCCCAATTTACACGTGACCCTTTACCACGTCACACATGTTCAACAAACGAGGTATCTTTGGACACGTAATTAGAAAATTCCCAAACGTCGGTTTGTCTGTCCGACTTTGGGATGGGAGTCGCAAATTAGTTTTCTTTTTAGTTCTTTGATTATGTTGCAATAAGCTTCTGACCACGGGTTTGCGGGCATTTTTTTCAGGTTATAATGTAGCTTATATATTATTGTCGTTCTAAAGATACGTCTTTGCAAATTTTTTGCCCAATTTTTTAATAGGTTAGTAAGTAGTTGTGAAGAAATAACAGACGAAGTGAAGAATCCACCCAAATTCTCACATGTTTATTTTAGTGTGTTTTTAATTTATATTTGCTCTGGTTGTTTTTTGACATGTATTTTGGTGTTAGTTTTAAATATTTTCTATGAGGACAAATTACATAACAGTAAAATATTGATGTGAGATTTGTGGTGACAATTCGAATCACAGCTAACTCAGGATCATTTTTATACCCTTGGGAACCATATATTTAAAATGCTTTTATTCTTGAATTTAACAGCCTGTCTTTTACTAATCTTTAGTTTTAATGTGCACAGTTTCGTTGTTAGAATCGTATTTGTTAATAATTTCACTACATAATTTTATTCTATAGATAATACCCTATGAGAATACGCCCTTACAACTTTAACAGCAAAAGAACCGCATTAAAAGTTTTCATTGTTGTTTTATTTCCTAGTAAGTTTTCAATTAATGGAAAATAATAGGTAGAATTGCCAGCCCCAACGGCATTGCGGTGCACTTCTGTAATTGGTTCAGATAAATTAACAAAGTGGTTTAAAAGAGTGATGTCTCATGGGACATCGTAATTGAAGGTTCCGCCCATTGCAGTTTTGCACGATTTTTTTTATCATTGCTTTTATTTTTCCGTTCCGTATTCAGTTTTAAAATGGGTCAGATTTTTTGTCACTTATTTTGTTTAAGATAGGCAATTCTGTAAGTTTTGATGCAAGGGCAAGATTACGCGTAAATAATATTTACGCGTAATCTTGCGAGTGACTAAATAAGGAAAGAGATTTTGAATATGTTTCGAATGCCAGAATGCCAGAATTTTTTCACACATTTAATGCCGAAAGTAGTTCAAAGTAGTTTCTTCCACTATTATATAGATTGGCAATTAAAGGACTATTAAGATCTTACAATAAAGGTGCCCTAGCACTACGCGACAGCGGAACTGCGCAGCCGCCGCGTCAAATTAGAACAAATCACCAAAAAAGTCGCGCAGTTCCGCTGACGCGTAGTGCAATCAGTCTCATAGGATTTCATACAAAGAATAACTGGCCGCGCCGTGTCGCGCAGTTCCGTTGTAGTGCAGTGCCGCTCAGTGTGATAGCACCTTTAAGAGTATGCTCGATGTTTATAAGATTGAATATAATTAAATAAATAAATAATGCAACATGGACAATTCACACAGCATAATCTTAGCCCCAAGCTAAGCAGAGCTTGTGTTATGGGTACTAGATAACTGATATACATAATATAATACAATACATTAAATAGATAGATATTTTTTACTATCCATAGAAAACGACAGGAACACCCGGAACAAATACCTGCAGATCGTACAAATATTTCTCCCAAGGAGGGAATCAAACCCGCAATAAAAAAATATATTTTATAAATAGTATTTGATTGTCTGCCACTGTTGTTTGTAATTTCCATATTCCTACATTGCACAGGCTGCCTTCGCATAAATAGTATGAATAAAGCTGCACGCCCACCACAGCCATATGACGCCGGCCAAGCTGCCCGTATGTAGGTGAGTAAACATTGTATCTTTATGCATTTAATTTGAACGCCAATGGACACACGCAATCGCGTCGGCGTGGCGCAGTGGTTTGGCGGATACACGCCTGGAGCTAAGATAAAAGGATTTTGGAAGTGCTATGATTGAAAAAGGTCTACAATGCAGTAAGCAGCGCTGCAGTAAACCCAGGTAGGAACTTGACTAATTAATGGAAGAGTGTTTTATACAAAGGCGAATGGAAGCTGCAGTAAAAGCTGTAACTGTTAGACAGAAATATAGTCCATTTGAACAGCTGGAGCATATTTATTTTGAAGCTCTGATTTCTGTTTTCTTCAATTAAATTCAGATACATTAGCTGGCATATCAACACCAACTTTGTAAACGTTATGTATGTCGTTGGTTTGCTTATAAAATCTTATAAATATATAGATGAAACTATAAAAAAATATCTTTATTAACAAAGGAAATTACAATCAAATAAGAGTATTAAATTAAAACTAGTATTTGCAATTGGGACAATTGAGCTAACTGCAGACTGTTTCAAACAATCTACAGGCAGCTCAACTGATCCATATCAATACCAGTCGGAATCTTGCCCATGACGCTGGCTGCATTGCCCCGCTGTATGGCAATGCTGATGTGCTGTGCCAGATACTCACCAGCTTTTGGGTCACGCGTCGTTTCAACCAGACGCTCAGATAATTTTTTGAAAACCCGGTGAGCCTCGGCACCCCACGGACCTACGGTCTCGACTCCAAGGGGAGAAAATGCGTAGGCTCTATCAAGAAATGGAAACTAGTTTAGTTCATACTCGTAACTTACTTTTTTATTTATTTTCTACGAACTCCATTATATTTTTCAAATGATATTAAGTGTTTTGTTACATTTTGAGAGTACGACTGGCTACTTTAACAAATAAGCGGTAGTAAACTGTCACGTTATCGAATACTTTAAAAAAAAATCTGCTTCCAAAAAATTCCTCAACTACTTATCGAAATTTTTCTGTTTAGGCATTTTGAAAACTCATACTCGACATATAGACATAGGCCGGTATTGATCGTAAGGTTCGTATCCAGTGGAAAGCACGATGTCAACAGAAATACATCTGTTGATCTAGTTTTGTACTTCTAGCTTTCGTCCTATCCAGTAACTCTACAGCTTTACGTTGCGCCATGTGTATTTTGTAGGTTAACTATAAATTTTGTGTGGTATGTTGCTATTCACTGTGCTTTATCACACTCAATGGTTAAAAATCGATATTGGTAACATCTTTCAGAAGTATCACTAGAGTGGTACACAAGCAGTTTAAATATATATTTTTTTAATTTATGCAACGACTTAGGTAAACACTAACAATTAAATATTTTCTGTTGAATTTTACCCACAGTATTTATAACGGTTTTACCGTACCTTTTTGTGCGTTTAATTAATAGAATTGCATGTTGAAAGCCGATAAGACTATAAGATTTGTTAAAAAAAACCTTTTATTTAAATTTAAAACATAATCAGTGCAATAGGTTTAAATAGATTTATTTTTGTCTCTTAACACATTTAGCAACAACAACAATATGTAACGGAATCAATAGCCGTTAGCGCATTCACTGCCCAGCCTTAGCGGCAACCCGGATTGACGCGTCGCCGCGTCGCTGCACACGGTACTAGAAACCATTTGCATCATTGACAGACCCAGTCCCTGTTATAAAAGCTTGCTCAGTCTTTAATCTAACCTTGGGCGATGATTTTCTATGGCAAAAGCGTTACTCAAGCATCGATCGATGATTGAGCAAGGTTTCATAAAAAGAGCCCTAAACCTTTACAAAAAAAACTAGCAAACATTTTACGTTGCAAGTGATTGGTCTCAAATTCATATCAAATTGAGAATATAATGAGTCGAGGTGAATTTCAGATCAATGACTTACATTTATTAAAAGCTCTATACCAAAAAATTAAACGTTGCAACATTTTCGTTGCACTTTTCGATTGGCCAGCACTACTCGAAGGCAAACAAACCATTTTGATTAACAACTTGCATTGAATCAATCAATTTAATTGCTTTTACAAGAGCATTCATTTTAAAATTGTGGGATAGTAAACAGCTTTATCAAATAATGAGAAATTTACAACAATAATGAGGAGCTTTTGAAAATCAGTGCCACTTATTCATTTATTAATACTGCACTTCATTTTCATTCCTCTTTCTTCTGTATTTTGGTTCATAGTTCTTTATGTATGATGATAACTCAAGCATGTTACGTCTCTTTTTTATGAACTATGGTAGTAGTAGCTACATAAATTATTAAATAAATCGATTTAAAATTAAATCACACTAATATTATACTCGTAAATGCGATATCTTAGATGGATGGATGAATAGATGGATGTTTGTAGCTCAATCACGCCAGAACGGCTGTACGGATCTTGATGAAATATGGCACAGAGATAGATTATGGTCTGGAATAGCTCATAGGCTATATATTATGCCAGAGATCCCACGGGAACGGGAACTAAGCGGGTGAAACCGCGCTACGCTGCTAGTAACATCATAGTCAAACACATTTCAAAATCATATCATTAACATCATAAATACATTGAGTTACCAGCTACATTTTCAACTTCATGGTAATGTATTACGACCCATATGGAATCAATAGACCAAAATCGGCAATACGCCCAAATGAAATTTCGCACTAAACCTTCTGAACACTGCATGAATATTGTAGGCATGTGAAGGCACTTATATCGATTAACTACCAGCAATCAGTATTGTAGTATCAAGTATTGTCTTTGATATCGAATTTTATAGTCGGACCGTCAAATCGTCCTTCTCAGGGATCTTACCAGTCAAAGATTTTATTGGATCGTCCCTCTCAGGGATCTTGCCAGCTGAGGAGTAGGATTAAATTGTCTAAGGGAGTAGATAATATAACGTCATATTGACAAAGAATCTACACATGTATAGAGTGGTCAGTAACCATCGAATCCTATAAAATGTACCAGTGAATCACTTCCCCTACAGAAAAAACATTTTTTTTCTGATTTACGTTACATAATATTTATCATAGCTGGTCCATCGCAATGAAAGCATAAAAGCCCTAACGTCACCAGTAAACCTAGATGTCCTTCAGTTGTAATACAATTTAAATAGATTCAGAAGTGTGATTTTAGATCAAGTTCCGCTAAATAGCTCGTCTGAGGGTAATATAACATTAAAAAAATTGTCTTGATATATCTTATATTGTATAAAATCTTATATTATATAAAGACAGTTTTTTTCACTATAATTGCTCGATTTCACATGTGATTAACACAAAACTTTCAAGTAAATTAACTTTAAATAAGACAAAAAAATTATATTCACATACCTGTGTAATAAAACTACCATTTGATCTTCATGAAATATAATCATTGTGACTACCTCTTACCTTTTGTAGGTATGGATTTCTTTTTCACTATAAAATGCTCGAATTTAACTTGTAATTATCACAAAACTCAGTTGTAAATTATGTGTAAATAAGACAAAAAAATTATACTCACATACCTGTGTACTAAATAAAGAACGGTATGGTATTCATGAAATATAATCATTGTGACTACCCGTTTACCTTTTATGGGTATGGAAATCCTAATAATAATAAATCAGCTGAAATAAGACGAACACATCCTGGATCTAGATTTTAGTGCCCCTAGTGTGCTATCCACGTTTTCACCTGGACATCGCCATTTATTTCAATAAAGCTACGCTAGATTCGCATCGAACGATGCAAACAGAAGTAAACATTCCACGTATCGTCATAAAGGCTATTTTTATTGCTTACAGTTAACATAAACTTCATCCTGTTTCATGCCGTTTCATCCCCTAACGTCCCTGAATGCAATCCAAACGCAGTATTACGGAAAAGTTGTTGTATGCATAGAAGCGGTACTTGACAGCTTGACGTTAATCAATCGTTTTATGCTTTAGTAGAGGCTCGTATCGAAAGCGACGTCGTCGTCGTTATTCAATTAACAATTCTTTATTTTTGTTTATTTTTATACATTTATTTTTAAAAACACTAGGAATATACTTAAGTCTACACCAGTCACTACAAAATTTGAAGAAACGGTCATTTAAAAAAAATGAGCATTTGATAAAGTCTTATTTGCAGTTATCTTAGCCACGCTTAGTTGATCGTATATTGGTAGCCATTCCTAAATAGTCATTACTATTTTTCTCTTTTAATTCCGCATTATACAGTGTGGAAATTAAACTCAGGCCCTGGAGGGAAACTACTTAAAATCCTTAAGCTAGCTCATTTTACTTAAAGGAGACATTCCTTTATTTTTAAAAAGAAACAAATCTGCATTAAAATATTTTTTTAAACTCGCTTGCTTCGCCCGGGACTCGAACCAACTAAAATTTAAAAAAATAAACACTCTTTATTTTATTATACTAATCGGTAGTATTAATATTCAGGATAAAGTTTCTCTAAAAAATATTTGGTTACTGTTCACTTTTAACAAGTAAAAGACACGTAACAGTTCTGTTATCTCTCCAACACAACACGATTAGATGGCCTGCAAGAAGTCCAGACCTGACGCCCATGGACTTCTTTTTATGGGGTCATGTAAAAAATGTTGTTTATGAAACTTGCTATGAAACCGTTCAAGAGCTAAGGATTGCGGTAGAAAATGTTATCAGGGGCATACACCACAACACTTTGCTGAAGGCTACAAGAAATGAATTTCAACGGCGACTAATGTTGTGTAGCCGGAACGACGGGGCTCATTTCGAACAATTTATCAGTTAAATAATTTAAGTGTTACAAAATTGATAGTAAAATAAAGTTGATGTTAGATTTAACGATTATTTTTATTTTTAAGACCAAATGTTTGTTACAGAAACTTTATCCTGAATATTAATACTACCGATTAGTATAATAAAATAAAGAGTGTTTATTTTTTTAAATTTTAGTTGGTTCGAGTCCCGGGCGAAGCAAGCGAGTTTAAAAAAATATTTTAATGCAGATTTGTTTCTTTTTAAAAATAAAGGAATGTCTCCTTTAAGTAAAATGAGCTAGCTTAAGGATTTTAAGTAGTTTCCCTCCAGGGCCTGAGTTTAATTTCCACACTGTATATTACCATTCTTGGGAAAGGAACCGACGAATTAAGTATTGATGATCGAAATATGTAACGTAATTTTATGTTAAAAGTGCTAAGAAAGAGTTCAAAGCTTTGTGAGAGTTTCACTTCTACATGCAACATTAGTCACTTTATTTTATTTTATGCTAGAAGTAGAAATTATATCAGCATTTACTTTCAACGATGCAGTCGAGAAGTCTTAAGGCGGTGAGGGTTAAGCTCGGAATTATTTCTATGTTTATATATTTCGGTCGGGAACTGGGAAATTGTAAAGGTTTTACTAGAAAACGTGGCGAGGTTCTTTTTGATTGTGCTTTACTGAACTGCAAATTGCAAACTGTGCTGTATCTAAAGCAGAAAAAGTAGAGCAATGGTTGGCTTAGCGCTTAACTCTATAAGCACGCAATAAGAAATACCATGCTCTGAAAGCATTTCTGCAAAGCTGCAAAGTTGTATATTTATTCTCTAGATCTTTATATGAGACATCTTGTTTTGACCTCAAACACGTCCCCACTGAATTTGGAAGTAGCGCGAGTTTTCAATATAAGATCTATTAGCACTAAAAACTTCCGGATTGAGTTATAAAGCAAAGGAGCAAGTTGAGTTAAAATTCCTTCAATGGATACTTTATATGCCAGTCTCGCTTTGACCGTCTGCTACTTATTTCGATATTGGACCCCCACTAATTTTGTTTACTTATTCATTAAAATGGAGAGAAATGGGGGCCTCAGTAATGTGGCCCCGATTACCTTTTATGGAAAACTGAAACGTAAAAGAGGATGTTCGAAAATAACATTTAGAAGCGAGTTTATGGAAAGCTTTTGGGATCGGATGTTTTTTTAATGCAGGTAATGAGGTCGAATTGAAATTATCAAAAGTAAAATGAAAGCTTTTTGTGTGCTATTTATATTAACCATGGATTTAGGTAGGCAAGAAGTTATTAAATAAACATTCTGTTATGAGAGCTTCAAATCTTAACTAAAATATCAACTAAATCTTATAGGAGACAATCTGTGCCCCGCGGTTTCACCCAAGTTAAATTCGGATTTCACATCTAGGGGGATGTTCCCGTAAATCTCCCATGGGAATTCGATGTTTTGTCAGGACAAAAATTTGCCTATGTTACTCTCTATTCCTTACTACTAGGTACCTTACTTACTTACTAACTCTATGAAAAAAATCAAGTTGATTGGTTGTTTAGTTAGGGCGTGAGAAAAGAACAAACAAACAAACACACTTTTACATTTAGTTAGAATATCATGGCAATATTCCTTGCTTGTAAACGTTCTGTTTGCTATTTCGAAACAAAATACCCTGAAATATTACAGAAGCATCGTATTTCAAAAACAAGATCATACCGTATGCAGCTTTGCAAACCATTCACAGGAAACAAATTCACATTCTCAATTTTGAAACACCTCAGACAAATCTCAGGAGTGAAAAATCCTGGCTGTGAACACTGCATACGGTATTCTTATAACAAATCAGATTTACAAAATGCATTGGGGGATCTGGGGGATCCTGACGGACTGCCGAACAGTACCCTGAATAATTCATTCAGCACCCGAAACTTTACCGCAAAACTATCGAACATTGCTTTGTTTTACAGTTTATGAAATGCGGCTTGCTGTTTTATTTAAGTTTGAATATACAGACTGCGTTCCGTGGATAAGTTTGTTGGTTTATTGTTAGGTTTGTAAATTTTTATTGTTCTTTTGTTCTTTCATTGTTAAAGATTCGTTTTATTTTTACTTTGAAATCGAGGTATATTCGCTTATCTGGTTTCAATATATCTACCTACTTGCATTGAAATTTACATGGACAATGGACATTTAGTAGACTAAATCTATTTATTTTTAAGCTTCTAGCATTGTAGCGTTGTTGTTTTTAATCCTTAAATGTTTCTATTGTACAATTTTAGGTTTTGATTTATCAAGTAACTTTTTAAATTGAAGGACCTTTTTTTCCTTTTCCCGGTTCGCAAAATGTTCATTGTACAAGCTATCTCATAAGTTTAAGCAGCAGGTACATGCATTTTATGTAAATCTAGCTTACCTAGCATTGACCGCAATAAGCGATTACTTTGGAAACAATAAACTTACTAGCATCACTCAACGGGTTCGGTTATTTTAATCTCTTCGGAATTTTTACCTCCCTCAGTTAGCTAGTCCCTTTGCTGGCGTTTTAACCCAGCTTAGCTTATTGCAACCCAATCATTTGGTATGTTTTTATATATATGCTTGTCGATTTATCCGTCATTTATGGACCGATTTGGGTGATTATTATGCAATTGCGTTAGAGGATGTTGCCGAGCTGGTCCAATAAATGCCAAGGGATTAGGATTTACTTTGCAAAATCTAACAACAAAATTATGTTTAAAACTAAGGAATTTGAAGTATGACTTAAGTTTTATTTATAAACAATAACATTATTTATTCTGTTCTATCATTGCATAAGTTTCAATATCACATAAACTGAGGTATTTATCTTGATTTTTTAAATCTTTCTGCTTTATAAACATGAGTCATTTAACGTTTCAGTGGTCAACTTCTAACCAAAGCTAAATCAGAGGCTTGCGATGCCGCAAAAGCCATCAATCCACTTTCAATTCACTAATAGACTTCAATGAGCATTCCAATAACTCTTGCTGTAAGCCAGCCCACGTGCCTTCATGCAACATTCGTTAACCATTTGCAGACGCACAAATCGCTTCGTTTGCAAAGACAAATTACTCCTGTCTGCAGAACCGGTGGAATTAAAAAAAAATACCCGAAAAAGAGTTGGAAATCCAATATCGAGTTCTAGCCTTGCTTTTTTTTGTTGAACTCTATCGAATTTGGAATTTCACGCCTTTGAATTTTAAGTAGCTAGTGCCGTGACGTGGATACCCGTTTATGAAAGCTCAGGATCGACAGTTTGCATCCGTGAAGAAATGTTGTTTGGATTGGTATTTTGAAAGTGTTCTACAATACAATACAATACAATACAAAAGCACTTTATTGTACACCAGAAAATGAACATTACAAAAAGACATTATTACATGAGACAATTACAATGTTTTAATGAAAATTACAATTGTGATGCTGTAGGTTTATGATGATAATTATTCATTGGTTAATCGAATAAAGACATTAAAAATAAGGTGAAAATAGAGACATTGATGGTTAAAAAGTTCAGAATTAGAAAAAAACTTGTAGGAACTAGAGTCACAAAATACATACCCAAAGCGTTTTTAGATAGAAATCAACTGCACTTAATTTTGCGAAATTCGGCAATTTTCTGGATAACCGTATAATTATTATCGGTATATTACAAACAACGTTCAGCGTTTTTACAAATTTCACAAGACTCGGTTTTTAGCTTCAAAAATTATCTGACCACAATAGAATTTATCTCATGGCATGTTATACCATTGTTTTTGCCACCTTTTGTGTCCACTGTGTGGTATTTGACGCCAACAGTGGCAATGCAAGACGCTTTGCAAAGAACATGCCCAGCATCCAAACTACAGCATTCGTTCTGTAATTAAGATAAATAGTCGAGATAAATGCTCTAAACAGCATACCAAATAATTTACTGAGCGGAGTGAGATCTCGCTGTAAAGACATTGTTTTATGTAAAGTAACTGATTCAGAAGTGTTAAATCTATTTTTTCAAAATGCTGGAAAAAATATTCATAAAACAATCATTTGAGATTCGTTCTACGATAGTAATAAGAAGTGTTTTATTGAATTTGCTTATAAAAAGTGAAACTCTTTGAAAAGTCCCTTTTGAATAGTCTCGCTGTATTTTTTTTAATAAATAGAATAAAACTTTATTTAGCACTAGCGGTCCGCCCCAGCTTTGCTCGGGTTTATTCTAAAGCCTTTTTACTCTGTGATAATGTAGATTTCTAACAGCAAAATAATTTTTGAAACCAGTCGAATAATTTTTAAGTTTATTCGTTGCATATCAAAATACAAATCTTTCTTGTTTATATGATTAGTGCAGAAAACACAAAAATGATAAGTGAAAGTTCTTATATGAATATAAAACTTACACTAAAATTAATTAATTAAATGCATATAACAAACAAACATAATATAACAAGTTATTTGTCAAGTGAGAACTCCACGTGTAGAGTGATGTAAGAAATCCTAGTGCACGGTTAAACAGGTCTAGCCAAAATAAAAAAAAACATGACTATTCTTTTTTTTTGATCAACGCAAGTAAAATTTATTTCTTCTTTCAAATATTCTCAATTTATACATAAATGTAGTGGAGATCGCGAGACCTCAGTTCTGATCAAACTGATTTCTGGTTTCAAATCTCAAGCAGCCAAGCAATGCGAGTCCGCCGCGGATGGTGCTTTTGTTAGTACCTCAGGTGTTTTTGGATTTGTCTTAGGAATGCTATTCGAACCAAATATAGATTCCATCCTCATAGTTACCTTTTTAGTATCGACCGTTTAATATGCAATGTCTGAAATGCTGCCTATTGATCATGCCGAACTTAAAACGAAACTTTTTCTCGTTGATTTTCTTGAAACATATTTAATAGAATTCTCAAACAAATTTTAAACTGCGACACACAACAGACAGACACGATAGTGGCTTTCAAAAAGCGCTATAAAAGTTTAATCCAGTTTAAATCCAATTGACCGTTAACTTTGGAAAAGCAAATGAAAGAGCTGCTAAAGTGCCAGTAAAAGCAAAATGGAGGATATTTCGGATTATCCTGCGATGTAAAAGGACGATACACTTAAATCGGGTAGGAGTTAAGAGCTAGAATTGTTTAGTGTGTCAAAATGTTCAATGAAATAACGATTTTTACCTTAAGAGTTACATAGAAAAATGTGTATTCCTAAAAAAAATAACAGGCAAAATTTAGGGATACTTTTAGAAGCACGACCGCACTGACGGAACTGCGCAGTACAACGACGCGGCCAATTATTCTTACCATCAAGTCTTATGACATAATGAGAAAATGCACTACGTGTCAGTTTATGGTCAGTTGGTCAAATTTTACGCGCAGTTCCGCACCGCGCAAATCCTCTGACTCGTAGTGCACCTTAAAGACGATAAAAAAAATCTTGGGTAAACCAACAAAAAAATATATTCAGGTGTGTTACTTTGCGGAAATCCATTGCAAAATATAAAGATGAAAGTATTTGGTAACCTTCTCCGATAACTCTAACAGAATTTAGTCAGCGTTGTAGAAGAAAAAGCCACACCAACTACAAAATGAAAAGAAATCTATCAAAGCAAAACGTCAACTAGTTTCGTCTCTCCACGACAAACTACACTTTGTTAGAGCTTATCGGCGAAGGTTTTGCGCGGAATCGTTACTAAATATTTTCATCTTTATATTAAACCAACAATCATTATCATCGGCCCTCAAACGTCTACAGCTGGACATAGGCCTCTCCCATACGAAGCCGAAAGTACCGGCCCTGAGCGTCAGAAAAGATTTTTTTTTATGAAAAAGGTTTTAAAGACGCAATTGAAACTTACGTCCTTAAATTTTCAGTATTCCGGCAATCTCATAGCTCAAAATGTTTCGGTTTCGTACCGACAGATACTTAGGTATCCACCCACACATTGAACATTGAGTAGTGATTCGGGTAAACGCACCGTTCTGATTTATAGGTCTGGCTTTTGCATCCCCTGATATTTTCGACTTTATGGCGAAGCACGAAGAGTAAAGCAAACTTTGGGCTGTAAAGTTTTTCAGTTACTTAATCTTGTGTGCATGCGTTCCGGGTATGGTTGAACGGATTTAATATTAGATTCTTTTCGTTTATTTTGTTGGCATGTTATCACTTTTTCGGATTGCTTGATCGAAAGATCGTGACGCATCTGTCTGTGTTTTCAAACTATGGATGATTCCTTATCTACTAACAAGAGTTTATTATATTTAACTCTTATTAATTTCATAGTCACTGGGCTGGTCCACCAGTTTTAAGTCGCCCAGCGAGCTATGGAGAGAGCTATGCTCGGAGTTTCTCTGAAGGATAGGATTGTAACGAATACATCCGACAGACAACTAAGGTTATCGAAATAGCTCAAAGGATTAGCAAGCTGAAGGGGCAGTCATATCTCGAGAAGAACCGACAACCGCTGGGGTAAACGTGTTCTTGAGTGGAGACCGCGACTCGGCAAACGTAGTTCAGGACGCCCTCCGACCAGGTGGGATGATGATTTGCGAAAAACTGCTAGCAGATGTTGGATGCGGCAAACTGAAGACAGGGCGCTATGGCGCTCTTTAGGTTAGGCCTATGTCCAGCTGTGAACAAATATAGGGTGATGATGATGACGATGAAATTCATATTCACAGATAAAATTGATGAGAAGGTTAAAATACGTTTACAACCAAAACAAACAACTCTAAAACACTTATCAACATTTCAAAGTAAGATGGACGGTTTATGTATATTAGGTACTGGTTAAGCTGACAATAAATTAATACAAAACCACTACAAATTAAATTTAATTACATTAAAAAAGGAACTCCAGCAAAAAAGTCACATTCGCCTTATTTGTTATTCAGTTGGACATTGAGTTCACTTCGAACAAATTGAAGTGAATGATTTATTTTAAGAGCATTCAGATGCGGGTATAAATTATTTACATCAACTACTAAATATATAATACATCTATCGAAGAAAGTTCACTGGGAAAGGAGTCAATAATGCCACTGCGTTATTTTGTTTCCAAGTAATTTCGACTTGGGTTTATTTCTCCGCCATCACCCTTAATCTTCCAATTCATCTGAGGGTTTTTTTATAGGGTATCAGTAAAATTAAAGACATCGACTGGACATTGCCTAAATCAATATCACTTAAAATTAATGGAACAATGCAGGTTTCGGTAGTAGTTACTATAAGAATAATTTTAAGATCTATGTATAAACCTGAAATTTAATGAATAAATGAAATCTGAAATCACACAGAATCATCTAGCCCTAAGCTAAGCAGAGATTGTGTTATGGGTGGTGAGTACCTACTAGATAAATGATATACATAATACATATAGATAAGTACCTACCTACTTTAGATAGGTATAGTACAGTTAAAGTAAAGTGCTTTCACATTAAGGTAGGTATACCAAAACGTACCCTCAGAGCTTTATTTATTTAGTAGCATGAAATCGTGATCCCATCAAATAAAGCTATTTGCTGAAAAACTTTTACACTTGGCTACATCCCAAGTGTCAGATGAATTTATTTTTCACTTTGCAGGAACATGTTTGGGCATCTTTGCTCTAAGTTAATAACGTTTTGTTTTCAATTTAGATTCCCTTCCAACTTTAGGTTTAATAAAAGAATCTCACGTGACCCTTTATAAAACAAAACTCTTTGACTGGATGATGTTATGAGGAAAGATCAAAATCGACCAAGTCTAGTTAGGAGAGGCTCATGTTATATTTGGCGATAGTACTAAGAGGTCATCGCGACGTCTCATTTTTCTATTAGATTTTTACAGAGCCCATATGATTTCGCGGCGGAGATATGCTAAGTGAGGGCATGAATCGATGACGTCTCGATGACAACTCGATTCTTTCGTCCTACCGAACTCAGGGCTCAGTAGGTACTCCGGTAGCCGATTCTCATCGTATGACGAGGGAAAATTTGTGGAATGTGATATAATACGGTTTCTACAGTCTTTTAGAATGGAACACTTTGTGTATTTGGAACATATTTAGTAATAAAGGAATACCTAAACGAAATCGGTAGGTGTGCAACTAAATAACAATAACAACACGTTTGGTTCTCATCATTTAGCAAAATAATTTATGAGGGATTAAATTTTTTTAATCAGATAATCCTAATACACAAATTATATTAATGCTGGATAATCTACACAATGACTGATATTCTCAAAACAATTCAGATTTCAAATAGATATTTTTACAGGTAAGTACAGTAAGATCGACAAACCAGGCCGAAATCAAACCGGTCACACAAAAAAAATCGTACAACGTACTTCTTTGACCTTTTTTTTCTTTGTGTATTAGTCAGATAGTCAGCTTTTGTCAGAATCATATACGCTTCCCCAATATCTTTTGACCGATGCTCCCAAGTTATAATAGAGTCCAATCTATCAAAAGCTTACATCACCAGCATCGCATGACCCTCGGCCTTCCGTCATATTTCAGTGAACCCGATCTTAAAAGAATCCGTCATGGTTGTGAATGAATCTGTTGTTTCATACCACTATAGTGATGGGACAGTAACGGCTTTTGAAATATCGTAAGTATTATAAGTACATGTATTATTTTAGTTATTTTGTTAGAGGTTTCAGAAAATTACTACTCGATCGATGAAAGTTCACAGGTAGATTATTGATTATATTTTATTTAACATGAAGGTTCAACATGCAGAATAACAAACATCACGTTTTGCAAGTAGACATTATAATAATAGAGGTAAACTAAATTCTCGGTCTGACCTAACAAATTGTACTTTATAAATATTTATCGATATCGATATTTAATTTAAATTTTTATAATGTCAGTAATTGGTCTGGTCCGGACGTGTTGGTCGGCACTAGGCTTCTTGATTGAATGTGATCCCGTGTTGAACAGTATTAGTGTTGGTAGAAGTAATTCAAGTACCAACTGCTTAAATTATTTCTACTAAATACATTTTTTAATAGTATTTATTATTGTAGGTATAAGTTGTATGTATATTTTTCTGTTTTTTTTTTGGCTGTTTAGACACGCTTGCACCAAGGTTCTGCCAGAAAATCAGCGTTGCTCAACTATCTGTGGAGCAACATTAGCTGAGGCAGGACCTTATTGGTTCACTTCACTATTTAAGTAGTATTAATTATTTTTATGTTTTTTTTTTGTATCTTTCTGTGTACTGTGTATGTGTGTGTGAGCCAATAAAAGTATTCTTTTCTATTCTATATTTCGTTCTATAAAACATTTGGTAAGCTACCAAGTATTGCTACTAATTTATATCAAAAACATCAGAGAAATGTAGTTATGCATTGAGAAACATGTCTTCAACTAAAGTATCGTAAGTACTCTTTTGAATTCACACGTTGTTATTGTCTGAGTTATAAAGACGAAAATATTTTTATTAATTTGTCAAACACGAGCATCAGAAAAGAATTCTTAGTGTGATATGCAGAACACAGAGCATCCAGTAATCTATATTGGTTTCCAATATCGATAAAGTGAATCCCTTCCCTATACCAAAGTGATCGTTCACCACCACGTACTCAAACTATATTTAATTCGATCAGTCGCTTCAACTAAGAATGATGTAAGTTAAGAGGTCAAACATCACTTGAAAATTTTAAATTTACGAGTTTTAAATTAAATCGAAGCTTTAAATTAAATTTACTAACTATCCTTTTTCATCAATGTTTAAAAGTCAGAGTTTTATTGACTCGTCTACTTCAAGTTTAACTTTCCGTAGATACTTGAGATTAATAAAGATTTTTACAGATTTTAAATTTTATTTAACTACAAGTTAAGCTAACTTACCCGGAGCTTTTTAGTTCGGTCCTTTTTTATATCAATAACTTTGTTCTTGTTTGTTCTTTAATTTATGGCGGTGATTACACTGATCAATCTTTTCTATAAAGATATTTCTGTATATTTTAGTGTTCGTTACGGATGTAAGCGAGTTAACTAAAAACCTTATTTGTGTTGGAACAAAACCAACGTTAGGGACTTCTTCAGGGTGAGTGTGGTTCTTAATTTAGTGTGTCTTAGAAAACTTTAAAACAACTTCAAACGCCTAAATAATGAAAATAGGTTTGAAGAATAACAACGCACAATCGAAGTGTTACACTTCGATACCGAGATAAATTTTTTTTAAGTGGCAATATCTACATAGTTAAAATTCCAGTCTCATTTAGATTGATGTGATGTGTGATGGATGACACATGGATAAAATGATTAATAAAAGGACCTCTTGCTTACACCCGATGCCATGGAAACCATGTGTTACCGATTGTGAAAATTACGTGATGATTTTGAGTTACGTTTTACGGTCCACATATAAATTCTTCAAAGATTAAACTTTTTTTGGACCTTCTTCGAATTCCATCTTTAACTTGATTAAAGAATCATCTAAATCTATTAAAAATTTGGGAAGATATTACAAAATTGTTGTAGCTAGTCGTCATATTTAAGAATTATATTACTGTTTAAACTTGACGGGATGTATATATCCATAAAAATATGAGCATTTTTAAGGGGACAATCCTAATTTTAAACATAGCCTGATGTAGGTAAAATAAATATATTCCATTTATCTAATGTATACCAGTTTTCACCTTTGAGATTCCCCCCTCACTTGTATCAGTAATTATAGTTTAGATTATAATCCTCTCTATAACAGTTACCATGAAGTAGGTGTAGGTAGAATTTTCAAGATTCACAAACATTTCTTCCGAAAGATCTAACGAAACAAACACTTCACGTAATGCCTTGAAAAATGTGAATCGTATTAATATATTTATGGCGTCTGTCTTGCAGGTAATGGCATGAAAACACCACAAAGCATTACTTTGAGCAATAACTGTGGGGAAGCAAAAATAGAAATAACACAATTCTCCCTCTCACTCGAGAGTTGCATAAATAATGGCCGATTCACACCGAGCCACTAGTTGCTAGAACCAGTGACTTAACTTTACTGCTGATTTGTGTAGATTTAATGACATGATGTGTTTTCAGGATTATTGCACCTTTCTTTTATAAGATAGGATAAACAAATAGATTTAATATATGAAAAAAAAGAAGTGGCATATTTCATCGGGGAAACTAGAGATTTCTTTTTAATTTCAAATTACAAATATATATTTAGGTTGGCAGTTATGTAAAAAAAGGAAGTATGGTATTACTTGATAATGCCATCGTTATAACGATTTCACTAGCCAGTCTTAACCGCTGTAAAGACTGGCCAGTGAAATCGTTATAGCCCGAACACAGGCGAGTCCGTCGTGGGCACAGAACAGTTTTTTTCTGATGTGTCGTGGTGGCACTCAATTAGTTAGACAAATATTTAGCCCTATTTGAAATCGTGTTTAACGCTCCATCTGTGCGTTAGCAAAGATGCATTACATCAAAATAATGCTGATATTAAATTAGATTTATTTGAAATTCCTTTGTGTCTAGTCTACTATCGCAATGCGAACGCTCCATCTGTACGTTAGAAAAGATGCATTTCATCAATATAATGCGGCTAATAAATTAGATTTGTTACTTATTTACTAGCATTACGAAACAACCTTTGAACATCTTCTACGCCAGCATAAGAAAATGAAACATTTTGACTTGTGGGTTTATTTTATTTTCTAATAAAATATTTCCTGTGTGCACCCTTCACATTTATCCTGTGTTGTCTACATATATTTAAATGTTTACCTATCTCTAAATATAATTTTTCATCACTATCAAAAATGGTACGTAACGTTAATTTTCCTTCTATCAAACATGACATAGTATTATGAAATGTTTGATGCTATTAAAATTTGTTCAGGGTTAAAAAATATTTTCAAATACTATCATAACGACAAATATGAACATTTTCCAAAATTATCTCCGCACATTTGGTATTCCAAACACAATCTATAAGTTCTTCATTACTTATCTTCAAACGCATCGATACGCAACATTTATTACGCTGCCAACAACAAATTTACTTTTACCATTCTTCAAATATCTCACGCCTTTATGAGTGTAACCTTAGAGTTTAGTGTTGCGTGAGTCTTCAAATGTATTGGAGTAGTAATAAATTAGTCTGCGAATGTCTAGAGCCGTTCTATCACGTCAAAACAAGGAGCTAGGGGACAATGTATTGCAGTTGGCAATCTTAGCGCCCTCTCTACAATATCTTTAGTAGACGCCTTCAGTTTCCCTCCTATATGAATAATGTGTCATACGATCGCGCCCTTTTATCTACATGAGGGAAACTTGTAGATTTGAGGAAATATTTGGGGTGAAAAATATGAAATGTTTTGATTTCTTTGGGATAAACGAGATTTTCGCCGAGTTTAAGTTTGAGTTAGTTTTTATTTTGACCACCGATATTTGATTTAATCTGTCCGGTAGCAGTAAATAGAATAATCAAAGCTTGTTCTATGATTGGATTCACTTCCCAATAATTTCTCTACTAACATGTAAATGTAAACTAAAAAATCATAAAATAGGGTTATCCTACGATAGTTTGAGTTATTCCTGACTCGTCCCACTTTGGTCCGAATCTATTGTGACAAGTCAAGTAACTCAAATTTAATGCTGAAAACGTTCCTGATTCGTCCCATTTATAAATCTCATTCTAACAGAAAAGTAGCAAAAGTTCCTACTGTTGGCCGCACACTTCTCGTGCAATAAATAATCAAGTATAATCTTGATTCTTGATCTCGATTTTTTAACTATCTCACGCAAAATTATAGTTAGGTAGTTTAGGAAATAGCTAAGTTCTTTTTGATTAGTCCATAATAGACAATCCACACAACATCATCCAGCTCCAAAGTAAGTATTACTTGATATCTCCGCCAATAGTTTACCAAGACAATTTTTATCCCTGAGAGATTAGTGCGTATCCCGTAAAACCTAAAAAATTAAATAATAGTTATATAATGTATGTTCTACCTAATAATTGTTACTTATTAGTTTAAATTAACAGTTTTTAAGGAATCACGACTAGCTACTAAAATTTAAGTGATATCTGCATTAAAAGTGAAAAAAAATAAACCTTACATTATTTTAAAATATCTTGTGGCATTACTTACAAGTTAACGAGAAAGGGGATAATCAACTAATGGTGGGGATTGACTTAATAATGCGGGATGTAATTTTGTCCCACGAATAAACAAATAAACAGAATGGTTTAATTGTTTCCCCCTGGAATATCCTTGGGGGAAGTTATGGCTGCAGTAATAAGGAATTCCAGAATTAATATGCTCATCCGTTTGCATATGTATATGAATGAGATTAAATTTACCTGGTCAAAAGATAATGAATAATTTTTGCCCGCGGCTTCATACAAAATTAACAAAAAATCAAATTCAAGGTGTCTTATTTCCATAAGACCTGCCAGGATTTTTGGACACGCGTTGTTTCGATGGAAACGTTAAAAGGTAATTTTCCAATGGGAACTATTATATGGAAAACAAAGAAAAAAAATATTATGAAAAATATATAATAAAAAAATTATTTCAAGCTAAGTACTAGGCTGGCTCTAACGACTTCCGCGAGATGTATTCTTACACCTTGACCACCACTATCTATATGCTATAAAAATAATTAAAATGGATCTAAGCTAAAAATATTTACATGGATCGTATAGGAAAGAGTACACTTAATAATTTAGGAACATTTTTAAACGCGTTTATTTAAAAATCCACGATTGGTACAACACCTTTTCAATAAATAAATGAAGCTATCAGCTGTTTGCACAGTGGTCAATCTGGCATGCGGGTATTGGCTGTGTTCGCAGCTGTTTAATTTGGACACAACCGTAAAAATCCTTTATTTGTTTACACCTTACGTCGACAATACCCAGTACCAAGGTATAGGCTAATCGAGTTCTCAACAAGATCGCACCCAAACTTAGTATAGGGACGTTAGAGTGATGATTTGAGGAAAGTTGCCTGAAATGTGTTGATCAAACAAAAAAAATTTATGCTTATAGCCGAAGAAAGACCGGAAATGGAAGCCTATGTCTGCGAGCGTTTTAAAACTAAAGTTTTCAATCTGTGCGTCCTACCCGTCATGACCTACGAAGGTGAGTCGTAGACACTAACGGGACACTAGGGCTGGTCCAATAGTTCAAAGTCGTTCAGCGAGCTTTGGAAAGAGCTTGTCTCGGAGTTTATCTGAAGGAAGATTCGTAACGAATACATCCGATAGATAACCAATGTTAACGGCATAACTCGAACATAATCAAACTGAAGTTGCAGTGGGCCGGCCATATCTCGCGAAAAACAGACAACCACTGGGGTAAACGTGTTCTTGAGTGGCGACCACAACTCGAAAACGCAGCGTAGAATGCCCTGGAGGGCATTCTAGTCCCAGCCAGTGCCCAGCAGTGGACCAATATAGGCTGCTAAGATTGAGATTGAATAGCCTAGTTGTGGAAACAGCGAGTTTATTGTTATTTCCAGTATTTAAATTATGTATGTTGCTTTGGGAACCAATTGATATTTATATAAGAATACAATGGGATGGTCCACCAGTTTAAAGTCGCCCAGCGAGCTATGGAGAGAGCTATGCTCGGAGTTTCTCTGAAGGATAGGATTCGCAACGAATACATCCGACAGAGAACCAAGGTTATCGACATAGCTCAAAGAAGCTGTGACAGTGCGCTGGCCATATATCGAGAAGAACCGAAAACCGCTGGGGTAAACGTGTTCTTCAGTGGAGACCACGACTTGGAAAACGTAGTGTGAACGCCCTCTGACCAGGTGGGATGACGATTTGCGAAAGACTGCTAGCAGATGATGGATGCGGCAAGCTAAAGACAGGGCGCTATGGCGCTCATTAAGGGAAGGCCTATGTCCAGCAGTGGACCAGTATATAATTAGGCCGATGATGATAAGAATATAACAAGTTTTCATACTTAAATAGACAACCAGCACATACGAACGATGTGTGTTGTATGTATGAGTTATGTTTAGACTAAGTTTTACTAGATGTTAATATTCAACCGATAATTTCAAAACTAATTTTTATAACTCATAAGAATGTTGGAGATATTGGAGATATATTTTGGGCATGCTCCATCATATTAAAGGGTATTTAAATTAACATCCTCCCTTAGGCAAAAAATGTGAGTACAAATACTTGTATTATTTTTGTGGGGGTGATATTATGGGGTAAGAAAGCCAATGTTTTGCCCGTGCATAAAAAAATGCATGGGCTCAATGCAATATTTTAATATTAACCGTGCTTTGGCGTGCAGGGTGCATTTTGGGGTTAGAAAGACGTCATTGTATGGATTCAATCTAAAAAAAACTATTGTAATATTTTCATTTCTAAGAGATCAATATACTAATAAAATAATGATGACTCATCCATTGCATACAATTGTATTCAAGAAGCCCGAGCTGGCCATACGCGAATGAAATTAGGAGATACTTCCTTAATTATAACCACTTACTTTAAATAAAAGTACTTACCTAACTAAAGTGTTAAAGCACAGAATAAATATTTGAGGTAGCAGTGATATCGAACGTCTTTTGTATATCAATGTAACATTTTGAAACAATTGAAATAATAAAAGGTAGGTAGCAATCAAGGAGCCCGCGCGGGCTGTTAGCGAATGAAATAAGGAGTTACTTACTTAATTATAACTACTTACTTTAAATAAAAGTACTTACATAAATATGTGTTAAAGCACAGAATAACTGTCCAAGGTATCAGTGATATTGAACGTCTTTTGTATATCAATGTAACATTTTGAAACAATTGAAATAATAAAAAGTAGGTAGCAATCAAGGAGCCCGCGCGGGCTGTTGGCGAATGAAATAAGGAGTTACTTACTTAATTATAACTACTTACTTTAAAATAAAAGTACTTACCTAACTAAAGTATTAAAGCACAGAATAAATATTTAAGGTAGCAGTGATATCGAAAGTCTTTTGTATATCAATGTAACATTTTGAAACAATTGAAATAATAAAAGGTAGGTAGCAATCGAGGAGCCCGCGCGGGCTGTTAGCGAATGAAATAAGGAGTTACTTACTTAATTATAACTACTTACTTTAAATAAAAGTACTTACATAAATATGTGTTAAAGCACAGAATAACTGTCTAAGGTATCAGTGATATTGAACGTCTTTTGTCTATCAATGTAACATTTTGAAACCATTGAAGTAATAAAACATTACAGACAGACAGTAAATACGTAGGTTACTTTGGCATATCCACATAAAAAACACAACACCCAAATTTTATAGCAAAAAAAACTTTCATACCCCACGTTTTTACTGTGAGTCTACGGAGGGCAACATTGGTTTGCACTCCTGATATTAGTCTAATATTCGGCTTACCCCACCGTTATTAAAACCAAAGGCTATTTGTATATATTTATAGATCCCCACATTATAGTCTCTGTCAACGTTGACTCCCTACAGATTAATTTTGTTAAAACTTTTTCCTGTTTCTTTATGGCAACTTTGGGGACAATCCCAAGAATGTATTCATAAAATTTGGCCCTTATTTCGTAATACTGTAAAAACAGGAATGTTTAAGTTATAGTTACACAAAAAAGAAATACGATTACGACGTAATCCCTATCGTCCTATTTTGGAAATAAGGGAAAAACTTATTCAAGAAAGATATATCCTAAGAAATAGTCTACATAATCACTAGACAATGTGGTAGAAGAATCGAGCTTTTCAAAAGAAGTAACAGAATCAAACTAATCGAAAGAAGCAATAAAGTCCATCTTGATAAATCAAACAAATTCCCCAATCAAAAAAACACTCAGAAACCCCAAGGCAAGCCACGTGCCACCATTATTTACAGTAGAAAAATAATCAAACTGAAATATTATTTTTGGACGGAGTAGTTTCTCAGATTTCGGCGGAATTTCAGCTCGACGATTGATGAGCCAACCGTTGTTATTTGAAAAAGCGAAGGGCCATTTCCACTGAAGAGGTATATATCATTGGAACGTCAACAAAGTAGAAAATTAAAGTCAATAAGAGTCTGACTGTAATAAGCTCGCTCCCTCGACTGTTATGAGACGCCTTTATCTTGGGGTGTGAACGGAAGGAATTGGCCAATTTGTCAACTGCTAAACCGGGTAGCTAAGTGCCATTTCATTGTCTCGCACCTTTTACAGACAATTTTTTCTAAAAATATATTAATAAAAGTGAAGGATATTTTTCTTTCATTCTAATTCCCTTCGAAATAAGTTTTATGATTGAAGATGGTTAAAGATGTGGTTCATTAATTCCGTGATCATGTGTCGGAATGATTGCTATCTCAAAGGCTTTGGAGATCAAAAGCTCAGGTTACTTTACATCATTTTACATGCATGAGTATTGCGGGGATGTATAATTTGCACTCAAATATTAGATGCTAGATGAGATAGGCTCATTAGGGGAGGACTAATATGGGGTGATGATGATAGGGTTAAAGGTTTAAGGTGAGATGAATCCCAAAACCCACGTTTTGACTATACGTAAAATCAATTTTAAGGCAATTTAACACTAATTTTTGAAACACTATGACTCGATACAAAAAAAACCTAGTTTCCTCTAAATTTTCTATTTTACTACGGAAAACCAGTTACAGTTGCTAGTTATTTAAAATACTTTAATGAAACTTCGTCTAAAAATACTCAACTAAACACTAGACATTTTATCGATTATGCTTATATTTTTTAGTGAATGAGTATTTTAGAGTAAGAACAAATATATAAATAAAAATCAGTGATCTTGCCTTCTTGGTCTTCTGCTTGGGTTCTTGCCTTCCTTTCACGATTTCACCGAACTGTGTTCGCTCGTCCTTGTCTCGAATATTTTTAAAGGAAAGGTATAAAAATTAGAGGACCTATTTTATTTGCATTTAGAGCACCTACAAAGAAGTAGTTTATAGTGATCGAGAAGATATAACTATCTGTCACTTTTGCAAATAGATCTAGATATAAGATAAACATACGTGGTTTTAGAGCTCGGTACTCGATAGAAGCACTTCCACTATTCCACTAAATAGTTACAAAAAACAGAAACAAATTAGTACTAGTATTTATAATTGAAACAGTTGAGCTAACTAAAAAAATAAATAAAATAAATAATGCTGGACAATTCACACACCATTATCTAGCCCCAAGCTAAGCAGAGCTTGTGTTATGGGTACTAGATAACTGATATGTATACATAATTTTATACAATACATAGATAGATATTTTTTATTATATATAGAAAACGACCAGAACACCCTGAACAAATGTCTGCAGATCGTACACACATTTGTCCCGAAGCGGGAATCGAACCCGCAACCTTCTGCGTCGCAGGCAGACCTTCGCCCACCGCGCCACATTGGTCGTCAATGCGAACTCTTGCAAACAATCTAGAGCTAGATCTAGATCTAGAGAAGTGGTACGTAATAGGTTTGAAATAAATAATATCAAGAGTAAAATAGATGGATAGATAATACTTCATTGTACCACACAAACACAGAAAACAGTACAAAAGTAAATGCTACGAGAAGATGAAATACAAAGGCGGCCTTATAGCTATAAGCGATCTCTTCCAGGCAACCTTGGAATGCACATGTAATATCAACAAGACGCCCCGTCTTGTTGCTCACACAAGCTTCTGGTTTTCTTATAAATAAATAAATACTTACACTACTAATATTATAACAACTACATAACTTACAAAATTTCAGACTAATATTATAAATGCGAAAGTTTAGATGGATAGATGGATGTTTGATGCTCAATCACGCCAGAACAGCTGAACGGATCTGGGTGCAATTTTAGCACAGGGATAGATTATAGTCTGGAATAGCACTTAACCTATATTTTATCCCGGAATTCCCACGGAAACGGGAACTACACGGGTGAAACCGCGAAGCACTGCTAGTAAGTAAATAAATTCAAAGCAAATTGAAACATCAATAAATTAGAAATTATAACTAACAGGAAGCAAAAATAATAGTTTTGTTAAACAGATCCACGTGACCAGGAGCTAGACCAATATAAACACTGCAACTGTTATCTATTCAAAATAAATCATTTCCTGACTAAAATAAAGTTTACAACAATATATTTATTGGCATCTGATAGCGGTATCTACCGCAAAATGGTATAGCAATAAAGACAGCGAGACGTTTTATGCTTTCTTACTTTTTTATCTTTTATTGCAGTTAGGGAGGAGCTGTGTTTTATATATTTGGCGGCCGTGACGGATAGTTATAGCAGTTATAGCGAAATTACAGTTATAGCACGTGCGATAAATGTTTTGTTTTGTTTACGAGGAAGTGAGTGAGGCACTGATGATAATAATTATTTGGCACGTTTTAAAACATTTTAAGCCGACTTGAAGGATTTCAAATCGATTTATAGTAAATGACGTTTTATGGACGTGCCGACATCAGTCAACCTTATAATTTATTTTTCAAAGCAGACCTTGTTGCCATGGTAATCATTTGTTACCAGTGATTGTGAAAATTATCATGTGATGATGTTTAGATACGTTTAAGGTTCACATATCAGTTCCTAGAGAATCGAGCTTTTATAGCCACTTTAAAATCAATATTTTTACAAAAGCGAATGAAACAATAAAATCTATTAAAAATTGTCGACAATTTTGGTAATATCTGATCACCAAAATCGTTATACCTAGTCGTGATTTTTCAAAAGTATCATTTTGTATTTATTCTTGACGGAACAAATACCAATCCCTCACATCAAGTTTGACTAGTGTATAGGCATATTATCCTGTCGAACATTTCACATCATGTTTGGCTAGTGTATAGGCATATTATACTGCTGATGGCTGACGACGGCATAATATGTATATGCAAACATCAGGGTAAAGCAAATTGATCTAAATTCCTCTCACAATATTGATAGTTGCCACAATGAGGCATGCTTTAAGCAGTATTGATGTAAGCTACATATTACAGCCTCCACCCTTTAACTAATGTAATAAGATTACAAAGGGATAGATGCCAGACTGTACAGGGGCGGATTTGAAGTAGTAATTAAATTTAAACTTTTCTCTCTATAACATTCTACTTCCAGGTTGCGCGAAATAAAACTAGGTTACCTGGAGGAAATCTCTTTCATCAATTAATTGTACAAATAAAAATGTTTTAACTTCAATAAAGAATACATTTATTTATTCATGCTTCAAGACAATGGATGAAGTAAGTATCTACTAGTAGATTTGTACTTTGTCAATTCTCGAGTAAAAATAAAAATAGGTACATTTTTTATAATTTTATGACAACTTTTTTTAAAAACAAACTCTTGTATTATATTGAACCAAATTGCTTGGGAAGACCAATCCAACGTACCCAAACCCAGCGTGGTTAAGACGACCACCTTCTGTCTGCATCATCAGACCAGCTTGACGAAACCATGACATTGCATTGTCAACGAACTTAGTTTGCCAACCGGTTGTAAAATTTGTTCCACATAATATTCAGTCTTCAACATCAGACCAGCTCGATGGCAACTTAACATTGCATTTTCATTGAACGTACATCATAATACCAATTTTTCATCCCCATTTGTTTGAGATTAACTGGTTAAAAATTCAGTTTCAAGATGTGCATGCTAACATAACAAGTTAAATTAAAGCTCGTAAGAACAATTATTTAATAACACTAAATTAAACAATATTAATTTTATGAAGAAATTCGATGATGAAGTTCAATGGACATTTCGTAGCTCTTGCGTAGACCTTTCGTAGCTAACGCGTAGATAATTCGTAGCCAATGCATAGACGTTCATAGAAAAAGTAGGTGTATGTTATTCATATTATCTAAATACATTTCACATAATCAATGTACCTACTGGCAGTTTTTATTTTATTTTCCACATCGTAGAGTCTTTAAGTAAACAAAGCTTGTGTTATGAATGTGTAGGTACTATAAAACAATGAAAGGATGAAATGTTCATTATTGTACTTTTCTTGATAACAAAACTGTCTAGGTCTTTGACCCCTAGACTCGTTAACATATCGGCCGTAAACTGAATACCTCCCTGACCTACCGAAACGAATCGCCGTCGCCGTCGCTGACGTTTTAGCGGAACGTTAACTGCTCCCCTAAAGGGGTACTACGGGTAGGCAGCAGACAGAAAGGGAATAGGTATGTATTCTATTCGCATTATGGACAGTCGAGCACAACAAAACAACTTCACGGTGAAACTCGATCTGTCATGGAGGGGCTTTGTTTATGATAAACGGATTTTGATCAGCTTTTGACATCTACACGAATAGTTATAGGTATTGGTTTGGTATTACCAAATCAACGAGTAACTCATCTAGAGACAGGAAAATTGGAGAAAATGAATTTTTTGGAGAACGAAAGAACCAGTTCCTACATAAGTATACGAAACAACTAAGGATAATTGTGAAACAAACAAATTAAATAAATAATAATAATGCGGGACAATTCACACAGCATCATCTAACCACAAGCTAAGCAAAGCTTGTGTTATTTTATGAATACTAGATGACTGATACACTTATGATAATACATAGCTGTAAAAATGGTTTAAATATTAATTTATATGCAACTTATTAATATAAAAACTTACTAATTGTGGGATATTTTGTTCGTGGAATAAAAATACTAACCCCAGTTTTATGATTACTTTTAATTATTTTCATATTAATTTAAGCGACATCTATGAAAAACAACCTAAACTACTACTACACTCGTTCCAAACGAGTGAGTGAGAGCTTTCATAGAAAGCTTTATATGCTAATAGTTCCGTAGCTTACCAACAGATGGCGCTGTCAGTGTTCGTAACAGTGTCATCTAACGTTAGCTCCTTGAATTAAATTGAAAAACAACTTCCTGCAATGCTAGTGTGATATACGCTCTTATGCATTATTACTGTTGAGAAGAAGTCTTACGAATTAGGTGAGCGATCGTTTTATAGATGACGCTTTTAATGGAAAAGTGATACCTGGGCATTGAATTTTTAACGAAAAATTGACTATTTTGTCATTTTCAAACGGTTGTTTTTGATGAATGGCATTTTTTTTTTGACCATACAAAATCGTCATTTTAGATAATCAGCCGCATGCGGCTAAATAACGTCACATGCGTCACGTTGTGCTGTTTTGTTTTACACCACGAACTTGATTTTTCTTTATAAGTACATAATAATGGTTTGACTTTGAAGGCTAATTATACATATTGTAATATGATACGTTATTATATGACGTTCCCAAAAATTTGATTTCGGCAGGACTCGAACCTGCGCCCCACCCTCAGTACGGGTGTGCTCCAACCAACACGAAATCTTATTCGGTTTCGTCGAAAATATTTGCGACCTCTTACGGCTCTAGCGCCATTAGCGCCACCATCAGGGAAAAAAATTGACAACTTATTTAATCGACAACTTTGTCTGTCTCTTACAGCCTGCTGTCCAGTCTTTACCTTCATAACAGCGCCACCGTAAAAGTGATAATGTTGCCAGCTACGGTTGGGTCGACTGCGAAGCTTTTTGAAAACAAAACGACCAGTGCATAATATTACGGTAGATACCGGTCAAAAATAATGAAATAAAATAACATAAATAGGTAAATAATTTTCTACCATTGATTAATAAAGTTTACAATCACAAGTGTGTTCCTACCTACTTATTAGCACCGTTTCAACTTTATGGAAATTACTCAAATTACCAGGCGCGTGAAATTATCACCACCGTTCGAAAGTTAAAATACATAGGTACTACGCGACTATTAATTGATTTTAACCCCTTTCAAGCTGCAAGCTACGACATAAGCGATATTATGAGCGTTCTTTTAACATAGTTCAACCACAGGTTTAACCATCGATCTTAGTAAAATTTGGAAGATGAGATGAGGGAGAACGTACCCTACGTTCTTCCAACGCTAACTCAACAAATGGCCTGTTGTGTTAATATTGTGCAATATACCTGGGTTGCTGGTTAATAGAAATCGCTCTTAGCGATATAGCTGCCCATTGTACTGGTCATGTTTTAAATTTAGATAATTATAAGGTTTATTTTGGTTATGTTTAAGTGCAATTAAGTATACATTCATTTCTTTTTTTTATACCTACAAAAAGAACAACGAAAATGGAAAGACGTACCTAGACCAATGTGTAACTGATCTAAGAGTTCAACAATCCTTAGTACATAATAATATTACTCACCCGCGTAGTTCCCGTTTCCGTCGGAATTTCGGGATAAAATATAGCCTATGTGCTATTCCAGACTATAATCTATCTCTGTGCCAAATTTCATCTAGATTCGTTCCGCCGTTCTTGCGTGATTGAGCAACAAACATTCATCTATCCATTCATACATCAAATTTTATTTTGGTTCATTAACCATTTTCTATGAACTCATGATAAAATCAACTTTGATTCATTTGTATTTTGGAAACATTTGGGAAAATGTAGATATGCAACAAATTACTTTTCCGCTAGTTTTATTGCTTGTGGAACGCAGAAAAAAATTAAGACGGCAAAAGTTTTTTTTAGTACCTATGTAATAACAATCAAATAATAAATTTAAATTAAAACTAGTGTTTAGGTACAATAGAAATAATTAAGCTATCTGCAAACTGTTGCAAGTTGCAAACAATCTACAGGTAGCTCAACTGATCCGGATATCAATAAAATAAATTAAATTCGTGCCAACAAGCAACGAACCACCACGTAGGTTCATTAATCCAAGGAACAGTAATTACGAAGCAGTGAACGTGTTGCCCGACTGATAGATTATGAATGATAGAATACCTTCAGTTGGTTCTGTCTGCTTGATTGTGAAAGATAACACAATTGTACCAATCTTTTCACTGGATAACGCACAATAGAATTGATACAGCAAACCAAAAATGCCAAATTACACGACCTACACGAACAAAACAATGCAAATATGCGACAAAATGAACAAAGTCCTTTACTTCTGTGGCATGACAAACTTCTGGATCGCAGACGTGAAGTTCCCAGCTAGGTTCGTGAAAATCTACAAGGTCTTGGAGGTGTTTGTAGAATTACTTATGATCTTGTTCTTGGCGATGGAGATTGGGGCGTTCTTTACGCAGAACCACCTGTCACCCGATCAGATGTACAATCTGAAGCTGTTGGTGGTGTCGCACTGCATGATGTACAACAACAGACTGGTCCTGATGTGTTACAAGCGGCGAGTGCGTGGCGTGCTGCGGCGGCTGGCAGTGACGCTGAAGCAGGTGTACAACGACAATCGACTCGACGCACCAATGATGCGACAACTCACAATGTACATCGTCTTCTTCATGCTGAGCTGTGGGATCACCATCGTCCTACACGGAGCTAATATTGTTTGGCAGTGCATTAAGTCGAGTACGTTTCTGTCTATGTCTCTGGAGATGTATGATATTGAATATTATTTATGCCTTATACGACGACCTCTGTGGGGCGGTGGGGGAAGGTCCGCCTGCGACGCAGGAGGTTGCGGACTCGATTTCCGCCTTGGGACAAATATTTGTACGATCTGCAGGTTTTTTCATTTGTTCCCGTTTTCTATGTATAAAAAAACTATCTATGTAACGTATTGTATTATGTATATCGGTTATCTAGTACCTAACCATAACACAAGCTCTGCTTAGCTTGGGGCTAGATAATGCTGTGTGAATGATCAAACGACCAGAACACCCTGAACAAATTCTGCAGATTGTATACACATTTGTTCCGAGGTGGGAAGCGCCACAGAGGTCGTCAATATTAGAACCTTAAATTCTCAATAAATACAGAAGTTAAGATCTTAAGATTAAGAATTGTAGGTAATATTTAAGTTTAAAACACATTTCATGTTTAGGTTTTCTCAAATAATGTCCTCATTAATAGATAATAAGCTAAAACTTGATTTTTGGGCTTCTTTTGTTATGCCACAACAACTACTCCCGTGGGTGTCGTAAGAAAGGCTAAGGGACAAACACCGGGGAGCGGGCAGCAGCACCTCTTGCAAAATAGATCTACCACCGAACTGCGATCTCCCACCCGCATGCCCAGCGTGGGGATTAAGGGCATGAGATAAAAAATCAGGAGCATGCATTTTTACGATTATTGGTCTGTCGGATTTGACTCTTAGGATTATGTCTTTCTGCATCATCAAACAAAGTCAAAGTCAGTAACTTTATTTATACCCATCAACCATTCACATCTTCTCCTTTCATCTATTCATTATTATATAGTTTTTCGCTTACCAGTTTGCGTATTGATCTTTATTAGTAGAAGGGGATTTAAAAAAACATATTTTTTTGCGCTTTGCTTTGCTCAGTCGGTACAGTACCTAAGGACTTGGCGAAAAGCCTCTTGCCTCCCTTTTTCGCCTTCATCACGAGGCGTTCGTTCATCCTAGTCTCGAAATGCGAACCTATTTCGCAGATTTAAATTTATTATACCTTCTTGATTTTCTGACTTAGGTAAGCAAAATACGTTGAGCGATTTGGCATCAACAAAATAAGTTCGATAACCAAGTCTCCCCTTGTTCAATTTGCACAACTAAGTTCATTTGAGCAAACGGAAAATCGCGGCAAGACCAAATTTAATTTCTCGTTGCAGAGTCTCCGCTGACCACCGCGATCACGGCCTGGCCTTACGTAGAGGATGACTCGGATATAGCACAGATCGGCCGCATCCTAGCTTTCTTCATTATGATCGTCTACTTCTCCAGACTATCGGGCTACCTCCATCTCATTATTACAATATTGAACTGTCTCCGGTTCCAGTACAAGAATTTAGCGAATTACTTTGAGGCGATCGAAGGTATCTTCCATAAATCGAGAGAACAGTCGGAGCTGGAGAGAGAGTTCGAGGCTGCTTTGAGGGTTGGAATCAAGCTGCATCAGGATACTTTGTGGTTTGTTATAATGTCTGTTATTTTTATCTTTTATTTAAATGGGCTGTAACCGAGCCTGATAAGATTGGCTTTAATAGTTTAAGTAGCATGTCGATCCCAACATAGGCAACTGTTTTTGCCCGACTGCGCAAGAAGGAGAGATCTGATGTTTTCGAGAGTATATTGGAGTATTGTAACAGCTCATATCTTAATCTGCCTGTTGTTTAAAATAGGAAAATAATCATTAGTCACTACTTAATCTATAATATAAAGTAAATAAATTTTTGTTTTTTTAAACAACCATTAAATAGTAAAATAAATATAAATTATTTGTACACCTGAAAAAAAAACAATATAAAAAGACATTATAATGTGAGACCTACAATGGGCGGCTTTATCGCAAAGCAGCGACCTCTTTAATCTACAAAATATTTATGGAAATATAAATAATCATGCTTGTATTTCGCAATAAAATGAATGAGTGAATACTCAAACGCATCTCAGATTTAAGCACGTCTCAAGTGACGATTTTATGACAGTTTTCAATGAAAATCTGACAAAAATTCGTTACATGAGACGTGCTTAAATCTGAGATGCGTTTGAGTATTCGTGGGTTAGTTTGTAATACAAAAATAAAAATCACATACCTAATATTTATATCTGTTGTCTCAGCATAGAAAAGTATGACGATAACCAGAGAACTTATGATTTTCATGAAAAAGCCTATAACTCAGGAACCATTGGAACCACATGATTTTGTGGTTTTCTGCTTGTTGTTGAATAAGTACCAAACCCTTAATTTTTTTTTTAGATTTTAGTGTATGATTGACAATCAAGCGCACGCGCATAAGGCTAATATCTCTACTGAGACTGGTACTGACATTCGGCTAGGAGCATAATTATCAATCACATGAATACTTCGCCATAATTATGTATACACTAACTTGCTGTTGCCTTTTCTAGTTTGCTTTCTTTCAGGTGCGTGCAAGAATGTAGACAGATTTTCAGCATTGTGTTCAGCGCGCAGGTGGCTCTGAGCCTGTGGGAGCTGGTGGCCATCTTGTGCGAGCTGGTGGTAATTATATAATTTGCGTCATGTTTAATACATAAGGTTTAATCCTTTTTTGTCGTCTGTAGTCCGTGTCCACACGCACTGAAGGTCCTGCCGGAAAGTTGCGTTGCTCAACTTTTGGTAAAGTAACATTAAGCTGAGGTGGGGCCTATTGGTTCACTGGGGCGGGCACTTGTTTTTGTTTAAGATAGTTTTTTAATTCTGTAATACCTACCTGTTTAAAGGGTTTGTGCGCTAATAAACTAGTTTCTTCTTCTTCTATTTGCTACGATAATAATATCCTTTTAGAATCTTATTTTGGATATTTTTTTCAGAATTTAGATCGAACCCTAGTGAACATGGCAAAATGTTTTACCACGGCATCTGCGGTAATGGTCATGGCGGGATTTGTGTTATGTACTGCTGGAAACGTCACTGTAGAGGTATATTGTTTATTTATTTTTTATTTTTTTACCCCATAAATCAGTTCCCATGGGATAGAAATAACCTCAAACAACGTGTGCAAAACCACGGGCAGAAACTGGTTTCTAATGTTAGAATGGATATGTGCTATGACAACCCCCTTTATGATTCGGGAATCTTATTACACTTAGGGTAGGTTATATGACTCAGTAGACCTACTTAATACGTTGTTAGTGTCTTATGTAAACTAAGGATTTTTGTTATAGTGCTTACCCGCACTCTGGGTATCTCTAAGAAGTGAAATAAAGTCCCAAAAAATTTCGACATCGGCGGGACTCGAACCCGCACCCGCCCTAAGTACGGGTGTCCTCTAACCAACTAAGCCTCGAAGTCTCAGTCGATTTCATCGAAACTGCCTTCATAATACCTATTGTAAGTTAGATGATGACCTGTAAGAGACTGCAGGCAGATGTTGAATGCTACAAGCTTAAGAGAGGGTCCTATGGCGTTCATTAGGGAAAACATGTCCAGCAGTGGAGTAATTAAGGCCTGATGTTGATGATTATTTCCAGGCCACATACTTGTCATCCGCCATGTATGGTTGCGGGTGGCAGAACTGCTCCGGGGCCTCGGCAGCTCGAGTCCGGAAGCTTCTGACGCCAGCCATGCTGCTAGCTCAGGTATCAGTATCAGTCATCATCATCATGGTCTTCCGGATCTTATACAGCGCTAGGTGTGTTCAGCACAACGTTGTTTTTCTTCCATTCTCCTCTATCATTCGTCATCTCTGTACCTTCACACTTACATCTTTCTTAACCATTATCTTTCACACAATCCATCCATCTTTTCGATCTTTCTCTCCTCTTATATTCTGCATACCTACTATTACTATATATTAGGGTCATGGAGGCAGAGTCACTTACTACCCTTTTTTTTTTTGTATCACGTACCTCCATGTTAAATTGTTATTGTTTTCTGTCTGTTTATTTTATTTTATACTTTTGTGTAGTACCTGTGTCTAAATAAATGTATTTCTATTCTATTCTATTATCTAGGTTTATACTAGGAACTCTTGCTATATTATATAGGGCGTCCCCTACAAATCTATAAGTTGTTGTGGGTAGTGTACAAGTACCTACTCTACTCCCTCAAAGGTATGTAATTTATACGTAGGTACATAGTAATTCATTAACAGCATCTAAATTTAAACGTAAAACTACCTATTCAAGCCTAAAACAGACATATATATTACAGTATAGCGAGGTCACATACGGTGGTTTTGCTATAATACCTCTGTACATAGATATTTGCACTCATTAGCTCTGCGGCAAAATAAAACGTGCATCTGTCGACTTAGTGACGTATTAAAAATATGAATAAAAATAATATAAAATATAAATAAAAATATAAATAGCCTGTGGTGACCACAGGCATTCTTATGCAATTGGCGAATGACCACACTCGCCAGCGCCACACCCTCACACACCACACATAATTAAAGCTAAAAAGAAGCGAATATATTAGGTAACCACCTTTTCTAATTACTTTTTCACAATGTTTCCTGTACTGTAGTAGGTATTGTAAAATTTCAGAAACCAGTGGATTTCGTGATTCTCGGCTGTGTGACTGTGTCATACGAAACATATATTGCAGTACGTACTATCTATTTTATGTCATTATAATTAAATATCAAATTATCATAATCAATGAGGTTGCGGGTTCGATTCCCGCTTTGGGTTGGGACAAATATTTCTACGATTTGCAAATAATTTGTTCCGGTTGTTTTGGACGTTTTCTATGAAGAATGTAAAATATACCTAAGTATCTATCTATGTATTGTATTGTGTTATGTTGTGTATATGTATAACAGTTTATTACCATAACACAAGCTCCGCTTAGCTTGGGGCTAGATAAAGCTGTGTGAATTGTCCAGCATTTTTTTATTATAATTTAAATAAATATAAATTACCTAGCTTGTGGCTTCACCCACATCATTGTCTGGATACAACAGCCTTGAGTGATCATGTACTTAGGTTGGTACTTATTTTCAGTCCCGCAAAATGTTTTGACTCTATTTTTTCAAGATGGGATCAATATTAAATAATGATCAAAATTTATTCAGATTAAAGTAAAATTCAAACTATTATAAAGATAATTAACGAACAAAGCGATATAGGTATAGGTACCTACTTACCTAGCACAGACCAGTATATCTTGATATAAACTGGCATGTACTACCTAGTTACCAATGTTATGTAGTTATCTACTGATTTCATCTTATCAGAGTAGTAAACAAGTAGGTAGTTTATTTTTTTTAAGTAGTTACCTACCGTTTATAAACTCTTAACTTTTAATGTCATGTGATGATCGAATACCTAATGATTTTCTTTTCCAGATATGCAAATCGTCTTACAGCATATTTTCAGTGATTTATTAAGTTTGGAACTTAAAAACTGCACAATAAGCTTACACGTATCGGCACTGGCATTCGGAGGACTTACTTTTCGCTTTCTCATCAATACCTAATTACCTTAGTACTTACCTTCTATTAGTACCTTTATAGTACGCTTTACGAACATTAATCCTGTTCGGTTATTTTGCTTTGTTTTGGTAATGTTATAATAAATGAATATGAAAAATACAGAAACCCTCTTTAAATAACGAACAACTTTATACCAATGTATGGTTACTCTCCATCCTTTCAACTAACTCTATGCCAAAAATCAAGTCCATTCGTTGCCTAGTTAGGGCGTGAAGGAATATTTGTATAAATATAATAATAAATAAAATATAATAATTTGTAAAAATAAAATATAATAATTTGTACCATTATTGGTACATATTTGAACCTATGTAGCATAGCATTGTCTTTCTCTCTTCTTATGTAATGTACCTACTAGTATTATAATATCGCATTACATTATGTACTAATTTTTATCATAAAATGTTAGAATTTGCACCCATGTGAAATGTAGGCATGAGTTACTTTCCACATACTGAGATTTTTTAATAACTTATCGCCCCTTATTTATTTTATTATTATTGGCATTGTGTGAGAAAAATATGAGAATAAAGTGAGAGCTTTCACAAAAAGCTTTCAATGCGCATTAGTTCCATAATTAACTACTTTATGACGCTGTCAGTAGCGTATTCGTAATAGTTCCATCTCACGTAAACTTCTTGAACTAAATTGAATAACAGCTGCGTACCGCTCTGCAAACGCGAACGACTGGGCGAGAGCGGACCGCAAAACTTACCAATTAGATGGCCAACCGTTCCAGAGATGGCGCTTTTGTTGTGCACTTGTTAGCAGCAAAAACAGAATAACTTCAATCAAAATACGACAGATGTCACTTCATAGACCCATAATTTTTTTCCTTTTTAGGAAATGCCAAAGGAAGAATATTTGGTGTTTTTGTGTGTTGGTCCGGGCAAGAAAATTGTTACGAACCTAGCGTTATATTTTCTTTATAAACTACTTAAGTACCTGTACCTACCTACGTTTGATATTAGAGGCGCGTCTGAGGTTCGTATTTCGAACAGAAAGACAATCTACTGGTGGGATTATTCCGGAAATCCCCCACGTCCGTCCCCCACGTGGGGGATTTCCGGAAAAAAATTCCGGAAATCCCACACAGCTGTCATTAAAAATGTAGATTTTATTCTTACCTTTCATTTAAGCTAGGAACTGAAAGTCTAGCACAAGTAGTTCCCGAGATATGATAGTTTAAGTTTTGACAGCTGTCATTAAAAATGTAGATTTTATTCTCACCTTTCATTTAAGCTAGGAACTGAAAGTCTAGCACAAGTAGTTCCCGAGATATGACAGCTTAAGTTTTGACAGCTGTCATCAAAAATGAAGATTTTGTTCGCACCTTTAATTTCAGCTAGGAATTGGAAGTGTAGATATGAGGGTTTTGGTTTTGACGTCTATAATTTGACATTTATTAACAATTTTGGCGAAACTGTCTATTTCCTGTCTATACTCGTAAATAATAAATAAATAATGCTGGACAATTCACGCAGCATTGTCTAGCACCATCTGTTAGTCACATCTGATAGTGTCTATTTGACAGTATATGTCAATTTGACAGCTGTCAGTGTTTTTGGCAAAATCTATCGCATTTGAAGTTTTTTGCTTGAAAAGACTTCTCATTGTAGAGGTGAGCGGTCCACCACTAGCAGCCAGCGGTGACGGGTTAAAGGTTATTAAGAACTAATTTATTTCTATGGTCGAGCTATATGGGGGATTTTCGGAATTTGTTTTCCTGAAATCCCCCATGAGACTGATCAATTCGATTTGGGGGATTTCCGGAAAAAAATCTGGAAATCCCCCACGTGGGGGACGGACGTGGGGGATTTCCGGAATAATCCATAAGTAGGTATTTAACATATTTTTTTCCGTCAAACATACACTCATCCAAAAACTATCTTGGCAGTACAGAATGAAATGGAATATTAGGTGTCTAAGAACCCTAGATTTCATATTTGAACAGCAGTATGATGATCAAAGATCATGAAAATGTTGATTTTTTCGAAAGACCAGCCACTACGTAAACTTACAGAATCTCACCAGATGATGTCTAAAATTAATATCTCCACTGGACCCTATAAAATTTACCCTTCAAAATAACCGGTAACTACCCGGCCAATCCCTAGTAGGCATGTATATATGTAGACTGATGTAGACTACATAAACATTATTAGAAGCGACCACAGGACCTCAAACTTCGCAGGCTTGATTAATTAATAGTTTAGTAGCCACAATGAGGATTACTGCAAGTTGCTAAGATGCCTCTTGAGCTTAGAGAGGGTTGCTAACCTAATGATTGGGTCTTGTTGGTCTTTTGCTCATGTTTATTTTAATCAAATAGCTATAGATGAGGCGTATGGTGGGATGACGATTTGCGAAAGACTGCTGGCAGATGCTGGATGCGGCAAGCTGAAGACAGGGCGCTATGGCGCTTATAAGGGGAGGCCGACGTCCAGCAGTGGACTAATATAAGCTGATGATGATGATGAGGCGTATTACGTACTTTATGTACAGATAAAAGGTACATTTATTAAGAAAGAATATTACAGCTTAATAATAGAATTAAATAAAACTAGTATTTACAATAGCAACAATTGAACTAACTGCAGACTGTTGCAAACAATCTACAGGTAGCTTAACTGATCCATATCAATACCAGTCGGAAGCGTTGCCAAGACACTGGCTGCATTGCTCCGCTGTATGGCAATGCTGATGCGCTGTGCCAGATACTCACCAGCTCTCGGGTCACGCGTCGCTTCGACCAGACGCTCAGATAATTTTTTGAAAACCCAGATATATATTATTGAATATTATATTAGATACCAACAAACTTAGCATCATTCCCCATTGGATATGATATCGCTCTTTCACGTTCCTTTTCGTTTTTAAGAAAAAATGTGAGTTAAATTTCTATTTGCACTTTTTTAAAGAAAAATTTAATATATTCCTGACTACACTAAGTAACGGAATATCTTCATATTTGCTCCAGCTATCTGTAAGAGAGTGACAAAGTAGGGGGGTCTTGCAGGGTAATTCAGAAAACACAAAAAAGGAAAATCAATGTCTCAGCTGGTTAGTAATTTCTTAGGTAGATCAATGTAGGTAAAAGTTCTAGTATTCAATCGATAATTTTGATGATTATAGATTTGATGCTATGGCATTCGGGTATTTCGGAAACACTCTTGGCTATGCCCATCAGATGAATGCAGATAGGTTGTCAACAAATATATATTTTGTAAAAAAATTGTTACATTTTTCTCAATTTCTTAAAAAAAAATCATCTTTATTCTCATATTAAATTTTAAAGCCTCCATTGTTTGTTCGTCTATCTATCTGTTCATATACCAGTGTGCTATGTCATGAACCGTAAAAGGCTTCTATAAAAAAAATATGAAAACTAAAATAACTATTTAATATTATAAATAATTAGATGTCTCTTATTCGTTCCCATAAAAAACCTGTTCAATTAAGTATGTAGTATTTTAGAGCTTTTAATCATTCAACCTCTGACTGACAGCCCGGTTCACTTAGAGATGTGACTTTGCCCGCTGAACTTCAAGGTTAGAAAAAAAATAGTTAGCTAGTTTAACTATCGAGCATTGTGAAATGAAAAAAAAAAAAAAAAAATGAAATTTGCCCATTTTTTAACACTTTTCTTAATGGGAATATACATACTTACATACAATCATTCAAATTATTGCGTACCTACGCCTTTTGAAAAAGTAAGTTAAATATGCTCTGTCTGGCTCCTATAAAGGCTAAATCCTATTCCTATCCTATTCGCACAAATGAATGGAACGTGCTCTCTTAACATAAAAAACAAACCCCTTGGGATAAATAAATATTTCTCGGAACAACAACAGACAGACGATAGGTGTTGAATAATTTTAGAACGTTTTGCCGTAATAATAACAACTGCAACTAATTAAAAGAGGGACTCGGAGGGTTGTGTTTCCTTACCTTGATAAGGTAGGGTTGGTAAAATAGTTAGGACGGTAAATTACAGTAGCGTTTTTCTATAAAAAGTATCGTACAACACCTCCTGTCCTCACCTATCTAAAGGAAAAAAAATCCAGATTCACTAACGGTGCCGTGTGGTGCCGCCTTAGAATTTGCAATACCACAACTCTTCCCGTGGGTGTCGTAAGAGGCGACTAAGGGACATAAACCGGGGACGGGCAGCAGCGCCTCTTGCAGAATATATCTACCACCGAACTGCGATCCCCAACAAGCATGCCGAGCGTGGGGATTAAGGGCATGCCCCCCCCCCCATGAGATAAAAAAATGAGGGAAGGCCTGCGTCCAGCAGTGGACTATTAAGGCTGTTGAGGTAACGAGAGGTATTTTTAAACTTTCGCGATTTGATAACATATTTAAGATTATTTATCGGGTATTTATTTTTTTTTTTGGTATTTTTTTTTTTTTTTTGGTTTTGTTTAAGTCGCCCCGTGACCACGATCGCTGAAACGCGGTTGAAACGTTGGGGAAAAGAAAGCAAAAGGTACGCGATAAATACCCGATAAATAATCTTAAATAACGAGAGGTAGGTAAATTTAAGTAAAAATCCGAAAACAATAACTTTAATTTCTTCAGGCTTATAAAATAAGCACTTAGACAAATAGGTTCATACATCTTTATGGCTCTTTAATTCAAGGAATACCTACTTGGTTAAAAGCTTTCATATATTAACTATTATTATATTAAATAGTACCTTATGCCTTATGAAGTTATTAACTAGTAAAATTTCAGTCTACTTCGCCTATTCATTTTAACAATTTTGCTGACGTTACAGAAAGACGGCTTCTAATTAGCAACTTGAGAGCTAAATATTACATTTATGATATGCAAATTTTGCTCAGCACAATAGCTTAGCCTGTAAAATAAACTCTATCCTGATGTAAATAAGACGAAAAATAAACAGAGTTTCCAAGTTTTCTTTTAGGAGAAGACGGACTCATTTCGTGTTATCTCATTTTCTTTCATTATTTTAACTGTCAAGGTATACGAGGTAAGGGAATTTTCTTCGTGCTATATTTGCAATTTTCTTGGACAAGCATAATAAGCAGAACATTGTAGAAACTCTTGTTATTTAGGGGTAGGTATATGGTGGAGGGGGGGGGGGTGGAAAATACGCAATGTAAATAAACCTTTTAGATTACCTGTTACCTCAACAGCCTATAATGGTCTGCTGGACGCAGGCCCCCTGATTTAAAAAAAAATAATATTTTTCTTTTCTTTTCTTTTAGATTGATTTTAGAAGGTACTATTTAGATATTTAGTACCTACTATTTAGATTGTATTGAGTACCTATACCTACCCACCTATCATTGATCACAAATAAAATAATCAAAAATTTCCATGTCGCTCTGTCTAAATTAATCACAATCTACATAGTTCTGAAATTCCCAAATACGGTTTTAACTTACCATTATCTTAATCCATACTTTTTGTTCCCAATTCCCTAAACGACGGATCTTGTATTCACCCTGAAAACATTCTAACAAGTTATACTTTGCACTATCAAGTTTTCTTACGTTGTTTTTCTTCACTGCTCTAAGCCCGAACTCAATCATAACTGATTACCTCATAGGAATAAACAAAAACAAGGAAACTCATAAACCAGGGGAGCTCAACCGGAACAATTGTGTCCCTTATCAGGGAATGAAACATATCTCTGTTTGTACAATACAAACAGTAGGTAGGTATTTGTATCTTATACGATTGTGGCGAGTTTAGTAAAATTCTTAAGGAAATATTTGCTAGTTTTGTTCATAAAGGTCTTTTTTGAGTTATTTTTAAATACCCATAAAACTTTAATTCATATTTCGATAGCCAACGGACGTACCTATAAGACGACGTCAGTAGAAAAAGGGTGATCATTCGGCTGCGACGCAGAAGATTGCGGGTTCTACTACTGCCGCGGGACAAACGTTTGTATGATCTGCTGCAGGTATCTGTTCCGGTTTTAATGTGTCCATAATACACATTTAAAAGGACAAAACCACGATTATTAGAATAGAAATTATAAGTATTAGCAAACTCATTTTACACTTTTGAGGTTTTAATTTTTTCTGCATATCGGCATTTTTTTTTATGTATTTTACTTGTGCATGATACTTTCGGGCAGCAGCACCTCTTGCAGAATAGATTTACCACTGAATTGCGATCCCCAACCCGCATGCCCACCGTGGGGATTATGGGAATTACCCCAATGATATAAAAATCAGGGAGAGGCCTGCGTCCAGCAGAGGACCATTATAGGCTGTTGAGATGATTATACTTATGATAAAGTCTTTTAGCAAAAAAATCGTATTTTTACAACGCAGAAACCATTAATAACTAGGTACAAAAAAATAATTTCGCCCCATCCGCGACGGATAACTGGTATTCTTTACTTAGGTTTCTGCTAGATAGCAGACTGCAATCCCCAACCCGCATGTATGGATTAAAAAGGCCTTATCAGTTATCCCCATTAGATAAAAGCCATTAAGGTGCTTACCAGGGGGAGGCCTGCGTCCGGCAGTGGACCAAATATAAAGGTAATATAAGTAACCCTCTACTGTACCTATACAAATTTCCTTTCTCACCAATTGACTCATAAAATTCCTTAACAGTCACCGGTGATTCACTTACAAATTCCTGGGAATCAAAACCTAAATATTTGATGATATTGACATTTTAATGATGACCATGAATGGGCATTTGGTCCAATTAGCAAGTGTCCAACCACTAAATGGTTGTGAGTCATGAAGGTGAGCTGGGAAAGGCGCATCGATTGATTAAGCGTGGTTGATATTATAACAGGTTGAACAGTTTTGATACTTTGCAAACAATAAGAAATTGAACTGAAATAATAATTAGGTTAGGATAGCCACTAGTCACTAACTGAGCAAACCTGAACGAATTGTAAGAAAACTCAGGACTTTTAGCTAATCTATATATAATATAAAACAAAGTAAATCAAAGTGTTAGTTACACCATTTATAACTCAAGAACAATGGGACCAATTTTTATTGTTTTTGATTTGTTGGTTTTCTTTTATTCCGGAATAGGATAAGAAGTACAAGTATTAAAAACATTGGAAAATTGACGAAAAAATAACTGCCCGTGCGAAGCAGGGGCGAACCGCTCGTTGTAGCAAAGAAAAGTACAGTACTACCTGCTTAGATATAAAAATCAAGTGAATAATTTACTATTTTTAATACAGTGAATTTATTGCACCTAAAATTTCACATTTCCGTTCCCTTATAAAGCTCAAGCAAACGTACCCTTACTATACGAACACAATAAAGAATTTTAACGAAACTTCCGTCATATCGTTAAATAGTGGACTGAGAATTTCTGAATGACCGATTATTTCATTACCATATTTTTTACTATTTTCCTTGCAGCATTTACATTTAAAAATACCTTCGTTAAAATATTTCGTCTATTACGCACGTAGCATTCCAAGGGTTTCCGATTACTTTTTACGGTGAATGAGTTTCTACTAAATTGACACCATTTTAGTTTTTGGGACATTTTTAGGAGATGTATGAACCCAGGTACAATTTCATGTTTTTAGGGTTTCAAAGATCGGTTTTGAAACCCTTATGGTCTCGCTCTGTCCGTCCCCGCTCTTTCTTGAATATCTCAGTAACTACTGCAGCTATTAACTTGAAATTTGAAATAATGATACATTTCGTGCGCCATTACTGATTTTAAGAAAAAAATATATAAATAAATGAAAAATGAAAATGAATATTTTCAGTACAAATTTTGATGTTGAAATTTCAAAAGAGACCTAGGAAGGCAAATGGGGTATCAAATGAAAGGTATCGTTTTGTACATTTCAAAACACTTTTTGAAATTTCTGTAAATTTCATACTTTTTGAAATATTTCAAAAAAAGTCGAAAAATTGACCATACCCCCCCCCCTATCTCCGAAGATTGCACACCGATCCACGTACAATGTATTAGGCGTTTGTAGATATCGATCTATATTTTACAGGAAAAATATAGAGAAGTCTGTAATAATAATAGTTTTTGAAAAATTGTCAAAAAGGGGGAGAATTTTTTTTCAAAAGGGGGGGTACCTACCTATGTGGGGTATCAAATGAAAGGTATCGTTTTGACCATTTCAAAACACTTTTTGAAATTTCTGTAAGTTTCATACTTTTTGAAATATTTCAAAAAAAGACGAAAAATTGACCATTCCCCCCCCCCTAGCTCCGAAGATTGCAGACCGATCCATGTACAATGTACTAGGCGTTTGTAGACATCGATCTATATTTTACAGGAAAAATATAGAGAAGTCGGTAATAATAATAGTTTTTGAAAAATGGTCAAAAAGGAGGGGATTTTTTTTTCAAAAGTAGGGGTACCTACCTATGTGGGGTATCAAATGAAAGGTATCGTTTTGACCATTTCAAAACACTTTTTGAAATTTCTGTAAGTTTCATACTTTTTGAAATATTTCAAAAAAAGACGAAAAATTGACCAATCCCCCCCCCCTAGCTTCGAAGATTGCAGACCGATCCATGTACAATGTATAAGGCGTTTGTAGATATCAATCTATATTTTACAGGAAAAATATAGAGAAGTCTGTAATAATAATAGTTTTTGAAAAATGGTCAAAAAGGAGGGGATTTTTTTTTCAAAAGTAGGGGTACCTACCTATGTGGGGTATCAAATAAAAGGTATCGTTTTGACCATTTCAAAACACTTTTTGAAATTTCTGTAAGTTTCATACTTTTTAAAATATTTCAAAAAAAGTCGAAAAATTGCCCTTTCCCCCCCCCCTATCTCCGAAGATTGCAGACCGATTCATGTACAATGTATTAGGCGTTTGTAGATATGGATCTATATTTTACAGGAAAAATATAGAGAAGTCTGTAATAATAATAGTTTTTGAAAAATGGCCAAAAAGGGGGGGAATTTTTTTTCAAAAGGGGGGGTACCTCCCCATGTGAGGTATCAAATGAAAGGTATCGTTTTGACCATTTTAAAACACTTTTTGAAATTTCTGTCAGTTTCATACTTTTTGAAATATTTCAAAAAAAGACGAAAAATTGACCATTCCCCCCTCCCTAGCTCCGAAGATTGCAGACCGATCCATGTACAATGTATTAGGCGTTTGTAGATATCAATCTATATTTTACAGGAAAAATATAGAGAAGTCTGTAATAATAATAGTTTTTGAAAAATGGCCAAAAAGGGGGGGAATTTTTTTTCAAAAGGGGGGGTACCTCCCCATGTGGGGTATCAAATGAAAGGTATCGTTTTGACCATTTCAAAACACTTTTTGAAATTTCTGTGAGTTTCATACTTTTTGAAATATTTCAAAAAAAGTCGAAAAATTGCCCTTTCCCCCCCCCCCCTATCTCCGAAGATTGCAGACCGATTCATGTACAATGTATTAGGCGTTTCTAGATATGGATCTATATTTTACAGGAAAAATATAGAGAAGTCTGTAATAATAATAGTTTTTGAAAAATGGCCAAAAAGGGGGGGAATTTTTTTTCAAAAGGGGGGGTACCTTCCCATGTGGGGTATCAAATGAAAGGTATCGTTTGGACCATTTCAAAACACTTTTTGAAATTTCTGTAAGTTTCATACTTTTTGAAATATTTCAAAAAAAGACGAAAAATTGACCAATCCCCCCCCCCTAGCTTCGAAGATTGCAGACCGATCCATGTACAATGTATAAGGCGTTTGTAGATATCAATCTATATTTTACAGGAAAAATATAGAGAAGTCTGTAATAATAATAGTTTTTGAAAAATGGTCAAAAAGGAGGGGATTTTTTTTTCAAAAGTAGGGGTACCTACCTATGTGGGGTATCAAATAAAAGGTATCGTTTTGACCATTTCAAAACACTTTTTGAAATTTCTGTAAGTTTCATACTTTTTAAAATATTTCAAAAAAAGTCGAAAAATTGCCCTTTCCCCCCCCCCTATCTCCGAAGATTGCAGACCGATTCATGTACAATGTATTAGGCGTTTGTAGATATGGATCTATATTTTACAGGAAAAATATAGAGAAGTCTGTAATAATAATAGTTTTTGAAAAATGGCCAAAAAGGGGGGGAATTTTTTTTCAAAAGGGGGGGTACCTCCCCATGTGAGGTATCAAATGAAAGGTATCGTTTTGACCATTTTAAAACACTTTTTGAAATTTCTGTCAGTTTCATACTTTTTGAAATATTTCAAAAAAAGACGAAAAATTGACCATTCCCCCCTCCCTAGCTCCGAAGATTGCAGACCGATCCATGTACAATGTATTAGGCGTTTGTAGATATCAATCTATATTTTACAGGAAAAATATAGAGAAGTCTGTAATAATAATAGTTTTTGAAAAATGGCCAAAAAGGGGGGGAATTTTTTTTCAAAAGGGGGGGTACCTCCCCATGTGGGGTATCAAATGAAAGGTATCGTTTTGACCATTTCAAAACACTTTTTGAAATTTCTGTGAGTTTCATACTTTTTGAAATATTTCAAAAAAAGTCGAAAAATTGCCCTTTCCCCCCCCCCCCCTATCTCCGAAGATTGCAGACCGATTCATGTACAATGTATTAGGCGTTTCTAGATATGGATCTATATTTTACAGGAAAAATATAGAGAAGTCTGTAATAATAATAGTTTTTGAAAAATGGCCAAAAAGGGGGGGAATTTTTTTTCAAAAGGGGGGGTACCTTCCCATGTGGGGTATCAAATGAAAGGTATCGTTTGGACCATTTCAAAACACTTTTTGAAATTTCTGTAAGTTTCATACTTTTTAAAATATTTTAGAAAATTGATTGTCCAAATAATTGGCAAATGTTTGAAACCCTCGGCGCGCGAGTTACACTCGCACTTGGCGAATCTTGTTTTAACGAATCACACTAATATTATAAATGCGAAAGTTTAGATGACGGCTGAACGGATCTAGATGAAATTTGGCACAAAGATGGATTATAGTCTGAAATAGTACGTGGGCTATTATATTTATCCCGGAATTCCCACGGAAATGGGAACTGCGCGGGTGAAACCGCAAGGCTAGTATGAAAATAAGCGTGAGTATTATGCTTTTCTTGATTTATACTTACGATAATTAACACTACATACTGATACAAACTTGGCTGCAGCGGTCGTAGCTTCCATCTGTGTTTTAACACAAATACTGCGATCACCGATCCGCCTGCCAAGCGTGGTGAAATGTGGTAAAACCCCTCTTGTTTAAGGAAGGCACGGTCAGCAGTGGACGTATAAGGTGCTGATAAGCCAACGGTCTACGAGTTTCTATCTAAAGCTAAAAAAATCCAAAACCAACTTTTCAAAATTTTTAATGGCAATTTTTTAAAGGTGTATTTTGACAAACTTAATTTTGACCTTTCTCCTTGACGTTTGTAACAAGTTATCTCAAACAATTCAAAACAATTAAGCTTATCATCGAAAGAACGATTCATTAATAACGTTTTTGGACAAAAAATTACGTTTTGTTTACATTTATTAGGGAAGTGGCGACCTCATCCATCAAGTGAACGAAGATGAATGGGAGGTTGCCTCTGTGTTTTGATGTCCGTTTATTTTTAGCAAATCGTCGATACGATTAACTTCTTCCCGTTTTTTTTCATGTAGATTAAATTTATAAACACTCAAAAAATTGCTTATGCCATGAAGGAAGATCAGCCAGTAATTTATTTCCAAACATGATTTTGATAAGTTAGAATGAGAATCAATAAGAATAAAATAACTTTATTTTTTCAATCAGACATATTATCTGCATTATTTTCTTAAGCTTAAAACAACATACAAGTTAACCTGTAGATTGTTTGCCACAGTTTGCAGATAGCTTGATTGTTTCTATTGTAAATACTAGTTTTAATTTAAATTTGTTATTTGATTGTTATTTTCTTTCTGAATAAATGTACATACAAGTTAGGTTTTCTACAAGTTATGTAGAATTAAAATAAGTCTTGTAGTTAAACGTAACCGATTATTAACTGGGTCACATTGAAATATCTAAATAAGTTGCGCAGTATCTAATGTAATAATATTTTTTAGACATTTAAAATCATTAAAAAATTTATACCTATCCCGCTTTCCTTTAACAGTAGAACCGGAAATCTTTTTTATAGCGCTGTTAGCACCCTTCAGGAACTTAACCTTAAAAAACATTCCTTTCTTTTAACCGTTAATTTCAAATATTTCACCTTGAACCAACGTGTTTAGGAAAAGAGGAGTCACATTTCTTACATTCTACACCACAGCAGCGTTCATTAAAGCACATGCTCCCTAACGACTTCTAAAAAGTGTCACTTTTTCTGCGTCTGCCCAAAAAAAGCGTCAAATTAACTTTTTTAAAGGAAACGATCTGTTTTGGTATGCCACGTGTGACATCGTATCTATTTCTGACACACACATGTTGATACTTTGTCGTCAATAATCCCTCATAAGAGGAGGGTATTTAAGTACATTAAGTACGTTTTAATGTAATGTTTCTATGATATATCATAGACACATTACATAGCATTAACGACCTCTATTATGTATTTATTCAGGTTTATAGTATTTTATATATATTTTTATATTATTTTATGTATTAGTTTATGCAATTAGTATAGGTATTTTCTATCTTTATATCTTTTGCACACTTGCCCACTTCTACATACATGTCTCCCTCTCTCATTAAGGTTTGCTGGAAGAGAACTCTTTTTAGGGTTAAGCTCGCCTTTGCGATACCTCTCTTGTCAAGGTTTAAATAAGGTTTTATTAGTGCAATAAAGAATTAAGACCTCTGTGACGCGGTGGGCGAAGGTCCGCCTGCGACGCAAGAGGTTACGGGTTCGATTCCCGCCTTAGGACAAATATTTGTACGATCTGCAGGTTTTTGTTCCGGGTGCTCTGGTCGTTTTCTATGTATAATAAAAAATCTATCTATGTAGTGTATTGTATAGTATATCAGTTATCTAGTTCCCATAACACAAGCTCTGCTTGACATGGGGCTAGATTATGCTATGTGAATTGTCCAGCATAATTGATTATTTATTTATTATTTAGTATAATATGCAAAGCTTGTTACTAGACCTAATACTGTGTCCTAACTGTACATATTATTCACCTGTTTCGGCGACTTGCCCGGCGGGTCGGTGCGACATTTCAGTGTATGAACATTGTAGGCTAGGCAGCCGACAGTGTTTTGTCAACTTATCTTCAACTGACCAAAGCGATTTAGTTCTACTGTCTGCAGATAGGTTTCATGGATTTAGATTTCATATTTCAATAACTTCATTAAAACACAAAAATATTCTTATAAAATAAACTCTTAATCATCTATGAGGTAAAAGGCCTTCTTGATAAGATATTGTTTATTTATTATTATTGTTTACTGTTTAATTTACGAACTGGGAAGTAATTTGTTTCAAATGGAAGCTATAGAAGCGCTCACAACTGCCGACAAACGATTTCTCTACCTTGCATAATCTTTATAATGATGGGATGTGTAAAACTTATCATCAGACGATGATAAGTTTTACACGGGGTTTTTTGCGGGATGTGTAAAACTTATCATCATCTGATGATAAGTTTTACACATCCCGCAACAACGTATCATCACGTTGTTGCGTTCGTACGTTCTGCTATTTGTGGCGTCGTATTGGAAAGGCCTATGTCCAGCAGTGGACGTGCATGGGCTGGTCGATGAATCATACCTGAGCCGCCTCTATCCATCGACTCCTTGCACCCGCTACGATACTTACTTTATTGATTATATATACTTATTATTTACTTACTATACTTTTATGATTCCTGTTCCTAAATCAATTAAAATTTACAAAATTAGTACCCAATTCATCTCTAGTATTTTTATCAAAAATAAGAATAAGTATCTCATTTATCAGCTACTCAAACCTTATGCAACAAAAGTAAATATTAGTATACATCAATATTTCATTTCCCGTATTCAATACAAATAAGAAAAAGACAAAACAGTTTTATATCGTTTCGAGAAACCCTTGAGGAATATGCGAGTGTACAGTCTGATAAGGAGGGGAGCGTTCTTAACTGGTTCAGACATTATATTCGCATTTGTGAAGATCAAAGAGTATGTTGTGACACGGGACTGATTTTCGACAAGAGTGAGTCTGACGTATCACGCTTTACCGTAAGATTAATTTCCGTTTTAATATCAGTTCTCGCTTTCCTTAAACTTGGATATGCAAGCCATCAAAGAGCAGACCAAAGGGCAGATAGTCAACCAACGCCCTGTAATAGTCGAAGTTAAAATGGCTGCCCATGAACGCAGTCACCGTAGTCGAAATCGGCTGGGAGACATCATCATCATCATCATCTGTCAAGTTTATGGTTATTCTGTGTGTACATAAGAACTACCATTCAGAAAATAATATATTTACATGGTAAATTTTATTAGTGCTGCTACGAATTAATAAAATAAATAATAATGCTGGACAATTGACACAGCATTATCTGCCCCAAGCTAAGCAGAGCTTGTGTTGTAGGTACTATACCTGGAATCGAACCCGCAACCTCCAATAATAAAACCGACAAACTAAATAATTTATTCATAATAACATAATATATTTTTTAACCATTTGGCTAAGCATGAAAAAAGATGTTTTCATGGATTAAATCAATTATAATTCACAGGATCTGCTTATTTAGGGGTTATTGCTGTGTGGATTTTTAAACACTATTTTATTATAATAACCATATGGTTAAAAAATACCTATATTAAGTTATTATGAAGAAACGATTCGGTTTGTAGCAGTACCAAAAAAATATATATTTATATGATGTATGTATATTATTTTGTGGTAGGTGAGTGGTAGTTTTTACCTTTGTACATTTTTTGGATTTTCAAGCACTATTTATTGAGGTGCTATAATCACCCAAATAAATAGTGCTTGAAAATCCACACTGCGTTATCCCACTTACAGCATTATGTAATATAATAAAATAATATAAATAATACTCTGTCGTGGCCTATGTGAGCCAACCCTAGTTTTGTTAGAACAGACCCCTAAAAACCGAGGAAAGTTCCGTAGGTGAGGTACATGGCTTGAGGGCGCATACTTGAGGAACCAGGCTTTGAAACAAAATGCGTTTGCATACATTAAACTGGAAGAATGTTGAGATAGAGGGGCCGGTCCCGAGGGACTTGTGTTTCGGCGATTACGCGAACAGAATTTCTTGTAAGTTCTAACTTCTCAAGATAGTTTACACGTGCTAGCCACTTTGAGTAGGTAAGTATTTGAGTATTTTCTCAGTCAAAGCGCCTCGGAATACTTGCTTCAAAGTATTTGAAAGGCAAATTAGGAGCACATCTTGAGTTCCTGAAAAGCTTTCCAAGCGGTTTTGGGAGCACGTAAATATTTGAAGTAAATGCGATAAGGGTTGTCTAGTCCGATTTAAGGTTTTTGTGAGAGCGGCGTTTTTTCACGGAAACCCGTCAAATACAGTGGCCTTAAGAATTTAATAATTCCCACACAATTCAATACTGTTGTGCGATTACGCTAAAGTCTCCTCTCTCATTGCCCTTGAATGGGCCATTCGAGGACACTGGGTAAAAGTGATTTCGGTGGCTAATATGGTACAAATAAATACATACATTTTCCTGACGGGATGGACACGATTACAACGAGTTTATTAAATATCAATGTCAATAATAACCTACGTCAGAATTAATTGTCACACTCGACCTCTTTTTGCTCAATTACAGCAATTCTAATTTAAAGTCACAAACAGTAAATACTTTCTAAGGTTTTAGTATTATAATGCGTAAGCCCTTGCACTCTGGGTAATGTCTAAGTAATTAAATAAGAGTTTGAAAGGTCTAGCTGAAATAAAAAAAAAATGGTAACTTATTTACTTTCTTAGTAACTTCTTTGCAGTAATGAAACGTAGTCGAACAAAACAAGGTCAATTGTGAGTAACCTTTATACAAGGTTTTAACGTTAAGTACCTATTAAAAATAAAATTTTAACATTACCATTGAGTCAAAATCTCTCAAATACAATTGAGAGATTTTGACGTCGAAAGCTTCGTGTGGTACCATGTAGGTATTTGTTTTTGTGTATTGTGTGTGATGGAAACTGAAATCGCTTCTACCCAGCCTCCCCGGATGTTGATCCATTGAATTAAATGTTTTCTGTAATCTCACGGCTGTTTCGGACTGTTTGCATTGTAGACAATTATTTGACGGCATTATTTTGTCAACCTAGTTAGGGTATGTTGACTTTTCAACATAGAAAAGTAAACTTAGGGTGAAATCCAATCCCCATACCCTTTCGTAACGGTGTGGCTATGTACTTAGTTACTTATTAATTTGCAAACTTCACTACTGTTTGGTCTGAAGCAAATTAAACGCGTACAAAGAAAATTAACGTTACAACGGTATTAACCCCATTTACAAACAATTGGGAGGATGGGGTTAGTACTATATAGTTATTCTGTGGGATGGAGTTACTTCACAGAAAAATAGGATAACATGTAGAAGATTTACTCTTCTATCTTATCTTTACTTCGTCACTTATAGACTTCGTTATTTGTTGGGTATTCTAGAGTAGGTACGGTATACCTACATCGGACTTTCAAAAGTCCGCAGGATTAAAATTATGTCATTATCTCGTTTGCCATCTTCATCGTTGATTTCATGAACGTTTTACATGATTCTCAAATGAAAATCTCTAGTTCCTAAAGTAGAAGCTCTAAGGTTTGGGTTATCAGACAATACAGTAAGTACATACGCAGTGTAAAAAATACTTATTTTTTACTTGAAGTTCACTGTTACAGTTCCTCAGTAATCTTATAAGGTATCACTTTAATCTATTGTCGACTTCTACAAATATTATCTCGATGCAATGACGAGATAGAAGATGTGATAAATAAATAACTTTTTCACTATACTTAACAATTTCGTCATAAAGTTTTCGTATAATGTTCGTTTAGATCATACGTTTTAAGTTGGTTTTAAGATATTACTTTAAAGCTTTCTCTATAAAATCGGATATTCCGTATTTATTACATACCTACCAGTGACCTTCAAAAGCTGTTGATAGTTGAGTGATAAGACCTTCAAACCTAAGACAAAACTCAATATATTTTAAGCGAGTGAAATCCAAAGAAGATGCAAGTTTCAACCTTTAAAATCCCCTGGAGCTTTTCATCCCTTCGTATACCAGGTATATGTGTTTTCATCCCTTCCTCCTCAACTTTACAATCTCAGCGGAATGTGGGGTGACTGTCCACTGGGATGATGCACGTGTCTAAGAAGCTGACGACAAACTTTATCTTGGTTTAATTATCTTATACACAGAAAGCTCAGGTAGAAAGTTAAATGGAAGTTTTTATAGGTACTTTGTTAGTTGTTGTACCTCAATGGTAAGTGTGAGGTAAGGTCCGCTAAGTTACGATATGATATGAAGCGAAATGATTTTATATATTGAAAACTGATATGAGTTAATTTGAAATACATGCTAAGAATTTTGAACAAGTCGGCTCCGCACGCTGCTTTAAACTAGACTACATAATAAATAGGCAGCCGCCATAAACTAAATAAATAAATAATGTTGGACAATTTACACAAAATTTTCTAGCCCGAAGCTAAGCAGAACTTGTGTTATTGGTACTAAATAACTGATATACATACCTAATGTAATACAATACATAGATAGATATTTTTTACTATACACAGAAAAAGACCAGAACACCCTGAACAAATGCCTGCAGATCGTACAAACATTTGTCTCGAGGCGGGAATCGGACCCTCAACCTCCTGCGTCGCAGGCAGACCTTCGCCCACCGCGCCACAGAGGTCGTCAAATTTTATATTAATTTGTTTTAACTTTCTTATAGTATGGAGGTATCTTATAGGTCCCCTATGAGATCCCCTAACGCAGACAGAGAATTTGAACATTCGACAGAAAGTTCGACACCCTCCAAAATAATTTCATAACTCAGTAAAGATCAACAGAGTTAATGTACCATTTTAAAAGTTACTCATTAACTTTATACTACTCTCATAAATTATTTTGGTACTAGCCATTTCATCTCCTCAGGAGTTACCAGGATGAGCTTTATTACGAGGAAATAAGGGCTAAAATGGACATATTTTCCACAAGATATTTCCACAATGTCCTTTATTGCCATGGGTGCGTTTATGTTGCTTTGTGCACTGCAATAACTGGAGAAAGTCAGCAGCATAGTAAAATATTGTAACGGTATTGCAACGTTAAATATTTCTGAAGATATCATAAGAGTCGGTTTCTCGAAGGCACTTTTAAACTAACAAGACCAAGTCAAAAAAAAAAAAAAAACAAGTTTATAATTTTTAATACGACTTAGTTATACGAACAATCCTGATTAAAAAAAATGACATGTTAATTGGTTTTACAAATAAATGTATTTCTGTATTTCAAATCTCTTGTTGATTGGGTTCGGATTAGTATTTAGAATTTGACTTAGTATTTGACCAGTCTATCAAACCCTAGATCAAAATTGCATAAAATTTTTGACATTGTAGGCATTCAGCAACGCTAAAAACTATATATGTAAATAAATAGTTACTTTTTATATTCACAAACCCGAAAATATATACCATGACCCATTTGAAATACAGTTTTTTTCCCAAAAAACTCCATTGCAAGTCTCCTAGGTGAGGTTGTAGAGTATTCCCATTGGGAACTGTGTATTTTGTACCCTCCGAAAACATGCAATATTGCGTTTTATGTAAACCGCATCTTAGGGGTCGAAACGTTATTGCCTTTTTACCGTCACGGAAATATTTTTAGAGTCAATAAGTTTGTTTGTACTGGCTTTTTTGTTTGTAGTAGGAGGGATCGCGATGTTTATTTTACTAGAATTAGCCAATGGCCATGGCAAAACACGTGGAATCTCAATAATTTTAAGCTCTGACTATTATTTGGACTAGGCACCTTCTGTTAGAACACAAAAGCTTTGTTTATTTCTGAGCTGAAAGTGGACAAATTGCTTCTTCAGGCGTTTTTTTTTTAAATGGTGGTTCAGTAAAACTCATCGATAGCTGAGTTGAGTGGCAGGTTACAATTACAAGCCTAGTAATTACGTCAGACTTTTGGTTTTTAAATCTAATTCGTTTTTTTAATTAAACGGCTTGCTATATCCATATTACCGATTGATACTAGTTTATAAATTACTTCTGTTTACAAAGAAATTCACTTTAAATGTAACACATCATTCACTTTAAATGTCCCAAAAACCGAAATACAACCAAAAGATAAGAATCCAACCCAAAAGTTAAACATTCAAACACATAATTTCAAACTACTATAATGCTCACAAGAGTGAAAGCCAGCAAAAAGACATACTACCTAAGCATCAGTTAGCACCCTCCAAAATATTTATGAAAACAATCCGAAAACCCCCAAGAAAATAATAAAAAGCACACAAAATTAATTGGAGTGTGCAAGAAAAACTGCATCGCTCCCTTGAGATTTTCCATAGTTTTCTGTAAACCATAACAAATTCCCAGATTATACCAACCCTCACTGTCTTTTCTCTGTATTTATTGCTTCCAGCCCCAAGTTATCGAAAATACCTCAATAATCCCTCTTACGTAAGAAAACTTCCACGGCTGATTACTATTTTGCCATGATAAGAACGACGTGAGCTATGGTGGATTACCTTAGTTTTTGGAATTAGGAGAAGATATAGATTTTAAAGCTTTGACTTGCATTTTTTAAACAAGGTAACAGTTGCTTCCTTCGGTTTTTTTAGTTTTTTTTCAACACGCTTGCTCATAAAATGGCTTTTATTTCACAGTAATTAGGCACATAATGACATCTGTAATCAAACTGTGACTTTTTCATTACTATTATTCACAAGGGAGTTATAGGTTTCTTTTATTTTATTGGTTGAGTTGCTTTGTTCTTTAAAAAGTTTCGATACAAAAAAGATCGTGTTCAATAGTACAAAATAAACTTTATCTACCAAATAAAATGATTAGATTATTTTATTCACAAGTGTGTTGAAAAACGTCGTATGATACACGTGTGTATTGATTATTACCGCCCTCGGCTCTCTTAAAAGCTCGGGTCTCAATAGCGCCTTAGCTGTAATCACCAACATTACACACTTGTACCCTAATGTACTATTACGTGTGTGTTGCTTTGGCTATTTTATAAAAAATCAAACATTTTATGTTAAGTAATTACATTTTGGTTGTCATTGCAAGGATTATCTATTCGTTTTATTTGAAGATTGGCCAATGAACCGTTTTGACTGTCTAAAAAATTCCAATAAAAGAAAGTCACGAGAATAATTTAAAAAGAACCCCAAAACGTGAGGGCAAACCGAAATTACTTATACCTAATTTTCTTCAACACCAAGCCCAAGATCACGTTTTATTGAAGTGCAAAAACTTTGAATCGTAAAAATCGTTCACAATTTCACTTTTAATGGGAGGTCCATATTATTCTTTCGTACAATTTGGGGTTATTCTCAAAGTTCCGCGGATATAAGAATAAAATCTAGCAAAATCCCTTGAGATTAATATTATTTTATCGCTAACGATAAATAACGAGTGAATTCAATAGTCGGGCAGCGGAGTTATAAGTTTTTTGACGGAGTAGTCAGAAAGTTTCTAGATTCAATCTTGTGGGGATTTGGCAAGGCTATCTGTATTTGAGCTGAGGTCGTAAAGGGATTGGGTAAGTTTTCGAGCTTACCTTCATTAATGTGCCTTTCAATAGGTAAGGAACATTATTATTTTTATAAGAATTGCCGAATTGCCGAGAATAAGTCTGAAAATTGGGCTTAATGTACGTATTCAATTTTGAGAACGAGTTAATTGCACTACGCGGGTCGCGGATGATGACGATATAATTTTTAATTTAAAGAAAATGATTGGCTTTTCGATTGTTATTGTTATTTTAATGATGTGCTAGACAACAGGCTGATCTCGTTGTTTTAAATGAAAACTAATGTGTTCTCTTAATAACAACAATGTGATCTCAAATTCAATGTCAAAAGATTTCAAAACGGTACCATGAAAACCTACAGGCAGAAATAATTCACGTTTGTGTAAATCTTAAAATAAAACCCACTCAGAAAACATAATTTTCCATCTCATAGCGAATAAACAGCATAATATTCAGGCTCTTTGTTAAAGTATTTGCCATTTCCAGGCGTTCTTATTAAGAAAAATTGGCAATTTTTACTTGTGTGTCCCACTTTGTGTCGCCAAAATTGAGTTATAAATCAAGGGCTGAGTTTCATCTCGCATCATCTAAGCGAAGGATGGCTTCGTTCCTTTTTAGGGTTTCAAAGATCGGTTTTGAAACCCTTATGGTCTCGCTTTGTCCGTCCCCGCTCTTTCTTGAATATCTCAGTAACTACTGCAGCTATTAACTTGAAATTTGAAATAATGATACATTTCGTGCGCCATTACTGATTTTAAGAAAAAAATATAAAAATAAATGAAAAATGAAAATGAATATTTTCAGTACAAATTTTGATGTTGAAATTTCAAAAGAGACCTAGGAAGGCAAATGGGGTATCAAATGAAAGGTATCGTTTTGTACATTTCAAAACACTTTTTGAAATTTCTGTAAATTTCATACTTTTTGAAAAATTTCAAAAAAAATCTAAAAATTGACCATACCCCCCCCCCTATATCCGAAGATTGGAGACCGATCCACGTACAATGTATTAGGCGTTTGTAGATATAGATCTATATTTTACAGGAAAAATATAGAGAAGTCTGTAATAATAATAGTTTTTGAAAAATGGTAAAAAAGGGGGGAAAATTTTTTTCAAAAGGGGGGTTCCTACCTATGTGGGGTATCAAATGAAAGGTATCGTTTTGGCCATTTCAAAACACTTTTTGAAATTTCTGTAAGTTTCATACTTTTTGAAATATTTCAAAAAAAGACGAAAAATTGACCATTCCCCCCCCTAGCTCCGAAGATTGATGACCGATCCATGTACAATGTATTAGGCGTTTGTAGATATCGATCTATATTTTACAGGAAAAATATAGAAAAGTCTGTAATAATAATAGTTTTTGAAAAATGGTCAAAAAGGGGGGGGATTATTTTTCAAAAGGGGGGGTACCTACCTATATGGGGTATCAAATGAAAGGTATCGTTTTGACCATTACAAAACACTTTTTGAAATTTCTGTAAGTTTCATACTTTTTGAAATATTTCAAAAATAGTCCAAAAATTGACCTTCCACCCCCCCCTATATCCGAAGATTGGAGACCGATCCACGTACAATGTATTAGGCGTTTGTAGATATAGATCTATATTTTACAGAAAAAATATAGAGAAGTCTGTAATAATAATAGTTTTTGAAAAATGGTCAAAAAGGGGGGGATTTTTTTTTCAAAAGGGGGGGTACCTACCTATGTGGGGTATCAAATGAAAGGTATCGTTTTGACCATTTCAAAACACTTTTTGAAATTTCTGTAAGTTTCATACTTTTTGAAATATTTCAAAAATAGTCCAAAAATTGACCTTTCCCCCCCCCTATCTCCGAAGATTGCAGACCGATCCACGTACAATGTATTATTATTATTAATTATATTAGAGATATATTATTATTATATTAGAGAAGTCTGTAATAATAATAGTTCTTGAAAAATGGTCAAAAAGGGGGGGATTTTTTTTTCAAAAGGGGGGTTCCTACCTATGTGGGGTATCAAATGAAAGGTATCGTTTTGACCATATCAAAACACTTTTTGAAATTTCTGTAAGTTTCATACTTTTTGAAATATTTCAAAAAAAGACGAAAAATTGACCATTCCCCCCCCCTAGCTCCGAAGATTGATGACCGATCCATGTACAATGTATTAGGCGTTTGTAGATATCGATCTATATTTTACAGAAAAAATATAGAGAAGTCTGTAATAATAATAGTTTTTGAAAAATGGTCAAAAAGGGGGGGGATTATTTTTCAAAAGGGGGGGTACCTGCCTATATGGGGTATCAAATGAAAGGTATCGTTTTGGCCATTTCAAAACACTTTTTGAAATTTCTGTAAGTTTCATACTTTTTGAAATATTTCAAAAATAGTCCAAAAATTGACCTTTCACCCCCCCCTATCTCCGAAGATTGCAGACCGATCCACGTACAATGTATTAGGCGTTTGTAGATATCAATCTATATTTTACAGGAAAAATATAGAAAAGTCTGTAATAATAATAGTTTTTGAAAAATGGTCAAAAAGGGGGGATTTTTTTTTCAAAAGGAGGGGTACCTACCTATATGGGGTATCAAATGAAAGGTATCGTTTTGACCATTTCAAAACACTTTTTGAAATTTCTGTAAGTTTCATACTTTTTGAAATATTTCAAAAATAGTCTAAAAATTGACCTTTCCCCCCCCCCTATCTCCGAAGATTGCAGACCGATCCACGTACAATGTATTATTATTATTAATTATATTAGAGATATCATCATCATCATCATCATCATCATCATCATCATCATCATCAGCCTATATTTGTCCACTGCTGGACATAGGCCTCCCCTAATGAGCGCCATAGCGCCCTGTCTTCAGCTTGCCGCATCCAGCACCTGCCAGCAGTCTTTCGCAAATCGTCATCCCACCTGGTCGGAGGGCGTCCTACACTACGTTTGCCGAGTCGCGGTCTCCACTCAAGAACACGTTTACCCCAGCGGTTGTCGGTTCTTCTCGAGATATGGCCAGCCCACTGCCACTTCAGCTTGCTAATCCTTTGAGCTATGTCGATAACCTTAGTTCTCTGTCGGATGTACTCGTTACGAATCCTATCCTTCAGAGAAACTCCGAGCATAGCTCTCTCCATAGCTCGCTGAGCGACTTTAAACTGGTGGACCAGCCCTACCGTGAGTGTCCACGTCTCAGCTCCGTAGGTCATGACGGGTAGAACGCACTGATTGAAAACTTTCGTTTTCAAGCATTGGGGTATGGATGACGACAAGACTCGACGTAGTTTGCCAAACGCGGCCCAACCCAGCTGGATCCTCCTCCTGGCCTCCTTCTCGAAATTGTTTTTACCCAACTGCAGAATCTGCCCAAGGTAAGTATACTCGGAAACAATTTCGAGAAGGTGACCATGTACGACCACCGGTCCCGGATCAATGTGACCATTGATCATGACCTTGGTTTTATCCAAGTTCATGCCAAGACCGATGCGTCTCGAGGCTGAAGCTAGGTCGGTTAGCATCCGGTTTAGCTCCTCAAGCGACTCCGCCATTAAGACTATGTCATCAGCGAATCGCAGGTGTGAGATGTAATCGCCGTTTATGTTGATGCCCTTACCTTTCCAGTCCAGCGTCTTAAACACATCTTCCAACGCGCTTGTGAACAGTTTCGGGGATATAACATCCCCCTGTCTCACTCCTCTGCGCAGTTGAATAGGTTTAGACTGCTGGCCCTGTACTTGGACACTCATGGTGGCGGCATCATAAAGACATCTCAGCACCTCGATATAACGATAGTCTACTTGGCATCGCTGTAAGGATTCCAGAACAGCCCAGGTTTCGACAGAGTCAAAGGCCTTTTCATAGTCCACAAAGGCCAGACACAGGGGCTGATTATACTCTTCGGACTTCTGTATAATCTGCCTCACCGTGTGTATGTGGTCTATGGTGCCATATCCTCCGCGAAACCCGGCCTGTTCCGGTGGCTGGAACTCGTCGAGTCTTCTGGCGAGACGATTCGTGACCACTCGTGAGAACAACTTATAGACATGGCTCAGGAGCGATATGGGCCTGTAATTTTTAAGGAGGGTTTTGTCGCCCTTCTTAAAAAAGAGCACCACCAAACTCCCGCTCCATGCCTTTGGAGTTCTCCCACTGTGAAGGACGGCATTGAAGAGGTTCTGTAATTCCTGTAAAACAGGGGTTCCTCCAGCTTTCAAAAGCTCTGATGAAATTCCGTCTTCACCGGGGGCTTTTCCATTTTTAAGCTGCCTCAGAGCTAACACGATCTCGTCTTGACTGATGTCCGGCAGTTCGTCGGTGTAGTGGCGTGTCAGGGTGGCTCTAGAATCGTGGTCATTTCGTTGGGCATGAGGGGCATGTGCAGCGTATAAACGGCCATAGAAATCCTCGATCTCGGCTAAGATCTCCGGCTTTGACAATACGGTCCTCCCATCGAGCGTTTTAAGCTTCGTCAGGTGGCTCCTGCCAAGCTGCTGAGTGAATACTTTGGACCCTCGGTTTCGCTCTATCGCCTCTTCAATGAGGCGTGTGTTGGAGCACCGAAGGTCGCGCCGTACCATCTTCGCAATTCGCTTGTTCAGGTCTGACCTCTCTGTCGAAGTCGCCTGGGTGGTTTCCCGTCTTTTTGTCATCAGTCCTAAAGTCTCATCCGAGAGTTTAGACTTCCTGCCAGTGCGCTGCATTTTGCAGAACTTGATGCCCTCGTCTCTTAACGTTTCGACCAGATTATGTAGGGTCTCGTCAGCGTCATCAGTGGGTTCCAAGGCAACAAATCTATTCCTGAGAAGCTGCTGAAACTTCTCAGTGCCCGCCATGATTTGGATTGGGTTAGGTCGGAGCGTGGACTTCATCAGAAGATTTCTCTCAAGCTTCAGGTTGATATTCAGAGAGCCTCGGAGGAGTCGGTGATCAGATCCGGTATTAAACCTGTTGATCACTGAGACATCTCTGAATATGTGCTTGCTATCCGTCATGATGAAGTCGATCTCATTTTTTGTCACAGTGTCGGGGCTTCGCCATGTCCACTTCCTTTGAGGCTGCTTCTTAAAGAAGGAGTTCATTAAGAATAGCTCCTCTTTCTCAAGGAAGTTAACAAGCATTTGCCCCCTGTGATTCCTAACTCCATAACCATGCGGGCCTATTCGATATTCGTTGCCAGTCTGGGTTCCCACCTTGCCATTAAAGTCCCCCATAACAACGTTGAAGTGGGCCTTAGTGGTCTTATGCAAGGCTTTGGATATGTCTTCATACATATCCTCCACTTCATCATCCGAGTGTGCCGAGGTCGGTGCGTAGACCTGAATAACCTTCATGCTATACCGTTCGGATAGCCGAAGGATCAGGTACGCTACCCTGGTCGACACACTGGAGATTTCTTGGACGTTGTTAGAGAGAGCCTTATTGACAAGGAAACCTACGCCACCCTGGGATGTTTTATCACCCTCGCGAAAGTAGAGAAGATGGCCCGAGTCCAGAGTTACGGTGTCCTCCCCCTCTCTTCGGACTACACATAACCCCAGAACATGCCATTTGATGTTCTCTAACTCCACTTCCAACTGCGCTAGATGTTGGTCAAGCCTCAGAGTGCGTCCGTTGTACGTAGCCAGGGTCAGTTGTTGGTGGCAGCCTGATGTAGCCCGGTGATTCCTAGCACCCCCTGCCAAGCCGTTACCATGGCCGCTGCCATGGCCAGGAATAGCGAGGCGGCCGGGAACTGGGGGCCATTTTTTGGGTCCTTTCATCATTGGGGGGTAATGCCCATAATCCCCACGCTGGGCGTGCGGGTTGGGGATCGCAGTTTAGTGGTGTATTTGTTCTTCAGGGGGCGCTGCTGCCCACCCCCCGGTTTGTGTCCCTTAGTCGCCTCCTACGACACCCACGGGAAGAGTTGGGGTGGTTGCTATTCTATATGGCCGGCACCACACGGCCATTAGAGATATATTATTATTATATTATTATTATATTAGAGAAGTCTGTAATAATAATAGTTCTTGAAAAATGGTCAAAAAGGGGGGGATTTTTTTTTCAAAAGGGAGGGTACCTACCTATGTGGGGTATCAAATGAAAGGTATCGTTTTGACCATTTCAAAACACTTTTTGAAATTTCTGTGAGTTTCATACTTTTTGAAATATTTCAAAAAAAGACGAAAAATTGACCATTCCCCCCCCCCTAGCTCCGAAGATTGCAGACCGATCCATGTACAATGTATTAGCGTTTGTAGATATCAATCTATATTTTACAGAAAAAATATAGAGAAGTCTGTAATAATAATAGTTTTTGAAAAATGGTCAAAAAGGGGGGGAATTTTTTTTCAAAAGGAGGGGTACCTTTCTATGTGGGGTATCAAATGAAAGGTATCGTTTTGTTCATTTCAAAACACTTTTTGAAATTTCTGTAAGTTTCATACTTTTTGAAATATTTTAAAAAAGACGAAAAAGTGACCATTCCCCCCCCCCCCCCCCTAGCTCCGGAGATTGATGACCGATCCATGTACAATGTACTAGGCGTTTGTAGATATCAATCTATATAATATACAGGAAAAATATAGAGAAGTCTGTAATAATAATAGTTTTTGAAAAATGGTCAAAAAAGGGGATTTTTATTCAAAAAGGGGTACCTACCCATGTGGGGTATCAAATGAAAGGTATCGTTTCGGCCTTTTTAAAACACTTTTTGAAATTTCTGTAAGTTTCATACTTTTTAAAATATATCAGAAAATTGATTGTCCAAATAATTGGCACATGTTTGAAACCCTCGGCGCGCGAGTTACACTCGCACTTGGCGAATCTTGTTTCTTAATGTCAGCAATTTTGAAATATCGCGCCAATCATTCCAGACTTCAATGAAATGACAGGAATTCGCGGAGATCAATCACTTTCCGCTGGGATCTTTAGATTTTTGGAGCGTATTTCGAAACCAAATAGAAACTGAGAACACATGTTAATATGCTCTAGTCAGCTTATTCCTCAGAAAATGTGTCAAAATTATTTTTAAGAAAACACGTTTCATACCTAAATCCTCAATTTACTGAAAGAAACTTTCTGAATGCCCAAGCCATAAAATTATTAGCAGGCAAAATCTATTTTCTACAGCCAGATCCTGAGCACGTTACACATACTCACCAGCACCACATTTTCAAAAAATACAAAAAAATAATTAGCATTGCTATACAGCGGGGCAATGCAGCCAGTGTCTTAGGCACGCTTCCAACTGGTATTGATATGGATCATTTGAGCTACCTGTAGATTGTTTGCAACAGTTTGCAGATAGCTTAATTGTCTCTATTGTAAATACTTGTTTTAATTTAAATTTGTTATTTGATTGTTATTTTCTTTCTGAATAAAATAGTATAATATATACCTACTATTCAAAAAAATTAAACATTCAATTTTATGTTCTATTTTTGGCCTCACCATTTAAATTGGGTTAGACCATCAAAGCCCACAAAAACAGAACCTTATTGAAAACATCCAACCAAAGAACGCTATTGCCAAAACCCAACGTACCTACTATATAGGTACACATTCCATGGCGACATCAAACAAAATTAATCACAGAGGCTAAACCACGCATATCATTCGCGTACCTATACAATAAAATCACTAGACCATAAAAATTTCCGACAATGGCTCTGACCGCTGCTCTTCCACAAATCGAATTTCCCAAACGTGCGAAATACGTTTATGACAATTTAGGTTTTATTTCAAAGCTGTTAAAGGTGACGATTCAATCTCGATACCCCATTAGGGCATAGGAATCATTTTTGATTATTTGTCATGATGAAACGTTCTTACCACAGAGTTCTTACATTCTGCTTTTACATTTAGCTTTGAAATTTAAGTATGTGCGTAGTTTTATAATTTGCCTCAATGATTTTAAGCATTTCGTTGCATGGAATAAAAATTATGAACAATCTTGGCACTTTTAGGTATCATTTATAGTTTCAATACAAAAAACTTGAAAACAAATGAAAAATCATAACGAAATTTTAAGACCATAAAAGAATGACGAAGTGAACCGTTTACCGCTAGTTTATTCAATGTTTTTTAACCTTCTTTGAAGATTCTCCTTTTTCTGCGAGGAGTTTTTATGAAATTGTTTTTCCGTGACATTAGCCAGTCCTAATTATGTCTGGACCGGGAACAATTTCACGATGATGGTGACAAAGTGAAGGCGGGGGCTGTGCTTACACCAGCAGCAGATCGTCTGTATGGTGGCATTTATAATAATGATAGACAAATTCACACATAATTATCCAGCCCCGCTCAAGCTAAGCAGAGCTTGTTTTATGGGTACAACTGATAAACATATAATTATAGTACATTACCTACCTACATAGATATTTTATTATGATACATAGAAAACGACCACAACAAATATCTGCAGATCGTATAAATATTTGTCCCGAGGCTTGAATCGAACCCGCAATCGCGGCAGGCAGGCTAGTGGCGCGTCACCAGAAGTCGGAATTTTGTTGCTCGGAGCAGACAGGTAATAATACCTTTAGGAATTAATAAACTCTTCATTGATTTCTGATATTTACTGTAATTTTTAGTAGCACCAGTTTCAATAGTATTTTATCTATATATTATATAATTATGCATACTATCATTATACCCGAGTTTGATAGATTTTGTTAGGCCACTTGGTACAGAATATTGGCGGAGCCCAAGGGTCACCCTATTTTCATCTTGACGTAACCAGCAATTGCCTTCAGAGAGCATTACTCTAGGTTTGCCAAATCGCAGAAGCTTCATCAAAGACCATGAACCATTGATCTTCGGGAGATAAACCTAGGCCAACAAGCAGTCCCCCTATTCGCAACGGTGGGACAGATTTGTTTTGTCCCCATAGATGGACAAATGGGAAAAAAAGTTACAGTCCCATTCCAGATAAGACAGATCAGGATGACAAATGGGAATAAATAGTTTTTTTTGTAAGCAAATTATGACAGTCAAATAATTATTATGCTTCTTTATACCCAGATTTCTGTGTAAATCCCGTCGGTGGAAATAATTTTGCGATGCCCGCTTGTTAGCTGACTGGAAGCGATGTTAATTTAGGAGAGTAAGTTATTGCATGTGTTTTATGGGACAACAAAAATTAGGAGTGTTGCCGCAGTAAAAAAGTATTTGTGTTTTCTCATGTCTACTTCTTCGTTACTGTAAAAGTTACATGCCAACATGAATTCCACGATAAGGACGCATGAACGAATGAATATTTTATTATATGCAAAACAAATTCAGTGTGTTTTTCTAACTTATGAATGTACCTAATTAATTAGCAAAACTAAATGGTCTTATGACTGTAGGGGGATTATACAAACTTTGGTATGTCTATTACCAGCATTGGGTAAAATCCGGCTGCGAATATTTATGATGATGATGTTTATAAAGTAATTAGTATACGAGGATGAATTTATTGGAATTATGTTGGGAATTCTCGTCCACATGTGACACTACATAATATGATGTAGTTTTTGACTCTGTAGATATTATTGATCTAAACTAATAAAATTTATAAAAAGGTAAAGTTTGCGAGTTTGTGAGATTTTAGGGGGATCTCTGGATCTACTGAAACGATTTTAAAAATTCTTTTACCATTAGAAAGCCGTGTTATTTGTGAGTGTCATAGGCTATTATCCTCTAAGCGACTACTATAGCGCTTCTTATACCGCTTGTGTGCTAGTTGGGTATAATACAGTAACCCGGAAAAAGGGATACAAAAAATAAAGTCCCAAAAATTTTCGACTTCGACGGGACTCGAACCCTCGGACCCATTATTTCATTTTTTTGAGATACCTAGAGTGCGGGTAAGCACTATGACAAAAATCCTTAAAGTGATACATGAATGGTAGGTATATATTTTCAGATATTTTTGTTTTTTTATAACGATATAACTGTCTTAACAAAAAGCTTGCTAGTGTTGGCACTAGCTCAACAAATCTCTTTGTTTCTTGAGACTACTAGATCAGGGTAACATGTAGGCATACCCAAATAAACCCATTTAATTAATAAACGTAGGTTCTCCATGATTATTACAATCGTTACATCAAATCGTCATATTACATCAAGTCATACAGTTATATTTGATAGGTCTCCGAGCACGTTCAGTCCCTCTAGTGGGGGAAATGAAATAATTTGTCTCAGTAAGGGTGCATTTCATATTTATACGCAGTGGGGTGAATGAACTTTATGGTGGGTAAACTGTACCACGTGGAAGAATTTTAGACGAGGCGATGCAAATTGTCAATGTCGTGTCGTGAATATTAAATTTATTTAACTAAGGGAGAATGCTTCAGAATTTTCTGCGAAGATGACTTATCCTGGAAAAAAGGGGAACCACTTAAAAACAATTCACTGGGGACGTTAGGTAAAGTGAAGAACCAAAACCAACGACTTGGGTTTATTGTATTAGCGATTCGACCAAATTTTCCAATAAGCTTTATTAAAGTTCCAATAAGCAATGACGAACCGTCATGAATTATTCGATTAAAGTTCGTCCCTAACGTGATTCGTCCACTGAACATTTCGACTATATTAATTCTTACAAAAAACGTGTGTATTTACACCCGTATTTCAAGAAGTTGCACTTTGTGGCAACCAAACTCTGTTTTCGCATCTATGCCTAAACCATAGTAGGTAAGTAAAAATATTACACAGGTAATTAAAAAAAGCTTATAAAAGGTATCACAAACCTATGAAAAATTTTGAAATCACCTTTGTTCAACGAAATTATAAGATTAAATAGGTGGTTGCGTAGCTCGGGGAATTGCCTTATGCAAGAAAAGCATTTTTTCAAAGTAGCAAGAATCTAAAAAAAACTTAGTTTTATTTTGTGCCTCTATGTCTCTGGCATGGGTAACAAAACATTTCTTAATGTTTTAGGGTTCCGAACCCGTAGGGTGAAAACGGGACCCTGTTACCTAAGCCGCTGCTGTCTATCCGTCTGTCCGGCCGTCGTCAGCGGGCTGTATCTTATGAACCGTAAAAGGTAGACAGTTGAAATGTTCACAGATTCTGTATTTCTCTTGACGTTACACCAAGAAATAAGTATAATAGTTCAAGGTTCTAACTTCCAAAGGTTCCAAGTTGAGTACCGATTACCGAAGTGAAGCAACGTCGGGTGCGGTTTTATTTTAACACATTTCCAGCCCTTCAACTACACAACAAAGATTTATGCCAAATAGTAACCATTTCTCTTAGTAATTGCTCATTCATAAGATACCATCTGAGCTACTATCTCCGGAAGCGTATTAAGATAAGCCAGTCAGGATAAGAGCATTCTTATTGGGCGGAACAGATAACGTAGCTTAGGTTTAAGTAGCTGGTCTACAATACGTTTGACACACTGCGTTTGCATCCATTCCGTTTACTCTTTCACGAAGAATACGTTGTCATGACGTTGTCCGACACAATAAAAATTGTTTGAGAAATAAATAAATGAAATGAATGACGATACTTTGTGGTTCTTTTCAGTAAAAACATCCAAATTGAAACTACCACCAACTAACCTACAAATGACACGTGTTCTTCAAAAATATAATCAGGTAACCAAAGTTTAGTAATTTACGTATTTGACAGAAGTCTTCATAAATTTTACGTCAAAAACTGCCAATTGTTCTATTATCATTTAAAGACACTTCTCTACCAAAGGAATGGCAGCAGCTTCTTGGAGTGGAGTTGTTAACTTCATTTACTCCAAATACCAATCCCTGTTGTGGTGATTTGTGCTTATGTTCAGCAAAGGATGTTAAATGGGCTGATTGATATAAACAGTCCAATGTTATCTACTGTCAAGTACATCCAAGTATAGTATATCCAATATTGTAGACCCTAGTCGACAATATTGTAAACGTGGATTATTTAGCTTCTGATTTGCCATGTTATTCTTTTTGTAGTAGTTTTCTGCACACTTTTTCTATAAAGTAGCAAGTAAACAAGCTGATTATTTAATCGACTGTGTACGATATATTGCTCAACGTTATCGACGTGCGATGGACAGCCCTAGATTATGAATAATCCTGTTAACGAAATTAGCCTTTTTGTTTATCTTTATGAGCTTGCGTATGGCTTCACGTTAGATAGGTTTAATTGTTGAGACCATCTGGAGGCTAGCTTTGAAGCTTTTTGCGTTCTGTTGTTTAGAGGGTCAGAGTTTGGTAGCCATACATTATTTTAATAGGTATTAAGAGAACGGTATTAGATATTTAGATATTTCTTAGTGAATTTACTGTTATATTACAATTTCAAACACGTTTGTTTTTGGTCGTTGGCTTTGATCCCACGTTTAAAAGTTAAAAGTTTGTAATATGGTATTAGGAATTTGCAAACACATGTGTCTTTGGGCCTCAGTAGATACTTACTGCATGTCATGTTGAAGTAAATAAAGGAAATGAATCTTTTATTTTGTGAAATTATAACAATTGCTTTAATATCAGTTTTCAATTAGGGTATTTAACTCCAATTATGAGAGAAAATCTATAATAAATTATTGAGATAGGTTGGTCAATAAGCAGTCGGTAAATATTGATTTTAGTTTATAACAAAATAATTTTGTTCGTACGAGATTAGTCAATAGAAGATCAAATAAAAGCGCAAGGTCTATTCAAAAATCAAACCATTGAAAACGAATTAGCTTTTGTTTCGAAAAAACGTTGCCGGAAAATGTTTCAAAAACATTTTTCAATCAACATAGTTTAGAACTAATGGGCGTGCGTGACTAAAACTGAAATATGCAAGCTTTCATTGCGATGTGCAAATTGCACCGTTTAGTTCCGCGTGCTGCTGGGCCATGCTTTAATTTCACTAGCTGTGGATGGTTGTACAGACTTTGAGGGCTCTAGCAAGCATGAGAATACAATCATAACGATGCTCTTTAATAAACGTACCTATTAAAACTGGAATCATAGTATTAATAACACTTATTCAACATCAACAATATTACGATTTATTTGATATTATATTACATAAGCCCTCGCAGTCGGGGTAAATTTCTAAATAATGAAATAATATTTCAAAAGAACTATTTTGGCGGGCCTTGAACTAGGAAACTACCCTCAGTACGAGTAATCTCTAACCAACTGAGCCACAAAATCAAGTACTCGCATAGTAGAAAAGCCTTAGGACTTCCTACGGACTAGCTCCGTTGGGTTCTCCTACAAGGGAAACATTGAAGTTTACCCAGTCCTGTTCAAATTTAAAATGTTTGGAATATTATTTATTTTCTTAATTTTATTATACCTACATGATTTTCATTAAAATCATAACTAGGTACGAAGGAAACTTTATGAGATTGAGATTATGTAATTACTATTTTAAAGACCAAGCTATAAACTTTCCAAAATGTTGAAAGTAAAAAAATAAAAAATATTACTATTTGACACCGGTATCAATATTATAATGGTTTCCTGCATACAGCTAGCATTCTCCTAGAACTTGTTATTTTTTTCTGTTTTGGGTTATCCTACTCCAAGTAACACTGGCTTGTTTTTGGATATCGTCTTCCATCTAAGCCTTTCCCTTTCATTCTTTCGTTTTATCTTGGTCTTTTTATTATTACTCAACATAATTATGACCATGCTAGAACCATACATATTACATAGACAATCTCGTCTTATCACGGCGGTCATTGGTCAACAATTTGGTGGTCTAGTCTACGTATATAGGCGAATGAAACAGGATAATTCTAGTTTTTATAGAGTTTTGTATTTCTTATATTCTAATCAGATTTGCGTATTTATAAAAAGTGATTTATTCAAATATTAAACAACAAAACTCAAATGAAACACTTGAAAATGTAAGAGATAAGTAATTCAAATTTTTTTGATTTCAACAGACTTTATTCTGAACGCATAGCATTCGCTAGAGAAATAAATTACGCAAACAATTAAATATCGGTAATAATGCGTACAAGGGGTGCGACAATTTGTCTGGACCGGACGGCTGGGGTGACTCTAGCAAAGTTATTTATACAGAGTGTTCATTGTGTTTAAAAACTTTTGCATTGGACTTTCGTAAAAAAAGTTTCAAATTGAAAACATCCGAGAATTTGGGTTTTTATCCAGCTATGAGGTTGTATTTGGCTTTCCACATTATACCAATGTCCTAAATAAATGGGTGGCACTAATATAAATTGACTGGCCAGCGCCCTGATAAGCGGCTATATCTTTCAAATAATATAATTCTAAAATGACTTGAATTAAGTTTAGATTAGACTTCATAAGTAGAAAACATAGAAGTAAAACAGGAAGAGAGGCATATGACCGCATAATAGACTATCGTTTTTTTACAAAAACTGAAGATAATCCTGATGAAATATGGGTGAAAACCAGTACCGTGTTGTCTGCAGGGAAAATGCCCATAATAACTGTTCCGGTCTTTGATAACTTTGAAAAGAATTTTCAATTTTTAATATCTTTCAACTTTACAGCATACCCTGTATACCACTCCTCTGTGTAACACATGCAATGCGTAGCAAATGTAATTATGAGACCGTAACGTAAACGGCCCTGACTTGTCGCGATTAAAGAGTGTCTCCACCAGGGATGAAAAACATTTTGTGGAAAATTGCAGTCAGGGAGGAAAAACCTTAATTCTGTAAACATCTTTTAATTCTATTTTCCTAACTTCCGAGTTTTAAGCAAAACTAAATAACAGAAAAAGGATCTTCTGGAAATAAGACATGTGACATGCTGCTTGTACTGATTTTTGGTTATACTAAAAATATATTTGCAAAATACGTAGAACGGGCGTGACAAAAGTCTGTAACATATCGACATAGTCTCTAATGCCTACACGATAATTTATGGAGACAGATCTCCAAAACGACAAAATCACTATCATGAAAATAAATAATAAATAAATAATGCTGGACAAATCACACAGCATTATCTAGCCCCAAGCTAGGCAGAGCTTGTGTTATGGGTACCTACTAGATAACTGATACGTCATAATACAATACTTTACATAGATAGATATTTTTATTATACATAGAAAACGACCAGAACACCCTAAACAAATGTCTGTAGATCGTACACACATTTGTCCCGAGGCGGGAATCGAAGCCGCAACCTCCTGCGTCTCAGGCAGACCTTCACCCACCGCGCCACAGAGGTCGTCAAATATGTATATATAATATGTCAAATATGCTTGCAATTCTTCACACAAAACACAAAAGAGCCAAATGTTTACAACCTCAGTCGCCAATTGGAGGCAAATGCCTGTATTCATTGGAAAAGTTAATGAAACTTACCCCAACTCTCCACCCCTGAATGATTGCGATTTGTACATCTGTATGTTTTGTTTTGGTGAGTTCCTAGTTGGATTACATCGTAAGGCTTTTTCATCACTTTATTATGTATAAAACGTAGAATAATACTATTATGTAGATATGTCAGGTATAGATTGAAAAATGAAGATTGAAAAGTATAGATTGAAAAATAAAATTAGTATGTTAAAATACAACTAAATTACGTATGTAGGTACAGCTTGATTTAAAAAACCGTAGAAAAAGGTTTACCCCCGCCCCCCCCCCCTGGAAAAGCAAAGCGATTATTTGCTTTCTACACTACGATAATTTAAGTATATTTTATTAGGTACCTATTTATAAAAAGAAATATTCAATTAATTAATTTTCTTTGTAATTAAAGCAATTAATTTTCTTTAAAACCATACATTTGAAAAATTTGAAAGTGCCATTTTACCAATATCGATTTATGATTTCGTCAAGTCTCAAGTAAAGTTGAATCAAGTTTTAAGTTTGATCTAACCGTAGTTAGATCACATCTCGAGAAGAACCGACAACCGCTGGGGTAAACGTGTTTCTGAGTGGAGACCGCGACTCGGCAAACGCAGTGTGTGAGAATTTAAACCAGGTGGGATGACGATTTGCGAAAGACTGCTGGCAGATGATGGATGCGACAAGCTGAAGACAGGGCGCTATGGCGCTCATTAGGGGAGGCCTATGTCTTGCAGTGAACTAATATACGCTGATGATGATGATGAACCGTAGTATATACTGCAATTATACACCATCTTGGTAACCAAAACTTATGCCCCTAGTTGCATAGACCTTATTCATAGTAATGTTCCCAACTGGTCCACATTGGGCAATTACTTACAGCAATAGACCAATTAGGAAGGTCCTAACTGCCAGACCATTACGAATGCGATACTTAGTTATTACTTGGTGAAGTTTCCATGTATCTTGGTAAGGACTATGCAGTTTGTTGGTACTGTAATGTAAGGAATGAGAACTAATTACTGTAGGTGTCCTTTAGGATAAAGTGAAAGAGTTTTTTTATGTTGGCTAAAGACAGTAGATGTAACTCAGTTCAGGCATTGGAACTTCACCTATCCACGTGGTTTTTCACGTGTAAAGCTCAAAAAGCTAAAAAAGTACAGTGCTTAAGAGCAAATGCAAAAATTTGTGATAGGGAAAGGCATAGGATTTCGAGTTCATATAAACGGGACAGAGCAAAGCAACGTACTGACGTTGCTAGACGACTGACGTTGCTATAAACGGGACAGAGCAAAGCAACGTACTGACGTTGCAACGTACTGGCGTAGTTTTTCTATTCAATGCATTTTTTTAAAATAATTAATAGAACAAAGCAAAAAATTGACTTTTGCACTGGCAAAAGTCAATTTTTTGCTTTGTTCTATTAATTATTTAAAAAAAATGCATTGAATAGAAAAACTACACGATTACTTAAATAAAAGTGGTGTTGTCGCTGACAATTTAGAGCATTTCAACTAAAACAGTTTTTAGGCGAATTATATTATTTTTTTATTTTAAGAAAGCAGTTCAATTTTAAAAATTCTATTCGATTACACGACTTCTACAGGTTTTTTTAATCTGAAAATTTACGACCTTTACCATAACTGTAAGTGTTTAAAAATTCACATTTTGCTTGATGTTTGCATTAGGTACACTTATTGCTTTATAGTGCGTAACTCGCACTATGGCAATTTTTACGAAAATTTAATAATGTTCCAAAAAGGGTGGTTGAGGGTGAGGCGCGGGTTCGAATCCTACCGAAATTGTAAATTTATGGGACATCGTTAAACAAATTTAATAATTCACGTAAACGTAGAGAGCTGTTGACGCTGTATTGATGATTTTGGAGTCCAGGTTGTGAAGCCGCAGCGAGGACGTGCTTTTGAGAGTTATACCGTTTGTCAGTGAACTATCCGTGAACTCCGGGGATCAGTCATTAACAAAAGTCACACATACTCTTATTTAACAAAATCTAGACTTTATAAGTAGGTAAATAAATAATCTCCGCAATAGTAGTCATTTATTAGTAATAACAATTACAAGTCAAGGATTTGAGTACCTAACCACTTGCAACACTGTTAAATACATCTGAATTGAAATGCTCATTCTACCTTCTTAAGTGTAGTAAAATAATAAGGCGATTAAAATTATTAAAATTATTGGTTCATTCGAAATAAGTATTCAAAATCATGTAAAAAAACAAGTTTATAAAATCTAATCTAGAATTGAAAACAATAGGTTCAGGCATTGCTATTAACACATATGGTTTTCATTATAAAAACCCGTGTTCCGGTCGACATTTTTTTGTATCAAGCGTCCACGCCTGCAGCAATGTCCCCATCAAAAACACCATTTTACTTTAATTTTCACACACGTGACGTCAAAACTGCCGCGGGCCACACGTGGCGCTTGAGTGTGACATGTATTTTCCCTTTTCTCCTTTTGTTGTGTATTAGTAGAATTGGTTCAGGATCATGTTTGCTTTTAAATTTTATTTATGACGTCAGTTTTAAAATATTGATGCTTTTCTCTAGTTGTACTGCGATCCGATCCGATCTTTGATGTTTTTTTATTAAAATACGTTTATACTTATTTAACAGCAAAAAATAATTACAACTAATATTTACACTTACATCTATTTACTAAAAATCTAAGCCGTTTATACTATGTATATTTATTATTAGCCCTGGTCATCCCACTGCACTCTCGCCACTTCCATCAAATTGGACAGGAATTTGTTCAATTCATGTCCCCATATTCGTAGTAGTTACGTTTTTTATTTTACATATTATGTAAATGTAAGGCTGCAAAAGTGGTCAGAATTTCGGTCGCATACCTTTTACAGTTGATTTTTTCCTTTGATAATACTAAAAGTTCACATAGCCTCTTGTAAACATAATCTAATATTAGTAATTGTAGCGCTATACTTATTTGAGGATGAAACATAATACTTTTACCAAGAATGTCTCGTCTTCAATACTTAAATTTACAGTCTCTACAAAAAGGCCGATATTATTAAAATGAAGAAGTCCAAAACACAATGGACATTTAAAATGAGATGCGCAGCCCCGTCGAACAGCACATTCGTAAGAGAAATGAGAATTTTATGCAATCCCGATCTTAGATAAGACCAGAGGGTGCTGAGCCTAGATAACCGTTTTATTTTAATGCAAACCGACAACAAATAACGAATAAATATTCCCCTTTTTATGAACGGTCTGATTTAGGGGTGATGGAGGGCGACGAATTGTGGTCGAGATTGAACAAGGAATATTAAAAGCGTTGGGATCATCATTGTTCTTTAAATTTTAGGTAGACATTTTTATTTCTGAGGCCAAAAAATATAATATATACAGGAGTTCTAGTCAATTGCATAGAGGCTCATAATTACTTTTTATTCCACTCACACAAGCAAACTAGATAGATTTTTTTTAATGAAAAATGTTGTGTCCGCCTCTTATAGCGTATACATATATTAGAACCTGTCATTAAGTATACCTATCTCTAAGAATGCTTTATGTATACGCTGTTGGCGTTCCTTTCTAATAAATAAATAAATATTTGTTATGTTGAAAGAATTTACTGCGAAAAATTTTCTACCTACCTTGATGGAATGTTACTTACATTAAACTAATGGTTTGGTAACTAGTTCTTAGAATTTTCTTTCCATCTACCTCATCCATCCATTTCATCAACCAGTAGTATGAATAGAAACGTAAACTCGATTGAGACAAACAGTTATCTGGGTGGATTTTTTGCTATGTGCTTATCATTGCTCCACCAGATAAATCTGTGCCTTTCGGTTGAGTGGATTCTCCTTTGATACTTTTTGCATTTTCAAGTTTTCAATCTAAATCTTCAGCAATATCAATTCCAGCAATTTTCGAAAGCACATTGACCTAACATTTCAGTGAATTGTTTTAAATTCCATTGATCTGATAAAAGAGCTAGCCATTACGAAAGGCATTCCGAATTGATAGGCAAATTGATGGTTGAGAGCGTGGGTGGACTTTTAACGTAAATAAGAAATAGAATAAGTTACCAATTCATCAGGGATAGCAAGAGACGTCTTTGAAAAATGAGCTCAATTGTCGGGAATTCTCGAATGTCTGACTTTTTGTGCGAATTTGAGTAATATGGTCCATTTTAGTACACATCAATTTACTCCGAATTCTTTGTATTGACTTTCTTTTGCTTTTACCTATACGCTTTTGTATGCAAAAGGGTTTTCTCCGAGAAATAAAAACCCTTTTTACCTTATAATTCATATAGACGGCAGGGATCTTCTCGGAAGAATAGAAGATGTGGTAGGTGTGTCATATCAACCTTTGCAAAATCTACGACATTTAGTTTCAAACTAAAAGCGCCATTCTTTCAGTTTGGTCGAACTACGAGTATTTTGTAACATTTATAAAAACGTCTCTTTTACAGTTTTGTGTCTCTTAGCCAATAGATAAAAGTCGCACACGTACAAAAGTCGTTGCCGGACGTACCCTAAGATTCAAAATTTTCTCTACCCCATCGCACCCCAGCTGAGTGGCTATAAAAACAATCAGTTCCAACTCCTGGCTGAGCATTGGGGAAATAAGAAACAGACTTGGCCATCCTTAGGGTGAGATCAACTCCATGTGCTGATTCAGGAAAGATCTATTTCATTAATATATTCATATAGTCTGGTCGAAGCGACGCGTGACCCGAGAGCTGGTGAGTATCTGGCACAGCGCATCAGCATTGCTATACAGCGGGGCAATGCAGCCAGTGTCTTAGGCACGCTTCCAACTGGTATTGATATGGATCAGTTGAGCTACCTGTAGATTGTTTGCAACAGTTTGCAGATAGCTTAATTGTTTCTATTGTAAATACTAGTTTTAATTTAAATTTGTTATTTGATTGTTATTTTCTTTCTGAATAAAGATTGTTTTCATTAATAGGTGATTTTATTCCTTCAACAATGATGAATAAAAATGTTTTAAGGGATGACCTGCTAATATTTTTAATTGAAAACAGAGTGGTTTAAACTAAAATTTCCTACTGTTTAAAAACTGGTAGTTGTAAATTTCTAATGAAACAGGTATTGATTTTACCGATGAACCCATTTTGCATTGAAATTATGTCAGCGTTCATAGTATTGTATATTTACCTATTAACTTTAAAGTATTCAAGTATCAATCATGATTATCTTGAACTTTCCAGTATGCCACAACCCTAACTTGTATGAGGGAACCGGCAAAGTTCACTTTTTATAGGGGACCAGAAATTATGTTCTGTTGAAATATGGCGACACTTCTGCACTCAGAATTTAAACGTTCCGTTTTCAGAACAGTTACTTACAGCCCAGAGGTAGGGCGTGAGTGTGACCCTTAATAAATTCAACATGAAAAATATGGATTGCTGAAAAATTGTTTTCTCAGATTTAAAAGGGTAACTAAAAGATTTGCTTCACATGATACTTAGTTTTAATTAATTTAATGGAAGGTTTGAAGTAATGGATGGTTATAAAATTGAAAAACACGTCGTTTAATAATCAAAGTAGGTCGTTAAATCATGTAGAGTTTCTTGCTAACTCATTATTATGTCTTTATTCATTTGTTTTTGTTTTACCTTTTAATCGCTTACTTTTAATCAGTACAATCATTTCTCCATTACTTTGTAAGTTGTCGTTCGTTGGAAAGGCAAAGTTTATCTCGAATCTATAGAAGGCTGATATCAAATGATAAAACGTGCACGACTGATTCAGTTATGACCCTGGCTTTGTTAGATGTCGATAATTCAAATAAATTATAATATAAGTTGTTGTTGAAGATTATAATAACTCAGTTTTTGGTTTACATTCTGATGATGTTAGAAGTCCATGCGCTTATAGGTCGGACCTTGTCAAATAAAATATTTCTTTTACTGAATTTAAGTTTCGTTTTTCGTCAAAATTCGATAATTCATAGACAAAAAAAATTGTCGTGCTTATTTTAGGCCTAAATGGTTTCATCCAGGAGTTTTAACCCATTAAAATCGCGAGCGAGTTCTTAGACCAATTTATAAAGCAGTACTTTTCGGTTCAACCCATTCAATGCCTACGTAGATTTGAATTGAAGAAAGGAAACACCAATTCTTCGACTTTTTATCATTAAATAACCCCTTGAATGCCCTGGGGAATAGGTACAAAACTTAGATATTTGTTCTACGCCGGCATCATTTTCGTACAATAGGTAGGAAGGTACCTATTTTAGTTCGTTTGACACGTTCATTAAACGCCTGAGGCGATTTCTTATTTGAAAAGTCATTTGATGACGACCTCTGTGGCGCGGTGGGCGAAGGTCCGCCTGCGACGCAAGAGGTTCGCGGGTTCGATTCCCGCCTTGGGACAAATATTTATACGATCTGTAGGTTCCGGGTGTTCTGGTAGTTTTCTATGTATATTAAAAATATTTATCTATGCAATGTATTGTATTATGTATATCAGTTATCTAGTACCCATAACACAAGCTCTGCTTAGTTTGGGGCTAGATAATGCTGTGTGAATGGTCCAGCATTATTTATTTATAACGGGATATTTACCATGATTTGATTTTTGAGTTATAAATTACTATCTGCTGTCCGTGACTCCACACGCGTTGTTTAAGGTTATTTCCATCCCATGGGAACTGATTTATGGGATAAAAAGTAGCCTATGTTACTCGCCATCCCTCAACTAATAGAGAACGAGAACCAAGGTTACCGACATAGCTCAAAGGATTAGCAAGCTGAAATGGCAGTGGGCTGGCCATATTTCGAGAAGAACCGACAACCGCTGGGGTAAACGTGTTCTTGAGTGGAGATCGCGACTCGGAAAACGTAGTGTATTACGCCCTCCTACCAGGTGGGATGACGATTTGCGAAAGACTGCTGGCAGATGCTGGATGCGGCAAGCTGAAGACAGGGCGCTATGGCGCTCATTAGGGGAGGCCTATGTCCAGCAGTGGACTGGTAGGTATAGGCTGATGATGATGATGATGATCCCTCAACTACCGCTAAGCCAAAAATCAAGTCAATTGGTTGCTTAATTAGGGAGTGAAGGAATGACGAACAAACACACTTTCGTATTTGTAATATTTGAATAGATTGAAGAGAATATCCCGTAATAAATAACTTTTATGTTAATAACCATGATAGTTTCAAAAGATTTCGTAATTGTTGCTACGGATAACCTTTGGATGAACCATTTGCCCACCTGCAAGAACTTTAGAGTGAGTGGAGACCGCGACTCGGCAAACGTAGTGTAGAACGCCCTCCGACCAGGTGGGATGACGATTTGCGAAAGACTTCTGGCAGATGCTGGATGCGGCAAGCTGAAGACAGGGCGCTATGGCGCTCATTAGGGGTGGCCTATGTCCAGCAGTGGACTGGTATAGGCTGATGATGAAGAACTTAGAGCTAGTAACTACTCAGCGTTTTTACCAAAATCTGACGAGATAAAGCTAAGCAGAGCTTCTTTAATGATACTAGATAAATGATAGGTACTACCTACTTAATACAACTCAGTACTTTGATAGATATTTAAATAGACTAGAGAGCACTCGGATCAAATATGTGCAGAATATAGTAAAAACATTTGTCCCGAGGCGGGAATCGGTCTCGTAACCGTATTGGAGCAGATAGTTTTTAAAACACGCGTTACCCAAACGCACTTCGATATTCCCAAGGTATATTCTTATGGTAAAGTAAGAAATAAAACTCTTGGGGTGAATTTTTGGTACGAGTTTACTTAAACAAAAGCAGAAGAACCTCTCATCGTACCCCTCTTGCCACATGCCACTCTAACAACGTTTAACTCAGTCATGTCGTGTGTCGTGTCACAAAGTGTATGTAAATTGGTAAATGTAATAAATTGCATATATTTATCTAGTAATGGGGTCTTAACTCGTGGGGTGGGGCAAGGGGAGCGATTGGGAAGATGTGCTGTCGGTTTACGAGGATTTTAGCTGATAAAAGCAGTAAAAATTACTATAGAAACAGATATGGAAATATCAAAGTATATTATGACTCAGCAATCAACCTTCAAAATCTACAATAAATATAATATCTACACTCACGCCCATCAAAATCTATAGAAGACCGTACAGGCCATGAAAATTCAAATGTTATAACATCGAATATGTTTGATTTGCCAGTCTTCAACTAGAGTAAAGAAGTAAACAGAAAATCTGTTTGTAGTCAGTAGCAAAATATTGTTCAGCAATTCTTTATTATTCAGATTCAAACAAGTGAGTATTCCTATAACAGCACCATAACAAAAAGTATTCAACCCTAGTACAAAACATGCTAAAGAAATTAATGCTTACAAAAATTATAGATAATGATGATAATGATATAAATCATCATATCTAAAACCTGTATACTAGTTTACTGCTGGACCCAGATCTCCCCTGATATACGCCGGTGGATCTTATGGCTATAAATAAATTAACTGATTTAAATTTATTTTTCCAATATGTCACAACAAAGTAATCAGAAATTTTATCTGCGCTCGTGATATACGATGTACGAAATTAACTCTATACACTATGCGGGTGCACTCAAATCTATCTGCAGACATTATCAAACATTCAGGAGGGGACCGGGATTCCATTGACCCAGTACGTATCGTCAAAGCAATATAATTGAATCAAGTAAGGTTAAAGAGAATGTGGAATGAAATGATTTTGATTGAGGAGGATTGATAGTAGGATGAAGATAGAAAGCCTATAATCCAGAAATCACAATAGATAATGGATTCCTTGGTATCTTGTCGAATATAGTTTGGTTCCATTTGTAGTTTATCAAAATAATACATTTTTTGATCCCTTCATTACATTCTTAAAAAGATTAATTGAAATAACTTATAGCCTATAACAATAAAGTATGACTTATAGACGAACTCTCAAAAACACAAATAATATTAGAAGATTCAATACAAAGATAGATGGAAGATAGAAAAAACTATTATTGCACACTTAAAACTAAAAAACAATACATACATAGCTGCAGTTAAGTTACTCATACTTTTATCTTCCGGAAGATATTGTCGACATCACAAAACAGAAGTCATATATTGTAATTTCATCAGATAGGTATCAACTGAAACCTTTTGATCTGGTCAATAAGTTTCGTCATTTTGAGGCGAAATGAAAATTGGCAGATAAAGAATAGAATATAAATTTATTTGTTAAAAGACTAACACATACTAAACTTAGATTAAAATACAAAGTGTAAGCCTAGTAACAAAATAGCTCTGCCTCAGCAAGTTTTGGTTGATTAGCAAGCTAGCAACCAACGCTGGTCTTCCGTCAGAGCCACATGTTGGCTTTACGGACTAACTCAGTCATTGCCAGTGGTCAGACGGTTGCTATCAGCGTACGTAATAGATCTTATTGACCAGTCCACAATTACAGTGGTTATCTCGACTATACGTTTAGCAGGGGCGGCTTTTATTGCTAATTTCCAAATTGGTCTCACGTGGAACGAGCTCAATTGAAAGAAACTATGTCTATAAATAATTATTTTGCAAGCTTTTGAAACAACCATGGTTACCAACAGTAATAATCACTTTGATCAAGTACTTTTATGCCTTACTTTCGTCAGAAACCGGGAACATTATATTGTTCAGGGATCGAGTTGCATTTGACACTGAAAACGATAGTGTTGGTATAGTAATTATTCTTATATATATTATGAAGAAGAAGACAAAATAAACGTAAACGGTTTTTTATATCCGAAACAACGCAAGTCATTCTGTGAATGATTGCGTCAATTGCTTATAGGTTCCCTCTAGTATAAATAGTGCTGGTTAAAATTTAATTTTACTTTGAAGTTTTCTGTATTGACTGTAGCAAACTTACAAAAATCGAGAACTTTTCCAATTCATTTGTCATTTGAATGGTTCCCGCAATAGCAGCACACAAATGGCAAAGAAATACTCCAGACTCATACTCTTTTTACTATCAATACCATAAATCAGGCCCCCTTTTGAGGATGTAAATAAAGCTCCACCTGTCTCCACCTTTATAAAATCGAACCCCGGAACAGAATGCACCTAATGTGTCAAATAAAACAAGATTTTCTTCCCCCAGCGCCAATTTATTTTGCGACACGTCAATAATAAAAAGAGGGCTGTGATCTTTACTCCCCTGAGAAAGCTGTTTTGAGGAATTTTGTTATATGAGTCAGTAAATGGAAGAGGAACTGGGTGTTTGATGAGCTGGTATTGAGCTCTGTATAGTTTTTCCAAGTTTATCCTTATATAAAGTGACGTCCGAGAAAATCGAAGAATGTCTCGTAGCATTATATGACTTGCAATTTTCATAGTACCAACAACGAAGTTACATTTGAAGGCGTTAACTGCCCGACCTTTTCAGTCTAAGATCAGGGGCGTTGCAATTAGTAAACTTCAAGAACCACATGTGCAATGTGGGCACTCTAAGTATTAATTTTGTTCGTGTTCGTAGTGGTTTTAGTACACCAGCAACCAAAAGAAATGAAGTCATTGTCAACTATCATTTTCAAAGCTTATCAAAAATAAAAAATATAATTACTGCCTTGGACACAGGACATACAAAATCGAATCATAACAATAGCATCAAAATACATAGTTTTTCGGTCACAGAATTAGGGCGTTACCAGACTGACGAGAAAATAACAGCTTTTATAATACCATTTCCAAAAACCGGCACGCTTCGGACTGTAATAATAATAATCGGTCTTCCTAACGCCGTTCCGGAAGCATTCCACCATTGATTTTTCCGCAAATAATACGATGTCTCCAAAAATCCGTTTGGTTTCCTCATTGTTTCGACTGTCGCCCCTATTCTGGCAACCCCACTGTCGCATGGTTCTGAGTGCATTAGTTTCGCTCAAACACATTCGACGGTTTCCTGAACGGTGGTAGGCACGTGACCTCCAAATATAAAAGACTTTACGCCTGATCGCAACTTTGATATAGATGTGAATAGAATTGCCCGTATTGTGTAATATTATGGGGAGTATAGGCTGGTGATATGTCGAGTTGATAGATATAACACGACACGTCAGGATTTTTGACAAAATGTTTTATTCAAATGCAGAAAATTAAAATTCTAACAGAATTTTACATCGTCTAATGTAATTGTCGCTTTCAACATTGAATTTTCTGAACCAATTTGATTTATTCTATAGTTCGGGATAAAAAGCCCCCTAAGTAACAAAATACCCTACTCTTCGCCATGTCGATTATGATTTATTTGAATTTGCATGTTTTATGGAGACTACTCGTAATCAACTTTGACGTGTCATGCAAATCTGTTTCTAACCTTTTTTATTTGAAGCTCTTTCTCTAGTAATGAGATTATGTCGGATCCCAAACGGGGTCTTTTTGGGGTGCTAAATAAGATACGACGTTTTCCGCCTCGGGCACCTTTGATAGTACTTTTTAAAGCTTTGTCACGAATTCGAAACCTCTCTTTTATTGGTCGCCATTATGATAATTACATTAGAGGCCTTTGGTAGTCGATACTTCGTCTTTCGAATTTGTTCTGTTGTTACGTTTGCCTCTTGAATACTGAGGGGCTCATTTGGAAAATCGCACCTATTCTCTACGTGACACGTTTATTTCTCGAATCCTTCAAAGCAGCTCCTCAGATGGAAAAAAGTATGAACATTAAAAATGAAAATCTGTGTTTTTTTAAAGCTGACGTAATGATGGAAATAATTTAAAATCTGATTCTTCCCTTTCCTGGTTGTTTTGGGTACGTCTATAATTGTTTTGATTTTAATTGAGAGCATAAATAATAACGTAAAACAAAATTAACCTTGTAGAGAACTTTTAAAGTAAATTTTTAATATTTTATTAAGTAACTATTAAGTGTAAAGCCCATAGCTATGAATACTAATCTGTTAGGTCTTAAAATTCTTTGGATCATTAAGTAAATTTATAGTCTCGAAATGTCTCAACGCAAGATTAATGTATAGGTAAATTACCGTACCGAAACAGAAAAAACATTTAAAAAATGTCTAATATTAATAAAAAAACAAGGGGCTACATAAATGATATTGCTTTAGCATATCTTTTCTTTATAGGCATTTTTTCAATTATTTTTACTGAATCGATTTATCTACTGTATAAAATTTAATCATAACAATGTTTCGATTAAATTCCGTTTGTCGAATCGGTCCAAAAAGCTCCTGTTACTGTTGATGATTAGATACTTTTTAGCTGTTGTAATATTAAAAAAAAACTTATTTCATAGCTTAAAACCATGAGTAGACTTCTACGTGTAACAGGGTCGAGAGGGGAATAAACTAAAATAATAGCCTAGATGATATCGCCACCTCGGCCTTGGTCTAAAATTTGTTGTGTATAATAATATATTTTATATATATATATATAATACCTATACTCTCAGTGACGTTTGTTTTACCTCAAAGAGATATTGGAATAAGTAGAGGATTAACGGTTGCAGGGTGATGTCAATCGTCCAAAGGGATGGTCCGTTTGTGCAAAATCACTGCTTGATGTGCTCTGTCACGCAATTTCGTTTATTTTCTATAAAAAAGTAATAATTTCTATTCATAGGCTGAGCCTTTGTTAGACACTAGAACCGGGAGCAATGGGCAAGTTATTATTAATGGTTTCAAATAAAACATCTAATGAAAACGAAGCTGAGGTCTCAAAAAATATTTAGTTAAAATAAATATGTAGTAGGTACGTATTATGTTTTCAAGAGCATAGTAAGACGTAGTTTGGCGAGTTATTCAAAACTATAAACTGATTTCGAATTCATGAATAATAAAAAAGGATTTGGAAGCTGTTTTTAACTTGTTTGATAGGATTTTCAATATAACCTGTCTAAGGAACATTACACTTCAATAGTGCGCTCTTATTCTTCTAAATGGTGACATCTTGTTGCAATTTTATTCGAATTTAGTTTGTTAATTCCCGTTGCCATGGAAACCATTACACCAGTTATTTTGAAAATTATCAATGATGATGTTTTAGATACGTTTTAAGGCGCACATATAAATTCCTAAAGAGTCTAATATCTTGTGAGACCACCTTCATAATCAACCTATAGACCAAAACTAACGAATCATCAGAATCTATTGTGAATTGGCAAATATATTACCAAAATTATTGTTTTTAAGCTTCACGGAATAAATCAGGGTTTTATAGGTTTTATAACTGTAGTGTACTTTACTGTACTTTGATTAAAATATAAGATGTATTAAATATATAATAATAAATAATGCTGGACAATTCACACAGCATTATCTAGCCCCAAGCTAAGCAGAGCTTGTGTCATGGGTACTAGATAACTGATGTACATAATATAATACAATACATAGATAGATATTTTTTATTTATAAATAGAAAACGACCAGAACACAAAATGTCTGCAGATCGTACACACATTTGTCCCGAGGCGGGAATCGAACCCGCAACCTTCTCCGTCGCAGGCAGACCTTCGCCCACCGCGCCACATCGGTCGTCAATTATTATTAATACGTATAATAAAATGATGTATTTATTATGACCTTTTACCAAAAAAAGCTCATCCCAAAATGGGATATGAGAACTAAGAAATCGCGTTCATTTTTCTTTTTAATTTTCTATCTGCAGTTCTTTCCGTAGCGGTAAGTCTTGCTTAATTTCCAAAGAAATGAACCGGCTGTTCGTATATTATGACAAAAGCAAATGTGAAAATTCCTATTTCATTTGGAAAAGTTTAATTTAAAGTTTGTTGCGAGCCGGTATTTCTAGGCGGCGTTCGTGCAAGCAAACTGCACTGCCTTATAAGCTTATTTTCCTTAGAGAGACTCGAAAATTTTCTTTAGATTAGTTTCTCTTGTTGAGAAAAATAGGACGGAATAAGGAATAATAAGTTCCCGTCTTCTCTTAAATTGGAATTCGCTTCTTTGTACGACATTTTTTGCTGGTTTTCCTGTTTAACCTTAGGAAATGGCTTGGCTTTAGTTATTATGAACTTATTTGTAGATTTAAGTTGAGAATAGCTGTTTTTCATTACTTAATTTTGTTTTTTATTTTGCTTTCCCCTTTCCTTCTCTGAATGTGATTTTTTCTGTTTACAAATATAGCCACAAGGTTTTTTAAACTCAATATCATTTTCCGTTAGAACTTAGAAAAGAAAAACTTTTCTTACCTAAAATAATCCGTTGATTGACTTCCATTGCACGATACTTAAGGTTACCTTTGAACACGATCTCAACCTCAATCACTTGTAAACCGACGACAAGTTGGAAACTCAATCAGTAATTCTGTATGCACACAACTCGAGACTTAAGTCCAATAGTAGGTATTTGCATCTTAAAACCACTCCAATAAATGAGTCTGGCTTCTGAGTGTCCCTCCTTTCTTCAGACCTCTCTCATAAGTTTTAAAATTAAACAGAATTCAATAAAACGTAGCTTAAAGGGATAATAAAATTATTTTCCATCAGAACTCACAAAATACTTTTGAGTGTGATCAAAAGTTTGCTGAGACTAGTGGAATGATAAGATTTTAATGTTCGATGGGAGAATTCTTGCTAATTTTCTAAGATCAACATGAGTTATGGCTTTGATTGAAGAACATTTTTGTAGGTTATGTATTAAGCGAGAAAAAGACCATCTAGTTTATATTAAGTTTCTATTTGTTGTTTTAGAAAGATTTTTTATTTTCGGGCTATTTAACCAATACAGTCAGAAAAGTAAGTCGAATAACATTTGACTATTATGTACTCGACTCATTCGACTGTCATCATCATCATCATCAGCCTATATTTGTCCACTGTTGGACATAGGCCTCCCCTAATGAGCGCCATAGCGCCCTGTCTTCAGCTTGCCGCATCCAGCATCTGCCAGCAGTCTTTCGCAAATCGTCATCCCACCTGGTCGGAGGGCAACCTACACTTCGTTTGCAGAGTCGCGGTCTCCACTCAAGAACACGTTCACCCCAGCGGTTGTCGGTTCTTCTCGAGATCTGGCCAGCCCACTGCCACTTCAGCTTGCTAATCCATTGAGCTACGTCGATAACCTTAGTTCTCTGTCGGATGTATTCGTTACGAATACTATCCTTAAGAGAAACTCCGAGCATAGCTCTCTCCATAGCTCGCTGGGCGACTTTAAACTGGTGGACCAGCCCGATTCGACTGTTATTTTGGATCAAAAACAAAGATTAAATTTATCAAAAATTGCGCTGTAGGTGCATAATTTCTTATCATAATAGTGCCTAGTTATGACCAACACAGGCTTGTGAGTCAATATTGCATTAATTTCCCAAATATAATTTCTAGCAATATTGGTAACAACGAAGCTAAAACTCCGAAGACTGACGTGTTTTCTTAATGATCCACACCACATTCCTCCACATTCACGCAACAATTACGGACGCAACTTTTGAAGGAAAGTCTTCCTTTGTATATCTTTTTACATGTTCATAACACGACCAATGTTCCAGGTTAATTTGAAAATGTTCAACTCCTGGACGGAGTTTCCTTTGTCTAATGAACTGCAGGTTTTGGTTATACAAAGTTGGCGTGCACGCTACTTGGCCCAGGATATTGCTGTCGAAAATGTTGATAACTTTGGCATAAATTTCCTTTTGTGAATCATTTTTGCATGTTCATTGGAATATTACTGCGTGTTGCTTAGTTTGCGAGTTGTTTTTTGAAGAATTTGGTATTTGTTGGTTATTTTTGCTGGATTTTATCTGACCAAAAACGTACTTATTTAAAAATTTGAGCCCAAATAAAAAATAAATAAATAATACTAGACATAGCATTATCTAGCCCCAAGCTAAGCAGAGCTTGTGTTATGGGTACTAGATGACTGATAAGCATTACAATACATAGATAGATATTTTTTATTATTTATAGAAAACGACCAAAACACCCTGAACAAATGTCTGCAAATTGTACACACATTTGTCCCGAGGCGGGAATCGAACCCACAACCTTCTGCGTCGCAGGCAAACCTTCGCCCACCGCGCCACATCGGTCGTCAAATACATTAAATTACTTTATTATTAGAGATTGATATCGATCAGTTGAACTATCTGTAGATTGTTTGCAACAGTCTACAGTTAGCTTAACTTTTTCAATTTTAAATACTAGTTTAATTTAATTATATTATTTGATTTTAATTTTCTTTGTTAATAATTATAATTATAAAATAAATTTTACATTATTATTTAAAAAGAATATAAAATATTAAATGGCGTAGCACGTTCGTAGCGGTTTCGTAGCACTGCGTGCGCGTTGATATTTTTTCTTTGAAAAATCTTTAACAAATTGTTTAGGTAACCTTTTTCGTGTTTATTTATTTTCTCTATAACCCATATATGCCCAGAAAGATTTAGGTCTCCGATTTTCGTAATTTTTGCATATGTTGTTCGTAATGGAATATAAATAGACCCATATTTTTTTATTTTGTGTTTCAGTAGCTGAAAATTACTTTTTTTTAATGGGTCGCTATCGACCCCGCGGGTAAATAACAGTTTGAAAACAGTGAAAAGTGTATGGGTAAATTAAACACGGTATGTTATTTGTAAACGACAAAATTGTATATTTCTACTAATATATTAGTAAGTTAAATAATTAGAAACATTTTGGAACAAAATAAATCAATATAGCATAACATATAGCTTAGGTACCAGACCATCATCTCATAAAAAACTACGTAACATCAGGTTAGGCATGGAATTTCGCTAAGCTTTTGTCATGAAGATTACACAACATGTACTGCACATTTTTACCGTCATTCTTATAAACAGCACACTGTTTTCTATCCAGGGTAACCATAATCATATAATGATTATATACATAATGATTAGCCGCGTGTCTCCTCCCGGCTAAACGTACGTTCGTCATAACTTTGACAGGGTGCCCAGGTCCAGTTTTGTCAGTCCCATACTTCAATAGCAAAGTTCTTGTCATTGACCTTCGAAACTCCAAGGTATTGACGTTGGCTCCCATTGATCTCGCCAGCAGAGCATGCCATGTCAGGATGGACGTGTGCTACTTCTTCCCTCGAATGGCAATGCAATAGTGCCAATCTTGGCATCGAGCTGATCAACGCCACCCCATCCATAAAGCTGTATTATTGAGCGACCACATTCGGTTGATCAATTTCAATACTTCTTTTGAGGGTTGCCGATTATCTGCTAGCTTTTTGAATAGGTTAGACGCCAAACTAAACTCAACTTGACAACAGAGTCACCACGTCATTCCAGCGCACTGTACAAATCCCATCTTTCCGATCAAATCGGTAGTCATAAAGTCATTTGTCCAATCTGTTCTGCCGACCTGACTGGTATAAGTCCCGCTTGATCCATTTTCTTGGTTGTGGTTGAGATAGGGCACTTCGAGGTTGCCTCGATGTGGATGGGATGACTGGATGAGTAAATACTTCCAGAGTTGTTGATTGAATCCGTGAAAGTCTTGTGATGACCGACCTGGTGGAGGTACAGCAGTTGAAACAGCTTCAGGGAGCTCGCACTCTTGAATTTCTTGGGTGCGTTGTAACATCAACTCGACGGGGGCAAGTAGCTGATGTCGGTTCAACCTTTCAATATCGCCGCTGTTTTCATCTCCCGAATCACCATCTGATATCGCTCCATCACAAGGCGGATCTAAATAGACGTCAACGTTTTAAAGGCCTTTGTCATCACCCAAACTCTTCAGGACATCTACTATTTCATTACAATTCAGTACACGACGTGAACTAAGAAAAAGGGGAACATTCTGTATCATATCTGCCCAGCGGGTCGGTAGTGACCCATCAAAATATTCGTCCTAATTACGGGGAGAAAAACATATTTGATACAAAACTTATTACTTGTGTACCTATATAATATATTTACTTTACTAAAAATTCAAAAACACAAAGTAGAATGTTTGTAAATAAATAATTACTTACATTTTTGTCGGAGCCGGTGCATAAATTTCGCGATAAAAATCAAGTCACAACTTTCACTGCAATTAACTAATCAAAATTGAGTTGTGTTGACATGTGAACTGTATCGGGTGATTAGCTATATTACCAAAGAGTACATAGATGGCATTAAACACAATATAATTATAAGAAATTTTCATTTTCGGGGCATTTAAACGGGAGAGCAAAGTTTGGGTCGTTTTCGTGCTTCTGGGCACATATGGGATAAAGTAAAAGTTCTATTATTCTCAAACACAAAATCAATAGAAAGCGTTTTTTTTTTATTTTAATAATTATGAGATCAATTAAATAAAAAAACGGAATTGTGTGACAAAGTTACAAAAGACAATTACATGAGACAACATTTCAACAATGCTATTTGATAATAATAGCTTGTTATTTCCCCCCGCTTTTGTAGAAATCGGCCCTATCTGCCCTCAATACAAGCTTTTCGAATATTTGAATTCAAAAATCCTCGTATCAAACTTTTTCGAAGCTCGCTTCGGTTTGGCAAGTAATTCACCAAATGCACCATCTCGCTTCATGCACCGATGAGTACCACAGGCCGAAAGCTCCCCTTTAATGTCTGTACATTTAATATCATACATTTTAATGGATTGGCCATTTTGTTATTAGCTGCAGTTTTCTATTGATGCTGGGAATTCTGTTTATATGTTTGAACGATTGGATTAGATCACTTGATACATTTACCAACACAAGATTACTATTTTTCGACGACCTCAATGTGATGCAGAAGGGTACAAGTTTTATTCCTGTCGCGAGTGTTCTAGATGATTTTTATGTATCATAAAAATGTATATCTATTTATACAATGTTCTAACTAAGTATATCAGTTAGGTACGTTGTTAGAATATTACCAACCATATTACCAACACAACAAATAATGCTGGACGATCTTGCCGTCATCACAGTTAGGTTATGGGTACAGTTATCTAATGAACGACCAATGTGGCTCTGCAGGTAAACCCCGCCTGCGACGCAGATGGTTGCGGGTGCTTTTCCCGCCTTGGGACAAATGTTTGTACGATGTGCAAATATTTTTTCCAGGTGTTCTGGGTATTTTGTATCAATAGTCAATAGCATCTATTTATGTCGTATTTTGTATTAAGTACGTATATCAGTCATCTAGTAGGTACCTATAACTTATACTTAGCATATACTTAACTTGCATATACTTGGGGCTAGCTTTCGTTGTGTGGATTGTCCAGCATTGTTTATTTATTATTTATTTATTTTATCGAGTACTAAAAAAGCAAGCTCAAGGTAATTATTTCGGGCCTAGATGATGGTGTTAGAATGCCAAGCTTTATTTTAATTTCAATGTAAAATTATTATTCTTAAAACATTTTTACTACTAAAAATACATAGGTATAAGATTGTTGCGAACATTTTGTTGTGTATTTAAAAAATACTTAGCTACTTGCCACTAATAAAGTAAAGTAAACTAAAAAGACTTAGATAAAATAGATACCTCTTAGCTCAATAAGTAAAAAACATACCCATTCGAAACAACTGAAGCATAAAAGTTTCTTTAAATATTCTTCAGTTTTGACTCAAAGATATGAAAATCATTTTGAAAGTACAAATTTCATAACTCCAAACAAGATTACTTAGTCTTGTTTAGCAAATCAGATTCAACGTTACGCATGAAGGTTTCTGAAAGCTAAAACTTTCGAACTTATAAATCAAAGAGATATGAAGACAACATTTCATTTCATTTATTTAACATAGAATGTGTAAAAATATTTTATTAAATCAACGTTCATGACATCAAATACATTATTGAAAACTGATGAATAGGTTTATTGAATGAATTATTTACATAAAAAATATAAACTCAGCGTTTGATGCAAATTTCAATCAAAGCTCATAAGCCAGTCTTTTATCAAGCATAATGCCGTTTCTCACCGCCATGTCAACGAAACGTCTACGATAACGAGATGACGGTGCCGAAGTATCTGTACAAACATTAACGTGTATTCACTATAGCCTCTTATCCACTGCACGCCCGTCACCGAGCGCCGTCATACGGCTGCCGAAAAAAATTTAGCTAGGCGCGACTGCTAGAACTCAATCTGAAATTGTGATGGATGGTTTTACACTTTTAAGCCTCCTTTTCACTATCGACGATGATCGTTACTTGTATGATCGTCCGTCATCGCGCAGATAATTTTCTCGATCATCTAGTAGCTAGTACCCCACGATCGTCCGTGACAATTAAGTAATTATTGAACGGCAAACCTTCAAGATTTAGCTACGTGAAGAATGTAGTAAAATGAAAACTGTAGATTTAGTTCTGAATTGTCACTGGAGCCGTGACTATCTGATTCATCATCATCATCATCATCAGCCTATACCAGTCCACTGCTGGACATAGGCCTCCCCTAATGAGCGCCACAGCGCCCTGTCTTCAGCTTGCCGCATCCAGCATCTGCCAGCAGTCTTTCGCAAATCGTCGTCCCACCTGGTAGGAGGGCGTCCTACACTACTATCTGATTATTAACAATAAATTATATTGTAACAAGATGACAAGTACCATGTGTCATTTATTACATAAAATTTCATTTTGACAGTTATTATCTTGAGTGACAAAAACTACTTACACCAGTCAGTGGAAATAACAGTAATCTATAATATAAAAATGAATCGCAAAATGTGTTGGTAAGCGCATAACTCAACAACGCCTGGACCAATTTGGCCAAATCTTTGTTGTGTTTGTTATTGTCAGGAGAAGGTTCTTATGAAATAAAAAATTAAGAAAGTTGGAAACATAAATTTCCACGGGGGCGAAGCCGCGGTTCGCAGCTAGTAATAAATAAATAATGAATGACAATTCACACAACAGCATCTAGCCCCAAGCTAAGCTAAAAGCTTGCCATAAATACATAGGTTATGCACATTTCCTGTCACTTTTTTATATAAATTTTGTCGATTGTTCCTGTCGTTTCGCCTAAAGGCGCATACCCCACCCAAACGAGCGCCGCCACCTAGTTTATGTTATTATTCCGTTTAACAAAGGAATTTTCAAAAATCCATCTTCCAGTTTGTGATACCTATCATGAGCTTTTTTTAAATGCCTCTGTAATAGTTTTATTCTATTTAGTTTAGGCAGAGATACGAAAATAGATTTTGGTGGCCACCAAGAGCAATTTCGTATCTCTGCCTAAACGGAATAATAACATAAAGGAGGTGGCGGCGCTAGTTTGGGTGGAGTATGCACCTTAAAACAATATTGTGTGCACCTGAGATACCACTATCACAGGCGATTGTTTTCCTGTAAATTATCGCTGTATGAATTGAGTAGTGGGTCAGATTGAAATGTATACCTATAACCTAGGTCATCGCAACCAAAACATAACCTGTAGAGGTGGGCTCCTATGACAAGAAAGGTAAAGAAAAGAAAAACGAGTATCGGTCACAAAGAATCCCCAATAAATTTTTAATCATTACCTATTTATCTACATTACAATTGAAATATAAGCCTTCCTTCATAAATAGTTTTCCTACGACCATCATGGCCTCTCCTCATGATATATAAAGTCGGGCTCTCAGTATTTTTCTACCAGAGCGATCCATCTAAAAGCACCTTTTCAAATTATTCATTTTTGAGTAGTATAAAAAGGCTTTCAAAGCGAATATGCTTTCAATATTCCTCATGGGAAATTCGAGAGGTAACCTAATAGTTTTCATAGAATCGATACTCGCTCCCTGGACGTACACAAAACAAGTAGTAACAGTAGACAAGGGTAATACCATTAATAGAAACAATGTTTTTGAATGGATCTCAAGAGACTGCTTTTATGTGTGCTTGAAATGTTAATACGTATCTAACTCTACTTAGTTTCTCTTTGCTCTCATATTCTATTTCTCTATACGTATATAGAGAATTAACTATTTTATTCGCTGATTTTAAAGTCGTTTATCGAAAGGGGAAGTACATCCGATTTGATTTTTTGATCAGATTTTTTTTATCTCATGGGGTAATGCCCGTAATCCCCACGCTTGGCATGCGGGTTCTAATCCTGTAAAAGTGTCTCTAGCGCCAGCGTCAGATGTGTTTGTGAGTGTAACGCTCATACCGCTTTATTTTGTTTTTCTTTTGATTTGTTATCAGAATACAGCCAGGGAAGCGAAAACATTAAGAATCACTACCTACAACATTGATGAATACAAAAAAATCGACCAGCACGAGTCACTACGTAGGTTATGGATTTTATCAAAGAGAAAGAACAAAAGTTGCGATAGCTCTTTCTACTTCTCTTACCTACGATTTGACGACCGATGTGGTGCGGTGGGCGAAGGTCTGCCTGCGACGCAGAAGGTTGCGGGTTCGATTCCCGCCTCGGGACAAATGTGTGTACGATCTGCAGACATTTGTTCAGGGTGTTCTGGTCGTTTTCTATAACTAATAAAAAAATATTTATCCATTGTATTGTATTATATTATGTACATCAGTTATCTAGTACCCATAACACAAGCTCTGCTTATCTTGGGGCTAGATAATGCTGTGTGAATTATTCAGCATTATTTATTTATATTAATGGGGGAGAGGTGATTTTCTTCATAACGGATGTAAACGGGTTAACTACTAACCTTATTTGTGTTGGAAGAACACCAACGTTTCATCCCTTAACAAGGGACTTCTTCAGGGTGAGTGCGGTTCTTGACGCGCGCGTTCCGCATCCCTCCGAGCACTGCGCACCTCCGTTCGCTTTGCAATAAGGTTCGTAGTTAACCCGTATACATCGATAATGAATTCGTCAAACAACGAAAGTATTTATAGTGATTTTCTTCGCCCAAGAATTTAACAGAGCTAGGTTTTCAATGGAATGTCATTTTAAAATAACCACATCCCTTTAATTTGGCGGATCCTAGGCGGTGCCAGATAGAAAGAATATATGGGCACGTAAAAAGCAAATAAGGTTTCGACTTTGTTTCATACTTTTCCAAAAATGTCTTGTTTCTGCACTGCAATACTGCGGTTCCTTTATCACTTCATTCGCGTATCGGAGCACGTTTCAACAGTAAATTCTGGAGCAGGCCATTTAGTGGACTTGACGATATCGCAGTAGAAGAAAAAGGAATCTCGACCTGCATGGTAAGTCTCTTTACTGTAAAAGTAAGCGGTTTACGTTTTACAATACATACGTTTCTAATAACTTGTGGTAGTGAAAATTTGACATGGCGTTGGGCAAGGAGTTTTGTAATTTTGTGTAAGTATAATAAAATGAAAGAAAAAGCCTTTATTATTCCTTAGCAGATTATTTAGAATTGAAAATATAAAAATAGTTATATAAATTTTAGTTTTAGCTAAGGACCCCTCTGCGGGTTTAGACCTCCTCCAACTTTAACAATCATTTTCTGTCTTCTGCTTTCTTTGTCCATGCTTTGCTAGTGTAAATATAAAGAGACGAAATTCAAACCTTAATTATCTTTTTTGAGAATAACGCTTTGCTTGATTTTATTACCAAAGCATACCTGTGCTATCTTTGCGCATGGACGGATATGGCAGACTAAGTTCGCGTAGGTACTCTTGTTATGCTTCTAGACAACGCCATCTTTAGATATAAGTACAGTTTATTTTTTTGCTTAGAAAAGTTACGAATAAAACTTATACCTTACATAAGCAAACGAAGGAAACGATTGTTTAAAGAGGTTGTAACTACAGGTATTATCTGTGAGTACCTACTCGGGTATTATTATATATTACAGACGTCTTTCGAGACTTTAAAGGACTTTATTTCAGTGACTTTAAGTTAATTTTACACTGAAAGCTTCTATAAAGTTTAGTGATGCTGCCTTGAAACTGGCTACGTTTTACAACCGCTTGCATTATTGAAGAATTCTGTGAACTGAAAGGAATCTCAAACACGCAGCAAATTATTATTTGTGTATAGGTTTTAAGTGAAAAGTTTACACTCGAAACTTCTCAACAGCAATTCAACGTTGTCTTCATTTCATCAAAAAGCATAAAGAAGGAATTAGTTAAACCATTAACAAATGCTATATAAACCAGTGTGTAAACAGGTTATTCCAGTCCCCCCCCCTGATATCCCGCCTGAGAGGGAAAACTGGAATAATAAAACATGAATTCCATTTTTTCCCCTTGAAAATTCTCCTTAAGGGGGAAAACTGGAATGAAAAAATAGCACTCTAGTTTTCCTTCTTGAAGATCCCCTTGAGAAACCGAGGTTATTTTTCTGACGTGCTTAAAATAGCTAAAGTAATTCTTTTTTATAAGAAGGGCTCTCATAGTGATGCTAATAATTATATCCCTCTTGCCTGTATTTACAAAATTTTTCGAAAAACATAAAAAATGAGGTATATAAAATGAGGTATACAAAAAAATGCCGGGTTAGACTACTTACTAGTTACTTCCCGTGGGTGTCGTAAGAGGCAACTAAGGGATATAAACCGGGAGCGGGCAGCAGCGCCTCCTGTAGAACAATAAATACCACCAAACAGCTATCCCCAAACAGCATCCCCAGCGTGGGTATTATGGGCATTTCCCCCCAGGAGATAAAAACAATGAGGCGTTTTTCAGGCGCTTTTCCCTAATTTCGAACCCCTTAAAGTACGAATTCTCAAAATTCCTTTCATAGTGCTCACTTTCATACCAAAACCTACACACTCTGCAAGTTTCAAGTCTCTAGACTTACCTACTGGTTTAGGGTGTAGCTTGTCTATATGTCAAGACAAAGAGTTTTATATTGGTATAGATTATGTGAAAGTGTTCATGTAAATAGTTTGCTTGCGAATCAAAGAGAACCTACATTCTTGGAATAGGGTCGTAGCGATGGTTTATTCCGGAAATCCCCCACGTCCATCCCCCACGTGGGGAACACTCGTTTTGCAGAATAAGAGCCAATACTACGACGCCATTTTGTGAAAAGGATGAATATAGGATTACGCGTTCATAGGAGCGAGACAGGGAATAACAACGCAAGCCCAAAAATCAAGTTTTATCTTAGTATCTATTACATAATTAGGCCTCCCTGCCTGTAAAATTGGGAGGCTTAGGTATACGCAAAATTTCTAGTGTAGCCCTACCAGCGTTCTTGTCTTCTGTCTACAGCACTAGTTCCTTAGTTGAAAAATTTTTAAAGCCCTCTCATTTGGTTATACCTGGAATTTCATTCAAAATTTCATTTTTAGACGAAGCTCGATCTGCTTGGCATAGTGCTTGCCCCGATGCTGCTCCCCCAAAATCTCTTTTGTCCCAACGGCAATGGGACGGGCCTCTGTGTGAGTTGACACGGAATTGTTTGTTACAAACGTGCTCCAGCTCTGCAGATCGTGCCCGTCTTCTAGCCGTTTCTAAATGGGAGTCAGGACATTGGTTGCAAGCACTTCCTTCATATAACACTGGCACTTTATTGGATCCCGTAACTTTCCGTGTCGCAACTTGTCTTCGGTTGGGTGCAAGGTGTTGCGCGCCTCATCAATGCCAGTGCGGTACTGCTGTCGAACAGCTCGGTCATCACGGATTATCGTGTACTAGGGCTGCCGGTCGGATATCTCGTCATGCCAGCCTGAACGACATCATCCGGCGGGCCTTTACCACCGCTAACGTACCAGCTATTCTCGAACCGAATGGTCTGTTGCGTGACGATGGTAAGAGGCCTGACGGCATGACTCTAGTCCCATGGGAGTTGGGGAGGCCTATTGTGTGGGACGCTACATGTGTCGACACACTCGCGCCTTCCCATCTTCCTAGGACTTCCGTGAGGGCTGGTGCGGCGGCAGATTTAGCCGAAGATCTCAAGAGGCGCAAATATGCAGGTCTCGACAGAGCCTACACATTTGCTCCCCTTGGAGTCGAGACCCTAGGTTCGTGGGGTACCGAGGCTCTCCGGGTTTTCAAAAAATTATCTGAGCGTCTGGTCGAAGCGACGCGTGACCCGAGAGCTGGTGAGTATCTGGCACAGCGCATCAGCATTGCTATACAGCGGGGCAATGCAGCCAGTGTCTTAGGCACGCTTCCAACTGGTATTGATATGGATCAGTTGAGCTACCTGTAGATTGTTTGCCACAGTTTGCAGATAGCTTGATTGTTTCTATTGTAAATACTAGTTTTAATTTAAATTTGTTATTTGATTGTTATTTTCTTTCTGAATAAAGACTTTAATTAGGACTTTATTTGAAAAAAAAAACCGAAACATATAAACTGTTATTTATACTTAGTTCTATTACCATGTTTATTTTCAAGATCTTTGCTTCTGTATTTATTGAGAAATTAAGGTTTTAGTAAAAATTTTGAGGTAACTTTGTGATTTTTTTTCTATCGAGAAAATTTTGTGGAATCGTCTTTTTGAAACATATCGATAGAATAAGTCCTGGATTGTACCTACCATGTACAAATTTCAAAGTTAAATATTCAGTCGTTTGGAACATTATTTAGGTCTGACAGAGTTGATGATGCCCTTAACCTGATACAATGGTAACATCAGTTATTCTTCTACTTGGTAGATCTTATGGATTATTGTAAAAACTTTTTTATAAAAGACCTATATAGACGTAATGTGGTCAAGGCAATGTGGCCTGGGTAAATTCCTTATCAAAAAGCCGCTTACGTTCCGAGCTAGGGTTTTAACCGTAATATTTTACGGAAAATCATAAACCCATTTCACATTATCAACAGTTGTATTTCATACGTAATAATGGCTAAAATATCGTGACTTTGCTCATAATTTATGTCTACATACAAGTTTTAAGGCAATTCTAGTTTATTTAGAGCGATAAGTTCCACGAATCACGCAACATTGCGGTCAGCTATGTCAATAACGATCCAGGCTTATTATTGCTGTTCGCACGTTAGCAAAACTATTATAGGTCTCATGCTAGAGAAAACTGAAACGTATTCCAACAGTAATTTTCGTGCTTATTGCGGAATAAAACTTGGGGCGTTTAAAAAATATTGTGAGTTCTTAATATACATTGATAGAAATAAAAGAGAACTTCAAGTGCGAGTTAGACTCGCACATCAAGGGTTCTGTACAAACTTGTATTCATGATCTTGATTATCAGCCTATAGTAGTCCACGGCTGGACATAGGCCTCCCCTAATGAGTGCCATAGCGCCGTATCTTCAGCTTGCCGCATCCAGCATCTGCCATCAGTCTTTCGCAAATCGTCATCCCACTTGCTCGGAGGGCGTCCTACACTATGTTTGCCGAGTCGCGGTCTCCACTCAAGAACACGTTTACCCAAGAGGTTGTCGGTTCTTCTCTAGATATGGCCAGCCCGCTGCCATTTCAGCTTACTAAACCTTTCCTCCAGAGAAACTCCGAGCATAGCTCTCTCCATTGGTCGCTGGGCGACTTAAAAGTTTAAACTGGTGGAGCAGCCCTACCTTGAGTGTCCACGTCTCAGCTCCGTAGGTCATGACGGGTACGACGCACTGATTGAAAACTTTCGTATAGGTGGGTAGGTAGGATTATTATTAAAATAAAATTAATAATGCTGGACAATTTACACAGCATCATCTAGCCCCAAGCTAAGCAGAGCTTGTGTTATGGGTACTAGATAACTGATATACATAATACAACACAATACATAGATAGTTTTTTTTTATTATACATAGAAAACGACCAGAACACCCAGAAAATGTCTGCAGATCGTACACACATTTGTCCTGAGGCGGGAATCGAACCCGCAACCTCCTGCGCCGCAGGCAGACCTTCGCCCACCGCGCCACAGAAGTCGTCATTATAACATTCCTTTCATCACGAATCCTTTCACTTACAGAAATTGATAAGCGGAGAACTTTTACGATACAAAGGGTAAAACGAATAAGATTTTCCTCCAACTTTTCTTACTTTCGTCGGTATAAGAAATAAGTTTATCTTAGTTTTCGGGGTCGGGTTTACTCGGCAAAATGAAGGAGTTACTTTACCGAAACAAGTTCCTTTAATTTGAATATTGGATCCGCTCCGCACTCTTGTAGGATTAAAATTTCATGGCAGATGCATTTGTGTTTCAAATGTTTGTTGGCAGTTCTTAGAAAGCTGTATGAATAGTGATGATGCTAAGGTGCTTGGGAGTCTGAGACGTGGAATACTTACTTAATTACTTACTTTTCATGCTGCGAAGTGTAGTTTTCGTTGTGCATTTTCTATTCACAGCTACTTTTACTTTTGACGACCCTACGCCCGGTTTTCACTAAGTGAAGCAAGATGAGCGAAAACATCATTGGCTCGCTTTGTTAAATAAATTAATAAATAATGCTGGACAATTTCACACAGCAGTATTTAGCCATAAGCTAAGCAGAGCTTGTGTTATGGGTACTATTTAACTGATTATACATAATATAACACTTTTACACAGGTCCGCCTGCGACGCAGAACGTTGCGGGTTTGATTCCCGCTTGGGATAATTGTATGTACGATCTGCAAACATTTGATGTTTGTATATTGTCCAGCATTATTTATTAATTTTCTTTATTTAATTTGTACACATAAAAGAAGGCGGTAGGTTAGTGTAACATTTTTATTGTATGAATATTGCAAATAGCCGACAGTGTCTTGTCACCTAAATGACGGCTTGTCGACTTTGGTGTGTGTAGAATATTTATAGCTGAAAAGTGCCTTGAGATGGTTTGAGAAAAGAGTGACTTGGAAGTGGCCACCTTGGTCCCTTGGTACATTGAGTACGTCTAGGCTAGAAAAATTATAAAAAATATAATTTGAAAATCAGGATAAGTTTTGTTCTTTTGTAAAATTATACACAGTTGTTTTTTCTTCGGTTGATATAAATAATATCATCATAATCTTAGTGGGCTTAGTAGATACACACGCTCTGGTTAGGTCTAGATGAATATGTGGATTGTCCAGAATTATTTTTTTATTTATTACACCTATTATATTAACTAATATATTGATCTAATAGGAAAAAGAATGAAATGGGTATAGAAGGATTATTCGCAAGGTCTCACGTAAGACGTTCCTATTGGAAAACACGGTTTTAGTTAAATTTAATAGGCAACGTCTCACGAAAAGCATTTCCATCATTTCACGGGAGACCCTATTCAATTTATGAAAATGGCTTTCAATGATAAAATGGAATTAAGATAAAATTAGAGAATAGTAAAGCAAATACTTAAATAAGATTACCTTCGCAGTATCTTGATAATAGAATCCATTAGAATTCCATCCCTGCCATCAAACGCAGTAGTATCGATCAGTCCGAAACAGGACCGGTCAAATAGGAAGTTATTTCTCGCCCAAAACGCCATAGAGTGAATGATAGTCTGTAAGCACTGATTCACTAAGTTTTGCGTTACTACACTGGTGCTAGGTCTCTTATTTCTGATCAGAAGGTATCAGTTTATGCTTATGTAGTTTATGACGTGGCCGTGCTGTGATGGTAAACACATCCTCGATAGCCACGGCGCGGCGTAGTGGACGCACGACACGTGGAGTTGCATGGTGGGTACTTCGGCACGTAGCGGGCGCGGGTGCCCTGATGCGGTCGGTGCGGCAGTTCCGCACTTATTGCGACAAGGAGGTTTCTTTTTCCACCGCTGATGCAAGTACAAAATCGTCCTTTTGTCGCATTGGTCCTTCGCAGGACCCGGAGACACAGCGGCACATAAGCAGTGAATGCATGTACTATATGGAGGAGATCAGGAATCGCAGGTAGAAATCAGGTGTAACAAGTGAACCTATATCTAGTGAATAAATATCTAATGACACTAAATATTTTTTTTTAAATCGCGTGCAACGCCTCGTGCAGAAAGTATTACTTTTACTTTTTTATTACTTTTTTATTTTGAAAATTCACACAGCATTATCTAGTCCCAAGCTAAGCAGAGTTTGTGTTATGGATAACTGATATACATAATACAACACAATACATAGATAGATATTTTTATTATACATAGAAAACGACCAGAACACCCTGAACGGTCTGCAGATCGTACACACATTTGTCCCATTTGTGTTGTAGTATTATCATCATACTAAACCAGTGGGTTATACTCGTACTTACCTTATACAGATTTATCCTTAAAGATTTTGATTGAATCCTATGCAGATACAGCTAAAGCTTATTTTATTTTACAGCCAAATCTGATGTGAAATAACTCATCGGGTCACCATTTTGCATTGGACATAATGTGAAAAGGAACATGGACATTTGGGTCGCATCGACATGTGGAAATAGAATGCCGTTTTCAGAGCTGATCTATGTACCTGCCTATCTAGGTACTTGTGTGGAACCTACTACAGTATGAAGATTATAAAGGGTTATTGGTAAATTAGTAACACTACGTAAACTGCAGGTTCTGCCCATCATCACAAACACGTTTGTAAAGACGCCAGGTCTTTATTCTCAATCTTAAGTATTGGTAATAGGTACTCCTCTCGATTCAATAATCGTTTGTTAAAGAGGTTTCATTTGAAACTTAACTTAAAAATCGGTTCTGCCCTGAACCAACAGTGGGTATGAGATTGGAAGATTGGTCTGTAGCACTCGTGGGGTCTAGACAAAGGTGTTTTTTCATATATCACAGGTAAATTCTAATCTTATGTAAGAATGAAGACCTGACATCTTCACGAACGTGTTCGTGATGGTGGGCAGAACCTGCAGTTTACGTAGTGTTACTAATTTACCAATAACCTTTTACACTAGCATGCACCGGCGCGTCAGCAAGCTGCTGGCCTTCCTAGGACATCGGGTGGTTAGAGTACAGCCCCCCCACCCGACACGCAAAAGGGCCCACCTGTGGCCTAGTTGCGGAAAAAGAGTCCAGGAACAAGTATACACTAGCTAGACTATACTTACTAACTATACTAGTCTAAAATAATATTATAAATGCGAAATGGTTTGTTTCTTTCCTTCACGCCTTAACTAAGCAACCAATTGACTTGATTTTGGCATAGACTTAGTTGAAATGATGGAGAGTAACATAGGCTACTTTTTATCCCATAAATCAGTTCCCATGAGATAGAAATAACCTTAAAAAACGCGTGCAGGCAGTAGCTAGTAAGAAATAATATTCATGTTGTTGTAGAAAACAAATTGTTTGATAGGTTATTAGGTAGTTACGTTATATAATTGCAATATTTACCACTGCAAACCCCAACCCGCATGCCCAGCATGGGGATTATGGGCATTACCTCCAAGAGATAAAAAAATCAGGGGGAGGCCTGTGTCTAGCTGTAAACCATTATAAGCTGTTGAGGTTGAGATTATAATAATTGCCGTGATTTATTTGGCAAGCTAAGGCTAGCTTACGGCTTGCTATTTAATTGCTTTAAATTGTAATTTTTATTTTTTGAATAGCGTAAAATGAGCTGCTACACAAATACAAAAATCGTGTTTTAGCCAAACGGCGCGGCGGCCCAAAATTAATTGTAATTTCTGTTGAAAGAACCACAGTCTTTATACTGGCGCGATGGCGGCTGCGCCTGAAAGAACGCATTTTACGCGAATCACATCTCAAAAAAATATAGCTCATTTGGCAATGGCTCAATGGCCTGTTACAAAAACTACACAGAGGACAGTCAAAGGCAAAAATCTTTAGCTACTTTACTATGTTAAAACACAAAAAAGTAATTTCGAGTTTAATGTAAAATCTAGTCTTCATTTTTGTACCTTTTCTTTTAACCGCTCACTACTATTTTACTGAAGGAGCGTATTCAAGCTAGCTTATGCCGCAGCTCAATTTTTATGGTCGTTGCTTTCAAGAAGTTATTTTCCAGTACAATGCAAGTGCATCCTTTACTTTTCCTTGGAAAAAGAACAAGGAAAATAAATTCTCCAATTACAGACCGCTGAGAATGGTTTTGATAGGATTTGAAATGAAATTTATTTTATAAAATCCTTTGTAATAGTTTTAACGCCTGGCTAAGCAGTCGGCTAACTTACTTCTATTCATTTTATGATATATTTTATGGAGTCTAAACACTAAAGTCGGCGGGATATGTCGCCGACATTGGTTTGCAGACTCTATTAAATCTACCAATTATTTCATAAATTATAAGAAAAATCTGTGAAAAGATATAACAAAAATATAAAATAAGAGCAGTTGCAAACTACATAATTATGCTATGTAGTGTATTATGTGTTATGTAAGTGAATCATCTAGAATCCTTAACACAAGCTCTGCTTAGCTTGGGGTTAGGTGATACTGTGTTGTTCCCACCACAAGCGGCAGAGACGGAAACACCCTGAGGGTTTTAGTGGGTTGGAGTCCCACATAATCGTACTGTCTCCCCGTGGCAGTGCGATATGCGTGCGCATTTCCCTCAGGATAATAAAAAAAAAAGGTGATACTGTGTGGGTTGTCCAACATTACTTATTTATTTATATAAGTAGTTAGTAGTACCAACCACCATCAAAAGACTAAAACAATACTAGATATTAATAGCTGCCTGCAAATGACCTTATTTGTTGCTCTTTTCTTTATATTTGTGTTGTAATTGTCTTTGACGACCTCAGTGGTGCAGCGGGCGAGAGTCTGCCTGCGACGCAAGAGGTTGCGGGTTCGATCCCCGCCTCGGAACAAATTTGTGTACGATCTGCAGAAATTTGTTCCGTTGGTCTGGGTGTTTTCTATGTATAATAAAAAATATCTATCTATGAAATGTATAATATTACGTGTATCAGTTATCTAGTACCCATAACACAAGCTCTGCTTACCTTGGGGCTAGATAATGCTGTGTGAATTGTCCAGCATTATTTATTTATTTATTAATTGTGATTTTTCCTGAGATAACATCTAGTCTTATAAATAGTTTAAAACATGCTTATAAGTATGTGTTGTTGTTTAAGTCCTTTTTTTTATTTAACTTTACATAGGAACTTATCTAAGATGTAACAATCTTATAATATGTATGTACCTATGTATTATATTGTTATAAGTACCTATAATTAGTTAAGTACCCATAACACAAGTTCTGCTTAGCTTGATAAGAGCTCTCTGACTTTTCATCAGACGCTGAGAATAGACATAGTCTCACGTGAGACGTTGGGAATATCCCTATACCCTATAGATAATGCTGTCTGAACAGTCCAGCATTACTTATTAATTTAACAAATTCATACAATAAAATACACAGACAATAAAGTAAAAAGCATACATTTTTCTTTCATAAAGATCACATAAATTTCGCGCCTCCAGAGATTTCGCATCTACAGTGTAACAACCTACACAAAATACAACAAGTGCTTTAAATGGTATAATGCAAAGGTAATTTAAAAGTTGAAGCGCGAAATCTTCTAAAAGTTTCACAAATATCGTACCTCGTGCTTAACAAACTTCATAAGGATACAATCTGAAAATTGCCCGCATACTCGCTTCCTCCGGATTAAAACCGGGGTGTGTCACTTCAGATAAGCCTGCAATCGAAAACGAGCTTTATTATGTTCGTGTTGAATTCATTATAAATATAAGGAAAATATATCTATACTTAATCAATGATTTTTGAGAATCTCTAGGATTCTCATAGTTGGTAGTCTGACAAAATAGCCAAATCTGTCTACTACTATGAAATATCACAGTGACGCAATGTTAAAAACGCTAAAGAAGTAAATAAAACAAGCTACGAAACTGATATAGTTCCCAAAAATTTCGATTTCTGCGGGACTCGAACCCGCGCCTCACCCTCAGTACGGGTGTGCTCTAACCAACTAAGCCACTAATTCGTATTCGCCTTGTCGAAAATCTCTGGGACCTATTACGACTCTAGCGCCGTTAGCCGTTAGCTTGCTAGGGTTCGAGACCCGCCGAAATCGAAACTTTTTGGGGACTTATTTAATTTCATAGAGATTACCCAGAGTGTGATAGCTTACGCACTATAATAACAAATCCATATTACTAAGCATATTTCGATAGATATTGTTCTCTCTGAAAACCTACCAGAAATCCTGATCCAAATCACTACCACCAGATTTTCTAGCGTTGCCACAGGCAAGCAGCAACGGTACCAACCCAACATTACATACCCAACACTAAATTAATTAGTAAGTTTCCTGTATGTACTAGTATCATTTATTCTGTGCCTGGCGCTCATCAGCCGAACAAATAGGGCATGTCTAGATACAGAGTCGGCACATACGTACCAACACTCCAGGGAAATAAATTCACGGCACGTGTGATTGCAGCCTTAGATTTTTTCTTGAATCCCTCGGTGATAAAAAATGAAGCAAGTCCGCAAATAGAATAAAAAGTTTGGGATGTTCGGATATTAAAAACTTTTTGCTGTATATTGCTGTTATTTGTTAGGGATCATTCGAAAAAATATCTGCTTGAAGCTGTGGTAAACTGGTAGTTATGTTGATATGTGGGCAATAATATAAACGTTTATTAGTGGTTGGGTTACGTTGGTATCTAATAAATAAATAAATAGAGTTTTTGTAAAATAATGCTGAAAATTCGACAGCATCTTCTAGCCCAATCAATGCTGGGCTTGTGTTATCAATACTCCTGTGGGAAGACTGTTATACACACACATTACATAAATAGAGATATTTTTATGAACATAGATAACTAAATTTGGTCTCCTTTGTTATTCTATCACGACTTATAATTCATCACGAGACTTTACTTGTGTTAGAAATTCTGCAACACAAGGAAAAGTACCTAACAACAAACATATCCGAAACCGAGTAAAATTGCGGGTAGAAGATAACGCATGTTAGAAACTTATTGTATTCGTAAAACAAGTTAGAATTCGCAACCAAGTAAATGTACAATGGGAAAAGTTATAGCAAATGTAGAACATTTGCAGTAACTGAACGGAAGAAACAATTGAACGTACACCAATTTCAAAAACAGAAGGAATTGAATTTATTACGCGCCTGTAAAGGAACTGTACCTGAGTGCGAAAGGTGGTTTCCACTAAAGATGTGCTAGTTATCTATGTGATGCGAGGCATATAATGATATATGCCTACCAATCGGTTTTTCCTAGGGATATGGCAAAACCGTGAAACTATATTTAAATAAATAAATAATTGATAAGGATAAAGAAAATTTGGGTCATAATGAGGAAAGCGAAAAGTATTACTGATCAGCCTATCGACCGAAAATTATTACAGAGACCTACCTTTTCTGCCAGCACTGGTTTCATACGTAATCGGTGGTGGGTGCTATAAGAAAAAGAAAAAATACGTGCCCCATCTTCTAATAAACTTACTGACGGACTAGTGTGTTTTTTTTTGAAACAAGCATATCGACCAGCTGTCAAGATGACACAAGCGAGAGACTTCCTACTGGCATATGATAGATTCAACAAGCAGAAGGCACGCCTTTGAAACCCTCTGCAATGAAAAGCACTCATTGCAGAAGGTATTGTTTTTATCTATGTTAGCCTCGAAGTATTTATTAAATGAGCCCTAATTGAGTTACTTTTTGTAAACCTTATTTGTTACCTGAAATAAAGTAGGTAATATTATTATTATTCTAGCAGTCAGTAACTTACTTCTTCAACTTTTTAGTGAATGGCAGCGAGTCTGGTTCGACACAATTCCGAAATGTCCGTAGTTAAAGTGTCATACACCTTTCCGAGTGTAGTTTCTTCTTCAGGTGATACCTACTACCTCAGATCATGACACTGTGAGCTACGTGGTTGTGATAACGAACTGCTGTCCGCCCGGCCAGGTCAACGACCCGAGTTTCGTCCCCCTGGAAGTAAGAACGATGACTTGCATCTCTGCTGTAATATAGTGCGGCCTGAACCTTTCCACTCCTATCACGTACCAGGAGGCTAGGTGCCGGAATGTCAGTAACGCTACGTTTTCTCGCACACCTTAGTTTTCTGCAGTTAGTTTTCTGAAGTTAAGAGAAAACTTACACTGTTTCACAGCTCCTATCGTCACGCAGCATCCTGGCCTATCTCTCGTAGAAACACACCCTAACCGAACCTTACCTGAGCGCCTTAAAGTTTTGCAAGACACTTTAATTTCCCTCGGGTGCGAGCGTACCTCATAATTCATGCCAAGTTAACATTTTGTCAGTTGTTGTTGAGCAACACCGACGTATGGGTAGTGCGGAGTTTGAACTTTAATTTCGTAATCAGACGATTCGGTTTCAAAGTTTTATGGGATGTTAATTTGATCTTTCATGATTAGTTTTGAACTAATTGGCTGGAAGCTAGTTCCGTGATCTGCGTCAAGAGCTTTTATGGGATTTAGCGTGGCTTTATATCTTGCTGCTAGGCAGGCCTATGATTGCTCACGCTCATTTTGATCAAAGGAATTTTGAAAATTCTTATTTACCTACAGGTAACAGTTTAGGTTTTTTGTTACTTTATAGTGCTTACCCCGCACTCAGTGTAGCTCTAAGAAAAGAAATTAGTTCCCAAATTATTATGATTTTGACGGGAATCGAACCCACGACCCTCCCTCATTACGGGTGTGCTCTAACCAACTAAGCTACGAAATCACTGCTCGCTTAATCGAAAATCTCTGGGACTTCATACGGAATATTTATGTGTTTTTTCATTTCTTATTGCAGGTTAGGTTTTTGGTTACTGCTATAAAAGCATAAACAAAAAAAACTTCAAATCCCTACACACTTAGACGTATTTTTTCGATGATATTATGTAAGACTGTAGGCTTCTTAATTCGCACAGGTTATAATAATAGGCAGATGGCGTAATATGGCATAGAGCCTTTAAGTCTATTTATATTTCCTATTTATATTTCTTATATCTATAAGAGGGTAATGGTGTTGATTGCACTTATAGAATAACACTTTAAATAAGTATCTATATAATTAGGCTAAGAGTGTAATTGTTTGTTACCCCGAATAAATTAAATAAAATTAAAATAAATATAATTATGTCCAGCAGTGGGTCGATAAGGACTGATGATGATAATGTGGTCGCCTTTTATGCAATCACAAAACAATTAATTATTTCTGACTATGTTGACTTGTACAATAAAATTTGCATACCTAAACAATGTTTACGAATGTTTGCCTAGGTTAATTAGTGTACAGAGCTTGCGTTTCCAACAGAACATGTATTTGTTTCGCCCCTAAAGTTTAATGAATCAATGATTTGGTTCAACCCCAATATTGTACCGTTGAAGTATGTATTTCGAAAACCAGCTGATCGATTCAGATGTTTTCTTGAGTGTACTATTTCCAGTTCATAACTTACAAATAATATTTTTAAAAAATGTGGATGCGTTTTGTTTTTTTTTTTTCATTTAGCGGAAAAAATGTTCGATAATGCTATGTATATTACAACAACTAAATATAGGGTTTTGTACAACTCTATACGCTTACGTCTAAGTCCTTCTCTAAAACCAAGTTTGCAGCATTAATGATGAATCTAAGTTTAATTAAAGCTTTCATGGTTTCTGGGGACTTATCTGAATTGAGCTTTTAAAATTCAAATGAAAATGAATTTTATTGCTGACGTTTATTAATCTCCTTGATTGAGATAAAAGAATGAGGAGTAGAAAAATATTTTTTCTATGTATATTTACTTTGTTTTTTTTTTCGTTTTTCAGGACCAATGATTATCCCTCGAAAATAAAATTTTAATCGGACTACCTGAGGATAATTTTTTTATACAATAGTGAAATGATTTTCTAAGTCGGTCCATAATTGATTGAGAAATCGACCAATATACATAACAATACATAAACCCGAACATAGCTCCTCTTTTATTTTTCTCTGGTCAAAGAGACTATTACAGCTTCTTGTATAAAATAAACATTTACCCTGTTGCAGCAAAAATCAAGCTTTAAATGTTTAACACTAAAGGATTTAAACGGCCCCAAACTAATCGAACTAAAAATTAAATGTTATTTCCAGTGAATGTAAGATGGACGTACCTACCAATCTTTTACGTCCTAGCAGTACATTCAGAGTTCGTTATTTATTGATGGTACTAATCAGACAAATGGCTAATCCATTAGTATACGGTCCACTAAAACCGCAATGTGTGGAGAGTAGGGATTAGATCGTAAATGGACGCGTCAAGAGTTCGATCAATACGTAATTCGATGTGACAAGTGACAGATGTCACTGTGATATTATTTCCATGATATTTGAAGCGCAAAAACGGGATTTGGTTGAATTTTTAGACACATTTTGCAAACTCAGTTATTGTTTACTCTATGTTTCGCAGAATATCGACTATCGAATAACAATATTATTTAATAATGTCCTAAAAGTAACTAAAAGTTTCTTTGAATACGAACAGAAAAGTACAGTGTCTTGTTGTTTATGATATTTGTTATTCTATGTCTGGATATTTGTAAAATTTTAAATGGGTCTTGTTTGTTTGAAAACCAATTTAATTAGTAAACTTTTATCTTGTTTTTTTTTTAATTAACAGTATAAATACCCAAGTTTATATTTAAACAAAAACTGAGACCAAACTTTAAACCAAACAGTTGTACTTATATTATAAATTTGAAAGAAATTCTGTCTGTCTGTTACCTTTCATGACTAAACCGCTGAACAAAACTTAATGAAAGGCAGGAAGGTAAAAGGTGTCTCAAGACAGACATAAGCTACTTAAAAAACGCGTGCAAAGCCGTGGACAGCAGCTAGATTCATATATTATTGCACTACCTACGCTATATTTTTAACGATAGCAATTATTAACTTGAACTCGACCACTTCATAATTCATGGCACCGGCCAATTTCATCAGCGTTCAATATAAATTACCATCTGTTTGTACGAGACAAGGGGTAAAATTGCCGATCCCACTAATTAATAAATCAAGGACTGTCTGAGCAAACAATTCTCATTGATGAGAACCCGTCATAACCGATACTATTTGATATTTTATTAATCGAAGTTTTTATAAGAAAATTAAAAAAAAACGTTTTCGCACAAAATTGTATACTTCATAGAAATGGTCTTGTTGAATTTTTTGCAAAAGACAGATGCTAGATGCGGCAAGCTGAAGACTGGAAAGCTGTCTAGCAGTGGACTAATATTGGCTAATGATGATATAAATTATGGACACCTGGCTCGATTTTTAATTCTGCTTCGAGTGAGATGTCATAATACCCGTGATGCTACTTCAAAAAGGGGAAATCAAAAGGAGCAAGATGCACAAAAGCCCTTTATACTCCTTAAGTCAAAGTATAATATCGAAAATCACAAATAAAAAGTCAAAAATTACGATAGAAGAAAAATAAGTCACATTGCAGCTTCTCGAGTTTTGACGAGTCATAGCCTCATCATTGAATTTAAGTTACATTATTTTGTAATTTGTTTAATTGTATGACAATAAGTGATCTGAATCTAAATCTAATCTGAATCTTCTGCAAAGTTTTTGTACTTATATCAGTGACATACAACTATATTATGGAGATTAGATACCTCAGTTTGCGTGAAGGTGATGAAAGAAGGCGCTAATGAAAAGCGCGGTTGGTTTGGGTTGTTACAAATTAATCTCCCTCAGTAATTTTGTCGTGACAAGAATTCAGTAGCTGTTACAAGCAAAGATTGATCCCCGAACAATAAATGCCGTCTGCTTTGACACCCCATCTAAATAATTCCATCCTTTCGGAGAGCGACACAAAGTCTTCAGACATAATTGCAGTGAACCCCTAATTAATTATTCAGCATTGTCTGCGTCTTGGGGGACATAATTGATATTTGTAAAGGCCTTTCCGTAGTGTGAAATTACTGTCTTGATGGAACTAGAGTAGAGGACTACTTTGAAAAGCTAGTTACGAAGTTTCGGATGACGGATCGCACGAAACGACCAACCATTTTTTTCGATTGACTTGACTAATATGAAATGGTTTTGATGTTTATTTCTGCTTATGAGATCCGCAACGAAACGAGTCGGTTGGTGATGTGTCTAAAGCAACTTGTTGGTAAGGTAGTTCGTTTCGTCCGATCCGTCACCCGAAATTTCTTAATACGGGTTTCAAAGAATGACTTTTTATTTTGGAAAGTGCATAATTAGATGTAAATAATTAGGTACCTACCTGCCTACATAACGGTTATGGTTGGTCCACATGTAGCTTGTCTTATCACAACTGCTGTTCTTAGTGATGACAGATTTCATGGGCAGTTGGTACAAACCTACTCTCCCCCGGCTTAGAATGTCGATAGCATGTTGCTAGTCCGAAACTGATTTCATTCAATAATTTCACAATAAGCATTCCTCGTATTATTTTTCAAATTGGCGAGTGTCAGCTCCCCTTTCTGACATGAAAATTGCACACAATCCCTTTAGCCTGATTTACCCCAAAAAGTTTCATATTTTGTACTTAGCTCTTCTACAATGAACAGCTGGTTCTCTTTTTACTTATATTATTACGTGCCACTTTGGAGGATTGGTATCGGCCAATCATAGGTTATATTAAAAACGTTGGAATAAAATATACTTTATCAACAAAGAAAATTACAATCAATTAATATACCTAAATAAATTAAAACTAGTACTTACAATTGAACTTACTGCAGACAGTTGCAAACAATCTACAGGTAGCTCAACTGATCCATATCAATCAGAAGCAATAAAATTAATTGTGAAACTATTTTTTGTCCACGCAAATAAACCAGCTTTCCTAAATAAACTGCGGTTCATCCTTCGCAATGTGTCGTTTCGAGTGCGTCTGACAGTATAATAGCTCACACCCTCGCTGCATCGAAATTGGTATTATCAGTGTTATTATAGCAATGGGTATAACATATTTCTTTGTTCGGATTGCTAATCGAAATCGGCCGCAGACGAAAAATATTGACACAGTCTGATGAAGACTATTTCAACATAAGTCCATTAAGGAATCCGCTTATTCCCATTAATTCTGTGAAGTAGTTCTGTACAGAACTACTGGGACGTTAATTGTACTTGTCTTTATGAAGTTTTACTAACCTTAACTATTAATTCCGCGAACTCTTTCTAAAAAAGAAAATGACAAGACTTTAATAAAAAAAGCTGAACAGTTAACTCAATCGTATTAACAATTGAGCTAACTGCAGACTGTTATGAACAGTCTAGAGGTAGCTTACCTAGCTAACTAGCGTTTAGACAAGAAAGAAATAATAGTTTATCTTTGACGACTGTTTATCGCCCCCTAAAAATACAGGTTAATTTAGGCTGATGATGATGATGTTGATGACTCTCTTAAAAGAGCAGAAATAAAGTATTACTGTAATGACGGTTGTATGTCTGCTAAAAGATTAACATCGCCACTCATAAACAATACTCAAGACACTCAAAAAATATTTTTCCATCTTTCTTTGTATTAACATCAATCGGCAATATTCACAAATTAATAAACGATTTGCCTGATTTCATTGACAGGTCCTGAAATACGTCGCTTCAGAAATTGCGCAGAAAAACATAGAAATCAAATGGAATGTTTGATTTTTATCGTGTAGTGGTTGGTCTCTATGAAACTTAATTGTTTACCGTAGGTGTGAACCACTAGCTTTTTTCAATTTTGTTGAGGCTACCTTGAGGCTTATTGAAGTCCATTACTAGCTGTGGGCAGTAAATACTGAAAACACACTAATGCTGTTAATTTTTTACATTTTCCTCTCTAATATTACTACGAGCAATATTCACAATAAATAATTTTGCCTGATCTCACTGAGAGGCCCTGAAATTCGTCGCCTGAAAATAGCGCAGAAAGAAGTGAGTATTAAAACCCATTGCTTGGTTAGAGGTGAAGTTAAAACTGAAAAAACACTTTTGAAATATAAAAGTTTTGATCTTACTTTCTAATACATTTAACAAAATTCAGGAATGAGTAAACGTTTCACCTGATTTCATTTACAGGTCCTTAATAAAGTCGCTTTTCAGTAGTTGCGAAAGACACAGAAATAAACTCAGTTTTATAGGAAAGGTGTCAACAATTTAGTTGAGGCTAATTTACAATTTATTTAACATTGTAGTCTACTGCTTGCTGAGTGGTAAAGTTAGCAAATATGTACAAATATAATTAGGGTTTCTATTTACTACACGGAATGACGACCGATGTGGCGCGGTGGGCGAAGGCCGCCTCGGGACAAATGTGTGTACGATCTGCAGACATTTGTTCAGGGTGTTCTGGTCGTTTTCTATATTAATAAAAAATATCTATCTATGTATTGTATTATAGTATGCATATCAGTTATCTAGTACCCATAACACAAGTTCTGCTTAGCTTAGGGCTAGATAATGCTGTGTGAATTGTCCAGCATTATTTATTTATTAATGAACTCTTATTATTCAAATGAAACAATCTATTTGCTTGATGAATCTCTCAATCAAATGGCTTGTATAGAATACAAAACCATTTGAAGTCTAACAAAGTATTAATATAACATGATATCATGAAGCCGTTACAAATAGCGTGGAAAAGAAAATAGAAATTATATTTTTTGCAACAGTCTGCAGACAGGCAGCTCAAATGCTCTTGTTCTATTTATCTTTTATTTATGTGCCTTTGCCGTGTGATGCCGGCTTAGAATTTGTACCAGCCCAAATCTTCCCGTGGGTGTCGCAAGAGGTGACTAAGGGAAATACACCAGGGGCGGGCAGCAGTGCCTCTTCCAGAATAGATCTACCACTGAACTGCGATCCCCAAACCGCATGCCCAGCGTTGGGATTATGGGTATTACCCCCATAAGATAAAATATCAGGAGGAGGCCTGCGTCGAGCATTAAAGGCTGTTGAGGTGAGGTGATCTTTAATAATATCATACCGTTTACAGTAATTTTAGAAAATTGACATTTTTATGACATAAAGATAAATGTCGGTTCTTCTCGAACCGACATTATCTCGAGAAGAACCGTCAACCGCTGGGGTAAAAGTGTTCTTGAGTGGAGACCGCGACTCGTCAAATGTAGTGTAGGACGCCATCCGACCAGGTGGGATGACGATTTGCGAAAGACTGCTGGCAGATGCTGGATGCGGCAAGCTGAAGACAGGGCGCTATGGCGCTCATCAGTGGAAGCCTATGTCCAGCAGTGGACAAATATAGGCTGATGATGATGATGAAAGATAAATGTATAAACTTATTAAGCTAGTTAGTTCCATGAACTATTTTCTCAGACTCGTTTCTCTCACGAAATATTCCGATAAGTTTCGATAAGCGCTACGAAGGCGCGGGTACTGATTTCCTTTCATTTCCTTTAGGAAACTTAAATAGAACTGAAACTTCCTTGACGACGGGAACAGAATCAATTATTATTTGAGTTACCGAAGTTTTTCTCGATTTCGTCTATCTAATAGCGTTTGGTTTGTTGTAATGAAATTGAAAACTGTCATATAAGTTCTTAGCAAATTTCCTAAGAACTTATATGACAGTTTTCAATGTCATCTTTTTTTTTTTATTTCTCACACAAAATACAGTTTTTTATGGAACTTACCAACTTACTTACCTTCTTTTACATTTTATAGAGCTATTAGTTTTTTTTTCCGAATCCTTATATTTTAAACATGTTAAGGTACTGTATAAGAATACCTAAATAAAATGTATTCTTTCAATCATTTACGGCAGTTCATCAAACCAATAGCGAGATAATCTTTTGTATACAGAAAAATATTATTTATTTAGCAAAAATATAGATAAAAACTATTTTTACGGATTCCCATTTAAGAATTTCAGTAAGCCCCTATCTGGTGCGATTCGCACGCATTCAGCCGTAGTCACGCTCAACAAACAGTTTTGTTTACGAGTTTAATTTGTATTCCAGCAGCAGTTCATAGATAAAAATATTATTCTTTGATAGATTCGTCAGACATGGAAACAGTAAAATTAAGTCGATGCTACCTACCAGTATCCGATTTTTTATCATTAGGTAGGCTTTGAGTATCAAAACTAATTGCGAACCAAATTCACTCGTAAAAAAGTAAACTCGGGATGAATATTGTTATGCTGGTTTGATAATTGAACGACTGTTATTTAATTTCGTTCGGAAATTGCAGATAAGACGCTTTCGTATATATGTATATAACTTCTGGACTATAATATGTAATTTAATTTGTACAAATAAACAATAACAGCAAATTCATAAATAAACGCAAATCAACATTAGTGTTTTGATTGTGTTTTTCAATTATTTTGTGTTATATGTTCGGCAATTATGATGCATGATGAATTTACGAAACTTTTGCAATCTATATCAACAACGCCACAAATAACAAGAATAAAAAACAACACCATACAAAGTTAGCAAGTAGCTCGTCAGCAAATTATACTCTAACTCGAATGGGCCAGATACAACTTCAGCGAACTTCGCGATACAAACTTATGATTTTCATTAAATCTCCCTGCATGGCGGGATGGCTTTTTGTTTGAGTTGGAAATGTGAGAGCATTTATCAACGTTATAAATGTTCTGATGTTATGGAAAGATTTTTCAATGTGCGGGCTTTGGAGATGAAAATTCACTGTTTAACGATGTTACGAAATGTTTGGATTTGGGGCAAATTGTTTGCATGCTCTACATAACAGACAAAGCTCAGAAAGCTGTGCCTAGTAAAGTTTTTGGGGTCGGGCTTAGTTGGGAATGCCTTTTCATTATTCCTTTTTTGAAATCATATTTTTTAGCAGAACCCATTGCAACATAATTTTAATTCTGGTGTGAAACGCTGTGACATACTGACCGTTTTCCCCTAAGCATTCATCTCGTTTTGCATTAAAAAGTAATGACCTCATAAATATAATGAATGAGTGGCTTGGCAACCACATGCCGATTGCTAACAGTTACATTACAAAGAATCTAGACATTCTACAATTTTATCGAAGGTAAAATTTACTTGACAATAACCTAAGACTAGTATTCTAGCTCTAGTCTAGAACCTAGTACTTCTATAGACTCGGAGCAAGAGACAGCCTCAGATTAGTATTTAAGGACATTGGTATTATAACAATGCCATCTCTTTATATATGTATATTTAAATATTATGTATGCAAGAAAACATATTTTAAGATATAGTAAACATTCGGACACACACCAGTATGATACAAGATCTAAAAATAGGCTTGTACAACCTTTTACACGGTTTATGAAGGTTAACAAATCGTTTGTAGTGAATTGCATTAGATTTTATAATACTTTACCTGAAAAAGTAACTACATTAAATGAAAGATTGTTTAAAAACATAATTAAAAAGACACTACAAGAAAAAGCATACTATTGTATAAAAGACTTCCTAGCAGATAAAGATACTTGGAAACATATTTAATTTAAGTTAAGTAGGTACCCACCTAATGTTTCTAATTTAATTATTGTTATTTTGACTAATTCTAAGTGCATTGTGAATGTATGCCTATTGAATTGAATAAATTGAAATTGAAATCTAGAATCTAGTAAAGTAAGTACTAACTCGAGTATCTTACGCGTACATACGAGCCTAACTAACAGTGTAAAGGAACGTCTCTGAAATTCCAAGATACAAACTTTCAAGTTGCTAGATTTGCGAAAACGCTAGTGGCTCTTGAGGAAGATACCTATATCCACATGAGAAACTTATGCATGAGCATGAAAGTAGTTTTGCAATGACAATTCTTAGCAGTGGAGTTTTATATTTTTTGAAAGTATTGCTACTTCCGCTCAAGCACATTACTAACTAGCTTTTTCCTCTACGATGATAATTGCAAATGGAATTATGTGGTGGAAAATGTACCAAATGTCAGAGTGCATAGAACTGAAGATGGAATGAACTGGTACGGTTCGTAGGTACTTTGATTGTTTTGACATGACCATTATTACGTAAAAATATATACGGTTTATTTATTACTTACATTAAAGTATGGTCATCGTATTATTATGGGCCAGTGGCATCAGCATTGCCAGACAGCAAGGCAATGCAGCCATCGTCTTTGTGATTCTTCCAACTATGTGGACTATGGATGGATCAGCTGAGCTACCTGGTAACAGCAACAGTCTTCTCTTAGCTCAATTGTTTATATTTTAAAACAATTGAGCTAACTGTGCCAGATACTCACTAGCTCTTACTTGTTTATGTTATTTATTTGTAATTTTCTTTGCATAAGATTTCATTTATTTCATTTTACCATACATATAATATTATGAGTGGTCTTACAAATAAAGATCTATGATTATCGTCTCATACGATAATCATTAGATCTTACTTCAAGAATTCATCATCATCATCTGATGATAATTATATTAGTCTATTACCAGTCCACTGCTGGACATAGGCCTCCCCTAATAAGCGCCATAGCGCCCTGTCTTCAGCTTGCCGCATCCAGCATCTGCCAGCAGTCTTTCGCAAATCGTCATCCCACCTGGTCGGAGGGCAGCCTACACTACGTTTTCCGAGTCGCGGTCTCCTCTCAAGAACACTTAAAGAATTACACTTAATCAAATATCTAATGATTTTCGTCTCATACTATAAATCATTAGATCTTTATTTATACTGTATTTTGTTGGTCTCTAAGATGTAACGATACGAACAAATTAAGAATGCGGTGACAAGACGCAAACCATGAAATAATTCAAATATACTAAGAAAAAGATCCTATTAATTCATAACTAGGTTAACTGGCAGTGTTTGGCACAGTTGGCACTTGGCAACTGTGGAAGCATTTTCATTTGAAAAAGAATAACTGTTGAGTATTATGAAAGTCATATTAAACAACATAATTATCATTATGTTTACGTTTGCGTTATGCCAGAAAATGTTAGTATAAAGTGTCGTTTTATTACTTAAAATTGGGATGAACGATAAGGTTCTGACTTTTTTGAAATTGTGGCAAATATTTGTATCTCAATTGCAGAATGCCGAATGCATTCTGCTTCCTTTTGACGATTTAGTCGAGCTCAATTAAGCCTGGACAATAAATTAATAGGTGCATTTACTTTACGGATTGTTGATTTTGCTGGAAAGTTTTGAATTTACCAAGAGAGAATATCACCAAAATATCACCTGAAGGATGAAAAAGCTATACACCGCCATAAACAAATAAAATATTTCATCGTAGATAACAAAATGTTATTACAGCTGGTAAAACAATCTGAACACGGTTTTTACCAACAAACTTCATTATGCTCCGATTAAAAGAGATAAATTGCCAAATTTACCCTACATCGGGCACGGCACTCATAAAGGTCCCAGAATATGCTCTACATACGGGGTAAAGGGACAAATTTATGTTGAAGGGACACAAAAACCAACGGCCGTCCAATGAGACATACTTGCGGCATGGAGTTTGACATCGGAGCAAATAAGGTTTATTTATTAGGAAAGTTGGAAGGCTATAGTAAATCAGCAACGTTGGGAGACAACCTATAGAGTGTAACAAGAGTGGTGATCGTCTGAGCCATTAACTGAGTGTCGATCGAAAGAATGCTCTTTACCTGACATGCGGATTCCACACGCGTGTGGATCTGATCAGCGTACGGGCAACCCGAAAGCTTTTATTGCTCTATCCAATACGCGCACGTGGTAGGAAAAACATATATGATACAAGTTTCTGATCGAGGTTTCGCACGCGTTTTTTCTATGGAAACGTTGGAAACTTTTTCAGGTTATTTCTATACTATGGGAACTGATTGATGGGATGAAAGGTAGCTTTTGTTTTATTCCAAGCCTAGAATTACCTTTATGGAATTTTAGTCCGTTCCGTTTGGTAGTTATGGAGTGAAGAATTTTCAAAAAACAAACCAACCATCCTGACTTTCGCATTTTAATATTAGTGTGATTATAGGCTTAGAGTGGCCACACGCTAGCCAGATCCGGCTGAAATCTGCATAATAGGAAAAGATCCCCTAGGATTACAAACACTCACATTCTGCCTGAGTTAAAAGTTCGCAATCGAAAACAATATCGCATCAAATTGGTGATGTTAAAACCAAACACAACTTTTCTTTCTGACCTTCAATGAAAAGTTTTCAATAAATACCTACCAAATTTAGTGTTAACCAATCTATGAGCAAATATAAAATCGACAGTAATTCCAGACCACCTTGTCTACTCGAGAATTTGTGAATAGGGACTGTGACAGGGGCATGATAATATTTGTGTTCATCGTTTGATACTAATATGACGGATCTAAGTTGGAAAAGAGCAACGGACTGTGAAAACGGTTTTTGTTGGTATATTTTGATTTGGTTTGAAACGACCTATTAACAAGCCTTCGCCTTAACTGCGCATGCTGTGTCAGCCTGTATGGGGTTGGTGCACTTAGAGTGCAAACGCACTTCCTCTCAGTGCGAGGGCACCTTTAGCATTACTTTTTTTATACATGAGGGGTTTTATTAGTGTCAAAAAATAGTTCAACCCATAGTGAAAAATTTTTATGTCTATGGTTCAACCAGCTTTTAATTTGATATTAATGACTCTGCACAGATAAACATGACACTCTACCGCAAAGAATCATTCCATAATAGTTAATGCCGCGCCACAGAGGTCGTCATTCCATTGACGACCTCTGTGGCGCGGTGGGCGAAGGTCTGCCTGCGACGCAGAAGGTTGCGGGTTCGATTCCCGCCTCGGGACAAATGTGTGTACGATCTGCAGACATTTGTTCAGGGTGTTCTGGTCGTTTTCTATACATAATAACATGGTTTTGCGCGGAATAGTTGTGAATTGTGTAAAAAATTTCATCCATTATACATTTGGTTACCTACTACATTAGGTGGCATTAATGTTGCAGCCGTGCGGTGCCGGCTTAGAATTTGCACCACCCCAACTCTTCCCGTGGTTGCCGTAGGAGGCGACTAAGTGACATACACCGGGGGTCCAGCGTAGGGATTATGGGCATTACTCCCCACGAGATAAAAAATCAGGGGGAGGCCTGCGTCCAGCAGTGGACTAATAGGCTGTTGAGGTGAGGAGGAGGATGTTGAAGTGTCTGAATTGATTTTACGTATATTTACCAAATGCTGCAGCTAAAGGCATGTAGGCGTAAACAACCTACTTATAGCTGGTAAAATTGCAGCATCAGCAATAAATAACTTCTAATAGTAGTTTTAAAATGTAGTTTTGAAAATAACCACCACTAAAAGTAATTCAATGTGACAAACACAGTACTAAACCCAATATAATCATTTCTATGTAAAGTTGCGCAGTAGGGGAGTTGATATTAAAATTCAATATCGATCAGTTACTGTAACTGATGGTCAATTTAAACAATTTACTGCGTTTTTAATGGTTCAAAACAATGACCGTTTTGGAAGTAGTTTTATTTTATAGACTTTTTACGATTTTACTATTTCTACCTACCTTAATGTTCGGGAATAGTAATAGACGGATTATAAAAAAGCACGCAATTTTTTTTTGGATTATTTTTTCAAGGAACTATTTTACTGTCAATGTACCTAATAATAAGAAATAGTAATTCAATTCTATTGAGTGAGAGTAAAATAGTTCCTTGAATAAAATAATCCAAAAAAAAAATGCGTGCTTTTTTCCTGAATTACTATTTCTTATATTAGGTACATTAACAATTTATATTAAATAATATAAATAATAATAATTAATATATTGATAAATAATAATTAATAAATTGTAAATGCACCTAATATAAGAAATAGTAATTCAATTCTATTGAGAGTAAAATAGTTCCTCGAATAAAATAATCCAAAAAAATCGGGTGCTTTTTTATAATCCGTCTATTACCATAATGTATGTAATATTTTGATACATTTTTTTTCGCGGTAAATTTAATTATTTATATTTTTCACTACAAGCTCTGTGGCGAGACGGGCTTAAGTCAACGAAGGGTGTCTGCGATGGGTTCGATTCCCATCGGCTCGGCATCAATGTTTGTACGATCTGCACATAAGGGTTTTCTGGGTGTTTTAAATGTATTAAATAAATAAGAATTACAAGAATAGTAACTAAGTATTTCAGTTATCTAGTCCCCAAAACACAAGCTTTGTTGGGGTATGATGTGTGAATTTCCAGCATTATTTTTACTAGGTATTGTATTTTAACTAATATTTAATAATTATGAAATTTCTTTTTTTGTTCCCTCTCAATCTACACTCAGGTATTGGTTGTATAACGCGTGCCAAGTTCCATGGCTTCAGCACGTACCTATACTACGATTTAGAATTTAACAAAATTAATAACAATAACAGAAAACAACTAAGTAACAGCAAGATTATCACTATAAACTAAAACATAAACTTTAACAATGCATAAGTCGTTAAATATTTTCCACCAATATTCCTTGGATCAAATAAACCCTTTGTATAAAAATAAAACGTCAAGTGCGAGTTGGAATCGCGCATAAAGGGTTCCGTACAAACTTGTACTCTTAAGCAAAGAAATCGACCCAGACGCACAGTTCACAATTTTATCCTTTAATTGTGTTTTATGACCTTGCTTCTTGCCAAATGTTATGATTCTAGGTCAAAGGGATGTGTGTTTATGAGATTCCCTTGAAAAAATAAAAAAATGGGCGTAAACGGCTGTAACTTTAGATTGCGTTGACTTAGAAGTTTGATTTATATTGCGGCTCAAAGAAGTTACAAATCTCAGTATATGTTGTGAATTTCAACTCGATACCTCCCTCCACATGTTTCTGAGAAAAGCGGTTTGACAGACGGACAGACAGACAACAAAGTGATCCTACATACAGGGGTTCTTTTTTTTTCTTTTTAGTTACGGAACCGTAAATATATCCAGGTTTTTTAATCGGAGTATAGACCAGTACAGTGTGTGCGGTGACACTTAAAATTATGATTAATTTTTAAATACACCGACACAATTCATTTCATTGTTGTGCCCCAGATTTGCACAATGCTAATTCTTTTTCAAAATAGAGAAATTAAAATGTTTGAACATTCGGTGCAAACTCCGAGTGACAGACAGACAGTTGGATTCTGAATTACTTTAATTAAAAAGTTTTTGCGAGGCTATGCAATTGGTCACGACTGAAATAAATTTGTTCTAGTTTTCCGAATGAAATGTTTGCATTTTGTTTTAATCTACAAAATAGTTAAACATACAGATAATTAAATATCTTATATATAATAAGACAATACCAAAACCTGAAATTGGATAGTCGGTACTATCCAAAAATTGTTAAACTGAATTAATCTTCTCACAAACTATGATGCAAGATTTTGTGTTTTAAGTGTTGTAGAAAACGTAAACATCCATCGATTTTATTAGTTTTTTTATAATATTTAATATTTTTGATGATGAGCCGTTCTTAAAACAAAAGTGACACTTCAAATTACAGCAAAACTTTATAAAGTAACGATGTTATTTATATATACCTACTACTTCACTCCAACTATCTAAGATTGAACCAATCACATAATTTATTTAATCTTAAGAACAAGAGCTCCTAGTCTGTTGCACTTGTTCGCTTCAATTACTTTTAACTAGAAACAACCATTTGTATCAATTACGACCGAGTTTAATTTGGGTAAATAACAATTTTATGGGTAATAGAGGATTATTGTGGGTAAAGGGTCTAAAGGGTTTTTGTTTAACAGCTCGTCCTTAACTGACATAGCTTCTGATGAAGATTTATTGATCTCATTGAATAAGTTACGTGTAAAATCAAATTACTGTCTAGACTTTAGACGTTTTTCGAAGATCTATCGAAAATCAAGAAAATAGTTCAAGTGAAAAGTGTTTTAAATAAATGGATAGGTGCTTAGTTTTAATTATGATAATAATTTTGTTTAAAAAGATGAACAGTCTGTAGAGTATCATTGACAACAAAACATCATCCAAAATGACTCAACAGTATCTAATGTCCCATCGAGAATAAATTGCTTTTTAAAACCGGGTCCACCTTATAATATTAACAATAACATCGATTGTATATCAATGGAGTTTCGCCCACCTCATCAACATAAGTACACAAAGGTACGGAATGTATATTACCATACTCTATCGATATAGATTCGATGGCATTGTCACTGCGAGCCATCGCTGACTGCATCTGATACCGATCACTAAGAAAAAGGTCGCTCGACCCTAAAAACCACGTTACTTTTCTATCCACACAATCAAATTTAAACTCTATCATCTCATAAATAGAGACATGGTTACATACAAGCTGTTGTTTGCAGTTCTATCTTATTCCGTTTCCAATCGCTCTGGTGACTCATTCCATCTTTAGCTTTTTATATCCTACTTGTCCAGTCAAATCCTTTCTTACATCCCAATCCTTAAATGTCATACTGGTATTTAATCATTTGATCAAGCATTTTAACCTGATCTTTGTCTCTATAATTTGCTGATTTGGAAAAAAAATAACATAAGTATATATAAGTACAACAACTTAAGTATGTATAAAGCTATTTTGACAGTGCTCAGGTATTAAAAATACTTAAGGAAGGAAGAATGAAAGAAATTAGAAAATACCACAGTCAAAAGTGAAATAGTGAATTGACGACCTCTGTAGCGTAGTGGGCGAAAATCCGCCTGCGTCGCAGGAGGTTGTGCGGGCTCAATTCCCGCCTCTGGACAAATGATTGTATGATCTGTAGATATTTGTTCCGGGTGGTCTGGTCGTTTTCTATGTATAATAAAAAATATCTATTAATACATTGTATTGTATTCAATACAATGTATTAATAGATATTTTTTATATCAGTATATATAAAAATATCTATTAATATATTGTATTGAATACAATACTGATATACATAATAATTTATATCAGTATATGCTATGGCACTCATTAGGGCAGGCCAGTATTTTTCAGTATTTTATTTATTGCATTCATATAGGCCTATGTCCAGTAGTGGACTTATTAAGTATAATATTATATGATGATGTATATCAGTTATCTAGTACCCATTACACAAGCTCTGCTTAGCTTGGAGCTAGATGATGTGTGAATTGTCCAGCTTTATTTATTTGTTTAATTTGATTTTGTCATTAAAATTGGTTTAACTTTACTATGTTACGAAAATTGAGTTCATTTAAATTTTAATGGTGACTTTCGAATATTTCATTTGAATTTGATTAAGGTGAAGTAGGTCCCAAAACTCAGGTTTTAGAAAGAAAACACAATTTTTTAAAATCTTGTTTGATGAGCATCAAAAGTTTAGGATTTTTGTTAGTAAGTTATGGGAGCCGAAACACGATTGACTCAACTTGACTCGATAGAAAAAAATCGCAAAGTTTCCTCTAAATTTTGCATTTTTACTACGGAAAACCTGTTTCATTTGCTAGTTAAATAACATATTTGAATGAAATATTGTCTAAAAAATACTTAACTAAACACTTTAGAGGATTATGGTTTTAGTTTTTTGCGAAAGAGTATTATTTTAAAGCAATAACAAATTTATAAATAAAAAGCAGTGAAATTGCGCGCGGGCCGGCTCTTGCGTCCCTTTCTCGCTTTCATTGCGCGGTGTTCGCTCGTCCTTGTCTCAAAAATACGAACGTACTTCGCCTTAAAGTGAAATAATCCTGCATCCAATACAATTTTGCATAGATAATCTGATGTATTTATGCACTTGACAAAGGAAATGCGTATATGACCCATGTAAGCCCACTCATTGTAATCCACTCACTTTGTTTGTTTACAATGACAATGAGTCCAACTCAAAAATGTATTTGAATAGGCCATTGACTATTTACTATCATCTTGGTCTAGTGAAAGACAAAAATTAGTATTTCGATGATGTACCTACTTTAATAAGGTATTATTCAGATGGACTGTTAATCCGTAAACGAGGTTATTATCGTCAAAAAGTTACTTTTAAGGGTTCCACCCAAAGGGTCAACCTCAACAGCCTAAATTGGTCCACTGCTGGACGCAGGCCTCCCCCTGCTAATCGCCTTATTGGTTTATATTTCATTGTAGTGCCCGTAATACCCACGCTGGGCATGCGGGTTGGGGATCGCAGTTCGCTGGTAGATCTATTCTGCAAGAGGCGCTGCTGCCCGACCCGCGGTGTATGTCCCTTAGTCGCCTCTTACGACACCCACGGGAAGAGTTGGGGTGGTGCAAATTCTAAGCCAGCACCACACGGCAAAGGGTAAAACGGACTTAGACTCCGCTGACCGTCCGTCTGTCTGTCTGTTCGTCTGTTACCAGGCTCATGAACCGTGATGGTTAGACAGTTAAAATTTTCACAAATGATGTATTTCTATAGCCGCTGTAACAAGAAATACTAAAAAACAGAATAAACTAAATATTTAAGGGGGCTCCCATACAACAAACGTGTTTTTTTGCTGTTTTGATAGATAATGGTACGGAACCCTTCGTGCTAACGTCTAACTCGCACATGGCCGGTTTTATATTATAATTATTTTGAAGTAATGTTTTGTTAAAAGTTTCCAAGACGTTACTTTTTTCATTAAAATATAGTAAGCTTCGTGATCATCATCATCAGCCTATATTAGTCCACAGCTGGACATAGGCCTCCCCTAATATGCGCTATTGCGCCCTGTCTCGCTAGTAAGCTTCTGATGGGATGGATTCTCTCAAAGGGATTTACTCCTTTACATTTACACAACAAAATAATTTGTTGTTTCACGTTCACAAGATGTATTTTAGTATACCTACAGTGAGTATCACTGAAATTTAGAGAACAGAGACTAGCAAGTACCTAATGTCAGCCAATAACCGTTATCGTCTGGCTAAAGTGCTGACTTTACGAAATGCCGGCAATTACCTTAGTACGGAGCGGTTTATTTCTTTAGGGTAGGCCTATGACATTTCGAATGTCGTCTGGATTAGAATTGTAATGAATAAAACCGGTCAAATACGAGTCAGACTTACGCACGAAGGGTTCCGTACCATCATCTATTTAAAACGGCAAAAAAACACGTTTGGTATTAGGAGCCCCCTTAACCTCCTAAGCCCTGAATTTAAAAATAGCACTTCGCCTTTGAGAACGGATGTCCACTTTTTGGAACAAATTGATTGATACCCTTAAGACCTGAACCTTATTTTGCTTGTAATAAGCCTTAGATTATATTTACTGCATTTTCGCCAGAACAAAGTTGATTTGGGTGTTCCTAAGGAATACTTAAAGTTCATTTTGAATAACCTATAATTTGTTCGTTTTTTGGAACATTTGTCCTTAATTTTTGAGTATTTTTTCAAATCTAATGGGTAAACAGTATACACAATTAGGGTTTTTTTAATGTATTTATTAATAAATAAACACGAAGTATAAACTATGAGATTTATAACAAAATTTAGTTTAAGATATAAATCACAATTGCTTCGGTCTGAAATGAACGTAACAATATTATTAATCTTTATATAAAATTCGGTTAATCGTAACCTTTCTCATCTACAATTAGTTTAACTGCTAGTCTAGATACGGTCGCATTGGAGACGAAGTGGACTTTTTCAGAACAAAATTTTACGGTTCCATTTTTTGGTGCAAAAATCAAATACTGTGTTTGAATAATAATCGTAACCCATTTTGACAATCAACATGAAGTGAAACTAACAAAATTTAACTTATAAGTAGCAGAAAAATGTGAAAAAATTAAGATTTTACATACCCCTGCCGGTGCGGTCTGCCATCTTGGTGGATGAAAGACGACACACTGTGCTGTGCGTATAGGTTATAGCAAAAAAAATATTAGCGGGAGAGGGTGAGGTATATTACGTTTCAAATAACACAGATAGCAGCAGTGCTAAAAAAAAAGATTTTGAGAGACAAGCGAACAAATATTATGGTCAGTTTTTGGAACATCCGTCCTCTACAAAAGGTTGTGTTTTCTAGAAGCCGGACTCGGCGACATGTTTTGTTTTGTTCCAAAAAATGACTGCAAGGGCTCAGGAGGTTATATATTTATTATATTTAAATTTAATAATTTATTTTTAAAGTTGATGTACACCCAAATATTCTGTGTTCTTCAAGCTTCTACCTGTTGCCGCTATCAATATCGAGCAAAACCGAGCAAAATAACACGTTTGTTGTAAGGAAGCCCCATTAAATATTTATTTTATTCTGTTTTTTAGTTTTTTTTTATAAAGCGGGCTCGGCAACACCAATACATCATCTGTAAAAATTTCAACAGTCTTACTATCACGCTTCATGAGATACAGCCGTGACAGACGGAAAGACGGACAGCGGAGTCTTCGCAATAGGGTCCCGTTTTACCCTTTGGGTACGGAACCCTAAAAATTACACACTGTTGTCTCAACTACAGTACACGTGGCATTCCAGCAAAGATAAATGAGATACCTAGATCTAGTGTAGTTTAGTACCTATATACCTAGCATAGTAGGTATACACCTGGTCCTAGATCTATCCTACCCTTCTATAGAAACATGGCGGCTTTATCAGAATAAAACAGCATAAATAAAACCATAGAGCATTTACCACAATACAAAGATCAGACCATGACCGTGCCATGAAATAAACTGTTACTATAAATAAAAAAAATATAAATAATGCTGGACAATTCACACAGCATTATCTAGCCCCAAGCTAAGCAGAGCTTGTGTTATGGGTACTAGATAACTGATATACATAATATTATACAATACATAGATAGATATTTTTTATTATATATAGAAAACGACCAGAACACCCTGAACAAATCTCTGCAGATCGTACACACATTTGTCCCGAGGCGGGAATCGAACCCGCAACCTTTTGCGTCGCAGGCAGACCTTCGCCCACCGCGCCACATCGGTCGTCATACTATGGCAAGTACCTATACTATTGGAAGCAATATGGATCAAAATCGGTTGTTTTGATTTCACTACAATTTTATTAATTTTCTTTTGAAGTGTTATAAATGTATTAACGTGGTACATCTAAAGTACTCTTTCTATTCATTTGTTACGACTCCTGTGATGTTTGTGTGTGAAAATGAGAAGTCTAGGTATATATTTGATGACCTCTGTGTCGCGGTGGGGTTCGATTCCCGCCATGGGACAAATATTTGTACGATCTGCAGGTATTTGTTCCGGATGTTCTGGTCGTCTTCTGTGTATAATAAAAAATATCTTTGTATGTAATGTTTTGTATAATGTAGGTATGTATATCAGTTATCTAGTACCCATACATAACACAAGCTCTGATTAGCTTGGGGCTAGATAATGCTGTGTTAATTATCCAGCATCATTTGTAATAACAAATGATAATAACAAATTTTATAACTATCTATGAATAAGTTTTCATATTATGTAGTTATAAATAATAATTATGGGTGAATTGGGTAAACAGAGACTTAAAATAAATAAACTAAAGAAAACGCGGAATTTTTTGTATTTATAAAAAAAATTATAACCTATTAGCTTTCGTGAAACAGTTATATGGGTCGTTCCCAATTCCATTCTTCATTATTATAAATCAAAGAGAAGGAAACATCTGTTTTTTATGCGCTTGTGTTCATGATAAATAGTTTCACAATAACTAAAAATAAAGTGTTCCAAAAAATATTTTCATATTTTACTAACGAGACTTCTGATATCAGCACCCGTAGAATACATGAGTACATAATGATGTGGTCACTGTTACTTGACTTTTTGTTTTTCCAACAATATTGGGAGGTATATATTATGGTTTTAGTTTTTGATTTCCAAAAAGCTAAAAAATTAATACAAATTAACTTCTTAAAAATCACCTTACAAATTTTAATGAACCTTCCTTAAATTAGTATAAATAAATTCAAATTAGTTTCCGAAGTAGCCATCGCATACGCATAATATCGTTAAATTTGAATAATTTATTCGAATAATAAATAGAAGGTGTGGTCATTTGGACTCCACCTGTGTACAAAAGCTACGCCCAGTACCTACACATTGTAAAAAACGATTAAAATACAAATGCATTGTTTTTTTTACCGTTAAAGAAGTGGATCCGGTTGTGTAGTAAAATACCTAAAGTTGTAAGCCATTGTAAATATCTATGTGTAAACGTGTTCTTGAGTTGGGACCACGAGACCACGGTAAACGTAGTGTAGGACGCCCTCCGACCAGCTACCCTAGCACGGGGATTGTTGTCTAGGGTAGAAATGAGTAAAATGACGTCACTTTGTCTTAGAATGCGTAAGTAATTCTTTTACTACTAATTCTTTTAGTACTTCCTTTTCAAAAATGCACGCAATGTATGGCGATGCGATGTCATTTATTGTCTATTCTACCCTAGACAACAATCCCCGTGCTAGGGCGGCTGGTGGGATGACGATTTGCGAAAGACTGCTGGCAGATGCTGGATGCGTCAAACTGGAGACAGGGCGCTATGGCGCTCATTAGGGGATGCCTGATCAGCAGTGGACTGATGGGGCTGGTGATGATGATGAAGCAGTAGCAAAAGACGCGTTAGATAAATCACACTTGTATTTGAAAGGATATTTGTAACCTCTTCACGCCAAAACTACTCCTATGATTGGGCTGATATTTTGCATAAAGGTAGTTCTAGGCTAGAAATAAAACATCGTTTTTTTATCCCATAAATGAGTTTCCATGGGATAGAAATAACCTTTAACAACGCGTGCGAAGTCGCTGGCCGAAATAAATATTCATCCACAAGGTATAAAACCAGTAAGCTTGAAGTGACTATATGACTATGATATCAAAGGTAAAGTTTTTCCGTGATCTTTAAAAGGAATTTTCAACTTCGACATTTTCTGCATGTACATTCACAAACAGCTAACTCCTTATAAATTTGATTCATCAAATATTGTAATTTAGATGCTAAATACCTACTTACAAAAAAATACATCCAAAAATGGTGTCCAAGTTTCATCATGTCTCATGTAGAATACAAATTGGGAATTACCAATGTTAGAAAATCGATTGAAAAGCATTTAAATGCAATAAAACGTCATGTTCAGTACCATTATATGGTGTCTTGTGACTACGAGTACCAATTTAAAACAATTATGGCCAAATTTGGTCACAGCATGGGTGGTAAATTGATACTATTTTATTTATTCACGAAAACTTTCTGAGGTGTAAATCGAATACTGTTTAGTAATATTAGGTGTATTTTGAAGTTACCTACTACATAATTTTATTTGAAAGCGTATATTTTTATTGAAAATGATAGTGTTGATCTAGCTCAACTGGCTTTGCTCTAAAAGAAGGACGAAGCTGGTGGGTCAGGCATATTAGAAATCGTAGGTAGTCTATCAGTAATGTTTTCAATGGTAAGCTAAGTGCAAATAAATAAGTAGGAACACTTACATTGAGTAAGAAAGCGACCACAACACTGTGCGAGTACATAAATATCAATAAACAAGATTCGCCAAGTGCGAGTGTAACTCGCGCGCCGAGGGTTTCAAACATTTGCCAATTATTTGGACAATCAATTTTCTGAAATATTTTAAAAAGTATGAAACTTACAGAAATTTCAAAAAGTGTTTTAAAAAGGCCAAAACGATACCTTTCATTTGATACCCCACATGGGTAGGTACCCCCTTTTGAAAAAAATTCCCCTTTTTTAACCATTTTTCAAAAACTATTATTATTACAGACTTCTCTATATTTTTCCTGTAAAATATAGATTGATATCTACAAACGCCTAATACATTGTACATGGATCGGTCTGCAATCTTCGGAGCTAGGGGGGGGGGAATGGTCAATTTTTCGTCTTTTTTTGAAATATTTCAAAAAGTATGAAACTCACAGAAATTTCAAAAAGTGTTTTGAAATGATCAAAACGATACCTTTCATTTAATACCCCACATAGGTAGGTACCCCCCCCTTTTGAAAAAAAAATCCCCCCCTTTTTGACCATTTTTCAAAAACTATTATTATTACAGACTTCTCTATATTTTTCCTGTAAAATATAGATTGATATCTACAAACGCCTAGTACATTGTACATGGATCGGTCTGCAATCTTCGGAGCTAGGGGGGGGGAATGGTCAATTTTTCGTCTTTTTTTGAAATATTTCAAAAAGTATGAAACTCACAGAAATTTCAAAGAGTGTTTTGAAATGGTCAAAACGATACCTTTCATTTGATACCCCACATAGGTAGGTACCCCCCCTTTTGAAAAAAAATTCCCCCCCTTTTTGACCATTTTTCAAAAACTATTATTATTACAGACTTCTCTATATTTTTCCTGTAAAATATAGATCGATATCTACAAACGCCTAGTACATTGTACGTGGATCGGTCTGCAATCTTCGGAGATAGGGGGGGGGGAAAGGTAAATTTTTCGACTATTTTTGAAATATTTCAAAAAGTATGAAACTTACAGAAATTTCAAAAAGTGTTTTGAAATGGTCAAAACGATACCTTTCATTTGATACCCCACATAGGCAGGTACCCCCCCTTTTGAAAAAAAATTCCCCCCCTTTTTGACCATTTTTCAAAAACTATTATTATTACAGACTTCTCTATATTTTTCCTGTAAAATATAGATCAATATCTACAAACGCCTAGTACATTGTACATGGATCGGTCTGCAATCTTCGGAGCTAGGGGGGGGGGAATGGTCAATTTTTCGTCTTTTTTTGAAATATTTCAAAAAGTATGAAACTCACAGAAATTTCAAAAAGTGTTTTGAAATGGTCAAAACGATACCTTTCATTTGATACCCCACATAGGTAGGTACCCCCCCTTTTGAAAAAAAAATCCCCCCCTTTTTGACCATTTTTCAAAAACTATTATTATTACAGACTTCTCTATATTTTTCCTGTAAAATATAGATCGATGTCTACAAACGCCTAGTACATTGTACATGGATCGGTCTGCAATCTTCGGAGCTAGGGGGGGGGGAATGGTCAATTTTTCGTCTTTTTTTGAAATATTTCAAAAAGTATGAAACTTACAGAAATTTCAAAAAGTGTTTTGAAATGGTCAAAACGATACCTTTCATTTGATACCCCACATAGGTAGGTACCCCCCCTTTTGAAAAAAAATTCTCCCCCTTTTTGACCATTTTTCAAAAACTATTATTATTACAGACTTCTCTATATTTTTCCTGTAAAATATAGATTGATATCTACAAACGCCTAATACATTGTACGTGGATCGGTGTGCAATCTTCGGAGATAGGGGGGGGGGGGTATGGTCAATTTTTCGACTTTTTTTGAAATATTTCAAAAAGTATGAAATTTACAGAAATTTCAAAAAGTGTTTTGAAATGTACAAAATGATACCTTTCATTTGATACCCCATTTGTCTTCCTAGGTCTCTTTTGAAATTTCAACATCAAAATTTGTACTGAAAATATTCATTTTCATTTTTCATTTATTTATATATTTTTTTCTTAAAATCAGTAATGGCGCACGAAATGTATCATTATTTCAAATTTCAAGTTAATAGCTGCAGTAGTTACTGAGATATTCAAGAAAGAGCGGGGACGGACAGAGCGAGACCATAAGGGTTTCAAAACCGATGTTTGAAACCCTAAAAACGGAAAACAAAAGTGTCACAAGGCCCATCATTATGTCACACCGAGTCACTTACACCCTAATGGATTTCGGATTCTCGCCAAATGACAGTTTCTACGTCACTTAGCTTCACTTCCGTTATCGATATCTTTTTACCTAAAAATCAAGAGGTGTCACTTTGTTATTCGATAGCTCAACAACGCTCAACTGAAACCCTATGAATTGAGTTAGTTAGGTAAAGTATATGAGAAGCAAACCTTATTTTGTGGTTATATTGAAAACCCTCTATGTTCTCTTTGATATTGTACTCTATTATATTGTAAACAAACTTGAATCACAATTAATTAAAACCTTTACAAAAAAAAATACAATAGTTACTTAGTTTTATTGCAGAGTTTTTTTAATTTATTTGTCTATAGAAACATTGAAGTATATGCATTAAATTTAATCCATAGATAATCTGAATACATAATAATCTACACTAATATTATAAAGAGGAAAGATTTGTATTTTTTTATGTAACGATTAAACTTAAAAACCACTGGACCGATTTCAAAAATTCTTTTATCATTAGAAAGTTTACTTTTTCGGGAATGGCATAAGAAGCTTTATGCCGGAATTCCTACGGGAACGGGAACTATGCGGTTGAAACCACGAGGCACTGCTATATTTTAAATTCGAAAACAGAAACGATCTTAATGAAAATTGACAGGGAGGTAGACTATCCTAGTTAGAGACAAAAGCTACTTTTATATAGTTAAAATTCATGCGACGCCGCGGGCGCAAGCTAGTAAAAAATAAAAATCGCTTAGCACACACAGGGGACGTTATAGACTACACAATTTTAAATCAACCAAAAAAATTAAAGAAAGTCGGACTGTTATGATAATAAAATGCATACAGCTGTATCACTTACATTATTAACTGTTTTAATTAATTCAATTAACAATAACATTACTGTTTTTAATTCCCTTGACAATCGTATCAGGCATAATGTTATGCAATATGACGTAAATGACGTTGTTAACATAACAATTTATGACAAGGAGTGTTTGCTTGTTACATCTTTATGGATCACATCCAATTTAATTTCCAAAATAGTAGAAGGTATCTATGTTCTTGTTAAAACACATTATTTTATGGTTAAAAGTTATAATAAAGAGGAAAATGAAAAAAAAAATGCGGGACTATTTACACAGCATCATCTAATCCTAAGCAGAGCTTGTGTTATGGGTACTTCACGACATTTGATCAGGGTGTTCTGGTCGTTTTCTATGTATAATAAAAATATCTATCTATGTATTTTATTATATTATGTATATCAGTTATCTAGTACCCATAACACAAGCTCTGCTTAGCTTGAGGCTAGGTAATGCTGTGTGAGTTGTCCAGCATTATTTATTTATTTATCGAGATAGCGGGGTCTAAATTAGGATTTAAAAATACCTGGGCCTTCTAGTAGCCCTTTTTCTATGGCGCCTGGCTGCTTAAGGCTGGGTAAATGGGTGTTGTATGCTTATGGAAGCGAACCGAGAGGCGGTTCGCTTCCATAAGTTCATGGGGTAAATTCTTATGACAACGTGCCCGCCATGGTTAAACATATCTACCTATTTGAAATAATAAGCTTTATGAACGATTAAAACCTTACAAAATCACTTGAAATTTCATTGAGTAACAAACGAATAAGCAATAATAGGGATCATAAAAAAACCATCACCTGTCTATTCTTGCCTTTATATGGTTTGTAATTAATAAAAAAAACTATCCAAGCGATGCATGGTCCTAAAACGCATTTAATTCGTGATAAAGGTAACAAATTGGATAAAGATAGCACTAACGTTGGAGACAGAGAGATCGTAAGTGCATCGCTGTGATAAGTCATGTGAGTAAGAAATATTAATGTGGATTTATTTTAAACTGACATTGAAATGGCATGGCTGAAATTTGTGTCCACGTAAGCGAATGCAAATCATAAACAATGGATTAATATACTCAGGCCTCAACTTCTTTGAGCATGCGTGTGGCCCAAATACTTGATCAAAGCATGAGCGAATAGATGACAATATAAACAGAACAAGATCGGTCAAGTGCGAGTGTAACTCGCGCACCGAGGGTTCCGAACATTTTATAATTATACAAAATATACTATATAACCAGTACCTGGTTAGATTGCTATTAACTCAGACTGTAAATTTTTCAACTTTTTTCAAAATATTTCGAAAGTAAGTACTTAATATGAAACCTACAGAAATTACAAAAACTGTTTTGAAATGTACAAACCAATACCTTTCATTTGATACCCCATTTGTCCCCATAATCCGAATCTAGTTGGAAATTTTGACATCACAATTTGTACTAAAAACTATCCTAGTTTTGAACATGTTTTCTATGTTTAAATATCATAAATTTGGACCAGAATTTGTAAACACAATAGATTTATATTCTTTAAGCCAGGTGAAATTTCATTTCTGCAGCAGCTTAATGTATATTTAAAATGTCTGCTCTGTTTTGCAAGTTAAGTTCAAAACCATATCCACAGTAACCTTTCCTCAAATCACCGTCCACTTCTCAACATTGTCGAGCCGATGTTTGTAATCTTTAGATGTCAAAGGTATTTAATTTGAATATCATCTCTTATCTTATTCTCAGCATTGAATTTATCGATGAAATATCTACGAACAGAGAAACGTATTGGTTTTAAGAGATTTAAAATCGAAAGTTCGCTTTAAAAGATAGAGTTGATAGCGTAGTTGATGTCTATGTTTTTATGGGCTTTGCGGATGAATGTGCTATCAAATTTCTTTAGTAACGACCTCCTTGGCCCGGCGAGCAAGGGTCTGTCTGCGACACTGGAGGTTGCAGGTTAGATTTCTGTGAAAGGACAAATGCTTTTACAATCTTTAAATATTTGACCCGGTTTTCTGAATGTTTCTTATGTAAATAAAAAATATTATCTATGTATAGAAATATGAATCTTTATTCAGAAAGAAAATAACAATCAAATAACAAATTTAAATTAAAACTAGTATTTACAATAGAAACAATTAAGCTATCTGCAAACTGTTGCAAACAATCTACAGGTAGCTCAACTGATCCATATCAATACCAGTTGGAAGCGTGCCTAAGACACTGGCTGCATTGCCCCGCTGTATAGCAATGCTGATGCGCTGTGCCAGATACTCACCAGCTCTCGGGTCACGCGTCGCTTCGACCAGACGCTCAGATAATTTTTTGAAAACCCGGAGAGCCTCGGTACCCCACGAACCTAGGGTCTCGACTCCTAGGGGAGCAAATGTGTAGGCTCTGTCGAGACCTGCATATTTGCGCCTCTTGAGATCTTCGGCTAAATCTGCCGCCGCACCAGCCCTCACGGAAGTCCTAGGAAGATGGGAAGGCGCGAGTGTGTCGACACATGTAGCGTCCCACACAATAGGCCTCCCCAACTCCCATGGGACTAGAGTCATGCCGTCAGGCCTCTTACCATCGTCACGCAACAGACCATTCGGTTCGAGAATAGCTGGTACGTTAGCGGTGGTAAAGGCCCGCCGGATGATGTCGTTCAGGCTGGCATGACGAGATATCCGACCGGCAGCCCTAGTACACGATAATCCGTGATGACCGAGCTGTTCTATGTATTATACTTTTAAAATATGATATCAGTTATCTAGTAACCAAAACACAAGTTCTTCTTAGCTTAGGGCTAAATAGGCTAAATAATGGTGTGTGAATTGTCCAGTATTATTAATTATATTTTTTGTCAAGTAGTTCTTCCCGCAACGATGTATTCAATCTACAAACTATGCTAGTCCACTGCTGGACATAGGCTTTTCCTGATAATTATCTTTTCATTCCCTAGTGATAAGACGCTTAGCAGGGGATGCTAATGGGTTACGTTATGGTATTGACATAATCCACACGCTGGGCATACGGATCAGGGGTTCTGCAAGGGATGCTGGTCCCCGCTCTTCAGTGGATACCCTTTGTCACCCGCAGAAAGACAGATTTATATATTCTCAATCTCAATCGTGCGTTTTTTTCCTTTTTTACCATGCAGTGGGACTAAGTTTCTGGTCGGACAGTATGACTCAGGAGTTGTATACAAAAACGTACCCCCACCATGATTACGCGAATGAATAAAACCATGTACCATTTTTGTAACAAAAGATTTTAAAAGTATTTTGTAATTGTAGTGTATAGGGTTCATCAATCATATTAGGCTTTATACGCATATAGCCTTGTATAATATACTTCTACAACTAATTTGAACTTGAACTATCTGTAAATGAATTCAAACAAATTGTCAAAACCTTTCTGTGCAAAAGGCTTACTAAAAAATAGGACAGGTTTTTGTCTAACTCGAAAAATAACAGGTTAAAGGTTTGGTTAAAGGTTTCTTCGTCGCTTCTTTTACTTTAGTCTACATACCGAAGCGACAGAAATCAAAAGTAGTCCTTATTTCCGTGACAGAGTTTTTTTTATGAATTTTAATTTTTCTAAGTGTATATGGAAGTAAAGAATTTTTGATTTTGATTAAGTTTACATTCACAGTAACAAAAAGCAAACAAATGTAAGGTCACTAATTTCATTACACTCTCGCACCACGATAACACTACCGGAAACAGAAATAATTCCTCGGAAAACTAATAAAAATGATCTAACGTAATTTTATTCGTGTATATCTCTCGGCATAAAGATAAGGTAGGTATTTCAATGCGCAATAAACACGTTGTTCCAAATATTTACCAGCATAATGTGCTTGTGTCACGGAATATGCCAGTAAGCTAATCCTATAAAATATTGCTGTTGGTTTATACATTTACTTTAGTCATCATCATGATGATTGGCCAATAGTAAGACGGACATAGTGCCCTCTTTTTTAAACGACGAAAAACAAAAGACTACACATAGGTAATATTTTGTTCTATAGTATATTTCCGGCTATGTAAATTTTTAATGAATTTTATTCGATTTCTCCGTCAATTGGATGAGCTTTGTTTTTTTTTTCGCTATTGTAGGGAATATTAATTCCCGAATTCCAGAAGTATTATATTCCCGAAGCATTAGTATTTATCAGGATTAACTATTAGCTTTACAGATAAAGCTTTAAAACAACGTAAATCTTGTAAAAAAATCACGAATAGCTTAATTCTTATATTATATACATTACATTACAGCACAAGACTTGACGAGAAAGCTACAACAATTTTGGTGTTATCTTCGCCTACTCTCATTTTTATATGGAAAAAGTTATCACGTTCGGACCATAATTTGATGAAGAAAACAATGAACATACATAAAAATACATAAGTACAGCCGAATTATAGAACCTCCTCCTTGAAGTCTGTAAAACAGGAAGTTTCGGAACTAAGTTCCTTATCGCGCGTTGTGAAAGGTGGCTGGACGGAAAAAAGTCTCACGAAAAGTTGTAACGACACTTTTTGCTATAGTAAGCTATTGTAAGCCGTGCGGCGTGCGCATGTTTCTCTGTCTGTCTCTCTCTCTATCTTATAGAAAGGAACTTCGTTCCATCCGGGTGTCCCTTAACACCTCTCAACTATTTTTCCTCGAACTCTCTTAGAAAACTAAATCCGCTCTAATGCAGACACCAAATACACACCTCAAGCAAATCATTCGTGTGTATGGAACCCTAACATGATTAACATATTCCAATAGTTGTCGCCTCTAACTGGAATCTTGCATGTAAACTCGCGATTAACTAGTTTATTAACTGTTATTGATGGTAACTCGTGTTAGTTACAAAAAAATTTGATGGTAAGTTTAGGGGAAGACTTGAAAAAAGTTATGTCATGTAAAAATTATCATGTTATTGACGATGTTCTATGGATGAAAGTCACGCTAGGGTGTGTTAGTTTTGTATATTATTTTAAAGTGAAAATAAAAGTTTTTGCGTAGGTTTTGTTTCAATGTTTGAAACGTCAGATATATCTGAATGATGCAAAAATTGCGTATAAATAGTGATAAAGTAACAGTTCTTGACGACCGATGTGGCGCGGTGGGTGAAGGTCTGCCTGCGACGCAGAAGGTTGCGGGTTCGATTCCCGCCTCGGGACATACCTATGTATGTACGATCTGCAGACACTTGTTCAGGGTGTTCTGGTCGTTTTTTATGTTCTAGTACCCGTACTAGATAACTGATGTACAATATACATAGATAGATATTTTTTATTATACATAAAAAACGACCAGAACAAGCTTTGGTTATGGGTAACACAAGCTCTGCTTAACTTGGGGCTAGATAATGTTGTGTGAATTGTTCAGCATTATTTATTTATTTATTTAAAATCAAATTAAGGTTTCGTAACCTCATCTCAACAGCCTATTAATGGTCCAGTGCTGGATGCAGAAATTGCCTTACTGGCTTTTAACTCATTGGGTATAGTGTCCATCGCAGGTGATAGATGACAGTCTATAAACAGATTCATAATTGGATGTCAAGGGCTCAATTAGAGTACCTAGAGTGGAGGTGATTGGAGGAGGCCTACCTCCAAAAAAAGGTCTATGAAATTCCACGACAAGGATGATGATGAATAGTGTAAGAATTTATCCTTTAAATTCACGCTACTTTCTTTCACCGTCGCATCTCCCATTCAGAACTACCCACACAGCTAATCGATTCGCGAACACACGAAAAAAAACACAAATCAAACACAGACTATCACTAACGAACGTTGTTCGAACACACAAATCGAGTTCCGGATAAAAACCATCGAAACAATATCGACGTCACACATCAATTTGACAAAATTTGTCAGAATAATACCATTTGCGTTTCGCTTGATGTATAACGTCTTTTTCCCTATAGCCAACTCGGTTCTAATGCATATTGTATTACGGAGGCAACGTGAAAAAGGATAAAATCGGAGGGGGTTTTTGAAAAGAGAAGCCCGCAGGCGGTCGCTTGCGAAACGAACGAAACGCAGTTTTGAGTATTTTTAGTTTTAGTTGACGCCAGTTTGAATTCATTGTTCCGTGTGTTCTACTCATCGGAATGGAAGAGCGACGAGATAAATGTAGCGGTTTGGTTCAATTTGAAACATAACTTTTTCAAAAAATAATCTTTGTTAACAAAGATAATTACAATCAAATAATGGTATTAAATAAAGACTAGTAGTGTTTACTTTTATGATATTTTGCTATAAGTATTTAAACCATTGTGTATACTGCTTTCGCTAAAAGCTAAGAGCTTCCGGCTCTCGAAACTTCTAGTATTTTAAAGCTGTTGCTCGGGTACCTTTCTTACCTACCTGTTAACCAATTCATCAAATTTAACAATTATTTACAAGATTTTTAACGTGAATGAAAAACCGAAAAAAAACGAATCGAAAAGCTCTGATACGAGTCAAAAAGAAATAAACCGCAAATCGGAAACTGAAAAAATATACACTAACGTATAAAAAAGGTACGTCAAACTTTTCATTCGAATTTTAAAATAAATCACTCGGCTCTCTGAAATCTATGTGACGTTTCAACAAAACGGACGTAGCAATTAGTTCGCACAATATGTGGAGCGAATATCTGCATATTTATTGAAACCATTTTGTATAGACTTACTTCTGCTCGCGGCTTCACATGCGATATTTTAGGATAAAAGTTAGATTAGCTTATGCGTTTGCATTTTGAGGCATATTACCACCCTTAATATGACAACCGTGATCCTTTTTTTAAGAATGTATTGACTAAACAAATTAAATAATAAAAATAAATAATTCTGGATAATTCACACAGCATTATCTAGCTCCAAGCTAAGCAGCGACAGAGAACTAAGGTTATCGACATAGCTCAAAGGATTAGCAAGCTGAAGTGGCAGTGGGCTGGCCATATCTCGAGAAGAACCGACAACCGCTGGGGTAAACGTGTTCTTGAGTGGAGACCGCGACTCGGCAAACGTAGTGTAGGACGCCCTCCGACCAGGTGGGATGACGATTTGCGAAAGACTGCTGGCAGATGCTGGATGCGGCAAGCTGAAGACAGGGCCCTATGGCGCTCATTAGGGGAGGCCTATGTTCAGCAGTGGACAAATATAGGCTAATGATGAAGCTAAGCAGAGCTTGTGTTATGAGTACTAGAATAATTGATATACATAATTCAATACATATATATATTATTTATTACACATATAAAACGACCAAAACAAATATCCGCAGATCGTACAAATATTCGTCCCGAGGCGGGAATTCAACCTGCAACCTCCTGCGTCGCAGGCAGACCTTCGCCCACCACGCCACAGAGGTCGTCACTAAGAAGAAGAATGCCGTAATACAACCTACCTTCTATATTTCTTGATGAATTGCGCTATGACCCGTTTACCAAATAATTGTGGAAAAACTGCTTCCGTTGATGATCGATGAACAATTCATCTCTGTTTTACCATCTCTCTCCGCTGGCAGACAAAGCGATATACAGACAAATACTTTCTCATTCAAGATACTCCAATCCAACGTCCACAATCCTCTAGTCATTCAATAAGAAGTAAAAGAAAATTCAAAGTATTTCTACTTAATCTGCTTCAGAAAAGCTTCAGAATACAAAAAAAAGTCAATTTCTATTTAAAAATGCACCCCATTTTTGCATTCCCCATTTGAAATTTTCATCGAAACAATCAGTGAACGGAACGTGCCAAGCAAAGGGTCTCCGCCTGAAGCATACGAAATGATTTCCATTTTAAATTCACTCTTATTTCAAGTGCAGTGAGTAAAAATTTCAATAAAACTAGAAAGGTACGATCACTTTTCCGCAGTTATGAGTTATGATCTGTCCTGACTCTCAGCAAAAATCTCGCATTCGTATCACGCGAAAATATACTTTAAAAGCTTGAAATGGTAGTTCACTTTCGTGGGTGAATGTGTTCGTTTTCGCTTGTAACTTTAATGGTTATTTTGGCTTGCGTGAAGATGAAGTGTTGATAATTTGGCGTTTAATGAAGCGAGTCTGGTGTCTCCGACGGAAGATGGTGGAAAAATGTTCGGAGTGAATGCAAATTTTGCCCATTATTGTTTGTCTATTGTTTGGTTTATGGCGCGAGAAAGCGAAAATTTTTCAATGTGCGCTTTTTTGTATTTATTGCTATTAGGGGGACGTTCGTTTAATTGTCTGCATTTTATTGTACTGGTGCAGTAAAACGCCAAGAGCAAAACGACTTGAAAATGATTAACTTTATAGACGTCCTGTGGTAGAAAAGTGTGACTTATCAGTACTCCAAAGTTGCTTAAGGCGCATACCCCACCCAAACTAGCGCCGCCACCTACTTTATGTTATTATTCTGTTTCAAAAATCCATCTCCCAGTTTGTAATACCTATCATAAGCTTTTTTTAATGCCTCTGTAATAGTTTTATTCAATTTAGTTTAGCCAGAGATGCGAAGTTGCCCTTGGTGGCCATTAAAATCTATTTTCGTATCCCTGCATAATTATCGCTAAGATGTAAACTCGATGACTGCTCGAAAGACTGCTGGCAGATGCTGGATGCGGCAAGCTGAAGACAGGGCGCTATGGTGCTCATTAGGGGAGGTCTATGTCCAGCAGTGGACTGGTATACGCTGATGATGATGATGAAGATGTAAACTCGATGGTTCAACATAGTATCTAGAGATAAGTTCCTAAATCACAATCAAACGAACTCAGAGCGTTACCTAACATACCTTTAGGTACTAACTGCTATAAACGTTTCGTAAGAAAGACAAAAAAACAGAGGTTTTAGTCTGTACAGTACAAACTCTCTACAATACTATAACCAGATCCCACCGGTTATAAAGCCTCGAAACTTTTAATTGTAATGGAGATTACTAGTTATCTGATTGTAGCTGCGCGCATTAGTAATAACATATTTATTTTGTTCGTTTGACAGCAGTGGGCGGAGTGATCTTGAAGATAGCTTTAGGAGCGCAGAGCAGAGAAAGCAGGAGTAGCGAGGCTATGGATAGACACGGAACGCTCTGAGTTCGTTTGTTTCGTTAAGATCTTGAGAATGGGCATGGTAATAGAACTAAGTATAAAGAAAATTTGATAACTTTGTGTTATATCAAATAAAGTTCCAATTAAAACAATAAAATTTGATTTTTTGGCTTGCGTTGCGATGTTTTGGCAAGCCCTGTCCCGCTCCGGTAAACGCAAAATCCTATGTCTATCCTTTTCACATAAACTTGAGATTGTATAGGCTTTTAACGATTATGGCCGTGCTTGTTTGTTTTTGTGAATTATTGAAACGAAACTAACAACCTACCAAAGTAAAGATATCCCTTCTTTACTTTACCATAAAAAATTAAGTGAACAAAAAATCAAAGTGATCACTTTATTTCCCGGTTTTCGTTATGTCATTTAAACTCTGTAACGTGTTCAATGGTCCTGAAAGGTCTATAGGCAATAAAGACATGTTTTTTAGACCAGTTGTATGTAGATGTATAGAGTTATAATGTCACAGCAATCGTCTAGAGTAGGTACTTTATAATAATAGGGAATTAGGGACCGTTCTATATTCGAAATAAATAAAAAACATAAAAATTAGAAAAGATCAGCATCAGGTGTCTTATTTTGCTCCAGAAACTAAAAATAATAATCTCGATTTGTCTACCATTAGACTTGTGAAGCGCCCGCGCTTCGAAAATGGGCTCCATTTTTGAATGTTAAAATAGTCAGCCCTGGCCAGGACTGACTATTTTATCATTACAACTTTCAACGTTATATAAACTGATTATGTTGGGTAGGTATTTAACGCTTAGGAAATTTAAAGTCGGCTCTATAATAAGATAATCTCAAACGTTCCTTGCCCCACTAAGTCAGAGCGGCTGTACTAATGCGAACTAGAATGCCTATAACAACTGCAACTGGTCTTCAATTAGTGAGGCTTTTTTGTTCTTATAGTTATTCTGACCTTGTTATAGAGGTGTCGGAACGAAATGAATAAGCGTTTTATCTGTTTGTGATATTTATCAAACATTTGAACATCTAGGGCAACAGGGCTGATATTATTAAATTTTAAGGTGCATACCCCACCCAAAGTGGCGCCGCCACATAATTTATGTTATTATTCCGTTTAACAAAGGAATTTTCAAATATCCAGCTTCCAGTTTGTGATACCTATCATAAGCTTTTTTTAATGCCTCTGTAATTAATGAAAATGTAAATGAAATAAATAAATAAATGAAAATGTAAGTAAAGGCAGAGGTACAAAAATAGATTTTGGTGGCCAGCAAGGGCAACTTCGTATCTGTGCCTAAACTAAAAAAAATAAAACTATTACAGAGGCATTAAAAAAGCTTATGATAGGTATCACAAACTGGAAGCTTGATTTTTAGCTGGATTTTTGAAAATTCCTTTGTTAAACGGAATAATAACATAAAGTAGGTAGCGGCGCTAGTTTGGGTGGGGTATGCGCCTTAATGCTTTGAATAGAAGTTAAAACACAGAAATGTCAGGCGTAACTCCAACATCTCGTCTCTCAAGCCAACCTAACCTGCACGTGGTGTACCCTGCTAGATAACAATCTAGGCTCTGGTGAAAATATCAAACAATCTTCATAAATAATTTAAGATTGTTTGATATTTTCACTATATATATAACTCATATTGAACATTTATTTTTCATTACTTGACTGACACTGGCAGAAAAGAGTCCAACCATAGAAAAGAAAACCACCATCAGTATTGAAATGTCGATGTTTTTTCGTGGCTCAAATGGCGATTTGAATAAATAAATAAATACTGCTGGACAATTCACACAGCATTATCTAGCCCCAAGCTAAGCAGCTCTGCTTAGCTTGTGTTATGGGTACTAGATAACTGATATACAAAATACAATACATAACATAGTGATATTTTTTTATTATACATAAAAAACGACGAGAACACCCCGAACAAATATCTGCAGATCGTACACACATTTATCCCGAGGCGGGAATCGAACCCGCAACCTCCTGCGTGGCAGGCAGACCTTCGCCCACTGCGCCACAGAGGTCGTCAATCGAATGATTTATTGTGACATGTTGTTATCCTCATCTTATGATGCACAAGCTCTGTAGATATAGTGCCAGAATGTTTTGCTTGTATAATACATCCACCGATTTTGAGTTCTTCCTATACATTTAGCGCCTGGTAGCGCCCCTACTGGATCGAGACGAGCTGCTTTTCCGGGAATGACAACGATCCAATCCTTTCTTACATACTCGATTATAGTTTTCAATTGATTTTGAGTGATTTTTGCACTTTGACATGACAGCGGCAGTCACGTTTGTGGTATTGATATTATCAAAGTAAGTTGATAGAACTTCCAACATAGCTAAGTCATAGAAATGCCTTCAATTGGGGGTTTAAGAAAAATAAGAACACACGAGAAAACACTCCATTCGGTACTAGCACAGAATCTAAGTTTGTCTATGATGTTCATCAAAAATTCTGTTAATTTCGAAGGCAAAAATGAATAATGTGTCTAATACGAATAGGAACATGAGACATTATGTATTTGTCGCATTTTTTTGGCTACACCTCGTTTCGTGTCTACTATCATTTTAAGCATTATTCGAGCCAGGCTTAAAAAGCTAAGCTCATCGCAAAAGGAAAAACGTAGAATTGTAACTTAAAATTGTGAATTGTAACATCATAAGTTCCTAATTCCATTTCGATGAATTGAAACTTTGAGTTCAAGTTTACCTTACAGACGTGTACCCAATGAGAAAAATATCGGATTCTTATAAGTCTTGACAATATCCTTATTATAATGTAAGTATTTCTTTTCAAGGTAAGATTTCCAATTCACAATGATAAAGCCGAAGGCCTTTCACTAAGACAGTTATAAACCAACACAATAAAACGCTTTTTTGAACAACTAAATTGTAGTACTGACGCGTGCCGATAAATACAAGTCATTATACCATTAGCCGCCTAGTCATACCGTCATACTATTTAATGGATGCATTTACAGATAAAACCGGCTGAAGCAGAATCTTTTCAAGCTAAACGTATCGATAGAATCATTGAGATTAATGAGACAAATGTGCGAGATAAATTTGGGAGCCGTTTACAGCGGGTCTATGCGGGCATAGATTACAGTCTCCCAGATTTCCGAAGTTTTTGAAGATCAAATCTAAAAAACATACAAATATACACAACCACATAACCCTCCATTGTTGGTAGTCGGGTAACAAGAGAGCACCAGCATTGCCAACTGTAAGCACATTAACCGATGCAGAGTAAAGGGTTTTTGGCGTGTACGCATTAAACAAATTTTGTTATATACAGAGAGTGTATTTCGCCAGATATACATTAGTCGGGCTATAGCCAAACAGTAACCAGGTTCTGATATAAGTGTTTTCCGTATTACTATGAGCACTTTTTGCGTTTGGGTTAAAAAAATACCAACAACTGTCGGCTAGCTGTGAGCCAAACCAAATACCTACATGTTATAAGCGCGGGCAACCAGTTTTCTTAACACATGCGGTCACAAACACGACAACTCTGTTAGGTCATTAGAAAAACTGCATCTCATGTATTTAATAATAGCGTCGATGCACCCCACATGGAAAATCTATTAGTGTCATGGACGTAATCCATCAATTCAACATTTCAACCCCTTATGAAAAACGACACTGTTGCTTCACGTAGAGTGTTGTTTATTTGATTCCTATGGAGATACAAATAAGTTTGAAAATAGAGAGACCTACAATAAGATCGAAGATTCATGTAAGAAAACTCATCTTCGGGAAACGAGCGCTAATTTTCCAGGGAGTCAAAATCTATAATAGTCTTCCCAAAGAAGTAAAGAATGCGGAATCGTACAATAACTTCAAACTTAAACTTAAAAAACACATACTTAATGATATATCCTTACTTAAATAACAACTTCACTAACTGTTTTTGCTTTCACTGTGACACCATAAGACCGAACGTCTCCGTATTGACCACTCACTCATTCCAATAGAGGTTAAATAAATATGTAGGACTTTGCGGGTAGTTATAAATTTTTTGGAAAGTCTTTTAAGAATTAGGGAACTTTCTAAGCATTTGAAAGCTTCTATTATTATTTAACTTATTATTAGGTAATTGTACTTGTAAATGTTTTGTATTATATAAAAAGATTAGCTAACTGTAAACTTAAGTAGTTAGGTTGTTTATCATTAATTGTTTGGCTTCTCGAAGTTTTAATTAAGTACTAAATTTAAGATTTTTTCTCGAATAAGTGAAATGTAATTTCTTCTGAGAAATAAATATTCTTTAAACCTAAACTATAGAGGTACCTGTTTCACAATATACAGTAGGTACTTAGGCTATGGCTTCATCGATTCAAAACATAAGAAAGAAAGGAAAAAAGTAAATAACTTTGTTTATATTTAGGTCATCATCATCATCATATCAGCCCATACACGTCCACTGCTGGACGTAGGCCTCCCACATTCGACGCCTCAAAGAGCGGTCCAATCAATCTAGGTGCAATCAATGATACAGTTCAATAAAAACTTAAATTGGTCTCGGTCACTGAGCTAAGAATAAAAGGCCATTTTAATCTATCCTTTGCATTTTTCTTTCAGTAATGTTTCGACAAAATAGTAAGCTGAGCTTTTCTCGACATTTCCGTTTTGTTTAAAAATTACAAATAACATTCACAGAGAAAGTTAGTCTTGAATTGATTTCTGCACTAATCGAGCTCAATTTGTAACAGCAGCAGGCCAGCGGAATTGCCACAGACTAATACTATTTTATCTGGATCACGACATTACATTTAACTACATCATTATCATCATCATATCACTCGACGTCCACTGCGACGACATTGGTCTCAAGGATCTCTACAATGACTGATTTGCGCTACCCGCATCCAGCGTTTTCCCGCGACCTTCACTATCGTCAGTCCATCGCGTGAGGGGCCTACCCACACTGCGCCTTCCGGTATGTGATCGTCACTTAAGAGCCTTGCGGCCTCAGCTGCCGTCGATCCTACAAGCTACTCTGCCCACTGCCACTTGAGTTTCGTAATTCTGAGAGCTTTGTCGGTTCCAGTGGTTCTTCTGCTGATGTCCTCATTTCTGATTCGAACTTGCAAAAAGACTCCAAGCAAAGTCCTCTCCATTGCTCTTTGTTCGCCCTGGACTTTTCTGATGAGGCCCATGATGAAGGACCGTGTTCCATACGTCATCACTGGCAATACACACTGCTCAAAAACTTCCGTTTTGAGACATTGCGGTAAGTAGGTGTGTGATTTAACTACACACCCATGCATAATGAAAGATGAGGTTTTATTGTTATAGACCGTTGAAAAATATAGCTTGAAGCAGCTTACTGTTGACAGACATTTACAGGTCAATTCATCACCAGCTCATATTCTAGAACACAGGTTTGCGCACTAAAATATGTTCTGCGCATTGACCAGACTCCATTTTGAACGTTTCCAACATTTTGCTAGGAGATCATCATTGTTAAACACAGGTTAAGGTGTAGGAGATTTACTACCAGATGTAGAGGTAAGGTGTTAGCTAAGCTTAACCTGCAACTGGTCGTTTTGTTTAAGACGTTGACGTCGAGCATAACGAAGTTGAGTATATAACTTAAGAATTCTTTCCCTATTACGATATGGGATAAATTTCTCTGAGAGAGATATCATGATAGTATCAAAAGTGGCAGATACTGGTAAGGCAATTGTATAACGAATGAACCAGCTGTACAATTCCCTCAACTACACAATTGTCGCCCCACAAACTGCGCAATGCGAAAGGAATTCTCGTCTAGATGGGACTTAATGGGTGCAAATCATTGCAAATTGCATTCCGGGAACAGCAGTGAAGGGTTTAATATCAGCTGTTTATTGAGATATATTGTAACAACTTGTGTTTGAAATTTCTTCTTTTAATTAGTTTTAAGAACAACAGTTTGAAATTATCTCTCAATTTACGGGACTATAACGAGGGACAAAGAAATGGTAGGCTCATGGAACTAAATTCAGACTCTTCAGCAGTCAGGGTTATAAAAGAATACTCTTCCAAATGACATAAAAAAAAATATTACATTATCGAACAGAGTAAAATCAAGAACGCGATATGACCTAGGTACTTACCTAGTAAGTAAGTACATCTACAACTATAAAAAAGATGGGCATGATTATTTAGTTTGTTATACGCAATTCTTTATGCTTTCGACTCGGCGGCTACTGGATTTCGAAGCTCAGTAGGTTATAGAGCATTTCCGTTTTAAGGAAGATCGCGGGTTTAAATCCCGCCAATACCAAAATATTTTGAGATATTATTTAATTTCTAAAAAATAAGAGTTTTTATGTAGCGATCTCTTCAGGCTTTCTGTTACTATCGTGCGTACTGACCGGCTTTACATGGTATAATGTAACGAGTTACACAACAAGCGTTCGTGCAGTCAGTACGAGAAAAGAAGGTGCTTGTAAGGAGCAACGAGATTTCGCCACTCGTACGGCGTGCCTCGGCGTAACGTATCATCATCAGCCTATACCATACCAGTCCACTGCTGGACATAGACCTCCCCTAATGAGCGCCATAGCGCCCTGTCTTCAGCTTGCCGCATCCAGCATCTGCCAGCAGTCTTTCGCAAATCGTCATCCCACCTAGTCGGAGAGCGTCCTACACTACGTTTGCCGAGTCACGGTCTCCACTCAAGAACACGTTTACCCCAGCGGTTGTCGCTTCTTCTCTTAATTATTTTATTCAAGACGACCTCAGTGGCGCAGCGGGCGAGAGTCTGCCTGCGACGCAAGAGGTTGCGGGTTCGATCCCCGCCTCGGAACAAATTTGTGTACGATCTGCAGAAATTGGTTCCGTTGGTCTGGGTGTTTTCTATGTATAATAAAAATATCTATCTATGTAATGTATAATATTACGGTATATCAGTTATCTAGTACCCATAACACAAGCTCTGCTTACCTTGGGGCTAGATAATGCTGTGTGAATTGTCCAGCATTATTTATTTATTATTATTGTTCAATAAAAATAAAATAAAATAATCATGCTCCCTGGGAATGGTATATTACGCCCCGTAATACCGATCAGTGCCCAAAACAATGAAAAAATCCAAGCTTGCACCGGGCTTTCACCCTTTAACCTGATAGACTACTAAGCCTCCCAAATCCATTAAGCTTAGGTCAAATACCTTTAAGCTTGATTAAAGCCTGACCACTGAAATGTCAGAACTAGTTGCCTTAATTAATTCAAATCAGGCTTGTATTTAGTTGATTTTATTGTTATTTGACAAGCAATTTAGATCGCATAGCTGATATAAGATTCGAATAACAGCGATACAAAATTGTATGAGCACTTCGTTCGTATGATTGTAGTCAAATCGATTGGTAATGTAATTTTGACGTTACTTCGTACGTTTTCTTTATATACTTCACAGTAGATGACTTATAGGTATTCCCTTGAAAGTTCTGTATCTGAGGGATATTTAAAATTACTGGGGTTAAAAACTTCTCAAAAACTTCACTCTGTCAGGTTCTTGCGCAGTCGGTTAAAAAAATAAAAAGACGAGGAACACAATTATTAATTTTCTATTACATAAAATGTACCAAGTTTATCAACATAGCTCAAAAGCTTCGCAAGCTAAATTAGTGATGGTCTGGCCATATCTCGAGAAGAACTGACAACCGCTGAGGTAAACGTGTTCTTGAGTGGAGACCGCGACTCGGCAAACGTAGTGTAGGACGTCCTCCGACCGGATGGGATGACGATTTGCGAAACACTGCTGGCAAATGCCGGATACGGCAAGCTGGAGACAGGGCACTATGGCACTCATTAGAGGGAGGTCTATGTCCAGCTGTGGACTAATAATAGGCTGATGATGATGATTAAAATGTTGCAGACAGTTACGTAGACCTATACGAATCTAATATGATTGGAATGCCAAATGTTATACCATCGCGTCGGTTAGGCTTATTGGGCCCGAACACCACCAAAGCGGAGATGTCCGTCTCGGAGACCAGAAGAGACGTTTTTCAGCTAGGGTGTCTCAAAATATGACCAATAAAGTAGAAATTGATTTGGAAAACTACATTTTTTCAAGTTTCTCAGAAGTTTTTAAAAACATTCGTTTTTTTTTTGTTTTCACAGGTTGTTGTATTGAATCTAATAGAAAAAAAAATTAAAGGAAAAAAAATAAAAAAAATAGATAATAATTAAAGTAGGTAGTAGTTTTATTGTTTTTTTTTATTCATTTCGTGTTTACTGTGAAGGTTAAAACCCCGCGCTCATATTGTGTATTTTCTACCGTGATTTATTACTTATATTGTAAATTAAATACTTTATAGTGTAGATTAGATATTGGCATTATTTTGTGATTAGTTTCATTACTTATATTAGATTAGTTTTAAAATATCTTTAAAACGGTTAGGACCAAATTGGGTTGTATTTTGAAGCAGCGGGGTGCCAGCTTACTTTGCGCTACCAATGAATGAAACATTTTAAATTGAACAGTTTGTATGTTTGTATTTCTGCAAAGCAAACGTAAAATGTTTTTAAACTATCATGGTTTTTAAAATCACACACATTAAAATCATTTATAACGGAATATTCACCGTGATTCGATTCTTGAGTTTTCCAAAATTTCGTCACAGTTTCATGAATCATTGAAACATGAAACTGTGCCGAAATATTGGAAAACTAAAAAATCGAATCATGGTAAATATCCCGTCATAAACGACTTTAAACGTAAAATGCTTGTGTAATGACTTTAGTAAGCTATTTTTAAGAAAATAAAATACGAGATCGATCTCCTAAAACCAACAACGCAAATGAAAAAATATGTTACCTACTATAGTCACAGATAATGGATAATGACAGAAAGAAAAATAATATAATATAAACATAATAATATACATCGTCGGCCACATCTTCACTTTAAATCAGGTGAGACTGTGGGCAAACGAAGGTCTCCTCACCTCACCTCAACAGCCTATACCTAATGGTCCACTGCTAGACGCAGGCCTCCCCTTGATTTAGTATCTCATGGGGGGTAATGCCCATAATCCCTACGCTGCTCATGCGGGTTGGTAGATCTATTCTGCAAGAGGCGCTGCTGCCCGCCCCTCGGTGTATGTCCCTTAGTCGCCTCTTACGACACCCACGTTAAGAGTTGGGGTGGTGTAAATCTTAAGCACTACACGGCTTAGAATTTACTATAAAAAAAAACATGGCGAATTCTTCTAACAGTTGCACACTCCGAGTCGCTGGTGCTACAGAAGTAAGGTAACAATCAAAGTGAGCTCGCGGCTAGAAGCTAGTTGTAAAATAAAAAGCGATCAAACGTAAATTTTACTTTAATATGCAGTTAAATTTGAAATCAATTTCTTTGGGAGCAATAAAGGCAATTTTTAGAAGAAATTCTCATGAACCACTTCGCTTTTCTGGGACCTTAACATGAGTCAAGTATCGTTTCGTTTTATCGGAGTACGTGATATTGACTAGTCAAACTGAACTTTAAGAATTATTTTCTGTCATTTTGTTTGGATGCTTCGTCATATTATTTATATACAATCCAATTAAGTAAGTAGATGGTATATGTATGTATGTAGATAATAATGTATAATGAACATAAATTTGTAACAAACTTGCCTTTTCATTAACTTCATTTACAGCTAGGTACATTTATAGAGTAGATGTAAATATAATTATTATTAGTAAAATCATCTATCTACATAAGTAGTGAAAATATCCTCAAATTTTGTATTTTACCTCGTGTGTGTCTGTCTGTCTGTGCTGTTTTTGTTGCGTCAAATAAATGTTTCTTTATCTTTAGATGTCCGTAAAATTTCAGAAAAAATGTTATACTGCGTCCGGCTTGGATTAAGGCTTTATTAATGAATCATTGATATTATTATGTTATTGTTATTTAAAGTGGATATATTTAGGTACTGTTTGCCTTTCTTAAACAATAATTTTACAACTTGTGTGTGTGGGACCTATTCTCGATGTCTGACACGTAGGTAAAAGTAACCATTGAAGAGTATAACTAACTATCACGAAAGTTGATGATGAATCTAAGGCTATAATTACATAAATACATAACATAAACATATTTATTTAAAATGATTACAGTAGCAGTTTCCTGATAAGGTTTCTGCTTATTTGTTAGTACGAAAGTGAGTAGGTACGTTCAGAGAGCAATGTCGTAAATCAAGTTCCTGACACTCATATGATTTCTGCAGCTACAAGAAAATAGTATTCGGGAATTTGCGCAGACCTTTTTTAAATATTTATGAGCTTTTGAGATATTGCTGGCGACTTCTTGTGCCGTAAAATATGTTGTGTTGTTGCGTTGCAAATTGCTTTTCACCCTTTTTTGAACGACTTCTTAATCTGAACTGGAGAGTATTTTTATTTAGTTTTTTGGCGAAGTCTGTATTTTGCTGCTGCAATATAGAAACTTTAATAATAATTTATTGAATATTAGGGGAGTGCTATGTCCATTTGGACTAATATAGGCTGATGATGATGAAATATAGAAAAACGATACAAAATCAAGCCACTCCTAAAAATTATTTAATGCGTTAAAATAAGTTTACGAAAAAACTTTTTCTTTAGGTACCTATTTATAAGAGTTACAGATAAGAAAGACCCAGAGGCAAAATCGTTATCAAAATATCTGAACGAAAATATCGAGTAGACAAACAAGTTATCATGTCAATGCCAATAATATGGCAATGGCAACACACAAAGACAATATAGCTCACATTTTCGCGCAAATACTTTCCATCCGTTAATTTGTATGTAAGCGATACTTCCTGCTACCAGACACAGAACAAACAAAAGCAGACGTGTAAGTCAATATGAGATGGATAATTCGTATAGAATCCTTCGGTCAATTGTTTGTAACTCGATATTTCGGGATATAAGGAAAACAGAAGCCTCTTTTCCTGCTGTAGGTACCTATTGGTGCTTCTCTTTATGCTTTCGAAGCACTGTTTTACAAATTTTCTGATCTACTCTTAAGATAAAGGCGAAAAGAAATCAAATTAATTCTTGTACACCTAAATCGATTATTTTCAATTTAATTGATTTGGCTTAAATTTTTGATCCTAAGCAACTGGTTATTTGAAAAATATAAAAAACCAAATGTAGCTTAGTAGCATTAAGGAGACCAGACAAGTTTTTTGATATCTCATTATTAAAATTGTTTCAACCGTTTTTGATGCTTGGAGGTTATAGAGAGTTAAGTATTCACCACATACACAGCCTCTAGGGTAACAATAAGTATATTTTCAAGGAAAATCTAGGAGATTTCGCTTTCAAGACGGAAACGCTTTTACTTACCTCATTCTAAATCGACATAGCGAAAGAGCTTACGTATCCCATTTACCGTCATTTAAAAAAGTAAGCCTACCAGTGAAATCGGCTGAAAGTAACACTAAGTACGATATCAAGATCCTTATTCCTTTCCCAATACCGTTGGCTGTCGAATTTCACGTACAATTTACTCTAAAAAGCCTCTCGAGCCGTAGCTAATGTTTTCGCTAAGCGATTTGTTCAAATTGTAAAACAGCCTTGGTTTTAGTGAGTCTTGCAATGTTTATTGGCTTATTTATTTCAAATACTCAGACAATCTTAATCGGATTATCTACCTACGCGCCATGTAGGTACTATCAATAAAGCTCTTCTGAGATAATCCTTAATTTTCATGCGCTCAAAACTCTGAGCTCTAGATTTTACGTAGACGATCTTCTTAACTGTCCTCGTAGAGCCCTAAAAAAACAAACTACAAAAGAACAATCAAATTTCAAGATCACTCATCAAATAACTCAAAATTTATTCGTAGTTCAAGAACCACAAAAAATATATTTATTGGCATATCAACTTGAGCCTGGGCGGTGGGCGTATCCAAGTGTTTACTTTGAGCTTTGTAGTCTCCACTGAGCAAACACTTTTATCATTATTGACTTAGTGTTCGGTTGCTGTCTACCGAATGCCTACTGGTATTTTTTTTAATAATAGTGGTTCTTAACAAATAAGAATATGACTTCTATTGTTTTAGGCAGACGATGCTTCAAGAATACTTCAAAGCTCAAACGCATGACTTAGCTGGAATCCTATTCTCAAATGGCTTTTTCGATAAAGTTAGTTTTACTAATATTATAAAAGTGAAGCCTACGTTTTATGCTTAAAATAATTAAACATTTCAATTTATAATAAAATAAATAAATAAATAATGCTGGACAATTCACACAGCATTACCTAGCCCCAAGCTAAGCAGAGCTTGTGTTATGGGTACTAGATAACTGATATACATAATATTATACAATACATAGATAGATATTTTTTATTATATATAGAAAACGTCCAGAACACCCTGAACAAATGCCTGCAGATCGTACACATATTTGTCCCGAGGCGGGAATCGAACCCGCAACCTTCTGCGTCGCAGGCAGACCTTCGACCACCGCGCCACATCGGTCGCAGTTTATTACTCTTTGGTAGGTATTGATCGATACATTCCAAATTTATTAATTAATGGAAAATAAATTTCGCACCTATTCTATAATTTGTTGTGAGTTTAGCAAAATCGGATCTGCAAATCATGCATGGATCATTTGAAGACAACTCCACTCCAATTACCTAAAAGTCACAAAACCATTTCTTTGCACATTATAGGGAACAAATTGAGACAACTTTAGAAGTCACACAGCGGAAACGAATTTAATTTATCGACATCTCATTCAGACTGGGAACGTCTCCATTGCGTCGACGACAATTACAATTTTGCAAGCCTTACCTAACAACAGAAAAAGCTTTATGTCCAAGAGGTAGAGTTTAGAATTCATCAAGTTCGGTCAACTAAAACATTGCACAGGTAGCACTGAAGTGACAGAACTTAATAGGACTTTAACAAATAGCTAAACATTTTGTAATTCGGGGAAAAACGTCAATGCTTAGTTTGCTCAACAAAAGGATGGGTTGACGATCTTTTTGTTAGCACTCTTGTGAGACGAAAACATCTGTCGTTTTTTTGGGCAATACCTGGACATCTTGAAATAGATATTTGTTCAACTAGCCAGAAAATCAGCGACTTTTGTTGCAGAACAAAGCAGGTGGTAATAAGTTTGTTTGAATGATGAAATTTGATTCGGATGACCGGTGCAAATCGTTGATGCAATATTTACAAAATATTCTTGTATCATTTAGTTGTACCATGGACAAAAGTGTTTATATTATCTATGGTCCTACGCAAGATCATGAACTCATTGATCTATTTCGTAGTTTATAGAAAACATTACCGTTTTACTTGGAAAACAAAACACGATCATAAAAGCATTCGCAGTTGTACAGGTAGGTACCCCGGAGTGTTATACGGCTATGTTTAATACAGGTTCCTTGTGAGTGGAGCCTCGGGCAGATGCTAGTTTACTATTAAAAATAAAACTACCACAAACCCGTTAATTCAGCGTATATTATCACCGCAGTATCTAGTTAGAACATAGGTCATGTTGAGGTTCTATATATTCTCTAAAATCGTTGTTTAACCGTCTAATAACATTTCCGTACGAATAATAAATAAAGGAGCGGTGCAATATCTGTCTCGCTTCCCCGAGACTTTTCTTCTCTTTTTAGGAATACTACAGAAACAACTACAATAAAATATATATCTGCTCTTAAAATTCGATCAAAGACTATGACTAAAAAGAATATTGCTAAAATATGTTTGGGTCTAAACATATTTTAGCAATATTTTTTTTAGTCATAGTCTTTGATCAATAGGCAAAAATTTGGACTTTGTTTTTAATATTGTATGGATTTTTATAATCTGAAATAAATGAATAATAATAAAAAGGGCGTAAATGGGGTGAATAATCATTATCAGCCTATGTTAGTCCACTGCCGAACATAGGACATAGCGCCATGTCTTCAGCTTGACGCAACCAGCATCTGCCTGCAGTCTTTTTTAGGTCGTCATCCCACCTGACCGGAGCGCGTCATACACTGCATTTACCGAGTCGCGGTCATGACTGATAGGACGTACTGACTGAAAACTTTCGTTTTAATTACTATTCAACTAGTTCGATGATGAGAAGCCTCGGCGCAATTTCCAAAGCGCTGCTCAACCTTACTGGATCCTCCTCTTGGCCTTGAAATTGTTTTACCTAACTGCAGAATCTAGGTCTAGGTTAGTGTATTCGGAAACCACGTCTGACAACCGGTGTTGAATCGTTGAATAAAAAATTAAAAAATAGATATAATAATATAATTCAAAATATGTTACGACCAAAAGGATAACAAAGAAGTACATAATCTCAATCTAATAGAATTAAAACAATGCGTGTGCCTGAACTAGGTTATAACCTGTTTTTCAAGCAAACAGAGTCTATAATTACATAAAATAATCAAATAGACCTTACTAATCATACAAGACGACAATGGTGTGCACTTTTAATAAAATAGTTACATATGCTACCTACACTAAACTAGTTTTAATATTAAAGGTGTTTACAAATGTTTGGCTTATTTTAACACAGTCAATAAATTTTCTGTGTCATCGTATGACATAATTATGTACATTGTAGTGTATCCTGAATAATAGGGTGAATAGTTTCGTGACAATAATAGAGTTTTGGGGTTACATTGCACTCAGTGCACACCCAACTCAGACAGACCATTTGCATCGGTAGTGAATGGGACGAAACGGCCTCCAGTGGAATTTAATAAAAATATCTTTCAGCTCAGCTTAGTGTTTCTTTAAAATACAGCCGACTTTATTGCTTTGAATATATTAAAGTGAGATTGTGGTAAGGAAGTCTGAGATTATGGAGTTTTGAATTGGCTCGGAGTTCATTATTGTTTTGTGTTGCGTTTTTGTTTTATTGTTGGGTTTATTGCATGTTAGGAACTGTGTGGAATGGTCTTGATGAGCACAAACGCCATATGAAATGATTTTTGGTTCTTGTGTCAAGTGTACTAATCATCCTAGTATAAGTATATGAATTAAGTCTAGACAAATTTGGTTTATAATCTCAAGATTTAATTAATTTGAGCTTTGCTTGAAGAATGAACACAGACTGCGATTTCATGCGCATGCGTTTTCAGTGCGCATTATAAAGTCATGCGTTTGTGAACATTTGGGTTATGTCCTGTTAGTTTAAAATGTTTTATAATGAAATAATTAATTTATGGCTGTTTTTTCAAATTATTTATTATCATTATATTATCGAGCTGAATCGTATCGATCACATTTTTGTCCATTATGCGGCTATTATACCACCAAATGGGGAATGAAATAGCTAATATTGCTGACATTTATTTAAGATTAATTGAATAAATAAATAATAAAATAACCAGACCTTTTAATTTGGGTCTCACTCAGATGACTCACATTCTGGGTTCTTAGATAAATTCTCAATTATTTTGATTTCAAATCTTATGTTTATCCCAACCAAGTTATTTATTCAACTCATTTCAAATCTACAAACTCGCAGACCTAAGCAAATAATATTAGTTGTGAACAGCTGAGTGATGCTTTGGTACCAAATGAGGGTTATCTTTCACTGAAAATTAGCATTCATAAGCCGACTCAGGCTACATAAATAACATAGGATATTTGGCTTATAACGTGTTCTGATAGCACGAAGTGTGTCTTTAACGTATTGACTGCCCAGACTTGGCGGTGCGACCCGCAGGGACGCGCCACCGCTACTCGCGAGTCTGGATGAACGTGTGCGTCGAAGAAGGCCATGAAAGTGTTAAAAACTTATTTAAAACCTGCAGCGAAGAATTTATTTGAGTTTCCTGCATTCTACCGTTTTCCTGTTTTAATAATTTATTTTTATTTCGATACACTGCTAAGCAAAACTATCCTCGAAATGCTTTCACGATGTGTAGGTATATTTGACTACTACTCTATTCTCCAATAACCTACATTAATTTTATTTAAGATCTGCCTTCCAAATTTAAATTTTGTGTTGAAAAACTTTACTACCATAAATAAATAAATAATGCTGGACAATTCACACAGCATTATCTAGCCCCAAGGTAAGCAGAGCTTGTGTTATGGGTACTAGATAACTGATATACGTAATATTATACATTACATAGATAGATATTTTTTATTATACATAGTAAACACCCAGACCAACCATAATAAATGCTTTATTTGTATTTTACAATTTATTGATATGTAGGTAAGTTGATTCGTTTCAATAGATGTTGTCATTAATAGCAACAGCTTTCTGACACGTAACAAGAAACTACTCTATCAGATCCATTCTGTATTCGAGAGTGGAGTTTGTCTAGTTACTGAGATATTGCCTCTTGGCCGCAAACAACCCTATGTCCTTTTGATAGGACGTCAACTTCATTGACGGTATCTGGCTTACGGCCAAGAAATTTATACTTCTAGATATTGGCAAGAGTAGCTTCAATGAACAAAAGATCCATTGTTTTGCACAGTTAACTTGATAGGAGAAACCCACGGTTAGGTAACCTTTTAACAGGACTTTTATTTTATTTAACAGATAGTTTTCAAGAATCAGTTTTTTGCAGGTTTTTTTACTTTAGTCCGCCTTCCACAGGACTGAAAACAGGTGATGCTATAATTATTTGAAAAAATTAACTAGTAAACTAAGACACTGCTTGCATTTTTTAAACAAAACCTATTACTATGACCTGATTTTTATTAATTATGTAAACTTGTGTTTAATAAAATAAATAAAAATAATAATAAATGGTGCTGGGCTATTCACACAGCATTATCTAGCCCCAAGCTAAGCAGAGACCGGGTTATGGGTACTATTAGATAACTGATATATAATAATATTACATAGATAGATATTTTTACTATATATAGAAAACGATAAGAACAAATATTTGTAGATCGTATAAACATTTGTCCAAGGACGGGAATCGAACCCGCTACCTCCTGCGTTGCAGGCAGGCCTTCGCCCACCGCGCCACATCAACATCATTTAGGTAGTACCTTTGTCTAGGGTAGTCCTTTTACTTACTAGGTACCTACTCGTTCTATTAATTTATTTCATCAATGAAGTAGTGAGGACTTTTACTAGCCAATTTTCATAGCAATAATGCTCCTAGATCCATTTTACAAAGAACTTTTCAAAGCTTATTTTTCAAGACTCTATTCATTTTCGGAAATTGGTTAACCCACTCAACGTAATGCTTTTAAAAACCAATTGCTCGCTATCTGAAGTTACTCAGGCGAGATCCGAAACCATAATAATAAACCTTCGGAAACTAGTTTTGCGGAAATCGATATTATATTTAAAACCGTTTTCATATGAGCTAAAGCTGAAATTGGGATAGAGTATGCAGAAATTCATGTTTTTAGCTCTTTTACGTCGATACGCTTTTGAAAAAGAAACTTCTGTTGATATAAAATGCATAATTAATGCTGGACATAATAATAAAATAATAATGCTGGACAATTCACACAGCATTATCTAGCCCCAAGCTAAGCAGAGCTTGTGTTATGGTACTAGATATCTGATATACATAATACAATACATTACATAGGTCGTTTTTTTATATACATAGAAAACGACCAGAACACCCGGAACAAATACTGTAGATCATACAATATTTGTCCCAAGGCGGGAATCGAACCCGCAATCTCCTGTGTTGCAGGCGGGTCTTCGCCCACCGCGCCACAGAGGTCGTCATTAGTAATTTTATTAGTTGGACGATAACTTATGCAAGGGTCTTTAAAATTCATTCTGTGAATTAAAATAAAACCCTACCCGTGTAAAGACTTCTTCACGCACCGCAACAGATACAAATTTTATACCTTACTCCCCGTGACGACGACGCTGCGAGGTGTAGCGCTGCGTAGCATCTCGGTATGATTTGATCCTAAATTTATATATAAAAAATCATTCGTGCCACAAATCCTGAACTCCACGCTTCATTATGTGCATAACAGTTAACCCACTTATTATAAATTTAAAGTACTTCCCTATTGAAACTCCATGAAAACAAAAGTCAATAGGCTCTCAATTTGCAGAGTATATTTTCTGTTTTCAGACTGCATTTATAAATTTACAAAAGCATTTTGTTCAATGCATTGAAAAGTTTATGAGCGCAGAAGGCACAGAATAATAAAAACCGACCAGGGATAATAGAAAATTATCAAAATTTCACTAATGTGGTGTAAATTTTTATTGAATTTCCAGTTTGATTTAAATAAGAGTACTATTGATGACCTCAGTGGCGCAGCGGGCGAGAGTCTGCCTGCGACGCAAGAGGTTGCGGGTTCGATCCCCGCCTCGGAACAAATTTGTGTACGATCTGCAGAAATTTGTTCCGTTGGTCTGGGTGTTTTTCTATGTATAATAAAAAATATCTATCTATGTAATGTATAATATTACGTATATCAGTTATCTAGTACCCATAATACAAGCTCTGCTTACCTTGGGGCTAGATAATGCTGTGTGAATTGTCCAGCATTATTTATTTATTATTTATTTACTATAAACCTGGCAGATGCTGGATGCGGCAAGCTAAAGGCAGGCGCTATGGCGCTTATTAGGGGAGGCCTATGTCCAGCAGTGGACTGGTATAGGCTGATGATGAAAGCTGAACGAACATATAATTCCGAGCGGAATGCGTCAAGGGAATTTAAAGATCTAGATTTTTAGAATTCGTTGTACGAAATGAATTCCTATGCAGTGTTGGACACGTGTTGTCACAGAGGCGTTGGAGCCCACCACTCTCAGGCCATGCTAGTCTGCTGCAGCTGGTTATAAGCCACTCCTAATAATAAAAAAAACATTTATTTCAGGCAACATTAGTCTAGTACAAGATGTAAAATACTTAAAAACCCATATAAATATATATAAATATATATAGATCCTTAATCTAACATACATAAAATAAACCTATTTACTAGCACGTAGTGTCAGTGTCGTATGACACTCAATATTATGTGCTACGACCGGTAATCGTCCGCAAAAACGCCGAAACAGCACAATCTTCGGCCAGAATTCTTCCTTAGCTCGAAATATTCTGTTGGAATACGCACCACGAACGATCTAAAATCATTATGAAGCGACTCCAACCGCTCGACCCTCACCAAGGTGTTGGTCTTCCTCATCACATACTCCACGATCTCCTCCGCCTTCGTAGCTGCTCGGCTGCTGGGCTTTTTCTCCGCACTACCTAAGCTAGTGAGCCTAATGAGCGCTATAGCCACCTGTCTTCAGCTTACGCATCGAGTGCAAGAACAGGGAATTGCCTTCAGTCGGCTGGTCATCATTTTACCTTTCACGACAGTGTCTTACACTACCTTAGCAAAGCCAAGTAAACGATATACAGGGTGTCCGGTAATTAATGGATAACCCCGCAGGCACTTGTGGGGGGGCAGAAGGGCAACTCAGAAAAAAATATAAAAAAAATCTATCTGCAACGGTCTAGGATTTTTTTTTATTTTTTTTTAAGTGCTAAATTTTATACCTTTGTTCAAATTTTTGGGCACTACGACTACAAATTGAATAATAACGAATTCAAACGAAATCAATTCGTTATTATTCAATTTGTAGCCGTAGTGCCCAAAAATTTGAACAAACGTATAAAATTTAGCAATAAAAAAAATGCAGATAGATTTTTTTTATATTTTTTTCTGAGTTGCCCTTCTGCCCCCCTACACGTGCCTGCGGGGTTATCCATTAATTACCGGACACCCTGTATATATATTTATACTGGTAGCTCATACAAATTCTGAAGCAGAGCTACATTAAGTCTACGCGATGCAACGCGACGTGACGATTGATTGATTCCTTCCTTACCCTGACATTATGAGACGTCTCCGAACTGTTCGCCTGAGGGATGCAGTGATACAAGCGTAATACAGCAGCTGCGTGCATATAATTCCAGATAAGTAATATTTCCTCGTTCGCGAGGTTCATTGGCAAATTTTATAGTACCTGCTCAAGCTTTTGCATGCAAAAGTTTTACAGCTCAACTCGATTTACCAGTAGTAGGGGTTAAGATTCGATGATATTATTTATTCTCCCAAACCTAACTCTTTTCAGTATTCACCCACTGGTTTACCAGTAAAAGAGAAAAAGACATTATTGACTCCAGTCAATAATCTTTTTCTAGATTTTCTTTCTTTATAAGCTTCGTTGAGAAATTTCTGTTTGTGGCGTTGTAACTATTACAATTTTCTCTGCTGTCTGCTTGTTTTCTAGACGCTATAATTGCCCATTAAAGAATATTGTAGTACAGTTTGTTTTTATTTTTTCTTTCAAAACGCTAGAGCAAAACAGAATTTCTTACGTTGAAAAGTTTTGGCTTTAATGAGTTTTCATATTCCAACCGTTCCTGGTATCGTAAATTCCTTACCATTTCTGAAAAAGGAATAAACCCTGTTTTTCAGAATAAGAAGCATGTTTGCAAAGCGGTTGATAAGCCATAGGTAGGTACTATGGTAATTTTTTCGTCTAATAATTACCAGCATAGGTACGTTAAGGTCAAACAAATAAACCAAAAGCGTTCACAAATGCTCCGAACCATATTTGTCACAGGAACCTTTCCCCACCCGTATTTGCTCGCGTGCCGTTCTTGACCTTGCAATCTCAATCTGATACCGAGTTAACTATTGTTCCCAGCGGGACATAACGGCGTCCTTATCAGAAGGATTGAAGGTTCAGAATGGTTCGAGAGATCGGACGATAGGATAGAATCGTCAAAGGACTAACATGAGAGGATAACACGTTGTTGTCGTGATTCCGAGGGTCATGCGGTTGGTTTGGAGCTGTCAATGTTTCCCATGAGCTTGTGAAATGGTATTTGCAGCTGGTATTTTTAGAAAAGAAATCGATTATAATAAGAGGTATGTGATCATCACATGGAAACACTGCACTTTTCTTAGAAAAGTAGCTTAAGTATTAGTCCACTTAACATGAGCTATCGTGGTACAAAATTTCCAATACAAAATACCAATGTTATGGTAACGTGATTAATTTAGTGGAATTAGGGCCTCATGTTCTGTATTTAAGAAGGTCTCCTAAGACCTTGTTGTTATAAATACCACAACCAAAGTTCCTAGCACTACCCTACGTTCCGTAGGGACCACAACCAATTCGTATATTTCAGTTCATTAAATTATTAATTTAGATCGTGAATACCATGACGACACGGTCAAGTTTTGACTGAGGTGATTTTAAAGGTACTTTTTAGTATTCAGTGCCCATATTCAACAAAATACTGAATGAAATACGCTGCAATTCGGCGTGGCGGCAAAACCGCATCTATTGCAGTTTCTTCTTGAATTTTATATTGAAACCGCACGGAAATCTTCCGGAATGTATGGATCATCGTAGTCCCTAACATTGGAACTATGTTTCTTCTCACTATTTTGATAACCTTTTTCCTATTATCGTGCTCTAAAGCTATTCCCCATTTGAAAAAATAACGAGTCGGTAAATTTGTTTCTATGGTTTTAGTTACTACTAAATTTTTTGTGTATAATTGAATTTCTTAGAAATGTGTTCCTTTTACAGACGGTATTTCACCAACCCACAGCTAAGCTTCAGATTTTTTTTAAAGTTTTAGATACTAAAAGTGATAAGCATAAAATACTTGAAACTTATAGCAGTGAAAAAACGCACATAATATTCAATTATTGATTAAATTCCTGTTATAAATTATAAGGTTATTAAGGAAATTAAAATTATAAAAAAAATCTTGTTGTGTAACAAAGTTGAATATGACATACATTGCTTTTATAACTAATATTAAATTAAATAGAACACAAAAAGGTCACCGGTTCAGCTTAATGCTGATGTGGCACTTGTGCCATAGCAGCGAGTGTGCCTTAACAGCAGTTTAAAATGTTACCTACATAATGTAGAAGACGTACAACACCAGATGAAGATGAAACTCTAATGAGATGTTTGAATAACGAAGATCGACAGTTCTTTCACAAACGTAATGAAGATAAAAACATGACCATACGAAATCACGATAGAGTTGTACGGTAGTAGCGGACTGATGCAGCCAACGCAGCATTCTGTTGTACAGTAGAAGCCTGAGCCACTCTTAGTCAGTGTTATTGAAAAATGAACTTTGAACATGTTGCAATTAGAATAAAATCATAACAACGTGATGAACTCACTATGGTCACATTTTATCAGATTTGGGAAACTAGTGACGATATTTATTACTTGTACAACGACACACTTTAAGTCATTTAAAAAACTAGCTTTTCTAAAGACTGTATTAATCAAATGCAAGTTCAGCATAGACATTGAAATCTTAATCTATCTTAGTTGACATTTTGCAAGTTGCCTATAAAATTACTAATAAATGAAATATATAGACTAAGAGGAAAACCAAACTCTGATGAATGATGATGTAAAACAAGTAAACAATGCTCTGATTGATACTGTTGAACTAAAAAGGCAAGTACCGTTTTAGTAGCCTGGTTCCTTTTTACAAAGACTTGAAGACTGCACTGAAGTGAAACTCCCGTCCTTCCGAACTATCATCGCCACTGTCCTAGTACATGGTATTCGTGACTTACATTCAGTATAAAACAATTCTCGGACAAAGGTACTGGTCAGAACAAAGGAACAATGATGTAGAATGCTTTTGCTTCATTTTAACTGGACAGTGACTGGCTTGAAACTTGGATGCTACACTGGGAGCAATATTCGCTGATACAGAAGGCTGTTGGATATGTTTTTTGAAAGTCTTAGTCTGTTTTGTTAAAAATCTGTTAACTGATTTTAGTGCCACCTCTTGGTCAAAGGTTCACGTATGATATATTATTCGAAGCGCTAGTCTGTGTCGCGATAATTTTTTGACTTAAGTTTTTTATTGCACTTCTAGTGAACTTACTACAAATTGATAGAATTAGTATAACATCGCGACAACCATTCATATGGGATTTAGGAGCCGGTTTTGAGATATTGTAGTTACTTAGCTTGTAGAGGCATTGACCAAATTAATAAAGCTGTGAACTTGGCCAGATTTTCCGATAATCGCTCAATTGACTTTCAAAACAGTAATCATAGGATTACGAACTATGTATTTTGAAATGTTTGCAAGATTTAATTAAGCTGAGGAGTTCGTGACTGGAGAAATATCAATGAAAGAACCTAAATTTAGGAAATTTTAACTGAAACTGACATTCAAAAATGTAGTTATATGTAAATGAGGAGGAGGCCAATAGCTTTAATTTTGATGATGATTTAGTAGGTACCTACTTAATATACCCAATCGTTATAAACCTTAATCATGGCCAAATAGAGTTTATATTGACCTCAAAATATGAGATTGAGGGTAGGTAGATCGTCAAAACCAATTTTATCAATGAACTACTACTAGTACCTCAACGAGTTCAATAATTTAGGTGTCCTTGCAAGAAACTATCTTTTGCACTCAAATTGGTGTCCCGCAGAGTCTAACAGCGCTGACGAATACATTTTCGTTTGACAAAAGCCTGTGTCTGGCGACCACCCGTGAATAAAAGAAGTTGAATAAAAGATAGAGTTGTTACAAGCAGACGAAAATCCGGACTACGATCCAAAAGTTGAACTGTAATGGCCGGAATATAGTTAAATTTATCATTTTATTTCCATGTCTATTTTTTATTGTTTTTTTTTTCTCTTAAATAGGGTATTATGCAAGTGAATTAAAAAAAGTTACATTTTTATGTTTTTATTGTGACCAACCGTGGACATCATTTCGCTGAAATGAGGATGATAATAAGCTTATTTTTAATACGAATAGATATTATTCATTTATATTATTATTTTATTTTTATTTTATACATATTATATTCGACATAGGTTTTATACATAGGTTGTGAGTTCGATTCTCGCGAGACAGACAAATAGTTTTACGATCTGCAAAATTAATTTAATTATCTTAAAAATTAAATCAAGAAATAAACATGAAGGTGTTTGATCACCTAAGGTATACAGGATAAGTAAGCTTACACTTTTACTACTTGATTTCGATACGCATCCACTATCTATAATGCCAATTTGGTATAAAAGAGTTACCGCTTTTGCAAAAGACAGGGTAAACCCAAAATTGTAAGTATCAATATCTTTTCTGATCAAATAAAGTACCTTAGCCCTTTTCATCACCATTCATTATTATAAATACATTCAATAATAGCAGGACCTATGGGATTACAAAAAAATAACTCTTCTTAAATAGTGATTTTCAGAAAATGACTTCATCTACTATTACAGCAAATTAATTGTCATCATTTTCGCATACATTACACATATTACATTTATAATAGGTTATTTTATTTTAATTATGATCCTTTTCGAAGCTAAAAATGAAGTTCTTCTTCGCATTAATCGCCTTCGTGGCTGTGTCTGTGGCCAGCCCGCTGAAGTTCGAAACCAGCCCCATCGCTATTGGAGCTCCCATTGTCTCCATTCTTGAGGCTGCCGTCCTGCCCGCGGCCGCTGTCCCTGATGTAGTCTTGCCTGATAAATAAATAAAATAAATAAATAATGCTGGACAAGTCACACAGCATTACCTAGCCCCAAGCTAAGCAGAGCTTGTGTTATGGGTACTAGATAACTGATATACATAATATTATACAATACATAGATAGATATTTTTTTATTATATATAGAAAACGACCAGAACACCCTGAACAAATGTCTGCAGATCGTACACACATTTGTCCCGAGGCGGGAATCGAACCTGCAACCTTCTGCATCGCAGGCAGACCTTCGCCCACCGCGCCACATCGGTCGTCTGATCCCGAAACTCTGCCCATCATGGCGGTTGTACTGCCTGAACCTGGAAATCTGCCTATTATACCAATCATGCCAGTCGTCCTACCTCAGCCTGGTGTCCTGCCCATCCTCCCTGCTTCCGGTGTGCTGCCAATCCTCCCTGAGCCAGTAATTATCTCACCCATGCCAGTTGTCCAGCCAGGACCTATTATCACAATCAGCCCACCCAACCTCATCAGCCCGATCAATCCCATCGTTCCTCCCTTTTAAATCAGTCCCATTAGCCCCATCGTGATGCCCATGCCCGTCGTCAACCCTACTCCCGTCTTTGAGCCAACATCAGTGGTGGCACCTTCTCCGGTCGTCGCCGCAGCCAGCGCTTTCCTTGTCCAGCTTATCGTGAACGTAAACGCGGCTACGCACGTCGCTGTACCTGCCCCTGCTGTGACTCCCGTGGTAGCACAAGAGCCCATTGTTCCCGGCCCAGTGAACATCGTTGATCAGGCTGACAACATCGTGGTAACGCCCATCCAAGTGGTTCAACCCGTGAGCCCCGTCCAGGTAGCCGAGCCCATCATCCCTGGCCCCGTCAACATCGTCGACCCTGTCGAGGCTCCCGTGGCCATTGAGCCTATTAGAGTCGGTACTCCCATTTTCCCCGTCCCTGTTATGACCATCCCTTTGAAACTGAACTAAACTAGGGTTCGTTTAATGAAATAATTATGTAACTTATTTTTTGTAACGCAATAAAATAAATAAATAAATAATGCTGGACAATTCACACAGCATTATCTAGCCCCAAGGTAAGCAGAGCTTGTGTACTAGATAACTGATATACTTAATATTATACATTACATAGATAGATATTTTTTTTATTATACATAGAAAACACCCAGACCAACGGAACAAATTTCTGCAGATCGTACACAAATTTGTTCCGAGGCGGGGATCGAACCCGCAACCTCTTGCGTCGCAGGCAGACTCTCGCCCGCTGCTCCACTGAGGTCGTCAAATCTTAGACAATTAATGTTCATTTGAAAGACATGTAAAACGTGATATTTAGCCTGATTTGATTATAGAAAATGTATAATATGTCTGCCAATAAAAACTCACTTTCTATGTCTTCAGTTATTCCGTAATGCACTATGGCATGACACTGTGTCGATATATTGGAAAGTTCAAAGAACGAATCATGGAAAATGATGATCATATGACTTTTGTATTATTAACCATTTTTCGATACATCGATCATGTACGTATACCTATATATTATCATCATCAGCAGTTTTTGACCTTAGTAGGTTACTTAGTACTTAGCAAGTCGAGCGCGTACGGAGCTCAGTGTATCAGCAACAACCATTCAAAGCGCACTTAATAACATTATAATTAGTCGTAGTTTTATGCAATTATAGCTATTTTTTTACTCGACTTTTATATATCAGCATCCCGGGAAAAGCTATCGGCGATTCCAACAACCATAATTGTTCTAAAACTTTATATCTGTAAATTAAGCATTTTACTAATTTAACTCATTACAATAATGTTCAATCCAGTCGAAAAAATTGCCGGAGTACAAATTGTCCGGCTAAAATTCACTTGCATGTGGCAACCTTATCTAGAACCATATTGTCTGACCACGATGAATATCAAAACAAAGATTTGGCTTGAGGTCTTGATGTCAATAAATGTTCAATGAAAACAGAACCAAATGTCATTGTTAGGGTTTGTGGTTAAATTTTAACACTTTGTTGATGTGAAAGGAAATTGAGATACAGAAGTTGAGGAAATATATTACTGTTGAATTTTTTTGTGTTTCTGACCACCAAGTGAGTTATTGCGGTAACAGTGATGTTTTAAATTAAAAATAGCCATTCATGGTTTAAAATGCCTTTGCATTTGTGCAATTCTTTCAAATTCTGATTCGCAAGCAGCTGACGGCTCTAATGTATCTAAACGTTTAACATCCCACTATGAGATATGTATTTCTTTTGAACTTGATAAGTGATATTTTATTACATTTATACAAATAAATTTGCAGAAAATTGGTTGACCATATCAGTGTTGACCATTGCGTTGTTATTGTTGGTCAGCTACAATTTTACGATGCATGAAATTCATAAAAAATCCCATAGCACATTTACTTTTACCAGAGCTTCGCCTTCATAAAAAGTTTGTTTGCCCAATTAATATACGAAAATAAACAAAATAAATTACTGGACGGACGTGTTAAATTGTGAATTTATGTTATGTGCGATATAAATGAGAGCCGGCCTCCATATGTTGTGAAGATGACCGCATAAACAACGGATAGCCATTACAATGCAAATTTGGACGACTACGCCATCGCGCCGACACAATGGTCTAGTTACCTGGCTTTTTCAACTTTTTGGTGGAACACTATTGTCAGAAAGTTTTTAGATTGTTTAATGGTGAAGTGCTAAAGTCGAAAAGCTTTTGATCCTAGATTTTTTATTTAATCATAATTTTATAATCCTATCTTCGGTTTGTCTGAGAGGAGTAGTCTCTAGTAGAGGCTCGTGATCGCTATGTAAGACCAGTGGCTAGGTGATCATTCTCGTGGCTTTTTTTCATTCATTTTACCCACCACATCCAATTTCTCCAGATTGTCTGGGTTTCGTCTAGCTATGTTACCAAAGTATTTGAGAACACGCTGATAGCAGATGGTGGAGAGCCTAGTTTCAATGTTCAGCTGCTTGAGTGATTTATTTTAGTATTAAATAATTTTCAAAGTGTCGTCATACAAAAAATATTGTTTTTGAAGTTTTTCACTTTGCTCTTGCACCTTATTTACAAATCTCAAGTTTCCATTCTCAATTTGACCCAGCCATTATTTTGTTTAGTTGCCTTTAAATCAAACTAATCCTTAATCTAAGGTTCAATTTTAGAACCAGGATTACAGTATAATCGAATTACTTACCTAGGTAATACAACACAATTTCGCATCTCAAAATTAACTCAGGGCGGCACAAATTCGTTTTGACTAATAGCGTTATTAGTCTCAGCGCGTGCGTTCATAACAGCCTGTATATTATTCTGTACGAATAATATTTCTTCGGGTTGGTTTGTAAAATTTCAGAAATATTGACTACTATTCTGCCAGTGGCTTTGTATGCATTCTGGATAAAACGTGGAATAATTTTATACTTACGACTTTTAAATACTAATCGGGCTCTACGTCAGTTGTGCGTATTTTGAGCCAGAAAATAATCAATATCTAGTCGCTTTCTCGTCAAAGTCAAGTAGTTTATGCCCCGTGAATTTTAAATTAGTGAGATATTAAATACAACAGAAATTTCCTTCTTTTATTCAATAGACTGATACCTATTGAATAAGCGTACGTAAGGTGTTTTCAGTAGATAGGTATGGCGGATATTATTTATTTAACTTGGTCTATGAATTAAATAAATCTTTAATATAATAACCTTCTTACATTTTTCACGAAAAGTTAGTTCTGTATATCTATAACTGTGAGCTGTGATGTTAGGCACTGAAATGTTACATACATCATCATCATCATCATCATCATCAGCCTATATTTGTCCACTGCTGGACATAGCCTCCCCTAATGAGCGCCATAGCGCCCTGTCTTCAGCTTGCCGCATCCAGCATCTGCCAGCAGTCTTTCGCAAATCGTCATCCCACCTGGTCGGAGGGCGTCCTACACTACGTTTGCCGAGTCGCGGTCTCCACTCAAGAACACGTTTACCCCAGCGGTTGTCGGTACATACATACCTACTTATAAATTAAAAAATATATATATTTACTGCCCAACCTCTTATCATTTTATTACTCTTTAAAGATTTCAACATTAAATCCTATTAATCAATAAGATTATGTTGAATATTAGGAGGTTTTATTACCTCAGATTTTATGTTCAACATCAATTTAATTAATCAGAACATTTAGATAATGCCAATAATGTATTTATTTATGTTGCTATAAACTTAAAAGTTAGAAACGTAATTAAATGCACATAAAATTTTAGAAAGATTTTGTAAGATTGAACCTGTTTCTAACCTTTTTCGTTTACAAAATTGCGACTAAAATATAATATGATAACTAGCTGCAACCCGCGGCTTCGCCCTCGTAGTTCCCGCGTCTGTCTATCTGATAATATACAATATACCTATCTCTATGAATTGTAGCCTATGTGTTATTCTGATATGTAAGCTATATTATTGTGAAGTTTCATCAAAATCCATTTAGGAGTTTTTGCGTGAAAGAGCAACAAACATACATACATCCTCACAAACTTTTGCGATTATAATAATATTTGTACGATTGTACCAAATAAAAAAATGGTTAACAAATACTACGCATAAACAGCTTGTCAAAAAAGTCTTTTGATAGCGTTTAAAACAAAATAAAATCTACTAATTTTTACCTACATTCACTAATTTAAAACAAAAAGCCTTTTAAATAAACTCGTACAAAAAGCGATGAAAACAAAATGAATCCTGATTAATTGATGGACTGAGAGGGAACACGGAAAATATTTTTGTGCATCGTTAGTCTGATGATGCGAGACGAAGAGCGATAATCATAAAGCTATGGAACCACATAGGTACAAGATTTCCAGTTCACCTGTGAGTTGATTTAGTTCATAGGTTTAGTGGCCTACGCATTTGCGTTAATCATTAATTGATCATGACAGTTGCGGCATAAAAATCGATCTCTCTTCTCCAACTCATTATTCAGTCCATTAATGTTGTGAGACGATGAAGAAAACCTGCCAGAGAAAGGACGTGTGTTTTAACACCATCACTGGGGTCACCAATCTGCCTGCTAAACATGGTGATTATAGCCAACCCTTTGTTTGGAACGCCCCCCCCCCCCCTCCTAAACAAAGGGTTGGCATCAACAGAAGGGGCGAAAAAAATAAAAAAATCTTGCCTTGCTGCAGGTATATTCAAGACATTCACTATGAGTTTTCGCTTAGTCTGACTATACATGGGTGTCTTTGATTTTTTTCATTTTTGTTTTAGAAAATAGAAGATCAAGGCATGGTGACTTCTGTGGCACGGTGGGCGAAGGTCTGCCTGCGACGCAGGAGGTTGCGGTTTCGATTCCCGCCTTTGGACAAATAAATGTACGACCTGCAGGTAATTGTTCCGGGAGTTCTGGTCTCTTATATAATATAATACAAAATACCTATCTATATAATGTATTGAACTATGTGTATCAGTTATCTAGTAAGTACCCATAACACAGGCTTTGCTTAGCTTGGGGCGAATGAGTTTATAATTAACTCATTCGCCCCAAGCTAAGCAAAGCCTGTGTTATGTAAATAAATAAATAATGCTTGACAATTATTGTCAAGCATTATTTATTTATTTACGTAGAGGACACAAACTGTGGCTATGAAAAAAATTAAGCAGATGAAGAGAGTTCTATAATATATTTTCACTCTTATTTTAAGAGCTCTATTCTCATGTTTAGCTCTCAATGGCACGTGTTTACTATCTCAATAATAAATTGAGTCGTTTGTTCACATTCTCTCTCATGACGTCATGTACCTGTCTTAATTATTTTTGAAAGGAACTTTAAAATGTTTTGGGAAAAAGTCAGATAAAGTCGAGCGTTGATGGTGCATCATCAAAATACAAATTAATGTTGACTATGCCTGTTTTCGACTTCTAATGGATTGTTTTGTCTGCAAAAAGTTGATTTTGATACCTACATTTTAAGTAAGATTAAACAAAATTCTGATATTTTTTGTATACTGAATGCTGATATTTAATGTTCCCTTAAACTTTTATTGGATGGATGGAGGCGGCTCAGGACCGCTTTTTGTGGCGTCGTATGGGGGAGGCCTATGTCCAGCAGTGGACGTATATGGGCTGACATGATGATGATGAAACTTTTATTTATTTTACAGAGGACAAATATCATCAACATAGCTCTAAAAATTACCATGCTGAAGTAGCAGTGGGTCGGCCATATCTCGCGAAGAACCGATAACTGCGGGGTAATCGTGTTCTTGAGTGGAGACCACGACTCGGTAAACTTAGCGTAGGACGTCCTCTGACCAGGTGGGACAACGACCTGCGAATGACTTCTGGCAGATGCTGGATGCGTCAAGCTGAAGACAGGGCACTATGGCGTTTATTAGGGGAGGCCTATGTCAAGCAGTAGACTAACATAGGCTGATGACGATGATTTTTTTATATATTTTATAAGAGATTGTTTACAAAATTACGCAATTAGATGTTACAAATAATTATCGCAAGACATAAGGGCATGCGTCAAGAGCAGAGCCGTAGCGGAAGGCACTCATTTTATTTATATAGACTTCTTCCTTAACCTCAACTTCAACAGCCTATAATGGTCCACTGCTGGACGCAGGCCTCCCTCTGATTTTTTTATCTCATAAGGGGTAATGCCCATAATTCTCAAGCTGGGTGGGTTGGGGATAGCAGTTCGGTGGTAGATCTATTCTGCAAGAGGCGCTGCTGCCCGCCCCCCGGTGTATGTCCCTTAGTCGCCTCTTACGACACCCACGTGAAGAGTTGGGGTGGTGCAAATTCTAATGCACCAAACGGGTAATATAGAGTAGTGGTTTTAATAGTTTTTAATAACCAGCAATATCAAAGATTTTGAATTGGCATCAAATGATAAAGATGATGATCATTATTTTGACACAAACTTTTCTATAAAAACCAAAGGATTTTGTTAAATATATTAACTGTGTAGAAAATATTCATAGGATGCTGTAATAATTCTATTTTGAAACGGTAACGTCAACACTAAGAAATATGAAGTCGTGACTTTAATTGCGCGTGCGTGTACGCATTATATTTGTTTATTTTAACGACTAGTAAATCATAGTTGATGTTTTGTCAGTCTGGTTGATTGATTGCCAACGTTAAAGTTTCATCTATAACTCCAAATCTACTAAGCTACTTGTCGTTGAGCGATGTTTTCAAAAATCTATGGTTTTAAGAAATTTATTCCCAAATAGTTAATCCTTCATAGTTTAAAACAAAGTCGCTAATCGCTGTCTGTCTGTTTCCATGTAAGTACTTACCTACATGCATAATATAGTACCCCTACGAAGCCGGGGCGGGTTAGTTATATAAGATAACTTATTTGAACTAATCGAAATGTATGGAAGGTTAAGATACTTATTAATAACATGTTGTGAAATGTTGATAACATAATGTTTAAGTTAAGTTTTAACTCACTTACGTTCTGATTAGTATAATTTCCAATTTAATAGAACCACATAGTTTCATTAAAACAAATGTTCTTCTAAAAGGTAAATGCTATCATTGATTTTAAATAGGTAACGTATTTAAAGAGGTATTAACGAATAAGGTTAAATTAAAATATTATTTACATTTATTCACAGTAAAGGGTGTAAATTTTCATTGAATATGCCAATACCCAATTGAATATTTTAAGTTATCTTAAGAGTTTAAAGGGTACTTATACGTATAAACATTAGACGTTAGATTAACATGGATTCATGGCATGACCAAAGACTTTGAAGTTTTTAACTTATTCGAAGTCAGCAGTATCATAAGGTTTACTTTATAACAACCTGGAGCTTTGAAAACTCAAGGCTCCTTAGGTGTCATATAATATTTATTCAAAGTTGGTAACTTTTTATTTAGGAAGAAATTTAAAACAAGTATTTACAATTGAAATAATTGAGCTAGCTGCAGACTGCTGCAAACAATCTATAGGTAGCTCAACTGATCCATATCAATACCTGTCGGAAGCGTGCACAAGACACTGGCTGCCAGCATTGCCCCGCTGTATGGCAATGCTGATGCACTACGCCCAACTTACTTCGGTTCAGCAAATCATATTAAGGATATTAGATCTTCATTGCTGGGATTTTAATTCTTCTCTGATTTACCAAAAGAGAATAGACAATAAATTTACAGAAGCAATGATATTTTACCACACAAACTTACACAGTAGAAAAATAAAACAATAAAGTAGAGAAGCCTTCGAGAAAAGCTGTAAAACACTATCCTCTCTGGTCCTATCCACACAAATAATTCGTTCCCTCTGGCCAAAGTCTGACCAAGTTGTATAAGATAAAACGTTATTTAATAAGGTGAGTAAACGCATAAGTAAGCGCGATAGTCCACCCGACACTTGTTTAAGTGTAAACTGCTGTTCTTTTCTGATAAAACGTCACATTTTGATAATTTACCAGAAGATTCCCTAGCAGAACGAGTTCCCTATCGAATGTTTATGAAAATGAATAGTATTAAATTATTTACCAAAACAGAAACGACCAAGTCCGATCAAGTATGTTTATAGAAACTTAAACCTTATAGCTTTCAACTTTTGAATATGAGATACGCACATTTATGTTGGACGAGTTCATTGATAAGATAAGACATAGATTGGTCAGATCGGGAATGTAGCATGTTCATGTCTCATAACACTTAAAATGGCACTTGGTAAATCACAATCACGATTTTATAGAGATAAATTTGATAATACGTAACACGGTTAGAAGCTTAAAACTTTACTAATGGGATTCTTTAGATAAGCTTATATAGCGAAAATACACATTATTATTTAAACATCGACTTTTGCTTTTTTAAACATGTAAAATTAATGAAACTAGCTACTTAGCTAAGCGTTAGGTTTTGTCTTATCTGAACTTAGGAACTTAAAATAATGTACTTTATACTAAATAATACTTAAACAGACCAACCTGCGTGAAAGGTTCAATCAAAAATTCATTAGCTACTTAGCTAAGCGTTAGGTTTTGTCTTATATGAACTTAGAAACTTAAAATAATGTACTTTATATTAAATAATACTTAAACAGACCTACCTGCGTGAAAGGTTCAATCAAAAATACATTAGCTACTTAGCTAAGCGTTAGGTTTTGTCTTATATGAACTTTGGAACTTAAAATAATGTACTTTATATTAAATAATACTTAAACAGACCTACCTGCGTGAAAGGTTCAATCAAAAATACATTAGCTACTTAGCTAAGCGTTAGGTTTTGTCTTATATGAACTTTGGAACTTAAAATAATGTACTTTATATTAAATAATACTTAAACAGACCTACCTGCGTGAAAGGTTCAATCAAAAATACATTATCTACTTAGCTAAGCGTTAGGTTTTGTCTTATCTGAACTTAGGAACTTAAAATAATGTACTTTATACTAAATAATACTTAAACAGACCAACCTGCGTGAAAGGTACAATCAAAAATACATTACGTTCTTCATTTTAAGGATCAAAATACAAATTGGCAGTGTCTCGAAGATGGATACGCGCCCTTGGCTAAACATCTCATTGAAGGTGTTAAACCAGACTCAGATAATTAGGTAATAAATATTTATAAACGGAGTACCTCATCACAGCTGCAGTTTCCTCTTTTTTGCTCTTTGCACGTCAAAGGAGTTCATTTCCCATGACCATCCTTACTCATGTCCTCTTTACGACATCCAATTTTCAAATCTCTCTCAAGGAAGCTAAAGTTGAGTTTCTGCTGCGGGTGTGGGCGGTTATGTTCCTTTGCTTTAGGGTGCAAAAGGTGTGAATAATCATTGGGTACTTATTTGCAAGTGGCAGCAAGGCTATGCGAATGAGATTTCACAGTTAGCTTGTTAGGTATGAGGGGCATTCGACATTTAAACTCTAGTAATAACTGAGAGATATCTCATGACTGATGATTTAAATATTACTAGTCAAATTGCTTCTGCCGTGGTATCTTTTACATTGCTTGCAAAATATAGACAGCCTTAAAATAAATTTCTAAGGTAAAAACGTCTCCACAGTAAAGTACATAAGCACACATCAAAAGAGCACACGATTACCGGAGACGGAATCAATGAAGATAAGTTGTCAAAAGATATTTTTTACATGAAATAATGAGGAGTTATTAGTTATAACTTTAGAATTAGCTTATGAAACAAAATATTGTGTATATATAAAATTATATATAGTAATTATATATAGTATATATAAAATATAGTGTCTGATGGTGCAATAAAGTTATAGTCGCTAATAAAGCTTTTGACGACCTCTGTGGCGCGGTGGGCGAAGGTCTGCCTGCGACGCAGGAGGTTGCGGGTTCGATTCCCGCCTCGGGACAAATGTGTGTACGATCTGCAGACATTTGTTCAGGGTGTTCTGGTCGTTTTCTATGTATAATAAAAAATATCTATCTATGTATTGTATTGTATTATGTATATCAGTTATCTAGTACCCATAACACAAGCTCTGCTTAGCTTGGGGCTAGATAACGCTGTGTGAATTGTCCAGCATTATTTAATTATTTATTTATTTTATTTATTTATAGTCAATCAATCAATACAAAAAAATCACACCCATGTTGTTCCTACGTATCTTCATATTCCCATTTGGCAAATCAAGACCTTATAAGTTAAGAATCTGTTTGGTAAAGGCGTTGATCTATATTCCCCATAACATGTTTCCCGTTATCATTCAAAATGTGCACCTAATGAAGTGACACAATATTTTCCGGTTCTCAAAATAAAGTAGAATTTATTGCTTTCACGAGATAAAAAGCATATATGTAGCTATTTTGCTAGTAGATTGCGTAGGCTATTTTCTTAAATTACAATTCGCGCAGGAATGAAACTTTTGTAGATTTTGTCGTTTGTTTTTTTTCCTTATCTTGTTTACCTATCATTTACGTTTATGATCTTGTTAGTTAATTTAGATTTGTAAATTCAAAATAAGGCATAGTATGTGTCGATACTATAAACAAGAAATTGTGGATAAACTTTGTACAAGCAAATAATCGAGGCATCTAAAGTAACATCATTTAGTAAAAAAATAAAAATTAAATAAGTACAAGGCCTAATACCAGCACTGTGTTATTTGAAATCTACGTAACACAAAATAACAAAACCCGCAAGCATATCCTTGAATTAATCCTTAATTGCTGAAATCTCTAGTTAAAGAAAAACAATAAACGTCTCCATAAATTAGCCGTTTGTCGAACATGTTACATTTTAGGTCGACAAGACGCATATTGAGATAGTAAAGTTTTATTACGGGAAACATTCCAGTTTCATCGTTTGTTGTGATTTCCCTAAATACATCATGTTGGTATCCATTGCCATTGTTATCCTCAGCCATCCATCTAAGCTCTGTTTTCTCCGGAGTACGATGTTGTATGAAATACTTGAATTAAAATAAATAATGCTGGATAATGACCCCAAACATTGCAACAGGCTTGTGTTATGGGTACTATACGGGTGAAACCGTGAGGGTTATGGAAAAGTCAACAAGTATCAAAAAGTATATAGAAAAAACCCTACATGCAAAACAAATATTTGCAGACTAAGCGAAACTATTTCGTTTTAAAATGCTATTATTGTTTTAATTTGTATTATGGATATTTGAAACTTCTTTTAGCCTTAGAGCTTAGAGAAAGAACAAAACCAAAAATTAAGCGAGCACTGTCGTCATAGGTCATAGCATAACCATCATCTTCTCAGTTTTAATAAAGCTTACTATTATTCATAATACATTGATAAACATCAGAACTGGTCGATCGAGTCGATCGATGCGAGGTACTCTCGCATTGCAAGGTTCATAACTTTACACATTTATTGAAACTTAATTAATCCATTTAAAATTGTACTTTTCTCCACCCAGAATAACCCAGAATTAAATGTTACAAATGAAATAATAAAGTACTATACGTTAATTAATTAGCGTTCCATTGCAGCGTCCACAAAATCCCAGACGGTTCACATAGAAAACACTAATTCTAGTAGTCAACGACCAGAACCTCTACGAATTACACAAATTAAATTTAAAGTGCATTCAATTTTAAACTCTATTTTGAGGGCTATGTTCGAGATCGGAAGCTGAATTGCCTAAACTTTGTCGCGTCAGAGTGTAGTCATAAAACCTTCCAATTATTTCCGCTGTCTAGTTATCAGGTATCTGCATCAATCAGCTCGTATTACACTCGAATTTATGAGAATAGCTCTGGGACTGTTTAGTCTCGGGACTTGCCGTTGGAGGTTCTATAACTATTCTGAAAAGGGGTTGGTTGGTTGAAATTGTATAAATCTTTATTTATGATTATATTTTTTCTTAGTTACAACCAATTACCACTTATTTGATAATAATTTGACTTGTTGCGTGCTTACCTTTTTTATAAGACTAAAAACGTTATTTGATTTTTTATTTATCGTATCGTAGTCGCATATCGTGAACCTATCTAAAAAACAAAAAGTCTCACAAATGCTATAATATTAATAAATGATACTAAAAACGTTTGTTTATAGCAATTTACACGGGTAGGTAATAGTAGCTATAATAAGTTGAAAGCATAAACCACTACAGCTGAAACGGCATGATAGTTACTGAAGAATTTCAAATTAGGGCCTGATGACGATGTTTTGACAGTAAGCAATGCATTTTAGCATCTATCATCAATTTTATTTGTTCAAATATAACTTACATCACCTATGTCTTCGGTTGTAAGCATCAAGAATGTCTCTTCTGTCATGATGAACTATAAATTCTGTCCTAACAGGCCGCCGTCAACCGTCTGCTCCTATCCATACTTTTACAAGGACACCGGCTGATTTATTGGATTTCTTCTTCTTTGTGTTTGTTCTTTTGTTTTCTTTTTACTGTCCCGTTTATTTGAGACAGTTCTTTTGTTTCGCCGCTACAGAAATGTGGCTTTCAAGAAATTAATTGTCACATGGGTATGATACGTTGACAATGTTGATGTTTGTTGGCGCTTTTAACGATATTACTTGTTCTTTTTGGGGAGATAAAATAATTAAACTGGTAACAATGTATCTTTCTGTTACCAAATGGAACAAAACCAGCTTTATGTACCCAAGTACAAATTATATTAATGAATAGAGGGAATAAGGAAAAACGTTGATGGCTTTTACAAGTAGGAAATAGTTTTTAACAAAATCTTGGCTATCGAAAATAACCAATGCCAATGGAAAGCTGCAACCGTAACCTAACCAGAAGCTTCTTATATACAAGACTTCATCTCGTTATTTACAAACAAAACATCATTAATTCATGTTTAATTAGCAAAAAACCAATCAACCTCATCATTCCAGGAATCTGAGATACGAGATAAAATTACTTGGAACGGCGTATCATCATAAAATCGGCCCAATATCCTTAACAAGAGAATATGGAGCTAATTAAAAGTTTAAACTAAATGACCGCTGCAAGCTGGACAGTCACAACTGAACAGATATAGAAGCGAAACTGAAGAAAAATCTACTATACCTTCAGTGTCAATGAAATAAGTCTCGGTACGTCAACCAGGTCGTGGTTGCAACGCCCCAGGAAGATGATTACGTAATGATGTTTATAAGGCTGATTTAGAACAGTAAACCTAAAACAGTTTTTACAGAAATAAGAATCAATTAACATGCCTCTATCATACTATGCTACCTTAAATTTGCTGTAGGTATGCAGCAGAATGTTTGTGCGGCAATTGCTAGCAGGTATGGATTATTTGAGGAATTGGGTACTCCCAATAACAATCACTTGCCCCAGTCCTCTCGATAAGTCCCACCTCATCAATCGGATTATGAGAGTCAGGGAATAAATAGTGCACATGTATTTGCGCCGAAACTTATGAACTTTATTTATGGTATGTTATTAAATCTTGTGTCTGACTAAAAATAATATTAATTTAATTTACATGGAGCATGCACACGGCTTGTTTTCAATGAGACGCCGTGGTCGAAAATTCAGATGTACACGTTGGAAAAGCTTTTTTATTAGCCCAAAGAAAATCCGCATGCATATCGACAATGCATAGCCACCCTGAAGGTTTCTGAAACCTTCAGGGTGGTTATGCCTTTGCCGCTATCGGCGAGAACGTGAAAATGTCTTGCTCTCGTCCAAGAAACTGTTGAGACAGTCAGATATCGGTCTCTCACTAGGAGTGGCGCACCCCCTTTCACGACACACTAGAAAGAGATGACCGTGATCAGCTCGGGGGTCCACCAAATGAGTGCCGGACAATCCCGTGTCTTAACGCCCGGGCACCCCTGCGACGACGACGACGCTTCAGTTGAGTGGCCCCGTCGCCTGCCACACAGGCACAGAGGATAGAGGGAGAGAGCGCTCTTTCACGTGTTGGATAACCTCACCCAACACAGAGACGGCAGATCGAAAAATGAGTTTCAGTTCTGTATAATCATGTAGATAATATTTATACCGCGAGACTAACAATAAAGTTGTCGGCAGGGCAGTAAACAGCAGTCATTAAGTATAGAACAAATCAGGATGCCTTGAGATCCTCTAACGAAGATAAATGCAGTTTTATACTTTCAACGACATCAGATTTGCAGAATTTATTTTCTCTAAGGCCTGTTTCAATTACTTTCCTGAGATATCATCTAATTTATTGTTACAATAAAAAATATAGACCTATGTTGAAACTCGCACAGGATCTAATAAGTTCGCGTGATGAAGTATTGCAGAGCATTTCGATTCAGTCGGGATTCAGTAGGGCAAGCACGGGCATTGTTGTCCAGGGTAGAAGAGAGAAAAATTACGTCACTTTGTCATCGAATGCGTAAATTACTTGATATTAATTCCTATAACTTCAATAATGTACGCAATGTATGCCGATACGTTGTCAATATTGTCTATTCTACTGTCTAGTGACCATCGAACTGCGATCCTCAACCCGCATGCCCAGCGTGGGGATTATGGGTATCACCCAACCCCCATGAGGTAAAAACCAATAAGGCGAATTAAGGGAGGCTTGCGTCCAGCCGTGGACAAGTTGCGAGTTCGATTCCCGCCTCGGGGCAAATGTTTGTACGATCTGCAGACATTTGTTCAGGGTGTTCTTGTCGTTTTCTATGTATAATAAAAAATATATTTTATGTATATTGTATTATATTAAGTATATCAGTTATCTAGTACTCATTACATAAGCTCTGCTTAACTTGGGGCTAGATAATGCTGTGTGAATTGTACAGCATTATTTATTTATTTTTCTTTGAAGGCACGTTTTTGTGCTGGGTGGTAGTTGTGCGCCTTTTTTGATTTTCCGTGTTCAGGCCACTTTTTTTCTATATATTTTGCAATGGATTAATACGAGAAGAACCGACAACCGCTACGGTAAACGTGTTCTTGAGTGGAGACCGCAACTCGATAACGATTTGCGAAAGACTGCTGGCAGATGCTGGGTGCGGCAAGCTGAAGACAGGGCGAGGCCTATGTCCAGCAGTGGACAAATATAGGATGATGATGATGAGACAATGTGTAAAGAGGTACTAAAGTCTAAAACTCAAATCGCGTGCACACATAGATACTCATAACCCAGCTTTTGAAAGTCATCACACATTCTATTACAACATTAATCATCTTGAACCTGTTCTAATTAAAGTTCTATGAGGCAATTAGAATGTACCAAATGATTTTTTCACACAAAACATTGTTTCGTGTTAGGCTTGGTATATGGCTTGGCTCCCGCTGTTTCAATTAAATCACTGACAATACTTCGAATACTTGAACGGGATGTACCAAAACATACCGCATTTTGTCATTATAGTATGACTTTATCATCTTGATAGTGTTTAAGACCTTGACCCTGAAAAGTTTACCGCGCTGATACCCCCTGATATCTATATAATATAAAGGAGAAGAGAAAACTGGGTGACATATCAAGAAATCTCTAAAACAACAAGGGCTACGAAGTTTAAATTTTGCATTGAGTTTTCTTTGAGAACGAAACTATGCGCTAAGAACGGATTTTTGGAAATGACATTGAGGGAGTATTCTCATAACAATTTAAAAATTGTAAAGGATTGGTTGTTAAACTTTGGCGTTGATAGTTTACATGGAAATCAATATTACTCAGGGTAGGTAAAGTAAAAAAAAAGCTAAAGTCCACGCGAATGAAATTGCGGGCGGGTCAGCTAGTGTTTTACTATAGAGGAAAATCAGTTATGTTCTTTGTAAATCAGAATATCCCAATATTCTGATTTTCATTCTATTACTACTACTACTTACTATCCTGGCGCATCGACCCCGAAGTGGGTCTTGGCCTCCGACACAATAGATCGCCACCGGCTTCTGTCCTGCGCCGCCTCCATCCAGTCCGGTGCGAAGACTTGAATTGAGCGAAGGTCCTTCTCCACTTCATCCTTCCACCTGTATCTGGGCCGACCGACTGGTCGTCGGCCAATCATTCTATTACAATTTACTTTTATTACAACTCTATAGTAAAACATATGACTCGTTTGAAAAAGCCACTTAGATTCTATGTTTAAAACCCCATGACACTGGCTTCATACCTTGTAGACACTTTAAGCTTATTTTTATATTAGACCTCGTGAGTGTGTCACATAATTCTTAGCTTCCGATTCACTGACGACCTCTGTGGCGTGGTGGGCGAAGGTCCATATGCGACACAGGAGGTTGCGAGTTCGATTCCCGCCTCGGGGCAAATGTTTGTACGATCTGCAGACATTTGGTGTTCTTGTCGTTTTCTATGTATAATAAAAAATATATTTTATGTATATTGTATTATATTAAGTATATCAGTTATCTAGTACTAGTATCTAGCTTGGGGCTTGATAATGCTGTTTGAATTGTCCAGCATAATTTATTTATTATTTTATTGGTTCTCTTACACCTGCAGCAAAATAGACAGCACCAACAATATGCAAACTTAAACAGCCATTTAGCCTAAGGACTATCAAAACTTAATTATAAATAAATGTAAGCGGATTAACTAGAAACCAGGCACTTACAGATTATTTATGTATATAGTTATCATTAGTATAGTCTAGTATGTTATACTAAAATTTTATGATAAAAAAGTATCAAGACTAGCCATCCTCCTAAGAATCTTGTTACGGCTCTCACGATGCGTGTGCCGACATAGCCGATACCATCTAATCCAGATTTCCCCCACCGCTTAATTGATTATTTCATAAAGATTAATATGACTCGTCATTTCTGACGGTTCGATGTACTGAGAACATAATAAACTGGCTAAGTGTGAGTTTGACTTGTGCGTCAAACATTCCGTACCTACCACTAGCATTAAACAAAGAATGAACTTTACCACCGTTACCGTTTCGTATAATGGTTCGATGCTCGCGTTCTCATCCTTTCGGTACGGAACTCTAAAATTGAGCTAAACAATGCTATGTCGGTCACGATTAAAACAACCGCTTTTAGCTGAACCATGCTGATCAAACAACTCACTTATCTTTAAAGAAATACGAAGGGGCAAAGTATGTTGGTTTACTTAAGTGGCTCTTTGCTAATAAAATTCAAGTTCAATGTCAAGTCAATTGAGATCAATCTCCGGTAATATCTTGTTTAGCTTGATGCCTTAACTTATTCAGATAAAGGTTTTAGGATTTGTTCAGTTACTCCGTTTACTGAGAACCCAGCATTTAGTTTTATTTTGAGTGACCGTGAGCCGTGTGGTAGCAGCTTAGAATTTGCACCACCCTGACTCTTCCCGTGGGTGTCGTAAGAGGCGATTAAGGGACATACACCGGGTCGGGCAGCAGCGCCTCTTACAGAACAGATCTACCACCGAACTGCTATCCCCAACCCGCATGCCCAGCGTGGGGATTATGGGCATTACTGCCCCCCATGACATACAAAATCAGGGGGAGGCCTGCGTCCAGCAGTGGACCATTAAAGGAAGAATAGATCTACTACCAAACTGCGATCCCAGAGTGGGGATTATATGCTAATTGCCTGGTGGTAATCCCCCCCCCATGACGTAAATTAGGGGAGGCCTGCGTCCAGCAGTGGACCAATAGAGGCTGTTAAGGTGAGGAAGGACTGTCTATTTAACATATCTTTTAACAACGCAGCCTCTACTTTGAATTGCTATAGCATTCCTTGGAATAACTCCCTTCTCCGATCAATACAATACAAACATCAACAGATAGATGTCATATATTATACAGCGTTATTGGTAAATTAGTAACACTACGGGAACTTCAGGTTCAGCCCATCATCACGAAAACATTCGTAAAGAAGCAAGGACTTAATTCTTTAAAAAAAATATAAATCACCTGTGATGCAAAATGAAAAAATACCTTTGTCTGGAACTCTACGAGTTACTAAAGATCAATTTTCCACTCTCATACTACTGTTAATTCAGGGCAGAGTTGTTTTTCAGGTAAGTTTCATATAAAACCTCTCTAACGAACGATTATTATTTAAGAACAGCACCAATGCTGGACGCTATCAGATTCAGATTGATTATAAGTTGGCATTATTAAGTAAATTAACGCCTTTACTGTCTAGTCTTAGTGTCACATAAACTATGTATGTAGTTATGTTTGTACCTTTGTGAGAGAAATAAACATTATTATTATTATTGAATCGAGGGAGGTTACCAACACCAAGTATAAGAATTAAGACCTGGGGTCTTCACAAACGTGTTTGCAATGATGGGCAGAAACTGCAGTTTACGTAGTGATACTACCAATAACCCTGTATACGTACCTAACCTACCTACTTTCATATACGTCTAACAGTACTAATAGATTTGAGACTGACATTGATGAGTAGATAAGATCATACCCGATTCATTAGTAGTAATGATACGGTTCGTTAATCTAGGACAATCGACAATTTAGCTTGTGAAACCTATACGTTTGATAAAATACCTACTTAACTTAAGTTACTGTTATGTCGTTCGGTCGTATTGATAAAATCACCGGTTAAATTGAATATCGACTATTGTTATGGACATCAATAAAATCTATTGGACTTGTTCAAAAAAAGTTACGACCTGGTGGGAGAATCGTCACTTGGCTTAATAATACTTGCACATTGTCATTTTTTAGGATTCCGTACTCAAGAATAAAACGGGACCCAATTAGGTACTAAAATTCCGTGCGAGCCGTGTGGTACCAGCTTAGAACTTCCACCACCACAACTCTTCCCATGGGTATCATAAGAGGCGACTATGGGCCAAGGCAGAGTGCCCAGAATGCTGGCAGCATTGCCATTTTTAATAGCAATGCTAATTCGGTGACCGAAATAAAACACCAGCATTCTGATCACTTTCGGACTCTATTAGTATATAGTTTTGTAAGATCTTTAAAGATAACGTGTGCCCTAGGACCCCAAGGATCTAGGGTTTCCACCCCAAAAGGGTCGAATAGGTAAACTCTGTCAAGATTAGAGTATTTTTGCCATTTGAGGAACTCCGCTGATGTTGCTGCGGAGCTTTCTCTTAACGTTATAATGTAAAACTACCTATCTGCCTAATTTCATCAAGATTCTTTTAGGCGTTCAAAGTTAACAGACAGACACAACAGAATAACTTTGGCTTTCTTAAAATGTACGTACACATATAAGGTTTCCTACCTAAGTCGTATAAGGTTTTTAAAAAAGTTCACAAATAAATAATGCTGGACAATTCACACAGCATTATCTAGCTCTAAGCTATTAAGTTAAGCAGAGCTTATGTTATGGGTACTCGATAACTGATATACATAATACAATACATTACATAGATGGATATTTTTTATTTTACATAGAAAACAACCAGAACACCCGGAACAAATACCTGCAGATCGTACAAATATTTGTTCTAAGGCGGGAATCGAACCCGCAACCTTCTGCGTCGCTGGCAGACCTTCGCCTACCGCGCCACATCGGTCGACTAGTGGCAAAATATCCTGAACCCTCAGAACTACACAATTCCTTTAAAGCTGTTTATCTCTCATAGATAGAAACAGTAGTCATATTTTAAAGATACACTTTGCATATTTTAAAACACACCATCCTTGACTTAGTTCAATACATGCAAATATGATAATCGACGGCCAAATCGATTTTCTTATCCATATGATCAAGTCACTTTTAGCCCTGGGCTACTATGCCATGTTCCTTTATCTAGACATCTCCACAGAGTATGCTACAGTACCTACACCATAATCGGCAGAGTTATACCACCGTTGTCAAAGAAACTAAGATCCTTACTTTCTATTAAATAAGGTTCAGTTCACCAGAACGAAAGAAACCATCAGCCTTGCTATTAAGGACTACCAACTACGCTTCAGGCTGATACACCTCCATTGTTGGTTAGTACACAACATGGCTTGTATTATAAGGAGACATTCTACAAGCTTTTACGATAAGGCCAATCTTGCAAACATGATAACGGATCTTGCAAAAATCGTGATACCCGATTTTATACCTGTAATAATTGAAAAAGACCATTGAAAATGTAGGAAATATTGTATACAAAATCATTTATCACCATCATCATAAGCTTTAACTTATTTCTGGGTCTTTTGAAGTTTTTGTTTAAAATTATTGATGGTACAATGGTAAATTTATTGGTAAAATGTAATATTTATGACGTAAGCGTATTAATAATAAAAACTTATATTATATAGCTGATACCATTAATATTACTCATAAATTGGAACTCTTCTCCAAATACAATGCGCAATTCAATGAATGGCTTCATCTGAAACTCCAAATTCGTCACTTGAAACATGCTTAAAACTGAGATGCGTTTGATTATTCCTCGCTACAACCACTATTCAAAACTCCCCTTCACCCTCCCCTCCAAGCTTTAATAATAGACAAGCGAACAGCTAAGATTCTCTATTCATTCTCACGTAATACTGGTTCATAAACGTCAGAGTTTGGTGTGAGTTCATTCTTTATTTATTGTACTCTAAAAACTTAAAGCTTACCCTTGTTACTTAAGGCGATTTACGATCGGGTAGACTTTATAAAAAGTTTAATGCACCTGTTCAGTCCATTTAGCAAAGGTGACCGCGTCTGGCCTCAGGAACCGTTCAAACTTGCCACTGAGTAAAAAGTTCGAAAAAATGTTTTAAGTATTTTTGTACACTGCACAGCACTTCCCCTATTTCGCGTTAATAAAAAGTTTACTTGGAACTGCTCATTTCACAAATATTTGCTCACCTATGATACGCATAATAACTGGATAGGCAACTCCTCATCATCAGTCTAATACCAGTCCACTGCTGGACATAGGCCTCCCCTAATCTTCAGCTTGCCGCATCTAGCATCTGCCAGCAGTCTTTTGCAAATCGTCATCCCACCGGGTCGGAGGACGTCCTACACTAAGTTTTCCGAGGCAACTCTTACCCTATAATAATTCTAAAAATAACATCCTCTTCGACATATAACTTTTAACTTTCATGGAAATGTTTTTCTAGAATGTTATTAAAAGCACTGTTATTCCAAATTCTCACACATGCTTTGTAGAGCGTTATGTTTCTCATGAATATGCGGGTTCTACGATTATTATTCTAAGCCATGTTAATGCTAGATCCACATACTTAGCGAATCCTCCTTTCCTATCCTATTCAAATAGATTAAGGTTTGATAATTACGGACAACATGGGTATAACATTAGAAAATAGTGAAATATGCCAAGTATAAAATATGCAATGTTTAATTAATTAAATTATCCAGCTCAAAATCTTTTGGTAAAGTAAACTAGAAAATTATAGCTAAAAAGATTCTAAGCCTGTCATAAATAAAAAGGCAAAAGAATAATGCTCCACAGATATAAGATAACTTAGTGATGACAAAGTTATGTGGGTCCAACAAAATTGATGTCACAGGTATGCCGTATGCTGAGGACGAGACTATTGATTACAGCTCGAAGATTTTAGTCGTCTTTAATTGATTTAAAGGTAACTGATCAATATCAGAGGCGATTAATGTGAATCATGGTCGCATGTGCCTGAATGATGGTGGTATTTGTAATCATTTAAATTCCAGTTTGGGTAACTCAAGGTGCAGTTACGTAATTTAAAGAATTGCGCCGGAAAAGCTAAAATACTTATCGTGGCGGAGTTTTAAGGGGCATTCACACACACACAGCTTTGATACTCATGTTATTAAACTGTAAAAGGTGAACTGTGGGAGCAAATGCGGATTTTTTTTAAAACAATATACCTCCTATCGAAATCACAAATCAGTATAATTTTAATCTTACACTTACCGCTAGATACATACTAAAAGACAGTTAAACCAAAAACCAGCAGTCGTTTTTAAATAAAGAAGCTGGTTAACAGTAAATCACCGTTCCATCACGGAGAAGCAAAGATCCTAGTAGCCAACGTTCAGTAAAACTATAATATCATTTAAGCAATCTTAAAAGTAAAAGACGCCAATCGCCTTATTAAAACAAAAAGTTCCAGTCAGCTGAACTTGACGCATTTCGTTCAGGAATCTCATCAAACAAACTGACGAGTAATCTCCACTCCACATTTCATTGATCTAAAAAAGGCTGAGTAGGCACGGATGGGCTGATGGAAGACGACGTTATTCCGCAGCCTCGAGGCATATCAGTACATACACTCTCCACTCGGAAAACACTTCGCACAAAGTGGTTTAGACAAAAAGTTAACATGGCTTCTTATTTATTTTCTGCTTAAAGTAATAAACAAAAATATTTCTCCCTGCGGGCAGAAAGAAAACATGATAGTCCTTAAAATCAGCTTGCAAATCACGAGTGACTGTTTGCATCACATTATGTAGAATTGGCTAACAGCCTAACAGATGGTAAGCGGAATCAAAAATTTCAATGACGTCTTTTTATTTCTCTTTTTTACCAAGACTTTAAGCAGTGGAAGATATAAACACATAATAAAATTATACTCTTAAAAGATCAATTTTAAAAGAACAAACTTGAGAGTAATTTCGTATCTAATATAATGCATGGTCTGATATCGAAATAAATAAGCATACAAAGACCGCCCGAAAGAACTAAATCTATCGAAATCGAAACAACCTCCAAATATCAGATGACAGAATGAACTGTTTATTACAAAATAACGATCTATCGTCTTCGAGCCTCCGAAAAATAAAACCAGAAGATAAAATATCTGTGAAAAAAATCGAGATTAAAATCGAAAAGTATTTATGTCGAGGAAACGAAACCCCGCACTTAAAGGTTAACGATTCCTATCAATTAAGGTTATGGGTCGACACGACAGGTCTTTTGGACCCCCGCCGGGCAAGGATTTGGCACCTGTCTTTTCGGTTTAGTTTTAGAGTCACCGCCACCAAAACGAAACAGGTGCAATTTTATTAGAGTAGCCATAAGTTTAGTTGACCGTTTTGTCTGATTTAGAACGTGCGGACGTTTTATAATTGTTTTAGATTATACACTAGACTAAATATATATATATATAAATAGATAAACATATAGCTTAAAAAAAGGATGTAAATACATTTCTTATTTTCTTGATTTTGGTATAATGTCTGCCAAACATCTTGTCCGGTGACAGGTAGTGAGAGTAGGAAGTTTTCGTAGATATTAACATTCTCGCGTATAATTCATATGCGTCCGATAACACAGCAGGCGAAAGCGATTGGTACCTTCAGCTCTGTAGCGCATTTTTTATTGTTTGATCGAAACAAAACCTCAGAGACTGTCCAGAAGGGCAACCTTCTGGACAGTCTCTGAGGTTTTGTTTTGTCCACCAACTTTATCCTTAGTATTGCGTTCGGAGCATCAATAGTTTGTCACTTCTGGTATTGCTAATAAATGAATAATAATAAATAAATAATGCTGGACAATTCACACAGCAATATCTAGCCCCAAGCTAAGCAAAGCTTGTGTAGGTACTAGATAACTGATATTAACATTATACTCGTAATACAATACATAACATAGATAGATATTTTTCATTATACATATAGACAACGACCAGAACACCCGGAACAAATACCTGCAGATCGTACAAATATTTTTCCCAAGGCGGAAATCGAACCCGCACAGCCTGCGTCGCAGGACCTTCGGCCACCGCGCCACAGAGGTCGTTAAGCTATATTTTTAAACATAATTTTCAAACGAATGAACCTCCCATCGAAGCGCTTATAACCAGCCAACGGAAGTCTCTACTTCTTTCCAAACAATGGTGGCCCTACCTTTCAACAATATCAAAACAAGGTTCTTTATTAATGGATATGATAATTTTAATAGAAGTGCCAGTACCCTACTGGGACAGAGTGGAACAAATTGTTTCCCCGATAGGCTCCTTCTGAAGATCAATTCATTTTCACCACAGGATCAGTCAAACTATAATCTTAGCTGAACTAATGTTTTGATAACGCATTTTTTTGATGGCAGGTGAAACATTTTTATTTCTATCATGGTTTGTAGACAAAGTTATTAAAAGATACACTCTTTGGAAATAAAACTGATATGGAAGATAGTTATTTTAAGTAATTACTTTGAGCCTAAGTAAGCTTTTTCATATCAATTTGAGCATTTGAATAGATATCGTAATTTATGAAAACACTTGACATTATTAGGAAGGCACTAGACTAGACGCCTTTAAGAGGCAAGCCAGGTACAAAGTACACGTATTCTATAGGTTTTTAGTAAAGAACATTTTCTGAGAAGTCATGTGAGACCTAATTGAGAAAAGTCGGCGAACCTTGGTGCTAAATTTCATGTTAATCCAAACTAAGATACGAATTAAAACGAAATTTATTATCTATACCTATTTATGTGTTACTAAGAATGATAATGATCAATTTTTAATTTTTGTTTAACGGTTCTCTGTCGTTCAAGAACCTGCCGATGGACCCGTGCGTAGGCCATGCAAGTGTTACTTAGTTATTAATCATTAATTTAATTTTAGTAACAGCCGCTAGATGCCGTTTCATCCCTAGGTTTTGCAGATCATCATCAGCCTATATTAGTCTACTGATGGATATTAGGCCTCCCCTAATGAGCGTTATAGCGCACTGTCTTCAGCTTGCCGCATCCAGCAGTCTTTCGCAAATCGTCATCCCACCTGCGAGGCGTCCTACACTACGTTTGCCGAGTGAATTACGTGTAAATATTATTTTCAGATGTAAAACTGTAAGATGTAATAAAATTCAAAACAAGAACTTATAAACAAAAAACATAAATTATAAAACGCGTAAGACCATTAAAAAGTTAGACCCGTTCCGAACACCTCCGAAGTTTGTCGCTTAAATTTTTATGCCTCCCATAGCTGCAATACAAATGTTTGCAACTCAAACTATGCCCAGGGGTCGTTCTGTAGGGCCATTATACGAATAATGTCGTAAATAAGCCAGCTTGGAAATCTTGAAAAAATGCCAGTATTGTTAAAATGTCTTATCACCAGCTTTTTATTAGGGGCTTGGGGATGTCATGTTAGTGAAATGCAAATCACAGTGAGAAAATGCAAATTTTGACAAAATTTCATCAAAAAAATGAACGTTGCATGAATGCAGACTGTGTATTGAAACCAATAGAAGAAGTGAAACATACACGTCATAATGTCAAAATTTCATCTTGACGCGTACTATATCCAGGTTGGCTTGTCATAAAAAGCACGACTTATTCGCGGACATAGTCGAATACTTTGGTGGCTAACTGAAGTGGCAGTAGGCCTTTCATATTTCCTGCAGAGCCGTTAGTCGCTGGGGTAAATGTGTTCTTAGGTGGATACCGTGACCCCCAACGTAGTATAAGATGCCCTCCGGCCAGGTGTGATGACGACCTGCAAAAGCAGCAATCAAACAGATGCTGAATACGTTAAGCTGAAGACAAGGCGCTATGAAGCTCATCAAGGCTTATCCATATTGGCTGATGATGATTTATACATGTATTTAATGTATTTGAAAATAATGATTTTAACATGATAATCATCATTTTCTTTTAAACAGACCTGTCAAAAACTTTGAGAATTTTCAGGTCATATTGACCATGACATAATACGTCATGGTCAATATGACCTATTAGAAACTATTTAAAATAAATCATTTAATCTATGACTCAGAAAACGTAGTGTAGGACGCCCTCCGACCAGGTGGGATGACGATTTGCGAAAGACTGCTGGCAGATGCTGGATGCGGCAAGCTGAAGACAGGGCGCTATGGCGCTCATTAGGGGAGGCCTATGTCCAGCAGTGGACTGGTATAGGCTGATGATGATGATGATGATGATGAATCTATGTAGCTGCCTTTTTAAATGGAAAACTACTATTGCTGTAATATTTATCTCTGAAACTACTATGGATTCAAGACCCTGCATTCTTTATTAACTGCTTACCCTTCTGGGAGATCTGAATATTTGAAATTTTCCACACAATCTTACCCTATTTATTAATATTTGCCGATACGGTAGGATTCTTGGCTATTAACGAACCTCTAGGAAAGTTATGAAGTTATTTAATAACTTGCCTTCTGAGCTAGTTACGTAACAGTCCCAAATACTTTATGAGTAGAAAGAGATGAAGTACCTATCTACCAACTTATGAAAACTAACGAACAGTGAGGTTCGATTCCGTTTTATAGAAGGCGATTATTATAAAGAGTAGACCTCATGAAAAATCAACAAAACTTCAAAGTTTACAGAGTAGTAAACAACCGCGTGAAAAACTTTGAGAAGGGTTAAAAAACTGCTAGAAAAATAATACCGTACAAAACTTTCCAAGCCAACAGAGCTCAAGAACTAAAGTGGGTATTTTCAATGAAAAACTTGAAAACTACGGAGAAAATGTAAAGGCATTTGGAAATCATAAAGTTTTACTTTATAGGTATGTTCCACCTCGTGAAAACTATAGTTCCAAAAGAAACAGAAATGTTTGTTCGAAACATAAAATAAAAAAATAATTAAACTGTTTTTAGTTGAAGATTTATAAAACTTACTAGTGGTTTCTTTTTCGCTTCTTCCACTAGTGAACAAAAAATTGAAGCGAATAAAATCAATAACATCATATTTCTTATTTGATAATAATGACTATTTATAAACCTGTTTATTGTATAAAATTTGACTTGACTAAGTGCTTATTTTGTAAGCTTAAAGAAATAAACGTTATTGATATTTGATTTGATATATTTAAAAAACTCGGAGTCCTGTGTTACAATGTTTTATTAAGTTTTGTAGGATAAATAATAAAATTATCCCTAGGAAATAACATTTTTTAAAAATTACCTCGATCTCATTCTATACAATGTGTCTGCAGGTCACTGGTGTCGGAGACAAAGTCTCCGACACCAGTGACCTGGGCAGGTGAAATACGGTAAATTTTATCGACAAATGACTATCCCTATTTTTTTCTAACTCCATGTTAAAATGGCAGCCTAAAATGATGCTTAGACCCATATTTGATTCTTCAATTGTACTGAAGTAGGAAATAAGTGAATTTGATGACGAGTTTTTAATTATTGTGCAACTAGATGCTGGTATTCTAAGGTTGTTATTTAACTAGTAAAATGACAACCTAATGATACCAGGAACACACACTCAAAAATAGACTTTATATGGAGGAAATATACCCAACATGTCAGCACAGCCACCTTCCAAATCTAGCAAAATTAAAAAGATACTTACAAAAAGCTGCAGTTCAACACCACTGACCACTGTGCCAAAACCGACAACGGATTTGGCTAAAGCGGTGTCCGGCCCGACGAGTTAGCGCAAAATTAGTGCATAAATCTAACTGGAACAGCCTAGACAGCCTTTCGTTGCGAGAAATGATTTACAACGAAGTGAATTATAGAATTTCAGATGGGAATCAGGTCAGTTGAGAATAAATTTATCTGTAACGGCAAATTTTAAGCCTTGAAAGGCTTCAATGGAATATTTATTAATCTAAATTAGTTCTTAGTATATAATTCATTTTAAAGTTATACCGGATAATCTAGCCCAAGCAGAGCTAGATATTTTGCCACTGCTAGATCTAAAATGGCTGGTATGATCTCTGTATACCTACTAGTACTTTTGAATATAAAGATTCGTAAATTGACGAAATTGGCTTGAAATGAGGGCTCGTAATTAACCCGCACATTCGCAATAAACTGTATAGCTAACGACGCTAGTCGTAAAAGGTCCCAGAGATTTTCAACAAGGCACGTACTCGATCTCGTTGCTTCGTGTGTTAGAGTGCACCTGTACTTAGGGTGAAACCTGCCGAAATCGTAAATTTTTGGGATATTATAAAACTTTCCGTAACCGCAATGCTTGAAAACGAACGTTTTCAATCAGTGCCACCCGTCATAACCTACGGAGCTGAGACATGGACCCTCACGGTGGGGCTGATCCACCAGTTTAAAGTCGCTCAGCGAGTTATCGAAAGAGCTATGATCGGAGTTTCTCTGGAGGTCCGAGTTAACGAATACATCCGACAGAGAACCAAAGTAATCGACAAAGCTCTAAGAATTATCAAGCTGAAGTGGCAGTGGGCCGGCCATGTCTCGCGACGAACCTATAACCGTTGGGGTAAACGTGTTTTTGAGTGGAGACCGCGACTTGGCAAACGTAGCGTAGAACGCCCTCCGACCAGGTGGGATGACGATTTGTAAAAGACTGCTGGCAGATGCTGGATCCTGCAAGCTAAAGACAGGTCGCAATGGCGCTCATTCTCGAGGCCTATGTCCAGCAGTGGACTTATATATGATATAGGCTGTTGATGATAATATTTTAGTAGAAATCTGTATAGTATTACTTATCATAATCTCGGTAATCCCACAGATTCACCTTGCAAGAATTTTCTGACCGAAAAACATAATATCCCGAATCCAAGAAGTACTTCATTTTGAATTCTAGATAGATTCACAATTTTACTCGAATTGGATTGACACTTACCAACTAGGTTAATTAAGACAGCGATGGAAGGCATTATCCGAAATAATTCATACTCCACAACTAGAAATAGCAGATTATTCCAGGTTATGTCAACGGTCAGTGCAGACACAGGCCAACCGGGAAATACTGATTTTACGTGTATTTTGGGAAAGCTACTGAATTATTTGTGCTACTGGACCAGAGAACCAGAGGTGGTTTGAATATAATCCCGTAAATGTTATAATGTAACTGCAAACGTGGAAGTTTTGCTCGTCTTTGTCACTGGATGGTTATAATTTGGCTACTGTGATTGTTATTATGTATGTCCAGTTTACGTAAATTATGACAAATAATCACAGGAAAAGAAAGGAGCCTAGCAAACCAATACTTCGTTGAAAAGATTTATGTCATATTCGTCCCTAGGAAGTTCGGCCCACATGAGAAAATCTGTTTTCGTCCCAGATTGTATGCCGTATTCGGCCCATAACATTTTTTATTTCAGTAAATCTTATCTCGTCCTACTTTTCCGCTCCACATTCGGCCCAATGGTTTTGTATAGGCAAATTAATATATATTATTTTAGTACAGTTGCAGCAATAAGTCTTTACTTGACTTTTATATTTCTATGATACGAACAAGGCTCAGATAGGTCAACTCTATTTAAAGCGCACATTTTGCGTACGGTATTGAAACTCATTCCGATTGCCCTCAGATGAGGTCAATCGGAAAATAAAAATTATAAATAGAATATTCTATTCTATTTCTAGGGTTTCGAGATCGGTTTGGAAACTCTTATGGTCTCGCTCTGTCCGTCCTTCTTTCTTGAACATCTCATTAACTACATCAGCTATAAACTTGAAATTTAAAAATATAACTGTGCAACATGATTATTTATTATCATCTACAAGCGTCTCAATTTTTTCATTATGCATGCTGCCTGTAATTATGCCAAATGTTCTGATTAGCATTGATCATTATAGGCTCTTCTCCCAGAAAATCACTCTTTAGTTTCAAAAATTTGGCGATAGATATACTTCGATTCAAAAACCTAGATATATTTTGTTTGGGATTTTTTATCATTTACATAATTCAAGGAATATTAATGAAATATATTTAACGATATTGGTATCATTGAAGCAAAAACAGAAGCTCGAAAAAAATATATAGAACGCTTTCATTCCTAATTTAATTGATCTTTTGTTCGGTTTAGAATTCAAATTTAAAAAAAAATATACTGCACATATTGTGCATTATTGCATTGTTAAAGTCTGTGTTTTAGTTTTTAGTGATTTCCTTGCTGTTATTAGTTGTTTTCTGTTATTGTTATAAATTTTTGTTAAGTTGTCATTCTTTAACGTTTTTGTTAACATAATCATATGTTAGATTCTAAGTCGGAGTATCGAAGATAAGGGGACTCTACAAGAAGCACAGAATAAGTATAACAGAACTACGGTAGAGGTATATTATCGTGGAAAACTGACTCTTGATAGGAACGACAATGATGAACGCCGCCGCGTCAGTTAACTTTTTATAGTAATTGACTAGATATCCATCAAGTAGTAAAAACCATATCAAGCTCTACTGGGCATTCAAACCGATATAGAGGCGGTTTACTGTCCAATATCCGGTTCGGACGTCGTTTCCGGGCCAACCGAATGTCAGTAACATCTGCCACTGACCAATACGCTGTAAACTGTATCTGCGGAGATAATACGTTGTTTATTATTAGTAATTTAGTAGGGTTGGTAGTAAAATTATCGTTTGAACATCCGTCAAAAACTTCCTACTAAAGAGTTAATAAAAATAATAACATCATAACTAAGTTTACAGTGACCTCACGATTTTATACGTTTTGATGACCGAATGAAAATAATAAAACTACACGAGAGCTGGTGAGTTTCTGGCACAGCGCATCAGCATTGCCATACAGCGGGGCAATGCAGCCAGTCTCTTGGGCACGCTTCCGACTGGTATTGATCAGTTGAGCTACCTTTAGATTTTTTGCAACAGTTTGCAGTTAGCTCAATTGTTTCTAATGTAAATACAGTATATATACAGTATATACTATAGTTTTAATTTAATTCTTTTTTTGATTGTAATTTTCTTTCCTAATAAAGTTTTGTATCCATAAACACTTGTAGGAACTTCGACCAAAGTAAAAATATATGAATATTGCCAGCTGCAAGCTTCGAAAAACTCCACGTATGACATTGAAAAGGATACTAATGTTCTCAAGTCACACCCTTCTTCGATTTCCGTTACATTTTAGCCTAATTACGTAAGATAATACAAAACACCGGGGCTCGGTCGACTGTCACCGGGCTTTGAGATTTGGTTACTTGCTACAAAATAGGATATACTTACATATGCGACGACCTCAGTGGCGCAGCGGGCGAGAGTCTGCCTGCGACGCAAGAGGTTGCGGGTTCGATCCCCGCCTCGGAACAAATTTGTGTACGATCTGCAGAAATTTGTTCCGTTGGTCTGGGTGTTTTCTATGTATAATAAAAAATATCTATCTATGTAATGTATAATATTACGTATATCAGTTATCTAGTACCCATAACACAAGCTCTGCTTAGCTTGGGGCTAGATAATGCTGTGTTAATTGTCCAGCATTATTTATTTATTATTTATTTATATACTTAAGCCACTCTCAGAGTACAATGTAATGTGTAAACGGGTCACCAAATGATATTTTTCTATTTCAGACAAGATAAAATGTTTGTTCGTTTAAACTTAAACGAACAAACATTTTATTTTGAGTTTGGTCGGAGTATAACTAAAACAAACTATCGGACTTTTTTGCGAAAACTTAAAACAGGAAATATTACAGTTACCTACCGAAAATTATATTCAAAATTAGTCTTTGTGTCGATACTGCTAGATGATAGATCACCCTCTCATATAGTCTAAAACTTCATCCTGCCATATCGCCATAAGTTAATTAACAACGTGCAATTAAGAAATTATCAACATACCTATTGCAAATTAGCTCTAGAAAAAAAACAGTAACTGCAAAAAGACGCGAGGAAAAAAATAAACAACTCTAATATGTAATTGCACAAGTAATCAAAATATTTTCACAGCACAAAACCTGACAACCCAAATTAAATTCACCAGCAATTTTCTTATTAACAGCGAACAATGTTTCCTATTTCCGTACCGGGACCGGGGTGGGTCAACACGTAGTCTGTCCTAATGATTAATGACCCTGGGGCAGAACGAATCAGATGCACGTGACGTTAGAGTAACGTCCAAAATGATATTCAGCGCAGAAATACCCTGAAATATTGAGATTTTCAAATGAACTTGAATTGTAGATTTGATAAAGTCTTTGTGGACTGAATTTTGAAAATAAATTTAGAAAATTTTGAATAAATTAAATTTCTTTGAATTTGACATCTCATAATATTGAGTTAAATGTCGTTTCAAATTTGGTTGAATCAGAAGTAATTGTGCTGTTGCTTGTAGTAATTTTGTAGCATTCTCTTCTATTAATTTAATTTTTACAGTGACAAAGAATCCAAAGATTTAAAGTGTCTGTTTTATTTAAATTTATTTCTTGACTTTTATTACTGTGATTTTTTTTTGAGAAACTTAAAATAGTCAACTCAGCAGTAATCACGCACCGGCGATTGAATTAAGCAAACAATAGACGTAAAACTTTATCATTCTGTAATCGAGTCTTTCTACGGGTTTTGCTGAAGTTTACTCTTCAATATCCGGGCAAGACGGTACTTTCCCCGACCGAGGCTAGATGCTGGTAAAGATTTCAACAAGTTTAAAAGGAAATTCAACATCACTGACCTGACCGTTGCAACTGAATAGCTATGCGGCTTTTGTAAGGTTAGATCTGAAATTTGTTTCGTTCCATTTTGAATAAAAATTCTTCTGAGGGTTTTCGAGGATGTTACGAGCTTACGTGGAATTTTCATGATGAATTTAAAATTTGAAGAGAAATGAGAAAACAAATTTGTAACGTGCTTCAATTGAAAAGGCTAGACCCGTATTCGTTACCACAAAAACACAACAGCAGATAAAGCATTTTCCCAGTATTTTCCTCTCATAGTGCTTTGCTACAATTACACAAAAGTTTTTGCATGAAATTTAATTTTTATTTCATTATTTCCAGCAAGGAAAGTAAGTTAAATTATTTGCAAATATTGTATGTAAGTACCAACTTCTGCTAGCCAAATAGACTTTATAGAAAAATCTAAAGTTAATTTTACTTCCTACGGATGTCGATTTTAACATTTACAGGCCCATTTATAGATACTTTGTTTAATTTGTACAATCTATGAGATACGTAATTGATTTCGGAGAATGTTTGGCGGTAACTGTTGGCCATTCTATAGACTTATTGGCTGTGTTGTTCATTCCAAGAGCTAATTTGAAACAATTTTATTACATTTGAACGATTCGTTACAAAGTAATCCCATTGAACGAAGCCATAGAGTTTCTTTTTGAACAAGATCAGCATCAGCTTGTAAAAGAACATTAATTAATTAAGAGAAGACCGAATCTTGAATTAGGGAACGTTTCTTAACAAGATTCAGGCTTACTGTCCGACGTATTCAAACTGCTACTTTTAACAAAAAGCAGATACATCCTATTTAGAATTCAGAAGTTCTGAAGAAATTTACGGGACGTAAAGGCTCAATTTAATTATTTCAGAATCTCATATAATTTGTCTTTATAAGCGTTTTAACTTGGAAAAGTTGTTTTGAAGCGAAAAGAAGGTAACGATTCGATTCTTGAATTATTTCACATGTGATAGCAGACTTTACTTTATAGCGTTGAGTTGTAATAAGAATCCTAGCCTGCAGTGCCATGGCGTGAATAATTATAACAAATGAATGTACCATTTTTAACAAAAAGTATTGATAGGTACTACAGGAATAGAAAAGTGAAAATAATACAGATGTCCCCGAATAATAACAAACCCCAAAAAGATGATAAAATGTATCACCTATCATTTTTGATCTTGATTTAAGCATTTTGGGGATCGGAGTTACTTCGAGACGCCCTGCAAAGATACCTTGGTCTTAGAACTTTAAAGTAAGTACTTAGCCGGATGAATCATCATAAAAAATCTTATCAAGAGACAGCTAATCAATTTTACTAGAAGCATAAAATATGCCGTCAATCCTTCAGGGAAGCGTAGTGAGTGAGCAGTAAAGATAAAGGTACCTACAGCTCGATAAAGTATTAATGACCGACCGAATCGTACATTTCGCTTATCGCAAATGCTCAAGTCAGCATCAAAGATCAATTACCCTGAATAAGCAGAGATAAGTATAAAGTAATAGACTAGTTTATTCTTTATTGCGCTTTGATAAAGGTTTTACGAGTGCGTGTAATTGCAAGAACCAATGATTAAAATGCGTAAAGAACCAGTTAACATTTTCAAATATCTCAGAATGTATATCAAACAGGTACGAGTAAGTACTACATGAACACCACAAAAACACTAACGAAAAGCTCAAATAAATATCAAATATCAATAACGTTTATTTCTTTAAGCTTACAAAATAAGCACTTCATTGCCATTCAACGTGGCAATGCTGCCAGCATTCTGGGCACTCTGCCTTCTGGTGACGGCTTAGATTTTTAGTAAATAGATGTAAGTGTAAATATTAGTTGTAATTATTTTTTGCTGTTAAATATATGCCTCTATCATAAAAAAAAAAAAAAAAAAAAAAAAAGCACTTAGACAAGTCAAATTTTATACTATAAACAGGTTTATAAATAGACATTATTATCAAATAAGAAATATGATGTTATTGATTTTATTCGCTTCAATTTTTTGTCGCTATAGTCAAGTATTCGTTATTATTTGACGACCTCAGGTGGCGCAGCGGGCGAGAGTCTGCCTGCGACGCAAGAGGTTGCGGGTTCGATCCCCGCCTCGGAACAAATTTGTGTACGATCTGCAGAAATTTGTTCCGTTGGGTGTTTTCTATGTATAATAAAAAATATCTATCTATGTAATGTATAATATTACGTATATCAGTTATCTAGTACCCATAACACAAGCTCTGCTTACCTTGGGGCTAGATAATGCTGTGTGAATTGTCCAGCATTATTTATTTTATTTATTATTTATTTATTATAGAATTAGAAGTAGTCTTCTAATTCTTTCTATACTAAATTTACTTCTTCAAGTAAATTAGGTCTGATTGGCATCCACAAATTAGATTGATGATCTTCCGATTCTTCAACCAATAAATTAGCAAGTGGCACTTGCAAACTAATCTTTTCCAAGTTACATTTTGGCAAATGACTTCGCCGAAATTTGGGCCAGTTACCTCAACTAATGAGGCTGACGTCCAAGATGACTCCAACAATCCAGAACAGAGAAATCTCCGAGACATTTTCGTCAAAAATACCTATACACACACGGGGAATAGGGATTTTTGTGACATGTTAGGTATCAACAACAAAATGATAAAGTTAATAAAACTTTGTGAAAATAAAACGTCCAACTCCCAGTCCATAAATAAAACCTGATTGCCGATATTTGAACAAAGTGTGATTTATTTGGCAACTCCATAAAAGAGAAAATAAGTAAATACGAAAAAAACGGTAGGTAACCCAGTAGCAGTAACTTTATATGAATGAATCAGTTATTCAGTCGATGCTGTACCTACTCATTTTATAATTTGTACAACGTCCCTTTGATAAAAAATTGGGTTTAGCAAACACTTTTTTTCACGCAGCTCGAGCAAAAGATACCAAGTAGAGGTATGAAGACTGCAGAAATCAAGAAAATTTTAGTTTTTCACGCAAAATTAATTTTTCTTCTGTACTAAAAAACTATTTCTACTTTTTACAGTGTCCAATCATCTCCAAGGATTCCCTGTTCCTGCCGATGTAAAAGTTAACACAACAGCAACGTGATAAACGATTGACTCAATGACTTGAAAAAGTAGCGCCCGGCCCATCTCGCAGCTAACTACGTCCATTATAGACTTTCGGGCATGGAAGCTTAGACACGAGCGAGCTTAATTTGGACAACTTGCCTTTAGCTAGCGTAGTTTTGTTGCGGTTTTGAGGTTATTTATCAGATATGGGTGATATGAAGTAGACTTTTGATATCGTTAATAAATAATAAATAATGCTGGACAATTCACACACCATTATCTAGCCCCAAGATAAGCAGAGCTTGTGTAATGTGTACTAGATAACTGACATGCATAATACAATAAATTACTAGATAACTGATATATACTTACATAATATAATACAATACATAGACAGATATTTTTTATTATATACCTATAGAAAACGACCAGAACACCCTGAACAAATGTCTGCAGATCGTACACACATTCGTCCCGAGGCGGGAATCGAACCCGCAACCTTCTGCGTCGCAGGCAGACTTTCGCCCACCGCGCCACATTGGTCGTCGGTTGCTCAATTGATTAGAGCGCACCCGTACTAAGGGTGAGGCGCGGGTTCGAATGTTGCCTAAAAAAATTTTTTTCTTACCCATTATAAAATTTTCGCTGACTTTTCAAGTTTTTGTTTTACAAATTTATTTTATTTCATTCACGAAACAAGCTTATGTATTAAAAAAACATTAATTGTAATCGAAAATTAGATTACTAAATAACAATGTCAATCCCATCGTTTCTGATAGAAGAAATGAATAGAAAGAATAGAATAGAAGCATTTTCACATTCTACATGATGCCTCTTACCCCATCGCTGTAGAAAACAAAAGAACAAATCACCAAAATCAAATTATCCAAGAACAGCTTAATCAAAGACTAGGTAATTGCATAACAAAATTCACTTTCTCACAGTATCTTATCAAAGTAACTTTAAACCAATTTCGTTCACCCTTCCTTATCGATTCGAGAACACAATTTCTGGGTAGCGCCAAACGACGATCCTCGTTAGAGTAGAGTCTCCGCTCATTGGATTAATTAGTTACCGGTTCCGAACACGACATACTTTCTTATTCAGCATCTTGGACTGACTAGAATCCCTAATAGGTATTAATTTATTATTTGCATAGTATTGTAGCACGCAGTGTGGCAAAGAAAAAAAAAAAAAAGTTTTCCTCCCATTCTTCTGGGTTTCTCTGTCCAGAAACACTACCACATAAAATCAGAAATAAATGAAATTCACCTGTTTAAGCTCCGATGGTACTATTTACAAACAAAATATACCACTATACACCACTATACAATTTAAAAATAATCATTTTCTGTAGTACCTACTTCACTTCAGAAAAAATAATTTTCGTTTTCAGATGTTAAAAGTGTAAGACTACATTATTTTCAATTTTAAAATAGGTTTTTTTTATATTGAACTATGAAAACGCTTTCGGCCATGTTGTGACATCAAACAAAAAACAAATCGTCGAAACAAATTTAATTGTCTTCTATTGTTTGTTATAATTCTAGTGCATGACTACGTATATTGTAAACAATCCAAAACTATGATTACTAACTATGATTATAATAGTTGCAACAAAACTCGAGCAAAATTAAGGATTTATGGATTCTGGTTTTCTCTATCCCACCAAGATAGCAGTTTCGCCACCACTTAGAAGACACCCTTCATTGCTTAAGACGGCTCACATTTTCATGTATACGAAAGATTGCTGTAAATCGTAATCCTTTTACCATTACTGTACTAGTAATGGTACAAGAACGAGCACTACAAAAATATTATGATTATTTTTGTGAAGAAATAACCTAGTTATTGAGAAGTCTATGGACAACAAAAAGTAAGTGTTATAAGAGAAATCGATGAATGTATTTTGGAGTTAAATTGAACATGAACACTCTGTTAACGTGCTAAGCAGACCTGTATCATCTCCAGTCCTGTAGATCCTGCTTAGGATCATCCAAAGCGACTATTCTACTCTATGCGTTGGACCTTTCTACAAGAGAATTACACAAAAGGAATGAAAAAATTCAAATAAGTGGAATCCTAGATCAGTTAGCGTAGCAGATTGGTACTTGAAAGTCATAAAATCCATGATCAAACGGTCTCGCGATTCGTGTAGTTATAAGCCCTAGCCTTGGGTCTGTGTTTCATAGCTGTATTTCTATCTGGCATTACATAAATATCAAATATCAACAAGTCAAATAATAATGTACCTACTCCGTTGTATATAAATTTTGTGCAAAACAAAAACGGATTTCCAAATATTCTTGCATACCTACCAATCTAAGCATTTTATATCCCTTCGTTCGTGATTCTCTCGGGTCGATTCGACAATTTCAGCTTACGAAAAAATGTTACGCCAATCACCCTATTTCAGCCAAATTATTGCAAAAAGTTAGACAATGCCTTCGGTATCCACAAAGCTGACGGGTTTTTATTTCTCATTCCGCGGTCCACATGTGCTGGGACCGCAACGTGTGAAGCATTTTGCACGGTTGATAGCGCCCTCCCAAATCTGTCGGTTTGTTTGTGATGCCATAGATTTAATACGAAGGAAAAGATGGGACTATTCCGAATTGTGAGGTAAAAATACTTACATACCTGAGAAACAATTTTTTAATAATTGAAGGTAAAAAGCTTCATAATATAGAGCAACAGCTTGTTGTGAAGAAAGCTAGCTTTAAAACAGCATAAATTGTGACCACATCATGGTCTGTACTTTTATTATCAATAAATAATGCTGGACAATCCACACAGCATCATCTAGCCCCAATCTCACAAGCGCAACGGCCAGTGAGATTGACATGGACTTTCAAAGTCTTGAAATTCATGAAACATGTTCAAGTTCAGTTCAGAATTACAAATGTACCAGACGGCGTTTCCAAAGCCATTTCTACAAATTGAGTGTCAAATTTCTACGACAAATTTCCATTCAACTAGGTCTGCCTGCCGTTGTTTCCGGATTTGATCCATATCAACACAGACCTAAACTAACTTCGTAAAAGGCTAAGACGCAAAAGATTTCAATTGACGTCTACTTGATTTCCAATAGGTATATAATAAGATCCCTCGATGACGATATAATAACGGAAAAACGCGGATCATTACTTCTTGATTATTCCCTAATTTCGTTCGCTAGATAAGACCGAACTTAATCCAAAGTACCATAATATACAAGCAATAGTATAGTTAGCTCGCTAAATTGTAGACGTAAGAAAGACTAATCCCACCTACACGAAGTAAGAGGGTTTAGTCTTTCTTTCGTAATTGGCGTTTTATATCTAACGTCGTTGTTTTTTCCTCTGATTTAATGTTGCTTCAAATTATAGATAACCAAGGTGACTTTTGTAAGAAATAGTTTCCAATATGGTTTTTTTAAAGGGTATTTATTCTTTGCCATCAGAATAGTAGCTGAGCTGACACATGGGCATCAGTCATTTCTCTGACACAGTTGCGCGCTTCCACAAAAACACGTGGTGTGATTACAGAAAACCACTGGGACGATATGTCCCAGAACAAAGATGCCGACTTGACCTGTCATCGTAATTAATAACGTGGGCGGTGACTGAAGAAATCTGGAAGTTAGTTGACGGATAAATTAATGTGAAGAAGAATCTAAATTATGTCTTGTTACCGCATTGATTGATTTCAGATTGAAAATCGACCTTCACGATTTTATATGTACAAGAGTACCGCTGTTATTTTTAATATCTAATGATCTGTATGTATGTCTGTGTAATGGCTGTAATGCATCCTTATTTTGATGACCTATTTGTCGATTGTTGGCAATACGTAGGTACTTACACGAAAGTACTTGGGAAGGAAGTAAGATTGGCCGGATGACGATAAGAATCACATAAATAAACTCACATCTAAGCAATAAAATAGACTCGCAACTCGAAATTGGTAAAAGAAGTAAGAATAAAATCAAAGACAAAGTAACATACATCCACGTAAAAAGTATACTTCCAAAGATACAAAGCAATACTTTTGTTTGTCACCATATGGACGGACAAATAAAATGAGATAATGATCACGACAGATGGTGTTGTTTTAAAAATTAAATCTTCTATTGTTGTACAGACTTTTTATAGTAACACAATCGCTTCGTAGCTTTTAACGATTACCGTGACAGTTTGTTGATATTAATAACTGTTATAGAGATTACTAATAAAAAAATAAGTAATAATTAACCTTGCAATTTGTAAGAAACGTCAACGTATTTGTAAACAAATTAAAAACTTTAAATCTTAAGATTCCCAAACGCTAAAGCAAAAACACGGGCTATTTTAAGAGTTCTAAAGTGTCTGCAAGTTTTTACCAGCAGATTCTTCGGGGATTGAAAATACTTAAGAATAAAGCGAAAAAGATTTTAAGTATTAAATCGAAAGAGTTAATGAAGGATGTAGCCCCGGGCCAGTCAGTTCATTTCAATTTAAACGAGAACTCTGATCCCACTAATCGGAATATTATGTTTCAATTTCATTTCTAGATAAGCGGGATAGCTACTCGAGCTCATTGATTTTCCAATCTTGAGCGGTTTTCGATTCAAGTTTATGTCCCCAACTTTTTCGTATCAAAATGAAAGCACAATCTGAAGCTTTTAGATTGTTATAGCTATAAACAACAACAATGAAACGTATTTCACGTTAAACGTTAACTTTAGGTATACGAGAGATGATGATAATAATAATAATAATAAAGATTATTAACAAAAAAACTAATAAGAACCCCTTGCTTTTACACTTTTTAATTTTGGATGGATGATTACTAAATCCGGAAAATCGGAAATACTTTTTTAAGGGACCATCACAGGATCATTTTTTATACAAAAGCGAAGAATTTTTTAAATAGGTCCATAATCGACGGAGAAATCGAAGAACATACCTACATTTCAAAAAAACATACATACAGCCGAACAAAAAACCTCCCCTTTTTTGAAGTTGGTTAAAAAGCACATGCTGTTTGCCATTTGCTATGTTTACATAAACCTTAAAGAAAAAGGTTCAATTATCAAACAAATATTTTTTGATATTCTCATGTAAATCGACCACATTTGCAGTGGCTCCAGGGCTGAAATTAAATTGACTATCAAAGACTAGTGGAAAACAAACACGTTCAAAGACGAACCTCCTTTACGACCAGGCATTGTCTTAGTTCCGTGTAAACATAGAAGAATGGTCGTAGACGAACAATTTAATAACGGAATATAATATAATATAATAATAAGGTGAAACGCTAAGAAGCAAAAAAAATGGAGTTAACTATGAACCTACAATAGCTTAATTGTTTCTATTGTAAATACTAGTTTTAATTTAAATTTGTTATTTGATTGTTATTTTCTTTCTGAATAAAGATGTTCTTTTATACAATACTGTGAACCTACAATAAGTGACAATAACACGATGTTTCAAGTTTAATGACGCGATACATTGCGTCGTCAAATGGTATTTTTCTTGCATGACTTAAGGGTGGGAGGGGAGGTGTAAGTCGGATTGCTATTTGCATACCTAAGTGATTATTATAGCCTTTCGGAAGACCGCAAGGTTAAAAAAAAAGCTTTAATTCCTTATACTTATTTAACATTTTTATAAAAATAAATAAATAATGCTGGACAATTCACACAGCATTATCTAGCCCCAAGGTAAGCAGAGCTTGTGTTATGGGTACTAGATAACTGATATACGTAATATTATATATTACATAGATAGATATTTTTTATTATACATAGAAATGGATTACATTGCCTAACATTTGATAAAGTTTCTAAAACTGATAATAAACTAAATAGTAACTTAAGTATAAGGACCGCCCAAGGCGGTAAAAGCCTCCTCCAAACGATTCCATGCACATCTGTGCGGTTCTTGGCCAGAGCTTTCCGGCTACCTCTTCAATATCGTCGCACCATCTTTTCATAGGTCTCCCTCTGCGACGCTTTTTATCCCAGGGGAACCAGTTTGTCACTAATTGACACCATCTGTCCGCCTTCAATCTTTACAGATGTCCTGCCCATTTCCACTTTAGACTCAATTCGGAAGACCGCAAGGTTACAGACAGGATGTTTATTATGAATAATGCTTGTAAAAATATTTTTCAGAACCAATTAAACAGTGCCCTACTTCTTCACCTGTCTCTCGTCTAGTGTCAGTAGAATAGACAATAATGACATGACATCGCCAAACATTTTCAAATAACTTACGCATTCTATGACAAAATGACTTTTTTCTCTATTTCCACCCTAGACAACAATCCCTCCCAATCCCGTGTTAGGAGGGACTCTAGAATTGCTATCTATTCTAGAGTCCAGTTGACATTAGATGGGAAGGCCTTTGCTCATTTGTTGGGTCTTGCAAGCTGATAGATTATTTGCATAAATTTGTCTCCCGTTTGCATCTCGGTGAAACTCCCCATTTCCTTTGACATTAGTCAACAATTCAAACTAGTTGCTCATATACTCTGTATGCTAAGACAGAATGCTTAATTTATTTACTTTGCTCCCGCTGCGCAAACCTTCGAGGCAGCTAATTACGTGGTAATAAATATTCACTAATGACAAACTTGGAGAATAATTAACAGCAGCTATTTTTAGTCTGCGAAGTTGCTGCTTCTCTTATTTTTGGAAAATTTTGGTAGAAGTTATTCTATGATGCTCGTATTTGTAACTCTCATTTAATTTTTTGTTGAGATATTTGTATCTTAGATATTGAGACTTAAGGACATATATAATTATGATCTCAAATCAACTCCTGAATCTAAATATCTTCCAAACTCCTAATTAATTATCTTTGAAAATTATATTATAACATTGATTATAGAGTTAGTCCTGAACTTTACCATATAGATCAGGACGTACTATATCGATCAATGTTTCGAAAAATGGTTCCTTAAAATTTTCTCTATAGAAAAAAATTGCAAAGTGACCTCTAAATATTTACTAAAACCTTAATTTATCAATAAATACATAAGTTAATATCTTGAAAATAAGCATGGTAATAGAACTATGTTTAAAAACTGATTTTTTTAAATAAAGTCCTAATTAATAGATAATAAGCTAAAAGTTGATTCTTGGGCTTGGGTATGAACCCAAAATCCTATGTCTACCCTTTACAAAGAGAATCTTTCAAAGGTCGAATTGCCTGATGAAACATAATAATGAGTAGATCTGGAAAATTATCTTCTACATTCAATAGCAAATTTTTTCTCCATTTTTAGGCTTGCTGATCGGTGTAGAAACAAATTCACAAATTATTGCTAACTGCTTTCTTTTAAGTCTTGGTGTGTTATCATGATAATAATAAAATTTCTTTCTTATTTCCGAGATACTTATCGTGACCTTTAGTTTATTAATTGCGTTTAATTTTGCGCGCTATCTTAGAAATTTTATCAAAACAGCAATTTGCCATTAAACCATGTACCAATGTATTTTATATTTTTAAATAACACAGTCTCCGCCGTTATCAACACCGTAAATTATTTGTCAAGAGAGGATTAATCTTTATCTCGTTGAACGTGCTAAGGGCTTCTACAGACGCTAACTGTTTTTAACCCGTAAAATTTGTGAGACCCTGTTGAGAACTTTGTTGAATATTGCATGTATTTTTAGCAATACTAACTCTTGGAGAAATGGTCGCGGTTTCAAACCAAGAAACAATAACAGTGTTGGATGGAAAAAACCAAATTAAGTGCATTGAATAATAATATATTTATTATAACGTGGGTAGTAGGTATAATGGGTGACATATTGTTAATTATACTTTATTTTAAAAGCCACATATTTGTTTCATTTAAATGAGTAGGGGGTTAAAATAAAAAATATTCATTAAAGAATATATATATCATAACGGTCAGTCTGTTATGTATCTTTACAAGATAGTATACAAAAAACATACCGGCAACTAGATCAGCTGTTTATCCTCACAGGCCTCTGAAGAGGTACCGACAGTAACTCTATTTAATGAGTATATATTGAAAGTTTCTTTAGAATTATCCAATATTTTGTATTTTATTTCGTTAGCCAGTCTTTAAACATTTTGATCCCAACACAGAAATAAATTTTGGAAACTTTTGCTAATCTACATGCCGGATGCCGAATGATACCACCATGGCGCGTATTATAACTACCTATGTATTGCCGCCAGTGTCGGAAAATTCTGCCTATTTTTTTAGGCATGAGTTGCTGACGATTCGGACAAAATTTATTGGGACACAGTGTCCCAATTGACACTTTTGATTTTAATACTTTTTTTACTGTCGATTCGGACACCATCAAATTATTGAAGCTGTTGAGTACAGTCAGGTAAAAAAATGTTTGTGCAAAAGATAATATTAATGCAGTAGTGAGTAAATCCTATTCGTTGATGCAGTAATTTATAATAAATTAATATAAATAAATTAATAATACTGGACAATTCACACAGCATTATCCTAGGCCCAAGCGGAGCAGAGCTTGTGTTATGGGTACTAGACAACTGATATAATTAATGTAATAAAATACACAAAGATATTTTTATTATACATAGAAAACGACCCCTGACGAAAAGTCTGCAGATCGTACACACATTTGTCTGGGCTGGAATCGAACCCGTAACCTCCTGCGTCGCAGACAGACCTTCGCCCAACGCGCCACAGAGGTCATAATATATCTGGGTTGATCTGCATCCTTGCCGTGTTTGTACAGGTCCTTATTTTTCTCTGGTATTTGACGAAGCGGTTTACTTTAATTAAAGACATAATAATGTGTGGTCCGTTATCGGCCGCCTTGTCAAACTTATGTAATCTTTGCAGGTTCTGTTTAAATTGAGTGCCTGATTATGCGAATAATTTCTGGATGTGGCCAGCGATGTCCATCCAATTGATGGTGTAATTTTTGTAAATGTGTTTTCGTTTTTTCGACAATGTTGTCAGTATTGATTCATATCTGGAGAATTATCAAGAAAAATACTTCTAACATACACTTAGGGATTTATTTCTCTTCACTTTAAAAATCTGCCATGCTAATAAGCTGGCAGATTTTTCTGCCAGAGAAACTCCGAGTATAGGTCTCTTCATAGCTCTGCCAGCGAGCTATGAAGAGACCTATACTCGGAGTTTCTCTGAAGGATAGGATTCGCAACGAATACATCCGACAGAGAACCAAGGTTATCGACATAGCTCAAAGGATTAGCAAGATGAAGTGGGGTGGCCATATCTCGAGAAGAACCGACAACCGCTGTGGTAAACGTGTTCTTGAGTGGAGACCGCGACTCGGCAAACTTAGTGTAGGGCGCCCTCCGATCAGGTGGGATGACGATTTGCTGGCAGATGCTGGATGCGGCAAGCTGAAGACAGGGCGCTATGGCGCTCATTAGGGGAGGCCTATGTGCAGCTGTGGACTAGTATAGGCTGATGATGATGATAATAAAAATCTGTGGGTTATCTTTAGTATCTCCAATGAATATTTTATTCAATTGGTCTAACTGAACTATAACCCCCAAACTCTTTCTTAGGGATATTTCCCTAAGTCGCCACTTACAACACCCACAACCCAGTGAATACCCAGTGTATTCACTAGGTTGTGGGTGTTGTAAGTTGTGGGCAGCAGGGCAGATCAGTTCCACCACCAAACTATGATCTTCAAGCCTACATTCAACCCGCATGCCCAGCTTGGAGATAATGGCGTTACATCCTCATGATAAGAGCCATTAAGTTGCTTATCGGGAAGGGCACAAGGCCTAAGACCAGACCGTGGACTAGCTAAATTCTGTAGAATAGATAAAATGAAATCACTTTTTTACACAAAAATGTTCCAGTGTGCTTAAAATACTAGCTTATCTAGTACCATAACACAAGTTCTGCTTAGCTTGGGGCTAATAATGCTGTGTGAATTGTCTAGCATTATTATTATTATGACACTTCATTTATTTTAAATCTCGTTAAAAAATATTTTTTTTACTATAGAAAATATAATATTATAAAACTATTCTACAGTAAAAATATACATATCAAAACGGTAGATCACCGGCTGCGAAGCTAGGCTCAAGCAACCGGTGACTAGGGCTGCAAAGAGAGGAACTTCCTGACGATACGCGCCGAGTCCAGGAGTACCGCACTTCGGATCTGGCCTTTGATCCAACTTCCTAGTGAGAGTCTCTTGAGATGTTGATCGAGGCTCTTCGCTATTACGCCGTTATTTATATTATTATTATTTTGCTGTTGTTTATGGTCGTTTTGAAAGAGATCGATTTTTATTGGTTTGTTAAAATAGTTACATTGTTTGTATTCAAAAATTTAAGAAAAGCTTATTTACATGAAAAAAAATCAAACTACACGTGGATCATTGTAAGGTATTCCACGATTTTATACGAACTCTTATTGTTCGTCCAATCATAACAACATTGAAAACATGGAATTTCGAACCGTTTTATATCTATGCCGAAGTTACCGCTGATTAGGCAGGGTTTGTTTTGTTTGGCATCAAGCAAGTTTGGGATTGCATGCATTTGCAAAGAAATCGGGTCATCTGTGCTACCAGACAGACATAATTTTAAGTCTTTACGACGACCTCTGTGGTGCAGTGCTCGTGATGCAGGAGGTTGCGGGTTCGATTCACGCCTCGGGATAAATGTTTGTACGATCTACAAATATTTGTTCAGGTTGTTCTGGTCATTTTTTATGTATGATAAAAATATATCTATTAATGAAATATATTCTATTTATATATTATATATATATCGGTTATCAAAAAGGTTAAGTTAGTACCTATAACTGCTACAATAAACTCTTTTCTGTAAAATTACTGATGGTGCTATAAAAATAAAATTCTATGAATTTAATCTATTTATACCTAACACAAACTCTGCTTAGCTAGGGACTAGATAATGCTGTGTGAATCGTCCAGCATTATTTATATTTATTTATTTCTATGTACTAACGTGATAATTTGAAGGCAAAAATCAGGTATTTTTTCCTCTCGTTTTTTCGATACTCACTTCACTAACTTGTTTGTTGTAGCTATACCTTTGTATATTAAGCCGTGCTTGCCCAGACAATATCAAAGATACATTTATTTGACACAACAAGAACAGCACAGACAGACATACACACACAAGGTAGAATACAAAATTAAAGATATTTTACATTCTTTGTAGATAGATCAAATAACTGGGATTTTTTGTATTATTTGCATATTTAAAATTTTACGTGTATAATGGTATAAAGTAGATGTTTTGTAACCCACTGAGTCACTATCAACTGTTTTTTTGTAAAAGCGGACCTATGTTTATATTTTCAGAAAGCAGTCTGGTTTCTATATAAAAAAGGTCTAACTGTGCCTATGCAAACACGCTACCTAATGTGTTTACCTCTAATTCCAAACAAAAGTTGGACCTTCCTCGGCACACTTTGTCTTTTGGTTTACTCCTAGGGAAACTCAAATTATATTGGTATGTCTAGTTCGCCATCTATACATAAATATTCCAATTTTCCACACAACAGAGAATGGCAATAGTGGCAAAGAAATCTGTTTTTGAGAATCGTGTCGTATATTGAAACTCTTATCTTGCGTCTAGATTATTCCTAAGTGCTTACGTGAACTTGTCAAACTATATCAAGAGACTTACGTTTATCCAAGTTTTCCTTTGAGAATTATAAATAGGCTCATGTCTAGCATGTTTAGAAAGTTATAACGCAATTTAAGTTGGATTTTGGGTACAAAATGAGTTTTGAACGCTGAGATACCTACGAACGTATAAACTTACAGTGTACACTTTAAGTCTTAAGTGTAAGTAGATACTAGAACTGCCAATACTTAATAATTATTTTGCTGGGATAACAAACAGAATAATCAAACTGGTCTGATTTATACATAATGAATAATCTTTAGAAAGGTGAATAATCACTATCAGTTAAGTGTGTTCGAATAAAATATTGCTCAATAACTTAATCAATAACTTATACTGATAAGTGATAAGGAAGCCGACCTTCGTAAACACGACTCTACTAGCTGACTGGGAACAGCTCAGAATCAAGGTGCTTGAAAAGTCTTACGTTAGAAGTGCGACGTGTCCCAAACCAGATTATATAGCATACATATAATTCGCATTACTACATAGATAGTAACAAGGCAACATTGATTTGTTATATAAAGTGGCTTATTACATCCTGCTAAGTCATTTTCTAATTCATAATGTTTATTCATTAACAATACCTATTAAATCGTATCTGAAATTTTATAAATAATTACATGCGGATATCAATTAATTAATTATATATATATATAGATATGCGCTGATAGAAAGTTTCATTGATTTCCAGATAAAACTTATCAAAGAGAGGATGTGGGAGTGTTTGCATAAACGGTGTATAGGAAGGAACGAACCACAAATAGCACAGCAACCTTTTTCAGTTGATACAAATTCAAGTCAAGATTTCTCAAAACTAAAGTTTGATCAAGTGGGAAACGTTGAAACTTTAGACCGCAGAAGTCGAGATAAATATTCATGAGTAAAACTTATTTCCACAGCCTGTCCGTCTGTACATTTGTAATGAAACGTCTTAAAACAGTCTGTTTAATACTTTTAATTTGCAACTCTTTATTCTGCTGAGTCTTTGTTCCGTTTTGTTTGTAATATTTTTTATTCAACGCTTTGTTTTACTAAGAAAATGTCTTGTGAAAAAAAATTCCACGCAATTTTCCTGAATGTTTATGACCGCGGGTGTAGAAACGTTTAGAGAAACAGTGGCATGGAATGAGTTGAGTATACTTATTGAAACATATTTTGTTTACAACAGTTTGCAGTTAGCTCAACTGTTTCAATTGTTACTATTTCTAATTTGCTTCTCTTCTAATTTGATCCTTTGAATGTAAATGCTATGCTAAGTTATCGAAAAAAACTGTTATTGGTGAGCGATAGCGGTTTAACTCATATGTTAAAACTGAACAGATACCAATCTTGAGTTCTATAGATTTTGAGTACCTATATAAGGTATGCACAGTTATGAAGGTACATACATAATTGTTTTGGCAGTTTAGCGAACTTAGTAGGTATTGTGTTTATGCTTGCCATATGTCTGATGAATGAAATCATTTTAACCTAAGTACAGGTTTTTATATATATAAGTACGTTTCTAATACACACAGACCTGGGGCCTAATTCTGCTTAACAATTGCTTCACTAAGTTATAGATATGACAATGTTTTTGTCGCAAAATTGTCACACATCCTTAGATGAAAGAAACTCCAGGATAGTACGTGGTAGATGATAAAATAATTTTGGATTGGTTTACATTGAACCACAAGAATCGCAAAATCAAAATCCTTTTCAAATTTCCTGGAATCCAAGTTGTTAAGCTCTTCCTGCTGATCATTTCATAAAACCCAACAAGGAAAGTAGTAGTAGAAAGAAAGCGTTATGACAGAAATATTCTTGGAGCCAAGTTGTATATAGTATAATCAACCTTTTTGAAGTCACATCCATATTACCTATTACAGTTAGCCTATAATTTTCCACCTTTCGGAAAAGACCACCCCCGAAAGAACAGATTAAATTAAATAATCTTTGCATAACAATTTAACTTTTAGCTCAAAACTGTGATGCATGGAGCGATCATTCATGTAACACGGCTCTAAACTAAACATAAAATTCTTACATGAACATAATTTGATACCTACTTTCTTTTATTCTGTGATAGAGTGAAAGAATATCTTGAGTATTTTAATCTACCCTCCAATCTGAAATTGCTATTTAGTATCTTTTGTACCTAACCATCCAAACTTGACTCTTCTGTACAGTACAGACGCGTCTTTAGCAATATTTCAGAAAACGACAGTTCATTAATAGTCTTACGTTACGGAACCCTAAGGGTTTTGTCGTGTGTAGAAGCTTTTATACTCAAATTTTGTTAGCCAAGAGTTGTTTTACGTCATTAACAAGTTTCAGACGACCACGAGCGCACGCGACAATCTCGGCGATAGGCGTATAGAAGCGCAATCTTTATGAATTTATTGACATGTTAAAAAAGAGACCATTTTTAAGCGACACGTCTCAAAGCGCTGCCGCTTTATACAAGGTAATTGGCGATGCAAGAGTCTAAAATTAAAAAGACGAAAAATGACGTCAATACAGATATTGCCAAAACGTTTTTTTTTTATTTCAATCCTAGTGAAAAAACATTATAGTGGTTAAAAATTTAAAAAACACGGATAAGTAGGTAGGTACTTAGATTTGCCTGAAAGCTCAATCTTGCTGTGTACAGCAAGTTGAACTGTCAATATTACTAAATCAAAATGCAGTATATTAACTATAGGCATTGACTTGTAAGGATTGTTTCACAGCTGGTATTCGAAATCGGAATATGAGGTATTGTAGAAACAGTTGATATCGTATAATTACTTACTCCTATGGCTCAGCGACCCTAAGTGTGCCTCCGATGAAAGTGTTTGCCATTTTTTTTCTGTCCGCTATTAAAATAATAAATAAATAATGCTGGATAATTCACACAGCATGTGCAAACCGTAAGTATATGGACGTACATCTAGGATTAAAACAGATAAGAGTAGTAGGTACCACGTTATAATGTTACACGGAAAAATCCTAGTCAATCATAACGCTCTGCCTATGCGCGCGAATAATGTGTTTGATATTGGGTGATGGCTACGCGCATGACGCGTTCGGCGTCGCGATCTCGACATTCGCGAGTCGTATTTTGAGTGGGTATGAGTACATATGAAAATAAGTTAGTTCTTTTTTTGTCTTCCCGTGCACAAATCATATAAGCGAGATAGCTTGAGCTTCTGTTCTTGTGAGCGAGATAGTATATGAGCCTCTATTTTTGTTGACTTAAAAGCTTAACGCAATGCAATAACGTCTATTATTTCAACGGCGTTGGCATTCGTTTTCAATCGGGTTGAAATGTTTTCTTCTGTGCAGACGAATTTTGCCGATGCGACTTATTAAAGTGGTGAAACTGTACTCGAGGCTAGGAGTGTCACTTCTATAAAGTATTTTCTAGGTTTCCACGACTAAAGAAACTCCTTAACTTCAGTAATAAAACACGTTTAGAGACTTTGTGAAACTTTATAATGTTATGAACACGCATAAGTGAAGCCAGCTACTTGATGTTTTGAGAATATAAGAACTTCGTCGTACGGAAATGAGATTCAATTTTAAGGTCTTTTTGAAAACATTCTACCTACGCAAATTGGAGAGCTGATTCAGGAACGATAGCTGTCGTAATCGAAATTGAGTTTACACTTTATTAATCTTATTCTTGTCGAATGTTTCCACAATGACGGTTTACCGATCCACCCAATGTATGTACCTAGAAATTGATCTCTTTATAACATAAGAATAGCATAATATAAGTATTACATAAGAGTCAAATGAAAGTTTATAAAGCCGGTGTTCACTGGCTTCGCACACCCAGTAGATAGCGATACCAACAGAAAAGCCACGCAAGTTTTAAAAGTAACGACTTTTATTCCCAAAGAGCCCTAACACCGATCATCTAACTAACCACACCCGTCAAAAACATCTGCCTGAAAGTGCTAACTTTGCCTCTATAACTTAGACAATTTTATTTTCACCTTCTAAGTAGCTCGTAGAAATACTGACTTTGCAAAGTCATCTGACGTAAACTGGCACTCTTAAACTAAACAGACACTAAACTTTGCGCGCTCGAAAACCAGAAAGTTTCGGCAGGGTTATGGTTGAAGCTAGGTCACTTCGTAAAACTCCACTACGATAAATTTTTGAAGCAGATTATCGATGTATGTGTAAAATTGGACGTAGGTACATTTAAAAGTTTACAAAATGCAACGGTCTTATGGTGTGCGTATATGACCTGACCTTAATCCTACATACACCAAAACATTGTAAGGTAATGGTAGCTGGTGATCCTACTTACTGTGTACTATTAAGGCTTTGGCGACAGCTGCTCGCAACTTCAATTCGTAAATTATTGTGTTCCGTAATATTAAAAAAGATGACTGAAAACTTTTTGTATTTTCGACATGGTGTTGTTATTCTGTAATTAGACAGTATGAGATATGTTTTTTATCAAACAAAACGTAAGGTATTGTTGTTTTTAGTACAAAACAAATAAGACGAAAACATGTCAACGACGTAAAGTTATGCAAAATTGCATTTTGAATTATTTTGCTTACATTTCATTATATGTATGTATTATTAAAAAAATAACCAGGACCTAGATAAATACTATTCAAATACGAAAAACAACATGATATGGTGGAAATATGCTCGAATTAAAAATCATTTTGGTAGAACGTTTGTATGGGCAAATCACTTAGACAATTTAACCCGCTTTGTCAAAGGCAAATCATGATCCGCAAGCCTCAGTCTTGCACTCAGTATTGGGTAGTCATTTTTTTTTATTGGTGACGGTCGTGCGTTTGGCCACCATTATTTGAATAAGTGACATTTGTATCACGTGTTGCTCTCAAGAAAATACTCTATAAAATACTCATTATTATTGCACACCGAGCGCTAATAACGGGCGAGAAAGACTGATCTAGCTATCTTGCGTCAATCCTTCATGTTTGCTAAGAAAGTGATGCATTTTGTTCGATAATGCAGCTAGACTCAGCAATCTTGCATGAGTACTTCAAGTTTGCTATGCAATTGATGCTTTTTCGTCGACTATGCAGCTAGACTCTTGCTACTGTAATAATTTTATTTTTGTAGTTATTTGCGAGTTATAATCTCTCCTTAATTAGGTAGGTACTTGCTTGAAGTCTGAAACGTAGCAACCTATTTCGTTTCTTGGAAAAAGATCTTTCATTAAGCTTGGATAAGATGGATTTAGGAACCATTTTTTGTTCCATTTATTTGAATATTTTTTAGTTTACAATATTATTAAGATAAATTTATATAGATTGTTTTTGAAGATAATAGCCGCCTACTTAATCAGCTAATAATGTTCAGCATAATAAAATTAAAGCTCTTATAAAGGATAAATAAACGATTTATTTTCATTTTAAATCAATAAAAATATCTTGAACGAAAAATAACATCCACAATAGCTGAATATTACTCAAAACGGATATGACAAAAAAGGTTAGACTTCATAAAATCACTTAGCACAATTTCCTGAATGAACTCAGCCGATAAAGAAAAAAAGAAAATTGGAGTTTAAAGTGGGTTTTTGCTGTTATTATAGCTCACTCTGTAAAGGGAGTTTTAGGGACCCTCAAATAAATTATATTAGACAGATATAGTGTGTTAATACAGTTGAGTTAGCTGATCTTAACTCTGATTCAAACAAGAAACAGCCTCTATAATATAATGGGACTGTATCAGATACAGACATTGTATTTATTCAAAACCTTTTATCAACAGTTTGTTCAACACTGAGTATAATCCCATAGAAACGTAATAGTAGGCGTGGATGATGTATGTGAAGAAAATAGCGTATTTTAGTACGGAACCCAATAATTTTCAAAAACACTGCCCATCGTCGTCTAGATTTGTTATAAGAGTAAGTTAAGAGCATCTCGACTATCATTATCTTGAACTCACCCGAAATCTCAGGAGAGACTTTCCTGGTCAAATACGAGAATTGTATTTTTACTTTCAATCATTGTAGACTTAACCGAGAAAATTAAAAATAATTATATCGCATACAAATCCGTTGCGTAGTTTTAAAGTTCTTAGCATACATTGGGACAGACAGACAGCGGGAAGCCACTTTGTTTTATACTAGATATAATAGATTTCGGATTCAAATACAAATATTGCTGAACATTATTTTAAAATAGTTTCTGCCCGCAGCTTCGCTGGCGTTGTTTAAAGTTATATCCTATCCCAAGAGAACTGATATATAGGACAAAAAAGTAGCCTATGTTTGATTCCAGGGTTAAAAGAAACTACATCTTTGTATTTCAGCTCAATGAACCGCAGTGGTTTTGACGTGAAGCGGTAACAAACATCCAAACATCAAAAATTTCGTTTATATAATATAAGTGTAAAAGCCTCATTGAGACTCACACTTAATAAGTATTTTAATGACCTTAGCTTATCTGTTTTTGTCGTATACTGCAGCTAGTTTTGACTGCAGTTTTGACTTTCAGCCTACATACCCATAAAAAAAATTACCATCCAAAATTAACAAAATATCACAAACTATAAAATCACAACAAATTTTAAATTGACCTCAGCAGTTACATTTTAAGTTGTAAAGATACTCATACAAAAGGATACTTCTAAACTAACCCTTGAATTTCACATGACCTGGATCTGCCGTAGTATTACCAAAATAAGGGTCAAGATCTTAGATAAGGGCCAACCACTAGTTAATTAGCAAAGGTGGCTTGTGATAACGTTAATATACGTCTCTGGAACCCAAATTCACAATGATAAGGTTGAATGTACAGACATTTTATCCCAAAACAAGACCCAACTTATGCAAGCCAAAACTACTGAACATTGTTAGTCCAACCAAAATTATAATTAAGCTGCCGTTTTAATTTAATAAGCATAAGTACCGAAGGCGGGTGAATTAGAGCGTTGAACAAGTTAACCACCCTATTGTTATTATGCATCCCTGGCTCTGAGCATTAAAGCTGGCGCACACTGATAACACAATAGGGTATTTTACTATGTAAGAGAAGAAATCTAAAAATTATTATATGGGAATAAACTTTTTTGTTTTTCTTTATTTAAAAATACTGGTGTTATCCAAATTATTTTAGCCACACCACTGAGTGATGCGGCAGTAAAATTATTTAGGCTAGTTTTAGATTTAAGTTAGATAATAATTTGTTAAAATACGGGACTGACATAGTCATACAAATGACTCAAAGTTCCATTAAAAAAAATGAATAAAAAAAAACCTTAACAGGTAAGACATAATACAAGTAAAGATAAGTAAGACATTATTCGAGTAGTCATCGATATAATCATTATATATTATGTAAATCATTAGGCTAAATATTTAAACACAGGTGTCAATAAGCAAAGAAATTTAATAAATTAACGAGTACAAATAACATAATTATAGTAGATAACTCAACAATACATGAGTATGATTATAAACATACATCAGTTAAAATAATAATGATTAAAACCCAATACCTAACTTTAATAGAGTACATACATTATGTATTTATCTATAAGCTAGAGGTTTAAAATCCACTTTATCACAATTAAGCTTGAAATTTGAATTTTGCTAACAAATGACGATACTGCTGAAAGATTTCGAATTTGCTTAGCATTGCTTTAGATAACCAGCTTGCAGCATTAGACTCGATAGAACGAAGAGCCTTCACTCTTCAGACTCATTGACGAGCAGTCCTTGCAGATACTAAGGTCCAAAGTCTCGAATACCGCCGCAAGGTCAACGTGTCTGTCAATCTTTTATAGGATACATTTCGGAGAATGCTTACAGGAACTACATACTCTATAACAAGCAGACGCACAACGCATTACCACCCCTACTTGGTGGATATGCCGTTCACTCGCACTATGCGGTTTTCCTCCAACTTCATCATTCGTACCGCTTAAGTTTGAAACACGCTCCCTGCTGCTGTTTTTCTGGTCAATCACAACCTGGGTCTCTTCAAGACAAGAGTGAATAGGTATCTTCTAGACCTTTGTGATACATCGTCGGCCACATCTTCACTTTCCATTGGGTGAGACTATAGTCAAACGGATATCTATGTTGTTTTTATAAAAAATATTCTTATAATGAACATATTCACTGCCCAGCCTCGACACGCGCGCGGCCACGAGCCAAATTTTATCAGCCTTACTAAGTTTTTATATACATAGAAGTACCTACATACTTTCTCTATACCGCTTCCGACTGTACACCACGAAAAATCGAGGTCGACGTTACGGAAATCGACTCTAGGGGAATCGGCGTGAAGGGAACAATTCGCAAATCAGTCATGCAAGTTCAGCTAGATCAGTTCAGTAGTTTTGACGTGAAGAAGCAACAACCATCGATCCATCCAAACTTTCGCATTTATATTAGTGTGATTTCATCACCCGGGCACCGCTGAAAACCAGCGCTGCTATGGCACTAGTGCCACAACAGCATGAAGCTGAGCCGGTGACCTAATTTGTGTTACATTTAATTTAATTTATAATAATTAGTTTAAGCAATGTAATGTTTTAAATGTATGGGGGAGGCCTATGTCCAGCAGTGGACGTATATGGGCTGACATGATGATGATGAATGTTTTAAATTTTGTTTCACAAATAAACGTTTTCTATTCTATTCTATTCTATTTAAGAAAAGATTAACATGTACAAAATAACAGACGACCTCTGTGGCGCGGTGGGCGAAGGTTTCCTGCGTGGCAAACCTTCGCCCACCGCGCCACAGAGGTTGCGGGTTCGATTCCCGCCTTGGGACAAATGTGTGTACGATCTGTAAACATTGTTCAGGGTGTTCTAGCCGTTTTCTATGTATAATAAAAATATCTATCTATTTATTGTATTATGTATAATATGTACATCAGTTATCTAGTACCCATAACACAAGCTCTGCTTAGCTTGGGGCTAGATAATGCTGTGTGAATTGTCCAGTAATATTTATTTATGTTTCATGTTCAAGATTTTTGTAAATTTATGCAGCCGTAGCATACATTAGGTATAGTGTCTCGTATTGTCTTGTACTATATAGGAATTTAACTTGAATGGAAGCCACTCAAAAATTTCAAGAAAATGTCACTCAAAAATTTCAAGAAAATGTCTTCCACATTTCATCATACTCACATTGTTTACTCAGTATCTGGGTTAGCTCTTGAACCCTGAGTCTTAATAAACTAGATTCGATAGAGCATTGCTTTCTCTTAAAAAGCGGTGACATAAACTGACGCTGTTAAATAAAATTACTCGGTATTTTGTCCATGGCTTAAAATAATATAACAAAACGTCAAGTGCGAGTCGACCCGCGCAACGAGGGTTCCGTACAATTAAATAATAGTAAGACCTTGCTTCTTGCCTAATTTCATGATTCTAGGTCAACGGGAAGTACCATGTATAGAGAAAGAGAGAGAATATCATGTATAGGTTTTATGTGCCCTTAGAATATAAAAAAAATACATAGGCGACTCGATTACGATAACTTGAAAGTTTGATTTTTAAAATGCCTCCAAGAAGTTACGGACTTAAGTATTTAATGATAATTTCAACTCGATGCCTCTTTCACGCGTTTCTGAGAAAAGAGGTTTGACAGACGGTTAGTCATTGGGTTTTCTTTTTTGCTTTTGAGGTACGAAACCCAAAAAAATCGATAGTTCTTTAACTGACGAAATACACTAGAGGAACACGTATTTTCGGTTGTATTTATTTGTTGTATTTAGCGATTTCTTCGTCAATTTATGGAACTATTTTGAACATTATTTAACTATTGTGTAAAGGTCACCACCGGTTTGTAGAATTAGCCTTTTTGTAGAATGAAGTTCAATTGCAAACCGGTGTTTTTTAGGTATTTAATTATCTAAGCCAATTGTTGAACGATCAACGTTCAATAATATGGCCAAATTGGCCAAACTTCACTTAACTATGTCGTAGAATGAAATTAATTTGATATAAGTACCCAATAATTCATAGTTTGTTATGCAATTGGCCTAGGCGTTCTATAAACGGGCTTATTCCAAGATCCGGCGGTGACATTATCATAATACCGCGGTGGTCCTATAAAAATATTACAGAGGACTTTGTGTTATCTCTCAACACGTGTTAAAAACAATTTTACTGAGTATTAGAGATAAGAAGTCAGTTTTTAGTTTATATCAAAATAATCAAATTATACTTAAGGCGTTGTTGCTAGCTTACGAACTTAGAAAAATAACTAGTAAATTATAGAATATTGAAGAATAATGAAAATAATTTTATTGAGATGGCATGCAAGCAAAATTATCACTTATGAGACCCGTGTCCTCAGACACACCAACACACATACACACACCATCACACGCACACACAAATTAATTTATTTCGTAGTAAAATGTTATACTTAGTAAGTAATTAGTTTTACTTATTATTTTATGATAGGTAACTTACATATTCAACTTTTCTTGACTTATTTCTATATTCATTACGGATGTAAGCGGGCTAACTACGAACCTTCTTTGTGTTGGAAGAACACCAACGCACAACACAATAAGGTTCGTAGTAAACTCGCTTACATCCGTAATGAACTCTTCAAACTCACATGGAATTTTTTCACGTCAAACTACTATAGTTTTTATATTTCTATATTATTTGTGTTATCCTTTTTGTCCTTATTAAGTATTTTAATGGAAATCGTAACGCTGTGGTTTAGTTCAGTAAATATAAATAAATCACGTCCGCTATATCCAAGTCCCCGCCAACTCCAGAACAGGGTCATTGAGGAATTTGTTTATCTAAAGTGGTACTATCTCTGGGCGGGTTTCCAACTTCTTGTACCCTGTACGGAACGAAGGATCCTAGGATCTTTGCCTGTACATTTAATTTACACCCCACATAAATGTGAGGTTATGATGATTAAGGGCCCACAATGTCTTCTTGTAAATTGCTCATAACAAAAGCCGTATATTATGATACTAATTAATATAAAGCGGCCATCTTGTAGGGATAATTATTGGGATCGTAAAAGGGTTTATAAGGCCCATAATAATGAAGTAGGTAGCGTTTGTTGTTTTAAAGGCTAAAGAAGAATATAATGCATAAAACGAACGAATTTGTTTTCAAAAAGTTCATCCACACTAATTATTATAAATTTGAAAGTAACTCTTTCTCTCTGTCTGTTCCTTTTTACGCCATCTTGAACTCAGTCGTAACGTAACAGCCCTATTGATGATTTGTATTTCATAGTTTCATTAGTAGAAGATACTATTTTTACACAGCTTGTTACTTGTTCCATTCTAGCAAATACTAATGGAACTTATTCATATAATAGAGATTGAACTTCACTTGTTAAGTTCTTTTAATCACCTATCTGAAAGCGATGCGATGACGCAGCAAGTTTGCCGTTAACAAATCGCCAGTGTAATAAAATAAGGCATTAAAAAGAAATCGTTATTGGTGACGTTCCGGAGGCGATGGTCAAACGATCTTCGTCAGGTCATCTTGAAGTCGGCCCTAAAAACATCGATATCAGTGTCGTTTCGTTGACGTTGGCGATGAACAAACGGCGTTAAGGTAGATGGTGTGAAGTCAAAGTTACTAGTAGATCACTTACTGTCTGATCACAAAATCTCTGGAATTTCAAAAGTCACGAGATTAATTTTTTCTTTTAAGTTTTATGACATTAATTGGGCAACCAAAAAAGCCAATTATTGGAATTAAGAATTTATAGAAGACAGAAATAAGACTTACTTTAGTCTTTAAAATCGTAAAAAATAATGCTGGACAATCCACACAGCATTATCTAGCAACAAGCTAAGCAGAGCTTTAGATAACTGATGTAAATATTACAATACAATACATAGTATATAGATATTTTTTATTTTAAATAGAAAACGACCAGATCAATGTCTTCTACAAATATCTGCAGATCGTACAAACATTTGTCCCGAGACGGGAATCGAACCCGCAGCCTGCGTTACTGGCGAATTTCGCCTACCACGCCACAGAGGTCGTCAAACGTAAACGTTGGTTATTTAACTTTGGCAATGACAATTTGCATAGAATAACATCAGTTGGAATATTTCAAAAGAAATCGCGGCAGTTTTGTATGTAGTTTGATTTAAAAGAACTTTAAAAACCCTATCCTCAGAGCAATAATCATTATATCCAGGGCTGCTATTTACGAAGTGTGCCTGTGTAGTGTTAACGACTTTTGGCAAGCTCACTGTGAGAGTACCGTGAAATCTAAACAATAAACAAACTGTTTCCGGCGGCAGTATTTGCTGGGCTTGTTTGTATTGATAAAAGCTAGGAACACTTAGATTCGTTTGTAACTTGTTATCTGAGTGTTTTTTTATATCAATCACAAGTAACTTATAGCTAAGAAATAAAAAAGTAAGTGACATGTTTTTTTTTGCGATTATCATTAGAAAGTTTGGATTTTGTTAATTGTCACATTCATGTTGATTTTTTGAAACGTGTTTGAAACCTTAGCTTTTTATTTCAATAAAGCTAGCGCAAGGGCGAAGTTTTGTTAAATTCCACAGATTTTACCTAAAGAAACTGACATAAGCAAACTCCTCTTTGCCATACAAAATATATTTCCATAAGAATAGAATAGAATAGAAAACTCTTTATACACAAACACAAAATACAATACAGAAGGAAATACATAGAATAAAGGAAGTACAAAAGGCAGCCTTATCGCTTTGAGCGATCTTTTCCAGGCAACCTTGGGATGGACTGGACATACAAGAACAATATAGACGGTGGCATTTGAATAATATGAAAATAAAATAACTACATTACATTATACATACATTACCTACCATAGTACCTAACATGCATTATACTATACTAATGATAAACTTACATACTTACACATTAAAAAAAAGTAGTATTTGCTTGATACATGGATAATAATACTGATGAAGCAGTTTCTGGAATATAGGGAGTAATTTTGCACGTCTGATGTCCAAAGGATGACATTCCATAGACATATTATATTTTTTAATATAATAATATATATAAAATATAATATACATATATATATATTAGATTTTTAGTAAATAGATGTAAGTGTAAATATTAGTTGTAATTATTTTTTGCTGTTAAATAAAAAAAGATTTTCTGTTATAGTATAATAAATTTACCAATCAGATTTGAGCCTATATGGATAGCTCTGAAAAAAAATCTAAATCGAAAATATTTAAATTACAAAAGTTTGACTAGCTGGAATTTGAAACTTCTTCAAACATCAAACTCTCTCTAATAACGGATTGATCTAATATTTTGCACGGATTCTAGGCCTAGAAAAACTATGGTAAGTTCACTCATTTATGTAAAGTAGCAAAACCTGAATACAACTGCAAAAGTATAAACTTGTACAAAACCAGGGGGGACACTAAACTTGTACAAAACCAGGGGGGACACTAGCACACAATAAACGAAGAACGTTGAGTCCGAAAGCACTGATCGGATCTGTTACTCGGAAACTTGCAACAGAACCAACAGTCGACAGGTGTTTTTTATTGCAACCCGTTGATTTAGCACTAGAGAATTCGCCATTAATCTCGTCCCAATAGACACGAATAGAAACAAAACAAACAATACGGTGTCGGAATCCGTTGCGAAAGTTACGGTGTTTGACGGGACTTTAGATCTCGAGTTTTGAGTTCGTATTGGATTATAGCCCTACCGGGATACCACGGCAACGTCCCGGGTGCGGCAGGGCCCTAAACAAAACAACTGGAACATTCGTAGATTTAAAATAGACGCATTTCTGGATAGAAGTAGAAAATTTATCCTTATTCTGGAATCAAAAAGGTCAAGACTTAGAATTTATTATCAAAGATTTAGAATTTCCAGGTCGATGATAAAACAATATTATAATTCAATGGGAACTTCAACGTCAAAAAGTTAAATTTGTTCAAAATGTTGCGAGGACATCAATGAAACATTGAAATACTCTCAGCAGGAGGGGTTCAAACGAGCTATTGTTTAACAAATTATACGAAACCTTTCACAAAACCTGACCAAAAGTATTCCAATACTGACTTTTTTCTAAATCAAGTTCGAGTATTTCCAAACACATTATAGAATGCTTGAAAGGTTGTAAAATGCATTTGTTAACACGAAAGCGGTATGCTTGCGGCGACAAAAACCTACGACATCTAGTGGTTTTGAGGAACGTCTGGGAATATTTTGCGGGGACGTGCGATGGAATCAAATGAACGTAGAAATGAGTTTAGATAATATTCCAACGAACACTTCGTTATTTTAAAAAAATATCCAAAAGCCTGCGAACTGCCCGCGCCACCAACGAGGTGGGACACGCAGCTACAGGTGGGCGAGTGCGTCGAAGGCTATGAAACAATAACATTTTGTCAAAAGAATTAAGGTTTGCCAAGCTTGAGCTATTTAGCTATAGATACCTAATGGTAGTGATTCTGTCGGCACAAAACTTAAACTAAATTAACGTAAAAATGTTGCGGTCCCGTTTTGTTCGATTGAAAAAAAAGAGACGTCAACAATTTTAGTTTAGGTTTTATGCCAACAGAATCGCTACCATTATAGATATACCTATAACTAAGTTATGTGTTAACAATCTAAAACTGTACACTAATCAATCAAGTCAGGCAGGATTATCTAATTACAATTTTTGACTGCATTATTTTCAAAATACTTAATACTTATTATTTTCAAAACATCACAGCCATACTAATTAATACCTATTACCAAATACACAAAATTACTGGTGTATAGATTTCAAATAGGACTTCTATTCTATCTAAACTTCTAACTTCTCTTCTACAAAATTATAGTTCTTTGACATGCTCGAAGAACGCCCCTAACGAGATGGCAAACGCTTTAACACAACATTAAATTGCATGCAGTTGGACGGAATTTTTAAATCTCATGTTAAATTTAAATACGAGCTACCCACTAAAAGAAGATTTAGGTACCTGAGCATAAAATTTATTATAACTAGTATAAGTATCTTCGCTATTAAAGCAGAGGAGTTATTTAACAAATATTTTAAGAAGCAAAGTCTCTTAACTAACAGCAATTCAGTAACACCTAAGCAAAGAGTTGCATAATGGAAAATGACGCTAATAAAACTCCGTCACTTAAATTGTACAATAAAGACAACTTCTAAACATAATTTATGAACAAGTAGCTATATTTTACTCTACTTTACGACACTAGTCTTTATATCCAAAGCGACAATGCCTATAAACGTGGTTAATAAAAATAAACGCCGTTCTAGTTTACATTGTTCGATATAAGGCTGTAAATCAGTCTCAGAAACGTTACAAACTTTGTAAAGGCTCGCACACACTAGCTAGCAGCAATCGCAACGCATCATAAAAAAGTTCGTAAGCTCCCAAAGGAAGGTCCTGTAATCAAGAAACTTTTATAAATTATTCATTGGTTCAAATCGCTCTTATACTTTTTATTTTAGCCATTTTCGGTCACTCTACCATTGTTGCAACAAGATAAAGTAATCGAATTTTTTATTATATTTTTTTTTCTTAGGTAAGCCCCTGACTTGGTCCTCGGAAAACAATAATTTATTGTTCTGATGCACTGTGAAAAAGCTTTGCAAAAACGAAGTGCCTAAGGGTCCACGCACACAGCAATAAAAACGGCAGAATTTGCGGTGGCGTACATAATAAAAATTGTCTCGCGTTTTGGTCGAGTTGCATCAACGTATGGTGTCCGAAGGTAAAGGAATATTGTTGTAGTCTCCCATCTTCTAGAGAAAATAACCGCATCAAATTATTCTTATGTTAGTAAGTTGGGATTACACTTTAGGTTATGAGGCTATTCGAAAGGGATTACCCATATTGTAAGGTCATGAATGAGGACAGTCTAGCTAGAAAATGGTCTTGTATACTATGATAATTTATTCAAATAAATGTTATTTGGTTAGTATGACAGCAAAGTTGGGTCATCAATATAATTTTTGGTTATGTTGTTTATTCATGGAATGAAGATAAAGCTGTGACCTCGTGGTGTGGTGGTGTAAAATCTGACGACCTCTGTGGCGCGGTGGGCGAAGGTCCACCTGCGACGCAGGAGGTTGCGGGTTCGATTCCCGCCTCGGGACAAATGTGTGTACGATCTGCAGATATTTGTTCAGGGTGTTCTGGTCGTTTTCTATGTATAATAAAAAATATCTTTCTATGTATTGTGTTGTATTATGTATATCAGTTATCTAGTACCCATAACACAAGCTCTGCTTATCTTGGGGCTAGATAATGCTGTGTGAATTGTCCAGCATTATTTATTTATTTATTTATTAATGGAGCACGCTTTCCAAGTTGAAGATTATTTAATTCACAGATGTGTTTAATTAATGTTAGAGTTCCGTACCCAAAGAGTAAAACGGGACGCTACTACTAAGACTCCGCTGTTAGTCCGTCTGTCCGTCTGTCACCAGGCATCTCATGAACACAACATACATAGATAGTTGAATTTTTTACAGATGATTGTATTTATGTTGCCGCTATAGCTATAACAACACATAGGTACTAAAAAACGGAATAAAATAAATATTTAAGGGCCCATACAAAACGTTATTTTTTTGCTCGTTTTTGCTTGATATTGATAACGGCAACATTTGGGCGCTTGAAATATTCACAGAATATTTTGTTGTTTTATACACTCTAAAACTAATAATGTAACTAAAATAAAACAAATGTAAGAGGGGCTCCCATACAACAAACGTTTTTTGCCGTTTTTATAGATAATGGAACGGAACCCTTCGTACGCGAGTCCGACTCGCACTTGGTCGGTTTTTTATTTTATATTCCAGCTATAATAAAATTGTAAAATATTTAATACCTACCTAACTATTTTCCTCAGTTTTCAATACCAAGAAGTTCCCATAAAACTATATTAACCTGTTATTGGATTGCCACTGGCTGGCTTTAGAAGGCAGTAGCATCATGAGATTCAACGGAGGCATTTATAACACCACTGTCTCCGGCGACAGTGAAATATTCTGTGCAAGTGTAAGTTGGGCCTAAAGTGGTCTCACTGGTCTCGAAAGTTGGTCTCCATACAATGGAACATCGATTATTTTGGCAGGCGCTGATAGTAATTGGCACATAAATAGTTTTTAAACGACAATGGACGCCTTTGATGTTTTATGTAATGTGCTGTTGTAAAAAAGTGTCTGCGAAAATATTTACAGTCAGGATTGTTGTATGTCCAAAATGCTGTGACAGAAGGACTTAATAGCGATCTTATCATAAAGATTTGTTCTTTGATGCGCGGATTTAGGGTTTCATTTATTTTTTAACAAAATGGTGTTTTTTTTTTATAGTGCACTCTGAATATCTCTAAAGCCTCCGATTACAATACTTGTAGGATACGATTCTCGAGTAGAATACTAGTTGGATATTTGTTTGCTACCCGACGCTCGCATATTAATGCTATTGAAATATGACTAAATTCATCATTTGTGCAAACTCTTTCATTGTGGACGGACGTTATGTCAAGCGATTTCAGTGTCAAAGAAGCACTTGCAGTTTTTCTGTTTTATAGAAATAAATAATAATAAAAAAAAATATCATAAAAAACTACTATATACTTATGTATAAACAAAACCAACCTGTTTTTCAAAATTCATTCCCAATACCTGCCCTATCTATTGTATTTTTCAGCATGTATTCTGGTAATTTGTAGTTAATTTGAGAAGCTGTATAGGTTTTAGGTATTCTCTGCATCTTAACCTGTGGTGCGCGACATTTGTCATTGATGCAACTTCAGAAATCTAAAATCAGTGTGTCAGCGAGCAATAGAGTGCAGCATTTTGAGAATCCGTTACGGACTCTTAAAATGCTGCGCTCCATTGCTTGCAGACAAGCTTGCCTCCAGTATTGACCTCTGAGGTGAGGATCTAACTAAGAACCTTCAACTACATCTCCTCCATCTGTTAGCCATTAAATGAATAATAAATAAATAATGCTGGACCATTCACACAGCATTATCTAGCCCTAATTATGGGTACTAGGTAACTGATATACACAATACAATACATTACATAGATAGATATTTTTTTATTATGTCTAGAAAACGACCAGAACACCCGGGACAAATACCCGCAGATCGTACAAATATTTGTCTAAATATAATGTGTTATATAAATGAGAAAGTTTGGATGGATGGATCGTTTGATGACGTTGGTTCGTTACTTCTTTACGCTAACTACTAAACGGATCTGGCTGAAATTTTGATAGATGTAGCCTGGAATCAAACATGGTCTTGATTTGAAATAAAACAGTTCCCATGAAATAAGAAACAACCTAAAACCTTTTCATTGACACAACGCGTGCGTAGACGCAGCAGAAACTAGTATTTCCATTAAAAAAACACATACAGCCGCCTTGAAAACGTCCTCCATTTATTAAAGATTTCCTTCTCTTAAAAAAATAAATGAAAACCTAAATCCGCGCATCTGTCATGTATCCATTAGATTTCGCTTTAGGGACAGCGGAAACTCGGGACCTTTCACTGTGCCTCCCTTGGCCCAATAACTTTTCTAGGTACCTATTTTCAATTAGCTGAGTGATCTCCTTATCTTGTCTGGAGGTCAAGGTAGTAAGTCTTCCACGTAAAGCAACTTTTCACCGTCTGCTCTGACTTTGGTTTTAACGCTATTGATAATACGCATGGTCTCACACAAAACTAAAAAAACACGATGCCGCCGCTTAGTGCGTTAGAAATAAAATTCCACAATTTCTATTCCCGCATTTTGAAACAAATGTATTTACTAACTTAATGTATGGCTCGTGTTTTTAACAGGAATAAGCCACTTTCCGAGCAGATATACCTAGTACCTAAAATGAACCTCTAAATGACTAACAATACAATCCAATAGGTGCCAGACAAAAAATATCTATGCTCGCTATGAAGCAGACTTCACCTTTCCCTTCCGGCGCGTTTACGATAACTGTAACCAGATTGATAAGTTTTGACACCCGAAACAATGCCAACAGAATATCAGCACAGCACTGACCGAGATGACCTAGTGAGAGTAAGTCACAACGTTTTGAATGCTCCTCGTTGATGTGATGATAGATTGAAGATCGAAAGCCCCGTTATAGTTAAGAGCATTAAATTAACACCTAATTACGGTTCTTTTGCAATCTTCTCTTCACAACAGTTTTAAACGTCAATATGATTAGAAAATTACAGCTCAGAGTGAATGCTTTTGTACATAATAATAGGTATCTTCACCATCGATGTGCTATTTGAATAAAATATGCTACAAACCATTGCTGGTTGGTAGGATCACCTCTCACACGTAGTGCCACGTCAGTGCTTCGTGAGTGATCTAATTAGGTATTTATTAGTGTTAAGTATAAAGCAAAATAAGAAACCGAAATTATGTTATTTTTCCTATTTTTACTAACAATTTATAAATCCATTTGTTGTCCGAAATAAAAGTTGTTTTTATTTGTGTGCTACAAATCCACTAGGAAAGCGACGACCTCTTTGGCGCAGTGGGCAAAGTACTGCCTGCGACGCAGGAGGTTGCGGTTTCGATTCCCGCCTCGGGACAAATGTGTACGATCTGCAGACATTTGGTTCAGGGTGTTCTGGTTGTTTTCTATGTATGATAAAAAATATTTATCTATGTATTTTATTGTATTATGTTTAACAGTTATCTAGTACCCATAACACAATCTCTGCTTAGCTTGGGGCTAGATACTGCTGTGTGAATTTTCCAGCAACTTTTGATGGAAGTAGGAGTCCCTTTTGTTACTCTAAGCTAGAATGCTAGAATAATGTTGCAACTCACCTTCTTTCTTTCATAACTTTTACGCCGGTTGTAAACTTTCACATCCAAACGCAGCAATAAAAACTGCAGAAAACCTGGAAATCGGGAAAGGTTTCCCTTTAAAAGCTTTTAAAAACAAGGAGTTTCGTATAGATGGCGTACTAGGAATATTTTTCGTAAAACCTTGGTGTAACGAATTCTAAGCCAAAACTGCGGCTGTTAGTGGTTTTAAAAATGGTAATGGGAAATATACAGCATTGTACTCCAAAATACTAGGTCTAAAAGAGAGTATAAGTCGGGGCTGTTTTCTTTCACAATCATTGTGATTGTACGAATTGCTTCACTTTTGAAGTAAGCTTAGACGTCGATCGTTTAATGATAGCAGAGCAGGTGTTAAACAAAGCTTAACTAATTGTTCTGACAGTAACAGTTGGACAAACCACTCTTAGATACAATATTTTGATGAAATTGCATAAATATGTATGTATATGTTGGGTTATAAACATGGAGAACTCTCGCATTCAGCTTATTGACACAAGTTATTTTCTCATGCGCTCATAAAAACAAGCAATCTTATCTTGTTGGATGATGTTTGGATAAAATATGCTTTGGATCCGGCGAGACTGGTTTCAGACGAGAGTTCTGATAAGAAGGTCGATTTTGGGGTCATTTCAATGGCAATTGCCATTGAATGATGTTTCACATTTATTGATCGTCACTATTTCTTTTTACGAGAATTCGTGTAGCACATCTATGAGAATTTTATTCATGATGCCAATGTGTTTACGTAGTTTTATCGGTGGAATAAAAGACGTGCTAACGTCCGACATTGATGGATCAGAGGGAGGCGTTATCTAAATAATTTTTCCACATTTTTATGTACCCTGAGAAGGATCGAGCCCCTCTCGAGCGGAAACAAACTATTTCAGTCGTATCTGGCCGAATCTTGGGATTTTATGTCAGCAATATGTTACTGTCATCGCTGACACAGCCACATTCCCGATAATACGGTGAGATTTCTTAAATACTACTTTAATTATATTGATATAAATCGGTATTTCTTTCGGCATTGCTTTATCTTGTACGCCGTGTTTGTTACTTGGTTTTGAATAATTCAAAAGTTGCCGACAAATTATAAGGCTTCAGAGTTTATTTTGTTTTGACAGAATTGCTTGTGCTTCAAAACACGCTTGTGGGGTTGTTTTAAATAAATTATCGTCTCCAAAAAAGAAACAAAATATGATTTTTATAATACTACATCTTAAATAATATTACAAATGCTACTTTTGATCCCATAAATCAGTTCCGATGGGACAGAAATAACCTTAAACAACGCGTGCGAAGTCGCGGGCAGAAAGTAGCATCTAATAAACATAGAACATTGTCAAAACTGTCCTATGTACTTTCCTGATGCTGACCCATTCCCTTCTGTATTTTATTTAGTTTATGTGTTGTACATTATAGTTATCTATATATGTGTTGTTGTTTTTTTTCCTGTGGTAGTCCATCTCCAGCGTAATCCAATTTGGCTTACTGCATCATCGTAAAAGATCAACTTATTAAAAATTCCATTCTGAAACAATACTTATTTCCTAATTAATAAGGTTTCGAAACAAACCACAAAACAAACAGTACAAGTTGCAAAATAATCTGTAGGCACAATAAATAACTTCATCATTTATTCAGAACAACGAAAAGATGTCAGCGTGAAAGAGACAAACCAAATTGACTACAAAACAAAGCAGCTCCAACAGTTAAAATATTTTTTTAGTTGTGATTGGAAAATCAAGGATAAAAATTGCTATCTACATTTACCTACACTATCTTCACTTAAAATAATAAAGAGGAAGAATTTGTATTTTTGTATGTAACAAATAAACTTTAAAACTACAGGACCGATTTCAAAAATTCTTTTGCCGTTAGAAAGCTACATTATCACTGAGTAACATAAGCTATAGAATATACCCATGCAAAGCTGAGGCGGACCACTAGTTATCAATATATTCACAAAGGTATAAAATTTAATACTTATCGATTTTTGGTTATGGCCAGATTTCGGTAAAGACAGATTCGCACTGAGGCTGGGAAGTAAATGGAACAATAAGTTAGGAACACAGATATTTTCTTTGTTCTTTGGTTGTTAGACCTACCAGGGTTTAAATTTTGTAAGTATTCATGTATTTGTTTTCTAGAACAAAAGAGACGATCAGCCTATATTAATCCTCAGATATGTAAATGAAACACCAATTTTTTGAGATTGAATTATCCCTTTCTAGTAATAGGTTATCTCAAAAACTTTAAAGAATTTGATATGTATCATATCGAGCATCGAACTATACTAAGAGGACAGAGACTAATTGCTCCAGTATAAAAGTAGTTCACCAGAAAGGACAACAATTAAAGCATCAGTAAGTCAAGCTCTCAATTTACTGTCACTCAATGATAAACAAGAAAGCAGTGAACCAGCTGACCGCAATTACTGTGTCGAAGCTAAATAAAGAGAACCTAATAAATTACACTTTTCGAGACTTCATAACTCTCTTAATTAAAGTACAAACGTTTGCAAATTGGCAACTGCAAACAAATAAATCAATCAAACCGTAATTTTAGTTCCGAGCGCGTTCATGCCGAGCAAATATGGACGATTTGTTTTGGGATGTTTTGATTTGACAAGTGATTTTATAGTGCTTATTAGTTTTAAATTGTTTTAAGTTTAACTTGCATTCTATTTTAATTAGCCTGCGGATTCGATTATTTTGGATTTGCTTACAAAAGCCCGGTCACAATATCTGTGGAACTTCCGCTTTACAAAATGTTTGGCGACACAGTTAATGTGACTGGGAACTACTAAATAAGTAATGCTGGACAACTCAAACAGCATCGTCTAGCCCCAAGTTAAGCAAAGCTTGTTACCTATAGGTACTAGATAACTGATAAATTCAATACATTACCATAGATAGATATTTTTATTTAACATAGAAAACATCCAGAACACCCAAAAATGGTTCCATATTCACCCTAGTTTTGAACATTATACATAACCCTTTGTAATTTTCATATCCATGGCAACAAAAACTAAGAACTCACCTCGGGCTAAATAATATCTCGTTTACAGCCACACGATTGCGATTCAAAAGCTCTTTCTCAATTCCCTTTGATGGTGTTAGACCTACGCTAAACATACAGTAAGGTACGTGTTGAAAGAATCGAAGCTAGTGCCGTAAGGCATTTCAAGCTAGCCTTCTATCTACAGACAGTAGTGTTGGGACATTACGTCAGTAATATAAATGAAAAGGATTATTCCGGAAATACCCCACGGCCGTCCCCCACGTGGGGGAACTATTCGAATCATTCTCGGACATAGCTGTCGGTTCCCTGATCAAAGTACCTACAAAACCTGTTTACACAATTCGATCGATATTTCAAGAAATACATAATCCGATGTCTCCATCGAAATAATTATTTTGCTATACATTGGGTAAGTTTAAATCCGATAATTCAGGGAGTTTGTTTAATAAGGCTCTTAGATAGAAATTAAGATATGCACAACACATCCAATCATCCATCATCATCAGCCTATTGTCATCCACTGTTGGCCATACGTAAGCCTCCCTTAATGAGCGCGACGTCAATTCAATTCGTACTAAAATAAAAATGCGACGCTCTTCAAACGAATAAAACTTACCTAATGAGTACAGCCTTATATAAACTTTTTACTCATGTTCCCTACGCCAGTGCAGACCAGATTGTATACCGCGAAAAAAAGCGAGGTCAGCATGAAGGGAACTCAGGCACAGTCACCTTTACAAGAGTCGATGTTACGATAATCGACTTACGAGGACGTCGGTATACTGGGAAATATTCCTCCATATTCCAGTCCGACATACATTCACATCCCTAGATTCCTACACACCTCACTCATCCGCTTCAACCCAAGCACTGTTATTAAGGGCAAGGCAAGCAATGATCGTGTTACTTGATGTGATTATAATTTTGTCTTATTTTATTCGGATGTTGCAACAATACTTTCTATGTTCTTACTTGTGCTCTCCTATTTATTGCTTTCATTAATTTGACAAGTTAAATATTTAAAAGGCCATGACCGTGGCAGTCGAGACGAGGATGTAAGAATCAAACCCTCCACCTTAGCCCGTGGATGTCTTAAGACCCGACTTTGGACTTTTCTTACTTGGACTTTTCCAAAGTAGACTTCTTGTTTACGACCGTTGCCATCGAAATGATTTGTTACCATCATCATCAGCCTATATTAGTACCTACACTGCTGGACATAGGCCTCCCTAATGAGCGCCATAGCGCCCCGTCTTCCTCGAGAATCAAACATTTAAGAAACCACCATACGACAAGAAAATAATCATCAAAATCTACGAAGAAATCAGCAAAATTGTTGTAGCTAGTCGTAATTAAGCTTAACGGGAAAAAAATTCTTAGAAATAAAATGTTAATTAGCCTTATCGTTGTGCAAGCGGTTCTTAGACCATTTAGGGACCGTTCTACAAAAAGGGCGAAATGATTTTTAAAATCGGTCCATAATTAACGGAGTTATCGACGAACATACATAAAAATACATTATTAAATACAGCCGAACAATGAACATAGACCTCTTCCTACAAGTTTCACCTGAAATTGGTTAAAAAGGAGTTCTAATCGGGATTTAACCTTTACCTTCTTTTTAAAACTTATTCTGCCCATGTTTTAGGCAGACTTTCACAATATTACTCGTATCTTCCTATGCAAAACCATTTGCATCGTTTTACTGCAAAATTTGCTAAGGAGCATCTCGCTATCCATATTTTCCCGCTATTCCCGTGGGTTGGCTGTATGAAAGAAAACTGCATCCACTTGAGATTTCATACTGTTTTACGATGATACGTTATTTACATGAGTGTTCTCGAGATTTGCTTGCATGTTTTATTTCTGCTGTTTAATAATGTTAAGAAGGGAGGAAATCGTAATACAAACAAACAATTTTGTAAAATATCAACTTTATGAAATATTGACTCCATTTGTCAGCTTGCACCTCAGCAACGCTTAATAATAACCAACAGAGATTTCTGATATTCAAGGAAGTACCTAGAAACCTAATAAAATAAGTAGGGTAGACAAAAATTGGGATGCATATTATAGCCTCTCTCTTGCTCTCCCGCTTGAATCTTTTTGATTAAATATGATCTAAGCGAGACAGCATTACACTGTCATTTTCATAACAATCTATATCTACTCTGGCTTCTGGATACCATAATTTAAAGATCAAAAGTCACTGTTATGATGATAAGCTAAGATACCGATCACTACGGAGACTCGCACATGATTTTTTTTGGATACCAAAACAACGTACAAGCCATACCTAGGTGCAAATTGAAAGACAGCACCTCAGTCGCAAAACTGGAAGGTGTGGAAGGAAGAAAAGCTTCAATCCAGTGTTGGTGGTACAGTAAGAGACAATATACTCGTAATATTAGTAAATAATAACAACGTAAAACGAAGAACTGGCTAATAGGACCGAGAACGTTGCCCTAGGCATTTACTAACTCTACGCTTGTATACACGTTTGAGGCTTTGATATTTGTGATCAAATGGTTAATCAAACCAGGAGATACGTCTGTCTATTCTGGTTCAGTGATCTGAAGTTTTAGAACGCTTTCATCATAAGACTGAATAACAGTCGCTCAAATAACAAAGTAAGGAAATAAAAGAAGTATTGTCCTTTCTCTGTATCTTCTGAATAGAAAACAGTAGTCACTAAAATTGGATTAGCTGAACTAGCACTGAGGCAATTTTCTACGTCTATTAAAAGTCCCAAAAATTTTCAAACCCGCGTCTCACCCTCAGAACAGGTGCGCTATAACCTACAAAACAACGAAATCGAATCGGCTTCGTCAAAAACCTTTCGGACCACTTAAGACTCGAGTGGCCCAAAATATTTTCAACGAAGCACGTGATTGATTTCGTTGCTTATTTATCTATGTTTATCCGACCAAACTTAAAGTACAATGTTTGTAAGCTATGCTGCCATACTTAAGCCCACAACAGACGGAGTTGGATAAAAATAATGTTATAGCTGGGTCTGTGTTCACTCGCCGATTTCTGTAGAAAATATACCATAATAAACCTTGCTATGATACCAAAATATGTCGACAGAATAAGATATAGCACGATATATTTTGGTGTAGCAAGACATGACGGCAGGAGAGCTAATGAGTGCAAAAAAAAATATATCATAGCATATCCACCGTCTGTAGCAGCTTGCTATACCGTAATATATAGCTTACAATTTTAATTTAAGATATCTCTGTCTATTGTGGGCTTGTAACCTTAAATCACCTTCTTGATGTTGTTTTTTTTACAGAATTTGCACTGCTTGTCGATTTAAGCTATTTCCTAACCTGCATAATAATTGCTCATTAGTATTTTTCATTTTGTGCAGTAAGTTGTTTACAAACATTGTATATTGAGAATGGCTCGAGTATCGGTAATCAAACCAAATTCCACGTGGACTAAGTCAACGGCAACAGCTAGTCTATCATACAAATGGTGTGCAATCCAGTTGAAACATTAGATATAGGATAATAGCAACGCTATGTTTTTTCTCAGCCAATGTAGGTACAAAGCTGAGAGTTTGGCTTAATAGAATAGGAAAAATTCTTGTTGCTAAAATGGGAAAATGATAACCTGTAAATAAAATATAACGTATGGCGACCTCTTTGGCGCGGTGGGCTTTGGTCCGCCTGCGACGCACGAGGTTGCGGGTTTGATTCCCGCCTTGCGCAAATATTCGTACTATCTGGGTTAGGGTGTTCTGGTCGTTTTCTGTGTATAATAAACATATCTATATAATATGTAATGTATTGTATTATGTTTAGCAGTTATCTAGTACCCATAAAACGAGCTCTGCTTAGCTTGAGGCTAGAAAACGCTGGATGAATTGTCCAGCATTATTAATTTATTTATTACAAGACTAGACCAACACAAATTTGCATAACAAAATAGTAAATACCTTTGTTTAACTATATAATCATATATTATCAGTAATAAAAAACATGGATATTATAAAGAGTAAGTAAATCACTAGTAAAATACGTTACCAGCATCACATACAAAAGTAGTGGGTTTCAAAAATTTATATAAACTTGTGCAAATACAAAAATAAAAAAAGAGGTACCTACAAATATCAATAAAAGTCCCCATAAAATACATACAAAACATATGTACCAATTTAACAAAAATGCATTATCCCGATTAGTTAATACATCCTATGCGTATCCTTATAAACTCTGATGAAATTTAAAAGTTCGGATTGTTACTACCTATGATGTGAGAATTTACTTATTTCGGATTTGCGCCTCTCGGGCGTAATCATAAATAGACACGATAGGCTCATGATTACATAAATCACTATCACATAAAGCCCACCAGTAGTTGTAGAGTGGTTTGCTTACGCATCCCCGCCAAACGTAACCATCGTTTTTAACAGCTTTGACCGCGCAGATTTCATTTTCTTCGCAATCTTGAATTTGTAAGGTACCACTATAAAAATAAATAAACTCACCAACTGGTTCCCGGATATTCAAATCAAACTACTTATTCTCTAATACGTTACTATATACAAAAACAACTACACGAAAACTGATCAAGGTAACGAAATTGTTTGCCATGAAAAAATATTACGGAAAAGCCATTATAATGTACTTCATCCCATGGTATGTTGGTATGTGTTAGTCTTAGAAAATAACTTTCACAGCTGTACAACTACCAATATGCACTGCGTATGAGTAGGTATTGATTACTTACATGTTCCCTTCTAAGCAATTAGCAGCATCTACCATATCAGTCGTGGTCTTTGTCGAATTCACTTCGCATCTCAAGCAAGACATATCTTTAAACACAGATTTTTTAAATGTTCTTGTACGTGAGAGTTCAACTACATCGTCGATCCAATGTTGCTTGGTCATGAAAATGTATGGCATCTCAGACATAGCTATGTAGTTGCAAAGTATGTATGTATGAAAGAAAACTGCATCCACTTGAGATTTCATACTGTTTTACGATGATACGTTATTTACATGAGTGTTCTCGAGATTTGCTTGCATGTTTTATTTCTGCTGTTTAATAATGTTAAGAAGGGAGGAAATCGTAATACAAACAAACAATTTTGTAAAATATCAACTTTATGAAATATTGACTCCATTTGTCAGCTTGCACCTCAGCAACGCTTAATAATAACCAACAGAGATTTCTGATATTCAAGGAAGTACCTAGAAACCTAATAAAATAAGTAGGGTAGACAAAAATTGGGATGCATATTATAGCCTCTCTCTTGCTCTCCCGCTTGAATCTTTTTGATTAAATATGATCTAAGCGAGACAGCATTACACTGTCATTTTCATAACAATCTATATCTACTCTGGCTTCTGGATACCATAATTTAAAGATCAAAAGTCACTGTTATGATGATAAGCTAAGATACCGATCACTACGGAGACTCGCACATGATTTTTTTTGGATACCAAAACAACGTACAAGCCATACCTAGGTGCAAATTGAAAGACAGCACCTCAGTCGCAAAACTGGAAGGTGTGGAAGGAAGAAAAGCTTCAATCCAGTGTTGGTGGTACAGTAAGAGACAATATACTCGTAATATTAGTAAATAATAACAACGTAAAACGAAGAACTGGCTAATAGGACCGAGAACGTTGCCCTAGGCATTTACTAACTCTACGCTTGTATACACGTTTGAGGCTTTGATATTTGTGATCAAATGGTTAATCAAACCAGGAGATACGTCTGTCTATTCTGGTTCAGTGATCTGAAGTTTTAGAACGCTTTCATCATAAGACTGAATAACAGTCGCTCAAATAACAAAGTAAGGAAATAAAAGAAGTATTGTCCTTTCTCTGTATCTTCTGAATAGAAAACAGTAGTCACTAAAATTGGATTAGCTGAACTAGCACTGAGGCAATTTTCTACGTCTATTAAAAGTCCCAAAAATTTTCAAACCCGCGTCTCACCCTCAGAACAGGTGCGCTATAACCTACAAAACAACGAAATCGAATCGGCTTCGTCAAAAACCTTTCGGACCACTTAAGACTCGAGTGGCCCAAAATATTTTCAACGAAGCACGTGATTGATTTCGTTGCTTATTTATCTATGTTTATCCGACCAAACTTAAAGTACAATGTTTGTAAGCTATGCTGCCATACTTAAGCCCACAACAGACGGAGTTGGATAAAAATAATGTTATAGCTGGGTCTGTGTTCACTCGCCGATTTCTGTAGAAAATATACCATAATAAACCTTGCTATGATACCAAAATATGTCGACAGAATAAGATATAGCACGATATATTTTGGTGTAGCAAGACATGACGGCAGGAGAGCTAATGAGTGCAAAAAAAAATATATCATAGCATATCCACCGTCTGTAGCAGCTTGCTATACCGTAATATATAGCTTACAATTTTAATTTAAGATATCTCTGTCTATTGTGGGCTTGTAACCTTAAATCACCTTCTTGATGTTGTTTTTTTTACAGAATTTGCACTGCTTGTCGATTTAAGCTATTTCCTAACCTGCATAATAATTGCTCATTAGTATTTTTCATTTTGTGCAGTAAGTTGTTTACAAACATTGTATATTGAGAATGGCTCGAGTATCGGTAATCAAACCAAATTCCACGTGGACTAAGTCAACGGCAACAGCTAGTCTATCATACAAATGGTGTGCAATCCAGTTGAAACATTAGATATAGGATAATAGCAACGCTATGTTTTTTCTCAGCCAATGTAGGTACAAAGCTGAGAGTTTGGCTTAATAGAATAGGAAAAATTCTTGTTGCTAAAATGGGAAAATGATAACCTGTAAATAAAATATAACGTATGGCGACCTCTTTGGCGCGGTGGGCTTTGGTCCGCCTGCGACGCACGAGGTTGCGGGTTTGATTCCCGCCTTGCGCAAATATTCGTACTATCTGGGTTAGGGTGTTCTGGTCGTTTTCTGTGTATAATAAACATATCTATATAATATGTAATGTATTGTATTATGTTTAGCAGTTATCTAGTACCCATAAAACGAGCTCTGCTTAGCTTGAGGCTAGAAAACGCTGGATGAATTGTCCAGCATTATTAATTTATTTATTACAAGACTAGACCAACACAAATTTGCATAACAAAATAGTAAATACCTTTGTTTAACTATATAATCATATATTATCAGTAATAAAAAACATGGATATTATAAAGAGTAAGTAAATCACTAGTAAAATACGTTACCAGCATCACATACAAAAGTAGTGGGTTTCAAAAATTTATATAAACTTGTGCAAATACAAAAATAAAAAAAGAGGTACCTACAAATATCAATAAAAGTCCCCATAAAATACATACAAAACATATGTACCAATTTAACAAAAATGCATTATCCCGATTAGTTAATACATCCTATGCGTATCCTTATAAACTCTGATGAAATTTAAAAGTTCGGATTGTTACTACCTATGATGTGAGAATTTACTTATTTCGGATTTGCGCCTCTCGGGCGTAATCATAAATAGACACGATAGGCTCATGATTACATAAATCACTATCACATAAAGCCCACCAGTAGTTGTAGAGTGGTTTGCTTACGCATCCCCGCCAAACGTAACCATCGTTTTTAACAGCTTTGACCGCGCAGATTTCATTTTCTTCGCAATCTTGAATTTGTAAGGTACCACTATAAAAATAAATAAACTCACCAACTGGTTCCCGGATATTCAAATCAAACTACTTATTCTCTAATACGTTACTATATACAAAAACAACTACACGAAAACTGATCAAGGTAACGAAATTGTTTGCCATGAAAAAATATTACGGAAAAGCCATTATAATGTACTTCATCCCATGGTATGTTGGTATGTGTTAGTCTTAGAAAATAACTTTCACAGCTGTACAACTACCAATATGCACTGCGTATGAGTAGGTATTGATTACTTACATGTTCCCTTCTAAGCAATTAGCAGCATCTACCATATCAGTCGTGGTCTTTGTCGAATTCACTTCGCATCTCAAGCAAGACATATCTTTAAACACAGATTTTTTAAATGTTCTTGTACGTGAGAGTTCAACTACATCGTCGATCCAATGTTGCTTGGTCATGAAAATGTATGGCATCTCAGACATAGCTATGTAGTTGCAAAGATTGCAAGAACATACGAAGGTGGTTAGATTGTGATTTACGTTGAAGCAGCCACGATCGACTATGCCAAAAGGAGTGTGTTGGGAATAGCACAGGTCACCCTCATTCTGGCAGATGGTGGTTGGCACTCTGAAATACAAACAAAATAAAATAAAAAAAATTAATTAATTTTGTATTATTTTTAAGCAGTTAAATATCATCGTTCGGTTTCAAAATAATTATTTTAACCTTACATTTTGCTGTCTGGAAAGTCGCAGTTTTCAGCGAATATGTTGTTGCAAGAAACACAAGAGCGAAACACAGAGGAACTGTTGTCACTTGATGGTTGTATTTCGTCTTCATCATTTGAATTTTTAGTTTCTTCAATAAAATTTTTACCTTCTTCAAGGTCATCTCTGTCCTCTTTCTCATCTGTTGTTATTTTCTGTATGTCAGACGTAGTTTCAAATTGTACTAGGTCTAAATACTTTTTTGTGGTATCAGCATCTTCCATCTCTCTATCAGACTTTTCATGAGACTTCATACGTTTGGTCAGGTGCATAAGTTCAGACTTCAGGGTCTTTTCAATATCATCTTTTTCCAATAGAGGTTCAATGAGATTTTGATCTAGCAAAGTAGTAAGAGGTGAGTATGGTTGGAACAGTGTAGTTTCAGTTGTTGTATCTTGTTCAGTTTTTGTAGTGGTAGAAATAGGATCAAACTCAAACAACTCATTAGTAGTAAGACTATTATCGTGAAGTCGTATTATACTACCATCACCAACTTCGCCAACTTCATCGAAAATTGCTTTGGCATTATTAACAAGAATGGCTACTAAATTACTACTATCGTCTGTTTGCGATTCTATAGTAGAATCTTCTGGTACTTCTTCTACTATTCTTCTAAAGTAAGGTAAAGAGTTCTTACTTTTGCTTGTCATTTTGATTTGAAGTGCTTCGACATCGCCATCCTCACATATAGCGATTTTCATGAAAATAATGAATATCAAAGCTCCTTTTAGAGCCATAATTTATGAAATTCAAGTGATTTTCCTATTGTGTAAAATATTTCGTAAATTCCATGTAAATTCCTCTAACACATTCTGTCATTATGACATTTTGAGTCATAAAAGTCCGAAAGTTTTATTTTTCAGGGAAGGAAGTTTCCTAAAGATGAGGTTTTACCTGAACTGTATAATACTGATAAAAGATAAGATCCATACGAATTTATCTATAAAATAGACATTTTCTGCGTTCGATTGCATTAGTTTGACCGGAGATTTAGTTTTAAATACGAATTGTTGTCGTTTTTCCCTAGAATTGGGATACTCTTCATTATTACATTTTGTTTTATTACAAAACTTGTAATATGAGTTAGATACTGGCATATCAATGCATCCTCGGGAGACAGCATCCCCAAATCCCATCTGAGGATTAATATTTGTGTAACACATTTGTTTATGCCCACAATGCATGTAATCAGAGCTGAAACATTAATAAAAATGTAACGTATCATCTATAATCAAAACATAAAAAAATTTAAACCATGCAACTATCGTGGCGGAGGAATCGCTTCTTCTTACTGTGCTCAATGATTTCATAGGAGCCAACTTAGTTAACCTATAGGAGCCCTCGATTTAGAGTTATGTTTCACTGCGATCATCAATCTGCCTGCTAATTGTGGTGACTATTGCAAATCCTTAAAAAAGCTAGACAAAACAAGACCTAGTCTCAAAGCATGAGCTCGTGTTATTGGTACTAGATACCTGATATACTTAATGTATTATACCTAATATAAATTAATTTTATTTAAAATTGAATGGCCTTCGTAAACAATTGCATTGCATTGTATGGATCTGCTGCGCGAAGGTGCTGTATTTTATTATAGGTATTGTATATTGTACCTATATTGTTTTGCCTAAATGCACAGCTGGAACAAACGTATGCAGATCGTCAACCATTTTAATCCAGCAGCGGGTATCGAAACAAACAACACTCCTGCACCATAGGTGGACCTTCACCCACTACGCCACCAAAGGCGTCATAAGAGACAATATTATATTACTTATAGGTGCCTTCCGTACATTGCTATTGCACTCGTTGAAGGATACATCAATCCCATGAACATGACGATGAGGGTGTGCTTTTTCATCGTAATGTAGACTGTGTGTATATAATTTTTGATATTATTGGTATCAGCTTATCTTCTTAGGTACCTATTAAAAATACTTACTTTCTTCCGAGCACACAAGTTTCATCTTCACTTGGATTTAGTCCTTTTGTCTCGCAAACTTTACATAGCAAGTCTGATCCACTTACTTTTTCGCTAAGTCTTTCATTATCATATTCCCAATCATTGAGTGATGTATACTTGTAATATGATAAGTCTTTCGAAGTTTTATCATTACACAATGGACATTTACAAACAAATGTAATATTTACATGTCTCGGTACCAGACAACCTCTTCTTATAAATGCGGGATGTAGTTGAATGTAGCACGCTGCGTCACTTTCAGCGCATGATTGGGTTGCGGTTCTGAATAATAGAAAATTGTTAATTATACAGAAGAGCGACGGTTTTGTTAAAATCCTAACGCATCTCTTCAACAGAAGATTCGAGAACGCATAACATTGAAATGAGAGAAAAGCTAATTATTCGTGCATCACACTAGACTATATATTGTTCTCAGCTTTGCAAGCTAATGCCTATGCAGAATCATCATTTCATTAATTTTACCTAATCTAAAATTATTAACCTACAATTCAGCCCTTTTAAGTTCACTACTTTGTGTGCCTGCCTCATATAAAGGAGTTTTGGCTAGAAAAACTTGCGAATTGGTGATTGCAGAAAAGATGTAAAAAATATACGGAAAGCTCTAACGGGAAGCTACTACCTTGCTCAGCGAGGTTCATTTAGACGCCTCTAACGACACCGGAGAGTGAGTGGAGTGGAGACTGGAGAGGTGAGGAAGGTTCGATTCTCACTCCGCGACGGACATGCCAAGTGATACTATTTAAAAAGTATGACTCACGAAATCCCCTTGTAGCAGTCAGCATCTGATTTGTGAGATCCATTGCTATTGCACATTATGCATTCCAAACTACCACCTTCCATCTTTAATGCCCTTTGCTGATTGCGCGGGTCATACATAGCTGAATTTTTATCTGAATTTATTCCTTTATCATTGTTTTCCTCACTGATTTCCATTTCATTATCATCTAGAGACAGAAGGATGCTTTATATTCGACCTAGGTAAAGTAAAAATGACCCATCAGAGCTAAAAGAAAGAATTAGATAGCTATATTCTTAGAAGTCTTACTGATTTCGCTGCTAAGTGTGGTAAAGTTAACAAGCATATTATTCTTCAGCGATCCTGTCTTTTTATGATGTTTATGCTTCATTCCCTGGATGCTAGATAATAATGGAAGTAAGAGAAGGAAAAGTAAAATATTTCTCATTGTTTTTGTTTACATTCGTCACAAAAGTCTATTGTGAGGTGAAAGACAAAGAGAATAAAACCAGAAACTAGACAATGTCATTCAGGATAATCAAAGATAATGGAACGCTACGCTATATTTTGTAATGTAACCTTTTCTGAAGTTTCTCGGAATCAAACTCGGAATAAAGACCTATTCAGACCTCTGCGGTATACGCTACCTACCAGCGATCTTAGTTAGCACTCTAGGTAGGCATAACCTCAACCTCAAGAGCCTATATTGGACTATTGGTCCACAGCTGGACGCAGGTTTCCATCTGATAATCGATTTTTATCTCATGTAAGAGTAATTCCCATAATACCCACGCTGGGCATGCGGATTGGTGATCGCGGTTCGGTGGTAGATCTATTCGGCAAGAGGCGCTACCGTCCCCCGGTGTATGATATAACTTAGTCGCCTCTTACAACGCCCACGGGAGGAGTTGTGGTGGTGCAAATTCCAAGCCAGCACCGCACAGTTGGGTAGGCATGTTACCCCCCAATAAACAACAGGGTTGTGTCAGTCGTGCCTTCGGATTTGGGGAGTGAGAGGGCATAAAGATTGCACCAGTATTTTGCAAATAAACTCGTGCATTCATTGTCTAGCCAGTGGAGTGCGATATGGGGAGGAAAGGCACGTGCCAACTCGCTACACGGAGCTGCAGAAACTCGTGTATGCCATGCCTGGGCAAAGAAAGTATTAGAGTATATCCAGCGCACATTACTAGCTCTCTCTATTGAGACTTGCCGCCGCCGCGACCGTAAATTGCATTATGTGGTCACAAAAAAAAACAAGTTCATTCCTACATAATTTACTCCAGCCAAATCGACGTGAAATGTCAACAAACCGGCTACAATGAACTTTTTTGACGTGCATTTTAATACGCAATTAACATTCCTTGTTGATTGGAGATCTTACTTTTAATAAATATTGCTATCAATTTCAACCGAAACTTAACGCCAAGCATGTAAATTTTAGTGTTTTTGTACTATAGAAAATTTAAAAATTCTTCTTATACGCTGTCTTTGGCTAAGTCAAAGAAATAATCATGATGATATGGGTAGGTACTTCGCCGAATTTACGACAAATGATTACGTCTTCGGCAGGATTCGAACCCGCGCCCCACCCTCAGTGCGGGTGTGCTCTAACCAACTAAACCACGAAATCACTAGTCGGTTCAACAAATCGAAATTTTTTGGGACATTACAAAAATTTCGTGGAAAATTTGTCCAGTGTGAGTAACGCACTATAAAGCAAAAAGTTAAATGATTACGTCATTTCTTTAAGAGCTCTAATGCCCACCCTCGGTCTCCATCATCAGACCAGCTCGATAATACCATAATATTGCACTATCACCACACTTACATACAGTAGGTATGTCAAATTTCAGCTCAATCTGTTGTGGATAACTGGTCTAAAATTCAGTTGAAAGATTTGTCCAACACTAACTAACAAGGCAAGTAATAAAAGCTTAAAAAAGTCGTTACGTGAAAAATGTTAGCGTTCAGATTGAGTCTGTCCGTCTGTCACGGGCCTCTGGGCTAACAACGTGGCATGTAGAAAGCAGTAATAACACCCTCGTTGGATCATGACTTCTCACGTCCAAGAAAATTTTGTCGGCTCACGACGAGCCACTATAATTCAAGCCAATAATCTTACGTAGGTATATTATGTGTAAAAGTTGATGTTTGTTTGTTGGATGGGAATTTAATCAAAGTATTGTTTTTCATTAGTGTATTGCAGTTGTTCCAAGAGCCGGTACAAAGTCGTGGTCATACTTTATCATAGTAGAAAAACATGGAATTAAAACATCCACGCTTTTCCAACTAGTAATAGGTGGAAAAAATCCGTTCTTCCCTACCAGTAGGGATAGATTAGTTAGGATATGTGGAACAGGCGGTCATAGCGGACCAGCGGGAGGTACAAGGGGAGGACTGGAAACTGCACAGGACAGGACTTCTCTTATTGGAGGCCAAGAGGTCACTGAGCAATATTAGTAAAGTATTATTTTATCGGATAAAGAGCAAGCAAAGCTAACTCCAAAATTTGGTGCCTGTAAATAAAAGAATACTGGATCAACACCAGCATCATCATCAAGCCTCGAAGAAAGTAGACCTTGTGAAATAGGTACTTATTATATTTTTATATAGATTTTTTTAGTATACAAATTAAACACTCAGAACACCCGGAACAATGAACGGAGATCGTACATACATTTGTTCCGAGATGGGAATCAAACTCGAAACCTCCACAGCATCACAGAGATATTCAATCGGTGCACCACAGAGGTCGACAACGTCTGACTTTCTTTTCTTCCTCCTGTGGCTTTGTGAAGGTCTGCGACACAAAACTTTTCCTGGCTTTATGGGTCTAAGCTGTCTGCTAGTAGAATGAAGATTGCTTTCATGATCGTAACCAGCAAGAAGCTTAAAGACCGCATTGAAAACAGATAAAACATAAAAAATCTGCGATGAATAAAAAAACAGTGGTACATTAAAGCAAATTTTAGTGACTTCCAGTAGGGAATATTTAAATGATAGATAGACAACATTAATAATTCAGGCCGTCCTAAAAGTTGTATATTTAAACAATTTGGAAAACTATCACGAAACATAACATGATGAGTTCTTTGGCCTGCGCGGGTAAAACCGCGTGAAAAAAGTAACTGATTCATATAAATTTGCAAAACGAGCGATAGGTGTAAACTGAAGACAGGGATGCGGTGGGTAATTTGTGCAAGTACGACCGCGGGCAGGTTTTAGTGGTGGGACGTGCACGATAGGGTTCGATATCGATAGAATAGTTAAAACTTTCAGTAACGCAAATAAATGATTTGATTGATGGATTGAATTTGGCTTAGATTTTGCTTTTCAACACAAGATCTTGTCTTGATCTCTGAGTACTGAGCTGTTTTTGGAGAGCTGGCAATGTTTATAATAATAATAATAAATAATGCTGGACAATTCACACAGCATTACCTAGCCCCAAACTAAGCAGATCTTGTGTTATGGGTACTAGATAACTGATATACATAATAATAATATAATACATAGATAGATATTTTTAATACACATAGAAAACGACCAGAATACCCTGAAAAAATTACTGCAGATCGTACACACATTTGTCCCGAGGCGGGAATCGAACCCACAACCTCCCGCGTCGCAGGCAGACCTTCGCCCACCGCGCCAGAGAGGTCGTCAATATGGATAAAAAGTCGTTTATATGGAAAAGGTCGTTTATATTGATAAAATAGATAGTCCTAGCTGCTGCCCGCTTCGCACGCGTTGTTTAAGGTTATTTCTATAACATGGGAACTTATTTATGGGATATTTATAGTGGTCTATGTTAGTCATCCTTTCCACTAACTCTATGCCATAAATCAAGTCATTGGTTGCTTAGTTAGGGCGTGAAAGAAGTACAAACAAACAAATTATACTCTTTGATATTTATAATATTATTTAAGAATTTAATTGAGTTGCGGATGACAATGTCGATTTTCATAAATAAATAATTCATAACTTTAGTGATTTTCTCTGTATTGCATCTATACTTTCTACGAAAGTAGTAGGTAAAATCTACACTATAAACAGGCGATGCTTTTGGTATCGTCTGAAATGATATCATTCAACTAAACACAAACTATAAATATAACTAAAAAAATATAAATATGTCAGGAATCATATTTTTATATACTAACAAATATACCTAATAAGCTGATAAAAATCTTTTAATTTTCATCACACACCTGATTTCTCACCTGATTCCACACCCGATTTCTAACGATGTCATTAAAAAATTTCTTCGTAAATTTTTGGTTCATTGATTAAGAACGTGTCGATGAATTAACACTATACGGTTAAGGTACCGTCACTATTCAAGCATGTCATTCAGGTTTAAAGCTATCCAAGGTAAAGCTTCGATTATTTTTTGATCGATAAACGAGGGAAAATTTAGTATTAATTATAACGTCAATAAAGTTTAGCTCATATTATTTGGATTACAATTAGGTACACACCATAACGAGATAATTCTAAAGATGTATATTGGACAAAAGTAAATGATGATGTCGATGTTGTTTCTGGTGTTTTCTTGGTATTTATCATTTTATTTTCTTTTTCATTGGTCAATATAGAAAACCAAAAACGTCCATCTCAAAGTTATAATATTTCTACGCCTCAGAAGCAGGAGAAACAGTATTCTGAACTAATTGTTAAGATTTAAGGGTCTGTAGCAGGTCAGCAGCCGTGTATGGTGCCGGCTTAAAATTAGCACCACCCCAACTCTTCCCGTGGGTGTCGTAAGAGGCGACTAAAGAACATACACCGGGGAGCGGGTAGCAGCGGCTCTTGCAGAATAGATCTACCAACGAACTGCGATCCCCAACCCGCATGGGGATAATGCCCATTATCCCCATGAGATAAAAAAAATCAGGGAAGGCCTGCGTACAGCAGTGGACTATTATAGGCCGTTGAGGTGAGGTGAGCAGACTGAGCAGGTCAGAGTCAAAGAAAATAAACATTTAAGAAATCTGGTATACATTTTTCTGGTATGCTCATGAACAGCATTATAATCTCTAACATCAGGATATTTACAAGCAAACATGAGCAACCACTGTGTTAAACCATGAAACATAACAAATTAATCATTAAGATGCATTTTATGCAATTTTATGTCTAATACTAAGAACTCAGTGACGGATTTATTGTCTCCTATTTAGTTTTTCTAGAGTAGCTGACAGGCTGTCTGCCCTGTGATGAAGGAGTTATCCTTATAATATTATATCCTCTTTAACAATTAAGTTGGAGTCAATTTAGTTGAAGTTATTTGTTCTTGTTCAATTTATTGGTACTCCAGGATGAACAAACTTGAGAAGAATCCGACTTTGGATGTATAATTCCAACTAATTTGAAAACTTGTGTAATCTACGAACAGCGGGCCCTCTAGCCGCATAAATATTGAGTTTTAACTTTCAAGGCAGCTCGGATCGCTGCTTTGAATTCTTTTAGGAAGGACCTCCTAGTTACAAACTCGATTAAAGCCTAAGAAAATATAGATTTATTACGGTTAGAGGGATAGCATGTAATCAGAAGTGGTGCCAATGCCTTAAAATGATGTTGATTCTCATGAAATCACATCGGTTTCTGCATAAAAATGCTCAGTAGTGATAAACTCAGTAACGATTTTGTTTTTCGCCCCTTACAAAATATTAGAGCAGATAAAAGACTATGGTTACATGTAGGTATTTTGTGATTTTTAGCAAAAGTATTTTGGGTTGCTTTAAAAGAATACGACAAAATGGCTCTTCACCTGCATGTTATATCTACCAAATGGGGTAGAACGTGCGTACTTAATCTGGATTCATGTTTTTATAGCGTACTTATTTCCGCCGGAGTTAAAAATATAATCCCCTTTCACGCTCCAGATTTTGGAATAAAGAACGGGGTGGACGAGCCACTTAAGTGGTGTTTACTTTTGGAGGACTACTAAAATAAAAATAAAGTTAAATCACTGTAGTACTATTCATCATCATCAGCCTATACTAGTCTACTGCTGGACAAAGGCTTCCCCTAATGAGCGCCATAGCGCCCTGTCTTCAGCTTGCCGCATCCAGCATCAGCGAAAGAAGTACTATTACAAGTGAGTTTAATATTTTTCTAACGAGCTTCCTCCCGCGGATACGCATAATTTTTTTCGAGATCACAAGTAACCTTTTTTATTATTCCAGGTGTAGAAGTACATCAATGCGAAATTTCCGCTTAAAAGGGTAACAAACACCCAATCTTTCGTATTTCAAATTAATGTGAGTGAATAAAATGCAACAAATTCGACAGTAACTCTGTCTAATTATGTCTCTCTGTCTGTTACGTTTTCACGCGTAAACGACTGAACCGATCTCAATAATAAATGAATTTGGTAGGGAGGTCGATGATATCCAAGTGACGGACATAGGCTACTTTTTCTTTTCAGAAAAGAGCCTGCTAAGCCGCAGGCAATAGTAAAATATAAATTTAATATATTAAAAGTCAATTCTGCGATTAACGTTATGAAATTTTTGTGGTTAATCTGGTTATTTTCTTGGTCAGTTTGTTTTAGTAATATTTCAGTTTTTTTTTTAATTTTGAATTAAGAACTTGAATCAAGAGCCAGTGGTCGCCACTAATACCTACGTGTCCCGTTTGCTCCAACCCTTATGTAAAGCCTTTTGTAATGAAGTACTTACGTAATGTCTACTCGTGTTTTTGTTTCACAAAATCTCGGCAAACAACGTCGTTCTAAATTGTTACCTCATCTGATATTATCAAACTTTGTATTTGTCCCTCGAGAGTTCGTCTGAAGTGTATTTGTTTGTTATGAGTAAATACGTGAACTTGAGACAGTCTTATTTCAAATATTTTCTCCTAAGTGCCAATTAAATCAATTACAGTCTATAGAAAGACTAACATAAATAAGTATTTACCTAACTGCTTATACTAATTGAGTAATGTTGCAACCAAATAAATACCTTGTAGAATTTATTGATGTTTCTTCGACATTTTGAGCAGATAAAATAGACAAAAATGAAATGCTTATTGGTTAGATGCTAAAAGTGATGGTAGTACCTACGCATTATTGTGAACTAATTATTATGTATTGGTTGATAATTTATCAATGTCCCTAACATAATATAATAACATAAATTACATAGATACTTTGATTTTTTTTTTATTAATTTCATCCCTATAATAAGCCTTTAATTAATTATTACAACTGAAATTTGGTCCTGGTGGTTGATTAAAAATAAGTTCAAAAACTGAATAAACGTCGTTATTTATTTTCTCTCTTCTTCATAGTGACAGAATTATGTCATTTATTTATTTGTTGCTTTTTTATTTACTTTTTCTACGCTACTTTTATCTCAATCCATCTGTATCTCCATTTTTGGAGATTTGCAGGATTCATTATCGCATAGCTTTTTGATAAATTATGATTTTGCAATTTTAGTAACACAGAAAGATGAAGCTTGAATTAGATTTTATGAAAATTGAATAAAGTCGATTTCGTAAAATGTGTTAGTAATATATTTTTTTAACTACAGCGACGATTAACCTATATTAAACTAGTCTAAAGTTGTTGCCGTCTCTTTTTTTTCGATCGGAAAAAAGGCAACAGCAACATTTTAAGCTAGTTTAGTTTAGGTTTTGTGCTAACAGAATCATTACCATTGTCTACTCAGTGTTGTGGGTAAACAACTAAACAGTATTCACTTTAGTTTCATCTTGCATAACATAACAAGGCCGAACCCTTTACAAGGCCCAAAAGATAAACAAGACAGTGACTCATCAATAATGCTCTTAATTCAATGCGCATTAATATATTATCCCTTTGAGGAAGTTGCTGGTATTATTTGTGGCATGCCAAGCCTGATTGTAGGTATGAAGTCAATCGGATTAATATTAACAATTCAGAGCATACCTAATTTCAGTTGAGCAGGCTTGTTTGCTGAAATTATTGTGCTATACAGTCTTATGATAGTTACAACTGAAGATTTGACGGTGTATGATACTATTTAGATGTAGAACAAGATATCAAAGATAAGCTGTTATTAAATTAAATTTTAACACTATGTATTTACCTATTTCATCATACTCCTATTTATCTATCTTATGGCTACTTTTTGTTTCAGGGGATGAACTCTCGAATTCACCAGGATTCCCCCGCGCTGGGGCTTGCAAGACTATCTCTACAGGGGACTGTTGTTAAGTATTGGCACTGTCTCTTTATTTCTTGCCTCTTCTTTATTTTCGGTCCGACCACATTCCGACCGCTTAGATAGTGGTCCATGTTATCACGCCTTTGGGAGTATGTTCTTCCTAAATTTATGCAATGGCGGTTTCTGGACTGCAACTTAAACCTTAAATAATATTCTAGAATACTAACAGTAATGCACTGTATTTGAAATTTAAAGAATTCGGATTGATATGTACCACTTGAATAGCCAATTACGTTAATTCAGTTCGTAGATCTGTCATTAATTAGCAACCTACTACTATTGAATTGATGCAATTAGCATGATTGTGGTTTAATTTGTCAATTGGTCCGTTTATTACTTACGGAACCGTGAGATTGGTGGATTCACTGGTCATGTATAATTAATTATCTATGGTAAGTTTAATAATACCTATTAGCCCTACTGCAGATAGTCTTCGCTATCCAAGGATTGTGACGTCTTTTTAGAATACAGCTGCAGATTCATGTTTGTTTTATAATGAACGGAAAGTTAAACTCATAATCAAAAGTCATAAATAACTTATGGTTTAAATAGAATAGAATACATTTTATTGGCTCACAGACATACACAGTACACAGAAAGATACAAAAAATATATAAAAATAATTAATACTTCTTAAATAGTGAAGTGAACCAATAAGGTCCTGCCTCAGCTTAATGTTGCTCCACAGAAAGTTGAGCAACGCTGGTTTTCTGGCAGAACTTTGGTGTACGCGTGTCTACAACCAAATAAATCCCATACTACTTCAATAAGTAAATCAAATTTGAAATCAAATTTAAAGAATAAAGATATAAGAATTCAAGTAGGAAGTTAAAATGTCCAATGATCGACATAATAAGAGCCAAACAACACATTTCGAAACTTGAGCATGTTCGCGAGAAAAACAAATAAAAGGCTTCCAACCCGGAGGCACTATCAGTGATCTAATGACGTCATCGGATTCCAGAGTCATTGAAGTTGATCAGTGAACACCGGAGCGGTTTGAGGATCGCCACTGGCCTCGGGGTTTGAGTTACGTGTGAGTCTTTTTACATAGAGCTATGAATTTTAAGAGATGGAGGTAATGCAGAAAGACTGGAGATTGATGAAAAAAACATTCATCTGCAGTCAATCTGCACTTTCAAAAGGTCATTCTTCTGAGCTTTTCCTTGCGTAGTTCTATGGAGCTGGATATTAATACTTACATGTTGACTCTTTTTTTAACAAAATTACGCTTATGAGTTGGTTTCTATTACAAGACTTCACATCATCAAATCATCTTAACCCTACAAATATTATAAAAGCGATAAAGTATTCCATTTTGTGAAAGGTTTGCGCGAAGACGACGTGTAAACTACTGGGTGATGGGTGCTGAGTTATGTGCACGTTGTGTGCCTTGAATAACCTAAAGATTATTTACCAAAAATAGGCGTGTAAAGCTGCGAGTAGAAACTAGTAGAAGATAAAGCTGCAGTACCTACAATTTTTTTGACTATTAATCGTTTCTAAAAAAGACATTTTGTTATCGAAGAAAATTATACCATTTTGCAAAAACTTTGCCATGACTTGCCGTCTCCGTTGTGGTTTCATTTCCCAACTCCGTCATGTAACCTGACTCCGTTGGCTACAGTCCATTGCATCTCAGCCAGTTCCATTTGTTTCCCAGGAGTGTTGACACTTGTAAGCTCTATCGTACATCACTTACGGTTCTGATGCTGTATTGTCTTATGTTTAGTTGCTATGAGGAATTTTTTTTGTTTTAGTTATAAGAGTTTTTAAAAATTCAAATCCGCTGCGGTCATTGGCAAATAAAATGTGAAATTAGCAAATTCTAAACTGAACAACTCATTTTGTTTGATTATAATAGGGAGAGAAAATAATCTGTATCAATAATCTGGTACGGGCTCTTTTTAGTAAGATGAGTGCTCCACACTCACGCGAGAATCTTTCGAGAAAACGAGAAAAAAACATGATTGAGAACGCGAGAGCAGACGAGAACTTGTATTGACTCCACACTCGCATGGTTCTCAGTAAATCTGTATCGAGTGACTCGCCGATTACGAAACAGTTATACGTGGTATTTACTGAGCATCAATAAATAATTTAATATAATATTTACATTTATTATAAATGAAATTAATACAAGCGAAATTATAATAAGCAAATGCGCATAGCAATCCGCTTCTCGCAGCAGCTATTTTTGCGTCCTACGTCATAGTGTGTACCCAAAGAAGTTCTCGCCGATATTTTGGTTGCGATTCTTGCCGAGATTATCAATGAGATTCTCGCGTGAGTGTGGAGCGCCCAAGAGACTTCAGGAGCCGTTGTGATAATTTCCATTGATTCAGTATAGCTTCTACAGAAATTAAACATATTATTATTCAATGTCCTCACTACAAGCTGCTGAGCGTGTCCAAAGTGCCCAATCACAGTGCTTAACTAATTGTCTGTGAACATGTACCGCTGCAATTAACCACGTCGCCTGCCCTAACCATACGGAATTGCCAATCAGTTAATTGTACGTACGCGGTAAACCTGGCAGGTCTAGTTACATCTGCATACATACGAGTATGCAGCGACTTTTTGTGGCCACTAATCAGAAGTACGCTCACGACTTTCCAGCCAAAAAAGTCTTCTCGGAACCGCACGAAACTACCCATGGTCAAATTGACTAAGATGATGCCAGCCAAATCATCTTTTGCAGGATGTAAAAGGTTTGTTTCTGGACTTTTTTATCTTATCTTGGGTACATAACACGGATTTTTTCTAGATGTAATGAAAAGGCCATGCGCATTTTTGTGCAACTTTACCAACTCTTCCTGTGGGTGTCGTAAGAGGCGACTAAGGGGCACCTTACACCGTGGGGTGGGCAGCAACACCTCTTGCAGAATGTATCTACCACCAAACTGCAATCCTTCATGAGATAAATCAATTAAGGGGTGGCCTGCGTCCTGCAGTGGACTATTATAGGCTGTTGAGGCTTAAATGACAAAACATACAGGCATGCTGTTTCACTTCTTGAGTTATTCCCCACGTCACGCGTGAGAAGTGCTCATTCCCAACGTCCCCCTAAAAGTATCCCCAACGTCTCACGAAGACGCACTTATACCCAACTTATAACTATAGTCGGAGTATCGTGATTTACAATCAACATCATTCGTAGAGATCCAATAAACTACTTTTTTGTTATTTAAGTCGCATCACAATTTGCGACTTAAAGTCGCAACTCGATTTTCCACCCACAAGTACCTATACAGTATCCGCAAATACATATGCAATAACATTTCAGGCTTACATGTTATTGACTTGTTGAGACACAGGATTGTTTAATTACCTAATGGAGTATGTAAATGTCTTTATTTATGTTATGGTTATGCGAAAGCATGCCTATATAGCACGTATGTTATGGGCTGGTGAATTTATGCATGATTGGGCTCAGATGGGTCCGTTTTAGTAATAGGTGTTAAGATTTACACATGTGACCTGATTCGGGATTTGAATCGCAGGTAAATGTTCTGAGTTTATTACTGTACCTATTAATATAAACACCAGTTGATCGTCGTCGTATTATTAATACAGGATACCGATACTGAATCAATTTTACGCAACCCTGCTAATAAAAAATTCAAAAAGATTCATGAAGACCTGCAATCTTTATTTGTTTTTTGTATCTATGAAACTAAGCCTAACTTTATAATGGCGCATCATCTCCCAATGGTATGTACAATTAGGGTGCGCTATGGGCGCTAGATAGTGAAAGATTCAGGCTGACTCTTCTCTAAAAGAGTTATCGTTACCATGATTTTCACCCACCAGCGTCCTTTCGTTTTTGTGAGACTCCTCTGTCCTGTTTCTCGCAAGCATGTCTCATACATACTTCAACGAATTCGTCAACTACACTCTTGCACAAAGAACAAAGAAGACCCGGTTTCCTATCATATAATCTTGCCCACCACTCGGTCAAGGTTTCAGTTCAGCGGCCATCACCTCGTCTGGCAAAGTGCTACTCCACTTAAGATCTTTGACCCTGTCACCAGCATCATAACCTTCTGTCGCCAATGAATCAAAAGACATCGAACATAAACCAATTCCTCAATCCAAACCAATTACCGTAATTTTGTACAACTCACACAGCATTATCTAGCCTTAAACTAAGCAGAGCTTGTGTCATGGGTACTAGATAATTGATATCTACACTAATATTATGAATAGGAAAGATTTCTTTGTTTGTTTGAATTTAATAGGACTGATATGAAAAATTCTATAACCATTAATTATAATCCTACATTATCCCTGATGAACATAGGATATAGAATATTTCTACCCGTGCGAAACCGAGGCGGACCGGGTACTTAATATTAACATTACATTGATTGATATAATATTTAGCGCTGCCACCTATTTTATCTTATTATTTCGTTGAACAAAGGTAATTTCAAAATTCTCAATGTTCAATTTGTGATACCTATTATAAGCTTTTTTTAATGCCTCTATCATAGATTTTATTTTGTATAGTTTAGAAGGATATGCAATAATTGAGTTTGGTGGCCACAAAGTGCAACATCGTATCTTATATTCGTTTGGCTCGGGGTATCGTTTTAAAAAAACCATATGGTTGTACCTTTATACAGCAATCATCTGCAGATCGTAACCAGTTTTGCAGGCAGACCTTAGCCTGCTGGGCCACAGAGTTCGTCAAATTACATACACAAGTTACATAAATCTATGCATACCTATACAACCCTATCTCTACAGCTATAGTTTCAAATTAGTGGTGAGTACATTTGTCACCACATTCTCATTACATTTGGGGTTCATTATTTCCCAATCCTACACAATTTGGATTAATTAATAAGTGAAAAGGGTCACTCTCACTTTGTCCATATTGGTTCCACAGACTGATTTTGTAGATCGACTTCAAAAGAACTTCCGGCTTACAAATAGAGTGTGTATTTTGGAACAAATGGGAAAGTACGGTGCTGATTAGGTAAGGCTTGAATGAATAGGTTATATTAATAGGTTATAAAGTAATAAGGAAATAATTGGAAATGATTTAAAAAGAACCAAAAACAGTGTCACGTTAGGAAGGACTACCCAGCGACCCGACTTGACTTCTTTATTTTTGGCAATATGTGTCTGGTTTGTCACTTTTCTGCCAGTGTCTAGTTCAAGGAAATTTCATAGTCATGGAATGGAGGCGATGTGAGCGCTATCTAAATTCAGGCCGAATTATGACACCGATAATGATTAGGCAATAAGCACTTGTAAATTTATGTACGCACTTATATACAAATCAAAATTACACTTTAACATAATGTCTTAAACATGATTTCTCATATTCACAAATGAAAATGACAACTGCTCTGAATATTTAAATATTTTTCATATTATTATGTTATTAGAAACTTGACGTTTATCCACTCGACCTCTATCCACAATATTCATCTTGCTTGCGCCGTAATAGTGATGAAAAAAAAAACAAGTGCGGCCAACATTTTAATTTTAAACCACTTTTTTGAAAAGTTATTGGTATACTTAGTCAAGGCTCATTATATAATAATGTGGTTAAGGAGCTTCAAACAATATTCCCACAATAAACCTCTTTTCATCATCAAAACTTATACTTTTTTTTATTATTTTTAACATCCCAATTATATCAAAGACACTTTCCAAACCACTCTGAAAACGCAGTGAACGCAAAAGGTCAGTTCTAAAACAGGGAGGCAGTTATCTTTAATGATAATAGGAGTTGCATGCAACTTGAAATCATTGTTTACTTGCGCTGTACCCTGAAATTAGCACTTGGAATGCTTATGCTCATTATCTTGAAAATACACACACGGTTATGTATAATTTGCTCATTTGGAGTAGGTATAATATCGTCTTACAAATAAGTATGACTTTAGGAAAACAAAAACATACACAGACTCTTAGGCCGTTTTATGAAAGCTTGCTCAGTCCAAGATCTATGCTTGAGTGACGTATAAGCCATAAAAAATCGTTATGCAAGCATACCTACGGAGCTATCTTTAGAATATAGAAGTCTTAGTATTCATTCAATTTGACTATGGACTAGTAGATCGCTGTTATATAGATCAGTTTATACCTCCGTGTTTTTTTCTAATAAGCATGTTGCTTGATCAGTGTAATAAGCTAATAAGTGAGTCACTAAATAATCTCTTTTCTTCTTTGGGGCTTTGTCACACATGCAAATAAGTCACCCTGGTGAATTTAACAGAATAAAACAAAATTAAATCTAAGAAACTAGTCTGATTGGGTAGGATAGGCTACCAAGTAGGTATCTCCGAAAACTTTTAATAATTTAATGTTTGGCGTATTGCTTAACGAAATACGAATTCGAAAATCTCGAGTAGCTACCATTAAAACAGCAATCAGTGCCCAATCAATCACGTTTCATCCGTTCATTGGATAGCAATCCGAATTACGAATTCGCTAGACTCCCTTTAATTTCATTAATTGCCACTACGTTTTAGCGGAACAAACAAAAAAACCACAGGAAAAGGTTCGGTAATTGAATGATGGGGGGTGGCTTGCTTTCCTGAAAGAACTTTAATTTCGACATTGCGATCAAAATGCCTGATAAAGACATTTTGAGGTCGCCTATCCCTCTGCCCTACCTTCCTTAGTTCCTTTAATATTACGCTTTTGTGAATAAAATTTTCGCTGTATTGTCTTTGAATTATTTGCATTGTCGCTATACGATTCGTTTATACACATCGTAATTTTATTCGACCTGATTACCTGAGCCACAGCCACCTGACCGGGGCGGCAGCAGTATTGCAATATGATTTTATGTATAAATAAATAAATCACTACATAGTATAAAACAAAGTCGCTTCCCGCTGTCTGTCTGTCCCTATGATGTATGCTTAGGTCTTTAAAACTATAACGAAGGTTTATATGTATGATACATGCTTAATATAGTACCCGTGCGAAGCTGGGGCGGGTTGCTAGTAAATAATAAATAAATTTATTTCTGTAGCTGTTTTACAATAATTGCCTGACGTAACCTGAATAACCTGACGATGGTGACGTGACACGATCCCTCTGGTCTTCACTGTAAATCAGCGCTGAGTAGTACCTACATCAGTGTGCACCCAGCACAATGCTGAGTGAAGGCCATATTTGCCACTGACACTGCTACACACAAAGCAAACTAATTTTGATAGTTAAGTTAACATAGTTTTAAGATTATATTTATTTATTTATTTATTTAAAACTTTATTGCACTAACGTACAAACGGTGGGCTTAATGCCGAGGCATTTTCTACCTGCCGACCAAAAACATTGATTACAGTGTATCGTAGTTTAAGGTATTAAACATATTTTCTATATTCTTCTACTCTTAAGAAAAGCCTTAGAACAGGGAAATCTTCTTTTACCTATGGAATAGGTAAACTACAATAATAAAGTTTAAATTTAAATAATTTGACTTATTATAACTTATTTAAATATCGAACCTACCTCTTTAAGCAAAATAATTGATATTGAGGTTGCATGCTTGCGAATCTATAACTTAACAGTAAAGGGATACCAATGAAAAACTACATTTTATTTTACTTATTTTTTTTGTTCAACCAAAATCTACAGCCCTTAGGTATGTCTAAATAGATATTATATTATATATTCTAACCCTAATATTTTAACTTTTGGCCAATGAAAGTTTTACATTTTATAAAAAAAACTTAACATAATTTTATATAAAAAAAATTGGAATAAGATAATGCTTGTGCCTGAACTAGGTAGGTATGGTTTTCAGGCAACGAAAGTCCTAACAAAAAACAAAGTAATAAGATCCAATAGACCAGATGAGTGTGATGTGAGATAAAAGATTTCAGCGGTTCTTAACCATAACCAAGCTCTAAAAATTTCAAAAAAATATTTTAGCGTCTGGTGGAAGCGACGCGTGACTCGAGGGCTGGTGAGTATCTGGCACAGCGCATCAGCATTGCCATTACATTACAGCGGAGCAATGCAGCCAGTGTCTTGGGCACGCTTCCGACTGGTATTGATATGGATCAGTTGAGCTACCTGTAGATTAATTAATTAAATAATATTGTAAATACTAGTTTCAATTTAATTCTATTATTTGATTGTAATTTTTTTTCATAATAAAGGTTATCGCCTAGCTCTTAGTTAAATTAAATAGCTATTCTCAATGTGCTGGCAGCCAGCCTTTTACGTCATTCTAAATCAGCTGTGTATATAGAATCCTAGAATCATAGAGGAGATAATATTCTATGTTAGAAAGCTTTGCCGACTTGTTTGTTAGTGGTACGGACGTGCTTTGTACTGCATGTTGTATGCCACTCCGCGAAGAACTTAATTGTATTCATGTTTCAGTGCTCAGAATTTGTTATTGTTTTAGACATTTTGTTAACACTCGACTGCGTTGAAACTAAACTTTTGCCATAGTAAAAAGTTAAAACGCAGTTAATTGTAATGGAAAACAAAATAGCTCACGATTAGGTACGAGGTAAACAGTGAAAAAGCTAACGATTAGTCGAGTAGAATTAGGAAGGAATTTTTTTGAATTGAAATGCAGCGTCACCGTCATAAAATCTCCTCACCTCACCTCAACAGCCTATAATAGTCCACTGCTGGACGCAGACCTCCCCCTGATTATTTATCTCATGGGGAAGGCATGCGGGTTGAGGATCACAGTTCGCTGGTAGATCTATTCTGCAAGAGGCGCTGCTGCCCGCCTCCTGGTGTATGTCCCTTAGTCGCCACTTACGACACCCACGGGAAGAGTTAGGGTGGTGCAAATTCTAAGCTGGTACCACACATTTATAAAAACTCACTACGCAGGTAAACTATCAAAGAAAGTAGGCAGGCAAAGTAATTTACAGGTAAAAAATATAAATTTTAATCTAAAATAACCATAATGACTCTGAAGTAGACTCCAGCCTAGGCTGAAGCTTAGAAATTTCACCGTGAAATAGTTGTGTTATGTGTTACCACAAAAGGCGTTTGAGATAACTTGGCCAAAATGGATAAAGATTGTTACAGATCAGTACAACAACGCAGAATAAAAATGTATAAATAAAAAAATAATATTCGACAATTCACACAGGATCATCTAGCCCCAAGACGTATCACCTCTGGCATTGACGGTATCATCTCTGGCAGACAGCTCACGAACCACTCGTTTAAAGCTTAATGGGAAGTCATTTTGTCAATGTAAATTGTATCTAAGTAGGTATAACAACTTTAAGCTGAAATTCGAATGCACATTTTTGTGCAGCGTGTTATTGGTGTTGGTAAGCAGAGCTTAACCATTCGGTTCAGATTATGTATGTTTGTTTCTTCAACATTGGAAACAAGCATAAATCCCGAAAACTACAAACTCCCAAGCTCCAGAGGTGTAATTACAATCGACTCAACTCAATAATTCAAGCCCATTTATATCCTTATTCATACCTGTTTTCCTTTACACTTGTTATACGTAACTCACGTACAGATAATACTACAATGAAGCATACAAATTATCGCTTGCCGACGCGTCTGTTTTAAAATTACCTCCACCCAATGGTTTCCTATCAACACCCAAATGTACTCCTATTACGATGATGTAAGGTTCGTTTTCGAGATTTATTGCTGAAGTGATGGGCCTTTTTGTTGAAGAAAGGGGTCAGCGGTCGGCGAATAACTCGCTAAGACATGATCATGACTTGTGAACATACTCGACACCTTGTTACGTGTTAACAGGCACATTCGCTCACGACAAAATGCTTATCAAAACTTGGTAATGGGCCAACGTGATGAGAAATCGAGCAAAGGAAAGTTTGAATTCTTGGCATTTTAAAATATGTAAGGCCAAACTCATTATTTGCCAGCTAGAACATAAGGCTGGCCAAACATTTATGACTTTAAGTTTGACTGATTATTTTCATATTCATATAATTTATTGTAATATAATTATTGTCGGTGACAAAAAGGTAATAATAAGTGGTCGATCATGTAGGTATCATAATTAAAGAGCTCTCAAAATTAGGGGTAGATATTTTGTCGTTTATTATTATTATAATTTTATTTCGGAAAACATCTAAAATAATGACCATAGAAAAATATATTTTTTATTTATATTGACCTTGATTTGATTACTTACCAGGAATGGTAGGTACAGGAGTCCATCGAGATTACCAAACACAGAAGCTCCAACCGCGAAGAAGGTTTCCTACTATCAGGAACCTGGAACCCTGTGGTAAGATTGTGTTAAAAACCGTAGCAGTAATGTTCCAACCAGGCCGGTTCGGGTTGCATTCGAAAATGAAACCAGTGGTAGTGGTAATGTTCGTAGTAAAAAACAAACAAAGAGGGCAGGTTATTATGTCTGCCAAAAAAACAATGCAATGACTTTAGTTCTTCCGTGATCATGGCGCGTGAAACAGTGCCGAAATATTGAAAAAACTCAAAAATCAAATGGTAAATATCCCGTTATAAAATGACTATTACACTAATAATTGATTATTTTTAACTGAAATTGATCAAAGTAATTTGAAGAAATAGGTTAATAAGCTTGGCTTATAAACCCATTTCAAAATATAGGTTAAATGAATCTGTTAGAAGTAAGATTTACTGTAACTCTACCTATAATTTATGAAGTTCATGAAATGTTTACTTCGCAACGATTCCCTGGAATAAACATAAACGAACCTGCTTTATTTCAGTAGAAATTTTATAAATAAGTTTTTAACTTCTTATGATGATGCAACAACTAGACTTATCATCCATTTATGTGATATCTTTATCACATTGTATTTGATACCTGGCAGTTGTCAGATCAAGTCTGGCGCTGAGGTAAAGCTTGAACAAAATTCATAGAACTCTCAGCAATTTTCAACACATGGATTTATTCACAAAGTCGTTTAAATCGGAATTCTAGTAGGGTAATTTTGATAAAATAGTGAAACTGAGTCGTATTGAATTGATTATATGGATACTACTAGGTACTTGATTAATCAATATTAAATTAATTTAATGAGCTACCCGGTCTGAATTCAAACAGTGTTAAAAACTAAACGATCTCGGATTACTTTAGGAATATAAATGTTGTTGTGCTCGAACATCGATATATATTATATATTATGTACTATTTGCTCGGATAGCCTTTATTCTCATCAGACATGATTTTTAATGCAGTGCAGTCAACTGTGACGTTCCGACCAACTCAATTCAATAATCGTTCCAAAAACGTTCGGTCACTTTTTCTTCTCCCCTCAGAGCAATAACTTCTCCCACATCTCTTTTTAAAAACAACCGTCGGTTGCCTAGTTACCGTTTCCGAAACATGACAATTCGAACTGAGACGACCAACGAGTCCACCCATTGTAACCAAGCAGTTTCATTACAAGCACTGATCTAGCTACGAACGTCACAGTCGAACACACACAAGCAATTAGCGTTAGCAATAAAACAAGACTAACTCTATGAAAACCACGCAGACAAATCTCTTGACATTCCATCATCAGTCTTGAGATGGTCACAATCTGCGACAAATATATAATAGCATATAATCAAAGGTCCTAGAATCCTACGTTCCTGGAATCTTTCCATATAATATGGAAACAAAACAGTCCGATATTTTCACTATTTGAATCAACTAGTAACAAGCAGCTTGTAGCTACAAAGGTTTCCTATTAATAGTACGGTCGAGATAGACAATGATCGACATGTTCACAAAACATCGTTTCTCGCTGGCTTTTAACCTCATTTAGTTCCCGAAACGTTTGTAACAATACAATTTGCCGGTGTCTGTCTTTTGATGATCAGTCATTTCATCAGTTAATAATAGACTTACAGATATATGAGACGTAGCTAGTTGGGGCTAACTAAAAAGGTATGCCAAATTCGCGGTGATTCTGATACCTAAACAGAATAAGGAAACATCACTATTGAAACTATTAGTGTGAACAAAATCCAGCGCTACTAAGCTCTCCTTTGTTATAGAAAAAAAGAAAGTAAGCGTATCCTTCCATATTAATTTTATTGCCAAACTCGAATTTGAAAATTATGTATACACAAATCCACTCATAAAGAGCGCCACAACATTCCAGACAAACCTCAGAAAATATTTGTTGCGAAAAGCGAGAACATAGGATATCAATCTTCGATACATTGCCGCCTAAACTACCTACCAAGTGGATGATAAACGGTCCTTTATGTTTCGCGCGGGCCGTAATTTTACTGCTCTATAAATGAAGATAAGATTGCAGAGCCCTATTTTATCCGACGACGCCGGTGGATGTTTTATTTTGCAAGGATGGATCACCTGATTCCTTACACCATAGAGGCGAAATTGTTTTCTTTATGCTCTGATAAAGTAAATGCTGAGATATATTCCTGTGAATTTATTATAACGTGGCAATAACATTTCTGCTGGTTCAAGAATGCGGTGGTTTAATATGGCGTTATTTTTTTTATTATATTATTGGTAGGGTGGACCTTGCTTGCACTTAATTTATTCAATACCTGACTATCGGGCCAGCAAAAATTAGATTCAAATATACTTCAGAAATCGGAATCTCTCCGCGTATTAAAGACTATATACCTACAGCGTAGGTATTGAGTTTCTCACTTCTCACCTATATTCCCCGGAGCTAGTTGATTTACAACCAAACGGATCATGAGTAACATTTACGTTATAACTGTTCCTGACCTAAGACACAGATGAAATAATATTACTTCGGTCTCATCAGCACACGTACTCCCGGGATACTGTAGTGTTCGCGATTTACAATATTTATCAACATTCAATAATTATTAACGACCTTATTAACAAAGAAAATTTCAGTCAAATAATAGAATTAAATCAAAACTACTTGTTTCAATTTACAATTGAAACAATTGAGCTAACTGAAGACTGTTGCAAACAATCTACAGGTATGTAGCTCAACTGATAGTTATTCAATATACATATCAATATAGGCTGAAGATGTGTGTATGATGTAATTCTCAAAAACTGACTGCATCAACCATTATAAAAATGGTGACAAGGTGGATAGGTTTGCAAGATGGGAAGGAGTCATCTTATTAAATATAGTGCCTCCAGAGTAAAGTAGCATGTAAATGTTTAACATAATACGTTATACATAGTACATATTAGATGGCTTACTTATTGATGATGAGTAATGAATGTATCTTTTATAATTAAAGATGTTTTGTTACTCAATCTTACTAGACGCACTCTTAGTTATTTACAAGTCGATCACATATATCTTATATATTTTATTTTACTATTGTTCGTTTAAAATCTCGCGATCACCTAAACCTTTCGGTGACCAGCTACCCGAGAGGAGTTTATTGAAAAACAGCGTTACATGCATGTATGTAGCAAAAAGCTGAATGTACTCCCACCAATTTTATTTTACGTTTAATTCTTAGTCTGATTTGTATTATGTAGTGTTTAAGGTAATAAATTTATTTTATTCTTTATTCTTATTTACATACCTATCTGTTGTCAACTCCAATATCGCTGTCTCCTATTACAGTCTAATCTCTATCTTTTATAACACTATCTTTAATAACACGTTTTCTTACTCAATCTTACTAGACGCACTCTTACCCCCGAATACTCAAACGCAACTTTGATATAAACACATCTCTAGAGACGAATTTTTGATAGATTTTCATTCAAAACTGTCAAAAAAATCGTGACTCGACACGTGCTTTAATCTGAGATTAGTTTGAGTTATCGGAGGTTAGTTATTTACAAGTAGATCACATATCTGTTGTCAACTCCAATATCGCAGTCTCCTATTACAGTCTAAATTACAAAACTTATTCCAAGAGGATTATTGCATTGCTGAAGTTTAAATGAAGCATCAGAATAACAATTTCCGTATTAATTCTCTAGAGATTATCAGCGTATCTTGAGTTAGAAATTTAGCGGTTAACATGTTACAAAGGGGAAGTTTGGTAGATTGAGCCGAATCTCTACTAATGTACCTCCTATAGGATAGCTTCATAACTGTGTTCCTTTGTTCGGAACTAAATGCTTCCAAGGTTTATTTGGTGAAGATGAAATGAAAGAATTGCGTAGATTTTTAATTTATTTAAATATTTATCACATTATTTATGTTCCAGACTAGTAGTGGCTTCCATTACTTTTTCCATTTTCTTCGACATCAGATCACCAGTTTCAATTGATCCTGCCCCTTCACCAATCGTCCTGGAAGGCTACAATTTTGTCTCGCCGGTCTTAAAAAAACTTGCATCCACTTCATATCATCTAGTATTTGCAAATATATTGTAACTCTTTACTTTTCCAATAATAACCATACTTAACAATTTCAGAATTGATTGAAATCCAAAAGGAATTTGCAGTTTTTTGTAATGACCTCAAGAAGGGTTATACCCAGTTCGTAGACTCGACCTAATTTTGAGATATCATACATTGATTGTCAGTTTGTTCACTCCTTACACACACCATACACATACACACACACCCTCACACCATACACCATACGCATATACACACACGACACACACTCACACCACTCAATAGTTATCATCACATTCCTTTTTTATTTTTTACTATTAGGTTACCTTACCAGTTCTATATTATGTATCTTTTATTGTTCACTTAGCTAGTAAGTTCATAAAAACTTTATTATTATTCCATTTTATTTGTATCTTGAATACCTACTTTGAGTCTTTAAGACAGATAGGTACTGAAATCACGGGTACTGTACGAGTCCGTAGAGTGAAGCCCTGGTGACCTGTTAAACAGGTTTTACTAAACCTACATCAGGCACCAGTCTTCACAAAATAGGTTCGATCTAGTATACTAAATACCTATATTTTGTATCTACTTATAGAGAACCTTTGTGAAGAAAAATAAATGATTTTTATTATTATTATATATTATTATTATTATCCTTCTTTAATATGTGCAAAACATAATACCGACAGCTCAGAATATCCATAGTAACTACGAGGGCAAGAGGAAGGTAAGGTTAGCATGATATATTGCACGCTGAAGTACTTTGCGATGCCTCACAGCCACAACACAGCTAAGTATAATAGGCATAGTTTATAGCCATATTTGATTACTCATCGAGTTTAAAGATACATTTGACCTTAAGAAACAAGGAAGTGTGTGAAAATATTAGTTTATAAAAGATATAATAGGGCCGTTGTTATTCCTAAATAACGATAATACCTAGTATCGATAGAAAAGTAAGCAACGTAACATAGTATAAATATAAAGCAATAAATATATACTCTCATTCAAAAACCTAGATATTTTTGTATACAAAGGGGTTATAAAAACCCAGGGAAATATTATTTAACGATATTGGTATCATCGAAGCAAAACACAAAAACTGAAAACAAATTCAGGTTTTGAAAGCTTTTATTCATTCATCATTTCATTCCACGTTCGTTTTTAATTCAAATTTGAATAAAAATCGCTATACTTGCGAGATATGCGTTGTTGAAGTTTGTGTTTTAGTTTTTAGTAATAACTTTTTTGTTTTCTGTTATTGTTATCGGTTTTTGTTAAGTTTTTATCCATAAATACCTTGATGTCATAAAATGCCTTGGATTCTAAATCGGAGTATTTAGTACATTTGAGAAACTAAAACAAAATGAGAAATCACAAACAATACATTCAATTATATCACTATTGATGAATCCTATAAGATTTACGCTTTAAAATATAATAGTAAGTAATTCAATACAAAGATAAAGTTAGATTTCAATAAATTTAATATTGAGTGTTAAACTCATTTATAAACACTGACAGTATCAAAAGTGATACTTGATACCCACAAACTAGTTCGAGAAGCTCCCAAGAAAGTAATATGACAGTAGAATTAATGTCCACAATGATTCCGATAATGATAACAAGCTATAAAAAGCGGGACGACAGGCAAAATAAAACCTTAACTTAAACGGACAAAAACAAAAATGAAAGGGAAATGTCCGCCCGCACAACTTAGGGCTCATTGACATAATAAAGATTACAAGCCATATTTGTAATTAATGAAATCAGTTTCCATTAAAATAAACGTCGTATGTAATCGAATGGTGCCGGTGCCTTTGACAAGCTCTAAATCATCGATATATAAAATTTAGGTTGGTATACTTGGTTTGTTCATCTTTAATGACGTTTGCAGTGGCTGACTGGATATAGAGGCAATTGTTATTCACGCTGAAATAAATTAAAATTAGTTTTTTTTATTAATTAATATTAATTTAAGGTAATATTAAATTTTTTTTTTGAAATTGTAAATTTAGAATGGTTTTCAAGGATTTTAAATGCAATAGGTGAAACCAGGGGTAATTGCTAGTGATGTAGTTAATCCAAGCCTATCTTAAACCTTATCTTTAGGAGATTGACAGTTTTAATATTAGATTGACGCATGCTAACTGATTCAATTTTAATTTACCGCTTAGTTTCATTCAACCTTTTAGATCCAATAAAAAGCATCAACCAATAAAATAGTTTCTTGTGTAAGGTAAGTCATCCAAGCTCAAGATTGATGGCTGAAATTTGTAGTTTCTAACATTCTAGAATGGGCATTTTAAATAGGTACCTATAAACAATTGATAGTCTTTAAAAAGCAGACGGTTTTTAACTAAAGATGGTAATATTTTATTCGCCAATAACCATCTCCGTTTGTTTTTATTTATTTATTTTATTTGGGAAACAAACAGTTCTTATCAACTAACCCAAAAATTACTAAAATAATATAATAAAACCGTTACAGAATGTATCGTTTTTCCGTAGTAACTTTAGTTCTTGACTAAATCTTCGTTAAAGTCATTTATTTACATTGAAATAATTTACCATGATTCGATTTTTGAGTTTTCCAATATTTCGGCACAGTTTCATGTGCCATGATCACAGTTAGTTCTTCCGTGATCATGGCGCATGAAACTGTACCGAAATATTGGTAAACTCAAAAATCGAATCATGGTAAATATTCCAATGTAAATAAATGACTTTAACGCAAATAATCATGTAGTTTAAAAAAAACGCGTTCTAAAAATATTACATTCCGAGCTTCAATAAATTGGCTATGAGAATGTTGAGACTTTCAAGACAATAATTTTTTTGTTTGTATTTTTTGATTGTAATTTTCTTTTTTTTATAAAGGCTTTGTTGTTTACAGACTATACATAAATTATAATGCAACTAGAGCAGTTTCAAGTAGGTTGTAACTGTTTTACGATAGATTTTTCCAAACATTGTGTGAAGGATATTCAACTTTATTGCCATTCGTTCCCGTTACAATCCTATTAAATCTTGCGAGACAGCACAAGTGCTCACTCTTTACTGCAACTCTGTAAATTCAATACCCATTTAAAAGTTTGCTACTGAATCTTTCCCATACATTATTTGGAGTACTTTTTTAGAAAACACAGCAGCCTGCCAGCTCGTACAAAAAAGCTGATTAAACTGAAAGCTAATATTGGTTTCATCATCATCATCATCAGCCTATAATAAGTCCACAGCTGGACATAAATTTGGGCCTCCCCTAACGTCACCATAACGCCCTGTCTTCAGCTTGCCGCACCCAGCATCTGCCAGCAGTCTCTCGCAATCCCACCTGGTTTGAGGGCGTCCTACACTACGTTTGCCGAGTCGCGATCTCCACTCAAGAACACGTCTATCCCAGCGATTGTCAGATCTTCTCGAGATATAGCTAGCCCAGTGCCACTTCAACTTGCTAATTCTGTGAGCTATGTCGATAAACCTTGGCTAATTTTAAAATTGTTTTATCAGTAACTAATTCAAAATGCCACAATCTAAAAATTACAACATTAGATGATCGATATTTTCTTTAAAAAGCATCTAAGATTTATGATACGCTGTTCTGTAATCGAGAAGACGATTGCGCAATCGTGTAAATGGATCGATTCGGATAACCACTATAATTAGTTCCTACAAAATAGAGCTTGTTCTTTCCATTGAATTTCTTTTTACGGCTTTTCGCTCTGGGGCGGCATTTTACCTATTGAGTTACTCAACATTGTAGGCTACGTTTATTTCTAGAAATCTTGCAACTGCGTATTATTTGCACTGAAATAATTAGTAATTTTATTTTGATTCTAGCGTAGCTTCGCACGCTTTTTTAAGGAAAAATAGGGATAATAAGGAATAAATTGTAGAAGTTATGCCAAGCTGGAAACATTTCTCATGTTAAAATTTTACTTTTAAGTATACTTCTAAGTGTACTTCTAAGTCTACTTCTAAGTCTACTTCTAAGTCTACTTCTAAGTCTACTTCTAAGTCTACTTCTAAGTCTACTTCTAAGTCTACTTCTAAGTCTACTTCTAAGTCTACTTCTAAGTCTACTTCTAAGTCTACTTCTAGGTTAAGTTATTGGTATATACCTAGCTTAAACATATTTTGTGTTGATCCATGTAAATTGGAAATATATTTTTTTTCTTTTTTTTTTTTTACTTTTATCGTTTTTATTATTCCCTAATTTTGCAGTACCTAGATAGCGATAATTGCAAATCATTTTATGCACCTGTATTAGTTTTCTGTATGTTAATCTCATTAACTTTTAGCCAACCATTATCACTGCTGTCAATTTTATCTCCCTAATCTTAAGACATTAAAAACCTTTATAGTGCCGTCTAAAAAAGCAAAAGGACTGGCAACACCAAAGCGCGGTGTTTAGTTAAAGCTACTTTGCATAATCGATGGTTCTACAGGTGCTGTTTCATCGGCAGGTTTCCTCTGATTTAGGACCGAACGGCTGACAGTGGGCTCTTTAAGACGTATAAGGCAATATGCAAGTTCTTTATTTATTGGGTAGACACGACAATCGTGGCATTAACTTGACCGGTACAAACGCCTTTTAAATCGTTTTATTTTGTCAGAGTTTTGCATACGTTGAAGGTAAGATGTAATTCTGTAAAATTACTGCATGTATTTGTTTGTATGTCATTCGTTTTATGATAGCATTAGGTTTGTATTTCATTCGTTTTATGGTAGCATTACACACGGTAGTTTTGTTATTTTACTATTAATTTGTGGTTTTGAGACCAACATTTAATATTTTATCTCAACTTACATGAATCACTTGCGGTGTTACATAAGGTTGTCACGAGTCTTACAATGTTAGTTTTATTTTATTTCCTTTCCTTATTTTATTCAATCAATACAAATCGAAAGCTTATTGTCATGCTTAATGCGGTTGATACAATTGCTATGCAATACAAGTTCCATTCATCCGATGCGTTTGCTTTGTCGGAAATCCGACAAACATGCGAAAATGTGTTATAATATAATCAAGATCATCGCCCACTGCTGGGTTTTCAATCTTTTGAGCCATTGTCTATGGTCCTGAGCCGTGAGTACAGTTTGATGATATCGAGACGTCTTAAGGCGCATACCCCACCCAGTTTGTGATACCCCTTACAAGTTTTTTTAATGCCTCTGTAATAGTTTTATTATATTTAGATTAGACAAAGAAAGGAAAATTGATTTTGGTGGCCACCAAGGGCAACTTTGATTCACTGCCTAAACTAAATAGAATAAAACTATAGTACAGGCGTTAAAAAAAAGGTTTTAATAAGTATCACAAACTGTACGATGGATTTTTGCAATTTCCTTTGTTAAACGGAATAATAAGTTAAAGTAGGTGGCGGCGCTCGTTTGGATGGGGTATGCACCTTAATAAAATAAAATAAATAATGCTGGACAGTTCTTACAGCATTATCTAGCCACAAACTAAGCAGAGCTTGTGTTATGTGCACTAGATAACTGATATACATAATACAATGCATAACAAAGATAGATATTTTTATTTAACCTACATAGAAAGCAACCTAAACACTCTCCACACAATAACGTCTCCTGTTTCTATGGGATTGTCTGGGATTGAATCTGAAACATGGAAAATCTCAAATTCAAACAAAAATGAGACGTCACGATGACGTCATTCGACAGAGCTCTGAAACTTAGTTCCTGATCTAGCTTTGGTATGTTAGTATCTCATCATAGTATCATCATCATAGTATCTCATATATCATAGTATATCAAGTCGTCATAATGCTATTACCTAATCTTATAGTTCATGTTACTAATAAAACCACTCTATTTGCATATAAAAATAACAATATCGTACTTCCCTACTGTTTGGCTTCTGCTATTAAACAGCAATTTGCTAAGTTCGACGCAACTCAATACAAAGTTGTGCAATTACTTTTCACAAAGTTGTTAGGTATACGATATCTGCTTTCATTAGCCTGGCAACAAGAAACGAGTTAGGTTTTTAATTAAAGCCAGCCTTATATAGTTTTAATATTCTCGTCGACTTTCCGCGGAAAACTAACGTTCTGCCAACACCGCAACCGCTTCCAGCTGTTGCCTGATGCCACAGTATGGGAGTTGTCTTACGATCCAGTAGTGGTGTTGGTTACGAGATTCATGACCTGCCTATGCAGCTTTTGAATCCCAACACAAATGGTTAAATAATTTATAGTGCAAGTTGCATTTTCGTCGTTTTTAGACTACGTATATACAATGAATAAATAAACGTATATTCAAACCTATTTTGGTTTAATGGTGCAACATTGATAAACACATGTATAACCTTTTCATAATAAAATAACATATATATTTATAATAACATTCAAAATATTCATTCATTCAATGAATATGGATAGAAGCAAATTAGTGTGTGAAATATCTAAATTATGACTCTGGATGCATTGCCTTTTAGAGTCTCCACAATCGCGTGCTAAGCGCGAACCACCCGCGAACCATTTGCATATGCCTCGTGGCTTCACGTCTCGTTCGCGTCTCGTTCCCGTATTTGTGGACACAAATCCGTCCGTCTGTTCGACAAACATTTGTTTTAAGACGGGAAACGAACTCGCATCCTCTGGCCTCGCAGGCGGACATCCGCCCGTCGCCACACTCTCAGGACTCGAACTCAAACGCTAATCTGTGTTTGACGTCTGTTTTTTTTCTTACTGCTTGTAAAAATCATTTTTTTCTGTGCTATCGTCATTATTAAATGCTTTTCAAGAACCAGGTGTTGATAATAACGAGGGTGAACGTTTAATTAATGAACAGTAGTTTCTTGTAAGTGACGATGTGATGCCGTAATTGAGTGTTTTATGCTCAAGTTATTTTGCCACTCAGAGTTTGAAATTGCATTAACAGAAGAGAGAAGCAAAGCAACTGTTGGCAATTTATTTTTTAAAAATTATGTTTTTTTTTCTGATAGTAGTGAGCATTTTTACCCAGTTATAGGTTTTTGTTACTATATCATATTTTATGAATATATATAATTATATTATTATTTTAAATTTTTTATTTGATTGTTATTTTCTTTCTGAATACTAACTATTATATTATTTATATTATATTATAAAAAAACGAAACTATTTATTATAATATTGATATTATATTATACCTTTTATATTATATATAATTTAATATTTTGTTTGTAATGTAAATATAGAATCTGCAGAGAAAAACCAATCTAGTTAAAAACTTATTATACTAATAATAGTAAGCATAATTATCTTCGAGTGCTTTAAGCTCTATCTAGTTCCATATAACAGTTCATCATTAAAATAGATTAATAAAAAAAAATAGCGGAGCCACAGTGCGTAAGATCTCTAGATATTATGTATATGTAGTGAAAAACATTTATTATTCTAAATAAATGTTTTTCGCTAATACAAGAGTATACACAGGCTTATAAATTATGTAAGTTTCTTAAAAATCGTCGCAAGGCTACACAGGTATTTCCGATACGTACTAAATACATTAAACAATGATCATTTCGACGGATCCAGAGCGCTTTAGCTCGTTAAAATATTTCTAGGAACGTAGAAACACGGTCCATCTTGTATCATGACTGACTCATATCATGACACCTTGGCTAAGGAGCTCTAACGAGCTGCACAAAAGCTGACGAATGTTGCTGAACATTGATTGTGAATGTATTTTAAGATGTTTAAAACATTGACCACCTTTTTTGTTGCAAGTGGAAGTTAATAATATTTGTACATATACCTATATTGGATTGTTAACGATTTAAGATCTTCTTACTTTATAAAATTTAGGTGATCTATTACCAGTAGTACCTCGTCATCCATACCGCAATGCTTGAAAACGAAAGTTTTCAATCAGTGCGTCCTACCCGTCATGACCTACGGAGCTGAGACGTGGACACTCACGGTAGGGCTGGTCCACCAGTTTAAAGTCGCTCAGCGAGCTATGGAGAGAGCTATGCTCGGAGTTTCTCTGAAGGATAGGATTCGCAACGAATACATCCGACAGAGAACCAAGGTTATCGACATAGCTCAAAGGATTAGCAAGCTGAAGTGGCAGTGGGCTGGCCATATCTCGAGAAGAACCGACAACCGCTGGGGTAAACGTGTTCTTGAGTGGAGACCGCGACTCGGCAAACGTAGTGTAGGACGCCCTCCGACCAGGTGGGATGACGATTTGCGAAAGACTGCTGGCAGATGCTGGATGCGGCAAGCTGAAGACAGGGCGCTATGGCGCTCATTAGGGGAGGCCTATGTCCAGCAGTGGACTGAAAAAGGCTGATGATGATGATGATGATTACCAGTAAAAATAAAAATATTGATCCCAGACATTTTATAGACTGGGCACAAGTGTAAATGCTGAAATTTTTAATCATAGTTTAACTTGCGACAGCAACAACAGTATGTAATAGTGTTGCTATAGCGTTTATAATGTGTGTGGAGTAGAAAATGCTAAATAAGTTTACGTTTACGCGAAACTGACTATTAGAACTAAACCGTAGTTGTGGATGCTTATGGTGCTAACCCATATTTGGTCACATGTGCTGCTAAGCTGGTTCAAACATCCAGTTTACCAGTAATGATCGCTTGAATCAAGATGTATTTAATTGGGTTTCGTTATGTCGAGTTTCGCAGGTGTCCAGTGCACGAAATATAGATTTTGTGATTTATGGGACATGGAGCTAAATAGAACTTTATGGGTTTCTAGATACGTCGTTTAGAATAAAAAAACAATAACTTATCAAATGTCTATAAGTTTAGTTCTTTAGGCTTACAAAATTAGCACTTAGACAAGTCCTGGACTTAGAAATTGTTTGGACATGATGCTTGGTAGTTTTTAATTCTACAAAATATTATAACATAACCGATGTTACTACCTGATAAGAGATTTGAAAATGATCAGATCTCTATTAAATAAATAATGCTGGACAATTCACACAGCAATATAGGTAATGTGCTTAAGCACAGCTTGTGTTATCGGTACTAGATAACTGATATACATAATATAAACATAGATAGATATTTTTTTATTGTACATAGAAAACGACCAGTACACACATTTGTCCCGAGGCGGGAATCGAACCCGCAACCTCCTGCGCAATAATTGATTTTTTATTTTACAAACAAACGCCCACAACCCCAATATCACCCAAAGATGATAATGATGATTCTTTGTTAATAGCAATATGATCTGGTTAGACACAATAGGGATGTTAACAATTTTTCGGAATTGCTTTTATTTTGAAGATGGGCTCTTGTTTAGCATAAAAAAAATATTTTCTTTAAAAATATTACTATTTTCGATAAGAAAATGTACAAAAATAGAGTAATTTTAAACTTTTCCGCTAAAACACTAACAACTGTCACATAACAGAAATGACGTCACTAACCGCAAAACGATGGTCGCGATTCATGACATGACTGTATGTTGTATGTCCATTGTTCGATTAGGACATGTGTTTTCTTAATTTTACTTGAATACAAACAATCAAAATGAACACAAAGTTTTACAAAACCTGTGCAGTGCCCCCTGTGTAAAAGTACAACAATTACTATACCGGAAAAACTGTTTATTCATGTGCCAAAAGATAAGCAAATGTTACGAATTTATTGTTTTAGCACATAACCTAACTTTGTAAACAGTGATTTAAACGATGTTCTAAACACGATAAATTATATATAAAAAGCAGAAAATCATCTATTACACATGTACTTGACTGTTATTTATGTATTCGTAGATAGATAAATGGTATTAAACGTAAAAGAGTACCTACAAAGATGTTTTCACGTTCCTGAATTCTGAACCACAAAAGTCTTCGTTTCTTGCAAAAAAGTTTGCCACCATCAACAAATCTACTTTTGGTAAGTTGGAACTATTCCCTTTAGTGAATCCGGATTCCATCATGTATTAATATTATGTAATTTACAGACTAATTCGTCGTTATGAGAAAATGCAGAAAGGTAAACAAACAGTGCGACAGCTTGTTTTGCGGCTAGTGACGTCATAAGCTTATAATGGCGTTTGCAGTCACTTGACAACAGATTATAAATATAGCATTTAAAATCATTTTTAATAAATTCAATAAGTTATATTATATTATAAAAATGTGATTTTCGATATTCTAATAATACAAATGATCATAAAATTAACACTAAACTTTAATTTGTGATTATGGTTAACATCCCTATTATGCCAGTGTCAAGTTATGAAAATCATTGTATAATATATTATGTATATGAGCAAATAAATTATGAAGATGTCTGATATATTCACCAGAGCCTAGTTCGTTATATAGCAGGGTGCACCACGTGCAGTTAGGTTGGCTTGGGAGGCGAGATGTTGGAGTCCCCCTTACACCCCTCACCCAAATAAGAAGGCATTGCGATAGTAGGGAGTAGCTGTGAGTACTTGTACTCACATTAACATTTCAAACACCGTCTTATTCCCACATTACAGAACCATGTTCACGTCTCCACTCAACCACTTAATTACAAAACGTGTCGTAGCTTAATTAAATGGTAAAGAGTTTTGTTATAAGTCAATTTACGAGTATTTGCTTACTTATTAATAAGAGAAGGGAAATATTGTCAAATTTATGCTTTCGTGAAGACTTTTAACGCTACACTGTAAAGAAAAAAAATATGACTAAAATCCAGAATACATGTTATAACAAAAACTCTAAAATATGGTACTCGTACATCTCTGGTCGTATAAAAATTCTGTCTCTTCCAGTGATCAATATTACAGTTGGTACTCCTATGGCAACGTGGGAGGCTTTATATTTACTTAATATATCTCCTATACTAGCTAGGAAAACATGATAGTAAAGAGGTGGATAACTACAGTCTCAACAACATAAAAAGGTACACTGCTGGACGCAGGTCCCCCTGATAATCGCCTTATTCTCTTTTAACTCATGGGAGGTAATGCCTATCATCCCTTCGCTGTGCAAGTGGGTTGGATCGCAGTTCAGTGGTAGATCTATTCTGCAAGAGGCGCTGCTGCCCGCCCCCCTGTGTATGTCCCTTAGTCGCCTCTTAAGACACCCACGGGAAGAGTTGGGGTGAATAGGCCGGCACCACAAGAGGTGGATAAGACTGAGGCTAACTGGATCACCAGCTAAATTTTCACCGCACATCATCAGCTATTGATGAAACACATGATTTCAACTAGGTACCTTTTAAAAGAAATTTTCAGTCTAATTTTCAAAATTAGCTATTAATATTTAAAAGACGACTTAATGAAGAAAACATGAATAAAAAATTTGTTCAGCCTCGGGTTGTGCCAGAGGAGGAGAGAGGCTTAGGAGGGAAAGGAGGCCTGTTTCCCTGCAGTGGGACAAAAAACAAGAACCCTTGTCCTTGATTTAAAAAAAATATCTGCACTAGCGTAAATAGAAACGTAGAAATTGCACGAACAGACTCCCTAGCTTAAAACTTTAAAAAATATAGACTACTTTAAGCCAAACGATACGGATTACAATAATCCCGTTAGAATATAATAGCGTATTATACTGAAGAAGTTGGTTATACTGATCCTACTTCGAATTCAAATCGCGTCGTTGGCGAGCGAGATAACGCTGTGACAATTCTTGAGAGGAGGACAAGTATGGAGCTAACTGACTTGCTGACACCCGAAATCGATATTGTTGGTAGAAAGTATTGGAACTGAAACCTTAGAAACGAATTCTGACCTTGCGTTCGAAAATCAGAATAGGCCAAATGCCTTAAGTTTAATAGTAGTTAGTTGGGTAATATTTTGGCTAAGCCATGGAAAGCATTCACTCGTTTCGGCTTAAACCCAACGTAGACAGGGACGGGATGGCAAACAATTAATTTTTTTACCAAAGGACATTCAAACGTATCTTAGAAATACCGCATACTTTGCTATGCCATAAAATGATGCCGCGACATCGAATCTGATTTTTCGATGCCATGGCATTACTTAGCTTGTTTTAAGACTCCATTGTTTCACTTATTTTGTTTATTTTATTTGCTTTAGTTCTATTTCTTAGTTTGACTTCTGGTATTCCATGTAAGTTTTGTAAGAAATAAAAATATATTTTAAAAGGAACAAGGTCTGCTTTGGGCTTAATCCAAAATAGACTGTTTAATATGTTATGAAGTCGTCTGTCGTTTACTCTGTGTAATTGATCTGCACTTACTTCTCAAACCTAAGTTCCTATATTAAGCTCAGGAGGTTAGCATTATTTTTGAAGATCTTTTCATAATTGAATCCAAAACAGTTTATGAAAGTATTCTGTTAGAACTCCATTACAATCGTTGTTGTTAGCGTTAGTGGGCAGATAATGAAATAATTTAGATCAATGGCCCAATCCAAACATAGAAAGTAAGTAATCTTTCTTGTAACCCTCACATTAATCTTTATTAAGATAAACAAATTTAAATCACTTTTTATTCCCAAACCCAGTCTTCCAACTGAAAGAGAATTCATCAATCAAGACAGGGATATCTACTTAAAATCACATTAACTGGCTCCCTTAAATACACAAATAGTTTTAACCAACAGGTGTCCTTCAAACATTATCTCATACATATCTCCATTCTTTAGTAATTGTTATTAACGAAGCTCCTATCCGGATACCACACATTGGTATTAAATTGTCTAGAAATCATTTACTCACCATTTATAATCCTTACCTAACACCCCATCAATCAGATAAAGTTCTTACTCAATCCTGTTTGTCTTTGGCTGAGGACTTTGTCTAAATAAATTTGTTTGAAAAGATTATGGATATGCGATATTGGGCGGATGTTGATGTGATGTGGGACTGACACGATGACGCTATAATAATAGTTAGGAGGCTTGTTATAAGTAAAAACAGCGTAGGTTACGCTTCGATAACGCCGACCCCTTCAGAATACGCCTTCTTAGCTTTATATAGATACAGCCTGGTATCTCCATGGTCAGTTGGTTTTAGATTTATAACGCGTTGATAAAATAGCTAACGTCGGTCATGTAAATGAGGAACGAATTCCGTTTTATATTGATGCTCTTCAAAAATTTGTTATTTATATACCAAGTCCTAAAAGTTTAATTATCTTGCGACGTTTTTAGGCAATTCGTTTTTCTTGAAAATAAAAAGCTACATTATTTTACCTGCCTCGCCCAAATGTTCTGTGAAACCATCATCCCTAACATCTTAAACTCAATTTGCATAATTCACAAAAAGCCACGCTTCCGCCTAATGCCGGACAAGACGAAGAAAATTTAACTTGTTAGTAGCCTAATCTAAAGAACAGGTAACTTTTTAATTTCTCCAAACGAAATTGTCATACTTCTCTTTGAGGACGTAATGAAATAAACGTGATGGAAATATAAATTTAAAGAGGCAATGGGATCCTCTTGAGAATATAATAAGAATCCTTATTGACGCATCCTTATATCGACGACATCTGTGGCGCGGTGGTTAAAGGTCCGCCTGCGATGCAGGATGGCATCCTCCTGCATCGCTCGAGTTCGATTCCCGCCTCAGTATAAATGTTTGTACGATCTGCAGATATTTGTTTCATTATCTGGTCGTTTTCTACATATACAATAAAAATATCTAAATCTTTGTATTATGTAGGTATATCAGTTATCTAGTAGGTACCCACGAAAATTTAATAATGTCCCAAAAAATTTCGATTTCGGCAGGATTTGAAAACGCGCTCCACCCTCAGTACGGGCTTAGTTGGTTAGAGCACACCCGTACTGAGGGTGGGGCGAAAATTTGCCCAGTGCGAGTAACGCACTATAAAGCAAAAAGCTACAGGTATCTAGTACCCATAACACAAGCTTTGCTTAGCTTTAAATTTTCGTTAGATAGCTAAAACCTTATGCTGCGTACAAACTTTCTTAATGTACCACGCAATGTCATGCGATTGGAGCATTTCACCATTGTGGACGGACTGCGAGCACGAACCGAACTTTTACCTACACGCTTCTGTTTCCGGCTTGCTCGCGAACGTGGCGTCAATAACTAGTGTGGTTACGTTCATGCTCATCTCAACATAACCCGTCCACACAGGCAAACCAAGCACACTGCGAGCCCCTTTGTGTTCGTTCGAAATACCGACAAATCGGGGATCACGACGAGCTAGGCGTTCACACTTATATAAATGGCTTACATTGCATATTACATTTACACAATGTACGGCAAATTCAGTAATTTCATGGCATATTTAATGTCCGTTGCGTAAGTCTGTACGTGCCATAATAGAAGGCATGTCTCAAAACTTTGCTAACATCATAGGTTTTGCTATGACGCAATAAAATCTTATCCACTTACTTTATCAAACGACATTTATTCGTGAAAAGGCAGCACCATAATAATATGGCTTTGTTATTTCACTTCTTTGGGTCATAATTTTGCTCCAATTCAAAAGCTTATCATCTCAAATATCCCGAAAGCTGCCGAAATGTGTGCACAATAAAAAGTAGGAAATTGCTTTGTCCTTCGCACAATATGTCAAATAATGTCGCCTTCATTGTTCTACTGCCTGCAATTACAGGAACCGTAATCGTGTCAGTAGCAGAATGTTCTCTCCCAAAAACTCTAGAGAACTGGTTGGCCATAAAAGTCACATGTTCACTTGGGGCTTATTACCGCCATAACAATTTAAGGAAGCCGAAAGGGTGGCGCGGAATTTCGGCGAAAACTTTTGTTCGTGTCTCAGTCTACCGAATTGTTTTATAAACAATGTTTACAACAGTAACTTTACGGTCCACTTGTTTTATCTGAGCGTTTCATAGCGACACTATTGTTGCGTTAAGTTTTTGTTTGCTACAATTTGTTTTGTTGAACATTATGACGGGTTTCGCTTTTAGGGCCTGCCTTTAAACAGCAGCCGGGGTTTATTCAAGGATGTAAATACTTTTGCTCTCATTTGCGTAGCAATTTTGTTTTCACTTTTACAATTTCGAAACAATACTTTGCACCAATTAGGAACAGAGGGTGCGGTATTTTGAAAGTTAAGCCACCGATGACTCAATAAAACTTCATGATTGTTTTCATTTATGTCCATTATTTTTAAATTTTCTATTATTCTGAAAACAAATACAAAAGCGGTGTTGCGAGGTAAATATTCCGTTTTAAATGACTTTAATGTTAATAACCATGATAGTTTCAAAAGTTTTAATGTTGATTTTTGTCTGTAGCTTGCAAACAATATAATGTACCAGACAGACAGCATCCAGCATCGTGACTGACTTTTGGCCTGAATATTTTACTGAGTGTGCCTGGCGGCGCCAACTCATACGAGCATGTCTAAAATTCTAGGATTGTGGAGTTTTTTGCACGCAAAAATAGAAATAGCAAAACATTGTTTTGAAAGATAGAAAATAATGCAAGAGGTTCAGAAAGTAGTCAAAAGCTATCTACGGGATAGTTGAAATACTTGATTAAACAATTTGTAATAACGAGGATAGTTGATTCACACACATCAAAGAACATTTTTCGAAACTGACAATAATAATGTGGAACATAAAACAAAGTAGAAAGTAGCACTGGGAACAGTAAACCTGACTTCTTATTAAATAGAAGATAGAATCTTGATCCATTTGTGTTTAACGAGTTGAACCTCCATAAAATGTTTCAAATTGAAATAAGATGATCTTCATAAACGTTTTCGAAACGATATCATTTAATTAAAATTGAACAGTCTTATGGCTAATTAACAGTAATCTTTGTAACTGTACAGCGTCAAATGATTTTGAAATCATCGGTACTGTCGGCGTGTTAGAAATCCTACATCGAATAACGTCTAATGAAGGGTCAATTTCATAACATTTACTCGATAAAATTTACAAATTACGGTCATCGGAATCCAATATCGCTAACAAGCTAATAAATTGTCTTCTAAACAGATTATCCTTCAGAGAACTGTTAATTTAAAAGTGAAAATTGTTAGTTGCAATAAGACAGCTGCTCTCAAACAATGTGTTGCTTGAAAGGCAATTCCTTCCAAATTATATGATGTCTGCCTTGTTAGCGGCTGTGGCGGTGAATGGCTTTAGATTCCACATGGAGTGTATTGAAAAAACTTGGATACTGTCCGTGCTTGCCCTTGTAAATTAAGGGCCCGCAGAGCGTAACACACAGCTCTGTGCGGTCAGATCACTCTCTACGGCCTGGCTTAGACAAAAGAAAAAATTTTTTTTGTTAATTCAGAATAATTAATTTATTCACTATTATATTGTTACTATATTGATATGTCAAATAATAAATATTGCTGGAGAATTCACACATCATTATCTAGGCCCATGCGAAGCAGAGCTTATGTTATGGGTACTAATATACCGCCGTGCACCGTCGCCAGCTGACACCCTGATTGCGTCATCTACACGTCGTCGCCGTTATAACAGAAAAACGTGTCATTAGTTAAGTTTTTAATGTTTTATGTATGTTAGTTTTAAGGTATATATTACTATGGACTGAAGCATAAGTTAAATAAGATCTGTAACTTTTCTATGGTCTGAAATAAATGATTATTATTATTATTATTATATACTATATGATAACTGATAATACCGAATACAATGTATTACATAGATATTATGTTTTTTATTATACATAGAAAACGACCTAAACACCTAGAATAATAAATGCTACAGTACAAATTGTACGTATTGTAGTAATCTTAGACATAACCCTTGTTATTGTAATTTAAGATATTATTTATTTATGATTGTTATTATACGAGTACATACGCAAGCGATGCCTACCTCTTATGAAATCAAATTAATTTTTAATATTTTAACAAATTATACGATACAAAAATGAAATCTAAAGAATGAACATTATGCTTTAAATGGATTAATTTGTAGAAAAATCTTTAATTTTGCTGATGTTTAACAGGAATTTTAGTAACTTCTGTTAGTAGTTTATTAATTATTATATATAAATCGGCAGGATCTCAGCAAGCTACTACGCTCGTCTACACGTACTACGGACTCTTACTCTCAGCCCCCTTAGTGTTTTCGTTGAATGCAAAGGGCTCTTAAGCTTCTAAGTAGCCTGAGTCAGAGTCCGGCAGAAGCATGAATGGAATATAGAAATTTTCATCTACATTTTTACCTTCATCAATATTTAATTTTAAACCTTACGTTTATAATGTACCAGCGGTTCTTCAACAGCTATAATAAAGGAGTTCCAATTAAAGAATTTATAGTGCGCGTTATAAAACAATAAATTGTACAATGGCCCTTACGGTTTGGCCTATTAATTCACATGCACCAGTTTTCTGAGGTTATTATATGCGACTAATGCTCTCCCGTGATTACACCCGTATAATTTTGTCAGATAGAAAGTTTTTATTACATGTGGACCTCAAAGGTACACATTACGGTAGCTTTGATCATTATCATCAGCAGCATTATATTCACAGATTATATAAACCAACACGTCAGCTGCAGAATTACCCTTGAGTCCTATGGGGTATGGAGGATGCTCCATTACCAAGGTCCATTAAAAGCAGTCCTGAGGCATCTCTTCTCATTGATTCTCATTTAGTATCTTTCATCATTGTTCTCTTTTTCTTCCGTTCATGTGCCCACGGCCTTCTCAATTGCGTTTTTTGTTATTTACTGTTTTTTTGTCTCTATACTATGTTACGGTAATAGCTAGCTATCAATCTGTTGTGATTTAACAAATACTCTGGCATACTAGTCTTGTTTTTTAGTTGCTCTGATGAGATTATGGCTATTTTATTGGTCATCAAAAGTCTGAACAGCTCCTAAAATACGATCTCTATGTGAGCAATAGTGTTATTGAGTTTAGTTGTAAATGTTACGTTGTGTTTGGTCTATTGTACAATTAATACACACATTTGACTTGATGATTTGATTACGTATCTTCAGATGTTAATATTTGCCTTAAAAGTGGCACGTGTTTCGTGATCACTAAAGTACGGTTTGTACTTGAATGGATGACCATGTCATGGCGGCTTTTTACTATTTTGAATTTCAAATAACATTGTTCCTTTTGCGAAATAATTATAAGCGATGATATGTCAGTGTGCGAGTCGACTCGTACTTGGCCGGTTTTTATTTCATTCGTATTTTTTCGTATATATTCAAAAATTATGAATGAAGTTATTCTAACACAAACTAGATTCATAGTTAACCTAAACTACACGAATTCGCTGGATGTGGAAAACTGAAGAAAGGGCGCTATGGCGCTCATTAGGAGAGGCCTGTGTCCATCAGTGGACTTATATATGCTGAAGTTGATGATGACAAGAATTACTGACCTAAAATAATGAATTCATCAAAATACCTACGCAAATTTTTATAAAATATTTAATATGTTTCTAATATTTCCAGTGTTTCAATAAAAAAAATAAGTTCCTTTACCTACATTTTATTGGCATCTCGTCCAAAGCCGAAAACAAATCACTAGTGTAAATACAAATGAAGTGACACCCACCAAAACATCGTACTATTTACAACCACGTTTCATATAAATCTCAGTAATTTATATCCTCCCATAATAAGGAAAATACGTAAGCTAGTGTGTCCGGTCTAACCATGGCGTGTGGGTAATTTATAGTTTAGACTTCTCAGGGCATCTATAAAAGTAAATAAAGCTCATGAAATATCCATAAATCGCTTCACATATAATAGCGATACAGTAAAGTAAAAAGCTCTTTTTGGTGATGCAGTGTTCATTTGAATTATGAGTTGTTAAGTTGTCAGGGAATACGTTTAGGGATATCTACTGAAATGGTAGTAAAGGCAGTAACTAGTGTACGATAAATTATTTCAACACAATAAACCAGTCGATATTATAAGTTACCTTCAGATTTTGTAGTCTTTACCACTAACACGTAGCCGTGTTGTGCCGACTTAGAACTTGCACCACCCAAACTCTTTCCGTGGGTGTCGTAAGAGGCAACTAAGGGACATACACCGGGGAGCGGGCATCAGCGCCTCTTGGAGAATATATCTACCACCGAACTGTGATCCCCAAGCCGCATGCACAGCGAGGGGGCTAAGGGCATCACCCCTCATGAGATAAAAAAATCAAGGGAGGCCTGCGCCCATCAGTGGACCATTATAGGCTGTTAAGGTTGAAGTTGAGGTATGTACGGAGGTTGGTATTTGTAAGCTTATACATAGATTTATTTTTAATCTTTATTATACTCTATAGACGTCTAAGGGGTTTTGTGATAGTACTTACCCGCACTCTGAGCATCTCTAAAAAATGAAATAATCGCCGAAGCTGAAAATTTTGGGAAATTATTTCATTTCTTATAGACGTCTATTTCACCACGATACTTTCCATCCGGTGAGGGATGGAAAGTAAAGATGTGGCCGACGGACGATGTATCACGAAGGTCTAGAAAATACCCATTCACTCTTGTTCTGAAGAGACCCAGGTTGTAATTAAGCGGAAAAACAGCAGCAGGGAGCGTGTTCCAAACCCCAGTGGTACGAATGATGAAGGTAGAAGAAAACCGAGTAGTGCAAGTGGATGGTATATCCACTAAGTAGGGGTGGTAATGCGCTGGCCCGTTGCTTAGAAATGAAAAATACCGGTGAACTTAAATTAGTACAATAGTAAATACTTAAATTAGTTCTGGTTTGGGCTTATCAGGAAGATATAAAAAATATACATTTTATCATTAATTCCGCGAAAACAAAACAATAATTTTCGTTAATACGCCGAAATTACGGCACCATTACTACGACAACTTTTCGTCAAAGTTATCGTTAAGCACTTGAGAATCGATTTTAAATAATTATTAACACTTCGTCGAGGTACAAAAATCACACCTTTGATGTACGAAATTAGTCTCGTTTTCCTTACGGGCAGAATGACTAACAGCCGCTAACAAGCCGTCATTATAAGGATGTCGACCTCAAAGTGCTTTTCATCGATAGGTTTTTGCACAACTTTTTGTGCTGTAACAAATCTGTTATTTTGTTATTTATATTTTAACACTTGATAAATAATTTAACGCGGTAATTTTTGATTAGATGATAATGCCTTTGTAGCTAACAACTATGATTTTTCATTATTAATGTTGTCACTCTTTCTAGGTTAAAATATAGCGTTAGCAAAGCTGTGTTCCAGTAAATTAAAATTTATTTGCAAAATTTCGCGTAACAAACATCTATAGGCCAACATACTGTCACTGCAAAGCGTGCCACCCACGAATAGCGGGCAGATTCAAGATTACAGTAAGTGTTAAAAATACGTATAAGGAAGCTGCTGACATTCCTCTGACAGGTAACAAACATACACCATGAAATATATAAAAAAGAACCTACTCCATTTTTGATGATCATTAAAAATAATTGTATGACAAGACTTCGATGACAATAATACGACCATAATAAGATCGTAGTGTCGGCCCCTAATTATCGATAGTCGATAAAACACGATCCCAACTCTATCCTGTTTGGGCAGGTGGCGAAACACACACACAAAAGGCGTTTCGTATCATTATGTTGTCTTGTTACCGACTCTTGCGCATCCTCGACTTGCGCTACAGACCCGTAATTTACTTTGTACTAATAGTGAGATTCCACGATTGTCTAGCGGTAAATTTGGATGTACTTTACGAACGAAGCTGGGTTAAAGGTAAATTAAAATTAAACAAGGTTAGGCTCTTGGATAGAACGGTGAAATGGTGAGAAGACATTCCAGTATATCTACTGAGCATTAAAGCAATATTCAGAATAGTTAAATCAATTTTTCAACGCGATTTTTCGGTGCGCGCTAGTTGCACTCTCGCAGCAAACTCGCCACGCTTTGAACTCGATAAAATATCTAGAAGAACTGTGAACCAAACCAACCAATAGAAACAATTTTATAAGTTAGTTAACTAATACAATCAATTTAGTAGATTCTATTATTTTTATATTATTTAAAAACAAGCTGTACTTTATAATTCAACAGCCTCATTAAACTTGCGATTTGTGAGCGAGTTCTAAGCGAGGCGATTTCGCAGCGAGCTAGCCGTGATTTCTTTTTGAACAAAATAGTAATATACACATATTATGTATTCGATATGAATTAAAATAAGATAGAACTTATTCTTATGGTGCTCACTTACCAAAAGTTACTGTACATTAACAACTTTACATGACAAATTACTCAAAAAAAGGTAATTAATGGGTTGAAATTCGTTGCTTTCGTTTCGATGAACTCATCAAAGCATTACATTACGGGGTACCATCCACTTAAGCAGGTTAGCTGTTTGTGCACGTAAAATGCAATGAATGAGAGATAAACAGGGTGTGTCGTAAAGAATGGCCAATCATAAAAATGGCCTAGAAGGTAGCGGGCATCACAACTGTTCAGAAATTTAAGAAATGTACCTAGTAAAAGTCTAGCTCGTTTCGAATTATCTATACTCCTATATTAATATTATAAATGCAAAGATGTGTTGGTTTCTTTGTTGCTCCTTCCTTCACACCCTACTTAGGCAACCAATCGACTTGATTTTTGGCATAGAGTTTCCAACAACTGGAAAACCTAAAAAACTACTTTTTTACCCTTGTCCTTTCTTGTCGAAATGGCTTATGCCTAATATTTTTGAATATACATAACGAACACCTCTATTATATATATCATATATAATAGAGGATCCTTAATATGTATATCGAAGGTTCCATCGCTATAGAAGATGGTCTCCTTCAATTACCATTAGCGTGGTCAGTCGATAATTACTGCGTTGTCTATGGGCGTTCACACATAACTAAGACGTTACGTTCGAACATGTAAGGCCAATGTAACTTTGATGCAAGTGATAAATGAACTGTATAAATCAAATTATATCTTTTGCTCATCAATGTGAACTTATCTCTAAAGACTGACAGCGTTGGGACTGATCCAAGGTTGCGTTCATAACGGACTTCAGGAGTATTATCCTGTGTTCGGCGGTATATATTTTTTATATATGTTTGGCAATTTCTTTCAATGCTCGGAGTTTCTCAGAAGGATAGGATTCGCAACGAATGCATCCGACAGAGAACTCAACCAAGGTTATCGACATAGCTCAAAAGATTATCAAGCTGAAGTGGTAGTGGGCCGGTCATATCTCGAGAAGAACCAACCACCGCTGGGGGAAACGTGATCTTGAGTGGAGACCGCGACTCGGCAAACGTAGTGTAGGACGCCCTCCGACCAGGTGACCAAGGGGATCAGATCACAAGACTAAGAAAAATAATGCTGGTTTTGATAGTGAACTTTTCGAAACATAGTCGCTTTAACTCTTTGCGAGAAGTAATTTTTATTTCATTTTGTTTTTAAATTCTTGGCGTCATTTCAAGTACCTCTCATTATGATGAGAAGGATAAGTTAATTTTCAGCACCCAGCATAAATTTGGCAGAAAATATAAAATTGTTTGAGTAAACTTAAATTTTCTGCTGGCTCCTTTAATTCTGGAGGCGTTTTGCTTACAAGTGGATTATGCCGAAAATTTACAAATTTACAAAATGAACTGTCTTAGCAGACTTATCTTCACAGTACCTTGAGCCTTCTTGTTTGTTTCAAAGTCAAATGAAAGGACCTAACTGTACCTACATAATTTTATCTAAGTGTAAAATCTTCATAGGATGAAGTTGATGCTCTGAAAAGGTAGATTTCTAATTAATTCTTTATCTTTATCATTGTATTTTTGCAATTTCCTTTGTTAAACAAAGGAAATTACAAAAATACATCGTGATATTTATTACTTATAAGGTTTTTTTTAATGCATCTATTATAGTTATATTCTGTTTAGCTTAGGCAGTGAATCGTAGTTGCCCTTGGTGGCCACCAAAATCTATTTTCGTATCTCTGCCTAAACTAAATAGAATAAAACTATTAAACAGGCATTAAAAAAAGCTTATAAGAGGTATTACAAACTGTGCGATGGATTTTTGAAATTGCTTTTGTTAAACGGAATAATAAAATAAATTAGTTACCGGCGCCACTTTGGGTGGGGTATGCGCCTTAAATGCTAGCACTTTACCTACCTGGTTGGAAATAATAATTGTAGCGTGCATGTAGAATGTAGGCAACCTGAAAGCTAGTACGTTCTAATGAAGGTACTATCTTTAGATTCTCAGTTACTGCCGGTTGTTTGTACGAAGGTATCTCTACTAATTAGTTATCAAACCTCTTGTTAAAGTTAGTTTGGCAAGATAAAGAACTATTTAATAAGATATTTGATCAATGATGGATGAGGCTATAAGTTTACTAAAAGCTTTCCGTAGTTTAATTAGATATCTTAAATAAATTGCGTGTTTCGATAAATTTGCGTATGAGTTTTATTTTTACTGAAATTAGTCAGATATTTATTATGGATACAGGTTGTTATCTTTTGTTTAAATAATTTTAATAAAACCAAATCTCCGAATCTCCGTTAAGACTGACCGCTGTGGTCGAAATTCGGCTAGGACATCATCATGAGTGTCTACGATTAGAAGAGATACACACCTAACTTAAGGCCCATACCGGACCCAAAGTGGCGCCGCCACCTACTTTATGTTATTATTCTGTTTAACAAAGGAATTTTCAAAAATCCTTCTTCCAGTTTGTGATACCTATCATAAGCTTTTTTTTAATGCCTCTGTAATAGTTTTATTCTATTTAGTTTAGGAAGAGATACGAAGTTGCACTTGGTGGTCACCAAAATCTATTTTCGTATCTCTTCCTAAACTAAATAGAATAAAACTATTACAGAGGCATTAAAAAAAAGCTTATGATAGGTATCACAAACTGGAAGAAGGATTTTTGAAAATTCCTTTGTTAAACAGAATAATAACATAAAGTAGGTGGTGGCGCTAGTTTAGGTGCTGTATGCGCCTTAATATTATTTTTTACAAAATTGTACTCTATAAATATGTATAAATGAACGAATTTAAAGTGTTCTGATAATATACGCTTTATTTTCGATTTCCGGGAAAAAATTAGGGATGAGTAAACGCACAGGGATTTAATGATTAGCTAGTAGGTAATTTATAACTATTTTGACCATCTTTTTTTATAATACCTTTCTGACAGCTTAAAATAGTCTTGGGGGCTTAATTCTCATAATACCATTAACACACAAAGTTGAACCTATAAAACCTACATGATTTAAGTGTTAACTCTAGTTCTTTTGATATTTATTACCACTACCTACTTTTACGGTCTTGTAATATCATTATCAAAACAGATTCTTTATTAAAGTGTGGGAGTACCTACCGGCTAGTTAAATGCTCACAATATTACATACCTACAGAAGTATTAATATTAAACATGCTTAGAAATGTGTAATTTATAACCCAATTATTTTCTACTAAAGTTTGAGGCGTAGAGTATAATAATGCGTCTATAATTTGAATCAACAGTTTTGTACTACCATTTTTGGTATGCCAGAGAACCATAAATCATTTATGATTTGAATAACAGTAATATCATAATGCCTATGCAAGTCTTCTAAATAAAATCATATAAAATAATTTATTCATAAATAACTTAGGACTAAACAGATAACATGTGCTTAATCTTATTAATTTAATTGATAAGATAATGCACGTTTGCAATTGACTACCTCTGTGGCGCGGTGGGCGAAGGTCTGCCTGCGACGCAGATGGTTGCGGGTTCGATTCCCGCCTCGGGACAAATGAGTGTACGATCTGCAGACATTGCAGTTCGTAGTGTTCATTGTGTTCTGGTCGTTTTCTTATGTGTAATCAAAAAATATCTATGTATGTATTGTATTATATTATGTATAACAGTTATCAATATAAAATTGTTTGGTACCCATAACAAAAGTTCAGTTTAGCTAATGTTTTGTTAATTGTCCAGGATTTATTTATTTATTATTTAGGAGAGACATTTATTATAAATACAGACACGGTAGTTTTTTTATAATTTCATCATTTTGATGTCGGTTTCTGTATTCTCCAACTGCGTCGAGTGCTAGCAAATTCATTAACCTATTATTTTAGTAAAAAGCATTCCGGTAAATACCAACACTCGCCCAAAATGTTTCAGTTATTAAAATTTCAAAACAGCACTGAAAACTGTTTCACATGAATGTTTGTTACTAACTTTTAAAACTCTGCGATAAAGTATAAAAGTAGTTTTGAAATTTGCGGGGACGTAGGTAAATAGTAAACCTTATATGGATACGCGTAAGTATGATTTTATTGATTTTTTGTTCTCGATATCGATTGATGGTCTTAATAATTTAATAAAATGAATTATTAAAAATCAAAATTTCAATCAAATCACAGAAACAAATAATAAGTTTTTTAACAAAATTATGGATATAATGAAAAAAACAATCGAATAATATAATTAAATTAGAAGTAGGTAGTATACAATTGAAAAAATTTTGAAAACTGCATACTGTTGCAAACAATCTACAGGTAGCTCAACTGATCCATATTAATACCAGTCGGAAGCGTCCCCAAGACGCTGGCTGCATTTCCCTGCTGTAAAGCAATACTGATGCGAGGTTATTCGCTAGGATATTATGTAGGCCTCGACAGATCCCACGCATTTGCTCCCCTTGGAAAGTGTTGAATGTATTAAATATTTTAATTTCTTTACCCCAAACGGTCAAACATGGTCAAACGCAAATCAGTTTTAAGTTTTTTAAGTCACGATTTTTTAATTGAAATTAATAATATTATTAATAAATAATATAGCAACTTTTATCGCATTGCATAAATGGAATTTAATTTGGAGCGTTTAGCGTAAGATTACAGAAAATAGAAAATCAGGGTAACTGAGACCTTCCGCGCGAATACTGTTGCTTGAATATTCCCTCAATTTTTTAAATCTTTTTTGTAGTTTATATAAAGTCTTATGGTCTTATCTACATAATCTAACGTTTCTCTAGACCCGTATAAATTGCATGTCTAAGCGCACGTATCGCGCGTGTAGCTCATAACATTCATAAAATGATTACGTGAGAAGAGGCGACTCGAGTTGGTGTTTTGAGTGTGCTTTTACTAAAATTTTGAGGGAATTTACTGAGGCGTTGGATTTCTCCCAAAACTAGCTTCTTTTGCCAGAAAAATACTAAAATGTTTTAGGTTTCACTTGCGGTTTTTCAAATTATGGTTTTGAAATTTTATTTTACAATGAACGAAGACAAAGGGACACGCTGAACCTGGTCTAAGCATAGAACTGGAAGGGCCCGAGAATACCAGAATAAATGGCGGCAAGCTGGCAAGACAATAAAATGATACTAGTTCAAATGAGGCCCCATTTTGACCGGATCTGAGCATTTTTGTTTGTGTGGAACTATAATAAATACTTTGAATTAGAGGCAATACGGATGATGTAAGAAATAGTACTCCGTGATAAATCGTAGACAAGGCGTTCACTTGTAAGACGATTGTCTGTTTACCTTTATTAACAAAGAAAGCAGACTGCAGACTGTTGCAATACCTATCGAAATCGTTTATTGTATATTAATTATAAAATAATTCCATATTTCTTTTTACAGAAGCTTCTTCATAAATTTTTATCATCGTTGCAGAGACCCAAAAATCCTGGGTTTCTAACTGAAAAGAGAAGCAGCCTAAGTCAGCTCTTGTGGAACGTTTTATAACAGAGAAAACTATGCCAAACGTTAGAAATAATTCAACATTCGCAAAGAATTTAAAAAACTACACTTTAAAATGTGAAATGCTCAGCAAAATTGCAGAATGCCTGACATCTTACCTCTCCGTTGACAAACGCAATGCAATAATGTCATGAATACTGCATGTTTACAAAATGTTGCAAAAACGTAGAGTTTTCATGTTAATGTTAGAAAGACAAAGAAAACTAGAATTCCGATATAGGAACAAACAAGAACTAGCATTTACAGTTGAATTAACTGCTAACGACAAATAATTAATTCCCGTGTTTGCACCATCCCAACTCTTCCCGTGGGTGTTGTAAGAGGCGACTAAGGAACATACACCGGGGGGCGGGCAGCAGCGCCTCTTGCAGAATAGATCTACCACCGAACTGCGGTCCCCAACCCGCATGCCCAGCGTGGTGTTTGCGGGCATTACCCCCCATGAGATATAAAATCAGGGGGAGGTCTGCGTCCAGCAGTAGACCATTATAGGCTGTTGAGGTGCGGTAACTGTTGCAAACAATCTACACGTAGCTCAACTGATCCATAGCTTTTTCAAAAAACTTTAAAAGTAGTTAAGATAATTTTTTGATTAATTGCATAAAGAATCATAAATAAAGTCACACTCAGTGATAAGGAATTGGGTTTTGCTTATTTTTCTTACTATCTTTATGGAAAATTAAAACAAATAAGTTGGTATTACCTGATTATTTAGGTACCTATATAATGGGATTGAGAATTACGTCATCTCTCATGCTGTCTTGCTCTGTTTGATTCCAGTAGGTACTAAATGCTGTGCTATATTTATGAAGCATTTTCTTCAGATAGTTATTGTGGTTGTTAAAATCACCAACGTGTTTAATAGTATTATTTTATTTTAATTTCCCTACAAAAGAAATGGTGTAAGGTCCATGACATCATTAAAACCTAAAACGACTTACAAAAATACGTACTTACAGGGGTTAAGTTTATCACCCACTTTTAAAGCTATAACTGAAGTACAGCATTAAATTTTAGGGTTCAATAATAATGTTGGACAGCCGTTTTATTTTTATAGGAATCTTCCCCATCCAATGAGACAACGATAAGTTTCATCTTATCAATTTTATACCTCGAGACATTGTAAAGGCATTCGATTTTTATCGGTTTTTATATCATTAACAATAAAATAGCTATTGAATCGATATCTTTATTCATTAATAAAAGTACTTACAGTAAAATTACATTTTAAAATACTTAAGTTTGTCTGGTTTTAGCCTTAAGTCCGCTAATTGCTAATAAAGTCAATGTTTTTACTATAAATTCCACTTTCACAATGATATACTGGTTAAATATGACTATGGAGTTGCCAAAACCTACAAAATAAATCAAACTTAATTAAGATTAAGATATTTCAAATTCTCTATGCTAGCGGGTGTGCTAAGTGTGAAACAAATTTTCCTGTCCCTATTCATTAGTCATTATTAAACCTTTTTGCTCCCCCCTTTTTTGTACCCTTGCTTTGTTCAACTTTCGCTTTTCGATTCCTCATTTACCTTCCTCACTCCTCGTCAACCCTATTTAAAAGAATGTAGGTTAAAACCGGCCACGTGCGACTCGGTCTTCCACCCGAAGGGTTCCGTACCATCGCTCGTACATTATTTTGCATGCTTCAGAAACGCGCCGTCGTCGCAGCTTCAGGAAGTATACTTCACATGGACGAGGTCTACCTCTTGTTGACACACCTATATGCATCGGCAATGAAAGTGTTAGTGTAAATAGTATTGACCATAAACACCGTAACACACATTTTAATTGTCTACCTATGTACATAAGTATATTTTATGTTCATGAGAGACATTCCCCTGACAGACAAAAGGACGGACAGCGGAGGCTAAGTAAAGTCTCACGGGACTCTCTAGCTACGGAACCATAAAAATGATTAAAAAAAAACAAATTAAACCCGTCTGTAGTCGCGACCGTTCGAGCGCAAAAAAAAGTGTTTAATTAAACTGTTGTTATTGATGGGGGTCCGCGAGATGGCGCTTAATCAGCTGAGCTAGGGTTGCAAGCATAAAAATATTTTTATATTTTAACAAATCGATTCTCGCCTCGGGACAAATGTTTGTACGATTTGCAGACATTTTTTCAGGGTGTTTTGGTCGTTTTCTATTTATAATAAAAATATCTATGTATTGTATTATATTATGTTTATCAGTTATCAAGTACTCGTAACACAAGCTCTGCTTAACTTAGGACTAGATAATGCTGTGTGAATTGTCCAGCATTATTTATTTATTTATTTATCTGTATGAATCTGGGTCTATTTTTAAGATTTTTTAACTTCAACCGTTGTTTATTTCAACAACAAATAATCTATTTCCATAAATCTATCAATGCCGAGGTAATCCAAAAGGTTTTCCGTAATTCTCTTAAAACAAGAAACCTCAACCTAAACTGCCTTTAGTGGTCCACTGCTGGAAGCAGGCCTCCCAATGATGATAGCCTTATAAGCTTTTATCTTATGGGGGGTAATGCCCATAATCCCCACGCTGGGTATGCGGTTTGGGGAACGAAAAAATAATACTTGTTAATTGTACTATCAAAATTATTTCATTTTAAATTCGATCAATTAGGCTTAGAATCTTTCAAATTTTGCGACCAAAATTTGAAAGATTCTAAGCCTAATTTCTCTCAACTAAACCGCCCTATCCACATTTATCTGGTTAGTTCTTAACTGAAACAGCGGCAAGGTAGAGAAAAAATAAACCAACATTTTTACCCTAAATTGGACAACAACTAGCAACTCCAGTTTCCACGGCACACTGTCCAAGTTTCTTTCAATTTTATTTTTAATTCGACTTAATTGCAAGAGTTACGACTCGACTGAACCTAAACATTTTACGTTTGAGACCTTATTGGAGACTTCGATCTTAATTACTGAAATGAACTTTAATTGTTTTCTTTTACAGTGCACGACAAAGTCGGTGCTGCATTGTTTCGAGCTCAAAAAGGAGGTTCTTTGTAATGTTGATATCTCAATAATTCGTCATTGACCGATTTCTATGTTTATTCATTTTATTTAAAAACAAAAGTATCTTAAGGTTGCATACATTTACTGAGATTCGATCAAGAAACCCCAAGAAAGGTTTTAATTATTTGGGTTACAAACCTAACTATCGACAGAGCCTACGCATTTGCTCCCCTTAGAGTCGAGACCCAAGGTCCGCGGGGTACCGAGGATCCCCGGGTTTTCAAAAAAATATCTGAGCGTCTGGTCCAAAGCACGTGTGACCCGAGAGCTGGTGAGGATCTGGCACAGCGCATCAGCATTGCCATACAGCGGGGCAGTGCAGCCAGTGTCTTGAGCACGCTTCCGACTGGTATTGATATGGATCAATTGAGCTACCTGTAGATTGTTTAGTTAGTCAGTTAGCTCAATTATTTCTATTAAAAATACTAGTTTTAATTTAATTCTATTTTTTGATTGTAATTTTCCTTCCTATAACTAAACACGTATGCCAATTAGGACATGATGTTACGTTTACGAGATAAAATCAGAGTTAAACGACCACTTGTCTTTTTCTAATCCCCAGCAAAAGTTTTGTTTGAAGGTTTCAAGCCACATGACATGTGTTAAATTAACCTTAGCGGCAAAGGTTAATCAAGAACCGTTTTGCCGTTCCGTTACCTATTTATTTATTTATTTCTTAAATGTGCGTTTTCAAGAACCGTTTTGCCGTTCCGTTACCTATTTATTTATTTCTTAAATGTGCGTTTTAAATTCTTCGTACTGTAACTTTTGTGCCCAAGGACAATAGTTGCACAAGAATGTGATTGGAAAGTCCGCTATCACCTATTTGCTTGGTTTTAAACCAGTTTTAAAAGCTATTTGTTAAAGTTAAGTTTCAGTCACAGAATTTATTGCTTAATAACTTAATAAGTAAAGCTTATTTAGATAAATTTTGGGTGTCAGCTGTTCTTGATTTTCAAATTAAATGTATTTTCCCCTAAAAATATATTACAAAATATTTGTTTAAACAGCTTTAAAAACGTAACAACCATGAAGCAACATGAAATATTAAAATTAAATGAACAAGCTTTTGGTCAGCATAATAATATGAAGAAGAACATTCCGTGTTAATGTCTCAACTGCAGGACCGAAAAATTAATAATTTGCTTATTATTTCCTTCAAATATAGATTGTTTGTTAGATTGTTTGTTGTAGATTGTTTGCCACAGTTTGCAGATAGCTTGATTGTTTCTATTGTAAATACTAGTATTAATTTAAATTTGTTATTTGATTGTTATTTTCTTTCAAATATACCAGTTTATTCTAAGTAAAATAAATATAAAATCTGTAGGATTTAAACCTGCACCTCCTGCAGTAGACCTATTGAACCAATTGAACCAGCTTTTATATGATATGCTATGACATGCATATACCTACAAGAACTGAGATTTCGTGTTGCGGTATTTATGTGTTCTGCAACACGCCTGTGGTGAGCACGGGCGCATTAAACAGTGGGTGTGCTGTTCCGACATTAATTACGTAATTAAGTGAACGATTTAAATCGATTATTTCATTCGAACGCGGTTCGGGTATCGATTATTGGCAGACTATTTCATTGTGTAGCTGAAAAATTTAAAACCAAAACTTAGTACTGCTTATTTTGTGGTTTGACAGTGAAATGTTTTATTTATTTTGTTAATTACAATGAATATTTAATTACTTTTATAGCGATGGAATATGAGTTTAGTAATGAAAAAGAAATTTCGAGAAAACGTAACTAATCTATGTAGGTTGAAAATGTTGAAACACGAGCATCTAAAAATTTCACATAGACTTGTCTTGTAGATCGTAAATCGCCAGAAACTTGATCACTTGTCTTAAATAATTCAGACACTGAATCTAATCTAGACTTCAGACGAGACCCCTTAATAACCAACAAAAAGATTTACAAGCCCCGTATGAGCAGCGGTAGGCCTATTTCAAAAGACTATCAAGCTGGAGCTAGATTAAGGAGTGCATAAAGCATGAATGGTGTAACACGAGAGTTGGCAGACAATACTGCCTCCCTTATTGCACTGGCCTTAAATTGTGGTTTGTATGCGAGTGCCTTTGACGTTAAATTATTGTCTCCATGGAACGTTACACCGTCTGGTACACGTGTGCTTAGGCTGTTTAGGCTTATGGCTGTGTTTGGCCCGCTTTAATGGGAATTGCAATCTAACTTGGTATCAGATCTATAGAAATGTGTATTGAATAGCGTCGAAAAAGGTTATGCACATTTAGATATGTCTCATTGTTTTTATTTTATATTGTATTTGTTTAAGTGTGCGTAGCAGAATGTGTGCTTCATTCTGGCCTTGACAGAAGACCAGCGCTGTGGTAGGATACATTCTGCCATAGAGAATCATCTGCGTAAGTTAGATTAGTAAGGTCTAAGTAAAGACATACTTAAGGGCTGTTGATTTTGTTTGAACAATAAAAATAAAACAGCATTTTCTGAGTGTTGGTCATTTTTGTTACCGTAATTTTTACCCGTTTAACCTTCGTCTTTCTTCTCTAGTGTATGAATCAGTTTACAAAATAAACGCGATTTTGACTTTAACTTTTAGTTACTTTTAAAAATGGAAACACATTTCGTGGCATTATTTGAACTTGATTTCCCATCAAAGTACATACGTCTAGTGCTGAACAGGCTACTAGACAACTTAAACAAGGGTGGTTTTACTTTATAAACTATCGTAGTTTTACGAATTCATTACGAATATAAGAGGGTTAACCACGAACCCTACATGTGTAGGAAGAACACCAACGTTTCATTCTTTTACGATAACTATTCCTTAGGGTGAGTGCGGTTCGGTGTTCGTCTTCAATTGTTGGTATTCTTTTAACACAAATATGGTTCGTAGATAACCCACTTACATCCGTAATGAATGGGGAATTCCTTTTATGCTATAATTACTACGTTGGATAGATACAAAGTTATTGAAGGCTTACTATTAGGATGGTATACTTTATAATTAATCAAACCAAATATTTTTAAAACATTCAAAATATAAACAAATCAAATCAAATCAAAAAGTCTTTATTTCCATGAATACAAAAATGTACACTTAGAAAAGGTCAAATTCTTAATAATAAAACGTTGACATGGAAATAAAGTGATATTTTTGATTTCGGTCGCTTCGGTATGTAGACTAAAGTAAAGAAGCGACGAATAAACCTTTAGCCTGTTAGTTGTTATTTTTCGAGTTGGAGCAAAACCCGTCCCAAGCTTTTTTATCTTCTAGATAATCTGATATTTTGTAATAAGCATTTTTGCACAGACCACGAGAAACCACGACTTCATCCATTGATTGGACTACCTTAAGAATAAAGCCTCATGATCTACCATACCTCTATTACCAATCGATAAAAAACCGTGCCACTAATGATAACCGTAATGTTTTCATATCGGTAAAGTTATAATGGGCCCCATTTCAGTATACCACCAGAGCAAATGTGTTGAGAACCTGCCTATTTGAAGCCATTATTGTTTCGACAACTACACTAAAATTATGTATAAATTACTATCTATAACGCTTTTTTTTCACAAAGCAATAAGGTTGTTTTTATCAAGTATGAGTAAAATAATGCATTTGTTTTTTTTAACCTTTATATAATCACAGATCGTCCAACTTTTATTTTCGGCAATCATTATCATTATCATATTAGCATTTTGAGAGTTTTCGCGAGTTTTCGGTAAAGCGAAAGTAAAAAATATTATGTTAAGAGACCTACATTTGGAATGGAACAATTAACATATAAATTTAATGGATATTTATTTTTATTTAGGCTCAATGTTTTGAAGATTCTTATGTATCAAATAAACTGAGAATGTTTCCTGCCTTGATCTTTCTTTCCTGACAAGAACCTGTCACCTGTCATCCTGACACCTGTCATGATCACCTTATTTCCTACTAGCGACCCTCCCCGGCTTCGCACGGGTATATTCTATAGGCCTATTTATTAGGGTTAATGTAGGATTCATAAAGAGGCCAAGGGGAAGAAGGAGTCCTGCGTCCAGCAGTGGACCATTATAGGCTGTTGAGATGAGATGAGATGATATGAATGTAGGATTCGACAGATGAAAGAATTTTTCAAATTGAACCAGTAGTTTTGAAGCCTATTCTTATTATTGTTTCTTTTAGGCTTACAGTTAATAATAATATTCAATTCAAACAAACAATCAAATCTTTCCTCGTTATAATCCTTGTATAGATTATACCAAATTTCTATCAGTTTTTTCCCCATATTTTGATTGATAGAGAAAGCAGAGAAAAATATCGATATAGAATGGTGTTCACAAGGTGCAAAGGAAAAAAGACAGACAAAAAAAATAAACGCCTGAATACAATTAAGTTCAATTGTGATGTTTAATTTAGTGTTTAAAAGTGCAACCAAAGTTACGAAAGCGAATATTAATTGAAGAAACACTGTCAACTGCAATATAGCTAATTGAACAATTAGAGCCGGTAAATTACGTAATAGATGATGTCTACACGAAGAAATGCGGTCAAGCGTGTAGGTACTACTCCCAGTTTAGACTTGTTTAGAGGTAGAGTAGAAAATTTATGAAGATAATATTTATTTTTTACGATTATTTTGCAGCTCTTGTAGAAAATAAAAATCAATCCAAATTATCTAAAGAAGTCACACATGAATAATGAATGAAAAAATTTGGATGGACTCCTTCACGCTAAATAAAACTAATGAACGGATTTGGCAAAAACTTGGCTTAAAACAATTGATCTAGAACTGGTATAACGCCATAAGGCATTATTATCCCATAACTGTAACGGGATTTAACACGTTTAAATAGAAAAAAACGTATGTGTAGTGATGTATGTAGTTCTGGATCTGGATTAACATATGAAAGGTTATTTTTATCCCGGAAAAATACGTAAAAAACCGCAAACCGCTAGTAGGTAATTCATAAATTTATATTTTTATAAAAGTGTTTAAATACGA